>OY728150.1:1861572535-1866572535 GCA_963277665.1 Viscum album
CCGACGCGATTGGCTGTCGCCAGTCCTGCAAGTTGTCCTTTTTCTAAAACTATAAAATCCCATCAGTAATATCGAAAAAAGTTCTATCCTTAAACAATACTAGCATATGTCCAACATAATCCATTCCAATATTTAGGCTTATCTAAAATACTTCGGTCCAAGATCATAGTATAAAGAAAATGATTACTTGAAATTTCATCAACCAAGCATGTGAATACCATCATTTATCCCCCATATATATTGTTGGTCACATTCCAATCATGTGAATACCTTAATCATGTATTCTCTTGAAAAAATGAATACCAATTGAACCATAGTGAAAACATGAATGCTTTCAAAAGTTAACTCTTTCCACATATGAAAATCCAAAAAATTATATATACTCAAACCATGATATAACCTTTTCCTTATATCAGTCATGAGCTCATGAATACTATCAAACATTTAATTTTCTCCTTATCCCTTCATTATGCGCATATCATCTACATTCCAAAAATATCTGAATAGCCTTTCATGGATACTAGTACCATTAATCATACACTTTCAAAACACAAGGAAAGACAACAGTGTAACAATCCTTAGATGTCTTTTTATTCCATAGTACCATGAGATTACTTATACAACATTACACATGATAAACATGTAATCATTCCACTACATTCTTAAACCATTGACTGAGATTCAACAATTCTTTCATCTCACATATCATTTGTAGTCTATTCAGCATCATCAACATATATACTACCCATACGACCTTACTGATTCTCTTCATGAGACTTTCCCTTAGGGAATTGGTTTGCATAATGCCCGTACATTCCACATTTAAAACATTTAACCATTGTTGATGTCGTAGCAATACCATTATCCTCATCCATGGTGTTAACTGAACCTTTTCCTTTGTACTTACTGGCTTTGTGTCCTGCTTTTCCACACCCAAATCATCTTCCAGTTCCATTGAAACAATCTCCCCGATGCCTCTTCCCACATGATTTACATGAGGGAAATTGAACTTTCTTTCCTCTTTGATCATCATGAAACTCCATCTTTCTCTTATTATCTGAGTCGGGAAACTTATCTATGTTGAGATTATTAATCATATTATGAGATTGTTGATTAGCAATAATAACGATGTTTGGACTTCCAAATCCCATTTCATTTGGTTTCTCATGAAGAATATCATTCCATTGTCCATCATATCCTCCATTATCAGGAATCATCCTGTTTCAAGCCATTTTCTAAAACCCAAAAAGAATAGTGTGAGAGGCAAAAATCATTCTAGGGAAAGAAACATAGTAAATGGGGAGTACCCTCAATATCTAACATCTTAGGTTAAATTCTATGATCGTTACCATAGTTCTAGGACCATATCCTATATGTATACTTATCCTTAGGTACATCCCTAGACATACCTTAGAAATATCTCTAGGGATCTCACTAATATTTTCGCATCCTAGTTTCCAAAGGATGACTAATCCTTTACTCTAATACCAACTGTAGAGTCCCGAAGCTTGACGTACATGGACAATACAGTACTTTTACGGAATACTTAGTACATAACAAAAACACACACACAAGGACCGTAATAGTTTAGTGTCTTTGGAAACATGGAACGTAATCTTCTAATCATGGTGAAAGGTCTTCAAAATCTCCCATAAAGATCTTCCCCTTTTTTCATACCTAAAACCTTTCTTTATATCCTGGGGAAAAGAAAACATAAAAAGGATGAGCTCAAATTCTCAGTAAGGGTAAGCATGGATAAAATAAAACATACCATATACATTTGAACTTAAAAAATGAACATAATGTTTAAACATCAAAATCTTTAGCAATGACATAAAACATGGAGGTACGTAAGGAATAGATCACAATGAAACATTAATAATGATAAAATAGCAGGGGAATAAAACATGTAATTGTGGCAACCATTAAGCACATGATATGATTTCCATATTATCCAAGGCATTGCTGCCAAGACCTTCTTAGTGGATAAAGTCCCTTTCTGAATCGAGTTCACTCCTCGTTCCGTTCCTGTATTACTAAACCATTTTAACTTGCTATTCTAGCCATGCCTATCTCATGAGATATAAATCTTTACCCAATTCATTGGAGGGAGATATAGGTCCCACCCATCTTATAATTAAATCATTCTTACTTGTTCCACACAATAAACATACATCATTTATAATAACCCAATAAATAAAATGGGTTTCATAAAATCATCCCATCATCACATAATCCATATAAAATAAATGGATATCATTTCATATTATGAAAAGTGAAACCATGTAAATCATAGATACATTACACTTGAAACATACACATATGAAATAATGTCATCTTAGATGGAAATGGTTTTGATAAAACACTTGAAATGAATTCTTGAGGAAAATATCATTTTTTCTTCAAATTCATTTTTCTTTCACAAAATATCATTCAATTTTAGAAGAAAAGGATTTTGTTGAAAATAGTCATGAAATTATTTGAAGGAATCTTCATGAAAATAACGCTTTATAAAACCATAAAAATCCTTTCATGTCGTATACGTTAAAAAACATTCTTATCGTACTTTTGCCGGAAAAGTCAAAAAAGTACCTCGTAACGTAAACAAAAGAAACATTCCTTACATACCATATAGTAAAATTCAAAAGGGGGTAAAAAGAACATTAAACATACATGAAACAATTTTTAGGAAACATGGACATGGATGATAACAATAAACCCAGTAAATAATAACGAATAAGCAGTCTCGGATAAAAATGAGATTGTGATATTTCCCTTACCTTAGGTCCGATTTGCTTCGTAAGTGTCCGAACTTTCTGTATAATGATTTAAATAATGTCATTGAATTATTCCAGAATTATACTCATTGTTATGATATCATATATGGTTCACTTATGGCTTGATATTACCTGTTATTTTGTAAATTCCATGTTAAAAAGCGTTTTGGGTAAAATCATTTCATTTGTCATCCGTATTTTGACTTGTAATTATTCATATGATTACATAGATCATGATTAATTAATAACAGAATATAAAACATGATTTATATATAATATATATTCATAATATATATATATATAATTGATCAGTAAATGGAAAGAAATACACCATTCATGGAGACGGTAGACCGTACGTACGCATGAACGCTGTTTTCTTTTCCTTATTGAGTTGAATGGAATTAAGTAGATGACATAAATATATATACACATAAATCCAGTATCATTATTATGTCATATATTTCATGATTACTTATTATATATAATTTATAATCATTCCTGAATGGTTAACGTGGAGAATGAATCTCATCGCGTCATGGAGACGGTAGTCCGTACATACGCACGAGCGATGATATCATTCTCATGATCATGTAATTGTATTGGAGTGTATGTATACTATTTCAGAATCAATATAACTTTATAATAATAATATATAGTTATTATTTACACCATTATACCCATCCAGGTAAGGTGGTGGCCGAAAATAGATTACACCATGGCGTGGAGATGGTATTCCATACGTACGCACGCGCGGTGATTTAGTTTTTCGTAGGATGGGTAGATGGTGAAATAAGGTTTTTTAATACTTATAATAACATATAAGTATATGAGTGATACTGATGTTATTACTTCATAATTAAACAACCTAAGAAGAATAAGTGGAATAAGAAATAAAGATGAAAGAATCGGTAACAGACATTACCTCTTCTTTGAAGCTCCTCTTTGAGTCTTCCTCTTAGGGCACTAAAATTGGTGTTTGAAGAAGACCAGGACCTCTAGGATGTTTCTAGGGAAGTGGAGAAGAGAATTTTTTAGGGGTTGGACGATCTTGAAGGCTCAAAGTGGTGTGAGGAAGAGAGGGAGGAGGTGCCCTTTTATAAGGGAGGGGAGGGGCACCTTTGGAATAACAAAAAATATTATTTTATTATAAAGCCAAATTCGGTTTTAAATATCTCCAAATTGATTTATTAAAAATCTAAGGTGGGTATGGGTCTAAATAATCTCATACAATAGAATTTAGACATGTTTAGGTTCTTATTTTAAACTTATCATTTAGATTTAACATTAAGTTAGATAGTTTTACTTTTACCGTGTCTTTTTGTGTTCTTACACTATAAGGTTAATAAACTTACTATATGAAGACAAAACAACCCCCAAGTTGTTTATTATTAATATATATAACCATATCTAAGTCATTTTGCAGAACCTTAGATTTTTAGGAATCAAATAACAACTAATAATATAATATTTGTTTTAAAAACTATTTTATATCAATTTAGACACTATTTAGTAATTGATTATTGTGAAAATAATAACAGAATTATTATTTAGAAAAAAGATAATTAAATCAATACTAAAATGTTATATTATCTTATAAAATTAGTTTAATTCATAAAAAGTCTAAAATTACATTTATTTGGGTATTTATAACATCAATTATGTCAATATTTCATTAATAAGATAATTACTGCATCATCTTTATGTCATAAATGAATTAAATTATTTAATATTGAAAAATTACAAATAAAATACCATTATGTAGGAAATCGTTTTATCATTCTAATGAATATTTATAGTCGAATTTATCTTATGTATAACCCTATATTAAAAATTATTTTCTTATTAAACTTTGATTTTAACTATTTTAACCCTTCTTTAAATAAATTGATAATAAATGTCCTAATATAATCCAAGTGGGCCTAAATGGTCATATTTTATTCCTAAGGTTGTTTGTGGTCGAATTACACTTATCTAATATAATTTGGACATGTGTTAGGGTAATAATAATATAATTTTTACCCTTAATTACCCTATTTACTTGTAACCGTGGTAAAAAAAAGTAAAAAGTTACTATTCACCAAAAATTATTTTCATCTCATTGAACCACATTTTACTTACAGAAATCAACCGTGTCCCTCGGATTTTTGAAATTCCACTCACAGAGGCGGTAAAATTAAGTTTTATGAAAAATTCTTTTTTTTAACTACCACTTAGTGGTTTCACTATTCATTAAAAAATGAAAGTTTCTAGAAAAATACCAAAAATTTGGCCTAAGCTATATTTGATATTATGAATTCATAAATGATGTCTATTTTACCAAATTCAAAACATATCAGTTGCATTAAATAATTTAAAAATTAAATCTCATCGTCAAAAAAATAGCGTGTTTTTAAGAAATAATAACTATCAAAAGATTGACACTTGTTTATGTCTAGTTTAAATGTGAAATTACATCCAATGACCAACATTGTATTAAGTTATAAAAATATATTCTAATCATATTTTAAAACCACTCAAATTTATAATTTATCACTATTAATTATTTCAATTGAAAAATTTGTTTTTAATTACAATTTAGTAATTTTCACTATTCATCAAAATATGAATATTATCCAAAAAGTACCAAAATTTCTCCCTAAGCTAATTTCGATATTCCGAATCCAAAAATGAAGTCCATTTTGAAAACTAAAATTTAAAAAATTGGATATTACTATTCATAACGGATAGTTTTTATAATATTTTAATAGCATATCATTGTTTTGTGAAACTCAGTATTGCGTACTACATGCGCCATCGAGGAAGGTCGCGATAGCGTGTAATGCAAGACAAGTCAAGGATGCGTGCTGTGAAATCTCCTTTTGGTGTAGCGTACGCCACAAGACATTAATGAAATTAAAAATAATATTTTTCATAAAATCTCAGGGTTTTACATCCATTATATCCAGAATTATATTCATTATGTAGATATCATATATATAATATATATCCATTATATACATGCATTTATAATATTACATGACATTTAGAGATAAGAAATGAAAAGCACTGTTCATGGAGACGGTAAGTCGTACGTACGCATGAACACTACTTCCATTTCTATTTCATATTTAATGGAATTAAAACATAATGATACATAATAGTTTTATATTTATAATATGGTATCATATTTAATATCATTAAATATATTATTTATACATACCACATATGTTATTAACGAATCAAATCACATTGAGGGGGCGGCAGTCCGCACTTCCTAAAATGAAGATATCGTGTTTACCCATAATAGAAACCATAAAGGTATTCTATAAATAAAAAATACAGAAGCATAAAGAAAAACATAAAAATATTATATATCATATATAAATATAGTGACATCTTAATGGCCACCTTTGAAGTTGTTAAAAGAATATTGGACAATCATCATTTCGTGAGGCAGAAATTCACGATCCACAGAAACAGTATGTTCTTTAACCATTAGATATTGGTGTGTGTAAGTGAAGCTCTAATAATTCTTATAAAAACATCCTAGTATATTAAAGATACTGTTGTTGTTACAAAAAAAGGTAATCAAATGAGATGAAGGGTTTGTAGAAGAAAAATAAAACAAAAGAACACAAGGGAAGACATTACCTTTAAATCGGGTAACTCTCTTTGATTTGAGCTCAAAGGTTTCCTTAGAAAGGATTCTTCCCAAAGTTAGGCTTCCATTCTGAATATAGGGATGTGGAGAGATGAAATGGGTAGGGGATGGCCGAGCCAAAGGCTTGAGAGGTGTGTGTAAGGTGGTAGAGGTGGGGGCCTTTTATAAGAGGAGAGTAGGGGCACTCTTGGAAAGTTATAAAATATTAATTTATTATAAAATGTTTTTTTGAATTAAAAGGTCCCAAAAAGAAATATTTAGAGGATAAGGTGATAAGGTTTCTAAATGCACCCATCCAATTGGTTTTTGACAAGTTTAAGACTTTGATTTCACCCTATCTTCTCATTTTATTTAAATCGTTCATTTATGAGATAATCACTACTTCATCATGGTGTCATAAATAAATTAATTTATCTAATATCTAAAAATTATAAAAAAATATCATGATGTAGGAAATATTTTTTATCTTTCTAATGAATATTTATAGTTAAATATATGACTTGTATAACCCCATCTAAAAAATGATTTAGTAAAACAACACATGTTTGTGACATTTTAATTTTAACGTTAAATAAAAAGGTATTAATGTCATTTTCCAAGAAAAGTAGCTCCATGGGGTCCCCAAGTTGACCCATGGATTTTAGTTTTCGGCCATTACTCATAAAATGTGGGTAGGACATGTGTCTAGGTCATTTCATATTATTAAAACATTATTTTTACCTTAAACTACACTAATTACCTCTAATCGTGATTAAAACTTAAAAGTTACTATTCACCAAAAAATTATTTTAATCCCATTGAACCACATTTTACTTCTTAATAAAATCCATGTATGTCGGATTTTTTAAATTCAAAACACAGAGGTGGTAAATTTTCATTTAAACGAAAAATCAGTTTTTAAGTACCACTTAGTGGTTTCACTATTCATCAAAAACTGAAGTTTTCCAGAAAAATACCCAAAATTCAGCCTAAGCTATATTTGATATTCCAAATTCAAAAATGATGTCTATTTTACAAAATTAAAAACATATAATTTACATTAATTAATTTAATAACTAATTCCCACTGTCAGATCAAATAACATGTTTTTATGAAACAATAAGTATCAAAAGATTGACACTAGTTTAAGTCCAATTTCAAGATGAAATTAATTACAATGACCAATATTGGATGAAATGGTAAAAATATATTCTAATTTCACTTTAAAACCAATTCAAAAGATAATATAATCATATAAATAAATTATATTAAAAAAAGGTTTTGAATTAAAATACAACATTTTTCACTATTCATTAAAAAATGAACTTTATCGGAAAAATACCAAAAATTTACACAAAGTAAATTTTGATATCCCAATTCTAAAGAAGAATTTTATTTTGTCAAATATAGCACATAAAATTTCTATAAAGTGTATTTAAAAGAGGTTCGTCATCAAAAGGCGGTTAATCGACCTTTTAAAGAATACTAGAATGTTTATGCTTAAAATTGGATTCATTCAAATTTTTAATCCTTTGACATTTATTGTAAAAAGTAAAAATATTTGAAAAATATATATAATCATTTTGTAGTTAGTTATGTTCATTCCCTCCATTACAATGGCTAGGCGTTAACTACAATTTAAAATAATATTATTTTATTATTAGAGTGCAACGTAAGATTCCCAAAAAACTCGTTGTTACGTATTGGGTACGCCATCGAGCATAGCGTCCCCTTTAAAGTTATTTTTATATTTTATTCCCAAATATGGAAAATTGTGAAAATTTCATATTCTTTATTTACTTGGGGTGTTACATCCTTCCCCCCTTTTGGGAATTGCGTCCTCGCAATTTTAAAATTGGGCTCGGTAACTTCGTTGAAAATCCCACATCGAAACAAGAGTCTGTAAAACAATTACTTTAAAATAAAGAAAGATAAGTACAATGGTAACCCGAGTTAACCCATACTAGGATTCCATGTAGGAAAACATGGATATGGAGGGAAAAAACAAAGGTTCATGTTCTGAGGGAGAGTGATAGTAAACATGTCTAGGAGAATGTTAACCATAAGAAAATCACAAACTTGTGATGGGTTAAACGGTATTCGATTCCCCAGTAGGAAAAGTTAACATAAAACATTTTTGGTTTAAGTTACTCTTTATCGAGGAATTTATTTTTGAGCTTATCTAAATCATAATGAAACATACTAACTTTTCACGTAGACTTTCATCTTTTACTAGATTCCTTAATCGAACTCATATTTTCTCCAAAAGACGAGTTTTTAGTAAAACTTGTTCGCATTAAGAGTACTATAATACACTTCTTGAGAATCAACTAATCCACAAAAGAGAACTATATATTTTCAATGTCTTTAGACAAAATCCAAAACCAAAATTGTTAGTATGACATCAGATAATCCACAAAAGTATAGTCCTTTATAAAAAGATAATATATTCTTAATCTCAAAAATTTGTCCCAAAAAAACCCAAAGTTCAATGAAGACCATTCGATAAACAATTGTTCCATAAAATTCTTCAATGTAAACCAAACTTAGATTGAAACCCAAATATTTGAAGGATTTAATCACATAGTCTTCCAAGGTACAAATTAACTTTTATCTTCAAATAACATCAGTTGCTCTTAAATTCTCATAATGAAAAGTAATTAACATAATCACATATCCTCGATGATAGGTTAATCATTTCCATAGATAACCCAAATTAAACATACTCTTGATTCCTAAAAACATCTAACTAAAACGAATTAGTCAAACTAACCGGGGACTTCATGTAGTCCAGTGGTAGGTGATAAATACCAGTCGCACTTTGGTTGTGGGTTCGATTCCCACAGCTTTGTCTGACATGACGGGTTGTCACACGGTCTGTGTGTTGTCCTTTTTCCAAAACAATATAATTCTTAAAACATTCCCCAAAAGGAGATAAAATCTTCAAAAATAATCATAACATAATTTAACCTCAATTTTATCTCATGCCTTTCACTTTCCATCATAACATATAGTAACCCATAATTACCTAAAAAGTAAGGATCATATAAACCGAAATGGTTATTTATAACTATGTCCACAAAAGAATAGATAAATATTCCTTGAATAGAAATTTCATATATCAAACATCAGGGTTACACATACTATAAAAAAGTCTTCTAATGTAACCCTATCATCAAAAGAGACTTAATACTGTTACGAATTTCACCATAACTCTTGAAGCCCTTATATGTTGACTTCTTACTCATTCGACATTCTTCATGATCCATTAACCATTCCATTACAACTTATTCTGAAATAATTATTTCCTACAAACAAAATCATGAATCATATCCTAAGATTCTAAAATAGGAAAACAAAAGATACGAAATAATCCATACCTTTGATTGGTCATTGTCAGTTTCTTCATCCTCAATTGGAATGGCATTAGGTATTGGTAAACAAATATTTGTACGATCTTGGTGATCCCATTCCTAAAACTTCTTCACAGTACATGTGTTTTCATAATGACCATGCACACCGCATTTAAAACATTCAATTGATCCCTCAGAAAGAACTTCTTTCCCTTTCCTCGAGTCAACTAGATGCTTCCTTTTTCCATGGCAGGTTCTTTCTTTATGGCCTTCATTTCCACATCTATAGCATATTTCTGTCCCTTTGAAACATTTTCCGAGGTGTTTCTTTCCACACATTTGACACATAGGTTTTTTAACACACTTACCTTTATGATTATTACCTGTAGTACCATAGAGATTTTTCTCTTGCATATATAATGCCTTATAGAAATCACCAAGGTTTAGGTGGTCAATCATGACTCCAGATAGTTGGTTGAGGATAAACACAAGAGTTCTCATTACATCTCCCATATCATTCAGTTGCTCGCTCATAAAACTGTCATAGTTTCCTTCACATCCACTGTTACTTTGGTGCCTGCTAGATCCATCCATTTACTAAAACTAAAAAGGTCAGTGTGAGTATATCAACAAAACCATCATGTACTAAAGAGGAAGATAAACACTGAGATATAATTACTCATTCACTTTATCTAAAACTATGACTCTTTCTAAAATCTCAACCATTATGGTAATGTCACTTATGCCTAGAGAATACCCTAACCTCTAAAGTTTTCTAAACCGACCTCTGATAACAACTATAAAGCCTCGACCTTAAACATTATTTAATCATGAATTAAATGAATAATTCACATAGAAAATCTTTTCAGGTTTAGAGTTCTAGATAATTAGGACATAACTATTACATCTCAAAAGATTACATAGTATACACTTCTACTAAGTTTCCTTAAAATAAAAAAAACATCAAAGAAGCATGTCCATTTCCATGTTTTAGATAGAATGCCTTTCTTTGATCCCATCCTTGACCCTATTTATCTTTAAGTCTTGTGGAAAACATTTAAAAAACTTGGGATGAGCATAAAAAGCCCAGTAAATGATACACAAAGAAGGAAAACTATTAGTTTTTCAAAACAACAATTAAACCATGAATACTTTACCAAAGTAATACTTTCCACCTTTATGAAGTATTAAAAACTGTTCACTGAATAAAAGACCATTACTTACCCTTTTCTGACCAAAAGATTACCATAAAAACCATATAAAGAACACATAACATAAAAAAGGTAACTTGAGACATAAACATACTTAAATGGAATAACCATACAGTCGACTTCCACACATACTTAATGGAATATCAATACGGCCGACTTCCATACCCAATGCATTGGAGGTTATAACATAACCACTCGTCCTGGTATTCACGACAACACCCGGCATATAGATTATCACGTAACCACCCATAAAATGTCCATGTACCATCATTACACATAAAATTTTGAAAATATAATAATTTCAATAACAACATTTCATTTGAAATCATAATAAGTAATTCCAAGATATTGAATTAATCAATCCATTTTCAAAAACCATTTAAAAATAGATTTTTGAATGAAAGTTTCCAATACCACATTAAAGCTTTTAATGGAATTATAATTTTAAAACATTAATGTCCATATAAATAAATACTGAAAACCATTTTTAAAAAATGGACATTAAAAATAAATATTTAGAATAACGAATCTTTAAAACATTTAAAATGATATTTTTCTTAAAGAGTTTTTAACAAAATGAGAGACTCTTGGATAAAAATAAGTGTGGAATAACATTTCATCTGAGATTTATAATATCATGAGAATAAATGGATTCATGATATAATATGTCAAAGGACATTATACACACCATGTAAGAGTGAATTGGTTCATAACAACAATGAAGTCTCAATGGAAATGTAAATTGAGATGAAATCCATTATAAAGATGGTATCCTTAACTTAAGGATAAATCTATCACATAATTATGTGTAAGAAATATAAATACACCCAATATAAGTGGATATTAAGTGTGAAACAATCAGAGTTCATTCAAACAAATTCATAGGATTACATGTTCAAGAAGTACATGTTGAACCCAAAGAAATCGAAATTTGGTTAAGACGTTCCTTTGTAAAAAAAATTCGACAGCCTAACAGCATCACTTCATAATTCTAAAAATTAGTTGATGAGAGAGTGAATGGTATCTCATCACTTGGACATAAAATTTACATCAATAAGTTTATAGAAGAACATATCCCAACATAATAATATGTAAATTAAAAGACATAACAAAAGAAGTCTTTTAAAAAGTGGAGGGTGAAAGATTCCCTTACCGACTTGGGTAACTTTAGAAATGTACACCCCATGGAAGAATGGTCATACAATGAAGATGTAAATACCCATAAATGAAATTATAATACACAAGGATTATAATAATGGGCAGTACATACACTACTCAAAGGAAATAGTGGAAAACATAGCATAAATGTAACGGGAATAAAAGTGAGATGAAAAATCCCTTATGAAAACTCGGTAGCCTAAGGGCGCCACTTAAATCCTCCAAAAATGAATTTATGAGATCAAATAGGGTCCCTAATAAAATGAACATAAAAATACAGTATGAGGAATATAAAAGAACATCCCCAAACATAAGAAAAAGGAGCTTAAAAGAAATGACAGAAAAGAGAGTACTTAAAAAGAAAGAGAGAGAGGCTGGATCCCTTACCTCGTATCCAACTATACTCGATCATTATTTAATCTCTGGAATAATAAACTTGATTTTATTTCTACTTGAATAAGAACCTTTTTCAAGTTCATTATTCCTTTTATATCACTTATTACCATGTCATCAACACTATGTAATTATTTAAGTTAATAATAGTCATTTTAACGATCATTGCTACTTGAGTCAAAAAGAATCTCTTTATAATTACAAGTTTGTTCATGAGGTAAAATATCCATTATATCCACAATTATATTAATTATTTAGATATCATATATATAATATATATCCATTATATACATGCATTTATAATATTACATTACATTTAGAGGTAAGAAATGAAATGCACCGTTCATGGAGACAGTAAGTCGTACGTAAGCATGAATGCTACTTCCATTTCTATTTCATATTTAATGGAATTAAAACATAATTATCCATAATAATATAATAATTACAGTATGGTATAATATATAATATCATTAAATATTACCTTTATACGTACTACATATGGTATTAACGAATCAAATCACTTTGAGGGGGCGGTAGTCCACACTTTCTAAAATGAAGATATCGTGTTTACCCATAATGGAAACCGTAAAGGTATTCCATAAAGGAAAAATACAGAAGCTTAAGGAAAACATAAACATATTATATATCATATATAAATATAGTGACATCTTAATGGCCACCTTTTAAGGTGTTAAATGAATATTTAACAATCATCATTTCGTGAGGCAGAAATTCACCATCCACAGAAACAGAATGTTCATTAACCATTAGATGTTGGTGAGTGTAAGTGTAGCTTGAATCCTTCTTATAAAAACATCCTAGTATATTAAAGATACTAGTGTTGTTTCAAAAAAAAGGTAATAAAAATATTTTAGGGGTTTGGAGAAGAAAAATAAAACAAAAGAACACAAGGGAAGACATTACCTTTAAATCGGGTAACTCTGTTTGATTTGAGATCAAAGGCTTCCTTGGAAAAGATTCTTCCCAAAGTGAGGCTTCAATGATGAATATAGGGATGTGGATAGATGAAATGGGTAGGGTTTGGCAGAGCCAAAGGCTTTAGAGGTGTGTGTAAGGTAATAGAGGTGGGGGACTTTTATAAGAGGAGAGGAGGGGCACTCTTGGAAAGTTATAAAATATTACATTATTATAAAACTATTTTAGGATTTAAAAGGTCCCAAAAGGATATAATTCGAGGATAAGGTGATAAGGTATCGAAATCCACCCATCCAATAGGTTTTTGACAAGTTTATGACTTATATTTCAACCTATCTTCTCATTTTATTTAAATCGTTCATTTATGAGGTAATCACTGCATCATCACGGTGTCATAAATAAATTAAATAATTTAATATCTAAAAATTATAAAAAATATCATGATGTAGGAAATCGTTTTATATTAATAATGAATATTTATAGGCAAAAATATTACTTGTAAAACCCCATCTAAAAAATGTTTTACTAAAACAACACATGTTTGTGACATTTTAATTTTAACTTTAAATAAAATGGTATTAATGTCATTTTCCATGAAAAGTGGCTCCATGGGGTCCCCAAGTTGACCCATGGATTTTCTTGGTTGTACATGACTCATCCAATGAGGGTTGGACATTTTTCTAGGTCATTTCATATTATTAAAACATTATTTTTAACTTAAACTACACTAATTACCTCTAATCGCGATTAAAACTTAAAGTTACTATTCAACAAAAAATTATTTTAATCCCATTAAACCACATTTTACTTCATAATGAAAACCATGTATGTCTAATTTTTGAAATTCAAAACACAGAGGTGGTAAAATTTCATTTAAATGAAAAATCAGTTTTTTAAGTACCACTTAATGGTTTCACAATTCATCAAAAACTGATGTTTTCCAGAAAAATACCAAAAATTCATCCTATGCTATGTTTGATATTCCGAATTCAAAAATGAGGTCTATTTTAAAAAATTAAAAACATATAAGTTAAATTAATTAATTTAATAACTAATTCCCACTGTCAGAGCAAAGAGCGTTTTTTATGAAACAATAAGTATCAAAAGATTGACACTAGTTTAAGTCCAATTTCAAGAAGAAATTAATTACAATGACCACTATTGGATTAAATTGTATAATTATAATATAATTTCACTTTAAAACAAATTCAAAAGATAATCTAATCATATAAATAAGTTATATTAAAAAGTGGTTTTGAATTAAAATACAACATTTTCCACTATTCATTAAAAAATGAACTTTATCGGAAAAATACCAAAAATTTACACAAAGTAAATTTTGATGTCCTAATTCTAAAGAATAATTTTATTTTTCCATATATAACACATAAAATTATCAAAAAGTGGATTTAAAAGAGGTTCATCATCAAAAGGCGGTTAATCGGCCTTTTAAAGAATATTAGAATGTTTATGCTTAAAATAGGATTCATTCGCATTTTTAATACTCTAAAATTTATTGTAAAAAGTAATACTATTTGACAAACATATATAATTATTTTGTAGTTAGTTATATTCATTCCCGAAATTACAATGACTGGGCATTAACTACAATTTAAAATAATATTATTTTATTATTAGAGTGCAACGTAAGATTCCCAAGAAACTCGTTGTTGCGTATTGGGTATACCATCAAGCATAGCGTCCCCTTTAAAGTTATATTAATATTTTATTCATAAATATGGATAAATGTAAAAATGTCATATTATTTATTTACCTGGGGTGTTACAATGGGAGAGGATATGAGAATTTAAGAATATGGGAGAGGATCCATTTTGGATGTACGAACCATGGGAATTGGTAAATGGGTTTTTTGGTTCTAAAATACTTAGAGGGTAGAATGAGAATTTCAAATTTTTAATGACTCGGGAATTGGGCATGGTTAGTCGACATGGTTAGTTCAAATGGTTTCCCAAATCTTGCGCCAACCAAGCCCCTTTACTGGATAACATAGAAACTCACATGGATTGACCGCATGGTATGGTAAAAATTTCACCATCCAAGTGACATGGTTATATCCAAAATGGACGAATCATGTTCATGCCTTCCATACAGTTTTCCTAACTTTGCATTGGTCATACACCACTGACCAAAGGCATCTTAAGGATCGTACAGTTTCTTGGAGCTTGTGGCATGATTTCCTCTAATTGTGCTCTAACCATGTTTTACCTAATTCAATTCCCAAAACCTTCTTTTATCACCAAAAACTAATTGGGAAACTTTTGAATAAACACGAGACCAAAATAAACAAAGGGACGCCTCAAAAAAATACAATGAAATACCTAAAACTTGAGAGGTAAACCAAGATAAAAAAGATGAGCTGGAAAAATTGATGAAAATAAAAAACTAGGTGAGACAAAAAGTGTCTTCAATAGTGTAAATATGTGGTATGGGTGAGTTCCCTCTTATAGTGGAGGAGGATCGTCATTATTCTAAATTTATTAAAAGGGAATTCCCTTAAATTTGTTCCACGAAACGTTACACAAATAACGAACCAAATTCTCACCAACAGAGGATACGGTCGATAAATTCCTAAAAAGGATTTTGGATAAGGTTATAGGTCATTTTTGTCCTTAAATTTAAGGATTTTTCCATAAATAAGGTAATTTTACTTCGAATCAATGTAAATAATTTTAGTCAGATTCACTAATAATTTTTTTAGAAAACTATTTTGACTTTATTAGACCTTATATATTATTCTCATTACAAATAAGTAATCAATTTTTCCAAATTATAATAATTGTAGTGAAAAAATAATTAAAATTTATTCCTACAAATGAGATAACAAACCGTATATTTACAGTAAAATGGTCAAAGTTTTTCTATATTTTTATATTCTATCATAAAGTAAAATTTATTACAATGACTTAAATTGGATTAATATATGAACAATTGATTTAATTTAACTTTAAAACAATTTAAACAATAATTTTTCTTCATAAATAAATGATATTTAAAACTGGTTTTCAATTAAAATTTTGTATTTTTCATTATTCATAAAAAACATAACATTATAGACAAAACCAAATATTAACCCTAACCTAATTTTTATGTTTATATATCAAAAATGGAGTTTATTTTGGAATATAACATTTATAAAAGTTCTAAAAATTTAATTTAAAATAGGTTCTCAATTAATATGTGTAGAGACCCGAAGCTTGACGTACATGGACATTACATTACTTTTTAGGAATACTTAGTACATAAAAAACACACACACAAGGATCGTAATAGTTTAGTGTCTTTGGAAACTCGGAATATAATCTTCTAATCGTGGTGAAAGATCCTCAACATCTGCTATAAAGATCTTTTTTTTTACCTAAAACCTTTCTTTATATCCTGGGGAAAAGAAAACATAAAAGGGTGAGCTCAAATTCTCATTAAGGGTAAACAAAATAAATATCAATCACATCATATTCATAAGAACATAACATTTTGGAAATCTTAACCTGCAAAAGAGAGCATAATTTCATAACATAGGATAAATCATAGTAGTGAAATGAAATCCCAATAATCATAACATAAAACATGAAACTTTTTGGCATACACACATAATCATAGAGAATCATTTCTTATTAGTCAAGACTCATTGCCAAGACTATTTTAGTGGTCAAAGTCCCTTTCTGAACCGAGTTCACTCCTCGTTTCAGTCCTGTTTCATTGAACCGGTATAACCTACCGTTCCAGCCATGTCTATCTCATGAGATATAAAATCTATACCCAATGCATTGGAGGGAGATATAGGTCCCACCCATCTCATAATGATACAATTCTTATGTGTGCCACACAATCATAAATCATACATCATTGCATAACCCATGTAATAAAAATGGGAATCTTAAACATCGTGACATCATCAAACAATTCATATAAGATAAAGGATTTCATAAAAATAATTCCCTCACAACATAATCAAATCAATGTAATAATAGGGATATAAATAGAACCCTATATTATCGTAGATGGAAAATAATTTTGATAAAACACTTGAACTCCATTCTTGAGGAAAATATCCTTTCAACTTCAAAAACATTTTTCCTTTCTTAACATGTCATACAATTTTAAACTAAAAGAAGTTGATTAAAAATAAACGTGAAAATTTTTAAAGGAAGCATCTTGTAAATGATGTTTTAAAAATCCATTGATGCCGTATAAGTTAAAAAAACATTCATCCTGTATTTTTTTCGGAAAAGTCAAAAAGTACCTCGTACGAAAAACGACAAAAGATTCCTTTTATATATTTTACTAAAAACTCACCGAAGGGTAAAATTGGATTTAAACAATTGTAGGTGGAGGGAAACAATCTTACATATTGAGGAATCATGGATGAGGATGATGAAATACACCTCAGTAAATACCAAAGTAAAAACAATCTTGGATAAAAATGAGATTGTGATATTTCCCTTACCTTAGGTCTGATTTGCTTCGTAAGTGTCCGAACCTCCTCTTCTTTAAAGTGCTTCTTTGAGACCTCATTTTAGGGCACTAAAATAGGTCTTTGAAGAAGACCAGAACCTCTAGGATGTTTCTAGGGAAGTGGAGAGGAGAAATTGTCAGGGTTTGGCTGAGCATGAAGGCTCAATGTTGTGTGAGGAAGAGGGGGAGGAGGTGCCCTTTTATAAGGGAGGAGAGGGGAACCTTTGGAATAACTAAAAATATTATTTTATTATAAAGTCAAATTCGGTTTTTAATAGCTCCAAATTGATATATCTCGAAGATAAGCTGGGTAGGGGTCGAAATCCTCTCAGCCAATAGAATTTATAAAAGTTTAGGTATCAATATTAACCTTATCATTTAGATTTAACTTTAAGTTAGATAATTTAACTTTCACCATGTTTTCTTGTTTTCTTACACTATAAGGTTAATAAAATTACTATATCAAGCCAAAAGAACCCCAAGTTGTTTATTATTAATATATATAACCTTATCTAAGTCATTTGTCCAATACTTATATTTTTAGGAATAAAATACAATTAATAATATAATATTTGTTTTAAAAACTATTTTATGTCAATTTTGACACTATTTAGTAATTGATTTTTGTGAAAATCATAACAGAATGATTAGCTCGAAAAAAGTTAATTATATCAATACTAACATGTCATATTAACCTATAAAATTAGTTTATTTCATAAAAAGTCTCAAATTACACATATTTGGGTATTTATAATAACAATTATTCTAATTTTTCACTATTATGGTAATTACTGCATCATCATTGTGTCATAAATAAATTAAATTATTTAATGTATAAAAATTATAAATAAAATATAATTATGTAGGAAATATTTTTTTCTTTCTAATTAATATTTATAGTCGAATTTATCTTATGTATAACACCATATTAAAAATGATTTACTTGTTAAACATTGATTTTAACTATTTTAACCCTTCTTTAAATAAATTAATAATAAATGTCCTAATCTAATCCAAGTGGGCCTAAATGGTCATATTTTATTCCTAAGGTTGTTTTTGGTCGAATTACACTTTTCCAATAGAATTGGGACCTGTGTTAGGGTAATAGTAATATCATTTTTACCCTTAATTACCCTATTTACTTTTAACCGTGGTAAAAAAAGTAAAAAGTTACTATTCACCAAAAATTATTTTCATGTCATTGAACCACATTTTACTTACTGACATCAACCGTGTCTCTTAGATTTTTGAAATTCCACTCACAGAAGCGGTAAAATTATGTTTTATGAAAAATTCATTTTTTTTACTACCACTTAGTGGTTTCACTATTCATCAAAAAATGAAAGTTTCCAGAAAAATACCAAAAATTAGTCCTAAGATATATTTGATATTATGTACACAAAAATGATTTCTATTTTACCAAATTCAAAACATATTAGTTTCATTAATTAATTTAAAAATTAATTCCCGTCGTCAAAACAAATAGTGTGTTCTTAAGAGATAGTAACTATCAAAAGATTGACACTTGTTTATGTCTGGTTTAAATGTGAAATTACATCCAATGAACAAAATTGTATTAAATTGTAAAAATATATTCTAAATATACTTTAAAACCACTCAAATTAATAATTTATCACTATTAATTATTTCGATTAAAAAATTTGTTTTTAATTAAAATTTAGTAATTTTAACTACTCATCAGAATATGAAAGCTATCCGAAAAGTACCAAAATTTCACCCTAAGCTAATTTAGATATTCCGAATCCAAAAATGAAGTCCTTTTTGAGAGATAAAATTTCTAAAATTTTAATAGGTGGTTATTACTATTCATAACGGCTAGTTTTAATAATATTTTAGTAGCATATCGTTGTTTAGTGAAACTCGGTATTACGTACTACACACGCTATCGAGGAAGGTCGCGATTGCGAGTAATGCAAGGAAAGTCAAGGATGAATGTTGTGAAAGCTCCTTTTTTTGTAGCGTACAACACAAGAAATTAATGGAAAAAAAGAATATTTTTCATAAATTCTCAGGCTGTTACATTCTACCCCCCTTAAAATGAATTTAGCCCTAGAAATTCGTCGGGGTTATAAATGGTTTACTATTCGAAAGTTTCTTTGACAGAAACCCACATCGTAAAAAGGAATACCAAAATCCAATCTTTAAAAACAAAATTATGAAACGTAACGGTTACCCAAATAAACTAATCACTGGGTTTCCACATAGGTGAAAATATGGATATAGTAGAGAAATCTAACCATCACGTTCTGATAGAGAGTGGTAGAGAACATGGCTATGGAAAATCCATAAATCACAAATCCATAAATTTGTGATGATATAAGGTACCATCTGATTCATCAGATATAAGAGCACTAGGACAACATTTTTGGTTTTCAAGATCATTTCCCTAAAGTTGATAAAATTGGAATTAGAAGAAATACTTTCGTGATTTCGGTATAGTCTCACCGTTGGTCATTCATTGGACAATTTCCACTTCATCTCTTAAAGAAATGAAGTTGAATTTGTCATTCGTGATGTGTTTGTAGATCATGTGATAGAATGATGAGTCATTCCATCTGTCTCAAACAAAAGGATAGAAAAGTTATCAAAAAAAATACATAAGTCCATCTATAGTGAGATTAATCATATATGGTTCCTAAAATGGACTTATACTTAATATATCATACTGGTTAATATAATAAAACTAGTTTCTACTAAACAGGGACTTCCTGTAGGCCAGTGGTAGGTGATAAAGGCCAGTCGCACATCGGTTGTGGGTTCGATTCCCACGGCCTTGTCCGACGCGATGGGATGTCACCCATCCTGCAGGTTGTCCTTTTTCTAAAACTATATTACTATAACATCCAATCAATAATATCGAAAAACAAACAATACTAACTTATTTCCAACATAATCCATTCCAATATTTAGTCTTATCCATAATACTGCAGTCCACTCCCATAATATAGTGAAAAAGATTACCATAGATTTAATACCATCGTTGATCCCCATATATCATAAGATATGTCTTGTTGGTCACATTCCAAACATTCAAAGGCCATAATCATGTATTATCTTGAATACCCATTGAACCTTAGTGAAAACATGTATGCCGTTAAAAGTTAACACCTTCCAAATACCAAAATCCTCAAAATTCTATATACTCTAACCATGATATCACTTAGTCCTTATATCAATCATGAGCTTATGAATACTATCAAACTGTAAAGACCCGTAAATGTCAAGGAAATGTTTTTCTTAATTTTCATTGGAATTTTACAAGATCGCAGTTTCTGACGGCACCTGATTCCGAGGCCCGGTGTGCCTGGAATCATTTTCCGAAGTTTGGCTCGGGTACGTTCAGTGAACGGATGAGCGGGTTTTTCTAACTTTTGAATCGGTGCTCGGAATTGAATTCTGAGGTCACCGATGGAATCGTAGTGCCAATACATGCTTAGAAATGCCTCTTCCAGAGTTGCATTTGCTCGGGTGTGGTTTTTAATTTTCGGGCTTAAAGTTAAGAAATAAAATAATTGTACTACAAACTTTATTTTATTTCACTTAAGCTACTTGGAAGCCACTTAAAGCCACTTAAAAGCGGCTTAATCTGAGTTGAAACGGATAGGGTACTATCCAAAAATATCCTACCCTCTTGGTAGGATATTTGTAGGGTGGGGCCCGAACAAGCCCCGCCGTTTCTTTTCCGCTAAGTAACGCACCCGCGAAAACCCGTCATTATGAAAGTTAACTGATGCGTTTTCTTAAATTCTTAACGCACAAATTAATTGGGCGGATTATTTCGTTGAATTAATTCTACGATTTAATGGTTCGTTACTTATCTCTTTTTCGTTTGTTGGCGTAATAATAAAATAAGATCAACGCATGACTTTTTGAGGATTACTCGTTGAGATGATTTGACAGAAACCAAGAGTTCTTCATCCTCCTTCGCGAAGAACGCGAAGAACGCAAAGAACGCCGGCCCCCGACGAAGAACGCCGAACCCGCGGAAATCGACGACGCGACGCCGTGTGCCGCGGCGTCGACATTTCCTCTCCCGCGACGTTCTTCTGTGGCGTTCCTTCCTCCGCGATGAAATCTTCGATCATCTGTTTGAGGTAAGAGATTTCGGGTTTTCTTTTAAAACTCCTTTGTGGTTTTGAATAATGCATGGATTTAATTATTATTAATTAAATCTGTTGTTCTTGAACCTCAGAGTTCGTCGACGCAACGCCGGATACCGCGACGATGCGGTGATCCTCTCCTTCCACGATGATCAAACCCGCGAAGAACAAGCGTGTGACACTTGATGAGGTAGGGATTTTATTTTGAAAATACCCCTTTTTATATTCCCGTGAACGTTTCTTTAAAATTAAATAACCGGATTCATATGAACAATTTTAATTTATTAAAATTGTTGTTTCATGTGTTGAATAATTCTCCCGTTGTTTTTATCTAATGCGGAGGGCGCGGGCCAGACGAACACGGCCTGACAACCGTCCGCCGTTCTTCGTGGTTGTGCGGATTAGGCGGGCGATGGCAAAACGTGACGCAATGACGATTTGTTGTTCCTGCAGTGATGAACGGAACCCGGGAGGAACAACGGCGCAGACGGGAAGGAAAACGGACCCCCGGAGCGACGCCGGTGGCCCGCGGAAGCCGCCGGCGGCCGGAGGCAGCGGCGCCCCGGCACTCCGCCGGACATGGCCGCCGTAGCCGCATCCGTTTGACAGCGCGGCCCTTCGAGGGCCGCGGCACCTCCAAACCGCGGGGGCAGCGCCCCGCGGCACCCGAGCGCTCGGCCGCTCGGTCGAGCCGACCCAGGCGGGTCCGACCGGCTGGGCCGCGCCCAGGCCGCACCGAACCAGGTCCGGACAGGGGGGACAGGGTCGGGTTGACCTGGTTCGGCCGACCCCGGGGGGGGGGGGGGGGGGGGGGGGGTCGGGCCGGGTCGGCTCGGGCTCGGACACCCCGTCTTCGGACCGTTTTCGGTCTTTTGCCCGTAACATGAGCTACGGGCCTCCGAACGACGTGCCGTCAGTGGAAACGTGATCCTTGGATCGAGACGGTCATTTTGGTATATCGCACTCAAGGTTTCGGAATACATTGGGTTTTGCCGGGTTGGTTCGTACACGAAACCAACCGGGCCCTCGGAGCGGAAACCCTCATATCTTGAGCTACAGACGTCCGATTGACGTGCCGTCAGCTTTGGTGGATTCCTCTAAGTGAGACGGATCATTTGGCTCACTCCGCCCGTGGTTTGGATGCAGGTGGATTACGGTCGGGTTGGTTTTGCCTTAAAAACCAACCGGGCCCCTGGGACGAAAAGGCCAATAACTCTCAGACCGGGCGTCCGATTGACGCGCCGTCTGCGACGTTGAGTTCCTGTTGAAGATACGGAACATTTGGATACATCAACTTCAGTCTTTGTGTCAGTTGATGTATCAGCCTCTCGGCTCGTGGAGCGGACCCTCCCGAACGAGCTTGTTGTGTGTGGGAACCCTAGAGCTGGTTGCGACTGCTACTTCGAGTGGGACGACTGTGCAGAGATCCTCAGTGGACTGCACCGACGACTGTGGAGAGATCCTCAGTGGACTGCGCCGACGACTGTGCAGAGATCCTCAGTGGACTGCGACGACTACAACACACATCGATCCTTTGTGGGTCAGTGCTACAGGTCCTGTGTGGGCCTGATCCCGTGTGGGTCCGATCCTGTGTGTGTCAGCGCTCAGAGGTTCTGTGTGAGCCAGCGCCTACAGGTCCTGTGTGGGCCCGATCCTGTGTGGGTCTTTGCGGGGGTTAGTACCTTTTGATCTTTTGTGGGTCCGACGACTTAGATGGATCAGTGATCATCTTTATCGTCATACAACAAGTATACCTGTGTGAGATGAATCTTGTGTTACTCTCCTTTGTGGATTGTATTAAAATATCCTGTGTGGATTTACTTTTTACTCTCCTTTTTGGATTGTGTTGTGCTATCCTGTGTGGATTTACTTTACTCTCCTTTGTGGATTGTGTTGTGCTATCCTGTGTGGGTATACGTTTTGCTTTCCTGTGTGGACTGGGTTGTGCTTTGGCTCGGGCGTTGGAGCCGAACGGGAGTTGATGACTTAGGTATATGTATGGGCATATACCTAAGCAGTGTCGGTTGTTACTTCGTGATTTCATACTTTTTTTGTGGTTTATCCTTTGTGGATTTCGGGAGACCTTCGGGGGTCTCGGGGTCCCTACTGAGTAGCTTATACTCACCCCTGCATGGGCTACGCCCGCACTTCGTTGTGTTGGTTGCAGACGACGGACATCGCTGATCGTAGTGGAGGCTTGCGGAGTAGGACGGTACCTGGAGGTGGACCACTGGGCGAGACGTACTTGGAGCAGTCAGGTGGACCGAGGAGTGGTGGAGGCTATCTGTACCCACCCTTCAGGTGGGACTTCTAGACGACGGCTTGACGCTGCGGCTTTTCTTTTCCGTTGCTGTTTTTCCCTTCAGTTGTACTTTACAGTTGGGCTTGTATTTCCGGCCCCTTTACTTTCGGCACAGCTTGTTACAGTTTTTACTTCGTGTTTACTTTTCCGCTTGCTTACTCTGTGGTGCTTGTTTACTTTTCAAAGGAAATTCCTTCTCTTTTTCTGGGATTTACGCCTTGGTGCAAGTCGCCATCCCATGGCCTATGGAAGGCGGGCTTGGGGTAGTCACGACACAGGCCCCGAGGACAGGTCGTGACAATTGGTATCAGAGGCGGGTCGGTTCTACCGCAGAATCTGATCTTTCTTCTATGTGAAGCAATAGTGTTTAGTGTATTGAGTGTGGTTATCAGTCCAGGGAGTCCAGTGTTGGTGCGGGGGCCGACGTATCCGTACACTAGGACCCTGACTTCTGATTTCCGACTTAATGCACAAAAACATTGTTTGCATGTGTGTTTCAAGTTTTCCTTGTGATTACTTGTGTCAGCTCACCAGGTATACTGTTCTGACCATGGCACACTTGTTTCCATTCAGGATGGCCCCACGATGGCAGCCAGCTAGGGTTCCGAGAGTGGATCGTGACGACAGCCCGCCGAGCAACGAGGCCTCGATACAGGGCCCATTGACAGCAGAGGCACCAGCGATACCTTTACCCGCCGAGCCCCTGATGCTTCCAGCACCGACCGCTGACGATACACGATGCCTCGAAGCTCTGCACGAGTTCCAGCGCCAGCGACCACCCATGTTTCATGGGGAGACAGACCCCCAGGTAGTTGAGGACTGGCTGGAGGTGGTCGTATGAGTTTTCAGGCTAGTGAGGACACCAGCAGACCTCATGGTGATCCCCGCGGCGAGCCTACTGCACGCAGCAGCAGGACGATGGTGGAGCTTGATGCTCCAGGTGCACGATGAGGCCTCTATCATCTGGAAGGACTTCGAGAGCCTCTTCCTCTCAGAGTTCGTCCTGGCCACCCTCCATGCACTGCGCATTCAGGAGCTTCTTCAGCTGCGGTAGGGCAGCTTGACGGTCGCCCAGTACGCGGCGAGGTTTACCGATCTTTCTCGATACTCGACCGACATGTTACGCGACCACTTCTTTCTGGCCAGGACCTTCGAGCAGGGATTGAGACATGAGATCAGGGCATCGCTGATCTCCCTCAGCATCCTGACCCAGGAAGGAGTACTGGAGTGAGCCCTTCTGATCGAGAGCTTTCTGGCTGAGTCAACAGCGAGACCTACCGCAGGGCGGCAGGTAGCTAAGTCTTCGGTAGCAGGTAGCCGACGGATGACTCAGGGTTCCAGGCAGACTAGACCCTCTCGTAGATGACCTCAAGACACCAACTCAGCAGTGCGGGGCACACAGCGCAGAGCCTGTCTTCCGAGAGGCAGACAGTGCTACGCCTGCGGCAGGCAGGGTCACATGGCTCGTGACTTCCCGAACCGCCATACCGAGGAGCAGCAGATGGTGGAGAGGCCACTTAGGCAGAGGAAGAGGTTCTACCGTGGCGGTCTGCAGGGAGGAGGCAGACGAGGCAGAAGAGCTGGTCGAGCAGCAGGTGGTGGGCGACGCTTTGAGGCTTTGCCACCACCACCACCAGGAGGTCCGCCCCGACCACAGGGAGCTGGCGGGCAGAGACAGGCACAACTCCAGGCAGCGGAGGCCTACGACCACGGCACGCCAGAGATGATTCGAGGAATGATCTATGTCTATTCCACCCTTGCTGCAGTTCTTATCGACACAGGATTGAGTCACTCTTTCATAGCCACTACCCTTGTTCGGAGCTCGGAGATTCCGACAGAGCCGCTGGCTCGATCCTTACGGCTAGAGACCCCTACGGGAGCAGACTCGACGATTACACATGGGTGCCAGCAGTGTGAGCTTACTCTAGGAGGCGAGAGCTTCAGCTAGGATCTTATTGTAGCGGCGTCGAGGCCTTATGACGTCATCTTGGGCATGGATTGGTTATCTACAGTCCATGCTCACATTGACTGTTTTAGGTGCAAGGTGCGATGTGTACGCACTGACGGGAGCAGGTTCACCTTCACCGGTGAGAAGGGAGCCTTAGCAGCACAGGATGGACTCACGTAGAGGAGAGGACAACCTATCACTCATCAGTTGGCTAGCCTCATCCTGGGAGCATTTGACGTGCGGAGTCCTAGTTTTCCTACAGTGGTGGATCAGTACGCGGACGTCTTTCCCGATGACGTTCCAGGGCTACCTCCTCGTAGAGAGGTAGACTTTTATATTGATCTGTACCCCGGAACAACCCCTATATCCACTGCAGCGTATCGGATGGCCCCCGCTGAGCTTCGAGAGCTGCGGGTATAGTTGGAGGACTTGCAGGGTAAGGGGTTCATCCGACCCAGTGTTTCACCCTAGGCATCCCCGATATTGTTCGCCAAGAAGGCGGATGGGAGCTTGCGACTGTGTGTTGACTATCGTCGCCTGAACCAGGTGAAAGTGAGGAACAAGTATCCGCTACAAAGGATTGATGACCTCTTCAAGCAGCTCAAGGTAGCACGGTTGTTCTCGAAAATAGACCTCAGGTCAGGCTATCATCAGCTCAGAGTTCGAGACGAGGACGTGCAGAAGACGACCTTCAGGTGTCGGTATGGCCACTATGAGTTCTTGGTTATGACTTTCGGCATAACCAACGATCCAGTAGTGTTCATGAGCCTCATAAACAGGATCTTCCATCCATACCTCAATCGATTTGTCGTGGTCTTCATCGACGACATTTTGGTGTACTCGACCATGGAGGAGGAGCACGCCTACCACTTGCGGGTTGTACTAGACACATTCCAAGAGCACCAGCTTTATGGAAAGCTCTCGAAGTTCCAGTTCTGATTACGTGAGGTCCACTTCTTGGGGCACGTCATTTCTGAGGCGGGAGTTGCAGTGGATCACGCGATGATCGAGGCAGTGCTAGCTTGGGAGCCACCCAGGAGCGTGGCGGAGGTGCGGAGTTTCTTGGGTTTAGCTAGATACTATCGGATGTTTTTTCCAGACTTCTCTAGAGTTGTGGCTCCACTCTCAGCTTTGAAGAAGAATGGGAAACCCTTTGTGTGGTCAGACAGATGTCAGCAGTGCTTTCAGGGGCTGAGATAGAGATTGACCAGTGCACCTATCTTGAGGTTTCATGAGGAGGGAGTTGGATACGTAGTATACTGCGATGCATCAGGGACCGGACTCGGATGTGTCCTGATGCAGAAGCGGGATGTGATTGCCTATGGATCACGTCAGTTGAGGCCGCATGAGCAGAACTACGCTACCCATGACCTGGAATTAGCAGCAGTGGTCTTAGCTCTGAAGACATGGAGACACTACCTGATGGGCGAGCGCTTTACAGTCTTTTCTTACCACCAGGGTCTCAGGTACATATTCTCTCAGAAGGACCTGAACCTGAGATAGCGGAGATGGCTCGAGTTCCTATAGGACTATGACTTTGAGATAGTCTATACTCCTGGAAAGGGGAACATAGTAGCCGATGCCCTCAACAGCAGGACGAGCATTCAGCTACTTGAGGAGGTTACTGAGCAGCTAGCCGCCTTGCAGATATCCTTTTTGGATAGGGACAGAGCAGCCTTCCTTCAGTCTCTCATAGTATCTCCTCCACTTCTACAGCAGGTCAAAGAGGCACAGCGTGGGGACACTGACTGTGAGACAAGGCATGAACAGATATCCTCGGGCCAGGCACCTAATGGTTTCTCCGTTGGAGCAGAGTACGACGTCCTTTTTAGAGGACATACCTTGGCACCAGTCGCTTTATGGGAGGAGGTGATGAGAGAGTTTCACACTTCTCCTTTGGTGGTACATCCTGGAGTGGCGAAGATGTACCAAGACCATAGACGACAACACTGGTGGCCGGACATGAAGAAGGCTGTGGAAGAGTTTGTTTCTCGATGCCTCACCTGTCAGCAGGTGAAGGCAAAGCATCAGGTACCAGCAGGCTTGGTACAATCCTTGGAGGTCCCAGAGTGGAAGTGGGATGGGATATCTATGGACTTCGTGACTGGAATTCCATGCACTTCCAGAGGTCACGACTCCATTTGGGTGATTGTTTACCGACTCACCATGTCGGCACACTTCTTACCCATCAGAGAGAAGGGCTCAGTGGAGAGCTTGGGGCATCTCTACGTTCAGGAGATTGTACGGCTTCACGATGTGACAACGTCTATCGTCTCCGATCGATACGCTCGTTTTACTTCCCGACTTTGGAAGGGGTTGCAGGAGGCATTCGGGACGCGGCTACGTCTGAGCACCGCCTTTCACCCTCAGACAGATGGTCCGACGGAGAGGACCATTCAGACTCTCGAGGACATGCTCCTTGCATGTGTCCTCGACTTTGGTCGTAACTAGGAGGACCACCTACCCTTGGTGGAGTTCGCGTACAACAACAGCTACCAATCCACCATCGGGATGGCACCATACGAGGCGTTGTACGGCAGACCTTGCAGATCTCCTTTGTGCTGGACAGACCCTGGGGAGTCAGCGCTTGTGGGACCAGAGATGGTTCGGACCACAACAGAGAAGGTCCAGGTCATCCAAGAGTGGATGAGGACAGCTCAGAGCCGGCAGAAGTCTTATGCTGACAAGAGATGGAGGCCACTAGAGTTCGAGGATGGAGACCATGTCTTCTTACGTGTCTCACCTCGACGTGGTTTGCGGAAATTTGGCCGAGGTGGAAAGTTGTCTCCACGCTTCATCCGACCTTTCCAGGTCCTCAGCAGGATTGGAGAGGTGGCTTATCACCTGGCTCTACCACCTCAGTTGCACCGGGTGCACAACGTCTTCCACGTATCTCAGTTGAGGAGATATGTGCATGAACCGACACACATCATTGACCTTGGGGAGCTAGACGTGGATGATGGGGCGACATTTGCGGAGGTCCCAGTGGAGATTGAGGAACGACAGGAGCGGGTCCTATGTGGACGATCGATTCCTCTTGTGCGCATCAGATGGAAGAACGGGAACCTCCAGGAGAGGACATGGGAGCGGGAGGCTCAGATGCATGCTCAGTACCCACATTTGTTCCCTAGTTTATGATGTATCATTATGGGGACGTAAATCCCTAAGGTGGGAGTAAGTTAAAGACCTGTTAATTTCAAGGAAATTTTTTTCTTAATTTTCTTTGGAATTTTACAAGAGCGCAGTTTCTGACAGCACCTGATTCCGAGGCCCGGTGTGCCCGGAATCATTTTCGGAAGTTTGGCTGAGGTACGTTCAGTGAACGGACAAGCAGGTTTTTCTAACTTTTGAACCGGTGCTCGGAATCGAATTCTGAGGGCACCGATGGAATCACAGTGCCGATACATTCTTAGAAACGCCTCTTCCGGAGTTGTGTTTTCTCGGGTGTGGTTTTTAATTTTCGGGCTTAAAGTTAAGAAATAAAATAATTGAACGACAAACTTTATTTTATTTCACTTAAGCCACTTGGAAGCCACTTGAAGCCACTTAAAAACGGCTTAAGCTGAGTTGAAACAGATAGGGTACTATCCAAAAATATCCTACCCTCTTGGTAGGATATTTGTGGGGTGGGGCCCGAACGAGCCCCACCATTTCTTTTCCGCTAATTAACACACCTGCGAAAACCCGTCATTATGAAAGTCAACTAACACGTTTTCTTAAATTCTTAACGCACCAATTACTTGGGCAGTTTATTTCGTTGAATTAATTCTGCAATTTAATGGGTCATTACTTATCTATTTTTCATTTGTTGGCGTAATAATAAAATAATACCAACGCATGACTTTTGGAGGATTACTCATTGAGAGGATTTGACAGAAACCAAGAGTTCTTCATCCCCCTTCGCGAAGAACGCGAAAAACGCGAAGAACACCAGCCCCCGATGAAGAACACCGAACCCGTGGAAATCAACAACGTGACACCGTGTGTCGCGATGCCGACTTTTCCTCTCCCGCAACGTTCTTCTGTGGCGTTCCTTCCTCTGCAATGAAATCTTCGATCATCTGTTTGAGGTAAGAAATTTCATGTTTTCATTTAAAACACCTTTGTGGTTTTTAACAATGCACAGATTTAATTATTATTAATTAAATCTGTTGTTCTTGAACCTCAGAGTTCATCGACGCAACGCCGGATACTGCGACGACGCGACGATCTTCTCCTTCCACGACGATCAAACCCGAGAAGAACCTGCGTGCGACACTTGACGAGGTAGGGATTTTATTTTAGAAATACCCCTTTTTATATTCTCGTGAACGTTTCTTTAAAATTAAAGAACCGGATTCATATGAACAATTTTAATTTATTAAAATTATTGTTTCATGTGTTGAATAATTCTCCCATTGTTTTTATCTAATGCGGAGGGCGCAGGCCAAACGAACACGGCCCGACAACCCTCCTCCGCTCTTCGTGGTTGTGTGGATTTGGCGGGCGATGAAAAAACGTGACGCAAGGGCGATTTGATGATCCCGCAGTGAAGAACGGAACCCGGGAGGAATAACGGCAAAGATGGGAAGGAAAACGGACCACCGGAGCAACACCGGGGGCACGCGGAAGCCGCCGCGGCGCGGGTCACTGACGCGGCGGCTCCGGCGGCCAGCGGCGGCGGCGCCCCGGCGCGCGGCCGGACAGGGCCACCGCGGATGAAGCTGCGGTGGAGGCGGCCAGTGGACCCGCGGCCGCGCGGGTCCAGCTCGCCTGCACGGGACGCGGTATAGGCCGCGTCCGTTTGACAGCGCGACCCTTCGAGGGCCGCGGCACCTCCAACCCGTGGGGGCAGCGCCCCGCGGCACCCGAGCGCTCGGCCACCCGGCCGAGCCGAGCCAGGCCGGTCCGACCGGCCGGGTTGGACCGGGTCAGGTCGACCCGTTTCGGGTCGACCCGGTTTGGCCGACCCCAGGAGGGGGGGGGGGGTGGGGTCAGGCCGGGTCGGCCAGGGCCCGGATCCCCCGTCTTCGAAGTGTTTTTGGTCTTTTTCCCGTAACATGAGCTACGGGTCTCCGAATGACGCGCCGTCAGCGGAAATGCGATCCTTGGATTGAGATTGTCGTTTCAGTATATCGCACTCAAGGTTTCAGAATACTTTCGGTTCGGCCGGGTTGGTTCGTACACGAAACCAACCATGCCCTCGGAGTGGAAACACTCATATCATGAGCTACGGACGTCCGATTGATGTGCCGTCAGCTTTGGTGGATTCCTCTATGTGAGAAGGATCTTTTGGCTCACTCCCCCCGAGGTTTGGATGCAGGTGGAGTACGGTCGGGATGGTTTTTCCATAAAAACCAATCAGGCCCCTAGGACGAAAAAGCCAATAACTCTCAGGCCGGGCGTCCGATTGACGCGTCGTCTGCGACGTTGAGTTCCTGTTGACGATACAAAACTTTTGGATACATCAACCTCGGACTTTGTGTCAGTTGATGTATCAACCTCTCGGCTCATGGAGCGGACCCTCCCAAACGAGTTTGCTGTGTGCGGGAACCCTAGAGCTGGCTGCGACTGCTACTTCGACTGCGACGACTGTGCAGAGATCCTCAGTGGACTGCAGCGACGACTGTGCAGAGATCCTCAGTGGACTACGCCGAGGACTGGGCAGAGATCCTCTATGGACAGTGACGACTACAGCACTCAGCGATCCCTTGTGGGTCAGTGCTACAGGTCCTATGTGGGCCCGATCCTATGTGGGTCTTTGCGGGGGTTAGTACCTTTCGATCCTTTGTGGGTCCGACGACATAGATGGATCAGTGATCATCTTTATCGTCATACAAGAAGTATACCTCTGTGAGCTAAATCTTGTGTTACTCTCCTTTGTGGATTGTGTTAAACTATCCTGTGTGGATTTACTGTTTACTCTCCTTTGTGGATTGTGTTGAGCTATCCTGTGTGGATTTACTTTACTCTCCTTTGTGAATTGTGTTGTGCTATCCTGTGTGGGTATGCGTTTTGCTTTCCTGTGTGGACTGGGTTGTGCTTCGGCTCGGGCGTTGGAGCCGAACGAGAGTTGATGACTTAGTTATATGTATGGGAATATACCTAAGCAGTGTCGGTTGTTACTTCGTGATTTCATCCTTCCATTTTGGTTTAACCTTTGTGGATTTTGGGAGACCTTCGGGGGTCTCGGGGTCCCTACTGAGTAGCTTATACTCACTCCTGCACGGGCTACGCCCGCACTTCGTTGTGTTGGTTGAAAACGACGGACAACGCTGATCGTAGTGGAGGCTTGCGGAGCAGGACGATACCTGGAGGTGGACCATTGGGCGAGACGTACTTGGAGTGGTCAGGTGGACCTAGGAGCGGTGGAGGCTATCTGTACCCACCCTTCAGGTGGTACTTCCAAACGACGGCTCGACGCTGCGGCATTTCTTTTCAGTTGCTGTTTTTCCCTTCAGTTGTACTTTACAGTTGGGCTTGTATTTCCGGCCCCTTTACTTTCGGTACTTCTTGTTACATTTTTTACTTAGTTTTTACTTTTCAGCTTGCTTACTCTGTGGTTCTTGTTTAATTTTCAAAGGCAATTCCTTCACTTTTTCCGGGATTTACGCCTTGGTGCTAGTCGCCAGCCCCTGGCCTATGGAAGGCGGGCTTTGGGTAGTCACGGCACGGGCCCCGAGGACGGGTCTTGACACAAACATATTAGATTCTCTTTATCCCTTCATTATGTGCATATCATCTTCCTTCCAAAAATATTTCAATCACTTTTCATGGTTACTGATGCCATAAAATTATGGAAAACCACAATAGACCAAAACATAAATATTCCAATATTCCATGATACTATATACCACATTATTCTGGAATCCCATTACACAAACACTTAATCATTCTACCACATCATTTTCATATTCAACATCACCAATGGTGATCGCATGTGACTTCCCTTTGTCCTTTGTCTTAAGTGGTTGCTCATGTCGATCATCACTAACCCTTGGATTTGCGCATTTATTAGCATAATTCCCCCATTTCCTTGCACTTGAAGCATTTAAGTGTAGTAGGTTCATTCTGTGTATCCCTTCCTTTGTTTGCATCATTAGGCCTCTTTTTCCCATCATTGCGGCATTCAAATGCCCGATGACCTTCCTTTCCACATTTGAAACATTTACTTGTCCCTTTAAGACAATCTCGACCATGCTTCTTTCCACACTTTGAGCATAAGGAAACATTCTTCTTCTTTTCACCATTATTCTGAGATTTCTCCTTGAACTCCATCTTTCATTTCTTGTCAAAACTATGAGATGGATAAGTAACACCAACTTCAATTTCTACCTTGATAGCACAATTCAAAATTTCTACATAGCTACTGAATTCTCTTATAGCTAATGCCCTTTGAAGATTTGGTTTTAAGCCATTGAAGAATCGATCAACTTTACTTTCAGGTTGGATGATAAATCCAGATGCATACCTTGCAAGTCTCGTAAATTTCGCTTCGTATATACCAAAAGATTCATCATCCTTTTGCTTTAGTTCAAGAAACTCCTTATCCATCTTTGTTCGAAGAATACGAGGAATGTACTTATTGAAAAATTAGTTCTTGAACTCTTCCCATTCCATGGACTCAATTTCATCTCTTTGCCTCCTATTCTTGATAAGATTCCAACATTGATCAGCTTCACCTTCCAAACAATATACTGCTAAGATGACTTTATCTTTTTCAGAACATTGAAGAACTGAAATTATCTTTTCAGTGGTACAGATCTATTGTTCAGCAACAAGTGGATCAGAAGACCCACTGAAAGAAGGTAGACGTTGCCTCATGAAGGACTCAATAGAATATTGTTCCCTTCTCTGCTCAATTGGAAGTCCAGAATGATTCATAGCTTGTGTAAGTATAGCAATAAGATTTTTCACTCCATCTCCCATAACATTTGTTTGTTTAGAAGGAAAATCATTGCATTTTCCACTGCATTGATCAACACGGTTCCTTCGGGTTCCAGCCATCGTCTAAAACCCAAAAAGAATAGTGAGAGAGGCAAAAATAACGCTAGGGAAAACAACATAATAAAAGGGGGAGTACCATCAATATCTAACATCTTTGGTGAAATTCTATGATCGTTAGTTCAATTCTTGGACTATAACCTATACATATACTTAAACTTAGAGACATCCCTAGACATACCATAGAAATATCTCTAGGGATCTCACTAATGTATTCGCATCCTAGTTTCCAATGTTTGTCTAAACCTTTCCTCCGATACCAACTGTAGAGACCCAAATCTTGACATACATGGACATTACATTACATTTTAGGAATACTTAGTAAATAAAAAAAACACACACCCAAGGATCGTAATAGTTTAGTGTCTTTGGAAACTCAGAATATAATCTTCTAATCGTGGTGAAAGATCCTCAACATCTCCCATAAAGATCTTCTTTTTTTAACCTAAAACCATTCTTAATATCCCGGGGAAAAGAACACATAAAAGGGTGAGCTCAAATTCTCAGTAAGGGTAAACAAAAGAAATATCAATCACATCATATTCATAAGAACATAACATTTTGAAAATCGTAACCTGCAAAAGAGAGCATAATTTCATAACATAGGATAAAGCATAGTAGTGAAATTAAATCCCAATAATCATAACTTAAAACAAGAAACCTTGTGGCATACACACATAATCATAGAGAATCATTTCTTATTAGTCAAGACTCATTGCCAAGACTATCTTAGTGGACAAAGTCCATTTCTGAACTGAGTTACCCTCGTTTTAGTCCTGCTTCACTGAACCGGTATAACCTACCATTCCATCCATGTCTATCTCATGAGATATAAAATCTTTACCCAATGCATTGGAGGGAGATATAGGTCCCACCCATCTCATAATGATACCATTCTTATGTGTGCCAAAAAATCATAAATCATACATCATTGCATAACCCATGTAATAAAAATAGGAATCCTAAACATCGTGACATCATCAAACAATTCATATAAGATAAAGGAATTCAGAAAAATAATTCCATCACAACATAATCAAATCAATGTAATAATAGGGATATAAACATAAACCTATATTATCTTAGATGGAAAATAATTTTGATAAAACACTTGAACTCCATTCTTGAGGAAAATATCCTTTCTACTTCAAAAACATTTTTCCTTTCTTAACATGTCATATAATTTTAAACTAAAAGAAGTTGATTAAAAATAAACTTGAAAACTTGTAAAGGAAGCTTCTTGGAATTTATGTTTTAAAAATCCATGCATGCTTTATAAGTTAAAAAGATATTCTTACCGTACTTTTTTTGTAAAATTCAAAAAGTACATCGTACGAAAAACGACAAAATATTCCTTTTGTATCTTATTCTAAAAACTCACTGAAGGGTAAAATTAGATTTAAACAATTGTATGTGGAGGGAGACAATCTTACATATTGAGGAATCATGGATGTGGATGATAAAATACACCCCAGTAAATACCAAAGTAAAAACAATCTCGGATAAAAATGAGATTGTGATATTTCCCTTACCTTAGGTCCGATTTTCTTCGTAAGTGTCTGAACCTCCTCTTATTTGAAGTGCTTCTTTGAGACCCCCCTTTTAGGGAAATAAAATAGGTCTTTGAATAAGACCAGAACCTCTAGGATGTTTCTAGGGAAGTGGAGAGGAGAAATTTTCAGGGGTTGGCCGAGCTTGAAGGGTCAAAGTGGTGTGAAGAAGAGGGGGAGGAGGTGCCCTTTTATAAGGGAGGAGAGGGGCACCTTTGGAATAACTAACAATATTATTTTATTATAAAGTCATATTAGGTTTCTAATAGCTCCAAATTGATATATCTCTAAGATAAGGTGGGTAGGGGTCTAAATCCTCTCATCCAATAGAATTTAGACAAGTTTAGGTATCAATTTTAACATTATCATTTAGATTTTACTTTAAGTTAGATAATTTAACTTTCACCGTGTCTTCTTGTTTTCTTACAATATAAGGTTAATAAACTTACTATATCAAGCCAAACGAACCCCACATTGTTTATTATTAATATATATAACCTTATATAAGTCATTTGGCCGAACCTTATATTTTTAAGAATAAAATAACAATTAATAATATAATATTTGTTTTAAAAACTATTTTATGTCAATTTTGACATTAATTAGTAATTGATTTTTGTGAAAATCATAAAAAAATTATTAGCTCGAACCAAGTTAATTAAATCAATAATAAAATGCCATATTAACCTAGAAAATTAGTGTCATTTATAAAAAGTTTTAAATTACACTTATTTGGGTATTTATAATATCAATTATTCTAATTTTTCACTATTATGGTAATTACTACATCATCATTGTGTCATATATAAATTAAATTATATAATGTCTAAAAATTATAAATAAAATATCATTATGTATAAAATCTTTTTATCTTTCTAATGAATATTTATAGTCGAGTTTATATTATGCATAACCCCATATTAAAAAATATTTACTTATTAAACTTTGATTTTAACTATTTTAACCCTTCTTTAAATAAATTATTAATAAATGTCCTAATCTAATCCAAGTGGTACTAAATGGTAATATTTTATTCCTAAGCTTGTTTTTAGTTGAATTACACATGTCCAATAGAATTATGACATGTGTTAGGGTAATAGTAATATCATTTTTACCCTTAATTAACCTATTTACTTTTAATCGTGGTAAAAAAAGTAAAAAGTTACTATTCACCAAAAATTATTTTCATCTCATTGAACCACATTTTATTTACTGACATCAACCGTGTCTCTCGGATTTTTGAAATTCCACTCAAAGAAGCGGTAAAATTATATGTTATGAAAAATTCATTTTTTTAACTACCACTTAGTGGTTTCTCTATTCATCAAAAAATGAATGTTTCCAGAAAAATACCAAAAATTAGGCCTAAGCTATATTTGATATTATGAACTCAAAAATGATGTCTATTTTTCCAAGTTAAAAACATATTAGTTGCATTAATTAATTTAAAAATTAATTCCCGTCGTCAAGACAAATAGCGTGTTCTTAAGAGATAATAACTATCAAAAGATTGACACTTGTTTATGTCTGGTTTAAATGTGAAATTACATCCAATGAACAACATTGTATTAAATTGTAAAAATTTATTCAAAATATACTTTAAAACCACTAAAATTAATAATTTATCACTATTAATTATTTCGAAGAAAGAAGTTGTTTTTAATTAAAATTTTGTAATTTTCACTATTCATCAGAATATGAAAGTTATCCGAAAAGTACAAAAATTTCACCCTAAGATAATTTCGATATTCCGAATCCAAAAATGAAGTCCATTTTGAGAGATAAAATTTCTAAAATTTTAAATGGTGGTTATTAGTATTCATAACGGCTAGTTTTAATAATATTTTAATAGTATATCGTTGTTTTGTGAAACTCGGTATTGCGTACTACACACGCTATCGAGGAAGGTCGTGATTGCGTGTAATGAAAGGCAAGTCAAGGATGCGTGTTGTTCAAGCTTCTTTTGGTGTAGCGTACAATACAAGACATTAATGAAAAAAAAGAATATTTTTCATAAAATCTCAGGCTGTTACAATATGGGGTAAAATTTCCTTTAGAAAAATGTTGTTTTCTTAGTGAAATATTGGGTTTGCTCTTATTTTATGACTAGTGAGTCTATTTGATGACTTTAAAAAAATTTGATTGAATATAATATATATATTTCATTAATATCACTCAATAATTTTAATTAATTAAATTTTATTGGATAAAACAACTTTCTGGCTATAAAAATTGTTTTCTAGTAAACATTTATTTTACAATCAATTGGTTCTTAAATTCCTTTATAATTAATTTTTAACCAATGTATTCATTTTATATTTGTGTAAATCATTTATTTTCAATAGTTATTTGTTAGTATTAATAACTGCTAATTTAATGGCTAGGTTATATCTTATTATAAATAAAAATAATTGTTAGTAATTTATTGTTAATCAGTAAAACATTGTCTGGCATGTAACACAATCTATCAGAGAAATTATTTGTTGCATCGAACACATGATAACTCAGTATTTCATGAATTTCCATATATTGATTGAATCTATTTAAAATTTAAATTATGTTGTAATGTCTTGAGATATTATATTTCCTTATGCGCTTGGTGTTGTGTGTTGTAAAAGATATCAAATACATTGTACATATTTTAGAATTTTGACGAATTAAATTCTCCCGACCATAATTAAATTTCATCCTCACAATTTAAAAATGAACTTAGTAATAATTTTTTTATACTTATATGTTTAAACAAATCACCATAATAAGGTTTAATAAAAATTCTTTTAAAAAAGTGAGAATGGGAAGTATAAATGTCATAGAAGCTAACATATAACATGGTATGTAAGTAGAAAAACATTAGTGAGATGTGGAGATACGTACAATGAGGAAATGAATAAATATTTATAGAGATTGATTGAGTTCATTAATGATAAACATTTTTATTATCATTGGAAATTTGATGGTCTCAAATTCATAAATCTGTGATGATTTAGAAGACCATAAGTTTGAAAATAAAATGATGGTATTAGGATAATATTTAATTTTAATATACTTTTTATAATGTTGTGTAATTATATTTCTGCCTAAGAATATATGGACATATATTTAAATGAAATATTTTGAGAAAAACAATTTTAATCATTTTTTTGTTCTTTTATCAATTTCTAATTCATCCATTACATCTTGAAAGTGATATCCAAAAATGAATTTCTATGATTGAAACACTGAAATTTTCTTTTGACAGATCATAATACCACTGAAAATGTCATCATATGTTTCCCTAATTATTTCCAAACCAATATGTTTAAGTCATTAATCTCTATTCCTAAAAAGTAACACTACTTATTCATCATTAATATTCACTCACCAAAATTTTTAACTAAAAAATTTACATATTAAACCAGGAATTGGGTAGTTCAATAGTTGGTGTCAAAACCTTATTGTCCTTCGGCCATGGTTTCAAGTCCCACGGCCTATCCGGACATGATGGGTTGTTTCCCGACATATATTTCATTCTTTTATAAAACCTCACTAATATAATTTATAAAATAAATATCAATGGAAAAACTTTAAATTTAATAATTATATATCATTTTTATTAAGGATTTCAATACAACACTAATACATAAATACTTCAACCATTTATTTCCACATAGTTCCTTCCTTGTTCTTGATTTTATCCTTTCAAAGAGGGCCTTTCCTAAAATAAAAAACCATAGTGTGAGAATAAATTATAATATTGGAAATTCTATATAATAATATTTAACATGTCTAAATCTTAACACATTGTTTTCAATTTAGGACACCAATGGTTTATCCTATGCTATTAATTTATATCTTGTATTAAGATAGTTCATACTGGTTCCTAACAAAAATGTAAAATATCCAAAGAATATCCCTAAGAGTGTCAATTCAGTTTAATAATAAGTCTTGTTGTCATATACTAGGTTACGATCGAGTCATTCCCAGAGAGAATTTTTAGAGTATTTACCACTAAGTATATATGTGCGAGAAATATGTGCATTTGTAGTTTCCATAAATGGATGTATTCCTATTAATGCCAACATAATCCTTGCCATATCAAAATTCTATAATATTCCTTTATACTTATCATTGAAGTCTAACATAGGGATATGTTCTCTAATCTATGTTTTCTTAAATCCAGTTCCCCATGTTGCTACAAAACTTGGTTCTGATATCAACTATAGATAGAAAACCCCTGAAATCCTAGAGTTTGTGTTTTTCAACCATTACATTAAAATAATATACATGTAAATCACACAAAAAGGACCACGCCATTTAGTGGTCTTGAATAACTGGATACATACACAATTCTGGTATTACAAATTAATACACAATTTCCAACATAATTTTTTTTCATTCGATGAAATATCATTATTCCATATAGTATATCCTTTAATTTCCTTTTTAGTACACTTAATGGAATCCGTGGGACATGAAATATGATAAGGGTGATCTCAAATTCTCAATGACTGTTATTTATAGTATAAGAAATAATGAATCAATGAGAACAATCGTTATTGAAGGGTAAAATATTGAGAGCACATTGCATGTAATCAATAACTAAGAAGGAAATGAGTAAATACTATGGAAAGGTAAATAACAGAAAAAATACCATTTAAAAAATTAGAAATGGGAAAATCAATATGGAATGATAAGAAACTAAAAAAATCATTTAATTAATGTAATTATAGTGAAATGAATATATAGATTTTTTTCATTGTGTAAATCACATATATAATAAATACTGAATCAAAATGAAGGAAATTCTTAATTATTAGATGTTATGCCTCATGCACATGAAAACATATATCTTGAAGACAATTCACAAGAAGGCTTAAAACTATAAGTAGAAAAATATTTAATTTTTGTAACTAATTTGTCTAAAAAGAACATATTGATGCATCGTGAGGCTATATAATGTTTATGCCGACCCATCACTGCATATCCAAAGCATTCCTCAAATCGATTAATTGATTCAATTGATAAATATTATGTATGTAAAGAAAATATTGAACAAAAATATTGATTTATAAATATTTCACATTCATTCAAATAATTTTCAATGTTAACACCATATGAAAATTCATGTATTGTTTAAGAAATGAACATATCCATGATAAATGATATGGATGATTAAGGGGAATTCAATTTTCCATAAACATAGGTAATTGAATATCTCAAGGGTGATTAATAAAGTAATCATGGAAGTTAATGTCAATACTATCCTTGGAAAAATTAATCATAAACCATCCAGATGAATATTATAGATAATATCAATACAACATATCAATGGGGGAGTAAACATAAAGGGTTTTTGTTGTTGATAAATGGGAATATTAAAAATAATATCTTTTAAAAACATTCATGAGTAAAATATCATTTTCATTTTGATTTTTCCTTGAAAACATTTATTTGAAAATATTTTTTGAAAATATTTTCTTCAAAAATTATTCTTTAAATCATGTAAATGAATATTCAAAGAAACCATGGTAGGTAAAATCATACATGTCATATAATATAAATAGAAAATTCATATTCCATGGTAAAAGGTAAGAAAATGAATTATTTGGAATGATATAAGAAGATTATCTTGAGTTTTTTTAAATTAAATAGAGGGTAAAATGACATTAATAAATAATTTTGGAATGGTTGTATAATTTTGGAAAATATTTTTAGATAATATAGTTTTTTTATGAAAATAGGTTCTCCAAATATAGAAATAAATAAAGTCGGGATATTTTAAAAAAAATTTATAAACCATTTTGAGGACCAAAGAGTGAAATGATTCTACTATTACATTATAAAGATCATGAATAACTATAGGAGACTAAATTTAAAGTGTTTTCTGATAAATTTTCCAATAATTTCCTCTATTTAAAATTCATGTTTTAACAATACCGAACAAAAAGATATTGTTATGTAAACCCTTGAGATGACAATAACATTTTTGTGAGAATCAATCAATAAATAGATTATATGTGTCAAATAATAATAAAAATAAAATAAAATATAAATAAAATATATATTTTAAATAGTTATTACACATATAATATAATAATATTAACAATAATAAGGTAGTAATGTATCCCAAAGAAAAGAAAATGTGTTATGAAATTATTTTCCACTTGGTAACACTTATATAAAATCCCCTTTTTATGAAATAATTCACTTTGTGACTCAAAATAGCATGAATAATTATTTAATCATGATATTATATATAAAAGTGGAATTTTTTGCATCAAATATAAGAAATTAGGTGCACAACAATAATATATGACTAAATTAATGGAAATTAAGACTAAATACCTTATTATATGGTAACTTTTGAATTGGTATACCCAAAAGTAATAATCTCATAATGAAATATTCAAAAACAATAAAAATATAATAATTTTTTATATAGTATATCAAAAGGGGAATTTGGTACACCACACAAAATAATTATGTGGGGTTAATGGTGTATGCCTCGTGGAAAGAAAAGTGAGACAACAATTCCTTACCTTGTGTTTCCTTTTTGGTTAACATATATTAACCTCTTATATAAGGTTTATAAACATATAAATAACTTATAAAAGAACCATAATAAAATTTATAAAATCACCAATTAACTTCCTATAATTTCTTATAACCCATTTTCTAATAACCTTTCAATATTCTCACAATTTTGAGTACTAATTTCCATATTTGTCAAGTATGTATTAACTTGTTACTTGTTGTTATTATTAATTAGATCATGATTTCCTCATATAAATAATGTAAAACATTATATAAATATCATATATATCCCATAAATATGTATTTCCCATAATCTATAAATTTCGGAGATAGTAAATAAAATGCACCGTTCATGAAGATTGTTGGTCATACGTACACATTGACGTTACTTTCATTTCTCTTCCGTGTTTAAAAGAATGAAAATTAAATTATATATATGTATAATATAAATAAATTTTTATCTTTATGGCATATGTTTCACAAATTTGTATTAGAAAAATCTTTTATACATTCCATGTAGAGAAAGAACGAATATGATTGCTTTGAGGAGGCGGTAGTCCACACGTCCACAAAAGATGATATCATATTACAAAAAAATGGAATGCATATATGTATTAATTATATAAATATTATAGAAGAATAAATAAATTATAAATATAACATATATAATATATAAATAGTTTTCCATCATAATTCTCAACCATGAGATGTGGTAAGAAAAAGGGAACAACATCATTTTGTGAGGTGGTAGTTCACAATTCATATAAACGGTATGTTTGGTAGCAATTAAATGGAAGTGTGTGCAGGTGTAGGTAAAATTATTTTATGGATAATATAAATTTATATTTATTATACTGGTATTATTATATAATAATGGAATAATAATATTTTATGGGGTGGAAAATAAAAATAAATCAAAGGAGATTGAGAAAGGATGTTACCCCTTATTTGGGAAACACTTTTGGTTTTCACCAAAGGAATTTCTTGGATGGATTACTGCCCAAAACGGAGGGTTCTAAGACGAGGGGAAATATTTTTAAGATCTATTTTAGAATTTATTTTTCATTCCAAACTATCTTGAGAGGTTGTAATAAGTGGTAGGGGTGATTGCCTTTTTATAGTGAAGGAGGAGCGACATTCTTGTATATTTTTTTTAAATGGAATCCCACAAAAGTGTTTCTAATGAAAAGTAGATATAATAATGAAAAAAATATTATATATAATGGATGTTAGGGTAAAAATATGACCATAAAATTTCTTTTCAAAAAGTTTATAGGTCATTTTGGCCATTAAGATTAAGGGTTTGTCCCTTGTAAAGATAATTTTTCTCTTAATCACTGTAATTCATGTTATTCAATTTAATAAGAATTTTGTGTTAATTTTTTTACCTTATTTTAGAATATAAATTATTTTTAATAAAAATTTTAAATAAATTTTCCTAAATTTAAAACAATTATGTGGAATAAATAAATTGAAATTTAAGTACAAAAATGGGATGTCAATGTTGGTTTTAAAAGAAAAACGTTCGAAAGTTTTGTATGATTTTATGTTCAATTTCATTGTTAAATTGATCAAAATTACATTTATTGGATGAAGATATCTAAAATTTATTTAATTTATATTTAAAACTAAATATAAATATAATTTAACCTTTTAAATTAATTCAATGAAAAAAAATTTGAATTAAATTTCATTATTTTCCACTATTCATCATAAAATGAAACTTCAAAATAAATAAATAAAACTTCACCCTAACATAATTTTTATGTTTAATTTTAATGAGTGAAGATAATTTTGACATATAACAACTAAAAAATAGAATTTTTTTATATTTATAATTTCATCTCCATTAAATTAAAGTAAAAGTGCCTTTATAAAAACATTGAGTTTTATGTGAAATATTAGGTTTCATTTTATCATATGACTGTCAAATCGATTGTATGAATGTAATTTTTTTATTTATTATATAATATATATTTCATTAATATCACTCACTAATTTTAATTTTTTAATTTATTAGGATAAAACAAATTTGTGCAAAAAATTACTTTCCTATAAAAACAATCCATTTATGTTAAATTGGTTCTTACATTCATTTATAATTAATTTGTAACTAATAAATTCATTTTTTATTTATTAAGACATAGATTTTGATAAGTTATTTATTACTATTAATAAAATCTAATTCAATGTCAAGGATTTGTCAGATTATACATAATAATATTTTTAATAATATATTATTTCTTGGTAATAATTAGTATTGCATGTAACAAGTGCTATAAAAGAATGTATTAGCTTGCATTTAATTCAAGATAACTAAAAAATGATTACATAGAAATCTAAAGATTATATTTATTTTAAAAATTAATAATATTTTAAAGTATTGAATTTTATATTCCATTACATTCTTGGTGTTGCGTGTCATAGACGTTATCGAAAACAATGTCCTAATTTTAGAATTTTGGGGTGTTTCATTAGTGGTTCCATATATTAGAGTTTCTAAAAATGTTTTATTATTATCAAGGTTTAAATTCATAGAAGATTAGATTTATAGTTTCTCATAACTGGGAATAGAGAGACCATGTCATATGTATAGTTTATATGGTATTTGTTCAAAGAACGTATCACATGTTGTATCATGCATTTAGAAATTTTAAAATAGCAGTATAATTATGAATAATTAATGAAACTAATTATTTTTTGGATAAGAAATAAAATTAATTAAATGTTTGATGCAAACTAATGCCATATATCTGTGTTTTTGTATTATTTTCACAAGTCACTTTTCATTGGAAAATTTTATTTTTGATTGGGGTTGGAATGAGATAACTCGAGACCTGTAAAACTAAATCATGATCTAATATCAAACCCAATACATGTTAATTTTGATAATGACTATAATGACCAAATTTTAACTATCCAAAAATACAATATTTATAGATAACATTGATTCACATTCATGCCCATGTAATTTAAGAAAAATAATAATACGTATTGAGGAAAACCCATTTATATTAAAAATCCCATGTCTTTCTGGTGAGTCGTTTCACCGAAGGTATGTTGTCGGTGTCCCAAATTATTTTTACCCTAACATGTATAGTACCAGTTAAGGGCTGATCCACAAAGAATTAAGAAGTTATTTTATCTTGCGAAACATGGTTTGTATTTTTGTTTTTGTGAAGGCTGCTGAATTTAGAGTCAATGTTTGCTGATTTGTTTGGATATAAGAAGAATAATTGGTTTTATGTTTCTTTTAACAAATTGCTTAACAGAATAAAAGTAAAATTGGGGAAAATTGGTTTTGATGTAAATAAAGAAAGAAATGTGTTGGGGTTATAAATTTAGGAGAAGTTTATTATTAAATCAGTTGCTTATGAGGATGTGTTGTTCATGATAACCAAACACTCTTGGTTCAATTTGTAATAAAGATTCCCTAGTCCAGTAAAATTTATATTTAGATCTGAAAAAATTAACTCCTTGGTCTGGTAGTTAGTGTTTAATAGGTATTTATTTGTCTTAGTCAATTTTGAGTCGATGAATACTTCCTGTGGTCATGAAATTATTTGTCGGTATTCTTCCTTTGAATCCCTGAAAATTCTACCCTTGGTCTGGTATAGAATTTCCAGTGATTAAGATGAAGTGATTTAAGAATAATAAAAAGAGTTTATTAGAACAAAAATATTCATAGAAACTTAATTCAAATTACAACTCAACATCTCCGACAACCCCAACACACTAGGTGTTTAGTTACTCATGGAGGTAAAGATAAACACATGACTCTTGATACCTGATGTGATCATGCATGAATCTTTTAGGTGAAAATGATTCTTCAGTAGACAGTAAAATGATGGTAGTACAACGGCAGAGCGTCTCTCCTTCATAACATCAACCCTTTTTTCCACACAACACTACAACACCCTCTCTTCTTTTGGTCTAGAGGCCAAGGCCTCCTTTTATAGAAAAAATAAGTACACGGCCTGTGGAAAAATTACATGTTGTGTACTTTTTGTCAAGGTGTTTTTTTCCTTTGTTTTCTCAACTGGTAAGTACCCTAACACAATGTCTTTGACTTGGAACATGAAACTTCCTGGTTGGTGAATGTACATGGAATGTAGTTCCTATATACATTGCATGTAGTCCTATTTTTCGACCACCAACCACTTCTAGAAATTTATACACGGTGTGTATCTGTTGAACACGGTGTGTCCCCTTCAGTCAGCCACATGGGCGTGTAGACTCTTCTTGCCTACCAACTACTTCTAGAATGGTGTACATGGCGTGTATAGTTTTAACACGATGTGTACTAGGTTCTGGTTAATTGGTAATGTACTTGTCCTAGTCAACTTGTGTCTGATCTTGAATTTACATTGCGTGTATATAAGTACACGCCGTGTAGTTGTAAATTTTGGCTCAATTATTCCCCATTTTGTGTATTTGGCCATAAACCTCTTGGAACTAAACACGATCATGAAAACCAATGTATATAATCCCTAAGTAGTAGGTAATTTCTTAAAATTGGTTCTTATTTTTCAATAGAGTATATGATAACGTATACACAAATCGGGTGCATCAAACTCCCCCAAACATAGTCATTTTATTTCCCTCAAGAAAATATCTACATCTAATTAAAAGTGTCTATATTTTAAAAGGTAGGAATTTAGTTATTCCTAAATGTAAATAAAATGTTACAGGATAAAATTTCAAAAAGAATACAAAACAATTTCAATCCAGGAGATATTTTAATCATGCCTCATATATAATTTCAATTAACTACTTTCATCCTCTTTTAACACATGTTTCAACCTTTCAAAAAAAGAAAACCACTTGATGATTTACCTCACCAATAACTTACTCACACTCAAGATCCATTTTATCAGTGTTATGCTCAATCCATGATATATACACTTTATCCATAGGTTTTCAAGAAATCAAGTTCTCCCATTTAGAAAATTCAACTTACAAAAATCATGAGGGATTTTCAATAAGGATCTGTTGTTTCTATGGATAAAAATTGGTAGGTAAATTTGTGAAAATATCTCTGAGTATTTAAAGAGGTGGCTAAATTGATTAAATAATAATGAAAGATATTCTAAATTAAACTCAGTGTAAAAATGTTCTCAACAAGCTTTATCAAATAATCTCATCACCGCCATCTTCTTTAGTTGGGTATGAGTAACAAACCAACAAGTGAGTATAAGGCCCTTTTGTTAGCACCATTTTTTTATAGAAAACAAAGGGTACCTTTTAGCATTTTGAAAAATATAGTTTTGGAACCCTTTTCCCCCCAAATGATCAAGAGGCTCTCCCCCAAACATAATTTCTTGACAATTCAGAAATTTATACCTTGTGTTTCCAATCCCTTCTTTTGAGGTCAAATGAATAATCATTAAAAATAAAAAATAATTTGGGTAGGAAGGGAAATAGGCTTGTGATATTTCTTCCTTAAAGGCTATTCATGGTTTCTAATGGCTTCATGAAGATAAAATGTAGGGTAGATCTCAATATAAAGATGTTTAAACAATCTAAAGCCTCAATCAATTTAATGTACCTGAAAAATTCATCATGTTTTGAAAAGAAAACTTGAAAATACTGGTAGATATGCATATTCTAAGAATATATCATGAAATAGAGTATTTAGAAAGAATATGACAAAGGGTTTAGTATACCTCTCAGGAGTGGGAAAAATAAATAATGAGATAATCAGGTCATGACTTTCAAATAATTGATTAGTCTAATCGATGTAATTATCCATGGATTACAAGTTACAATTTAAATTATACCAGCAATCATTTTAAAATACATAAGTACAAGAATAAGCACACAATTTTGTTTTAAAATATTCTCCTTTCATTTTATTATTGAAAAATATGATTAACCAAAAATTTCTTCATATTTTTAAATATATATTCTAATAATGATGTCTCTTAGAATGGTAAAAAGGGCAGATACTATGGTGGTTGAAAGATGCCCCCCTGATACTTAAGACCACACGTGGTCCACCAAGTGCCGAAAAAAAGGAACAAGGTGAGTTGGGGACACAATAGGGGACCAGGCCTAGGATAAGTACGGAAAGAAGTAAACTAAGAAAGAAAAGTAAACAATGGAAAAAAGAATAATCCCCTCATGTATAGGAGTAGAAAAATGGAATGTGATGTTAATGTGTAGCTCAAAACTTTCTAGAGTACCTGTGAGGGGGGAAGAAATAGAATACTGCAAGCATACAAAATAGACACATGCACAAGATATCTCAAAAATATATATATATAATGAAAATTATGTTTCTCAAAAACCAGCAAAGGGGTCGCCTCAGAAGAGACATCATCCAGCACAGAACCAGCCGTGAGAGAAGGCTCTGGAGCTGTGAAAATTTGAGTCTCAGAATCGGCACCTAGAAGGGAAGTTGTATAAGTAGGAGATACAGGTGCTGGACTCTTTAAAGGAAGCTCGAAATCCCCCTGGATTAGAAGAAGTGGTGGTAGTAGCAGAAACAGTTGGGCGCGTAGTAGATAGGAGAACGGAATATGTGGCCAGTGATGTATAAGGTAGTGGGCTAGTATCAGAAGGGGAAGGAGCTGAGGTAGAGGCAGGTTCTGGGGTAAGGGAATACAATGATGTCGAAGAAGAATCCCCAAAATCTACTCCAGTCGGTCCTGAAAACTGTTGATATGAACAAAATGCTGCTCCATTGTACCGAGGCGGAGGGAAAGCGCTGGACCGTCCAAGGGCGTGGGTGTAGTTGGGGCTGGTGGTGGTAAAAAATAAGGAAGTCTAGAAGAAGTGGGGTTAGTATAAGGGGGTGGATGAGGAAGCTGGAGAGGGTGGGGAAGGAGGAGGAGGTGCATCAGCAGGTGAAGGAGGGTCAACATGTGGGAGGGGTGGAGCCTGGGCAAGGACGTAGGAACCCCCTGCTTTCGGAACAAACCCATGAGAATAAGAATGAGATATTCCATCTTCTGGGGTGAACCTAATAGGTCATGGGGTATAGAAGTCTCAAAAACCCCAAGGTGGTGGGCAAGGAGAGTGGCGTAAAACCCACAGTTCAGGTTGCCCTAGCGGTCGGTAAACATGGCATGGAAGTAAGAGGCAGCGAGGAAAGGGAGGTCAAGGTAGTCCTACCAGATGAAATAGGTAAGTAGATCCATGTCACGACCAGTCATGACCCCCATATCCTCATGGAGTGGGAAAAGAATGGTTCTAAAGAACTTGTGGGTAAAACAGTGGATGGGGTCAGTGATAAAGGTACTCTTCTACAAGGTAGGGGTGTAGCAGTGGTCAGGCCCAGCAATCTCCCACTATATAGCAACGAGCTCAGAGCGCTCAGGCCTGATCATGGAGGAAACTAGGGGTGGAGTGACGAGATGGGTGTAGAAACCACACCCTCATCTGAACATAGTCATGGTATGGGAAAAGAATCGGCAGTCCAGCTGGAACCGAAACTCGAATGAGGCAGAGAACTCCAAAAATAAATCACAAAAAATAGGATTGCTAACCTAGAAGATCAAAAGTAAGGGTGTATGGCTGAGAGGATCCCCCGAATATCCCTAGATACCGAGCTGTTGTGGTACACTGTTGTCGATGTAGTGGCCACTCAACAGAATCGAGCAGCGAGAGAAGCACCAAATCATGCCGTGTGCCATGTCAGTGACCGGGAACACCAGGAAAGTGTATGGAAAACCTGCATGTCCAGGTCTAGGTGGAGGTGCAGCAGCAGGAGTTGGCTCTGGGGGTGGATTGGCTGCAGTAGGTGGAGAGTCGATGGATGGGGCGGTCGATGGAGGGCCAGCTATGGAGGAAGAGATCTCAAGTGGAGTGGAAGTTGGGAGGGATGGAATGATGGTTCTTGGAGGCTCGGTATGAGATGGTGGAGGTGTGGTGCTACTCGGACCAGCCTCAACTGAGGGAGTGAGGGGTGGAAGAATGTCCAACAGAAGGAGATCGTAGACCGGAGTGTCTGGTTCTGGCTGCCTCAAAGGTTGAAGTCATCTCCAACGATAAATGGGTCTCTCTCCCTCAGTGGCGAAGGCATGCCACTTCCCATGTGAAGGATCTAGGTTTTCCATAACCAAAAAGTGAAATAAACACCAAACCAAAAAAAATAGAATTAAATAAAACAAATAAAATGTTATAAAATGAAAGGACTCGCCATGTACTGATCATAAACATTGTTTCCTTTATTAGAGGCACATGGCCATGTGGGGGGGCTAGACAGGGGCTGGCCAAAGGAAATAGCATACACTGTGTGTACCAAAAACACACACCGTGTATAGAAAAATGGTGTGTGAGGCCATGTGTAAAAGATACTCGGGAATGATGGTGGAAAGTCACACGGTGTGTACCAAACATACACACTGTGTATTTTCAAACTGAGAAGCATCCAGTGTGTGGTCGTGTACAATAGTAAATGATGTGTGTTCTTCTTATTGTGGTCATGTACTGTGGAATCAGATAGTTTGGATGATCCCAAAATCAACCTAAACGGTTCTAATAAATTGAAATAGAGGGTGTAGAAGGGCGTACCTAGACCGAGGATCCCAATGCAAGAGAAATCAGAACTAGAAACGCCCAAAATCCATGGATTTGGGCTAAGGGGGTTCAAGAATTGTATAGGGGAAGAAAACGGGAAGAGGGGGAGCACCGCGTGACACGGCCTGAAGCCGGGTGGCGGCGGCTTATATAGCTGAGTTACAATGTGTGTACATATAGACTACACGCCATGTATCTCATTTTTTTAATATATATACATATATATATAATTACAGTAAACTATATACTAATTAATATTAATTAAAAATAAAAAATGGATATATATATATATATACAGAATTTAAAAATACAACTATACACGTAATGTAGTTGGAAAATACATGAGGTGTGTTTAAAATTTGGAAAAAGAGAAGTACAACCTTTGGTCTAGTTCTAGGGGCGAGGTTCGAACCGACGATCAGTCGTTCCGAACAGAATCCCTCAACCACTAGAGTGATGGTTGTACTGCTGCTCTAATTTATTATGTATATAGAGTAATTGTATATGGTCTATACTACACAGGAAGAAGATAATTCATGGAATGTGATTTTTAATTATATAATAAGGGGATGAAGTAGGGAGAGTAGCCGTGGTCGAACCTGGGTCTTTTGGAACCAGGTCTGAGACTTTTCCAATCTTCCAACTTCACCCGCATGACTTACTTTATATAAAAATATTTCTGTCAATTTACAAAGGAAAAACATGGCACACACGACGTATATCGAAATACATGTCGTGTGGTTTTTATTAAAAGGAAAAATAATGGAAATGGGGTGGTTTTCATGAATTGAACTCGGATCATTTAGATCCTGGTTATGATCTTGGCCAAATAATCCATCACCACCATGGGTTTTCTTATGAGATAATATATGTATATTTGTATAAAATTTACTACACATTCCGTGTAAGAAAATATGAAAATAAAAAGGAGGAATCTTGTTCTGAAGGTAGGCTGGGAGGATTCGAACTATGGACGACTCGGATAAACTCCAGTGACATTACCATCAGCACCGTCATCATCACTATTTATTACATTATTAATCTATATATTTATAATAGCTAGAGAAATGAAAATGAAAATGTTCATGTTGTCGGTATAGGTGGTACATGACGTGTATCCTCTAGGTTGCCTCCCATGAAATGCCTTTATTTTAGGTCATTGGCTCGACCTTCTTACATTTGCTTACCTATGCTACATGGGGGACAATGTTCTCACCATGTTGTCAATGTGATGGTAAGCCTTCAACTACTATACGTTCACCTTTAATGGTTTAACATCCTCTCCAGAAATATCCAACTCTCCAGGATGGAATACTCGAATAACATGGAATGGCCCCGACCATTGTGACTTTAACTTCCCTCGGAATACACAAATATTATAGTTAAAGAGAAGTACCTGATCATCGGGTTGGAATGATTTTCGTGAAATCATCCAGTCGTGAATGGATCTGGTCTTCTCCTTATACAACTTGGTGTTCTCGTACACCTCTAATCTAATTTCATCAAGTTCTGACAGTTGGAACATCTGCTTTTCTTCAGCTTCCTTTACATCAAATTTCAGGGCCTTGATGCCCCAGTAGGATTTGTGTTCCAATTCCACTGGCAGATGGCAGGGCTTTCCATAGATGAGGCAAAATGGGGATATTCCCAATAGTGTTTTGAATGTAGACAAATATCACCACAAAGCATCATCTAACTTATTAGATCAGTCTTTCCTCAATGTGTTCACTGTTTTCTCCATGATCTTCATGAGCTCACAGTTGGAGTGATCCACTTTTCCACTGGATTGGGGTTGATATGGTGTCCCCGTCTAATGCTTTACTCCATACATTGATAGTATTTCTCTCATCAGTGTATTGTCGAATTGGGTCCATCTATCGCTATTCAGTAATCGCAGAACTCCAAAACTGCTAAAAATATTTTTCATTAAAAAGATCAAGACTGCCTTGGATGTGTCATGTGCTGTAGAAGTGGCTTCCGCCTATTTGGACACGTAGTCGACGCAGACCAGGATGTAAGTGTTCCCCAAAGATGGGCAAAATAGACCAATGAAATATATGCCCCAAACTTCAAAAATCTCGACCTCCAAGATTGGTTGTTGGGGCATCTCAGCTCTACGTCCCACATTACCAGTCCTCTGGCACCGATTGCAACAGGAAACAAAGGTCAGAGCATCATTATGCATAGTGGGCCAGAAAAACATAGATTGCAGGATCTTTGCTATCATACGGTCAGGCCCATGATGTCCTCTAACTGGCGAGGCATGAAAGAACTCCAGGACACCAAGAACTTCATTCTCCGGGATGCAACATCGGATTACTCCATCTGCACAGGATCGAAATAGTAGAGGATCCTCCCAGCCGTACCCTTTCAAATAAGAGAAAAATATCTTCTTTTGCTGGAAGGAGTTGTCGGGGTGAATGACACATGTAACTAGAAAATTAATGACATCAACATACCATGATCTAGGTGTTTTGTTAACTGAAAATAGGTTCTCATTAGAGAAATCCTCCCTGATCTCTCAATCTTACTCCTTCCCCAAATGAGGCAGCTCTAGGAAGGAGAGATGACCAGAAACAACGTTCTCACTCCCTTTCTTATCTTGGATCTCCAAATCAAATTCTTGTAAGAGGAGTACCCAGTAGATCAGTCTGTACTTTTCATCATTCATCTTTAGTAGATAGTTTAGTGATGCATGGTCATTATAAACAATAACTTTAGACAACACTAAGTAATAACAGATCCTTTCAAATGTGAAAACCACTGCAAGAATATCCTTCTCTATGGTGGTGTAGTTGATTTGTGCCTTATTGAGTGTCGTGCTAGCATAATATATAGGTTGGAATATCTGATCAATATGATGGCCCAAGAATGCTCCCACTGCATAGTCACTAGCATTACAAATAACCTCAAATTGCTCCTCCCGGTTGGGAGATATCAAAACTGGAGCTTCAACCAGGTGCTACTTCAGACGCTCAAAAGATGTAGAACATGTCTCATCGAACTCAAATATGGAATCTTTGATTATAATGTTGGTGAGGGAATGAGCTATTTTGGAGAAGTCGCGGGCAAACCGCCTGTAGAAACCGGCATGCCCCAGGAATTCATGGATGGATCTAACAGAAGTCGTAATAGGTAGTTGTGAGATGACATCAATATTTTCCAAGTACACTTCTATCCCCTTTTCTGAGATTTTGTGTCTAATGATGATGCCACTTTGCACCATTAAATGACACTTTTCCTAGTTCAAAAAAGTTAGTGTTCTCCCATAGTCCCAAAACTAGATCCATGTTCCGTAAACTAGTGGCGAATGATTTCCCGTAAATGGAAAAATCATCCATGAATACCTCAAAGATATGTTCATCCATGTCATGGAAGATGGCCAACATATAGTGCTGGAAGGTGGGGGGGGGGAATTTCACATTCTCAAAGACATCCTTCAGTTAGAAAATGTACTATAGGGGCAAGGGAATGTGCTCTTTTCTTGATCTTCTATATGAATGGAAATCTGGTTATATCTTGAATAACCATCAGGGAATCAATAGAAGTTGTGCTCTGCTAGTTTCTCTTGCATTTTATCGATGAATGGTAGGGGATAATGATCCTTTATTGTGGCATCATTTAGAATCTGGTAATCCACACAGACTCGCCAACACGTGACAGTGCATGTAGGGATGATCTCGTTCATTTTTTTTGAAATCTCAGTGATACCCCACCCCTCCCCCCCATTTTGGGTTCCAACTGTAGGGGACTCACCCACGGACTATCTGAGATGGGATAGATGATTCCTGAATCCATCAATTTAATCACCTACTTTTTTACAACTTCCTTAATTGGGGGATTCAAGCGACATTGTGGTTGTCAAGATTTCTGGGAACCTTCTTCAAGTAGCATCTTGTGGGTGCCAATGGTAGGGATGATGGCCTTCAAATTAGAAACTGTCCACCCAATAGCGTGCTTCTGCAGTTTCAAAACCTATAGTAATGCATCTTCCTGCTTCTGTGACAGTTCTACGTTAAGTACAACAAGGAATTTTTGATTAGATCCCAAATACCCATACTTTAGAGAATATGGAAGAGGAATTAGTTTGAGTTCAGGTGCCTTCAAAATCTAAGGAACAAGGGGGTGCACCTTTTCCCGATCTAGACTATTAGTAACAACCATACGTTTCCCTTAGTGGCTACCCTATCCTTCTAGGAATTGAAAATATTCTAGAACTTCTTCATTTGGATTTTCTGGAATAATAAATTTATTTGAAGTAAAAGAACATACTAGATCATCCCCTTTGCTGAAATGGTCATCCATGGTGGTTATTGCATAATAATCCTCATGTTCAGACAATGATACATGTTTGACAGCCTTGAGGACATTTAGGAGACTCTTTCATCTCCTACCTAGAAAAACATCTCTCTTTAGTGCACATTGATTAGTACCTTCCTAGTTTCCATGAAAGGTCTTCCAAGTATGATAAGTGCCTCCTAGTCATACTCCATGTCATGGATGATGAAATCAGTGTGGAGGATCAACATAACCACTTTGACCTGTATATCCTCCAGTAGTCCCTTAGGATGTTTGATGGATCGATCAACAAGTTGAAGGCCTACTCAGGTAGGCATCAAGTCATTGAGCCCTAGATTCTTGAATGCTCCAAGGGGCATGAGGTTCTCGCTGGTCCCTAAGTCCAAAGGGCCTTCCCAAACACGCAAGGTCCAATCATACAGGGAATAGTAAAACTACCTAAATCCTGGAGTTTTGGAGGAATTGAATGCTGGATGACTGCAGAACACTACTTGGATAGGGAAATGGTGCCTAGATATTCCATTTTTCTTCTGTTGGAGAGTATTTCCTTCATGAATTTGGCATAAGTGTGAATATGTGCCATTTCCTCTGCAAATGGAATATTTATGTGAAGCTTCCTAAATACATCCATGAATTTTCTGAACAGGTGGTCCAGCATTCTCTACTTCAATATCTCTAGGAAGGGAAAGGTAGGTTCAAAGGGTTTGACAACCTCCTTCCCTTTAATCTGTGAAACCTCCTTCTGAGAGATTTTGGATGAGGAGGGGTCAGTATTGGTACCATATTCATCAATAAAGGGTGAGGACACACCTGAATATGCTGGTTGGTTCTGTTGGAGCTCTTTTCCACTCCGAAGTATGACATCGTGGGCCTCCTCCCTCAGGTTATTCTTTGTGTTTCCTGGTAGAGTACCATGTTTCCTTATTGAGAGTTGGTTTTCCAGTTGGAAAATATGGTTCTATAGTCCTCGAATGTAAGCCTCCTTATTTTGGAACCTGGTCTCAATAGTAGATATGAAGTTGGTCATAAGATCCTCTAACCTTGAGGTGTTCTCTGGTTGAGGTGGTTGTTAAGCTGGTGGAGGTGGCGGCTGTCGTGGCTGTTGTGGTTGAGGGTTTTGATACCCTTGTTGTTGATAAGAACCCTATTGGGGTTGTTGTTGCCTCTCATATTGGTTCTGATAAAGAGGCTGGTTGTAGTTGGGCAGTCGTTGCGGCAGAGGATTCTACTATTGTTGGCCCCAACCTGTATTTTTTTGATCACACCATGCTGGGATCTAGTACTGTTGGTGCTTGTTTTTCCCTCGATGTTTTGCAATATAACATAACTCTCTTGTCGATGGGCCTCCATTAGAACTAGTTAATTCTTCCATGATGTGGTTATCACCACATTCGATACATGCTTGCTGATTTTCCGCCGGTACATGGGACGTGCCCTTCAGATTGAGTGTCGATATTCTTGTATGCAGTGTCTAACAGGGAAGCTAGCATGGTAGTTGCATCAATGTTATGCATGCCTCGTTTTAGTGTTCCCCACTTGGAATGCCACTATAGGATCTTGGTAGTCATGACTTTCAGTATTTCGAAGATTTCTTCGGGGGACTTCCTCAATACCATACCTCCAGTAGCAGTATCCCCCACGGACTTGGTGTTACTTTTCAATACTCCATAGAAGGTTTGGACCTGCATCCAATATGGAAGTCTGTGGTGTGGACATTTGCGCAACATCTCCTTGAAGTTCTCTCATGCTTCCTATAATGATTCCGTGTCACGCTGCTGGAAGTTGTGGATCTCGGTCTGCAGTGTCACCGTATTTGAGGGTAGGAAGTATTTGGATAGGAACGCAGGGGCTATATCCTCCCATGTGAGGATGAATCATTACGACATTCCTTTAATCCATTCATTTAGCTTATCTCTTAGAGAAAAGGGGAAGAGGCGATGATAGATGGCGTCTGTGGACACTCCTTGGTAGCGGAACGTGTTGCATACCTCTAGAAAATTGGAGAGATGGGAATTGGGATCCTCGCTGGGAAGGCCCCAGAAGTGAACAGTGTTCTGGATCATTCACATGATAGTAGGCTTGATCTCGAAGTGTTGGGCCTACACCGGTGGATAGAAGATGCCCGTGTCAACTCCATGAATTGATGGTAGGTCGTACTCCATGAGTGTACAGCGTGGAGGGGGATGTTGAGGAAGGGTAACTGGTATTAATTCTTGGTCTTGAGGGGCGTAGAACTACCCCTGGACTTGGTTGAAATATAGAATCTTCTCTAGCTGGAATTGATGGAACTTCTGAGGGTTCTAGTTATCATTCGTTCTTAACTGTTGTCCAGCTCCTTGGACAACATCTGGATTTCCTTCCCCATTCTATTCCAGTGGAGTGGTTTGGTTGTGTTCGGCCATTAGAGCTCATCGGCACCTCAAAAACATCTGTTCAATCTCCAGTTAAATTGGGAAAAAACCTGATGAATCAGTGTTCTTGGAACGTGTGATTTGACTACTCATACACCTAAAGTCCTGCACAAAACCAAACAAAACACCAATCGTAAACAAGGAAAAAAGATAAACAGAAATGAGAATTGAAAAGAAAATTTTCTGAATTATGATTTTTATTTTCACTAAAATTTGATACAAATTTAATTCAAACAAGAATAAAATTAACTCTATGTTCCCCAACAACGGTTCCAAAAGTTGGCGAGTTGTTTCACCGGAGGTATGTTTTCAGTGTACCATATTATTCTTACCCTAACAACTATATCAATCATAAGGGTTAATGCACAGGGAATTAAGATTTTATTTTATCATGCTTAACTTAGTTTGTATTTTTGTTTTAGCAATGGTTTTGGAATTTTCAGTCGATTTTTTCTGATTTGTTTAGATACAAGAAGAATAATTGGTTTAAAGATTCTTTTAACAAATTTATTAACAAAATAAAAGTAAAATAAGGGAAAATTGGTTTGGATGTATATAAAGAAAGATATGCTTTGGGGTTATGTATTTATGAGAAGTTGATTATTAAATCAGTTTCTTAAGAGGTTGTGTTGTTCATGATAACACAACACTCTGGGTTAAATTTGTAACAAATTTTACATGGTAATGTGAACTATATATTTAGATCTGAATAAATTAACTCCTTGGTCTGGTAGTTATTGTTTAACAGCTCTTTATTTGGATTAGTCCATTTTGAATCGACGAATACATCAAATGGTCATGAAAATATTCATCGTTATTCTTCTATTGAATCCCTGAAATTTCTACCATTGGTCTGGTATAGAATTTTTAATGATTAAGATGAAGTGATTTAAGAAGAATAAGAAGAGTTTATTAGAACAATCAAATTCATAGAAACTTAATTCAAATTACAAATCATCATCTACAATGACCCCAACACAATGGGTGTTTAGTTACACATGGAGGAAAAGATAAAAACAAGACTGTTGATACCTGATGTGATCATGCTTAAAACGTTGAGGTGAAAATCATTCTTTTGTAGATGGTGAAATGACGGTAGTACGATGGCAGAGCATCTCTCCTTTGGAACTTCAACCCTTTTCTCCACACAACACTACAACACCCTCTCCGCTTTTGGTCTGGAGGCCAAGGCCTTATTTTATAGAAAAACTAAGTACACGATGTGGGGAAAAAGTACACTTTGTGTACTTTTGTCAACATGTTTTTCCCTTCTTTTTCATCATTGGCAGTCAGCCTAACATGTCGTATTTGACTTGGAACACGGTGCTTCCTGGTAGTTGAATGTACACTGAATTAAGTGCCACCATACACGGTGTGTAGTCTTATTTTTCAGTCACCAACCACTTCTAGAAATGTATACACAGTGTGTATTTGTGGAACATGGAGTGTCCCCTTCAGATGGACAAATGGGCATATAGACTCTTCTTATACACCAACTACTTCTAAAATGGTCTACACAGCTTGTATAGTTTGAACACGATGTGTACCGGCTTCTGGTTACATGGGAATGTACTTGTCCAGGTCAACCCATGTCTGAGCTTGAATGTACACAACATGTTTATATGTTTATGCCGTGTAGTTTTAAATTTTTTCCCAGTTCTTCCTTGTTTTGTGTATTTTTCCATAAACCTCCTAGAAATGAACAAGATCATCAAAATCGACGTATTTGTTCCCTAAGCAATATGTAATTTCTAAAAATGTGTTCTTGTATTTCAATAGAGTTTATGAAAATGTATACACAAATCGGGTGCATCATATCCCCATCAAAATATTTTTGCTAATTATTCGAGGATCAACTTGTTCCCCAAGAAGTTTTTAACATATCTAAAAAATACTACATATATAATACACTTCTAAAAATATATTATATAATATAATTCATCATAAACTATTTAAATGAAAAATTATTAAAGGGTGATATCATATGTTGATAAGGTTATTAAAGAGTGATGATAATCAATTATCATATATAAGAATAACATAATCATAAAAATATGGGAGCATGATCACAATATAAAAAATTCATACTCAATCAGCCAGTGACCATAAATCATGGGTCATGGAAATATATTTTAATAATGGAAGGTGTTCATTATAAGAGTTTATAATCACCAAAAAACCATTCATGAACTATGATAAAATATACCTAGTAAGACACAACAATCATTAAAGGATATTAAAAAAAATGAAAATTATTTTTATTTAAAGAATTATAATATTCTTTGGAAATAAATTGAAAAGAACTTTTTTATTTTTGAAAAATTAATAACTAATTATCCCTATAAAATAAAAAAAGGATAGGCATTATAAAAAAGATAGAACATGTAATGGAATATTTCATTGAAATAAGGATATCATCGCATAGATATCTAGTCATGTTGTATAGGATAAAAAATAACATTTTGATCATACTTTTTAAAATGGAAAAATAAAAAAATAAGAAAAAAGTCCAAAAATCTTAATATTAATCATTTTTAAAGAAATTAAAATTTAGTAAAAATGAAAATTCTCAAAAGTTTATGTATAGAAAAAACAATCCATAAAATATTTTTAGAAATATGGAAAATCGGAGATAGATTACTGACTAGAAAATAATAAATAATGTTGTATTTTTATGAACACATTTTATTGATTATTTTAATTACCAAAGAGAATAAAATTTTAGTAATACATGATTTTTTTAAATAACCAAAAGATGATAAAATAAATGCCACCTAATGTAAAAGATTCAATATTTTCCCTCAATAGTAATTTAATAAATACAAACTTGAAAATAAATGAGATTATTACTTAACCCATTACTACTTTTGAAATCACAAAATCAAAACCTCATGAAATAGATAACTTTAGATGGTTTTTTGAATACCCATAACATTTAATAAAATTTTCAGGAAATCCATTCCTAGGAATTATATACACACTATAAAAGAATCATGCAGTGTATGTGACATATGTCTCATCAAAGTAAAATTGAGATGAGATACCATTACATCAAATCATAAAATCTTTGCACATTCCCATAGCCTCAAATATATTTGTTTTATATTTATTTTAAATATATACTAGAAGAATATTCAAAACAATATTACTATATATCATTTCACTATAATTTAAAATTAACCATCCATTATCAATTCTCCATTAATGTTATTTTTTGGTGAAGAAAGTCTATTTTCCTTGCATGTTTTTGTTTGACTATTTCAATACATACTCCTTGAACATAGTTTGATTATCATTAGATTAAAAATAAATTATAAGTATCTTATTTATTAATTATTTATTATTTTATAAACACCCCTTTCATGGTGTTAATGAAAAATGAGTTACATGAATTCATGAACATGATAGTCTATACATACACAAGGGTAATGTTATGAAGTTTCAATGATAAGAAATAAAGAATGGAAATTAATAATTATGATTCTAAAAAATATAAATATTTCATATATATCATATATATTCATTAAATATATCATTACTAATGTAATTTATTGAAAAAAAATTAAAACATAGTCTCACCGCTTGGTAGAGGTGATAGTCCACATGTATAAACTGACGATATCACCATTTTCCAACTGGTGAGAGGGTAAAAATATAGATAAAATTTCACAAAAAAATAATTGAAATTATTTTATAAAAAACAAATATATATATATATATGCAATAAACACATATATATGATTATGAAATAGATACAATGATGAGTAAAAAATAAATTACTTCATGGGGATTGATGTCCATATATATAGATGATTGATATTAATATTTTTCATTGTATATAAAGATGATATAATATGCATTTAACATTAACATAAAAAAATATGTATCATAATGATCATGAATTCACCATGTTAAGATTATTTCATTATATTTTTAAGTTTTTATAGAGGAAGATAAATTGCAATAGATCAGTAAAGACAATTAACACTTCCTCAGCTATCTATCTTTAGCATTCACATTATTCTTCCTTGAGATGATATTTTTGTGAGAAAGAACATCTCGATCATGGGAAGGATGGTTTGGAGGGTATTTTAGAATATCATTGTCTTCATATAAGTGATAAATTTATGTAGATAAGTGATAATTGGTGGTTCTCTCTTATATGTGACATGGATGGAAAATATATAGCCATGAACCTACACTCTCATATCTGATGCTAAAAACATAATCATTATATTTCATGATTTATGTCGATAAATGTGAAAACATTTTATTCATAAAAAATAAAACATAAACAATGGAAAGATAACATAAATATATACTTTTTATGATTGTAGTTTTAGAAAACCAAAATAACTCTTACAAAAATTTACCATTCCCTCATGGGAACAATTTTTCAACTATACACATGTTTTCTTCATTAGAAGCTAGTATTCAACATCTCACATAAAATTATCTAAATATAAAACCCTTTTATAACAAAATAATTTATCATCAATAATTATTGAAAAGGTAAAATGAAACATAAGAATTATATACACAAATTCTATGTAAGGGTAATCATAAGAAATAATCATTTAATATCATTAGAGGGGAATAAGATGGGAATAAGGTTTTCCAAACATAATCAATGTTCATGATGAAAATATAAGATAATTCATACACATGACTACCTAGATAAAAAATCATGTAACAAGGAATAAATCGATATCAATGGTAAGATTCATAAGAATCCATAATCATGAACCATATGATTTCAACATTCATTAATGAAAACATTAAAAAACATAAACATAATAATGAATACTTGTTGTGTCTTGGAAACTTGCCTTCATAAAACCCCAACAATAACCCATTGATATGGGACAACATTACATGGTTAAAAACCATAATCTCTTAAGAGTAAATGGTTAACTAACTAACTCCATACACTCTTAGAAGTTAATTATATTATTTTAACCCCATCATCATTTCCAAATGAATTATGTTTCTATATCAGGCTCACCCCATCATATATTTTGTATCGAGATCACCTTTCTATATAATATGTATCGAGACTACCCATTTGAATAAGATTTACCAAGATCACCCATTCACCTAAGTAGTATTGGGATAAAAAATTATGTATGATGTATCAGGCTCACCCATTTTAATTATTATTTTCAATTCACTGTAAATGAATAAAAAATGTTGAATCTTTCAATTTTGAACATAACATTAACTATTTTTAATTTATAACATGAATTTTCATAGGAAAAGAAATGGGTTCCATGAAAATATCTTTCAAACAATCATAATATATCAAAATAGTGAATAAGGATTATGTCATTATAATACATCCCCAGCGGATTATAAGTTATGTCAATGGATGTCGTTTAATATGAAATGAAATACCATAAAAATATCTTTAAAATTATTATTGAGAAAAATACTTATTCAAATTTGACAACCACATTTTAGAACAAAAAATTCACAAAAATTATTGAAAATTATATTATCTGAAAATAAATTTGAAATTTTATCTTCAAAATTCGTTGAAAAAAATGGTCCTGATATTCTAAAAATCCAATTATGTTCTAAAATTTAAAAATTAAATTTCTATTAAAACATTTTATAAATAGATTCTAATTCTTCCCATAGAGAAAATATTAAGGAATTTATTTTCAAAAACATTTAAAATGTTGTCAAAGATCATTTAAATTAACTATAGGAAATAATTTGTGTTTTAAAAAGAATATTATGGAAAGAATTTTTGAAAAAATAGATATGGAATGTATATATTTCCAATTTATAAGAATATACAAAATTTGAATCACATAAAAAATACTTTTTAATGTTTCTTCAATAAATATGGTTGGAAATGTAAATGCATTATTTAATACACTTTAATTACCCAAGGAAAAGAAAATATATATGGTTTAAGAAATAATATCATACGATTCCCCCCAATGGAACCACAAAAAAGAACAATATAAAAATAAAGTATATTGTATCATAATGACTTTATCACTTTGGTAGTTATTGATTCACATGCCCATGAAACCATAACATAAAATTAAATATAAAATGTCATGAACATAATGATATTACTAATAAAATAAGTAAATAGGAATGTATATAAACATTATAAAATAAGACAGGTTGATATTATAAACATATGTCCCAATGAAAAAAAAATTGAGACAAATAACCCATACAACGATCATATCATTAAAGTTAAAATTAATAATTACAAAGATTATTTGTAAAAAAAATAAATAAAAAAATAATTGGAAATATAATATAAACAAAAAATGCCATTTGATACATAATCAAGGAATAAAATAGTCAATGAATTATAAGTATATCCCAATGAATTTAAATTGAGTTAAGAAACCCGTAACCATGTGGTAACATTTAATTCAAATAAAAATTATAAAATAATTTATTTCAAATATAAAATACCTTTAATTATGAAGGATTAATGATATGTTAAGTAAAAAAATGGAGAAAAATATACACCATATATAATAAATTATGTGAAAAATAATTAAGTTACAATCATAGAGATTGTTGGTTGTACATACACATGAGTACCGTTTAAATTTTTTAAACAAACAATATGAATATATAGTAAGTATTATTTTACCTTTAAAAAATAATTATTATATCATAACTAAATATTATTTATTTAAATACACTTATTTATATTATCCATGTTAGGGGGTGACAATAAACATATCGCATTAATTCATGGTAGTTAAAATCCACATATAATCACAAATGATATTATCATTTTTGAATGGATGAAAAGGTAAAAATATATTTGAAATAATATATTTAGAAAATGAAAATTAATCTATGGATATAACATATATACATTAAATACATCATTAAAATAATCCATGAGAGGTGGTGATGCAAAACACAGTACATTAGTTTTCGAAGTGTTAGTCCCTCGTACACACAAATGACGGATTCATTTCCCATTAGATGGAAAATTGATACAGATATTGGTTTATTCATTAATATAACAATATCTATGTATATTGAAGTTTCATATATTATTATTTTAGTATGATTTATTTATATTTTTCAAGGGTAAAAGATGAAATAATTATAATAAATTCTTTAAAAGTTATAAATCTTCTTCAAACAACCTTTATTTCATTACAACTTAATCCCACCAGGGTGACAATTGTTTCAAAAATAAGTCATATAAAATCAATTAGTGATTCTAGGATGGGATTTGGGTAGTTATTGGCTGAGATAACATTCAAAAAATGTGTGAGGATACTAAGAGAAGGGATTTCCTTTTCTAATTGAGTAGAGGGGAACACTTGGATTTAATTAAAATATTAAATTTATATAAATTATATTCATGGAAAAGTGGATAAAAATTTGAATAATTAGAACTTTGGATGATTATGTGTCTAGAAAAACTCACTCAAAATATCTTTACAGGTTTAATTTTTTGTTTAATTGTATCTCATTATCGTAAATTCGACCCAGGTTATCTCTTTTCACAATTATGATAATATCAATTATTATTAGTTTTTAATGATCAAGAAAGTTTCTATAAGAAGATTTATGTACCCTAAATAGACCATGGAAGATATTAAAAACTATACCACATTAACTTGTATAATGAAATTATTTTTTGGAATCTTAAATCTTTCAGTAAAATTCAATTTATTCTAAAATATGATTAATGTTTTTTTGGATTTGTTTAAAATATTATGAAAACATATGTGTCTAACTCAAGAAGAATGGTTCCAAAATAACTTTTATTCAAATATAAAGAGGATATGGTAATAATATAATCATACAATAAATTATTTAAAGTTTATATATCATTTTAATGATTATTTTTTGGGATAACATGTAGGTTAACCATTTTTAACATTAACAATTGTAATGAATTTTTTTTATATTACTTGGATATAATTTTATCCATAAAGAATAAATTGGTTCATTAAATTAAAAGGGTTGAAATTTGAGATCATTTATAATTATAATTGTATTTATTAAAAATGTTCTTATTTTGGAATAATTTAATAAAATATAATTAATATAAAATACTCTTAATGTCAATTTAAGAACAATTCACTTAATTTGAATCTAAAAACAACATGAAATTAATTTAATTATAGTCTAAAAATTTTAAAAATATATATTATGTTTTATTTATCTTAAAAAATCTACTGACACTTAAAATGGGTAAAAAAATATTTCTTATAGAGTTTTAAAAGAAATTTACATGAATTTTTTTCTTCTTGATCAAGGATTATGTCAGTATTAAATAATAATTTGACATAATTATTTCCCAATATAGATTTATAAATAAATTATGATGAATTAAGAATTATTTCATATTTAAATTTACAATTCATTAACAATTTTTTTTATCCCTGTAATAATATGATATAGATATTAAATGTAAGAAAGTGACGTTTCGGACCTTATATTTACATATAATATTATTATTGTTATAATCAAAGTAATGTGGCATGAAATTACACCATTTGTGAAGTGTGTTTTATTATGGATGAAATTTAATCATAAAATGAAATATACGTAGGTTATGGGGTTATATTTACACCTTATTATATATTTTTTAAACATTGTTACCCGATTTTCTTTTATTGCAGTAACAAAAAAATTATTATGGTTACAATTTATATGGACCAAAAATAAAAGTAAAATAGTTACAAAATTTTATCCAGATAAATAAAAATACGGAATAAATTTTTTATGATTCAATTTATAGAAGTGTAACGAATCAATTTCAATATAAATGTGAAAAAATCCATGAAATATAGTTTTTAAAAAACTCTTCTCAAGACCAAAAATAAACTTGTTCAAAAATTTGGTATAATTATAATACAAAAGAAATTTTAGATATGACATAAAATTAAATAATAATTATATTACTTTGTTATTTATTAAAATAATAATGGGATTTTTTCATGACAAGAAAGGGAAATTTTATTATAATAAGTATTTATACTATTTACTAAAAATATATCTTATTCGAACAATCAAAACATTGAACCCTAAGATATTTTCAATATACTAATTTAAAAAATGATATCCATTTTAACCAATGAAACATGTATTATTTAGAATAAATAAATACATTATTCAATCATAAATAGAAACAAAAACCATTTTTTCAGCAAAACATTTTTAAGAATAAATTTTCTTTACAAAAAAATGAGTGCTCATATCATACACATTAAATAAAAAAATTTATTGAGTATTTCCTTTATATAAATTTCTAATTAGTTTATTCCTATTAATATACTCTAAATAAATGGGTAGTTTATAATGAACACATTTAAATATTTATAATTTTTTATTCATTTATGCTCGTTTTTTGGTGTCCTGTACACTATCAAACATACAATTTCATTCAAAATGTCAGGATATTACAATTTCCCACTTCGAAATACCATGTCCTTTAAATTTAAACATGATATTTATGATTAAGGTTTTTATATTTTAAAATACATTTCCTTTAAAAAATATCATACAAAGGTATAATAAAACATCTTTATTAAAAATCGTAAAAGGGAAATAATATGATCATCTCAAATAACACATACTAGTTTTTCAAATAGAATAGCATTAGTGGTGAAAGGAAAAATGTAAATGGAGGAAAATTATTGTCTAAATAATGATTGAACCTGAAATATATCATTGATCACAATAAAGTGAATGGTCACAAGATAGATAATGAAAACATAACCATAAATTTATGAGGTGTGAAAAAGACAATCAATTCATAAGAAATGAATATAGTTGGATACATTTGTTAAAATATAATTTGCCCAGAGATAATAAATTTCATTACCATCAAGACTAGGAACATAAAGGAATAAACATACTTGACAAGTGTAATTACATCCTTTAATAAAGAGCTAACACAATCTCATATTTTTATCTAAATAATGAGTATTAAATAATGGTTTTTCATAAATTAAGCACTAAAATTATCTTTAACCATATTACATAACCACAAAAAAATAAAAATATATTATTCATGTCCTTATATATTAACCAAATATTAAATGTTAAGAAAAATTTATAATATTTTCCAAAATTTAAAGACCATAATATAATGAAATAATACAATTAAACTAAAAATTCCGAAAATATAACTGAAGGTTCGACATTAGATAATTCCCAAAATAAATTATTCTACATCCCAAATTACCATAATAACATCTACATTAAAAATTAATTAAACTCAAACGTTAACTCATACAAATTAGTATGCATCTCCAAAATGTAGTTTAATTCTTCAAAAATAATACTTCATATTAAACCCAAAGTTTTCATATACATAATCCCAATAAAAAGTCTCCCAAAATATCGTTAATCACATTAAAATACCAATATTAAAACATAAAAATCTATTTCTATTCCATTGAACATATGATCAACAATAAAATTATAAACCTAATATGTTATCCATATCTCTTCATATAACCTCGAATAAAAACATCATAATCTCTTATATCATCGAAATCATACTCTAATACCAACAATAATAGCCCCAACCCACTCACAAAGAGTTCTAGTGTTTAAAATATAATATTTATATTTCTAGCTTGAAATCAATAGAAATTAAATAAAATTGGGCATTGAATACCTAAAACATCGAAATTAAAGATTGAGTTTCTTATATCTAACGGTCCACATTTTTAGAAAATTGGAATTAAATCTTAAATAACAATACCCATGTACTCATGTGATTATTTCTCTATTTAGTCTTATTTTTTCTTATTCCATAATGTTTATTCAAAATCTCTAATGAAATTATCCACATGTAAAAATTTTCTTGACACAAATTATTGAACATTATTCTTCATATCCTTGTGAAAAGGAAGTATAAGACTGTTAAGCTCATACACTCAATAATGGAGAACATAAGCTTTATCAATTGAATTCCATTAAATATTATAATATCACTATATATGTATTATGACTTAATAATGTGCATGAATAATTACATAATATAATTCATACCCATTAATACAAGAATCATTAATTATGAATCATGGAAAAAAGATTTAACAAGGGAATGAATCCTTGGAATTAAAATCATAGGCCATGTGATTAAAATAATAAAAAAAGTAAAGATTTGAAAACACATTGCAAGAATAATAAAAACATGATGGTGTCATGAAACATTAATTTCATACATTACATGAAGGAAACGTTATTGATTGGATAATATTATTGGTTAATAACCACAATATCTTATGATTAAACAATTTACCAGTTAACTCCTTCATCTATGGGAGTTATATGTATTAATTCAACTCTAGCATAATTACCCAATGCACTAGAGAGCTATATCCGGACCCTAATTTAATATATGATTAATTAGGCTTAATAATTAATATAAGTTGTGTCAGGCTAACCCAATTGTATATGTTTGATTAGGCACACCCATTTGTATATGCTATAATATGATCACCTATTCATTTGAACTGTTTCCAAATCACCCATCATAATAAATAATCTCTAAGATGCATTCATGAATAAAATATTTATAAAGAATAACTTTTCAACATAATAATATTTATTGTTTAGTCTGATCTTGATTGATCCATGGAAAAAAATGGGTTCAATGAAAGTAATGTTGAAATAATAATAATATATCCAATGAAATAATTATTATTGTACAATTACAACATATCCTTAGTTTTGTATAGTGGACAACAATAGATTTTGTTGTTGAAAAAAAAGAACATAAAAATTTATTTAAAAAAATTTCTGAGGAAAATACACTTTCCATATTGAAAACCACATTTAAATAATAAATATTCATAAAAAAATTTAGAAATCATTTTTTAAATAACTATAAAAACAAATAATGAAAAAATAAATTAAAAAAATGGTCATGATGGTGGTAAAATATTTTCAAGTTATAAATATTATAGATAAACAGTACTATTAATAATTTTGGAAAGAGAGTAAAAAGTGACTAAGAAGAAAATGCTAAGGAATTTCCATTTAAAATATTTTTAAAGATAGTAAAATTTCGTATCAGATACATTTTGGAAATCATGTACCTTTAAAAAATAAAAGTTATTGAAAAATGTTTAGAAACCATTAAAATGGATGAAAAATATTTCTATTCAAAAGAATATTCAAGATCTGCATCACTTACAGAAAGTGCTCATGATCTTTTATTAATCAATATGGGATGAAATGAAAATCAATCATATAAACCACAATCATAACGAAAAGGGAAGAAAATTGTTGTTTGTCAAAAAAAAACAATAGAGAATGTCATTTCCCCTAATGGAACCTTGAATACAAACAATCTCAAAATAAAATAATATAACAATAAATAGCCTTTACTATTTTGGTAACTTTTGAATCATAATATCCATGAAGGAATAACTTTAAATAGAACATAATATATCATGAAAATAAATATATTTGTAATATAACATGTCAAATTGTTATTATATATATATTGTTAAAGAATATAGTTCATAACATAATCATATGTCTTATAGGAAGGAACATTGAGATGAATAACCCATAAAATATCATATCCTTTAATTGAGAATTTATCAATATAAATATTATATAAGGAACCAATTTTTCTATGTCATATAGAGCTTTTAAATTTTTATCTAGTTATTTTATTTGAACCTTTTCTAGATTCCAAATGGGTTCATGTTTGTTTTGGGGGTGTTTGGGGATTTTTTAGATCATAGATCCTTAGCTGGTGATGAAAAGGATTGGACCCAAATTTAGTAGAAACCATGTGATCTTGTCCACATAGTTTCCCAAAATGTGCGAGGGCTGGGTTATAGGATGAAGTAGGAATTTTTTTGAGGAAACAATGCCTCTAGTGGCACATACTTAGGTAGTTCCTTTGCAGTTTTTAGTAGATCCATCGAGTATAGTTGTCACATGGTTTTTGAGAATGCGTGGCCTAACCATGAAAGTTTCAACATTACGTAGTGGGAGGCACAATGTTGGAACATTACTTGGGAAAACATAATAAAAAACAATATGATCCAAATTCTCTTGGTGAAATGACCATTTATCCCTTAAATTTATTAACAACTTAAATTCATCTACTCCATTTTCTGTTCTTGCACACAAGGTCTTTCTCTCGTGTTGAAGGCCCTCAAGAAATCTCTTCCAAGGTTTATCAATATCTTATTCATATAGTGTATGAACCAAGTTTTTTTCCTCATTAGATTCCTCTAGGTAAGGTCTTCAATCCTCAATCTCATTTCATTTTTTGTAGTCCAATTGGTGGTGATATATTTTTACATTATTAGATTACATATTTTAAAGGAATTGACATTTTATTTTGTTTTCATCTATTCTAGGTCAAACTAAAGAATAATACTAGATCATAAGTGTGTTACGGGTATATGGCATGTCATCTATGACTCAGCCCTCATGTCTATCAATTTTGTAAACTACTATCATTATACACACACTAATTTCATAAGGTTTTTCCTATTTAATTCATATTCCATGATTATAATCATAATATTCATATTATAGATCTCTTCATATATATGTTCATAAAATTGTTATAGGCTGATACCTCAATTCCTTCCACCTTAATTAGGTTTCTCCCTTTTTAATTCCTTTAATGGTTCATTATGGCTATCTATGCAAATGTTCAGGTGTGTTACTTCTTGAAACATCTAAGGTAAGTGATTCTATATAATCATTTCATCATTAATTGCTAGTTGAATAGAACTTATGTAGTTTCCACTTGAACCTTAGAAGGTAACTTTTCCTATTATTTAATGAAATGTAAGTTGTTTAAATGAAATGTATAACATAGACAATTATTAGCCTAGTTATTTGTAAGTTAATTGCATATGATTACATGTCCTTATACTACCTTATAATGATTAATAAATGTAATGTAATAAACATAATAAATGAAATGTAATTAAAGTAATAAATTTTTTCTTGTCTTATTTATTTTTTTCATTTAGTATGGAAGGAAATTGATTGAACCGATTAAATTTTTAAATGGGATGAGTATTACATAGAAAAATTAAATAATGAATTATATATAAGCTTCATATTGAGTATGGAACTTTTTATATTTAAAGGAGTTGTCTGAATTGTTTCGTCCTTGTATTATAAATGAAATTCCTTGAGAAAAAAAAGGATTACATTTTTATTCAAGGATCCAGTTTCCAAGCGAGATACCCACATTGAAACATGGTCCTTGTCTATAAGTAGATGCCTAGAATGATGTCGAAGTATCCTTTCACAATCTTTAAGATATTGGGATGCCTTGTATATACTCTACGGATCCATCTTGGCATCTACTGGATTCTCCCTATTCTTCCCAGTCATGTTTATATATTTTTATCTTGGATGGGATCCTTGGGCTCGGTTTGAACTATTTACAGTTGAATTTCATAGGTGATACCATTTAGATTACACTCAGATACCTTACAGCAAGGTGGCATGTTATTACTAAGTTGGATCGACCCTTGAGGTCAAGGATTCCTTATTTATTACCTTGTGTCCTCTTATTATTATCAACATTACAAGATTACTTAGTTACACATTGTATCATATTACATTATCGCATACATATATAGTCTGTTGACACTTATTATAAACTAAAACATAAATAAGTAAATTATTACATGTTGAGATACCAGCTAAGGCTGATACATGTATTGGGATATTTTAATTATTGGACTATATTTATATTTATATATACTATCACACAGTATTGGTTTATATTCATAGATTGTATTGTATATACACCACAGGTAGTGGTGTACTGATAATTATCTTGCACCCTATTTGGGACGTTGATTGTACCAAGGAAGATTATATGTATAGAGGTGATGATAAATTGAACTGTCCTGCATTGGGAAACTAACTTGACATATTTCATTATGGTGGATCTTAGTAGTATATTAATGGACCTGTTATCTTGTTATTGGATATTTTTTGGATTCTTTATTATTTTTTTATATTGCATGTTCTTCTTGCTTCCATGAAAACATTTTTCCTATTATATTGAGACACAACATATATTATAATCAACATTTGTATATGATTCAGTTTCTAAATTTAAATTATTATATGTGTCTTGGATGATTATATAATGATTCTATTATAATGTGTTAATAGAGTTGTTGTTATAATGTCTGCTTCCACTAATTTATTCATTGTTATACTACTTCCACTATTTATCTATTATTACTTATGTTTTGGGATCCACTCTGACATGAAGGAATAGTCACCCCATGGTCACACCGTAGGCCCTCACTACTTGTTGGAAGCCTCTGGCATACAGGGAGTCACCCTTCCATTTGGCCTACTAGATTTGGGGTACCGTTGAGTGCAACCCAGGTCAGGATATCAATAAGCGGTATCATGGCAGTTCCTTTATTTTTTCACTATCTTCAGAAAATAGAAAGGATATTAGGAACTCTTGGAACTTGGTTATAAAGAATAATTCAGATTCGCTAAATCATGTTCAGTGTAAACACCAATTTTCTAGAAATAAATACTACTATTCTTTCATTCAGATATTAATGTTAATATAGATTCACCTTTGGGTGACACACATTCTATGTTAAGGTTATTATTATTATTATTATTAGGGATTTGATTTTATACTTGGAACGATAAAATTAGGGAAAGGAACATTGATTTATTCATCATTATAGGCATGTATAATTCATATACAATACACATAACAAGCCTTATAGGTTCATTTCACTACATGAACTACTTGTGTTACCTATAATTATTGAGTGTGTCAGGGTAGGGATATATATATATATATATATATATGTCTATCTATCATGATAATATTTTATTATAGGGGATATAATTGGTTATTAAAATTGTTAGCATCGACCTAAAAAGTGTATTTCTATATAGGTTGATGGAGGAATATTAAATGCACAGTTTTTTACCCATGTCATCTATGTACCTTTGGTTATATTTGATACTCATTTAATCTGATTGAGTGTCTATCTGTTTCAATCTATGACATGTATGGGACATCGTGATTTGGAAGTGGTAATTAATAAAGTCGATCCATAATATATTATATGTTATATTCACTGACAGAATATATATGGGGTTTAATAGAAATTAAATTTGTGTTGATTTTTGTGATAAGGTGAACGGGAACTTATTCACTGGGAATGTATATCTATCTTAATAAACCTTGATGTATTTACATAATTAAATAAATACAATAAAAGTGAAACCTTACTTAAATAATATATTTTTTCCTGTAACTGAAGTGGCAAAGTGATATTGACCCTTCATCAACTAAAACCATTATAAATCGAACTTGAAAATTTACCAATACCTTATCATTATAAGAGGTATTTTGGGCAGTACATTAGGTAGTGATCCATTTATTTATAATCTACAACCACAATTTCTATTTGTCTATTTCAAATCATGATCCAAAGAATTGTTCTACGAATTTGTAGAGAAATAACACCATGATGTCTTCTAGACATGTTCCAGGAGGGTGGTGAAGACCATGATATAGAGGTGGTGGGTCCTAAGACACCATTTATCCCCCTATTAGTTCCACCTATGTAACCACCTATTCTATATGATCTAGGCACGTATTCTTATCAACGTGGGAGTTTCCTACATCTGATGTAGGCCATGCAGGGTGCTCTAGGACCTACACCTACTATGGCTAATCTGACTTGTGAGATCCTACAATAGAATCCTCCCATCTTCTTGGGGTATGGCAGTCCAAAAGCTACTAATTCTTGGCTAGAGAACACATTATCTATCTTTTTTCATATAGATACAACTTCAATGCAGAGGGTCAAGCCTTTCACTAATATGGTTGATCATTCGGCTAATTGCTTATCAGATGTGATTACCTAGGCTGGTCTTCGTCGGTGAATGGTATGGGATAACATCTACATTACATTTTTGGATCATATTTTCCCTAAAGTATAGAGATATATATGATCAATATATTTCCTAAACCCAGAGCATGGTGATATATCATTAATGGATTATTACATGTGTTTTAATGAGTTGAAATTATATTCACTTCTTCTAATTGGTGATTAGTTATCACATTCTATATGATTAATAGATGTGAATAGGTATTCCATTCATACTTAGGTGAACGTCTTTCTTCTACCTAGAATTTTTTAGATCATAAATCAAGATATTATAACTAAGTGAAACATAAGAGAATGTGATAGTTCATGGAATATATGTTTAGTGTTGAGAAAGAGAATTAGTTCTTCATGTAGGAGGAAGCATTCCCTTGGTGTTTCTAATCTGTGACTTCACGGTTGGAGTATCTGCACTGGTAACTCTGCTATATTCAATAAGTGTGGATGATAGGTTAATATGAAGCCTCAGTGTTATAGAGACCATATGGAGTGTCATGCATGCATAAGTATAGGGAATCTTTAAAGATTATATCTTACATTTCAATATGCATCTAGTGGGAGAGTCTCATCACCATCTCCACCTTTAGGGGTTTGATCTCTTACTCCACATCCGTTGTGATGATGTAGTAGGATATGTTCATTGAATACAGATCTCGTCAGTTGAGGCCTCAAGGCATAATTTACTAGATGCATGACCTTGAGCTATCAATTGTTGTCCATGTCTTACAGAACTGTATACACTATCTCATGGGTGATTACATTCTGGTGTATATGGACCATATAAAACTCATATATATCGTTACACAGAGTACCATGAACCATAAATAGTGAATATGAATCATTATATTCAATACATCATCTTTTATCTTTCTTATAGACCTAGAAAGGGAAATTTAGTATCTAATGTGATGAGCAGGAAAACTCAGGAAGATGTCCTGGATTAAGATACTGATGAATGTAAATTGATGTAATTGTTTTCTAATATGAATTTTTAGTTTCATGAGTTTCACTAAAATTATGATATTTTAGTCTTTATGGTTACCTCTTCTCTTTTGGATAGGTTGATGTGTATGAAGTTCTTTGATCCTGATGGGTTGGATCTTTAGTAAAGTACCTCTATTGGGGAACTAAATATATAATTCTTTGTTAATGGAGACAACATCTTATATGTACATGGGATTATATGGATTCATAAATATATGTAAGAGGAACTGATGTGAGTGTCCCTTTCTTGTCAATGGAAATTTCAACCAATCATCTCCATGATGCATCGAGATATGAAACACCGTTATTAGTGTCCAATGATGAAACCATAGATATTATGTATTATTAGTAGGTGTTCCATATATTTGTAGGTGAAGGTGGAGCACTAGTGACCTGAGAGATTGATATATCTATTACTAGTCCCATAATGGAAATTGGGATGTGTCGCTATTAATTTTTGTAGTCGGCTTGATTTGGTCACCTTGAGGTTGTGATATAGTTTTGGTAGTTCTGGTTCAACTAATGAAATTAACAAACTTCCTTTCCATTTGGGTGTCATTATCATTTGATTATATTTCAAGATATTATGTTCAGTTTAATATACGATAGCATGGGGACCCTCATTCTATCTCTTTAGATATGGAATCTCATTTTACATTATGGTTATGGAAGTGTTAACAAATATATATCGGTACTTAGGTGCTTCTGATCAAATCTTTCGAACCTCAGACTGATGGCTAGTTGGAACAATGATACAGGTGTTAGAGGACATTATTCAAGCATAAAAGTTTAATTTAATTGATTCATTGGAGAATAAAATCACCTCATAATGTTCGCCTAAAATAATAGCTTTCAGGCGATGATATAGTTTTCTCTTTTTGAGGCATTGTATTGTATGCCATTCTGTTCAACTCGGTGCTAGTTAGATGTAGTTGAGGTGGTACTACTTATTCCTCCTGTCAGGAATGAATCTTCTAAGAGGTTTTATCTCATTGGGAATAATATATATACTACATACTCTACAAAAATCATATTCCCATCATCATAGATGACCGCTAGAGTTCGAGGTCATGGATCGTTCTTTCTTATAGGTGTTACCCATACATGGGCATATATAGATATAGAAGCAAGGGAAGATATCAAATCATTTTGAGGCCATTAAATATTCGAGATATAATCTGGAAAACATCATATAGGTTGATACTACCATAGAGGTATTGTTCCATGCACATCATCTTCCACATTTTAGAGCTTCCATGTGATCTTACCGAACCATCTAATAATTTTAAACCTATGAATGTTGAGTTATAGGAGGATGCTTATTAAGAGAAGCGTCATATAGACCTCCTTATCCAGATAATGGAGGCTCTCAGAGTTTGGTTATTTCATTTAGTATGGGTATCATGGTAGCACGTACAGGTACAAGAGGATACATGGGAGCGAGAAGCCAAAATATATGCATAATGGCTGGTGTTTGTTTTAGATAATTTTTCACTGAACATGGAAGGTGAACTCATGGAAAAGTTCCTTTAATGGGTGAAGACTGCATGAACCCAATTTTTATATGAGGTATGGATCCTTTAAATTTTAGCACAATTTTTTGTTTCGGACATGTTGTGGATTCCCACTGAGTTCATAGTTGTTTAGGGGTGTGGGGGGTCTGTTCAGATCTCGAATACATAACCTTTGATGAAAAGAACTGAGTTTCATGGTGTGTAGAAATCTTGTGAGCTAGTACACATGGTTTCCCAAACAATGAGAGTGCAGGGAATTGGGATGTGGGAGGATATATGATTTGAGGAAACCATGCCTCCTAAGGAACACACCAGCATGGCTGGTCAGTAATTTTTAATAGAGACACCTATAACAGTTGGATCATGGTTTCATAGACTACGTGGCATAATTGTGTGAGTCCCTCCTTAAGTAGTAGGTGGTGCCATGATGACACATGGTTAGTCCAATCATGTGGAAGACTTGTGTGGCCCAGAATTTATGGGTGAAATGAACATTTTCCCCTAAAATTTATTAAAAACTTAAATTATTTTCATTCCTTCTCATTTCCAGTGTATAAAGGCTTTCTCCACCATTGAAGGATTTTAATCTCCATCCTCATAGGTTCATCAACATATTCTTCTTCCATGGTTCAATAAATGATATATTGGTCTCATTGTATACTTCTAGGTAAGCACTACAATCCTTAGTATCATTTCATTATTCTTTATCCTATCAGATTCACTATTTTTGTGTGAGATCTTATACCATTTTTTCATGATGTTGACCCATTATTCTATTTTATTCCAATCCAGGACAAAATAAAGTCTGATATTAGATGAGGAGTGTTCTATGGGTATACGGAAGGTGGTCTATGACTCAACCATCATGTCTCTTCACTCTATAAACTGATTTAATTGTACTCTCTCCAACTTCATTGGGTGTTTCATATATAATTCATATTCCATTATTATAATCACAATGTTCATATTTTAATGACCTTTCTATTTATGTTCATCACATCATTGGAGTCTGAGACCTCAATACCATCCAACCCAAGTAGGGTGCTTCCTTATTAATGTCGTTAATGTTTTTTATGACTACATGTGCCACTGTTTGGGTGTGTTATCACTTGAACCTTCTAAGGTAAGTGTTTCTATACAATAAGTGGATCCTTAATAGATAAATGAATAGATATTTCATAGTTTCTACTTGACTATTATAAGGTAAATGTTCAAATTATTTATTAAAACATAAATTGTTTAAATGGAATGTATAATATAGACATCACTTTGCTTAGTTTATTAAAAATGAACTTCATATGGTTGCATGTCCTCAGCCAGCCTTTTCGTGACTATGAATGTTAAAGTAATTAACCTATGAAAAGAAATGTAATTAAGGTAAATCATTGTATCATGTCCTTTTTAGCCTTTTTACTTGTTATAAAAGTAATTACAATGAAAGAATTGAATTATAAAATTCATGAGTATTAAATGGACCAAAGTAAATAATGAATTACTTATAAGGAGCATATTTCATATGGAACACTTTGTCATTAATAGAGTGTTTTAACTTGATCCAGCCTCATATTCCTAGGGGAATGCCTTGAGAACTCATAGGAAACCATTTTGATTCAAGGAGATAGATTCCAAGAGAGATACCCACCTTATATATGGGCCCTTTCCTACAAGAAGAAACTCGGCATGATTCCATAGGATCCCATTACTTTCATATGGATATTATAACTCCTTGGATACACTCCTTGGATAAATATTGACATCATCAAACATGTGGCCCCATGTATTCAACCCATTTGGCTCAGTTATGCATATCCTCTTTTAAATTGGACGACATCATTATGCCCAGTTAGAATTATTTACTAGGTAATTCCTTGGTCGATGCCCCGTGGATTACAAATCGACCCCTTATATCCTATATTCATGTTATTACTAATCAAAATAATCCCTTTATGTAAAATATTCCTTGGTTATTACTATAGAGACCTAGGATAAACATACATGGACAATATAAAAATTTAGATGAATATTCATCACATTAAAAAAGTACATTCCCAAGGACCAAACTAGTTTATTGTATTTTGAAACATGGAATAGAATATTCTGACATGGAAAAAGATCATCAATGTTTCCCACAAATATATTCCCCATTAAAACTTCTATATAAATTATTTTTCAAAACCTATGGAATGAAAACCTAAGAAAGGGTGAGATCAGATGCTGAAGAAGGGTAAAAATGAATATATGTAAGAAATATCATAAACATAAGGGTATGAGAACATAATCATAACATTATATAGGCATACCCAAAATATCAAAGATTATATACATGAGTCATGACATAAATATTGGAAGTTCATCATACATGAATCATGAAGAAATCAATATCATAATCTCATAAATCATAACATATGAATAATACATGGAATTATTGATGAAACATAAACATGTAATATCATTTCCTATGAGTCAATGATCATTTCAAAAAAAAATATCCGGGCACAACATGGTGACTGCACCTACCAGTAAGGACACACCACCACCCCTATCATAGTTATTTCCTTATAAGAGACTAGGTTTTCCCTTATTCCAATTGTGGATAGTGTTTCCCATTATTCTCATAGTGGATCATTCTCCCCTTTATTCCAATAGTGGATCATTCCTTATGATTATTCCCCATAATTATTTCATGGGATATAAATAATTACCAAATGCATTATAGGGAGATATATGTCACATCCATTTCATAATGAAATCATACATATATGTGCCACTAGATCATAAAAATTAAACATATAATACCCCATTATATGAAATTGTTATAAAGAACATGTAATCATAACATATCATGTGGAATGTATAAATGTTTCATAATAATTTCATCAATGAAAAACACATGAAAATAGAATGTTTCATAATCATATAATCCAAGAAAGAGAAATGGGTTTCATAAACCTCAGGAAATCAAAACATAAAAAATATCAAGAAATAATATGTATGAAATGATTATAAAATCTTCTCAGAGAGGCATTAGTAACACCAATGGATGTCCTCTTAGATGGAACATAATGTTTGAAAAATATTTTAAAATAATTTCTCAAATAAAATTTTATTTCTTCTTTGAAAAATATTAATTTTTAAAAGATAAAAAAAATATTGAAACCATTTATTTTAAAAATAACCTTTAAACCATATAAATAAGTCTTGAAAACATTTTGAGGACATTTTTACTTGGAAAATTATAAAAAAATATTTAATATACTTTGATTTGTTTCTATGAAAACTATAAAAATAATCTTGAAAACATATTGAATCCCTTTTTATTTGAAAGTATATAATAGATTATTAAATACATTTTGAAAACTTTTTTCCCTGGAAATTATAAAATAATCCTTAAATTATTTAAAAATATTTTTAAATATGAATCTTTTTTTAAATCTTTATATTTAAAAATATATTTGAAAACATTTAAGAGAATATCTAAAAATCAATTAAAACACATCTTAAACATAAATCATTTTTTAAAACGAATCATTCAAAACTACTTTCAGAATAATGAATGTCTATAATATTAGGGGAAAGAATTTCTTGAAAAAAATTAAACACTCGTACATTCAAATAAATAATCATATAAATGATGGTAATGACGGCAGATAAATCCGTACATGCCAAACAATCCTTTTGTGCTGTAAAATGCTTGGAAAAGTGCCTCGATTAGAAAATAAAAAGAATATTTATTTTTAAAACCACTTTTGTTTAAAGGATAAAACATGGGTAAAAGTTTATTTTATATATCAAATGATAATAGTATAATATGTTTGAAAACAACTTTAGAAAACATGGTTATGAGAGAACAATTATTTCGGACCGACGAGAGAGATAGATAAAGACGTGTTTTAAAAAACAAATTTTTAATTATATTAGGCACCAAAGAGTAGGAAAATGATAGTAACAGATTGATAAATAATGGATAACCATAGGAGAAGAAATGTAATGAGTGTTCAAGATATTTGAATCATAATACTTCTTTAATGGAAGCATAATGGTAAACAATCTTGATAAACAATGAGATTGTTTCAATTAATAATTACCACTTCAGTATCTTTGATTAATAATACCTAATAAATATTGAAATTAAATAAAGAGTATAATATCAATAAAGGAATAATATTAATGATATAATATAAAAAATGGTTATATATACATCTCATAAAATAATATAGGTTCATAATAAAACATGTGTCTCAAATAATGCAAATTGAGACAAAACTACCTTACTGATTTAGTATCTTTGAACCATAAACCCCCATGAAATAGAGATCATAAAATCGGTATTTAAATGATGATAAATTTATTGATAAAAATTTTATATTACATTAAACGATATTATATACACCACACCAAATAAATGTGTGTTTAATAAGGCAGGTTCCTTACAGAAATAAAAGTGAGGCTTGAAATACCCTTACTAATTGAGTATGTTTTGAAAACTGACATCTGTGAAATAATAAAATAAATATAAACATTTAATTTCATGAAATAAAATAAATCAATTATATAAAATTTCATAATATATTAAATACACAACACAAAATTAATTAGTGGTGAATATACAATATATCTCATAGAAATAATAGTGAGACGAGAAAAATCATACCCTAAGCCTTGAAATTCTTCATACTCATTCAAAACACTGGTATAATAAATAAAAGTTTATTCAAAATATACCATATTACAATATTATTATATTTAAAAAAATATATTATTTTATTATTATTTTATGCTACCCTTTTATTAAAAATTCCATTTTAATGTTTTGTTTTGGGTAATAACTACATTGTCTTTCGTATATGTTTTAAGTTTTTATTCTTGATACTCTTACATAGATCTTGATATAAATCATTCCATAATGAAAAAATTATTTAAAAATTAAATATATTTAGTATATAAATACTTATAATAATATATAACAAATATAATTATGAAATGGAATACACTATTCATGGATATGGTAGGTCGTACATATGTATTAACGCTTCTCCCTTTTCATGTTTTATTGAATGAAAGAGAGTAAAGGAAATAAATGTATATATACATATAATGTAATTAAACCATAATTATTATAACATAAATATCATATAATTTCACTATAGCCATCCTTAATATATTCCATGTAATGTGTGAACAAATCACATTACTTTGAGGAGGCAGTTGTCCACATGTCCAAAATAAAGTTATAATGTTTTTCAAAAAATGGAAATAATTATACTATGTGTCATATAATAAATATTGAAGCACAAATAAATCTTATGAATAATATTTATCATAAAAAAGATAAATTCTGTCATTATTCCCAATCTTGAAGGGTGCCAATGGAAGAGATAATGACATCTATTTGTGAGGTGGTAGTCTGCCATACACATGAACTATGATTATGTGTCCAATTTGATGGAAAGGTGTGTGATTTTATGTAAAAATATTAATATTACAACCCAATTAATATTTATGATACTTTTTTATATTATTTATCTATGGAATAAGACTATTTTTGGGGGTGAATAAATAAATAAAGGCCAAGTGCATGTTCAAGGATGTTACCTCTTATTTGGGTAACTCCTTTTGGTTTTCACCAAAGGGATTACTAGGATGGATTTACCTATAAATGTAGAATACTAAGATTATGTGGTGTATTTTGGGAGTTTATTTGGGATGTTTTTTACAATGTGAAAGGTATTGAGGAATGTGGTGAGAAGAGGAGGAGTGAAGGTGTTTTATATGTGGGGAAAAGGACACAATGTGTATTCCTGAAACATTTGAGTGATCCCCACTACTTACATGTCCCCAGAGCATTAAAATATACCCTTAAATATACTTATAGGTTTACTGGTTTATATGAGTATAGAAAATAATTTTTAGACTAGTTTAAGGTCATTTTACAACATATATTTTATGTTTAATCATTAATTAAGCTTTTTTTACCATAATTATTATAATTTAGTTTAATAAAGTCACAAATATATTTATTCGAATTTTTTTTTTAAAATAAATGAAATTATAAATTATAATTTCTCCAAATACAGAATCCATTTTCCCCAAATTATAATCATGGAAGCGGTATAAATTAATTTTAAATTAATCTCACAGACGAGATGACACAATGAGTTTTTTAAGTGAAGAAGTTCAAAACATTGAAATGTTTTTATATCTAATTTCAAGGGAAATTTGATTCTAATGACGTAAGATGTATTAATCGGTGTAATTTTGAAATAATAATACTTTGAATAAAATTAACATATTATTTAAATATATAAATAAATTATTTGAAAACGTTTTTTTCAATTAAATTTCTGAATTTGTCATTATTCATCAAAAAAGATACATCTCTAAAATATAAAAAAGATACCCAATGTACCTTTTTATATATTTATTTAAAAATGATGTTTTGTTTTTCAAATAAAAATTATAAAAGGGTTAAAATTTATATTTATGATGGTTTCTCCATTAAAATGCGATACAATTACCATTTTGAAAATAAATACATATTTTTAATAATAAATTTTTATTTATTCCTATCTTATGGAAATATAATATATTGGATGAGTGTTAAAAGATTTGATTAAATATAATATAGATATATATATAAATTAGACGTTATTTTTTTAACATATTTTGATAAAATTTCATTTGTACATAGGGAAATGATTTTTTTAAATGAATTTATTTATTTAAAAATAGTTCTCGATTTTATATATACCTGATTAATAAACAAAGGGTTAATTTTATACACATGTGTAAATAATATTTTTACAATTTTGTTAATATGAAAACTTGCTTCTTTTACAACGAATAGTTGGTAACAATAACAATATTTTATTAACAATACCAATAGTAAGTTGTTGTTTTGAAAAAAATAGCTTTGGTTTGTATCAAAAACTATTGAATTAACTTAAAATTGTGTGAAACAAATCCAAAACATTGTGTTGAGAGAACAAAAATCTAGTTTTAGTATTTTTTTTATGACAAGATAGACATGGTCTTATTTACAGAACAAGAATAAATAAGTGTTTTCAATTAACATAAAATATAATCAGTGTTGTGTGAACTGAAAAATATCAAATAGTATAAATTAATTTGAAAAAAAATCATAAAATATTAGGTTGTTACATTCTACCCCTTCATAAAATGAATTTCAGCACTAAAATTCAGCTTGGTTATGAAAGGTTTTATATTTATAAGTTACATCTATAGAAACCATCATTGAAAAAATAAATAATATAACTTCCTTTTAAAAGGGAATGTTTCAAATATATGTGTTACCCAACGTAACACATAACTTTGTTTCAAAATAGGTGAACATAGGTGGGAAGTGAAAACAGTGACATGGAATAGAAATCTAACTATCAAGATATGATGGAGAGTGAATGATAACATGGTCAGGATAATGATATTTATCACAAATCCATAAATCTATGATGATATAATGGCAAATTTGATTCAATAGAAATGAGGGTACTAGGATAACATTTTTGGTTTCAAGATCCATTTCCTAAAGATGAAAAAAATTAAAAGTGTAAACTCCTAACTTTTTCTCAAAGGTACTTACCATTTATATTTTATAAATTCCCCTGAACATCCCTAACAATGATTTCTAATCCAGTCAAGGTGGTCTTGGGTGCATCCAGGCTCGTTTAGTGTCCGGAGCCACTAAATGGAAAGAGCCGGACTAGGTACACTGTTAAAGTTCTGCCTAGCCCACACATTTTTTCCTAAACCATGTAGCTACACACAATGGGCACTTGGGACCGTATGGTTTTTCTGCAACCATGTGACCTTGGGTGCCCGACTGTGTGACCACCTACATATTTTGGATATATAAATTTCACATGGTTTGCACATGGTTAGTCCAACTGTGTGCCTATCCATATGTTACAACCCCTTGAAGTAGTTAATGGTGTACGATTGGCACACGATATGGTAAACCGTACAACCAAACAATGTCCACTATTTTTGTGAGTGAATTTACAAAATAACCTACATTAATGATTTAAAATATTTCTTTTCATTCATCTTTTATTCTAGAGTGGATCTCCCTTACTCCTCCATATGTGAGACCCTTAATCCCCTCTCTATAAGGTTCTTATGCCCCCCTTCCCCAAACAACCAAATCACTCACGGTCAAAAGCAATATAAATCCCTTGGTAAGATATTCCTTCCACATACTTCTATTTCAAGGTTCCTCTTGTATCAATTATGATATTTTGGTGTGATGTATATTTCCATATTTTTAGGTAATTTGATAGAGCCTTCGATTTCATCCATTTTAGGTTGAATCAATCCTTAATAATATACGAGTTTAGTGATACTACATCAATATAGGTGGTATAGGTCTTTCCTGATTATATCTTCACATTATAAATGACAAGTCATTATGCCACTCATGAAAACTATCCATAAATTATTCATTATAAAGTACTTTTTTATGTAAATATGGGGGAAAAGAAGAAAATATAACAGACAAAAAGGAGAAACTAGATTAGCCGACCCACTCCTAGTGGGCCTGAAATAATAGAGGCCAAGGGCATCCCCTCTAATAAAATTCACTCTTTGGGGCTTCAAGATAGTCCTAGTATGAACCCACACAATCTATGAGCCAGTGATATCTAGTGCTGCCATATGGTCTTCTACTTTGTTCCCTTCCCTCCATGTGTGTGAAACTTTAGCATTGTCGGTGAGGATGCTTTTACACTTCCTGATGATATAGTCAATCGCCCAAGGTGGGTTTCCACTATCCTGTAATGAATTGTGAACAATCAATGAGTCTGTTTCCACCTCCGTAATAACCATTACCCTGTGTCAGCATAACCTTAGCCCTGTATTCATTTCTATGGCTTCTTCCGTCAATGTAGATCCCTGTCTAAGCCTCACTATAAACGCCATGAAGACAGACCTGCTAGTTCCGCACACCACCCCACCACCACGTATATTTCCCAAAACACCAGACTTGTCCGTGTTTAGCTTCAGGCCATTTTGCAGGGGCCGCCAGTGAACCCAATTGTTCCCGCTCTCAATGTGGGTGACAACCCTATACCACCGAGCTGAACCGAATCATTGAAGGGGTTTCATTCTAGTTCCGCATTACACTAACTAGATCAACTAACAGATTCCTCATCCACACAATGATCACCGTAGCCGATATGTTTCCCCCTTCATGCCTCAATTTATTCCGTGCCCTCTACAAACACCAGCAACCGTCTTGGAGTAGGGTTATTCGGTCCAGCCTCTCTAGTCCATCTCCCCCCGATCCATGGTACCATTTCTCCAGAAAGTGACGATCAGCCATACTACTCATGGCTAATCAAGTAGGTCCAAACCGAGCACAAAAAGTCCATCGACCTTTACATTCAGTTTAATTATACTTATGAGTGACACTAGTTCTCTTGGGGAGAAACCAAGGATAGACCCATTGGAATGATTCCTACACCATGCCTTAGGTGATACTTTATCCCCTATGTGAGATACTTGGTATGAACTCAGAGTTCACCATGCCTTGTGTGATATAAGGAATGCCAATATGTATTTTGTTAGATGGAATTGGGGGAACTCGTCATATTAGAGACACATATAGCGACCCATATGATTCTGTTTAGATCATCATGGATGAGATCAAGACTCCAACAATGGATTTAACATAAAGATATCATGTTCTATATGTTTTGTTTTATATTTAGTATGGATAACATTTTATAATGACATGAAATGATACCCCAATACAAAACACAAGCTTGGGGGTATTAATTCCTTAGTTTATTAGATTACAATGTACCTTGCATACATTTATGACTTGCAAAAGTTCCTCTTTTTAGACATCTGACTTATGTCGAAGTTGGTAGTATCATTCAGGTGTTCAGTTAGGAACCTAAACCGGGGTTTTTATTATTTAATATTTCATCACCTTGCATTCTTTATCATTACAGAATACCATTGTTTATTTATTACATGAAATGGATCTTCCTTGACATCGTGGGTTTTATCCAACAAAGATTGTATCTCACACCCTCTTTAGTACACCCTTGGACTCCAAGTACATTTTATGATCATAGGTATTTTTAATGGGAAGAATGCAGCTTCCAATGCTTGATTGATTTATAGATTTATGATATAGTATGGGGAAGAGCACCAAACCTATGATTGAGATTCTTATTGTAGTAGTTTTTTTTATATATTCTTCCACCATTTAGTTTATGATTTATCCCCAGATCACTATACTCCCATTTCTGTACAGAATCATGATCATGATCATCTTTGAATATATTATTTCAATATTATTTCTACCAATTTTATTTTTTGTATTGCATGGTATATCTCCACATTCTGCTAATTTATATTTATATTTATTCTTAAATTATTTATTATCTATCATTTACTAATGTTCATACTCTGATATTGGTAGGAAAAGTTTCCCCACAAGAAAAACCCTAGGCCCTCGTATCTAGTCACCAGCCTCTGGCATTTGGGAAGGCACACCTTGACTCTAATGACCATCAACATGGGGTATAATTATGTGGAACCTGGGTAGGGATTCTAAAAGAAGGTATCAGAGCCTTATTTTTCTTTTGTCTTACTATTTGTGCACTAGACAGGAGACTAGTAGTTAAAGTAATTGGAATTGACCCAATTCTTGGATGTAGTTTACCCATCTATAGGGGAAACCCAAATTTCATGGGATGTTAAATTGTTGTTTTTGATTATTCCATTTATAGTTGATGTGACTTCACCATTTGGTTACATACATATCTTGAAATGTAATAGAAATTTTTATTATTGAAGTGATGATTTATATTAGTTCAACTTAATGAAATGATGGAATTTCATAACAAACATCCTACTAGAAACCATATGATTTAAATTTCTACTATTATGAAATGAAATATCTATATTAAGTGTGGATTTTGTGTTTTCATGTGATTTATATTATGCCTTGTAGTTCCAGGTTTATTAGTTTTATAAAATGGTTCCAATTCGACTTATAGGATCCTGTTATGGTTTGAATGAAGTGGATGACCAATTTCAATTTATACAGTGTATGGGCATTTATAAATGGAAATGGTAATTCACCTAATTTATATTTTTAAAGGGTAATTAAATCCTAAAATGATTTAAAATGAAAATCAACTTTAATATGAAATTGTTCTTATGCAAGATAATTGTAATGCCTTGATCTGGGACTAACCATAAAAATGGGAAAAGGCTATGATTCTCATGTTCTTAGTGATGATTATGCGTTTTCATATCATTTGAGTCTATCTCTTGGAGTAGGATATCAGTAATGTCATGTTTTAGGGAGGCCTTGTACCTTCCCTTCTATATCATTTTTCTTATCTTAATTTACTAAATATTTTTTTAAATCTTGTTTGAGGCATAATGTTAGGAACTATAGAGCTATGCGACTGTGACGTCCACATGTTGGACACTAGTATAGTAGAGATGAGCATACATTTAAGGTAGTGGTCTCTAATCCTCCTACGGTACCTCAAGTAGTGACACTTTAAGAACCTACTATTGATCTTACAATGGGTTCTGATGCCCAATTGCATGATAGCTTTATAAAATTTATCCAATCTATCTAGGATGCTCCCTGTACTACCCCTTCATTTTAAAAAAGGTGACTCAAGACTTCTAATAGTAGCATCATCCCACCTTTATGGGGGAGGGTGGACATAAACTTGAAAAATCATGGATATAGGCAATGTTAGATATCTTGGACCATCATAATACACATCCATATTAGAGAGTCAAGATCGCTACCTTCAACTTATGTGATTCCACTAAACATTGGTGGGAATCATATCTCAGTATGAGTGCTATCAGGGTTTGGTTTATACAGATGTCTAGATGGCCTTATATGATCACTTATTCTTGTAGACACTGACATCTAATCACACCTAGATGATCATGGATTTTTAGTAGGTATTTATGACCTTTTTTGAGTACTCTAATCGCTTAACTGAGCCTAAACATCTTTCCCCATCTCTGATCGGCGACAAGATGATGGGTACATGGAATTTTGAGTACATGATTGGTTATGAGTTCCACTCATAGGTTTACTTTTTTTGGTTGATCACCATTATTATATAGTTAATCATGCCATAATTATAGAATGAAATCTCTTTGAGGATTGAAATGTGGTCCAAGGAGGATTTGTTCTGTGGTAGGGTGACCGTTCTTCTTATTGTAGGAAGCACTATTTTGAGGGTGCATGTGGGGGTGTAAAAACCCATGTGACATAAACAGACTTCATAGTGTGTCATGAGTGTAGGAGCCCAGTCCATAGGAATTCCGAGTGCCCGATGAACCAAATTGAGTGTCGATTTTATGTAAGGATGGGTCACCATCAATGGGTCTTTCAATAATATCCTCAAAAATTCAGTGAGAGGGGATAGGTACTAGCACATTTATCAAGTACATGATCTATGACTCCATGAATGGTTGGGAGTTTTCTTTTTATCATATGATCAGGTAGTGTTGTTAGTGGTCATGGAAGAGGTTGTATGGCCATTGAGCATCAATTTCAGCATATTGGACCAACTCATTCTAGTGATGAATCATCTCTTGGACACAGCTCATGCCATATTTATGAAACACAACCCATGATCAAGGAGAATATTCTATGGACTTCTAGGGTTAGAGGTACTATTTTGGTGCCTTCTACTTTAGTTTCTTCCTTTTTTGATATAGGTTCACTACACTTTGTCATATCTTCTAGGGTTGTAGAATGTGTTCGTCTTTCAATTGAGTACTTCTGTTGAGTTATGTCTCTCGACACACCATTAGAGGTCAGAATTTAAGGCATACAACAATTTTAAGAGTTCTTCTTGAGCTAACTGAGTGTCGTTTCTTCTGGTGTTTCTTCATCATTGATATGAAGAGCTTTGACATCATTCTTGATATGGAATGGATTATTCCCTATAATTCCCAAGTGAATTTATTTCACCATAGAGTGTCTTTCACATCACACGATGGTAACATATAAACTCATGTGGGTGAATGGGATATCTAGATAGATCTAGGTTCTCCCATGAAAACTGGGCTTGGAAGAGTGATGACATAGTTGGGTAGTCCTTTTATGAGAAATCAGGGAATTCATTTAGTGTATTTCTCTCATAATTTGGATTTTTTCAGATATGTATTCCCGAAAAATTTCTCTTGATTACCTTTAATGGGAGAGGGTACGTTCACCATTGAGATAGTTCTAGATGCAGTATCAGTGTCCATTATTCTATATAATATGGATCCTACATACCTCCAAGAATTCAAGAAGTAGCTTGAAGATCATGAGGATAAGGGTTTTATTATACCCATTACATTTCTATGTGTATTACCAATCCTATTTTCCAGGAAGGTATATTGTACCCTCATAATTTTAATGGATTACCACTGATTGAGGCATCTTATGGTAATGAATCGGTATCCACAACCTCATAAAGACCACCTATTCAACTGGATTTGAGGGGAAACTATTTCCAATAAGATCAATTGGTGTTTTGGATACCATTAGGTTCATGTGAGTCCATAAGATATACCATATACAACATTCCATAGCAGTTGTGGCTAATATGGGTATCTAGTTATGCCAATCAGTCTGACAAATGCACCAAAAGTTTTCATGGCTTTGAGGAATTAGGTGTTCCACCCATATCTTGATTCCTTTATATTTCTCTATTTAGATGCCATATTAGTGAACAAATGCCCCAAAAACAAAACATTTCAACAATGTTGATCTCATTATGAGTATGATGGGAGGGCATAAACTATATCTGAAGCATTGAAAATTCCACTTTTGTATTAGTAAGTTCCATTTCATTAGTTATATCATATCATTGGTAGGATTTTCTGTTCACCCAAGAGGGTGAGTGATGTGATTTAATTAGAGTATCCCATGAATGTGTTTTATATAAACATCTTCTTAGGGATGGAATAATATTACAGAAATTTCATTCAAGACTTATCTTGCTTAATTGTGCCTATTATGGCCCTGACTAAGAAGGTTGTGTTGTTCCTATGATCTGAATCTTGTGAGACATCATTTCAGGAGTTAATTGTAAGACTCGCCTCGGTGATGATCCTTTTAGGGTTGGGTATAATTTATACTATATTTTTCAATCCTTTAGTAATTGATCTTGGTGAATTTCTGATGCGGAGAGATCAAGTCATGTCATATGGGTCTCTCCTGCTGAGGCCATATGAGTAGAATTACATGACACATGAACATGAGCTAGAAGTCGTGTTTCATGATATATGATATTGAAGTAATGACCTGGTGGCTGACCGATTCATTATATACATGTATCATAATAGTCCCAAATTATTCTTTATTGAACTAGACAAGAAAATAAAGCAACACAGGTGGGTGGAATACCCACAATCTTTCAACATTGAGATTTTTACACACCCAAAACGTGAGAGGACGAACTTGGGATTTACCTAACACTAAGAGGGGGTAAATTAGTACTTAGGACTTTTTAAATAAATTACAACTTTTTATCCCTACACCTCATGACCAGTTAGAATCTTGATTCTCTTATTCACTTTTTGTTGTTTCAAGCAATAATAGAAAGTAGTAAAAGTATTTACATGATATATTTACAAGGTTCAATACTAAATAAGACAAACAACATACTTTCCATGTATGGAGATTACAAATATAATGATTCACCACTACAATGTGATAATTGTTAAAGTTTTTTGGCTAGGAAAACAATACTCTAGCCAGTGTGATTCCCTACACATTGTAGGGGGAAGGGAAAAATCTTTTCTTCATGAAAAAGTGATGAAGTAGTCAAACTTGTTGCTCATTATTGGTTCTTTATAATTTTTCTAAATATAGTCTTTTTCCTTCTTGAAAATTGTTTGCAACACCAAAAGTTTCTTCCACATTTTGATCTATAATGGATGTCACAGTACTGCTTGGTACTTGCATGACCTTATTCTTCTCATTGTTACTTGCATAGTAGCATGAATGTAACCAACCTCTTCTTATCTCTTCTTTAGTGAGAAACCAAAAGCACACTTCTTCTTCTTCTTCATTATTATTCTTTAGTAAAATAATTGAATGAAAAATTCTTATTTCTTCTTCTTTAGTGAAACAATAATATGTACTAGAAGTTATTCTTCTTGGATATAATCACAAAAAACCTTTGTGATTTTCAATAAATGAAGATAAAATTAGTTGGCATCATCAGAATCATCTTCTTCTCCTATCTTCTTTTCATATATGAAAGACATCTTGCATGTGGTATTGAAGTTATCTTCTCCTTTTATTCCACTTCTTCTTCTTCTATTATCTCTAGTGTGAAAACCCTAATTGGTATATGTATTTTTACACACACACACATTACCTATTATATTTTTCCATTTCACTTGGTCCATGTGTCATTAATTCATGAACATGAGTGCATGAATGTGATACAATGTGTTCTTAACCAAACTAAACATACTACTCACTTATTTTATACTCCTTGTTTGAAAATGTTTCTCTTTAGTGTAACTGTAACATCCCGGCTCCGGAAGCCACCCAGAGGCGCCCCATACCTGGTTGATCACATGGCCTCAAGAACATTTTCCCAAATTCTAGAGGCTTCCAACTAGAAGTGAGGACCTTGGGTGTGATAGTGGGGAAAATATGCCCTCATTGGCAGAGTACACAGTGGAAGAGAAAACAATAAACAATAGTGAAAGAAGTAAAAAATACATAAAAAGGTGAACATAGGAAGACTAAATATGATAAATAGCAGGAGCACATGTATATATGATTCATGATACATATGTCTAGGAAAGTATCCAAACAAGTCACAATGCTGAATACAATACTAAAACCAAGTAAAAAATAATGGTAAATAGATAAACAACTCCTCAACATAGCAAGCCTTGGATTGGTCCCATGCTCTCCTGCTCCAATGCAATCATGTACCTGAAGTTGAAGGGCGCTTTCCCTTGTCTATACTTGCAGTAGTATAATCAGTTTGGGCCCAAAATCAAGGCTCAAATAGGGTGTGAGACTAAATCCCAATAGGCAACCAACCGAGGATTTGTTCCTAATAGTTAGTGAGCATATGGAAGGTAATATTATTGTAAGCTGTAAATAGTAAATAGTAAACATGATGATACGTAATAGTAAACAATCCACATATCAACAAGCAACAGTGAAGCAAAACGCTATCCACAAACAGGAATCCCTCTAGGAAGTACTCACATCCATCCCCTCTGGTCTTATCCAAGAAGTACCAACAACCCTCTGGGTAGAAAACTCAGCTTAACCTCTCTGGTTTGGTCATATGAAATTATAAGACTCTCCAAGGAGGCACACTCAGTCAATTCCACTTATAGTCTATGGTAGTCAGGGACTCTCTGAGGAAGATCACACTATTTAATACCCTTATAGCCCCAAGGTCTAGAGACTCTAAGTAAGCTCACATGGCCAATTCCTCTTATAGCCTCAGGTCTATCACAGACTCTTTGAGGATGCTCACTCAATAAATCCCTCCTATAGCCTGGAATTGTTTAAGGAAATTCAAACAAAAAGAAGACTCTCTGAAAAAGCTCACTTGATCTACCCCGGTATAGTCTATAAAGCTCAAGACTTTCTGAGGAAGCTCACTTGGTCATTCCTCATGTAGTCCATAATATCAAAGACTCCCTTGGAAGCTCACTCGGTCTATCACATATAGTCTATAATGTTCAAGAATCTATAAGGAAGCTCCCTCGGTCTATATCCTATAGTCTATAATGTCTATGACTCTCTGGGAAGCTCACTCGGTCTTTCCCCTATAGTCTATAACACCATGTTCTCACATCCCCATTACAGTCAATTCATAATAATGCTATAAGGCCAAAGTAAACCTATAGTGCTAATTGGAAAACCAGTCTACAGGATAACAAGTATATCAGGAAACATCACTCCATCCTACGGTCAGATGGCACAGAAAACAAGTATAACGACCAAAGGCGAAAAGGTCGTAAACAGAACAAGGCATGGGGAAAAAACAAGAATATCAATTATCCTCATATATAACCAAATTACCTATACACAAGCATTCAAGAAATTAAGGAAAAAAACAGGGGCAAAACAGTAAACACGCAATACCCCGTTCAATGGTATTGGTGGAAATTGCACATAAAACTAAAATACTTTGAACGAAACGGCACAACCCACCTACATCGATGCTAGGAGATCAATATACTTGAACCACAAGGATTGAATCTCCTTATAATGGCAGAGATCTATGAAAATTCACAAAATATTCAACCCATGATAACATACAAAAGATGAAGAATTGGAAAATGATGCTCTCGAAGAAGGGAGAGATTACCGATGCGGTTCCAAGTCAATTGATGATGGTCGATTTGGAGAACAGACGGAGGCATGGGGGCTTGGAGAAGTTCCGCAACTGTACGGTCTCTCTCGGTCTAAGAACACCTAGATGAAGATAGTTCTGAGGCTAAGACATGACCCCAGTGCATTTAATGAAAAAAAGAAAGTACATGGCATGTACTAGGCTTTTCTGTACTCCACTTTAAGTGGCCTCCACATCACCCCACACGACCGTGTGTGTGTCTCGGACACGGCCAGCACACGGCCTCATGCAACATCGAAGTACATGACTTGTACTTATAAAGTACATGGTGTGTACTTCAAAAATTTCCAGAAACTCTAATTTTCTCAAAAACACCAGAAAAAGGTAAAACATACATGAATGGAAGTTTCCGAGTTCTTACAAACTTCCTCCCTTAAGGAAATTCATCCTCTAATTTCCCTAGCGAGGCATAGAAGAAGAATCCTCAAGCAGCTCCGACCACTACAATCGTACATCGGTCTCTCTCTCCCATGTCTTGTCCTATACTTGCTCATGCTTCCATTGCACCCATACCAGAGGAACAAACCGACCACGAAGAACCTTCTCACTATGATCAATAATCTATATAGGATGCTCATCAAATGATACATCCTCTTTGAGCTCAATCTCCTTAGGTTGAAAGATATGAGATGGGTCTGAAAAGTAAAATCGGAGATGAGAAATGTGGAAGAGGTCGTGCATAGCCCGGTACCACTGAGGTAACTACAACCGATAGGCTACCAGCCCAAATCTCTCCAAAAACTAAAATGGACCAACGTACTGTGGTGAAATCTTACCCTATCTCTGAATCCCCTTGTGTCCCAACCTCAGTGCAACACGTTGAAAAACCTAGTCCCTGACCTCGAACTCTAGAGGTCTTCTCCACTTATTAGCATAAGACTTCTGTCGAGACTGTGTCGTAGCCATCCTCTTCTGAATCAACTCTATCTACTCGGAGGTCTCCTGAACAGGATGAGGTCCCAGCAAAGATGCCTCTCCAGCCTCCAGCCAGCATAAAGGTGATCGACATGGACTACTGTACAATGCCTCATAAGGTTCCATCTGAATAGTCTCTTGAAAACTGTTGTTGTAGGCAAAATCCACAAGAGATATATTCTTATCCCAAGAACCATAGAATTCCCGAATGCAAGCTTAGAGAATATCCTCAAGCACCTGAATCGTACGCTTAGACTGGTCATCTCTCTGGGGATGCTATGATGTACTCAAAAGTACCTATGTACCCAAATACATCTGAATCCCCTACCAGAACCGAGAAGTAAAACGAGCATCCCATTCAGAAACAATGGATTGTGGAACTCCATGTAGACGTACAATCTCTCAGATGTACAACTACACGTGCTCATCAACACTAAAGGTCTCCTTGACCGGCAAGAAGTGAGCAACCTTCATAAAACAATCGATGACAACCCAAACAGAGTTATTCCCTCGACGTGACCTTAGCTAACAGGTCATGAAGTCCTTCACGGCATTGATCCACTTCCACTCCAGAATGGGTAATAGCTACAAAAGACCTGCTGGTCGCTGATTCTCTACTTTCACCTACTAACAAGTGGAACACCAAATGAAAAAACCAGCAACATCTCTCTTAATACCTGGCCACCAATACTGGTGGTGTAGATCACGATACATGTTGGTGATGCCAGGATGAACTGCCCAAACTGAGGAATGAAAATCCTGCATCATCTCCTCACGCATGTCTGCTGTCACCCATATACGTCCCTAGAAATGAAAGATCTCATCATCACCTACTGTCAATCCAGGAAGAGGGTCCACTCCTGACACACTCTCCTACAGGATTAGGCCTTCTAAGTCTGATAACTACCTCATCCGTACCAGATCAATATGTGTAGAGGTAATAGCTACAGAATATAGAAAGGTTTGCCCCTATCTGTTGTAAACCTCCAAATACATCTCAGAGAACAAAACCATAAACTGCCACTCACTACTAGCCTCCAGAACTTCATGAATTAGAGTTCTCAATCTCAACACATCAGCCACTGCGTTTCCCTTTCCTGGCGTATAGGAAATCTCAAAGTCGAAGGACTGAAGATAGTTGACCCACCTGCGATGTCTCAAATTCATATCACTTTGAGTGAAGATGTACATGAGACTTTTGTGGTCATAAAACACCAAAAATTTCTCTCCCAGGAGATAATGTCTCCAACAGCATAAAGTATGCACAATAGCTACCAACTCTAGGTCGTGCATCGGGAAATTCCTCTCGTGTGGTCTTAATTGTCGAGACCCGTGTGCAATTACTCCATCTTCCTGCATAAGCACATCTTCCTGACTGATACCTAAAGAATCACATTATACTGTATAGATCTTTCCCAGCTCTGGAAAGACTAGTATCAGTGCTAACGTCAACCATCCTTTCAGTTTTAGAAAGGCTAACTTATAGGAATCTGACCATAAGAACATTGCCCCTTTCTTGGTCAGACCTGTAAATGGTGCTGCTAGGCATGAAAATTCATATATGAAATGGTTTTTGTATCTAGCGAGCCATAGAAAACTCACCACTACAATGACATTCTTCAGATGCTCCCAGGAAACTACAACTCTCACTTTCTCTAGGTCTGCTAATACACCTGTCTCTGAGATAACATAACCCAAGAAGTAAATTTGATCCATCCAAATGTTGCATTTCAAGAGCTTATCGTATAACTGATGCTGTCTCAGTGTACTCAGAGTGATCTCAAGCTGGGTAGCATGGTCGTGTCGAGTGTGAGAGTACACCAAGATGTCTTCCATGAAAACCACCATGATGGAATCCAGGTATCGATGGAACACTCGGTTCATCAGGGCCATGAAAACGGAAGGCACGTTCGTGGGACTGAACGGTATAACCATATACTCGTATAGATCGTACCTACTCTGGAATGTTGTATGAGGTATATCAGATGGTCTAACATGCAACTGATGATAACTGAATCTCAATTTAATCTTCGATAACACTCGGGATCCTCTAAGATGATCAAAGAGATCATCGATCCTCGGTAAGAGATATCAGTTCTTGATTGTTAACTGGTTTAGCTTCTGATAATTCACACCAAACCTGAGGGTGTTGTCTGCCTTCTTCGCAAACAGGACAGGAGAAACCCAAAGAGAAGTAAAGGGTCAGATGAAACCCTTTTCCTACAACTCCTCCAACTACTACTCGAGCTCCAGCAACACAGGTGTAGCCATCATATAAGGAGGAATGGACACCGGTTCCACTCTTGGAATGAGCTAAATCGAGATTTCTACCTCATGATCTAGAGGAAAACCTGAAAATTCCTCTGGAAAGACATCCTGGAAATGATCCATCACTGGAGGAAAGTCTAACTGTGTTGTCCCCTAGTCATCCAGATATAGACAGAAATCTGTGTTGTAACTCCTCATAGCCCATGATGCTCGGCTCCTACTCGACTCGCCTATACATCCCACTCACCTCTATGAAGAATGGATCCACCCTCTTGTGATATGAAACTCACCCTATGATGATAGAAATGGACGACTTCCTTGAAGGGGACTAAACAGTCCATTTTGAGAATGACATCACATCTCGTCATCTCTATGACATAGAGGTCCCATAATAAGTGACACCCTGCAACCTCAAGAGGGAACTCTCTACCCTGATGTATGCTAACCGTTCTAGTCCCCAACAGTGTGTCTAGAGTCAAAGTATCGACAGAGGAAAAGATGCAGAGCCCGAGGATATCCACAATAGCAATAGAGATAAAGCTATGCGTAGCACTAGTATCAAAAAGAGCTGAACATAAAACTAAGGCTACTAAGATCATACCTCGAACCGTGGATGGTCCGGGATCCTGCTTCTGATGGGTCTTCTCCATAGAAAAAGTATCACATGTAACGCAGCCCTGTGACCCTAGTTGACCACTCTGAGCTGATCCACTCTACTATCACTGGTATCCTGGTGACTGACCATAATGGTCATGACCTCCACCACGGCCCACAGGGCCGGAATAACTCCAGTTCCCAGACTTCTGAGAAACTGGCGATGCATCTTCTAAATGCGTGGTCATAGAAGAACCCCTACCACAAGCTGTAGCTGAGAAGATCTAACAAAAACACTGAAGATTCCCCATCTTTCTGCAAGATCAGCACTCCATAAGGTCTCTCTGGATCTGAGGCCTAGTATGCCCGCTCCTCCCGCATTGGTAGCATACCACCTGGCTGCCAGAAGATACATTCTGCCTACTCTGATCTCCCCAAGCAGACTCCCTATGGCGCTTCCTGCTATTATTAAGAGGAACACTGAATCTTGATGTCGAACTACCCTAGCTCACTGCTCCAGAATCCATCATATTGTGCTATGTGCTCAGCACCTGGTTGACGATAGAGGATATCGAAGTCAACCTGAAGATGTTCACCTATGAGCAGATGTCGTGCCTTAGACCATCCTCAAATTTTCGTGCAATGAATAGCTCATCACCTGATGGAATAAGCATGAAACTTTGCAGATTGGTAATGTAGGATGAGTACTCCATTACAGAAAGAGTACCCTACTTCAGACTCATAAAATCCCAGGCTCGATCAGCCTTCAAGGTCTCTGGGTATAATTAATCATAGAAGATGCGCCGAAACTCATCCCAAGTCATACTCTTCTGGTGCCCTGACTATGAGATCACCCCCACCACCTCTTTGTGGAGTCTCGGAGCATATAGGTAGCGATCTTCACCCTCTTCTCTATAGTTATCTTTAGGTGCTCAAAAATTGTCAGTGTGGCCCCTAGCCACAACTATGCAGCCTGAGATCCTACATCCCCTACCAAAATAAGAGGATGCTGCTACTGGAAAACCCATGTCTACTCTACCACCGACGGGGCGGGAGGCGGCTCTCCTAGGAAGGTCTGCATCATCCTCAGAAAGTATTCCCTAATTTAAGAATCGGTTCTTGCAACTGGTATAACTATTGGTGCCAAGAATTGCATAGTAGGAGGATCTGCAGGAGGTCACTGATTGGCCATATCAGGTTTCTGATCACCGTCTGGCAGCTGATGTAAAACTGGAGGACGTCTTAATGGCATAACTCTGAAAGGTCAAAAGCAAACCTTAAATCAAGATTATCAAAGACTGAGAACACAAGAGTACAAGGTGGGAACTGGAGAAAGAAACATTCAAGTTTTATAAAACACGACTACACGAAGTTTATAATAATTACACGGCGTGTTCTTTTAAGTCGTTCTCATGGGCGTGTACTTCTTCCACAACTGGTCATGTAACGCCCCAAACACATTGTGTGTTGTCCCCACACATGGCATGTACTCGAACTCTATTCCCCTTCCTGAGTCTCCATACACAGCTAACACACACGACCCTCTTAATCCTCGACTACACAGCGTGTCCACGAAGGACACGGCATGTACTAGATATGTTTCAACAACCCGAGTTGTCAGTTACATGGCCGGCTACACGGATCACTCTACACGGAGTGCTCCATGGGAACACGACATGTACTTGAAGGTTTTCCCAGACCAATGTTGTTCGTGACACAGCTAGGTACTTAGGTTACATGGCACAGCGTGTGATAATAGAACATAATGTGTAAAGTCAATGTTTCGTCCATCTACGTCGTTAGTCACACTGGTAGACACACGATCACTATAAAACGGCATGTACTCACTGTACATGGCAGGTTTCTGAAGATTTTTCACAACCTAGTGTTTCTGCCCACACAGTCAGTAATATAGTTTAAAAACTACATGGTGTGTATTCATAAATTACTTGTCGTGTATTCTGGGTTTTTTCGGGCAGTAGCTCAGAAACAGCTTGGGAGCCCAGAAAACATAGAAAAAAAAGCATGAGGGTTCCAAATTCCGATTCATGAGGTCCCATACTCTCCGTGAATCAAATCTTGACATATCCTACATATCATATTCTAGGGAAACAATACAATAATACACCAAGTTCCGATTCATGTGGACCCATAACACCTCAAGAATAGAAATTTGGCACTCATTCCAGTAAATATCTACACAAACAATACCCTATCAAACAACAGAGATTCTATCAAATCATCTATCACAACAGCATGCTTAATCTACACAACATCTATCACAACAAAATGAAATCACTTATGCATCTTAGATGGCATGACAAGAATGCATGGAATGTGATTTCTAACAAGTTCCTATATGATGCATGAGATGGCATGCACTCATCTCATCTGGTTGCAATAGAAATAGATATGAAATTACAACAACAGTAACAACACAAATCATATGAATCACCCAACAGTGAAATCAATTCAATGGTTAAAGTGAAAACTATTAAAACTGAAATAAACGAGGCAGTATGGCTTTTCCTTGTATAAGGGTTAGCTACTCCAGAGCACATCTTATTACCATGAACCTATTCCATCCTATCCCAGGATATAGGATCCAAACATTAAGTCAGGAGGAAAGAATTCCTTTGATACCACATTGTAACGTCCCTATTTTGGAAGCCACCCAGAGGCGTCCCACACCCGGTTTGTCACATGGCCTCAAGAGCATTTCCCCAAATGCAGAGGCTGCCGACAAGCATCAAGGGCCTTGGGTGTGATAGCGGGGAAACTATGCCCTCATTGGAAGTGTACACAACGGAACAGAAAACAATAAAAAATAGCAGAAGCAGTAAACAATCCATACAAAAGTGACCAACAGAAGACTAAATATGATAAACACTAGGAGCACATGTATATATGATGCATGATACATATGTCTAGGAAAGCATCCAATCAAGTCACAATGCTGAATACAATACTAAAACAAAGTACAAAAGAATGCTAAACAGATAAAAACTCCTCAGCATCGCAAGCCTCGTCTTGGTCCCATGCTCTCCTACTCCAATGTAATCAAGTACCTAAATTCAAAGGGAACTTTCCCTTGTCTATAACTATAGAAATATAATCTGTTTGGGCCCAAAAGCATGACCCAAAAAGGGTGTGAGACTAAATCTCAGTAGGCAACCACCTGAAGATCTGTGCCTAATAGTCAGTGAGCATATGGCAGTTAATAGTACAGTATGCAGTAAATAGTAAACAGTAAACAGGATGATACACAACAGCAAACAATCCATAGATCAACAATCAATAGTGAAGCAAACCGCTAACCACAAACAAGAATCCCTCTAGAAAGTACTCACAATCATCCCCTCTCGTCCTATGCAAGAAGTACGAACAACCCAATGGGCAACACAATCAGCCTATCCCCTCTGGTTTGGTCATATAAAATTATAAGATTCTCTGAGGAAGCACGCTCAGTCAATTCCCCTTATTGTCTAAGGTAGTCAGGGACTCTCTGAGGAAAATCACGCGGTCTAATCCCGTCATAGCCCCAAGTTCTAGAGACAATCTGAGGAATCTCACTCGTTCAATTACTCCTAGAGCCTTAGTTCTATCACCGACACTCTGAGGAAGCTCACTCGGTCAATTCCTGTTATATCCTGGAATAGTTTAAGTAAATTCGAACAAAACATAGACTCTCTGAGGAAGCTCACTCAGTCTACCCCCGCATATTCAATAAAGCTCAAGACTCTCTGAGGAAGCTCACTCTGTCTATCCTTCTATTGTCTATAATATCCAAGACTCTCTCGAAAGCTCACTCGTTCTATCCTCTATAGTCTATAATGTCTGAGACTCTCTGAGGAGGCTCACTCGGTCAATCCCGTATAGTCTATAATGTCCATGACTCTCTGGGAATCTCACTTGGTCTTTTCCCTATAGTCTATAACCCCAGGTTCTCATAGTCCCATGCTAGTCAATGCATAATAATTCTATAAGTCCAAAGTAAACCTATATAGCTACTTGGCTAACCAGTCTATAGCATAACAAGCATGTCAGGAAACAACACTCCATCATACGGTCACAAGGAGTGGAAAACAAGTATAAAGTCTAAAGGTCGACTGGTCGTAAAAAGAACAAGTCATGGGAATAACATCCAAAAATAGAAATTTTCCTCATACATTACCAAATTACCTCTACACAAGAATACAAGAATGCCAGAAAAATAACGGGGGCAAAATAGTAAACACGCAATACCCCGTTCAAGGGTATTGGTGGAAATTGCACATAAAACACAAAGACTTCAAACAGATAGGCATAAACCATCTTCCTTGATGCTAGGAGATCAATTTACTTTAACCACAAGGCTTCAATCTCCTTAGAACGTCATAGATCTAGGAAAACACACAAAACGTTCAACCCACGATAACTTTCAAAAGAGGAGGAATTGGAAAACGATGCTCTAGAAGAAGGGAGAGCTTACCGCTGTGGTTCCACAGGAATTGATGGTGGTTTATTTGGAGAACGGACGGAGGCACGGGGGCTCAGAGAAGTTCTGCGGTCGTACGGTCTCTCCCATTCAATGAAAACCTAGAAGAAGACAGTTCTAGGGTTAAGACACGATCCCGGTGCATTTAATGAAAAAATTAAAGTACACGGCGTGTACTTTTGGAGTACATGGTGTGTACTAGGCTTTTCCCTACTCCTCTTTAAGTGTCCTCCACATCACCCCACATGACCATGTGTGTGGCCCAGACACGGCCACCACACGGCCTCGCGCGGCATCAAAGTACATGGAGTGTACTTATAAAGTACACGATGTGTACTTAAAAAAATATGGAAACTCCCCTTTTCTCAAAAACTCTAGAAAAAGGAAAAAAACCTGAAAGGAAGGTCCGGGTTCTTATAGTAAGCATGCAAAAAGAGATAGTAACCAGAATAGGACTAGGACTTTGGACATATTCTTCCTCCTTATTCATGTGTGCACACACAATGCTTTGGGATGCTTCAAATTATGCATATGAATGCATGTAAACACATTCTACACTTTTTTTATTAATTAAAATATTTCATGCATGCATGTTTTCCACTTATTCTTCTCTTATCTCTTTTTCATGCTCCCGTAGCCTTGGGTTTCTTTCAATTTTGTGTATTATTTATGTGTTTATGCATGAATGTTCTTCAATGTAAAAACAATAACATTTATCCCAAGGACATTGCAGGTTTTATTCAAAACACAAACTAAAGGATTGTTTTGGTGTTTGTGTTCTTTTTTTATGCACATAGAATCCATGATTCTTCTTTGCACGGGGTGTTCAGTTCTTCTCTACAGAACTAGCGTTGTTCATGTTTTCTCTTAACTCAAGGAATGAGTGGTTCTCCTATGCATTGAGATTGAAAACATCCAACTCAAACCACGATGGTTCATAGATCACTCATCATGGACCTAGAATGGCTTGCAGATACTCTCTCTATGAACCAAGAGTGGTATGCGGTTCTCCTCTTGCTCTCTATGAACTGAAATCTTAGAGATTATCTTTTTTCAAAATGAGATATCTTGGGTATATGAGAGAATCAACCTCTCACATCTTGAGGTATTCTCCTTTTATTAGAAAATATGATATATTTTCCACATTCAAATACCACAGATATGCTCTGAATATCATCCCCTTGAATTCAAATTAGACTCGTCCTTTGAATGCCTGAGATATTCAGTATTTAAATATATTCAAACCCATGTGAATATATGATGGATATCGTGTAGTGTTTCCTTTTCATGCTTGTGGTGAATCGGTAAACAGATCTCATGCATGCATTAGGAATAACATGAGTCTCATGAGCACTTTGAGATTCATGGTGTTTCATTGGAGACTTTGTTCACCTCGTCCTTCTTCGAACATCACTATTTTATTATGTTCATCCAAATGAAATTTCATTCATGATCTCATAAATCACTTAAAACCATAATGAAATGGAGTGAATCATCATGTTGTCTAGAATCTCGATGGATGTGGTATGGATGTAAACCCAGTGAGTTGTGGCATTGAGATCCCTTAGAGGGTCTGGAGGTTGAAGTCAACATGACTGCGGGAGCATCAGATGGTCCTCATCCAAATATACACTTCATAAATGAAGTGAATAGTGGCTATTAGATTGCAGAATGTGGATGAGATGGATGGAGAAGAATATTCCCCTATTTTTTAAGTGATAAAAATTACTCATGTCATTGAACCAGATAAAATCATCAACATGGATAGAATGTAGTATAACAACCAATGGTCTCTAACCACAACCCATATTACTCTCTCTCCCTCCACAGTACTTCCCCGTACTATGTTCTCTATGGACACATGTTGCAGCCACCCATTGTGTGGGCATCAGCCTAACTATGCACGAGCCTTTCCCTGTGCACTCCTGCAGGACCACACTTCCCTACTGCTGAAGGGCTAGCCTAGATAGCCTCTATTTGGGTGTGGTTGACCCCTATGGCCCCACATGTTCTTCAAGTGGATGTCGGTTGGCTAGCACTAGGGTTAGCCCAATTTTTGTAAGTAAGGCCACGAAAAAGTAATACTTCTACGTGTATAATTTCATGGCTACGTTAAATCATAAACCTCATTCACGGATTCCACAAATACAAATCCTCTTATTAAACCATCATCCTTCTTTTCTTTTTTGATAATTAATTAAAAGAACACACTAAGAAAAAATAAATCATCCTTAGTGGATGATACATCATTGTTTTAAAACCTATGTCACCTTTGACACAATTTAATTGAACATAGGATCAGCGCATCAATCGTCTAAATTAAAACAACATGGATAATTACCCAAGGATAGAAACTACTTCCTCGTTGGGTTATTGATGTTATTGAGACTATACTAATATATTGTTGTGTATAAGTTCTTTCTGATATATGGGAAGAGATGATGGGGGAATCACATGCCTTTTTCTAGACATTTCATCCTAGTATCACCAAGATGTTCAAAGATATTGTTTGTCAGTAATGGTGTCTAGGTAGGAAGAAGCAGATAGCAGGTTTCATCACTCAATGCTCCTATAGAGCCTTAGCGACTTTATGGACTTATTTAACCCCTCTCCATGCATATGTGGAAATTGAATGATGTTACTATGGATTTCATGTTAGGATTTCTAAGATCCCCTTACTGCAGTGATTTTTAAGGGTGATAGTCGACATTCTATCCAAGGTATCACACTACTTACTGATCTCGAATAACTTTAGTATTGATGAGTTAGGAATGCTATGCATATTAGAGATGGTGATACTTCATGGTCTACCCTGTTTGATCATACTGGACTAATATTATCACTTATGTTCAAGACTCTAGAAGGGGTTTCCAAAGGAACTATATTCACAAGTGATCATGGGTACATTATATCACACTCAGACTCACAGGAAGTCTGAGTGGACCATACGAGAGTGTAGGGATACACCATGAGAATGTTTCCTTGATTTTAGAGTTTATTTGGAATAACATATTTATCTCATTGAGTTTTTCTACAATGAAATAATTTAGGAAATGATTCAGATGGATCTGTATAATTCTCTCAATGGTAGACCATGTTTTTCACCACTATGCTGGCTTGAGGATGATGATGCATCTCTATTGGGTACTTGTCTCAATTATGGTAATTTAAATCATGTCTGGCTGATTTAGAAGCATATATCTATAGAAATATCAACAAATAATTCCAATATTATTCAACATCGCAAGACACTAGAGTTCGAGGTGAGTCATTGGGTCTTTCTACATGTATCACATATATTGGGTCACAGAGGATTTCGAAGAAAGGTAATGTTATCAACTCATTATGTCGGTCCTTTCATGATAATGTAAAGAGCCGATCCAATATCTTATCAGTTTATATTACCTTATAGGTACAATTCAATGAATGATGTATTCAACATATTCCATCTTTGAAAGTATCATTGATGCCCATAATGTTCATTTTACCCTGAGGATATGGAGTTGGAGGTGGGTACATCATTTGAGGAGTATCCTATACATATAGATGGTTGAAGTAGAAGGACTCTCCTAGGTAGGTTAGTTTCCCTACTTCAGGTTCTATGGAAGAATACATTTTAATAAGAAGAGACCTGGCACTAGGAGGCTGATGTACATGCACTGTGGCCAGAACACTTCTCTAATAGAATCATTCCACCCTCAAAATAGAAAATTGGGAATGAGTTTTCCTAATGTGGGAATGTTATAGTGTGCTAGTTTTTTCTCCAAGGTATCTACCATTTATTATTTTTAATTCCGATAATTGGACATAAAAATGATGTAAAATATAGCTAAGGATGTCTTGGTTGTGTCTAGATTTTATTCAGATCTCGGATCCATAAAATGAGAAGAGGCAAACCGGGCTACATGGTTAGAGGAAACCATGCATCCTAGGCCACATGGTTTTCCCTAAATCATGTGGTTGTAGATAGTGAAAAATTGGGGGCCTTCTAGTTTCCATGCAACCATGCGACTAAGGAATACAACCACATGAACACCTAAATGTTTTAGATAGAGGGGTTTTACATGGTTTGAACATGATAAGTCATATCGTGCACTTAATCGCATGATGTTCCCCTTGGAAGTAGATAATGGTTCGCATTTTTACAATCATATGGCCAAACTGTGCATAGTGTTTTTGTGGGTGAATTTATTAAACTACCCCCTTTAATGAATTTTAATATCCCTTTTCTTTCCCCATTTCTTCTCCAGCGGCTCTCCCTTCCTCCACCACATGTGGATCTTTGTATTCCACTCTCCATATGGTTTATACTTCCTCATTCACTCAGGGACTGAATAACGTGTCGTTAGAATAAATAGAATGACCTCAGTAAGATCTTACTTTAACACTATTCTTTTCCAAGGTTCCTCTTCTATTGGTTGTACTATTTTGGTGCAATTTATTTTTCCTATTTTCCGGGTTTTTGAAAAATAATTCAATTTCTTCCATTCTAAGTCAAATCAAGCATTCATAATAGATGAGTGGCGTGCTACTACATCCAGATATACTATCTAAGTCCTTCGAACTTATTTTGTCACTTTATTAATGAAACATCATTGTGTCTCTTGTCATAACCTTTCGGTAAGGATTGAATTTTGTTTAATAAATTAATTTAGTGGGTTCCTCATGTCGTATATGATTTTACCATATAGTAAATCCAATCCATGGGTCGTTCACTTTGTATTTAGCCACCCCTTTTCATGTTTTTACCTTAATGGATGATCTCCCACTCCTTATATGGTTAAATATTTCATGTGGGACTTCCACCTTGATTAAATTCCTCAAAAATATAATTTGAGTCAAGATATACTATTGCCTATGAGACTATCCTGTGAGCTTCATCCCTCAAAACTCATATTTTAATGATTATGCTTGATGCTTCACCTTATATGTTACATGCCTTGTATTTTATTGAAAATGTATGTTGTGTAATGGCTATGATTCATTCCATATTAAATTTCATAACCTTATGCTATGCTTATTCAATCTAGTTAACTATTGATGTTGATATTTCATTAATGACATGTGTTTACATATTTTATATTCCTCATTCCTATTCCATATCAATTGTACCACAATTATTTATATTTAATTATATAGTTTCATTTGATTGGTTAGGATGTGATATAAATATTTTTATTTCATGGAATGTAATTATTTTTTGTTGAATTTCTAAAGGATGTGCCTTGGTTTCTATGGATTACCTACTGTGGGCCAAGAAAGAACAAGGGTCTAGAGTTATGGATTCCATTAATGTACTCACTGTGCTCGGTTGGTCTACTTGATGTGCTAGGAGTGATACTTTGTCTTGCTAGGTACAGGATCTTTGGGAGGTTTACTTATACTCATGAGAGACACTGGTTACCAAGGGGAGAGGCCACAGAATGAACCATTGGAAAGATGGTTATTACATGCCTCAAGTGATACTCAGTCCCCAATTTGTGATACTTGGTATAGACTATGAGTTCACCATTCCATGAGTGATACAAGGAATGCCTATATTAGTTGTATTGGACAAACGTAGTGGCATTGGATCAATCATAAACACCTGTATAGAACCTTATGACTCCATTTTGATCACCCTATATGGGATCGGGACTATAACCATGGATTTGATAGATTAGTTGCTTATACAATATGTTATGTTTCATATTAATATTAGAGAACACTTTATAATGACATGAAATGAGACCCCAAGCCAAAGCACAGTCTTGAGGGGGTTTCATCATTAGTTTATTTTTTTTATGATATCCCTAGTATACATTTTGGACATGTATAAGAACCTCTTTTTAGACATCTATCTTAGGTCGAAGTAGGTTGTATCGATCGGGTGCCCATTTAGGAACTTGGACCAAGCTATTTATTGTTTACTATTTCATCTCCTCGCATTGTTTATCATTATGGAACACTATTGTTTATTTTTTGCATGATATGGATTGGCATAGACACCATGGGTGATGGCCTACAGAGATTTCATCTCACACCCTAACTTTTCCATGTAACGACCCAATGTTTTATCAATAGAATTCCATTCTTGTAATTAAGGCTTATAGTGTGATCACATTAGTAATCACAATGACGTATCATTATAATAAATACTATGTGACCATTAAATATAATTTTTCCACATCTGATTCTTGAATTTTGAGAATATGAAATACACGATTGAATTCAGGGTGATTCTGGTGTATGTTAGAACATACTTAATTTTTGGGGAATAGTAACCTAACCGCATGAATAGTATCCTACCCATATGCATAGTAACATACCCTTATTAATTTTTATATGATCCTTATAAATATTAAATCTTATAAAAGAATTTTAACCTTACCCATGAATGTATAATGAAATTTTATGCATCTTATAAGTGATAATATGACCATAGTAAAGGTATTTGTATTTTTGTAAGTCATAAATAATTAATTACAATTAATTAATATATTGAAAATAAAAAGTATTTTCTTAAAAAGTGTTCATAAATATATTTTTTTGTTTTTTAGTTTTAACATAATTTTATAAGACATTATGTAATTTTAGAAAGGATTATAAAATCAGTTGTGGTTTTAAAATATTTCTTTCTTCTAGTAAATTAGAATTTTATTTAAAAATAAAATTATTCATATTTAGAAAATTATTTTTGAAAAATTAATTTCATTTTTTAATTCTAAACGTTGATAAATTATTAGTGAAATTCCATGGCCCTAGTTACTCGGAGTCGGTGCATTATTACATAATATTGGCATGATCACAAGTGATCATGTCTTGAAAGACAGATTAGTTCATTAGACTTGAAGTACTAGATACATACACAAGCTTTACATTAAATCATGATAAACAAAACACATTTTTCCCCTTGGAACCTGCTTATATCCCTTAGCCTATCCCTACTAGTCAATAATAAAATACTTCTTCACATCCTGGTAAAAATAAATCATAGAAATGGGTGAGCATCGATGCTCAGTAAGGATAACAATATAGAAGAAACATTCATAAACAAGTATAAACATTTAAGGAAATGTATAAAAATAAAAAAAATCCTTTTAAACATAAAAATCAGTGTAATATAAAAAATATAAATTGAATAATTCCATTTAATTATTCACATGGAAATTCTACTAGTCGAATAATCACATGTAATATCAATATCCAATTTCATAATGATGGAATGCATAATGTCCGACATCATAAACACATAGTCGGGGCCTCATGCCAAGACTACAAATAAGATTTTGTCAAGTCCTTGTGAAAAGACTCTAGTTTTTCTCATTATACCTACCAATGCATCAAGGAGATATTGAGGTGTCCACCCGTCACTTACTAAGTCTAATGCATTCCTCATATGAAATGGTTTAAAAATAACATAAACATTCGTATTAAAACTAGAATACGAAATGTCATTACAATATCCATAAACCATTAATGGTATAAAAATAATACCTCCACAGTCAAACATATCACAAAACCTTCAATACAATATTTATTATTTGTATCATAATAAATCAACTTCAGACAAGTTTAAAATACATCAATAGACGTTGACATAGATGAAATGAAAACTATTTGAAATAAATACCTCTTTCTATTTTGAAATTATTAAAAAGTAAAATAATTATAAAATAATAAATTTATTTTTAAAATATTCTTATATGCTTTTAATGGAAGCTTTGAGGTTGTTATAATGGAGGAAAATTGTTGCCCCCTCCGTATAAGTAAAAAAAATTATTTCCTTAATTTTTTCGAAAAGGCCGTAAAGGATATTGTTTGGAAATCGATGGAATGATTCCTTTATAATCATATTATAAAAATTAAAAAAAGGTATAAATTACTATAACATATAGTCTAAAAAATTGTCAAAATGTTTTTAAATACATTTTTAAGAAACATAGATGTGGATAGTAAAGAGTTCCATGTAGATACTCACATATAAATAACCTCAGACAATGAAGAGATTTTAGAATTAACCCTTAGCTTGTAAATTTTCATGGTCGAGGATTCACTAAAATATTATATAATAGTTAAATAATTTTTATTAAATTATAAAATAACCAAATACATTAATATGATATTATATATGATCTTCTAATATTGCTTTGTTAATAATATTTCAGAAGTATCATCGTTTCGGGTGTTAACTAATTAGTTTTCCTTTATATGTTTTGTTACGTAAGTCATGTTGTTATGGATAAGATGTATTTTATTCATATATATAATTATATTATGTTATTAAAAATTATTTTTAATCATAAAATTATATTTATTCTTGAATGGTTACGATTGTTAATGAATCTCATCGCGTTCGTGGAGATGGTAATCCATACGTACGCACGAGTGATATTATCGTTATATTTATGGTGAAATTGTTTGTAATTGGATGTTATATAATATATACAGAATCTGTAACATGTTATATGTATTATTTACATCATTTATACGCATTATTATACCCATCACAATAATTGAGTGTTTTAATAACAAACTGCAACACGACATTGAGATGGTAAGTTGTACGTATGCACGTACAGTGACTAGTCATTAATCGGATGGATAGAATAATGAATATGGTTGTACCATATTTATAATAATATCACAGTATGTATAAGGTATTGGAGTTATTATTTTTTATGGAATCAACAAAGAAAGAGAAATCGGAAGAAGAAAAAAACTTTGAAAAGGTTGTGGAATTATTAGATCTTCTTCGGGTGTTTCCTTTTGAGTTTATCAAAAAGGCTACTTAAGTTGGATTTTTGATCCAAGTAAGGCCTCTAGGTATAATTTTGGGTAGTTGGGAGGTAATTTGAGCAGGGGTTAGATTATTCAAATGGATTTGGAGGTGTAAAATTAAGAAAAGTGGAAGTACCCTTTTATAATAGAGGTGAAGGTAACTTTAGGATAACCTTGAAATATTATTTTATTATATAACCATATTAGGTTTATAATGGCTAAAAAGGATTTATTTCGAGTATAAGGTTGGTATGGGTAGAAACCCTCTCAAAAAATATGTTTTATATAGGATTAGGTCACCTTATTAACCTTATCTTTTAGACTTCACTCTTAGTTAAATAGTTTAACATTTACCATGTATCCATGTATTTTTACATTATATGGTTAATAAACATACTATAAACTCTCAAGAGAACCCCCAGTGGTTAATTATTGATATATAAAATCTTATAAATATCCTTAGTATGAAACATAGATTTCTATGAATATTATATTAATTAATAATATAATATATTTTTTAAAAAACTCATTTATGTCAATTTTGATAGTATTTATTATTTGATTTTATTTAAAGTCCTAAAAATTTTATTACTTTGAAAAAATTTCATTTAATAAAACCTAATATGTCATATTAACCTATTAAATTCATGTAATTCATCAAAAGTATCAATTTACATTTATTTGGATATTTATAATATCAATTATTTTAATATTTCATTAATATGATAATTTCTCCATCAGCATTGTATCATAAATAAATTTAATTATTTAATGTCTAAATTATTTAAATAAAATATAATTACGTATGAAATCTATTTATATTTATAATGGATATTTATAATCGAATTTATCTTAGGTATAAACATATATTAAAAATGATTTAGTTATAAAACATTGAATTTAACACTTTTAACTATTCTTCAAATAAAATAATAATAAATGTGCTAACCTAATCCAAGTCAACCAAAAGGATCATATTTTATTTCTAAGGTTGATTTTGGTCTAAAAAACTTTCCCAATATAATTATAACATGTGGTAGGTTAATTATAATATCATTTTTACCTTTAATTATCCTATTTACATTTAACCCTGGTAAATAAAAGTCAAAAGTTACTATTCACCAAAATATATTTTCATCTTATTGAACTACATTTTACATAATAATGTCAACCGTGTCTATCAAATTTTTCAAATTCATTTGATAGAAGATTTAAAATTACTTTTTATGCAAATTTTCATATGCGGCTAGATGGTGGGTAAAAGACGGTAAAAAGTTCAATAAAATTTTACATATCAAATATTATTATAAAATCACTCAAATAAATTACATTGAACATTTATAGGTTTTATGAATCTATTTTTAACTAATATATATTTAAATAAAATAACTACTTATTTAAATAAAAAGATGGTTTTACCAATAGCACTGTGTTTTTCACTCTTCATAAAAAATTGAATGTTTTCAAAAAAAATACTAAAAATTCACCCTAAGATAATTTTGATATTCTGAATCCCAAAATAAAGTCCATTTTGAAAAATTATATTTATTAAATTTTAAAAAGTGGATATTACAATTCATAATGGATAGTATGATTAGTTGTGGTGTGTTAAAACTCCAAGATGTGTACACCACAAGCTATTTCATTATTCAATGGGAAACATACCATGGATGTTCTTGGTGTTACATTCTGTGCCTTTTAAAATTATTCTTCCCATGAAATTTCTAGAATATTACTGCATAAAAAGATCTATGTGGTACTTCATCATTAGTAACTCAGGTTCCCACGTTGCCTCTTCCATCTTAGAATTTCTCCATATAACTTTCAGCAGACAAATCGTACAGTTTCTCAACACTTGTTCATTGGTATCAATAATTCCGACAGGCTCTTAATTATAAGACAGGTCGGGTTCAAGTTCTATTTCTTCATAGGTGAGTACATGCATTAGGTCAGGAATTTATTTTCTCAACAGTGATAAGTGGAACACATCATGAACTTTAGAGAGACTTGGAAGCATTGCTAAAAGGTAAGCTACAACTCCAATTCTTTCTAAAATTTTGAAAGGACTGATGTACCTGGTTATTAATATACCCTTCCAACCGAATCGTATAACACCCTTCCATAGTGATGCCTTCAAGTAAACCAGATCATCTACATGAAATTTGAAATCATTTCTTCGATTATCGACATAGATATTTTTCCTACTTGGAGCTGAATTAATGTGGGTTTGGATAGTCTTCACCTTTTCCATTGTTTCCTCAGCAAGTTATGGGCCTATGAGTTTTATTTCACAAACATCATCCCACATGTTGGTGTGTGACACCTCTTTCTGTATAACGCTTCATATGGTGTCATCTGAATACTTGAATAGAAGCTATTATTATAGGAAAATTCTACCAGAGGTAAATACTGACCCCACATAGCTTGAATGACATGTGAGCAAGTTCTTAACATGTCATCTTAGTTTTTAATAGTACTTTATGATTTTCCATCAGTTTTAGGGTGGTAGGCAGTGCTCCAACGATGTTCAGTATCCGTGGTCTTCTGAAGACTTTTCCATAATCTTGATGTTAAATGGTGATCACGATCAGAACCAAGCGATAGGGGTACTCCATGAATTATTACAAAACCACATTATAAACCAAGGAAAAAATGGACCCTAGATACACAATACCATGTAAGAAGATATAATCAAGTGAAAATGGAAGAGGAAGGAAGAGGAAGAAGAGAGAATAAGATTGCCTTCATAAGTCACCCCTGAAAAAAGAATAAATACATATATACACACCATGGGAGAGGAGAGGAGGATTTGAGAATAAGGGAGAGGATCCATTTTAGATGTACACACCAGGGGAATAGGTAAATGGGAGTTATGGTTCTAAAATATTTAGAGGTTAGAATGAGAATTTCAATTTTTTAATGACCCAGGCACTGGGCATGGTTTTTCCACACGGTTAGTCCAAATGGTTTCCCAAATCATGTGCCAACCAAGCCCCTTTACTATAAAACATATAAACTCAGATGGATTTGCAACATTATATGGTAAAACTTTCACCAACTATGTGACATAGTTATATCCAAAATGAAAGAATCATGCGCATCCCTTCCGTACAGTTTTCCTAACTTTCCATTGGTCGTACACCACTGACCAGAGGCATCCTAAGGCTCACACAGTTTCCTAGAGCATGTAGAATGATTTCCTCTAATTGTTCTCTAACTGTGTTCCACCAAATTCCAAGCCCAAAACCTTCATTTTTCACCAAGAACTCATGGGAAAACTATTGAATAAACAAGAGACCAAAATAAACAAAGGGACGCCTCAAAAAAATATCAATAAACACCTAAAACATGAGAGTAAAACCATGATAAAAAAGATGATCTAGAAATAATGATGAAAATAAAAAACTAGGTGAGACAAAAAGTGTCTTCAGTAGTTTAAATATGTGGTAGTGGTGGGTGCCTTCTTATAGTGTCGGAGGATTGTCATTATTCTAAATTTATTAAAAGGGAATTCCACAAAACAATTTCTATGAAACGTGACACAAATAACGATCCACATTATCACCAACAGAGGATAGGGTCGAAATATGCCTAAAAAGGATTTGGGACAATTTTCTAGGTCATTTTGGTCCACAAATTTAAGGATTAGTCCATTAATAAAGTAATTTTACTCTGAATGGATGTAATTAATTTTAGTCACATTCACTACTAATTTTTGTAGAAAACTATGTTAACCTTAGTAGACATTATAATATATTATCATTACAAATATGTAATCAATTTTTCCAAATTATAATAATTATAGTGATAAAATAACTAAAATATAATCCTACAAATGAGATAACAAAGCATATTTTTATAGTAAAATCGTCAATTTTTTTCTATATTTTTATATTCAATCACAAAGTGAAATTTATTAAATTGACTTAAATTGTATTAATATATGTAAAATTAATTCAATTGAACATTAAAACAATTAAAACAATAATTTATCATTATAAATAAATAATATTCAAAAGCGGTTTTCAATTAAAATTCTGTATTTTCTATTATTCATAAAAAAACATAACTTTATAGACAAAACCAAATATTAAACCTAACCTATTTTTTATGTTTCCATATCAAAAATGAATATTATTTTGGAATATTAAATTTTTTAAAAGTTCTATAAATTTAATTTAAAATAGGTTCTCTATTAAAATGGTGTATTATTGCCTTTGGAAAAATATTGTTTTTAAAGTGAAATATTGGGTTTGCTCTAATTTTATGAATAGTGAGTCTATTTGAGGAATGTAAAAAAATTGATTGAATATAATATATCTATTTCATTAATATCACTCACTAATTTTAATTAATTTAATTTTATTAGTGAAAACAGCTTTCTGGGTATAAAAATAGATTTCTATTAAACCTTTATTTTAAAATCAATTGGTTCTTAAATTCATTTATAAATAATTTTTTACCAATGTGTTCATTTTATATTTTTGTAAATAATTTATTTTAAATATTTATTTATTAGTATTAATAACTACTAGTTTATTGTCTAGGTTATATCTTATAATAAATAAAAAATATTGTTAATAATTTATTATTAATTAGTAAAACATTGTCTTGCATGTAACGTAATCTATCTGAGAAATTATTTGTTGCATCTAAAACAAGATAACTCGGAATTGCATGAATTTAAAGATATTGATTGAATTTATTTTGAATATAAATTATGTTGTAATGTCTTGAGATATTATATTTCTTTATGCGCTTGGTGTTGCGTGTTAAAAAAATCAAATACAATGTACATATTTTAGAATTTTGACGAACTAAATTCTCCGAACCTTAATTAAATTTTATCCTCGCAATTTAAAAATGAACATAGTAGTATATTATTATTTATTTTCTTTGTTTAAACCAATCATCTTAATAAGATTTAATAAAAAATCTTTTAGAAAAGAGATAATGGGAAGTATACATGTCATAGAAACTAACATATAACTTGGTCTGTAAGTAGAAAAACATTAGTGGAAAGTAGAGATACGTACATGTAGGAAAAGAATAAATATTTATATAGTGTGATTGAGTTCATTAATGATAAACAAGTTAATTATCAATGAAAATTTGATGGTCTCAAAGTCATAAATTTGTGATGATTTGGAATACAATCAGTTCGAAAAAAATGAAGGTATTAGGATAAAATTTAATTTTAAGATACTTTTTATAATGTTTTGTAATTATATTTCTGCCAAAAAATATATGGATATATATTTAAATGAAATATTTAAATAAAAACAATTTTAATCATTTTTTTATTCCTTTATCATTTTCTAAATCATCCATTACTTCTTGAAATGATATCCAAAAATGAATTTCTATGATTGAAACACTGAAATTTTCTTTTGATGGATCATAATACCACTAAAAATGTCATTATATTTTCCCTAATTATTTCCAAACCAATATGTTTATTTCATTCATCTTTATTCCTAAAAATTAACACTACTTATTCAACATTAATATTCACTCACCAAAATGTTTAACTAAAAAATTTACATATTAACCCAGGAATTGGGAAGTTCAGTAGTTGGTGTTAAAACCTTATTTTCCTTCGGTCATGGTTTCAAGTCTCACAGCCTATCCGGACATGATGTGTTATTTCCCGACATATATTTCTTCCTTTTATAAAAACTTACTAATATAATTTATAAAATAAATATGAATGGAAACCCTTTAAATTTAATCATTATATATCATTATTATTAATGTTTTCAATATGACACTAATACATAAATACTTCACCAATTTATTTCCACATAGTTCCTTCCGTGTTCTAGATTTTACCCTTTCGAAGAGGGAATTTCCTAAAATCGAAAACCATTGTGTGAGAATAAATTATAATATTGGAATGGCTATATAATAATTATTAAGATGTCTAAATCTTAACACATTGTTTTCAATTTAAGACACTTATGGTTTAACCTATCCAATTAATTTTTATCATGTATTAAGATACTTCATACTGTTACATAAAAGAATTTAAATTTTATTGAGCATATCCCTATGAGTGTCAATTCAGGTTAATAATAAGTCTTTTTGTTAGGTAATAGGTTACGATCGAGTCATTCCCAAAGATAACTTTTAAATTTTTTACCCCTAGGTATATATGTGCGAGAAATATGTCTATTTGTAGTATCCATACGAGGATATATTCCTAGTAATTCCATCATAATCCCTACCTTAACAAAATTCTATAATATTCCTTTATACTTATCATCGAAATATAACTCAGGGATATGTTCTCTAATCTATTTTTTCTTAAATCTAGTTCCCATTGTTGCTACAAAACCTGGCTCTAATATCGACTATAGAGACCCAACCCTTGAAATCCAAGAGTTGGTGTTTTTCTACCATTACATTGGAATAATATACATTCAAATCACAGAAAAAGGACCACTCCATTTTTTGGTCTTGAAAAACTGGATACATTCACAAGTCTGGTATTACAAATGAATACACATATTCCAACATAATTTTTTTTTTCATTTGATGAAATATCTGTATTCTATATATTATATCATTAAATTTTATTTTTAGTACACTTAATGGAATTAAAGGTATAGGAAATATGATAAGGGTGATCTCAAATGCTCAATGATGGTTATGTATAGAAGAATAAATAATTAATCAATGAGAACAATCAGAATTTAAGGGTAATGAATCAATGAGAACAATCAGAATTAAAGGGTAAAAAATTGAGAACACATTTCATGTAATAAATAACTAAGAAGGAAATAACTATATAATATGGAAAGGTAAATAATATAAAAAATACCATTTAAAAAATTGGAAATGGAAAATTCAATATGGAAAGATAAGAAACTAAAAAACAAACCATTTAATCAATGTAATTATAGTGAAAAGCATCTATAGATTGTTTTCATTGTGTAATAACATAGATAATAAGTTTTGAATCAAAATGAAAAAGATTATTAATTATTAGATGTTATGCCTCATGAAAATGAAAACATATACCTTGAAGACAATTCACAAGAAGGCTTAAAGTTACAAGTAGAAAATTATTTAATTTGTGTAACTAATTTGTCTCATAAGAACCTATAGATGCATCGAGAGGCTATATAATGTCTATGACAACCCATCACTACCTATCCAAATCATTCCTCAAATATATTAATTGATTAAATTAATAAATAATATGCATTTAAAAAAATATTGAATAAAAATATTGATTTATAAATATTTCACATTCTTTCAAATAATTTTCAATGTTAAAACCACATGTAAAATCATGTATTGATTAATAAATAAAAATATACATGATAAATGATATGTATGATTAAGGGAAATTCAATTTTCCATAGACATAAGTAATTGAATATATCAAAGGTGATTAATAAAAGAATCATGGAAGTTAATGACAATACTATCCTTGGAAAAATTAAACATAAACCATCCAGTGGAATATTTAGATAATATATATACAACATATCCATGGGGGAGTAAACATAAAGGGTTTTTGTTATTGATAAATTGGAATATTACAAATAATATCATTTAAAAACATTCATGAGTAAAATATCATTTTCATTTTGATTTTTTTGGAAAATATTTTATTTGAAAGTATTTTTTGAAAATAATTTCTTTAAAAATTAATATTTTAATCGTGTAATGGAATATTCAAAGAAATCATGGTAGGTAAAATCATACGTGTCGTACAATGTAAAAAAGAAAATTCATATTTCATGGTAAAAGGTAAGAAAAATGAATTATTTGGAATGATATAAGCAGATTATCTGGAGTTTTATTTATATGAAATAAAGGGTAAAAACTACATTAATAAATATTTTTGGAATGGTTGTATAATTTTGGAAAACCTTTTTAGATAATAGAGTTTTTTTAATGAAAATTGGTTCTCCAAATATGAAAATAAATAATGTCGGGTTTTTATAAAAACATTTTATAAACCGTTTTGAGGACCAAAGAGTGAAAAGATTATACTATTACATGATAAAGAACATTAATAACTATAGGAGAATAAATTTAGAGTTTTTTCTGATAAATGATCCAATAATTTCCTCTAATGAAAATTAAGGTCGAACAATATCGAACAAAAAGATATTGTGATGTAAACCCTTGAGAAGACTATAACATTGTTGTGAGAATCAATAAATAAATAGATTATATGTGTCAAATAAAAATCAAAATAAAAACAAATAACTGAAAAATATATTTTAAATAGTTTTTACATATATAATATTAGAATATTAACAACAATAAGGTAGTAATATATCCCAAAGAAAAGATATTGGGTTATGAAAATATTTTCCAATTAGTAAAATTTAATTAAAATCCCCTTTTTTGAAATAATTCACATTGTGACTCAAAATATCATGACTAATTATTTAATCATGATTCTATATATCAATGTATAATTTGGTGCATCAAATATAAGAAATTAGTTGCACAACAATAAAATATGACTAAATTAATGGAAATTAAGATGAAATCCTTTACTATATGGTAACTTTTGAATTGGTTGACCCAAAAGTAATAATCTCAAAATGAAATATTAAAAAACAATAAAAATAAAATAATTTTTTATCTAGTATATCAAAAGGGGCATTAGGTACACCACACAAAATAATTATGTGGGGTTAATGGTGTATGCCTTGTTGAAATAAAAGTTAGACAACAATTCCTTACCTAGTTTCTCATTTTGGGTAAACATATATTAACATCATATATAAAGTTTATAAAAATTTAAACAACTTATAAAAGAACCATAATAAAATTTATAATATCACATATTAACTTCTTATAATTTCTTATAACCCATTTTTTAATAATCTTTCAATATTTTTACAATTTTGAATTTTAATTTCCAAGTTTGTCTAGTATGTATTAACTTGTTACTTGTTTTTATTATTAATTAGATCATGATTACCTCGTATCAATAGTTGAAAACATGATATAAATATCATATATATACCATAAATATGTATTTATCATAATCCATAAATTTTAGAGATTGGAAATAAAATTCATCGTTCATGAAGATTGTAGGTCATACGTATGCATTGACATTACTTTTATTTCACTTTTGTGTTTAAAATAATGAAAATTAAATGATATATATGTATATTATAATTACATTTTAATTTTAATTTCATATTTATCACATATTTTTATTAGAAACGTCCTTTCTACATTCCATGTAGAGAAAGAATGAATTTGATCGCTTTGAGGAGGTGGTAGTCCATACGTCCACAAAGGATGATATCATATTACAAAAAAAATGGACTGCATAGATGTATTAGTTATATAAATATTATAGAAGCATAAATAAATTATAAATATCATATACATAATATATAAATAGTTTTAAATCATAATTCTAAACCATGAGAGGTGGTAAGAAAAAGAGTGCAACATCATTTTGTGGGGTTGTAGTTCACAATTCATATAAACGGTAAGTTCTGTACCCCTTAAATTGAAGTGTGTGCAATTGTAGCTAAAATTATTTTATGAATAAGATATATTTATATTTATTATACTGGTTTTATTATATAATAATTGAATAATAATATTTTATGGGGTGGAAAACAAAAATAAATCGAAAGAGATTGATAAAGGATGATACCCCTTATATGGGAAACTCCTTTGGTTTTCACCAAAGGGATTTTTTAGATGGATTACTGCCAAAAATGGAGGATTCTAAGATGAGGGGATAGATTTTTAAAATCAATTTCAGAATTTATTTTTCAATCCAAACAATCTTGAGTTGTTGTAATAAGTGGTAGGTGTGACTGCCTTTTTATAGTGAAGGAGGAGCGACATTCTTGTATATTTTTTTAAATGGAATCCCACCAAAGTGTTTATAATGAAAAGTGGATATAATGATGAAAATGAATTATATATAATTAATTTTAGGGTAAAAATATATCCATAAAATATCTTTTGAAAAATTTTATAGGTCATTTTGGCCCTTAAGATTACGGTTTAGTCCCTTGTAAAGATAATTTTTCTCTTAATCACTGTAATTTATGTTATTAAATTTAATTAAAATTTTGTGTCAATTTTTTTTACCTTATTTGAGAATATAGATTATTTTTATTCCAAATTTTATATAAATTTTCTTAAATTCAAATCACATAAGTGGAGTAAATAAATAGAAATTTAATTACAAATATGTGATGACAATATGGGTTTTGAATGGAAAACACTCAAAAACTTTCTCTGATTTTATGTTCAATTTCAATGTTAAATTGATAAAAATTACATTTATTAGATGATGTTATCTAATATTTATTTAATTTACATTAAAAATAAATTATAAATATAATTTATCCTTTTATATTAATTCAATGAAAAAAAATTTCATTAAAATTCATTATTTCCTACTATTCATCGAAAAATGAAACTTCACAAAAAATAAAAAAAATTCACCTTAACCTAATTTTTATGTTTATTTTTAATAAACGAAGATAATTTTGACATATAAAATTTTAAAAATTGAATTTTTTTATTTATAATTTTTTCTCCATTAAATGACAGTAAAAGTGCCTTTATATAAATATTGATTTTTATGCGAAATATTAGGTTCATCTTATCATATGACTATCAAATCTATTGGATGAATGTATTCTTTATTTATTATATAATATATTTATTTCATTAATATCACTCACTAATTTTAATTAATTTAATTTATTAGTATAAGAAAATTTTGTGCAAAAAATTAGTTTTCTATAAAAACATTCCCTTTATGTTAAATTGGTTCTTACATTCATTTATAATTAATTTGTAACTAATAAATTCATTTTTAATTTATTATGAAATTGATTTTGATAAGTTATTTATTACTATTAATAAACTCTAATTCAATTCCTAGGTTTTTTCATATTATACATTATAATATTGTTAATAATATATTATTGCTTGGTAATAATTGGACTTGCATGTAACATGTGCTATCAAAGAATGTATTAGATTTCATTTAATTCAAGATAAATAAAAACGGATTACATTGAAATCTAAAGATTATATTTATTTTAAATATTAATGATATTTTAAAGTATTGGATTTTATTTTCCATTACATTCTTGGTGTTTCATGTCATACACGTTATCGAATACAATGTCCTTATTTTAGAATTTTGGGGTGTTTCATTGGTGGTTACATATATTAGAGTTTCCACAAATGTCTTATTATTTTCATGGTTTAAATTCATATAAAATTATATTTATAGTTTCTCATAACTGGGGAATAGAGAGACCATGTTATATGTATAGTTTATATGGTTTTTGTTCAAAGAACATATCACAAGTTTTGTCATGCAGTCAGAAATTTTAAAATAGCAGTATAATTATACATAGTCAATGAAACTGGTTATTTTGTGGATAAGAGATAGAATTAATTAATTGTTTGATGCAGAATAAAGCCATATATAGGTTTTTTCATATTCTTGGCACAAGTCACATTTCATTGGAAAATTTTATTTTTGATTGGGGTTGGAAGGAGATAGCCCGAGACCTCTAAAACAAAATCATGTGCTAATATTAAACCCGACACATGTTAGTTTTGATACTGACTATAATGACCGGATTTTAACCATCAAAAAATACAATATTTATAGCTAACATTGATTCACATTCACGACCATATAATTTGAGATAAATAACAATAGTTAATGAGGAAAACCCATTTATAGGAAAAATCCCATGTCTTTCTGGTGAGTCGTTTCACCGAAGGTATGTTTTCAGTGTCCCGAATTATTTTTGCCCTATCAAGTATAGCACCAGTTAGGGGTCGATCCACATGGAATTTAGAAGTTATTTTTTCTTTCTTTACTTAGTTTGTATTTTTGTTTTAGTGAAGGCATCTGAATTTTGAGTCAATTTTTGCTGATTTGTTTGGACATAAGAAGAATAATTGGTTTTAAGTTTCTTTTAACAAATTGATTAATAGAATAAAAGTAAAATAGGGGAAATTGGTTTTGATGTAAATAATGAAATAAATGTGTTGGGGTTATGGATTTATGAGAATTTGATTATTAAATCAGTTTCTTATGAGGTTCTGTTGTTCATGATAACCAAACACTCTTGGTTCAATTTGTAATAAAGTTTCCTTGGTCCGGTAAAATTTATATTTAGATCTGAAAAATTAAACTCCTTGGTCTGGTAGTTACTATTTAACAGGTATTTATTTGGCTTAATCCATTTTGAGTCGATGAATACTTCTAATGGTCATGAAATTATTCGTCGGTATTCTTCTTTTGAATCCCTGAAAATTCTACCCTTGGTCTGGTAAAAAATTTCAAGTGATTAAGATGAAGTGATTTAAGAAGAATAAGAAGAGTTTATTAGAACAAAAACATTCATAGAAACTTAATTCAAATTACAACTCATCATCTCCCACAACCCCAACACAATGTGTGTTTTGTTACTCATTGAGGTAAAGATAAAAACAAGATGCTTGATAGCTGATGTGATCATGCTTGAAACATTGAGGTGAAAATGATTCTTTGGTAGGAGGTGAAATGATGGTAGTACGACATCAGAGTGTCTCCCCTTCGGAACATCAGCCCTTTTCTCCACACAACACAAAAACAACCTCTCCTCTTTTGGTCCGGAGGCCAAGGCCTCCTTTTATAGAAAAAATAAGTACACAGTGTGTGTAAAAGGTACATGTTGTGTACTTTTGTCAACGCGTTTTTGCCTTCGTTTTATCCACTGGTAAGCGGCCTAACTCGCCATCTTTGACATGGAACATGACCCCACCTGGTGGGTGAATATACACTACATGTAGTTTCGCTATACATGGTGTGTAGTCTTATTTTTCGGTCACCAACCACTTCTAGAAATTTATACACAGCGTGTATCTGTGGAACACAACATGTCCCCTTCAGTCGGCCACAGGGGCATGTAGACTCTTCTCATCTACATACTTCTTCTAGAATGGTGTACATAGAATATATGGTTTTAACATGACATGTATCGACTTCTGGTTACTTGGGAATGTACTTTTCTCGGTCAATCCATGTCTGAGCTTGAATGTACATGGTGTGTATATAAGTACACATCGTGTTGTTGTAAATTTTTGCTCAGTTCTTCCCCGTTTTGTGTATTTGGCCATAAACCTATTAGAAATGAACATGATAACCAAAATAAATGTATTTCATCCCTAAGAATTAGGTAATTGATGAAAACATGTTCTTATTTTTCAATATAGTATATGAAAATGTATACACAAATCAGGTGCATCAAACTCCCCCATAATTATCCTTTTTCTTTCCCTTAAGAAAATCTCTACATCTAATTAATAGAGTCTATATTTTAAAAGGAAGGAATTTAGTTAATCATAAATGTAAATAATTTTTTATAGGATAAAATTTCAAAAATTTTAAAAAACACTTTCAATCCAGGAGATATTCTAATCATGCCTCGTATATAATTTCAATTAACCACTTTCATCCTCTTTTAACACATGTTTCAACATTTCAAAAAAAAAATCCACATATTGATTTACCTCACCAATAACTTACTTACACCCAAGATGCTTTTGATCAATTTTCTGATCAATAAACGATATATACACTTTATCGATAGGTTTTCAAGAATTCTAGTTCTCCCCTTTAGAAAGTTTTACTTACAAAAATCATGAGGGATTTTCAATAAGGATCAGATGTTTCTGTGGCTAAAAATTGGTAGGTAAATATGTGAAAATAACTCTGATTCTTGAAAGAGGATGATAAATTCATTAAATAATAATGCATGATATTCAAAATTAAACTCAATGTAAAAACTTCCTCAACATGCTTTATCAAATAATCTCATCACCGCCATCTCCTTTAGTTGGGTAGGAGTAACAATCCAACAAGTGAGTATAAGGCCCCTTTGATTGCACCATTTTTTATGTGACACAAAGGGAACAATTCAACATTTCCAAAGATATAGGTTTGGAACCCTTTTCGCCCCAAATGATCAAGAGGATCCCCCCCATACATAAATTCTTGACAATTCATGAATTTATATCATCTGTCTCCAATCCCTTATTTTGAGCTGAAATGAATAATCATGAAAAATCATAAAAGAATTAGGGTAGGAAGGGAAATAGGCCTGTGTTATGGCTTCCTATAAAGGCTGTTTAGTGTTTCTAATGGCATCATGAATATAAAATGTAGGGTAGGTCTCAAGATAATGAGGTTTAAATAATCTAATGCCTCAATCATATTAATTTACCTAAAAAACTATTCATGTTTTGAAAAGAAAACATGGAAATTCTGGTAGTTATGTATATTCTATGAATCTCTAAAGAAATAAGATATTTAGAAATAATATGAAAAAGGGTTTAGAATACCTATCATGAGTGGGAAAAACAAATAAAGTGACAATCTGGTCATGAATTTTAAATAATTTATTAGTCTAATCGATGTAATTATCCAAGGATTAAAAGTTTCAATTTAAATTATATCACCAATCATTTTAAAATACTTAAGATCCAAAATAAGCACACAGTTTGTTTTAAAAGTTTCACCTTTCATCTTATTATTGAAAAATATGACTAACTAAGAATGTCTTCACATTTTTAAATATTTCTTCTAATAATGATGTCTCCTAGAATTGTAAAATGGGAAATGACTAAAGTGGTTGAATGTTTCCCCCCCCCCCATACCTAAGACCGCACGTGGTCCACCATGTGTGGAAAAAGAGGAACAAGGAAAGTTGGGGACACAATAGGAGACCAGACCAAGGGGAAGTAAGGAAATAAGTAAACTAAGAAATAAATGTAAACAATGGAAAAAGAATAATCCCCTTGTGTCTAGGCGTAGAAAAAATGGAATGTGATGTTATAGTGTAGCCCAAAACGTGTCAGAGTACCTGTGAGGGGGTAGAAAGAGAACACTACAAGCATACACAATAGAAACCGGTACAAGATATAACAGAAATTTATATAAAATGAAAAGAATGTGTCCAAATACTAGTCAAGGGGTCACCTCCTAAGAGGCATCATCCAGCACAAAACCATCCAGGAGAGAAGGCTCAGGAGCCATGGAAGTTGGAAGCTCAGAATCGGCACCTCGAAGGGAATCTATAGAAGTAGGAGGTGTTGGTGCTGGACTCGGTAAAGGAAGATCGGTATCCCCCCAGGACTTGCAGCAGTGGTGGTAGTAGCAGCAACAGCTGGGCTCGTAGTAGATAGGAGAAAGGAATTTGTGGCCAGTGCAGTATAATGCAGTGGAGCAGTAGGAGAAGGGCAAGGATCCGAGGTAGATTTAGGTGTTGGGGGTAAGGTAATACCATGAGGCCGAAGAAGAAGCCCCAACATCTACTACATCTGGTTCTGACAATTGTTGATATGAACCGAATGCTGCTGCATCGTATCGAGGTGGAGGGAAAGGGTGGGACCGACCGAGGGTGTAGGTGTAGGTGGGGCTGGTGGTGGTAAAGAAGAATGAAGTCTAGAAGAAGTGGGGTTAGTAGAAGGGGGTGGGTGGGGATACTGGAGGGGGTGGGGAAGGAGGAGGAGGTGCATCGGTGGGTGTAGGAGGGTTAGCATATGGCGGGGTGGAGCCTGGGCAAGGACGTAGGCACCCCCTGCTTCGGAACCAAACCCATGCGAATAAGCATGAGATAGTACATCCACTGGGGTGAACCTAGTAGTTCATGGGGTACAGATGGCTCAAAAACCCCAAGGTGGTGGGGAAGGAGAGTGGTGTAAAACCCACCGTTAAGGTTGCCCTGACGGCCGGTAAACATGGCATGGAAGTAGGAGGCGGTTAGGTAAGGGAGGTCCACCTAGTCCTACCGGATGACATGGGTAAAGAGATCCATGTCACGACCTGTCATGACTCCCATATCCTCATGGCAGGAAAAAAGAATGGCGCTAAATAACCGGTGGGTAAAATGGTGGATGGGGTCAGTGATAAGGGTGCTCTTCTATGAGGTAGGGGTGTAGCGGTGGTTCGGGCCAGTAATGTCCAGCCACATTGAAACGAGCTCAGAGCGCTCGGTCCTGGTCATGGAGGAAACATGGGGTGAAGTGATGAGATGGGGGGTAGAAACCACACCCTCGTCCAAAATCAGTCATGGTAAGGGAAAATCATCGGTCGTCCAGTCGGAACAGAACCACAAGTACCGCATCGCCAGGTGTCTCTCGGTACTCAGCTCCATCGAACTGGAATGAGGCAGCGAACTCCCAAAATAAATAACAAAAAATAGGATTGCTGACCCGAAAGATCGAAATTAAGGGTGTATGGCCGAGAAGATCCCCTGATTCTCCCTAGAAACCGACCTGATGTGGTACGCTGCTGTCGAGGTAGCGGCCACTCAATGGACTCGGACAGCGAGAGAAGCGCCAGATCCTATTGTGTGCTAATTGGGTGACCGGGAACACCATTCAAGTGTAGAAAACACCTGCATGTCCAGGTCTAGGTGGAGGTGCAGTAGCAGGAGCTGGCACTGGGGGTGGATCGGATGTAGTAGGTGGAGGGTCGCTGGATGGGGCAGTCGATGAAGTGCCAGCTGCGGAGGAAGAGATATCAGGTAGCGTGGAAGTTGGGAGGGAAGTAATGATAGTGCTCCGAGGCTCGGTATGAGATGGTGGAGGTGCGGTGCTACTCGGAACAGCCTCGGCTGAGGGAGTGAAGGGTTGAAGAATAGGCAACGAAGGGAGCTCGTAGATCTGAGAATCTGGTTCTAGCTGCATTGAAGGTCGGAGTCGTATCCGATGATAAATGGGTATCTTGCCCTCAGTGGCAGAGGCATGCCGCTTCCCATGTGAAGGATGTCGGTCTGCCATAACCTAAAAAAGAAAGAAACACCAATCCAAAGAAAAATAAACAAAAATAAAACAAAGAAAATGTTAGAAAAGGAAAAAAAGTACATTGTGTGTACATATAGAGTACACAGAGTGTAGTGAAAGCTGGGTATCATCCCGTTTTCTCTGGATAAACACGCTGAGGGAGCATGGGATAGACCAACAAACGATACACAGCATGTACCAAACATACTCGTCGTGTTCATGCAAATTGGATATGGTCATGTATTTTTAAAGACACAACCCTGATTTTAATAGTTCTAATAATAAGGGGCACGCCTTGTATGGATCATGCATGATGTTTCCTTTATTAGAGGCACATTTCCGTGTGGGGGGCTAGACAAGGGCTGGCCGAAGGAAATATCATACACGGCGTGTACCGAACACACATTCCGTGTATAGAAAAATGGCATTTGAGGTCGTGTGTAAAAGATACTTGGGCACGATGGGGGAAAGGCACACGGTGTGTTCCAAACATACACATCGTGTATTGTCAAATTAAGAAGCATCCAGTGTGTGGTCGTGTACAAAAGTACACGACTTGTGTTCTTTATATCATGGTCATGTACCGCAGAATCCGAATGTTTGGATGATCCAAAAAACACCCTAAACGGTTATAATAACATGAAAGAGATGGTGTAGAAGGGCGTACTAGGACTAAGGATCACAATACAAGAGAAATTAGAAGCAGAAATGCACAAAATCTGCGGATTTGAGCTAAAGGGGTTCAAGTATCATACAAGGGAAGGAAAAGGGAAGAAGGGGAGCTCTTTGTGACATGGCCTGAAGCTGGGTGGCTGTGGCTTATATAGCCATGTTACACGAAGTGAACATATAGACTACACGCCGTGTATCTCAATTTTTTTATTGTATATATATATATATATAATTATTATAGTGAACTATATACTAATTAATATTAATTAAAAATAAAAAAATGCATATATATATATATATACAGAATTTAAAAAAACTATACATGTAATGTAGTTTAAAATAAATGGCTTGTGTTTAAAATTTTGGAAACGATAAGAACAACCTTTGTACTGGTGCTAGGGGCGAGGTTTAAACCAGCGATCGGCCGTTCCGAACAGAAGCCCTCAACAACTAGAGCGAAGGTTGTACTACTGCTCTAATTTATTATGTATATATAGTTATTGTATATGGTCTATACTAAACAGAAAGAAGAAAATTAACGGCATGTGATTCTTAATTATACAAGAAGGGGATTAAGTAGGGAGATTAGTCGCGGTCGAACCCAGGTCTTTTGGAACTAGGTCTGAGACTTTCCTGATCTACCCACATCACCTGCATGACTTAAATTATATGAAAATATTTTTTTTCAATTTACTAAGTAAAAACATGGAACACACAACGTATATCGAAAGACGGGTCGTGTGGTTTTTAATAAAAGGAAAAATGATGGAAACTGGGTGGTTGTCTAGATTTGAACCACTGTCTTTTAGAGACGGGTTATGATCTTGGAAAACCGATAAATCACCACCATGGGTTTTCTTATAAGATGAAATATATATGTATAACATTTACTAAAAATGTTGTGTAAGAAAATAAGAAAAGAAAATGGAGGAATATTGTGCCGAAGTTAGGCTGGGAGGATTCGAACTAGGGACGACTCGGATAAACTCTAGTGACCTTACTATCAGCACCGACATCATCTCTATTTTTTACATTATTAATATATATATTTATAATAGCTACAAAAATGATAAGGAAAAAGTACATGTTGTGGGTATAGGTGGTACACGGCATGCATCCTCTGGGTTGCCTCCCAAGAAGCGCCGTTGTTTTAGGTTGTTAGCTTGAATTACTTACCTTTGCTTACCTGAGATGCATGGTGGAAAATGTTCCCCCCATGTTGTCTATGTGATGGTAAGCCTTAAATTATTTTCTGTTCACCTTGAATGGTTGACCAACCTCTCAAGAAATGTCCACCGCTCCATGATGGAATACTCGTATAACATGGAATGGTCCTGAGCATCATGACATTAAATTTTCTGGGATTAGACGAAGATGAGAGTTAAATAAAAGTACCTGATCAATCAGTTGGAATGATTTTTGTGAAATCATCTGGTCTTCAATGGCTCTCGTATTCTCCTTATACAACTTGGTGTTCTCATACACCTCTAATCTGATTTCATTAAGCTCCAACAGTTGGAACTTACTCTTTTCTTCAGCTGCCTTTAAATCAAAGTTCAGGGCCTTGACGCCCCAGTAGGATTTGTGTTCCAATTCCACTGGCAGATATAAGGGCTTTCCATAGTTTAGGTAGAATGGGGACATTACCAGTGGTGTTTTTAATGTAGTCTAATATGCCCAAAAAGTATCATCTAACTTATTGGACTAGCCTTTCCTCAAAGTTTTCACTGTTTCTCCGGGATCTTCATGAGCTCACGGTTAGAGAGCTCCACTTGTCCACTGAACTTGGGATGATATGGTGTCCCCATCTGATGCTTTAATCCATTCATCAATAGTATTTCTCTCATTACTGTGTTGTTGAATTGGGTCCCTCTATTGCTGATCAGTAATCACGGAACTCCAAAACTTCTAACTTTTTTTAAAAGATCAGGACTTCTTTGGTTGTGTCATGTGTTCTACCAGTATATTCCACCCATTTGGAGATGTAGTCGATGTAGACTAGGATATATGTGATCCCAAAAGAAGGGGAAAAGGGAACCATGAAATCTATTTTACAAACGTTGAAAATCTCGACCTCCAAGATTGGGTGATGGGGCATCTCAGCTCTATGTCCCACATTAACAGTCCTCTGGCACCAATTGCAATAGGAATCAAAGGTAAGAGCATCTTTATGCATAGTGGGCCAAAAAAACCTAGATTTAATGATCTTTCTATCGTATGGATTGGCACATGATGTCCTCCAACTGGTGAGGCATGACAGAACTCCAGGAAACCATGAACTTCATTCTCTGGGATTCAACAATGGATCAATCCATCTGCACAGGATCAGATTAGCATAGGATCCTCCCAGAAGTACCTTTTCACATCTGAGAAAAATCTCTTCCTTTGCTGGAAGGATAGTTAGGGGTGAATGAAACCTGTAACCAGAAAAGTAATAATATCAGTATACCATGTTTAGGTGTTTCGTTAACTAAAAATCTGTTCTCATTATGGAAATCCTCCTTGATATATCGATCTTCCTCCTTCCCCAAATGAGGCAGCTCTATGCAGGAGAGATGAATAGAAAAAACGTTCTCACTCCACATATTATCTCAGATCTCCAGATCAAATTCTTATAAGAGGAGTACCCAGCAGATCAGTCAGGGCATTGCATCATTCTTTTTTAGTAGGTAGTTCAATGTTTCATGGTCAGTATAAAAAATAAGTTTAGACAACACTAAGTAAGAATGGATCCTATCAAATGTGAAAACCACTGGAAGTATCTCCTTCTCTATGGTGGTGTAGTTGATCTTTGCCTCATTGAGTGTCCTTCTTGCATAATATATTTATTGGAAAATCCGATCAAGACGATGGCCCAAGACTGCTCCCACTACGTAGTAACTAGCATCACACATCACCTCAAATTTTTCGTCCCAGTTGGGAGATATCAAAACTGGAGCTTCAACCAGGAGCTGCATCAGATGCTCAAAAGATCTGGCGCATGTCTGATCGAACTCATATATGGAATCCTTGATTAGAATATTGGTGAGGGTCTGAGCTATTTTGGATAAGTAACGGACAAACCACCTTTAAAAACCAGTATGCCTCAGGATGTTGCGGATGGCTCTGAAAAAAGTCGAAATAGGTAGTCATGAGATTACTTCTATCTTCACCAAGTACACCTCTATCCCCTTTGCTGAGAATCCGTGGCCGAGGACGATGCCACTTTGAACCATGAAATGACACTTTTGCCTGTTCAAAACTGGGTTAGTGTTCTCGCATCATTCCAAGACTCGATCCAAGTGCCGTAAACTAGTGATGAATGATTTCTTGTAAATAGAAAATAATCCATGAATACCTCCAAAATATGTTCAGTCATGTCATGGAAGATGGCCACCATACAACTCTAGAAGGTGGCGGGGGAATTGCACCATCCCAAAGACATCCTTCAGTTAGAAAAAATGTCGTAGGGGCAAGGTAATGTGCTATTTTCCTGATCCTCTAGAGCAATGGAAATTAGTTATAGCCTGAATAACCATCTAGGAAGAAATAGAAGTTGGGCCCTACTAGTCTCTCTAGAATTTGATCCATGAATGGCAGGGAAGAATGATCCTTCCTTGTGGAATAATTTAGCTTGTGGTAATCCACACAGACTCTCCAGCACATGACAGTGCGTGCAGGGACGAGATCATTCATTTAATTTGAATTCACAGTGATGCCCCCCCTTTTGGGTGCCACTTATAGTGGACTCACCCACGGACTATTCGAAATGGGATATATGATGCATGCATCCAACAATTTAATCACCTCCTTTTTTACAAGTTCCTTCCTTGGGGGATTCAAGTGACGTTGTGGTTGTTGAGATTTTTTGGCACCTTCTTCAAGTATCACCTTGTGGGTGAAAATTGAAGGGCTGGTGGCATTCAAAATCAGCGAATGTCCACCCAATAATGTGCTTTCACTGTTTCAGAACCTATAGAAATGCATCTTCCTGCTCATGTGATAGTTCTGCGTTATGTACGACATGGAATGTTTGATTGGATCCCAATTATCCATACTTTAGAGAAGATAGAAGAGGCTTCAGTTTGAGTTCAGGTGCCTTCAAGATCTAAGGTACAAGGGGGTGCACCTTTTACCATTCCAGACTATCAGGAATAACCGTACGTTGCCAATAGTGGCTGCCCTGGCCTTCTAGGAATTAAAAATCCTCTTGGCGCTTCTTTATCCAAAATGTCTAGAATAATAATGTTATCTGATGTAAAAGAATATACCAGATCATCCCCTTTTCTGAATTGATCATCCATGGTGGTTATATCGTAATAATCCTCATGTTCAGACAATGATGCATGTTTGACAACCTTGAGGACATTTTAGGAGACTTTTTCATCTCCTACCCGGAAAATCAGCTCTCCTTAGTGTACATTGATTAGTACCTTCCCAGTTTCCAAGAAAGGTCTTCTAAGTATGATAAGTGCCTTTTTGTCATCCTCCATGTCTAGGATGATGAAATCAGTGGAGAGGTTCAGCCTACCCAATTTGACCAGTATTTACTCCAGTAGTACATTAGGATGATTGATGGATCGATCATCAAGTTGAAGGGATACTCGAGTAGGCTTCAAGTCATTGAGCCCTAGAATCTTGAAAAATCCAAGGGGCATGAATTTCACGCTAGCCCCTAAGTCCCAAAGGGACATCCCAAACACACATGGTCCATTGGTACAGGTAATAGTAAAAATACCTAGATCCTAGAGTTTTAGAGGAATTGAATGTTGGATGACTGCAAAACACTACTTTGTTAGGGAAATGGTGCCTAGATATTACATTTTTCTTCTGTTGGAGAGTATTTCCATCATGAATTTTTCATAAGTGGGCATCTGTGCTAGTGCCTCTACAAATGGAATATTTATGTGTTTCTTTATAAATAAGTCCTTGTATTTTATGAACAGGTGGTGCAGCATTCTCTGCTTCAATATCTCTGGGAAGGGTATGGTTTCTTAGAAGGGTTTGACAACCTCCTTCTCGTTAATCTGCGAAGCCTCCTTCTGAGATATTTTGGATGAGGATGGGTCGGTATTGGTACATTCATCATCAATAGAGGGTGAGGACACACCTGACTATGATGGTTGGTTCTGTTGGAGCTGTTTTCCACTCCGGAGTATGACAGCATGAGCCTCCTCCCTCGGGTTCTTCTCTGTGTTTCCCGATAGAGTACCAGGTTTCCTTCCTGAGAGTTAGTTTTCCAGTTTCCCAATCTGGTTCTTTGGGCCTCGAATTGAAGCCTCCTGATTTTGGAACCTGGTCTCAGCAATAGATATGAATTTGGTCATAAGATCCTCTAACCTTGAGGTGTTCTCCGATTGAGGTGTTTGTTGAGCTGGTGGAGGTGGTGGCTATCATGGCTGTTGTGGGTGAGGGTTTTGATACCCTTGCTGTTGATAAGGGCCCTATTGGGGTTGTTGTTTCCTCTCGTATTGGTTCTGATATGGAGGTTGGTTGTAGCTGGGCAGTCAATGGGGTGAAGGATTCTGCTGTTGTTGGCCCCATCTTGTATTTTATTGATCACTCCATGCTAGGTTCTAGTACTTCTGGTACTTGTCTGGCCCTCGATTTTGTGTAACATAACTTTCCTCTCTTGTCGAAGGGCCTCCAGCTAAACCTGGGCATTCTCCCATGATGTGGTTATCACCAAATTCGCTACATGGTGGATGATTTTCTGCATGTACATGGGATGTTCCTTTCAGATTGAGTGTCTCGATCTTCTTGCACACAGTGTCTAACAGGGCAGCTAGCATGGTAGTTGCATCAATGTTATTCACAACTCGTTTCAGTGTTCCCCACTCAGAATGCCACTGGAAGCTCTTGGAAGTCATGTCTTCCAGTAGTGTGAAGAGTTCTTCTGGGGAATTCCTCATTACCATACCGCCAGCAGCAGCATCCACCACGAACATGGTGTTACAAGGTAATCCTTCGTAGAATGTGTGGACCTATATCAAAAGTGGAAGTCCGTAGTGTGGAAATTTGGGCAATGTCTCCTTGAAGCGCTCCCATGATTCGTATAATGATTCTGCGTCATGCTGCTAGAAGTTGTGGATCTCGCTCTACAGTGTCACCATCTTTGATGGTATGAAGTATTTGGATAAGAAGGCATGGGATAGCTCCAACCAGGTGAGGATGGATCATTGCGGCAAGCCATTAATCCATTCTTTCGCCTTATCTATTAGATATAAGGGGAATAGGAGATGATATATGGTGTATGTGAACACTCCTTGGTAGCAGAATGTGTTGGAGACCTCCATAAAATTGGAGAGATGTACATTGGGATTCTCACTGGGTAGGTTGTCGAAATGAACAGTATTCTAGATCAACTGCATGATAATAGGCTTGATCTCGAAGTGTTGGTCCTGCACCGGTGGACGGACGATACCCATGTCAACTCCGTGAATCGATGGTAGGTCGTACTCCATGAGTGTGTGGCGTGGAGGGGGCTGTTGAGAAAGGGGAACTGACATGAATTGTTGGTCCTGAGGGGCGTAGAACTAACCCTGACTTTGGTTGAAATATGGCATCTTCTCTAGTTGGAATTGGTGGAACTGCTGAGGGTTCTAGTTGTCATTTGGTCTTAACTGTTGTCCAGCTCCTTGGGCAGCAGTTGTACTGCCTTCCTCGTTCTACACCAGTGGAGTGGATTGGTTGTCTTCGGCCATTAGTGCTCATCGGCACCTCAAAATTGTATGTTCGATCTCTAGGTCACTTTGTAAAAACCCTGATGACTCAGTGTTCTTTGAATGCATGAGGCGACTGCTCATACACTTAAATTCCTGCACAAAACCAAACAAAACACCAATCGTAAACGAAGAAAAAAATATAAACAGAAATGAGAATTCAAAACAAATTTTTGTGAATTTATGATTTTTATTTTCACTAAAATTTTATACAAATTTAATTAAAACATGAATAAAATTAACTCTATGTTCCTCGGTAACGGCACCAAAATTTGGTGAGTCGTTTCACCGAAGGTATGTTTTCGGTGTCCCATATTATTTTTACCCTAACAAGTATAACACCAGTAAGGGACAATCCACAGGGAATTAAGAATTTACTTTATCATGATTAACATTGTTTTTATTTTTGTTTTAGTGAAGGCTGCTGAATATTGAGTCGATTTTTTCTGATTTGTTTGGATACAAGTAAAATAATTGGTATTAAGCTTCATTTAATAAATTTCTAAACAGAATAAATGTAAAATATGGGAAAATTGGTTTTGATGTAAATAAAGAAATATATGAGTTGGGGTTATGGATTTATGAGAAGTTGTTTATTAAATCATTTTCTTATGAGGTTGTGTTGTTCATGATAAACCAACACTCTGGGTTTAATTTGTAATAAAGTTTCCTTGGTCAGGTGAACATTATTTTTAGATATGAAGAAATTAACTCATTGGTATAGTAGTTTTTGTTTAACAGATCTTTATTTGGCTTAGTCCATTTTGAGTTGACGAATACATTAAATGGTCATGAAATTATTCGTCGGTATTCTTCTATTGAATCCCTCAAAACTCTGCCCTTGCTCTGGTACAGAATTTTTAATGATTAAGATAATGTGATTTAAGAAGAATAAGAAGAGTTTATTAGAAAAAACACATTTATAACAACTTAATTCAAATTACATCTCATCATATCCCATGACCCCAACACACTAGGTGTTTAGTTACACATGAAGGTAAAGATAAAAACAAGACTATTGATACCTGATGTGATCATTCTTGAAACTTTGAGGTGAAGATTACTCTTTGATAGATGGTGAAATGACGGTAGTACGATGGTAGAGAATCTATCTTTCAGAAGTTCAAACCTTTTCTCTACACAACACCACAACACCATCTCCTATTTGGGTTCGATGGCCAAGGCCTCCTTTTATAGAAACAATAAGTACATGGCGTGTTGATGAAGTACATGTCGTGTACTTTTGTCAACTCATTTTTGCATTCATTTTCTCCATTGGAAGTTGACCTAACATGCCGTCTTCAACTTGGAACATGGCGCCGCATGGTATGTGAATGTACACAGCATGTAGCACCACCATACATGGTGTGTAGTCTTAATTTTTGGTCACCAACCACTTCTAGAAATGAATACATGACCTATATCTGTGGAACACGGCGTGTCACCTTCAGCTGGTCACATGGGCGTGTAGACTCTTCTCGTACACCAAATGCTTCTAGAATGGTGTTCACGGCGTGAATAGTTTGAACACGGCATGTACCGGCTTCTGGTTACATGGTCATGTACTTTTCTAGGTCAACCCATGTCTGAGGTTTAATGTACACGACATGTATATAAGTACACGCCGTGTAGTTGTATATTATTGACCAGTTCTTCCCAGTTTTGTGTTTTTTCCATAAACCTCCTAGAAATGAACAAGATCATCAAAATTAAAGAATTTATTCCATAAACAGTAGGTAATTACTGAAAACATTTTCATATTTTTCAATAGAGTATATGAAAATGTATACACAAATCAGGTGCATCAGTTTCTCAACAAAAGATTTTTCCCCATTATTCGAGGACCAACTAGTTCCTCAAGAAGTTTTTAACAAATCTAAAAAAATTCTTCATACATAATACACTTCTAAAAATATATTATATAATATAATTAATCATAACCTAGTTAAATGGAAAAATATTAAAGGGTGATATCATATGTTGATAAGGGTATAAAAGGGTGATGTTAACCAATGATCATATATAAGAATAAGATAATCATAAAAATATGATAGAAAGATCACAATATATAAAATTCATACTCAATCAGCTAGTGACCATAAATCATGGGTTATGGAAAAATATTTTCATAATGGAAGGTGTGTAATATAAGAGTTCATAATCACCAAAAACCTTTCAGGATCTATGATAGAATATCCCTAGTAAGACACAACAATCATTAAAATATTTTAAGAAAAATGAAAAGTATTTTTATTTAAAGAATTATAATATTCTTTGGAAATAAATTGAAAATAACCCTTTTATTTTTGAAAAATTAATAACTAAATATCCCTATAAAATAAAAAAAGTATTAGCATTGTAAAAAATATTGAATATGTAATGGAATATTTCATTTAAATAATGATAACACAACATATAAATCTAGTCATGTTGTATAGGTTAAAAAATAACAGTTTCTTCATACTTTTTAAAATGGAAAAATCAATCCATAAGAAAAAAGTCCAAAAATATTAATATTAATCATTTTTAATGAAAGTAAAATTTAGTAAAAATGTAAATCCTCAAAAATTTATGTATAGAAAAATCAATCCATAAAATATTTTTTGCAATATAGAAAACATGAGATAGATTACTGACTAGAAAATAATAAATAATGTTTTATTTTTATGAAAACATTTTCTTAATTATTTTAAGTAACAAAGAGAATAGAATTTTAGAAAGACATGTTTTTTTATATAACCAAAAGATTATTAAATAAATGCAACTTACTGTAAAAGATTCAAATATTATCCCTCAATAGTAATTTAATTAATACAACCTTGAAAATAAATGAGATTATTACTTAACCTTTTACTACTTTGGAAATCACAAAATCAAAACCTGATGAAATAGATAACATTAGATGGTTTTTTGAATACCGATAAAATTTAAAAAAAAAGTCAGGAAATTCATTCCTAAGAATTATATACAAACTATAAAAAAATCATGCAGTGTGTGTGACATTTGTCTCATCAATGTAAAAGTGAGATGATATACCCTTACATCAAAAGCTAAAATCATTGCACATTCCCACATTCTAAAATATATTTACTTTGTATTTATTTTAAATATATATTAGAAGAATATTCAAAAAATATTACTATATATCATTTCATTATAATTTTAAATTACACATCCATTATCAATTCACCATTAATGTTATTTTTTTAGTGACAAAAGTCTATTTTCCTTTCATGTTTTTGTTTGACTGTTTCAATACATACTTCTTGAACATAGTTTTATTATCATTAAATTATAAAGAAATTATAAGTATCATATTTATTAATTATATGTTATATTATAAACACCCCTTTTATGGTGTTGATGAAAAATGAGTTACATGAATTCATGAAGATGATAGTCTCTACATACACATGGGTAATGTTATAATGTTTCAATGATAAGATATAAAGATTGGAAATTAATAATTTTGATTCTAAAAACTATAAATATTTCGTATATATCATATATATCCATTTAATATATCTTTATTAACGCAATTTATTGAAAAACATTAAAACATAGTCTCACCGCTTGGTAGAGGTGATAGTCCACATGTATAAACTGATGACATCATTATTCTCCAACTGGTGAGAGGGTAGTAATATAGATAAAATTTTATCAATAAATAATAGAAATTATTTTATAAAAACAAATATATATATAAATATATATATATATGTAATAAATACATATATATGATTATGAATTATATTCAATGATGAGTAAAAAATGAATTACTTCATGGGGATTGATGTCCATATATATTGATGATTGATATTAATATTTTTCATTATATATAAAGATGATATAATATGCATTTAACATTAATATAAAAAAATATGTATCATAATCATTTTGAATTCACCATGTTAAGATTATTTCATTATATTTTTAAGATGTTACAGAGGAAGTGAAATTGTAATAGATCAGTAAAGATAATTAACACTTACTCAGGTATCTTTCATTATCATTCACATTATTATTCCTTGAGATGATATTTTTTTGAGGATAAAATCTCGATAATGGGAATGATGGTTCTGAGGGTATTTTAGAATATCATTATCCTCATATAATGGATAAATTTTTGTAGATATGTGATAAGATGTGGTTCTCTCTTATATGTGACATGGTTGGAAAATATATAGCTCTGAACCTACACATTCATATCTAATGGTAAAAACATAATCATTATATTTCATGATTTATGTAGATAAATGTGATAAAAGTTTATACATAAAAATATCAAACATAAATACTGGAATGATAACATAAATATATACTTTTTATGATTTTAGTTTCAAAAAACTAGACTAACTCTTACAAAACAATTACCATTCAATCATGGGAACAATTTTTCAACTATACACATGTTTTCTTCATTCAAAGCTAGTATTCAACATATCACATAAAAATATACAAATATAAAACCATTTTATAACAAAATAATTTATCATTAATAATTATAGAAAATGGAAAATGGAACATAAGAACTATATACATAAATTCTATGTATGGGTAAACATAAGAATTAATCATTGAATATCATTAGAGGGGAATAAGATGGGAATAAGGTTTTCCTTCCATAATCAATGATAATGATGAAATTATAAGGGACTTCATACACACGAATACCTAGATCAAAAATCATGTAACAAGGAATTAATCGATATGAATGGTAATATTCATAAGAATCCATAATCATGATCCATGTGATTTCAACATTCATTAAAGAAAACATTAAAAAACATAAACATAATAATGAATACTTGTTGTGTATTGGAAACTAACCTTCATAAAACCCTTATAATAACCCATAGATATGGGATAACCTTACATGGATAAAAACCATAATCTTTTAACAGTAAATGGTTAACTGATTAACTCCATATACTCTTAGAAGTTAATTATATTATGTTAACCCCATCATCATTTCCAAATTAATTAGGTTTCAATATCAGACTCACCCCTTCATATATGTTTTATCAGGATCACGTTTTTATATAATATATATCAAGACCACACATTTGAATAAGATGTACCAAGATAACCCATTCACCTAAGCAGTATTGGGATAAAAAATTCATGTAAGATGTATCAGGCTCACCTATTTGCATTATTATTTTCAATTCACTGTAATTGAATAAAACATTTTGAATCATTCAATCTTGAACATAACAGTAATTTTATTTAATTCATAGCATGAATTTTCAATTGAAAAGAAATGGGTTCCATGAAAATCTCTTTCAAACAATCTTAATCCATCAAAAGAGTGAATAAAGATTACGTCATTATAATATATCCCCAGTGGATTATAAGTTAAGTCAAGGGATGTTATTTTATATGAATTGAAATACCATAAAATTATCATTGAAATAATTCTGGATAAAAATACTTATTCAACATTGACAATCACTTTTTAGAACAAAAAATTCACAAAAACTATTGAAATTTCGTTAAAAATAAGTGTCATGATATTATGAGAATCCAATTATGTTGTAAAATTTAAAAATAAAATTTCTATTGGAGAATTTTATAAAGAGATTCCAATGCTTCCCATATAGAAAATATTAAGGAATTTATTTTCAAAAACATTTTAAATGTTGTCAAAGATCATTTAAATTAACAACAGGAATTAATTTGTGTTTTAAAAAGAATATTATGGAAATTATTTTTGAAAAAATGGATTTGGAATGTACATATTTCAAATTTAAAAGAATATACAAGTTTTCCATCACAAAAAAATCATTTTTAATGTTTCTTGAATCAATATGGGTTGAAATGTAAATTTATCATTTAATACACTTTAATTACCCAAGGAAAAGAAAAGATATATGGTTTAAGAAAAAAATATCATGCCCTTCCCCGCAATGGAAACACAAATAAGACCAATATAAAAAATAAAGGATATTGTATCATAATTCCATTATCACTTTGGTAGTTATTGAATCACATGAATGTGATTCAATAAAATAATATAAAATATAAAATATCATGAAATTAATGATATTACTAATAAAATAAGTAAATAGGAAAGTATATAAACTTTATAAAATAATATAGGTGCATAATGCAAACATATGCACCAATGAAAAGAAATTTTAGAAAAATAACCCATACAAAGATCATATCATTAAAGTTAAAATTAATAATTACAAATATTATATGTAACAAAATTAAATAAAAGAATAATTAGAAATATAATATAAACAAAGAAATGTCATTTGATACATAATCAAGGAATAACATAGTCAATTAAGTATAAGTATATCCCAATGAATTAAAATTGAGTTAGGAAACTTCTAACAATGTGGTAACATTAAATTCAAATAACTATTATAAAATAATTTATTTCAAATACATAATACCTTTAATTATGAATTTTTAAAGATATGTTAAGTAAAAAAAAGGGAGACACATATACACCATATATAATAAATTAGTATAAAAATAATTATTTTACTATCATTGAGATAGTTTGTTATACATACACATGAGTACCTTTTCATTTTTTTAAACAAACATGATGAATATATAGTAAGTATAATTTTACCTTTAAATAATTATTATTATATAATAAATAAATATTATTTATTTAAATACACTTATACGTATTATCCATGTTATTGGGTGACAATAAACATATCGCATCACTTCATGGTTGTGGAAATCCATATATAATAACAAATTATATTGTCATTTTTGAATGGATGAAAAGGTAAGAATATATTTGAAATAATATATTTAGAAAATTAAATTTATTCTATGGATATTACATATATACATTAAACACACCATTAAAATAATCAATGATAGGTGGTGATGCAAAACACATTACATTAGTTTTCGAAGTGGTAGTCCCCCGTACGCACAAATGACGGATTCGTTTCCCATTTGACGGAAAATTGATATAGATATTGGTTTATTCATTAATATAGCAATATCTATGTATATTGAAATTTCGTATATTATTACTTTAGCATGATTTATTTATATTTTACGACAGTAAAATATTAAATAATTATAAGAAAATTGTTAAAATTTATAGATCTTCTTCAAACAACCTTTATGTCATTACAACTTAATCCCAATAGGGTGACAATTTTCTTGAAAATAAGTCATATAAAATCAAGTAGTTATTTTAGGATTGGATTTGGTAAGTTATTGTCTCAGATAACATTCTAAAAATGTGCGAGGATGATATGAGAAGGGAATTCCTTTTCTAATTGAGGGGAGGTGAACACTTGGATTTAATTAAAATATTTAATTAATATAAATTATATTCATCGAAAAGTGGATAAAAATTAGAATAATTAGAACATTTGATTATTATGTGTCTAAAAAAACTCACTCAAAATATTTTTATAGGTTTAAATTTTTTCTATTTGTATCACATTATCTTATCTTCGACCCATGTTGTCCCTTTTCACAATTACAACAATATCGATTATTATTACTTTTTAAGGATCAAGAAAATTTCTATAAGAAGACCTATGTACCATAAATATACCATGGAAGATATTCCAAACCATACCACATTAACTTGGATAATGAAATTATTTTTTGGAATTTTAAATCATTGAATAAAATACTATTTATTCTAAAATATGATTAATGTTTTTTTTGGATTTGTTTAAAATATTATAACCACATATGTTTTTAACTCAAGAATAATGGTTCCAAAATTACTTTTATTCAAATATAATGGGGATATGGTAATAATATAATCATACAATAAATTCGTTAAAATTTTATATATCATTTTAAAGATTATTTTTTTGGATAACATGTAGGTTAACCATTTTTAACATTAACAATGGCAATGAATTTTTTTTAATATTACTAGGTTGGGATTTTATCCATAAAGAAAAATTTGGTTTATAAAATTAAAAGGGATGAAATTTGAGACCATTTATAATTATAATTGTTTATTTTAAAAATGTTCTTATTTTTATATAATTTAGTAATATATAATGAATATAAAATACTATTAATGTCAATTTAAGAACAATTAACTTAATTTGAATCTAAAAACAACCTGACCGTAATTGAATTCTAGTCTAAAAATATTAAAAATATATATTATGTTTTATTTATCTAAAAATATATACTGACACTTATATTCGGTCAGAAAATATTTCTTTTAGAGTTTTAAAAGTAATTTACTTGATTTGTTTGCTTCTTGATCAAGGAATATGTCAGCATTAGATATGAATTTTACATAATTATTTCCCCATATAAAAATATAAATAAATTATGATGAATTAAAAATTAATTCATATTTAAATTAACCATTCATAAACAAAATTCATTTATCCCTATAATAATATGATATAGATATTAAATGTAAGAAAGTGACGTTTTGGACCTTATATTTACATATAATATTATTAATGTTATAATCAATGTAAAGTGGCATGAAATTACACCATTTGCGAACTGTGTTTTATTATGTTGGAAATATACTCATAAAATTAAATATAGGTAGGTTATGGGGTTATATTTACACCTTATTATATATTTTTCAAAAATAATTATCCAAGTTTCTTTTATTGGAGAAACAAAAAAATTACTATGGTTACAATTCATAACGACAAAAAACAAAAGTTAAATATTTAAAAAAATTTATCTTGATAAATAAAAATACTGAATAACTTTTTCTTGATTCAATTTATATAAGTTTAATGAATCAATTTCAATAAAAATTTGAAAAACCCTAGGAAATTTAGTTTTTAAAAATTCTTCTCAAGACAATAAATAAAATTTTACAAAAATTTGGTATAATTCTAATACAAAAGTAATTTTCTATATGATAACAAATTAAATAATAATTATATTATTTTGTTATTTATTACAATAATAATGGGATGTTTTCATGAAAAAAAGGTCAATTTTACTATAATTAGTATTAACAATATTTACTAAAAAAATATCTTATTCGAAAAATCAAAACATTAAACGCTAAGATATTTTCTACATACTAATTTAAAAAATGATATCCCTTTTAACTAATGAAAAATATATTATTTATAATAAATAAATATATAATTCACTCATAGAAAGAATCAAAAACCATTTTTAGAAAACCATTTATAAGAATAAATTTTATTTACTAAATAATGAGTGCTCATATCATACACATTAAATAACAAAATTTTATTGAGTATTTCCTTTATATAAATTTCAAAATTAGTTTATTCCTATTAATATACTCTAACTAAATGGATAGCTTATAATGACCACATTTAAATATTTATAATTTTTTATTCATTTATTCTCATTAGTAGGTGTCTTGTACACTATCAAACATACAATTTCATTTAAAATGTCAGGATATTAAAATCTCCCACATTGAAAGACCGTGTCCTTTAAATTTAAACATGATATTAACAATTAAGGTTTTCATATTTTAAAATAAATTTATTTTAAACAATATCATAGAAAGGGATAATAAAACATCCTTATTAAAAAGAGTAAAAGTGCAATAATATGATTATCTCAAATAACACATAATAGTTTTTCAAATAGAAGAACATTAGTGGGGAATGAAAAATGGAAATTGTGGAAAAGTATTGTCTCAGTAATGATTGAACCTGAAATATATAATTGATCACAATAGATTGAATGGTCACAAGATAGATAATGAAAACATAACCATAAATTGATGAGGTGTGAAAAAGACAATCAATTCATAAGAAATGAACATAGTTGGATACATTTTTTACATATAATTTGTCCAGAGATAAGAAATTTCATTACCATTAAGACTAGGAATATAAAGGAATAAAAATACTTGACAAGTTTAATTACATCCTTTATTAAAAAGCTACCAAAATATCATATTTTTATCTAAATAATGATTATTAAATAAGAGGTTTTCATAAATTAATCACTAAAATTAACTTTAACCATATAAAATAACCTTAAAAGGATAAAAATATATTATTCATGTCGTTATATAATAACCAAAAATTAAATTTTATGAAAAATGTATAATATTTTCCAAAATATAAAGACCATAATATAATGAAATAATACATTTAAATCTAAAATTCCCAAAATTGAATTGAAGGTTCAACATTAGATTATTCAGAAAATAAATGATTCTATATCCCAAATTACCTTAATAACCTCTACATTAAAAATGAAATAAACTCAAATGTTAACTCATATGAATTAGTACACATCTCCAAAATGTAGTTTAATTCTTCAAAATATTACTTCATGTTAAACCCAAAGTTTACATTTACATAATCCCAATATAATGTCTCCCAAAATATCGTTAATCACATTAAAATACCTATCCTAAAACATCAAAAGGTATTTTAATTCCATTTAGCATATGATAAACCATAAAATTATAAACCTAATATGTTATCCATATCTCATTAGTTAACCTCGAATAAAAACACTATAATATCTTATATCATCGAAATCGTACTCTAATACCAACTATAATATCCCCAACCAACTCAGAAGGTTCTAGTGTTTAAAATATAATATTTATATTTCTAGCTTGAAATAAATTGACGTTAAATAAAATTGGACATTGAATACCTAAAACATCAGAAGTAAGGATTGAATTTATTATATCTAACGGTCTAGATTTTTAGAAAATTGGAAATAAATCTTAAATAACAATACCCATGTACTCTTATGACTATTTATCTATTTAGTCCAAGATTTTCTTATTTCACAATGTTTCTTCAAAATCTCTAATGAAATTATCAACATGTAAAAATTTTCTTCACACAAATTATTAAACATTATATTCATATCCTTGTAAAAAGGAAGTATAAGACCATTAATCTTAGACACTCAGTAATGAAGAACATAAGCTTTATCAATTGAATTCCATAAAATATTATAATATCACTATAGAGGTATTATGACATAATAATGTGCATGAATAATTACATAAGATAATTCATACCCATTAATACATGAATCATTAATTATGAATCATGGAATAATGATTTAACAAGGGCATGAATCATAAGAAACAAGAATCATGGGCCATGTGATTAAAATAACAATCAAAGTAAAGATTTGATAAAACATTGCAAGAATAAAGAAAACATGATAGTGTCATGAAACATAAATTTCATACATCACATGCATGAACCGTTATTGATTGGATAATATTATTAGTTAATACCCACAATCTCTTATGATTAACCAATTTACAAGTTAACACCTTCATCTATGGGAGTTATATGTATTAATTAAAATCTAGCATAATTACCCAATGCTCTAGAGAGCTATATCAGGACCCTCATTTAATATATACTGAATTACTATTAGTAAATCATATAAGTTGTATGAGGCTATCCCAATTGTATAAGTTCGATTGGGCACACCCATTTGTATAACCTATATTAGGATCACCTAGTTGTTTGACCTGTTTCAAAATCACCCATCATAATAAATAATCAGTAAGAAACATTCATGAATAAAATATATATAATGTTTAACTTTTCAACATAATAATATCTATTGTTTAGTAAGATCATGATTAATCCTTGGAAAAAAATGGGTTCCAAGAAAACAATGTTGAAAGGATAATAATCTATCCAATGAAATAATTATTATTGTACAATTACAATATATCCCTAGTTTTGTATAGTGGACAACAATCGATGTTGTTGTTGAAAAATAAAAATATCATAAAAAATTATTTAAAAAACATTTCTCAGGAAAATAAACTTCCCATATTGAAAACCACATTTAAAAAATAAATATTCATAAAATATTATTGAACTCATTTTTTTAAATAACTATAAAAACATATAATGAAATAATAAATTAAAATAATGGTCATGATGGTGGTAAAATATTTTCATTTTATAAATATTATAAATAAACATTACTATTAATAATTTTGGAAAGAGATTCAAAAGTGACCATGAAGAAAATGTTAAGGAATTTTCATTTAAAATATTTTAAAAGAATGTAAAATTTCATATTAGATAAATTTAGAAAATAATTTATCTTTAAAAAATAAAAATTATTGAATTTTTTTTTGAAACCATTAAAATAGATGAAAAATATTTCTATTCAATAGAAAATTCAAGATCAGCATCACATACATAAAGATCTCATGATCTTTAATTAATCAATATGGGATAAAATGAAAATCAATCATGTAAACAACACTCATAACCAAAAGAGAAGAAAAGTTTTGTTTGTCAAAAAAATATTAAAGAATTTCATTTCCCCCAATGGAACCTTAAATACCAACAATCTCAAAATAAAATAAGATAACATTAAATAGCCTTTACTGCTTTGGAAACGTTTGAATCATAACCTCAATGAAGGAATAACGTCAAATAGAAAATAATATATCATTAAAATTAATATATTCGTAATATAACAAGTCAAATTGTTATTATATATATTGTTAAATAATATAGGTTCATAAGAAAATCATATGTCCTATAGGAAAGAACTTTGAGATGAATAACCCATAAAATATCATATCATTGAATTGAGAATTAATCAATATAAATATTATATAAGGAACCAATTTTTCTATGTCATATAGACCCTTTAAATTTTTATCTAGTTATTTTATTTGAAACTTTTTTAGATGCATAATGGGTATATAGTTGTTTTGGGGGTGTTTGTGGATTTTTTAGATCGTAGAATCCTAGCTGGTGGTTAAAAAGATTGGGCCCATATTTATTAGAAACCATGTGATCCTGTCCACATAGTTTGCCAAAATGTGCGAGGGTTGGGTTATGGGATGAAGTAGGAAAATTGTTTTGAGGAAACCATGCCTCCGGTGGCGAATACTTAGGTGGTTACTTTGTAGTTTTTAATAGATCCATCAAGTATAGTTGTTACGTGGTTTTGGAGACTGTGCGCCCTAACTATGAAGGTTCGAAAATTAAGAAGTGGGAGGCACACTGTTGGAACATTACATAGGAAAACATTAAAAAAACATGATCCATAATCTCGGGGTGAAATGACCATTTATCCCTTAAAATTTATTAACAACTTAAATTCATTTACTCCATTTTCTGTTCTCGCACACATGGTCTTTCTCTCATGTTGAAGGCCCTAAAGCTACCTCCACCATGGTTTATCAATATCTTATTCAACTAGTGAATGATCCATGTTTTTTGTCTCATTAGATTCCTCTAGGTAAGGTCTTCATTCCTCAATCTCATTTCATTTTACATAGTCCAATTGGTGGTGATATTTTTGTACAATATCAGATGACATATTTTAACAGAATTGACATGTTCTTTTGGTTTCATCTATTCTAGGAGAAAATAAAGGATAATACTAGAACAGGAGTGTTCTACGAGTATATGTCAGGTCATCTATGACTCATCCCTCATGTCTCTCAATTTTGAAAACTACTATCATTGTGAAAACACCAATTTCATATGGTTTTGTCTATTTAATTCATATTCCATGTTTATAATCATCATGTTTATATTATAGATCTCTTCATATATATGATCATAAAATCATTATAGGTTGACACCTCAATTCCTTCTACCATAATTAGGTTTCTCCATTTTTAATTCCATTAATGGTTCATTATGACTGTCTACACAACTGTTCAGGTGTGCTACCGCTTGAACCATCTAAGGTAAGTGTCTATATATATTCATTGTATTGTTAATTTCTAGATGTATAGAACTTATGTAGTTTCCACTTGAACCGTATAACGTAGTTTTTACTCTTAATTAATGAAATGTAAATTGTTTAAATGAAAAGTATAACGTATACATATATTAGCCTAGTTATTTGTAAATGAATTGCATATGATTCCATGTCCCAAGACTACCTTATAATTCGTTTGAAATGTAATGTAATAAACATAATAAATAAAATTTAATTAAATTAATAAATTGTTTCCTATATTATTTATTATTTTCATTTAGTATGGAATAAATTTGATGGAGCTGATTAAATTTTTAAATGGAATGAGTATTACCTAGCCTAAAATAAATAATGAATTATATATAAGGTTCATATTGTGTATGAAACTTTTTATATTTAAATGAGTTGTATGAATTATTTCGTCCTTGGATTATAAAGGAAATTCCTTGATAACTCAAAGGATTACATTTTTATTCAAGTATCCAGTTTCCAAGGGAGATACCCACCTTGTAACATTGTCCTTTTCTATAAGTAGATGCCTAGAATGATGTCGTATTATCCTTTCACAATCTGTGGGATATTGGGATGCCTTGTATATACTCCATGGATCCATCTTGGCATCTTCTGGATTCTCCCCCTTCTTCCCAATCATGTTTCTATCATTTTATCTTGGATGGGATCCTTGAGATCGATTAGAAAAATTTACGGTTGAATTTCTTAGGTGATACCATTTAGATTACACTCAGATCCCTTACAACAAGGTGGAATGTTATTACTAAGTTAGCTCGACCCTTGAGGTCAAAAATGCCTTATTTATTACCTTGTATCCCCTTATTATTATCATCATTACAAGATTACATTATTACACATTGTATCCTATTACATAATCGCATACATGTATGGTAAATGATTACATGTTGAGATACTAGCTATGTATGAAAAATGTGTTGTGATATTTTCATTATTGTACTATCGTTATATTTATATGTACTATCACACAGTTTCAGTTTATATTCATAGATTGTATTGTATATACACCACTGGTAGAGGTTTACTAATATTTATCTCGCACCCTATTTGGAATGTTGATTGAACCTAGGAAGATTATACGTGTAAATGTGATGATAAATTTAATTTTCCTGCCTTGGGAACCTAACATGATTTATTTCATTATGATGGATCTTAGTAGTAGATGATTGGGCATGTTCTCTTGTTATTGGATATTTTTTGGATTCTTTATTATTCTTATATATAGCAAGTTTTTCCTGCTTCCATGCAAACATGTTTTTCTATTATATTGAGACACAACATAAATTATAATCAAAATTTGTATATGATTCAGTTTCTAGATTTTGATTATTATATGTCTATTGGAAGCTTATATAATGCTTATACTATGGGGAGTTAATAGCATTGTTGTTACAATGTCTACTTCCACTGATTTATTCATTGTTATACTACTTCCACTGTTTATCTGTTATTACTTATGCTTTATGATCCACTCTGACATGAGGGAATAGTCACCCCATGGTCACACCCAAGGCCCTCACTACTTGTCAGAAGCCTCTGGCATATAGGGAGGCACCCTTAAAGCCATTTGGCCTATTGGATTTGGGGAACCATTGAGTGAAAGCTGGGTCCGGATATCAATAAGTGGTATCATGTTAGTTCAATTATTTCTTCACTATATTCATACAATAGAAAGGATATTAGGAAATTTTGGAACTTGGTTATAAGGCATTATTGGGAGTAGCTAAACCATGTTCAGTGTAAACACCAATTTTCTTGAAATAAATAGTACTATTATTTCATTCAGCTATTAAAGTTGATATAGATTCACCTTTGGGTGAGACACATTCTATGTTAAGGTTGTTATTATTATTATTATTAGGGTTTTCATTTTATATGTGGAATGATTAAAAGAGGGAAAGCAGCAATGTTTTATGCATCATTATAGGCATGTATAATTCATATACAATACATATACCAAGCCATATAGGTTCATTTCACTACATGCACTACTTGTGTTACCTATGATTATTGAGTGAGCCATGGTAGGGATATATATATAAATATATATGCCTATCTATGCTGATAATATTTTATTATAGGGGATAGAATTGGTTATTAAAAGTGTTAGCATAAATCTAAAAATTGTATTTATATATAGGTTGATGGAGGAATATTAAATGCATGGTTTCTATCCATGTCATTCATGTACCTTTGGTTATATGAGATACTCATTTTCTATGATTGAGTGGATATATGTTTTAATACCTGACATGTATGGGACGTCGTGATATTGAAGTGGTAATTAATAAAGTCGATCCATAATATATTATATGTTATATTCAATGACGGAATATATATTAGGTTTCATAGAAATTAAATGGGTGTTGATTTTTGTGATAAGGTGAAAGGGAAATTATTCACTAGGAATGGTGATCTATCTTAATAAACTTTGATGTATTTACCTAATTAAATAAATATAATGAAAGTGATACCTTTCTTAAATAATATATGTTTTCCAGTAACTGGAGTGGCAAAGTGATATTTACCCTTCGTCAACTGAAACCTCTATAAATCGAATGTAAAAATTTACCAATACCTTATCCTTATAAGTGGGTATTTTGGGCAGTACATTACGTATTGATCCTTTTCGTTATAATCTATGACCAATATTTTTATTTTTCTATTTCAAATCTTGATCAGAAGAATGTTCTCAGAATTTGTAGAGAAATGACACCATGATGCCCTCTAGATATGGTCCAGGAGGGTGGTGAAGACAGTGCTACAGAGGTGGTGGGTCCTAAGACACCATTTATCCCTCTATTAGTTCCACCTAAGGCACCACCTATTCTATATGATCTAGTAACTTATTCTTATCATCGTGGGAGTTTCCTACATCTTATGTAGGTCATGAAGGGTGCTCCAGGACCTACACCTACTATGGCTAATCTGACATGTGAGATCCGACAATTGAATCCTCCCATCTTCTGTGGGGAGGGCAGTCTACAAGATACTAATTCTTGGATAGGGAACACAATATATATCATTGATCATCTAGATACACCACGAAAGAAGAGGGTCAAGCCTTCCACTTATATGGTCGATCATTCGGCCAATCTCTTGTGGGATGTGATTACCTAGGATGGTCTTCATCGGTGAATGGTATTGGATAACTTCTAGATTTTCTTTTTGGATTATATTTTCCATCACGTATAGAGATATGGATGATCAATATATTTTCTGAACCCAGATCTAGGTGATACATCTGTAATGTATTATTCCATGTGTTTTAATGAGTTGAAATTATTTTCACTTATTCTAATTGGTGATGATTTATCACATTATAAATGCTTAATGGATGTGAATAGGTATGCCATTCGTACATAGGTGAAAGTATTTCTCCTAACTAGAATTTTTTATATCATCAATCAAGATATTATAACTATGTGAAATATAAGAGAAGGTGATATTTCTAGGAATATATATTTAGTGTTGAGAAAGGGAATTAGTTCGTCATGTATCCGGAAGCATTCCCCTGTTGTTTCTAATCTAGGAATTCACAGCTGGAGTATCTGCACTGGTAGCTCCACTATATTCCATCAATGTGGACGATTGGGGAATATGAAGCCTAAGTGTTATAGAGACTAGATGGAGTGTCATGCATGCATAATTATAGGGAATCATTAGATATTGAATCGTAAATTTCAATATGCATATAGTGGAAGAGTTTATTCACCATCTCAACCTCTAGGGGTTTGATCTCTTACTCCACATCCGTTGGGGTGTTAGAGTATCACCAACAAGATAGGATTAGGAGGAGGTTGTGTCCATGGTATCCATACTTCTAATTATCTTTAGTAGTATATAGGACCTACTAAATGTACTCTAGGTGTGTTATAGGGTTGCAGGTCATGTTAATTTCATTCCTTATAGGTGGTACCCATGTATTATAGTGTAGTAAAATCTATATTACATGGTACTTCTCTAGTAACCTCCACTATTGTATCGATTTTATTCGATACAGGTGCTTCACACTCATTCATATATTTATCAACCATGGAAAACATCAAGTTGCAAATTAAATATTATTTTGGTGTGATGACTCAGACACACTATTTTGAGTGTGGATATAGTGACTGATACTACATAGGGACTTCCCCTTGAGGTAGGTAGTTATCCCTTCTTAGGGGACCAATTAGTCCTCGAGATTATGGTCTTTGATTTCATTGATGGGATGGATTGGATGGTCCCATATCACACCTATGTGTACTGTTATTTCCAAAGGGTGTCTTTTACATTACTAGAGGGTAGAATTTATCATCACATGGGTGAGTGGAATATCCATACTACTATATCTCAACTATAACATAATGTGATAGGTGGAGTAACTTCCTAGATTTCTTTTATTTTCATTGTGGAGAAAGAATTACCTCTGAAATATCTTCCTCCAATGGTAGATCATTTTAGGGATTTCTTTCATGGTGATTTTTCTAGCTTACCTCGAGATAGAGAGGTATTTCTTATGATTGGGATTTTCACCAAAGCTAAACCAATGTCCATTCCACCATAATGGTTGGAACCTTCAGAGATCCAAGAGCTTAATATATATTTGGATGTTATATAAGCTTGGGGTTTTATCTGACCCATCACTTCTTTTTGGAGTTCACCCATGGTTTTTTACAAGAAGTTGGATGGGAACCTTTAGATATGCCTATAATATCAATAGTTTAACCAATATATAGTTAATAATTTGTATCCACTTCCTTAAATACATGATATTTTTTACCAAATCCGAGGAGTAAGTTTATTCTCAATGGTCGACCTGAGATCGGGCTTTCATCATGTGAGAGTCCGGACCTCTAACATACCATGAACAAAGTCGCATTATAGTTATAGTACTTATGAGTATCTTGTTATTCCTTTTAGACTTATGAATTCACCTTCAATTTTCATGGCTTTTATAAATAGTATTTTCCACCCCTATCTAGAATTTTTTGTTTGGGTTTTGGATGAAATCTTCATGTATTATCATACTCATAGACACTATTCTATACATATTGATATCATTTTTAAAACACTAAAGTAGAATCATTTTTATTCTTATCACTCTAAGTTCCAATTATGAATTGACAATGTTCAATTTTTGGGTCATATTATCTCTGAATTAGTAGTATCATTTGACCTAGATAAGGTGAGTGTTTTAGTTTTCTAGGAACACCAAAAGAATTTGTTTTATATACATATTTTCTTTTGGATTTATAGATATTAAAATAAATTCATATATGACTTATCATTCCTTTCTACAGCTCTTACTGGTCTCATAAATATGGGTGTTACATTCTTCTGGTTAGAAGCATGTAGAAAATCACTTGAAGAGCTGAATGAAAGGATTTTTTCAGCAACTATTTTGATTCTAACAGTGAAAGGAAGTGGCTATATAGTTTTATATGATACACCAAGAATGTGTTTTGTTGTTGTGATGATATAGTAGGATATATTCATTGAATATAGATCTCATAAGTTGAATCCTCAAGACATAATTTACTAGATGCATGACCTTGAGCTATCAGCTGTTGTCCAAGTCTTACAGTACTGTGTACAATATATCATGGGTGAGTACATTGTGGTGTATATGGACCATAAAAAACTCATATATATCTTTACACAGAGTACAATGAACCATAAATAGTGAATATGAATCACTATCTTCAATACATCATCTTTTATCTTTCTTATAGACCTGGAAAGGGAAATGTAGTCGCTAATGTGATGAGCCAGAAAACTCAGGCCGATGTCATGGATGAATCTACTAATGAATGTAAATTGATGGAATTATTTTCTAATATGAATTTAGAGTTTCATGAGTTTCACTAGATTTATGATATTTCAGTCTTTATGGTTACCTATTCTCTTTTTGACAGGTTGAAGTGTATGGAGTTCTCAGATCCTGATGGGTTGGTTCTTCAGTAAAGAACCTTCATTGGGGAACTAAATATAGATTTCTTTGTTAATAGAGACAGCATCCTATACGTACATGGGAGTATATGGGTTCATAAATATATGTGAGAGGAACTGATGTGAGAGTCCCTTTCTTCTCAATGGGAATTTCAACCAGTCATCTTCATGATGCATCGAAATATGAAACACCATTATTATTGTCCAATGATGAAACCATATATATTATGTTTTATTAGTAGGTGTTCCTCCTATTTGTAGGTTAATGTGGAGCACTAGTGACCTGAAATATTTCTACAGCTATTACCAATCCCATAATTTAAATTGGGATATATCGCTATTAATTTTTGTAGTAGGCTGAATTTGGTCACCTCAAGGTAGTGATATAGTTTGGGTAGTTCTGGATCAACTGATGAAAGTAAACCACTTCCTTTCCATTTGGGTGGTCTTATCATTTGATTATATGGGAAAAATTATGTTCATTAAAACATACTACTACATGGGGACCCTCGTACTCTCATTTTAAATATGGAATCTCAATTTACATTAGAGTTCTGGAAGGGTTAACAAAAATATATCAGTACATAGGTTCTTCTGAGCATATCTTTCTAACATCGGACTGAAGGATAGTTGGAACAATGATACAGGTGTTAAAGGACTTTATTCAAGCATGAATGTTTAATTTAATTGATTCTTTGGGGAATAAAATCACCTCACAATGTTCGCCTACAATAATAGCTTTCAGGCGATGATATAGTCCGTTCTTAATGAGGCCTTGTATGGTATGCCATTCTGTTCAACTCGGTGCCAGTTAGTTGTAGTTTAGGTTGTACTACTTATTCCACATCTCAAGAATGAAACTTCTAAGTAGGTTTATCTCTTTGGGAAAAATCTTTATACTATATAATCTGAAAATCATATTCCCATCATCATTGATGACCTATAGAGTTCAAGGTCATGGATCGTTCTTTCTTTTAGGTGTTACCCAAACATTGGCATATATAGATATAGAAGCAAGGGATGATATAAAATCATTTTTCAGGACATTAAATATTCGAGATAGAATCTTAACAACATCATATCTGTTGCTACTAACATAGAGGTACCTTTCCATGCAAATCGTCTTCCACATTTTAGAGCTTCCCTGTTATCTTACTGAACCATCTCATAATTTTAATCCTTAGGATGTTGAGTTATATGAGGATGCTTGTTAAGAGAACCCTCCTATAGACCTCCATATCTAGATAATGGAGGCTCTCATGGGTTGGTTAATTCATTTAGTATGGGTATCATGGTACCACATACATTAACAAGATGAGACATGGGACCGAGAGGCTGAAATATATGCCCAATGGCCGAAGTTTTTCTCAGATAATTTTTCACTGAACATTGAATGTGAACTCATGGAAAAGTTATTTTAATGGGTGAAGACTGTATGAGCCCAATTTTTATATGCGGTAGGGATCCTTTAAATTTTAGCACAATTTTTTGTTTTGGACATGTTGTGTATTCCTATTGAGTTCACAGTTGTTTGGGGGGGTGTGGAGATTGTTTGGATTTCGAATACATAACCTTTGAATAAAATAATGGGGTTTCATGGTGTGTAGAAATCTTGTGAGATAGTCCACATGGTTTCCCAAACAATGAGATTGTTGGGACTTGGGATGTGGGAGAGGAAACCATGCCTCTTTAGGAACACACCAGCACGACTAGTCAGTAATTTTTAACAGATCCACCTATAAGATTTGGATCTTGGTTTCTTAGACTATGTGGCATAACTGTTTGAGTACCTTCTTTAGTAGTAGGTGGTGCATGGATGCCACATGGTTTGTCCAAGCATGTGGAAAACTCGCGTGACCCAGAATGTATGGGTGAAATGAACAGTTTCCTTAAAATTTATTAAAACCTTAAATTATTTTCATTCCTTCTCATTTACAGTTTATAAAGGATTTCTACACAATTGATGGCTTTAAATCTCCCTCCTCATAAGTTCTTCAATATATTCTTCTTCCATTTTTCTATAAATGATATGTCAGTCTCACTGCATTCCTCTAGGTAAGCACTTCAATCCTTAGGGTCATTTCATTATTCTTTATCCTATCAGATTCACTATTTTTGTGTGAGATCTTATACCATATTTCCATGATGTTGATCCATTATTCTATTTTATTCCTATATAGGCCAAAATAAAGGCTGAAATTGGACGATGAGTGTTCTATGGGTATACGATAGGTGGTCTATGACTCATCCATCATGTCTCTTCACTCTATAAACTGATTTAATTGTATGCTCTCCAACTTAATTGGGTGTTTCCTATTTAATTCATATTTCAGACTTATAATCACCATGTTCATATTCTAATGCCCTTTCTTTTATTTTCATCACATCATTTGAGTCTGAGACCTCAACACCTTCCAACCCAAGTAGGGTGCTTCCTTATTAATGCATTTAATGTTTTTATGACAACATGTGCCATTGTTTGGTTGTGCTATCACTTGACCCTTCTGAGGTAAGTGTTTTTATACAATAAACGGATCTTTAATTGATAAATGACCGGATCTTGTGTAGTTTATACTTGATCATTATAATGTAAATGTTCTAATTAATTATTAAAACTAAAATTGTTTAAATGGAATTTATAATATAGATATCACTTTTCCTAGTTTATTAAAAATGAACTCCATATGGTTGCATGTCCTCATACAGCCTTTTCATGATTATGAATGTTAAAGGAATGAACCTATGAAATGAAATTTAGTTAAGGTAAATTATGGTATCATGTCCTTTTTAGCCTTGTTACTTATTATAAAAGTAATTACAATGAAAGAGTTTAATTATAAAAGGCATGAGTATTACTTGGCCCAAAGTAAATAATGAATTAAATTTAAGGATTCTATTTCATATGGAACACTTTATCATTAATGGAGTGTTCTATGTTGATCCAGCCTGGGATTCCTAGGGAAATTCCTTGAAAACTCAGTGGAAACTATTTTGATTTAAGGAGATAGTTTCCAAGAGAGATACCCAACTTAGATCTGGCCCATTGTCTACAGGAAGAAACCAGAAATGATTCCATAGGATCCCATTACTTTTATATGGTTATTATAATTCCTTGGATACACTCCTTGGATAAATATTGACATCATCAATCATGTGGCCCCATGTATTCACCCCATTGTGCTCAATTATGAATATCCTATTTTACATTGGATGATATCATTGTACCCAGTTATAATTATTTACTAGGTAATTCCTTGGTCGATGCCCCGTGGATTACACATCGACCCCTTATATCCTAGATTCATGTTATTAATAATCTAGATAATCAATATAGGTCAAATATTCATTGGTTATTCCTATAGATTCCTTGGATTAACATACATGGACAATACAAAAAAATTAGATGAATATTCATCGCATTACAAAAGTACATTCCCAAGGACAAAACTAGTTTAGTGTATTCTGAAACATTGAATTGAATATTCTAACATGGAAAAAGATCATAAATGTTTCCCAAAAATATATTCCCCATTAAAACATATATATAAAATCATTCTTCAAAACCTGGGGAACGGTAACATAAGAAATGGTGAGATCAGATGCTCAATAAGGGTAAAAATGTATATATGTAAAGAATATCATGAACATAAGGGTATGAAAACATAATCATAACATTATATAGTCATACCCAAAATATCAAAGATCATATACATGAGTCATGGCATAAATATTGGATGTTCATCATACATGAATCCTAGGGGAATCCATATCATAATCTAAGAAATCATAACATATGAATAATATATTGAATTATGGAAGAAATATAAACATGTAATAACTATTCCTATGAGTCAGTGATCATTTCAAAAAATATATCATGGAACAACATGGTGACTGCACCTACCAGGAAGGACACACCACCACCCCTATCATAGTTATTTCCTAATAAGAGACTAGGTTTCCCCTTCATCCCATTGTGAATAGTATTTCCCATTATTCTCGTAATGGATCATGCTCCCCTTTATTCCTATAGTTGATCATTCCTATTGAATTATTCTCCATCTTTATTTCATGAGATATAAATAATTACCAAATGCATCGGAGGGAGATATAGGTCACAACCATTTCATAATGAAATCATACATATATGTTCCATAAGATCGTAAAAATTAAACATATAATATCCCATTATATGAAATGGTTATAATGAACATGTAATCATAACATATCATGTGGAAAATATAAAAGTTTCATAATAATGTCATCAATGAAAAACATATGAAAATAGAATGTTTTATAATCATATAATACAAGAAAGAGAAATCAGTTTCATAAACCTCATGCAATCAAAAAATAAAAACATTTGAGAAATAATATGAATGAAACCATTTTAAAATTTTCTCATAGAGGCATTAGTAAAACCAATGGATGTCCTCTTATAGGGAACATAATGTTTGAAAAATCTTTTAAAATTATTTTTCAAAAAAAATATTATTTCTTCCTTGAAAAATATTACTTATTAAAAGATAAAAAAATATTAAAACCATTTATTTTGAAAATAACCTTTAAACCATATAACAAAATATAGAATACATTTTGAGGAAATTTTTACTTGGAAAATTATAAAATAATATTTAAAATACTTTGATATTTTTCCTTGAAAACAATAAAAATAATCTTGAAAACATATTGAAACCCTTTTTTTTGAAAACATATAATGGATTCATAAATACATTTTGATAACTTTTTTCCTTGAAAATTATAAAATAATCCTTGACATATCTAAAAATATTTTAAAATATAAAACCTTTTTTAAAACCTTTATATTTAAATATATATTTGAAAACATTTAAGAGAATATTTAAAAATCAGTTAAAACACATCTTAATCATGAATCATTTTTGAAAAAAAATCATTAAAAACTACTTTAAGAATAACAAATGTCTATAATAATAGGAGAAAAATTTTCATGAAAAAAATTAAACACTCATACATTTAAATAACGATTCATAGATATGATGGTAATAATGGTGGATAAATCAGTACATGCCAAACTGTCCTTTTGTGCTGAATTTTTTTTTAAAAAGTACCTCTATCAGAAAATGAAAAGAAAATTTATTTTTAAAACCCCTTTTGTTTAAAGGATAAAGCATGGGTAAAATTTTATTATATATATAAAATGATAATAGTATATTATTTTTGAAAACAACTTTAGAAAACATGGTTAGGAGAGAACAATGATTTCGGACCGACGAGAGAGAGAGATAAAGACGTATTTTAAAAAACACATTATTATTTATATTATGTACCAAAGAGTGGTAAAATGATACTAACACATTAATAAATAATGAAAAACCGTAGGAGAAGATATTTAATTAGTGTTCTAGATATTTTAATCATAATACTTCTTTAATGGAAGCATAATGGTAAACAATCTTGATAAACGATGAGATTGTTTCAATAAATAATTACCACTTCGATATCTTGGAATAATAATCCCTAATAAATATTCAAATTAAAGAAATATTATAATAAAAATAAAGGAATAATATTAATGATATAATATACGAAATGGTTATATATACATATCATAAAAAATATAGGTTCATAATAAACCATGTGTCTCAAATAAGCCAAATTGCGACAAAACTACCGTACTGATTTATTATCTTTTGAACCATAAAACCCCATGAAATAGAGATCATAAATTGGTACGTAAATGATGATAAATTTATTGATAAAATTTAAAGATTACAATAAATTCTATTATATACACCACACCAAATAAATGTCTGGTGAATAAGGCGGAATCCTTACAGAAATAAAATTGAGACATGAAATACCCTTAATAATCGAGTAAGTTTTGAAAATAGAAATTCGTGAAATAATAAAAAAATTTAATCATTTAATGTCATGAAATAAAATAAATTCATTATATATAATTTCATATTATATTAAATACACAACACAAAATTAATTAGTGGTGAATATAGAATATATCTCACAGAAATAATAGTGAGACGAGAAAAGTGTTTTCCTAAGCCTTGACATTATTCATACTCATTCAAATCACCAGTATAATAAATAAATGTTTATTATAAATTTACAATATTACAACATTATTATATTTAATAAAATATATGATTGTATTGTTATTTTATTCTACCCTTTTATTAAAAATTTTATGTTAATGTTATGTTTTGGGTAATAACTAGATTGTTTTTCGTATATGTTTTATGTTTTTATTCTTGATAATTTTACAGAGATCTTGATATAAATGTTTCCATAATGTAAAAAATTATTTAAAAATTAAATATTTTGTTTATATAAATAACTATAATAATTTATAACAAATATAATTATGAAATGGAATTCACTATTCATGGAGATGGTAGGTCGTACGTATGTATTAACTCTTTTCCATTTTCATGTTTTATTGAATGAAATAGAGTAAAGGAAATATATGAATATATACATATAATATCATTAAATAAAAATTATTATGACATAAATGTCATATAATTTTACTATAACCATCCTTAATATATTCCATGTAATGTGTGAAAAAATAACATTAATTTGATGAGGCAGTTTTCCACATGTCTGAAACGAAGTTATAATATTTTCAGAAAATGGAAAGCATTAGGTTATGTGTTATATAATAAATAAAGAAGCATAAATAAATTGTATGAATAATATGTATTTTATAAAAGATAAATTCTGTCATTATTCCCAATCTTGAATGGTGCCAATGGAAGAGCTAATGACATCAGTTTGGGAGGCGGTAGTCTGCCATACACATGAACAATTATTGTGTATCCAATTTGATGGAATGGTGTGTGATTGTAGGTAACAATATTAATGTTAAAACCCAATTAATATTTATGTTACTTATTATATTATTTATCTATGGAATAAGACTATTTTGGGGGGTGAATAAAGAAATAAAGACCAAGTGCATGTTCAAGGATGTTACCTCTTATTTGGGTAACTCCTTTTGGTTTGCACCAAAGGGATTACTAGGATGGATTTATCTATAAATGTATAATACTAAGATTATGTGTTGTATTTTGGGAGTTTATTTGGGAAGTTTGATACTATATGAAAGGTATTGAGAAGTGCGATGAGAAGAGGAGAAGTGGAGGCCTTTTATAAGTGGGGAAAATGACATAATAGGTATTCTTATAACATTTGAGTGATCCACACTACTTACATGTCCCCAAAGAATTAAAATATACCCTTAAATATACTTTGATGTTTTCTGGTATACATGAGTATATAAAATAAATTTTAGACAAGTTTAAGGTCATTTTTGCAACATATATTTTATGTTTAGTCATTAATTAAGATTCTTTTTACCATAATTATTATAATTTATTTTAATACAGTCACAAATATATTTTTTCAAAAACTAATTTTACCATAAATGAAATTATAAATTAAAATTTCTCCAAATACAGAATACATTTTATCCAAATTATAATCACATAAGTGGTATAAATTAATTTCAAATTAATCTTACAGACTAGATGACACGACGAGTTTTTTAAGTGAATAGGTTCAAAATTTTGAAATGTTTTTATATCTAATTTCAAGGTGAAATTGATTTGGATGACCTAAGATGTTTTAATTGGTGTACTTTTTAAATAATAATACTTTGAATATAAATTAAAATATTATTTAACTATATAAATAAATTATTTGAAAAAGTTTTTTTCAATTAAAATTCTGTATTTTTTATTATTCATCAAAAAAGAAACATCTCTAAAATATAAAAAAAATTATCCAATGTAAATTCTTATATCATTCTTTAAAAATGTTGTTTTTTTCAAATAAAAATTATAAAATTGTTAAAAACTATATTTATAATGGTTTCCCCATTAAAAGGTGATACAAATTACCCTTTTGATAATAAATACATCTTTTAATTCATAAATATTTATTTTTTCCTATCTTATAGAAATAAAATATATTGGATGAGTGTAAAAATATTTGATTTAATATAATATAATATATCTATATATAAACATTAAACATTATTTTTTTAACATATTAATATAAAATTGTGTTTGTACATAGAGAAATGATTTTCTAAAAAAATGAATATCTTTGTTTTAAAATATTCCTTGATTTAATATATAACAAATTAATAAAAAAAAGTATTAATTTTATACACATGTGTAAATAATATTTCTATAACTTTGTTAATATTAAAAATTCCTTCCTTCACAATGGATATATGGTAATAATAATAATATTTTAATAACAATAGCAATAGTACGTTGTTCTTTTGAAAAACTAGCTTTTGTTTGTATCAAAAACTATCGAAGGAACTCAAAATTTTGTGTAACAAAGCCATAATATAGTGTTGAGGGAACCAAAATATAATATTAGTATTTTTTGTACCATAATATAGACATGGTGTTATGTACATAACAAGAATAACTAAGTGTTTTCATATTACATGAAATATAATCACTGTTGTGTGAACAAAAAAAATATCAAATAGTATAAATTAATTTGAAAAAAAACATAAAATATTAGGTTTTTACATTCAACCCCTTCTTAAAATAAATTTTAGCCCTAAAATTCATCTTAGTTATGAATGTTTTAACAGTTATAAGTTAAATCTATAGAAACCGTCATTGAAAAAATGAATAATACAATATCCTTTTAAAAGGGAATGTTGCAAATATATGTGTTACCCAAAGTAACACATAACTTTGTTTCCAAATAGGTGAACATAGGTGGGAAGTGAAAAGAGTGACATGGAATAGAAATATATCTATCAAGATATGCTAGAGAGTGAATGATAAAATTGTAAGGATAATTATAGTTATCACAAATCCATAAATCTATGATGGTATAAGGGAAACTTTGATTCAATAGAAATGAGGGTAATAGGATAACATTTTTGGTTTCAAGATCCATTTCCTAAAGATGAAAAAAATTAAGTGTGAACTCCTAACTCTTTCCCAAAGGTACATACAATTAATTTTTTGTTTAAATTCCCCTGAACATCCATAACAATGATTTATAATCCAATCAAGGTAGTATTGGGTGCATGCAGGCTCGTTCGGAGGCTGGATCCACTAAATGGAAAGATCCAGACTAGGTGCACTGATAAAGGTAACCATGCTGCCTAGCCCACACATTTTTTCCTAAACCATGTAGTTAAAAACAATAGGCACTTGGGACCACATGGTTTTTCTACAACCAAGTGACCATGGGTGCCAGACTGTGTGACCACCTACATTTTTTTGGATAGAGAAATTTCACATGGTTGGCACATGGTTAGTCAAACTGTGTTCCTAACCATATGTTACAACCCCTTGATGTAGTTAATGGAGCATAGTTGGAACACGATATGCTAAACCGTACAACCAAACCATGTCCACTAAGTTTATGAGTGAATTTATAAAATAACCATCTTTAGTTATTTTAAATCTTTCTTTTCATTCAACATTTATTCTAGAGTGTATATCCTTTACTCATCCATATGTGAGACCCTTAGTCCCCTCTCTATTAGATTCTTATGCCCTCTTTCACCAAACAACCAAATCACTCACTATCAAAATCCATATAAATCCCTTGGTAAGATATTCCTTCCACACTCTTCTATTTCAAGGTTCCTCTTGTATCAATTATGCTGTTTTGGTGTGATGTTTATTTCCATATTTTTAGGGAATTAGATAGATCCTTTGATTTTATCCATTTTAGGTTTAATCAATCCTCAATAACATACGAGTGGAGTGATACTACATCATGATAAGTGTTTTAGGTATTTTCTGGTTGAATATTTACTTTATAAATGGCATGTTATTGTGCAAATCATCAAAACTATCCATAAATTATTCATCATAAAGTAATTTTTTTATTAAAAGGTTTAGGAAAAGAAGAAAATATAACAGAAAAAAGGCGAAACTGGATGAGCCAACCCACTCCTAGGGGGCCTGAAATAATGGAGGCCAAGGGAATCCCCTCTAATCAAATTAACTCTCTGGGGATTTAGTCTGGTCCTAGTATGAACCCACACATTCTCTGAGCCAAGGAAATCCAGTGCTACCATATGGTCCACTACTTTACTCCCTTCCATCCACGTGTGTGAAACTTTATTATTGTCGGCGAGGATGCATTTACACTTCTTGATGATATAATCAATCACCCAAGGTCGGTTCCCACTGTATTGTAATGAATTGTGAACAATCAATGAGTTTGTTTCCACCTCCTTAATAACTAAGCCCCTATGTCAACATAACCTCAGCCCTCTATTCATTGCCACAGATTCTACCATCAACATAGAGCCCTATCTAAGCCTGACTATAAATGACATGAAGATAGATCTGCTAGTGTCACGCACCACCCCACCACGACATATATTTCCCAAAACACCAGACCTGTCCGTGTTTAGCTTCATGCCATTTTTCAGGGTCCGCCAGTAAACCCAATTGTTCCCTCTCTCACTATGGGTTACAACCCTATAACCCTGAGAAGAACTGACTCATTGAAGGGGCTTCATTCCAGTTCGGCATGACCATGACGAGATCAACTAATAGATTCCTCATCCACACAATGATCACCACAACCGATATGTTTCCCCCTTCTTGCCACATTCTATTCCTCGCTCTCTATAGTCACCAGCAACCGACCTGTAGTAGGGATGTTCGGGCCAGCCTCTCTGGTCCATCTCCTCTTGATCCATGGTACCATTTCTCCAGAAAGTGACGATCAACCACACTACTCATGGAACATCAAGTAGTTCCAAATGGAGCACAACAAGTCCATCGGCCTTTACAGTCAGTTTAATTATATTTTATGAGTGACACTAATTCTCTAGGGGATAACCAAGGATAGACCCACTGGAAAGATGCATATGCCACCCCTCAGGTGATACTCTATCCCCTATGTGAGATACTTGGTATGTACTCAGAGTTCACCATGCCATGAGAGACATAAGGAATGCCAATATGTATTTTGTTAGATGGAATTGGGGGAACTCGTCATATCAGAGACACATATAGTGACCCATGTGATTCTGTTTAGATCACCATGGATGAGATCTGGACTCCACCCAGGGATTTAACAAAAATATATCTTGTTCTATATGTTTTGTTTCATATTTAGGATTGATAAAATTTTATAATGACATGAAATGATACCCCAATAAAAATAGCAAGCATGGGGGGTATGAATTCCTTAGTTTATTAGTTTAAAATATACCTTGCATACATTTATGACTTGCATAAGAACCTCTTTTTAGGCATCTGTGTTAGGCCGAAGTAGGTAGTATCATTCTAGTGTTCATTTAGGAACCTAAACCTTGGTGTTTATTATTTAATATTTCATCACCTTGAATTCTTTATCATTATAGAAGACCATTGTTTATTTATTACATGAAATGGATCTTTCTTGACATCATGGGTGTTAGCCAACTAAGATTGTATCTCACACCCTCTTTGGTACACCCTTGGACCCCAAGAAGATTTTATGGTCATAGGTATTTGTAATGGGAAGAATGTGGATTCTGATTCTTGATTGCTTTATAGATTTATGATATAACATGGGGATGAGGACCAAACCTATGATTGAGATTCATATAGTAGTAGTTTTTTGTTTTTTATATATTATTCCACCATTTATTTTATGATTTATCCCCAGATCACTGTATTGCCATTTTTGTGCAGAATCATGATCATGATCATCTTTGAATATATTATTTCAATAGTATTTCTACCAATTTTAGTTTTTCTATTGCATGTTATATCTCCACATTATGCTAATTTATATTTATATTTATGCTTCAATTATTTATTATCTATCATCTAATAATGTTCATACTCTTATATTGGTGGGAATAGTCTCCCCACAGACAAACCCTAGGCCCTCGCATCTACTCAGCAGCCTCTGGAATTTGGGAAGGCATGCTGTCACACCCCGACATGCGCGTTTATTTTATTTGATGATTTCTTCGACTTTAAATTATATTGCTGCGGTTCGTGTTCAGTATCGGACCAGGTTTTTGAGTTTTTGTTAAAAAGTGCACTTTTTGACGCGACGTCGTTGGGCGCGTGAGCGGAGCCTGTTCTGGAAACCCCGCTCGTCCTTGCCCGGTGTATTTTCGCATCCCGTTGTCTTTGGAAAATTTTAAATAGAGTCTTTATATTTAACGCGCACATCTATTGTTATCAGTTCATAGTTTTTTTTATTATTTAAGACGAAATGAGTATTTTTATCATCTGTATTTTTATCATCATGATTATTATTATAATAATAATAATAATTATTATTATTATTATAATTGATCTTAATAAAGATGTTATTAATTATTATGGTTATTTATTTATTTATTTTCTCTTTTCGAGAGTTGGGGTGAGTTTTAGACTAGTGCGGATGGACTACATGCTTGGCAGAGACTGTGCGGACATCTTGGACACCGGTCTGACAACTTCTGGATCAGACAAAAGCTCACGCTTAGTTCGCGCACAGTCGTTAGAGGCATGTGCGGACCGCACAGTTGCGCTATTCAAATAAAATAATTATTATGAAATGAAATTATTTTTATTAGAGATTAAAGTTATTATTATTTTTATTATTATCATTCTTTTATTATTATCACTATTTTTGTTTCATTTATTTATTTCTTTTTTTATCTCTTTTCTTTTCTTTATTTTTCTTTCCCCCTCTTTTCCTCTAACCCTAGCAGGCTGCTTCTTTTTTTTACTACTCTCGTCTCTCTCCCATTTGCAGCCGCCACCCCTCCACTCTCGTCCCGCTCCACTTCTTCTCCCTGGTTTTCCCTGCCCGGCACCTCCCTCTCCTCCGCGAGCCGCCTCCCCTCCTGTTGCAGCACAACCGGGTAGCAGCAGCGTCCTCGGTCTCCTTCCCCCGCTCCAACCTGCTGCAACCGGCCGCCCCTGCTCCCTCCTCCCACACCTTCGACGACCTCCCTCCTCTATCGCGCCACCTCGCATCGCCCCCCCCCCCCCTGCTCGACCTGGTCTGCTCCAGGCCACCTCTACCCAACAGCCCCGCGCGACACCCGCCCCCCCGGCCAGCCGCCGCAGCGCGGTATTTTTTTTCCGGCGACATCCCTTCCTCTTCTTCCTCCTCTTCTTCTCTTCTTCTCCTTCCATTCTTCTTCTTCTTCTCTCCTTCTTCATCCTCTTCTTCTTCTCTTCTTCTTCTTCCCTTCTTCTTCTTCTCTCCTTCCTCTTCTTCTCTTCTTCTTCTTCTTTTTCTTTCCCCTGTCCGCCGCACTGCACCCCCGCCGCTCGGCCCTCCTCTTCTTCCTCCTCTTTTTCTCTTCTTCTCCTTCCTTTCTTCTTCTTCTTCTCTCCTTCTTCCTCCTCTTCTTCTTCTTCTTTTTCTTTCCCCTGTCCTGTGCGCATCAACCCCTGCCAGGTTCTTTTTTTTTAGTTATTTATCATTAATTTTATTACTATAATTATTATTAATATTAATATTATTATTCTTATTATTATTATTATTATTCATATTATTATTATTATTATTAATTATGATATTATTAATGTTATTATTGTTATTATTATTATTATTATTAATATTATTATTGATATTATTATTTCAATTATTATTATTATTATTATTTATTTTGTTGTTATTATTGTTAATATAATTATAATTATAATTATTGTTATTATTATTATTATTAATCTTATTACTAATATAATAATTATTATTATTATTACTATCATTATTCATATTCTAATTATTATTGTTATTATTATTAATATTATTATTATATTCATCATCGTACTCTTGTTGGTTCATGAGTTTTAATTGACGGTGGGTTTTTATTTGTTGGATTAGGACATTTAGGACCCGCGCAGGGCGTTTCCGAGTGAGCGCCACCGCCGCGCCTTGTATTTGAGGTTCCGTCATCGTCGCGCTTTGGTTTCAAGGTGAGCGCTTACTCCCGCCGCTTGGTTTCGAATGCTCTGGTGAGTTTTGGATGTGTCTGAGTCCTTGGTTTTGTTTATGCAGAGTATTAGACTTGGTCACGTAGTCTCGGACACACGTCGTGTCATCGCGCCTTGGATCCGAGGTTGTTTGTCGACGCGCTTGATTTTGAGGTAGGTCCCCTTTGCACTGCTTTTAAAATTTAAGTTATATTATTTCATGTTGTTTGCGCACCCTAATTATTCAAAATCAACATTTTATTAATTGTAATAAATATGAGATAATATACGATAATTAATTTTTAATATAAGAGGGTAAATTTTTAAATGGTTATTTAATGTCAAAAGGAGCCGTTTATTTTATACACGACACATGAAACATCCTTTTTACGAGCGGACACCCAATAATGAAACAATGCCCGTTTGGCTTTTAAACATAATTCACGGAATGTAAAACAGAGTTCTGGTTTAATGAGAAATGATTTCTTTTGAAGCATGAACAAATACTTTGGTTCGTTTGAGAAATTTCCCGGTTGGCTCTTAAAGTTTATTTGGAAAAGGAAAATGGTTTGGTTTGGTTTATAAAAATATTGGCAACCTTTGAAGTAGTGTTTTGTGGTTCTTTAAATTGTTTTAAACTGGGTTTTGTCTCATAAAGATGTTGAACCTTTCGTTGAGTGGTGTTTGAGAAATGTATTAAATGCCCATTTGTCACTTTATGGAAAGCGATAAAAATGTTTTGATAAAAACCCTCTTAGGGCGACTCTCATGCCTTGGTTGCAATTTATTGTTTGGGAGGCCGCGCTTAGAGGCTCCCGGGTACTTGAGTAGAAAAAGGCATGAGGTTGTTCCACGGAGTGGCTCGGGTGATGCCTGTTGTGCTTTATATATATATATGTATGTGATTGGATGCTCGGTTGGCATTAGTTGGCTCACCCCTTTTTCAAACACTTGAGACATGGGAATCTGGCATATTGAGAGAATATTTTAAGAATGATTTCTGCACTGGTAGGTTATGGTACTGACCAGTGGCCCATAGTAGGTGGATATATTGGGTTTATTGCTATTGTATTTGCCCTCGACCTGCCCGTGAGTGGATGGTCGAGCGTATTGTGCGTTTTGATTTCATCGTGACATGTCGATAAGGATGATTTCTCATGTATTGGTGTCTTATGGTTTATTCTCGATCTCCTATGTTCACCCATGTCTATTCAGCTTTTGTAGCTTGCAGTAATGATTATGATGCTCACATGTATACCTACATTGCCCTTGCTGTGTGTTTTACTTTGTGCATTTTGGTGTATTGTTTTCCTTGGAAAGTTATAAATTGCTTTTGAATAGGTTTCTAAAAATTGTTTTCAAATGAAAGTGTTTAATTCCCTTTGTACAAATTTGAGAATTTAAACATCACTTTCCCCTTTTTCCTGAAATGTCATTGGCACTAATGAAATAAACCCCGAATTTGGAAATGGTAAAGGGCAATGGTTCGTACTTTGTTTTTAAGTAAAACACTTAGAAAAAACATACTTTTATAAATTGTAGTTCAAACTTGAAAGGATGTTTCTTTTATTTTAAAGGTAGTGCATTGGGAATAGATATCGGGCTACCCTACTGAGTTTTAATATTCACGCCTATAGTTGTTTTCTGTTTTTAGTGTTTGTGCAGGCTATAGCTTGAATGCGCTCGCCTAGGGTGACGCTTGATCATTGAGTCGGAGAGCGACCCGCGAGGTCGCACGGAGTTGTTCGGACGTCGTGTTTGGTTAGTTTGTTTCCTGTTTGTTCCCGTTTAGTCACTTTATTTGGTTTATCTTTTCTGCGCTACTCTATATTATTTTCACTGTCTTATTTACTTATAATGGGAGAAATCGTTCCCATAGCCTCTGTTGATGCCCTGGCACTTGTCGCCAGCCCGGGAGGATCGGGAACGCCTCTCGGGCCATGTCGCGGACCAGCTCGGGTGACCGGTTCAGGGTTGACCCGGGTTGGTTCGTGACACATTCCTTCACTCTAATTACCATCAACTTGGGGTACAATTATGTGGCACCTAGTTAGGAATGCTAAAAGATGGTATCATGGCCTTATTTTCATTTTGTCTTACTGTTTTTTCACTAGACAGGAGACTAGGAGTTAAAATAATTTGAATTGAACCAATACTTTGATGTAGTTTACCCATGTATAGGGGAATCCCAAATTTCTTGGGATGTGAAATTGAAGTTTTTTATTATGCTATTTATAGTTGATATTCTTTCAAAATTTGGTTACATACATGTCTTGAAATGTAATTGAAATTTTAATTATTGAAATGATGATTTCTATTAGATCAAATAACTGAGTAAATTTAATAACATACATCCTACTAGGAACCATATGATTAAAATTTCATCTATTATGCCCTGAAATATCTATATTAAGTGTGAATTTAGTGTTTTCATGTGATTTATATTGTTCCTTGTAGTGCAAGGTTTATTAGTTTTATAGAATGGTTCCAATTCGACTTATAGGATCCTGTTATGGTTTGAATTATGTGGATGACCAATTTAAATTTATACGGTGTATGGGACCTTATAAATTGAAATGGCTATTCACCTATTTTATATTTTTAAAATGGAATTAAATCCTTAAAATAATTAAAATTAAAACCACCTTTAAGATGACATTGTTCTTAAACATGAGAATTGTAAGGCCTTTATCTGAGACTAACCATAGAAATGGGAAAAGGGATATGATTATCATGTTCTAAGTGATCATTATGTGTTTTCATAACATTTAACCCTATCACTAGGAGGAGGATGAAAGTAATTTAATTTTTTAGTGAGGCCTTGTACCTTCCCTTCTATATCATTTTTCTTATTTTAATTTCCTAACTATTTTTTTAATTCTTGTTTGAGGAGTAATGTTAGGAACTATAGAGCTATGCCAATATGACGTCCACCTGTTAGACACTAGTATAGTAGAGATGAGCATGCTTTTAAGGTAGTGGTCTCTAATCCCCCTACGGTACCTCATGTAATGACACTTTAGAAACCTACTATAGATCTTACAATTGGTTCTGATGCCCAATGGCATGACAACTTTAAACAATTTATTCAATCTGTCTAGGGTGCTCCCTAAAATACCCGTACATTGTAAAAAGGTGACTCAAGATTTCTAATAGTAGTATCATCCCACCATCATGGGGGAGGGTGGACCTCATCTTGAAAAATCACAGATATAGGCAATGGTAGATATCTTGGACCATCATAATACACCTCCAGAGTAGAGATTCAAGATCCCTACCTTAAACTTATGTGATTCCACTAAACACTGGTGGTGATCATATCTCAGTATGAGTGTTATCAGGGTTTGGTTTATACAGACATCCAGATGGCCTTAAAAAGGATTATTAAATTTGAAATTTCTATTCTATCCTGATAATTTTCTAAAAGAGATAATATATGCTAAATTGGTTTTTTCTATATTTTTTCAAAAACCAACCATGTTGAGAAAAACATAAAAATTATCCCAAAGATGATATTTTTTATGAAACCCAAAAACTATTTCCTTTATTCAAAATAATAATATTTTATAAATTTAGCAATAAAAAACAAGTAAAACTTTTTATTATGAAATAGTGGACCCTTTTAGACCTTAAATTTTCATAACCATATATTATTTAATTTTAATAATTAATCATTTCTATTATTTACTAAGAACTAGTAAATAAATTTATACCAGGATAACATTTGTACATATATTTCATAATGAATATACACTTATCAATACCCACTGAAAGAATTACCATGTCATAAGATTCATATTTATATAATTGTATTTCCATAGTATATCATGGTTTGTTTAAGATAAATGTTTTTATTGTTATTGGATATAAAACATAGAGTTTAGTTTATTTAAAATAAATTATAAAATATTTTATTGTTCATTCAACATCCTTAGATAAAATGTTTCATCAACATTTCACCTCATGTTGAAAAAGGGTTTAAAAAATTTAATGAATCAGTTATAAGGATAAGTAGATAAATATATATTATGGGGAAAATAAATATCAATCCATATTGATTAAATTTTCTCTTGAAAATGAATTTTGTAAATATTTTATGACTTGGAATCTTTTTATGTACTGAATTTCCTATAATTCATGCATTTTCCATTTTGAGAATAATACTTCTGAATATGATTTAAAAAATAGATCTTGAATATTAAAAAATATTTAATATATAGGTTTCCAATTATTTATCACAATATGTCTTGTTTTGGTGGAGTTCATTTACTATAATGAACCAACCCATGATACCCTCTATGTTTCCATGGGAACTGATTCATCACTGGCCCGATGAAAATTATTTATCCCCATGGGATAGAAACTATCACCCGAGCATAAAAAAACATGCAGCGAGAATGGTTTCATGATGTTGAGGATTTTCACATCATGAATTATTTTCACATCATAAATAATGTGATCATGGATTATTCCAAGGTTTGATTCATATCGTGATAAATATATTCAATGAATGTATTGGATTTATAACAAGAACCATGTATCACCCATATTAAAAAAAATAGATTGATTCTAACTCCCACTGAACCCAAGAAAACGATCTAAAATTATACAAAAGAGTATACCTTTTTACCAGGATAACATAATCTATACACCATAGTAAAATATATCCCATTGAAGTTATGTGGAAATGGGTTCTCCTAGAATTATTGAGGAAAAATTTCCTTTACTGATGACTTTGGTCCCAAATCTCCTAAGAATCCAATCCTTGACCTCACAACACATTAACAAAAATAATAGTTTTATCAATTATGAATCAACTATATCCACTAGATTCTCAATAAAATAATCATTCAGCCACAACCAAATTCTATCCTAACTCAAAAAATGGGATGTATTGACATGGTACTTCCTTGAAATGATATATTTGGTAAAAAGCATGAATAAATTTCAACTAAGACAATAATGCCTATTGATTAGAAAACCAATATAGTTTCATAGTGATATAAAATTTTCCAACAAATATCATGGGAAAAATTTACTATTTTCCCTTTGGGTATTGACCCAACCAAGGATAAACTTTCATGGAATGTAGATCACTAATTGAAAAATTCCAAAGGTCAACAAAAATGTTTCATATACAATTTATTCTAACTCTAAGATGAAAAAAAATTATTGATGTGAAACTTGATTCCTTAGTGATGAATCCTAAATGAGAATCAATACAATAAGAGTGGAATAAACAACCTATTCCCAACAATGTGGTGACCATCAAGGGAATGTAAATAATGTCTCAAAAAGAGCCATTCTAGTCAAATAATTGCTACAAATAGTGTAAGAAAACACGATAATACCATAGAGTTGTCTCAAATTCCACAAAAATTAAAAATGTAAGAACATATAATATCATATTAGATCTAAATAGATTATTTTTCTATCCATCCATCTATGGATGGTAAGATGTACTCAAGTTAACCGAAGTCCCCATTGCACCTTATTGACTCTTGTAGAATATATAAATAAACCTGGTATCCATATCTAATGGAATGGAAGATATAATACCATGTAAGTTTATAATATTATTGACCTACAAAATACCCAGATCATCAACCTTGGGAGTTTTTCTGATCAGAATTGAATGAGATGATTTTTCAACCAATAAATCGCAACCCTAATAAATTTCACTCCTTGAGTATTCTATGGAAATCCATTAATGAAGTCCATGGAAACCTAATCCCATTTATTGAATAGAATATTAAGAGGATATAACAATATAGATAGCTTCAAGTTATCTAACTTAATCAAATATAAGGTTTAACAGTGATACGTATACACATAAATGTATTAATTTATACCCATCCCCCATAAATTCTATCTCATATCATAATACATCTTCATGGCACTAGGGTGAATGAAACATGAATTACTATGACAATAATACAGTACAAAACATTTAATAGAATATGGAACATCAATTTTATCCCTAATATAGAGAATTCCATCAGAGGGGAGACACCAATAATCCCCCCCACCCATATATGGTCTCCTTTATTCAATTGAACACATCATCCTACTACTATCCCTGTAGAGTAGACTCAAAAAGAGATTATGCCAACTGAATACAGGTCATAAACATACCTAGAACATCATCCTGTATGTCTAGAAGTAAGTGAATGAAAATAACTATATGGCTCCACTCCTACAGGAATTTCTAGATAACCAGTGACAGGGATTTCTAATAGGGATCATTGAATATGGAATTCCCCTTTCCAAGGTTGTAGGTGTGTCATTGTTGAACATCTAAATAATCTCCACTCCTCTCCTCTGCTTGATATTTATGTCCTTCTAATATATGATATAGATCAAACACTTTGGGTCAGAAACTGCTCTGAACCTCTACCAAAATTGATATTGTCTCCAACACTTAAGTGAGTAGATAACTATGGGGTTCTATGAAGAATGAGTTGGGTAACTACTCTTTAGAGGCATAATATGATGATATCCATATCCCACAACATTATCATCCTACATACACACAAAACCTAGACTAAAACTAAAACCATAAAATTAAACAATATACCCCTTTCTAGGCATGGGTATGATCAAAATTAGAGTTTATGTGAGAAGTAAATTCTTACCATAAAAAATATGATAATTTTCATACCATTTGATCAACAACCATTTTTTGGTTGGAGAAGTCATGGGTGAAATCATATTTTGGAAACCCTTGATGATCCACCGATAGTATCTAGCTAGACCTATGAAGCTCATTCCTCAAAGAAGTTCTCTTATTCTCCCCATGACAACTCTACCTTAACATTTTCATGATTGACTAATGGGACCCACTATAAAATCATGTTACCCAAGAACGTCAAATCATGGATTTAAAGAATTGATTTCCATAAATTACCATAAATTTTGGGTCTCATCATAATTAAAAAGACATATTCTAGTTGTCCTCTTACTCATGATTAGAACTCAAATTAACCAGGCCATCATCCACAAAAAATATGACGATGTTGTTGACATACAAATCTAATATCTTTTTTGTCAAATACAAATGAAAGATTAGTAGTATTATTTAGACCAAAAGACCTCACAATATTTTCATAATATTTATACCTACCTCGAAAAGTGGTATTCAGAAGATAAAACTCATTAACATTGAGATGATAATATCTCAATTAATGATTTATTTTTGAAAACCACTTCAAACCATTTTACTGATAACAAAATTCATACACAAAGGTTAAATGTCAATTATTCATAACCATTGACCAATTCAACTTTTTATATTCTACATAGAATCTATGTAAACTAATATATTTCTTGGAAATGATCATGGGGGATGACCATGGTTAAACACTAGTGTAAACAAACCATTCACCCTTAAATATTATAACTAGATCTTGTCCACTTTTATCTCTACTAGATATATGTCAGAAAAGTGTATAGAAATATTCTGTGTACTTAGCGTTAGAAGAATTAGAAACTCTACCTCCCTCTATGGATGAAGTCAAGAAAAATTAATCTAGGATGACACTAGGGAAATCACTAATAACAATGGATTGATCTATAAGAATGGAAAAAATCTTAGGATAAACTATAATAAAAGATAAAAACACATATTCACTGTGTGGGACGTTTTCCCAAGACAATGCATCAGATACAACCCTCCCTAAAATAACCCAAGATCTCTCATCACTAGTATGGAAGGAAACATGAAGATGATAAATGTCAATGTCAACACAATGAGAGACAATCCAATACATCATGATGATAATTTCAAAAATATCAAAATCATGATCCTTGAGATTACCTACCATCATTTCATCGTATAAAAATAGGGAAGAAGAAAAATATGAAAATCGCTACACTTTCTTCTTTACCTGAGGTGTCTTCAGCTCCATAATAGAGGAAATGAGCTCTGTTGGATGTTTCAGCACTTATATAAAATGGGTTGTTTTCATTGAGTGTAAATAAAATGTATCATATAGTATGGTTCTATAAAACATGAAATAAATATGGTTCCTCTCACTATCAATGGGACAATATCAACCCCTGTCGAATACTCCCCCACCGCATGAAGGTGATTCAATCCTGAGGCTTGTGGTTGAATCCCTATGGTATTTTAAGAGCCTGAATATACATCACTATCCTTTGAAACGAAATACCCTTGACTATAATAGGTCATATAAATAGACTATTAGAACATATTAAGGTGTAAATGTTGATATATATCTCTTTATATATTTTTGGATATGTGATAAGTATATAGGGTGTGCTCAACCTTTCCATAATGATAAAAAAATCATGTTCATAGTAATAGCTGCTACGTATGGTGAGAATAATTTCTGTAGATGAAAACTACCTTAACCTCCCATGTTATTATCATGAAACTTCCTCTTCCTTTCAAGACCACCACTGAAATAATGATTTTTTAATAGAGGAGAAATAGAAGTTAATTTTTCCAATAATACCATTTTCGTCCATCAAATCACTCTCAAATAATCTCTAAATAAGTAGAAATATCTGTGATATATACTTGTAATTCGATGCATGATCACAATCCATAAAGTATCTTCTGATCTTTCATAGAATCATACATCACAACCCCTAGAGAAAAATTAGAAAACTCTAAAAAATGATTGATGTACTCAAACAATAAGTGCTCTCCCTATCTGGTGTAGAGGAATTCTAGGGACTTAACTATCATCAATGACTCTAAATATAAATTTTGAATAGAGTTTCTTGATACTCTTCTAATAAAATCCCACGTGGTGGCTTACACATACCATTGAATCCCACCACCACTTATTGGGAACCTGGATTATGAATATTTCTTATGTCAAGTTCATAGCCATTTGTGTATCCAAGAACATGAATACCTAATTGGTTTTTTGAAAATATTACTTCATATTTTATGATCTATTTGTGAACATAAAGGATAAGAGATTAATAAGTAGGAACTATTTTGATCAATACCATTCTCCTCATGCTTCTAGATGCACCTAAAAAAATTGGTTCTGAACTCATGGTATATACTAGTCCATTACACAAACTACCCATGTGATATCCTATAATGGATTATAATCCAAAGAAGGATTCCCTTCATGGTCCTCTCTCAATGCACCCTCAAATGGAACTAATGGAAGAAATCTATGAGGCATTAATCAATATACCAAAATAAAAATAAATAGATCATATAATGGTATAATAATAGTTTAAAAATTAAAACCACAATAAAAAAATTATTTAAAACCAAAATCCTAATACATGATACAAGAACATATCATCTCATGGTAACATGAGGGTATTCATGATAGGAGTAGCCAGAAAAGAATTGTAACATACCTCTTCTTTCCTAAAAATACATTCTTATATGTACCAAAAAACCAAATATAAGAAAAATTTATGACATACCACATCTAATTCCAATTGTAATGAGTCGACTTGGGATAATCTCTATATTTTTTCCCAAACCAATTTTACACTAACCTGAAGGGTGTTCCATATCCCCAAATGCTAGAAATTAGAACTCAATATCGAAAAAAAGGAATATTGAATAATTTCACCCAACTAGAAACAAGATACAGTGCATATATATATATATATATACAAGTGGAAATAATAACTATATTGGAAATATGTAATAATAAATCATGTGATGTTGGTAGAGATAATACATAATGTATAATGATATATCTTTGTGGCACATGTTAAAAAAAAGGATATCCAAAATATGAAAAACTACTCCATGTATTATGTGGGAAATGTCCCACCATCCCACCACCAGGTACATGTTCCCACATAACACGAACCTCACATCCTCCCTATGGTTACATGACTTTTCATGAACCAAAGATAATACAATATCTAAAAATTATTGAGGAAATGTGAAAGGTGTTAGTTAAATAGGAACAGTAATATCCCATTGAGGATTTTCTTATGGAATCTTTGTGTAGTAAGCTCAATATGTTAAATTTATTGAAAATAAGGCATGATGAAAAATTTAATTAGTTTTTATATCAAAATAACTGTTTATAAATCCCCTTGTCCCATAGTTATAAAAACATATTAACACCATTTTCCATAAAATGTTCAAAAAAATTTCACCTTAATAAAAACATGTTTATCAAATATAATATAGGATAAAACCAAATGAAAATGGTAAAATATTCCAAGGGTAACTTAGGTTCTTGCTATTTAGGATGTCTGTACATCAATAATGACTAGAATTCATAACATTTCCTAAAAACCCATTCATAATTATTTAGTAAATATAGAAAAAACCTAGAAATAAAACCCTCACAAATGTCAATCAAGTCCAGAGGTAAAGTCATTTAAATCTAGGGACAAAAGAACATCCCATAAAGTGAATACCCTTACTATACCTAAAGACGAGCCCTAATATCTACAACCTTCACCACTATACACAAAATACTATTTTTTAACTTCAAATCATATAAAAATAGATTATAAATTTCATATTAAAATTTCATGCATTGATTTCAATCGAAACATTATTTGAAAACCATTTCACCATCATTTTTGAATTCATTTAAAATATTATTTTTTGTACCTGAAGAGGGGGAAAATTTTTCGTGAAAATTATACATAAAAAAAATAAATCAATAAATAAAATATTATGAAAATTTATGAGAAATAATCCAGAGAAATTATAGTTCATATTTCATATAATAGAGATGGAACCACCAATGAGAAACATGGGTCTAACATTACCCAGAAAGGAATCCAGACACCTAAAAGAGATGTAAGAATAATGAAAAGTACACCTAAAACAGATTAATTTTTTTACTGAAAAATGTTCCAAAAGAAAATAAGGACATTATATATGTTGTATCAACACATGTCTAAGGATCCTCATGCTCCACATCATAAACAACACATTATCTGGCCCCGAGATGAAAAAAAATATGAGGGAATATATAATAGATTGAGAGAGATTATATCTCAATCATGAGACTCCTAAAACACAACCAATGTCCCTACTAAAGCAAAAAATAAGTATTATAAAATAGAAGAATAGGAAACAAATTTACCTAAGTTATATAAACTAACCAAACATAGATCAGACACCAAATAGATAGATATATAATTGAATATATAACATTAGTATTCCCAGATTAAAACTATGTTTTGATGGAGGAGGATGGTTTTCTAATGAGATAGGGCTCAAGATAGAAGTGAAAAAAACTCCCCTGGTGTAAACTATTCACATCATGAATCATTTTTAAACATTAAACCTTTTATTCATTGTTTATTAATATGGATAATCCAAATGGATAATATTAAATTCAAGGTAGGAATTGGTTATTCCTCCCATTCCCAGAGGTAGACCAATAAATAACTCAATGATTTCCTCTAATGCCCTATTATCCCATGTAATACACTCTTAAATTATAAAAGAAAACATTCCTTTCTATTAAGATGTTATATTTTCCATTGATAAATATAATGTGAGAATAAATATTTGTTTGATTTTTTTTCAAAATTTCTTCTTTTGGTTGTATTTATAGATGTTATTAAACTCTTCATTATAACATAAGATAAATAACCATGATAATTTCTTAATTATTGAAGAATAAAATAATCTTGTAATGGATCACATATGTATAAAATAATGAAAAATTATTCCCATTGTTTCTTCTAATTAATAAAAAGAAAAATAGTATTCAAATGTTTACCCAATACCTAATATTAATTAATTATATACATCAATCTCCAAAAAATATCTAGTAACCCAAAAATATTAACATAAATCATTATATAACTAATTATCATTAAAAATATTTTAAAATATTCTTGATCAAATTCAATACAAAAAATAGGAAATATTTGATCGGATATTCTTCTATGATCAACATAACATTTATCCTGAAATAACATTGATCAATCATAAATTCACATACCAAAAATATATATATATACAAATAAAATATTCATTGAAACATACTAATTCATTTTAAAAATACATTAATCAATATAAAACAACAAAAAAATATTCTTCAACAAGGTTACCCAATCATTATTCATAAAAAATCAATCCAATAAATTATTTTATTTTTACTTTAAACATATAATGGTGTCAATATAGTTATATTATTAAAAACGAAATTTAATTATATAGAACAAGCTAATGTTTTAATCTCATTGATATTTAAATTTTTATTCCAAAATTATGATAACCACTTTATTCTCGTTAACTATAAATTTTTTATCGTCGATGATGGTTTCACAATTAATGGTTATGTGTTAATTTCAACATATTTACCCAATAATATTCTTCCAAAATACCTTCACATTAAATCAAATTTTAATACTATTAGTAAAATGTACTATAATTATATATTAAAACCCAATAATCATTTACCAAACTATCACTTGTCACATTAAAATCCCATAACATATAACCTCAAAGAGATATCTTTTAATTTAAAAATATTAGAATCCTTTAAAATTTTCAACCCATTATTGTATATTAATCGCATAAATTATATGCATATTATATAATCCTAAATATTTATGTTATTTAAATATTCTCTAATACCAACTGAGACCACACAAGACTCATACACCTGGATCCAATGCTAAAATAATAATATTTACATGTTAGTTATGATACTGAATATAGAAATACTGTATTATGTGATATATAAATAGTAAGAGTTTATTCTCTTTGATACTGATGACATTTTATTATTTGGTTTCTTGATAATTTGGAAAACCATTATATATAACAAAACCATTTCTTTCCCCAAAAAAAGGATATTTTTTTCATTATACCATGATTTTAATTTTCTTTATTAATATATCAATAAATCCAGAAATATTGTCCACACACGGTTCCCTTCTAGAAATAGGTTATGTAATTTCATTATTTGTGAACAATGTAAATGGAAATATATAAACAAGTGAGATCGGGTTTTGATTAAGTGTAAACATGAGAGATCTTAGTAAATGATTGTATGTAAGCGTAATATTTTCACAAGGAGAAGATAGGATAATGAAAACAAATTAAATTCAATCCAACTCATTAATATATCATAAATCACGATTCATGGAATAAAATTCATAATAGGACATGTGATTCAAAATAATTTGGAATCATCAATAATCAATCATTATCAATTAGATCATATCCTTAGAAAGTAACAACATTCCATAAATGATTTTGATAAAGATAAAAGATTAATTTTATAAATTACATAAATTTTTTGTTAAAAATAAATAAATACATCTATTTTATAGTAACCTTCAAAAATAAAAACTCTTAGAAAATTGGGAAAAGGATTTAATTTGTAAAACACTTGAAACCTGTAAACAGTAAAAAGTATGTGATATTAAAAAACAAATAAAAAATTAATTTTAATCATTTGTAAAGAAAATAAATTTTGGTTTAAATAACTATTAAAAATAATATATGTATAAAAACCTTTGATTTTATTAAAGAACATGCACATGGATGAGAATGATTCTTGGCCCAATAAATAAGTAATAAATTCATATTTTTGAAAACAAATCTTGGTCATTTTAAGCACTGAAAAGAGGGAGATTATAAATTATACATTAAAATTTCATAAATAACCATTAGAGAAGATAAAAATGGTACCTAATGTATAAGGATCATATTATTTCCCTCAAGTAAAATTTATCAGTGATAAACATAAATTGAATTGAAATTGTAACATATAACCTTATAGCTATTGTTGTCTCTATATCCAAACCACATGAAATAGAGAACCTTATATTTTTTGAATCCCCATTGGTTTCCATAAAATACTCAAAAAAATTAATTCATGGGAAATAAATAAAAAAAGTAAATAATTGTTGAATATGTCATTTTATTGATATAAATAAAATTGAGATGAAAAACCCTTATCCCAAATATAGATATTAATTTTATTAATTAATAAAATCATATATTAAAAAATAGATTTATTATAAATATTTAACAGATGCATATTCATATATATATTACTATATATCATAAAAATATAATTTTCATTTACCAATCTATACTATTTTTTCAATAATATAAATATTTTGTTGAGAAGTTGTCTATTTTCTATTCATGTATCTATTTATGGTTCTGATCATATAACCATTAACAATTTTTAATCATCTAATGTATCATAATCATGTAATATATAGAATATTTATTCATCTGGTAAAATTTAAAAACCAACCATATAGGTTGGTGGTGAAAAAATAAAAACATTGCTTCATGGTCATCATAGTTTATATGTAAACATGAATATTGTTTAAATTATTCAATAGTTTGAATTTATTAATTGTAAATAATAGTATACAATGTAAAAAATCATTATAATATAATATATACCATTTATATATCCAATAAATGAGTCCTCATTACTATTCTTTTTATGGGTATATGAAAAATCCACCACATCACCTAATAGAGTTTGTAGTCCAAAAGTATGCATGACCGACAATATCATATACCTAGGGATATAAGGGAATGAGTATTGAAAATATTTTATCATTTAGTAATCATAATTAAATTATGAACATCATATATATCCATTAGAACAATCAATATAACCATCAATGATAGTAAATAAGGAAAAATAATATACACTGCTTCATGGAAATTGTATTACATATGTACAATTGAGTGATGTCTTTATTTTCCATAATATAATAAGGATACAGATTATTGATATATTATCAGCATAAAAACATTTTAGTATAGTAATGATCTGATTTCATAATTTTAAATTACTTATAAATGATTTAGAGGAGGTTAGTGATGAGTGAAACATGAAATAAAATACTTAATAATTTTTCCTCCATCACCTATATACATCATTATCTTACAACTTATTCTTCATGAGAGGGTTTGTTTCTTCAACTGGGAAAATTATGTTTTGGTGAGGATGGTTTGGAGCGTATTTAAGTTGATATCACTAAAATTAATGTGCTCTGGTGGTGTTTAGAAGTGAGAAGTGGAGGATTCCTTTTATTACAGAGGTGGGTGTGAATATTTTAAATATGTCAAACACTATTATATAATAGATGTATTACTAATGAAAACTATATCCAAATATAAAATTAAATAATAAAATAGGTCCATGATCTAGAGAAAACTATTCTATAAAATATTTATTAAGAAAAACATAAATTGACTTTATAAGGGTATTTATATAAATGATCGACCTAGTCACCACACACATCCAATTCCATAAGATGTGAACAAAATTATAGAATCATAAACGACCATCATGATATTACCTCCACAACTTCCCTCTTTTAAATGATTTCAACAACCTATTAGGATTCAATATAATCATGTGTGACATCAATGGTGAGGTTTTCACAAATTTTAAGACATTTGATCCCAGCCAAAATCATTATCCATTAAACATTCCTAGATAGAAACATCAATATTACCATTTCCATAGTTGAGTAAAATTTCATCCATAGGAACTCATAACTGTGATGAAAAGAATATTTGATGGCCAAAATCATTTCTAATAATTCATCATTAAGAGAATATCTATTATCAATAAAATGATAATATAAGACTTTAACGAAGCCCATATGGGTTCTAATTTCACTCCCATAACTTGAGGGTCCAAGTTCTCTAGAAGCCGCCCACTGAATATTACCTTTCATCCATTATTAATTCGGAGGAATCCATCTAATTGATTTCATCACCAAGGGTTTGTTGACACTTCTAAAAACAGAAAAGTTCCTTAAGATGAAAAGGTCTTCAATATCATTTTTATTTTACCTATTTTAATTTTTTGATACATCAATGACTTCCCTATTTATGGAAATTATCTGTACATACAAGTATTGGGTCTTATTTTCAAATGAGATCTCATTGATAGACCTCTATATAGATGAAATGATAATAAAATTTTATATTAGTAGTATTACTTGAATTTTTTCAATGCTAGAAGCCTTGGTGATGGATCTCATCAATCCTCATATCTAGTCATATTCAGGTTGATGCCAGAATAATATTGGATGTATCTCAAGATCCTATATGAAACATTCTGAAGGCATAAATATGATTGATGTTATCTTTATGTTGCAGATAGAGGTGGTGGAAAAATTCTAGGGGTATCCTTGTACACTGTAGAATTCCATGGGTTAGAAGCCTCCTTCTCCATATTTTCCATACCAACAACTTGAATGTGGGAGTCTTGAATGTAATCCTAAATTTTTATATCCATGAGTGAAATGTAGTATAACTATGCAAATAGTACATATATAATTCCATGCAAATAAGCTGGCTAGCCTAATTTGGTTCCCATATTAATATGTACCTATCAATATTCACATAAATTGAAAAATTTATGTTGATTTTAGCTAGATGTACAACATAAACATGATCATTTCAATTCATTCCACAAATAGAGGTCCGTTTTTGAAAATTATTTACTGACACTTCCTCTTGCAGGGGCCTGAAAACCCATGTTTCAGTCCAGCGGTTGAGAGTGGGAATCCAGCAGAACAAATATTTTGAAAATTTCAATAGATCCTTGTAATTTTATTTGACCGATGTCCATATAGATGATAATAAATATGTGGAGTTCTCATTTAACAGTTTTCAGTGATTATACTAGAAAGGAACTCCCAAGAATTATCATCATTGGGGAGAAGATTCCATGTGAATTTAGTAATAGTGTTTCATTGAGGTGTCTCAAATATTTTATTCCAAGGCCACCAATGTCAATAGGTATGAAATACTATATTCAAGCTATCATGATAAGAATATTTTCTAGACATAACAAATCCAGAATTTTTTTTATCAAAACATGAAGATCATTGGTGAGTGATTTGGGACCTCTGTACATATAAAAGGTTAAAAAACATGGTGGATATCCCAGAGTTGACTGAACAGATTATTCCATCATGAGACATTGTTTTAACATTCTAAGATTACATTTGGGATATTATCTAGGATTATATATTTACTAGATATCTTCTCTTTAAATTACCCTAGAAGAAGGCTACCCCAAGGTGGGTGAAGGATAGTGGTCATCCCTTAACTACCAGAGCTTTTGTAAGAACCCGAATCTTTTTTTAGGTATGTCATTCCTTTTTCTGGAGTTTTTTAGAAACATTGGATTTCTGGAAATTATTGAAGTGCACGCCGTGTACTTTCTGAGTACACGTCATGTACTCCTTTGTCGCTCGAATCCATGAGCTGGCCGTGTCCGGGCCACACACATGGTGTATAGAGGCGATGTGGTAGCCGCTTAAATCGGTGTATGAAAAAACAGAGTACACACCGTGTACCCTAGAAGTACACGCCATGTATTTTTTTTTATTTCATTAAATGGACTGGGGTCACGCCTAATGGACAGAACACACTCCTTCAGGTTCTTTGCCAGAGAGCAACCCATACGGCCGCGATTCATCTCTGAATTCCTGAGCTTCCGTCTGATCTCCGTTTCAGCTTCCGTTAATTACATTGGAACTACAACGGTGGGTTCTTCCTTCTCCTGGAGCCTTGTTTTCCAATTTATCCTCTTTCGAGAGTTATCGTTGGTTGAGTGTTTTTGACGTTCTCTCAGATCCTTGACGTTCTAATAGAATCAATCATCGTAGTTCATGTATATCGTCCTCCTAGCATCGAGGTAGGTGTTTTGTGCCTTTTTGTAGGAATTCTGTGAATATTCTGTGCAAATTCCACAAATAACCTTGAACGGGGTGTTGTGTGTTTCTTGTTTTTCTCTTGTTGTTGCCTGCTTTTATTGATTGCTTGAGTAGAGGTAATTGTTTGTGAATAAGGTAGTTTTTATGGTACTTTTGATATTTTACATGCTTGTTTTTCTTGTTTGGTGTTTTTCTAGTCTCCATGCCTAGTTGTAGGATAGTGGAACTATTGTACTATTTTGCTGTTGTGCCTCAATAATGATATCCAAGTAGTTCTTGAGGTTTACTTGGGCCGATACGCACACTATGCAAGTTTGTTTTACACAGGGATAGGAGAACCTAGTGTAGTGGACAATAGGGAGAATGGATGTAAGGGATTCTCCAGAGTGTCTTCAATTTACGATGCGAGACCACATTGGGAATTGACATTGAGGGATTCCGCAGAGAGTATGAAGTTCCTCGACGTGGGCCACATGGGGAATTTATGTTGAGTGCTTCCCCAGAGAGCCATTAGTATGATATGATACTATAGGGGGAATTGGAGGTGAGTGCTTCCTCAGAGAGTCTATTATTTTGCTGAACTAGAGGGGTTAGACTGTGTGTTCCCCTAGAGGGTTTCTAGTACTTGTAGATTAAACCTTAGGGGTTAGACTATGAGAACTAACCCAAGGTTAAATTTTGTTCTACTTGGTTGAGTGGATGTTTCTTGTTTTTAGATTATATGCTAGAAACTTTGTATTGTTACTATTGTATATTATCCTATTTACTGCATATTATACCTTACCTGCCATATATTCATTGACTGTTAGGCACAAATCTTTGTGTGGATGCATATTGGGACTTTGTCTCACACACTATTTGGGTCATGCTTTTGGGCCCAAACAGATTATATTGTTGCAGGTTTAGATAAGGGAAAGTTCTCTTCTACTTCAGGTTCTTGAGTACACTGGAGCTGGAGAGCATGGGACTAAGCTGATGCTTGCGATGCTGAGGAGTTGCTCATCTGTTTTTCTTTTTTAATTTGGCATAGTACTGTATTCCACATTGTGACTTGTTTGGTTGTTTTCCTAGACATATATGTATCATGCTTCATTTACATATATTTCTTCTCAAGTTGTTTATTTGTTAGTCTTCCACTGTTTATCATTTACTCGTGTATGTATGTCTACTGCTTCTGTGATTATTGTTATTTGTTTCTATTCCATTGTGTACTCTGCCAATGAGGGCATAGTTTCCCCACTATAACATCTAAGGCCATCGCTGCTAGTCGACAGCCTCTGGCATTTGGGGAAATGCGCTTGAGGCCATGTGACCAACTAGGTATGGGGTGGCTCTGGGTGGATTCCAGAACCGGGACGTTACAAAGTGGTATCAGAGGAGTTCTTTCCCCTTGATTTACTATTTGGATCCATTATCCAGGGATAGGATAGATTCAGTACTTTGTAATTAGCTGTGCCTCGGAGTAGGTAACCCATGTATAGGGAAAATCCATACTACCTTGATTATTGCAGTTTTTTGGTTTTGAGATTTACGGTTGTTATGATTTCACCTAGAGTGATTCACTTGACTTGTGTTGTTACTGTTGTTACTATTCTAGTTCTATTTCTGTCACAACCTGATTGGATGAGGGTATGCCATCTCCTACATCATATATTCGCTTATTAGAAATCACATGCCATGCATTATTTCTATCCCATCAGGGGTGCATTAGCGATTGAAGGTTGTTGTGATAGACTTTGTGTAGATTATGCATGATGTTTTATAGATGCTTGATTGAATCTCAGTAGTTTAATAGAAAGGTTGTTTGTTTTGTACCTTGCTTAAATGAATGCCAATTTTTAGTTCTTGAGGTGTTATGGTCCTTCTTAAATCTGAAATTGGTGAACCATTGACTTGTTTTTCTTTATATATGAATGTATTGGATGCCAAGCTTTGATTCGTGGGGATTATGGGCCCTCACGGATTGTAATTTGGCACTTCGTTGCCTTGTTTTCTCTGTTTTCTGGGCTTTAGTGTAGTTTCTGAGATAATTCCAAGAAAAACCCGGAATACATGGCATGTACTTTATATATACACGTCGTCTAGTTTTTAAACCGTGTCACTGACTGTGTGAGCAGAAACACGGGTTGTGAAAAACCTCCAGGAACAGACCGTGTACTATAGTTACACGATGTGTGGTAGTGAGCGTGTACCTGGCCATGTCACCAACCACACGGGTCGGGGAAGCTTGTGTCACCCACACTGTGTTGTGTATGAACACACCGTGTATCCTTGTCCTCAGTACCCAGACATGTCATGAACAACACGGGATGATGATCTCTCATCTTATACACACCATGTTTTTTTGGAACACACCGTGTACTTGGCTGTGTCGCCAACAACACGGGTCGGGAAAATCTTCAAGTACACACCGTGTTTGTTCAGAACACGCCGTGTTATCTCAGCCGTGTAGCCAGCCATGTAACTAACAACACGGGTCATTATAACCTTGTCTACTACACATAGTGTCCACAAGGAACACACCGTTTGGTCTCAGTTTAAGAATACCGTGTGGGTTATCCATGCAAGGAGACACAGGAAGGGGAGTGGAGTTAAGTACATGACATGTAGAGTTTATACACGCGATGTAGTCATGTTTTGTAAATCTTTAGTGTTTCCTTCTCTTGCTTACATTTTTTAATCCTTTGTTCTATGTCCATGTTTTTTCTATTCTAAGGTATGATTTTGATCTTTCAGAGATATGCCTCTGAGACTTCCTCCAGTCGTACGTCAGCTGTCAGGAAGTGATCAGATGCCAAAAATGGCTGATCAGGGACTTCCTGCGGATCCTCCAGTCAGTACAGCCTTGGCACCGGCTATCATACCTATTGCAGTCATTGATGCGCAGTTCATGGATGGTTTTATGAGGATGATTCAAACCTTTCATGGAGCACTGCCTCCTGCCACGTCTATGGCAAACTTGACATGGGTTTTCCAACGGCATCATCCTTTTACTTTTTCAGGGGAAGGAGGACCACAGGCTGCAGAGTCCTGGATGGAAGGCATGCTGACTATCATAGAGCATCTGAGGACACCTCTTGATAGGTGGTTCGAGCTCGCTACCTACATTCTTTGAGACTCGGCCAAGAGGTGGTGGGATGTGATCTCACAGGCGGGACATCAATAGGTTATGGCTTGGGAGGTGTTCCAACGTGTGTTCTACGACTACTTCTATCCGGAGACCCTGAGGGCTGATTGAACCCGAGATTTCATGAGTATAGAGCAGGGTACTCTATCTTTCATGGATTATTCCTCTCATTTCACTAAGATGTAGCATTTCACACCCCTTCGGGATGGTAGTGGGGTGTTCTTGGCAAGGACATTTGAGGATGGTCTCAGGCGGGAGATCCGCTCACAGGTGAATCTCTTCTAGTTGACTTCTATCACTTCCATCGTCCACCAGGAACTGATTGCAGAGCGAAATCTGAGAGACTCTGGAGCTACGAGGTAGGGCGGTTCGGCTTCCAGAGCTAGTGTTCCCCCAGTTGACAGTAGGAAGCACCATAGGGAGTCTACACGTGGTGATTCGAGGAGGAGAGATACATCCTCGGGTAGAAAGATCGTATGCTACCATTGTGGAAGGGTATGGCCCATGAGGCCACAATTCCAGAGAGATCTAGTGGAGTGCCGATCTTGAGGCATGATGGGTCACCATCGGCGTTTCTGCCAGGTTTTTTCACCAGTAGCTGGTGACAGGGGTTCTTCAATGACTCCTCATTCAGGAGCAGCACCACAAGTTTCTCACCTGCTAGGGAACTGGAGTTCTTCTGGCCGTTCGGGTTGAGGTGGAGGTCAAGGTCGTGGCAGTTATTCACTAGTACTTCAGTTCCAGTAGGGAGGATCAGCTCAGAGTGGCTAAGCACAGTCACAGGGCCATGAAAAAGGCCAAAATTTTGCGGTGGAGCAGAACTGTCATGAGAAGAATCCCAGACCTTCTATAGTTTGTGGTACAATTTTAGTAGCCTCAGTTTTATCTTCAGCTCTTTTTGATACTGGTGATATACATAGCTTCATCTCGGTGGCTTTCACGGAGAGCCTTGGGCTCTATATCCTTTCTTCTGTCGACTTGTTGACACTAGACACACCTTTGGGGATGAGACATCTAGTGTATGTAAATGCAGAGAGTTCCCTCTCAAGGTTGCAGGGTATCATTTCTTATAGGACCTCTATTTCCTAGAGATGACAGGTTATGATGTCATTCTTGGGATGGACTGGTTGGATCCCTTCCAAGAATTCGTCGACTGTTATCGTTGTAGGGTGAGTTTCATTTCACGAGAAGGTTAATCTTTTCTTCATAGAGGTGAATGGGATGTTCAGGCGAGTCTAGCAGGACTTAAGCATCATGGGCTAGGAAGGGTGACAGCCTAGATTTCTAGTCTTTATCTGGATGACCATGGGACTTCATAGTTGGACTTTCCTCCTGTGGTGGATCATTTTAGGGATGAATTTATAGAGGGATTTTCAGGTTTGTCTCTTGAGCACGTGGTGGACTTCTCTATTGAGCTCGTACCAGGAGCCGCACTGGTTTCTATTCCTCCTCATAGGATGGCTACACCTGATTTTCAGGAGCTCAAGAAGCAGTTGGAGGAGTTACATGAAAAGGGTTTCATCCAACCCAGTACTTCTCCTTGGGGATTTCTTTGTCCTATTTGCGAAGAAGGCAGATGGTACCCTTAGCCTCTGTGTGGATTATTGGAAGCTGAACCAGTTGACGATCAAGAACCGATATCCCTTGCCATGGATTGATGATCTCTTCGATCAGCTTCGAGGAGACCATGTGTTATCGAAGATCAATTTGAGGTCCGGTTATCATCATTTGCATGTTAGACCATCAGATATACCTCTTACAGCTTCCAGAGTAGGTATGGTCTCTACTAGTATATGGTTATGACATTCGGTCTCACGAATGTGCTAGAAGTTTTCATGGCACTGATGAACCGAGTGTTTCATCCTTACTAGGATTCCTTCGTCGTGGTCTTCGTGGAAGATATCTTGGTGTACTCTCACACTCGACACAACCATGATACCCATCTTGAGATCGTTCAGAGTACACTAAGATAGCATTGAATATATTCTAAACACATGAAGTGCCACTTTTGGATGGACCAGATTCACTTATTGGGTCATGTTATCTCAGAGGAAGGTGTATCTGTGGACCTAGAGAACGTGAGAGATGTAGTTTCATGGGAGAATCTGAATAATGTTTTTGAGGTACACAGTTTCCTAGGGCTGGCTGGATACTACATACACTTCATTCATGACTTTTCACACCTAGCAGCACCCTTGATAGGTCTGACCAAGAAGGGGGAAAATTTCATATAGTCAGATTCTTGTGAGTCAGCCTTTAAGGAGCTGAAGGGAAGGTTGACGTCAGCACTGATACTAGTCTTGACAAGTCTAGGTAAGAGCTACACTATTTATTGTGATTCTTTAGGTATCGGGCTAGGCACTGTACTTATACAAGGATATGATGTTGTTGCATACAGGTCTCAGCAGTTGAGGCCAAATGAGAGGAACTACCCGACATGTGATCTGGAGTTGGCAAATGTTGTTCATGCCATATGCTGTTGGAGACATTACCTTCTAGGAGAGCACTTTGTGGTTTTTTCCGACCAGAATAGTCTCAAGTAAATCTTCACTCAGTGTGATCTAAAGCTGAGACAACGCAGGTGGTTCGAGTATCATCAGTCATTTGATTTCAAGCTTGCCTATAAGACGGGAAAGGGAAACGCAGTGGCAGATGCGTTGAGCTGGAGAACTCAGATTCAGGCAATTCAAGAGGCCAGAAATGAGTGGCATCTTATGGATCTGTTCTCTGAGATGCATCTGGAGGTGCATGACAGACAGGAATAGACATTCCTATCTTCTGTATCTGTTAGCTCTACGCTTCTTGATCGGGTACAAATGAGGCAGCTATCAGACTCAGAAGGCTTAGTCCTACGGGAGAGTGTGTCAAGAGAGGACCCTCTCCTTGGATGGACAGTGGGCGAGGATGAGATCTTGCGTTTCTAGGGACGCGTATGGGTTCCAGAAAACATACGTGAGGAGTTGATGCAGGATTTTCATTCCTCAGTTTGGGCAGTTCATCCTGGCATCACCAAGATGTATCGGGATCTTCATCGCCAATATTGGTGGCCAGTTATGAAGAGGGATGTTGCTAATTTCTTCATGCGGTGTTCAACATATCAGCAGGTAAAGGCGGATCATATGTGACCAGCATGCCTTTTACAACAGTTACCCATTTCTGAGTGGATGTGGAAAGATGTCACAATGGACATAGTGACCGGATATCTGAGGTTTCCTTGAGGGAACGATGTTGTTTGGGTTGTCTTCAACAGACTTACGAAGGTTTCTCACTTCATACCAATCAAGGAAACCTTTATTGTTGATGATCTTGGATGACTATACATCTGAGAGATTGTACGTCTACATCGAGTTCCACACTCCATTGTTTCAGACAAAGATGTGCGCTTTACTTATCGGTTCTGGTATGGGATCCAGAAGGCTTTGGGTACACAGGTACTTTTGAGTACAACATTCCATCCCCAGATAGATGGCCAGTCCGAGCGTATGATCCAGGTTCTTGAGGATATGCTCCATGCTTGTATCCTAGACTTTGGAGGTTCTTGGAAAAAGCATATACCTCTAGTGGAGTTCTCCTACAACAACAGTTTTCAGATGACTATTGAGATTGCACCTTATGAATCTTTGTATGGTAGGACATATCGATCACCCTTATGCTTTCTGGAGGCAGGAGAAGAACATTTTCTGGGACGTCATCTTGTTCAAGAGACCTCAGAGCAGATAGAAATGATTCGAAAGAGGATGGCTATAGGAGGGTCTCAACAGAAGTCTTATGCTGATCAGTAGAGACGACCTCTGGAGTTTGATGTCGGGGATAAGGTTTTCCAGTGTGTCACACCGAGATTGGGACACAAGAGGATTCAAAGATAGGGAAAGCTTTCACCACGGTACGTCGGGCCGTTTGAGGTATTAGAGAGAGTTGGGATGGTTGCCTATCGGTTGTAGTTAACTCAGAGGTACAGATCCATGCACGATGTCTTCCACGTTTCTCAACTCCGACGTTACTTTTCAGACCTGTCTCATGTCTTTCAGCCCAAGGAGGTTGAGCTCGAAGAGGATGCATCGTTTGAGGAGAATCATATCCGGATTTTCGATCGCAGTACGAAGGTTCTCTGTGGGCGGTCTGTTCCTCTAGTATGGCTACTATGGCAGCACAGGCGAGTATAGGACGAGACATGGGAAAGGGAGGCTGATGTACGATTGCAGTGGCCGGAGCTGTTCAGGGTTTCTTCTTCTCCGCATCGTTAGGGAAATCCCGGGACAAATTTCATTAAGGGGGGAAGTTTTTTAGAACCCGGATCATTGTTTCAGCTATGTCTTTCCTTTTTATGGAGTTTTTGAGAAAAATGGGATTTCTAGAAATTTTTGAAGTACACACCGTGTACTTTTCGAGTACACGTCATGTACTCCTTTCCGACTCGAAGCCGTGTGCAGGCTATGTCCGGGCCACACACACGGTGTGTAGAGGCGATGTGGTGGCCACTTAAAGAGGAGTATGGAAAAATAGAGTACACACCGTGTACCCTAGAAGTATACACTTTTTATTTTCTTTTCTTTTTCATTAAAATGACCAGGGTCGCTCCTAACAGATAGAACACACTCCTTCTTCAGGTTCATCATCCAAGAGCGACCCATATGGTCGCGATTCTTCTCTGAATTCCCGAGCATCCTTCTGATCTCTATTTCAGCTGTCGTTGATTGCGTTGGAACTGAAACGGTGAGTTATTCCTTCTCCTGGAGCCTTGTTTTCCAATTTCTCTTCTTTATCAAGTTATCATTGGTTGAGAGTTTTTGACATTTTCATAGATCCACGATGTTCTAAGGAGAATCAATCATCGTGGTTCATGTATATTATTCTAATAGCATCGAGGTAGGTGTTTTGTTCCTTTCTGTAGAATGTTTGTGAATATTTTGTGCAAATTATTGCAATACCATTGAATGGGGTATTGTGTGTTTCCTGTTTTTCCCTTGTTGTTGCATGCTTTGCTTGATTACTTGAGTAGAGGTAATTGTTTGTGAATAAGGTAGTTTTTATTGTACTTTAGATGTTTTCCATGATTGTTTTTCTTTTTTGGCTTTTTCCTAGTTTCCATGCCTAGTTGTTGGATAGTGGAACTATTGTAATGTTTTGATGTTGTGCCTTAGAATGATAGCCAAGTAGTTCTTGAGTTTTACTTGGGTCGATATGAGCGCTATGCATGTTTGTTTTACACAGGGTTGTGAGAACCTAGTGTAGTAGACCATAGAGAGAATGCACGTAAGGGATTATGCAGAGTGTCTTTAATTTACGATGCGGGACCACAAGGGTAATTGATGTTGAGTGCTTCCTCAGAGAGTCTGTAGTACCTCGACATGGGCCACAAGGGGAATTGATGTTGAGTGCTTCCCCAGAGAGCCTTTAGTACGATACAAGACTATAGGGGGAATTGATGGTGAGTGCTTCCTCAGAGAGTCTATTCATTAGGTGAACAAGAGGGGTGAGACTGTGTGTGTTCCCCCAAGGGATTTATAGTACTTGTAGGTAGAACCTTAGGGGTTAGACTGTGAGAACTACCCAGAAATTACCTTTTATTATACTTTCTTGAGTGGCTGTTACTTTTTTGTAGCTTATATGCTAGAAACTATGGAATGTTTCTGTAGTGTATTATCCTGTTTACTGCTTACTGTACCTTACCTACCATATATTCACCGACTGTTAAGAACAAATATTTAGGTGGATGCCTATTTGGACTTTGTCTCACACCCTGTTTGGGTCAGGATTTTGGGCCCAAACAGGTTATATTGTTACAAGTTTAGATAAGGGAAAGCGCCCTTCTACATCAGCATCCTGATTGCACTGGAGCTGGAGAGCATGGGACCAAGCCGAGGCTTGCGATGCTAAGAAGTTGCTCATCTATTTTTATTTTTTACTTTGTCTAAGTACTATATTCATCATTGTGACTTGTTTGGCTGTTTTCATAGACATATATGTATTATGCATCATTTACATATATTTCTGCTCCAGTTGTTTTTTTAGTCTTCCACTGTTTATCATTTACTCATGTATGTATGTCTATTGCATCTGTGATTGTTGTTATTTGTTTCTCTTCTATTGTGTACTCATCCAATGAGGGCATAGTTTTCCCACTATCATATCTAAGGCCCTCGCTGCTAGTCGGCAGCCTCTGGCATTTGGGGAAATGTGATTGAGGCCAAGTGACCAACCGGGTACGGGGCACCTCTGGGTGGATTTCAGAACTGGGATGTTACAGCTTTGGCCACTTTATTCTTTTTTTATACAGTCACCCTAAGAAAAAAACCAAAAAGGATTTATTTCAAAAAAAACCTACCATGAAACATCTTTATAGTGCCCAAAAAATATTTTTTGTATGAGATGGTTCCTCCTATCATCTTTCCCAAGAATTAGAATATCATAGGAATAAAATATATATGATAGAGTGAAGATCCCTCTTCTATCATTTATTTTCCAATAAAGGACATACTTTAAAAGATCATTAAGATATATATTAATGTAATTATTGTCCACATCAAATAAGAGATCAAAAAATGGGTCCCCTAAATTGACCCCTAAAACATAGAAATAGGCCTTCTAGGGGGACATTGATTATAATAAAGAGCCTAAAAATTCTATTAATGGAAGCAATTAAATAAATTAAACCACTAAAAAAGACATTTTTTCTGAGAACTACAATGATAAATCGTAATTTTATTATATCAAAGTCCTTGGAGATTTTAATTTTGATTGCAAGTTTCCCAACATTAATTATTGTTTTATTATGTTAACACATTCAGGGGAATTGAGTCAGTTGTTTTGGATTATCCTCCCTAGTACAATTCCAAATTTTTTTGAAGAGATTAAAACCTTGGAAATCCCTCTCATCCATAAGGAAATGACATTTATAATGATTTTTGGGACTGTGTTCTCTTTGGAAATAGGATTGAAGTCTTTGATTCCAACAATACATTCTTTTTTTGGGATCAAGGAAATGAAGTTAGAAATAACTTCATAAGGCATGGAGGACAGGTTATAGAATTCCCTCACATCATTGAATATATCACTGTGCACAATTTCCCAATTAATCATAATGTTTTTATTGGTGATTCTAGCTGACCATTAAACACTGTCAATGTTCAAGGAAAACATAGTTTTCATTATTTTTTCCTCATCATGGGGTTCAATAATCATCTTTTTTTGATTGGATTTGATATTTGGATAAAAAATATAAATCATATTATGAGAGTTTCTATCCCCTGGATCTGAAGAAAATTCTTCAATATATGTATTCAAAACACAAGAAATTTTATTTTCCAAGATAAACAAACATCCACTAAGGGCAAGGGCTATAACCCCTCTTTTATCTATATTTTAATGATGTAAAAACTGTAAAACATGTGGATTTATATCCTCATAATTTAGAAATATAATATTATACTATCATCAGTCCTAGATCTTCTTATGTTTGAGAAATTCATCCACCTTGGGGAGATCATGTACCTTATCATAAGAGGGAACATTCTGATTTTGATTTTAATTTTTGAAATGAACCAGTTGATATTCTCTATCCATGATTTCATTTTCAATGCTATAAAAGGAGGATTTGGTCCACTATTTTTGAATAAATTTTTTGTTTTTAGATTTTACAGAAATTATCTGGTGGGGGCGAACAAGGAGATTAATTCTCTAAGAACCAATAAAAAATTCTCTATATCCAGGAACAACAAGCCATGAATTGTTAAAAATGAAGGGAAGGGGATCTGACCTTATTATACTAGTGAAGCTGTTAAAAACCATGGTATTGTGAGTAGAGTGAATCATGGGATGTGTGAGACTAGAAACATCAAAAAAATCATTCTGATGAGAAAACTAAAAATATCATCACTCTGGTTTGCTAACATGTCTCACATTTATCATGTATCTAATCCTTGTAAAATCATTTACAAAAATGGGTACATCATCAAATATGAACTTATCATTATAAGAGATGAACTCAGAAGCTTACAACATACTGAAGTGGGCACCAATTTTTTTAAGGTATTAAAACAGTGTTAAAGTCACCCAATATAACTCATATTTTATGAGTCTATATAGAAATCATATTTATATATTTCTAGATACCCCTTATTATAATATATGAATATGATTCATATATAAATGTTAGAGATATATCATCACCCTACATTCTATGTGAGACTGAACTAGATTGATGAGTTTTTTAAAAAAATTAATTGAATAATATCATGATTTAAGAAACCAATATTCTCCACATCACTATCAAATATTTTCTATGAAACAAAATTGTAACCAATGGATTTCTATTTGAAGGATTTCCAATATCAAAAATTCATTTTGGGCTTAAAAAAACCAATGAGAATTGGTTTTTTGGTCACAATAAAATGTCTTAGGGCTATAACCAAGGGATATTTCCCATGCCATTAATATTGCGATTAAAATTGCTTCACATATTGAGTGGTTCTACCTCTAGTTTTATGCGCCTCATCCTATTATAATGAAACACTAGTCTTATTTCACTTTCATTTTCTTCTCCTCATGTGATTCTTTATCCCCTATAATTCATCACAATTTTCATGTGGCTTATTTGAAGTAGGTATTTTATATTCATCATCCCACAATCTTCTACTAAATGGGGTGGATTTTTTTGTGGACTTCCCCAATTCCTTTTGTATGTTCTATGGAAATATATTATTAGAAGCCTTCTATGGGGGAACCACAATGAAAGGTTACCCTTTGGAAGTGTGGAAAACATTTAATCATGGGATCATAAAGGTTGGGAACCCAACCCCTAATTATACTATTGCGAGGCTCTCTATGAAGATATATTATCATGTTCTTGAAAATTATCAAATTTGAGCATATGTGAGTTCTGAATATGGGTCATGCCGGAAGACTCATATGAAACCTCATCTTATCATTTCTCCTGAGAAAATACCTAAGTGTTGTTTTTAGAAACCCATTCTAAATAGTTTCCATTCGAGTGTTGAGAGAGATCATGTGTTTGTCTCGGTGAATTCAAAGGATCATACTTCCCAGGAAGGCCTACATGTGTATTTTATATAGAAGTTATGAAAAAATCATGACCAATATACTCTTGGATGTTCAATTATGATTTTTGGTCAGTGGAAATAATTAGAGTATGGTGAGACTCAACATACATAGGTGGATCTCCAGCCAAGTTCATATCTATAATGCTTGTAGAGTCACTATCAGAGTCATGTTATCTATGTGTATAATCCCCTAAATTCAGCTAGATCATCAATCACATGTTAAAATATACCATGAATTGATTCCCACATAGGGAAGGTGCATACATGTTGTAAGTGGAGGGCTTTGGAAGGCTCCCCTACCTCTAAAATCCAAAAATAGAATCTTGGTCACTTTTCAGACCAATTATCACCTTTTGAGGGTGGGGGTAGCCTTAAATCCTAGGTCTAATGGAGGATCAATACAATCCTTAGAATTAAGGATATGGTAAACCTTATCCATACCTTCTCCATGAACCCTTTTCACATGATAAATTATCTTTCCCCATTTCATTTCACAACCAAAAAAATTGGACCATTTTTACTTAGATGAAAGTTATCCAATGAAGTTATAATCCTTGTAGAATTTTGTTTAAATCTCATATAAGATCTCCAAATTTATTTGGTCTTCTATTATAGTGATAAAAAATCATCAATTAGTATGGTAGCCTTATCAACCTCCTCCACCACTCTTGAAAAGTTCCAAACCCATAGTTTATTAGTTTATCTTTTAACTCTATTTGGATTTTCAAATTCCGAGGCAATATGTCATAGGATCCTAGGATGAAAGTACATTCAATTGAGTATTGAGATGTGAATCTATACCAATTTATGGGTATTACATAAATTCATGGGATCAATATTTTTATCCTATTATTGGATCCTTATAAATACAAGCCTCAGTGGGATGAAACCAAAAATCCACACTCTTCACTTAATCTTAGAAGAATGGACAACAATGTGAAGGTAAACCTTTATCATGGTAGTCATCCACAAATATTTAAGCCCACGGATCAGAGTAATTAGGTTAAAAATATCATTGAATCACTATATACTCTCACCTTTCATAGTTAATAAGCATGGAATGATGGAGTAAATGCAATGCTTAATTGTTTCCTTCATATCCCCTTGGATGGCTGAGACATGCACAATGTGCACTTTCTTGATGAATCTTCTATGTTATGGAATGATGAAGTCAACAAATGTTAGAATTTATTTATATTAGACATAATGAGAAAATAATTCTTCATCTTAGGGGATTATAAGGGCATCACACCATACAAATTTAATTTCTTATAATGAACACAAATATGAAATAACCCTTTGTTCCCAAAAATTTTAAGTTGGATTGTGGCCGGATATGGCCTATTTCATATTGAAGTAACACAAGAATCAACGAGCGCACAATCTCCATACTCACTAGAGTTCCCCTTTCTCTGATACCTCAATGTGTTAATTGATATCAACATTAAGGTTTAAATATCATCATATATGGAAACATAAGAAAATTATTTGTTATATAATAAAAATTATCTCTTAGGTATACCCTATATTGACCATTAACTTATTAAAAAGATACATTGTCATTAAGGATTAGTAATGAAATTATGAAAATTAAAGTGTATCATAATTGGATAGTGGATGATATTATATATCATTTAAATTTTAGGAAATAAATTAAATTATTTTTATAAATTCTATAAATATTTATAAATATATTTTAAAAATTAAATAACATTTAAAGTAATTCACAATATTTTTCACCTATTTTGACATTAATGGTATCAAGAATAAAATTAAATTCCAATATATAAACATTTTATATTTGTAATAAATTATAATTAACCCAAAAATTCACGAATAACTATAATTTATCCAAAAAATATTACTTTTATTGTTTCAATAGACTTAACATGTTTTTACATTTCTTTCACAGTCATTACATTAGTGATGCATATGATTTTTAGGTAACTATACAATTACCAAAAATTAAAAGAAAATAATATCATAAAACTATTTTATTCATATTAAAAATAACTAATAATTACCATTTATTTAATATTTCTATTATAATGAACGTTTCGTAGATGTATTCAAATAGAGAGAGTGAAATTTATTAATTATCATTTACGTATAAGGATATAAAAATTATTATTAAAGGATTATGGATATAAATTAAAAAAATATAGAATATCGGTTGAATTTCATTGAAATATAGTAATATAATGAAATTAATAAATGTTTTTGAGAGATTTTGTGACATTATCTATATGTTTTAAACCCATTTTAACCATTTTACCTTTACCATGGTGATTGACCTTTACAATGGTTACAATAAATTTTCACCAAAAATGAAATTAACCATATAAAATTTTTTTTAAGATGGATTTTAAAAATATTAATTCCTTTTAACATATTAAACTTACTAAATTTTTAATAATTATTTTCAATATATGTTTTAATAAGACAATACAAATAGTGTATAGATAAATTTATCATTTTAAACAAAACAATTTTTTAAAACTAAACTCATGTCTAATCTTGATTCTAATTGAATTAATTTCATTGGATCAAATCATAGGATTCATATTTTAATTTTAGAAAGAATTCAAAATTAATGGAACTTTTTGAAAACATGATTAAAATTTAAGTATAAGAAATTATTTTTACTTGAATATAATCATTACATAGATTTAAATAAATTGAAACATTGTCTTTTAATATCAAGATCAATATTTTTAAATGTAATTATATTATTTGTTCAAAATATAGTTTTTCTATCAAAAAAATATTCATAAACATTTCAGTAATTTTTATATCATGATATTTCCATAAAAGTGATCATAATTGTAAAATAAATATTTTTCATTATTTTCCAAAAAATAAAAAATTTATGAAAAAACCAATATTAACCCATCGTTACTTTAGATAAGATGTAACAAAAAATAATATAATTTCCTCAAAATAAAGTTAATTTTTTCTAAATATAATTTAAATGAAGTAAAATTATTATGAAAACCTTATTTTTAATAAAAATGACCCCTTTTAAACATTAACTATTCATAATAGTATATTATTTAATTCTCATCATTAACAATTTATTAATTATTTCCTAGTAACTAATTAATAAATTTATTTTATAGTAATGTTTTTTATATATATTCTTAATGATATTACTCTAGTCATTATCCAACAAACTAATAACTATTGAATAATAGACATATTTATATAATATTAAATCAATAGTATATCATGGTTTTAAAAGATTGATGTTGTGTTTCCTAGAACCAATAGAATATATTATTTATTTAAAAGATATTACATTATAAAATTAGGGGGATTTAAAATGACCCATATCTTAACATTATCTCAGGTTGGGTCCCAATGGGTTGGGATGTAGAATAGTAGAAGTAGTGTAGTTTGAGTGTAAGGATAAAGTTTTTAGTTAGTATGCATGTTTGGATTTGTTTGGAAATATATATAAATATTTTAAATGGTCATGTATATCAATTTTCCATGGGAACCATGGATAGTGTGGTGTCCAATGTAGGAATTTACATGGATTATAAAGAGAAATTGACTGAAATGACACTCTGAGGTACAGATTGTGGGGATTAGTCAATAAATAAAATAAACTATATGTTGTTAATTGATGATCATTCTTGTTTTCCCTACATTAGATCACCATGATAAACATGAATCAATATTTGGTTCATCCAATCCAATGAAGTATTACAACAACAAATAGATATATTATATTTTAATGTAGTGGTGTAATAAGATATTGTTCCAGTTGAGCATCTCTCAACTAATAAGGTATGGGATGAGGCATTAATTTAGTGTCATAGTTGAGAGATATCCTTCAATTATGAGTATATACATATTCTATCCCATTTATTGTTAGTGAAAACAATTATATTGAGTATATTCTAGTTTCAATTGTGTTGGAAGTGACTACACAATGTTTTTGTGTGATGAATTATTTCATTAGAAGAGTCGTCCTATATCCAGAGACAACACAGATAACAATTTGATAAACGGTTGAGTGGTTTCAAAAAAAATATCAATTCATATAGTTTAAAAAACTATTGTCTATAAGGGTATCCATACATTTGGAACTATACAGGGTTCAATTATCCATTAGTGGGTGTCTTTTTCCAATATCATGATAATACTTCTCTACTATGTAAAGAGAGTGATCCCTTATCCTAGAAGGTTTCTATCCTATGATACTAAAGATATTTCTTGTTTTAAAGAATTTAGAGTATCTGTATAGTAGTATAGGAATAGAAGGTATCATGTTGATAGCCCCATAGTTCACAAAGATTGGATTGGTCATGATTTGTGATGGAATTGATCAAGATTTTCTATTTAGGAAGATCCTTCAGATAGATAGTTATGTATAAGGATTCTATATTATGATTCACCTTAAATGTTAGAGTCTTTGTGTCAGTTTCAGAAGATTAAGATTTTTTTAATTAATATTTACCCTAAATTTAGCTTATGGATTTATTTACTATATTTAGAACACATATTTTAATGGAATTCCATATTGAGATTATAAACTCTATTACAAAATCTATTATCAAAGAAAAAGTGACATATTTTGAATCAATTATATTGAAAAATATTTTTTTTGGAGTAGTTCGAAATGTATAGTGCATCAATACACTCTAAAAATCATTATATTCCAATACCTCATTTCATGTGAGAAGTTTAGATAGATAGAGTTTTCGGTTAATACATAAAAATTATTTATATGGTTTACCGATATTATGTGATGGTCATGGTATGATTTTTTTCCTATCATTATGTACTCAAATTAATGATGGATTATAAAAAATCTATTGTAACAACACTATTATTTCCATGGTTAATAATTCCATGTGGTTATATTATTTAGACCTTATCATCAAGAGAGTTTCCCTAATGGGGTTCCTCTTTTAGTTAACCATTCTAGTGACATGAGTCTACCTGTAGTGGTGTAGGTAGTTTTTCTTGGGATTCCATCATGGCATAGATGTGTCCAAATGGAAACATTCATTATTTGTATTGTTTTCATTGCAACTATTATTTTATGAATTAAATTTTTTCGAAATATTTGTCATATTATTAGAAGAAGTGTCGAACAAAATTTATGGCATAATCGTTGAATTATCAACATTTTGGAAGATTAATAGCATAGAATGATTCACAGTTTTATTGTGTGTTGACCCCCTCCCTCCAAAGATACCCCTTTTCGGAGGGAAAAAAAGAAATAGAGATAATTACCCCTGATTCAAACCTTATGTAGGTCCTGGGTTGGTGACCAGAACCAAGTGTATATAATATCAACGACATGGAAGTTATTTCCATTTTTATAGAACAATATCAGGAGTTAAGATATAAAATTACAAGAAAATAAAAGCAATAAATATAAAAGAAAATCCAAAATCCGCCCACATGTATCTTCACAATGTAAACTGTTATAAGAGAAACAAAACTTAAAATTATGTACCAAAAAATAAGCTATGCAGCGACATGAGAAATGACCAATGGTCTGAGCAAATACTTGTCACACGGCCCACATAATCATCCTAGAAACCTAAAAATAGTATATATATGTTGGGTTATCATACAAGTACACTCAGTTGGAAAAATCAAAATTCCCTAATCCACACGTTAGAAGATCCTAGAAAATCACCTGTTAGAAAATAGTAGAAGCCAGCAATACCTATCAAGGAATACTAACCACCCGAGCCTCACCAAGGAAAACTCACCAAATAATAAAAGTTAAGTAAAGTAATTTAATAAGCACATTGGTATTTGGGTTCCCCACACCACTACCCACTGGTGAACTGCTCATACCCTAATCAAAAGCAACCTGACACTACCACAATCTTCCACAAGCCCCAAATCACAAAAACCTGGTCTAAAAACCACACCATATCTTGCCTGAATACACCTGATCCTCAACCCACATCACATCTCACCTGCAGACACATGTGCCTCATCCCACATGACATCTCTCCCACAGACACCTGGGCCTCAACCCACATCACATCTAGCCTACAAAACTGGGCTCTAATCCCAAAGACACCTGGGAAAACATACCTCACCCATAAATAAATGGGCCAAAAAACCACACCACAACCTTCCTGAAGAGTCTTGGGCTACTAATAACTTGAAGATGGAGTTAATAGTTGCCAATTACCAGTCATATATCCACTCACCCCGATGTTGGTAAGGACACCACCAACCATAGAAATGGGGGTGTTTGAAATGTAGTTGTAAACACATGTGTGACACGCATAAAAATCATAAGTAACTAATAGTATATGTATATGTACTAAATAGTCATCCCAACCAATTGGTTTTCAAAACAACAACCTTCCCACACAAAACTACCTTTGTTTCTACCTCAAAATCCACAACCACATAAATATCCTTAAACCTAATTCATAACCCCCAACCATTTCATGTAACCAAAATTCATTATTTATTTAATAAACCATCTATTTTTACCCATCCATATCTAGAACACTACTGAACACATCACAAGTAACATCCACACAATCAGCCATAACACACTAGAAAGAAGGATCAAGGTAAAACAACCCACTGCACACTCCCTTTTCATGAACACCCATCATACCACTGCCACCGAAATTCTTCAATGTAATGTGGCCCTATCATTTCTCTCAAGAAGAAAACCACCAACACACCTCATCACAACCACACTTGGAATCCCTAATGCATAACAACACCACACCCAGTGACATAAATAATGAACAACTTGAAACTGTTTCCCCGCTTCCCAACAACTTCCCAAATGTTGTCCCACTTCATAAAATGTTTATTCCTTCCACAAAAAACCAAACTATCATCCTATGATTCCATTACACCACTCATACCTTTCCATACACATAACCACACTCCCATACATAGAACCACGTGACCATCACAAACACAAGGTCGAATAGAACCACACACGGCACATAGCCACACTAAATTGGAAAAGTTTATTTAGACTTAGCTGCATTGTTTATTTAATTCGACATTCATTATTTAGGTGTGATCATTGAACAAGTTCAATCATGGGGCAACCATTCATTTATCTAGGTATACATGAATAATCAAATTTCTAAATTTACAGTAGTGATTAAAAATACATGTGAATTGAGACCACCAACATACATGATTTTAAAAAGAATAAAACCCATACAATTCACAACATGGATGAATGATAACAGATAAAAAATGATCACTATCATCATCCTCCTCGTCCCCTCATTTATTATTATGGTTATAAAACCTTTTATCATATGATGTCTGTTCATATTCAAATATGGTCAATTAAGATTAGAATTAGGCCGTATTATCAATGATACATGAGTTTAACCACCCCACATGATATTAAATTAAAAGACAGACTAAGGATCCCCATATAGAATAATAGTCGATCAACAACTCCTTCTAGCACCAAAACATGGGTGTGTGAGCTATCCAAAAGACTCCAAGGAAAACTAGTTTTATTGTTATGACACCGATGCGACTCCTTGGGGAACAATAGTTCTAGTCACATGATGAGATAATAGAAACAAATGGTAAGTGATTGTCTCATCTTAGAAGGGAAAGATCATATATAATTGGAAGAGATACAGATACAAAGTACTTAAAAATTGGATCTTAGGTAGACCATGTGGCTTAACTGTTTCATATTCTATGGGGTATTAGGATATTAAGGATATAATAATAATACATAGAGATAGTGGAAATAGCTTAAAAAATTCTAAAACATGATATGTAACTCATTTAATATCAAATTAAACATAAGATGGGTGAAATTGGAAAAACTATGAAAAAATAAAAAAGAGTCACCAATGGGTGAGTCACCGAAAACAAGCCATCGATTCCTGGCATGACAACGCGATTCACCGAATTTAGTCACCAATAGTGACCTACAGACAATTAGTCACTGATGCAACCTACCAACAGCAAGTCACTGACACAACCTGCCAACACGTGCTACCAACATTGAGCCATCGATGCTTTCCTACGGACACTGAGATACCAACGCGACATACCGACACTTGGATCAATGATTCCAACCTAACGATACCCTGACCAACTAATTCCTTTACCTACCGACACCTTAACCTACCGACAGTGAGTCATTGATGCCACTCACGGATCTTGGCTCACAGACACAAATTTGGAAATTTGGAAAACTCATCAAATGAGTCACAGAGACTCCTTAGAACAAATATAACATAGGATTTTTACAATGTAATGGACCGGAGTGTTCTAATCCATTATATTAGGAACCTATCAAACAATTCTCCCCCCACCCAAAAAAATTTAAAACCAATCCCAGAATAAATAGGGGTTGAAATAACCACCACATAAGATACCTCTCAAGGATAAACCACCATATGTTGTTCAAAAGATAAAGTGAAACATTAACATCAAAGAACACCTACATCAACACTAACTACCCCAACCGACCAAAAGACACACCACACAACATAAAAATCAACATTACCCAAACAAATGAATCAGATAAATTCTTTTCTTCATGTCAAGATACTATCTTCTTTGCATGGCCCAGACTCACCCGCACGAGTTTAATTGCATCTTCATTAATGCGTATTAATTAGGGATCAGGTCTTCCCTTCTCTGTATTCCATGATTTTATCACACACCAAATATTAAGGAAAAACTCATCTCATAGAATACAACGTTCAAGTATTACATCATAAAGCAAGAAACAACAAGGAAAAACTCCAAAAAACTCTTGGTACTAGGAACACATCTCCACTTCTCACTCCCAAGTACTCTATCCTAGGCCACCATTCCTTCACAAAAAAAGAACCAATGGAATGGTTCATCCATTCCACACCTTCTCCAGATGATTCTTGATCTCCACTGGTCATTATACAAATGTCACATTAACTTCAATACCAAAACCTCCCCAGTCAAGAACTTCAGAGTCATCTTAAAGATACTGATGAATCTAGGAAACATGAAAGACATCTTGGATCCTCTCCAATTATGGTAGAAATATCAATTGATATGCCACCTTGACAAATCATCCCAACATCTTGAAAGGTCTGATGAAATTGGGAGATAGTTTATTCCCTGTACTGATCCTTTGCCACCCACATTGAGGGGAAACATCATGAACACTTAGTCTCCAACTTCGAACTCCAATGGCCTCCTCCTAAGATCAGTATATTACTTCTTCTGGATTTGAGATTATTTAATCCTTCCACACACTCTGCATACCTTTTCTATGGTTCATTTCACTACCTCTGGACCAAGAATAGCTATCTCACCAACTCTTATCCGTCACTAGGGAGAATGACATGGTCTTTTGTACAAGGACTCAAGGGTGACATAGTTATAGTCATAGATACATAACTTCCTAGACCCATAATGTACGATCAAAATAATGATGTAGATGGTCAATATACAAGAGGGGGGTGAATTGTATACTTTTAAAATTTTCCTTAGTCAAGGAAAGATCTATGTTTAACAAAGTTAAACTAAGAAAAATCACAAAACCTCTAACACCAATTTGAGAATTGGAACCAAAGATTACAATATGATATTCTACCTTAAAGCATATAGAATCTAATCTAATCAGAGTACAAGTGTAAGGAAATATAAGAAGATTATACTTTCCTTACAATACAAAAGTGCAGCCGAAAAGAAAGTAGTAAAACTACAAGTAACAAGATATAAGTCTTTTAACCAAAAGAGAAGGGTATCAAACAACCATGGATACAGGTCCATTGATTTATACTTTCAAGAAGGTCTATCTTACCCACACCAGGGTAAGTCCTCGATACAAAGATCGGTGTCTCTGTCTTGCTATCCCCGCAAAACCTAAACTTCATGGTAGTTGGAACCTCTGTCTTCCTCAGAAAGGAAGCCCTCAAACTTCAAGGTAGTCGACACCTCTAACTTCCAATCCCCAGAAGTCCTTCAATGTATTCACCAACATGTGGAGTCACACGAAGCAGTCTGAATGAGCAGTTCAGTACACACAAGGCATGAAAATCTTCTCTCTCTAGAAATCACCTTAACAGTATGTGGTCTCTAGATCGATCAACTTTGTTTTTTAGCTCCTTCAAATGAGCTCCTATTTATAGGCAAATTTTCAATGGTCGGCTCCATCCTCCAACGGTTATATTTTCCATGAAATTAGGAGGGACATGTACACGTGTAACTCAACCAATGGTTAATTCGAAATAGAATGGACGACATCGTTTAATAATAAATCATGTATAACTGTATGCACGACATCGTTTTGAAGTGGAGCATATGTAAGTAAAATCCATAAAAATATTCAGATTGTAAGCAAATTAAAAGTCCAGAGACTAACCAAAATGAAATCTGGAGTCTATGTTAAGAAATGTTTGGATTCTATTTTATAGGAATTCAAAGTCTGGTTTCACCAGAGATCATAATCTGAACTTGCAGAGTTTGAAGTCGAACTAGTAAAATTTCTGAGTCGAACTTCATAAGAGTTCAGAGTCAAACTCAAGAAAGTTCAGAGTCGAACATCATAAGAGTTCGGGGTCGAACTATTTAAGAGTTTGGAGTCCAACTTCATAAGAGTTCGGAGTCGAACACATGAATGTTCGGAGTGGAACTTCATAAGAGTTCGGAGTCGAACTACTTAAGAGTTCGGAGTCAAACTTCATAATAGTTTGGAGTCGAATTACATAAGAGTTCAGAGTCGAACTAATTAAGAGTTTGTTGTTGTACTACTAAAGAGTTTGGAGTCAAACTACTTAAGTGTTCGAAGTCAAAATTCATAAGAGTTCGGAGTCCAGAATTCATGAATGTTCGGAATACAGAATTCGTGAAAGTTCAGAGTCCAGAATTCGAATTGTAAATTCATAATAGTTCACATCCAGAATTCAGATCCTAGAAAGTGAATGCTCCAAATCATTACATTATATGACTTCTGGGATTTTGGGTATGAATCCAGTTTTTGTACTTAAGAAAAATATTGCTATGTATAAGAAAATCTAGTTTAGGGTAAATTTCCTTAAAGATGTAAATTTTCCTTATGGAGGTAAAATTTATATTTTCTTAAGTATAAGGTGTTTGTGATTTTCAAAACAAGAAGGAATGGAAATGTCATAATTAAAACCTTATTTACTCAACAATCTCCCCCTTTTTGGAAAGCAAAAACATCCTTACGAAAAAGAATATAAGGACTTTGAAAAAATTTAATTATACTTTGAAATTAAAACTTATGTCCCTTTGTTCATGGATGAAAATAAATACAACTAACTCCCCCTTAGAAATTGAAACACTAAGGATTGTATTCTGAATTTTTGGAGTGGGGTTTTCATTATTGTAGGAATGAAAAACTTCGTAGTGAGAAACTCTCCCTTTCTTTAAGGGTATCTTACTAAGAAATTTTTCTTTCTCCTCCTTAGGAGTAGTTATTTTTCGTTCTCCCCCTTTGTGATTTTCAAAAATAATTGAAGGGAATGGAAAATAAAATATGGTACCTAAAACATTAGTAAATAACAAGATACATGCACCCAAATAAAATTTCATTAGAGTTGGGAAAATTTTACAAAGAAAGAAAATTACAAAAAAAGATCGGAGTGAGTTCATTTGTCTTCCTTTTCCTTCGGGATGAGCTTCTTTTACAAGGTTTTGAGTTTCTTCAAGTCTCTTTGGTCTTCCTTAACTTTCCTATCCAAGGCTTTTACCTTTTATTCTTGAACATTTAAAGCTTATGTCTGGGCCTCGATGGCTTCTTTCTACAACTTTATTATTTCATCTTGCTTTTCCAACTTCTCTTTAAACTCAATCCGGAAATCTATTTCAGATTTTCAATTCTGGGATACTGAGTTAAGCATTCCATTCAAGTCCCTGACCTGTTGATTCCATGAATTTTTCTCTTGGGACAGCTTTTCATAAATCTTGTTAACCCTTTTATCCTCCATTTCAAAAGCATTTTGAACATCAGCCGGAAAACTCTCAAACTGAACTAAATCTTCATCAACTATCTTAGACCACTTTGTTACCTTACTGTAAGACTTTCTATACACATCATAATTGATAAGGAATATTTTTTTTTCATCATTGTTCTTCACAAACTTATCCATGACCATGGATAAGGAATCCGATTTCTGATTCATACTTTGTTGCAGCATCTGGCATCTGGAATCTATAGTTGGAAAAATTGGAATGGTGTCCACAAACTTGTTCAGAGATTGAACCAAAAAATCGTGATCATTAGATGATGACTCCGTATCAGATAATTTTATTGGAGAATGATCTTCTTCATCCTTCACCAACATCCTTCTTGAGGTACCACCAACTTCTTTCTTCCTTATAATATCTTTTATTGGTGTCTCCATGAGAGCTTGCTTCCCCTTATCAGCTCTCGAAATGGGTTGCCCATCAAGAGATACTTCCTCTATTTCAAAAACTCGAATAATCTGGTCTTCATCTAGTTTCTATTTTTCTTGTCCTTCCTCAAGAAAATTCCTCTCACAGGATTATTGCTCATCATACAAGATATTTTCTTCTTCTTCTTCTTGCTGTTGCTTATCATCATTCTTACAAGCTTCTTCATCTCCCTTTCCTGGAGTTACTAACTTTTCAGATTCTGTCTTATCTTTATAAACCTCTACTTTTTTATCAAGGCATGTAAATCTTCACTTCCCTCTTATTATTCTTCTTCTTCTTCTTCAACCTCTTCAACTTCTTCCTCTACTTCTTCAGCAACTTCTTCCTCTACATTTTCAGAAACTTCAACTACTTCTTTTCCCTTGGATTTTTCTGGAGTGACATAGTTCTTGGCTAGAGTTTCTGATAAAGATGGTTCAGAACCGAATGTTTCTGGAATGGGAAGCATGTTGGAAGCTGACTTTGTAGCTTTTAGAAAGGATTGCACCACTTCAGCTTTAGAAAACTTGTTTTTCATCTTCTTTTCTTTTTCCTGTTTCTCTAGGTCTTCTGCAGCTCTTTCTATTAAGGCCTTAGCCTCTGCAGGGTCTAGTCCGAATTGTGGATCCATTTCTTTCCTCTTCTCTTTGTCTTCCCTCCAATTTGTTGCCACATCATCTGTATATGTTTTCTGCTTCTTCAGCTTGGGAGGAGTAGACTGAGTTTTCTTAGCCTGGGGATTTTCTTTATCAGCAACCACTTCCTTAAGAATTCTCTTTTTTCCTTTGCTTTTTGTATGGTTCTGGATTCTGTGATTCTTTTTGAGCTGCTTCATCCTCTTCCACAGATAGAGGGTAAAATTCTCTAGATTCACTGGAAAAACCCATCTTCATCCTCTTCAGGGTATCATTACTAACCAGCATAAGCTTGCAATTCCGGACTTTTGATTTGCATGAAACCTTGAAGGATTCTAAGTACCGAAATATAAGCCTAGATAGTAAAGTAGGGTACATAATTATTTGAGCACTCAAATTCCCTTCTTTAATGTTCTTGATCGTAATCAAGACATGCCTCATCAAATTTGTCTTTCTTAGATTTACCAAGAAATCTAAGACATAGATATCACTTTTCTTCAAATTATCTTTGTTGCCTCTTCTTAGTATGAGAAATTATTGTACCCAAAGTGGAAGAATATTATTGTTCGTAGTGAGATGAGCAATCTTAGCGGTCGTAGCATCCTTAAGTCCAAGGAATTTTAAATACTTCATCTTGTTGAAACTTCCTTGATCATCTTGAAGCTTATGTGAGCAAAAATCAGCTTCCCCCTGATAGGAAAATCCTACCAACCTCGAATCCTTGGTGTAGGAAATCTTATAAGTCTTCCCAAATGACCTGAAAGAAAACCATTCTCTGCCATCTTTCTTCTGGAAGGAAACAAAGTCATATAAATCTATCAAAAAATCAGTATAAACCAGATCATGCATTTCTAACTTGAACAAGCATATATCTTCCCTACCATTCAATTTTATATTCTTGGTTATAATAGAACCAAGCTTGTAGAAATCCGGATGAACTAACCTTTCCCTGAAGACTAACCACTTAGAGATCGGTTTCGTAGTTGACATATATTGAGAAGATTCTTCAACAGACATTTGGATTGAAGAATTCCAAAAGATTCGGAACGACTTTACAAAGTTAGGAACCGGGCTTAAGAAGAGCAGCTGGGATTCGAGACGTGAAAGCATTCCAAATAGATGTGGGACGTGTCTTGGGGTCCCATTTATATAGGCGATGGATGTGACCTTTGGTCTTCCAAAATCCTTCTAATGGTTGAAAAAGTTTTGATCTGATCTGATGGTTGAAAACACTACCACAAGGAATACTTGACTCCGATCTTTTGAGGTTTTAAGGAAAACATCCAGATTTGAGGAAAACTAGAATCCAAACGTTTAAAAACTCATAAAAATACCAGTAAGAAAAATATGATTACAAAACTATAAGTAAGGAAGTCATAACTTTAGTATTGTCTAGGATTATTGTTCGTAAATTGTAATATTCTTCTTGAATAAATGAATTTAAAAACAAACTCATTACGAAATTCCCAGATCGGAAATATCGTTACGAAAATTCTAGTACGAAAAATCTCGTTATGAAAGTTCCAGTACGAAAAATATCGCTACGAATGTTAAAGTAAAAAAAATATCATTATGAATATTCAAGTACGAAAAATCTCCATTCCGGAAGTTTTCATTCCAAGAATTTCAATCCTGAAAATTTTAGTTCTGAAAATTTCCATTCTAGAAATTTTAGTTTCAGAAATTTCCATTATGGAAACTTCAGTTCCGAAAAGTTTGAACAACTAACTATGAAAGAATTTTAGTTACCCTAAGTTTAAAAATAAATAGATTACATAAATTTTAGTTACACTAACAATCAACTATACTCCCCCTATGAAAAGGAGTTTATTACTGTTAGGAGAATTGTTCAACAAGATGTTAATGAAGAATGATTACCTTATGGTTATCATTCCTAACTTTTGTTTAATGTATTCAAATCTATTTGAGGGTAATGATTTTGTGAAAATATCATTAAGTTGATCTAGCGTTCTGATAAATTAAATAATGATATCTCCTTTATGTGTGTGATCCCTAAGAAAGTGATGTCTAATGTCTATGTGTTTTTCACGAGAGTGATGTGTAGGGTTCTTACTTAGGGCAATGGAAGTTGTGTTATCACACAAAATTTGAGTCTTAGTAAAATGCAGGCCATAATCTGTGAGTGTGTGTTGCATCCACAACACTTGAGCACAACAACTTCCAGCTGCTACATATTCAGCTTCAGCAGTGGAATGTTCTACAGAATATTGCTTCTTGGAGGACCAAGAAACTAATGAATCTCCTAATAAATGACAAGTTTCGGATGTATTTTTTCTATCCATTCTACATCCACCAATGTCAGCATCCAAAAATCTATTTAGAATAAAATCATTTCCAGAAGTATAAAATAATCCTAGATCCATGGTTCCCATTAGGTAGCGAAATATTCTTTTTGCTATCTTTATGTGAGATTCCTTAGGATTGGATTGATATCTTGAACATAATCATACTGAGAACATTAACTCTGGTCGACTAGCTATTAAGTAAATTAAACTCCCTATCATACCTCTAAAAGATGTTTGATCTACTGGTTTCCTAGCTTCGTCAAGATATAAGGAGTTTGAGGTACTGATGGGAGTAATTATACTCTTAGTGTTTTCATAACCATAATTTTTGAGATGATATTTAATATACTTATTCTGAGATATATAGGTTCCTTCGGGTCTTTGAGAAATTTTAATACCAAGGAAAAAGGTTAACCCACCCATCATACTCATTTCAAACTCAGATTTCAATAGACTTGCAAAAGAATCAGTTAAATATTGATGAGTTGAACCAAATATAATTTCATCAACATAAATTTTGACAATCAAATCATTTTTCATATCATTCTTTATAAAAAGGGTTGGATCTGCATTTCCCATGACATAGTTATTTTGAAGTAAAAATCCTGTGAGTCTATCATACCAGGCTTGTGGGGCTTGTTTAAGACCATACAAAGCCTTGCTAAGTCTAAAAACATGATCAGGATGTTTTGTATCTTCAAAGCTGGGAGGTTTTTCCACAAAAACTTCTTCTTGAACATAACCGTTAAGAAAAGCACATTTCACATCCATTTGAAAAAGTTTAAAATTGAAGACTATAAAGGCAATTAGAATACGAAAAGATTCAAGTCTAGCCACTGGAGAATAGGTTTCTTCATATTCAATTCCCTCTTGCTGGTTATAGCCTTTAGCAACGAGTCTAGCTTTATTTCTTACTATGACTCCATTTTCATCACACTTGTTTCTGAAGACCCATTTTACTCTAATGAAAGATGTTTCCTTAGTTCATTCAACCAAAGTCCATACTTTATTCCTCTCAAATTCATTTAGTTCATCTTGCATGGCTTTGATCCCATCATCATCACCTAAAGCTTCATCAGTGCTTTTTGGTTCTAATTGGGAAAGAAATGCAAGATGCTCTAATTCATTTATTAAGTAACTTCTAGTCCTTACAGGTTGATTTACATCACCAATGATACTATCACTGGGATGATTCTTAAGAAACACCTTACTTTGTATTTGTAAAAAAATTTCATCCGTATAGGGTAGAACGTCTTCTGGGGTAAATGTTTCAGAAGTATCTTCTTGAACATTATCCTTATTAGAAGGATCTTCTATCAAAGGTTGTCAATCAGTTTTTGAAAACACATCCAAGGATGTAGGTTGGGATGGTTTAAAAACAAAAGGATCAGACTCATCAAATTTTACATGCACTGTTTCTTCAACAGTACAAGTATTTTTTATTGAAAACACTATATGACTTAGAAGTTGTGGAGTAGCCTAAGAAAAATCCTTCATCAGATTTTGGTGTGAATTTATGTAAATTATCCTTACTATTCAGAATGAATACATTGCAACTAGAAACCTTGAAGTATGAAAGTCTTGGTTTTCTGCCATTCCATAACTCATAAGGAGTTCTATTAAGAAAAGGTCTAATCAAAACTTTATTTATAGTATAACAATAAGTACTTACAGCTTTAGCCCAGGAATGTCTAGCTATAGAATATTCACTCAACATGGTTCTAGTTATCTGTTGAGAATTTTATTTCTTATTTCAACTACACCATTTTGTTGAGGAGTTCTAGGTGCTGAAAAATTGTGAGTAATACCTTTTCTACTATAAAATGTTTCAAAATCAAAATTTTGAAATTCTCCTCCATGATCATTATGAATAGTTTTCAATGGAATATTTTTCTCATTTTTAACTTGTGATCTAAAACTTTTGAAATAAGAAAAAGTTGCAGACTTCTTGTCTAGAAAATAGACCCATGTAAATCTGGTGTAATCATTAAGTAGAACAAACACATAGTATTTTCCTCCAATACTTCCAGTTTGTGTTGGACCAAAAAGATCCATGTGCACTAACTATAATGCATCAGTCGTTGAGACTTCACCAATTGATTTAACACTAGATTTATGTTGATTTCCATACTGAAAAGGATCATAAACTTTAGAATAATAAAATCTAAGCTCCGGTAGATCATTAACTAGTTTCTTCTAAGAATGTTTACATAAGTTTCTATGGTTACGGTGACCTAGTATTCTATACCATAAATAGGAATGATCTTCCATTGCACTTAGGCAAGGTAGTTCATGGCTCTTGAGGTCTTATAGGTTCAAAGTGTAAACATTCTCTTGCTTATTGGATGAGAGACTAAAATCTTCCTTGGAATTGTGAAATAAGAATTTATCATTCCTAAAATTCACACTGTATCCTTCATCACATAACTGACTTATGATAATGAGGTTGTTCTTAAGACCCCTAACAAATAAAACATTCAAAATAAAAGTTTTACCAAGAAGAACAATATTACCTATACCAACAATTTCTCCCTGATCATTATCTCTTAAAGTTACCTTTCCTCCTTTCGTTTTGATAATCTTTTCAAAATAGATTTTGTTATCAGTCATGTGTCGGGAACATCCACTATCCATGTACCAAGTATTATTGTTGGTCCTTATTCTATCTTCTTGAAAATAAGAAAAGAATTAGACTTTTTGAATCCAAACATGTTTGGATCCGAGATTTCCAGAAAACAAAATTTTAGGAACCCACACTTTCTTAGAAAAATAGGCTTTATAAAAACCTAGAGATTGGGTTTTATTTAAAGAACAATACATTTCCCAGTGACCACCACATTGACACTTGGTACAAAATGGGGCACTTTGTGGAACAAATTAATTATTACTAAAAGTTGGTTTAGCATGGGAGTAACCAAATCCAGATTTGTTTCTTAAAGGTCATATTTGTGAATAAATTTTATCAAAATTTTCTTTACCATGGGTAAAGTTTGATAAACACTTCTTTAAGGAAAAAATTTTGGACATGAGTTTTATAACCAAGTTTTTATCTCCAAAATAATTAGATTTAGAACTAGATCTAGGCTTGAAATAAATTTTCATAGAAAATACATGTTCAATCTCTTTAGAAAGTTTGTTCTTCTCAGAACATACTTCCTCAAGATTTTTTGAAATACCTATTAAATATGCATTTTTCTTATCAAGATCATTAGAAAGATCTGATATTTCTTTGGTAAGAATAAAATTTCTAGAGTTTTCCTTATCAAGTTTTTTATTGAGTTTGGTATTCTCAATTTCACGAAGTTCAGCAAACCTAGAAACTTCTTCATAGGTAGGTAAGGTATTTTCTTCATCAGAAGAGGATTCTTCATCAGAAGAGTTATAATATTCTCTATCATTATAATATTAAGAAACATTGGTCAATGATTCATCATTTCGTACCTTAGCCATAAATAAATGATTGTTTATAGGTAATATTGCTATAAGACCAAGATTCATCTGTCCTAAAGATTCATAATCAGAAGATTCATCTGAAGAGTCACCACCACTATCGCTCCAGGTGTCATTAGCTTTTAGAACATTCTTAGATTTGGTTTTGTAATACTTCTTTCTGTTCCTTTCAGAATGAATTTCTTTACATTATTTCTTTCTGAGCAGAGGGAAATCTGGTCTAATATATCCAGCTCTCTTGCATTCATAACAAGTAACTTCTCCATCATTCCATTCTTTCCTTTCCTTTTTCTTATACTTGGATTGGAAATTTCTCTGGCTATCTATCTTGTTCATCCTTCGAGCAAGATTTTCTAACTCATTTTCAGAAACTTCACTCTCACTAGATTCGGATTGGATAATAACTTTCTTAGACTTGGATCTGGTTACTCTCTCAGGAGTCTTAGCTTTCATATGATTCTATGTTGTTGTAAAAGCAACAGTACCATTCCCATTCTTCTATTTGATGTTGCCAGCATCTCTCTTCATTCTTGTTTCATGTTGGAGAAGAGTTCCAAATAGCTCATCAAGAGAAATTTGAGTGACCTTCTTGTTCTCATCAACAGCTGTTATTTTTGATTCCCACTCATTGTTTATAATATCAATTATCTTATCCACAAGGGATTCATCATCTATCCCTTTTTCTCCCATAGACTCTAAGCTGTTGACTATAGTCATAAATCTCTATTTAACTCTACATATTGGTTCTCCATACGGAAAATTGAATCCATGGTATTCATCTCTAAGTATATCTCTCATGGTTTCAATCACTTTAGAAGTGCCAAAGTGTGTAACCTCTAACTTCTTCCAAATACAATTAGGTGCTTCACAAGAAGAAATCTGGCTATATATATTTCTAGTCATTAAACATAGTAAAGTATTGTGTACCTTATAATTGAGTTGATACTCTTGCTTTTCCTGGGTAGTGAAAGTTCTAACTTCCTTATCAAGAATTTTATAATCACCAGTAAGAATAACGAAATTATCCACTCCAGTATTGATAACAAAAGTCTCTATTCGATATCTCCAGTACTCATAGTCATTACCATCAATGATTGGTGGTCTTGTAGGTTTTAGATTGTCTATAAAACCAACATTGATTCTTGCCTTTCTTAAAATAACTTTGGAAACCAAACTAGTTTTTAGAAAAAGTTCGTAAACACAATGTTCAAGATCACAATTTGGAATGATAAAAAACTTTTTAAGCAAGAATGAAGAATAATGAAAATTGAGCAAGAAAAACTTATATGTGAGTATAAGTATTTCAGAGACCTTCCTCCGATACCAATTGGAGGATCAAAATAGTGATGTAGATGCTCAATATACAAGAGGGGGATGAATTGTATACTTTTAAAAAATTTCCTTAGTCAAGGAGAGATCTATGTTTAACAAAGTTAAACTAATAAAATTCAAAACACCTCTAACACCAATTTGAGAATTGGAACCAATGTTTACAATATGAGATTCTACCTTAAATCGTATAGAATCTAAACTAATTAGAGTACAGGTGTAAGGAAATATAAAAAGATTATACTTTACTTACAATACCAAAGTGCAGCGGAAAAAAAGTTGTAAAACTACAAGTAACAAGATATAAGTCTTTTAACCCAAAGAGAAGGGTTTCCAACAACCTTGGATAAAGGTCCCTTGATTTATACTTTCAAGAAAGTCTATCTTACCCACACCATGGTAAGTCCTCGATGTGAATATCGGTGTCTCTGTCTTGCTATCCCTACCAGCCCTCAACTTCAAGGTAGTTGGAACCTCTGTATTACTCAGCAAGGAAGCCCTCGAACTTCAAGGTAGTCGGCACCACTGTCTTTCGATCCCCGGAAGTCCTCGAATGTAATCACCAACATCAAGACTCTCATGGAGCAGTCTGAACGAGCAGTTCAGTACGCACAAGGCATGAAAAGATTCTCTCTCTAGAAATCACCATAATATTGTGTGGTCTCTAGATCGATCAGCTTCGTTTTTGAGCTCTTTCAAATGAGCTCCTATTTATAGGCAAATTTCCAATGGTCGGCTCCCTCCTCCAATGGTCATATTTTCCATGAAATTCGGAGGGACTTGTACACATGTAACTCAACCAAACGTTAATTAGAAATAGAATGGATGACATCGTTTAATAATAAATCATTTATAACTATATTGACAACATCGTTTTGATGTGGAGAATATGTAAGTAAATTCCATACAAATTTTAGGAGTGTAATCAAATTAAAAGTCCGGAGTCTAACCAAAATGAAATCCGGAGTCTATGTGAAGAAATTTTCGGATTCTATTTTATAGGAATTTGGTGTCTAGTTTCACCAGAGATCGGAATCTGGACTTGGAATGTTCAAAGTTGAACTATTAAAAGTTCAGAGTCGAACTTCATAAGATTTCAGAGTCGAACACATGAATGTTCGGAGTTGAACTTCATAAGAGTTCGGAGTCGAACTCATGAAAGTTTTAGAGTCGAACATCATAAGAGTTAGGAGTTGAACTACATAAGAGTTCGGAGTCTAACTTCATAAGATTTCGGATTCGAACTCATGATAGTTTAGAGTCAAACTTCATAAGAGTTCTGAGTCGAGATACTTAAGATTTTGGAGTCAAACATCATAAGAGTTCGGAGTCTAATTACTTAAGATTTCGGAGTCGAACTACTTAAGAGTTTGGAGTGGTACTACTTAAGAGTTCGGAGTCGAACTACTTAAGAGTTCGGAGTCGAACATCCTAAGAGTTCGGAGTCCAGAATTCATGACAGTTCGGAGTCTAGAATTCGTGAAAGTTCGGAGTCTAGAATTCGGATTGGAACTTCATAACAGTTCACATCCAGAATTCGGATCCTAGAAACAGAATTCTCCAAATATTTACATTATATGACTTATGGGATTTGGGGTATGAATCCGGTTTTTGTACTTAAGAAAAATATTTCTATGTATAAGAAAATCTAGGTTAGGGTAAATTCCCTTAATGAAGTAAATTTTCCTTATCGAGGTAAAATTTATATTTTCTTAAGTATAAGTTGTTTGTGATTTTCAAAACAACAAGGAATGGAAAAGTCATAAGGAAACCCTTATTGACTCAACACATAAGTGATCACTCTGAGATACTGCATCATCACACCTCCCAAACCCATATTGGAAGCATTACAAAACTCCTTGAACATCACCCCTTCCTCTAAAAACCAGAGCACTAGAGCACTAACCAAATTTCCCTTTAGATATATTAATGATGTATAAAACTAGTTTCTCCTCATAAAATATGGGACTATCGTAGTCAAAATCATCAATGGAGATGCAACTCTAGAGAAATTGGGTAAAAATATACAATAATATCCTACCAGACCAAAGCAATTGTGACCCTCTGCCACATTCATGGGTAGTAACCAATAAATAATTACCTCGGCCTTTGATAGGTCCTCTTCTAAGCCCTTGTGAGAAACCATGTGTCCAAGGAAGTTGACATACCATGTCTCAACCATGCATTGGGATAACTTCACATAGATCTAGTGGTATTTAAGAATCTCCATGATAGTTCTGAGATGCTCGGTATGATCCTCCTATGACATCGAGTATATCATAATGCCATCAATGAAAATGATGACGAACCCTTCTCGGAACTCATGAAATATGGAGTTTATATACCCCATGAACATGGTTGGAACATTCATAACACTAGATGATATGACCATGAACCCGATTTTTTTATACCTGAACCTAAAATAAATCTTCATGATAAAACATTCCTTCAAAAAAACTGGTTATACCTAGAATGAATGTCGATATTAGAAAATTAAAATTCTCCCCTCAGTTGATAAAAAAGATCATTTATACTTGGGAGAGGGTAATAGTTCATGATAGTCACCAAATTCAGCCTCCAGTAGTCTATGAACATCCTCTGACCACCGTATATATTCTTTTCGAGCAAGACCAGAGCACCCCACAAAGACACACTAGGTTGGATAAATCCATTATTATTTATATTTTCAATATGGATTCACAAATCCCATAGCTCAGAAGGGTCCATTAAATATGGAGCCATCAAAACATGATTAGAACCAGGCTATAAGTCTATCAAGAACTCAACATCATGTCTAGGGGAAAGATTCACACAATCTTTAGAAAAAACATCCCGGAACTCCTTAACAACTTCGAGAACCTCCACTATCTTATCATCCACTGATTCCACTAATAGATCAGCTAAAAAATAAAGAAAAGCCTTTATGCGACGGCTTCCCACATGACAACTCCACCCGCCACCAAAAGTTACACGCAGGCTATCCACGTCTGAAAACACAAATCTCTTATAGAAGCAGTCGATGATAGAATTCCTTGAAGAAAAACAATCTATGCCAAGGAGGACATTGTATGGCTATATATATATATATCAAAAATAAATATCTAATGGGCTGATGTAGTCGCAACATCAGTCTACATCCCGAAAAAACATCCAAAAATCAAGTATAACCTCAGATTCAAATTCTCAAAACAAGGGGCATAGAAATTAATTCTAAATATAGTCCCAATTCACTGTATAGAGTGGGTGAAATGAAATAGTTTGAAGAAACTGAATCAAATAAAACACAAGAAAGAGTACTAAAAAACAAATCAAACCATGAATGATCTCTGGACTTACTAGAACTACTATCTTTGTGGTGTGTAACTGACCATGCCCAACTCCTACAACCCTTTGCTAAAAACCATCTCCCTGATTATGCCCATGTTGATGTCCCTAAGAATCACCCTAAGGTCGGTCTCTACTTTCTATGCCTCCCCTTGCTGGAGAAGAAAAGTATTGTCCCTACTGCTAGAACGACCTAGCTGGAAACTACTACTGTGGCGGGTTCTAGACCTACCCACCTCCACTATATTGATCACAAACTGGGAACCGACTCAGAATGTTCCCACAAACTCAAAATGTGAAACACCTCATCCCCAAGACCATAGAAAAAGGAAGAGGGATAGAAGGCTGAAGCGGGTACTCCTGTGGCCAACTCCCCAGTAAAAAAACCTTTAAGGCCCTAATTCATGACACTTACTACTAATAGATTTCCCCTTAAATGAACTCAGTTGGATCCCCTCTCATGATAGACCTCATCATGAGTTCATTCTGTCTACTACCTCAGCATTTTTCTACACCTCTATGTTTTTCAGCAAGGTAAAGGTATTACCTAAATACTGGAGAGGAGAATGAAGTGCCTCTTATTAGAATCTCACTCGAGACTCCTCATTGGGAAATAGATCTAGATAAAAGAGAAGTATATCCTTGAACAATATCCCTAGATCCCATACTGACATACTCCCCTGCAAGAGGGAGAGTATCTCCTACCACTTCGTGACCTTCAGGGTTGAAGAATATAATTTCACTCAGAACCCCCTCTACAAATTGACCCAAAGAACATCATCCACTTTTCTCTCAACTATATTCAATTTCCACCACTGATATGAATCTCCCCTCATTTAACTATTTGTTAGTGGAACCCAGTACTCTTTTGGAGCCTATATCAGGCTGAAGGGGATCTCAACCTCCTCGATCTAGCTTTTTGTCTCTATATATGAAACATTTACCTCATACATTCACATAGTCTACCACTGGAATTTGCATGATGTTCTATACTACTAGTTGTCCTCCTCCTCTAGATCAACCCTCTACCAATCATCCATATAGGCTTGTGGATCCTCAACTACTTGAGCCAATTATGGATGATTACTGGGTAACATTGCAGAAAAGGTAAACAAGGAATTCTTATGCCCGAGTAGTATTGTTTTTTATTAAAGATTCATTTAACTAATTCAACTAGATAAATATTTCAAATTTCTAAAAAAATCACATAATAAAACAGGATCATAAGTCATTAGGATGAATGTAACATTCCTAGGGTCTTTACCCTAAAAACCTTGTAACTTCACAAGGTTGTTCGGTAAGCTCACGGTCCTTGCATCAAATCACAGGGCCCCTAAAATCACATTTTCTTGCAGGTCTTACCATGACTATTTCATTCAACAGGATCACCTAACAATGTTTCCCTACCAACCCATGGAATACTCAACATTCCTAACTTCAAACTCCACCGTATCTCTCAAACATCACCTTTGATACTATTATTTCATGACCCGCTCCGTCCAATGATAACCCTCCTGGGCTGGAAATAAATAAAATGAGATAATGACCACTAAGTCCTACCTTTAGTAGGCCCATGGGTGGAGACCAACACCATGGGTATATAATATCACAGACATGGAAGTCATTTCTCTTTTTATATGACATGATCAGAAGATGAGATTATAAATCCCAAGAAACTCAAAACACTAAATATAACAGTAAATCCAAAATCCACTACACATGCATGTTCAAAAAGTAATATTTTACAAAAAAACAAGACTCCAATGTAATTGCCAAAAATATATATGAATTGACACAACAAATGTCCCAACGGTATTAGATAGTACAACCTAGAACAATCCTCATAATCTTATAGGAAAACTGAAAGCAATTTATATACGTTGGGTCAACATACAAGTATACTCAGTAGAAAATAAACCAAATTCTCTTATGCAAAAGTGGGAATAGAATACAAAATACTTTGTTAGAAAACAGTAGAAACCAATAGAACCTATCAAGGAATACTAACCACCTGAGCCTCACCAAGGCACACTCACAAAATAAAGCAAGTCAAGTAAAATAACATAATAAGCACGTCAATATTTGGGTACCCCGCACCACTTCCCACTGGTTAACTACTCATACCCTAACAGAAAAACCTCATGATGCCACCACACTCTTTCACAAGCCCCACGTCACAGACCAAACCGCACACCCCCTGGATACAGACCACATTGCATCTCGAATGTAGATCCCTAGACCTCAATCCACATCACATCTCGCATGTAGACACTTGGTCCACATCCAACATCACATCTCTTCTACAGACACTTATGCCTTGTCCCACATCACATCTCTTCCATAGACACTTCTGCCTCATACCGAAGACACCTGGGAAAACACACCTCACCTAAAAACATTTGGGCTTCCCGACCACACCACAACCTTCCCGAAGTGTCTTGGGCTACAAATTCTATGAAGATGGAGGGGACAAGATTCAATAACCATATATCCATCCTCCCACCAGGGTATTGGGAAAGCCACCCTCCCCCATATAAATTGGTGTGTTCAATATGTAGGTCTCAACACAGGTGGGGTGCGCAGATAAATCACAAAGAAATACAAGTATATATATATATGTACCAAACACTCAGACCAACCTATGGGTTTACAAATCAACAACCATCCCATGAAAAACTTCCTTGCCTGCTACCTCTAAATAAAAAACCACACAAATAGACGTAAACCCAATTCATAACCCCCACCAATTCATTGAACCAACTATCATTATTTATTTAATAAACCAAATGTTTATTCCATTCCAACCTAGAAAACTACCAAAAAACCCAAGTAATAGCCACACATTCATCCATAACACACTAGGAAGAAGGAATATCATAAAAAACCACTACACACTCCACTTTCTAGGACACCCATCAAACCACTACTATCAACATTATTTAATGTAATTCCATCCTTCCCATATTCTCAACAGAAAAACCCCCAACACACCCCATCACTACTACACTTTGCTGGCCCACTGCATAACCACACCACACTTAGTAGCATAAACATTGCACAAACTGAAACTATATCCCCATTTACCAACAACAACTGAGATTCAGTCCCACTACATTAAAATTTCATTCATTCCACAATCTACCAAACTTTAATCCCAATATTTCATTACACCACTCGTACCACCCCATACACACAACCACACTCCCAACCACAACACTACATGACTGACACAAACATAAGGTTGAATAGAACCACACACCACAACACCAATCATGAAAAGTGTATTTAGATTTAGTGGAATTTGTTATTTAATTCTACTTTCATTATTAGGCAGGATCACGAAACAAGTTCAATCTGAGGACATCCACTTATTTAACTAGGTAAATGTGATTAATAAGATTTCCAAATGTATATCAGTTATTCAAATGCCGTGAAAATAGAGATTACCAATGGCCATGATTTTCATAAGGATACAACAGATATAATTCACAACATTGATGAAAGGTAATAGATAAAAAACATTCATAATCATCATCTTCCTCATCCCCACATTTATTATTAAGGTAATAAAACTTGTTATCGTAACAGGTCAGTTAATCTTCATAGAAGGATAATTAATATTGGGATTTGATCATATTCATAAAAAAGCATGAGTTTACCAACCACTCATGATACATAATTAAAAAAGACACTAAGGATTCTTACCTAAAACAATAGGAAACCAACACCTCCTTCTTATGCCCAAATAGGGGCGTGTGAGGAGTAGGAAATACTCTAAGGAAAATCGGTTCTATGGATATAGAACTGATGAGAATCCCTAGGGAATAAAGGTTTTGGTCACATGATGAGAAAATGGAGAAACATGGGAAGATGAGATCTCGTTATAAAAGTGCCCGATCCTATATCAACAGAATAGATAAGGTTTCAATGTAATTAAAATCTTAATTTTGGTTTGACCACACAACTTGACCATTTCAAAATATATGGGGGAATTATGATATTAAGGGTATAATAATTATACATTGATATGGTGGAAATGGATTCTAAAAGGCTTAAACAAGATAGGTAACTCATTTAATGTCAAATAAAACATATGAGGTGAAAAACTAAAAAAACTAGGAAAAACTGGAAATGAATCACCAATTGGTGAGTCACCGACTACGATCCACTAACACCTGGCTCACTGATGCGAGTTACCAACATGAGTCACCGACATTGAACTACTGATAGCAAGTCACTGACGTGACCTACCAATAGCGAGTCATCGACATGAACCACTGACACGAGCTACCAATATTGAGCCACTAACACTACGAAACTAACGCTGAGCTACTGACATGACCTAACAATACCTAACACACCAACACCAACCTGACGATGCCCTGACCTACTGACGCCCTGACCTAACAATGCCTTGAACTTCTGACACAACGACCTACCTATGACACTCACCAATCCTGACACACCAATGTAGAACCTGATTTTTTGAAAACGCTTGAAATGAGTCATGGAGTTTCCCCAGAACACCTCTAACACAGTATTTTCAGAAATGAAAGGACCAGAGAGTTATGATACATTAAATATTATCTCTAAATAAGTGGAATATTTTTAAATATATATATATATATATATATGGAGAATTTGGTTATATTTTATAAAATTAACTATGTTCACTTTGTAGAAATAATAATTACAGGACGTGGCTATGAATCTGAACAACATAAGATAATATTTTACTATTTATTATTGGATAATGGTTAAAATAGTTCACCTATAATGGTGTACCAAATGAGAGGTGTACTGAATTGATTATGTTGGGTTTGACCACTATTTATAGAGGCATAGATGGACCATTAGATCCATAATTTCCCATGGGTTTTTAGTAGTTAATAGCACCACCCCTACTAGTAAAATGAAATGCAAGACATAAAAAAATACAATTTGGTACACATTCTTAATGTGAGTACTGTATCCGTAAAAAAATGAGGTTAACTATGCTTTGTTAAAGTATTATATTTTATCATTAATATTAGGTTAGTAATGGTTTTTTACCATATCTATTAGTCTCATTCCATGTCAAATTGCTCTACATTGGGAAAAGTATAGTCCTATCAAGATCATCCATTGTAACAGCCAAACCCAAAATCCACTATAATTGATTCCCAGAGATGGGTTTCTTGAATACCTCAAGCATGACTCCTCATACGCCATATGGTGACGACTAGTAATAGTTTTCCAAAATGAAAATTTGAGAAGGATATACCCCTTTTTAGAGTAAAAAACTAGAAGAAAATAACCCAATAATCTACAAATTAGAGTAAGATGAATGAATAAATAAACTAAAATTGAAACATATTGTAATAAAAAGAAATAAATGATGGGTGAGAATTTCCATGTAATTCAAACAACCAACCACCCACATGACCAATTATATAACATACAAAAATAATAGAAACTACAAAAGGGTTACACAACATCCCTAATCCAAACTCACACAGTCACCTAGTACCCACTGAGGAGTCCCACTCAACCAACAGTACTCAATGTGGGCCTCATCCAAAACTTGTGTCTGGTATAAAAATGTGTGAGATGTTTAGGTACCCCGGTGAAATGGTATCCTAAGAAGGTTATGAGAATAACTCAGTAGGACACCATCAATGGTGTCTAAAGAAAATACCAATCATTATAACGGTGTATGAAAAAGATGGAAAACATTATATAGGAAGGTAAATTAAACATGTTTGATTATTATAATATATTTAAATTAATCACATTTATTCTTGTTCCCAGGGATTCCAATTTACATCATGTTTCTTCCGCCTAAGTCGGTCATTTTATTCATATATCCTAGGGTTCACTAGTTGGAAATCAAGGAGCCTTAGTCCAGGAATGCAACAAGGATCCGAAAGCTATGTATGACCATCCCAGCAACAAGGTTGGAGGTTTTAAAACACAGATCACTGATCCATAAATCCAACCCAAACATAGAATTCCATTTTTAACAATTCAAAACATTAGGTTGTAACTTATAAAACACAAGGAATCAATCCATGAATCCATTAGGGATCCGAAATTCTAGGTCTTATCATCGCACCCAAGATTTGTAATTCCATGTCGATACCCTTATGTACAGGTGTATTAGTCCATCCCCTAAAATACTATGGTGTACTGGGGCGCCTGAATCATCATCCTGGCCCACCCACAACATAGGAGTGGACCATCAGTCAAACACCCCAAATCTATAAGTCATAGGATGGAAAACATGGAGCATCGATCCATGAATCCAATCAGGATTAGGCACATCATGTTAGACTATCCCCATCCATTCAATTATCTATTTTTACCATTTATGTCAACATTTAAATGGCTATTACATTCATCCTATAAATACAATTTCAATATTAACCCATTTATCTTTTTTAATCACTTCATTTACCATGGCCTCAAGGAATACATAAATCAACACCATGTTCAATAAAATCCAACCCCTTTATACATGTTATAAAACATAGGAAAAAATATCCATATTAGATACTAGTAAGCCAATACTCAAAACATTGTTCTTCCTCTTTGAACATAAAAAAATCTCCTTGAACTTCATTTCCCATTAAAAAAATTTAAATAATACACTATGGAATTTTAAAAAAAGGTGCCGCAAATATATTTCAATTAAACCATTGAAATATATTTTAAATAGCATTTTCTTAGAACAATTGGAGGTTGATAACTCACTTAAAAATAAATGTCATTTTATAGAATAACTATACCATATTGGAAATTACAATTGAATAATCATCTAAAACAAACCATTTAACCATTTTAAAATGGCCTCATAAAAATTTACCAATAATAAACACCAAAACATTCTATTTTTCAAAGGTAGAACTCCCCTTGGGTGGTCTTATGTCTGATCTGACTTAGTCCAATGTGTTTAATGGAAGGCCCAAGGTATAAATATAAATACAAAATAAATTTATTTAATCTAATTATCAATCATATCACACATGTAAAATAAGTATTATATTGAAATTCACATGTAAAACGATTTTTAAGAATGTGGGAAATGATTTTAGACCACCTAACTCATCAATGAAGCCTTACAAATCATTTTCAATGTATGGTGGTCTTGATAAGGTCCACCAAAGAATCTTCCAGACCCCTCTTCATCCAACTAAACTCATCATGATCACCCAATCTATAGTATAACACTAGAAAAATAATAAATAATAATTACTATTATAATAAATTAATTAATAAATAACCAACATGGAATAATGATAGAAAACCGAACGGGTCATCGTACTACATTAGAACTGAAGCTACCACTTAATGATGATTTGTGGCATAACCCTAAACACATTTTCATAAAAATACCTAATATGAGATAAAAATTTGAAAACTAATTAAATTAAATTGATAGGTAAATCCTAAGATAATTCTCTATGGTAACATACCTTAACCAAACGTCTCATAATGATGTGAGGAATCCATATTGACAACTTTTGTACCCAAGAAAACCAAAAGCCCCATGTAAAATGGATGATTCCACCATGACCTTGTGGGGTTGATAAAATTACATAATCTTTTGAACCCCAAAATTATATGGAATTTAGTATAGGAATCCAATATTTCACTATAGGGTTGAACACACCTAAAATTTATGAAGAAACACCACCAAATCACATCCTTATGGATTATTGAAGAACGAAGAAAGGGAGGAGAACCCTCCATTGGTTTTGCGTGAAAGGGGAAATAAAATTCAAGGGGAAAAATAAATTATCAGAGGATAGAAATGTTAAAAACTACATTTCAATGAAACTATGTGATGCCACATGGTTTGGCTTCACAGATTTCAAAACCGTGCACAAAAAGTGTGGTTGGCTTTATCCTGGGTGACCACTCACACAATTTGGATATATGATTAACCAAAACACATGTCAAACATGAACACACCTACTATGAAACACACCCATATTCACATAGTTGTTCTATAATGTTTCAAAATCTATGAACTGATTGTGATGTCAGCGTTGTCTCCCCTATGCAGCAAGAAACACTATTTTTTGGAAACATTACACTTCCCATATGCAATTCCATAAAACCTCCTCATCCATACATGCTTTATCCTTTTGCCTCTCCCAGTTTACCCCATATAAACCGATAAACATGTAAACTAACCACTCCTAGTTCAAAGTGAAATAAAATTCACCCTATCACCAAGGCTTCACATGGTTTCTCTTAAACCGTGCACAATAAACCATGAAAGATTTCATAAAAATCCTCCAAAACTTACAAAACATAACCTGAATCCTCATAAGCTAATTAGAACACCCATACTACCTCATGAGATCCAATCATCTTCTAAAAATAATAATTTTATACATTCAAACTCTAAGAATATCATTCTAACACTAATAAAAAAATACCCTATACCAACGGTTTGGAACCATTGGTATAGGTCTCCAAACTTTTGGTATAGCCTATGACAACTACTTGGAGAACTATTGGCTAGTTTGGTGTGGAGATAGTTCTATACCAACAGTTCTGGAAAAAACGTTGTTATATACCTATTGCAACGGTTTGTCAAACTGTTGGTATAGGCCATATGAAAAACCCTCACTAACGATTTCATAAAACTTTTGGAATAGGTAATTCTAAAAAATAAACCTTTCTTGGTATGGATCACAAAAACTCCCATTTATAATCCAATGACACAACCACTAACCTAACATGACTTTTGTAAACTTAATTTCATAAATATATACATGTATATTCATAAGTATTTTAACTTTTTATTTATTTAATTTTATTTAACGAATGAATCCATAAAATAATGTTTGTACCTATACCAATGGGTTTGAGAACCGTTGGTATATGATCATTGATTTTTTGAGCTATACCAATGGTTTTGGCCAAACCATTGGTATAGTTCCACCCTATAAAATCGTTTTTGCCAAACCATTGTTATAAGTCCAAATTAGTTACCTATACCAATGGTTTGGGCCAAACCGTTGGTATAGGTCCATATAAGTGACCCATTAAAAAAAGTTTGTCCAAACTATTGGTATAGGACAAAATTAGTGACCTTTACCAATGTTTTGTCCAAAACCGTTGGTATAGGTCCTATTTCTACTATTGTGAGTCTTAATTCAATATTTGACCCATCCGATTACAAAATTCAAATTTCTTTGGTAATAATCGATCCATCTGGATGTTGGTTCTTATATCCATATAAGATGTAAGAAATATACAAAGTTTTTTCTTGAATATTCATCTATGCTTTAGATGGATTAGTTCTATGGTATAACTATTTCATGCTATGTTTTCCCCACAAAAAATTATTCCAATTTTTTCATGTAGACTAATGAACTTTGATGCTTTGTGAAAGAATATTATATTATACATTGTATCATTTGTGGATGTTTGATTATTTTATTTTCTGTATCACATCAATGGGATTTTTAAATTCAATGTAGGATGAAAAAATAGATAGTCATAGGTGACTTTTTATTTATTTATGCTGGTGTAATAGTTATATAAACCCCCTTGGTTGTGGTATTTGGTAAAATTTATAATGAAATTTGAGAATCATCATGATTGATATAAAAATGATGAGTTTCCTAAACATTACACATTATTCATGTGAATACAAAATCATTATTTTCAATGAAATAGTCTATTGAATAATTAAAACTATGAGAAATGGAGATGATAACAATGAAAAGTGTTTCACTTATGTGTATATTTCAATGAATATAGTTTATTGTGATGGGGAAAGATGATTCACACATACATATATGGATAAAGAGGATAAAAAAATTGATTCCACATATACAAGACTATACATGCATTATATAGTCTATTGTGTAAAAAAATGACATAATATTTATGGGGTTTGTATACATGTAGAGGATTTTTTTTTAAGGATGAAGAAAATCCCACAAACTATAATCAACACACAAAACATGAAAATGATGATTTTGAATAATGCTGAATTTCCAAGGGGTATCTATAATAATTAATATAACGAAAATGGATTCATATAGGATGAATGATATATCAAGACATGGTGGGGTGAATTTCCCGTTTTCAAATTGAAGAATAAAATTAAATATAAAACTAAATTTTTTAGATACAATAGATATAACGATCCCCTACCCAAAAGGTGTACCCATCCTAGGTTTTCAATGTGAGAAGGAAGGTAGTGACCCCTGATTCCTGCCTCTAGTAGGCCCGAGGATGGAAAATAACATCAAGGGTATAGTAAATACGCAAATGGGAGGCATTACCCTCTAAGAAAACACATGAGAAAGATAGAGATAAGACAGACACCAACCAACTCTAACTCAAAATATATTATAAATGAAACCCCAAGTACACATATGTAATGTCATGAAAACACTACAACAACTGAACGGGAAAACTATAAGTACCAAAAGAAAATAAAACCTGCAGTAACCATGAAGCCTGAACAACTCTTGCAACCACAAGCTAGTATTAACCAGCATGATCTCCAACCTACTTTAAGTAACCTAAAAAGAATAGTTTATATATACTTAGGGTGTGTATAATACTATAATCGGTAGGATCCTACACAGAGACTATCGTGAAAAAGTAAAGAAATCATGCTAAAGCATAGTAAACTAAAAGCGAAACTCACTCTTCACCTAAATAGGTACACTAAGTTCCCAGACTCAACATGTCTACTCTCACCAAGTTTCACGTACAAGAGTATATAATATAATAAATATTATCAAGGGTACCCCGCTACCACTTCCCCCCTGGTTTGCTGGTCTACCCCAATGTCGCACATCAAAATCATCTCTCTCTAAAAAGGATTTCGTGCAAAAACATGGGGAATGCACCACAACATGCACCTCATGCAACAAAACCACCACATCCATGTATCTTAGTAGTTTCTGGGAGCCACCACAACTCACATAAAATGTATCATACATTGGGTATTAAACCTCAAGCAATTATAACCCATACACAGACTAAGGATCCTCAAGCCATCATGGCCAATACATGTTACACATATAGTAGTCCATAGGAAACTATTTCCAGAATATATGTGTGTGAATAACCACAGTCCATTACAACCCTCTACACACTAACATGGGGAAAATTAACCTTTGCACCTACCATCACAAGTAACTACCAAGAAAAGAGAGTCGGGCCAAAGGGGGTAGCCTGCAATTCATCCTCCCACCAGAGTGATGGGGAAAACACCCCCCCCCCCCACCGCACCAAGGCTCAGAATCCCTATGTTTTAAGTATCCCTAACAGAAAGGGTGGGGTAGCATATATAAGAACAAAAAGTACATGATATAATATATCTCACAACCACACTATGGGAATAAGCTTATCTCAGACTCAACTACAACTAACATCTCTCGAAATCCTAGCTATAATTGCTAAGACTAGGTGTCCAATAAGAACACAGCCATTTAAAGAGCTAAATTAGATTACGTCATCCTTTTTTATCAGTTTCAATTTATGTCAATTAATTCCTTAATCATTAAATAACCATTAATAGTTCCACATAATATTTATTTAGCATTACACCCAAGGTCCATTGTTCCTTTAAATTGCATCCTTAGCATTGTGTCCCAACAAGATCCAACCCTATGGTTTAATATTATTTATTCAATAATTTATTAATAGAATTATTAATTTCCCATATTCAGAGTCATTATAGAAATACATTCTATTCTACCAATATAAGGGGCTCAACATGGTGGGTAGGTGAACTACCCATCGAGTCTTTTCCTCCTATATCAAGAGCGTAGACCCATCCTCCCTCAAGAAGAAAAACATCCAAAGAATGTAGAATACCCCATGTGTCTTCACCCCTTTTGGAAGAAGGGTAAGAAAATCCACCTTCCCATTAACAGTGAGGAAATTAATGCAGATAAATGACCATGAAGATCCCACAAGCATCCAAACATTCACAACCAACCTGTTTCATCATCTCGAGTGTCCTGCCTGACACCCACATGCATAAACCAATGCATATCTCCACTCTAGGCGTCAATGGATGCCACGAACAATGGGCCTCCCTGCCCCCACATATCACAAAAACCATCCAGGATCATGTCACAACAAAAGTATCATGAAAAAACATCATATCAGCTGGGATATTGACCCTTAAATAAGGTATCCATCCTTCAAAGATAACGAGCACTCCATGATCTAAACCATAATGCACATGTCCTTACAAGTAAGAGGGTAACATAGAACCGTACTAGGAATTATATTTTTATCATACAGTCTTTTATTTAATCCATTTGGAATTAACCAATTTATAATTTTTAGGTTCTATGTATGAGAAACTAAACTGTAAGATACCAAAAATAATTAAACATTCTTACTGCATCTGTTTAATTAACAATAAATTACCGAAACAAACACTAGATTCATTTTCATGCCTCTTTATCATTGAAAAATAATTACAATTAATCATTTTATATATTCTTGACCAATTTCCATCATGAAATAAAATATAATCAAATAAATCATTGATATCACATTATCATTCAAAATTAAAGGCAATAATATACGATCGATATCAATTTATTTATCTGGGTCAATTATTTATTATGTCAATTCCATTGTGATCTAGTTGATAAATAATTCTCACTATATGATTTCATGTAAATGAATAGATAAAAAACGAATACCCTACCTCAAAAGGTTTTTAACATTCTTTACATGAGAATGACCCACCCAACCTACCACGATAGCCTACCCCGTGACAACTGCATACACCCGAGGACACCGCGACATGAATAAACCAACTGACACCCAAGACAACTCCATTAGAGGAATGGAAATCACATTAAATAACATGGTAAAGAGAAATAAGAGAATAAGGATCAAAGAAAACATAATAATAAAGGTAGATCATACCTCTTATCGATGATCGATTGACACTTGCTGCTTTCACCAAAACATGGGGTGCACATGCAGAAGGAAGAACAACAAGGGAAAATGATCCAAGGATTAAGGTTTGATCATACCACTCCTATGGGAAGAAGGCATGGTTTGAGAATATCTCATCAAAGAATGAGAAGGTAGAACATGGTAGGAAGATATATCATCCCTTTATAAGATTTACAGAGCAGCGGTTTAAGATACACTAGATTTTACAATAAAAGAATCTCACATTAAACCACACGGTTTGACCAAGTAAAGGCACCATGAGCCTTAGGAAAATTAATATAGGAATTATGGGATTTAAATAGGCCTTAAATCCCATAAAACAGGACCTTGAATGCATTTTACATCAAGGAAAATGTTAAAGGGGAGAAACTATAGGAAGCTGAAAACACTGTACACCTACCGATCCTGTATACACTTTTCACAAAATGTCTCACCAAGGGAACTATTCACATCAGTCTCACCGATGAACGGTTCACATCGGTCTCACTGATGGAACCATTTACATTGGTCTCACTAATGGAACTGTTCACATTGGTCTCTCTGATGGCACTATTCACATCATTCTCACCAATACATGATTTACATCAGTCACACCGATAGCACTGTTCACATCGGTCTCACTGACAGAACTATTAACATCAGTCTCATCGATGCACGGTTCACATCAGTCTCAATTATAGAACCGTTCACACTAGTCTCACCGATAGAACTATTCACATCGATCTCACAGATGGAAATGTTCAAATTGTTCGCACTGATGGAACTCTTCGTATCAGTCTCACCGATGCACAATTCACATCACTCTCACTAATTGAACTGTTCACATAAGTCTCACTAATGGAACTGTTCACATTGATCTCACTGATGCATGGTTCACATCGATCACACCAATGACACTATTCAAAGAACTGGTAATTTGGTAAAGTGTTGGGGATAAGTCACCTTGACCTACTGGAACACCTCAGACACCATAGTTTAGTAATGTAATGGACCGAAGAATTTAGGGCCATAACATCAAGTACCTCTAAAACATTCTCATCCTTGAGAATTCAAAACAAACCTAAAAGGAAACAAAAAATGGGACTAAACAACCACCCATTGAGATACATTTTGAAAGAAAGAAAACCAAAATAAGCAATAAAATAAAGACATATAATAAACACGAAAGGTATACAACCACAAAGCGGACATCGTTACATGAAATGGGTTAATCATGAAATAACTCAGGGTACTGAGAATGTATTTGTTACTCACATTCCCAGGTATTGTCCTTCACACCATGGGGTCTCCATAAGTCATGAAACGAGGGGATAAAACGCCCATGTAGCACCTTTTCTTTGCAGTCTTGTATCTCCACAGGACGTTGCTCAAGTGTCACATCATTATCAACATCAATCTCTCCCCAATACATGATGTGAGAGTCATCATAAGGATAATGATGGAGTTGTGATACATGATGAACATCATGTATCCAACTTATCAGTGGGGGAAGTTCTACTCGATATGCCACGACTCTAACTTGATGAAACACCTCCAAAGGACCAACAAACCAGGGATACAACTTACTACCTTGACCAAACCATCACTACACATGACGGGGAGTCTCCTTCTGAAACAAATGATCCCCAAAATCAAAATCCTAAGGTTCCTTTGATCGGTGTTTTGATTTCTGATGATCTTGTGCTGTCTGCATCTTCTCATAAATCACCTGAACCATATCTGTCATATTCTACACTAGTTCTGGTCTGAGAATTTCTGACTCTCCAACCCTAGTCCAGCATAATGGAAAACAAAAAGAATGACCATACAAGGGTTCAAACATCACCATAACAATGGTGGAGTGAAAACTATTTTTTAGGTAATCTCTACCAAGGTTAAGTGCCTCATCAACGAACCTCATAAATCCAGGACACAGGAGCACAACATTTCTTTAAGAGTTTGAATGGTTTGCTCTATCTGACCATCCATCTTGGATGAAAAGTAGTGTCATGTCATAACTGAGAACCAAAAGCTTTCTATAGACCTCTCCACACACTATAGGTAAAACAAGGACCTCGATCTGAAATGATCATCATAGGGACTCCATGGAGTCTCACCATCTCCTCCAGATACTGTCTAGACTAAAATACCACTGAGATTGACTCCTTGATCACTATAAAGTGGGTTGATTTTTTTAACGATCCACTACCACACAAATAGCATCATATCCTCCCTGATCTCATGGTAAATCATTAACATAGTCCATTGAGATGTACTACCTCTTCCAGTAATAAATATCTAATGGTTGTAGAAAACCACAAGGGACATGGTTCTTAACCTTCACCTTCAAGAAAACAAAAATCGAGACACAAACTCTTCAACTGTACACTTCAACCCAGTCAATTAACACTGACTTCTCAAATGTGGAGTACAAAAGGATTTTGTCGATGAAAACCACCACGAACATATCCAGGAACTCATGGATCATATCATTCATCAATCCCATGAACACACGTGGAGAATTATTCACATTTAATGACATTACAATGAACTGTTAATGCTTATAATGACAACATAATGTTGTCTTTGGGATATCCTCATCATTGAAATGCATCCTATGATATCATGACTGCAATTCAATCATTGAGAACCAAATTTATCCATTAATTTGATTGAATAAATCATCAATCCATGGAAAATGATAGAGATTCTTCACTCTCACTCTATTTAGGTGGCGATAATCGATACAAAACTACAAATTTCTGTCATCCTTCTTCACGAACAAAATTGGTGCACCCCATGGTGACACACTTGGTCGAACAAAACCGCAATGTGACAGACCATCAAGCTATATATGTAGCTCTCATAACTCAAAAGGGTACATCCTATATGGATACATAGAGATAAGAGACTCTCCTAGTTTTAACTAGATCCCAAAATCGATCTCTCATAGTGGGGGTAGTGCTTCAACCTCTTCTATAATGACATCAGGGTACTCTTCTATGACCCTAGGAAACACCAACTACTGAACCTCTGATGAACTCAGCATCATCTCATCCATCAACGATGATAAGGATGGAACATGCCTCTTACCCAAATGAGGGTCTCTCTCACCAACAAACACAGTTGTCTCTCCAGCAGCATCAAAGAACACCACCTTTCTATTAAATAAATCCATGATAGCCTGCACTGAATAGAACCAATCCATGCCGAGTATGAAATCATATGGTTGTATCTATAAACATAGAAAATATCCCCAAGAGCGGTCCTACCCCTGCACTAGCCCACAGTCCCTTCATACATCAAATAAGTAATCTCGGCCTCTAACTAGCGTATTCATTGCCAAAGTCACTGTACGCCCCTCTACCTCAAGTCCCAAAGCATAGACAAGGGCAGGTGATACAATGGAGTGTGTCACTCCTAAATCAACCAAGGCATAGACCCAGGTAGAAAACAAGAAAAGGGTCCCTTTAATGATATCAGGATCATTTAGCACTGGAAACGGTAAAGCATGAAGCTGACCATGACTACCTCCATGGCCTCTCTAACCCTAATAAAGACCTCCACCATGTTTGTGCTCCACTCTTTGAAGATGGGGACCATCATAGGGTTTTCCTCTACCTGCCACATCTAAACAATGTTGATCGAATGCTCGTTCAACTTTCTGCTTCTCCATAGAATAAAATTGCCTCAATGGAGGAACCTAGAGTGGAATACCTAGTGCACAATGACTAATATAAATAGTTGGTCACTCTTGCTACTAATGACCTCATCCTCAACAAGAAAAACAAGTGCATGCTCCCTTGGCATAGGCCTGAGATCCACCACCCCTGATGAAATGAGACGCTGAGGGCTAGGACCTACCCCCGGCCCAATAGAAGCACTACTGCCCAAAAAACCACGAACCCCAGAACATATCTATGCTTCATGAGGAATCATCATGACTCCCTTATCAGGAACATATTGTTTTGGCCAATGTACTCTCGATGACCTCTTCCCTCTCCTGCACATCAATATACGTCTTCAGCATAAATGGGGTGACCTAATGCTAGATCTCTAGACACATAGCCTCCTCAAAATGCCTCGAATTGGCCTCCTCATCAAAAAATATTTCTAAATCATATCATAAATGTTTCCTGAAATGGATTCCAAATTCTTTAACACTGGAGCTCCCCTATCAATGGGCATGAAGCTCCTAGAGACTGGACGCCTTTTCGGTTGAAGAAAGAAACTCGACTCTAAACATGTCTCGAAACTCCTCCCATGAGATAGTTGACTCTTCATGATCAATGAGGAACAATAACCACCATTTCCTCACTTCTCCATGAATCATCGTCACAACCAAAGACACCCATTGCTCCTTCCGAGAATAGATCAAATAGAAGGCTATCTCAACCTCCTCCAACCAGTATTTTGTGACAGCATCAAAAAAGGATCCCTCATACATCTGTAGAATTTGGCAATGAAACTCACAGATTGTCCTCCTCCATGTGTCATAATCATCAACCTCTACCCTGTGGTGATCTATGGGCAGAGCCTACTGGGCATCTTTAAGGAAAACCTGTTGAGGACATTGACCCAGATCCATACCTACGAAATAAAAAATAGTTAGAGCTCCTAAACCTAGAATATGGAATACTAAAAATTAATTAATTAATTGTTTTCTTTTATTCATTTTTGGTTAACCTATCCAAAGGTCTAGCCATTCAATAAAATTCATAAACAATAATGATTCATGATCCTTTACTAGTTCTCTACCTTGCAACTAGTATCACTTTATTTGGTAGAAACTAAAAATTTAAAGCTCTGTGCATCAGATCTCAAGGGTCCATAAACTCCTAGGTATCAGCCTGTATTTAGTGTTTACATCTCTTGATAAATATAACTGACATTGTTTCCCTATCATCCCAAGAAACATCACATGTTCCTAACACCAAATACCATACTATAAATCAACCATACCTCTAATACCACTCTCTCAGGACCCCCTCCCTACAAGGTGTACCCCAATAAATCTAGCAATGTGAAAAGGGAGGTAGTGACCCCTGAGTCCCACCTCAGTAAGCCATGGGTTGGAGACTAGAATCGAGGGTATAGTAAACACACAAATGGGTGGCATTATCCTCTAAGAGAACACATGTGAAAGAGAGAGATAAGACAGACACCTACCAACTCCAACTCAGACTACAATATAAAATAAAACCCAAGTACAGATATGTAATGTCATATAAAAACTACTATAAGTCAATGGGAAAACTGAATGTTCCAAAAGAAAGTAAAAGCAGCAGCGACCCCTTAGCCAGAACAGCTCCCGAAACCCCAAGATAGTAGTAACCATCATGATCTCCAAACTATTCTTTGTCACCTAAAAAATAATAGTTTATATATATGTAGGCATACTATAATAGTATACTCAGTTGGATCCTCCTAAGAGCCTCTAGTGAAAAAGTAAAGAATGAAAGCTAAAGTACAGTGAACAAAAAGTGAAACTAACTAATCACCTAAATAGGTATACTATTTTCCTAGACTCACCATGGCTAATCTCACCAAGTATCACATAAAATAGTATATAATATAAAAAATAATGTCAAGGGCATCCCTTTACCACTTCCCCACTAGTTTGCCACTCTTCCCAAACATCACACGTCCTAAGCATATCTCTCCAAAAAAGCATGCCTACGGAAACATGGGCGCATCACCACAACATGCACCTCATGCAGCACAACCACCACATTCATGTAACCAAAGTAATCGGGTAGTTTCTAGGATCTAGCATAGCTCACATAACGTGTATCATATGTCAGGTATTAAACCTCAAGCTATTATAGACCATACATTGAGTATGGATCCTCAATCCATCACAGCCTATACACATTATACCTATAGTATTCTGTAGGAAATTATATGAAGAATATATTTTTGTGAATAAACACAATCCATTACATCCCTCTATACACATGCATGGGAAAAAATAAACATTATGCCTACCAGCACATGTAACTACCAAGAGAAGAGAGAAGGGCCCAAGTGGGTAGATAGCCAACCGTCCTCCCACCGGAATGTTGTTGAAAACAACCCCCTGAGGCTTAGAATGCTTGGGGTGTCAGTTTCCCGAACTGATAGGGTGGGTTAGTGCATAGAAACACCAAAATTAAATGATATAATATAGATCACGACCACACTATGGAAAAAACCTAGTCTTAGAATCAACTTTATCTAATGTCTCTCATACTCCTAGCTTCCACTGCTAATACTAGGTATCCTATAATCGCACAACCAATTGAAGAAATACAATATATTACATCATCCCTTTTAATCAGTTTCAATTTTAGTTAATTAATTCATTAAACATTAATTAACCATTAATAGTGCAACATAATATTTCATTAGTATCACACCCAAGGTCCATTGTTCCTTAAAATTGAATCCTCAACATTGTGTCCCAGCATGCTCCAACCCAATGGGTTAACACCATTCATTCAATCATTTATCAAAATCATTATTACATTCACACATTCTCATCTATTTTACAAAAACATTCTAAGCTACTAACACAAGGGGATTAACAGGGTGAGTAGGTGGAATACCCATTGAGTCTTTTCCACCTATAGCAATAGCGTAAACTCATCCTTCATCAAGAAGCTAAACATGGAAAGCACATGACATACCTCGTGCATATTCACCCCTTTTGGAAGGAGGGTATGAAAATCCAACTACCTTTAGTGGTGTGGAAATGAAAAAGATAAATAGCCATCAAGATTCATCAAGCATCAAAACATTCACATCCAACCTGTTTCATCATCTCTAGTGTCCTCCCCGACACCAACATCCATAAACCGATGAATATCACCACTATAGGTGTCAACTATAGCCACATTCAATGGGCCTACCTTCCCCCACATATCACAAAAGCCATCTAGGCTCACATCACAACACAAAAAGTACAAAACAAACATCATATCAACTGGGATCTTGGCCCTTAATTAAGGAATCCACCCTTCAAACATAATTAGCACTTAGGGATCTAAAGCACAAGGCACTTGGCCTTACAAGCAACAGGGTAACTCAAAACCCTACCAGGAATTATCATTTTATATAATAGTCAGTTATTTAATCCATTTATAATTACACTACAACATAAATTGCCTTTGGCGGAAGCCTTTTATTGGCGATTTTGTAAACCACCGCTAATCCTTTTTTAAAAATGATTTAGCGATGGTTTATTAAAAACCGCGGCTAAACTCTGTTTTCTTCAGCAACGACACTTCCCCCCGACCCTGGCTCCCCTTCTCCCTCAGACACCCATGAGTTATCCCCAAAGCCTAGATCATCTCCCCGCCTCCATCCGGCCATCCACACCACTTCCCCCAACACCTAACCCCTAACCCCCTTCTTCCCCAACCCCCATGACCCCACCTTCTACCCCTGACCCCCATGTGACCCGAACCCTATCTCGCCTCACGGTCGCCAGTGAATTTTTTTATTTTAGTGTTTTCATTTAATTGAATTTTATTTAAGAGATTTATGTGTTCATGGATTTATAGAAAAAAAATTAATCCAGATAATGAGGGTGTGGGTTATCTAGGTTTGGTTTATAACGGTTTTATATAACATAACTTGGTTTTCATATGGCTTAAAGGTTTTAATTTCATGTTTAAATGGAATTTTTAAATAAATTTTTATTTTATGCATTCGACATGTTTGAAAAAATTAAAATAATGGGTTTATATAAGAAAAACACATGGTCATTCGATTTTAAGGGAAATTAGTTTTTAAAAGTGGGTTAGCCTTTGGGGGGATAAATGGTTTCCATGTTTCAAAGGGACATGATGTTTTATGATAATGAATTGTGATTCATTTGGGTTATGTTTGTTGTGTTTTGTAAATGATTGTGATTTCCCTTGTATTGATGTTTGGATGACAAAACATTTTAAAAATGTATTTACAAATGTATATATTATATGTGATAATTAAAGGTCTTGGATGACACTTTGTGATGTGATATTTGAGTTGTTTGGTTCATTTTTCCCTCATTGAGACCCTTTTCATTTATTTATGATGTCTTGTGTATCCATGTGATGGTTGTTTGTGATGTGATTCATGAATTATTTATGGGTGGGGGTTCATTATAAGCCATATGTGTGTTGTGGGAAGGATTTCATTATTATGCTATCCTTTGGCTATTATTATTTCCATTGTACGACATTCACATTAAAAGTGTATCACCTCCTTTAGTTATTTTATTAGGAACCCTAGTATACTATGTGGGAACTCATGGGTTGTTTCTAGGCACATTAAGATTACAAACTTTCTAGTTACCACTAGTTATATGAAATACCAAGCTAGTGGGGTGTCACAAATGAGATTGTGTTTAGAGTGATTTGTTTGATGGATGTGTGACCGTTAACCTAATGGAATTAGTTCCACATTTTCATGTATTATAATTGTCCCATTAGTTCTTAATGTGTTTCCTCATGATATTTACAATTTGTTATGCATTTAATTATTTATTAGCTTTTGCATTGATTTTTTACTTGGATGGAATTTCATTAATTCATTGATATTCCAATGATTTAGTACTGATATTGATTAGTGTTGTTACACTTGTTTGTTGGAATACTTTACAACTTTTATAGGGAATTTTTCTGCATAGTTATCCTTGTTTCCTTACTTACTATGATTTTGGTGTGTTAAATCTTTCATGTGAGGGAATTTTTTAAATTTTCTAGACATTATTACAAATTCCTTTGATATGTTTTTAAACCATGTAAGTGGTTTTTTATAAAAGGGGTGATGTTTTAGGGATATATAAATGAGTTTTGAATTGGAATTGTTTTATGGGAAACATCATTATACCATGTTTTATAAATTTTGTTCATTGATAAAGTGCATGTTTTATATTTTTTTTATTTATATATAATGTTAATGGAAAAAACATATTTTTCTATATTATTCTCAAACTTAAAATTATAATTCCTTTTATTAAAAGAATAAAAGTCTATGACTTACACTGAATATAATTAATAAATTTTCATGAATGTCATTTCAGTATACTCTCATGAATTGATGAAGATAATACTTCCAATTCAACTAACTACTATATCAGAATGATCTTCTGAAAAATATCCCAATGCTCTACAATTTGAATTCTAATATAATGATTCAGATTAACTCTCAAATTTTTTACTAAAGATTAACTTTCTCAAATATATCTGAAATACTAACTATCTCCTTAAAATATATATTTCCTAAGAAAATACTCACTATCTTCTTGTTTCTTCAAGTGATTTTGTAATCATATTTGTATAAGCATACACATGCACTCACATATGTACTTTGGTATTCTAATGGGTGATTTACCATATGTATTTATTTTGGAAAACCATATATAACATATTTATATATTTTTTCAACTAGTATATATAAACTTTTTCCCTATTTATTACTAAATATGTTTTTCAATTTTTTTATTGTTTTCTAGGATCATTGTGATATACATTGATAAAAGCTAGATCACATTACCGAGGAACACACCTCATTATTGTAATGACCCAAACATTCATTAATGGAAATCCATTTTGATCAAATTAAATGTACGTTTATGTAAAATGTTTATATAAAATTTTGACTTATGTGGTTATATGTTTTTGGATTTTAAAATACTTTTATGAATTGTGACAGTTTCTAAAATGGGCATTTAATAGTGATCACATGATTAGTATAAATTTAGGTCTTTAACGAATCCAATTTACTCAAATAAAGGAAGCGATGGCCTCATCCAGTAGATGTGCCCCATACGAAGTCCATTTTTCAGAGCATGGAAAAGAAGTGGCATCATTGGTCTTCGCTCTTGACCAAACCCAAGCTGAGCTTCAATAGGTTATGCTCAAGTGGGACCGCCTATGAGAGAAGTGGATGTTGATAGAGATTACCACACGAACAATGTTATATGAGCCACCCCAAGAGTCTGTCACCATCAAAAACCTTACTCTTTGGTCTTATATGGGTGTTATAAGGGATTATGTAACAATACCTTATCACTATGGTTATGTAAATTACTTTCATATATAATGCATATACTTTAATTTTATTATTCTTACCCTGTAAATAGTTTTTAAAGCACAAATGGTGTTTTTAGTTAATGTTCAACTAAGAAATCTATTTTGATGAATTAATTTATTTTTGAATTAAATAATATTTTAATAAAATATTATTATTTTTATAAAATTATTTTTTAGTAAATATAAATGATTGTATAATTTTATGAATACAATTGTAATTTTTATTAAGATTTGAAAACCGTTTTTTCAAAACCCATGATTTTCGATAAACGTGGATTTTTATTTTAAAAGTGAAAATTAACATATTCAAAAAATTATTTAGATAAAATTAATATTATTTCTATAATCATGACATTTAAATTATCCAATGGTGAATTTTTCATAATTTTCTGAGACAGTCAAATATTTTTGGGTAAAAATTAAATACTGTTTAAATATATTATGTGTCCTAGGATATCATAATGACCCAATAGTAAGGTAATAAAAATACTATATTCCTTATGATAGGCCAATATGTGTTTTAACATTAAAATAATGTGATTTTTGGTTTGTTTGACTTATTTTACAAATCAATAATGGATGTTTCAAGGCTTATTAAACATCTTGCCTTTTAAAATTGTTTTCCTTGGGAGTGTGACTCACCTCCACATAAGCAACCCCATTATTTTAAGAAATTCGGAATTTTCCCTTATAAAATATTGTTTTCCATTTCCCTTTTCCAAAAAACATGGGCAAAACCCATGGGCTGGTTTGTGTTTTGGATTAGTTTAATGTGAGGTGTCCCAAACCTTAATAATATAGAATTCCCTCACCTTTCCTATATAAACCCACCCAAGCACCAACTTCTTCCTCACTAAAAGCCTTTTGAGTTCATCACACATCTGCCCTCCTATCACTGGAAGCCTCCCAAGGTTCCCCAAGCTCCCAATAAGTCTCTCTCAAGACTTTCTCAAGCCTTGAGAAACACACTTCCAAGTAAGGGTTTTTTCTTCCTTTCTCGTTTTGTTCCAATTTTCATAACGTTTTTATGCCCTTTTAGTTTCAATTATAAATGTTGGGGTATGATTTATAACCTCTCCCATACTTCTCTTTTTATGTTTCAGTGATGGGGAACCCCTTTATCTCTCATTAAATTCCTCCCATGTACACCCGTTACAATGCCGAAATTCTGAAAGGAATTTCTCTCTCCTCTTTTACATTCATTAAATTGTTTTGAATCATGACTCTAAATTCCATTACAATTGTTGGGACATGTATCCATATGACTATCACACTGTACATTTCATTTAAATATGATGAGACACCCCATTATATCTAATCAACCATTTTTATGAATTCTTATGTCACACAGTTACGCTGCCAAAATTGCACCGATTTTCCAGGCCAATATCATTGTGTAGTGAATACCATGACCAATTCTATGTCAAGGGTATTCACCTTTATGAACACATAAATATTGATTATAATGTTTCATATATAAATTCCACATTCCTTTATCGTGGAATAAATGATTATGTGTTATGAATCCATGTTATATGATCCATGTGGCACACATATGCATGAAATAAAATGTTTAAGAAGGGTGCACCCTTATAGCGATCCAATGAATTGGGTAAGTATAGTATCATGATACGTCATGTGAAATGGGTGTTTACTCATGCATAGTCAAGTGAAATGAGTTTTTACTCATTCTTCATGTGCAATGAGTATTTACTCATGCTCTATCTGCAATGATCCTTGGCTCATGGTAATTCCATGTTAAGTGTTGTTGCCACATTTCCATGTTATGATTATAATTCATTATAATGTCTTTATGGTTATGCTTCTATTGTGCCCTATTGATATTCTTATTGTCTAACATGTATTGTATTTGTCATGTTATTCCATGATTATTCCCTTACTGAGATTTATATCTCACCCTTTTCTTATGCATGTACTCAGGTTATCCCATGAAATGATAAGTATGAGGGAATGTAGTGGTCATGTAAAAGATGTTTTTAATAAAGATGTTGTATTTAATGTTTTAAGTTGTTATGGAATGATCCTAGGCCCCAAAGAAACTATACCTATTGATATTCTATGTTGTATCAAGTGAAGTTTATGTAATAAATTATGTTTAATTGTGTAATAAAAAGAAGGGTTGTCATATTTGTTATCAGAGAACAGGTTTAGTTATTTTTGGTATTAGGATTAGAAAACCTCAGTGAAGCCTTAGAAACAAGACTAAGTATAATAAAAAACCCCTATGTTTTGGTGAGTATTGAGTAAGTTGTTTATCAAGAAAATGCATCCATGTTTTGATACGATCAGGTTGAGGTGGCTCTCACACTGATATATCCTAGGGGTAAAACCTGAAAACACCGCTTTCAGCTAGACTCGAATGGGAATGGGTGCATGACAACGGGTCTTGCTGCACTCTTGGCTATGACACTCCCGAGGGATATGCATTGGTAAATTCACAAGCTTAGCATGAACCATTATTATGTGAAAAAAACTATCTTTAAAAATATATGTTAGAAAGTAGATCATGGATAACGTAGACTGAAGCCAATAGATTCATATGTTTAGGAAATAAGAGTTATTTATAAGTCATCAGTTTTTCCCTTGTATTACCCTTTATGTGTTACCCCTAACATTCCTTTTATTCCAGCCAATGGCTGATAATAGGAGGACTCGGGCTAACAACCGATGTGAAGATCAATGTGATGACTGTACTAATGAGATGCCCAATCCAATGGGAGCAGGAATCACAAACATTGTCACGCTTCCATCTATGCTACTCAATATTTGAATATAAACATGGGTCAAGAGAAAATTTCAACCCCCACTAAGAAAGAAAAAGTCGCTATTGAGAGCTTCATGAGAAATATGCCTCCTACTTTTAATGGATTGTCTGATCCATCAATCACCGAACAATGGATCAACTCCATTGAAATGATCTTCTACATCCTTCAATGTTCTGACCAAGGGAAGGTTCTCCTGGATTCTTATCATATGGTGGGTGAAGCTGATAAATGGTGGACGTTTATCAAAAATACTAAGCCCGAGGAGGAGATCAAGGCATTAGAATGGAGGGATTTATGGAAGTTGTTTTTCGATAAATATTTTCTGCACACCCTCCGGCATAAGATGGAGAGGTACTTCCTTGCCGTCAAGAAAAAATACAATGAATCTGTTGGAGTGTATAAGGAAAAATTCACAAGGCTTTCACGATACACATCCGGCTTTGTCATTACCCCCAAATTCAATGTTGACGGCTTCTTTGGTGGGCTGAAACCTAACCTGTGGAAAGAACTGGTGATCCGTGACTTCGACAGCTATGAGAAAATTGTTCGATATGCCCACAAGGTTGAAATGGTGAACGGAGAATATCAAGGGTATCATGGGGATAAGAAGCTTAAGCTGGACTTCAATGGTGGTGGTCTGATGGATAAATCCAACGGTTCTAAGAACATCCTGAACCCCACTTTCCAATGGTGTGGAAAGAAGCACCCTTGAAATTGCCTTAAGGGGACGAGGAAATGCTTTTGGTGTGGAAGAGAAGGAAACCAAAGTGTTAACTGCCTGCAAGAAAAACCTGCTGCTGCAATAGAGGAGAGGAATGATCCGTTTAAACCTCAATGAATTGTTCATTGTTACAACTGTAAATGACTAGGGCACCTTGAAAATTAGTGCCCTATGCCAAGGATATTCGGAGTCAACCAACAACCTCCAAGGCAGCATGGGTGAGCTTTTGTCATCACTACTTCCGAAGTGAACCCCGACGACGAAGTGGTGACTGGTAATCTAGTTATTATTTCAAGAATAGAAAATGTACTTTTTGACATAGGTTCTATGCATTCTTTTATATCTCAAATGTTTAGTAGAACAATCCAAACACCATAACAAATCATGGATTTGAAGATGTTAGGGAGTACGGCAAATGGGGAAATCATTGAATCCATTGAATATAACTACTCCCCTATCATAATCTGTGGATTAAACATCCTGGTGAACCTCATCATAATACCTTTAGTGGAATTTGATGCAATTATTGGCATGGATTGGCTTTCCTTATATAGATCCATCATAAATTTCTATGAGAGGGAAATCACTCTCCATATGGAGAATCAACCCCTGATTCATTACAAGTTCAAAGAGGAAGATGAATCTTCTTTAGCTCCATCATCTCATGTGTGGATATTACTACCCTATGATCATGCGTATCTGGCTCAGATGATTTAGTCTATGTAAGAAACCATCCAAGAAGACATGACTATTTTTAGAGAATTCGCTGATGTGTTACCCGAGGAATCGCATGGTCTTCCTCCGAGAAGAGATGTTGAATTCTCAATTGAACATATACATGGGGTGTTACCAATATCCAAGAATCCATATAGAATGACTATTGTGGAGCTTGAGGAGCTGATGAAACAACTACAGGGGAATCCGGATAAAGGGTTTATACGCCCAAGTGCTTCACCATGGGGTGCACCAGTTCTCTTCGTCAAGAAGAAGGATGGGTCAATGCGCCTTTGCATCGATTATCATGAGCTCAACAAAATCACGATAAAGAACAAGTATCCTCTCCCAAGAATTGATGAATTATTCGATCAGTTGCATGGAGGACAATACATTTCCAAGGTGTATTTTCTGTCGGGATATTATCAAGTAAGCGTGAAGAAGGAAGATATCCCCAATACTCCTTTTCGCACAAGATACAGGCACTATGAATTAATAGTAATGCCTTTCGCACTCACTAATTCTCCAGAAATCATCACAGACATGATGAATAGATTGTTTAGGGATTACTTCAACAAATTTGTGGTAGTTTTTATAGATGATATTCTGATATACTCCAAACCCAAGGAGGATCTTAAGGAGCATCTGAGAATTGTACTATAGACCTTGAAGAGGGATAATCTCTCCGAAAAGTACAAAAAGTGTGTGTTATGGTTGAAGGAGGTGTCATTATTGGGTCATATCAACACAAGCAATGGGATATATGTAGATCCCTCCAAAATAGATGCAATTGAGGGATGGTTGATGACAACATTAATAATAGATATCTGTAGCTTCTTAGGGTTAGCTGGATATTTTCAACGATTTCTGAGGAATTTCTCATGATTGTCCAACCCTCTAACCAAGATAACTAGAAAGGGAGTAAAGTTTTATTGGAGTGATGAATGTGAAGAAAGCTTCAAGGAGTTGAAAAGGTGGCTTATCACTACACTCGTACTCACTTTAACCACTAGTGGAGAACTTTTTGTGGTATTTAGTGATGCTTCGAAGAAAGGAATGGGATGTGGGTTGATGCAAAATGAAAATTTCATTGCCTATGCTTCATGTAAATTAAGAGTTCAAGAACAGAACTATCCAACACATGACCTTGAGTTGGCTGCAGTGATCTTCACTTTGAAAATTTCCTAGCATTATCTCTTTGGGGAGCAGTGTGAAATATATACGGACCAAAAAAGACTCAAGTATATATTCACAGAAAAATAGTTTAACATGAACCAATGAATATGGTTAGACCTGATCAAAGACTATGACTACTCAATCCATTCCCACCCTAGGAAAGCGAACAAGGTGGCGGATGCCCTATGTAGAAAAGACCCAGTGATTCTATCATTAATGATAATTGAAAAGGATCCAATCTTCTTAGATTTTATGAAGATAGACATGGGTATCATAAATAAGGGAACATAATCAATCCTTTCACAAATGATTGCACAACCATCTCTTTTGGAAAGGATAATGGATGCTCACAGGATGATGTGGGAATTCAAGAAAAAGGGGAAGCTATCGGAAAATGGAAATCCATGAAGTTTAATTTTAATGAAGAAGGAATTGTGAGAATTGGGAAAAGACTAAGAGTTCCATCATGTATGGAGTTGAAGAATGATCTTTTGGATGATGCACATAGTTTAGATTTCTCTATTCTCCCAGGAAACACAAAGATGTATCGAGATCTCTGAGAGCATCATTGGTGGGATAATATGAAGAAGGTGATCGTTGAATATACCTCAAGGTGCCTGTTGTGTCAAAAAGTTAATTTAGAGAGGCAGAAGTCTAAGGGGATGATGGAACCATTTCCCATACAAAATTGGCAATGGGAGAAAATCACCATGGAATTTTCAGTAGACTTTCGAAGACATCCAAAGGAAACAATGCAATCTGGGTTGTTGTGGATCGTCTTACAAAGGATGAACACTTCATTTCTATTTGGGAAGATTTTTCATTGGATCAACTGGCACAGATATATATTTGGGAAGTGGTAAGGCTGGATGGAGTACCACTCTCTATTGTGTCCGATCAAGATCCAAGATTCACCTCTATGTTTTGGAAGATTCTTCAACATGCTCTGAATACTGAACTGATTTTCAGTACAGCCTATCATCATCATACTGATGGCCAATATGAGCGGACATTCAAAACACTTGAGGACATGTTGAGAGCATTCCCAATAGTCTTTAAAGGAGGATGGGATCAACATATTCATCTGGTTGAGTTCTCTTATAATAACAGTTTCTACTCGAGCATCCAAATGGCTCCATATGAAGCCCTTTATGGGAAAAGGGGCGGAACACCGGCATGTTGGGATGTGTTCAGTGAGAGTAAGATGTTTGGACTAGGAATGGTCGAAGAAATGGTGGAGAAGGTTAAAAACATTCAGCATCATATCAAGATAGCACAGAGTCGACAGAAGAGTTATGTAGATAACCATTGATGATTCCTTGAGTTTAAAGTTGGAGACATAGTTTTTCTACGCGTATCTCCATTAATGAAGGTCATGATGTTTGGAATGAAATTGAAGTTAAGTACAAGTTACATCGGCCCCTTCGATATTCATAATCGTGTTGGGGCTGTGGCCTATTGACTAGCACTCCCACCTACCATAGACAAAGTACATGATGTCTTTCATGTATCCCTCTTAAGGATGTAATGCCAGACCCTTCACGTGTACACTTTTCAGAGGTGTTATAGTTAGAGGAGGACCTTTCTTATGAGGAGAAACCAGGGAAGATCTTAGATCGTCGAGAAAAATTTCTACGAAATAAGACAGAGCCCCTTGTTAAGGTATTGTGGAGAAACCACATGTTTAAAGAAGCGACATGGGAATCAGAAGAAATGATGAAGGAGAGTTACCCAAATCTATTTTAGTGTGGGAAAAATGCGAGGGTGAAATTTTTTTAATGGGGGAAGATTTTCACGACCCAAACATTCATTAATGGGAAACCCTCTTTATCTAATTAAATGTCCCTTTATGTAAAATGTTTATATAAAATTTCAACTTCTTTGGTTATATGTTTTTGGATTTTAAAATAATGTTAATTATTGTGACAGTTGATAATATGGAAGTTGAATAGTGATCACATGATTAGTATAAATATAAGTCTTTAACGTATCCAATTTACTCAGAAAAAGGAAGTGATGGCCTCATCTAGTAGACTTGACCCATACAAAGCCCATTTTTCGGAGCTCAGGAGAGAGGTGACTTCATTGGTCTTCTCTCTTGACCAATCCCAAGCTGAGCTTCAACAGGTTATGCTCGAGCGGGACTGCCTATGAGAGAAGTGGAAGTTGATAGAGATTACCACCCGAGCAAAGTTATCTGAGCCACCCCAAGAGTCTGTCACCATCACACACCTTACTCATCAGACTTATGTGGGTGTAATAAGGGGTTATGTAACAAGACCATAGAACTAGGGTTATTTACATTATTTTTTTTTATATATTGAATATACTTTCCTTTTATTGTTGTTACCTTGTAAATATTTTTTAAAGCACAAATAGTATTTTCAGTTAATGGTCAACTAAGAAATCTATTTTGATGAATTAGTGTATTTTTGAATTAAATAGTGTTTTAATAATTTTTTTTTATATTATTAAATTAATTTTTATTAAATATAAATGAGTGTATAATTTTATAAATGAAACTGTAATTTTTATTAAGGTTTGAAAACCGTTTTTGTCAAAACGGATGAATTTTCGATAAATGTCAATTTTTATTTTAAAATTAAAAATTAACATATTTAGAAAATTAATTAGATAAAATGAATATTATTTCTGGAATTAGGATGTCAAAATTATCCAATGGTATATTTGTCAATATTTTCTGGGACAACCAAATGTTTTGGTTAAAAATTAAATACTGTTTAAATATATTATGTGTTTTATGACATCATAATAACCCAATAGTGATGTAATAAAACACTATAAGCCTTATTTTCGGAAAATATAAGTTTTACCATTAAAATAATGTAATTTTGGGTTTGTTTGACTTATTTTACAAAGCATTAATGGACCATTCAAGACTTATTAAACATCTTGTCTTTTTAAATTGTTTTCCTTGGGAGTGTGACTCACCTCCACATAAGAATCCCCATTATTTTAAGAAGTACAGACTTTGGCCTTATAAAATATTTTTTCCGATTCCCTTTTTCAAAAAACATGGGCAAAAACCATGGTATGGTTTGTGGTTTCGATGAGTTTAATGTGAGGTGTCCCAAACCTAAATAATAAAGAATTCCCTCACCTTTCCTATATAAACCCACCCTAGCTCCCACTTCATCCTCAATAAAAGTCTTTATAGTTGGTCTAAAATCTGGCCTCAAATCTCTAAAATCCCCCCAAGGTTCCCCAAGATCCCAAGAAGCCTCTCTCAATTCACTCTCAAGCCTTTGGTAGCACATTTCCAAGTAAGGGTTTTTTCTCCCTTTCTCATTTTGTCCAATTTTCTTAATGTTTTTATGCCCTTTTGATTTCAATTATAAATGTTGGGGTATGATTTTTAACCTCCACCATACTTCCCTATTTATGTTTTAATGATGGTATACCCCTTTCTCTCTCATTAAATTCCTCCCATGTACACCCGTTACAATGCAGAAATTCTGAAAGGAATTTCTCTCTCCACTTTTACATTCAATAAATTCTTTTGTATCATGACTCTAAATTCCTTTACAATTTTTGGGACATGTATCTATATTACCCCCTTAATTTAAATTTCATGTTCATATGATGTGACACCCCTTTCTCTTTCATCATCCATTTTTATAAATTCTTACATCACGCCGTTACGCAGCAGAAATTGCACCGATTTTCCAATCCGATGTCATTGTGTAGTGAATACCATGTATGTTTCTCTATCAAGGGTATTAACCTTTATGAACATATACATATTTATTATAAATATTCATGTATGAATTCCACAATACTTTATCATGGAATAAATGAATATGTTTTATGAATAAATGTTATATGATCCATGTGGCACACTTATGCCTGAAATGAAATGTTAAAGAAGGGTGCGCCCTTATAGTGCTCCAATGCATTGGGTAAAATATAGTATCATGATAATTCATGTAAAATGGGTTTTGACTCATAATAATTCTAGTGCAATGAGTTTTTACTCGTGATTCATGTATAATGGGGATTTACTCATACTCCATGTGCAATGAGCCTTGGGTCATGCTAATTCCATGTTAAGTGTTGTTACCAAATTTTCATGTTATGATTATCATGATTTATCATGCCTTTATTTTTATGATTCTATTGTTCCTTATTGATGTGACTATTATCTAACATGTACTGTATTCCTCATGTTATTCCATGATCATTCCCTTACTATGCTTTATATCACACCCTTTTCTTATGCATGTCATCAGGTTATCCCTTGCAATGCTGAGTACAAGGGAATTTAGTGGTCATATAAAGGATGTTTTCAATAAAGATGTTTTATTTCTTGTTTTACATTGTTATTTAATGATCCTATGCCCCAAATACACTAGACCTCTCAATATTATTTGTTTTATCAAGTGATGTTTATGTAATAAATTTTGTTTAATTGTGTAATACAAAGTAGGGTTGTCATATGTATGTTAATGGATTGAAAGAGTTTTTGGATTTTGCAATTTCCAAGCGATCTGTTGAAGGGAGAATAATATGTCCATGTCCTAAATGTAAATTTAAAATATGGTTGAAGAGAGATGAATTTTATGAACCTTTAATACTGAAGAAGTTTCATGATCAATATTTGTGTTGGATTTGGCATGGAGAATAAAACATTATAGAAAGTTTGAGCACTGGTGTTAATACCCCGAATGTGCTCCCATATTAATCGACAATGGAAAATGAAATGAAAAACCTCATAAATTGTGCATTTGTCACTTCCAGACACTTCTTTCAACATCAAAACATAACAGAAAAACCAGATGAGGGTGATACAAATTGCAACGTGACAAGTGATGTTTTTGAGACTGTAACACAACCAGATCAATATTGTAACATATCATTGGATCCTCCTCTTGATTTTGTTTTGAAAAATGTAAGAGACAACTTCATTGAGGAAAAAACATTTTATAATTTAGTTGATGATGGAAATCAAGAGTTTTATAGTGGGTGTTTGAAATATTCAAAGCAATCTTTTCAATTGAAGTTGTACCATATCCAATGTCTATGTGGAATTACAAATAAGGAAATGTCCCTGATATGGTAATTGTTGTGTGTTTCATTTTCAGAAGTAAAAAATCCCAAAGTCTTTCTATGATATGGAAAAGGTTGTTAATAGGCTTGGACTGAATTATACAAAAATACATCTGTGTCCCAATAATTGTAAGCTTTATTGGAAAGAGTAATCATGTAGATAGAATTACAAAAAGTGTTATTTTTTTAGATGGAAATAAATGGGTGATGTTGGAAGTCTGAATCAACATACTTTCATGAATAAGAATAAAGGTAACACACCTACAAATATTTTTCATTAATTTCTTTTACAACCTCAATTGCAAAGATTATTCATGTCATCAAAAATTGCCGAACACATGAAGTGGAATTCTGTTGATAATAAAAATAATGGGTTAATGAGACGTCCACTAGATTCACAATTTTGGACAATATTTTTTTCATTACATCCAAATTTCTATGCTGATCCTAGTAATGTTTGATTGGGATTGGCTTCCGATTGATTCAACCCATTTGGGGCTTTGAGTACCAGTTATAGCATTTGTCCAGTTGTTTTGATCCCTTACAATCTGTCTTCATGGATGTGTATGTAACAAACATCTTTTATCATTTCAATTATTATTCCTGGAAAACAAATATATGGATATGATATTGATGTATACATGAATCCTTTGATTGATGAATTACAGGAGCTATGGAGAAACTGTGTTGAGATATTTGTTGCTTCTTCTAAAATAGTGTTCAAAATGAATGTTGCATTAATGTGGACCATTAGTGACTTTCTTGGGCTTGGGAATTTATTTGGTTAGAACATTTAAACGGGGCTAGATTCTCCTGTTTGTAACATTGATTTTGAGCCTAAACAGATACCTCATAGTAGAAAATGGCACTTCTTGTACCATCGAAGATATCTCAATGCATCTCATATGATTTCCACTAAGCAGATCAAAATTTAACAATTCCATTGATCGTAGACCACCTCCAATGTTGTAAACTGGTTCCAAAATATTGAAACAACATGAAAATGTTGAAACAAAATTTTTAGAGTTTCATCATTTGAATGGTAGAGTGAAATGGGTTTGAAGTTCGTCATCATGTGAAATTAGAATGCAATAATGGAAGAAAAAACAATATTCTTCGAACCTTTATATTGGTAATTTAATTGGTTGTGGCATAATCTTGATGTGACATATATTGAGAAGAATGTCTATGAAAATTTTATTTTATCATTTCTTAATCAGAAGGGAAAGTCGAAGGATCATCTCAATGCTCGCAATGACTTACAGGTAATGAACATAAAACGTGATATATGGCCAGATGAGACTGAAAAGTATGCTATAAAACTTTTTGCAAAGAAGAATGGGGATAGAGATACATTCATTCGATTTTTATAGAATGTGAAGGTATTTTATTGGTATTCATGTAAGATATCAAGGTATGTTGACTTGATGAATTGTAAGTTACATGGATAAAAAATTCAAGATTCACATATTTTGTTACAACAGTTACTACCATTGGAATTGCGTACATTATTACCTAAAAAGGTTACAGCTGTTGTACTCCAATTCTGCACATTTTTCAGACAACTATCTGAGAAATCTCTACATCCATATCATCTTGAAAACCTCCTGGAGAGGTTTTTATTGACCCTCTATTCAATGGATATGATCTTTCCTCCGTCATTTTTTACTGTCATGATGCATTTAACTGTGCATTTGGTTGATGAAGCTAAATTAGGAGGTCATGTTCATTATCGATGGATGTATCCAATTGATATGTAATTTATTTATATATTTCTCAGTTATGTAAAAAAAATTGGCACTTAATTAAATGAATAATTATGTTTATTTTATTTCACAGATATCTTGGGCATTTGAAATCTTACATGAGTAATAAAGCTCAACCAGAAGGCTCTATTGCTGAAGGCTATTTGGATGAGGAGTGTCTTATGTTTTGTTCTAGATACATGAATGATATTACGACAAGATTTGATCTAGTTGGACTTTTTGAAGACACATCAACTCAATCTCAAAGACATCAGAACTCAACAATATTTCTTGTTATTAGCCGATATGTTGGGAGGACCTCTAATGTGACACTGACAGAATTAAAATTATTACAAGCACATAGATATGTGCTGCTGAATAGTGAAATTGCAGATCCATTTATTGAATAGTTGAGGATACAAACAAAGAGATGAATAAGAGGCCGAACACGAAATGTGAATGATATAATGAAAGCTGTTAATAAAGAGTTTAAAGAATGGGTTTTAAGACATGCATGTTCAATAATATTGCAATAAATACGAATATTATTTTGACACATATATTTTGTAAATCTAATGAAGTATATTTCTTTATTTAGATCATAAATACTAATAATCGAGTAAATTTTTCAGAATATTTGATGTTTCTTGATTGAGTTCCTCTAAAACATGTTTTAAAGTTCGACGATTACAACGTGAATGGATTTAGATTTCGTAAAGTCGATCAAGAAAGGGGTTTGAAAAATAGAATAGGGGTATATTTACATTTTCAGAAGTGGGATACTATGGAAAGATGACTGATATTGTTCAATGAAACTACCACATTCATTTTTCATTTGATTCAAATTCAATTGAGTCGATATTATCAGAGGTGTTAAAAGAGATTCCTTGAAATTTACTTATGTGAACTTCTGTCACTTGATGGATGTTTGTGATCATGAACTGCACGATCCATATATAATTTCATCATAAGAAAATATTATTTACTATTCGAATGATTTTTTATGATGTTTGGAGTGTAGTTTCTCATGTAATACAAAAAGATTTGTATGATATGGTTGATGAAGTAAAATATTTGACCTCTAAAATTGAATATCATCAACAACAAGAAGCAGAATTATTTTCCCATCATGATATTAAAAACATTAGTCTAGAAAAGATGAATGAAGTCGATGAAGTAATGGAGTAGGAAACTGACATGATTGAAGGGGAAAATGATTGTTTTTACAGTTATTTATTTATTCAGCAACCACTTATTTATTTTGTGAAGTCATTCATTATCAGTGTTATATATATTTTGTTTGTTAGTACTAGGCATCTATTATCATTTTTAAATATTTTTCTATATATTTTTTTAAAATATATGTTCTGAACATAATATTATTTTATTAAATGACAGGAATGCCAAAGAGGAAGAAATACAAAATTTCATACACTGCTATGATAGATGAAAATCCATCTGTCTCCCTCCCAACGGAATTTGAGCCACTAACCGCCTTCCCCCAGCACCATCTCCCCATGAACCATCTCTCACACCCTCTATGTGCATCCCTTTAGAAGCTGAGTCGTTGACTCCCCCTTCAGTAGCTTCCGCAGTGGGGCGGCGGCGTGCCACTTCTAGTTCATCACGGTCATACTGGAGGGTCCATATTATAAGTACAAATTTTAATATAATTAAATTTATTGTACTTTTTATACTAATTTTTTCTTCATTAAAAATGAAAATAATGAAACTATGAAGAAAAATATAAACATTGATGATGTGTGGAATATGTATAGTTTTCCCATTTGATTGATATGGGGTCCCTACGGATGCCACCGCGAGATTAATTGGCCAAATTCTAGGCCAGCTGGAAGTGGAGATCATTTCCCTTTTTATTTATTATTATGAATGGAGACATAGACATCCAAGTTGGAAAAATGAAGTTTTTGATTCCCAAATAATGGTAATTTTAATAAAATATGTTGTAATTTAATGTCATGTTATTAATATGTTCAAAATGAATTTCTATATACAGATGTTTTTCCAATTTAAAGTTGCTGATGTGATAGCAAGAAAGTGGACGTTGAAAAATCTTGGTAAGAAATTAAAAGACTTTAAATGGATATTGTGGAGTGATGTCAAAGTTAATTTGTTGACCATCCAACAAATTTATGAGATGCCACCCAATGGGGTACCCAAAGAATAGTGGAATGTTTTTATTGACAGACATTGTGATGACAAGTGGATGATATTTAAATATATACTATTATATTTAATTAATTTTACATTTATACATGTATTTGAAGAGAAGATGACATTGAATACCTTTCTATTAAATTGAATTTTATTTATTTCAGGATCTCTCAATAAATAATGCATCAAGCTGGGCGAATCAAGTCATCCCCCGCACTATGGGGTCAAAAAGCTTTTCCTGAAGCCGATCAACTCTGGTAATCTTTTTATTAGTTTATCCATTTATAAGAAAATATTATCTATTTAATATATTAAATTGTTTTATTATCTTTTTTTAAGGCAGTCACAGAGTTTAGGGAACGATGAATCCTGAACTGAAGTGTGGTTAGATGTTCACAAAAAATCTGATGGAAGTTCTGTTAATGAGCCTTCCATAGAAATTGGGGTATGAGCACATTTTTTCATTATAATAACATTTATCAGTTTTAACTGTGTTAATATATATTTATATTTTATTTATAGGTAAAAATTAACGAAATATGGGATGCCAATGCTGGGGAGTACTACTCAGTCTCTCAGGAATACCTGGCTACTAAAGTCCTTGGGAAGGAGGATCCTGGTAGAGTGCATGTGATGGGTTTGGGACCCATACCATCTGAGGTCTTTGGCAGGCGATCGGGGATTATAGATGTATCTACTTCTAGTTGTAATCATTCCATACCCGGTGATGCTCAGAGAGAGATTGTTTCTCTATGAAACATAGTTCAAGACCTGGGGGTCAGATATCCGCTTTGTAGAAAGCGTTGACTGATATATGTTAGCAGATGAGTAGATATCCCCCCAGTGGTACTTCATCGACTGGTGGAGAGCAGTTAAATCAAAAAAATTCAAAATCATTTGGTTTTCAAACTTTTATTGGTTTTAATTTTAAATATAAATATGCAACACTATTTAATTTTCAAGATAATGTTCTTACAGGTGGTTGCAGGATGAGGAGATGGAGGAGGAGAGGGTGATGATATCTTTCCATAATCAGACAGTGATTAGTAGTATTTTTTATATGTGGAAAAATATTATAAAAGTCTAGTTTTATAAGTATCATTTGTGGCACATAGTTTCCTCCCAACATTTTCATGACCTAACATTTCGTTGATTTCTCATGTTTCCTTTTATGCATTTTATTGATTTCTAGTGTTTCCTTTTATGTCATGATTTATTGATTGTGGTACACACCATATATATCTAATGTTTATTATGATGAATCATTTTTTATAATTCATGTTTCCAAAATTCATTTTTTTTATTATAATATCTTATCCTACATTTTCTAGCCCAATGCATTTACCACTACATTTCCTTTTATATGAAGTAATTCATAGTTATGCTCTTGTATTAATCCCTAGGGATGATAATGTGTGTCTCACTGACATTTTATGATAGATCACCCTTTAGTGTGGAATAATCCTAGTATCCAAAATTTCAAAAAATAGTTAGAATCCACATATACTGATATGAGATTAGGGGAAATTTTGCTACACTTTCTAAAATTGGGTTTTCCCACTATTTCCAAAGTGGCCTCCAAGAATAGTCACGCAGTGTGAATGACAGTGTCCATTATCTCAATAGGCATGACATGCCAATGGTAAAATCCCACAAGATTCTTTAGAACCCCCTACCCTAGAAAAATGTTAAATAGACTACATGATCAGTTACTTACCATTCATAAAATCTACTAACCTAACACAAATAATTAATTATAAGCAAACATATTTTTTGATAGTATATATCAACCCCCTTCATGAGACACTATTCCCTCTAAAAGAATGTTCCTAATCACTTCTATTATATTTCGCACATCAAAATAAATTGAATGCATAAGGGGAGTGAAAATATATTAGGAGCCAGATTCCATTTTGTCTAAGGAAACCACACTAACGAATCTTTTTACAAAGAAGTCGCAAGAGTGAAACAAATATGATACTTGAACCCGATCCATAAATCTTAAAAAATTAGGAACCCTTATCCCTAGGAGATATGATTTTACATTTTTTTCTATCTTTAATGTCAAGTATAATAATTCCACATGGAATAACCCAAGCAAAGGATGATTTTACCTAATTCTTATGTTATGTTTCATTTATAATAATTCCACACGAAACACCAACATAAATTAATCCCACGAAAATATTACCACATAATTATTCCCATGATAAAGGGTATACAACCAACATACTACACCCCAAATATTTTTAGTAACTAAGGAATAAATAAATAACCACACAATCATGTTCTTAATGTACTGTAAGTGGTTTTTAATTTACCGACACATAGATGGAATAGAAATCTAAATAGTTATTATATATATAGTAGTAATATATATAGTTTATATATATATATTTCATCCATGTATATTGACCATGTATGTGAAGATGTACATAGCCACATACTTATAATAATACTGATGAATAGTCCATGGCATAACTCAGACATCCCTAACCAGTCTAACGAGCCTATGTGATCATGTAATTGGGTACATGCCCTATATCCCAATAGAGTGAGAGACGCCATGAAAGAACACATGGGATGTGGTGTGCACCATCATGTAAAAATTCTAGTCACAGAATGTGGTGAGTAAATCACAATACATATATTGTAACATTTTTGTGATACGCCATGCTCAACACCTAATTTAAGGAATTGTGATATCTCCTTGCTCAACAATCTCATACGATCATACCAGAACCTCTAAAAAGGCATATATTAAATATAACTTGCAAGGGGAATTACCTCACATCCATATCTTCTAACTACACCATATAAATAATAAAGGCATAATCATTTGTGTCATAATAGATAAGGAATAACCTCTTATTCATGTCTTTATCCATGTTCAATTCCTATATAATATATTAGAATTCTTAGGAATCATTTTATAAAGCAAAAATCCAGGGCATGACATTACAATTACTTGGGGTCATTCCATTTAAAAATAATTGATTTATTTTATGAAACGAAACACATCATTTATTATCCATTTCACATTATCAGTTACATTTAACTCATTCAGTTCATTAAAAAATTGGAAACCCATATATAATCTCAATGGAGTCACTTAGATGGTGAAATGTTAATATAGGAAATTTCCAACATTAGAAATTCCAACTATAAGTTGTCCAAACACCTAAGGGATACCATTGGTTATATCAAATAATCATATATAATGGGATATTACATTCTTTAACAATTCCAGAATATATGTGGGAGTGCCAACATTTGAAAAAAATCATATTGTCCCATTTCACCAAGATCACCCAATGAGTGACCAAATAAGTTACACACAACATGTGAACATCCAATTAAAGATCAACTAGTATATATGAGTCTACAATGGTCAAATTTAAATACATAAATAACTTAAATATATATTCTAGAATTAATATGTTGTGCGACATAGTGGCTTAATTACAAACCATTAAACCCCAAAGGGAAAACAATGTGACTACCAACCTAAAGGTCATAGATGACGCCTATCTCGATATCAACATCATATTTCATGATTTTTGGGAGAAATATGAGAAATGGTTCAATTCCAGGATAGTATGGAAAATGTGACTATGCATATACAACACATAGGATCCAATGGGAAACTAAAATAGGACGTATGAGTGGGGTTTGACTTACGTTGATCTATCCAATGCTTCCTTCAGATCTTGAATTGGGTGTCTAATGATAGTGATATGGATGAAACTATATTAAAAAAATTTGAGTTATACAAGAGGTTAATGAATTCAAAATAACTGGAAGATGATATAAGAAAATGGAAAGTATTATAAAAATACAAGTGGGGTAAACTTGTAAATTCACCACTACATTTTATTGGATACTAGGATTATGCCAAGTGATATGTTTATCTGCATTACTTTACTCACTGATTGATGCATTTGGTTTTGCTTAGTTATGAATTTCTTTTTATATTAACTGTATTATGTATTCTGTTGGTGTTTTGGTATTCTTGGAATGGTTTTTTTCAGGGCACTGGTACAAAGGCTCTAGAAACTGGTTATTTTTTTAAATCTGCTCTTTAGCGGTGGTTTTAACCAATGCTAATTGTACCGGGTACATTTAGCGGTAGTTTAAACTGCTAATAAATCATGATATTTTTCTATTAGAAGTAGTTTTAACTTCCATTATGGTCTTAAATTTAGAGGCAGTTCTAACCACCGCTACAGTGGCCCATCGTCCTCGCTTTTTTCATGGCAGTTATATTATTTATCGCAGCGGTTTGTACAGGAAACCTAATACTTTTTTTATCTGCGGTTTTAACTACTAATAAATAAAATAATCCCCTGCCCAGAAATACCGTCCTGAGAAACAGTATAACTACAGTGAAAATGCACCTACTATAATGGTTCCCATAAACCGCTTCTAAACCGCTTTAACTACCGCAAATAGTTTCTTGACACAAAATATTGCGGTTGTATTCAGTAACCACCACAGAAGCATATTGCGGTGGTTTAGCCCACCACCATATCCAAAAATAACAGGTGCAAAATTGCAATTTTCCTTTTGTGTTAACTGATTATTATTTGTAGGTTCCAACTACAGGAAACCTAAATAGTAATCTATCCCAGCTAATTAATCATTTTTACTACATCAGTTTTATTAACATAAAATTATAGAAACAATAACCAAATTCATTTACATGACTCATTATCTTTGAAAAATAATTGTAATTAATCTTGTTTTACATTCTTAAGCAATTTCTATCATGAATGAAAAGATTAAAAAAGAAATATTAGATATCACTCTATCTTACAAAATGAGAGGCAATAACATGTGATCGATATAAATTTATTTATATGGTTCAAATATCTATTTGTCAATTCTATTTTTATCTAGTGGATAAATAATGAAAACATTATGATTTCACATATAATAATAGAGAAGCAACGAATCCCCTACCTCAAAATGTTCTTGAACTTCTTCACACTAGAATGATCTATTTAACTGGTCATGATTGCCACCCACATGAAAACTACATCCACCTGAGGATGTCGCTGCATGACCGCAACAGCTGACATCCATTAAAACTCTATTATAATCCTTGAGATCACATTCCATAACATGATACGGATAAATTGTATATGAAGGATTGAATAAAACACTAGATCAGAGGTTGACCATACCTTTTATCAATGACGGATTGATACTTGCTGCTTCCACAAAAACCGGGGGTGTGCATGTAGTTGGAAGAACCTCAAGGGGAAATGATACATGGATTAAGGTTCTATCACACTACTCTTAAAGGAAGAAATAATGGTTAGTGCATCTCTCACTAAGGAACGAGAGGGTAGAACATGGGAAGAATATATCTCATCCCTTTATAAGATTTCAGCAGTTGTGGTTTATGATAGACTGAATTTTCCATTAAAAGTGTATCGCATTAAACCATGCGGTTTGACCAAGGCATTTAGAGCCTCAAGAAAATTAATATAGGAGTTATGGGATTTAAATAGACCATAAATACTTTAAAATAAGGCCTTGAATTCATTTTACGTCATGGATAATGTCAAAGGGGCGAAAGTGTAGGAATTTGGAAACACATTACACCTACCGATCCTAGAATCACTGTTCACAAAATGTCTCACTGAGTGTACTGTTCACATCGGTCTCACTGATGCACTATTAACATCGGTCTTGCCGATGGCACTATTCACATCAGTCTCATCAATAGAATTATTTACATAGGTCTCCCTGAGGGATCTATTCACATCGGTCTCACCGATGCATGGTTTACATCGGTCTCACAGATGTAATTGTCCAGATCGGTCTCACTGATGGAACTCTTCACATCAGTCTCACCAATGGAACTCCTCATATATGTCTCACTAATGAAACTGTTCACAATGGTCTCACATAAGCACGGTTCATATTAGTCTCACTAATGGCACCGTTCACATCGGTCTCACCAATGAAATGATTCAAATCAGTCTCACCAATGCACAGTTCATATCACTCCCACCGATGGAACTATTCACATTGGTCTCACTAATGAAACTTTTTACATCGGTCTCACTGATGCACGGTTCACATCGATCTCACTGATGGTATCATTCATATCGGTCTCACCGATGGAACTATTCACATCGGTCTCACCGATGCATGGTTCACATATGTCTATATAATGATACAGTTAACAAAACTGGTAATTTGGAAAAGTGTTGGGGATAAGTCACCTTGACCTTTGAGAACACCTCAGACACTAGATTTTAGCAAAGGAATGGACCAGAAAGGTACCGGCCATCATAATAGCACTGTGGAAACTCATTCTCTTGCTCCCATCAGGTTGATATGTTTATATTAATACTCGATTGATCACATAATTAATCATGAACCCATCTATCAAAAATATCATTATGTGAACCATCTTGAATATCATCATCAGATGAGGAACTCACCCGATAACTTTTTGGGTACTGAACACCCACAAAAGAAGAATATGATTAGAGGAGATGATTTATTCATGTCTACCCTTTATAAAGACACTTAATTTTTCTATCATATGTATTCTCTAATATTTATTTCATATATAGATAAATAGATATTATAAATTTTTTTATTGAGGAACCATTGGGATTTGATCTTGAGAGAATATGAGAGGATCTTCTAGAGATTCTCATTTGGAAATGTATTTATAAAGGGTCAAATTTTTAAAAATAAATTCATGAACCAAATGAAATTATAGGACACCAAGAATATCATTTTATTTGATCTTAAAGGTTTAAGAATCATCTATAATTTTACAGGGGTCATTAAAGCAGCTGATAACCCAAAAATTCAACATTTGGCCATACTATGTACATCGATTGATCCACAGTCTTGAAAACACTGTATATCTATAAGTCACTATAAGGTAGCTAGTGGTCCACCTATTATGATATAAATATGGAAAATATCTCCCAACCACTTGCTAATATCAAGCATTTGGTTGGTGGTCTTCTATATTATATATGATGAATAAAAAGTTCTACTTTTTGGATAGTGTTCCTTTTCTTAATGGACAATGTTATCCTTCAATATATAGAATTATTTCCATATCGAACTGGCTAGTTGGTGCTCTATTCTAGAAACACAGTGAAATATATAGTCCAACAATTTTAACTATTGCATCTGTTCCATCATTATATGTCCTTTATTTGACCCTTCAGCATCATTCCGTGATCTCGATACATATAATTGACTATTCCAAGACATTATCAAGATCCTCACTATAATTTTTTTATCCTTTATTATTATCCTTAAGTTCATTAAAAACATAAATAAAATTCCAAATTATGATATATAAATTCACTCAAATTAAAATGAGAAAAACGTAATTGAGTGTTTCTAATCATGAAGACCATATGGTAGATAAACGTGTACAATATCCCCGTTTTTATAATGAAAAAAACATAAAAAAATGATATCTCATTTTTAATTCCAGATTCAATAAAAAAATATATTCAAGATATAAAATTATACAAGATATAAAACTATATATTATGTTTTCTAAAGTAGTAAATTATTAAAATTCTTTATTCCAAACCAGATTGAAACATTTAACTCTTAATTTTTTAAAAAATAAATAATAAAACATATTTCAATAAAATATAACATTATCCTCTTTTAAATTTCAATAAATATCTCACCATTTTTTATTTTAAGAAATAAACACAGTGATAGGGAAAACTGAAATAAAATTAAATATTAACAAATATATAAAATTGAAATTTTATATAGTCATTAAAAAACAATGTTGGAATAAAATCAAAAAAAAATTAATATAAAGACAAAAAAATTAAAACACCTTATATCATCCAAAAAACTTATTCATAATGGAATTTATATAGAAATAGACTCAATTTTTTTATATATCTTAACGAGAGAAACAATAAGGGATTAAGAAAAGGGAAACCAAATTTATTGAGAGAATAAACAAACTTAAAGAGAAAGGATAGTGAAAAAGAAATAGATAACAAGAGTATGAATATATAAAACAAAAACAAAAAATAAAGTTAAATGGATATTGAGAATCATTGATAGAAACCATTTCATAATCACTACTTCTCTCAATTAAGTGTTTCACCTCTATTGAAATATTATATAATAGAAATATATTGAATAAAGTATTTGGGATATTGAAAAATACATAGAATGCATCTTACCATTTTTATTTCATTAAAAAAATTTAATATAAATTGTTATAGACACATGTATGAATATAATATTTTACTAATAATTAATATTCTATTGAGAGAGATAAAAATAATATTTTAACACTAATATAGAATATATATATATATATTCCCTCATATATATTTTTTAAATGATCATAAAACATATTTAAATAAAAAACTAATTGTATTAAATGATTTTAAAAATTAATATTTTTTAAGATTAATATATTTAAATTATAATAAATAATTATTATTATTAAAAATATGGATTTTATGTTTTAAAATATGATATTTGTTTTTGGATTTTGAAAAGAAAATAAAAAATCTTACTAATGGTAAATTTAAAATTTTATGACTTAACGATCCCCCTCATGTGAATGCATAAATATCATACATGGATCACATTCATGAGTGAAATAGAAATAAAATTAAAAATAAATCAAGACTTTAAATATACATAGATGGTAGAGAAATGATTTAAAATAATACAACAATAAATTATATTTTAAAATGATTTCTTGTGTTAGAAATGGAAAAATGATGGTGTCTCAAATGTACTACTTGTAACTCCACATTAATGAAATCAAAGCAACTAGGAGGTATAGTTTTAGTGAAAATATCAATTGGTAGATTGTACATCCTAAACAAATTCCATATGTTATCACCATATCAAATGTGATCACATAACAAATAATGACTCAGGTCATTATGTTCTATTAAATAGTGATGGATATTATTTATGGAAAATATAATGGTGATATTATTATCACATGTGAATAGGGTATGGTTATATATAAGCCCACGGTCCATGAGAGCATGTTTAATGCAAATTATTTGGGAACCAAAAAATTACACGGGAATATATATTCCCCTTTGACCATGAAAAGTGATAAAAATAATTTCTATATAGTACTCCATGAGGCAAAATATTTTATATATAGGTAGAAACTTTATCTTTTAGATTTCCTATCTACTTTACATCCACTAAAATCAAAATTTTAAAAATAATATTATTCAGAGTGGTTTCCTTTTTGATTTAAAAAGATAAATATTTTTAATTTATTTTATGCATTTAAAAATACTTTTTATACATTTTTTAATAGAATATTTTTTATTTTATTGAATATCAAAAGAAATACATGTATTGAACATGATATCATGTCAGTTCGTAGTATGATTTGGAAGAAAACCAATCATACATATAAAATTCTTGTTGGTGACTTGATTTCTGTCTTCATGAACTATTAGTATACAATTTTTACTAATGGGAATAATAATTTCCCTATATTGATCCTTGTCAAATAATTTTAAGTGTTCATTATCAAACTAATCAAGGTTAGAAAAATACCATCATTATTATAAAAGACATGAAAACTGATAATTAATTTTATTTCTCTAATAAAGGTCAAATAAAATTACATTTTCATTAAATAAGTAAACTCAAGAAAAATAGAATCATTGGTTCATATAAAAATCACATTCTCAACATAAATTTAGAGAAATAAACAAATCATTTGATATTTTTATTAGAAAATAAAATTGAATTGTATTTTACTATTTTAAAACCATTTGATAAAAAATAATAAGTTAAATACTCATAATATGATCAAGGGGATTATTTAAAAACATAATGATATTTAGTTAACGTGAAATTGTGAATTGGAAGATAAAATTAGTTAAAACCATGTGGATGTTTAATAAAAAATTCATTTATAAAATGATTTAAGAAGATCTTTTGACATATATTTAAAAAAATTTAAATTAAGGTGATAGGTAAATTCCAGTAAGGCTATAATGGATTCCAACTAAGTGATGGGTGAAAAGTTTAAAATACAGTAGATTCCTTTTTCTTAGTTATAATGTTTTTCTAATAGGATTTATTTGTTTCTTTTGATATTATAGTACTCATCTAACATATTCTAAAAAAACCTGTTTTGTTCATATGATGTGATGATCATTATGGCATCCCACTAGATTCCATAAAAAATTCCTTGTGAATCAGTTTTTTCTATTTCATTGAATAAGTCCAGTTTTCATCATTAATGGAAATGTTATAATTTTTTGGTTCCAATTGATATTGAATAAAGAAGTTAAACATCATTTAGGATAGATCTTATTGTATGAGTATGAATTTGAAAATATGTAATTAAATATTCACATAGATTATCTATGGATCTTTTTAAATGATTTAGGAAAATAATATTCAGGCGATTCTTATTCACCATTATCTTCATTCAACTAAAAAGTTTCATTTGAAGTAAAAAACATTATTTTCAATTAAAAAATTTTAGCATGATATTTTGGAAGATTTTAATAAAATAGTTCATTATTTGGTTCTTCAGAATTTTTAGTCATTTTTTACATACTCTCTATGCCTTTCACGATATTTAATAGAAAATAAAGATACATTTTTTTAATTTTAATTCAACATTCCAAGAATTTATTTGGTGTTCTCATTAAACCATATACATAAAAAACATATAAAAACACATTAGGTATATTTTATTTTCAATATTAAACCCGAGTATTTTTTTTAAATGGTATTATGGGAATGAGAAAATGATAATGCAAGTATTATTGAATCTAAAATTCCAAAAAAAATTATATAATTTTAGTCGATGAAAATGTTTCTTCCATTTATTTTATTTTTTAATATAACCATTCTACTACCTTGTTTTTTAGGGATATAGAAGAAAAAAATAATGATTACCTCCTTGAGAATAGAAAAAATTATCAATTTCATTATTTTTGAATTATCTACCATGATAAAATATAAAAGAAATAATTTTAATACATTTTTCATTTTCATTTGTTTTAGAAATATTAAGGAAGGACTCGCCTTCTTAGATTTTATGAGATAAGAAGTTTGACCCTGTGAGTTTTATTATTTCATCAAAAATTAAAATATAAAAATATTTCCCACCAGGATTTTTGATTTATTTATTATGAACAACTCAAGATGAATTTATTTAAAAGATTTATAAGAATAAATCATTACTTTTGGTTTTAAAAAAATATATGTGTTCCCTACCATTTTGGAATTAGTCATGAACCATATCATATTTGATAGGTGGTTTGTGTAAATATCATACTTTATTATAGTGGTTGAGTTTTGAAAGTGTCTGTATTAAATATCGGCTACAGATTATGTGCCAACATGATAACTCACAGACTTAAGCACTCCATAATTTGATGTTTTTCCTAGTAAGAAATTTTAAATTTATCATATAATAATTCTTAAAATGAGAAGTGGTAATTCAATGGGATGCTTCTAAGTGAACAAGATTGTACAAATATTTTTTGAAGGAAATTTTCAATTTGATATCACACGATTGAAAAATTATTAGTAATCTTTTTTCAATAATTTTCTAGATGATGAAATTTTTATTTTTTTTAGATAGAATAGCCAATGATATATTAACCAATTACATTACACAAAGAGTTATAATCAATGGTGATGTGAAAATATTCTATCTTATTAATTTGATATAATTTTTAAAAGTTTACATCGATATTCCTCAGGAAATATCAATATTGTTAAAATAGTTCTAGTTTTTCCTTTCTCCTAAGACACTTTTCCTACATATTCAAATGATTAATCATTATCATAGCCAAAATATATAGTCCCACTATCTTTATTAATTTTTTTCATTTTAATGTTTTTTATTATGATATTTTAATTGAAAATAATTGTAGAGATATAAATTTATATTATCCTCCCATGTCATGAATTATTACCATAAAATTCATAACTTATATTTCTAATTCATTATAAATAATTTTTAAAAATATCCAATACGAAAATATTAATAAAATAGATTTGTTGATGGTTTTTTGGAGGCACACCAATGATTTGAATTTACAAAACAAACCAATTATTTTTCATGTGTTTTAGAAACATAAATATTATGTAGATTATATTAATATTTATTGAATTATTAGAGAGAGATATATATATATATATATATATTTAGGGCTTTGATTTTACATTACATCTTTTTAATATCCAGGTGATTATTAATTTTAGTGGATAATTATTCATTTTTATTGAAAAATTGTTTGATATATTTTATATGTTTTCCTATTTTAATATGTACTTATTTATATCTCTTATCGGGTTCTTTTTATAATGAATAATGGTCATTGAAACCATTTTTAATTTGATCATGATAATAAATAAGGGTTTTATAATAAAAGTTTTTTTGAGGATCGTGATGTATAGGATTAGGATGTATAAATTAGAGAGAAAGATAAAGGGGAGGAAATTGGAAGAGTGGAACTGACCATGATTTATTTTTAAAAATGTACCAAAAGGCACACAAAACATGGTACACTAAAAGATTATGTGTAATTAGAGTTTATACAGAAAATATTTTCACTCAAGGTATTATTTTTAAGAGATTTCTTACCATGTTTCCATTCATTAGACACCTTTTTATAGAAATTCCATTCCGTCTTAGTGTGACCCACTTTTTGAATTTGTATTATATTAATAATTTTGTCACTTTTTCATTCACTTAATTTTTTTCTAAAGGAAATTTTATTTTTCTTGATAAGTTTGTTCATGTTTTAGGTGAGTTGAGAAAAACCTTGAACATTACTTTTAGATGAATCTTTGTTGATATCATTGAAGAAAATAGTTGTATTTATATCCTTGTATTTTTGTCCTATTTCCCGACACACCACATCATATTAATTTCATATTTCCATAGATTTATGATATTTTTTTGATGAAAATTGTATTCATGTCCTTCAGTTGTTGTATGGAAATGATATTAGGATCCCAACTATTAGAAATAACATATAATATCTTTTTTTACTGTGATATATTTATAAAAATCATCATAACCAAACATTCAACCAATTAATATTTTAATAAATAATTAAAAAAACTAGAAATGGAAATTTTATGCATATAAAAGCATTCAAAACCATTCCTATATATGTATAATCTAGTATAATTTAATTTTTTAGTAATTTAATGAGTTATTTATTGAAATTTACATATTTATTTTTATGTTTTACATGTATAAACATGAATTTTTTTTGCCTTTTAATGTTCTAAATATTATGTATATTATTTTTGGATATTATATGGACTATTATTTAGGCCTGGCTCCAAGTTGGAATGTGATTCCAAGATTCAGTGTGCCTTAAATAAATGTTTGAAATATATTCTATATATTATAATGGATGCGTGTGAAGTTTTTCTGAAATGTGTAACAAATTCTAAATGGGTTACCAGATAAAAAAATATGAAGGAACTATTGAGTTTAGAATTTAATTTTTACCCTAGGGGCAGCTTAACCATTGTCAGTGTGAGGCATTTACAGATGATCCATCATGAGCATGGAAATGATTAAAAAAATTAAATAATTTATTTGAATTCTAATTTCTTACAAAAATTATTAGTTAGTATTTAAATAGAATATCAGGGGGAATCCCAAGGAATTCAAATAATCCTATAGCCGTTGGAGAGTCATTGGAGAGAGAGCATTGGAGGAGTCTTCTTAGGTGAATGTGAACTAGATAGTAGATCAATGATCAATGCAAAATAGAATCGAAGGATCTCACCCAAAATCCTGGTGAAACTCCTTTCATTTTCTGGAATTAAGCAATATTTAGTTTGGGTGGTTGTTTGAATTGTTTCTTTTCCCTGTTCTCAATCCCTATAATGAACACTAATCAATCAACCAATTGATTGATCATTAGATCTGATGTATTTGTGGGATGTGATTATTTAATGTCTATTTCATGATTTTTTTCTTTATGATTCAATTTAATTAATCTTCATTTTTTGCTAAATTTGAATCTAACCCAGATTGAGAAGAATATCGATCAGGAACATTCCCCATTTTTTTGTGGTTTCTCCCCTAAATTTTTCTTTCAACGTTGGAGTACTTTATTTGACCCATAATTTAACATATACTGATCAATTGATCATTGAACACCCATTTCTTGGTGAAATGATATGATATCATAGATCTGGGATCGACACAACATGACACTAACACAGTGGTGGAATAAGTGAGGAATTATATGATGGTGGGTACCCAATTTCATGTTCATCTGCATTATTTGGTGAGTAATGAAGAACAATGCTAAGTTCCATTTTCTGTGTAGATTTGATGGTAAAAACATGCTGTTTGTTTAAGGAAAGGTTTCAATTAGGCGGTTCATTGATTTTTTCAGTATGTATTGGATGGATTAGAGGCCAGAGCAATGGAGAAGATGACTAGAACATAGATCTATATTTCTAGAAAGCCATGAGCTACATGGATTGTATGTAGGATCTACAGAACGTGGGGCACCCGTTTTGTAGAGGATAGATTTTCATGAGAATGTTAAGTATTACGATGTGTGTTATCCCTATCACACAGCATGTAGTCTCTCTTAGGATACTAGCTGTGTACTTCGGGGTGTCCATGTATATTAGTTGGAGTACATGTGTTGGATCACACCTTGTACCCCCTACACAAACATGTCCTGGACCAAGAACACTGGCTAAGCTGTGTACTACTACACGGGAACATGTACACAGGCTGGAGCCATGTACTGGCACCTAGATAGACTACACGGGAAGCCTACACACCATATACTTCTACATGGATATGGTAATGATACGTGATCTATTTACATAAGAAGAAATCGAGGACAAGGAACACAATGTGGGACAACATCTACACGCATTATACATTGTTATACATGGATTAGAGTGTTATTACTTTGTGTCTTGGACGTTTTTTTAGGGTGTGTTCCTCTTATCATTTCCCTAAGTATTAGTATGGAATTATATCTTACTCTTAGGGATATGATCCTTTCAGAAATACTTAATGTATAGATTAATTGGAATCTCTCTGAGAGGCCTGGAGTGATATATTCTATCAATATTCATGGTCTATGTGGAGTTCCTTGTATCATCATGACCAAAAAATGTGTCCACTAATCCTATACATAATGGTTTAATCAATATTAAGACGTTTGTATCACCCCATGGCCAAGGATGTGATCCTAATCTGTGTATGATATTCTCTTCAAACAATCAACAAGTAATTTCTCATGATGAGACCCTAAGATTAGTACCGCTCAGACAAACGTCATTTTTCTATCAGACTTAGGCGTGTTTTTCCTTAATGAGTTCATTAGGGAATCATCGAACTAAAATCTTATGATGTTATACTATGGTTGTGAACTACCTTTACACTATGTGTATTTGTTGAGTATATATTGATATTCTTTTATATGTGTTTTAGGCATATACATGTGTAGAGATGATTGGATTTACTTTTTTTATGTTTTGTGGTTTTGGGGTGTCTTTTGGAGTATTGTTATACTCACCCCTTCCTGGTATTTGACCTCACATGTCCTGTCTTGTGAAGATGTTCTAAATTTTGAAAAATTCCATGAAAAATTAGGACCAAACGGATCTTAGTACGACTAGATAGACATCAGTGTATTCCATTGGATTTTTGACAACAATATCAGTACTTGCATTCATGTAGTACTTTTGTTTCAGAATCTTTTTGGTGGGTTTGTATTTGGACCTTCTTTGTTTAATTCCTATCATAATATGGTTACTGGGTTTAGATATATGAATGAATGGTTGGTCATTGGTTCTTATGTTTCAAAATTTCATCGCTTGGATATGTGTGCATGTGTACAAGTACATAGGGTAAGGCCTCCCATGTTAGTGATATGCCTACTTATCACTAGTCTCCTACCCATGGACTATTAGAGGTAGGTTTGGGGAGTCATGATAGATGTCCCTTTGGGATAGGTTATCATAAAGTTATATGAGAGGGGCTCGGTTATACTTTGAGATGATATTCAATGACATTTGTATGGGGAAACAATGGTAATAGTTTCAAGTTCAAATTTTATTTTAGGGTCTCTAGTGTTGGGGTGGAAGATGATGTATCCATACATGAGGACTCTGATCAAATTCTTTTCAAATTGGTACATGAGAAAAATGGTTTCATGGAATATAATGTTACATGAATCATATAAGATTGGGTTATGGTTTCCATGTATTTCTTGAGTCAGCTATCCAGCTATACTCATTGATTTTGGTACATCTTCTTCTGTTTAAGATGCCTCTATGATTTACGCCATCTAGGATTCAGCAGCTTGATCAGGATGATGATACCTTTTGTGATTAACCATCGATACAGTGACATGTTCTTGAGGTGTTACATCCATGTTGTGCTCCATCCATAACACCACCATTGTAGTAGCATGTGGTACCCACAATACTAGCCAATGATGTTTGCAGGCTGAGCGCGCATCATGAGTTTCAGAAATAAACACCCCTCTGGTGCCACCACAATCCTAACATACATGAAGATTAGGATTGGCTTGAGGCAGTGACCTGATTTTTCCACCTAGTCAGGGCACCTGAAGATCAGATGGTGGTCCTGACAGTGATTTATCTCTATGTAGTGATAGGGAAGTGGTGGGGTTTGGTGACCTAGTATTATAACGAGGAGAATATTTCAAGGACAAAGTTTGATATCCTTTTTAGAGAGATATTCTCTTATGCTACACAGAGGGTTGTACATGTCTAGGAGGTTCTACATCTCCATCATTTTATCATGACAGTATATGAGTATTCATCAAGGATTTCAAACCTCTTTATGAACATGATATATATGGTTCTTGAAATTTTATTCAGTGATTGGACTTTTTGGAGACGTTTTTGTGGATACATTTGAGATAGTGTTATCCCTATATGAACTCCTAACTATGATGGGGTGATATAGTGAGCCTTGGTTGTTAATAGTTTCTAGCCTAAGTAGATACAACCAGTGGTTGTCAATAATGGTTAAGAAGGAGAAGAGACCTCAAAATTAGGGAGACGACATTAGTATCAGGGACATGGATGTGTAAAGTATTTTTGGAGTAGTTCTTAGGATAGAGGCTCTATAGTTTAGGTATCATAATTTGGGACCATTTATCCCAGAGAGTGGTGGTGATACTCATGTTATGGTAGGGGAAATCTTGCTCTAAATTGTCGAACTCACTGTATAACTGGTAGGAAGACCATTGAGAGGCCACTGATATAGAGATAATAGCATGACAAGGCATGTTTTTAAGGTGGTGAATGTGGAATAGGATCTGAGAGAGAAAAAGGAGGTGTTCATCATTTTGTCTAGTTACCACCCCCAGGTGGTCCATGCTAGGCTCGGGGAGTTGGAGGATAAGGGTGAGGACAGTAGAAGACGGTCAAGGATTATGACCCAGACACTCCAAGAATTATTTGAGGTATGATATGTTCCTTTTATACCTTATATTTAGTATTGATAGATATTGGTTCTAGTCATTCCTTTGTTATCACAATCCTTATATGAGATATGGAGATTCCTTTTTATCCTTTAACTCAACCCTTGTGTTTGGTGACTTCAACTAGAGAAGGCTCAGTGATCATGCACTTTTAATGACAGTGTGAACTGACTCTTAGAGGTGAGATTTATTATTAGAATCTAATCGAAACTAAAACATGAACTTATGACATTATTCACATTATGTATTCGTTATCTATAGTTAATAGACTGATTGATTGTTTTATGTGATGGATGTGGTGTGCTCATAGTGATAGAACCATGTTTTCTTTTGTTGGTAAAAAGTAAACCCATGTGGTGCATGATGAACCTGTGCATAAGAGGGTGTAACTAATTACTCATTAGTTCGATAGCCTAACTTTTTGAGAAGTGGATGTTATGGGTTTCTAATTTCCTGTAGTGGTGGTGGAGTGTGAGAATTTCATCCCTGAGGATGTTCTAGGTTTACCTCTTTGTTAAGAGATAGATTTTTTCTTCAATCCACACCCCAGGATGACATCAATGAATGTTTCAGCATATTAGATGGATCTTGAATAGCTTTTCTAGCTGAGGGTGTAGTTAGAGGACATGTATAGGAATGGATTTGTTAGACTAATCATTTCACCTTGGGCAGGCCCAATTTTGTTTTCCAATAAGTAATACGGGATCCTGAGGTTGTGTGTGGACTACTAGTTCTTAAACTAGGTGACCATAAATAAGAGTATCTACTCCATAGTATTGATAACCTGATTGATTATTTTAGAGAGGCATGATTGATCTTGATGATTGACTGCATGTCAGGATATCATCAATTTTGAGTATTGTAAGGATATACCAACGATTCCATTTAGATGTCGGAGTGGTCATTGTGAGTACTTGGGGATTTACTATGGCTTGATGGACACCCTAGAAATGTTCCTAGCACTCATGAACCCGAACATCCGATAATTCATAGATCGGTTCATGGTAGATGACGAAGCGTTGTCGTGCACGCTCTCAAAAATATTTATAGCTAAGTGCAGCACAACGGCTGACCTAGGTCGTTCTCTTGAGGAGATTTTGTGGTTAATAAATCACTACTTCTATTCCACCTAATCTAATTCTTTTTTGTTGTTTAATGTTTTATGAAATAAATGTAATTTAATAAAATAAATGAAATTCATAAATCAGAAGAAACTTAAATTTAATTCTAAATTACTATTCAAAGCTAAACAGAATGTAATTAGGGAAGAAAGGAAGTTCTCCTGGGAGAATATTCAGGGAGCACCTTCATTGGCCAGCTTCAAATATTCTTAGTTTACACACTCCATCATATGTGTGCAAACCTTATTCTACACCGGTTATGAATGAAAAGTCTACTTAGCGATCTCCAAGCACACCTTCCATCCACCTTCTCAATCGAGGGAAAATGGTTGTAGATTAAGAAGTTAATCTTTAGACAACCATAGTGAGGATTACACCAACTATAAATTATCCTTAGAATTAACTCAAAGAATATTAAAAACATGGTCTTGGGTTCAAGAACCTGATTACTCTCTCGGGATATTCCTCGAATTAGTTACTCATGATCATGAGTATTATAGTTCACGATGGTAAGATGAGAGGAAGAAAAGAGGGTGAATCGGTGGACACAAAAATAAAAACAATGCATGAATTTATTAGAAATCTAAATTACAATTAAAAACTAAAAATAAAGAAAAGAAATAAAATAAAAAGAAAGGTGGAAGATTTGTGGCCGGCCACCCTCGGTGGAGATCTCCTCCTTGGTTCCTTGAAGAAATGGATGGAGAATGGATAATTTGGGAAGGAGGTGAGGGCCTCCTTTTATAGGCAGAATTTGTCCCTCAAATGTAGACGCGTTGTAGACCCCTTTAATGACATATTCACGCGTTCGACCCTTAATAACGGTTGTTCATAAATGTCTTGGCCGTCGCCTCTCCAAATGTCAGATAATTTGAAAACCGTATGTAGGAGTTATGAATTTTTCATTCTCGGTTGCTGTTTCTGGACGAAGCATCCAGGAAGGTTCCTCCAAACTAATGTCATTCAATAGCCTCGTTAATGATCTCCAACTTCCTCCAAATTTATTTTAGAGACGTACCTATATGTCCTAAAGGTATCTCAGGTGTAAACACATCATTTGGATATGTGTAGGCCGATTTTTATGTCCGTTACCTTGGGTGGGTCCATGCTGTCCGCCCGGAAAAATTCCAATATTCAATGATTTTTTGGACCCTTTAGATGACCGAATCAGCTCCTGGTCCAGAAGACAAAAATTAAGGAAATAAAATAAGGACTCTAAAAAAATTTTAATCAGAAAATTTGGAATTTTATTTTTCCTGAAATGACCAAAATACCCCTGACGTAAAATTCTGTCAAAAATCCAGAATTAGTCGTTTTTCACATTTGGGTTCAAAATAGCACTAAAACCTAAAAACATGATAATTACCCATTCAATAACACTATTGTGGGATTATAAACAATGTTTTACAGTATAAAATATATGAAAATGTGAGCTTCATCACTCCCCCACACTTAAACATTGCACTCCTGGGCAATCATCTTACATCCAAATCAAAATCCACACAACAATCAAAAATGAGAAAATATCAATGATTTTATCCAAAATAGAATTCCATCATGTCTCATTTATGAATAATAATTCTCCCATTTTCATTTCAATCATTAAAATTTTTTCATCCTCATAAATCAATCCATGGCCCAATCACAACCTACCTCACATTGATTTTTATGTCACTCTTCACTCAAGAGAAATTGAATCTAGAGTTATACTCATACTTGAAAATCGCATGTATCACCATAGGTTTGTGAAAATTATCATTTCTCCACAGCGTGAAACATGAAAATGAATCTAATCATTTGGGCTTTAATTAATGGTTCAAATGATTCTGTGGCTTAGGGTTGGTGGAAAAATTATTAAAAAAAATGTTCCAGGCTAGAAAGAGGAGGTTGAACTTTTAAGTACAATGCATGATTAAATCAAGTGAAAACACAGGAAATTTCTCACTCAATACTGCTTGTAAATGTGAAAAACAACCCCACCGATCTTTATGAAATGGTACATGAGCCAATAAGTGATTATAATGAATGATATCATCTAAGTTCTCCTCTTTTTTTTCAAAGCTCCAGAAAGGCACAACTTTATTTTCTTTTTTTTTATTTTTTTTCATAGAGGATGAGCTGAAAAATTGAATACAATGAATGAATGACAATTCATGCCCTTGATTTTTGGGAGGGACATGAGTCATAAAAGAATGTACAATGAGAATTCAAACTCATCTCTATTTTTTTTCTTTTTTTTAGGAGAAATGGATGAACCAAATAAATCACAATGAAATGATGACACATGCCCAATTCTCTTGTTATCCACTGCCCAAAATATTGACACACACTTCACACTACCGATAAATGGTACACATCTCAATGAACGCACACGAAAGGCCCTTCCCCCACACTCAAACTTGAAATATCCATGCAAAAATACTAAAAGTGCGGGTAGGTATGGAAAAATTGGCTTGTAATGTGGCTTAAACCTATAAGGCAATTCATGGAATCTAAGGGCTTACGAAGGATAAATGTAAAGGTGGGTCTCAAGATAAAATGTGGCTAGCCAAAGAGATGCCTCAATCAGTTTAAATACATTCCATGAAATCCAAAGCTTCGAAAGAGAATATTCACAAATTCTGGTTCTCACACAAAATTCAAGTTTCCCTCAAGAAAGTGTGGGTATTAGGAAGAATATGTAAAAGTGGTTTAGAATACCTCACAGGATTGCAAAAAAAATATTTTGAGTCAGTGTTTCATGGTCATGGATTTCAAAAATCAGTCAAACTCATAAAAATGATTGATAATCCAATTCAAGAAAAATGTTTTCACATCAACAATCATTTAAAATCGATTATTTCAAAAATCATTTCAACTCTTTCAAAATAAATTGATGTGTGAAAAGTGATAAGAATATTCATTAAAGCTCAAAAATCCTAAAAAAAAATGAAAAGCACACAAGAAGAACTAAGCAGGTTGACACTCCCCCACACTTAAATTTAACTACCCCTTATTTCAACTCAACAAAATATAAATATAAAAAAAAATCAAAGGGAAGGAAAGATACAACCTGACATTATTTTAGAAGTGGATGCCTTGAGTTTAGCTCCTAGAAGAAACCACTTTAAGACTACAAGAAAGTAATAAAAATAAATAAGAAAAATAAATAAATAAAAAGAATGAGAAAATGAAAAGAAAAGAGATAATGCTTGGTTTAGACCCCCAAGCGGGTGCTAGGTTTTTACTGCCCCTAGTCAGGCAGTTTCAGTAGATTATCCCCAATCAGAAGGTGGATGTGGTTTCTTTGAGATGAACCACCACATGTGAGTTTTCCCGATGTCCATGATTAAAACCTGAAAGTAGATAACCCCAAATAAGATTTGAATGTTTCCAACCCCCGAGAAAGAATAAAGAAGAAATTTGAGGTTCGAAGTGGGAGGGAATAAAAGATAAGGGTGCTCCCTGTTAACTTTGGTGGTGTTCTCCTCCATATGGTATGAAAATTTTTGTTGAGGAGGTAGTCGCACCACCGCCACCTTCTCCAGATCGTCATCCATGATCACCACTAATTTAGTGGTATCTTTCATATCATCAAAATCCAAGGCCTGATCCATTTGTGTTGTATCTGAAATTTCAGGAAAGGAGAAGTCAAAAAACAATTCAGTTTGAATAAAATTAAAACATGACGAATCAATAAAGAAATCTTCCCTTTCAAGTAATTCATCTTGGTAATTGATCTCTTCAGGCATGACCATTGGAAACTCCATCTCAGCAGGTGCATCTTCTTCTTCATCTTCCAAAGCAAGAGTGAGGTCAAAAGGTACTGATTGTTCAATATCAAGAATGGGAAGATCATGTTTCAAGTTATCTTCAAAAATGTTATTCCAAGATTCTTTGAAAAAATGTTGACCTCCCATCAGTGCATCAGTTGGAATGTGTACTTATGGGACCTCCTTGAGCAATGGTTGAGTACGGGATGATGTGATAAGTTCCTTTAAAAGTTCTTTCTCACCCGTCTCAGGTTCATTAACATAAAAAATGATGGGTGAAATCTCTTCCACCACTCATTCTGGTTCAGGTTCCGGTTCAGGTTCGGGTTGTTCTTGGGATGCGCGTACATATTCTGCAATCAATTCTATTTGGCTCTCCAGTTTTTGAACTTTATCACTAATCCTATGAAATTGAGCATCAATTTCATTGCCAACATTTTCTGGCACCTGAGATTGGTCAGTCCATGAAGAATAATCACCATTGAAATACATCATGAACAAAAAGTTTTTTTTTAGTTTTTGAAATTTATGATTTTTTTGTTGTTTTTTTTAAATGAAAGGAAAATTATTTAAACAATGTGAATAAAAATAGTGAATTAAAACCACTTGGCTCCCCGGCAACGGCTCCAATTTGACGAAGCGTTGTCGTGCACGCTCTCAAAAATATTTATAGCTAAGTGCAGCAGAGGGGCTGACCTAGGTCGTTCTCTTGAGGAGCTTTTGTGGTTAATAAATCACTACTTCTATTCCACCTAATCTAATTCTTTTTTTTTGTTTAATGTTTTATGAAATAAATGTAATTTAATAAAATAAATGAAATTCATAAATCAGAAGAAACTTAAATTTAATTCTAAATTACTATGCAATGCTAAACAGAATGTAATTAGGGAAGAAAAGAAGTTCTCCCGGGAGAATATTCAGGGAGCACCTTCATTGGCCAGCTTCAAATATTCTTAGTTTACACACTCCATCGTATGTGTGCAAAACTTATTCTACACCAGTTATGAATGAAAATTCTACTTAGCGATCGCCAAGCACACCTTTCATCCACCTCCTCAATCGAGGGAAAATGGTTGTAGATTAAGAAGTTAATCTTTAGACAACCATAGTGAGGATTACACCCACTATAAATTATCCTTATAATTAACTCAAAGAATATTAAAAACATGGTCTTGGGTTCAAGAACCTGATTACTCCCTCGGTATATTCCTCGGATTAGTTACTCATGATCATGAGTATTATAGTTCATGATGGTAAGATGAGAGGAAGAAAAGAGGGTGAATCGGTGGACACAAAAATAAAAACAATGCATGAATTTTTAGAAATCTAAATTACAATTAAAAACTAAAAATGAAGAAAAGAAATAAAATAAAAAGAAAGGTGGAAGATTTTCGGCCGGCCTCCCTCGGTGGAGATCTCCTCCTTGGTGCCTTGAAGAAATGGATGGAGAATGGATGATTTGGGAAGGAGGTGAGGGCCTCCTTTTATAGGCAGAATTTGTCCCTCAAATGTAGACGCGTTGTAGGCCCCTTTAATGACATATTCACGCGTTCCACCCTTCTTAAATGTTGTTCATAAATGTCTTGGCCGTCTCCTCGCCAAATTTCAGATAATTTGAAAACCGTATGTAGGAGTTATGAATTTGTCATTCTCGGTTTCTGTTTCTGGACGAAGCATCCAGGAAGGTTCCTCCAAAATAATGTCATTCAATAGCTTCGTTAATGATCTCCAACTTCCTCCAAATTTATTGTAGAGACGGAACTATATGTCCTCAAGGTATCCCAGGCGGAAACACATCATTTGGATATGTGTAGGCCGCGTTTGATGTCCGTTACCTTGGGTGGGTCCATGCTGTCCGCCCGGAAAAATTACAATATTCAATGATTTTTTAGACCCTTTAGATGACCTAATCAGCTCCTGGTCCAGAGGACAAAAATGAAGTAAATACAATAAGGATTCTAACAAAATTTTAATCAGAAAATTTGGAATTTTATTTTTCCTGAAATGACCAAAATACCCCTGACGTAAAATTCTGTCAAAAATCCAGAATTAGTCGTTTTTCACATTTGGGTTCAAAATAGCACTAAAACCTAAAAACATGATAATTACCCATTCAATAACACTTTTTTGGGATTATAAACAATGTTTTACAGTATAAAATATATGAAAATGTGAGCTTCATCAGTAGAATTTAATGATGATATTATTGAGTTCTTGGAGTTTACGGAGGAGCATGTGAGACACTTGAGAATAGTTCTAGATATACTCCAAGGGCACCATGTTTATTGAAATCTATCGAATTTTCAATTTTAGATACAGGTGGTCCACTTTATGGGACATGTTATCTCAATAGATGTATGGGATGTTGAACCATCCAATGTTGAGGAAGTGTTAGCTTAGGAACCACCTAAGAGTATGGAAGTGGTGTAGAGATTCCTTGGGTCAGTATGCTATTAAAAGAGATTAAAATTTGATTTCTCATGGATATCAGCAATGATGATAGCTTTGACTCGAAAGGGGAAACCATTAATTTGGATTGATAGGTGCGAGTAGTCTTTTCAAAAGTTGAGGCAGAGTTTGACGAGAACTACCATCTTGAAATTTCCAAATGTGGTTGTAGAGTATGTAGTGTTATGCGATGCATCAAAAATGACGCTTGGTTGTGTTTTTATGTAGAGGAAATTAGTGATTGCATATGGTTCACATCAGTTGATAATACATGATAAGAACTTTGTGGCCCATGATTTTATGTTAGCAGTGGTACTATATTCTCTACTGGTGCAGAAGAACTACCCGATGGGTGAGCGGTTTATCATCTCTTCTAGTCGTAAAAATCATATGTATATCATCTTTTAGAAGGATCGTAACTTTATACATAGATAAAAACTAGTGTTACTCCATGATTATGATATATAAATTTTCTATACTATTGGGAAGTGGAACATAGTAGTGGATTCTCTCAATAAGAGATCATGTTCATAATTAAAAAATGAGGTTTCAGAGTATTTGGCCTCATTTCAGTAATCCTTTATGAATTTTGATAGAGATACTTACCTCTAGTAAATGGTTGTTCCCCTTTGCTCTTATAGTGAGTCAGATAGGTTCAACATGGGGACACTAAATATGATATACTAGACACAAATATATCCACCAGACAAGATTTTGATAAATTTTCTACAGGTGGGGCGAATTCTATTCTTTTAAGAGGATGAATGAAGACACTAGTGATGTTGTGGGAGGAGGTAATGATATGTTTGCATACATCTCATTTAGTGGTACATCAGGTTGTGGAAAATAGGTACAATGATATAAATTGTTAGTTTGTGTGGCTGGGTCTTAATAAAGGTATTTCATTGTTTGTCTCTATATACCTTAATTGTTATCATGTGATGGATGATCACCAAGTTCCAGCGAGTTTAACACAATCCCTTGAGATTCCATAATGAAAGTTGTATGTGATATACCTAGTTTTTGGGATGTTTCTTCTATGTACATGCAAGGTAGATGATACTATCTAGGTCCTTGTAGACCAACACACCATGTCGGCCCACTTTCTATTTATTTGGGAGTAGAGTCAATTAGAGAGATTGGGAAACCTATGTTCTCAAAAGATATTACAACTCTATAGAGTTTCATCCATGATCATTTCCAAATAAGGTAATCGTTTTACATCCCAGTTGTGGAATAGGTTGTAGGAATTGTTTGTGACTCATTCACGCTTGACCACATCATTTAACCCCCGAAATGATGGCCAGACTGAGTGGAACATTCAGGTTTTGGAAGATATAGTGTGATCATTCATGATGGACTTTGGACTTATGTGGGATGATAACCTATCACTAGTTGAGTTTTCATACAACAATATATTACAATTTACCATCAGTGTGGAACGATTCGGGCCTCTATACAAGCGATCATACATGTTACCACTTTTTTAGGTTGATATAGAAAATTGAGTACACATGGACCAAAAGTTAGTGCGATCAACAACTGAGAAGGTCCATATCATCTAGGAGTGGATAGGGACTGCACAAATTATTCATAAGGATTATGTTGAAAAATGAAAGAGTCCTTGGATGTTTATGGATGGATACCATGTGTTATTACAGGTTTCTCCTCAACATGGATTATAGAGATTTGCTAGGGCAAAAAAGTTATCTAGTAGACTCATCAGGCCTTTTGAGATACTATACAGATTTGGTGAGGTGAAATTCCACTTAGCTCTACTTTTTCAATTATACTGGTTAATGACATCTTCAAAGTGTTACTAGAGAGGATGTACGTTCATGCCCCATTGCACATTATAAAATGGGTTGAGATGGATATCAATAATAGAGATACCTTTTCTAATTACCTGATAGAGATAAAGGATCAGCAAGAGATGATCCTTAGAGGTAGAGTGATTCTTTTAGTTTGTTTCTAATTATAGCATAATAATCTCTAGGAGATCACATTGGAGTTGGTGGCTCAGATTCATGCTCTATACCCAAATCTTTTTTATTAGCCCTTTTTTTGGATTTTCGAAGACCTAAATCCCCTAGGTGGGGAGAATGTAATGGGTCAAATTTTTGTGGTAGTATTTTTAGATATTATATAGATTATTTATGAAACTATATGTTGAGAGGGAATGTGATTCCCAGGTCCAGTATGGATGAAATAAATTATTGAAATATATTAAATATATTAAATAGAACTTGCACATAGTTTTTATGAAAAAGTTCATTAAATTCTAGACGGGTTTCCAAATCTAAAATCAGACGACACTATTGAGTTTTTAATATAGGTTTTACCCTAGGAATGACTTGACCTAGGCCAACACAAGGTTTATGCAGAAAATTCATCACATTTGTAGGAATGAATAAAATAATTAAATAAATTTCTTTTTTTTTCTAATTATTGACATATCAATTAGTTAGTATTTAAAAATACTATTGTAGAGGATTCCTAGGGTCATCTGAAAAACCATAGAGCCATCAGAGATCTATTGGAGAGAGATCATTAGTGTATTCCTATTAGGAAAACAACAAATGAACATAGATCGATGATCTAGACATAATATAATTGAATCATATTTCCATGGATCATAGTGCAACTATTTTCTTCATCATAGATAGATCTAATCAATGTAGGGAGGCTTTTTGAATTGTTTCTTTTCCATATTCTTGATTACTATGATGAAAACATATCAATCGACCAATAGATTGATCTATTGATCAAGTGTATTATCGGGATGGGTTTATTTCGAAGTTATTTTGTGCATATTTCTTCATGATTAAATTCATTGATTTTTTTTATTTTTTTTATAATAGAAACATACTAATATTGACATGAACAATGATCGAGTATTTCTCTTTTATTTGTCCGTGTTCCCCCCCCCCACCCCGAATTCTTTGTTCATCATGTGAATTATTCATTCAGCCCATGGATCGATATATCCCGATCAATCAATAGTTGCACAATAATTTCTTGGTGAAATGTTCTAATATAGTAGATTTGGGATCAACAAGACATGATGGGGGAGATATGATGGAGGAAGCGATGGGTCATATGATAGTGGATACCTGATTTCATGTTCTTCAGCACACCATGAAAAATTATTTTTAGATCCTTTTTATAGTGATTTGACTACTAGATCATGATGAATATCAAAATAAAGGCTTATAAGAGGTTGTTCATTGAGTTTCTTTGAAAGGTGTGGCTGGATCAAAGTTTGAAGCAATGAAGAAGGCAACCAAAATCTGGATATATGTTTATCAAAAATCTTAGACTACACAGAGTGTATGTTGGATCTATAGGTTGGGTAAGGCCCCAATTATGATGGATAGTGTTTTAGTTGATATTTTAGTATCACACAGCATGTGACCACTATCACACAGTGTGTGGTATCTCACAGGAGACTTGGCATGTAGTTCGAGAAGTACATGGACATGGGTAGGTGTACATGGGTTGAATCCTACCATGTACTCACCCACATCAACCCAACATGTAACAAGTACACAGAATAAACCATGTATTAGTAATGGGAACATTTACATGGGCTGATGTGATTTACTGGAACACGGGTAGACTACATGAGAAGCCCCCATACCATGTACTTCTACACGGACACTAAAAGGAGACACACTCTATTTACACAGTAGGACTTGTGGTCAAGGGACAGGGCATGTGACCCATTATATGCCTCATATACATTCTTATAAATGTAATTGATCCATTTTCCATCACATATTGGACATGTTTTTGTATAGTGGGTTAACCTCGTCCTTTCCCTAAGGGTTAGTATGGAATCATCTCCCACTCCTAGGACAATAATCCCTTCAGTAGGACTTTATGGATAGAGTTTTTGGAATCCCTCTAGGAGGACCAAAATGAGATCCCCTATTTATCTACATTCTTTAGTTGGTATCATTATGAACAACACTATGCGGGTGTTGATCCTATAATTAGTGGGTAAATCCAGATTGAGCTATTTTTATCAACCCTTGGCCTTGGATGTTATTATCATCTTTGTATCATATTCCCTTCAAAAAATCAACCTATAATTTCTCATAATGAGACCCGAATAGCCATACCCTTCGGATAGACATCATTAGTGCTATGAGACTCATAAGTATATTCTCTTAGATGAGTGGATTGTATAATATTTAAGATGGAATCCTAGGTTGGTATACTAGGGTTGTGAATTACCTTTATACTGTGTGTCTTTCTTTTGTATATCTATATATTCTTGGTATATGTTTTGTAGAAATATACCTGTGTAGAGATGACAGTATTTCATTTGTTGTATACTTTATGGTTTCATGGTGAAATATGAAGTATTTTTGTACTCACCACTTCTCAAAAATTTCCCATACATGTAGTGTCATCTACACTTGGTCGACCTTTTGATAGAGTCCTTTATGGACCTAGACAAGATGATTCTTAGTGAGATTGAACATATAGAGGTGTGTTTCTATGTATTTCTCATATCAGTCCTAGAACTTAATTCTAGTTTGGACTTCTGTTTCAGACTATTTTTTGTGGGCCTATAATTGGCTCTATTTACATTCCTTCTCTTCATGTCATAATTTGGTTATGATATTGAGATGTATACATGCATGGTTGTTCATTTTATTTTACATTTCAGAACTTTATCGGCTTATATATGTTTATGTTTGTACATGTACATAGGTTAAGGCCTCCCATGTAGTGATATTATTACTCTATGCTAGTATCCATCCAACGGCCTATTGTATCAAGGCTTGGGGAGTTGCGATAGAGGCCCCTTAGGGACAGATTGTGACAGGTCAAGACCATAATAGATAAAATTCCTGGCAATTCCATTAATATAAAATCATTTAATACTGTAAAATATTCTCTTATATTAATGTTATTTAGTATGAATATATTCGTGTCTAAACAATTTTCAAACATGGTAACCTAGGCTACTAGGAAAATATTATATTCAATTTTTCTAATAAGACTATTCTTTGTAATAAATCAGAAAAACATTTGTAAAAGAGTTCCATGTCATCATTAAAAGATAAAACATTGAAATAGGTTATGATTTAAAACTAGATCTAAGAACATTTAAGAAAAAAATAATTTTTTTTAATTTAAAACACATTAAAACCGTCTACAAAAATAATTGGTCGGAAACAATAAAAGCCACGAGGGTGTAAATTTTACTTTTAAAAAATAAAATATTTTGATAAATTAAATTATAAATTTTTTTGATAAAATAGATTAATAATTTCTATAAGAATTAAAATTTTAAATTCTATTTTAATTAATTGAGTATATATAGTAAAAAACATATCAAATTTATTCAGTTATATGTTTTTGAGATTCAATGGGACAAATTGAAAATTAAATTTGATAGTAATACCAATATGATATAGGAGAACAATAATAGATTGGTGTGATCCACTTCATATCCTCCCCTGGAGATGATATTTCTATTTTGTTACACCCTTGATCATGGATGTGATAAAAAAATCGGTACATCACAGTTATAGTTGTGACAGCACTATTGGACAACATCGGTGTCCAAAAAACTTGTTCTCACTTTTAAATATGTGAGCACCACTTTTAGAAATAGTTGATATGTAGAGATGTTTTCTTAGTTCAAACTAATTACATAGAAGTTACATTAACCTTTCAAAATGAATTTTAAAATTTAGATCAGATATAGATATATAAAGATATGAAATCATCTAAGATTGAGGAACACTATATATTCTATCATGAGATAACATTGAAAGGATCTGATAGAGATTCTCATTTTTCAAATCATTTATCAAGGATAAGATTCAAAATGGATGAGTTTTGTTAATTACTATCTTTAACAAGCCATAGGGGCTTATATTTATAGCCTTAAAGGGTCTAGGAATCTTACAAAAGTCATTTAGTGACATTAAAGTCAAAGAATTCAAACATAAATAATATTTTACCATAGTAATTACATTTCTGGATTCTCTTCATTCCTTCTATTGGATATGAATTTAAATCACCCAGTTGATTAGTGGTAAAATTTAAGAACATTGATTCTTAAAATTCTTCATCGTTTACAAGATATTAGGTAGAAATTGAATAGTTTACATCTATAAGATATGGTATAATTTAAATGTTCCACTAGATGGGTAGTGATACCCAATTGGTTGTCTATTTTTATCCTCCTATGGAATGGATTTTGATTAAATTGTATCATATGGAAACTTCCCTATACTTACTAGTTATTTTATCTTATGATCATTCCCTTTTAATTATGGATTCCTGATATTCTTCTCATGTCCTTCAGCCGATCCTCAAACATCATACTAATATCTCAGAACATAATAAATAATTGTCTCGTGCATTTTATTAAATCATAAATATTCATTTGTATAGTATTTAACATATTCCATAATTTTATAAGAGGCATGACTAAATGTCCCAAATATGTTATTTGAATTATCTCTATGAAAATTTTAGAAACATAATTTTTCATATGTGTTCATGAAACCATTATGGGAGGCATATCATTGTTATATCTAGATATATCTCATTGAGTTTCTAAAAGATAATTCCATTCAAGAAATTTTAATCTTCTAGAATAATGGGATATTAAAATTATAGGAAATATATTGAAACCACTCTCCTTTATTTGGATATGAGTTTATCTATCATGAAAAAGAATAGCAGTATATTGTAATTTAAAATTTATCAATATGGAGATGGAGATGAAATAAGTTCATGCTTACATTGATGAACATGAAGAGACCATATAGTATATTAATAAAAATTATCCTTCATAAAAGTATTGATAGAATTTATAAATAGGGATAAAATCTTGGATAAAGAGTATTCAAAACCTGAATGATGTTTTGTTAGTGAACCTAAAATGGAGTGATCATATTTAGAATATTATATTAAAAGAAATATTTAATCCTATAGTATTTTGGTACATTAATACATCCTAGATCTGTGTACCTTGTATGAATACCTTTTTAGTGAACCATGTAATATCCTTGTGTTCTGTTATTAATTTTAATGCCTATATATTATTATTTTCATTTGGTATTGAAATATTAATATTCAATTATTTTATATAGTTTCAACTATCACACGAACAATGTCACAACCCATCCCCCAGGGCCCATGTTGTGACTACCCCAATCCTGCCTTCCATAGGCCAGGGGTTAGCAACTAGAACTCAGTATCCATATCACAAAAGGGTAGGTGTTTTCCTTAAAACTTGTACAAACGCACAATACACAAATAGTGTAAAGTAATCACAATGTAAACTACAACTATCATAGAGACAACTACTGAGACTATAGTACCAACTGAATGTAAAAAGGGGCCAAAATACAAGACTTAAACAACAATGTAAATTACAACTACCATATTCCATATTTTTGAGACCCCACCTGAAGGGTAGTTGAAGGGTAGATGTATGTACCAATAGAAGTATGCCCATCTGTCTCGTATCTCTGAGCACCACTTGGTCTTGGACCACTAAGGTCTCTGTCGAACCGAATGTTTGTCCCATCTCACTGAACACCACCTGGTCCCAAACCACCAAGGTCTTTGTCAAAGTGTATGTCTGCCCTATCTAATAGGGAACCACATGGCACTAGACCACCATGGTCTGCATCGAATTGTCGATCACCTTCATGAAACACGACACGTGCAGGAAATGCATGTGCATGGTAGAGTAACACAATACATATCAGGGTCCCAAACCACAAAGGACGAAAAAGAAAAACTACACAGAAATACCATAAAGCAAAGCAGCTCACAGTAGGTATAACTCAAATAATGGAAAATAAGACTATCAGTCGTAACATTGAAAACCCTGGACTGTGGAGGCACTCATCCATGATTAGTACCGTGGGTATTATGGGTCCCATAAAGCCACTCCCCACCATGGTTTGGTCGGGCCACACAAAGCCACTCCCCACTTAGGCTATCACAGCTTGTCCACACATGGCCACTTATAGGTTTTCCACGCAGGGCCTCTTATAGCTGGTCCACACAGGGATACTTATAGCTGGTTCATAGAGAGCCTCTTGTAGCTGGTTGACAGAGATTAGCTTGTAGCTGGCTCACACTAGGTTGCTTCTAGCGGGTCCACAAAGGGCTTCTTATAGCTGGTTAGCTTATATCTTCTTGTAGGTGGTGCACAAAAAGATTCTTTTTACTACTCCACATAGGTCTACTTATAAGTTATGCCTACATGGTCACTTAGAACCTCTCATTTGTAGTCTTCGTGTCCCAGCCAGCCGCTAGATTCCCACAAGTATTGAACTCGATTCGTAGATAATTCAATTCTCAAGACATTATTATAATCTCAACTACCATGAAATCTCACATATAGAAATCCCCAAGGACTGCATTATCGTAATGGTCCCCACACCGCACACGCCATTTCAATCAGATGCCCATTCTTAAAGATACTGGCATTTTAGTAAACAGGGTCTGGTTGTGTCTAGACTCGGTCCGACCTAGTCGGACTAACCCAACCAACCCAGCCTAGGGGTCCCATATAACCTGAGACTAGGCCGATTCTTTCCCAGCCGGGGAAACCTAAAATCCTGGTTGGTCTAGTCGGTCCGACCGGCATCAGTGGGCAGGCTCTTCTCTATCTCAGGCCGCCCAGCGGCATGTTTCGTGCCACCGACTGGTCCCACATGGTGGACTGGTCCTCCCACTTCCCAAACTCACACTGCGTGTTCTGTTTTTGCTACATGTGGCAGGCTGATTCCAACTGCCTCCTCCCCAAGCGGTCCAGTACCACCTACCATCTCCTATCATGACCAACAAAGGTGGCCCTCTCATCCAATGTGGTGCCCGAGTGATACCACCCTTCTACTCCAGTCCACTCACACATACCAGTTCCCCCCCATGGCCCATGGGAATTTCGTACGTCAAGCTCACCACAGTAGTCTACAGACCGCGGCTCTATGTCGTGTTCACCTCCGACGTGGATGTGTCCACCTATCGTTGGCCTCTTTACCGGCATCTCCTATCACACCATGGTGCACTACCCATGTGCCACCTCTCTCCTACCACTGCAGATGGTGTTTCCCACCCTAGTGTTGTCATCTATTTTTTCATGAAGAATGGGGAGAGGGAGATATAATGGATCACAAATAACACCTAAATGAGCAACCGAACATTGTTCAAGTTTTTACGAAATTTTTCGTGTTAGTGTCATGATGATGTATAAATTAGAAATCACAAAGAAATAATCCTGATATCAACCTGCAGGTATATTTCCGAACCATGTAAGGAAAACCTATCCATAGATCAACTTGTTAGATACTTGATCAACATTCTACATTTAGGGGGTGAGAACGGGGAATCCAATTCAATAATAATATAAATGCTTACAAGGGAAAGTAGATTTCTTGGGGATGATCTTTCATCATCATCTGTCAATCGCTGGCCTTGAATTTCTTCTCCATGGGTGTCACTGCCATCTTCCAATTCTCCAGTGTTCATCATTGGAGAGGATCCCATCGTGTTCATCAAAGGGATTCTAGGGTTGTCTATCAAACCTGAATTCCCTGTTTAATTAAATAAGGAAGACACATGTGAGTTGCATAATTTCCACCAATATCTATTAATGAGGCTCAAAAATGAGGCTCATCAATGAGGCTCATAAATGAGATTCATTATTGAGATTCAGAGTCACCTCATCACTACATCACAACACTGGTGTCCCACCTATTAATGATAAAGGAAAAAATGAAATAAATTATTAGGTAATTTTATTTTTCATTCAAAATTTCTGAAAACTAACTTCCACCCTTAACCTGCGCCAATTGAGGATAAGTCTTGATTAATGAGTACATCTCATTATGAACTAAACGGTGGTCTCAGATTTTTAAACTGAGTTATTTTTTATGAGTTATGAGGATTCAAAAATAAAATAACTTTTATTTAAATTATTTTCTTTACTGTTATGTTCCAAAAACCAACATTAACAGCCGGTATGCACTGTCCAATATTTGGATCTACCTATGGGAAGAATAACCCCATGAGCTCAAAGGTACTCCCACATTTCCAATCTAAGTTAACATTTATGATTTATAAGGATTTGAAAATTAAATAACATTATTCAATTATTTTATTTACATCCAAAAAATACTTTCCACTTTTGGCTCACACAGTCCCATGTTAGGCTCTGTATAAGGAAATAATATCCTCACAAGCTCAACAGTGGTCTTGGATTTTCAATCTGAGTCACCATTATCAAGTAATAAGGATTTGAAAAAATAATTAATTTTATTTATTTATTTTATTTATGGTTATCCCATTTTCAGGTTATGCTCACTAGAGGCTCGTTCCGACTACTATTAAGTCACTCCTAGTGTAAACCCACCATCTTGAATGCAACAGTGCCCTCATATTTCTAATCTGGGTGCCAGTTTAAGATTTATTCTACTCATTCATAAAAACGTCTCATGTGATCTACTTAAAACTTAAAAAATTTCAATGGCTCATTCTAGGCACTCTATGCCTCGGAATCACATGTCGTCTTAGGTCTCAATCTCAAAATAATCCCATTTAATATTCAAAAAAAATTATTGAATTCTAGGGTATTACATTACTTCCCACTTCAAGGCTTTATGTTCTCGTAATCCAAAAACAAGGTCTAATCAATAAAAGGGGGTATTGAGAATGAATATGAAACTTCTACTCCCATATTCTATTCTAGAGATTCATGTTATTTCAACGAACCCATACTAGAGGTATCTAGCATCCACAAAGGATCATCTCCTCTCAATCCTCTCTCCCCACTAGGTACTCTGTGAATGTCGACCTATCGTTAATCACCCAATTTTCATGGTCGATCACATGATAATGGTCATTCACATATCTCCTCAGTTGGGATATGTGGAAGACATCATGCACCCTCTCTAACTATAGTTGTAGAGCCCAGTGGTATGCCACCTCTCCCACTCTACACAGTATTAGGAAAGGTCCAATGAACCTTGGAGATGATGTTTCTTCACATCTAAATATTTATATCCCTCATTGAGGAGAGACTAGTAAGAATATGTGGTCTCCATATTCTAACACCAAGGGTCTCCATCGCATATCTGCATAGGAATTTTTTCATCTACGTGAAGTCTTCATCCACTCTCGGATGACCTGCACCTTCTTAATTGTTTCCTGTACCATTTACTGAACCATGAGAACTGACTCCCCTGGGTCTATCTGAGATATCAGTGACCTACATGGTCATTTGTACAGTGCCTCGAACGGTTCCGTACCGATGTTGGAGTGGTAGCAGTTTCTGTATACAAACACCACTATTGGTAGTTATTCCTCCCAACTGTGAGAAAAATCAAGAATGAAAGCATGAAGCATTTCCTCCAAGGTATGTATGGTCAGCTTCATCTAACCATTAGTTTATGGGTGAATGTTTCTGATCAAGCCAACAATGTCCCATAATCCTCTTGCAATCCCTTCCACAACCAGTTTGTGCTCATGCGTAACTATTTCCCATAATCCTCTTACAATCCCTTCCACAACCAGTATGTAAATAATGTGTTACAATCTAAGACTATTGTTTATGGGACTCTAGGGAGTCGAACTATCTCCTTCAAATAAAGGCATCCCAATATCTCTATTGAACCATTCTCTTGAATTGGTAGGATGTAGGTTGACTTGGTGAGTTGGCCTATGATCACCCATATGGTATGATGCCCCAAGGATGTACATGGTAAGACTGTCACGAAGTCCATTGATATTAGATCCCACATCCACTATGGTACCTCGAGGGGTTATGTTAAACATATTATAACCTGCTGCCCATCCCTCACTTTCTGAATGGTGAGGTATCTCGAGACAAACTAGGTTATTTCCTTCTTTATCCACGTCCTAAAATACTGACATCGGAGGTCTTGGTACTTTTTCACCACACCTAGATGTACCTCCAAAGGTTATACATGAAACTCCCTCAACACCCCCTCCCACAATGCCACTGGTACTATGGTGTGTCCTTTAAAAAGGATGACATACTCTCAACGTTTAAAATATCCAAGAGGGACATGCCCTGTGGACATCTGGGCATGTGTAGTCTCACAGCTGGAATCTCTGAGTTGTGCCTCCCTGACTCACATTAAGAGTGGAGAGGAGACTAACATCATCTGATGATAAATGCCTAATCTCTATCCACAAAGGGTATCTGAAGTGAGGAAAACTCCACTGGGGCCTCGTTCAGTAGCTGTGAACTCAATCTCGTACTGAGAGAATCTTTCACCACGTTTCCCTTCCCTTGACTATAGACTATCTCGAAGTCATGGTCTTGGAGGAACTCTTTCCAACGTCACTGTCTCAAATTCGGATCCTTCTTGGATATGATTTGCCTAAGACACTTGTGGACAGATTAGATGAAAAATTGTTCCCCTATAAGGTAGTGTCACTACATCTTCAGTGCGAAGACTAACACTACCAACTCAAGGACATGAGTCGCACAGTTCTACTCATGCAGTCTCATCGATCGTGAGCCATAAGAAATCACTGCTTTCTTCTATATCAAGAAACAACCAATCCTGGTTCCAGATGTGTTAAAGTACACCAAATAGTTAGTTCCCTCTAATGGAAACATCATGATAAAGGCACTCTTCAATCTCTTCCTTAGCTTCTGAAAGCTCTGCTAGCATCCTTATATCAACGAAAAGGAATTACCCTTCTTCGTTAATGTTTTCATGGGTACTTCTACTCAAGAGAAGTCTAGTACTAAACTTTGATAGTTCCCAACCATCCCAAGGAAACTCTGCACCTTGGTAATGCTCTTGGGTGGTTCTCAAGAAAGCACCACCCCGATCATCGCTGAATTCACTGCAACTCTATCCTATAAGATGAAATGTCCCAACAAATTGACATTTCTTATCCATAACTCACTCTTTGAATACATTATATAAAGCTAGTGCTCTCAATGTGTTTGAAAAACCATCATCAGGTGTATCATGTGGTCCTCCTCAGACGTTGAATACACAAAGATGTCATCAAGGGAGACCACAACAAACTGGTCTAAGTATGGATTGAATATCCTATCCCTGAGTCCCTTGAACATTGCTGGGGAATTCATCATGCAAAATGGAATCACAAAGTACTCATAGTGGACATAGAGACATATAAAAGTCATCTTCGAGATGTCCTCATCCCGTACTCAAATCTGGTGATAGCCTAATCGGAGGTCTATCATTGAGAACCATCTCGCTCCCTGTAGCTAATTAAAGGGTTCATCAATCCTTGTTAGAGGGTACTTGTTCTTCACTTTCACCTAGTTCAGTCACAAGAATTCCACACAAATCCCCATGATTATGTCTGCCTTCTTAGAGAACAACATAGGCGCTTCCCATGGTGAACCATGGGGCCTTATGAACCCCTTCCTCTACAAATACTGTAATAGTACCCTCATCTCTCTGAGATTTGTGGTAGCCATTTGATATGAAGGTGTAGATATCAGTGTCTTCCCAGGGTATATATCAATGAAAAAGTCTACCCCTCCGTGAAGAGGTAGATTTGAAAAATCTTCTAGGAAAATGTCTTCCAACTCATCCACCACGGTAGGGAACTGAGAACTCATAACATCTACTACTATGCGGGTAAGGCTGGACTCATGATGCTACCACCTTCGGCTATCCTCCAGCACCTTGAGCCTAGTGTGCACCACATTGGTGTAGTGGATAAAACATGTACAATTGTATACCACCTCATGCTACTCTCCCAACTCTTTTTCCACATCTTCTGCCCCAAAGAAGGCTCATGGCTAGAACCACCATCTAGTCATGTGGCATCCTCAATTAGTGGAAGATTCACGTCACCACCTCCATCCAATCCTCAACGACCTGAGGTAATGTATATCCCCAAATCATGGGAATTCCTCATCTCTAGAACAGATGTAAGGAACTGAGACTACCTGTATCCTATATCTGTAGCACTGGTAGTAAATGCTGACCAATGGGTGCTGGTATCGCTGGGACACCGCATGAAGATTCCATCTTGGAAAAAGGTCCACGTAACAAATCATCATTACTCTATAGACCATCATCAGGGTCACCCACTAGAATCTCGGATGGTTATCTCCATGGATGAATTTTGAAAGTTAATCAAGATGAACCATGATCAATTTATGATACCTTGGGAGATGACTCTAAATCAAAAAGATCATAGGAAAATACTCAAAGATGAATGAAACTAGTGTTTTCATGTACTGGGTCAGAAAATGGAATTTAGGGTCTTGGTGTAAGGATACATTGGTTTCTGCAGCAATACTGAACTCCCTGGCTTGAAAGACAATCTTAAACATCTAAAATTGTTACCCCTTCAAAATTTGTAGACTCTTAGTTATTTTGATAGAACCGACCTCCATGGACACAACATTGTCACGACCTGTCACCTAGGTCCCATGCTGTGAGTACCCCAATACCACCTTCCATAGACCAAGGTATGTAGAATACCACTGAGTAGGAATATCACAAAAATGTAAGGCATTTTCCTTAAAACCTGTACACATGCACCAAGCTCAAACTATAGAAATTAAACACAAAGTAAACCAAAATTGTCACTGAGACAACTACAGAGAGTAAAATACTAACATAAAGTAAAAAAGAGGAAAAATCCAGGACGAAAACCACAAAGGAATATACAAATTTCATGGGTTGTCTACTTGTGACCCCACCAGAAGGTTAGGTAAATGGTACCTACCTGTAGTCGTAGAAGTATGCTCGTCCGTCCCGGGTCAATAAGCACCACCTGGTCCCATACCACCAAGGTCTCTGTCACAGCATTTGTCTGTCCCGTCTCACTGAGAACCACTTTATCCCAGACCACCAAGGTCTCCATTGAATGGTTTTTCTATCCCTTCTCACTAAGAACCACCCAGTTCTGGGCCACCAAGGTCTCTATATAAGCATCGATTACTAGCACAGGACACAACACATGTGGGAAAAGGTCGTGCCAGGGTGAGTCACACAATACTTAGTAGGCACCCCAACTAAAAAGGAAGGACCAAAAACCAAGACCACATAGTAGGATCACAAACAAAGGTCATATAAAACCAAGTATAACTCACTGTATGGAAACTATGACTGTCAGTAATATCACTGAACACCATGGACTATAGAAGTACTCATCTTGGATAAGTATCGTGCGTTTGATGGGTCACATAGAGCCACTCCCCACCGGGTGTGTTGGGTCACATAATTGTGCTCCCCACTTAGGCTATAATAGATGGTCCACACAGGGTCACTTATAGCTAGTCCACACAGGGCTGATTATATCTGGTCCATATAGGGCCCCTTATAGCCGGTCCACACACGGTCGCTTATAGCTGGTTCACATAATGCCACTTTTAGATGGTTAACATAGAACCGGTTATAGTTGGTCTACAGAGGGCCTCGTCTAGCTGGTCCACACAGAGCCACTTATAGTCCGTCCACACAGATCCACTTGTAGTCCGTTCACATAGATCTGCTTGCACCTATTCTACCCCGGGTTACTTATCATCTAGGTTGGAAGGGTCACATATACCCGCTCGCCAGTAGTCTTTAGGTCTCGTCCAACCGCAAGATCCTTGTACATAGTGCACTTGATTCCTGTAGAATTCAATCCTCAAGCCATTTTGGAATTTCAAAATCCAAGAAATCTCAGATAGAGAATTCCTAAAAGAATGTCTCATAGCAAGTGTCCCAATGATGTAGGTAGAGTGTCAATTGAAAACATAGTCTGAAAGATACTGGTGTTTTAGTAAACAGGGACGGGTTGTGTCTGGACCCAGTCCGACCGGGCCGGACCAACCCAACCAACCCAGCCAGGGGGTCCCGCATGACCATACTCAGTTCATCTGACCCAACTCAGTTCGGCCTAGCTGTAGGGCTAGGCCCATTGGGCCTTGCTGGACTAGGCCCAGTTCAGTTGTGTGTCATGCAAAATGTGTCGCCCAATGACCTGGTTTCATCTGGACCAGCCCACAATGGGAGGGCTGGTTCATTCCCAGCATGGGCCAACCAGTTTCCCAGTTTATCCTGTCAGTCCGGCCCACATCGGCATGCTGGCTCTTCTCCATCCAAGGCCTCCATCGGCTCAGTTTGGACAACCGACTCGGCCCTCATGGTGTGTAACATCCCATGAAAATAAAGAATATGACATATTCATATTTTTTTAATATTTGTGAATTAAATATTAATTTTACTTTAAATGGGATTATATGTTCGATGGCGTACCTGATATGCAACAATGGGTTTCTTTGAAATCTTATGATACACCCAATGATGAGTTTTGCTGAAGATAATATAATATTATTATTATTTTAAATGGTAGATAACCTCTAGCTATTGTATTGGAAGTAATGAATAGAACTAAATAAAATATGATTATAATTGTTTGTTAAATGTTCTTTCATTTATCCAATAAAAGTTATAATCATAAAAATATGAATGAATCCAATTTTAAACATAAGCACTCTAATATCCATTAAATGGTCGATTTATCATCTTTTGATGGTGAACACTTTTTAATTCTATTTTTATACCTTTGTATGTTCCATTTGAAAAAATAATATTATTTTTTAGAATTGGGACATCAAAATTTACTTTGGATGAAATTTTGGTATTTTTCTGATAATGTTCAATTTTTAATGAATAGAGAAAAATACTGCATTTTAATTCAAAACTGCCTTTTAAAATAATTTATTTATATAGTTAGATTATTCTTTTATTGGGTTTTAAAGTTTAATTGGGTTATATGTTTACCATTTAATACAATTTTGATCATTGGAAGTAATTTCACACTTAAATTAGACTTAAACAATGGTAAATATTTTGGTAATTATTATTTCTTAAAAACATGTTTTTTGTTTGGATAATGAGAAATAATTTTAAATTAATTTTTTCCATTTCATTTTTTTGAATTTGGTAAAATGGATTCTTTAGATGGAATCAGGTGTTTCAAATTGTGTAAATAGATAACATTTATTTTTATACATTATGAATATTTATTTCAGTAAATATTTTATTTACTGTGCTTAAAAGGTAAATATAGAAAATAAGGATAAAAAATAATATTATAATAATATTAAATTACCCTAACATGTGTTCCAATCCTATTGGATGATATTTGTCTGACCATGGCTATCCTTGGGTAGATTTTGGGACCCCATGGAGCAACATGGGAGTGATAATTACACTTTATATTAATTAATTTAAAGTAAAGACAAAAGTATCATAAACATATATCTTTTAGTAAACTAGTTTTTATATGGGTTTGTATAAGTGTTATCTTAAACTATATATATTTAATTAAAAGATAAAATGATTTACTACATCATGGTATTTTATTTATAATTTTTATACATTACATAAAAAATCTAATTATGACACAATGGTGATGCAGTAATTACTTCATTAATAAAGGATTAAAATAAATTATTTGATAAATATTAAAATAAATTTATTTTGAAACTTTTTATGAGATCCACAAATTTTAGTGATAACAGTGACTTGTTATATTTGAATTAGTGAATGTTTTCTGAAATAATAATGTAGTTCTAGATTTTTTCTAAATTCATGATATGAATAGTTAATAAATTGATAAAAATGAGTTTTTAAAACAATTAACATTTTATTAAATGATAAAATAGTCCTAAAAATAAAAATTAGTCCAAACGATATATATAATACTAAAAATGTCATTAATGACCAATTTTCAATTTCATGGCATTTTATAGTAAATATATTAACCATATAGTATGAATATATAAGAGGACATGGTAAAGGTTATATAAGTTAAAAAGGGTTAAATAAAAAAGATAAGGATAAAAGAATATCCAAAACCTGTTCAATTCTTATTTGATGATTTTATTTCGACTTATACCCACCTTATAATCTAATTAAATATGTTTTGGACCTTTTGAAACCTAAAATTAGTTTGTAATAAAATAATACTTTCAAACATTCCTAAAGAGCCCGTCCTCCCTCTTATAAAAGGACACCACCTCTTCCCATTACACACACCTCTCAAGCCTATTGAATCATCCAAACTCTGCCAAAATAAGCTCCCAATATATCTCTATTCCACCTAGAATCCTAAATTTATTTAGAAGGAACTTCAAGAAATCATTTTGGTTCCAACCATAGGGGGTTCCCAAATTTAAATCTAATTTCTTCCTTAAAGTTATCTTTTTTTATTTTACTTCTTCACTGCCTATTGTTAACGCTCATTTCCGTCACAGAGTCTAAAAACTAAAAAGAAAAATACCTTAACACAAAGTGATTCATCCTTTGAAGAAACATCGAAAATTGAAAAAGGCATGAACAAAGATTTGCTACAGCATGGGCCGCGCAAGTTACAAGAAGGTCGTGTAGGGTACCTGTGCTTCACATATTGGGCACGTAGGTGACCTATGCAACCTATATTATTTTCACCTGGGGTCTTCAGTAACCTATAAATACCCCTTGTGGACCCCCCATTTCAAGGATGGAAAAATCCAGAAACTCAGATTTCATCTCTTGGCACCCTAGTCTCTTATTGAAGTCTTCTAAACACCTCTAAGGTAATTTCTTACCTAGAATGGAAGATCTAAAGATGGAGAACAAGGCCTAAGTGTTGAAATTCCCCAACACCTACACACATAGGTGTCTAAACCTTAAGGAAAATGGTCACACTTGCGTGCCGCCTTATTCATTCAATATAACATGCGTGCCACCCTTTTATAAGCCTTTAGGGATAATACTAAGGGATTGATCCAAGTCCCTCCCAAGTATTACCCTATGCATTGATAGGCGCGCAGGTATACATGTGTAGTGTAGGTATCCCTGCGCGACTAGGACCTATGCACCCAAATAGGACCTGCGCACCTACCTCTTTTTGTGTGCCTATCTTGCTTATTCAGATCTTTTCTACAAATCCACATATTCTCTTCAAGATTTAGCCTTCAGAACCCTCTTCAAAGCCATTTATGACATGATTCCTCGGTTGGATTCTTTATTGGAAAGGAAATCTGTGGAACTTCTCTCAAAACCTATTGATTTACATATCTTTATATCACTAAGGTGAGAGATTTCATTCATTTAACCTCATCATTTAAGATGAGAAGATCTTTAAATTGGGCCTCCTTCTCAGGAGTAAGCCCCATGACCCTTAACCTGGGCCTCCTTTTCAGGAGTAAGCCCCAGTCTTCAAATTCCCTTAATTTAGGGCATCCTCTTTTGGAGTAAGCCCCAAGTCCCCTAATATTGGGCATCCTCTTTAAGAGTAATCCCTAAATCTCCTAACCTGGGCCTCCTTTTTAGGAGTAAGCCTCAGTCCAGGTTCTCTTAACCTGGGTTTCCTTTTCAGGAGTAATCCCCAGTCCATGATATTTAATATGGGCATCCTTCTTAGGAGTAAGCCCCAAGTCCCCTATTATTGGGCCTCTTTCTTAGGAGTAAGTCCCAAGTCCCTTAACATGGGCATATTTTTCAAGAGTAATCCCCAGTCATCAAATTCCCTTAATTATGGGCATCCTTCTTAGGAGTAAGCCCCAAGTCCCCTATTATTGGGCCTCCTTCTTAGGAGTAAGCCCCAAGTCCCTTAACCTGGGCCTCTTTTTTCCGTATTAGGCCCCAGTCCAAGATATTTAATATGGGAATCCTCCTCAATAGTAAGCACTAAGTTCCAAAATATGGGCATCCTCCTCAAGATTAAGCCCCAACTTCAAAAATATGGGCATCCTCCTCAAGAGTAAGACCCAAGTTCCAAATTCCTTTAACCTGGGCCTCCATCTCAGGGATAAGCCATAGTCATAATTTCTCTTAACCAATCTTCATTTACTTTTGATATGGGCTTCATTCTCAGAATTAAGACTCAACCATAAGTCCTCTCTAATTTGGGAATCCTTCTCAATAGTAAGCCCCAAGTTGAGTATCCAAATCTCCATAAAACACAAGTACCTTTATGGACCTTGTTCCCAGGTTTCTTCTCTGAATTAAATCTCAATCCTCACATATCTGGGCAGTCATACATACATAAGCCCCACATTATTTCTTATGATTGCATCTTTCGTGGAAAAATTGTAAGGTTTTACCAATACATCTTGTTTCTCACACCAATCATGACTCACGTTAGCTTAGAGCATAAAAGTAATTATGATATCTTTCTTTGAGTGATCAACCTTGCATAAACCTCATACTTACTTACTAGAACTACATGTGTTCTAATTACATTTCTAAATAAGGATATATAGGTATCCCACCTGAGGGTACAATCCCAAATATGAAATAATCCATGTCCTTCTGAATGACAATAAACTTAAAGTGCCCCGCTGAGTGGCTTTAAAACCAGTATGGCTATCATAATGCCCAAGAGATTTCTATAAAATGTGTTGAAGGATACCATTGACTAATAATCTATAAACAAATACAGATGATTCTCTATCGATGAAGAACCTTGAATACATATAAAATATTCTCTAAATCTCATACATACTAATCATTGATTGTCAAATCTAAAGGAATCCTCATTTTCATACTCGGTAATTTAATAAGGATTCAGGAACATAACTTAAATGTATAAATAGAGTCCCGAAGTAGAAAATAATTCCCCCCAAAAAGGTGTGATGAGTCCGACCTCGCATCCTCTCGATCAATGTAAATTATTAAGCCTCATCGGTTCACAACTAATGAGCACCTACATTTGGAAAGTAGGTCCAAATGGATATAGAGTCATTGGATGTTTCCGGTTCTACGAACAAACCCGTTAGAAACCAATTGGAATGTATGAACCTCAAACAAACAAGTTTATCCCCATTTCTAGCGAGAAACAAAAAATGGTGAACCCAACATGAATCTTTAACCATGTTAAAATGATTTTTTACTTATTTTTTAGGCCCATATTTAAACTAAATGAGAGGGCCATCAAAACAATCAATAACATATGTGCTTATCCAAAAGATGTAGTGGCCGAAATTATCTTGATTATGTCTATTATATAAAAAAGGAACTCTTTTCCAAGATCTTCTGCATTACAAAAAATATATTCTCTTATGTTCACACCTATAAATACCTCTGCTGTGAATACCTCTACTGTTACTCCCGCTTGATATTCGTCCACTCTGAGGAAGACCTCAACTACTCAACATCTTCAATGCTGGGTATCAAATGCATTGGTTAAGGAATATCGTCAACACGGTACCATTCCGACTCTGGAGGCCGCTCTACAATCCCTCCATGTCAATAATTCACCCTGGTTGTCCGGACAACGATGACCAGCGATCAAGAAGCAGGTGGTTCCAACCACAGTTTCCAACAATTTAGGGTCGTTATCCCCAGAACTCAATCACCGGTCCCTCCCATATTATGCGGCGGTAAATGAAAAGGTCACTGAAGCATTTAATTCATATAGACAGGAGTCCCTCCTGAGGGATCCAATCAACAATCGATGCCAGAATCGTGCGGTAGTGCGCCCTAAACATGATGAGGGTGCCATATCCAGGTGTTCGGCTTAGGTTCCTCGAACCCGAGCAGGAAATATGAACCACAAGAGGTGACGACTGGTCAACAGTGAGCAAGTTCTTATCTCTGCCATTTCCGGAGAAGTTCACCAACCTAACATGGTGGAAAGAAACGAGCAGGAACACACACCCGTCTTTTTTAATTCTGTTGTCCAGCAGACTCTTCTAGCAGCAACACACTATTCCCGCCAAGCAATTTCTGTGAAGTACTATAGACAGGAACATAGACCTATTTATAAATCATCAGCTTGTCAGAAGACTCTTCTAACTACATACGATGAAGCCTGCCAACCCAATGTGTTCACAACTAGTAAACATGCACATACACCTGCTTACACTCATCAATCCTTCTAGTAGCCTCGTCTTCCAGTATGGAAGGAAGTTCGTCAACCATGTTCAGTGGAGTGCTATCAGCAGGCACATACACCTACTAGTATTTATCAAGCCTACCAACAGTCTCGTTTGGTAGCACCCGTAGAAGTCAATTGGAAAGCCCCAATGACAAACAGGAAGACGACTCAACTCTATGCCCCCACACATGAGTACTGTCAGAATCTACTGATAGGAAGAGGAGGAAAGGAGCAGGCACATACACCTACTCTAGACAAGGAATGGATGTATATCCATGTTCCGGTAGCTGAAGTCACCATGAATATTTTGTCAATGGTGAAAAAGCAAAATCAAATCCATGCTCATATTTTGGATGCCTGTCAGAATATTATAACCGCTTCAGCAGCATCACAGGGAATGAAATGGAAATCTGTCCCTACCAGTGGAGTGACACATCAACATATCACTCTGGAACAGATACACACCTCTGTTCCAGTCCAAGAGGGTTGTGGTTAATACTCCCCCATGTCATACGGACAACCAAGTCAGGAACATACACCTGATTTGAGTGGAGATAATCAGTCTATCCTAACTATTTCTCCTGAGCAGGCACATACACCTTCCCATAATAACCAATTTTGCCAACAAGTGGTTCCCAAAGTGAGTAAGAAGTCATCTAAGAAGAAGACCCATCCAGAATAGTCAAGAAATCAAGATCCAATCTATAATAAGGCCTTGCTCGATGCTGAAGTTCTTGAAGCCCTCAGACAATTATTTGTTGGAATTCAAGATTCTACTCTCTAATTTCCTAATAGTGGGAACATTAATTCTAAAGGTCTTTATCTGACACTACCTCATGAAGGCATGATTCATGACAGTTCGGTTGATCTCGAAGTATCATCTTTAGATGAGAGTCACAAGAACCCTATGTGTGGCTAGAAGATCAAGGAGTAAAAGGTTTTATCTTTTGTTATAACCCACCATGGTGGTCCTCCCCATGATGATGAATTTAACCGTGAAAGTCCTCTCCACATAAGTAATTCACATTTCTTGGAAAATCCTTCAATGGACAATGTAGTGACAAGAAATCCCTCTTATCTTGAGGAACTTGCAAATGTAAAGCCAGTCATGTCTGAGGCTTTACCGCTAGCAGGTGAAATACTTTCTCAATCAGATGATAGCTCAGGGTGTATGCCATTCCTTGAACCACCCTTGGGTCATTCATCTTCTAGTTTGATTAATGAATTCTCTACCAATATTATTGTATCTGATGAAGATACAAAGAATTAGTAGCTCTGTTGTAATCAAGTAGAATAATATTCATCAAATGATAAAGAGGAAGTACTAAATATGAGAAAACAACTACCGAAAGGTGAGGTCCCAGTCATGTTTTGGCCTTTGGCTGACTCTCATTATGACACTCTAGAGATGTTGATGGAAGATTGTATTCACAATATTCATCTCAACATGTGGAAAAATATTTGTCAATTGAAAAATAAAATATTATATTATGATGAATATGAAAATCATGTCAAGATAATATAAGGGTTACAACGCCAAATTGATTTGGCCTCACTCTTAGTTTCTCGATATTCGAAGGATGAAAAGCAGCAGAGAGCCCTTCAGTGTTCATGCCTTGGCGCACTAAAAAGATCGCGTCAGTTAATTGCCAATGCCCCATTTGGTATTCATATTAGGGGATGGGGTGTTCATGGAGCACTGCATTTCACTGTACTCTCCAGTCAACAAAGCCCACCAAAAATGGTCTCATGCAAAGTTATTGTCCATGGCTGGCCAAAGACAATTGTCTTTGTTTGTAATCAAAGGCTTGCTCAAGATAATTATTCAACTTGTTCTTCCCAAAGTCAGGCATACAAAGAACAAGTTGTCAAATTACTCTTGCATCAGGCAAATGAGAATATCAAACATGCCTCTCGTTTAGAGCGAGCGCATCATCAGGTGACAGAAGTGTCTGAAATCATCCAATGTTCATTTGAACTAGGTGATTAGAGTGGATGTAGGTTGATGCATCCAACCAGTTTCTGGAATAAAGTCCTCAAGATCAGCAGATATTTTAAGAAATTCTTAGATGTAGAAGCTCAAGAACCACCCCAGCTTTCCAAACTGGGGACTCTTTTAACCAAACCCTCAGAATCAACAAATAGGATTATAGGAGTTGATCAGAAATAGAAGGAACAACCCTAGTCCACCAGGCTGGAGACATTTTCAAATCCACAATCTCTTCCTCAGAGAAAATCAGTCTTCTCTTGATTAGGGAAAAAGCTACAAGAGGAATGTAGAGCCGAATTATTAAGAGATTCTCTCCAAATTATAGTTCTTCAAGAAGTTTCGAAGGGTTTAAATCAACAAAAGGCAATGTCTCATCAAGGACATGGAAAAAAGTAGTATCACATAAATGTCGATAGCAGGGATGAAATGCATTAGGCATTAATTATTATCATCAGTTCCATTGTTGCTAATCCCCCAGATTAATCTCATTCATAGGGATGAGATGAATAAGTTCATGCTCAAGAAGTTGTACACACATACACAAATGAAGAAGGTGTGCATTCACGAAACCAAAGGCTTACCTAGAATCTAGGTATTCCTTCAAATAATCAACTTCCCCCTCTCTAAAAGGTGTCCAACAAGGGGAAAGGAAAGAATCAGGATGCATTCCACACTCCCTCTGGAGAAGGCCAATCCCTTTCACTAGAGAAAATATTTTCACAACAATATGAAGAAATAAAGGAATTGTGGAGGTTGAATGCAGAACTACTTCAAGGTAGTCTTCCTCCTAAGAGTGCTAGAGTTAGTCAACCAAGGTAATTTGTTTTGGCTACTGAGATAGATCAAGAATATCCTCCTTTATCAGTACACCCTCACAGGTCTAGTCCCATGGGTTATGTGCAACAAAAACCGGAGGTGTTATCATTAGTTGCAGTACCAGCCACCACGTCTATCTAAGCTCTAGTTATTGTACCTGCTCTGGTCCAAGATCAACCGGATGTTTCTCAAAATTTAATAACTACTATTGAGTCATTAACAGCTCGGTTGGAAGCTATGGAGGGAAAACATGCTCAAATTCAACCATAAAAGAGAGCTTAGCCTGAATGGGTTGATGAAATTCCTCCCCCATCAAATTTTTCAAGTACCACATTCCCAATATTTAATGGTTTGGCAGACCCAGAGCAACACATAACACATTTTGTTTCTTGTTGTGATCCTATGATGGGAACCCCTCAGCAACAGGAAGCAGTTATGCTTAGGTGTTTTGTACAGTCATTACAAGGGCCTGATTTTGTTTGGTATACAAGCTTGCAATCCCGGTCAATTACCAGATGGGTGGATCTCCGCTAAATATTCCTTCTTCAATTCAGCTCAATGTAGCCAAAGACAACAGTTTTTGATCTTACAAATTGTAAGAAAAGGGAGAATGAAAGTGTTTCAGATTTAATTTATCACTCGAAAAGATTAACATATTCCCTAAGCTTAGCACTCCCTCAAGAAGAAGTGTTTCCAATCTGTGTGGAAACTTTGCGTGATTAATTACGCACACTATTGATCCCTGTGAAATACACGGGAGGGTTTCAATACCTTACTTCGATCGCTCAGTATATTGAAGACTCTCTTATGAATACTAAGGATAAAACTCATGTAATTCCATTAGCACCAGGAAGGAGAATGGGTAGAGTAGATACTACTACAATTATGCTTAAACAAGCACATGTACCTTCTTTCACTTCAAAACTTTCATCTTTTCAAAGGGCTCCACCTCCTGAGCACCAACAATACAGGCCGTTTCATCAAGATGATCAATGAGATCAAAGATGGAAAAAATTTGAGGACTTGAAGAGCAAAGTTTATTCTTTCCGAAATGAACAAGTTCCTGGTTACTTCATTTTGGCTCTGGAAAATTATTTGGTTCAATTTACAAGGACCAAAATGCCGAACAAGGAAGGAGATGAAGACCGTCCCAACTAATTCCCATTTCATTAGATGTTGGGGCATCCCATTCAGGAGTGTTTTTTCTTAAAAGACCTACTACAGGAAATGGTGGACTCGAGACAAGTCAAATTAAAAGGTTCTTCAGCTCAGGTAGCTTGTGTTAATGATACAGATCTAGAGGAAGAAGGCGAGTGGAAAGAATTAAAAAAGAAAAAATGTGCATAAATATGATGATTGGATGGTCAGAAAAATGATCAACAGAACTCTTGCCATTTCACGAACGCAATTGAAGAAACCAGTTGTTCCTTCTACTATAAATGCCACAGCAAAACCCCCTTCATCAAAGGGAAAATCCTCAAAGAAACAAAAAAATTCCGTGAAAGAGAAACAATCAGAAGAAGATGAAATCGTGTTAAAGCTCAGGTTGTCTTTGACTCAGGCAGATTTTATGCCATCTAATTCAAATCCACAGGCACCACCCCACCAAATGGCATAGCCTAAACTGGATAATCAGGCAGAGTCTTCATCATACGAAGAGTTGATGTTTTGTTCTGTTAACATGATTCACTTAATAGACCCCTATGCCAGTCACAGTTTTGATTCTGATGAGCCTAAATTACCTATATCAAATAGAGGAATTATAGGGAGTTTCATAGGTCTAGGATATAGAGGAAGACGTGGATATACCAGAAGCCACTATTCCAATTCTACCCCTAGTAGAATTGTGTATGCAGTAGAAACTCATGGCAGAGCCTTTTAGCGAGCTCAACAAGAACAATAATGTTTTTCCATGCATATCAGATTCAATCCTCGCACAATTATTCTGGAAGATCGGTTGGAGGTTACATCGTCCTCCTCTTAGCAAGTAAATATACCTATTCGGTCTAATCTTCCAAATCCAGGAGTATTTCCAACACATACCCCGATACAAGAAGCATCTACTTCCAAAGCATCAACTTCTAAGGCACCTGGGAAACCACATGTTCCTATTGGGAAATGCAGACCTTTGGATCAAAAATATAACATCTTGAAATATTTGGCCCAAGTACCAACCAATTTATCAATTCTGGTTGCTTTAAGTCTATCAAAGTATCTTTTGGAGGCACTCATCGAGGCCTTGTCAAATCTGCAGGAATTTGTAACTGAAATTGTTGCAGCTGAAGTCTACCATGTAGAGAATAATCCTACAGAATGCCATTCAGTGATATCTTTCATAGAAGAAGATGATTATGATGTTATGCATGGATATATTTGACCATTGTATTTATCTGTAAAGTTTAATGATGTATACATCTGATGATTTTTCATTTATAATGGTTCTGGAGTCAAACTCATCCCCATTCATACACTTTTTCGATTGGGCCTCACTGAATCTGATTTATCTCCTTCTACTTTGATGTTGAAAGGATATGATAAAAATGAACAAGAACCTCTGGGAAAAATCACACAAAGAACTCAGTTTGGAGATCTTGTATCCAATTTTGATTTCATGGTTGTTCGACATGACACATCCTTCAATATTTTTCTTGGAAGACCTTGGCTACATCAACATGTGGCTATCCCTTCATCATACCATCAATGTCTCAAATATTGTTTCAATGGCCAAATTGGGACATTTTATGGTGATAAATCCCCATTCAAAACATGTGAATCTCAATACATTGAGGTGGAATTCTATCACCTGGAGGGAAAGGAGAAATCCACAACAAGGGAGGTTATCAAACTTAATCCTCCATAGGGTTTGTAAAATAAGCTAGTAAACCCATTCATACATGTGAGTACAGATTATGTGTTCCCTATCAGTCAAATTTATATGATAGAACTAAATCCAAATACTCTTATGGAAATGTCCATAATGTCAATTATGGCAATCAAGCTAGATAGCATGGAAGAAATTGGTGATTCACCGGGCAATGATGAAAGCTCAAATAGAGATGTCTTCATTTCATCCGCTGAATTCCATAAAGTCTATACTTTTCCAACATGGACAGAAGAAGTTATAGGAATATCAGAGGTGAACGATGATGTCGATTCTCAATCCATTATCTCCTCTTTATTTCCTAAGGAAGACCCTTCATCATCAATACGGTCAAAAATGGAAGCCTCTTCTTCAAGTTGTTCAAATGTTAACATCTCTCTTGATCCTGGAAATTTTGCTTCATCATCTACTATGCAAGTAAAAACAAAATAAATAACACATGTTGAAGAAGAAGAGGAAGATCCCAGGGATTCTCCTCCATCTTTTGAAGAGGGTATCTCTACCACTGTGGATGAACTTAGAGAAATAAATCTGGGTACAAAATAAGATCCACGCCCCACTTTAATTAGTGCGGCCATGACTCTTGAAGAGCAAGAAATGTATATTTCATTTTTGAATTAAAATCGAGATATATTTTCATGTAACTATATAGAAATTCTCGGGCTTGATCCTTATGTTTCTACTCATCATTTGGGTTTTCCAGAAGAACATCGAGGATTTAAGCAAGTCGTAAGAAGAACCCACACAACATATGCTTCCAAAATTTAAGCTGAAGTGGATAAGCTTATCAAAGATAACTTTATAAGAGAAGTTCAATATCCCAAGTAGTTGGATAATATTGACCCTATGAAAAAGAATAATGGAAAAATTAGAGTTCGCATTGATTTTAGAGATCTTAATCGGCATTGTCCCAAGAATGATTTTCCAGTTCCGATCACAGAGCTCTTATTGATGCAACAGCTGGCTATAATGCACTTTACATCATTGATGGATATTCTGGGTATAATCAAATCTGAATTGCTCCATAAGATGAAGAATTTATAGCCTTCAGAGCCCCTCAGGGTGTGTTTTTCTATCAGGTAATGCCCTTTGGTATGATGAATGGAAGCACAACATATCAACATACCATGCACTATATCTTCAAACCCTTTTTAGGAAACTTTGTTGAATGTTATGTGGACGATTTGGTGTTAAATATAGATGACATTATAATCACTTGGCAGTTTTGGAAATCATATTTCACAAACTTCGACAACACAATTTGAAGATGAACCCCTTAAAATGTGCTTTTGGGTTAACCTCAGGAAGATTTCTCGGCTTTATTTTACGTCATCGTGGCATCGATGTTGATCCTGTGAAGACAAAGTCTATCCTTGGTATGTCACCTCCTCGAAATTTAAATTAATTTAGAGGACTTCAAGGACATTTGGCCTATATTCGGCGTTTCATCACCAATTTGGCAGGTAAAAGTTTACCCTTCACCAAATTGATGAACAAGGGAGTCCCTTACCAATGGACTGAGTAATGTCAAGAAGCATTCAATATTCTCAATAAAAATCTCTTGAGTCCACCGGTATTAACTCCACATGTTGAAGGAAGACCACTTATACTTTATGTGATATCTTTAGAGTGATCATTGGGTGCCTTACATGCCCAGACGAATGATGCTGGGAATGAAAACAGCCTTTACTATCTCAGTCGGACTATGTTTGAAGCATAGACCCGATATTCAAGTATTGAGATGTGCTGCCTAGCATTAATCTTTGCAGTTCAAAAGTTGAGACACTACCTGCAACATCACGAGGTCCAATTGGTATCTTGCAATAATCCGCTCAAATTTATCCTTAGTCATCCAATGCTTACAGGACATCTGACAAGGTGGGCAGTTATTTTGCAGCAATTTGATATCCAGTATGTGTCTCAAAAGGAAAAAAAGGGCCAAGCTCTGACTGATTTCCTAACTGAACACCCTTCAGTAGAAGATACATTTTTAGATATTGAACATCCTGATGAGGAAGTCTTTTCTATTCAAGATAATCTTCAAAAATGGGAAATGTACTTTGATGGTGCTTTCGGAAGTCCAACAGGGAAGAAAATGGAAGATTTGAAATTCAACAATGTTGGGTTAGGAATAGTACTTATTTCCCCAAAAAAGGCAGTGCTACCCTTTTCCTTCATAGTGTGAGAATTCGGTACAAATAATAAAGCAGAATACCAAGCTCTCATCACAGAAATGGAGTTGGTGCTTTAGGCACAAGTGAATCACTTAAAGGTGAAATGTGATTCAAACCTGGTAATCAAACTAGTCAATGGGGATTATGCCATCAAAAAAGAGTTAATACCTTTTTATGATTATGTCATAGATTTAATGGAATAATTTCCTTCAGATCCAACATTTTCTTATGTCCCACGATCACAAAATTCCCAAGCTGATGCACTAGCTAATATAGCCACAGCTCTGGCAGATACAAATCGAGACAAGACAGTCATCTGTATTTCCCACCATCATACAATTTCACCTTATGTTCAAATAAGAATAGATGAAATTAATGAAATTAGTCCCATTCCTGAACTATATGGTCATACTACAGTATGGATGACACCTATCTGGGAATAGCTTAAAAATAGAACACTTCCACCTGATAGAACTAGGAAAGAACAAGTCTTCCAATGTGTGGTCAATTTTACTCTGTATGATAGCCCAGATCACCTGTAGGAAATTCTATACAAAAGAGGTTTTGATGGAATTCTCTTCAGATGCATTGATGGTGAAGAGAAAATGGTTGTCATGAAAGAAGTTCATGCAGGAGTCTGTGGTGCCCACTAGTCTGGACATAGACTATATGATCAAAATCGAAGGCTTTGATACTTTTGGCCTTCAATGATAAAATATTGTGTTAATTTCATGAAGAAGTGTCATTCTTGCCATGTATGTGCTAGCTTCATTCATCAACCGCCAAAGTTTCTCCATACAGCTAAATACCCGTGGCCATTTTCCACATGGGGAATGGATGTGGTGGGACCTTACCCTTCAGCTACAGCCAAGTAGTTTAAGTATATTATTACTGCTACTGACTTCTTTTCCAAATGGGCAGAGGCAATACCTCTCAAAGAAGTTAGTTCTAAAAGCATTTTTAGCATCATTAAGTCTAACATCATTACCAGATTTGGTGTCCCTCATACCATATTGATGGACAATGGCACCAACTTCTATTCATCCGAGGTAAGGAAGTAGTATCAAGAATACAACATCAAATACATTAATTCATCTCAGTACCATGCAGTGGACAATAACCAATTAGAAGCCACCAACAAGACTCTTCAAACATACAGTAAATGATTGTGGATAAAGATAAGAAATCCTGGCCTGATAAACTCTTTCATGCTTTATGGGCTTATCGAACCACCGCCTGCACTACTACATAGTCAACTCCATATTCATTGGTATATAGAACAGAAGCAGTCTTACCCATTGAAGTTTAATTACCCTTGTTTAGAGTATCCATTTTTGATCAGTAATCTACAGATGAACAATATCAAAAAGTGATTGGATGAATTGGAATGATTAGATGAAAAACGGTTGTGCACCCTGCACCATTTGGAAGTCTATCAGAATAGAATTGCATGAGCTTTCAACAAAAAAGTTTGTCTTCATTCAATCATTCCGTGAGAATTGGTATTGGTTCTCCGAACACCAATGATACTAGGAAAGAAACCTCCCAAGATTGAGCCAATGTCAGAAGGACCTTACTTAATACATAAGGTAAACTCCAATGGAGCTTATTCTTTAATGTCAATGGATGGAGAACTCATCACTACGCCAACCAATGATAGATTTCTAAAGAAGTATTTTTCATAACACAAATACATCATTTAGGTCTATGAATATGACCTTAAACTATTTGCATCATCGTCCAACATGACGTTAAACTGTGCCATCGTCCAACATGACGTTAAACTGTGTTGTCATTGCTACAAGACTTTAAAATGCACAGTCCCTTATACGTCCAACATGACGTTAAACTGTGACGTCCTACCTACATGAAACTAAAATGTATAGAAGTCCCTTTAAGTCCAGAAAGATGTTAAACTACATAAACATCATCCAACATGATGTTAAACTATGAAAAATTCCCTAATACGTACAATATGACGTTAAAATGTGTCCCCATTTTCCTCACTGCAAGACATTAAACTGCATAGCCGTACGTCATAGGTACATGACTCTAAACTGTACATCACTCCATAGTCCAACATGAAATTAAACTATATTGTCCCTTTTCATCTAACATGACGTTAAATTGTATTGTCCTTACTGCATGACATTAAACTGCACAGTCCCCAAAGTCCTTACTGCAAGTCTTTAAACTATATAATAATCTCTTTTGTCCTAGCTATATGACATTAAACCATACAGCCCCCTCTAAATCCATACTGCATGACATTAAATGGAATAGTCCATTCTTCGTCCAACATGACATTAAACTGTGCATTGTTAGTATTTTTTCTACCTCTTGTTGCTCACACTGAGTATGACTCATGTGAGCATAGAGTAAACTTAAACCATAACACCATCTATGGGCCACTAACCATGTGAAAGTACCAACACTTTCTTTTTATATCGTTGTCCTCAAAAGCAACTTCCTCACCCATTCATTCTTTAATTGAACTATTCTAACTTTGATCCTTTCCTTCTAGATTGGGTACTTAGGCAACCTCTGGAGGTTCATGCCCAATACCAATCTCTTCACATCGGTTCACCTCCATCTCATATAATGTTTATTTGTGAAGCCACCCCCAGAATCAATCTCTTCACATTGGTTCACCATTGTCCTTGCTTCATGACGTTATAATGTACAACACTTTTGTCATGTACGATAATAAACTACAAGATTCTTCAACACCCTCACCTGAGAGGGAATCATTATTTACATTCATCTCCAATCATGATATATTCTAAAGACTATGTTCATACATGGAAATTCCCTAACCTTTTATCTTGGGTAAAGCCATCATTGCACTAAAGTCCCCTTTCACCCTTCACTTGTACGAACGAAATTTGTACCAAGGGTATTTCATGAACTACGTGCAGCTTGATTCCCATCTTTATGGGATACGTAGGAACGTTCGAGCATCCCTCGAATCTACCCCCAAGTATTTGGGCCTAATTCCAAATTTCACTTTTAGTACCTTGGCTGAAATTTCCCCCTGTGAAAACATGAATGTGGTATGAAAACCCTGCTCTTCATTCACATCAGGTTTATAAAACACAAACCGGGTATTCCTTATAAGGTTCTGAGCTCTATGAACCTAAACTAAGATCTCCTACAGTATCTTCCCCCATGACGTTAAACTGTATTGCAAGAACACAATTTGTCTTGATTCTCATTTTAATGAGATATCTAGTGAAATCCAACATCTCAATTCAAGACCCAGCCACAACATGATTATGGTTAGCATTGGTCTGTGTATCTCTACATGCATTGAAAAAATGACCATTTTGATGTGTCATACTCCTAACCTTAAATACCTCCATATCTCCAAAACCCTTTTATTGACATCAGGTCAAAAAATGTTTGATACTTGTGAGTTATTTCTCAAGACTATGCAGCACGTGCCTTTAGGAGGCCTTGTATAAAAATTCTATATAACAGACCTGTCCGCCAACAGATACTATTATTTGACAATGCATCCAGTGCCCTTAGGTGTCCCTACATAATTCAACCCCCTAATGGGTTTGTTAAATAATGGTAACTTCATTCTTGGGAAGAGAACCTCTTTTGTCTTTAGTTGTCGTAACGAAAACATGTAGGGATCTACAAAAATAGCCATCCTTAACATATTTTTCCCATGTTCTTTTTCATGATATGAAAATATTCAAGTCTACGGTTTATATTTACTTTCCCTACGTTTGGGTTTGACCTTCGTAGGAGTGACATTCATCCAATTCTTAGAAAATCTTGATTGGAAATATCTTCTCCATATTCAAGTACCTCTCTCTATATAGAAAACTTTGTGATTTGGAGAATTTGAATCCACATAAACATCCACTGGCTTTTTAGCAATAGAAATGTAAAATTCTGAGAGTTCTTTTTACTGACTATGCAGCATGTGCCCTAAGGCAGCCTTGCAGAAGTAGTGTACATAATGGAACTATCAGCCAAAAGATGCTATTATTTGACTATGCAGCCACTTCCCTTAAGTGGACCTACATAATTTAACCCCCTAACGGGTTAGCTAAATAGTGGTAACTTCATTCTTGGGAAATACTTCTTCTAGTTCCCTTTATCCATTTTTCATATCATTCCTCAGATTCAAAATTTCTTAAGTCATAGTTTATATATTTCCCTCATACTTGAATATGGTAATATGTTTTCAGGTAAATTATCAAGGAATTGAGATAATTTTAATCCATTCAGTCAATGCTATTTCGACCTTAAACATTATCCTTTTTATATCCAATGTGAATGACTTTAAACCGCCCACAAAAGACAAGGGAACTCTAAAAAAAACTCAAGTCCCAGCTCACTAAAGATACATTTCGTGTGATTTAGGTAATATTGATCTATAAAAAGATTCAATGTTTTTAGGGCTATTTTATAGTCCTAGTAAAAATCCATCTTTTCTTACTAGGCCCATTATCTTACGTAATAATTTAAAGTAGGTAGAAAAAGAAGGCATGAACAAATGATTGAAGATGAAAGTGTTTTTCATTGATTCTCAAGAGTTAGAAGGACATCCAAAGATTGGATTCTATTCTCTTTTTCAATAATTACAAGAGGATTTCAACATAACTCTTCATTTTATTTACGACATCCCGAGATTCATCAGAAACCACATAGAATTAATTCATTCAACTAGATATAATAAGAGATGTAGTGATACCAGCTCTTCTCGGAACAATTGTAAAAGAATGTACTTGAGTGCGGTTTGAGAAAATTTTCTTCTGATCAAATAGTGAATCTGTTTCTATCCATGAGACTTGGAAGAGGGACACATGGATTTGAGAATGAAGCATTGGAAGTGAAGAGCAATTTGGAGAGAGTACTCTTTTCAGATATTTTTTCAAATGTCATGATATCCTTCTCTCCATCAACCGGCAGCGGAAAACATATCAGCCCATGGTTTTCCATTTTCATATCTGCAAGGAAATGGCATGAAGAAAAAATTTGAAATTTCACACCATTTTTGTTTCTCTTAATGCATAACATAACCAAAATAGTGGAGTAGCAGTGCAGCTTCATCTCGGGCATATAATTATTTGCATCTAGAACGTTGACTCCTTACTGATGACCATGGCCATACAGAGGCAAGTAGATGCTATCTGGAAAGTTAAGATGATATTTCTTCAAGTACATAGCCAAATCTGGGAGGGTGTTGTTGCAGAAAGTATAGTAATCATGGACAAAAACATTAATCATATCATCAATCCGCTTGCAAGCCAGTTCATGAACCGTTCTAATTCTTCTTGGAGCCATTGAATCTGCACAAAGGTCGAATAATTAACTCTTGAGTGAGTTGATTTTTTATAAAATTTGAGAAGAAAAGTGAAAAAATGGCTAATGAATTAAGGCGCGCAAGTACAATTTTGGCTCGCAAGTGTAACTGTGTCGCGCAGGTTTTTGGTGCGCAAGTATCACCGCACAGGTCAAAATACCTCTGTAGTAGCACTACACGAACAGAAGCAATGAATCCGCAGAAAATCATCCACCTGCATGACAAGAGAAATCTACGCGGCGAGAGATCGAACTATTCATAGTTGGGTGCTTTGTGTGAGAATGGACACATATTTATAGGTCAGGCAGCACCCTTGTGCACTGAAGCATGTGTGCCTCAGACCTGCGCGCCGCTATCTGCGCTCTGAAAACCTGTGCTCCGCCCTTCCTTGGTTTTCTTCTTTACCTCAGAGTCACATCCCCATTCCTTTTGGATCCAACTCTGAGGGGGGGACTTTTATTGATGCACATTTATATCATAGAGTCTAATGACTGAAAATAGAAATACCTTAACACAAAGTGATTCATCCTTTCAAGAAACATAAAAAATTGACAAAAGCTTGAACAAGGATTTGCATCAGCATGGGTCGTGCAAGTTCCAAGAAGGTCACGCAGGGTAACTACACGTAACATATTGGGCGTGTATGCGACCTACATGCCCTATATGATTTTCGACCAAGGTCTTTAGCAGATTATAAATACCCCTTGTGGGCCCCCCATTTCGAGGACATAAATATCCAGATACTCAATTTTCAACTCTCGGTGACCTAGTCTCTTCTTGAAGTCTTCCAAACACTTCCAAGGTAATTTCTTACCTAGAATGGAAGATCTAAAGAGGGGGAACAAGGTATAAGTGCTCAAATTCACCAACACCTATGCACCCAAGTGTCTAACCCTTACGGGAAATGGTCACACTTGTGCACCATCTTATTCCTTCAACAGAACCTGCACGCCACCGTTTTATATGCTTTTATGGATAATAATAAGGGCTTGAGCCAAGTCTCGCCCAAGTATTACCTTATGGGTTGATTGGAGTGCACGTATACCTGTGCGGCGTAGGTATACCTGTGCGACCAGGACCTGCGCGCCTACCTCTTTTTGGGTGCCACTCCTACTTATTCAGCTCTTTTCTTCAAATCCACATCTTTTCTTCATGATTTAGCATTCAGAACCCTATTCAAATCCATTTATGGAATGATTACTTGGTTGGATTTCTTATCAGATAGGAATTCTGTGGAACATCTATGAAAACCTATTGATTTACATATCTTCATATCACTAAGGCGAGATATTTCATTCATTTAACTTCATCTTTTAAGATGAGAAGATCATTAAATTGGGCCTCCTTCTCAAGTGTAATCCCCAAGCCCCTTAACATGGGCCTCCTTTGTAGGAGTAAGCCCCAGTCTTCAAGTTCCCATACTTTAGTGCATCCTCTTTAAGAGTAAGCCCCAAGTCCTCTATTATTGGGCATCCTCCTTACGTGTAAGCCCCAAATCCACTAACCTATGCCTCCTTTTTATGAGTAAGCCCCAGTCCAAGTTCTCTTAACCTGGGTTTCCTTTTCAGAAGTAAGCCCCAATCCAAGATATTTAATATGGGAATCCTTTTTAGGAGTAAGCCCAAAGTCCCCAATTATTGGGCATCCTTCTTAGGAGTAAGCCCAAGTCCATTAACCCGGGCCTCTTTTTTAGGAGTAAGCCCCAGTCATCAAGTTCCCTTAAGTTTAACAACCTTCTTTGGAGTAAGCCCCAAGTTCCCTATTATTGGGACTCCTTCTTAGGAGTAAGCCCCAAGTCCCTCAATCTGGGCCTCTTTTTCAGGAGTAAGCCCCAATACATGATATTTAATATGCGCATCCTCCTCAAGAGTAATCCCTAAGTTCCAAAATATGGGAATCCTCATCAAGAGTAATCCCCAACTTCCAAAATATGCACATCCTCCCCAGAAGTATGTCCCAAGTTCCAAATTCATTTATCCTGGGCCTCCTTCTCAGGAATAAGCCCCATTAATAATTTCTCTTAACCATTATTGATTTACATTTGATTTGGGCTTCCTTCTTAGGAGTAAGACTCAATCATATGTCCTCTCTAATTTGGGCATCCTTCTTAGGATTAAGCCCTAAGTTAAGTATCCAAATCTCCATAAAGCACATTTACCTTTATGGACATTGTTTTCGGGTTTCTTCTCTGAAGTAAATCCCAATCCTCATCTATATGGTCAGTCATACAAACATAAGCCCCACATTATTTCTTATGATTGCATATTTCATGGCACAATTTTCAGGTTTTACCCATACCTATTGTTTCTCACACCAAGAATGACTCACATGATCTTAGAGTGTAAAAGTGATTATGACATCTTTCTTAGAGCAATCAAATATGCATAAAACTCATACTTCTTTACTCGAACTATGTGGGTTATGATTCCTTTTCTAAACAACGATACGTAGGTAGCCCGCCTACGGGTATGATCCCAACTATGAAATAATCCATGTCCTTCTTAATGACAATAAACATCAAGTGACCCACTGAGTGGCTTTAAAACCAGTATGATTATCATAATGCCCAAGAGATTTCTATATAATGTGTTGAAGGATACCATTGACTGAGAATCTCTAAACAAATACAGATGATTCTCTATCGATGATGAAACTCGAATACATATAAAAGATTCTATAAATCTCTTATATACTAATCCTTGATTGTCAAATCTAAAGAAATTCTCATCTTCATAATGGTAATTTAAAAAGGATTCATGAACATAACTTAAATCTATAAAGATAGTCCTCGAGTAGATAATAATTCCCCCCAAAATGTGTGATGAGTCCAACCTCCTATCCTCTCAACCAATGCCAGTTATTAAGCCTCATCAGTTCACAACTAATGAGAAACTACCTTTAGAAAGTAGGTCCAAATGGATATAGATTCATTTTATGTTTCCGGTTCTACGAACAAACCCATTAGAAACCGATTGGAATGTTTGAACCTTAAACAAACAATGTCATCCCATTTCCAGTGCAAAACACCTATACTATTCTTATTATTTGTTTACATAATGACATCAGTATCCTCACTATATTAGGTTGTCTTTAGGAAATGTATTATAACTACATTTACACACACCTTTGTCTAATGGGTAAAGAACATACTTTTTCTATGGACAACGAACCGACGCCTCACAAAACGATGATTGTTGAATTATATCCTACCACCTATTATAGTTTCCATTATGATGGTACTATATTTATTTGTGATATATATAATATTTATATTGTTTATATTCTTCTCAATTTTTTATTTATATCATACCTTTATGGCTTTCATAAGGGGTAAATGCTATAATTTCATTTGAGGAGGCACGAAATACCACCCCCTCAAAGTGATATGACTCGTCCATGGCATAGATGGAACATATAAAGGATGTAGTTAATGAAATTATATATAATCTTATAATGGAATTATAATATACCTCTTTATAATGAAGTTTTCATTTCATTAAATATGAAATAGAAATGAAATTATCATTCATGTGTACATACGGCTTACCGTCTCCGCGAACGGTGCATTTCATTTCTTTTCTCAAAATGTTATGTACTGTTATAAATTATTATATATACTAGATATATATGATATATATGATATATAAATCATGAATATTATTATAGAGATAATGGGATTTTGGCCATAGGGACAACATGTAATTATAAGATGTTCATTTTTGACTCAAGTACCAAATATCGACAAAACAACCGTTTTTAATATAAATGATTATATAATGTTTACAAAATGGTAATAAGTGATATAAAAGGAATAATAAATATGAAAATGTTTCTTAAGAAAGTATAAATTAACATTAGTTTATTATTCAGGAGGTTAAAGAATGAATGGGTCAAGTTAGACACGAGGTAAGGGACTTCATCTAAATCAGCATTCATTGAGGAATATTTTGTTTTATACAAGACGTTCTTTTATACGGTGTGTAAACACATTTGAATTTTTATTTCATTAAAAGAGAATATTTTTCTACTATGTGTTTTACTAAATGACAAAATGGAATGTTTCTTTTTAACGTAGGGGGTGCCAACGAACTTTCTGCCACCACGAGTATTATTTGATCTTTGGTTTCCTTAACAAGCCGTAATATTTTTAAAATAAAAATAAATACCATACACACTTTTACGTATTTTGGTATTGAAAATGGTTTTGATAATAGATTTTTTGGGTCAATATATTTATATGATATATTTTGATTGAAATGTGGAAATGTTATCCACCCTTAATTTTTGTTTTATGTGTTATGAATATATTATGGTTCATGGGAATTGTTTATGTATACAAGTTTTTCTATGATAAACATAGGGCATGTGAGCCCAAGACAGCTCTACAATGAATTGGGTAACATGATGGAGGTAAGCATTAATGTTTCTCCTAAGAGATTTAGAGAATATATTGGGATGGGTATTCCAAATGTAACGCCCTATGTAGTTGCAAAAGATGTAATGTAAATATGTTATGGATGACATAAGTTAGATTTATGATTTGTGATTTCCTTGTGTTATTAATAAATCTAGTGATTTCATGAGGTATATTAAAGAGATTATTCTTGGTATGTGTTGATGGGATAATGTTTTCTTTCTGTTTTTTATAATCCTTACAGATCTTTTTATGCCCATGACTAGTTTTTTTAAATGTTCTTCATAGAACATAAAGATGAATAGGGTCAAGGATGGGTTCAAGAAAAATTCATACTATCTAAAACATGGAACAAGATAAGACTCATTTTTTCAAGAGTTTTTATTTTATAAAAAAATTGATACTGTGTAGAAGTGTCTACATGTAATATTCAAGTTGTTATGTATTTGTTATGACTAAATTCTCTAAATAGCTAAAGTTTAAAAGGTCCTCAATGTGAAATATTAACTTAATTAAAGATTGTGTAATGATTAAGGTTGGGTCCTTATAGTTTGTATCATAAGTTGATTCAGAAAACATTAGGAGTTAGGATATTGTTAAATTAATATCCATAAATTAATTTATGGTTATATTGAAATGATATAGCATTTACAGATTACCATATTGCTTCGCCTAATATATTTCTTAGTTCAAAATGGATTTCCACAGGGGAAACAAGGCATCTATGATGGGAAAACTTCTAAAGGAAGACAACCTTCCAAATCAGCAACCTGATATTGTTAGAATCAGAACATAATAGTTTGCTGTAGTGATGGAATAGTTTACTTAGGCTATAAATGGTGGTGGTATCGATGTGCGAGATCAGCCAGATCAACCACATAGGAACATGTTAGTAGTAGATCATTTCATGACGAAACATCCCCCTATCATTCAGAGAGGCATCTGACCATGTGCTAGCTGAATGGTGGATTAAAGCACTAGAGAAGATTTTTTAATTTGTGGGGTGTTCAGAACATCAAAACGTTAGTCTTTCTATTTACCATTTGAAAGGTGAAGTCGATCAGTGGTGGTCGATGGTGAAAAATATCAAGGATAGTGAGGAGATCAATACTCTTGATTAGGATGAATTCAAGGGTATGTTTCTTGAGAAATATATTCCTATGGTGGTTTTCCATAGGATGGAAAAACAATTCCTATAATTGAGGAAGGAGGATGCCCCAGGGGATACTTATAAAGCAAAATTCACTCGATTAGCAAGGTATTCTCTAAATTGCATATGAGATCATGATAGTAAAATTAATCATTTATACTCATGATTAAAGCCAGTTTATCGAAGGGCTTTGGATTCTTGTGAGTTAAAATTTAATGAAAAACCTATATGATATGTAGAGAAGGTGGAAATGGAGTGTTTCTATGAGCATGTGTTCTTTTACGAATAACAAAATAAGAGGTTGAGGTGGAAGATGAAAGGGAAGAACTCTTAAAAAATGTTCGACGGTAAGTAACATAACATTACAGTTTTAGATATTTGTGGTAAACAAAATTCTAGGGAATGCCTTTTGAATTATAGAAAGTTCTACTGATGTGGTAAAATGGGACATAAATATCGTAATTTCACTAAAAAGATCATGGAAATGTTAAGAAAAAATCAGATTTATAGACAGTAATTTTTTTAAGTGAAATTAAATGGTTCATTATGAAAATGAGTGTCCAATGAAGAACTGAACTGAAGGAAAGTATTCAGAATACAAGTGGAAAGGGGTGGTGAAATCCTTTGCACTTACATTAGCAGAAGTTGGTAAATCAAATGTAGTAGTATTAGTTACACAGTTTTTTTATTCTGATTATGCCAATGTGTTTTTTGATTCAGGGTTTACAAATTCATTTTTTTCTGAGATGATTTCTACTAAATTTGGAATTCCATCTCATGGTATGAATCTTGAACTTATGGTAAAATAACCAAGAGAAAATTTTGAGACCAAAATAAATTATAAGAACATTCCCATCCTTGTGTGAAGAATGAATCTACCTACGAACCTTATTGTTTTTCCTCTAGTATAGTTTGATGTTATTTTGGGCACATATTGGCAATTTTTTTATCTTATAAAGAATGACTGGAGAGCTAAAGAGGTTTCTTTTTAGAAATAATTCTAGTTTGTGTACAAGGATGAACCCTTACTTTTGATAACATAGCATGAAGTTGAGAAACTAGTAAAAGATGGAAATGAATGTTACCAAGAACATATTGTTGAAAACAAAGGAACTATTCAGATTAATGATGTTCAAGTAGTAAATGAGTACCTTGATATTTTTTCAAATGAGCTTCTTGGTATTATACCTCACCAGGAAGTGAAATTTACTATTGGCTTAGTTCCTGATTCTAAGACAATTTCAAAAGCCCCTTGTCGAGTGGCTCAAATTAATCTTTTATAGTTAATGAAAAAATTACAGCAGTTATTAGATAAATGTTTCATTCAACCTAGCACATCACCATGGGGTGATCCTATCTTGTTTTTTAAAAAGAAATATGTTTCAATGAGACTTTTCATTGATTATAGAGCATTGAATAACATAACTATTACGAACAAGTATCATTTTCCTCCTATCAATGATTTTCTTGATCAGCTCAAGGGGGCTCAGTATTTTTTGAAGATTGACTTGAGGTCGGGGTACCATTAGTTGAAAGTAAAGGATGAAGACATTATGAATACCATGTTTCGTACTAGATATGGAAATTATGAATTTTTAGTAATTCCTTTTTAATTAACCAATGCACCTGTTGTATTCATGGATCTTATGAATAGAATTTTTCGTGAGTTCTTGGATAAGTTTGTGGTTGTGTTTATTGATGATATTTTGGATTATTCCAAAAGTAAATAGGAACATGAAATTCATTTTATGGTTGTCTTTCAAACCATAAAACAGAAGAAACTTTATGGGAAATTCAGCAAATGTGAGTTTTGGTAACAAAAAATTTCATTCCTTGGTCACATTTTTTCAAAAAAGAAAATAGTTATTCATACTGCTAAAACAAAAGTTGTTTAAGAATGTCCAATACCTACAAATATTATAGATATTTATAGTTTTATGGGTTTATCATGTTATTACTAGTGTTTTTTTTCAAAAAATTTCATGGTTATCTAGTCCATTGACTAAGTTAACTCGAAAAGGTGTTAAGTTCATTTTTACAAAAGAATGTGATGATTGTTTTGAAGAATTGAAATGAAGATTGGTGAATGCTCAAGTTTTTGAACTAACTTCCTGAGATGGTGAATTTGTTATCTATAGTGATGCTACATTGAAAGGACTTGCTTGTGTCCTAATGAATAATGGTCAGGTAATTTCTTATGCTTCACGTCAGTTGAAACCTCCTGAGTTAAATTACCCAACACATGATTTGGAATTAGCTGTTGTTGTTTTATCTTGAAAAATTTGGAGGCATCATTTGTATGGAGTAAAATGTGAAATATATACTTACCAAAAAAAATTAAAGTATATATTTACTCAGAAAAAAATGAACATGAGATAGAAGAGATACCTGGAATTAACCAAGGATTATGATTGTACAATTCATTACCATCCAGGAAAGGAAAATAAATTGGCTGATGCTTCGAGTCGAAAGAGTAATGCTACATTAACAATGTTACATTGGGAACAAGATACTTTGATTATTGATTTGATAAACTTTGGAATAGAAGCTGTTAGTGTAGGAAATTCCTCTATTTTGTTTCAGGTGTCAGTGAAATCATCTCTATAAGACAGAATTATTCAAGCGCGGAAGGAAGATAGTGAGTTTCATAAAAAGGTATAGTTGGTTCAGAAGTATAAGTTTCCTTATTTTGACATTGTTGATGATTGTATTCTGATGTTTGGTAAGAGATTATGTGTGCCTTTTGATTCACAGTTGAAGAATGAGCTGTTATTTGAAGCTCATAGTTCTCTATTTTCAGTTCATCCAGGCAGTACTAAGATGTAGAAAGATCTTTGGGGGTATTATTGGTGGAAGGGAATGAAAAGAGATATTGATGACATTAATGTGAAGTTATTTACTTGTCAACTAGTTAAAGACGAGTAAAAGTTACTTAATGGGATCTTTCATCCTTTACTGATGCCATAGTGGAAATAGAAAAATTTGTCTATGGATTTAATCATGGGATTACTAGACACTTCTAGAGGTTATAATGCAATATCAGTTGTTGTTGATCAATTGACTAAATATGCTCATTTCATTCCTATTCAAGTTACGTTTTCCCTAGATCAAAATTCATAGTTGTATGTTAAAGAGATAGTCAGGTTTTAAAGAGTTCCCCACTCCAATGTATATGATCATGATTCCATGTTTACTTCTAACTTTTGGAAAGGCCTTCATAAGTCCTTGGGTACTGAAATAAATTTTACTACATATTTTCATCCTCAATCAAAGGGGAAGTCATGAACAAACAATTTAGAATTTGGAAGACATGTTACATGCTTTCTCAATTGATTACTAGGGAAGTAGGTACCAACATCTTTCTTTGGTTGAATTAACTTATAATAATAGTTTTTAATTTCAGTACACATATGGATCCATTTGAGGCATTATATGGAAAGTAGAGCCATACTCCCACATTTTGTGATGAAGTGGGTGAAAGGAAGTTGATGGGACCCAAATTGGTAAAAGATATGGCAAAAAAAGTTCATTTGATTCCAAACCATGCGATAACAGCTCAGAGCAGGATGAAAAGTTATGCAGACAACGGGAGGAAGGATCTTTCATTTGATGTAGGTGATCATTTCTTTCTCAAATATTCTCCATAGAAAAGTGTGATGTGTTTTAGTAAGTAGGGAAAGTTGAGTTTGAGGTTTATTAGACCCTATGAAATCTTGGAGAAAGTTGGACTAGTTTCTTACAGAGTGGATTTAACTCCATGTTTATCTCAGGTACACAATTATTTTCATGTTTTAATGTTGTGAATGTATATACCGAATCCATCTCATGTTTTGAGTCCAGAGGAAGTTCAGTTAGAAGACAATCTTTCTTATGAGGAAATACTAGACCAGATTATTGACCAAAGAGAGAATGTGTTTTGGAATATGGTAATTCACTAAGTAATTTTTTTGTGGAAAACCCATATGGTTTCATTGGAAACATGGGAATCTAAAAATACTATGAAGGATAAATATCCCCATTTATTTGATAAGTGAATAAAATTGTGAGGACGTAATTTTCAAAAGGGGTGAAGGATGTAACATCCCAGGTAAATAAATAATATTACATTTTAATATTTATTAATATTTTTGAATTAAATATTAATTTTACTTTAATGGGATTCTATATTCGATGGTGTACCTGATACGTAAAAATAGGTTTCTTTGAAATCTTACGTTTCGCCCAATGTGGAGTTTTACCAAAAAATAATAATTTATTATTATTATTTCAAATGGTAGTTAAAATATAGCTGTTGTGTTGGATGTAATGAACAGAACTAACTATAATATAAGTACACATGTTTTTTAAATGTTTTTACATGTATCTAATAAATGTTAGCTGCTTAAAATATGAATGAATCCAATTTTAAGCACAAACACTCTAATATTTTTTAAAATGTCGATTTACCACCTTTTGATGGAGAACAATTTTTAAATCTAGTTTTTTAAACTTTTATATGTTCTATTTGAAAAAATAATATTCTTATTTAGAATTGGGAAAAAAATTACTTTGGATGAAATTTTGGTTTTTTGATAATGTTGATTTTTTAATGAATAGTGAAACATTCTCCATTTTAATTTAAAACAACCTTTTAATATAATTTATTTATATAGTTAGATTATTCATTTAAATGGTTTTAAAGTATAATTGGATTATATTTTAATCATTCAATTTATTGTTTTTAATTGTAATTAATTTCAGTCTTAAATAGGACAAAAACAAAGGTAAATCTTTTGATAATTATTATTTCTTAAAAACACATTTTTTGTTTTGACATTGGGAATTAATATTAAATTAATTTCTTCCACTTTGGTGTTTTCAATTTGGAAAAATGGGTTCCATATTTGGAATCACAAGGTCCAAATTGTGTAAGTAGTTAACTTTTATTTTTAGACATTATGGATATTTACTTCAGAAAATATTTTATTTATCATGGTTAAAAGGTAAATCTGGTAAATAAGGGTAAAAAATAAATATTATAATAATATTAAATTACCATAATACATTTCCTAATCCTATTGGATGATACAAGTTCAACCAGGGGCATCTTGGTTTTGATTTTAGGACCCCATGGAGCCACTTTAAGGTGATAATGGCACTTTGTATTAATTAATTTAAAGTAAAGACAAAAGTAAAATAAACTTATAACGTTTAGTAAAACAATTTTTATAAGGGATTATATAATTGATATCTTCAACAATAAATATTAATTTGAAATCTAAAAATATTTCTTACATAATGGCATTTTTTTTAATTTTTAGACATTAAATAAATAAATTTAATTATATCAAAATGGTGATGTTGTGATTGCTTCATTAATAAAGGTTTCAAAGAAATGATTTTATAAATATTAAAATAAATTTATTTTGATGATTTTTATGACATACACTAATTTTAGGGATTATAATGACTTTTTATACTTTCATTAATGAGTGTTTTTTGAAATAATAAAGTTGTTATAGATTTTTTAAAAGTCCTGATATGAATAGTTTATAAATTGATATAAATGAGTTTTTAAAATAATTAATATTTTATTAAATGACAAAACAATCCAAAAAATCTATGATTCGGCCAAATAACCTATATAATATTACCAATTTCATTGATAAATCATTTTTGGTTTCTTTTCATTTTTTATTAAATAAATTAACCTTATAGTATGAATATATAAGAGGACATGGTAAAGGTTAAATAAGCTAACAAAGTGTAAAATAAAAAAGATAAGGATTAAAAAAATATCCAAAACCAGTTCAATTCTTATTATATGATTTTATTTCGAATTATATTCACATTATCTTCAAATTAAATAGTTTTTTGACCTTTTTAAACCAAAAATATATATAATAAGATAATACTTTCAAACTTTCATAAAGAGCCCCTCCTCTCTCTTATAAAAGGACGCCACATGTAACCCATTACTCACACCACTCAAGCCCCTTGAATCTTCAAATATTTATCCAAATAAGCTCCCAAAATCACTATATTCCATCTATAAGCCTTAACTTAGGCATAAGTCACTTCAATAAAGCCTTTTGGTTCAAAACAAAGAGATTTACTCGATTTAATGGTAACGTCTTCCCTCAAGTTCTCTTATTTCATTTTACTTCTTCACACCCTATACTATTCTTATTATTTTTTTAAATAACAAAAATATTATCCTAAAAATACTAGGTTGATTTTATGATAATTATTCAAACTACACTAACACACAATTCCATCTAATGTGTAAAGAAAATATTGTTTATGTAGAAGGCGAACTAACGCCTCACAAAATGATGATTGTTCAATTATTTCCTACCACCTCTTACGGTGACCATTATGATGGAACTATTTTTATATTTGATATATATTATATTTATATTGTTTTTATGATTCTTTATTTTTCATTTATAGCATACCTTTTTGGTTCCCATAATGGGTAAATGCGATAATTTGATTTGAGGAAGTGTGGACTACCACCCCCTCAAAGTGATATGAATCGTTCATTCCATAAATGAATTATATAAATGAGAGAGTTAATGAAATTATATATGATATTATACTAGAATTATAATATACCTATGTATCATTATGTTTTTATTCAATTAAATATGAAATATAAATGAAAGTAGCATTCATGCGTACGTACGACTTATCGTCTCCAAGAACGTTGCATTTCATTTTTAATATCCAAATGTTAAGTATTGTTATAAATTAATATATATACTGGATATATATGTTATATATGAAATATAAAACATGAATATATTCTGTAGATAATGTACTTTTGACCACATGGTCAACATGTAATTATAAGAAGTTCATTTTTGACCCAAGTACCAAATATCGACAAAAAGATAGTTATTAACTTAAATTCTTATATAATGTTTATAAAGTGATAATAAGTGATATAAAAGGAATAATAAACCTGAAAATTATTATTAAGCTAGTATAAATTAATTTTTTTCTTATTCAATAGCTTAAATTACAAACGGGTCAAGTAGAAAATGAAGTAAGGGACTTCGTCTCAATCTCATTTCATTGGGGAATATTTTTTTATACATGATGTTCTTTTATATGGTGTATAAAAACCTTGGAAATTTTATTTCCTTCAAAGGGAATATTATTCTAGGAGGCGTTTTACTAAATAAAAAATGTAATGTTTCTTTTTAACGTAAGCACTGACAACAACCATTCCACCGCCATGAGTATTATTTGATCTTTGGATTCCTTAACAAGTCGTAATGTTTTTAAAAGAAAAATATATATCATATACTATTTTATGAATTTTGGTATTGAAAATGGTTTTGATAAGGGATTTTTTATATAAATATATTTAAATTATATATTGTGATTGAAATGTGGAAATTTTATCGTTCCATTATGTTTTTTAAAGTGTTATGAATATGTTATGGTTCTTGGGCATTGTTTACGTATATGGGTGGTTCCATGACAAAAATAGGTTGAGTAAGCCTGAGATAGCTCTCCAATTCATTGGGTAACCTGACAAAGGTAAATTTTAATGTTTCTCCTAATATATTTTGGGAATATACTATAATGGGTATTTCAAACGCAACTCTCTATTTTGCTATAAAATCTACAATGTAAGTATGTTATGCATGTCATAAGTAACATTTATTATTTATGATTTATATGTGTTATTCATAAATATTCTATTTTCAGGAGGTATGTTAAAGAGATTATGCTTGGTATGTATTGATGGAATAATGTTTTATTTCATTATTTAATAATCCTTATAGTGCTTTTTAGGCTCATCTCATGTTTTTTTGTAATGATTTTCAAAGGGAATAAAGATAAATAGGTTCAAGGACGGGATCAATGAGAAGTCATACTGTCTAAAACATGGATCTAGACATGAATCCATTTTTCTAGAGTTTTGATTTTATGAAAAAAAGCATACTATGTAGAAGTTTCTGCATGTAATATTCAAGTTGTTATGTATATATTATGACCTAATTCTATAAATATCTAAACAATAAAAGATCCTAGATGTGAATTATTAACTTAATTAAAGATTATGTAATGTTCAAGTCTAGTTTCTTATATTGTGGGCCAGTCCTACCTCTTCCCAATGCGCATTGGAAGTTAGATTTGCATTATATATGCCTAGAAGAGGCCGACTGCCACCTCTGTATGCGGTCCAGGACCGTGTGAATGCTCATGACTGAACTCACCATTGAGGGTCTCTCCTCACACCTGGAACTCGAGCGACATCACCTTTTATATTGACCCACTCACGCATACAAGTTTCCCACAATTCCTGGTGGCTTTTTCATGGGTCTAGCTCACCGTTGTGGTTTGCACAGCCTGGATCGGTGCCACATGTACCTCCGACGCAGCCGCGTCAGCCTGCCGCCAGCTGTCGGCGGCTCCAGTCGCCGTCACGATGCTCTGCCAGCGCACCACCTCCAACATTTCACCACAGCTAGGGTGTCTCGGCCTGGTGTTGTCATCCGCCAAACCACTAATAATGGGGACATAGGGTTATAGGGGATCAAAAAGAACACCCAAATGAACAACTTTCCATTGTTCGTGTTGGTATTGAATTGTTCTTGTTTGTTGTATCATGATGTCAAAATTTTAAATCACTAAGATTTAATCCTGATATCAACCCAAATTATATTTCTATACCCTGAAAGGAAATTCCATCTATGGATCAACTTGATAGAGAGTTGAATTGCATTCTTCATTTAGAGGGGGATAATGAGGGAAAATAATTCACTTATAATTGAAACCCTTACCTAGGAAAGGAGATTTCTCAACATTGATCATTCTTCATTGTTCGTGAATCTCTGGCCCCGAATCCGCTCTCTGAGGTTTTCATCACCATCATCTAATTCTCCACCATTCATCTTTTGAGATGTTCCCTTCTTGTTTGTCAGAGGAATTATAAGGTTCCCTGTCAACCCTGAATTCCCTGTTTAATTAAAGAAGGAATACACGTTCACGTTTTTGCATTTCCACCCTGATCTCTTAATAAGGTTCATTAATGAGATTCATTAATGAGATTCCGCATCACCTCTTCATTTCACCACAGCGCTGGTGTTCCACTACTTAACGATGAAGAAAACAAATAAAATAACTTTTTATGTTATTTAATTATTCTTTCAAAATGTCTAAAAACTAACTTTCACCCACGACCCGCATCGGATGTGGTTAAGTCCTACATAAGTATTCCATATCATTATGAACTCAAAATTTATCTCGGATTTTTAATCCAAGTTACTATTTGTGATTTTTGAGTATTTAAAAATAAAATTAAATTTATTTAAATTAGTTTATTTATAGTTACATCCCAAAAACCTACATTCATAGATGGCCCATGCCAGATGATGTTAGGATCCACCTAATGGAATAGTACCTTCATGATCTCAATGACACTCTCAGATTTCTGATATGAGTTACCATTTATGAGTTATAATGATTTTAAAATAAAATAACTTTACTCAATTATTTTATTTATGGCCGAAAACTACATTCCATGGTTGACCGACGCCAGCTAATGTTAGGCTCTACCTATGAAAATAATTCCCTCATGAGCTCAATAGTGGAATCAAATTTCTAATCCAATTTACCATTCGTGAGTTATAATGATTTCAAAAATAAAATAATATTATTTAATAATATTATTTACAGTTATACCATTTTTGGTTTTCTCATTCTAGTCATGCGCCGAATAAACTTAACTCATGCCTCGGGTAAAAACACCATCTTTAATGCAACGGTGCCCTCAGTTCTCTGATTTGGGAACCCATTTAAGAGTTAATCTATATTTTTAGTAAAACCTCTCACTTATGATATTTAAAACATAACATTTTTTGATGGATCATTCTGGGCACTCTGTCCCTCAGAATCGTACGTCATCTTAGTAATCGGTCTCGAAATAATCCCATTTAATTTTAAAAAAAAATCATGGAATTACAGGGTACTAAAAACAAGGTCTTTGGAGAAGAAAAGAAAATTCTTCATTTGGGATACATTTAGATTAAACTCCCCACCCAATGTGTATTGGGTTATATATTACATTAATCAAGAGAATTTTTTTTCTTATTGATCAACTAACTAAATTTATGATAAGGTATTCTTGATTACCTCATATCTTGATTTATGAATTATCCATCATGAAAAGGAATGATTGTTGATTAAAAAAGGTTAATCTAAAACAGAAAATTAATAATGATTCTAATTGTGTTTCTAAATATAAATATTTATATAAAGGTTCTTTTAAAAAAAATTTATATTCAATGAATGATAAAGTGGTAGATTTGATTATCTTTTAAAGAATCCTATCTATATAGTGAGTGACATGATGCATATCTTTTCTATCGTTGACATGTAGTTTAAAATATATGTGACATTTAAAAATATGTATAGATGAATAAATTTTTTTAGGAATATAATAATGTGTTTTAAAATATATATTTTTCATTTTTAGAATGAAATCATAAGATTGACCCCATAGAGGACAATTTTTCTACATTCTAAATGATAACTTCTAAGGATCCCTAAGAAGTTGACATATTTTAGTGAAAAGCTCTGAAGTCTTTCAAAATAAATATGAATCACACTAATGTGATGAGGAAACTCATGATGAACTAATATCTAGGATTTAAATGAAGGCTACGCATGAGGATATTTAATAATAGATTTAGTATATGGAAATTCTTAAGAAAGAATATGATGATTCTAAAATAAGGCTATGAAAGGATCTCTACGATAAATAATATTAATATGAATAACTCATTTATTAGATAATGGAAGAGAATAATACAAATAAAGGTGAATTATAGATGAAGTCTATTGAATGAAAATTTATATAAGTAAAAACAGAAGATAAATCAAGCATGATGGTTAAAATGACTAGATTTATTTAATTGAAAACAGTATATATGATCTTAGATTTTTTATGGAATTATTTCAAGGAAAAATAAATAATAGTTGAATCTACTAAAAATAGAGTATGAATAAAAAATTAAATTTGGATTAGATGAAATAAATTGGTTCATCTTGATGTGATTGTAACTGTAGACCAGACTATGAAATCATGAATCTAAATAAGATGAGAGTTCTCAAAATACTAAAATAGATGTGTTTCAAACAAAATTATACAGAGTTTCATATCCAAAAAATGAATCATATTAGTGAAAATAAAATTTTGAGATCATTTACTATAAAATCACTTCAAAAACATGGGACAAGGTAACACATTATTAGGTAAATCTATTTGTACTGATGCAATTTAATATTTTGGTTCAATAAATGAATCAAAATTTGGTAAAATAAGGCTGGATAATAACACTATATACCTCTACATTGTATTAATATTATTATTAATAATAAAATGATTTTTATCTTCCAAGATAAATATCAAATGAAGATAATTATTTTACAGAGTCATAAAGATTTTAAATATTTCGAGAATAGATCTAAAAGAAACGGTATGAGACTCATTGGATTTTTCTGTTAATTTTTTTTCATGGAAACAGGGATACCACTTAATATATAACTATTTCAATATATGAATACTACTGAAGTCTTATAATAAGGTGATAAAATATTAATAAAATAACTTTTCTTTAAATCATTTTTAAAGAAAATAATAAATACTACCCCCATGAAAATATATAAATATCTTAAATTCTTCTATGATTAGTTTTACTAATTTTCTAATAGTTCTAATGAGTGATTCTATATACCAATCATACATTATTATTAAACTGGTGAGAATACATTCAATTAATGATAATAGAACCCAGATAAAATATAATACACACCTTCATTTTTAATGATATAAAAGCATACAAATAATTAAACATCTCCCAATATATTAGTGAAGAATGATGAACATTACAACAGACATTTGAAGACAATATTTTTTTTATAGTGAGATAAAATACCCCATCATGAATCGTTGAAAAGTGTTCATGAACATCAAAGGATAATGGAAGGAATTTTTGATATCTTGTAAAAAATATTTCATTAAATAAGGTGTCTTCACAATTTAATATAATTTAATACTTACTTCACAAATGCAAGATAAAATGTCTAGATCAATCATAATTTTCTACAATCATGGAAGAGGAACAGTAAAATTAGTCATATTTTCTTATTATTGTGAATAATAATATTCCAGATGTCATAATTTTATATTTTTTTTGATACATTTCTTTTTAAATAACAATTCTTTATTTGATAGTTTATATTACTCACAACGTCGAACTTCAATGAACCATGATATAACGTAGAAATATTAAAATTATATTTGTCTTTTTATCATTGAGTTATTATATTGGTAGGTGTAAATATCACTAACTAAATTATGATAAGTATAAATAAATTTTTTTCAATAATGAAAACGTATAGATTAATTCGTAGGAAATGGATATTTAATTTTAAATTTTAAAGATAATATTTTTTATGTTAAAAGATAATTTTTTCAATTTATAGTATTTTTCAATTTATTATCCGCCCTGATAACTATTCTAATATTATTATGATGAAATATTTTCATATTGTATGTGAAAAAATGAATAATCATGCATACATTGATTATCAATTGGTTAGTAATGATGTTAAAAGAAATTTAAGGTCAATGATATTAATTTTTTTATCAGAAAAAGGCTTGTATTGTATGCAGTTTAATTTATCTAAAATTGAATTAATATATATTTATGAATTATTTAAATAATATTTATAAATATTATATTAAATAAAATATAATAAAAGTAATAAAATTTATTTTAAAATCCATGTAATAATAATAAATTCAGTTTTATGATTAAAAAAATCAGTTTTTTCTAAAAATAGGTTTCTTTTGGTTGTGCACATTAAATTTAATATAAATTTATGATACTACTAAAAGACATTGTACATTGGTTTTAATGTTTGGAATTATAAATTCCAAATTTATTTTTGACTTTAATTTAATTATCTTAATTATGAATAGGAACTGAGGAAAAATCTCAAAACTAATATAATGGTTAGAGGGTGAACAATGGTTTAAGCTAAATAGAAATGGTTTAAAATAACCTAAATACTTGTTTAAATTGTATTTTATGAATTTATTTTGATAATATATAATTACATATTCAAATTGTTTACAATTTGAAGAAATAATATCTTGATAGTGACATTATTATGTTTTAACATTCTTAATAATTATACGTGGGAAAATCACATCACTTATAAATGGGAACCTCCTATCCTCTATTCCTCAAACCACTTGTTCCAATTAGATAAAAATATACCTTATTATAAAATCATAAAACATCCACATCCCTAAACATGAGTTTATCATTTTCCCAAATTACCCATCCAAGAAGACATAATGTTCTTTCAAAAGGAGGATACCCAGAGAAGTGGAATATGTTATTTGATATAATTTTTCAAGTTTCATTAATTTTGAGAACCTAAAAATGTTCTATAATTATATTATAATTATTTTATTAGTATATTTTCTATAAATATAATTTTTTATTTTAAATATACAACCATTTTTAGTATCATTCAACTCATTTATAAAAACTTAATTTCACTCGTCCACACGTGTGTAGTACCACCTCCATAAATGGTGGGACTCAATTTTCATTTAATCTTTACATAAATAGAACTAAAGTTATATTTATTGAATATTTGTTATATATTTCATATAATTAGTGTTTTATAATGGTGAATTATTATATTCCTTTCAGTAGTTCCATCAATCAAAAATTGAATACATCATATGTCTGTATGTACAGACTACAACATCCAAAAAGTGATATAATTCATTTTTTATCACTAATATATATGAATTGATAAAAATTTTATAAAATAAATAATATATTATTTATTAAAATATTAATATTATATATATTTCTAAACCATGGTAAATGTCAAAGGACTAGATTCGTTGAACCTAAACATGTATTGAAAACATGTTGTTTTTCACTCGAATGTTCATTTTAATGAATAATTGTTAATAAATGTGTAATTTTAAATTATATGGAAATGATATATAGTAATATATTTATATTTAAGAATATGGTTCGAGAATAGATATATAATACATCAGTATTTATTACACATGTTTTTAAAGGTGTTTGAAGAAAGAATGGGCTTGAGGATAGAGTTTATTTTACAGTATTGTTTTATAGATTTTGAACAATTTTCATTAATGGATATTATATTAATCCTTAAAATAAATACCCATATATTTTATTCACATATGGTTATTTCTTAAATTTTCATGTAATTATACTATTTTCCTCCCTTTTTTACATTAAATGAATGAAAATTCATTTAAATAAATATGACCTTATTTTTCTTTTTAGATTGACAATCCTTACACTCCATGTAATTTTTCATCAAATTGATATATGAATGTTATTATATTTATATTATTTTTTTAAAACATTATATTTTCTAACATTAAATTTCATTAAAATTGATTAAATGGACTCCTTTCAACTATTTTAGACATGATTCACTACTGAATTTGTACAAAAGTTTGAAAATAGTGTTCTATTTTAAAATATATCGAATGATCATTTTTTTCAATTCCATCTTGACCATTCAATTCATTTATTTTTCAATTAATTTTTTCATGGATATGTTTTAACAAAAAAATCATTATCAATATTCAGGGAACTTATAGTTTTTATAGTTTTTTAAATAAAATTTTATTTTCACCTTATGTAAATAAATACACAATTTATCATTTAACGATATTTTTCATCTATGTAAAAATAATCTATGTATCATCAATCATTAATGAAGATATGATCCTATCTTACAATTAATGATATTTATATGGATTTAACATAATTGTTTCATTTGGATTTTGGGAACATGGAATGGTTTCGATCGTCAGGTTTCCATTGTAGATTTTCCTAGAAACTCTCAATGGTTACCCCATCTATAGTTGGGTACAAACCTATAATTAAAATTCCAACAATAATCTTGTTTTTCAGGCCCAATGACTCTTTTGGAATTGCATTGGTTGAGAGGATGGGAAGTCAGGATCATTTAACACCTTTTGGGGTGTTATTTCCTACTTCAGGACTCTCTTATAGATTTAAGATATGTTCGTAGATGTATTAATAATTCCAAAATGGGACCAGTTACCCTAAAAATGGTTTACTAGTTAATTATATTATTAAATGATGAATGAGAGCCCATTAATTGATCAATCTCTATATATTTGAGGTGCTTCATCCATTCCAACAGAAGAAAATAGCTACATTATGTGTCGTAGCCATATAACCAAGTGATTCGAAATGTGTTGCCATGTGAGGATGCGATTAATATTTTGAGGAGGGGGTTGAGACATTATGAGGAATCATACGCATCCTATATATTGTATGAATCAAAACCCACATTGTTCATTGATGCTCTTGGGATTGTCCTCAAAGTATATTCCCTTATATAAGGGGAATTAATTCATGATACCTAATGAGGAGTTCATCAACAAATTCATAAGCCCATGTGGTCCCTGATCAGTGTGAGAAACAAGGGATATTGATGATAATCCGTGTGGAATATGTGTATGATACTCTTTAATAGGGAAATTCTATTGGGTGTTTGGTATGAATCTTGGGACTCGAGAATGTGTCTACATATCCTGAGTACGGAATGAATCAGATTCATCATAGTTCAAAATATTTCGGGGATTATTCACTAAGGATTATCTATTGTTCAAGGCTTACATGACGAGGAAATATGATTTTATCAAGCCTTGGGATGCAATATTTTCATGTCCTTATTCATTGGAGGGTGTCGCAAGACCCAGTTGTCTTGTTCTAGGAGCCATCACGTGACCTGATGTGACACATATGTAGGATTTCACAAGAGCCTATGTGACACAGTCTGAATGATGTCGCGTATCTTGGCTGACACCTCCAATAGACATCATGAGACCATAAAAACATGTCTGTAGGATGTTCCGAGTCTCAATGGACTTTCCCAGAGTGTTTCATAAGATCTTGGTTGTTAGGTTTGGATTCTTTCATGACACTTGACATACATGAATAGATTCCATTATATAGGTTGGGTGGTGTGTCAGAATGATGCCAAGATTCTCAGGTGATAGGATCTGAGGGTGTTGCAAGATCAAAGGGTGTACTCAGGGGACCATGTGACATATTCTGACATGTTTGGTATATTTTTCGTGTCCCAAATGGTATGTCGAAGGAGTGTCCTGAGATCTAGGAGACACATCCTGGAGTAATCGTGGGACATTGGATGACTCATGTAAATCACATGAGGGATCAATTAGCATGTCCATTGCAAAAGGCTTCCACTTATTATATTGGTTCCCATCAATTCATTGTGAATACATTAGTTTTATTCAGTTTCAGTTTTTCTTTGTCTCGGTTGATCTGAGGGGATTGTGGGATGTTCATCACATATCTTACCATTGATCCTTTGTGTGATCTATGAGTGATCGGGTAAAGTGATTTATTCCTAGCACATGACGAATCTGGTTGACCACATAAGTATTACTTGAAGGAGGGTTGGTCAGTCATGTGACCAGTTGCTCCAATAAATCCATTGTGATGCTGGGGAGTTTTCCACTCAATATATTACATCTCGTAGTACTGGGTGCCCAAAACATCCAACTCTTTCTTCATGTTGGTGTGTGGAATTTATAGGAATCACCAACCCAGTTTCTCGATGCTTTATGTGGAATATCTTGATTGAGTGTAGGATTGAGTTTACAATGGGTCTTAGCACCTTACAGCTTCACAAGTCTCTTCCATGTATTGCTCTGAATACATCACTAGATTTCCATGGACCACGAGTCTCTTCCGCCAATTCTTCCATTATCGGATTATTGCTAATTGATAACATAATTTTTTGATCCTGAAATTGTGTCAAAGGACTTTTATGATGTGACGTTGACATGTATACATGCCATTGCAAGATCTGAGTGCCTATTGGAAGGAAATTGTGAGACCTTGGTCGACTCATATGGGCTCTTCCACGAGACTAGGATGGTTTGTTAAGGGGTCTCAGGGTATCATTCTACTGGTGAGCTAGGCACATTGCATTCCTTCCATTTTCCATGAGTTCCTCTCACCTCATCCCCTATATCTCCGTCATTTTTTGGGACTAAGGTTGGGAGTGTTTGTGAGTTTTCATGAGAAATTTTTAGGATTATTACTCGATTTTTCAAGGATGTATCTATTTACCAATATGGTTCATATAGATTGTACACAAGCATGTAATGGATAGGTATATCTATTTGTCCTTAGAGTGCTAAAGGGTTTGTCTGGACATACCCAAGTACTTTAGTGGAGTAAAGCTGACAAGCCAGATGGCTTTGACAAGGTGAATTGGTTGAGTCACATAAGACACAAGGTGTCTGTCAGGGCACATCGCATGTCCTTAACTAACCACAAACAACTATCAGACCTCCTCTGTATCTCCTTTTTTTATTCGACAATGTTTCAAAGGTCATGTGAGGAATCCTTGATATCACTAAGGGATTTTATTCATTCCAATGATGATTCAGAGCAAGAGATTTATGACCACCAGAGGTCTTCCTCTTTGAATATCATCCCTCTTTAGTTTTGATGTATTTTGGGTTGTTTTTCAGGAATATGCTAATGAAACACCATTTTGATATAGATTATTTGTCAGGCCTTCAAAATAGAAAGCAGCTTCGTTAGAGGGTGCTCAGTGGGATGTGTTGTGGGGGTATTCTCTATATATGGGGACATCACCTAGCCTTGAAATGGTTTTGTGATTGTGAGTCTTTTTGAGGCTCATCAGATCTATAGATTTCATCCATCCCCTTCATCCTTTGGTTCCGTGGGGATAATGATACCCATATTTAGGTATTTTTCCATGTGATTTTGATGTCCCATTTTTGGAAGGCATCAACAAATGCACCCATCACCTCAAGAGTGACAAACAAGGGGAAAAGGACTCAATTATGAACAGAAATAACTATAATATATTATTATATAAAATGGTAGGTAAAGTCTAGCTCTTGTATTGGTGGGAATAAACAGAAATATCTATAATATAAGTATACATGTTCTTTAACTATTTTTACATGTATCCAACAAATGTTTGCAGCTTAAAATATGAATGAATCCAATTTTAAGCATAAACACTCTAATATTATTTAAAAGGTCGATTTACCACCTTTTGATGGAGAACTATTTTTAAATCTAGTTTTTTCCACTTTTATATGTTTTATATGACTAAATAATATTATTATTTATAATTGGGAAAACAAAATTTAATTTGGATGAAATTTTGGTATTTTGATAATAATGTTCATTTTTTAACAAATAGTGAAAAATTCTGCATTTTAATTCAAAACTACCTTTTAATATAATTTTTTATATAGTTAGATTATTTATTTAAATGGTTTCAAATTATAATTGGACTATATTTTTATCATTCAATTTAATGTTGTTAATTGTAGTTAATTTCACTCTTATATTTGACATAAATGAAGGTAAATCTTTTGATAGTTATTATTTCTTAAAAACACGCTTTTTGTTTTGACAATGGGAATTAATATTAAATTAATTTCTGCCACTTAGGTGTTTTGAGTTTGGAAAACTAGATTCCATATTTGGGATCACGAGGTCCAAATTGTGTAAATAGGTAACTTTTATTTTTAGACATTGTGAATATTTACTTCAGTAAATATTTTATTTATCATGGTTAAAAGGTAAATCTATTAAATAAGGGTAAAAATAAATATTATAATAATATTAAATTACACTAAAACATGTCCTAATCCTATTCAATGATACATGTTTGACCATGGACATCCTTTTTTCGATTTTGGGACCCCATGGAGCCACATTGAGGTGATAATGACACTTTGTATTAATTAATTTAAAGTAAGACAAAAGTGAAATAAACTTATAACTTTTTGTAAAACAATTTTTATACAGGATTATATAAGTGATCTATTCGACTATAAATATTAACTTGAAATCTAATAATATTTCATACATCTTGGTTTTTTTTAAATTTTACACATTAAATAAATAAATTTAATTATAACACAATGGTGATGTCGTGATTGCTTCATTAATAAAGGATTAAAATAAATGATTTTACAAATATTAAAATAAATTTCTTTTGATGATTTTTATGACATCCACGACCTTTAAGGATAATAATGAATTTTTATATTTTCATTAATGAAGTGTTTTTTAAATAAATAAGTTTTTATAGATCTTTTTAAAAGTCTTGATATGAATAGTTTATAAATTGACATAAATGAGTTTTTGAAACAATTAATATTTTATTAAATGATAAAACAGTCCAAAAAATCAAAGATTCAGCCAAATGACCTATATAATATTAAAAATCTAATTAATAATTTATTTTTGGTTGCTTTGAATTTTATATTAAATATATTAGCCATATAGTATGTATATATAAAAGTACATGGTAAAGGTAAAATAAGTTAACAAAGGGTAAAATAAAAAAAATAATGATTAAAAAAATATCCAAAACCAGTTCAATTCTTATTGGATGATTTTATTTCTAATTATATGCACCTTATATTTTAATTAAATAAATTTATATCCTTTTGAAGCCAAAAATAATTTTAAAATAAAATAATACATTCAAACTTTCTTAATGAGGCCTCCTCCCTCTTATAAAATCACACCACATATAACCAATTACTCACACCTCTCAAGACCCTTGGATCTTACAATATCTACCCAAATAAGCTCCCAAAATCCCTATATTCAACCTAGAAGCCTTAACTTAGTCATAAGTCACTTCAAGAAAGTATTTTGGTTCAAAACAAATAGAGTTACCCGATTTAATGGTAACGTCTTCCCTCAAGTTCTCTTATTTTATTTTACTTCTTCAAACCCTATACTACTCTTATTATTTGTTTACATAACAAAAATATTATCCTCAAAATACTAGGTTTCTGTTTTGATAATTATTCTAACTACACTTACACACAACTCCGTCTAATGGGTAAAGATAATACGGTTTATGTAGAAGGAAAAGTAACGCCTCACAAAAAGATGATTGTTCAATTATTTCCTACCACCTCTTATAAAGTCCATTATGATGGAACATTATTTATATGTGATATATATTATATTTATATTGTTTCTATGATTCTTTAGTTTTCATTTATAGCATACCTTTATGGTTTTCATAATGGGTAAATGCGATAATTTGATTTGAGGAATTGTGGACTGCCGCCCCCTCAAAGTGATATTACTCATTCATTCCATAAATGAATCATATAAAAGATAGAGTTAATGAAATTATATAAGATATTATATTGAAATTATAATATACCTATGTATCATTATGTTTTCAGTCCATTAAATAAGAAATATAAATGAAAGTAGAATTTATTTGTAGGTACAACTTACTGTCTCCATGAACGTTGAATTTCATTTCTCATCTCCAAATTTGAAGTATTGTTATAAATTGATATATATACTGGATATATATGATATATATGATATCTAAATCATGAATATAATCTTGTATATAATGGAATTTCGACCACATGGAAAAATGTAATTATAAGAAGTTCATTTTTTACTCAAGTACCAAATATCGACAAAAGACCGTTATTAACTTAAATTCTTATATAATGTTTATAAAGTGGTAGTAAGTGATATAAAAGGAATAATAAACCTGAAAATTATTATGATGTAGGTATAAATTAATTTTAGTTTATTATTCATGATACTAAAGAACAGATGGGTCAAGTCAAAAACGAAGTAAGGGACATCGTCTCAATCTCATTTCATTGAGGAATATTTTGTTTTATACACGACATTATTTTATATGGTTTATAAACATCTTTGAAATTTTATTTCATTCAAAGGAAATATTATTCTATGGGGGGTTTTACTAAATGAAAAATGGAATATTTCTTTTTAATGAAAGTGCTGACAGTAACCATTACACCACCATGAGTATTATTTGATCTTTGGATTCCTTAACAAGACGTAACGTTTTTAAAAGAAAAATATATACCATATATTCTTTTATGTATTTTCGTATTGAAAATGGTTTTGATAAGGGATTTTTTATGTTAATATATCTAAATGATATATTATGAGAGAAATGTGGAAATTTTATCTTTCCATTATGTTTGTTTTAAGTGTTATGAATATGTTATGGTTCTTGGGAATTGTTTATGTATACGAGTGGTTCCATGACAAACCTAGGTTGAGTGAACCCGAGATAGATCTCCAACTCATTGGGTAATGTGACAGAGGTAAATGTTAATGTTTCTCCTAATATATTTTGGGAATATACAGTAATTGGTATTTCATACGTAACTCCCCATGTTGCTGTGAAAGCTACAACGTAAGTATGTTATGGATGCCACAAGTTACATTTCTTATTTATGATTTCTATGTGTTATTCATAAGTCTTGTTATTTCATGAGGTATTTTAAAGAGATTATTCTTGGTATGTATTGATGGACTAATGTTTTCTTTATTTATTTTATAATCCTTATAAAGCTTTTTATGCTCATCCAATGTTTTTTAATTGTTTTTTAAAGGACATAAAGATGAATATGGTTCAGGATGGGATCAATGAGAAGTCATACTATCTAAAACATGGAACTAAACATGACTCTTTTTTTCAAGAGTTTTTATTTTATGAAAAAAATGGATAATGTGTAGAAGTGTCTACATGTAATATTCAAGTTGTTATATATATGTTATGACCTAATTCTCTAAAGATCTATACATTAGAAGATCCCTGATGTAAATTATTAACTTAATTCAAGATTATGTAATGTTCAAGTCAAGGTCCTTAAGTTATGGGCCAGTCCTCCCTCTTCTTGATGCCCATTGGGAGTTCGGTTTGCATTGTACAGGCCCGTAGTGGTCGGCCACCTCCTCCGTATGCGGTCTATGATCGTGTGACTGCTCCTGTAGTAACTCGATAGTGAGGGTCTCTCCTCAAACATGGAACTCGAGCGGGACCACTTTCTTTGTTGATCCACTCCGGCAGACCAGTTTCCCCCAATGCCTGATGGCTTTATCATGGGTCCAGCTCACTGTTGTTGCTTGCACAGCATGGCTCGGTGCCACATGGGCCTTCGATGCGGCCGTGTTAGACTTCCGTCATCTGCCAGCAGCTTTTTTCGCCGTCGCGGTGCCCTGCTAGCACACCTACTCCAACATGTCACCATAGATGGGGTGTCGCAGCCTGGTTTCGTCATCCGTTATTCCACTAAGAACGGGGACAGCGGGATATAGAGGATCATAAAGAAAACCCAAATGAACAATCGGCCTTTGTTCGTGTTGGTCCTGAATTGTTCTTGTTTGTGGTATCACGACATAAAAATTATAAATCTCTAAGATTTAATCCCAATATCAACCTGAAATTATATTTCCAAACCCAGTAGGGAAATTCCATTTGCGGATCAACTTTATAGAGAGTTTAATTTCATTCTTCATTTAGAGGGTGATAATGAGGGAAAACAGTTCACTTATAATTGAAACCCTTACCTGGGAAAGGATATTTCTCAACATTGATCATTATCCATTGTTTGTTGATCTCTAGCCCTGAATTCGCTCTCTAAGGTTTTCGTCACCATCATCTGATTCGCCATAATTCATCTTTTGAGAGGTTCCCTTCTTATTCGTCAAAGGAATTCAAAGGTTCTCTATCAACCCTGAATTCCATGTTTAATTAAAGAAGGAAGACGTGTTCAATTTTTTACGTCCCCACCCTGCCATATTAATGAGGTTCATTAATGAGATTCATTATTGAGATTCAACATCACCTCATCATTTCACCACAGTTCTAGTGTTCCAATACTTAACGATGAAGAAAACAAAAAAAATAACTTTTTATGTTATTTTATTTGAATTTCAAAAAGTCTGAAAACTAACTTTCACCCTTGAACCTCACCTATTAAGGTTACATCGTACATAATAATTCAATCTCATTATGAACTCAACTGTTGTCTCAGATTTTTAATCCAAGTCACTTTTTGTGATTTTTGAATATTTAAAAGTAAAATAATATTTATATAATTAGTTTATTTACAGTTACATTCCAAAAAACAACATTCATAGATGTCCTGTGGTAGATGATGTTAGGATCCACTTAATGGAATAATACCCTCATGATCTCAATTATACTCTCATATTTCCAATATGCGTTACCATTTATGAGTAATAAGCATTTTAAAATAAAATAAATTTACTCAATTATTTTATTTATGGAAAAAAACTACATTCCATGGTTGAACAACACTGGCTAATGTTAGTCTCTACCTATGAAAATAATTCCCTCATGAAATCAACAGTGGCCTCATATTTCCAATCCGATTCACCATTTGCGAGTTATAAGGATTTAAAATATAAAATAATTTTATTTAATTATTTGATTTACAGTTATACCATTTTTGGTTATCTCATTCGAGTCATGCGCCGAATAAACTTAACTCATGACTCGGGTAAAACCGCCATCATGATTGCAATGGTGCCCTCCGTTTTCTGATTTGGGAACCCATTTAAGAGTTAATCTACATTTTTAGTAAAACCTCTCACTTATGATATTTAAAACATAACATTTTTTGATGGATAATTCCAGGTGCTTTGTCGCTCGGAATCGCACGCCGTCTTAGTACTCGGTCTCGAAATAATCCCAAATAATTTTCAAAAAAAATCTTGGAATTATGGGGTACTAAAAATAAGGTCTTAAGAGAATAAAAGAAAATTCTTCATTTGGGATACATTTATATTAAACTCCCCACCAAATGTGTATTGGGTTATATATTGCATTATTCAAGTGAATTTTTTTTCTTATTGATCAACTAACTAATTTTAAGATGAGGTATTCTTGATTACCTGATATCTTGATTTATTAATTATCATTCATGAAAAGTAATGATTATTGATTGAAAAAAATATGGTTAATCTAAAATAAAAACATAAGAATGATTATAATTGTGTTTCTAAATATAAATATTTATCTAAAGGGTCTTTGAAAAAAATTGATATTTAATGAATGAGAAAGTGGTAGATTTGATTATCCTTTAAAGCGCTCTATCTATATAGTGAGTGACATGATGCATATCCTTTCTATCATTGAAATGTAGATTAAAATAAAAGCGAAATTTAAAAATAAGTATAGATGAATAAATTTTTTTATGAATATGATAATGTGTTTTAAAATGTATATTTTTCATTTTTAGAATGAAATCATAAGGTCGACCCCCTAGAGGATAATTTTTCTAGATTCTAAATGATAACTTCTTAGGAACCCTAATAAGTTGACATATTTTAGTGAAATGCTCTGATGTCTTTCGAAATTATTATGAATCACACTAATGTGATGAGGAAACTCATGATGAACTAATGTCTATGATTTAAATGAAGGCTACACGTGATGATCTTTAATAATAGATTTTGTATATATAAATTCTTAAGAAATAATATGGTGATTCTAAAATAAGCCTATGAAAGGATCTCTACAATAAATAAGATTAATATGAAGAAATTATTGATTAGATAATGGAAGATAATAATATAAATGAATGTGAATTATAGATTATGGCTACTGAATAGAAATTTATAGAAGTAAAAAAGAGAAGATAAATTAAGCATGATGGTTAAAAATGACTCGATTTATTTCAATGGAAAAAGTATATTTGATCTTGGATTTTTTATGGAATTATTTCAAGGAAAAATGAATAATAGTTGAATCTACTAAAAATATAGTATGAATAAAAAATTAAATCAGAATTAAATGAAATAAATTGGTTCATCTTGATGTGATTGGAACTATAGACTAGACTATGAAATCATGAATCTAAATAAAATGAGAGTTCTCAAAATACTGAAATAGATGTGTTTCAAACAAAATTATACAGAGTTTTATATCCAAAAAATGAATCATATTAGTGAAAATAAAATTTTGAGATCATTTACTATAAAATCACTTCAAAAACATGGAATAAGGTAACACATTATTGGGTAAATATATTTTTACTGATGCAATTTAATCTTTTAGTACAGAACATGAATCAAAATTTGGTAAAATAAGGCTGGATAATAACACTATATACCTCTACATTGTATTAATATTCTGGTTAATAATAAAATGAATTTTATCTTCCAAGATAAATTTAATATGAATATAATTATTTTACGAAGTCATAAAGATTTTAAATCTTTCTAGAATAGATCTAAAAGAAACGGTATGAGACTCATTGGAATTTTCTATTAATTTTTTTTCATTGAAATAGGGATACAACGTAATATAAAACTATTTCAATATATGAATACTACTGAAGTCTTATAATAAGGTGATATAATATTAATAAAATAACTTTTCTTTAAATCATTTTTAAAGAAAATAATAAATACTAACCCCATAAAAATATATAAATATATCAAATTCTTCTATGAATAGTTTTACTTATGTTGTCATAGTTCTAATGAGTGATTTTATCTACCAATCATACATTATTATTAAACTGGTGAGAATACATTCAATTAATGATAATAGAACCCAGATAAAATATAAAACACATTTTCCTTTTTAATGATATAAAAGTATACAAATTATTAAACATCTCCCAAGATATTAGGGAATAATGATGAACACTACAACAGACATTTGAAGACATTATTTTTATATAGTGAGAGAAAATACCCCATCAGGAATCATTGAAAAGTGTTTATGAACATCAAAGGATAATGGAAGGAATTAGTGATATCTTGTAAAACAATATTTCCTTAAATATGGTGTCATCACAATTTAATATGATTGAATATGTACTTAACAAATGCTAGATAATATGTATATATCATTCAAAATTTTCTACAATCATGGTAGAAGAATACTAAAATTAACATTATTTTCTTATTATTGTGAATAATACTGTTCTAGATGTAAGAGTTTTATATTTTTTTAGAACATTTCTTTTTAAATAACATTTATTTATTTGATAGTTTGTATTACTCACAACATCGAACTTCAATGAACAATGATATACCATAGAAATATTATAATTATATATTTTTATCATTGAGAAGTTATATTGGTGGGTGTAAATATCACTAACTAAATTATGATAAGTATCAATAAATTTTTTCAATAATGAACATGTTTAGATTAATTCACAGGAGATAGGTACTTAATTTTAAATGTTAAAGATAATATTTTTTTTAAAGATAAAATTTCCAATTTATAGTATTTTTCTATATATTATATGTCCTGATAAATATTATAATATTATTTTGATGAAATATTTTCAAATCGTATGTGAAAAAATGAATAATCATGCATACATTGATTATCAATTGGATAGTAAGGATGTTAAAAGAAATTGAAGCTCAAGGATGTTAATTTTTTATCAAAAAATGGTTTGTATTATATGCAGTTTAATTTATCTAAAATTCAATTAATATATATTTATAAATTATTTAAATAAAATTTATAAATATAATATTAAATAAAATTTAATAAAAGTAATAAAATTTATTTTACAAGCCATGTAATAATAATAAATTCTTTTTTCTGATTAAAAAAATAAGTTTTTTCTACAAATAGGTTTCTTCGGATTGTGAACATTAAATTTAAAAAAAATTATGATACTACTAAAAAACAATATAGATTGGTTTCCATGTTTAGAATTATAAATTCCAAATTTCATTTTTTACTTCAATTTAATTATCTTAATTACGAATAGGAACTGGGGAAAAATCTCAAAACTACTAAAATTGTTAAAGGGTGAACACTGGTTTAAGCTAAAGAGAAATGGTTTAAAATAACATAAATACTTGTTTAAATTTTATTTTATGAATTTATTTTGATCATATATCATTACATATCAAAAATGTTTCCAATTTGGAGAAATAATCTCTTGATAGTGGCATTATTATGTTTTAACATTCTTAATAATTATAGGTGTGAAAATCACATCACTTATAAATGGGAACCTTCTATACTCTATTCCCCAAACCACTTTTTCTATTTAGATCAAAATATACCTTATAATGAAATCATACAACATCCACATCCCTAAACATGAGTTTATTATTTTCCCAAATTACCCATCCAAGAAGACATCATGTTCTTTCCAAAGGAGGATACCTAGAGAAGTTGAATATGATATTACTATAATTTTTCATGTTTCATTAATTTTAAAGAACCTATAAATGTTATATAATTATATTATAATTATTTTATTAATATATTTTCTATACATATAATTTTTTATTTTAAATATACAACCATTTTTAATATCATTCAACCCATTTTTAAAATCTTAATTTCACTCGTCAACACATGTATACTACCACCTCTATAAAGGTTGTGATTCAATTTTCATTTTGTCTTTCCATGGATAGAACTAAAGATATATTTATTGAATATTTGTTATATGTTTTGTATAATTATTTTTTTATAGTGATGAATTATTATATGCCTTTTAGTAGTTCCATCAATCAAAAATTGAATACATCACATGTCGGTATGTACAGACTACAACATCCAAGAAGTGATATAAATCATTTTTTTATCACTAATATATATGAATTGTTAAAAATTGTATAAAATAAATAAATATATTATGTATAAAAATATTAATATTATATATATTTCTAAACCATGGTAAATGTTAAAGGACTAGATTCGTTGAACCTAATCATGTGTTGAAAACATGTAGGTTTTCACTCCAATGTTCATTCTAATGAATAATTGTTAATAAATGTGTAATTTTAAATTGTAAGGAAATTATATATAGTAATATATATATAATAATATGGTTCGAGAATATATTTATAATACATAATTATTTATTACACAAGTTTTTTAAGTCGTTTGAAGAAATAATGGGCTTGAAGATAGAGTTTATGTTACAATCTTTTTTTATAGCTTATGAAACATTTTCATTAAGGGATATTATAATATACATTAAAATAAATACCCATATATTTTATTCACATATGGTTATTTATATAATTTTCATGTAATTATACTATTTTCCACCCATTGTTACATTAAATGAATGAAAAATCATTTAAATAAATATGACTTTATTTTTCTTTATAGATTGACAATCCTCACAGTCCATGTTATTTTTCATCAAATTAAAATTTGAAAGTTATTATATGCATATTAATTTTTTTTAAATATTATATTTACTAACATTAAATTTCATTAAAATTGATTAAATGGATTCCTTTCAAATATTTTAGACATGATTCACTACTGAATTTGTACGAAAGTTTGAAAATAGTGTTCTATTTTAAAATATATCTAATGAACATTTTTTCAATTCCATATTGACCATTCACTTAATTTATTTTTCCATTATGTTTTTCATGGATATGTTTTAACAAAAAATCATTATCAATATTCAGGGAACTTATAGTTTTTTTAGTTTTTTAAATAAATTTTTATTTTCACCTTATGTAAATAAATACACATATTATAATTTAATGATATTGTTCATCTATGTAAAAATACTCTATGTATTATTAATCACCAATGAATAAATTAACCTACCTTACCATTAATGTTAATTATATGTATTTTATACAAATATTTCATTCGGATTTTGGGAATGTGGAATGGTTTCGCTTGTCAGGCTTCTATGTTAGCTTTTCCTAGAAACTCTCAATGGTTCCCCCGTCTATAGTTTGGTATGAACCTACAATTAAAAGTCCAACAATAATCTAGTTTTTCAGGCCCAGTGACTCTTTTGGACTCGCATTGGTTGAGAGGATGGGTGGCCGTGATCATTTAACCCCTTTTGCGGTGTTATTTCCTACTTTGGGACTCTCTTATAGATTTAAGATATGTTCGTAGATGTATTCATAATTCTGAAATGAGACCAGTTACCCTAAAAATGGTTTACTAATTAATTATATCATTAAATGATGAATGAGAGCCCCATTAATTGATCCATCTCTATATATCTCCAACCGAAGAAAATAGCTACATTATGTGTTGTAGCCAAATAAAAAAGTTATTCGAAATGTGTTTCCATGTGAGGATGCGAATAATATTTTGAGGAGGGGGTTGATCCATTATGAGGAATCCTACGCATCCTGTATATTGCAGGAATCAAAACCCAAATTGTTCACTGAGGATCTTGGGACTATCCTCAAGGTATATGCCCTCATATAAGGGGTGTTATTTCATGATGCCTAATGAGGGATTCATCAACAAATCCTTAATCCCATGTGGTCCCTGCTCGGTGTGAGAAACAAGGAATATTTAAGATAATCCATTTGGAATATGTGTATGAGAATCTTTAATAGAGAAGTTCTATAAGGTGTTTGGTATGAATATTAGGACTCTAGAAGGTGTCTACATATCCTGAGTATTGAATGAATCGGATTCATCACAGTTCAAATTATGTCGGGGATTATGCACTAAGGATTATCCATTGGTCAAGGCATAAATAACGAGGAAATATGATGTTATAAAGCCTTGGGATTCCCTATTTTCATGTCTTTATTCATTGGAGGGTGTCGCAAGACTCAGTTGTCTTGTTCTAGGAGCCATCACATGACCTGACCTGACACATATGTAGGATTTCACAAGATCATGTGCGATTCAGTATGAATGATGTCGCGTATCTTGGATGACACCTCTATGAGACATCGTGAGACCAAAAAAATATTTATGTAAAAAGTTCTGAGTCTCAACGAACCTTCCCAGAGGGTGTCATAAGAGCTTAGTATTTATGTTTGGATGCTTTCATGACACTTGATGTAACACCCCGAGATTTTATGAAAAATATTCTTTTAATTTCATTAATGTCTTGTGTTGTATTCTACACCAAGATTACCTTGCGCTATACGCAACACCGTATTAGCTTGCAGTATACGCAACACTAATCTTGGATCGTGTTACACACAATTTTGATAATAGTTATTCTACGCAACATTGAGTATATATATATATATATATATATTAAATGTATAAATGAAATATGGTTGGATTCTGTTATACAAAACAATGAAGGATTCTTTCACAACACGCAACCCTGACTTGGCTTGCATTACACGCAATCGCGACCTTCCTCGATAGCGTGTGTTGTACGCAATACCGGGTTTTAATAAACAATGTTATATTATTATAATATTGTCATGAACTAGACATTATGAATAGTATTAACTAAATTTTGAATTTTAAAATTATTATTCATCTTACACATTTCTAGAACATGGTATAAGAACAAAATAAATTTTTCGGGTAAAATAAGTATTTTTCAAAAAATGCAGTTTTACCGCCTTTTGATGGCGCACCCACTTTAAATATAGTTTTTGACATGTTTATATGTTAAATTTGACAAAATAATATTCTTCTTTTGAATCAGGATGTAAAAATTTACATTAGATAAAGTTTTGATATTTTTCCGACAACTTTCATATTTTAATGAATAGTAAAAACACGCTATATTTTAATTAAAAACAACTTTTTTCATCGTAATATATTATGTGGTTAAATTATAATATTGAATGGTTTTAAAGTATATTTACAATATATTTTTACCACTTAATATAATGTTGGTCATTAGACACAATTTTACAATTAAACCGAACATAAACAAGTGTCAATCTTTTGATAGTTATTATCTCTTAAAAACACGCTTTTTGTTTTGACAGCGGGAATTAATTTTAAATTAATTTCTGCCACTTCTGTGTTTTGAATTTAGAAAAATGGATTCCATATTTGGAATCAGGATGTTCAAATTGTGTAAATAGGTAACTTTTATTTTTAGACATTTTGAATAATTACTGCGGTAATTATTTTATTTACCATGGTTAAGGGTAAATCCGGTAAATAAGGGTTAAAAAATAATATTATAATAATATTAAATTACCCTAAAACGTGTCTTAAACCTATTGGTTGATACATGGTCGACCATGGGCATCTTTGGGTCGATTTTGGGACCCCATTGATCCACTTGTAAGTGATAATGACACTTTATTTTAATTAAGTTAAAATGAATTCAAAATTGACACAAGCATATATCTTTTAGAAAAACAATTGTTACATAGGGTTATATATGTTGGATTTTAGATTATAAATATTCATTAGAAATATAAAACGATTTCCTACATAATGGTATTTTATTTGTAATTTTTAGACTTTAAATAATTTAATTTATTTATGACACAATGATGATGCAGTAATTATCTTATTAATGAAATATTGACATAATTGATGTTATAAACACCAAAATAAATGTAATTTGAGACTTTTTATGAATTCCACTAATTTTATAGGTTACTATGATATATTAATGTTGATGTAATTAACTTTCTTAGAACATTTAATTCTTTTATGACTTTCAAAAAAATCAAATATCAAATAGTGTCAAAATTGACACAAAATAGTTTTTAAATCAAATATTATATTATTAATTGTTATTTTATTCCTAAAAATCTAAGGTTCGGCAAAATGACTTATATAAGGATATATATATTAATAATAAACAATTTGGGGTTCTTTTGGCATGTTATAGTAAGTTTATTAACCATATATTGAAAGAAAACAAAAAGACACGGTAAAAGTTAAATTATTTAACTTGGAGTTAAATCTAATTGATAAGGTTAAAATAATATCCTAAACTTGTCTAAATTCTATTTGTTGATAGGATTTCGACCCAGCCCCACCTTAGCTTCAAAATAAGACCCTTTGGAACCATTATAAACCGATTTTGACTTTAATATAAATTAATATTTTGAGATATTCCTAAGGTTCCCCTCTCCTCCCTTATAAAAGGACACCTCCTCCCCCTCCTCCTCACACCAATTTGAGCACTCAAGCTCGGCCAACCCCTGACAAAATATCTTATCCACTTCCCTAGAAACATCCTAGAGGTTCTGGTCTTCCTCAAAGACCAATTTTAGTGCCCTAAGAGGAGGTCTCAAAGAGGCGCTTCAAAGAAGAGGTAATTACCGTTACCAATTCTTTCATCTTTATTTCTTCTTCCACTTCTTCTTATTAGGTTGTTTCATTATGAAGTAATAACATCAGTATCACTCATATACTGATATGTTATTATAAGTATGAAACAACCCTATTTCACCATCTATCCATCCTACGGAAAAAGAAATCACCGCGCGTGCGTACGTACGGAATACCGTCTCCACGCAGTGGTGTAATCTATTTTCCACCACCACCTTACATGGATGGGTATAATGGTGTAAAGAATAACTATACATAGTTATTAAAACATCATATTGATTATGATATATTGTATAATTCACTCCACTCCAATTCAATATTTATAGAAATGATATCATCGCTCGTGCGTACGTACGGACTACCGTCTCCACGACGCGATGAGATTCATTCTCCATGTTAACCATTTAAGAATGATTATAAAGTATATATAAGAAATAATAATGAAATATATGACATTATAAAGATACTGGATTTATGTATATATATACATATGTATGTCATCTACTTACTTCCATTTCAAGACAATAAGGAAAGGAAAACAGCGTTCATGCGTACGTACGGACTACCGTCTCCATAAACGGTGTTTTTCATTTTATTTATCTACCGATTATATATATATATACTGAATATATATGATATATAAATCATATTTTATATTCTGGAAGTAAGTAAATCATTATATAAGTAATAATGATGTCAAGAACAACAAGTCAAAACACCTACGATAAATGAAACGATTTTACCCAAAACGCTTCTTTAACATGGAATTTACAAAAGAATGGGTAATACAATGTCATAAGTGAACCATATATGATATCATAACAATGAATATGATTCTGTAATAAGTCAATAACATGATTTAAATCATTATACAGGAGCTTCGGACACTTACAAAGCAAGTCGGACCTAAGGTAAGGGAAATATCACAATCTCATTTTTATCCGAGATTGTTTATACTTTGAAATTTACTGGGGTGTATTTTATTATCCACATCCATGTTTCCTCAATATGTAATATTATTTCCATCCACCTACAATTGTTTAAATCCAATTTTACCCTTCGATGAGTTTTTAGTAAAGGATATGAAAGGAATCTTTTTTCGTTTTTCGTACGAGGTACTTTTTGACTTTTCCGACAAAAGTACGAAGAATGTTTTTTTACTTAAATGGAACGAACGGATTTTTATGGTTTTATAAAGCCTTATTTTCATAAATCTTCCTCCAAAATATTTCATGACTATTTTTAATAAAATCTCTTTCTTTTAAAATTGCATGATGTTTTGTGAAAAGAAATTGATTTTGAAGAAGAAAGGATATTTTCCTCAAGAATTCATTTCAAGTGTTTTATCAAAATTATTTTCCATCTAAGATAATAAAGGGTTCTGTTTCTATCCATATTTTACATTGATTTGACTATGTTGTGATGGAATTATGTTTATGAATTCCTTTATCTTATATGAATGGTTTTATGATGTCATGTTGTTTAAGAATCCCATTTTTATTACATGGGTTATGAAATGATGTATGATTTATGATTTTGTGGCACACATAAGAATGGTATCATTATGAGATGGGTGGGACCTATATCTCCCTCCAATGCATTGGGTAAAGATTTTATATCTCATGAGATAGACAGGGCTGGAATGGTAGGTTATACCGGTTCAGTGAAACAGGACTGAAACGAGGGTTACTCGATTCAGAAAGGGACTTTGTCCACTAAGATAGTCTTGACAATGAGTCTTGACTAACAAGAAATGATTCTCTATGATTATGTGTGAATGCCACAAAGTTTCATGTTTTAAGTTATGATTATTGGGATTACATTTCACTTCTATGATTTATCCCATGTTATGATATTATGAGCTTTTTTGCAGGTTAAGATTTCCAAAAGCTATGTTCTTATATATATGATGTGATTGATATTTCTTTTGTTTACCCTTACTGAGCATTTGATCTTACCCTTTTATGTTTTCTTTTCCCCAGGATATAAAGAAAGGTTTTAGGTAAAAAAAAGGGATGACCTTTATGGGAGATATTGAAGAACTTTCACCACGATTAGAAGATTACGTTCCGAGTTTCCAAAGACACTATACTATTACGATCCTTTAGTGTGTGTTTTTGTTATGTACTAAGTATTCCGCAAATGTAATGTAATGTCCATGTACGTCAGGCTTCGGGTCTCTACAGTTGGTATCAGAGGAAAGGTTTAGTCAACCTTTGGAAACTAGGATGCGAAAACGTTAGTGAGATTCCTAGAGATATTTCTAAGGTATGTCTAGGGATGTCCCTAAGGATAAGTATACGTATAGGATATATTCCTAGAACTATGGTAATGATATAAGATTAAACCTAAGAAGTTAGGTGTTGGGGATACTTTCCCTTTACTATGTTGTTTTCTCTAGCATGATTTTTGATTCTCACAAAATTATTTTTGTGTTTTAGTTAATGGAGGGAACCAAAAGGAATTCAGTTAACATTGAATCCAATGGACAAATTGGTGACTATGAGCAACAAAATTGTGTAATGCCTAGAGAGAAAGATGTTGTGATTATTCCGAATCAATCATCGCGATATATGATTAACAAGGTGAAATTTAGTGGTATGCCAAATTCTTCAAAGAAGAGGAAGATAGACTATTATGCATGTTCGCATGTTGAGGAGCATAAAGAAAGGAAGATTGAGATTTCTAAAGAAGGGAAGAAGAACCTTGAGGAATACCTCAAATGGAGGGACCGATGTTATCTGTGTGGAGAAAAGGGTCATAGAGTGACAGACTGTTATGGAGTTCAATGTATTATTTGTGGAGAACATGGGCATTACCCAACTCAATGCCCTGACCTAAAAAGTTACTTCTAAATCAAGGAAGGACTTATTCCAGGATAATCATTGATGTGGATGGACTGAAGTGTTTTGGTATTCAAGAATAATGTTGTTGAGGTACTTTTATGGTGTATTGAAATATTTAAGTATTGGTCTATTGTGGTTTTCAATAATTTTAAGGTACCAATAACTATGAAAAGTGATTCAAATATTTTGGAAGGTAGATGATAAGTGCATAATGAAAGGATAAGAAGATAATGAGATGTTTGATTGTATTCATGAGCTCATGATTGATATAAGGACTAAGTGATATCATGGTTCGAGTATAAATAATTTTGAGGATTTTGGTATGTGTAAAGTGTTAACTTTTAACTGCATTCAAGTTTTCACTAAGGTTCAATGGGTATTCAAGAGTATACATGATTAAGGACTTTGAATGTTTGGAATGTGACCAAAAAAACATATCTTATGATATATGGGGATCAACGATGATATTAAATCTCTGGTAACTGTTTTCACTATGTTATGAGAGTGGACTGCAGTATTATGGATAAGCCTAAAGATTGGAATGGATTGTGTTGGACGTAAGTTAGTATTGTTTAAGGATAGAAATTTTTTTTTTCGATATTATTGATGGGATGTTATAATAATATAGTTTTGGAAAAAGGACAACCTGCAGGACGGGAGACAGCCCATCGCTTCGGACAAGGCTGTGGGAATCGAACCCACAACCGAAGTGCGACTGGCCTTTATCGCCTACCACTGACCTACAACAAGTCCCTGTTTAGTAGAAACTAGTGTTATTATATTAAGCAGTATGATATATGAAGTATAAGTCCATTTTAGGAACCATATATGATTAATCTCACTATAGATCGACTTATGTATATAAGTTTTGCTAACCTTTTGTATGAGACAGATGGAATGACCTGTCATTCTATCACATGATCTGCTAACACATCACGAATAACAAGTTCAACTTCATTTATTTAAGAGATGAAGTGGAAATTGTTCAAGGCACGAACAACAGTGAGATTGTACCAAAATAAAGTAAGTATTTCTTCTAATTCAAAATTTTCAACTTTAGGGAAATGATATTGAAAACCAAAAATGTTGTCCTAGTGATCTTATATCTGATGAATCGGATGGTACCTTAGATCGTCACAAATTTATGGCTTTGTGATTACTGGCTTTTCCATAGCCATGTTCTCTACCACTCTCCATCAGAACATGATGGTTAGATTTCTCTTCCATATCCATATTTTCATCTATGTGGAAACCCAATGATTAGTTTATTTGGGTAACCGTTACGTTTCATACTTTTGTTTTTAATGATTGGTTTTGATATTCCTTTTTACGATGTGGGTTTCTATTAAAGAAACTTTTGAATAGTAAACCATTTATAACCCCGACGAATTTCGAGGGCGAAATTCATTTTAAGGGGGGTAGAATGTAACACCCCGAGATTTTATGAAAAATATTCTTTTAATTTCATTAATGTCTTGTGTTGTATTCTACACCAAGATTACCTTGCGCTATACGTAACACCGTATTAGCTTGCAGTATACGCAACACTATTCTTGGATCGTGTTACACACAATTTTGATAATAGTTATACTACGCAACATTGAGTATATATATATATATATTAAATGTATAAATGAAATATGGTTGGATTCTGTTATACGAAACAATGAAGGATTCTTTCACAACACGCAACCCTGACTTGGCTTGCATTACACGCAATCGCGACCTTCCTCGATAGCGTGTGTTGTACGCAATACCGGGTTTTAATAAACAATGTTATATTATTATAATATTGTCATGAACTAGCCATTATGAATAGTATTAACTAAAATTTTAATTTTAACATTATTATTCATCTTACACATTTCTAGAACATGGTATAAGAACAAAATAAATTTTTCGGGTAAAATAAGTATTTTTCAAAAAATGCAGTTTTACCGCCTTTTGATGGTGGACCCACTTTAAATATAGTTTTTGACATGTTTATATGTTCAATTTGACAAAATAATATTCTTCTTTTGAATCAGGATGTAAAAATTTACATTAGATAAAGTTTTGATATTTTTCCGACAACTTTCATATTTTAATGAATAGTAAAAACACGCTATATTTTAATTAAAAACAACTTTTTTCATCGTAATATATTATGTGGTTAAATTATAATATTGAATGGTTTTAAAGTATATTTAAAATATATTTTTACCACTTAATATAATGTTGGTCATTAGACACAATTTTACAATTAAACCGAACATAAACAAGTGTCAATCTTTTGATAGTTATTATCTCTTAAAAACACGCTTTTTGTTTTGACAGCGGGAATTAATTTTAAATTAATTTCTTCCACTTATGTGTTTTGAATTTAGAAAAATGGATTCCATATTTGGAATCAGGATGTTCAAATTGTGTAAATAGGTAACTTTTATTTATAGACATTTTGAATAATTACTGCGGTAAATATTTTATTTACCATGGTTAAGGGTAAATCCGATAAATAAGGGTTACAAAATAATATTATAATAATATTAAATTACCCTAAAACGTGTCTTAAACCTATTGGTTGATACATGGTCGACCATGGGCATCTTTGGGTCTATTTTGGGACCCCATTGATCCACTTGTAAGTGATAATGACACTTTATTTTAATTAAGTTAAAATGAATTCAAAATTGACACAAGCATATATCTTTTATAAAAACAATTTTTACATAGGGTTATATATGTTGGATTTTAGATTATAAATATTAATTAGAAAGATAAAAAGATTTCCTACATAATGGTATTTTATTTGTAATTTTTAGACTTTAAATAGTTTAATTTATTTATGACACAATGATGATGCAGTAATTATCTTATTAATGAAATATTGACATAATTGATGTTATAAACACCAAAATAAATGTAATTTGAGACTTTTTATGAATTCCACTAATTTTATAGGTTACTATGATATATTAATGTTGATTTAATTAACTTTCTTCTAACATTTAATTATGTTATGACTTTCACAAAAATCAAATATCAAATAGTGTCAAAATTGACACAAAATAGTTTTTAAATCAAATATTATATTATTAATTGTTATTTTATTCCTAAAAATCTAAGGTTCGGCCAAATGACATAGATAAGGATATATATATTAATAATAAACAATTTGGGGTTCGTTTGGCATGTTATAGTAAGTGTATTAACCATATAGTGAAAGAAAACAAAAAGACACGGTAAAAGTTAAATTATTTAACTTGGAGTTAAATCTAATTGATAAGGTTAAAATAATATCCTAAACTTGTCTAAATTCTATTGGTTGATAGTATTTCGACCCCTCCCCACCTTATCTTCAAAATAAGACCCTTTGGAACCATTATAAACCGATTTTGACTTTAATATAAAATAATATTTTGAGATATTCCTAAGGTGCCCCTCTCCTCCCTTATAAAAGGACACCTCCTCCCCCTCCTCCTCACACCAATTTGAGCACTCAAGCTCGGACAAACCCTGCCAAAATATCTTCTCCACTTCCCTAGAAACATCCTAGAGGTTCTGGTCTTCCTCAAAGACCAATTTTAGTGCCCTAAGAGGAGGTCTCAAAGAGGCGCTTCAAAGAAGAGGTAATTACCGTTACCAATTCTTTCATCTTTATTTCTTCTTCCACTTCTTCTTCTTAGGTTGTTTCACTATGAAGTAATAACATCAGTATCACTCATATACTGATATGTTATTATAAGTATGAAACAACCCTATTTCACCATCTATCCATCCTACGGAAAAAGAAATCACCGCGCGTGCGTACGTACTGAATACCGTCTCCACGCCGTGGTGTAATCTATTTTCCACCACCACCTTACATGGATGGGTATAATGGTGTAAAGAATAACTATACATAGTTATTAAAACATCATATTGATTCTGATATATTGTATAATCCACTCCACTCCAATTCAATATTTATAGAAATGATATCATCGCTCGTGCGTACGTACGGACTACCGTCTCCACGACGCGATGAGATTCATTCTCCATGTTAACCATTTAAGAATGATTATAAAGTATATATAAGAAATAATAATGAAATATATGACATTATAAAGCTACTGGATTTATGTATATATATACATATGTATGTCATCTACTTACTTCCATTTCAAGACAATAAGGAAAGGAAAACAGCGTTCATGCGTACGTACGGACTACCGTCTCCATGAACGGTGTTTTTCATTTTATTTATCTACCGATTATATATATATATATAATGAATATATATGATATATAAATCATATTTTATATTCTGGAAGTAAGTAAATCATGATATAAGTAATAATGATGTCAAGAACAACAAGTCAAAACACCTACGATAAATGAAACGATTTTACCCAAAACGCTTCTTTAACATGGATTTTACAAAAGAACGGGTAATACAATGTCATAAGTGAACCATATATGATATCATAACAATGAATATGATTCTGTAATAAGTCAATAACATTATTTAAATCATTATACAGGAGGTTCAGACACTTACAAAGCAAGTCGGACCTAAGGTAAGGGAAATATCACAATCTCATTTTTATCCGAGATTGTTTATACTTTGAAATTTACTGGGGTGTATTTTATTATCCACATCCATGTTTCCTCAATATGTAATATTATTTCCATCCACCTACAATTGTTTAAATCCAATTTTACCCTTCGATGAGTTTTTAGTAAAGGATATGAAAGGAATCTTTTTTCGTTTTTCGTACGAGGTACTTTTTGACTTTTCCAACAAAAGTACGAAGAATGTTTTTTTTACTTAAACGGAACGAACGGATTTTTATGGTTTTATAAAGCCTTATTTTAATAAAGCTTCCTCCAAAAGATTTCATGACTATTTTTAATAAAATCTCTTTCTTTTAAAATTTCATGATGTTTTGTGAAAAGAAATTGATTTTGAAGAAGAAAGGATATTTTCCTCAAGAATTCATTTCAAGTGTTTTATCAAAATTATTTTCCATCTAAGATAATAAAGGGTTCTGTTTCTATCCATATTTTACATTGATTTGACTATGTTGTGATGGAATTATGTTTATGAATTCCTTTATCTTATATGAATGGTTTTATGATGTCATGTTGTCTAAGAATCCCATTTTTATTACATGGGTTATGAAATGATGTATGATTTATGATTTTGTGGCACACATAAGAATGGTATCATTATGAGATGGGTGGGACCTATATCTCCCTCCAATGCATTGGGTAAAGATTTTATATCTCATGAGATAGACAGGGCTGGAATGGTAGGTTATACCGGTTCAGTGAAACAGGACTGAAACCAGGGTTACTCGATTCAGAAAGGGACTTTGTCCACTAAGATAGTCTTGACAATGAGTCTTGACTAACAAGAAATGATTCTCTATGATTATGTGTGAATGCCACAATGTTTCATGTTTTAAGTTATGATTATTGGGATTACATTTTACTTCTATGATTTATCCCATGTTATGATATTATGAGCTTTTTTGCAGGTTAAGATTTCCAAAAGCTATGTTCTTATATATATGATGTGATTGATATTTCTTTTGTTTACCCTTACTGAGCATTTGAGCTCACCCTTTTATGTTTTCTATTCCCCAGGATATAAAGAAAGGTTTTAGGTAAAAAAAGGGATGACCTTTATGGGAGATATTGAAGAACTTTCACCACGATTAGAAGATTACGTTCCGAGTTTCCAAAGACACTAAACTATTACGATCCTTTAGTGTGTGTTTTTGTTATGTACTAAGTATTCCGCAAATGTAATGTAATGTCCATGTACGTCAGGCTTCGGGTCTCTACACTTGACTTACATGATTAGATTCCATTATATAGGTTGGGTGGTGTGTGTGAATGAATCCATGATTCTCAGGTGATGGGATTTGAGGGTGTAGTGAGATCAATGTGGTGTACTCAGGAGACCATGTGACTTACTCTGACATGTTGGGTATATTTTTCCTGTCCCAAATGGTATGTTGAAGGAGTTTCCTGAGATCTGGGAGACATTTCCTAGAGTTATCGGGGGTCATTGGATGACTCATGTGAATCACATGAGGGATAAATGAGCATGTCCATTGAAAAAGGCTTCCACTTATTATATTGGTTCCCATCAATGCATTGTGAATACATTAGTTTTATTCAGTTTCAGTTTTTTTGGGTCTTGCTTGATCTGAGGGGCTTGTGGAATGTTATTCACATATCCTACCATTGATCCTTTGTGTGATCTATCAATGATCACTTGATGTGATTTATTCCTAGTGCATGACTAATCCATTTGACCACTAAAGTATTACTTGAAGGAGGGTTGGTCGGTCATGTGATCAGTTGCTCCGAGAAATCCATTGTGATGCTGGGAGTTTTCCACTCAATATATTCCATCTTGTAGTACTGGGTTCCCCAAACATCCAACTCTTTCTTCATGTTGGTGTGGGGAATTTATATGCCTCGCCACCCTAGATTCTGAGTACTTTATGCCGAATATCTTGAGTGAGTGTAGGATGGAGTTCACAAAGGGTCCTAGCACCTTGCGGCTTCACAAGTCTCTTCCATGGATTGCTCTGAATGCATCACTCGATTTCCATGGACCATGAGTCTATTCGGCCAATTCTTCCATTATCGGATTATTACTAATTGAGAAAATAATTTTTTTCATCTTGACGTCATGTGAGAGGACTTTGATGATGTCACATTGACATGTATACGAACCATTGCAAGATCTGAGTGCCTATTGGAAGGAATTCGTGAGACCTTGGGTGACTCAAATGGGATCTTCCATGAGACTAGGATGGTTTGTGAAGGGGTATCACGGGATCATTCTATTGGTGCGCTAGGCACGTTGCATTCCTTTCACCATCCATGACTTCCTCTCACCCCATCCCCTTTAGCTCCTTCATTTTTTGGGACTATGGTTGGGAGGTTTTGTGAGTTTTCATGAGAAATTTTTTGGATTATTACTCGATTTTTCAAGGATGTATCTGTTGACCAATATGGTTCATACTGATTGTACAAAAGCATGTAGTGGATAAGTTTATCTTTTTGTCCTTAGAGTGCTGAAGGGGTTGTCTAGACATACCCAAGTACTTTATTGGAGTAAAGCAAACAAGCCAGATGGCTTCCACAAGGTGAAGTAGTTGAGTAAAAAAAGACTCATGGTGTCTGTCAGGGCACATCGCATGTCCTCAACTAACCATGAACAACTATTAGAACTACTATGTATCTCCTTTTTTTATTCCATAATGTTTTAGAGGTCATGTGAGCTTTCCTTGATTTCACTAAGGGATTGTATTCATTCTAATGATGATTCAGAGTAAGAGATTTATGACCACCAGGGGTCTTACTCTTTGAATATCATCCCTCTTTAATTTTGATGTATTTTGGGTTGTTTTTCAGGAATATTATAATGAAACACCATGTGGACATCGCTTATTTTTTGGGCCTTCAAAAGAGAAAGCAGGTTAGTCAGAGGGTGCTCGGTGGGATGTGTTGTGGGGTATTCTCCATATATGGGGACATCACCTGGCCTTGAAATGGTTATGTGATTCTGAGTCCTTTTGAGGATCATTATATCTACAAATTTCATCCACCCCCTTCATCCTTTGGTTCCGTGTGGATTATGATACCCATATTTAGGTATTTCTTCCATTGTGATTTTGATGTCCCTCATTTGGAAGGCAACAACAAATGCCCCCCTCACCTCAAGAGTGACAAACAAGGGGGAAATGACTCAATTATGAAGAAAATTAATACCCTCTATAATCTTTAATGGTGTCACAAATTAGTTCTTAGTGTGAATATTGGTCTACAGAGCAACATTTTGTTTTCTGTGAAATTCAATATTTATAGGGGGTGTGGAGGACAATTAATTCCATCAGCCGCCAGCTCTCCAAAGCACTCCAAATTTTAATACTATTAAAATATAATTTTGTGAACTCTCATCACAACCCCTATCTATAATTCTTTTTTGTGAGTCCATTTCGCCAAAGATCTTACACAAGGATTCTTCAGAAACATCAATTCATTAATTTCTCAAACATCAGTTGTGAGGTATTTTTTTCTTGGTGACATTGTGAGATCTGATATCATGATCATTCAATATTTTGTGATTCGTGTGACCATGCTCATGTCACATGATAGTGAAACCCCAACGGGGTCATGTGGTTCCCATGATTCCTTGAAAGGGTTTTACGACAATCATGTCCCTTGGGGGTCAAGTGGTTTTGGAATCTTCTATGTGGTTCGCAAATATCCTTTTGATCCATTCGATGCACATGATGCCACGAGAATTTTCATGCCTTCATTTTTTAAAATATTATATGTTTTATTTTTCTGAAATGTTTCTTTTAGTTATATTTAGATGGTTTCTAGTTCTCATTGTCCCACTGACAGGGCTTCATCATGGGAGTCAAGAGTAGAAATTTCCCACTGCGATGTTATAGTGGTGAGCATGGATCCCTCGTGTTTTCATTTGAACAGGTCATGTCAACAGAGTATGTTGAAGCTAATCAGATCAAAATTATCTAACTACCCCCCATGCGACCATCAACTATTTTAGTTTGGGGTATTTTAACTCAGACCTTCTACTGTTTTAGTTTAGGGTCTTTTAGCTCAGACCTTTTTTCATTTTAGTTTCGGGTATTTTTGTTCAGACATTATACTTTTTCTTAGGGTATTTTATGTTGGACATTTTTTATGTTTAATTTAGGTTCTTTTAACTCTGGCCTTCCATCTTTTTAGTTTATGGTCTTTTAGATAAGACCTTCAACTACTTCAGTTTAGGAACTTTTATACCAAACATATTTTTCTTTTGTTTAGGGTCATTTATCATAGACCCTTATCCTCATTAATTTAGGGTCTTTTAGCTTGGACCTTTTTTATTTTTAGTTTATTGTATTTTAGCTCAGACCTTCTATCACTTTAATTTAGGGTCTTTTAGCTCAGGCATACTACGACTTTAGTTTAGTGTCTTTTAGCTCAGACCATTTGTCTCTTTAGTTTAGGGACATTTAGTTTGGACATTATACTAAATTAGTTTAGGATCTTTTAGCTCATACCTTTAGTTTCTTTAGTTTATGTTATTTTAGATCAAACCTTATACTGTTTTAGTTTAGTGTCTTTTATCTTGGACCATCTATTGCTTTAGTTTAGGGACTTTTATCTAGTACATTCTACTGATTTATTTATGGGTCTTTTACCTTGGACATTTTTTCAATTTAGATTATGGACTTTTACCTTGAACATTATTTCGATTTCATTTCGGGTCTTTTAGCTCAGAACATTTGTCACCATAGATTAGGGTCTATTATATCAGACCTTCTGTCGCTTTATTTTATGGTCTTTTAGTTTGAACCTTCTACATATTTTGTATAAGCTATTTGAGCTTGGACTTTCTTTCGATTTATTTTAGGGTCTTTTATCTCAGACCTTATATCACTTTAGTTTAGGTTATTTTATCTCGGACCATTTTTATGATAATAGGATACGATGAAGACATTCTTGGAGTGACCTAAAACACTCTGATATATTAGTCTATGCCTTGACATTTCATAGGATCATGAGGATAAAAAATCTACTTTTTGACGGCTGACACATTTGTTTGATGGACATAGGCGCATATGAAGGATCCATGGGCATGTATAAATTGTCAAGAAAAGGCCCCTTCAAGACAGGTATCATTCCAAAGGGATATAGATTATTTATGGAGGTAATATTGGTGAGGATGAAATACTATAGAAGATGGCCTAACTATATAGATTGAGTGTGGATATTTTAAATCATAACACAAAGGTTTGAGTCCTTGAATATGAGATGCTATAGACAAGGTGGTTATGTCTCATGACATTCTGAGATTCTAGGTTCCACTACAGTATTTCCAAGTCTCATAATGATTGAATATTATTTATAAAAAAACAATATACATTTATTTTTTGGTTCAATGACCTTATGCATCGGTATAAATCCGATTGAATGGTTATATTCACTCCCCTCAAAGGGCCATAAATTTTTTTTCTAGACGCATATGTCCAAATGATGAAGGTTGGTATAGGAAAAAGGCTATCAAGGAAGGGTTATAGAACCTAGAAAATTTTCTCCTACAACATAAAGCATAATCCCTACACTATGTTGTTTCAAATTGCGAGGTGTCAGACATAAGAAGGGGAAAGAATTAAGGGTTTCAATCCATCCTTGAGGAAGGTTATGAAACATAGTGACATAACATTAAAGATATTGAATCCACATGGACAGTTTGTCGCATGAATTATAAATCCGGACCCATAGAGCTCGATACAAGAGGATGATATAGGATATTATTCTAGGGAGAGTTTAGACAAATAGAGGTGTTGAGTTCTACTGATACGGTGTTAAGGCTCATGAGGATTAGAATTTCATTTTTTTAGAGAAACACATTTTATTGACAGCCATAGGCGCATATGAAGGAGTAATAGGCATGCATACATAATCATGCCAATGGACCTTGAATCCGAATATCATTTTGAAGGGCCATGTAAGGTTAAGGTTATTTGAGACACTTCAGATCAATAAGTGTGATCTGTGGAGAGTGTAAAATCCATGGTTGGTTTGAGTACCCTAAATGTTGTGACCCCACATAACGAACATATTCTCATGGAGAGAATATGTGAAAAATCATTAATCTAATTTTTCCTGGACTAGGGTGCTCATTGAGCATATCATTACTTTTAATAGGGGTACTAGATAAACCTTAGGATCTTTATGACTTATTTATTTATGCCTATATTTTTTCCTAAACTCTGGATATTAATATTTTAGCGGGTGAAAACATGAATTTTTCTCCGGATACCCTTTGTGATGTTTCAACCAGACAAGTTTTACACCTCTTTTTATAGTAGTTTAAGGTCTTTTGATTTGGAACATCATGCACTAGAATTTAAGGTTATATATCTTTGACTAAAGTTTAGGTAGTTTAGGGTCATGACTGACAAGGACCTATTATGGAGGATGATACATAAGAGCATAAATAGGATACTGAGGGATCAGAGTACTCCAACATCTTCCTTAGTGTGATACATAAATGTTGTAAATCATAGATAGAGTGTCTCACATCATGTGTAATGATGTGGGATAGCCATATAAGGAGAGGTTCAGAGACACTATGGTATTGAGTAATGTTGTGATGGTTTCAGGGATCACGATAATTGAAATTTCCATTTTTAGGGAAACTAATTTGGCTGACATCCATAGGTTCTTAAGCAAGATCAATAGGAATTAGTGCATAGTCTAGCAATAGTTCCTTGAATATAGATATATTTTACAAGTGCCTTGGAAAATTTTGGCAATCTGAGACACCCGATGCATGAGGTTTGGCTTATTCTTTGGGGTGACTTAGAAGATGTTGGAAGAAATTCATTCACTGGTTCTCCAGGGTAAGGATTTTATGGTCCTTTTATTAGAAGGGATAATGAATGGTGGTTTCCCCAAATTATCATCATGAAGTGGGGATTCACATCCATGCAGTTTAACATAATACAGTAAGAACATTCTTCCATGCGGTTTAACGTCATTTGGTAAGGATGTAGTTCCACTCATTTTAACATCATGTGGTAAGGATGTGAATCCATTTAGTTTAACATCATTCAATAAGTAAATGCTTCCACACAGTTTAACATCATTTAGTATGAAAGTGAGTGAACAGAAGTGAATGTGGGTAGATGTGGCGGCTGGGAAAAAAATGGGGACTTGGGAATCACTATGTATCTCATGAGGGTGAGAATCAAGCCACACATAATTGTTGATAAAATATTCTATGAAGGTATGGCCCATATGTGCTGAGGGTGTTTTTATATTTGTTTGTTGTAACTACTATTTGGGTTGGTAATTATAGTTCCATGACGTATCTCATGAGGATTAGAATCAAGTCACACATAGGTATTGAAGATGAAATACTCTACACAGATCTAACCAATATGTTGAGGTAGGTGTTATTTCTATTGAAAATTGCATATTGGGCCAATATGGGAGATCCTAGTGTCACTACATATCCTCAGATGTTAGGAATCAAACTACAAATAGTTCTTGAACTTTCAATCAGGTTAATGTCATGCGATGAGGACGAAGGAGGGCCAAAGTGAATTAGTGGGAACATCTGATTTGGTCCTCGGATTAAAGCATGAGAATCACTATGTATCTCTTGAGGATTATAATCAAACCACGCATATTTCATAAAGAACCATGCAGTTTAATATCATGCATTAATGACATATATCTTTTAGTTTAACATCATGTAGATAGGACTAATGGTATTCCTTTTATGGTCTTCCATTTAGGATTGTGATGGACGTGTTGTGTACTAGTGTTCTATTCTTGTGAGGGCGAGTCCCTAAAACGATTTCTAACCCCACATGTGCTATGCATGACGTGAGAAGCAATAAATGACATAGGTTTCCCTATAATGTATAGGCAAAAGGTGGAACAATAAGATAATTTTTCATCATGTAGTGGTTGGACCAAGATATATGATCGATGCATCCATACATATCTCATAATAATGAGAATAAATACATACATAGTTCTAGAAGAACCATGATGTTTGGCATCATGTGACAAGGATGCCGAACATATAGTTTACGGTTATGTGGGGACGATGATGGAAAACCTGACTTGAAGAAGAACTCTAGACTCGTGTTGTTTTAGGTCATGTGGTAAGGAAATTGGTCATGCAGTTTAATGTCTTATTGTGAGGAAGATCTCTGTATAGTTTAATGTCATGTGTTCAGGATGAAGGGTGTCACAGAATTTAACGTCTTGCTACTATGATGATATCCATATAGTTTAATGTCCTGTCTTCAGGACAGTTGATGCGGATTACTTTGATGTAGATTCCCTTTTTTAATAGTTAGGGAATGTTTTTCTCGAGAAATCTCTCATTGGTTGGTAGTGTAACATGCTCCCCATCTATGGTGGAAAATAAATAAGCTCTATTTTGATATAATTTAGGTATTAAAGAGGGGCCTTCCCACATTGGCTCCAATTTCAGGGGATTCTTTCCCAGTATCATTCGAGTTTTGAGAGCTCGTACCATCTCTTCTTCAAGTAATGAGTCGAGGAGAACCTTTTTATTGAATTCTTGCACTATATGATTCTGATGGATCTATGGATTTTGTAGTGCATGCAAAAATTTTCCATCCATACATTCCAACTCATCCATCATATTTTGTGATTATTCTACATCTGAGATCTATCTATAAATGGCCATACGTTGTGAGGGAATCTATAAATCTATGGGTATCACTACCTCAGACTCGTACACAATTGAATACAGTGTTTCTTATATAGTAGTACGCATGGTGGTAGGGTAGACCCATAGAGCATGGATGAGTTTATATGGATAATTCTTCTTATCCTTTCTCACCATCATCTAGAATACATTTGATATAGTCTCATTGAAATCCTCTATATATCCATTTGAAAAACATGGTATGAGGAAGAGTGATTGGACTAAATGTTGTACTCCTGGTGTAGCTTCTTCAACTCTTTAGAAAAAAAGTTGGTGTCACTGCCCATCAATATTCTATGAGGGGCTCCAAACCTAGTGATGATATGGGAATTCATGAAGTTGATGATTTTCTTCATCTTGAAATTTTGGAGGGGTATTTCCTCAACACTTTTTGAAAATTTGTCGGTGGTTGTAACGATATACTTGAACTTATTGGTTGTGCCCGGGGGATATGGCCCCACAACAACCATACCCAAAAGTCCAAATGTTTAGGAGTATTTAATAGTATGCAGCAATTCCGGGGGATGATGGATGAAGGTCACATGGATTTGGAATGCATGGAATTTCATTGTGAATTCCCCAAATTCATGTATCATTATTTTCATTAATAGCCTAACCATCTAATCTAGAGGGAGAGCCTAGTTTCAGATTTACAGGCACCATAGGAGCCCACATAGACATTCTCTACGATGGTGAGAACTTCTAATTATGTTACGAACATGAGGATAATCCTTCAAATCATTTTTTATAGATCACTTTTTTCTCATTCAGACCATCCAACAGAGAATTTTTTCTACATAGAATAGTATTTGTCCCCTTCCATCATGATCTATTAGGAGAGTCCCATCTTGGAGATAGCTGATTATGGGATCCGTCCATCAAGGGGTGGTCATTGGATAGTCATTCTTTGTGGTGGTGTTGACTCGAGTGATCTCTTACATATGACATATAGAAATCGATGATACCATTATTCGATGCATAATACAAAGGTTTATTCTTCCTGATCATGTTCATCTAGGATGGTGGTTGTAATAGTATGTTTTTCAGCACAATAATTATGTGATCATGGAGCATATTGCAATGCATTCTCTATGGGGAATTCTTCCATCAACCCCCTAACGTAGCCAATGAGGGGGGGGGGGTAGTTCCTCCATTTTGATGGCGTATTATCCATTGACATAATTTATCACCAACTCTAATTCTCATTTTATGTTCACGTATTCTATCTGTATCTGTACGGATAGTTCCAAGCCAACGATGAGAGCTTGGTATTCTTCATCATTGTTTATGTAGCCTATAAACAATGATAAATAGTAGAGTAGGACTTCCTTCTATGGTGAAACAAATAAAATCACGAGACTAAACCATTTTTTCTTTGGGGTTTCTATTCTCACTCTAATAGGACTTCGTTAGGTTCCATCAAAGTACATATCCCATGTCCAGGGAGTGGCATGGGTATATTACACCACTTCATTGGGGGGCGAGGGTTCAGTATCTTCTGGTATATTCACTAAGATAGGATGTGTTTTAAGGAATTCATCCAGGGATTGAAATTTCACTTACTAATGTGACACAAATTAAATGTCATATTACTTAATAATGACCTCCAATCTAGCCAAATGTCAAATTAGCATCAGGTGACCAAGGATGTACATGATCAGATCTATACGATGGACCAGTTAGACCTTGTGGTGCTGTTGGTAATGCCTCATCTTTTCCACTGTGGAAATGAGTGTGAGGAAATTCTTCTTGGCATCAATGTGTTGGGTCTCATTACATATCATATTTTAGCTGAGGTAATATAACTATTGTCACTTCACACATCATTCTTCTGTGTCGGGAGGGTGCCAAACGACCATTCCATAGAGGCCACATATAGGATGAGTGGCCTCCCTTCCAAAAGAGGCATCAAGACAGGTGGGTGTAGCTGGTATTTCTTGATACATTCAATGTCTTACTCTCATTAGTCATCCCATTGGTTGGTGAGCCCCTTCTTCATTAGACTTGTAAATTTTTAATCTATTTCAGCCAAGTTGGATATGAATTTTTTAATGTGGGTGAGGTGACCATGTAGTTCCCTTGGTTATTTGAGATTTATGGGGGGTGAAATTTCTAAAATAGAACCAATATTCTCTAGGTAATCCTCAATTCCACAGTGGCATACCAAAAATCCAAGAAACATGTGGGATATTACCCATAAGGCACACATCAGATGATTCACCATTAGAATATTTTGTCACATCTTGTTAAAAATTGTATGAAGATCTATGAAAATAGTACCAATATTCTCTAGGAGTTTCACGATCGGCATTGGGAATTCAAAATTTGGGAAATATTGATTGAGGTATGTAAAATCAATACATACCCTAATATTATTAATATTCTTTTTAACATGTACGTTGTTATCAATCCATCTCAGGTTTTGCACCTCTCAAAAATAGTTTGATTCAATCTACTGGTCGAATTCCTTCTATATATTTGTGGAATGAGAGGTTTTTATCCTCCTGGATTCTAGATTTAATCCTGAATGTCCTTCTGGTAAACCGATATTGTGTGTATCCATATATGGATTTAGTCCAAGAATTTATGTCTAGTTCCATGCAAACTCATATTGATTTTTCTTCAGAAATGTGATGTACATCACTTTCTATTTGAAGGTAATCAAAGAACTAATCAATGTAGGTCATGGGTCTTCTTATGTTCCAAGATTAATTTGTTTTCTCTAATCTATAGAGGTGGAGAAACCTTCCTCGATTTCTAGAGAGGCATTCCGAAGATCATATTCATCCATTTTTTAGTCTTTGGAGGCACATTTTGGTGAAGATGGTAGTATGGGAGCCTCTTTATTAGTATCAAGATGATGGAGTCCATTAGAAGAGAAATCACCATCCCTTGTTGTCCAAGTATTTTCATAGAGATGTCGGATATGATCATTTTTTATTCTGTCACTAGTGATAGGATAATCCTGGACCTCTTGAATTGGATCTATTACTTCAACCCCATTTAGGGTGAGCGCAATGTCATCGTCAAGAATATTATAGGTATTCACAGGGGCATTTCCCAACCATTGGGGGATACAATCTTTTTATCATCATCCATTATTTGTTGGTTGCCTCGCTTTTTATAAAACTCTACTTTAGCGTATTTGGACCCATAGGTCTCAAAGGGAGCGCTATCACCATGAAGTATGATGAAACTTCCATTAATGAGATACTTCAGATGATGATGGAAGGTTGAAGGTATTTTTAGGTTGATATGAAGCCGAAGCCTTTAGATAAGGATATTTTATGTGTTTTCTTCCAATATTACCATGAACTCGACATTTAATGTAAGGTCCCCAAACTAGGTTGTGAGATTGATTTTTTTTAGAGGTCTTTGATTGCATTTATCATAACCTTGGATGGTCATCTTAGTGGGAGACAGATTACCTTTTCCAAGTCCCAAACATAGTAGGGTTAAGACAATGATAATATTGATCCTAGATCTGTTATAAATTAAAACCGTTTGGACATTGATATTATTGAGTCTACATGAAATGTATAAGGGTCTAATGTTCCCCTGAAGGGCCTCTTCTAATTCGTGATCAGAGATTGAGATAACGAAATTAAAATCTGATGATATGGTCTCTACCCAATAGGCCTTGGTTGTAGAGACTTCTATCTCTAAATCTTGTGGGCTCTGAAGAGAATCAACAAGTGCCTCCTTGAGTTGTTTTGAAAGATGGAGTGCATCGACGACTATGATCTTGGATTGGACTGAAACCAACTATTTTATAACATCATACATTTGTTCCAAAGGATGAAATTTCCTAATAAGGGGCCACTCCAAGGCTTGTGGAAGAGTATCAGAATTTCTTAGGTTATATGAACCTTGTTCTTGTGAGGATATTTTTAGAGCATATGCTTTCTGTAGAACATGTCATACTAGACTTCCCCTTTTTTGGGATGATTAGGATGATCTTCTGCTAGTTTTCCATGCAATACAATCAAGTGTAGATGACTACAGAAGGTTTCTGGGACACCTCCCTGCCCATATTGGTCTCAATGGAGCATGTTTACATGATTCCATTCTACATATGTATTATATATAAGGGTATGACCAGAAATTGAGTATGTACCCATCGGTGGTGTCCTCTAAATCCTAGACTATGGAACATGTGACCACCATTCCCCAGTTATGTGCAGGAAACTCAAGATCATGTGATAACAACTCATCGAAGAAGGGGTATAAAATGTGTATTTCATTGATATAATTAAATATTAGTTCATCATCCAATGAGGAATCCATTTAGTGGGGTGGTTCTCACGCTGCAGATGCCACATGGAATAAATCTTCAAGAGGTAACCCCTATATCAGAGGAGAATATGATTGTTCCTCTTCTATTTCATCCTACTTCTAGTGGTCACGACCACCTTTGGATGGAACATTTGAAATCTATTTATTGGGTGGGGGAGCTACTTTTGGTTTGTCCAGCTCTGCTCTCAGAGTTGTGTGGTCTCGATAAACTGTCCTTTGAACCATCCAATGTTCAAATTTTTGCACATATCTTGTTGGGACCTTCTTCCAATCACACTATACTTCTTTTTGGACTATGGTTATGCAAGCCACCTGCATTGGGGAATTATCTAGCACCATTTTTCAAGAATCATTCGTGCCATAAAATATATCATTGAATATGGTACAATTATAGATAATATAACCCACCCTTCTAAGGAAATGGTTGTAATTAGGTTGTTTAGTGAAGTTGACCACATCAAGCTTCCTGGTTTATGGAAGAGTGAGCATGTTATTTTCTATAACTTCCATGAAATAACCAAGGGCCAATTCATTCTGGATGGTGTGCACCTAATTCATCCATTTTTCAAATCTTGGATGACCCTAATTTCTCTATGCTTTTAGATGAGGATGATTTCGTGGTTGTTGTCACTCGATAGGATTTACTGGATGGTTCAGGGCCTACCTAGGTATTTTGATAGATTCCACAACTGGCTTAAGAGTGATAGCTAGAGATTCCATTTTGGTTGTCCTTTTTTCCTATGTTTTGTGCATGAGTTGGGAATTGTATCAGGTTCATTTAAAGAAATCTTCCAAATGTTGGGTTGTTTTAGGAAACTCACAGAATTGTTTTAGATATTTCATTTGAATGAGGGGCATCTACAACTCATCCCAAATAATTTATGCATACAGTTCCAGAAATTTCTCTTGCGATAGTGGCATTCTAAGTGAATAGGTCAAACTCATCTATCATTATTTGAAATCAGACACCCTCTTATTTTGAATTATTTTAATTTTATCAGGTTGCTGATCATTGTATTCCATAGTATCAAACTTAATTTATAAAAGAATTGATGATGGAGGTCTTCCCTTACTAACATAGATCGTGTTGGTAGACAACTATACCTAATGAAGGTTGGCCCCATCGAGGTCTGTATGAAACATCCCATCCTGGTTGCCTCTTGTGAATCTCAAGGGCCCATCATTAGCCAACATCAGGAAACAATGTGTGTGAAATTCTATTCTAGTTCTACCATGCCGTCAATGTTATAGAAGATAGTATTTAAAATCGTGGGTAGAGTTTGGGTACCATCGACCAATTAAGGATATGGATTATTTTTTGGATACACATGCATGTGCGGCCCATCCATGGATTCCATTTGAGTATCCATGGACTCGATGATGTTAAGGTTCTCTAGTGGCACTAATATCTTTTCCATCTCCCATCTCAGGGGAGTTCATGGGGGTTGATGTGGTGGCCCCACTTTTATCTCCTACTGAATTTTGATTCATCCCATGACTGAATGGTTATCCTAGAAAGGGAGAGGTTGTTTCCCTAAATGAGGGAAGTCATGATCATTTTGAAATAACTCATGTATGTGGGTTAGATTCCTAGAACTATAGAAAATATTATATTTAGACATCACCATTAATGGTAGATCAACTATTGAAGGGATAAAATTTATCTTTACTTAGAGATGATTCATTGTGGGAATAGTTTTCCTGAGTAGCTCCTCATTCAGTTTCCAAATATCTTATATTTAACTCTACCACTATGATAATCGGGCCTCTAGGGAAAGAACCTAACTTCTCTTTAGAGGTGATCAGGATGTGGTTGTACCATTCCCTTTGGCAGTATTCCATTGGGGAGGTGGAAACTCAATAGTTGTAACTACCTTGTTTTGGAGTCATCTCTAGTTCCTGGTGTGTTTATCTTTATTCAGTGCTTTCAAGTCACCATCCTCCCAAGGTATATCTTTTTCTCACTGGCCTCTATATTTTTCTTAATCAATAACTTCTTTATTGAGAATGAAGACATTCAAGAAGTCGTATCAGGAAATTTGGTTTGTTCCATTTCTTTCAATATAAAAGGATTATTATGAGCTATCTTATATAGGGTTATTATTCAAACTCTTGGACATGTTTGGTTGTTTTTTCATTCAACCTCGACAGGGTCTAAATATATTCTTCATGCGTTCCTCCCATTTTGGTTCATGAACAATGACACTAAGGGGGTTTCTGGTAGAGGTTATCGAACGAGCCCCGACCAATATGGGTTTTTATTGAAGCAAGAGGAGTTGGTGAAATACTGACCATTGAATGATATCTCTCAACCAATGGAATATTGATTCACACAATTGTGGTGATGATGATGAAAATACCCCCATCACTATGGGGTTGGGGTCATTTGGGCCATAGAAGGAACTGATTGGTCTAATTTTTGTGGATTTAATGGATCTGGTTAGGGATTTGGTGACTCCTTGGATGGATATGTATGTACAAATCCCCCCAACCCCATAGGTTGCGGTTGTTATAGGATCACCAATGATGTCTTCAGGGTTATCTTAGGGGATGATGAACCTAGGGATGTTTATTAGGATATAAATTCCCCCATCCCAGTAGGATGGGTTTCTCTTACAAATTTTATCTATGTGTCCCAAATCGTCTATGGAATTGACGATGCAAGAGGTGTAAGTGGTGGTATATATTCCCCGGACATATGGGATGATCTGCCCTTGGATGGATGATAATGTATATGAAATTTCGGCCTTCTTGTGGTGGTGAAGTTGTGCTCGCTTAGTAGTTAGGTGTGATGGTGACCCATAATGAGAATCATTTCTTAGGGGAAGTTGTCTAGGTGATCTCAAAATTGGTATTCATGTTTAAAATGTATTCTTATTGTTTTTAAGGGACTAGTTGAAGTCATATTGGCTATCCTTTGTATCCTTCTGTAATGTATGGTCACTTTTGGAGTTGATGCATTCTGTTGTAGTGACCTGCTAGCCTGAGAATTTCCTGGTCCCCTGATCTTACTAGATGATATAACATTGCATGATTCCAAACACCAGGGTATTTACTATTAAAAGGGTGAGGAAACATGTAATTCTCTAAATTAAACCCATCCTCGAATACATATTCATGTCGTGGCCTCAAAGATCTACTGTAAAATAGTTGTGATGCATTGGGATAAATCATGTTGTAGAATTGAGATGTTCTTTTCCGGTTCTAGATCTCAGCTCTTGGAGATAGAAGCCAAGTCTTGATGAAAATAGATTATATTAATCATCTGAAGGGGAAACTCGTATCCGGGATAAGGGAGATGTCAACCCTTGAGTCATTGATGAGTGGCCCATATATTCTGGAATAGATAGGGAATGTACTCCTTCTCTATCTCATCTTGGATATCATAGTTAGTAGAGTGGGGGGGAGTACATGATAGGGAGGTTTTTTTCAGGTAACTCTCTCCATATTTCAATGTATTCTTCCTCCTCACCAGACATACATAACTCCATCTGGTCATTCCATAAAATATGGTTCTGATGGTCTCATACTGATGGGAGTGGGGTGCTGTTAGTAGTTGTTAGGGAACCATATACAGTTTACCCTAATGATTCAAGCCCCTCTCTATACGATGATGTTAGATTTTGAAACACCTCTTCATAAGGAGGTGTCCAGGAAAGGATAATACTTCCTTTTCCATGGGAGATATCATCATGGGGACATTGACCATGGTGGATATCAGGAGTTGAGTCCATGTGATCCATCTCCACACTACAATGGGGAGGACTATCATGGTAATGAATGAATTTGGAGTCCACTTCGATAAAAGAGTCGATAGACCATTGTGGTGTTGAGAATGTATCTCAAACAACCACATGGACACTAGAATTGGGCATATTAGGGATATGGGTCATCTTCTTTGTCGGGTTCTAAATATATCGATATTCCTTTAGAAGTTTTGCAGGGTTATGAGCCTATTGTATGATGGCTTCCAGACCATTTATATAATCGTATGTCGCTTCAAGAGTTTGATCCCACGGTTGCAATGCTATTGGAGTATGTCAGTAATCCATCTCATTATTGACAGGTATATGATCCTGTCCTAAGGCATGTTCCACTCTCACGTGGTGAGTCTTATTCATGATGAGAGCATGAGCCTGATCTTGAGCCTTTGGGATATTTCATCGCACTTTTATAAAAAGAATATGTGCCTACCCTAAGGCATGTTCAACTATTACTTGGTTGGCCACGGTTGGATCAAGAATATGGGCCTTGTCTGAATATGCATTCCTTTCCAAAATATGTAGAAGGACCTAAATAATGGGAGAAAGAATATGAGGCTCCTCCTCTATTTCCTTGAAATGATTTTGGTGTAGCCATTCATCAGTGGAAGAAGAAATATGCACCTTGATTCCATGATATGATGGAGTATTCCTAGAAGAGACACTAACAAGAATATGAGCTTGTCCTGAGGCTTATTCCATTCTCACTTGGTCATCCTCATCCAGAATGAGGGTATTTTCCTGATCCTGGCCCTTTGGAAATTACTACCAGACTTCTTCAACAGGAATGTTCCCCTGTCTTGAGGCATGTGTTACTCTCTCCTAATGATTCCTAGATGGAATAGGGATATGAACTGGTCTGATTCCTCACCCTTCATTGGAATATAGATATAATCTTCCTTGATGGGAGAAAGAGTATGTATTTTCTATGGTATAGACACTTTTTCATTATGATAAGATTGTTGTGCTATCATGTCTATAGGTAGAGAAGTATTATCATGTCCCTTCATCTACAATAGTTCGGGAATATACCAGTAGAGTTTAATAGTTGTTGCTTAAAAGTATAGGCATTTTAGAAAAGTTTATATAGCGATACAACCCTGCACATTTCCTGTCACCATGATGAAATGGAATATGTATTATATTGATGTTGGGATATGCACCCACTTATGTCCTTCTAATGGAACTAAAGTATGATTATGGGATTCTTATACAGGTTTAGGAATATGATCCTCCCCTGTACTCATTGCTAGAATATGCTTGTTGACTTGTTTAGAGAGAGCAGGCTTCAGGTTGGTTATTGCCTAAGCATGAAGGTAGCCATCGTCAATAGGGGCATTAATATGAACCCTCTCCAAGATATCTGACACCCTTCTCCTCCAATGAGTCTTCCTTATAGACCATACATGGGCATCATAGGGGGCCTTATGTCAGATGGTATCCACAACAGATGATTGAGGGGTACCGATGAGATGGTGTCATAAAGGTGGTTAGTAGGAGCCCTCTTGGGTGCTCTTGAACCTAAAGGGAGCTGTCTATAGCTTCTTGGTCCACATTCATTTGATATGGAAGGTGGCAGTTATCACACTCCGGTGATAATCACCTAAAGCTTCTGTTTCTGGAGATTAGAGCAATGGATTTAGCTGTAGCCTTTTGTGTGTAATTTGGACTCACTGGTCACCATGTTTGGAGAACTTGACAAGAAACCTCCATGGTTGGGATAGTACTATAACCATGGTACTCCAAAACCAATGTATTTTCCACCTTCCATTGGGGTCATTGTGTTAGAGAAATTGTATTGTGAGCTACAAAATTTTAGGTCATTGATTATTTTCTAGATCCAATGAAAGATAATGATGGTATCATCTGAAATCAAGATGCTAAAGCCGTATGTATAGTTACACATATTACAAAGAACAAGGTTACTAATTAGTGTAGTATTGTAGTCCAAATATTCTCAATCAATTATTCATGGTTAACTCATTTGTTATTTTATTCCCAATTTGGCTATTTTGCTCACTTCAATCTATCAAAATTAGGATGGACTTATGAGAACCGTAGTCAGAGAGGATAATTTATAAGATTATGTCTGTCATATTGTTTTTATTGGATTTTGAAAAAAAGTGTCCTGACACATCATAACCCGATTTTTCTATCATTATAGATAATCAAGTTTATTTTATCATTTTGTTTTAATATAGGGGAAAAAATTCCCTGATGGGTAATAACTATTTTTTTTTAAATTGGTGTGCTTCATGTCAGGTCCACCATTACTATTTAGTTAGGATTTCATGAACATGGAATGGTTTCTCTCATCTAGGTACGATTATCACTTTTCTAAGAAACTCCCAATGGTTCCCCCATCTATAGCTAAGTATAGACGTGATTTATAAAGGTCGAAGATCATTTGGGTTTTCAGGGACAATGAATCTTGTGAATTCACATTGGTTAAGAAGATGGGAGGTCGATCTCATCACACACTCTTTAGGGAAGTTATTTCCTACTATGGGACCCTCTTAAATATTAAATATATGTTTTTAGATCTCTTTTTAATCTGATACGAGACATGTTACCCTAAAAAAATGGTTTATCTGTTAATTATACCATTAAACAAAGAAAGGGACCCTCATTAATGGATCCATCTATATGTATCCAAGGTTCTTAATCCATTACCCTTGATGAGAATATCTACTTTGTGTGCTATAACTACATAACCAAGTAATTTAGAATGTGATGTCATTTGAAAAGGTGTTTAATATTTAGAAGAGGGGATTGAGTCATTATGAGGAATCCTGCATATCTGGGATATTGTAGGAATCAAAACCCATGTAGTTCTTGATGCTCTTGGGACTCGACCCATGGTATATTCCCTTATATGAAGGGGTATTCATTCATGATGCCTAATGAGGTCTTCATTCACATCTTCTAAAGCCCATGTGATCCAAGCTTGGTGTGAGAAACAAGAGATATAGATGATCATCCATATTGTTTATGTGTATAGAACTCATGTACTAGGGTAATCATTGGGGTGTTTGGTATAAAGCTCGGTCCATGAAAAGGCATCCTATGTATTCTGAGTGTGGCAGGAATCAAAGTCACCATAGTTTGGTTTATGCTGGGGCTTACTCAATAAGGCCACCCTATTGAGTAGGGCTAACATGATAAGGATAGATGATGTTATCAAGCCCTGGGATACCTTATTAACATGGAATTATTCTTTGGAGGGTGTTTCAAGACCCAGTTTACATGTCCTTGGAGCCATCATGTGACTTAACTTGATACATATGTAGGATATGACAAGAGCCAGTGTGACACAGTTTAAAGGATGCCACGTATGTTGACCGAGACCTCCAAGAGACATCGTGAGACAAGTTCGATGTATTGGATGGATGTTGAGAGTCTCATCTCACTTTCCCATAGGGTGTCATGATATCTTGGTTAGTGTGTCCATATGCTTTCGTGAGACTAATCTAACATGGAGGATTCCACTATATGGGTCAAGTAGTGTGTCTAAAGAATATTTTGAGACTCGGGTGATAGGATCAGAGGGTGTCATGAGATCAAAGTGGTGTTCGCGGGGGACCATGTTACTTTCTCTAACATATATAGAGTATTTTTTGTGTCCCAAAATGTTTGTTTATGGATTTTTGTGAGATATGGGTGACATTTCATAGCATTTTTGCAGTTCTTAGGATAAATGATGTGAAGCACGTGAAGGATTAATAAGCATGTCCTTCTAATAAGTCTTCTACTATTGATCTGAGTTCTCATCCTTGTGTTATTAATACCTTGGTTTTATTCAGTTTTAGTTTGTCTTGGATCCCTCTTGATTTGGTGGGCTTATAGGGTGTTCTTCACATATCCTACTAGTGATACATCATGTGATCTATGAATGATCACATGAAGTGATTTATGACAAACTCATGATTACTATGGATGCCCGATGATGTATTACCTGATTGAAGGCTAGTTGATCATGTGATTAGTTTCTCTGAAAAATCCGTTGTGATCTTGTGGACTTTTCCATTCAAGAAAATACTTGACATAGTTGCTGGTGCCCAAAAAATCCAACCATTTCTTCCTGTTGGAGTGGGGAATTTATAGGAATAGCCACCCTGAATTATCTGGGATTTATATGGAGAATTTATAGAGATTATAGTCTAGATTTGGTTAAAGGGCCCTAAAGCCACATGGCTTTTAGAGTTTCTGTTGTGGATTACTCTGAGTACATAACCATATTTCTATCGATCATGAGTCTCTTCAATTGAATATTAATTTTGGAATTATTTAAGTTTGTCGAATAGTTTTTTGATAATATGGTCATGTATAAGGATTTTTAGGTTTTATCATTAACATGTCTAAGGGACTTCTAAAGATATGATTACCTGTTGGAGGGAACTCATGAGGCCTTTGGAAACTCGTCTGGGGTCTTCCGAGAAACTCAGATAGATTTTTCAAGGGTCTCATAGGGCCACACCACAATGTTTCAAGTTGTGTCGCATGCCTTTATGTGATTGTGTTTTCCTCCCACATCCACCCATTTATCTCTTTCATTTTATGTGACAATTTTTGGGAGGTTTTGTGAGATTTCACAAGCAATGTTTATGATTTTTTATGTTGTCTTGCTTGACCAATTTGGTTAATACAGATTGTTCACAAGAATGTATTGGAATGGTCTATGCCTCATACCTTAGAGCGTCTAAGGGGATGTCTGGACATACCTGAGGACTTCTGTGTGATAAATCTAACAAGCCATAGGGCATCCTTGAGGTGACATGGCCAATTCACTAAATACTCTAGGTGTCTTGTAGGGCACTTCGTGTGTCCTTTAGTGACCACAAAAACCTCTTACCTCCTCATATTCAACTCTTTCCTTTTATTCCACAATGTTTCGAAGATCATGTGATCTTACCTAGATATCACCATGGGATTCTATTCATCCCAATGATGATTTGGTGTATGAGCATTACAACCACTTTGGGTTTCACTCTTTGAATATCATCCCTCTTTGCCTTTGAAGGATTTTGGTTGGTTTTTAATGAACTTGCCTATGACAAACCATGCATCCTCTTTCGACTATCATCTTGTGGCCATCGATTATCGAGAGGGCCTTCATAAGAGCAAGAAGGTTCAATGGAGGGGCATCTTCGGGATGTGTCGTTGGTTTTGTGCCATGCATAGGTACTTCTCTTCACCTTGAAATGATTACGTAATCATGAGCCCTTTATAGGCACGTGTTATCCATGGATATCATCCATCCTCTTCTTTCATTGATTCTGTTGGGAAAATGATACGCATATTCAGGTATTTCATCCATTGTGATTTTGGTGTCACTAATTTGTAGAGCATAAAAATGATGCTGAATATTTAAGGATGATACCATGAATCTTGTATCATTACCCAAATATAATTAAATAATATTCTAATATTTCTAAAAATCTTTTGTTTTCATAAGCTTATGCTATGATGATTTATGAATAATCTTATGATATTTTTTCATATGTATGTATGGATTTAAATAGGTTATGTGTGGGATAAGATGTATGTAGCCCTCCAATGCATATTTTCATTATTACTATCTCATAGATAAATATTTTATTCATGACCCTTATTTCATGTACACAACATTTAGTAATTACCTATTCATGTTATGACATATCAATATTTTTTATGGACCTTATTTGATGTCCATAATTATATGTATCCACATGATTACATATTTTTAACATGATGAGTGGACCTATTGGTGGTTATACATGTTCATAATGTTTTGATTCCATATGTTTATGAAAATATCACACTGTTATGTTTTATGCTCTTATTATGGGATATGTCTCATTAATTTGGATCATACACATTTAAAATGTTGTAATAAATCCATTAATTTAAGACTCATGATTTTTCATAATGATTGATTTTTTATGATTTTTAAAATATATGATCATGTTTTCATACACTTGTCCTTATGTCACACTCACATAATAACAGTGATGGATAACTCCCATGTTTAACATTACATAACATCTATACTCACCACCTATTATATTTACACATTCCTCATGATATGAAGGAGTAAAACATATTTGATATGTATATAAGGGTTCTCGATGTAAATAATGTTGTGTGAGATGTTGAATATCATTAATGAAAATAATATGTTTATATACCTAGTCTTTATAGATAATAAACCATGACTATCCTTAGGAATATATTATTTTGATATGTATGGAAAATTTTATCAAAAAAATATGTATAATTTATGTATGCGATTCAAGGGTTTCAATAGTTTTATTAGAATAAGGTTTGTTTATTTTTAGACATTAGTATTAGAAAATATTGGAGAATACCATTTGTATGAACTACACTTATTGTGAGTTTATAAGAAGGTGAAACAATATACGAAATGTGTTGAATTATTTTCTTATTATATGGATGATTACTCAAGTTAGAGGTCTTAAAACACTTATTTTATCCATTTTGGTTTTATTAAATGGATAGAACAAGCATTAATCTTATTATAAATAAATGTGAAGGACAATGAAATCATTTTCCTCATAATAAACCAAACGGTGTTGGATCATGAATGAAAAATTTAGTGGTAATTCATACCAAAAGCTCTCAATAAATGAATAATGATACAAATATTTTTGTACATTTGAATTCAAAAATGATCAGGAAACAAGATATAGATTCCATTAAAATACAACACCCAACTTCCATTTTTGGTTATTCAAATCCACTTATTCTATCAAAATTATATATTATATTCCCTAAATCTTGGACCATGAGAATTTAATTTTTGAATTTTATCAAATTGAAGGTGATGTTGATCAATGGGGTAAAATTACCATGAAAATTATATAAGAAGAAGATATAAATTACACTAAATTAAAGGTTTTTAAGAATATATTTCTCGATAAGTTAATTCTTCATACACTTCATTAATAAATGGAGACAAAACTTCTATAATTTATGCAGATGATTAATTAATAGATCCATACAAATAAAGAGAAAATTAAAAGACATTGGATGTACACTTATGGTTTAATTATAAACACATGAAAAAGTATTGATCACTTATATAATGAAATGAAACCAAGTCTATAAATGGAATAATGAATAAGTGAATTTGTAATAAATAAATATATTATTTGGTGTGAATTAATGGTGTAAAATGATGCTAGAATCACACAATATAATTATTTTTGTGACAGAAAAAGGAAATGGTGTTTCATGGGAACTCCAGTGGTATGTCACATGGTGGGAAGTTGATTCCAACACCAACTTTTAAAAACAATGGTATTAAGCACTCATGTAATTTCCTAAATGAAATGAGATGTTTTTTCAAGTAAGGGAAGCATGGTCACTAAGATTTTGAATGTCACATGGAATAAGTATAAATATGGAAATATAGGGAAATAATGTTCAAACTAAAGTACCTACTACTATTCGGTTCTCCAAAATTTAAGTATTTTCATCATTACATGAATCAATTATCACATTCATGGTTTATTGAGGTCAATAAGCCTCATAATCCACTAATGTAAAATGGAAAATTGAAAGATCAAGTAATTATAATTTTTTAAATGGTTCTTGAGAATGAAGTGGATAATGGTGTACTTTTTATCCACTATTGAAAAAAAGATATATTTTTTGAGTAAATTCCTCTTCACTCATTTATTGAAAAATAAAATTGAAAGAGTATCAAATCACAACAACAATGATTTGGTGCTATGTTATCATTGAAAAATATTATTTGTATGATGATTACATATCAATTCTATAAAACATCTATGGTAAATGTTTTTTGGAATTTTCATTCTAAAACTCAAGATATTCTCAATATAGTAAAATTTTATGTGATATTTATAATTTATTAGAAGTATTTTTATAGATCCCATACAATTTTCAAGGATGTGAAGTCACATATGATATTTGTAATTGTCCAGAAGTAAATTACATCAATTATTTTGGTGTTACCACATATTAATGAAGGGTATTTATCTCAAATGGTTGGGGAGAAACTCAATAGTGATGATAAGAATATTTTTCATGAAGATGAAATTGTATTCCCAATGTATTTATTATTATTAAATATAATCATGATTTTTAGTTTTCAATATAAATATTACCTATTGATACCCTTATATCATGGAATTTATAACAAATTGACCCAGTTAAATTGTGGGAATGTAAGATGATACTCCATGAGAATATTTAAATGGAATTCACAAGTTCGAGTACATCACCATGGGATTCACATATTCTTTTTTTAAGAAGAAATATGGGTCAAAACATCATTACATTAAATATTTCTGATTTTAAAAGATCAATATGAAAAATAATTACCTTATTGACCTATTGATAACTTGTTTTATCAATAATGAAATTCTCAATAGGTTTCTATAATTGATCATCATACTGGATATGATAAATTGAGGGTTAATATGAAAGGTATACCAAAGAGAATCATCATCTATGAAAATATGTATTAATTGTTTTGTACTCTTAATAAATTATTTTTATATATAATCAATGATTAATGATGAGAATGATTTTTATGTGATGAATTTTTGAAAAATGTATTAAAGGAAAAGTTCCTTGTAAAATTCATTAGTTGTGGAATTTGGACAAAGAAAGATTATTTATTAGGTAATTAAATCATAAGAGATGGAATATAATTGGATATATCAATAAAATATGTTTTCAAATAATGTTCTAGACAAACAATGATAATATAATTATATAGTTTTATTTGGGTTGAGAGATACTACCAATTTTTTTTGATAAATCTATCACAAATATCATATCCAATCAACCTGTTTTTTAGATTAGGAACCCATGTTTCCTGGGAGAGAAGAAAATGATGATAATTTCAAGAGATGAAACTAATGTTGTTCAGTGAACCTATACTAAAAAAGAATTGTTTTTGAGAATGGTATTTTATAAATAGTGATACATCGATGGAGGGACCATGATGTGTCCTCATACCAAATTATATTGTGATATCATATTCCTCACACTAATTTATGGTTCATTAGAAAATTAACCAACAAATTATTGTGAGTCCGAAGTGGTAATTTATTCATTGAAGATATAGAATATTTATCTATATGGTGAATGGTATGGTAAATATAATGATCATAAAATAATTAATTATATATTGATAGATAAATAGTTGAGTGTATCCCCAAGATGATATTCGTAGTTGATCAAGGATTATGATTTCTTAATATATTAGAACACCTATAATTTAAATAAGGCCGGTAATGCTTAAATAGGATGGACCATATTATTTTTTCATAATGAGTATTAAAATTAATATACTACATACGTATTACTAGAAGATTAATATAAAAAATTAGATGGAAGGAGAGAAATCCAATAATTGAAATACAAAAAATTCAACGATCTATACAAGTAATGATTGAATAGGAATTGAATGTTGATTTATAACTAAAAAATATGGTTTGAAATGTTCCTATGTTAAAAATTATTATTATGGAATGATAATATTCAATAACCATGTATATTTCCAATCAATGAAACCCTTAAAGGACTAATTGGATGAGGCTCATCGTACATTATTTTCTGTTAAACCTAGAAGTCTAAAGATGTATATAGGTATCAAAGAGTATTTATAGTAGGGAAAATAAAATTAACTATTTCATAGCATATATCTCAATGTTTGGTATATAATTAAGTTAAGTATAAGAGAAAAGACCTCTTGGAGGATGTTACAATAATTACCCATACTAAAATGTAAATGGGAAAGCATTACTATCGATTTCATTATTAGAGTCCAAAAAACATCTAAATCCCATAACAGTATTTGTATTTTTGTTTAAATCCTTATGAAGATGGAATATTTCATTTCTATTACAGAAGATATATCTCTTGATTCTATTACTAGGATAAACATTAAAGAAGTAGTATGGTTTTACTCCACGATCATGACATTTATTATGTGGAATAACTGGGGAAAATATTATATCCTAGAAATAATGTTTTATAGAAGGAGACTACTGACTTAGTTAATTCTCTGTTTTTTAAACATACATTTGAAGAAGATTTGTTGGTACATGAGGATATGATTAGGTAGATGTATCATCATTTATTTTTATTAGATTGATGTAACATTGACTCAAAAAATATTTTTAGTGGGTATATTTTTACAAAACTATATTTTTACTATATTTCCCTTAAATTAATTTTATATTTTATTTCTTTATTTTTTTGGAAACACCAAGCATAAACGAACCTCGATATACTATTGAAATAAAATTATTAAACTTGATTGTTATGACAAAGACATTAGATTAGTGAGATTCAAGATCAATAACTGAATAATGTAATGTATCTATAAACATTTTCTTATTTGAAATTAATTTTACAAATTATTAGGAAAGAAATACTCTATTTTTAATGTAAAAAATGAAATCACAGTTATTCTAAAAGACAATTTTTAAATATTGAATTATTTTATATATTATATGTTATTTTTACAACTAAACTATTATTTTTAGAAGATATATTTTTATTGAATTTTAGAAAATTAATAATCAATAATATTTTAATTATCAATTTGTAAAAAATAAAGATAAAATAATTTGAATTAATAACAAATATTTTTTCATAATTTAATTTTATATTGTAAAATATATTTTAGCGTAAATTGAATTAGTAAGTACTGATGATTGGTTGTAATAAAAATTTAAGGCAGTATATTCAATGAAATAAATTAACATTCATGCAATGTTTTTTACTTCGCATGTAATAAGAATAAATTAATTTTTATGCATAAAAAATGAATTTTTAAATGTTTTTCATTATATTTTTCACACATTCGTTAAAATGAATATCTACCACACAATCAAATTTAATCTGATTTTTACCTTATTTGGAATATTAATTTCGAAATTTATTATTGTGATCAATTACATATTTCATTATAATGAATTCAAAAAGATGTAAAAAATCATTACTATAGTAATGGGTTAAACTAAAAAGATATGAGTTTCAGTGAGAAAAAATATATCTAACTATTGTGTTATAAAATTATTTCGATCCAATAACATACTATATCAAAACACGATTCAGTATGGTTCCATATTCCAATGTGAGCTACATAACTATATTTTTATAGTTTTAATAATTGTAAATGTGCCACTCCCCTCACAAATAACAGGGAACCTCCTCTAAACTCTTGTGCACACTACTTGAGGCCTTTACATTGACCAATAATTGGTCAAATATTATACCAAATAATTATAAATTACTCTGATGTGTTTTTCATCCAAAAATATCCATCCATGTACCCCTAGAATTATTTTAAAAGGAGGATACCCACAGAAGTGGTATATATTGTTACAAAACATTTAAATATTATTTTTATTCAATAATGATCAAATGTTGTGTAACTATATTTATACGATGAATTAATTATATTTATTGTATTTTTATGTATGCATGTTATTTGTAATGGGATATTATATCTCTTACCCATCCTTTGGAAAATGATAACATCGATCATACATATGTAACATATTGTTACATGATTTTAGGTATTACATGGACCTAGTTTGATATACGTTTGGTTAGGGATTGTTTTGGGGTTTTTTGGTGTAATTTAGATAATTTTGGAAGCCCTTTAGTTTGTGAATACCTAGTGCACGGTTTGAGAAAATTGTATGGTTTTTCCCTACAAACAATTTCCATTTTAATGGTGCTCAAGAGGGGGTACACAGTTTGTCTAAATCCTACGGCCAGACCCTCCAAATAATGTAGCATTAACAAGTGGTTATGTTCATGGTTTCATCATAGTTAACCAAACTTTGATGCCACCAAGGATAAATAATTAACCCTAGATAGTATGGTCATATGGTCAGGGCGCATGGTTTGATTAATGTGAAACCCTCTAAATGTAACCAATAGTAAAAGATTTAATTGCACCAAAAATTTATTTTAAATTCCCGAAACCCTGTTGAAGTTTCCTATCTTACCCATTCAACCCAAACTCGATTTCTTTGGATATAAAGGCTTTTATGAAGATTTTTTCGATCCTCTAACCTATTATCTTGGTGTGGAAAATCTTGGTTGATCACATTTAATCTAATCAGGTAATTGTATCTTTTCTCTAATAGTTTCTCCCCATCTCTCCTTCTACCCTCCATATAGTTTAATGGATCATCACATAGTATATGTATCTAAACTTTGTTTAACTGGATCTTGATTCTAGGTTTGATTTCTTCAACTCTCAACCCTTTATTCTTAATTGGTGGATCATGTTGTTGGTTTTAGTATCCTTTTTTTAATTTTGATCTTGAGTAGGAGTATTTGACTGATGATATCCCTATACTTTTCCTCAAGTTTCACAACATTCTTCATTCTTATTTCTCTTATTTTCCACTAGTAATAGGGATTTATTTTTCTACTAATTTGTGTACCTAGTAATCAGCATATATATATTCCTTCTTAATGTATGGAACCATATTAATTGAAATACTTGAAGACTCAGTTGGATTATTTTCTGAAGAAAGGTTTCTTATGCTCGTGTGTCTCACCATGGGAAGAACATGTTCTCTTTACAAAGAAAGCTGATTGGGCACTTCAAATTTGTTCTGATTATTAGAATCTCAGTCGATTTATAGTAAATAAAAAGTCTTTTTTGACTTAGATGGATATTCTATTTGACTAGTTGATAGGGGTGAATTGTTTTAAGAATATTTCCCTTCATTCCAGTTTTTGCCTATTGAGAATAAATGAATATGACATTCATAAAGCTTCCTTCTAGAGATGGTATAACCGTCATGAATTTATTTTTAAGACATTTATTTTAATAAATTCTTACCTAGGATTTAATAGAGTAATGAATATGATATTTCATGAGTACCTTTATATGTTCATAGTGGTATTTGTGGATGATATCTTGGTTTACTATCGGTCTGAATTGGATCATGTGTGTCATCTGATAGAAAATCTAGAAATTTTTAGAAAAATGAAAATCTATCCAAGCTTTCCAAATGTGATTTTTGGATTTTGAATGTGAATTTATTTTGAAATGTGTTCTAAGTACATGGAATCCCATTAGACCATGAAAAGGATAAATTAGTTATAACATGGGAACAACCAATATTTTTTCAAGATTTAGAGATTCTTAGGCTTATCGGGGTACTATCATTGTTTTGTAATTGATTTGACAAATTTTGATTATATAATGAACTATCCCTCTCCGAATGGGGTGAAGATATCTTGGGATGAAAAATATTAGTGATATTTTTTTAAGTTGAAAATAATTTTGAATTATAAACTGTTTTAACCATTCTAGTGGTTTTGAAGGTATTGTTTGCCTTATATGATGTATCATGTTTGAGTTTGGGTTGAGTTCTTATTTAGGGTGATCACGTTGGAGGTTATGGTTCTCAAAATCATAGGCCACACAAAAATAATTTTCCAACCCATGACACAAAACAATAATCCATGATGCATAAACTTATTATTTGGTGACATTACCATTTTAAATAAAGGATTACCATGTTTTCTAATTACAAATTCCAATGTTATATCTTATGTCAAAAATATTTCTATCCTAATCATAGGCATTTGGTAGAGTATGTGTAGCCATTTGATTTTGACATTGATTATACCATGGAGAAGACGTATATCAAACCTCTCTTTTCATATATGTATATTACATCACTTTTCTAGAATACTCAATACCTTACATAGACACACACCCAAAGACCATATTAGTTTAGTGAATTTGGAATCACGGAATACGTTATTATAATTTAGGAAAAGATCTTAAAAATATCCCATAAATATATTCACCTTTAGTACCCATAACGAAAACCATTATATATAACCTATGAAAATGAAAACATAATAAAAAGGGTGAGCTCAGATATTCAGTAAGGGTAAACAAGGGAGCCATGTAAACCTATTCACGAGCATAAGGGTATGAGAACATGATCATGAAAATAGAAGATAATTCCTTATATGCCAATGATCATAAATATGAACCATTGAATTTATATTGGAAGTTCATAAGAGATGAATCATATGTAAATATAGAACATAATCCATGAAAACATGATATAAGAATAGGAAATAGAATTTTTCACACACATAAGCATATAGTTTTGATTTCTATAGTAGTCAAGGCATCACTTCCAAGTCAATCTTAGTAGTATGGATTCACTCCCTATACCATATTGGCAGTCAAGGTCCACTTCCATAAAAATATTAGTGGTCATGGTTCACTTCCATTATCATCTTATAGTCATGTCTAACTTCCATAACTATCTTTGTAGTTATGGTCACTTCCATAATCATCTTGGTAGTCATACTCCACTTCCATATCCATCTTGGTAGTCATGGTTCACTTCCATAACCATATTAGTAGTCATGGATCATTCACATGGCCATATTAGTTGTCAAGGATCACTACCAAGATAATATTAGTATATCTTAAGAGATATAAGTCTTTAACCAGTGTATTAAAGGGAGATATAGGTCCCACCCATCTTATAATTAAATCATACATACATGTTCCACGATATCATAAACAATCATACCATAACGCTTAAAATCAAATGGGTGTCATAAACATGTATTCAAATCATAAAATATATAAAATATACATGTTTCATTCTTATTTTATCAAAATAATATCCCACAAAAATATATAGGATTCTTAAAAATCATGCACTCAAAAATTAAACCATTCAGAGAATTAAAATGAATCGTACTCTTGAACAATAACGAAATATGTGATATTATAAGGGGAAGGATTTTTAATGATCACTTGGAACGCAAATATTCAATAAATATAACCATCAAAAACATAAAAAAATTTCAAAAATATTTTATTTGAATCCTCTTGGAAAATATATAAAGGAATCATGACAAATCATTTAAAATAGTTATTGAGGAAAAATGTCCTTTCTTTCTTGAAATTGTTTTCTTTCTATAAAATGACACACAATTTTAAATGGAAAATTTTATTTAGAAATAACCTCGTAATATTTTAAGGGAAATTTAAAGGTAATAATTATTAATTAATGTGTAAAAACATGTTCATTCTGTATAATTTAAAAGAAACATTATTCTCTCAGTTTTTCAGGAAAAGTCAAAAATGTACATTGTTAGGAAAATCACAAAATATTCATTTCAAACCATTTAATAAATTGTCATAATTTCATAAAAATGACTTTAATAAATTGTTAAATAATAGTATAAATATATTGGATATTGTTTTAATGAAACATGGTCATCAAAGATAAATATTTCCTAGTAGATACCTAAAAATAAACAATCCTGATAATAATGATATTGTGGAAATAAACCTTAAAACATAATAATCAGTTGAATCATATTCCCTATAAAATAAATATAATTAAATGGATATAAAAATAAAATAATGTTATTTTTAATACTCATAAAATACATTCAAGGAAAGTATAGAGACAATGAAATTAGGGTACGAGGCATGTGTCTCACAGAAGTAAAGTTTGGACAAAAATCCCTTACCATAGGATGAATTCCCTCTGTACGTGTCCAAAATTACATTATAGTGGTTTTGAACATATTATTAACTTATATAAGAATCATAATAATGTTTATGATATCATATATGATTAATTTATGACTTTATACAACCTTTTATTAACAATGACAGGTTAAAGAAACATTTCGAGTAATAATTAATTTATTTATCGTACATGTTTTGTCCTGTTATTATTGATATAATTAATTTGATCATGATTTACACACATCAAAATGGTTAAAAAATATTAGTATATCATATATATGTTTTCTATATATATATATATAATATAGATATATGAATTGGAATACACCATTCATGGGGATGTTAAGTCGTACATACGCATGAACGTGGTTTTTGTTTTCTTATCATACAAAATGGATGAAGGTAAATGACATATATTTGAATATATTATTAAATTATAATTATTATGTCATATATTTTATAGTTATTAATTATAACCTTTTTATAATTTTTCTCGATATGTTTAGCATGGAAGATGAATATTATCAAGTCGTGGAGATAGTAGGTCGTACGTACGCACAAGCCACGATATCATTCCCATAATTCTAAACTGGTGAAGAATTTGAAGGTATATTAATTATAAATAAAAAATATACTGTTATTTTTATAATATATATTCATTATTTTCATTATTATACCCATCCAAGTATGGTGTTAATGAAAAATACATTACACCAAGGCTTGGAGAGGTAGGTCATACATACGCTAGTGTGGTGATGTCATTTTTCATTGGATGGATAAATGGTGGAATATGGTTATTCCATAATCATAATAAAATATCATAATAATATTTTATACTGTAGTTATTTCTTTTTAATGTAATTAACACATGAAGGGTATGTATAAGATGAAACAACTTTGAAAGAGTCGGTCATGAGATTACCTCTTCTTCAACGATCTCCCTCTAGATATCCTATTAGGGAGACAAGAGTATGATTTTTTAGAATACCATATCCTCTATAATGTTAATAAGAATGTTGATAAGGTAAATTGGATGTTTATGGCTAATACTGAAGGCTCAGAGTGGGGTAAATAAGTGATGAAGGATGTGTCGTTTTTATAATTGAGCTGAGGGGTGTAACATGCTAGGTAAATAAAGAATATGACATTTTCATATTTATTAATATTTTTGATTTAAATATTAATATTACTTTAAAGGGGGTGCTATGTTTTATGGCGTACCTAATACACAACAACAAGTTTCTTTGAAATCTTATGTTGCACACAACGTTGAGTTTTACCTAAAAATAATATATTATTATTATTATTTTAAATGGTTGTTAACGTCTAGAAGTTGTATTGGCGGAAATGAGCAGAACTAACTATAGTATTATTATACATGTTTTTTAAATGTTTTTACATTTATCGAATCTATGTTAGATGCTCAAAATATGAATGAATCCAATTTTAAGCATAAACACTCCAATATTCTTTAAAATGTTGATTTACCACCTTTTGATGGTGAACCATTTTTAAATCTAGTTTTTGTCATTTTAATATGTTCTATTAAATAAAATAATATTATTATTTAGAATTAGGACATCAAAATATACTTTTGATGAAATTTTGGTATATTTTTTTCATAATTTTCATTTTTAATGAATTGTGAAAATACAACGTTTTAATTCAAAACTGCCTTTTAATCTAATTTATTTCTATACATAGATTATTATATTAATTGGTTGTAAATTTTAATTGGATTATATTTTACTATTTAATACAATTTTTTTCATTTGAGGTAATTTTACTCTTAAAATTTCACATAAACTAAGGTAAATATTTTGATAGTTATTATTTCTCAAAAACACGCTTTTTGTTTTGACAATGATAATTAATATTAAATTAATTGCTTCCAATTTTGTGTTTTAAATTTCGAAAAATGGATTCCATATTTTGTATCATGAGGTATAAATTGTTTAAATAGTTAACTTTTATTTTTAGACATTACGAATATTGACTTTAATAAATATTTTTTTTACACTAGTTAAAAGGAAAATATGGTAAATAAGGGTAAATGATAATATTATAATAATATTAAATTACCATAACATATATCCAAATACTATTTTATGATATTTTTCAGACCATGGTCATCCTTGGGTCAATTTTGGGACCACATTAAGCCACATGGGAGTGATAATGGCACTTTATATTAATTAACTTAAAGTATAGAAAAAAATAACATAAACATATATCTTTTAATAAAACTATTTTTATATGAGTTTATATAAGTGATCTCTTCGACAATAAATATTCATTTGAAATAAAAAAATATTTCCAACATCATGGAATATTATTTATAATTTTTAGATGTTAAATAAATAAATTTAACTGTGAGACAATGGTGATGCAGTAATGGCTTCATTAATAAAGGATTCAAATAAATTATTTTGTAAATATTAAAATAAATATATTTTGAATATTTGTTTGACAACCAATAATATTAGGGATAATAATTTAGTGTTATATTTTAATTAATGATGGTTTTATCTAAATAATCAATTTGTTGTAGATTTTTTTAAAGTCCTGATATGAATAGTTTATATATTGACATAAATGAGTTTTTTTAAAAATTAATATTTTATTAAATGATAAAATAGTCCAAAAATTATAATATTCATCCAAATGACATATATAAAATTAAAATTTTCATTAATGATCCATTTTGGGTAGCATGGCATTTTATTGTAAATATACTTACCATATAGTATGAATATATGAGAGGACATGGTAAAGGTTAAATCAGTTTACAAAGGGTTAAATAAAAATATAAGGATTAAGAAAATATCTTAAACCAGTTAAATTCTTATTTGATGATTTTATTTCGACATATATGTACCTTATATTGTAATTAAATAATTTTTTGACCTTTTGAGACGAAAATCATTTTGTAATCAAATCATACTTTCAAACTTTCATAAAGATCCCCTCCTCCCTCTTATAAAAGGACACCACCTCTAACCCATTACAAAAACCTCTCAAGCCCCTTGGATCATCTATATTCTACCCAAATAATCTCCAAACAACCATCTATTACACCTAGAATCCTTACCTTAGGCAGAAGGCACTTCTAGAAATCTTTTTGGTTCAAACCAAAGGGAGTTACCTGATTTAAAGGTAATGTCTTCCCCCAAGTTCTCTTCTTTTATTTTTATTCTTCACTCCCTATACTCTCCTTATTTTTTTTTACATAAAAACACCAGTATACTCAATATAATAAGTTGTTTTTATGAGAAGTATTCTAACTACACCTACAAATACCTCTATCTAATGGGTAAAGAACAAACTGTTTCTGTGGATGGAGAACTAAAGCCTCACGAAACGATGATTGTTCAATTTTCTCCTACCAACTCTTATGGTGGCCATTTTGATGGAAATATATTTATATGTGATATATATTATATTTATATTGTTTCTATTCTTATTTATTTTTCATTTATATCATAACTTTATTGTTTCCATAATGGGTAAATGCGATAATTTTATTTGAGGAACTGCGGACTATCACCCCCTCAAAGTGATATGATCCGTTAATTCAATACATGGAACATATAAAGGATGGAGTTAATGAAATTATATATGATATTATATTGGAATTATAATATACATATGTATCATTATGGGGTTTTTTAGTAGTAGTGTTTTTTTTAATTTAAAGGGGCAGGGTTTGTTTTAATTGGGGATATGGGTTGGTCCAGCGCCAAATGAAGTGGCACTGGACAAAAAGGGGGGCAAAGTGCCACTTCAAGTGGTGCTTTGACCAGTCTCACACCACCCACCATATATATATAAATAACATATTTATTTTAATAAATATAATTAATAAAATAAAATAATACAATAACAAAAATATAAATATAATAAATTTATATATATGTTTATTACAAATTATATATATATCTAATATAATTATAAATTTGTAATTAGTAATAAATATGTATATTTAATAAATAAATATAACAAATTTATATAATTATATGTAAAATTAAGTAATTATGTAATTAATTCATTTATATATATAATTATAAATATATATATATAATTATATAATTATAATTATAATATATTAAATATACTAAATTTATTTATTATAATAAATATAATAAATATAATTAATAAAATATAATATTATAAATACATAATAAATTGTAAATATAATATAATTATATAATAAATTATAAAAATAATTATTATTATATAATTACACATATAATAAATATAGATATAATAATTATATAATTATATATAATTATATAATGAAAATTATAAAAATTATATGAATATAAATATAAATATAATTTTATAAATATAAATATAATAAGAATTATATAATTATTATAATTTTAAATAATATAATAATTATAAATATAGTAAAAATTATATAATAAATTACAAATATAATAATTATTATATAACAAATTATAAATATAATAAATATTATATAATTATAAATATAATAAATATAGATATAATAATTATATAATAAATATAATTATATATTACAATGATAATTATGTATTTAAAATCATAATAATTATATATTTATAAATATAATAATTATATAATTATATTGTATTTATTATAATTAATAATTACATAATTATAAATATAATTATCAGATAATTATAAATATAATAAATATAAATATAATAAATATATAATTATAAATATAAAAAATATAAATATAATTATGTATTTATTATATATAATTATTAGATAATTATAAATATAATAATTATAAATATAATAATTATATAATTATAAATATAACAAATATAAATATAAATATCTATTTAATGTATTTATTTTTTTGTAATATTTATAATTATATAATAAATATATTATATTTATTATATTAGTTATATTTATTTTGATTCGTTTTGTATTTATAAATTATTATATAAAAAATTATTAATATAATAATTTATAAATATAATAATTATATAATTATATATTTATTATGTTTATAATTATATATTTATTATAATTATATATTTATTATATTTATTATATTTATAATTGTATAATTATTATAATTAGAATCATAGAATTATAATAAATTTATAATTATAAATATAATAATTATAATAAATATATAATTATGATAAACATATAATAATAATAAACATATTAATAAAATAAATATAAAATTTTAATAATTATATAATAATAATAAATATATAAATATAAAATTATAATTATATAATATTTATTATAATAAATATCTAATAAATGTATAATAAATACTATTATAATAAATATTATAAAAAAGGCACAATAAATTATAATAAACGTATAATAAATATTATTATAATAAATATACATTTATAATATATATTGTAACAAATGTATAATAAATATTATTATAATAAATATTATAATAAATATATATTAAATGTATAATAAATATTTGTAATATATTTATTATAAATGTATATTTATCATAATAAATATTATAATATTTAATTATAATAAATGTATATTTATATTTATATTTATAATAAATCTACATTTATTTTATACATTTATTATAATAAATATGTATAATAATAGTATATTAATTATTATGATATATTTATTTTATAATAATAATATAATAAATGTAATATGTAATTATTTATATATATTATATAATTACCATATCTATATTTATTATATTTATAATTATATAATAATAATTATATATATAATTTATTATATAATTATATTTATTATATAATTAAAATAATTTTATAATTTATTATATTTATTATGTTTAGAATTTATTATGTATGTATTATATTTTATTTTTTTTATATAATTATATTATATAATTATTTGTATTTATATTTATTATATTTTATTAATTATATTTATTATATTTAAATATATACTATTTATTATTTATTATAATAAATTTATATATATATATGGGGGTTGGGGGTGGTGTGGGGCCGGTCAAAGCGCCACTTCAAGTGGTAGATGTTATATTTAATTATATTATATTATATTATATTAAATTTATTTTAATGTATAATAATTTATTATAATAAATTTGTTTTATTATGTATTATATTATATTTATTTTATTTTATTATAGTATATTTAATTTATATTATATTTATTTTATTGTATTTCTTTTAGTAATTATTTTTATAATAATAAATAAATTTATTAACAACAAATTTATTATATATATATATATATATAATTATGGATTTGTTATATTCATAATTATATAATTTTTATAATTTTTTATTTGTTATATTTATATATTTATGTTATTATACATTTTTTATATTTATATATTTATTACTATTATATATTTATCATAAATATATATTTATTATAAATATTATTTTTATAAATATATATTTATTATATTTTATATAATTCTTATTATAATAGTTATATAATAATAAATATAATAAATATAGAATTATAATAAATGTATAATTATAAATATAATAAATATATAATTATAATAAATATAATATAATTAATGTATGCATCATATTTATAATAAATATAAATAAATACATTTATTATAAAAATATAATTTATCATAATTATAAATTTATTATAAAAAATATAATTATTTATTTATTGTATTTATTTTTTTAATTATATTTATTATAATTATTGTATTTATTGTTGTAATTAAATTTATAATAATAAATAAGTTTATTATAAATAAATTATATATATATATATATATGTGTGTGTGTGTGGGGTTGGGGTTGGGGTGTGGGGCCGAACTCGTCAAAGCACCACTTGAAGTGGCTCTTTGTCACTTTTTGTCTAGCACCACTTCATTTGGCGCTGGACAGCCCCATTTCCCCAAATAATCTAAACCCTACCCCAAAAAACTAAAAAAACCCCTTCAACTAAAATTTCCTATCATTATGTTTTCATTCCATTAAATATGAAATAGAAATGAAAGTAGCATCCATGCATATGTACGGCTTAACGTCTCCATGAATGGCGTATTTCATTTCTTATCTCTAAATTTCATTTACTGTAATATATATATATATATATATGTGGGTGCTGGATATATATGATATAAATGATATCTAAATTGTAAATATAATTCTTTAGATAATGGAATTTTGACCACATAGACAATATGTAATTATAAGAAGTTCATTTTTGACCCAAGTAGCAAATATCGACAAAATGAATGTTATTAATATAAATGATTATATAATGTTCATAACACGGTAATAAGTGATAGAAAAATAATAATAAACCAGAAAAAGGTTGTGAAGAAATTTTAAATTAACTTTAGATTATTATTCCAGATATTAAATAATGAACGGGTCAAGTAGGACATGAGGTAAGGGACTTCGTCACAATCTCCTTTCATTGAGGTATATTTTGTTTATACATGACTTTAATTTATATGGTGTGTTAACACCTTTAACTTTTTATTTCATTCAAAGGGAATTTTTTCTACATGGCATTTTACTAAACAAAAAAAAAGGATGTTTCTTTTTAATGTAAGTGGTGACAACAACCTTTTTTCCACTGTGAGTATTATTTTATCTTTGGCTTCCTTGACAAGAAGTAATGTTTTGAAAAGTAAAATAAATACCAAATATTCATTTACAAATTTCGATATTGAAAATTGTTTTGATAATTGATTTGTTATGTCAATATATTTAAATTATATATTGTGAATGAAAAGTGGAAATGTTAGATTTTCTTTATATTTGTTTTAAGAGTTATGAATATGTTATGGTTCTTGGGAATTTTTTATGTATATGGGTGGTTCTGTAAAAATCCTAGGTCAGTTGAGCCAGAGATAGCTCTCCGATGGATTGGGTAACATGATAGATGTAAATGTTAATATTTCTCGAAATAGATTTACGGAATATACTATGATGGGTATTCAAAACATAACTCTCTATGTAGCTGTGAAAGTTACAACCTAAGTATGTTATGGATGCCAGAAGTTACCTTTATGATTTTTGATTTCTATGTGTTATTCATAAATCTTGTGATTTCATGAGGTATGTTATAGAGATTATGCTTGTTATGTAATGGTGGAATAATGTATTCTTTCTTTTTTTATATTCCTTACTGAGATTTTTATTCTCATCCCAAGTTTTTTTAAATGCATTTCATAGGACATAAAGATGAATAGGGTCAAGGATGGGATCAAGGAAAAGTCATAATATATAAAACATGGAACTAGACATGATTCTTTTTTTCAAGAGTTTTTATTTTATGAAAATAATAATAATTTGTAGAAGTTTCTACATGTAATATTCAAGTTGTTATGTATTTGTTATGACCTAATTCTCTAAAGCTTTAGACATATAAAGATCTTCTATGTGAATTATTAACTTAATTTAATATTATGTAATGTTTAAGGCTGGGTCCTTATAGTTGGTATCAAATTTCAGTTTAGACAACTTTAGGAGTTAAGGTATTTTTAGAATTAATATCCATAAATTAATTTATGTTAATATTGAAATGATATAGCATTTATATATTACCATGTTGCTTTGCCTAAGATATTTTGGTGTTTAGAATGGTTTTCAGTAGAGGAAACAGGGAAACTATGAATGGACAACATCATGAGGAAGACAATCTTCTAAATCAGCAACCTGAGATGTTCGTAATCGAAACTAAATAGTTTTTTTTTGTGATTGAATATTTGAATCAGGCTGTAAATTTTGGTGGTATATATGCACGAGATCAGCCAGATCAACCATGGATGAACAGTTTGTAGTGGAACATTTCATGAGGCAACATCCCCCGTCATTATGGAGATCATCTGACCATGTTCTAGATGAAGGGTTGATTAAAGCACTAGAGAATATTTTTTATGTCACAGGGTGTTCAAAACATCAAAAGTTTAGTCATGTTGTTTACCATTTTGATGGTGAATCTGATCAGTGGTGGTCGATGGTGAAAAATATCAGCAATAGTGAGGAGATTGATGCTCTTGATTGGAATTAATTCAAAGGTATGTTTCTTGAGAAATATTTTCCTAAGGTGGCTCATCTTTGGATGGAAAAAGATTCCTAGAGTTGAGGCAAGAGGATGACTATGTGGCTACTTATGAAGAAAAATTCACTCAACTGAAAAGGTATGCTCCAAATTACATATGAGATCTTGATAGTAAAATCAATCATTTTCACTTAGGATTAAATCAAAAGTATCAAAGGTATTTATCTTATCATGAGTTGAATAGTTATGAAAAACTTATCAGATGTGTGACGAAGGTGGAAATGGAGTTTGTTGATGATCTGGTGGTCTTTGTAAAACAACAGAATAAGAGGTCGATGTGGAAGATGAAAGGAAATAACTCTTCAAAAAAGTCGGATGGTAAGAAACATAAGTTTATAGTTTCCGATCTTTAGGGTAAAAAATGGTGGGGAATGTCTTTTGAATTCTAGTAAGTTCTACTGATGTGGTAAAATGCGACATAAGGCTCGTAATTGAACAAAAAAATATCAGGGTAATGGTAATACAAAATTGGATTTACATTCAGAAAAATGTTTTAAGTGCAATGAAGGGGGTCATTATGAAAATGAGTATCCAATGAAGAACTCAATTGAAGGAAAGTGGTCGGACTACGAGCAGAGAGGGGTGGTGAAATCCTTTGCAACTAATTCAGAAGATGTTGGGCTATCGAATGAATTAGTATCAGGTACACTGTTTGTTTATTCAAATTATGCCAATGTGTTGTTTGATTTAGGGTCTACACATTCTTTTGTTTCTGAGAAGTTTTCTAGTAAATAAGTAAATCCATCTCAGGATATAAATCATGAAAATATGGTAAAAACACTGGGAGTAAATTTTGAGATAAAAAAATTATAAGAACCTTCCTTTCCTTTTGTGCAGAAAGAATCTACCTACAAACCATATTATTTTTCCTCTAGCAAAGTTCGATGTTATTTTGGGTGTATATTGCATTTCTGTTTATCATGATAAGATTGACTTCTTAGATAAAGTGGTTTATTTTCAGAAAGAATTTTGTTTTTTGTACAATAATGAACCCTTACTTTCGATAATATATCAGGAAGAAGCGAAACTAGGTAAATATGGAAATTAATGTTACTTTGCATATATTGTTGAACACAAAGGAACTATTTAGATTAATGATGTGCCAGTTTTAAATGAGAACCAAGATGTTTTTCTTGATGAGTTTCCTAATATTATACATGATTGGAATGTTGAATTTACTGTTCAATTAGATCTTGATGCTAAGCCAATTTCAAAACCCCCTTATCAAATGGCTCAAATTGAACATTTAGTGTTAAAGAATCAATTACAAGAGTTATTAAATAAAGGTTTAATTTGACCTAGTATATCACCATGGGGTTCTCATTTATTGTTTTTTAAAAAGAAATATGGTTCCCATATACTTTTCATTGATTATATAGAATTGAATAACATCATTGTTAAGAATAAGTATCCTTTGCCTCATATCGATGAGTTATTTGATCATCTCTACGGAGCTCCTTAATTTTCAAAGAATGACTTCAGATTAGGGTACCATCAGTTGAAAGTAAAGGAAGAAGAAATTGTAAGGGCTATGTTTCATACTAGATATGGCCATTATGAATTTGTAGTTATGACTTTTGGATTTACCAATGCACCTACAGTATTCATGGATCATATAAATAGAATTTTCTTTGAGTTTTTGGATAAGTTTATGATTGTGTTTGTTGATGATATTTTGGTTTCTTCTAAAAGTAAATATGAACAGGAAATTCATTTAAGGGTTGAATTGAAAACCTTAAAAGAAAAGAAATGGTATGGTAAATTCAGAAAGTGTGAGATTTGTTTATATCAAATTTCATCCATGGTCACATGGTTTCAAAAAATGGAATAACTGTTGATCCTGCTAAAACAAATGTTGTTAAAAAATGTCTAAGACCCAGAAATATAATCAATACCAGTAGTTTTCTTGGTTTAGTAGGTTATTACCAGAGGTTTTCTAAACATTTTTCACAGTTATCTAGTCCAATGACAAGGTTATCTTGAAAAGGCATTAAGTTCATCTGAAAAAAGGAATTTGATGATTGTTTACAAGAATTGAAAAGAAGATTGGTGAATTCTCTAGATTTGGAACTGCCTTCCAGAGATAGTGAGTTTGTTATCTACAGTGATGCTTCATTGAAAGGACATGGTTGTGTCCTAATATAGAATGATCATGTAATTTCTTATGCTTCACGTCAATAGAAACCTCATGGGTTAAATTACCCTACACATGATTTGGAATTAGCTGTTGTTGTTTTTTATTTAAAAATTTAGAGACATCATCTATATGGAGTAAAATGTTAAATATATAATGACCAGAAAATTTTGAAGTATATATTTATGCAGAATTAATTGAACATGAGATAGAGGATATGTTTAGAATTAATCAAGGATTATGATTGCACAATTCAATACCATCTAGGAAAGGAAAATAAATTGGTCGATGCTACAGGTCAAAAGAGTATTTCTACATTAACCATGTTATGTTTGGAACAAGATCCTTTGATTAATTATATGATGAAATTTGGCATAGAATTTGTTGGTTCATGAAATTCCTCTGATTTTTAGGTGTTAGGGAAATCATATTTATCAGAAAAAATTGAGAAAGCGTAGAAGTAAGATAGTGTGTTGCAGAAAAAGGTAGAGTTGGTTTAGAAGGGTATGTTGCCTGATTTTAACATTGATAATGATTTTATTTTGAGATTTGGGAAGAGATTATGTGTTCCTTGTGGATCAATGTTGAAGAATGATTTGTTATGTGAAGCTCATAGTTCTCCATTTTCAGTTCATCCCGATTGTAATAAGATGTATAGATATATTTGAAAGTATTACTAGTGGGATGGAATGAAAACAGATATTGCTAACATTACTGTGAAGTGTTTGACATGTCAATAGGCTAAAGGAGAGTGGAAGTTACCAAATGGGATGCTTCATCCTTTACCAGTTAAAGAGTGGAAATGGGGAACCATGTCCATGAATTTCATCGTGGGATTACCAAAGACTTCTTCAGTTAATATTGAAATTTGTATTATTGTTGATCAATTGACTAAATCTGCTCAATTCCTTCCTATTCGAGATAATATTCATCATGATAAACTTTATCACTTGTATGTTAAAGAAATAGTCAGGTTGTATGGAGTTATTCTCTCCATTGTATCTTATCGTGATCCTAGGTTTACTTCTAACTTTAAGAAAGGCCTTTAAAATTTGTTGGGTACTGAATTAAAATTTAGTACATCTTTTCATCCTCTATTAGATGGGTAGTCAAAATAAAAAATTCATACCGTAGAAGAGATGCTACGTTCTTTCTCAATGGGTTACCAGGGAAGTTGGGACCCACAACTTTCTTTGGTTAAATTTTCTTATAATAACAGTTTTAATTTTAGTATACATTTGGATACATTTGAGGCATTATATGAAACGTGGTGTCGAAATATAGATTTTTGGGATAAAGTGGGTGAAAGGAAGTTGATGAAACCATAATTGGTAGAAGAGATAGCATAAAAAGTTTAGTTTATTCAGAACCACATGAGAACAGCTCAGAGTATGTTGAAAAGTTATGTGGGTAACTGGAGTAAGGATCATTCATTTTAGGTCGGTGATCATGTATTTCTCAAATTTTCTCCATGAAAAAGTTTGATGCATTTTGGTAAGAAGGTAATGTTGAGTTTGAGGTTCATTAGACCCTATGAAATCTTAGAGAAAGTTGGATTAGTTGCCTATAGATTGGATTTAACTCAATGTATATCCCAAGTACACACTATTTTTCATGTTTAAATGTTTGGAAAGTATATGTCGGATCCATATTATGTTTTGAGTCCAGAGGAAGTTCAGTTGGAAGAAAATCTTTCTTATGAGGAATAACCAGTCCAGATTCTTGACCGAAGATTGAAAGTGTCAGAGAAGAAGGTAATTCATCAGGTAATGTTTTTTTGGAAAAACCCTTTGCTTGAAGAGGCAACGTGGGAATCTGATAATTTTATGAGGCATAAATACCCCCATTTAATAGATAAGTGAATAAAATTAAAGAGATGCAATTTACAAAATTGGGGAAGGATATGAAATCCCAGGTAAATAAATAATATCACATTTTTGTATTCATTAATATTTTTGAATTAAATATTAATTTTACTTTAAATGGGATACTATGTATGATGGCATACTCGATACGCAACAACAGGTTTTTTTGAAATATTACGTTGCTCACAACGTTGAGTTTTACTGAAAAAAATATAATAATATTATAATTTTAAATAGTAGTTAATGTATAGATGTTGTATTAGAGGGAATGGATAGAACTAACTACAATTTTATTACACAATTTTTTTAAATGTTTTTACATTTATCCAATAAATGTTAAAATCTTAAAATATGAATGAATCCAATTATAAGTGTAAACACTCTAATATACTTTAAAAGGATGATTTACCACCTTTTGATAGAGATCCCTTTTTAAATATAGTTTTTGTCTCTTTTTTATAGTCTATTTCACATAATAATATTCTTCTTTATAATCAGGACATCAAAATTTACTTTGGTTGAAATTTATTGTATTTTTTCTAATAATGTTTATTTTTTAATGAATAGTGAAAAATACTATATTTTAATTCAATATTACATTTTAATCTAATTTATTATTATGGTTAGATTATTATTATTATAGGTTTTAAAGTTTAATTGGATTATATTTTTACCATTTTATCCAACTTTGGTCATTTAAGTAATTTCACTCTTTAATTGGACATAAAAAATGGAAAATCTTTTGATAGTTATTATTTCTTAAAAACACACTTTTTTGTTTTGACAACCAGAATTAATTTTAAATTAATTACTTCCACTTCTATGTTTTGAATTTCAAAATATGGATTCCATATTTGGAATTATGAGGTCCATATTGTGTTAGTAGGTAAATTTTATTTTTACATTTTATGAATATTTACATCAATAAATATTTTTATTTACCATGGTTAAAAGGTAAATCTGGTAAATAAGAGTAAAAAAATAATATTATAATAATATTAAATTGACCTATAATGTGTCCTAAACCTATTGGATGATACATGTCCGACCATGGGCATCTGTGGGTCAATTTGGGGACCCAATGGATCCACTTGGGAGTGAAAATGACAAATTATATTAATTAATTTAAAGTAAAGACAAAAGTAACAAAAACATATATCTTTTAGTAAAATAATTTTTATATGGGGTTATATAATAGATATATTAGACTATAAATATTCATTTTAAAGATAAAAATATTTCCAAAATCATTGTATTTTATTTATAAATTTTAAAAATTAAATAAATGAATTTAATTTTGACACAATGGTGACGCAGTAATTATTTCATTAATAAAGGATTCAAGTAAATGATTTTATAAATATTAAAATAAATTTATTTTGAATGTTTTTATCAAATCCACGAATTTTATGGATAATAATTACTTGTTATATTTTAATTAATGAAGGTATTTAGAAATAAAAAAGTTGGTATAGATTTGTTTAAAAGTCTAGATTTGAATAGTTTATAAATTGAAATAAATGAGTTTTAAAAAAAATTAATATTTTATTAAATGATAAAATAGTCCAACAAATATATGATTCGTCCAAATCACATATATAATATAAAAAATTTCATTAATGATCCATTTTGGGCCTATTGTAATTTTATAGAAAATATATTTACCATATAGTATGAATATATAAGAGGACAAGGTAAAGGTTAAATAAGTTAAAGAAGGGTTAAATTAAAAAGATAAGGATTTGAATAAATATCCAAAACCTATTAAATTATCATTAGATTATTTTATTTCGACTTATATTCACCTTATCTAATAAATAAATATATTTTGGTCCTTTTTAAACCAAAAATAATTTTATAATAAATTAATAATTTCAAACATTCCTAAAGAGCCCCTCCTCCCTCTTATAAAAGGACATCACCTCTAACCCATTACTCACACATCTAAAGCCCCTTGGATCATCAAAACACTTACCAAATAATCTCACAACATACCCCTCTTCTATATAAAAGCCTTACCTTAGGCATATGGCACTTCTAGAAATTTTTTTGGTTCAAACCAAAGGGAGTTACCTAATTTAAAGGTTACATATTCCCTCAAGTTCTCTTCTTTTATTTTACATCTTCACTCCCTATACTCTTCTTATTATTTGTTTTCATAACCACAACAGTATCTTAAATATACTAGGTTTTTGTTTTCAGAATTATTCTAATTACACTTACACACACCTTCATCTAATGGGTAAAGAACATATTGTTTCTCTTGACGGTGAACTAACACCTCACGAAACGATGATTGTTTAAATATCACCTTCCACCTATTATGGTGGCCATTATGATGGAACTGTATTTATATGTGATATATATTATATTTATATTGTTTCTATTTTTTTCATTTATAGCATAACTTTATGGTCTCCATAATTGGTACTTGTGATACTTTGTTTTGAGGAAGTGCGGACTACAACCCCCTTAAAGTGATATGACTCGTTCATGCCATTCCTGGAATGTATAAAGGATGGTGTTAATGAAATTATATATGAAATTATACTGAAATTATAATATACCTATGTATAATTATGTTTTATTTCCATTAAATATAAAATATAAATGAAAGAAGCATTCATCCGTGCATATGGCTTACCATCTCCATGAACGATGTATTTCATTTCTTATCTCAAAATGTTATGTACTATTATAAATAAATATATATTGGATATATATGATATATATGATATCTAAATCATTAATATAATTCTGGAGATAATGAAATTTTTACCACATGGACAACATGTAATTATAAGAAGTTCATTTTTGACTCAAGTACCAAATATCGACAAAACAATAGTTATTAACATTAATTATTATATAATGTTTATAACATGGTAATAACTAATATAAAAGGAATTATATACATTAAAAAGGTTCTGAAACAAGTATAAATTAACTTTAGTATATTATTCATGATATTAATGAATGAATGGATCAAGTCGAACACGAGGTAAGGGACTTCATCTCAATCTCCTTTAATTGGGGCATATTTTGATTTATACACAACTTTATTTTATATGGGGTATAAGAACATTTGAATTGAAATTTCATTCAAAGGGAATATTTTTCTATGACTCACATTACAAAATTAAAAAAAGGAAAGTTTCTTTTTAATGTAAGCAGTGACAACAACCTTTCTGCAGTCGTGAGTATTATTTGATCTTTGGCTTCCCTAACAAGCCGTAATGTTTTGAAAAGTAAAATAAATACCATATACTATTTTACATAATTTTGTATTGAAAATGGTTTTGATAATATATGTGTTAGTTCAATATATTTAAATGATATATTTTTATTGAAATGTGGAAATGTTATCTTTCCTTTATGTTTGTTTTATGTGTTATGAATATGTTATGGTTTTTTAGAATTGTTTACATATACAGATGGTTCCATGATAATCATAGGGCAGGTGAGCCCGAGATAGCTCTCTAATTCATTGGGTATCATGATGGAGGTAAATGTTAATGTTTCTCCGAATAGATTTAGGGAATATATTATGATGGGTATTCCAAACGTAAATCCCAATATTGCTATGAATGCTACAATGTAATTATTGTATGGATTCCACAAGTTACATTTATGATTTATGATTTCTATGTGTTATTCATAAATATTAAGATTTCATGAGGTATGTTAAAGAGTTTATGCTTGGAACGTATTGATGGAATAGTGTTTTATTTCTTTATTTTATAATCCTTACTGATCTTTTTATGCTCATCCCAAGTTTTTTTGAAATGTCTTTCACAGGACATAAAGATTAATAGGCTCTAGGATGGGATCAAGGAAAAGTCATATAATCTAAAACATGGAACTAGACATGACCCTTTTTTCAAGAGTTTTTATTTTATAAAAAAATTGATACTATGTATAAGTTCCTACATGTAATATTCAAGTTGTTATGTATATGTTATGACCTAATTCTCTAAATCTCTAAACATGAAAAGATCATCGATGTGAATTATTAACTTTATTCAAGATTATGTAATGTTTAAGGATGGGTCCATATAAGGGGCATTTTTGGAAGTCCACAAAATTTTAAAATATAATAATTTATTCAATATCTAAATTCTTAAAAACCCATAAATGAAATTTAGAATATATATTCAACCATATCCTATCCTATTATGATTATTTATCATTTTTTATGTTTAAATAATTAATTATTAAATTTATTCAATAAGATATCATTATTTTTAAATTTAATAATAATCATTTAAATTGAATTCATATACATCAAGAAAAATCGAGAAATAGACTATAACGATTTCACACATCTATAATATAAGTTATATATCTTGTAAATTTGTTATACGTATTAACTAATCCAAAATATATCAAAATTAATATTATTAAAATTAATTTCTCTATTTTACTATTAATTAAATAAATATTGGGTTGTGAAATTGATTTTATGGTAATTGTATAACTTAGAAAAATTAAAAATAAATTTCTATAATGAAAATAATTACATTTATATCAAAAAACAAATTAATATTCGTTCATACTTTGATTTTTTCTCTATGTGTACACATGAAGGATATTAAATACAAGAGAGAGATACATTGCAACTATCCTAGATTTACATAATATATAATTTACTTTCATTGAAAAGTGTTAGTTACACAACTAAAAATAGATTATAATGTTTTAATGGTCAAATACACTTCATCTAATAAATTTTTGACAAGTATTGGTTTTATTTTAAACCTTATCATTTTGATTTACATATAATTAATCTATTGTAATTTTAATTGTCGTAACAAAATTTTCAATATTAAGAGGTTATATATTATTGAATATATGGGGTAAATTGTGAAAAAATGAACAATTAATGACATTTTATATCTAAAAATAATCTATTTTAATTTTTATATGTTTTTATGATTTTTAATTTATTTAATAAAATATTATTTTAATAAAATATCATCAGTGTCAATTTTGACACTATTCAAAACAATGTCTTTAGATAAAATCCAAAAAGATAGATAATTTAGAAAAAAATCCATTTAAGATACTCCTAACATGTCATAGTCACCTATAAAATTCATGGTTCACCTTCATTAATTAAATTATATTTATTTTGAAATTTTTAATATCATTTATTTGATATTTTCTTTAATTGATCAAAGATTGCATCATCATTGTCTAACCATTTAAGGTATTATTTATTTCCTAAAAATTAAAAATAAATAACTATGATAAAGATAATCATTTTATATTTCATGTTAAGATTTATATTAGGATTTACCTTATTTATAAACCTATATTAAAGATGGTATATATATTATAAATATGATTGTGACATTTTTAACTTATCATTAAATAAAATATAATTAATGTCATATTCTCTCCAAAGTGGCATAAAAAGGTCATAAATTCTTACTAAAGTTGTGTTATTATAAAACCACTCATCCAATGAAATTAGGACCAGTTTATGGTTAATTTCATAATATTATCATATTTGTTTACCTTTATTTAGCCTATTTACTCTTAATTGGGGTTACAAAATTCTAAATTTACTATTCACAAAAAATCAAGTTCATCATATTCTATAATAAATATAAGACTAATTAAAAATATTTATTTATGTTCTTTGAAATTAAATTATCTTTAGTGACTAAATTAATTTGTATGATAATCCTAGCAATGTAGCGAGAAAGCGATAAAAATAACATTCAAAAGTCCAATAAGTTTTTATATCTAATTTTTATATATAAAACATGATTCTAATTACCTAAATTTAATTAATATATAGAATTGATCAATTGTAACATTAATATAAATTTAAAATATAAAAACTATTTATTTTATACACACAATTTTCAACCATAATGCAATATTTTCACTAGTAATCAAAAAATGAAACTTCTCATTAAAATAGTAAAAATTCACTATATGTTAATTTTGACATTCGTAGTTACAAAATGATTATTATTTTTCCAAATTAAATTTCAATGAGTGTATACAATTAATTTTATTATTATTCATAAAATGACATAAAGATGCAATTCCTTTAATAAAATAGTATTTTTAAACATATAAAGATGTTCCAAAAAGAATATACATTTCATAAATATGTTTTATTTATGTGAAAACTTTTAAAAATTAGTAATTAATCATATATTACATTTTTTAACAAAAGGGTTATAACTATGTCATTTAAATCATTATAATAGTATAGTGTTGTTTCACAAAAACATTGTGTTATGTGAAACACAAGCCAAGTCGGTGTTGCATATAGTGAAATAATAACTTGGTGTTTCATATAATGTAATCCAAACATAGTGATTTTATATAACAATAAAAATATATATTCAGGGTTTCGTGAAGTTCAAAATATCATAATAATTAATTCCAAGAAAATAGTTGACAAAATCGTAGGGTGTTACATTTTACCCCCTTAAAATGATTTTCTCCCTCTAAATTCATCAAGGTTATCAAAGTTTTAATACATGAATGTTATTTTCATAGATACCCATATTGTAAAAATGAATTCTAAAACATCCTTTTATATAAAAAAATTTGAAAAATTATAGATACCCAAAGTATATCATAAATAGGAATCTACATAGTAGAACATAGGTGATGATTTGTGCAAGGGGGAAAAGAGTTAATAATCAGAGATATTGACAAAGATTACAATAAAGTGGGTGATCTATAGCAAGTTAACAATCAAAAAACCATAAACTAAAGAATCATGACAGAGGACGTTGGCACCATTAAAAACAATGATAACAGGAGATTCCTTTATATCATTACCATTTTAATAAATGTTGAAATATTTGAATGATAAGGTATACATACTTGATTTTATCACAATCTCACCATTTTATTGGGCCTTGATTAATTTTCAATTTTTATATTATTCCAAGAAATGATGTTAAATTTACCACTCCTGACGATTTAACTGACCGTGATATTCAAAATTGAATGGTAGGTCATTCTATATATCTTTATCAAAACAAAATGTTTAGCATAAGTTATCATGTAAGAAAAATTACACCAATATTTAGATGATACGTTAATTTAAAACCTTCAACTGATGTTTAAATTATACTTTCCATAAATGGATAACTGTACAATACTTCTAAAAACTGAAAATCCAAAACTTAAGAAAGTGGTTCACTAAGTGACATTGACATTTATCTACCTTATATCATAATAATGTTCTTGGGTATCACATTCCAAACAGGTGAATAACATAATCATTTATTCTCTAGAAACATTTTAATAACCTAAATTACCATAAAACCTTAGTGAATACATGAATGCTTTAAATTAGCTATTTACTCATAGCATAAATCCAATAATTTTATAAACTCTATCCATGATATCATAAATAGTATTTGTATCTTATCAGTCCCAAGTTCATCAGTATTATCCCATTTATAGACAAATAACCCTTTATCTAATTATCCTAACCTCATGCACATATTAATTTTTATTCTTTCCATAATCACATGTTTTCCGAAAAATATAAACTCACCACATTAATCACTTTTTATGGTTACCGGTACCATTCAAAATATGCTCTCAAATTCTTAAGGAAAAAATACAGTGTACCAATCCATATATATTTCATTATTACATAATTTTGTAAAAGTAATTATACAACATTATCCTTTAATTCCATTAAATAAATACATAATCACTCCACCACTTCCATATCATACTCTAAATCACCAGTAGTGATCGTATGATATTTCCCTTTTTCATTGGCTTTAAAAGTTTGCTGGCGTTGGTCATCATTATTAAAATTTATATTTGGGAACTGATTAACATAATTCCCATTTTCCTTGCCCTTTAAACACTTATTTTTGGGAGGTGTTCTCTTTGAATATTTAATTAAATTCCTATTAATTCAAAACTAAAATAACTAATGACATTTTTCCCACACTTAAATCATTTATCAATACCCTTAAGACAATTTCCTCCATGTTTCCTTCCACTCATTGAGCATAATGTAGATCTAATCTTTTTCTCGCCATAGTTTTTTAGGTTCCTTTTAATTATATATATTTTTTCTTATCATAACCACGAGATAAATGGGTAACTTCAATATCCATTTTTTGTAAAAAAAATTAGTTAAGATACACACTAAAAAATATGTTCCTCAACTCATACCAATTAATGGTGTTAATTTTATACATTTGACTCATATTCTTTATAAACTTCCACCATTGATTTTTTTACCTTTTAAGTGATAGGTTCCCAACATAACCCTTTCATGTTATGAAGATCAGAGAATGAAAAATATCCTTTAAATTGTAAATATCCATTTCTCATCAACTAGTGGATTGGTTATTTCACTGTAATAACGAATATGTTACCTTAATAAGGATTCAAGAGGACATTTCTTCCTCCTTTGGTCATTTAGAAGCCTAGTAGGGTTCATGGATTGATATGGTGTTATGCTCATAGAAATAAGATTCTACATTCCAGCTCCTATAAAATTCAGTTGCTTGTGAGGAATATCGTTTCATTTCGAATAACATCCGGTATTAATGTGGTTCCTTTGGGTTCTAACCATTGACCAAAACCAAAAAACATAATATCATAAAAAATTATAATGGTGAAAACCCAGATAATAAAAAATAATTACTTATAGGATATCTAAATTATGAAGAATTCCATAATTTATAACACCTTAGGTTTAACTGATGTTATTAATTGGATTTTATTAAATCCTTTATGATGGTTGATAAATTGTTCATGAATTCTCCAAGCATATCCCCTTTTAGTGTGAAACCAGGTGTGTAGAAAAGCCCAATTTCAAATACCAGGTTTCTCTCGAGTCAGTCCTAATGCACCTTGTTAAAGTTGTTACCCCTAGGTAAATCCCTAAAAAATCCACATCCAGTTACTGTATCCAGATAGAAATGTAATGCTAGGAAACAACAAACTCTATCCTTTACCAGAATTTTTGGATATTTTTCTAAACATTAACACATTCTTAGACTTATTTTTAGAGACAACCTAAGGCATATCCTTAGAAATATCCATAGGGATCACAATAATTTTTTCACATATTAGTTTCTAACGGTTGAGTAACCCATTTCTATGATACCAACTATAGTGACCCTCACATTTAACACATGGATATTACATAACTTTTTCATAATATTTAATACATTACTCAAAAAGACATCTAAATAATGTATTAGGTTATTGACTTTCGAAACTTGGAACACATTCTTCTTACTTGGTAAAATATCTACAACATCTCCCATATATGTCTTACCCTTTTTTACCACTAACTAAAATATTTTTTTATAACTTGGGGAAAAGTGAACCTAAGAAAAAGTGTGAACTCAGATTCTCAATAAGGGTAAACAACAGAGACATGTAAACATAATCATGAGCATAAGGGTATGACAACCTGATTGTGAAAATATAAGTTCATACCTTGTGTGTCAAAGATCATAAATAGGAATAATGTCATAAATATTATAAGTTAATAATTCATGAATCATAAGGAAATAAGAACACAATCAATGAAAGAACAATATAGGAATAAGAAATAGAATTTTTGGCCAACAAATAAGCATATAATTATTATTTCTATAGTAGTCAAGGAATTACTGCAAAGTCCATCTTAGTAGTATGGTTTCTCTCCCCATACCATCATGGTAGTCATGGTTCACTTCCATAACAATCTTGGTAGTCATGGTTCACTTCTATAATCTTCATGGAACCCATGGGACACTTCCATAACCATATTCCTAGTCATAGTTCACATCCATAATCTTCTTGTCAGTCATGGTTCACTTCAATTTCCATCTTGGTAGTCATGGTTCAATTCCATAATTGTCTTGGTATTCATGGTTCACTCCCACGTCTATATTAGTAATCAAATATCACTCCCAATCCCATTTAGTCTATCTTATGAGATAAAAATTTGTATCTAATGCATTGAAGGGAGATATAGGATCCACCAATCATATAATTAAATCATAAATAGATGTTCTAAAATATCATACTCAATCATATCATAACCCATAAAATGAAATGGGTATCATAAACATGTAATCATATCATAAACTATGGAAATGATATAGGTTTAATAATTATTTCATCAAAATTATAACCCATGAAAATAAATAGGTTTCTAAAAAATTATTCCATAAAAACATAAACCATTCTTATAAATAATATTAATGGAACACTTGAACTATAACAAAGTATGTAATCATAGATAGGGAAGGGTGTTGAATGATCACTTGGAAAATTTCTTTTCCTTAGAAATTAATTTTTAAAACATAAAACATTTTCAAAACCCAATTATTTGAATCCTATTTAATAACATATTAATTAATCATTTGAATTATTTTAAAATGGTTGTTAAAGAAAATATCTATTCTTCGTTGAAATAATTTTATTTTCATAAAATGATGTGAAATTTTAAAAGAAATCATTTTATTTTAAAATAACCATGTAGTCTTGTAAGGGAAGATTCATGGTAATAAGGTGTTATGAAAGAGTAAGAATTCTTTTTTACTATATAAGTAAAAAAATTCTTCTATTAAATTTTCTGGAAAATTAAAAAAGAACCTAGTTAGGAAAATGACAATAGATTCCTTTAAAACCATTTAATAAAAAGTCATACATGTTTAAAAATGACTATAACAAAATTTATATGAATAGTAAAAATACATTGGAATACATTTTTATGAAACATGGAATCAAATTTAAATATTTCCTACTAGATACTTACATATAAATAACCTCAATAATAATGACATTTAATAAATATGTCTTACAAATTTATAAAAAGTTGAATAGTATGCCCCATGAAAGAAAGAGAACTATATGGATTTGAAAATAACATAATAATATGGTTAAGCCTCATAAAATATATTCATGGGTTATATATATACTGCGTTAGAATATTATGAGGCAAGTGTCTCAGAAAAGCAAAGTTGAGACATAAATCACATACCTTTGGTCTGATTCCCTCTGTACGTGTCTAAAAATCATGTATAGTGGATTTAAACATTTTATTAACTCATTATAGAATTATAAAAATATTTATGATATCATATATGTCTCATTTATTAGTTAATATTACTCATTTATTAATAATTCTATGTTAAATGAACATTTCGGGTAATAACCGCTTTGTTTATCATTGATGTTTTGAATTGTTATTCTTGATCCTATTATAATGATCATGATTCAAATACATCAATAATGTTAAACATGATTTATATATCATATATTATTATTATACAAATATATATATAATATAAATATATGAAATGGAATACACCGTTCATTGAGATGGTAAGTCGTACATACACATGATCGATGTTTCTGTTTTCTGGTCATAATGAATGGAAGAAGGTAAATGAAAAACAACTATATATAGTATAAAATTATCTTTGTTATGTAATATAATTCATATTAATTCAATGTATACATTTTCATAATCATTCTTAAAATACTTAGCATGGAAGATGAATCTCATTGCATTGTGGATATGGTAGGTCGTAATTACACAAAAGTGATGATATCATTCTTTTCATAATAAATAGGTGATTAATTAGATGGTATATTATTTATACAGAATGAATATAATGTGATTATTAAAATATATATTAATTATAACCATAATTATACCCATTCATATAAAGTATAATGAAAGTCATATTACACCGCGGCATGGAGATGATAGGTCGTATGTACGCACACATGATGTTTTTGTTTTTCATAGGATGGTTAAATGGTGGAATACGGTTATTTCATAATCATAATAATATACTATCATATATTTGATAATATATTTTCTCCTTTATAATTTAATTGACACATGAAGAGGAAGTAGAATAAGAAACAATGTTGAATGAGTCGGTATGGAGATTACCTCTTCCTCAATGAACTCCATTTATATCTCCTCATAGATATGCTAGAGTTGGTATTTTGAGAATAATATAACCTTAATAATGTTAATAGGGATTTTTTTAAGGGAAATTGTGCATATATGGATGATATGGAATACTAAATGTGAGGTGAAGAAGTGAGTGTGTTGGTTCCCTTTTATAATGAAGGTGAGGGGAACTTTTGGAAATCCTCAAAATGTTAAAATATAATAAGATTATTCATGATATTAATACTTAAAAATTAATCATAAATGAAATATGGAAGCTATGTCTGACTATGTCATATCCCATTGTTATTATTCTACAAATTGTTTTTAAATAGTATAATAATAAATTAACTCAATAAGATATCATTGTTGTAAAATTTAACACTATTAAATTTATTTGATTTCAAATACTTCAATAAAAAGTGGGAATTTGAATATAATTACTTCACACATCTATAATATAAATTATAGATCTTTGAAATTCATTTAACACAATAAATAAAACAAATAATAAAATTATTGTTATTAAAATAAATTATTCTATTTTCTCTGTTAATTAAATAAATATTATTTTAGCAATGATGAATCTGATAACGTAATTATATAACTTTTAAAAATTAAAAATAAATTTCTACAATGAAAATAATTTCATTAATATCAAAATATACATTTAGATTTATTAATGACTTTATTTTATCTCTATATGGACACATAAAAGATATTAAACACAAGAGATTGATACACTTTAACTATCATTGATTTGAATAATAAATTATTTATTTTCATCAAAAAGAGTGCATTAAAAAACTAAAAACTGATCATAATGTGAAAATAGTCCAATATTCTTAAACCAATACTTTTTTTAAGAGTTTTGGTTTAATTCTAAACATTATCATTTTGATTTACAATTAATTAATCTACTGTAATTTTAATTGCACTAACAAAGTTTTAAATATTAATAGCTAAAAATTTATTACTTATATGACGTAAATTGTCCATAAATTGAAAATTTATGAAATTTTAGAAATTATCATAATCTATTTTTATTTTTAAAATATTATATGATTTTTAATTAATTTAATTTAATATTTTTTTGAAAGATATTTTGTTTCAATTTTGACACCGTTCACAACGTTGTCTTTAGATAAAATCCAAAATAGAAAGATATCTTTTAAAAATCAATATAATATAGTCCTAAAATTTCATAGCCACTTGGAAAATTCTTTTAGATCCTTAATTAATTAAAATTATATTTATTTTAACATTTTTAATTTCATTTATTTGATATTTCTTTTAATTAAACAAATTTTTCATCTTCATTTTGTAATCCAATAAGGTAATTATTTATTTCCAAAAAAAATCCATAAAAAATTACAACGATGATGATAAGATTTTCATATTTTAAATGAATATTTATAGTGGAATTTATCTTTTTTATAAACATATATTACAAATGGCATTCTTATTAAATGTATGAGAATGCCATTTTTAACTTATCTTTAAATAAAATTTATTAAATGTCATATTTTTATCCAAGTGGATCAAAAAGGTTATAATTTCCACCTATGTTGGATTTTGGTTTAAATATACAAATCTAATAAAATTAGGTCAAGTGTTGAGGCAATTAAATAATATTATCATATTATTTTTAACTTTAATTACCCGATTAACATTTAACGAGTGTAAAAATCTCTAAAGTTACTATTCAAAAAAATGTGTTGATCCTAATAGATTGTTAATATCATAATTATTACAAACATTTATGTCAATTTTTTGAAATTCAAATCAAAAAATGAAAAAATTATGATTAATTCTAATCCTGCAAATGTAGCTAGAATGAGGTAAAAACGTTCAAAAGTATAATAAGTTTTCATATCTAATTTTAATATAAAAAATTTAGATTTCAGTGACCTATATTGGATTAATATATTTATAATTTATATATTTTGAATTTAAAATCAATTTAAAATATAATAATAATTTAAATGAAAAACACAATTTTTAACTATAATGCATCATTTTTCACTATTCATTAAAAAATAAACTCCTCAAAAAACAGTAAAAACTCACCCTAAGTTAATTTTGACATTTGAATTCAAAAATGATGATTATTTTACCAAATTAAATATCTAAGTGTGTATAAAATTAATTTTATTGTCATTAATAAAAATACATAAAAAATAAGTTCCATTAAGAAAATAGAATTTCTTATCATAAAAATATATTACAAAAAAATATACATTTCAAAAAATATGTTTTATTTATGTGATAAAATTTAAAAAATTGTTATTACTATTCATATTACTATATTTAATGGTTGGGTACTAACTATTTTATTTCAATAATTATATTAGTAATGTTTTGTTTCGCATAAAATCAATGTTACGTCTAATGCATGCCAAGTCAGTGTTGAATATAGTTAAATCCTAACTTGGAGATGTGTATAACGTAATAAAAATATAGTGATCTTACATGATAATAAAAACTATATTTAGTGTTTCTTGAAGTGATAAATATCAAAAATATTTAATTAATTTGAAGGAAAATAATAATAAAATCTTGTGGTGTTATGAGGGGGTGTGATTATCGATGCTTTGAGTAGGAATCATCCAACCCAGACCATTAATGGATCATCCAAAGAGTGGACTTTTATTACATCATTATCTTAGTTTCACATTGGATTCCAGTAGAATGATTTATAGGTTCTCATAATAATTTTTTATTTGAACTCCAATCTTTTCTAGATGATTCTTTTATAGCAGCATCATGAAAAATAATTTTGAGGTATTAGAGACTATCTTCATGATGGGGAGACCATCGTTTAGTGGTATTTGTGTAGGGAGGGTATTCTGTTTTTTTAGAGTTGGTATTTTGTGTCTTCTTCTATAAGGAAGGTTGTTATGGGAGAGTTTCATTGTTCTTATTAGGTAGTGCACTCAGGTATCATGAAGATGCACTATGATATGTGATGACGATTATGGTGGCCAGGTAAGAGATAGGACATCAATTACATTTTTATAGGTTGTTATACATTCCCGTATGTCACTCCTAATAACCAAAGTCTTTGGGTTTTCTCTATACCCTTCCTATGTTGAATTAGAAGTGTGATGTGCTATCAATGGACTTTGTGGTTGGGATTTCAAATATATATAAAAAGAATAATATTATATGGTTTTGATCAATAGGCTATAAAAATCATCTATATTTATATCCATTCCTGATGAAAACAAAGTTGAGGAGTTTGGAAATTTCTATGTGAGAGAGTTTTTAGTTTTTTATAGAGTTCCATTTTCATTAGCCTATCATAAAGATACACATTTTACCTATCATTTTTTTGTGGGGCCTTTTGAAGGCGATAGGATATCATGAAAATTTGAGTACTATATACCTTATTTAGATGGATGTCCAATAGAAAGGGATATACATATTCTTGAGAACATGCTTCATGACTTTTTCCTCAATTTTGGTAGAGATTGGGATGATTATTTGTAATGGGATGAGTTTTTTTATAACAATATTTACCAATCTGTGATTAGAATGGCTCTTTTTGAGGCCTTGATAAAAAGACTTTGTAATTCTCTGTTGGGTTAATTAGAAATGGGTGAAACATCCTTGGTTTTTCTGAGTCGGGTTTAAAAGAAGAAATGGAAAATACAATTTATTCGGTACAGAATTATGGAAGGGGAGAGATGATTTGATTTCTACGTTAATCATTATCCTATAATGTGGGGTTTTTTTAGTAACGGGATGTTTTTGAGTGTCTAACCTCGTTTGGGCCACTGAAATGTTTAGAGTTAATAGAAAATTGATCCTTGATTTATTGGGCCTTTTTAGACTATTGAATAGGTGGGGAAAGTGGAATACCATTTATCACCTCCACCACAATTGACATTGAAACATAATGTGTTCCATGTATTTTATATTTAGAAGTATCTCTCTAACCTATAAAATTTATTGATCTGGGAGGATCTTGATTATCATGAACTATCCTGGGTACCCCGGTAAACCGATAACTAAGCTGGCCCTGATATAGCCCGAATGGTGTTCGCAATCCCCACAGGTCAGCGACCAGCACTTGACATCACCCAACATGCATGTGGGAATGATTTTTCCATCAATAAAGTAAAAGAAGAGAAACAAAAAAGTATGCATAACAAAAGAAACTCCATTAGGAGTAATCTACCAGAATACGAAGAGGTATAAAATCCGAAGTACTAAACTGAAAAAACAACCCCATGGTCCCTAAGGACACATCTCACTAAGACCAAAGCTCAACTACTGGATCCACCTCCAAGAGATCCTTTCCCTTTTCTCGAACCGGAATGAAGAAGGTCTATAAACACCTGAAGGGAAAAGTTGGGTGTGATCCAAATCCCAGTAGGATACCACCAAAGATTCCATAACAGATGCCAAATATATATTATCCAAATAAAATCTATCAATATTCAAATAAATGGGTTTGGAAATTTAATATCATATTTAAACAAAACATGTTATAAATTTTCAAATGATGAAAATAAATATTTTAAGTAATAATTTTAGAAATGATGGAATATTTCTAAAATAATAGCTTCTATAATAAAATTTATATAAAATAGTTTATATAAATTTAGAATGTATGTAAGCAGTTCAAACAAACATTGGCATATATTTATATCTCAAATATAATTAAAAAAGCAAGAAACATGGTCATCTACCAAAAGGTACGATAGTATTAACCAGCTATAGGATTCCATACACTCTATGTGAACCCATCCAAATGTGTATACACACATCCCTATGCCACTGACCAAATAAGAATCATCACCAACCCATCAAGAATTTTATCATCCACAAGTATATTTTACATCATTTTCGTAGCATATATTATATCTAAATAACTGACTAACTACCTAAGGATTGAATGTGCTCTTACATGATGGGCGAACTATTTTAAGACCTCTTCAAAATATGATCAATCATATTCTTCAATTTAAAAAAATCAATTTATTTCCATTTAAAATGAAAATAGGTTTTATTCAAAAACAGCATTTTTTTCACAAGATAAAACCACTGGGTTTCTATCAAATCATTTTAATATATTTTCCCCAATTTGAAATCTATTCAAAACCAATTCTATCATTACACAATTTATTTCCATAATTAAATTCAACAATTTAATTGAAATAATTTCCATCAAATCCAAAATATAAATTAAACAATTTAAATTAGTGAATTTCCATAAACACACCCAATTCAATGGAATCTAGGGTTTTCCTATTTTCCAGGCCATAAAAACTTCAAATATCTCGATTCACTGGAATCAATTATTTATTAATTTAGTTAAAAGTTGATTTGAGTATTTGAATTTGAATCAACAATTGAGATAAATCAACCAAAAAAAGGATAATCAATTTGGCTAATTAGAATGGAACCACCATCCTCATGGTAGTCGATGTTAGTGGAAATGATAATCCACCCAGTATGGTTCAATACACCTCTACAAGAACCAATTATCATAAGCGCCGACACGCCAAAATTCGATGTTCGTCAAGGGGTTCTAGAACCAAAGTCAGTAATTTTATTTCCAAAAAAATAAATAAATCACATGAAATAATACATTCTCTCTCCTGAATAATTTTCCAATTATGGATTAAAATATTACATGTGGTACTATTATTTTATCCCTCATGGATAATTTCAAATTATTGATTAGAATATTACATACGATGATAACTTCCCTCTTTTCAATAATTATTAAATTATCATTTTAGTTATCCCATGTGATTGTAAAAAATATCGATAAGAATAACTATAAACCTCGTTCTATAATTGCATCCCTAAAATAACTTGAGAACAGAGGTGGTATTCCACATAATTATTCTTTTTTTTAATATATATATGAAAATATCATTTGATAAATCAAATTAATTATGGCCATGCAGTCATAATAAATTATCGTAATCATCTCTTTATAATTATTTATAATTATCAATTATTAACATTGGAAAAATTATCATTTGATAATTTTAATAATTGTCCTTGGATAATTAAATGAAATTGTCATCTAGAAATTCTATAATCTTTCCATTGATAGAATTATGCATTTATCATTAGAAAAAAAATCGAAAAATTATATTTTGATAAATTATTGCTATTATCTTTAAATAAATTTTCAATATTATCCTATGAAAAATTGTATAAAATTATCTTCAATAATATCACGAAAAATATTTTGATATTTATTAATAGAATTTCCCTCTATTATTTGGGTTCTGTCAATTAATAAATAATTTTTTTTTGATAATTATCATTCAATAATTTTAGTAATTATTATTTGATAATTTTTTTAATAATTAACCCTAATATATTTAGGATTTATCATTCATTTTAAATCCCACTATTTTTTAATTTTTTTTAAGAAGAGAGAATAAATAAATGGAAGAAGTGGAAAAAAACAATGAACCAGGGGTGCCACGCATTGGACCTGCACAAGAAGAAGTTGCCACTGTCAGGGAAGAATACCACGGAAGAGGGATAGAACACCACCACTCACATGCATGAAGAAATCATGGTCCCCGGATTCAACCTAATTAACAAATAACCACAATCAAAGGGTTCATATGTTCAAAACCCAAACTGTGAATGGATCATTCACCTAAGAAATTAAAACCCTTATTTAATCCACTATTGAAATTGAGAATTGATAGTGGAGTATTTAATTTGCTCCATTATTATGTTGGTAACTGAAATAGTCATGAATGACTAAAAAACGGATGTTTTTTAAATATATCGTCCGTCAAAAATAGAGGATTCTCGTTTGAGGAAGAAGGCCCGTATGAAAAAAAAATTAATTTTCAATTGTTTTAAGAAATATAATCCATTAATTATTTAACATAAATATTAAATAATATCAATCGTTCGTTGTGTATAAAATTTATACTTTGAATAGGGAAAACTCCTCGTTTCGGACCCAATGTTGGTCTCGGATTTCTCAAAAGATGAACAATTTTAGTGATATTTATAATTTATTAATGAAAAATTGGAATATTTAATTAATTAAAATAAAAAGTGTTATTTTTGCGAGGGATGTGTCCAAATTCCCGATGCCTACAAAGGTTATACCCCTTCTAAGGTAACACCCCCCATTATGGATCCATCGGTGGTCTCATATTTTCTATACATCGCACTATTTGGAATATATTTAGTTATCTTTAATAAATAATATTTAAAATATTATTTAATAACTTTATCTCACCAGCGAGACATTTAAATGTCCAACGCCTCTGAATGTTATACCCCACCTATGGTAAACAAGATATTTTAGACATAACCATGGTCTCAAATTTCTCATACGATGGACCGTTTTGGAGTTATTAAATTATTTTGAATAAATTGTTCATGCATAAAATAATATATTTAATATTTTTTATTACATCATCTTAGAGACTTTTCAGATCTCAATAACTCATACTTACTCTGTGTTTAAGATAGAAAATATTTATTTGAATATTCTGGAGCATTAATTGGGCGGTTTACCATTATGTGACATGTTCTATAAAAAACACAACTTTTTACTGATATACCATTTTTCCAAATTAACATAATAATAATTTAAGATAATAATGCTTAGGAATAATTGAAACAATAACGTGATGTTACATTGATATTGATCTTGATTTATCCATTACTGAACATCAAGTGAGGATAGTTGATTTTGAGACAATGTTACATTATGGGAAACTTATTCATTTGTTCTGTATACTATGGAAACATGCTTTTGATTCTCGTGATACTTGGGAGCATGAGAAACTGATGAGATAGTAGCGTGATCATATCTTTGATATGGAAACTTATCGATGGTATTTTTGTGGATATATTGTTTTAGGGTGGGTAGGTTATAACACCATGTTACTTGTTTTTAGGTACATCTTAATCCTTTTTTATCTTCTTTTGGTTTAGTATTTTTAAGAGTTATTTTTTGTGAAATTTTAAGAATTTTGTATGACCTAGTTAAGAAAAACGAAAAAAGATTTTTTTTTAAAATCATTTAATAAAAATTCAATCAAGGTTAAAAATTACTATATACAATTTTATAATAATAGTAAAAATAATTTTGATTTTTTTAAGAAACACTTAATCAAAGGTAAATATTTCCCAGCAGATACTTACGTATAAATAATCACGAAAATACTGAGATTGAGGAAATAACCCTTACAATATTATAATTAGTTGAATTTTATGCCCAATGAAAGAAAGAGAATTATATGGATATGAAAATTTTATAATATTATGGTTAAGACTCATAAAACATATTCATGGGTAATATAAATTCCATGTATGAACAGTATGAGGCATGTGTCTCACAAAAGAAAAGTTGAGACAAATATCCCATACCTTAGGTCGGATTCCCTCTATACGTGTCTAAAACTCCAGTATAGTGGTTTTAAATATTTTATTAACTTATACCATAATTATAATAAAATTTAAGATATCATATTTCATTTATTTATTAGTTAATATCACTCATTTATTAACAATTCCATGTTAAAGAAACAATTCGGGTAATAACCACTTTGTTTATCTTACACATTTTGACTTGTTATTATTTATCTTATTACTTATATAGTGATTTAAATACTTAAAAAACGTAAAACATGATTTATATATCTTATATATTTTTTATATAAATGTATATAAAACATTGATATATGAAATGGAATACATTGATTAGGGAGACAGTAAGTTGTATGTGCGCATGAACGATGTTTCCGTTTTCTTATCATAATGAATATAAGAAAGTAAATGAAATATATGAATATATAGTATTAAATTATATTTATTATTTCATATATTTTATATTTATTCATTATAAATATTTTAATAATCATTCTTAAAATGGTTAGCGTGGAAGATGAATCTCATCGTGTCGTGGAGATGGTAGGCCGTACAGACACACGAGGGACGATATCTTTATCTTAATAGTAAAAAGGTGAGGAATTATATGGTATATTAATTATAAATAATAAATATAATGTGGTAATTATAATATATTTTCATTATTACCATCATTATACCCATACATGTAAAGTGGTAATGAAAAACATATTACACTACGGCGTGGAGACGGTAGACCGTATGCACGCACGCACAATGATTTTGTTTTTCATAGGATGGATAAATGGTGGAATATCACTGTTCCATAATCATAATAATATCTTCTCATATATTTGATACTATATATTCAACTTTATAATGTAATTGACAGATCAAGAGGAAGTACAAGAAAAAAAATTAGAAAGAGTTAGAATAGAAATTACCTCTTCCTCAACGATATCCCTCTAAATCTCCTCTTAAGGATGCTAGAGAGGGTATTTTGAAAAGAATAGAACCTTAATAATGTTACTAGATAATTTGAAAATAGAAATGGTCTAAATATTAATGAGAATTAATGCTCAATGTGAGGGGAAAAATTGAGTGTGTGGGTTCCCTTTTATTATTGAGGTGAGGGCACTTTTGAAATCCGCAAAATATTAAAATATAATAAGATTATTCTAGATCTAAATACTTACAAACGAACCATAAATAAAAAGTGTAAGAAATGATCTACCACATCCTATCCCGTTGTGATTATTTTACATATTTTTTTAAATAATTTAATAATAAATTAACTCAACGTGATATCATTATTGTCAAATTTAACACCATTCAATTAATCTGATTTCTAATACATCAATAAAAATTGGGAATTCTAATATAATGCTCTCACACATATATAATATAAATGATATATCTATGAAATTATTTAATATCTATAAGAAATAAAAAATATCAAAATTAATATTATTAATATAAATTATTCTATTTTTCTATTAATTAAATAAATATTTTTTCATAAAAGATGAATCATTTGACGTAATTATATAACTTCTAAAAATTAAAAATAAATTTAAATAATGAAACTACTTTCATTTATATCAAAATATACATTTATATTCATTCATATCCTTATTTTCTCTATATGTGGTCACATAAAAGATATTAAATATAAGAAAGTGATACTTTGTAACAATCATTGATTTAAATAATAAATAATCTATTTTCAAGGAAAAGATTCCATTAAAAAACTAAAAATTGATACTAATGTATTAATTGTCTGGTACTCTTCATCCAATAATTTTTTGAAAAGTTCTGGTTTTATTTTTAACATTGTAATTTTGACTTAGACTTAATTTGTCTATTGTAATTTTAATTCTCGTAACAACATTTTAAATATTAAAATGATAAAAATTATTAATTATATGGGGTAAATTGTCCATAAATGGGAAATTTATGACATTTTAGATATTATCATAATGTTTTTATATTGTTAAAGTTTTTTATGCTTTTTAATTAATTTAATAAAATATTATTTTAAAAAAAATTCATTAGTGTCAATTTTGACAATATTCACAATTTGTCTGTTGATAAAATTCCAAAAGAAATATATTTTCAAAGAACCATTTAATATAGTCTTAAAATTACATATTAGCCTAATAAATTCTTTTTGAACCTTAATTAATTTAAATGAAAATTATTTTAATATTTTTAATATCATTTATTTGATATTTCATTTAATTAAACAAATATTACACCACTATTGTGAAAGTCATTAAAGTAATTATTTACTTCAAAAAAATTACATAAAAAATTACTATGATGAAGGTAATAAATTTATATTTCAAATGAATATTTATAGTTGAATTCATCTTTTGTATAAACCTATAATTAAAATGGTACTGTTATTTAAAATATGAGAATGACATTTTTAACTTATCATTAAATAAAATATAATAAATGTAATATTCTCATAAAACTGGTTTAAAAGTGTTATAATTTCTACCTAAGGTTGATTTGGGTGGAAACCTAATCATCCAATGAAATTAGTGCAATTAGTATGCCAACTTTATAATATTATCATATTATTTTTACATTTAATTACCCAATTTACGTTTAACTAGTGTAAAAAAATTCTAAAGTTACTAGTAAATAATATAAATTTAATATTGTTAGAATATTAATATAATAATTATTACAACCGTGTATTCCTGTTTTCTGAAATTGAGTTCACAAAATGAAAAAATAAATTTAAATTCTGATCCCACAAACGTATCCAGAAAGCGTTAAAAAAACGTTCAAAAGTTTAAAAAGTTTTTATATTTAATTATAATAAAAAAATTTATTCCAATGACCTAAATTAGATTAATAAATTTATAATTGATCTATTTTGACATTAAAATAAAATTATGAAATAATAATTATTTATATGAAAAACTCAATTTTTAATAATAATGTTGTATTTTTCACTATTCATTAAAAAATGAAACTCCATAGAAAAATACTAAAAAATCACCTTAAGTTAATTTTGACATTACAATTCAAAAATGATGTTTATTTTACCAAATTTAATTTCTAAGATTGTATAAAATTAATTATTTTATTGTTTATAAAAAGACCTAAAAAAGAAGATCCTTAAAGAAATAACATTTTTTAAAATAAAAATATTTTACAAAAAAAATATACATTTCAAAAATATGTTTTATTTATGGGAAAACATTTAAAAATTTGTTATTACTATTCATATTACTATTTTTAATGATTGTGTTATAACTATCTCATTTAAATAATTATATTACTAAATTGTTGTGTCAATGAAACTCAATGTTACGTGTAACGCATGCCAAGTCAGTGTTTCATGTAGTGAAAGCAACACATGGAGATGTGTATAATGTAATAAAAATATATTGATATTATATAATAATAAAAACTATATGTAGTGTTTCTTAAAGTAAAAAATATAAAAATTATTAAATAAATTAGAAAAAAATAATTCACAAAACCTTGGGGTGTTATAAGTGGGGTTTGATTATCGAAGCTTTGAGTAGGAATCACCTAACTCAGACCATTAATGAGTCATCAAAAGAGTGTAATTTGATTACTCTCTTTTCTCAATCTTACATTAGAGTATAGAAGAATGAGTTAGAGGTTGTCTTAACATGTTTTTATTTGACCTCCTATCTTCTCTATCAGATTCGTCCAGAGTAGCATCATGACGAAGAATTTTGTGCTATTAGAGACTCTCTTCAAGATAGGGAGACCATCGTTCAGTGATATTTGTCTAGAAAGGGTATTATATTTTTTCAGAATTGGTATTTTGTGTCTTCTTCCATGGGTAGTGTTGTGATTTTATAGTGGCTTTGTTCTCATTGGGTAGTGCACTCGTGTGCCATGAAGATGCCCTATGATATCCGACGATGATTCTGGGGGCCAGGTAAGAGACATGAAATCGATAAATTTTTTTGAGGATGTTATAAATTCCAATAGGTCACGCTTGGGAACCAAAGTCTTCGGGTTTTCTCTATCCCCTTTCAATTATGTCTTGGATGTGGGTTGAGCTAGTGATAAACTTTCTGGTTGGGATTCCAAATATACTTAGATAGAAGAATATAATATGGGTTGTGACCGATAGGCTAAAAAAATCATCTATCTTTATAATCATTCCTATAGAAAACAATACAGAGTAGTTTGATATTCTCTATGTGAGAGTGTTTTTAAATTTTTAGGGAGTTCTATTTTCTTTAGTCTCTCATAGAGAACCCCATTTTACCTATCATTTTTTGTGATCCCTTCTGAAGGTGATGGGATATCATGCCCATTTGAATAATATAAACCATATTTAGATAGATGGACAATAAATAATGATATATATATATATATATTCTTGAGGACATGATTCTTTATTTTTTCATCAATTTTGGTAGATCTTAGGATGACTATTTGTAATAGGTTGAGTTTTCCTATAACAATAGTTTCTAGTTCAAGATTATAATGGATTCTTTTAAGGACTTTTTTAGAAGACTATGTAATTCTCTATTGTGTTGATTAGAAATTGGTGAAAGTTCCTTGGTTGTTCCGAGTCTAGATTAAGATATTACAATGAAAATTTAGTTTATTTTCGAGAAAATATTTGAAGGGATGAGATTATTTGAGTCCAATGATAATAGTTTTCATAGAATGTTGATTTTATTTGTCATTTACTGGGTGTTTTGAGATTTTCACCTTAGTTGGGACACCAACATCTTCATAGTTAATAGAAAATTGGTCCTAGATTTGTTGGTCCTTTTTAGGCTGTTGAATAGCTTTTGAAAGTGGAATATCATTTATCACCTCCTCTGTAGGTGACATTGATGCATAATGTGTTTCATGTATTTCAGCTTCAGAAGTATCTCTTTAACCCATAAAATTTCTTGAGCTAGGAGGATATTGATATTGAGCTTTATTTATCCATTACTAAACATCTAGTCAGGATATTTGATTTTGAGACAAAGTTACATTGTGGGAATCCTACTCCTTTGGTATTTGTGCTATGGAAACATGGTTTTGATTCCCATGAGACTTGGGAGAAAGAAAAACTGATGAGATATGAGTGGGATCATCTATTTTACAAGGAAACTTCTTGATGGTATTTCTATGGATACAATTTTTTTAGGGTGGCTAGTTTATAACACCAAGTTACTCGTTTTTAGGTAAAATATATACTTTTTTTTATCTTCTTTTTGTTTATTGTTGTTTTTCACTGTTTTCGGTGAAATTTTATATCTTTTTTAAGACTTAGTTAAGAAAATGACAAAATATTCCTTTTAATCCATTTTATAAAAATTCATATATGGGTAAAAATGAATTTAAAGAATTTTATAATAATAGAAAAAATAATTTTTATTTTTTTTAAGAAACATAGAATCAAAGATAAATATTTCCAAGCAGATACTTACGTATAAATAATCTCCATAATAATGAGATTGAGGAGATAACCCTTACAACATTATAATCAGTTGAATATTATGACCCATTAAAGAAAGAAAATTATATGGACATGAAAATAACATAATATTATAGTTATTAATCATAAAATATATTCATGGGTAGTATATATACCACGTAAGAATAGTATGAGGTGGGTGTCTCACCAATGCAATGTTGAGACAAAAATCCGTTACCTTAGGTCTGATTCCCTCTCTACATGTCTGAAACTCTTGTATAGTGGTTTTAAGAAATTTATTTACTTTTAACAGAATTTTAATAATATTTATGATATCATATATGATTTATTTACGACTTAACATTACTCATTTCTTAACAATTCCATGTTAAATCAACTTTTTTGGTAATTACCACATTGTTTTCCTTACATGTTTTAAATTTTTATTCTTGATCCCACAAAATTTGTAATGATTTAAATACTTTAATAATATAATTCCGGATTTTTATATCATATATATTTTTTATATAAATATATATAAAAGATATATATATGAAATGTAATACACCATTCATGGATACGGTAATTTGTACGTAAGAATGAACGATGATTCCGTTTTATTATCAAAATGAATGGAAGAAAGTAAATGAAATATATGTATATATATTATTAAATATTCTTTATTATATCATATATTTAATAATTATTCATTATATTGATTTTCATAATCATTGTTGAAATGGTTATCATGGAAGAGGAATCTCATCGTGTCATGGAGATGGTAGGTCGAACGTATACACGAGCGATTATATCTTTCTATTAATAGTAAAAATGTGAGGAATTAGATGGTATATTAATTATAATGAATAAATATAATGGGATAATTATAATATATATTAATTATTACCATTCATATAACCATCCATTTAAATTTGTAAAGAAAACATATTACACCACATCATGGAGATAGTAGTCTGTTTGTATGCATAGGCAGTGATTTTGTTTTACTTAGGAAGGATAGAAGGTGGAATATGGTTGTTAAATAATTATAATAATATATTATCATATATTTGATACTATATTCTCTACTTTAGAATGGAATTCACACATGAATAAGAAGTATAAGAATAAACAATTTAGAAAGCGTCTGATTGAAGATTACATCTTCATCAACAATGTCCCTCTAGACCTCCTCCTAGGGATGCTAGAGTTGGTCTTTTTAGAAGACTATAACCATAAAAATGTTTCTAGAGAAGTTGATAAGTGAAATGGACCAAAATTGTATGATATTGAATGCTCAATATGAGGTGAATAAGGGATTATGTAGGAGCCCTTTTGTAATTGAGGTGAGGGGTACCTTTTAAAATCCTCAAAACATTAAAATATAACAAGATTATTCTAGATAAAAATACATAAAAATGAACCAAAAATGAAAATTGGAATATAAGATCAACCATATCTTATCTTGTTGTAATTATTTTACATATTTTACTTTGTAAATAATTTATTAATAAATTAATGCAATATGATATCATTATTGTAAATTTTAACACTATTCAATTAATTTGATTTAAAATACATCAAGAAAAACTGGAAATTTAAAAATAATTCTTTCCCAAATGTATATTATAAATTATAGATCTATGGTAACATTTGTAATCAATAAATAATAAAATTATCAAAATTAATTTTACGAAATTAAATTACTCTATTTTTCTAGTAATTATAAAAATAATGTTTTAGTAATTATGAATCTTTTAACGTAATTAAATAACATCTAAAAGACAAAAATAAATTTCTATAATGAAACTAATTTCATTTTTATCAAAATTTACATTTAGATTCATTCATATCGTGATTTTATCCCTATGTGTACACATAAAAGATATTAAACATGGGAGAGTGAGACTTTGTAACTATCATTTATTTAAATAATAAATAATCTATATTTAAGAAAATGTGACCACTAAAAACCAAAAAATCAATAATAATGTAATAATGGTCCAATCCTATTCATTCAATAATTTTTTGACATTTTTTGGTTTAATTTTAAGCCCTTTCATTTTTATTTACCCTTAATTAATATGTTGTAATTTTAATTGTAGTAACAATATTTTAAATATAAATAGTTTAAAAATTACTACTTATATGGAGAAAATTTTCAATAAATCGTAAAGTTATGATATTGTATACGTTATTATAATCTATTTATATTTTTTATGGTTTTTATGATTTTTAGTTAATATAATAAAATATGATTATTTTTAAATATCATTAGTGTCAATTTTTACAATATTCACAACATAGTCTTTAGATATAATCAAAAAAGAAAGATATTTTTGCAAAACCCATTTAATATACTCCTAAAATTTCATAATCACTTAGAAAATTCTTGGGTAACCTTATTTAACACACAATATATTTATTTTATTATTTTTAAAATAATTTATTTGATATTTCCTTTAAAAATTCAGATATTACATCATCATTATGTAAACTATTAAAGTAATTACTTTTTCACTAAAAATTTCATAAAAACATAATATGATTAATACCATGACTTTAAATTTAAAATGAATATTTATAGTTAAAATTATCTTTTTTAAAAACCTATATTACAAATGGTACTATTATTAAAAATATGAGAATGACATTTTTAACTTAACTACAAATAAAATATAATAAATATCATATTCTCATCCAAGTGTATTAAAAGGGTCATAATTTATACATAAGGTTGATATTGGTCAAAATCTACTCACACAATGAATATAGGACCAGTTTGAGGGAAATTTTATAAAATTAATCATATTATTTTAACCTTTAATTACCCAATTTAACCGCCAGTGGAGTAAAAACATTCTAAAGTGACTATTCACAAAAATTAAGTTGACACTATTACACTATTAGTATCATAATTATTACAATTGTGTATGTCTGTTTTTCAAAATTAAATTCACAGAATAAAAATATTATGTATAATTCTAATTGTGTAGATGTAGTGAGAAGGCGAGAAAAAGAACATTCAAAAGTTCAATGATTTCTTATATAGAATTTTAATAAATAAAATTGATTCTATCAACCTACATTGGATTAATATATTTATAATTGATCTATTGTGACTTTAAAATTAATATAAAATATAATAATTATTTAAACAAAAAACAAAATTTTTAACTATAATGTAGTATTTTTTTACTATTCATTAATAATTGAAAGTCCTCAGAAAATACTAAAAATTCACCCTATGTTAATTTTTGACATTCCAATTCAAAAATGATGTTTATTTTACCCAATTAAATTTAAAATATTATATATAATTCATTTTATTATTGATTATAAAAGGATTTAAAAAGCAGTTCATTTAAGAAAATAATATTTTTTAACATAAAAATATTTTACAAAAAAAAATTATACATTTCAAAAATATGTTTTATATATGAGAAAACATTTATAAATTTGTTAATACTATTCATATTACTATTTTTAATGCTTGTATTATAAATATCTCATTTAAAATTTTATATTAGTAAAGTATTGTTTGGAAGAAACTCAATGTTATGTGTAACGCATGCCAAGTTGTTGTTGCATGGTGTGAAATATTAACTTGGAGCTTTTTATAACGTAACAAATATAGATAGATCTTATATAATAATAAAAACTATATTCAGTGATTCATGAAGTGAAAAATATCAAAATTTATAAATGAATTCAAAAAAAAGAATTTTCCAAATCTTGGGGTGTTACAAGTGGGGTGTGATTATCGATGCATTGAGTAGGAATCATCTAAACCATACAATTAATGAATCAACCAAATAATGGAATTTGACTATTATCTTTTCTCAGTTTTACATTGGAGTCTTAGAGAAAGATTCATAGGATGTCTTAACACATTTTTAGTTGAACTCGTATCTTCTCTAGGTGATTCGTGAGGATCAGCATCATGATAGAAAATTTGGTGGTTTTAGAGACTCTATTCATGATGGGGAGACTACCTTTTATTAGTATTTGTCAACATAAGGTATTCTATTTTTTCATAATTGGAATTTTGTGTCTTCTTCCATGATGAAGGTTTTGATGAGAGAGTGTCGTTGTTCTCATTTGGTAGTGCACTCAGATACCAAGAATATTCTCTATGATATCCAATTACAATTTTCATGTCTAGATAAGAGACATGATAACAATATCACTTATTTAGGATGTTATATATTCCAATAATTCATGTCTGACAACCAAATTCTTTAGGTTTTTTCTGTCCCATTCCAGTGATGACATGGATGTGGGATTAGCTATCAGTGGAATATGAGGTTGGGATTCCAAATATACATAAAAAGAATAATATGATATGGTTTTTGATAGATAGGCTCCCAAAATCATCTATCTTTATAACCATTCTTGAAAAAAAATATTAGGAGTTGGATGATGTATATATGGAAGATATTTTTAATCGTCATGGTTTTCCATTTTCTATAGTCTCTCGTAGAGATCTCCATTTTACCTATCAATTTCATGAGGCCTTCCAAAGGTAATGGGATATCATGCTCATTTAAGTACTATATACCATATTTAGATGGATAGCCAATAGAGGGGGATATAGAGATTATTGATGATATGCTTCATGATTTAATCCTCATTTTTGGTAGAGACTGTGATGACTATTTGGAAGAAGTTGAGTTTTCTTATAACAATAGCTACATGTTTGTGATTATAATGGCTCTTTTTGTGGCCTTATTTAGAAGACCATATAATGATCTATTTTGTTGATTAGAAATTGGTGAAACTTCCATGGTTATCCTGAGTCTGATTTAAGAGATGATAATGAAAATTCAGTTTATTTACCAAATAATGTTGGATGGGTAGAGATGATTTTAGTCATATGATAATCCTTATCATAGAATGTTTGATTTATTTGGTAGTGAATAGGTGTTTTTTAGAGTCTTACCTAATTTTGGTCTCCAACATCTTAAGAGTTAATAAAAAATTGATCATTGGATTGTGGGCCCTTTTTAGGCTGTTGAATAGGTTGGGAATGTAAAATACCATTTATCACCTCCACCACAGTTGAAATTGAGACATAACGCATTCCATTAAATTCATCTTAAGAAGTACCTCTATAACCCATCAAATGTCTTGATCTGGGAGGATCTTGATGTTGATCTTGATTTATCTGTTACTGAACATCCAGTCAGGATAGTTTATTTCGAGACAAAGCTACACTATGGGAAGACTATTCCTTTGGTCCATGTGCTATTGAAACATGGTTTTTATTATAATGAGACTTGGGAGCATCAGAAACTAATGAGAATGTAGTGGGATCATATCTTTGATATAGAAAAATTTTGATGAGATTTCTGTGGATATAATATTTTTATGGTGGTTAGGTTATAACATCTCGTTACTTGTTTTTTGGTATACATTAATCCTTTTTTATCTTATTTTAGTTTAGTATGGTTTAGGGTTGTTTCTCATGAAATTTTAATAATTTTGTAAGACCTTTGGGATCTGAACGGTTAACACATAATTAGGAAAACTGTGTTTTTTTCCCATAGAATTGTGCACCCTCTAATAATGCCCTCGAGGGGGGTGCATGGTTTTTCCAAAAAAAGGTTGTATAGACCCCACAAAATGTATGTCCACATATAGTGGATATATTCATGGTTGATACTTGGTTATCTTAACTTTGTGACTACCTAGGAGAAATATTGCCCCCTAGATTATACATGAACATAGTTTGGGTTCACAGGTTGTTTAACTATATAGCCACCTATAAGAAACTGTGTACAAATTATTTAATTCCAAATAAAATTAATTTTCAATTCCTAACCCCATATTTAATATTCTTAACCTACCCATTAATCCATAACATTATTTCCTTGGCTTTTGAGGATCCCAAGAATTAATTTTGGCTCTTCCAGGCCGTCTTTTGGTGGATCTAAGCGTTATTGATCTTGATTAATCTTTTCCAGGTAAGTGGATATCCTCTCAAATAGTTTCTTATGATCTATCCTTCCTTCCACCATATGTTTTAATAGATCATCACATATTGAATACATCTAAACTCAATTTAATTGAATCGTGGTTATAGTTTTCATTTCTTTTTCTTTGACACATTCATTATTTGTTGGTGGATCCTATTGTGAGTATTGATTCATGATTGTTGATTAATGTTAGATGGTTTCATTTTACATTTTCCATGTAATTAAAACCTTTATTTTCTTTATTTTTTTGGAAATAAATTTTAATTGATTTATAAAACCCTAATTTTAAATGATTTAAATATATAATTTGAAATGATATGTATTTTAGGGGAAAACCCCCCCAATTCTAATGGAATTTGAATTGTGGGGGTGAATTTAAAAAAATTAGGAAAATGAGTAATTGATTTGATAAATGATTTTACAAAATAATTTAAGTTTAAATGAAGATAACCTGTTATTGGTTAGGTATTGAAAAAGATGAGCTGATTTTAAACCCATGATTTGATTTTGAAATTGAATTGGTATATTAAAACTAAAAATTGGGAAATTAAAATGTAAAAGATTATTGATTTAAAATAAGATTATTTTCCCATAGTTTATTGAATGACAGAGCACATGTGAGCCTTGATAGTTAGTGGGGTATTTGTGATAAGCACACTGTGATATTAATATAATAGTAATGGATGACAATTAAAACTATAATAAAACATATTCCTACATAATCATCTCTAATGGGATGTTGATGAGTCCTATCCGGCCCGATCAAGAGGGATTTGTGTACACATACATAAACATAATCACTAATATGATTAGTGTGGAGATCCTATAGCCGGTAAATAATGTACATCAGGGAACATGACCTTGGTTATTATTGTGAATGATTTTATTATATATATTCCATTGATTGTAGAACTGTTTTACTCATTCCAAATAATTTATATTAATTTTTTTTAAATATATTTATTTTAATCCATTTTTGAAATGTTTTCCATCCATTAAAAAGAAATCATGTTTGGTTTTAAATATTTAAATGATATGTTATGTCATGCTCAATTTTATTTGAATTTATAGAATTATTGGATTTATTACTTTGAATTCTATTATGGAACACTTGGTGAGATCCTAATTGAAATAAAATCTCACACAATATCTTCAACTTCTGGTTTTTATAGAATTTCTTACATGAGGTCCGAGAAAAGGGAAAGCGCCACTTGGAGGTGGTGGATGTTCTTGATCCCTTGGACATAGAGTGATACTGGGGACTGGTGGAGAAGTAATCAACTATTTACATGGGATTTTTGAGTTCGTATTTCTAGATATTGATAACATTGATGATGTAATTTTTTCGGTTTTTTACACATGTTTGGTTTTTTCTACTTTCTCCCTTTGGAGTGTTGATCATACTCACTTTCAACTTTTGTCTTCCACTATTTTGTGTGGATTTTTCCCTATTTTATCATGTATGATTCTATTTTCTAGTAACAAACTCATGGGGATCAAGAATTCCCCTTGTTCCATGTTCCATCCGGATTGGCTATCAGGGTATTAGTGTAATTGGGTTGGTTCAGGAAAACATACTTGTGGAGTACCACCTTAATGAAGTAATGCAATTTGTTTTTCATATCCACATTAAATATACTCTAATAAGAATAAATTTAAAAATATGTTTTATAATTATGATTTAATTATTATTTTTTAATTTTGATGTACTATGTACCTTTATTTAATTATACCAATCGAAAACTAAAAACATCACCCATGCATATAAATAGACTACCATCTCCAGGAAGTGATGTATTTCATTCTTCATCTCCAATTTGAATAAATTATTATAATAGAGTATATAGTTAATAAATATTAAAATTATAAAGTGATTAAAATATTTTAGATGATGAATTCATGTAAAATGGTGGAAGGAAAAGAACCTTTGAATAGAAACATTCCTGAAAAAATAGTAATTTTAACCTGAATAATCATTATAAGGAACATTTGTCAAAAATATATATATAATTATTAAACATACGGGAATGATATATAGTATAATTTATATGAATATAGTAATGAAATATATTTATAATAGATATAAATTTATTATATATGATGTTTCAATGAGTATGAAGAAATAATCAACTAGATGTAAGAGTTTACAATATAATCTCATTTCTTTTTGGGATAGCTAGTGTTAGATTTTTATTGAGGGACATTATATGTTACTAATCCTTTATTCAAAATTTAATTTCATAAATTATGATAATTTTTTTAATTTAATGTATTAGTTCCATTTTCTTATCATTTTAACTTAAAAACATTTGCAATTTTATTATAGGAATGATGACCTCATATCATCTTTTGGGGAGGGGAATCATATTCACATATTTCAACATTCCTAATTTTATTATATAAGATACAATTTATAGAATGAATATTGATAAATTTTATTTTCATTGAATATTAATTTATCTTAAAATTATTAAATGTAATTATTTAAAATATTTTAATCATTACTCACTTCTAACATTTTATAAAAGTGTTAAAATAATTATCTATTTTATTGTATATGACTTGAATGGTTTTTTACACCCTTATGAATATTCACTTCCTTTAATATTCGTATACAATAATCTATGGTTATTTTGAAAGAAAATATTATTCTCAATATTCATGGATATTATTTTAAGGAGACTAAAACTAAATTAGAATATCACTATTTTCATGAAAGTGTTTAAATACTCTTGTAATAGAATTTTTCATATTTTCTGACAACATTTGAGTATTTTCATTCATCACTAGGAATATGATATTATTATATCATCCATTTATTTCCATTAATGTCTTATAATGATTATGATGTATTATGGATGGATTTATGAAATATATATTATTCATATGTGTTAATTATGTGATAATGAAATCTTTATCAAACCAATTTATTTTCCATATGTAATGCAGTGGTTAATTAGTGAATTTTTATATGATCTTTTGGGATACATATGTATGGTTTCAAAATGTTACCACTGAGACCAATATTATATTTCCCTATAATGAATTATGTATTGATTTATATCACATTAGTTTAGTATGCTATTTGTGAACTTGATTTCATGTTCAAATCATTATACATGGACCTGTTTATATAATGACATGTTCCAATTATTTTCATGCAGTTGTATTTATGTCCATTATTTTGTGTGGGGACAAAATTTCAATCCTTAATTTTATGATCATACCTATTGGTGTTTATAAATTATAACAACGGTAGTATTTAGTATGTTTAAGATAGTGAAATATTTTTTTGTTATATACACATGTTATGGTCTATGGATCATGATTTTGAAATTATGATTAAACACATGTCAAATGTTGGTATAATATCCCTATTTAGTAACTCTTTATATTTGACCCTTACTAATTTGTTATGATTTTTTATGTTTGTTAATGTTATAATACAATTGTTCTTATATATTTATCAATTATAACCATTGAGTGATATCTCACATTTTTAACCATATAGGGAATCTAAGATGAACCCATTTTATGTTTCAATTTTCCCTATGTTATAAATAATTATATAAGGTTTGATAAAAATAAAATTATAGTACATGTGAAAAATTTCATGGGATATATTAAATAAATTTTATCAGAATCATTTCTTCTATATCCAATATCCTCGGACACAAATCCTTTAAATTCATCTGGAATGATTTTTTGTTTGATATATTTAGTATATTTCTGAAAAATTATAATATTTATGTAATAAATGATCTGGTTACTACACAATTTAAGAACTATGGTGTTCTATTTTTTTTAATGTAGGTTAAAATTTCATGAATTAAACACCACAAGTGTGATGCTGCCAAAATAATAACTGAGGTGATAGAGAGGTGTGACATTATTGTTTTGTAAAATATAGCACCAATAAAGAGGTGAATATTAAGATAATAGAGCGCATATCATTGATTAGAGATGATAAAGTAGGTTTAAAAAAGGAATATTTGGAGGACACATGTACATTTTGGTTTTGTTCATAGATCTCACTCAAGCTAGAGAAAATAGGGACCTCTAAAGTTCACACATAGAATGAAATATATACAAGTGAAATTTATAAAATAACAACTAACAAGGATTGAAATAAGGTGGTAAGAACTAGGATGGTTGGTAATGAGTAACCACACTCACCAACTTGGGTATATCATAGTTGGCCATGTCTTTTTTGAATTTAAAAGAATTATAATAGCTATATATAGTTTTTCATTCCATAAATAGATATACAATCCATTGGGTTATATGTGATATAAAATGGTATGAGAAAAAAATTTATATATATAGTGAAATTAACTATGAATAATATACTATAAATAGTATGATCTTTAGAGAATTAGGTGAAAAAATATATTTGAATGTTCAATTGGTATCACCCAACCAATTATAATCAATTGTTGACATGAGAACACTTCTTAATTTTTTTTTACCACTAGAAGAAGAAGATAAAACATAAGAAGAGAAGTAACATGTTATCTATAATAAATGTTTATTTATGACTATAATAATAAAAAATTTATTGGATGGTTGTTTTAAAGATAAATTATATATCTACTAGAAGAAATGACTATTAAAAAACTTGATATTTATACTGAAAAATTATCGTGGAATAAGTCTCCAAGAGTTGAAGGCATTCAGGGGTTATTGAAGTTCACTCTATGGGTTCATTCCCCCATCAAAAAAGAATATTTTCTAGTGAATATATTAATATTATAATATATACAATGATATAAACTTATATAAAATGTTGATTTTTTTATTGTCCATGGTAAAAATGTTATGGGTAACAAGTTAGTGATTTGGTTGAGTATAGTTTTTTAAAAAAATAACTAGTTTTTCCTACAAAGATACCCAAATTAGTAGTATTATAGGAATTATTGAATGTTTATGAAATCTAGTAATGGTAATTTGAAGGATGTGGTACATTTATAAAATATTAGTTTTATAACAGATGAGTAATCAGTATAGTAAGGCTAGGAGATGTAAAAAAGATATTAATGGTGACAATAAAATGATATTTGAGGTAATTGTTAATAAGAATAAAATGTTAATTTGAACATTTAAATATATACTTCATACCCCAAGTTTAATGGGGAAGATAAACCCTTCGTATTTTATTAATAATAGGTGATAAACAAGAGAAATTACCATTAAATTTGTACCATGTTTTGATATAGCATGGGATATTAGAAGAACAAGTATTTTACATGGTATTTTAAATAGATTCCAAAGATAAAGATTTTTAAAACCTTGGGGTTTAATATTTTTATTTTTTTTAAATAATAATTATCCAGGAATGGAAGTGTACAGTGTGTTCCATGATAGAATAATTCATTTATTTGAATTTTAGAAGGATAATATAACCTGATGTTTTATGTCCGTATTTTAGAAAATGAAGTAAAATAAATATATACATATATATATATAAAGAATATTTTTTACATTCAAAAAAATAATAATTATATTTCCTATATAATAAAAAATAATTACCATACATTGTAAAGATTATTAACATAAGTAGTCATGCTAAGACTCATATGTAAAAGAGCACGAGTGATGTAGGAAACCTGAATATGTTTAGAAAATACATATAGTGGAGAATAGATGAATTGTGGTTGAATTACAATGTACAGAGTCCTCGATAGATAAATTGAGTTAGAGGCCACCATGGGTTAGTTTTATGATGATATAATCTCCAAAAGTATTAAATAGACATTTATTTAATGTGAAAATTATATGTTGGACTTGTCCTTAATATGAGTGATTTATCATTTCAATAATGCACAATATTCATTGAGGTAAAGGATACAATAAAATATTGTCTTCATCCTCTGTCCATCAATAATTTGTTAACGATTTAATATGAGAGTCAATGGTATTTTTAAAGTGTTATCAAATGATAATAGATCAACATTATGATGATCTTCCTTGTATTTTTTCGCAGATGATAATGGATACATGAGTGTTAAGTAAGTTCATTAAAAAATAATTCAAGAATAATATAGATAAATCCAAATATATTAATGATTTAATTACATTTTTTTCACACAATGGATGTATATTGTTATTTTGAAAAAGCCAAATACATATAGAATATATTATCTGGTACATTAAAATGTACCATGTTTCATTTATAAATATGTAAAAATATTACTATTGAAATCATTAAAAACATTCATCCAAAGTGAAGTAAGGATGTACAATAGAATGTTAAAATTAATTTTTTTAAGAGTTTAGGTGGTGGAAAATATATTTAAAAACAATAATTATACATTATTAATAAAAAACAAAAGTTATGTGAGATGGATTGAGAGATATATTGAGGAAAATTTTGATAAATATTCCTCTAATTTCATGTGAACAGTTTATAATCCTATCTCATTACTAAAATTATTATAACATTTATACTATGTGAGAAATATATTATAACCATGCTATTTGTTTAACATAAATGATGATTTTATTCATAATGTTAATTGTGATAACAAATGATGATTTATGATTTTTTACCTCTATGAAGAAGGATAAGAAATTGATACCACATAAAAGATTTTATTTGAGGTTCACAAAATCTATAGTTTTCATACAAATCATTCCATACATTATTTATTTATATATGTAATGATATAGTTTCATGAAAAATGATGTTATCCCTATGTACTATGAGCTATATAAATAACATGAATAGAGTTGTGGCCATATGAATATTCTTTGCAAACAGGATGCTCAAATTATGTATTTATAATCTTATATTGGGAGAAATGGTATTTTGATTTGAGATATTTTTATAAAATTTAATTATATGAAGGCATAAGGGTTGGTGAATTTTTTCATGATGTTCATGCACTATTATACATTTGTAAGATAATTACAGTGAAAACATCATGATAAAGAAGGTTAATTTATTTATTTTCTTAATGTAAATCCATTAAGAATGAAAAATAAAATAGGTCGTGTATATATTGAAGTCCCATTTGAATTCTAGTGACCAATATTTTATTTTTTTTAGGTATAATAATTTTCAGTGAGAGGATTATCAATTCAGTGTTTGGTGTTCATAGAAGAAGGTGCTTTTAATAGATAATTACATTCATTTAGTTATCATACTATGGAATAATGAGTTTCTATATTTATATGAAAGACATAAACAATACTATCATTTATATAGAATTTAGTCCCTATAGATTGAAAATCATGTTCATAATATTGGAATTGATAGTATAACTATTTAGATATAGATATTTAACATTATTATTATATGATGAAATTAAAGAGGCCATGAAGTCTTTTAACTGGCCGCAACATTCATATAATTAGTCATAAGAGTGAAAATGATAGAGTGAAATTTTGGTGAGATGGGACTGGACAGTAAATTATATGGAGGTTTTGTACTGGGAAAGGATTGGATATGGGTAAATAACTCTACCTATATAACTAGTGAATAATAGTATATTTTTGGACATCAAAACATTGTAAGTATGTTCTCAATATATTTTTTCCATCATGGTAAACAAATAAAATCATTCTATTTTTTGTATATATGAATTAATTTCATATTTTTATTTTTTTTTCAGTGATTTGAAAATGAATAGTTATATAGTGAATATTATTCAAGTTAATATAGGAAAGATATAAGGAAATAATTAACATAATCATTTGATTAGGGATACACTCTGATTCTCCCCCATATTTGGGTGTCTCATATGAGAAATGGTGGTATAATAGTTAAAATGTTATGAAATGGTTTTCAACTTGCTGTATTTTGTTTAATGAAACCATAAACCATGATTTCAATTTCTCTAACTCATTCATCTCATAATTGAAAAGTTAAAGATCAATAAAATAAGGGATTGATCAATGATTAAGAGATGATTTACCCAAAATGAGTACTAGAAAATAAATATGAAAATAAATGGGGTATTTCTATTTATGAAATTCAAATAAAAATAATATATTATTGTGTTGGACTATTGAAGCAATCCTATGAGTATTGTGAGATACTCAAGGAAGAAGTTTTTTTACATTTAAATATGATTAAAAAAAAATTAAATTCATCAAGTTTTAGATTTGAATTAAAAATCTAATATAAAGGCTTTGGTTATTATGAGTGTGAGTGATTTTATCAGAAACTTATATTATAATATATTACCCATAGTTGAGAATGATGTTAAATTGAAAACAAGATGTTTGGAGGTTCTATAAAAATATGACTTATATGAGAAGAAATGTTTGCAGGATTTATCAATGAAGAGGAATAATAAATATTTATTTAAAACTAATGTTGAAGAACAATCTATATGTAAAATGATTGGAATTCGGTATGAACTTTATAAAATGATTTAATATTAGTGAATATTTTGAATTAATTATACGATTTAATTTCAAGTATTTCATAGGATCTCATTGAGAATGAATTCCAAAAACATTTCTATCATATATCTTCTAAAGCTTATTCGAATAGATAAGAATGTGAAATATTTATAAATACCCTTAAAACAAAATTAATAGTATTATATAGAGCATTAAAATCCTATATAGATGAAAAAAACTAATATCTTTCTATTAAGGGAAAATGATTAAAGAGGTTGAAACTTCTTTAATATCATTATAAGAATAAAGTGAAAAATAGTGATTCCCTTGAAAAGGAATTATAAATAAAAAAACTCTTTACTGAAATAAGTAATTCAAGATGACATGAAGTGTTTTAAACTAGTGTTGAAATCGAGAAATTAGAAATATACACAAGTTGAGAGTTTTCATACTATTAAAAAGAGACACATTAGGAAGAAAATACTAAAAAAAATATATATCCTCTCCAAAACTCATATTATTGAAAAAAATATCATTTGATAGTTTATTGATCAATCCCCCATAGTCATATGGAAGATGTTAATCTACTATATAGATAAATCTATTTATACTAATGCATTTTCATCTTCCAGTGTATGAAATAAATAGAAATTTAGAAAAAAAATTGGGAAAATTATAAGTCACTCAAAACATTTTTAAAGGTAAATGAAAAAAATAAAATTAATTATATTATCCTGAGATATATCATTTAAATATATTTATTTTCAAGAAACAAGAAGAAGATAAATCTATCTAGACAATATCTAGAGGAAAGATAAGGAGACTCATTTGTAATTGCTACAACAATTGGATGATTGGAAAAAAGGATGGATAACGTTGGAATAACATGATAATGTATGAAGATTTAATAATTCCTAACATAAGATGAGGAAATATAAATAAAACAAGAACCTTTTATTCTAAATAATAGATCATAGAAAATAATAAATCTATCCATGATAAACAAATATGAATGTCATGAATATTTTTTTTAATATATTAACAAATACATTAATATTTATAAATTTTGTTGTTATATTCCAATAAATAGTGAATATTAATACAATTATATAGTAGGATTAAAATAGAAAAGGAATAAAGTGGAAAATTAAATCTTGTATTCCTTAGGGAGAATATAGAAGTTGAATGTTAAAAAACAACTCATAATATATTAATGAAGAAATTTTAAAAGGATTCAACTATTCTAAAGAGAAGATGGTTCAATTGAGGTATAAAATGCTTCATTATTGATCATTTCAAATATACATTGAGAATTAGTGAAAAATGGTTCTTTACAGTGATTTATTATTGTAAAAATATTATATTTAAATAAATAATACACATAAATGAGTTAGATTTATCTTGTACCATAACAAATCTTACCCATATAGTCTAATATATTGAAATTTTCTATGAATATATAACAATCATGTGTGAATGAATGTAGTTTACTTTATTTTTGGAGGAATCATATTATATATATGGAGGTGGGTAATATACTTATGGGGAAGAAAAATTAATGTAAATACCCATATTTTTTCAATGTAATTATTTTTAAATATTTGGAATTATTACTAGTCTTTAAAAATTGACGGAGCCTGATTTCTTGGTCTGGTGTTCCCAGAATGAATTTCTAAACTTTTTTTAAGGTCTATTCAGTAAACGTGTGGGTGGTGTTTTCTATCATTGGAACCGGTGCTCAGATTAAAAATATGAGGGTACCATCGAATTAGTAGTGCCATTATTTGCTTAAGGGGGGCTTCACTTCGACTACCGTAGGTTGGGTGATAAAGTTAATATTGAGGACTTTTGACAGAATAATAAAATAACATGTTATTTTATTTTATTTCTTTTCTTTTTCTCTAGAGAATGAGTGACAGTGGTGGGACCAATGACACATCAAGACAATATTTTTCATAACTACCTTATATTCTTGTAACCGCACCATTGGAATTAAAAAGGATCATGAATTAAATGAACCTCATAAATTCTCAACGGCATTACCCAGTTCTTCCTCCTTCTATTTATATGGAGCTTGGGGAGGGGTGTTAGCACGGTTTCACCAAGCCTCAAAGCTCTGAAAAAGTACCGTAATGCCAAAAACTTGAAGGATGAGACCGGTTCGGAGAGCGTTGACGAGCGCCACCGATTCGTGGGCAAATAACGGTGATTGAGTGGCATCATTAGAGGATTTTTGCAGGAATGAAGAACACAAATTCCTTCTCAAATGCGGTCATTCTCCAATGATCTTGAGGTATGAATTCTCTCATTTAAAGAATTTTTGGATCATTATCGTTTCCCTCTTATTCATGATAACATAGAGGGGTGGGCCAAATGAACAGGGCCAAAACCCTCTATTACTTGATTAACCGACATGTTCCTCACAGTCTTTTGTTTGGATTGGATGGATTTCAGAATGGAGGGAGAAGTGGCGAAGAGGGAGTCCCGAGGAGGCTGTTGGTACCATCGGATCGAAAAACGGGCCACCGGAGCTCACCCAGTGACCCATGGGAGTCCGTCGGCATGGCACCGGTGACCCGTACTAGTAGGCGACAGTGGTGGCCGGCACCATCCATCCACAATGGAGGTGGCACACCATCGCACACCGCATGAGGAGGTTGCGGCACTAGGCCGTGGTGGTCAGCAGAGAGACTGGCACTAGCCGGCCGCGGAGGTGGTTTGGCGCACCATCACATGCCGTTGGAGGAGAGGATTACATATTTTTTACCGCGGTGGTCGAGCAGGGTGGCCAGCACTGACCGGCCATAGAGGCAGACAAGCACATTATCATGCACCACTAGAGATGGCCATGGCTCGAAGCTATGGCGGAAGAGGAGGGACCTTCCCCTACGGGTCCCACAATGACCATTTGGCATCACTTCCTCACCCCCCACACCAGCTAAGACTGGCCCTAGCCAGAGGGCCACGCCTCTCCGTGGGTTGGGCCGGGTGATTCGGCTGGGACTAGTGTGGGTCAGCCATGAACAGGGTGGGTCGGCACGGACCGGGCGGGGCGGGCTGCGTAGGACCGATCGAGTCAGACCAGACTCGGACCCAACCATACCAAGTTTTTTCTTAAAGGGATATAACATGAAATCCTAACGTTTGTTTAATGAACTGTCTATGATGATGGGACCCATGGAGAGATACAGACCTTTTGGAATACTCTAATCTAATTTTGGATAAATTTGGAGTATGGGCGAGTTGGATTGAACCTGAATCCAACTGGGCCCTCAGTACTAAAATATTTACAAGTCATAGTCGGGGAATCCAATTGATTTGTGTCTGTGTTTTTGGAAAACATACGACATGTCAGTCCTTTGAAATACTTCTTCGTGGAACATTGTGGTTGTTGTGGTACGACCGATGTCTTGAGGATCATATCCTCCCAGAATCAAGTGTTCTTAGTGCGGGAATCTAGTGGTTGGTTGTAACGTGAAGAAAGAACATTGATCCTATATGGGTCAGTATTTATCGATACTATGTGGGTTAGAATGTTTTGATCCTATGTGGCTTTGAGCTCAGTGGTCTTGAGTGGGTCAGTGCTCACTAATCCTATGTAGGTCAGTATCCACTGATCCTGTGTGGGTCAGTAGCAGAGGCTCCGACAGAATAAGATTATCCAGCATTACATCTAATCATCTGTACTTCTTTATATAAGGTATACCTAGTGTAAGATGAGTCATTACCTTTGTGGTACTATTAACTTTTTATGTGTTACCTTCGTGTTGTTACCTTGGTGGTATTCTTCCCTTGTGGATTAGTTGTGAAAATGGTATAAAAGTTGGAGCCTTATGTTTTTTCATGTATGAGATGTGTATATTCTGTTAACTTAGGTATATGTATGGGCATATGCCAAAGTGGAGTTGTTGACTGCTTCGTGCTTTGTGATTGAGGTCTTGCTTTGTGGTTTTTCCTTTGTGGAACTCTGGGAGACATTCAGGGGTATCAGTGTCCCTACTGAGTATTGTTATACTCACCCCTACATGGGTAACGTCTGCACCTTGATGTGTTTTTTGCAGATGATAGACAACGTTGATCGAGGTTGCGGGAGCCAGGACTGGACGGTGCTTAGAGGTGGACCGTTTTACGTGACATGACACAATGACTACTGATTGTGAGTTGTTCCTACCCTTTAGGTAGGATCTGTAGTGGACAATCCCGGAGTTGTTTTCTCTCATCTGTTGTACTTGTACTTTTCAGTTGGGCTTGAATTCTGGTCCCTTTACTTTCACTACACTTTTTACTACGTGAGTTTATTTCGTGGTAGCCTCTTGTTGTGTTCTTGGTTTTTGTGTTTGTATAGGTTTAAAGGCAATTCCTTCTCGTTATAGGGATCCTCTTTTTCAGTCCTAGTCACCAACCCCAGGCCTATGGAAGACAGGCTTGGGGTAGCCACGCCACAGGCACCGGGGGAAGCGTCGGGACAAAGTGGTATCCGAGGAGTCGGTTTTACCGAAGAACAGTGACTCTGATCTTTTCAATGTGGAAATAGTGTTATGTTTTATGAGTGTGGTTTTCAATTTTTGAAATCCAGTGTTTGTACGGCGGCCAACGTATCCATACACCAGGACCCTAAATTCTGATTTCTAACTTAGTGCATGAAAACACCGATTGAGTGTGTTTTTGAAAAGTTCTTCTTATGATCACATTGAGTCAGCTCACTAGGAATAACATATTGACTTGGGAACACTTGTTTTATTTTAGGATACATCCATGAAGATAGCCAGCCAGGATTCCTGAGAGAGTACACGATGATGGCCCACCGAGCGACGTGGCTTCGATGCAGGGCCCTCTTACTATGATAGTGTAACACCCGAGACTTTTATGAGAACTATTTTGTTTTTATGTTATATAAATCATCCAAGAAATCTTTCACTACACACAACACTTTCTTGTATTGCTTTATATGAAATCGCGACCTTCCTCGATGGCTTGCGTCGTACGCAATATCGAGTTTCACTAAACAACAATATGCTATTAAAATATTATTAAAACTAGCCGTTATGAATAGTAATAACCAATTTTTTAAATTTTATAAATTTTATTTTTCAAAATGGACATCATTTTTGTATTTGGAATATCGAAATTATCCTATGGTGAAATTTTTGTATTTTTCTGAAAACTTTAAATTTTTTATGAATAGTGAAACCACTAAGTGGTAGTTAAAAAAACTGAGTTTTTCATAAGACATAATTTTACCGCTTCTGTGAGTGGAATTTCAAATATCTGAGAGACACGGTTGATGTCAGTATGTAAAATTTGGTTCAATGAGATGAAAATAATTTTTGGTGAATAGTAACTTTTTACTTTTATTTACCACGGTTAAAAGTAAATAGGGTAATTAAGGGTAAAAATGTTATTAGTATTACCCTAACACATGTCCTAATTCTATTGGATAAGTTTAATTCGACCAAAAACAACCTTAGGAATAAAATATGACCATTTAGGACCACTTGGATTAGATTAGAACATTTATTATTAATTAATTTAAAGAAGGGCTAAAATAGTTAAAATCAAAATTTAATAACTAAATAATTTTTAATATAGGTTTATACATAAGATAAATTCTACTTTAAATATTCATTAGAAATATAAAAACATTTTCTACATAATGGTATTTTATTTGTAATTTTTAGACATTAAATAATTTAATTTATCTTTGACACAATGATGATGCAGTAATTATCTTATTAATGAAATATTGATATAATTGATGTTATAAATACCCAAATAAATGTAATTTGAGACTTTTTATGAATTCCAATAATTTTCTAGGTCAATATGACATGTTAGTATTGATTTAATTAACTTTTTTCGAAATAATCATTCTGTTATGATTTTCACAAAAATTAATTACTAAATAGTTTCAAAATTGACATAAAATTGTTTTGAAAACAAATATTATATTATTAATTGTTATTTTATTTCTAAAAATCTACAGTTCAGACAAATGACTTAGATAAGGCTATATATATTAATAATAAACAACTTGGGGTTCGTTTGTCTTGTTATAGTAGGTTTATTAACCTTATATTATAAGAACACAAGAACACACAGTAAAAGTAAAATTATTTAACTTAATGTTAAATCTAAATAATAAGGTTAAAATAGGAACCTAAACTTGTATAAATTCTATTGGATGAGAGGCTTTCGACCCGTCCCCACCCTATCTTTGAAATAAATCAATTTTGAGCTATTTAAAACCGATCTTGACTTTATAATAAAATAATATTTTTAGTTTTTCCAAAGGAGCCCCTCTCCTCCCTTATAAAAGGGCACCTCCTCCCCCTCTTCCTCACACCACATTGAGCCTCCAAGCTCGGCCAAACCCTGCCAATTTATCCTCTCCAATTACCTAGAGACATCCTAGAGGTCCCGGTCTTCTTCAAAGACCAATTTTAGTGCCCTAAAAGGAGGTCTCAAAGAAGCGCTTTAAAGAAGAGGTAATGTCTGTTACCGATTCTTCCAACTTTATTTCTTCTTCCACTTCTTCTTATTTAGTTTTTTCATTATGAAGTAATAACATCAGAATCACTCATATACTGATATGTTATTATAATTATGAAACAACCCTATTTCACCATCTATCCATCCTATGGAAAACGAAATCACCGCGCATGCGTACGTACGGAATACCGTCTTCACGCCATGGTGTAATCTATTTTCCACCACCACCTTACATGGATGGGTATAATTGTGAAAATAAACAACTATATATGATTATTGTAACATGGTATGGATTCTGAAATAGTATGCATACACTCCAATACAATTACACGATCATGGGAATGATATCATCCCTCGTGCGAACGTACGGAATACCATCTCCACGATGTGATGTGATTCGTTCTACATGATATTCATTTCGTAATGATTATATAAATAAATTGAGTGAATAAATATGATACATATTACAATAATACATTTCTGTAATGAGGTATCTATAACCTAAAAATAAGGATAAGAATTTATTCGACAAAACATGCATAAGAACAAAAAAGTAATAATCACCCTAATAAACAAGTAGTAATGAAATATTACTAATAAGAAGCTAAGAATATGACCATATATTATATCATAAAAATAATTATGATTCTGGAATAAGTCCACAACATTATTTAAATCATTATACAGGAGGTTCGGACACTTACGAAGCAAATCGGACCTAAGGTAAGGGAAAATATCACAATCTCATTTTTATCTGAGATTGTTTATACTTTGATATTTACTGGGGTGTATTTTATCATACACTTCCTTGTTTTCTCAATATGTAATATTATTTCCAACCACCTACAATTATTTAAATCCAATTTTACCCTTCGGTGTGTTTTTAGTAAAATATATGAAAGGAATATTTTGTCGTTTTTTGTACGAGGTACTTTTTTGACTTTTCTGAAAAAAGTACGAGAAGAATGTTTTTTTAACTTATACGGAATGAATGGATTTTTAAAACATTATTTCCAAGAATCTTCCTTTACAAATTTTCAAGATTATTTTTAATCAACTTCTTTTAGTTTAAAATTTTATGACATGTTAAGAAAGGAAAACTATTTTTGAAGTAGAAAGGATATTTTCCTCAAGAATGGAGTTCAAGAGTTTTATAAAAATTATTTTCCATCTAAGATAATATAGGGTTCTATTTCTATCCCTATTATTACATGGATTTGATTATGTTGTGATGGAAATATTTTTATGAATTCCTTTATCTTATATGAATTGTTTTATGATGTCACGATGTTTAAGATTCCCATTTTTATTATATGGGTTATGCTATGATGTATGGTTTATGATTTTGTGGCACACATAAGAATGGTATCGTTATGAGATGGGTGGGACCTATATCTCCCTCCAATGCATTGGGTAAAGATTTTATATCTCATGAGATAGACATGGCTGGAACAGAATTTTAAACTGGTTCAGTGAAACAGGACTGAAACGAGAAGTGAACTCAGTTCAGAAATGGACTTTGTCCACTAAGATAGTCTTGGAAATGAGTATTGACTAATAAGAAGTGATTCTATATGATTATTTGTGTATGCCACAAATTTTCATGTTTTATGTTATGATTATTGGGATTACATTTCACTACTATGATTTATCCCATTTTATGAAATTATGACTTCTTTTGTAGGTTAATATTTCCAAAAGTTATGTTCTTATGTATATGATGTGATTGATATTTCTTTTGTTTACCATTACTGAGCATTTGAGCTCACCCTTTTGTATGTTTTATTTCACCAGGTCAGGAAGAAGGTTATTAATTAGGATATTCCAAAAAGGGACTCTAGATATGATGAAATAAATGGGAGGTAATGTAGATGCTTTATGAACCAGTTGTTTATGTTTCCCAGTTTCTAAAGACTCTATACCTATACGGTCCATTCATGGTTTTTTTATATGTTGTAATATGTGTTCTTCAATTCTGAAGTAAGAAAAATGTATGTAATGTATGGGTCGTTATATTTGGTATCAGAGGAAAGGTATAGTCAGCCTTTGTAAACTAGGATGTGAAAGCCTTAGTAAGAACCCTAAGGATAAGTCTAAGCATAGAACACAATCTTAATGTTTTAAAAATGGCCATGAATAACCTAGGATGAGAACTTAAGTGTGAAATTTTATTCTTGATTATGTGGTTTCTCTATTGTAATTTGTGTTTCTCACATTATTCTTCTTGGTTTTAGTGAATGGCTAGAACCCGAAGGAACCGTGTTAATGCAGAATGCGATGGGAAATGCAATGATTGTCCCCCTGAGCAACCAAACATTATGGGAGATGGAATGCAAAATCTTGTATCCATGATCACACAACTTTCTCAAGCTATGAATCATGCAGGACTTCCAAATTAGTAAAGGAAGGAGAAACATTCTGTTGAATCCTTCATGAGACAGCGTCTACCTTTATTCAGCGGGTCTACTGATCCATTAGTTGTTGAACAATGGATTAGTACTACTGAAAAGATATTTTTAGTTCTTCAATGTTCTAAACATGATAAAGTCATCTTAGTAGTGTATCATTTGGAAGGTGATGCTGATCAATGGTGGAATCTTATTAAGAATACTAGGGAACGAGATGAAATTGAGTCCATGGAATGGGACGAGTTCAAGAACTTATTTTTCAATAAGTACTTCCCTCGTATTCTCTGAACAAAGATGGAGAAAGAGTTTCTTGAACTGAAGCCAAATGATGATGAATCTGTTGGTACCTATGAAGAAAATTTTACAAGACTTGTAAGGTATGCTTCTAGTATTATTATCCAACCTGAGAGTAAGATTGATCGATTCTTTAGTGGCTTAAAACCAAGTCTTTGAAGGGCGTTATCCATAAGGGACTTCAATAGCTACGAGGAAATCGTTCGATGTGCTCTCAAAGTCGAGATGGAGATTGGAGTAACCCATTAGTCTTATGGGTTTGATAAGAAGAGGAAAATGGAATTCAAAGGGAAATCTAAAGAGCACACTGAAAAGAAGATGAGATTTCCCTTATGCTCAATGTGTGGAAAGAAACATAGAGGGAGTTGTCTTAAAGGGATAAGTAAATGTTTCAAATGTGGAAAAGAAGGTCATAGGGAATTTGAATGCCGCAATGATGGGAAGAAGATGTCTAATGATGCAAACAAAGGAAGGGACACACAGAATTAACCTACTACACATCAATGTTTCAAGTTCAAGGATACGGGGCATTATGCCAATAAATACCCTAATCCAAGGGTTTTTTATGATGATCGACATCAACAAAATCTTAAGGCTAAATACAAAGGAATGTAACATGCAATTTCTATCAGCGATGTGGAGTACGATAACGATGTTGTGAAATGTACACTTACCATCCACTCTGAAGTAGCAAATGTTTTATTTGATTCTGGATCCACCCACTCCTTTATTTCTGAATAATTTTCTAAGTATATCACTGTATTATCTCAACAATTAGATGTTGAGTTAGCTGTGACAACCCCTAATTGCACAACAGTCGCATCAAAAGTTTATAATTCTTCTCCGATTGAAGTTTGTGGGAAAGTGCTTCCAGAAAATCTTGTGATCCTTCCTATAGTAGAATTTGATGTGATTCTTGGTATGGATTGGCTTTCTCTACATGGATCTCGTATCAATTTCCAATGAAGTGAAGTTACATTTCATATTCTAGATCAGTCTATGATCATCTATCGATGCAAGGATAAACATAACCATCCAGTGGAAATTTCTTCCCTCTTATGGGTCTTGATTCCACTAAATGAAGGTTATCTATCTCAAATAGTTGGTGACAAACTCATGATTAAGAATATTCCCATTGTATGGGAGTTTGACGATGTCTTTCTGGAGGAATTTTCTGGTCTTCCACCAAATCATGAAGTTGAGTTTTCAATAAAACTCGTACCGGGTGATTTGCCTATTTCAATGATACCTTATAGAATGGCCCCAATTGAGTTGCAAGAATTGAAGAAACAACTCCACAAGAATCTTGATAAGGTATTCATATTCCCTAGTGTGTCACCTTGGGGAGCACCTGTTCTGTTTGTTAAGAAGAATGATGGATAGATGAGACTCTGTATTGATTTTCGAGAACTTAACAAGATCACTATCAAGAACAAATATCCTCTTCCGCGCATTGATGACCTATTTGACCGAATACTTGGAGCTCAATACTTTTCCAAGATTGATCTTAATTAAGGGTATCATCAATTAAGGGTTAAAAGGGAGGATATTCCAAAGACGGCTTTCCGTACGTGGTATGGACACTATGAATTTATAGTGATGCCATTTGGTCTTACTAATGCCCCTGCTCTCTTCATGGATCTGATGAATAGAGTCTTTAGAGACTATCTTGATCAGTTTGTGGTAGTCTTTATAGATGCTATTCTTGTGTATTCAATGAGCAAGGAAGAACATGAAGATCACTTGAGAATTATATTGAAGACCTTGAGAAAAGAGAAGCTTTATTCCAAATTTACCAAGTGTGAATTTTGGCTTCAAAAAGTTTCATTTTTGGGTCACATAATCTCAAAAGAGGGGATATCTGTGGATCTAGCAAAAACAGAGGTTATCGAAAGATGGTCAAGACCAACAAAAGTGACTGAGATCTGATGTTTTCTTGGTTTGGATGGATATTATCGACGTTTTGTGAAAGATTTTTCACGATTATCTAATCCACTCACCATGTTGACTCGGAAAGGAGTTAAGTTTGTTTGGATAGAGGAATGTGAAGAGAATTTCAAGGAGTTGAAAAGAAGGTTATCCAGTTCACCTGTGCTCACACTGCCTTGTAGTGGAGAAAGGTTTGTGATCTACAGTGATGCATCAAAGAAGGGATTGGGGTGGGTTCTTAGGCAAAATGATATGGTGATAGATTATGCCTCACGAAAATTGAAAATACATGAGCAAAATTATCCAACTCATGATTTGGAGTTAGCTGCGGTAATCTTTGCATTAAAGATTTGGAGGCATTATCTTTATGGAGAAAGGTGTGACATTTATACTGATCATAAAAGTTTAAAGTATATTTTCACACAAAAGGAGCTGAATATGCGCCAAAGAAGATGGTTGGAGATGATTAAGGAATACGACTGCTTAATCCATTACCACTCTGGGAAAGCAAACAAGGTGGTAGATGCATTTATTCGACAAGACCATTCCAGTTTATCCATGATGAGGATCACAAAAGATCCAATATTTATGGATTTACAAAGAATGGATCATGGAATTATAATGAAAGGGGAAAAATCCTATCTTTTTCAAATGAATGTTCAACCATCTATACATGTGAAGATTAAAGAGGCATAGAAAGAAGATGTCAAGTTACAAAAGAAGGTGAGAATTGTTCCTGAATTCAACCTTGATTGTGATGGGATAATAAAGTTTAGGAAACGGGTTTGTGTTCCTCCCATCCCCGAATTAAAGAAGGAGCTGCTGGATGAGGCTCATAGTTCTTAATTCTCTATTCATCCTGGAAGCACGAAGATGTATAGGGACCTGAAAGAGTACTTCTGGTGGGATGGCATGAAAAGAGATGTTGCTGAATATGTCTCTCGATGCTTGGTTTGTCAGTAAGTTAAAGATGAGAGACAGAAGTCTAAGGGGATGTTACAAACATTACCCATACCCGAATGGAAATGGGAAAACATCACTATGGACTTTGTCACTAGACTTCCTAAAACATCCAAAGGAAATAATGATATCTGGGTCATAGTTTATCATCTTACAAAGTCTACACACTCCATCGCTATTAGAGAGGATTTCTCACTGGATCAGCTTGCCAAGATATATGTGAAGGAAGTGGTAAGATTGCATGGAGTACCACTTTCTATTATATCTGATCGGGATCCGAGGTTTACCTCAATGTTCTGGAGAAGTCTTCAGCATACTCTGGATACAGAGTTGTGTTTCAGCACTACTTATCATCCTCAGACAAATGGTCAGTCTGATAGAACAATTAAAACTCTAGAAGAAATGTTGAGAGCTTGCTCTATGGATTTCAAAGGTGGTTGGGATCAACACCTACCTTTGGTGGAATTTTCATATAATATTATCTTTCACTATAGTATTCAGATGGCTCCTTATGAAGCTCTATGTGGAATGAAATGTAGGAGTACAACTTACTGGGATGAAGTTGGGGAAAGAAAGCTATTAGGACCTGATCTCATTGATGAAATGGCAGAAAAGGTCAGATCTATTCAACAACACATAAGAGTAGCTCAGAGTCAACAGAAAATTTATACCTACAACCGAAGAAAAGACCTAGAGTTTGAAGTGGGTGATAAAGTGTTCTTAGGAATATCTCCCTAGAAGAGGGTCATGAGATTTGGAAAGAAGGGGAAGTTGAGCCCTAGATATATCGGTCCTTTCGAAATACTGGATCGTGTTGGGAAGGTAGCTTACCGATTGGTGCTTCCACCGAATCTCTCTCAAGTTAACGATGTTTTTTATGTATCTCTCCTGAGAAAGTACATACCTGATCCTTCACATGTACTCAACTCAGAAGTTGTACCACTGGAGGAAGATCTTTCTTCTGAAGAACAGCCGATAGAGATTCTGGATCGTAGCGAAAAAGTCCTACACAACAAGACCACTCGATTGGTGAATGTTTTATGGAGGAACCACCAATTAGAAGATGCTACATGGGAGATTGAGGATATGATGGGGGAGAGGTATCCTCATCTGTTTGTTACAATGTGATGAATTTAGAGGGAGAAATTCATTTTAAGGAGGGTAGAATGTAACATACTAGACTTTTATGAGAACTATTTTGTTTTTATGTTATATAAATCATCAAAGGAATCTTTCACTACACACAACACTTTCTTTGATTGCTTTACATGTAATCGTGACCTTCCTCGATAGCTTGCGTCATATGCAATACCGAGTTTCACTAAACAACGACATGCTATTAAAATATTATTAAAACTAGTCGTTATGAATATTAATAACCAATTTTTTAAATTTTATAAATTTTATTTTTCAAAATGGACTTAATTTTTGCATTCGGAATATCGAAATTAGCCTAGGGTGAAATTTTGGTATTTTTCTGAAAACTTTCAATTTTTGATGAATAGTGAAACCACTAAGTGGTAGTTAAAAAACCGAAATTTTCATAAAACTTAATTTTAACACTTCTGTGAGTGGAATTTCAAAAATCTGAGAGACATGGTTGATGTCAGTAAGTAAAATGTGATTCAATGAGATGAAAATAATTTTTGGTGAATAGTAACTTTTTACTTTTATTTACCACGGTTAAAAGTAAATAGGGTAATTAAGGGTAAAAATTTTATTATTATTACCCTAAAACATGTCCTAATTCTATTGGATAAGTGTAATTCGACCACAAACAACCTTAGGAATACAATATGACCATTTAGGCCCACTTGGATTAGATTAGGACATTTATTATTAATTTATTTAAAGAAGGGTTAAAATAGTTAAAATCAACGTTTAATAACTAAATAATTTTTAATCTAGGATTATACATAAGATAAATTCTACAATAAAAATTCATTAGAAAGATAAAAATATTTCCTACATAATGGTATTTTATTTGTAATTTTTAGACATTAAATAATTTAATTTATTTATGACACGACGATGATGCAGTAATTATCTTATTAATGAAATATTGACATAATTGATGTTATAAATACCCCAATAAATGTAATTATAGACTTTTTATGAATTAAAATAATTTTCTAGGTTAATAAGGCATTTTATTGTTTATTTAATTAACTTTTTTCGAAATAATAATTCTGTTATGATTTTTACAAAAATCAATTACTAAATAGTGTCAAAATTGACATAAAATATTTTTTCAAACAAATATTATATTATTAATTGTTCTTCTATTCCTAAAAATCTACGGTTCGGCCAAATGACTTAGATAAGGTTATATATATTAATAATAAACAACTTGGGGTTCCTTAGGCTTGTTATAGCATGTTCATTAACCTTATAGTATAAGAACACAAGAAGACACGGTAAAAGTAAAATTATTTAACTTAACGTTAAATCTAAATGATAAGGTTAAAACAGGAACATAAACTTGTCTAAATTCTATTGGATTAGAGGATTTAGACCCATCCCCACCTTAGCTTCGAAATAAATCAATTTTTAGCTATTTAAAACCCATCTTGACTTTATAATAAAATAATATTTTTAGTTTTTCCAAAGGAGCCCCTCTCCTCCCTTATAAAAGGGCACCTCCTCTCCCTCTTCCTCACACCACTTTTAGCCTTCATGCTCGGCCAAACCCTGCCAATTTCTCCTATCCACTTCCCTAGAGACATCCTAGATGTCATGGTATTCTTCAAAGACAAATTTTAGTGCCCTAAAAGGAGGTCTCAAAGAAGCACTTTAAAGAAGATGTAATGTCCGTTACCGATTCTTCCAACATTATTTCTTCTTCCACTTCTTCTTATTTTGTTGTTTCATTATGAAGTAATAACATAAGTATCACTAATATAATTATATGTTATTATATGTATTAATGAACCCTATTTCACCATCTATCCATCCTATAAAAAATGAAATCACCGCGTGTGCATACGTACGGAATACCGTCTCCACGCCGTGGTGTAATCTATTTTCCACCACCACCTTACATGGATGGGTATAATGGTGAAAATAAACAACTATATATGATTATTGTAAAGTGGTTTGGATTCCAAAATAGTATTCATACACTCTAATACAATTACACGATCATGGGAACGATATCATCGCTCGTGCGTACGTACGGAATACCGTCTCCACGATGTGATGCGATTCATTATACATGTTATTCATGTCATAATGATTATATAAATAAATTGAGTGAATAAATATGATATATATTACACTAATACCATTCTGGAATGAGGTATCTATAACCTAAAAAGAAGGATAAGAATTTATTCGACAAAACACGCATAAGAACAAAAAAGTAATAAACACCCGAATAAACAAGTAGTAATGAAATATTACTAATAAGAATCTAAGAATATGACCATATATGATATCATAAAAATAAGTATGATTCTGGAATAAGTCAATAACATTATTTAAATCATTATACAGGTGGTTCAGACACTTACGAAGCAAATCGGACCTAAGGTAAGGGAAAATATCACAATCTCATTTTTATCCGAGATTTTTTGTACTTTGATATTTACTGTGGTGTATTTTATCATCCACATCCATGTTTCCTCAATATGTAATATTATTTCCATCCACCTAAAATTTTTTAAATTCAATTTTACCCTTCGGTGAGTTTTTAGTAAAACATATGAAAGGAATCATTTGACATTTTTCGTATGAGGTACTTTTTTGACTTTTCCGACAAAAGTACGTGAAGAATGTTTTTTTAACTTATACAGAATGAATGGATTTTTAAAACATTATTTCCAAGAATCTTCCTTTACGAGTTTTCAATTTTATTTTTAATCAACATATTTTAGTTTAAAATTGTATGACATGTTAAGAAAGGAAAACTGTTTTTGAAGTAGAAAGGATATTTTCCTCAAGAATGGAGTTCAAGAGTTTTATCAAAATAATTTTCCATCTAAGATAATATAGGGATCTTTTTCTATCCCTATTATTACATGTATTTGATTATGTTGTTATGGAAATATTTTTATGAATTCCTTTATCATATATGAATTGTTTTATGATGTCACGATGTTTAAGATTCCCATTTTTTTTACATGAGTTATGCTATGATGTATGGTTTATGATTTTGTGGCACACATAAGAATGGTATCATTATGAGATGGGTGGGACCTATATCTCCCTACAATGCATTGGGTAAAGATTTTATATCTCATGAGATAGACATGGCTGAACTGAAGGTTAAATCAGTTCAGTGAAACAGGACTGAAATGAGGAGTGAACTCCGTTCATAAATGGACTTTGTCCTCTAAGATAGTCTTGGCAATGAGTCTTGACTAATAAGAAATGGTTCTCTATGATTATGTGTGTATGACACAAAGTTTCATGTTTTAATTTATGATTATTGGGATTATAGTTCACTAATATGATTTATCCCGTGTTATGAAATTGTGACTTCTTTTGCAGGTTAAGATTTCCAAAAGTTATGTTCCTATGTATATGATGTGATTGATATTTATTTTGTTTACCCTTACATAGAATTTGAGCTCACCCTTTTGTATGTTTTATTTCCCCAGGTTACGAAGAAGGTTATTAAGTAGGATATGCCAAAAAGGGACTCTAGATATGATGAAATAAATAGGAGTCAAAGTAGATGCTTTATGAACCAGTTGTTTATGTTTCCCAGTTTCTAAAGACTCTATACCTATATGGTCCTTTCCTAGTTTTGTTATATGTTGTAATAAGTGTGATTCAATTCAGAACTAATAACAATGTATGTAAAGTATGGGTCATTATAAATAGTACCATCAGGTTGTCCACCAGAAGCACCACATAATATTGTCCAGCAGATTCCACCAGCCCCACCAGTAGAGGGTGCATTCTGACTGAGAGTGTCACACGAGTTTCAGCTGTAGATGCTTCTGAGGTTCCAAGTCGAGATAGATCCACAGGCGGATGAAGACTGGTTGGAGGCTATGGAAAGAGTTTTTCGCTTAGTTGGGACCCCAGCTAATCTGATTGTGATCTTACCTTCTAGTCTCTTCTAGAGAGTATCTGTGAGATGGTGGAGTCTGACACTCGAGATACATGATTAGGCGACCATCTCCTAGGTGGACTTTGATGGACTTCTCAGGGTAGAGTTCATCCCAGCGACTCTATACTCAGTGCGTATAAAAGAGTTTCTACACTTATAGTTGGGTAGCATGACTGTGGCCCAGTACTCAGAGAGGTTCACTAATATGTCACTCTACTCCACCAATATGGTATGAGACCCTTTCATTGGGGGCCAGACCTCTGAGATGGGTCTCCGACGGGGGGTCTAAGCATCAATGATATCGCTCGGCATTCCGATGCAGGCTAGGGTGCTATAGTGGGCACTTTTGTAGGAGTGATTCATAGATGTGAAGGAACCAACAACGAGAGCCCCCACCGAATGGCAGGTAGCAGAGTCATCTATAGTAGGATGTATATGGATGAAACAAGGGCCCAAGCGGGATACACCTTTTAGTGGAGGACATTAAGATATAAGGATGGTGATGTGGGGATCACGGGACAGAGGAGGATAGATGAGGAGTAGGTAGTTCTACTCATGCGGTGGGTTGGGTCAAATTGAATGTGAATTCCCAACCCATTGTATGGACAACCAACAGACGGTCGAGGGACCATAGAAGCAGAGGCAGAGATTTGATCAGGGAGGTCTGAAGGCAGTAGGTGGACGATGCAGTGGAGCTGGTCGTGCAGCAGGGGGTGGGGGTGATTCGAGGTTCTACTGCCACCACTTCAATGGGGTCCACTCCGCCCATAGAGAGAAAGAGGATAGGGATGAGCTTAACTACAAGCATCTGAGGCCTATGACCATGGTTCTCCAGAGATGACTCACGGTACGATCAGTTTCTACTCCACCCTAGCTATAGTACTTATAGATAGAGGTGTAAGTCACTCTTTCATTACCACGAACATATTTCATAGCTCAGAGATTCCGATGGAGACTTTGGATCAATCCTTATAGATAGGGACTCCTATGAGATGGGATTCGAGCATTACACACTGGTTTCGGTAATGGGAGCTTACTATAGTAAGAGAGAGCTTTTGTTAGAATCTTCTAGTAGCGGCGTCGAGGCATTACGATGTCATCTTGGATATGGACTGCTTATATACAGTACAAGCACAGATTGACTACATTAGGAGTAAATTGTAGATTGTCCGTAAGGATGTGACTTGATTTTCCTTCACTGGTGAGAAAGGATCCTTTTCAATATAGGATGGACTTACCTGGAGGAGGGTACAGCCGATCACTCATCCGATGGATAGCCTTACCCTCGGAGTAGTTGATGTTGAGAGTTCGAGCTATCCTATAGTGATGGACTAGTATGCCGTTTTATTCCCTAATGATGTTCTGGGACTACCTCTTTACAGAGAGGTGGAATTTTACATCGACTTATTCCCCAAGATGACACCAATATATACACCAACATATCAGATGACCCCAGCAGATCTTTTTGAGTTACAGGTTCAGTTGGAGGACTTGCTGAAGAAGGGGTTCTTAAGACCCCGTGTTTCACCATGGGCATCCCCGAATTTGTTCACCAAGAAGGTGGATGAGAGTTCGAGGCTCTGTGTGGGAAATAGGCACTTGAACCAGGTGACTGTGAAGAAATGTTATCCACTTCTAAGGATTGATGATCTCTTCGATCAGTTGAAGGGAGATCGTTGGTTTTCGAAGATAGACCTCAAATCTGGCTATCATAAGCTCAGAGTATGAGATGAGGATGTGAATAAGACGGTATTCATATGCTAGTATGGCCACTATGAGTTCTTAAAAATTCCATTCAGCTTTACCAACACCCCTACAGTGTTCATGGGACTCATGAACGGGATCTTCTAGTCATACCTCGATCGCTTCATGGTGGTCTTCATTAACGACTTCTTGATATACTCAGCGACGGAAGAGGAGTGTGCCTATCATCTGTTGATAGTTCTAGATGCACTCCAAGAGCACTATATTTATGTTAAATTCTAGATGTTCCAGTTATAAATATGGTATGTTCACTTTCTGGGACATTTTATCTCAAATGATAAATTTTTAGTGGATCCGACAAAGATAATGGTTGTTCTTGCTTGTGAGCCACCTAGGAGTGTAACTGAGGTGCGTAGTTTCCTAGGGTTGACTAGGTACTACTGGAGATTCATACCAGACTTTTCCAGCATTTCTTCACCCTTGTCAGTATTAATGAAGAAGGTAAAACCCTTCGTGTGGAAGGAGGGATGCTTGAAGAGTTTTCAAGAGTTGAGGCAGAGACTGAAAAATTCCCCCATATTGAGGCTACCAGAATAAGGCATTGGGTATATAGTCTACTGTGACACATCGGGGACCAAACATGGATGTATCTTGATGCCATAGTGAGTAGTGATTTCTTATGGTTCACTACAGTTAAGACAACATGAGATGAACTATTCTACCCAAGACCTAGAATTAGTAGTAGTGGTCTTCGCCTTGAAGATGTGGTGACACTACTTGATGGGCGATCATTTTACTGTTTACTCTGATCAAAGGATTCTCAGGTATATCTTCTCACAGAAGGACATGAACCTGAGAAAATAGCGATGGCTAGAGTTCCTCCAAGACTATGACTTTGAGATATTCTATACTCCTGGTAAGGGAAACATAGTGGCAGACGCACTCAACAAGAGGTCCTGTTTTCAACTTTTAAGTTTGGAGACAGAGCAGCTAGAAGTGTTGCATATATCCTTTGTAGATAAAGATAGATAATATAACCTCAAGTCTATAACTATAATTCCCCGACTTCTTTAGCGTGTTTAGGAGGAATTTCTTGGGGAAATTGACTATGAGGCTCGATGTGCCCAGATATCCTCAGGACATGCACCTGATAGATTTTCTGAAGGTGGGGAGAACGTCATCCTCTTTAGAGGATGCAACATATTACTATTGGCACTATGTGAGGAGGTGTTGAGGGAGTTCCATACCTACCATGTGGTGGTATATACTGTTGTGGAGAAGATGTAACAGGACCTCTGGCATCATTAGTGGAGGCCAGGGATGAAGAAAATAGTGGAAGAGTTTGTTTCACAACGCATCCCTTGTCAACAAGTGAAGGCATAGCATTTGGTTCCAGCCGGCTTACCACATCTATTAGAGGTGAAATATTGTAAGTGGGATGGAATATACATGGAAATTGTGATAGGGATTCCATGTACGACTATGGGACATGATTCTATTTGGGTGATCATTGGCCGACTCACCATGTTCGCCCAGTTCCTACCCATCTGAGAGCAGGGATCAGTAGAGGACTTGGGACGCCTCTATGTACAAATGATTGTACAAATTCATGGGGTTACATCGATGATCTTCTCCAACCCTGATTCATGTTTTATATCTCGGTTGGGGAGGGGATTACAGGAGGCGTTCAGGGCTCAGCTAAGTTTGAGAACTACCTTTCATCCACAGGCGGATGGTCAGACTTAGCGGACCATTCAGACACTAGAGGACATGCGTCATGCTTGCGTAGTAGATTTTGGTTGTAGTTGGGATGATAACATGAACTTGGTGGAGTTCACATACAAAAAAATATATCACTCAACCGTCGGTATGGAACCAATTTAAGCCATGTATGGTCGACCTTGCAGATCACCTCTATACTGAACAGACCCAAGGGAGTCAACACTTATGGGTCCATAGTTCGTACATGCTACCACAGAGAAGGTGTAGATCATCCAAGAGTGGATTAAGACTACAAAGAGATGGTAGAAGTCTTATGCTGACAAGAGATGGAGACCTTTGGAGTTCAATGAGGGAGACCATGTCTTCCTACAAGTCTCACCTTGATGAGGTTTGTGGAGGTTTGGCCAGGGCAGCAAGCTATCTCCAAGGTTCATCGAACCCTTTTAGGTTCTCATTAGAGTTGTAGAGGCGGTGTATCACCTAGATCTACCCCCACATATGCATCAGGTTCTTGACTTCTTTCTTGTGTCACAGTTGAGGAGGTACATGCTTGATCCATCACACGTTATCAACTAGGGCGAGCTAGAAATTGATGACGAGGAATCATTTACGGAGGTTCCAATAGAGATTGAGGATCGATAGGAGTAGGTCTTTCATGGATGAACAATACCTCTGGTGTGCGTTCACTGGTAGCATGGGAACCTCTAGGATAGAACATGCTAGCGGGAGGCTCAGATTCGTACTTAGTACCCCCATTTGTTTCATTATTCTATGTTGTGGCCTTTGCAGACAAAAAATGCTAAGGTGGTGAGAATTTAAAGACCCCGATTTTTTCCATATAATTTAGTTAAAATATATAAAATTATTACAAGTCTGTGAAAATCAACAGTGCATGATTCGGAGGCCTGGTGTGCTTGGAATGAATTTCTGAACTTTTTTTAAGGTACGTTTAGTAAACGCAATGGTGGCGTCTTATTTCATTTGAACCAGTGCTCGGATTAAAAATATGAGGGCACCATTGAATCCACAACATCAAGATTCTCTTAAGGGAGGCTTCACTTCGACTGTAGTAGGTCAGGTGAAAAAGTTAATTTTTTGGACTTTTGAGAGATTAATAAAAAAACATGTTAGGATATTTTATTTTTTTCCTTTTTCCCCAGTGGAGAAGAAGTAGTGGCAGGACCAACAAAATTTCAAGCCAATAAATGACTTGAATCCCCTTTATTCTTGTAACTGCACCATTGGAATTAGGAAGGTTCATGAATTAAATGAACCTCATAAATTCCCTAACAGCGTTACCATATCTTCCGCCTCTTATTTATATGGAGCATGGGGAGGGGTGTTAGCACGGCCTCACCAAGCATCAAATATCTGGAAAAGTACTACGATTCCAACCACTTGGAGGATAATACTGGTTCCATAGAACATTGACGAGAACCACTGAATCACGAACCATTGAATGACGATTGAGTGGTGATGTTAGAGGCTTGATGCGGGAACAACAAACACAAACTCTTCCTCAAATGGGGATGTTCTCTAAAAATCATAAGGTAGGGATTATCTAATTTGAAGAATCTTTTGATCTTTATTTTTTCCCTCTTACTCATGCAAACAAAAAAGGGGTGTGACAAACGAACAAGGCTAGAACCCACCGATATTTGTTTTACCAATGTGTTCTTCATGGGCTTTTGTTCAGATTGGACAGATTTTGAAATAGAGGGACAAGTGGCGAAGAGGGAATACCAAGGAGGTATTTGATACCTTCGGATGGAAAACGGGCCACCAGGGCTCAAACAATGATTTTTGGAAGACCACCAGTGTGTGACCAGTGCGGCGGCACCAGCGACCTGTGCTGACAGGTGATGGCTGCGGCAGGCACTAGCCGGCTGGGATGAAGGCGGTGCGCCGTCGCACACTGCAGAAGAATGTCGTGGCACTAGGCCCCGATAGTCAATAGAGCGGCCAACACTGGTCGGTCACGGAGGTGGTGCGGCATGCTGTCATGCATCGCTAGAAGAAAATTACATGGATTTTCAGCCACAGCGGTCGACCAGGGCGGGCGAAACTAGCCGATCATGGAGGCAGAGAAGCGTGTTGTCGCATGCCGCTAGAGATGGTTGTGGCTCGAAGATGCATCATAGGAGGAGGGACATGACCCTACGGGTCCCACGATGACTAGGTGGCAGTATGTGGTGCTGCAACTTCACCCCCCCCCCTTGTGCCAGCTTGGGTGGGCACCAGTCAGTGGGCTAGTCCGCACGAGCCTAGCGGGCTGCGCCCTCCGTGGACTGGGCCCTAATAGCCTAGTGGGCCGCGCTGCCCAGGTGGGCCAGGCTGGTATATGACCTAGTAGGACAATCCTGCCGCAATACATCCTAGTTGGGTCAAACCTAGACCAGGTTGGTCCAGGTCAGTCTAGACCAGGTCGAACCAGACCCGGACCTGATCAGGGCCAAATTCAGTTAAATGGCTCTAACAGGAAATCCAGATGTCTATTTGATGAACCGTCTATGACACTGGGACCCTTGGAGTGAAAAGGATATTTTGGTATACTCCATTTGAATTTTGAAGAAGTTTGGAGTTTGGATGAGTTTCATCAAACCTAAATCCAACCGGGCCCTCGGTACTAAAACACTTATAAGACACCATCAGGGTGTCAAATTGACAAGCCATCTGTCACATTGGAAACCTTAAGACCTTGAGGTCCTTTGGGATAATTTTTCATGGAACTTCATGTATGTTGAGGTATGGAAGATGTATTGAGGATCAGATCCTCCCAGAATCTAGTGTCCTTAGTGCGATAATCTAGTGGTTTTTTGTAACATAAAAAAGAGCATCAATCCTATGTGGGTCAGCGTCTATCAATCCTATATGGTTCAGCATCTATTGATCCTATGTGGGTTAGTGCTCAGCGATATTGAGTGGGTAAGCACTCACCGATCCTATGTGGGTTATCATCCACTGATATTATGTGGGTTAGCAGTAGAGGCTCTCGATAGAATAAGATGATCCATCGATATGTCTAATCACCTGTACTTCTGTACTTAAGTTATACCTGGTGTGAGCCGAGACTTTACTTCATGTTACTTTCACCTTCGTGGTTTTACCTTCTTGGTTTTACCTTTGTGGTATTATTCCCTCATGGATAATTTGTGCAAATGTCTTGAAATTTTGAGCCTTATGTTTCCTCATGTATGAGACAAGTATATTTTGATAACTTCTGTAAATGTATGGGAATATACCTAAGTAGAGTTGTTGACTTCTTCATGCTTTGTGATTGAGGTCTTTATTTTTTATTTCTCATTTGTGTAACTCTAGGATTCCATTGGGGGTCTTAGAGTCCCTACTGAGTATTTTTATACTCACCCCTACATGGGCTACGCCTGCTCTTTGTGGTGTCTTGTTCAAACGACGGACAACATTGATTGAGGCTGAGAGAGCCAGGACTGGATGGTGATTAGAGGTGGACCATTTGATGTGATGTGACGCACTAAATATTGACTGTGAGTTGTACATACCCTTTAGGTAGAATCATTGGTGGACAATCCATAAGTTTTTTCTCTTTTATGTTGTACTTGTACTTTTCAATTGGGCTTTTATTCCAACCCCTTTACTTCAGTACACTTTTTACTACAGTATTTTACTTTTTGGTATCTTATTGTTGTGTTCTTGGTTTGTGAGATTGTATAGGCTTAAATTCAATACCTTACCTTTATAGGAATTATCCTTTTGGTGTTAGTTTCCAACCCCTGTCCTATGGAAGTCAGGCTTGGGGTAGTCACAGCACGGGCCCCGGGGGACGGGTCATGACATCGAACATGTCAAGAATGCCTCACCAAGGATAAACTTATCCAAAAATACTCAAATGAAAATAAAAGTTTACATACATATGCCATACCATATTGATTTCATAAATCACACCACAAGGCATTGAGATGAATATTGAAGGAAAATTCCTTAAATTAAAAAATTTACAAGGATAGGGGATACAAGATAAAATATATTTAAAAAATAGTTGGTAGTGGTTTCAGTCCAAATACTATTATGGGAACCATACAAAAGAAAATGGAGAACACTAATGGTCACAAATAAATTGAACTTTTTACACTTTGATATGAAATAATAACCCCTAACAATGATTGGGAGAGTGAGCTATGTACTAGGTTGGTTCATTAAAACCAAACAAACTACTTAAATTCTTGATTCTGAATGTATCCATCTCCCCATGAATTTAAAAGATTATAATATATGTTGAATGAGTTGTAATAGTAAGGGGTAGATATGACCTATGGGGTTTTATGTGTTAAAAAATTAATTTCTTAATAAATAATGGAAATCATATGATGAAAGGAATGAATGAGAAGAAACTATGATACCCATGATCAGATGCTAAACAGTTTTCAAATATTATTCGATAGTTCTAGTATTATTAAACGTCCATTAAATTTAAAAATTTGACATTAGACCATTTATAATTTTGCATATTACCTTTAAGAGAATGAGAATATAACCCTTAATGACAAGAAGTAATTTTCATTTGTTACATTATTACCTTTTTTTTGAAAAAATATTATATCCTCTTAATAATTCCTAGATACAAAAATATAAACAAGAAATAATGAGAAGGAAACAAAATTAGTACCACATGATGAAAATTTATATCTAAATATGGTGTAAAATGTAGAAGGAATTCAATCATGAGTTGGTGATGAGAACTCCAAGGATTAATAGAATTATCTAAAAAAATCTTTCTTTCATGGATAATAAAATAATTATATATCATGTGGTATAAATTTACCAAAAAAGTTCAATTTTATTTTTCTATGTACTAAATTTTATGGTTATTTAGTTACTGATATGTTAAACAATTTTTTTTGATAAAAACCATTATTTCCAACACCATGTCCCACATTAGTAGGAAAAAGGAAATTATGGAAAAATCCCTTCCTTGTGATGGAATTCAATAATTGATATTTGAATGATAGAGTACAATTATGATTTAAATTATAAGGATAGTATAATGTATCAATTTGGGATAAATGATAGAAGATTTTTTATATTAATGGTATTCATATAAGAGGACCATATGTAGATATTTAGGGAGAGTGAAGGTGAATTTTTAAATTCAATGATAGTTGTGACACTCCAAAAGGAGGGATGAAGAATATATAATTTCATTTTATTAATAAAAGTGTATAATTGAGATTAATTCCACTAAAATATATACACAGTTATAATGAACCAAATGATATTATTAGAGCATGGGATTTATGATATATTATAATGAAAATACAAAGGGAAGGGTATTATTTAAATAATAATATGAAGAGTTTTATTTGAAAAAAAATATGATTTTTTAGGAATTGATGCATTAAAAGGGTTTCATGGAAGTTGATTTGTTTTATCAGAGTGTTGGGATGTTAATAGAACACAAGGTTTGAGGTTAGAACTATGATGAAATTATGAAATTTATATATGTATAAGATATTATTTTTTAAAGGACTTATTTAATCTATGTTATAAAATAAAAGTAACCCTTTATGGCTATGAATCTAAATAATAGTAGTGATGCATGGACTAAAGAGTATAGGGGAATGGGTAAAGTAGAGCCCTGATGAAGGTATTGAAAATCATTGATGTAGAGAATAATGAATGAATGGTTGAACCAACATGTGGGTGGAATGAGTGGAACAGATGATAAAGCATCCCCCAATGAGTTCATTTGGGGATAATAGGGGAATCCAAAATTATAAATTGAAAATAATTCAATTATAACCTTAAATATGGTCTCATCATTACAGAGAGTAATGTATCTTTTAAAAATAATGTGATGATTATAATGTTAAAATATTTTATCACATATCTTATTGAACATTAGGCTTGAGGGTTTTTTATAATCACTACATCTATAAGTTTCATTTTATGTCAACACTTTCTAGATTTTTAAGATCTCAACAAAAAAACTATTTTCATAGTAGGATTTCACAAATGATATTTTCTACATGAGAGAAGAAGTTTTTCAATAAAATTATAGAGTATAATGCCTGAATAATTGAATTTATTATAGTGAACCAATATTTTCTTACATATATATTTCATATTTTTATAATAATATTCAAAAAAATTACATAAACACAATCTTGGGGACAACAATAGTTTAGTTTATTTCAAGACTAGGTACACAATGATATATTTTTGTGAAATATAATTAAAAATATAAACTAAATATATTACCATTTTTTACTGTTCTGAAAAACACACTACATAAAAACAATCTGATAATCGAGGATAGGAAACGTAAGAATGGATGATCTTCGATTCTCAGTAAGGGTCAACAGTGGATATACGTCAGCATAACATGATCTTAAGGGTATGATAATATGAGCCTAACTTCTTAAAACTATACCCTAAATATCAATTATATCAATCTTGATTCATGAAATAAATATTTTCAGTTCATAATACATAAATCATAAGTGAATTGAATAATTTGATCCATGAGATAATAACATTGGAATAAGACATAAAATTGTGTCATACATAAGATCCTAGAAATTAATTTATATAGATGTCAAGGCTCACTGCCAAGGCTATCATGGTGAAATGGGTTCACCCCCTAAACAATCATATTAATTAATGTTCAATCCCACATATATCATATCAGAAAAATTCCCTTAATGGATTGGGTTTACTCCCAATTCTAGTCCTTTATACAACATGAGATATAAATCATTACCCAAATCACTTGATATAGATAGAGGCCCCTCACTTTTCATAATGAAAATAAACCATATTTGGGGCGTAAGATCATAAAAAATTTATCATATCATAACTCATAAGATGAAATGGGTTTCATAAGAATTTCATAATATCATAACTTGTAGAAAAGATACACATTTCATTATAATTTCATCATTTCATCCTGGCATAAACGATGGATAATGAATTGGGTTTCATAATAATTTAACCATCATATAACTCATAAAATAGAAATGGGTTTCAAAATCACATTTTAATCACAAATAATTTAATAAATGAATAATAATGGTATCATTAGTTTATATCTCAAACAAAACATAAGTTAGATCAAATGATGTCATCTTAAATGGAGATGTATTTTGAAAATAAATCACATGGAACATTTCTTGAGGTAGATAGTTTTTTTAAAATAAATTTTAAAAACTATAAATATATAAAATATTTTTGATATCATTATCTTTATAAACAAACTTGAAAAAATATAAAGGAAACATTATAAAATTATTTAAAATATTTCTTAAAACATATATAATTTATACATTGAAAAACTCTTCCTAAAACATATTTTAAAAAATAATAATTTTAGACTAAAATAACATTTATAACATATAATATAATCTTATAATCAAAGAATGGTCATGAAGGTGTGAAATTCTATTCATTCCATACAAGAAAAAACAAATATTCCTTTAACATATTTGGTAAAAGAAAAATGGGAACTATCTTGAAAAAATACATGAAGATTCCTTTCACTTTTCTCGTAAAAATTCATACATGGGTACTAATATATTTAATAATTAATTTCAATAGTGTTAAAAACATTCTTAATGTTTTTTAGGGAATATGGTTTTCGAAGAAAAAAATTTTTCAAAAGAAAAGAGAAATGAAAATGATTTTTATTAAAAACATTATTTTGAACTTTTGAGTACATAAAGAGTGGAAAATTAATAGAAAGCAAATATTCTAATAAAACAACCATATGTTAAGAGAATAAATTTATTTCGTGAGAGGTATATAATATGATTTCACTATGGTAATAATAATCATGAGAAATCCCAATGAACAATGATAATGTAACATAAAAACCATAACACTTTGGTAACAGTGAATCATAAGCCCCAAAATAAATAAAATTAAAAGAAACAAATAATATCAAGAAAAAAATCATTATATTAAATTTAAAAGTCTTTTTATATACACCTTCGATAGAATATAGGTGCAAGACATACCATATGTTTCAAAGACGGAAAACCGTGAAAAGGATCCATTACCATTTATGTATATTTTCAATATTGAACTCTATTAAAGATATATCCTCAAATATATATGTATATAACCATTATTTTCTTGGTAATGAACATAAAATTAATTCATGTATAGTATATACACCACATATGAGAAACAATTTTTGAATGTGGAATGTATCTAGCAGAAGTTAAAAGTGAGATGGAAATCCCTTTCCACTTTAGTAATATTGTGAATCGTAAAACCAAGTAATACCTAAAATAAAATTAAATATTTATAGATTTAAATAGATTTTATTCATGATATAGCAAATCAATGGGTCTGTATATACTGCAAAAAAATTAGTGGTGTTTTTTCATATGTTACCAAGAAGTAAAAGAGAGAATATAAATCTCCTACAGCTTTAGTAATATATTGAATCGTTAGCCCAAATAAAGAATAAAATCAAATTAAAACTAAAATATTTTTAAAATTATGATAATGATGATATAAGATGTCAAATTTTTAGTATATACAATACCAAAAAGAAACAAGTGGTGAATTCTCCTATGTATCCTTGAAATAAAGAGAAAATATAAATCCTTAATATCTTAAGTAATGTATTGAATTGAAAGAAAAGAAATCATAACATAAAATAAAACATGGAATATAATTAAAAGTAGGATATTTTTGATATAAAATTTCAGTGTTTTTTTATATTCAACACATAAAAGAAATGAGTTATGTGTTTTTACATGTCCCCCATAAATAAAAGAGAGAACATAAATACATTACCTTATGCCTCGAATTCCATTTACACATTCGAAAATCCTATTTAATAAATATTTTTTTTATAAATATATTATATAAACATACATATATATGTATATTGTACCATATATTATTTAATTATGACCACTCATTACCTTTTGATTACTAAATCCATGTTAAAATCACCTTTCGGGCAATAACTGCCTTGTTTTTTATATATATTTTGATTTGTTATTTTCAGTACCCTTACTATGATAATAGTTAAATCATATAAAAAATAATAATCATGAAATAATTATAATATTAATTAAACAATTATAATTTTCATAAAATTAATTTAATAGTTTTTTTAACAATTGAAGGACTTTACAACAATTGTGATAGTAGACTATACGTACTCATGAGTAACGTTTCCATTTTTCAATGATCATTAATGAAATGAGTTATATAATAATTTAACATTTAAAAAATATAAAAATATCATAAATAAAATATTATTCATTTAAATAAACTTATACATATATTCAATGTGATCTTGTGATTAAAAGAGACAGATAAATCATTTCATGAAGGTGGTAGTCCACACATAGACAAATGACATTATTATTTGTTAGTGTGTGAAAAGGTAAGTGGGAAAATAATATATTTTATCTTTTGGAATTATAAATATATAATTAATATCATAATTAATTCATTTATTTCTCATTTATTCATTAATATTTATTTATTATATTCCATGTAAATCGTAAGTGAAAAATGAACGACTTCTCTTCGCGATGCAGTATTATATCTTACACATGAGAAACATTATAAAATCAGTTATGGGATTGATTGTAAAAATGTATACATTATATAAATACCCCATTGTAATAATTATTTTAAAAATATCATATATATAAATTATATCCATCATCATAGCCAACCGTTATATAAGGTAATGGAATAACGAATGACATTAGTTTGAAAAGGGATAGTCTACCGTATATAAGAATGGTGATTTTATAGACCATTTTATTGAATTGGGGATGGTTTTAGGTCATTATATTAACAATAAAAATCTCATCATATTTATTATAATTAATATATTATTTAATCATTGTTTAATAAAAATCGATGGAGGTGGAGGAAGAAATAAAAAACTCATTGAAGAATGTTACCAATTTTTCGGGTAACCTCCTTAGGTTTAAAAGAGAAACCCTTAACATGATGAAATTATACCAAAAATAATTATTTCAGGATGAGTGTATAATATTTGGGATGTTAGTTGGGAAGGTATTCTCCAAAAAATGGTTTGAAGTTATAATGTACAAAGGAGAGGGTGTGTCACTTTATAAGTGAGGTGGGTGTCACATTAGTAATATTTGAAAAGGAAAATTTAAATCCACATTTTTTAATTTTTAAAATGGAAAATGGAGTATTATTTATAATTTTACATAATAGGGTCATAATGTGCCCATATAATAAATTTTAGTAAACGTTTCATGCCATTTAACCCTTATTATTTTAGATTAACCCATAATGACCTTTTTTTACCTTAACCTAGGTAAATAATTTTTACTGATTTAGCTATTAATTATAGTAAAATATTAATATGACCATATTTTATAATATAAATTATTATTATTAAAAATTTGAAATCAATTTTTCCATATTCAATTATCATAAGTGGAGATTTTTAATTAAAAATTCATCCCATAAACTGGACAAGGAAAAGGTTTTTCAAAGAGAAAATGTTAAAAATTTCACCATGTTTTTACGTCAAAATGAAAATAGAAAATGGCTCCACTAAACTAAATTTTATTAATAAATATAAAATTTGACAAATGGTATTTTAAAAATAATTTAAAATTAATATAACTTTATAAATAATTTAACAAATAAAATTAATTTTTTCTATTAAAATTTTTAAATTTTCATTATTCATCAAACAAATCAATATTTTTAGAAAGATCTAAAAAATCACAATAAGCAAATATGGAAATGGATATTTTATAAATTAAATTTATATTTTGAAATAATATATTTAAAGGTTTCAAAAAATATGTTTAAAATGTTTTCCTTAAAAGGAAACAAAACGGTTTTTTAGAAAAATATAGTTTTTTTAGTGTTGAATTGGTTTTACTCATATATCTTATTTTTAAAACCAAAAAGATAAATAATAAAACATTAGTTTAATATAAAATATTCACTTTATTAAAAATTTATTGGTGTAAAATGTGTTTCTTTCATAAAAATATTTTTTTCAGAAAGATTTCATTTTCTTCAAATAGCTTTTCATTTTAAATTTTAATAAATTGGACATCAAATAATTCATAATATATATATGTGTAAATCTTATTTTTTTCATAATTTATTTCATCCTATTAATATCCACCATTTGAATTTCAATATAATATTATTTTATAGTATATAAAATTTCATTTAAACCTATCTCTACATGTACCAAAAAACCAAACTAATTGTTAAATGTAACTCAAAATATAGAAATGATTAGATTCATTTGAGAAATATATTTCACAATATATATGGGGGATTCATTCTACCACCAAAAAATGAATTTCAGTTTGGAAATTAATCTTCATCGTCAATGGTTTAACATTAAGAAATCCCCTCATTAAAATCGACATCGTAAAAATGACAAATAAAACATCCTCTCAAAAAATAGAAAGTCATGTGTAAAAGTCATCTAGGATATCACAGATTAGATTTCTAAATATTATAATATAGTTGGGATGTGAAAATTTAGACATAGAAGGAAAATATTACACCAAATTATTGATGGATATTGATAGAGATCATTGATCACTTGAAATTTGGTGATCGAGATATGGTTAATGACCATAAAATCAGAATCCAAAGTGGCATGGAAAAGGTCCTTAATATCTTAAAAAATCATGATAATAGTTGTTTTTTTATTTTGATGACATTTTCCTAGTGTTTTGGAATTCATGTTACATTGAGACTAAGAACATATTGATATTTTCTTAGTTCTTATCTTTTTTATTTCATAGGAACAATTTAACCCTTTTCGTGTGCATTGAAAAATTTCTAACTTCTCTATTACTCTAAGTGATGACTGTTTTTTCATGTTAGTAGTGCTAAATAAGATCCATAAAATAATTTCAATTCATTCCTTGTATCTCTAATTAAAAAATGGTTGAATTTAGTTATCCAATATGGATAAATCTTCACCAGGTGAAGTTATATGTTAAAATCAAAAACATCATCCAAGGTTCAACATAAACTATTCTATAAATGGTTAAAATAATTAACCATCAAAAGTATTGAAATACAAAACTTTAGAAATATGTTAACTAAATTTCAAAAATAAAATTATCACTACTTCCCCATATATAAAAATGTAAATATTTATTGTCATAAACCAAACATGTTAATAAATTCATTGTGTATTCTATTAAAACATGATAATAACATGAATATCCATAGAACGTTATTGAAAACATACAGTATTCCTCATTTTTTATAAGAAATTATTTTTAGATATATTTTTTAAGTCCAATAATGTTTCAAACTCCTTCAATAAATGTATAAACCACTTTTAAGCGAATTAATAATTAGTTCCAGGGTAATTAGTATTATCTAATATAATTTATTCATATATAATATCTATTTATCCTAATATAATTATCATATCATCCAAAATATATTAAGGGTTATCTTACCTTAATTAAATTGTCACCTTTTCATTAAATCAATTTTCTAGTCCATCAGTACAATTTAACTTATTTTTCAAAAATCCCTAATGAAAAACATTTAAACTGTAATCCTTATATATTTTAGGATTCATATAAAATAATCAACTCATTATTGTACATTAATAATTCAATAATCACATGTAAATGTAAAACAATTATCTTGGATTCATTATCTTATTCTTTAATACCACTTATACTTTATAAGTAATTCACAGTCTCTTTACAATTAATAGAAAAACCATTTCTCATACAACCTTCTGGATTCTCTTCTATAGGGTTTCCCCTAGGACATAGTGTTATATAATTCTCATACTTTGGAAATTTAAAAAATTCAATAGTTGTTGAAAACATATGGGATACCATTATTCTAATCTGTTTCATTCAAGGAAATTTTTATTTTTTTCATTTGCAGTTACTTACTTTGTGTCCGTATTTTCCACACCCAAAACAACTTCTCTTCCCTTTAATACATTCTCATGAGTACTTATTACCACATTATATATATATATGAAACTGAATCAACTTTTCTATATGGTCTCCACTACCTAAACTCCCAACAATCTTGATCCTTATGTTTTTGGTGAGTTTGAGAGTGGGTTAAGGTGAATGTTGTTAATCATGTTTTGTGATTGCGGATTTAGAATAATATAATTATCCTTCACTCCAATAAACATCCCATTTAGAAGCTCATTAGAAATTTTCCTATCACATTCAATGTGAAAAAATATCCATATGGTACCCTCCATTAACTAAATCTAAATATCCTACTGTCATAAAAAATTATCATTGTGGAAAACCATATATTTATGAATAAAACATTTATAGCTTTTCTAACTCATGAAACCTACATAATAATCTATGCCACGTTTGGTTTATCCTAGTTCATTCATAGTCATAATATATTTAAATACTTCTAGATTTTTCATTAGTAGTTTTTCAATTTCCAAAGAATATCCCATGGGAGTGTCAAACTTAGTGCGCAACAAGGCTTATTATCACACAATAGGTGATGATAAAGTATATAACAATGATCCCTTTCTAAATTTGTTACCCCTATGTACCTCTATTCTGTGGAAACATCCTCTTGTAATATCCTATAGGTGTGGTAGTTTCAGGGAAACCAATTACCCTATACATTACCTAAATTTTAGGACATTTTCTTATACATTGACTCATCCTTAGACTTATCCATAGAAATGTACTTTGGGATCTCAGTAATGTTTTCACACCCTACTTTTTAAATTATATATAAACCTTTCCTCTGATACAATCTATAAAATCCTATTTATTTTATAACTATATATTATATATTTTCTAATTAATATTCAATACATTACACAAACCCATTTGTTAACATCATAATAGTTTACTGTCTTTGGAGAGTAGGTTAACAATATTCTAATTTAGTGGAAGATATTTAATATCTCTTCTAAATAAATTACCCTTTAATAATCCTCGCAAACATACTCAACTTAATATATTTCTTCAAAACATGTGGAATGGAAACCTAAGAATGGGTGAGATTAGATATGCTGTAAGGGTAACAAAGGGAGATACATTAGCATAACCTAAACATAAGGTTATGAGAACATGAGCATAAAATTTGAAAACCATTCCCTGCATATCCAAGATCATAATATTGAGTCATGAAATAAAGATTGTAAAGACATAATACATGAATCTTGAGGCAATTAAAGAAAATGATAAATGATAACATAACATTTGACCTTAGACAAACAATCCTGGAATTCACATAAGTACAGAAAATGACTTCCATATTAGTCAAGGATCACTTCCAAGGATATCATAGTGGAATTAGTTCACTCACAAAACTATATTAGTGGTCAAGGTTCAGCCTCATGACTATCATAGTAGAAAAATTCCATTACTGAAATGGTTTCACTCCCTATTATTGTCTTATCCGCCTCTTGAGATATAAATCATCACACAATTCATTGGATGGAGAGATAGGTCTCATTTATCACATAATAAAAATTATACACATGTGTTCCACATGATCATAACACATTCATCATATCATAACCCATGAAATGTAATGGGTTCATAAAAAGTCCATCATATCATAACTTGTGTAAAAGAGGCAAGTTTTATTATCATTTTTCAATTTCATAGTAGAATAACCCATGGATAAAAAATCATGTTTGATAAAAATTTTATCATAGTATAACCCATGGAAGTGAAAATTGTTTCATAATAATCTTTTCATCATAAAGCATTCAGAAAATGAATTAGAATGGTATCCTTGCATTATATCCCTAGAAAAGAATATGTTATCACAGATGAAGAATGATTTTGAAAGATAAACCACATGAAACATTTCTTTAGGGAGATAAAAATTATTTCAAAATCACTTTTTAACTAAAAATTCAGAAAATCATTTGAAAATAATTTTATTCCAAAATAAATTGAAAATGTCTAAAGGAATATTTAAAAAATAACTTAAAACACTTTATGAGGAATATATGCTTTCCAATTTGAAATTTTTTTGACCATAAAATATTTTGAAAAATATTTTATTTAAAAATAACCTTGAAAACTTATAAATAAATCCTCAAATATAATAATGGTCATGGTGATGGAAAATTCCATTCAATATTTACATGTAAAAACAATAATTCCTTTCACATTTAATGTAAAATCCAAATAAGAATTTTTTGGAAAATGACATTAAAATTAATTTAAAAAATTAATAAGTAAAACATTTGTAAAAGTTTCTTTAATAAATAATTATAAATTTGTTAAAAATTTGATTTTTTAGAAAACAAAGTTTTGGATGAAATATGAGATTCAATTAAAGAGAGAAATAAAGATGATTGTTTCTTAAAAACATTATTTTAAATTCTTGAGTACATTAAAAGTGAAAAATGAAGGGAAAATATTTATTCCCTAGAAATAATCATTGTATAATAAAATACATGATTTTCTTGAGTGATATATCAAAATATATCATTATTGAAAGAATAATAGTGAGTAATCCCGATAAACGATGACATTGTAACATAAAAACCTTATCACTTTAGTAACATTGAATCATAATCCATGTGAACTAATAAAACTAAATGAAACATATAATATCATTAGATTAAATAAATTATTTATATTAAATTTCAATGGTTCTATGTAGACACCTCATAAATAAGATAAATGAGAAACATAACAAATGCCTCAAATAATGAAAATAGCGAACAATACCCCTTACCGCTTCGGTGTCGATTTAATTATAAACCTTGTTAAAATTATATCCTTAAATAGATATGTAAATCCAAATAATTTTCATCAAAATAAATATTATATAGATTCATGGATAGTATGTACACCACATATAAGAACCAAGTTGTTTATATAAAATGTATCTCAATAAATTAAATGGTGAGATAGAGATCCATTAAAACATTAGTAATATTTTGAATCATAAGAACTAATAAATAATAATATAAAATAAAACATTTAATAGAATAAAAATTAAGATATTAACTATGTAACATTTAAATTTATCATTATATACACCACACAAAAGAAACTAGTGGTGAATTTGAGTTTGTCACTAAGAAATAAAAGAGATAATAAAAATCCCTTACAACTTAAGTAATCATTTTAATCATAAGTTACAAGAAATAATAACATAAAATGAAAATTCTAATATCATAAAAAGTAGGATATTAATAATATAACATGTCAATGGAGTAGTATATACACCACACACAATAAATGATTAGTGAACATTCATATTTCTTCTAGAAATAAAAGAGAGAATAGAAACCCCTTACATCTTAAGTACTATTTTCAATAGTAATCCCCAATAAAGATTAATTTATAATTATACAATTTATATCAAAAAAATTAGAATATTTATTTTAAAATAGGTAATAGGGGTATTATATACAATACAAAGAGGAATTGAGTGGTGAATTTGCATATGTCTCGTAGAAATAAAAGTGAAAATAGAAATCCCTTACCATAAGTATCGACATCCTTCATTCACATTCAAAAAAACTATTTAATAAATATAAATTTATGATAAAGCTATTATAGAACCCTAATTATATATATTGTACCATATAATATTTACTTATGATAATTCATTACCAATTTACTGTAAATTCCTTATTAAAACCATGATTCGAGTAATAACTGCATTGTATTTAACATATGTTTTGGTTTGTTATTTTTAATCATATTAATTTTATCATGATTACATAATCTGAATAATAATAATATTAAATTAGTTATCATATTTATAAATCATTTATACATTTAATGGAAATCATGAAATGTGATTTTATAAAATGTAGTATGTTATGATAAGAGAGATGGTAGGTCATACATACACATGAGTAACATTTCCATTTTTCAATGATCATTATGGAAAGAAGGTAAAAAACGTTTTATCTTTAAAAAATGATAACAATATCATAAATTAAATTAATTTTTTTTTTAAATATTTATATTTATTATACTAGTGGTTTTTAGATGAAAATATAGAGTCACATCTCTTCCTGAAGGCAGAAGTGCACACCTACACGAACGACGTTATCATCCACTAGTTAGTGAAAATGTAAGAAATAAATTGGTATATTATATTTAATAAATAAAAATAGATAATTAATATCAAAATTATTTCGTTTATAGCACATAAACATTTTAACATTATCCTTATTATCTTCCAGGTAATATATTATTCAAAAAAATCACATCACTTCAGGAGGTGGTAGTCTGCCATACACATGAGCGACATTATCGTATCCCCTATGGAATGGAAATTAATAAGTTATAAAAGATATAATAACAACAAAGGTTTGAATATATTATAAAAAATATATATATACCTTATATATGTCATTATACTCATCCTTTATTGGTGGTAATTGAAAAATGAATGATAATGGTTTGTAAGGGTATAGATCACCATACACATGAATACTGATTTTGAAAATCATTTTATGGGAGTGGGGATGTTTGTGGGTCATTATGTTGAAAATAAAATATCTCATACTAAGTAATATAAATATTTTATTATTTCATAATGGTTTAATTACAATATAAGGAGGTGGAGGAAGAAATAAAATTGAAACACTCATTGGAGAACGTTACCACTTCTTCGGGTAACATCCTTATGTATTCACTGAAATATTTTCTAGAATAGGTTATCATATAAAATAAAACATATAGGATTACAGTATATAAATTGAAAGGTAATTTTGGTATTTATTGGCAGAACCAATAGGGTTTTTAGGTGTTAAATGGAGTTGAGAGAATGTGGCCTTTTATAATTGTGGTGAGTGGCACACTAGTAATTTTTGAAATAAAAAATGTGTACCCACGTTTATCACATTTCAAAAGGGTACAAAAAATTAATATAGATAATGAGACATTATAAGGTCAAAATAAAGACATAAAATTGTATTTTATACATGTTTTAAAGTCATTTTAACCATAATCCTTTTAGATTAATCCCCCCAATAATCCCATTTTTACCTTAACCACGTTAAATAAACTTCTAAAATTTTTATTATTTACTATGGTAAAAAATTATTTTCAACTTATTATATAATAATATATATGATTATTAACTATATAGAATCTAGTTTTACAAATCACATTCACTGGATTGGATGATTCTAATTTAATATTAACCCTGAAGACGTGATAAAAAAGCCTGTTTTTCAAAGGAAAAATGTTCAGAAGATTAAAGTGTTTTTAAATAATAGTTTTATAGGAAAATTAATATAATGAACCAAATTGAATTAATAGAAAAATAATTTATTTTTTTTAATTTAAAAAAAATATATATAATTTATCTTTATTAATAAATTAAATGAAAATAATGTTTTCAATTAAAACTTATTTTTTTCTCAGTATTCAAAATAAATTTATATTTTGAGAAAAGTATTGAAAATCCCCCCTATGAAAAATATGACATTATTATTTCAAAAATTTATTTTATTTTTTAAATAATTTTATTAAAATTTTCAAAAAAATTAATTTTTAAATAAGTGTTCTAAAAGGTGACAGGACAACATTTTTTTGAAAAATTGTTTTAAACCATGAAATTTGATTTCTTCCTATTAATTTTCTATAAAATACATAAGATGAATTTTAAATATTTAATTTTATATATAATATATAAATTTAATTAAAATCATTCACATAAAAAAGGTTTGGTTTAATTTATTTAGGAAAAACATGTTTGTTTGTATAAAGAAAACTTTTTACAAGAAAGATTTACTTTAATTTGAAATAGTCTTTTCATTTTAATTTTTAATTAATTTTCACCAAATAATTCATTTCACATACTTTTGTAAACTATATTTTAATAATTTATTTAATCCAATTCATACACACCATTACAATGGAATCATAATAATATTTTTATATTTTTTCATCATTCATTTGAACTATGTTTTGCGTATAATGCAAGGTAAAATAAATTTTACTTGTCATGAAAAAATATAAAAAAATTAGTACATTTGAAAATATTTTTGACAAAATATTATGGTTTTACATGTAATGTGTTTTTAATATAGTGTTTTGTATTTTATAATTGACAAAGATGAGGCATATTAATGATAATCCCAATTATATTATAATATACTGAGTTTAATATTATAATATGGTATGATATTAGTTTTGGTACCATAAATAAGATTTCATATAATGCGATGTACGTTAGTGAAATAAATATACATCCATGACTTTAAAATGAGGTGATTCAGTGGAATATTTCTATAAATAAAACTCCATTATCTTATTATTAAAAATTAAAAATGATACTATGGATACACTATGAGAGATAACATGACGAATAATTTCTTATAGAGTCCCACATTTTCATGTGAATAAATAACCATCTTCTTTCATAACACGATATCATTTATATTTTATATTTTTTGATAAAGAGTACATAATCATGAAATCATCACACTTGTGTGATAATTTATGTACACATAGATTAATGGGATGAATTAATATGATCTGAACCTATATAACTATAAAAATAATAAGAAAAAAGTGATACCATATGCAAGAGTATTTGAGATATTCATGCAGTCTGTATATTACAAAACAATTACGTAGTATGTGATGTTTGGATAAATACATTGATAACATTTTATAAAGGAAGAATAAAATACCATGTATTGTGAGTTTTTTGAATTACATGTAAAAGATGTGTTATTATTAATTATTTCCATTAACTAGAATCCCAAAAATAGTATTTATAATATATCATGTAAAGAAAGTATATTTATAGTTTTTATTTCCATCAAAATAAACATTCAAGAAGATAGTGGGTTTTTTTAAACTATTTTAATATTATCATGACATGTTATGTATGTGTATGATAATTACAGTATATAAATGATGTTCATGTAGGTTTTGTTATTAATTTCCATAAATGTAGTGATTAAAGGAAATAAAATAAAAGAGAGCTGGATTAGATTGAATTTCTAATGTAATTTTAGAAAAAAATCATATATGTTTTTGAATTTTTATGGATTTCAAGAAAGAAAAATAGCATTTCTATATATGGATTTAGAAAATAATGTTTTTATAAATATAATTCTATTATTAAATATTTCATTATCAAGAATAATGTGTTGTTATATTTATAAAGAAATAAAAAAAATAAAAAACACAACTCTCATTTATAAGGACATTACACCATCAAACTAAATGAATTATAGAATCATATTGGTATTCATAATAATTATATAAAATTATTGATATGAAACAACTCCATGATTACTATTATGAATGTGATGATACCTTTATATCTTTAAAATATCGTCATCCTTCAAAAATGTGGTTAGTGGATTGAAGTTGAGGGAGTTACCATTTTATGACTAGTTAAAAAACACTAAATCATGAATGAAAAGTGTTCCTCTAATGGATTGAAATGTATAAAACATTGTATACATAAAAAATCTGATTATTAGTGTATTTTTCATGTTAATACCTTATCTATGTGTAGTCATTTGAATTTGGCTATTACGTTGAACCATGTAAAATCATTTTATTATATGCATACTATATGATGGAATATAATTTTTATTTTTCTAGTGACTTCACCATCAAGAGATAAGTTTGACCAAAATTGATTTTAACATAAAATAATTATCCTAATACATTAAAATAAATATGATTGATTTGGGATAAACCCATATTTTACCCACTCCCATGGTGTTTGAGGTTACAATTGTTTCAATTTTTTAGTATTTTATATTATTACAAAAATTATTAAATGAGGTGTGGTATACCTTAGATAATGGGTGGGACCTCAATATTTATGGTGATTAGATTCAATTAGTAATTGGACGATGTTTTTTACCTATCATATGGAATTCATAACATTTAATGTTATGGTTAAAGTTCGGGAATCACTACCTATGAATATGATGGGTTGTGAAGATAAATTCAAGAGAGTGATGTATGATTGTAATGTCAGGTTTCCTTGTAGTTTTTGAAATTCAAGAAGAATTTGAATTTATCCTTTAATGGATGGGTATACCTTTTATCATGAATTTAGACATGAATTATTATAGTTGGAATGTCCGGTGTGTTGTTTTAGAAGAGGAATAAGGATTTGAAGTTAACTCAGGTGCTTATGTGAGCCCCAAAATATCTATGATGATTTTATAGAGTTTTGGATTTTTCTAGCTAGGGTGCACATATTAGTGTATATTTATTTGAAGAAACATTGTGAAACCCTAATCATTGCTGTTTTTCAGTTCAAATAGTATATTTATAAAATATTATTCTTGGTTAGTGCTCATTTTTCGGTAAAATATGCATGACATAGGGGATAAAGTGAGAGTTGATGGGATTCTAGAACACATGAAATAATCTTGAAATTGTATCAGAAAGACGAATAACCTTTCTCAATAGGGGAACAATGTGGTATTGTATAGTTAGTCCGTCGTTAGTAAACCATGGTTCCAAAACATGTGATATTTTTAGGATTTAGATAGTTCCAACCACATTTCTGGAACATATCTTTGAAAATCATGAAGCCAAACCAGGCACCTACATATATTGTTAATATTGTCACGACCCGTCCTCAGGGCCCGTGTCATTACTACCCCAAGCCCGCCTTCCATAGGTCATGGGCTGGCGACTACAACCAAAGGTGTAACTCTAGATAACATGGAGGGAATTTCCTTTATAAAACATAAACACATCCAACCAGAGTACAAGTGGAAGTAAAACACTAAGAACAAAAGAATGTTCTGAAAAGTAAATGTGTCAGAATACAAACCAAACTAAAAATTGCAGCTACAACTGAATTCATGTACAACAGAAAAGTCAAATAGATGGACGATAAGAGCAGCTCATGGGTCGTTCACCTCGGATCCTACCTGAGGGTAGGTACAGATAGTGCAGCTCCTGGATCTTCCACCACGGATCCTACCTAAAGGGTAGGTACAGATAGCCTCCTCAAAGATCTCGCCTATCAAACTTCTCCAAGTACTGTCTCATCATGAAGTCCACCAACGGATACTGACTCGTCATGAGGTCCATCTCCGGGTATCATCCAGTCCTCATACACTTTGTCTCTGTCAGCACTGTTCGTCGTCTGCATCCAACACAACGAGGTGCGGGCATAGCCCATGTTGGGGTGAATATAACGATACTCAGTAGGGACCCAAATAACCTCAAGGTCTCACTAAATCCAACAAGGATATCCACAAATAAAGATCTCAACAAATAAACCTTACTTAGGTGTAAGCCCATACTTATACCTAAGTTATCAAGTAACCCCTCTCAATCATGAGGTATCACACATATATGAAATCAACGGATAACCACTACTTAGGTATATGCCCATACATATACCTAAGTTATAAAATAACCCATCTCAATCATGGAATATCACACAGATATGAAATCAACGGATAACCACTACTTAGGTATATGACCAAACATATCCCTAAGTTATCAAGTAACCCATCTCAATCATGAGGAATACACAAAGATCATTGACTCACCTCAAAACAGGATTTTCATTAATGATATTGAAACCAAAACTTCTGGGGAACTCCTCCCCTATCGAGTATAGTAGCTCTGCCATGACTCTATGGCGCTACTCACTAACCTTATACTGTTGAGGTACTCCTCCTGTCGAGTACCGCAGGTCCGCACCCAGACGCAGTAGTGCTCCCCGCCAGGGGTCTGCTGCCCAAACACAGTAGCGGTTCCCCTAATAGCATACAGAGGTACTCCTCCTGCCGAGTACCGCGGGTCTGCTTCCAACTACCTAGCGCTCTGTCCGCCATGGGTCTGCCGCCAAATACCAGGCGCTCCGTCCACTAGGCTAGTCGACTCACTCCAAGTCGAATCGGTCAAGTAGTCGTCAAGTCCACAGCTACTGGGTCTCTGCACTCTACATGCTCGTCTCCACGAGGATCCACTCCACAAGATACTGGTCGATACTCCAGGTATCATAAAGTCCCATAGAGAAGTATCATAAGGGACCACCTCGTCAGAGGGGTCTCAACGCAATAGACGACGTGTCGATCAGATGCCCGATTAGTGAGTTATTAGCCCTTTCATCCCGGGGGCCCGGTTGGTTTCGTGTATGAACCAACCCAACCATATCTCAACTATACCCTGAACTCTCAAAGGGTATACTCATAGGGTCTGATTCTCAATGTTATTACCAACACCGCTGATGGTTCGTCAAATGGATGTCCGGTAGAAGAGTTATTAGCTTTTCCGTTCTAGGGGCCCGGTTGGATTTCGGGTACAATCCAACCCAGACATATTCCATCTGCACCCAAACCTCAGGTTATGTATACCAAAAGATCCATCTCACTAAAAGAAAACCAACAAAGTCGACGACACATCAATCAGACGTCCGGAGCTCAAGTTATAATTGGTTCCCCTCCGAGGGCCTTGTTGGTTTTGGTTTCAAACCAACCCGGCCATACCCAAAATTTACTGAAATCTTGAGTGTAATATACCAAAACGACCATCTCAATCCAAGTATACCTATGCAACTGAAGTTGCATCAATCAAAGTTCTGTATCCCATGATATGTGATTTTGAACAAACATGGTCCAAAAATAGGGGGTCTGGGACCGGTCCGACCCAGCCCAATACCCCCTGGGTCGGCCCGGCCCTGCTAGCGCTGCCCGGTTGGGCGCGGCTCGGCCCGCGGAATGTCGCGGCCTGTGGCCAAGCTCGAAAGCCTGCCGCGGCTCAGCTCGCAGCCGAGCGGGGTGCGAAGGGGGGCACCTCCCCCTTGTCTCTAAAATGGAGGAACCGTGGGGTCCGCCCTATGCTTCTGTCGTGTGGGTTACACCCCCCCCCCCGGTTTTCTGAAATAGTCGGCCGTAATGGCCGGCCTTGGTTGTAACCGTGGGACCCCCGCAGGTCCCCCTTCAGGTGGTGCCGGGGGCCGGTTGTCCAGCCGCCCCTGCTGGACCGCAGCGGCCTAAGGCCGCGGCTCTCACTCGACCAGGGCGGTGCGATGGTGATGCGCACCTCCACTGCAGCCCGCTCCTGTCGTGGCCTCCCTCAGGTTCTCCGGCGCGGCGCGACGGTGCCGCGCACCACCGCTGCGGCCTGCTCCGGATGCGGTCCTCTTCATTCCCGCGTGGTGCCACGGTTCCACCCCGCCTTCTCCACAATTCGTCAACATTGATCAACAAGAAAGCAGGGAGGAGAATCTGCCGTGTTTGTGCGGTCTGATCTCCTCCCGTTATTTTGATAACATTCAGCCAAATTAAACGAGATACTTCAATGACATAACAAAGCACAATTTTAATTCATTAAAAATCGAACTTGACCCCTAAAACATCCCACGACAATTTATTCCCAACCCACAAAGAAATCATTTTCGGATCAACTTGATAACAAGTTAATCCACGTTCTTTGTTTTTATAATGAAAGAATCAAGGGAATAAAATCATACTTAATTAAAAACCCTACCACTTATCGCTCGTCGTTCGCATTTTTCAAGCTCTATAGATGATGGAGTCGTTTCCATCGTCGTCAGTGTGCGCTCGAGGTAATGACGTCTCCTATTTTACAACGGACAGAAGAAGAGGATAACACGTTGTTTATATTCGTGGATTCGGTGCTCTATTTTGAAGAGGTGTCGTTCTTCGTGGAGAGTATGATGTCCTTTCAATGTTGGTGGAGCTTCCATTCTACTTTACACAAGGCTCTCTCCCCAAACTCCTACAGAACAAGCCAACCACAAATTAAAATAAGGTCACCCCTTATTTTAATTGTTTATTCCAAGCCATTCAAAATTAAATAATTCAAACACTTCATTAACTAATTGAAAAGGTTCAATTAATTGTATAAAGTGTGTTTTCAAGAGTTAAGAGTGAGAGATAGAAGGTGGAAAGGGTTATATAATTAATTCCAAGGGGTTATAGGTTTATGAAAAAATTAAAAGGTTGGGGCTCTTGTGGGCCCCAACTTACATTTATCCTTGCATGGGTAGTTAGGATTCTAGTGGGTCCCACCCTAACTCCCCCATGTAGGATACAACCACCTTATAAAAAGAAATAAAATTGTACCACAATTTTATTCACTTTTTATTTAATCCACATTTTTTTAAGAATCTATTCCCGGGCAAATGAATCTTCGGTAATGGTCCTATTAAGAAATTATCGGCACTGTGAATTCATCGATGCCCTCAGATTTCAATTATGAGCACCGGTTCAAAATATTAAAAAACTCACTCGTTCGTTCACTGAACGTACCCGAGCTAAACTTTGGAAATTGATTCTGGGTACACTGGGCCTCAAAATTAGGTTCCGTCTGAAACTGTGCACTCATAAAAATTCCAAAAAAATTTAGAAATAATTTTTCTTGAAATTTACAGGTCTTTACATTACTCCCACCTTAGGGCTTTACGTCCCCGTAAAGCTACAACCAAAACTAGGGAAACTAAAGGAGGTACCGAGCATGCATCTGAGCCTCCCGCTCCCATGTTCTCTCCTGCAGGTTCCCATGCTGCCAATGAAAGTGCACAAGAGGAATCGACCATCCCCGAAGGACATGCTCATGTCGATCCTCAACTTCTACTGAAACCCCGTGGAGGTTGCCCCATCATCTAAGTACAGCTCTACGTGGTCAAAGATGATGGATAGGTCGTGCACACATCTCCTCAGCTGGGATATGTGGATGACGTCATGCACCCGGTGCATTTGAGGTGGAAAGGATAGGAGGTAATCCACCTTTCCTACTCTAATGGGGACCTGGAAGTTCCGTTGAACCTAGAATATTACTTGTCGCCTCGACCACATCTCCGTATACCCCATCAAGGTGAGACCTATCTGAATATGTGGTCGTCATCCTTGAACTCGAGTGGTCTTGTCTCCTATCAACATAGGACTTCTGTCTGCTTCGTGCAGTCTTCATCCGCATTTGGATGATCTTTACCTTTTCTATCGTAACCTGAACCATCTCTGGTTCTACACGGGCAAACTCTATCACTATCCACAAAGGATATCTGAAAAGCGTTCAGCTGCTGACTCACCACTCCTAATAGCTGAATGCTCGATCTCCTACTAAGATCATTTGCTACAATTTTACCCCTCTCCAGTTGTATAAACTATCTCAAAGTCATAGTCCTGGAGGAATTCAATCCATCACCATTTTCCCAGGTTCATGTCCTTCTGAGAGAAGATACACATGAGATTATTGAGATGAAGAGAACCGTAAACCATTCGATTATCAAACATTGGGGGAGACTAGACAATTGTAAGAACTCATCTCCACCCTTCTTAGTCTACGTTCCACCATAGAGCTTTTGGGATTTCTCCTCTACCGAAAAGAGAAATCTGGTCTCATCCATTGGATAAACCACATTCTTCGCCTAATACAGTCAATCCGGACATGAACGATACTATTTCATTCCATGGACGATGTTGTAAGGCCTTGACGCTACTACCAAGAGATCCAAACGTTACTCTCACCTCCAAGGGTCGAGTCACACTATCGGCAGTAGTGTGTGGTCACTGGGTATCCTCCAGTAGATATATCTAAAGTGAGGGTCAAGTCAATGGTTTTAAATCGGAACCTCTTAGTAACAACCATATAGAGAGGACAGGAAAGTAAACGCCACAAATAATGGTGTCTTTTATTACTGCAGCCCAATGTACAAAGGAACATACAACCACAACAACAAAAAAAGGAAGCTAGAAGCACCAATAACAAAGGCCTCCATGCCTGGAACTAGTCCCGCTCCATGTCCACCTACTTCAGGAGCTCCACTTCCTTGTCCACCGCTCGGCTGCTACTCAAGCTTTCCTCACTGCTAATGTCTCGGTGGCTCCTCCAACACATGTGGATCACCTGCGCAGGGATTTAGATAGTCACGTGCCATGTGACCCTGCTTGTTGCTTGAATAGCACTTCCTGCTCCTCATATGGCTGGATCTGTTTCATTTTCCTCGCACAACCGAACCTAAAACCCGAGTTTTCCCACATGTTGGCCTAGTCCTCTTGGACCTCTAAATCATCTAACTCCTTCCTACAGCTGACTCTGCTACTGACAAAAAACCCAATGGGAAGGGAAGCATCTCTTGAGCTTGCTCAGAGTGTAGAGTCTCTAGTATAAACTCCACCATGAAGAAGGTCTCGATGTCTCCCCAGGTGAAGGTCAGCCCGTCGAAAAACTGGAACATGTGGCTCCACCACCTCTAAGCTACTCCCTGGAAGAGGCTAATAGCTGGGTACACCATCAAGTCTGCGGGTGTCCCAAATGTGTGAAAATCTCATGTTACAAACTCTAGCCAGTGCCCAGCCGTCTGAAAATCCAACTCGCCTCGAAATGTCGGAGGCCTCTGACACTGGAACTAGTGAATCGCGCTCAAGCAGCGTGCACTCTCTGCTGGTGTCTCAACTAGTAGAGGGCCATGTACTGAGGCCTCGCTTCTCAGTGAGCTATCATCGCGCTCTCCACTCGGTACCTACACTGTCTGACTAGGTGAAGACATCCTGAAAGAAATAGATGTGACACAGTCAAAATATTATACCTGGTGAGAGGACCTGGTTTGAGCTTCTTTAAAAGAAACCTTTTTGAAAACACACATGCAATCAGTGTTTCCATGCACTGAGTCAGAAATCAGTAGGTAGGGTCCTGGTGTATGGATACATCGGCTACCCACACCAACACTGGACTCCCTGAACGGAAAACCACATTTAGTACCCTTAACACTATTTCTTCACAGAATAGAAATATCAGAGTCCTAAGTTCTACGGTATAACCGAATCCTCTGATACCAATTTGTCACGACCCGTCCTCAAGGGCCATGCCATGACTACCCCAAGCCCACCTTCAATAGGCCAGAGGATAGAGACTGGCACCAAAGGCATAAATTCAGATAACTAGGAAGGCATTGCCTTTATAAAACATAAACACATCCAACTAGAGTACAAGTGGAAGTAAAACACTATGTACAAAAGAAAGTGCTGAAAATTAAATGGGCCAGAATACAAACCCAACTGAAAATTACAGCTACAACTAAATGAATGTACAACAGAAAAGACAAGCAGCTGAATGATACGCGCAACTCCTAGGTCGTTCACCTCAGATCCTACCTGAAGGGTAGGTACAGATAGCCTCCTCAATGCTCTCGCCCTTCAACCTCCTCTGAGTACCGTCTCGTCGTGAATTCCACCACTGGATACTGACTCGTCGTGAGGTCCATCTCCGGGTACCGTCCAGTCCTCGTACGCTCAGTCTCTATCAGCACTGTCCATCGTCTGCATCCAACACAACGAGGTGCGGGCATAGCCTGTGTAGGGGTGAGTATAACGATACTCAGGGGGGACCCCGAGACCCTCAAGGTCTCACTAAATCTGACAAGGATATCCACAAATAAGGATCTCAACAAATAACCCTTACTTAGGTATAGGCCCATACATATGCCTAAGATATCAAGTAACCCATCTCAATCATGAGGTATCACACATATATGAAATCAACGGATAACCACTACTTAGGTATATTCCCATAAATATAGGTAAGTTATTAAGTAACCCATCTCAATCAGGAGGTGTCACACAGATATGAAATCAATGGATTACCACTACTTAGATATATGCCCATACATATACCTCAGTTATCAAGTAACCCATCTCAATCATGAGGAATACACAAAGATCGTTGACTCAGCTCAAAAACAGGATTTTCATTAATGATACCGAAACCGCAACTGCTGGAGAACTCCTTATCTATCAAGTATAGTAGCTCTTCCACGACTCTGAGGCACTACTCACTAACCGTAGACTGCTGAGGTACTCCTCCTATCGAGTACCGCGGGTCCGCACCCAAACACAGTAGTGCTCCCCGCCAAGGGTCTGCCGCCCAAACACAGTAGTGGTTCCCCTAATAGCCTATAGAGGTACTCCTCCTTCTGAGTACCGCGGGTCTACTGCCAACTACCAGGTGCTCCGTCCGCCATAGGTCTGCCACCAAATACCGGGTTCTCCATCCATTGGGCTAGTCGACTCACTCCAAGTCTAATCAATCAAGCAGTCGTCGAGTCCACAACTACTAGGTCTCCACACTCTGCACGCTTTTCTCTAGGAGGATTCGCTCCATTAGCTACTTCTTGATACTCCAAGTATCACAATGTCCCACAACGAAGTATCATAAGGGACCGCCTCGTCACCGGGGTCTCAACGCAATAGACGGTGCGTCGATCGGACGCCCGGTCTGTGAGTTATTAGCCTTTTCGTCCCGGGGGCCCGGTTGGTTTCATGTATAAACCAACCCGACCGTATCTCAACTGTACCCTGAACTCTCATATGGTATACTCATAGGGACCTATTATCAACATGATTACCAACGCCGCTGATGGCTCGTCAAACAGACGTCCGATATAAGAGTTATTAGCTTTTCCGTTCCAGGGCCCCGGTTGGATTTCGGGTACAATCCAACCTAGTCATATTCCATCTGCATCCAAACCTGAGGTGAAGTATACCAAAAGATCTGTCTCACTAAAATAAAACCAACAAAGTCAAAGTCACATCAATCGGACGTCCGGAGCTCATGTTATAACTATTTCTGTTCCGAGGACCTGGTTGGTTTCGGGTTCGAACCAACCCGGCCATACCCAAACTTTACCGAAAGCTTCAGTGTAATATAGCAAAACGACCGTCTCGATCCAAGGATCCCTACTCAAATGATGGTGCATCGATCAGAGGTATGTATCCTAATATATGGGCATTTTAACAAACTTGGTCCGGAAATAGGGGGTTTGGGCCCGGTCCGACCTGGCCCAATACACCCTGGGTCGGCCCGAACCGGGTCGACCCGACCCAGGTCGGGGTCAGGCATAGCTGGGAACGGCCTGGCCCAGCCAGGGCGGCCCGGTTCAGAAGCCAGCCACGGCTCGGCTCGTGGCCGAGCGGGATGCGAAGGGGGGTATTGCTCTCTTGTCTCCGAAACGACGGACCCGTGGGTTCCGCCTTACGGTTCTGTCGGGTGGTGGGGGCTTACACCCCCCCCCCCGGTTTTCTGAAACAGCTGGCCATAATAGCTGGCATTGGTTGTAACCATGGGACCCTCGCGGGTCCCGCCTTCAGGTGGTGCCGACGGCCGGTTGTCCGGCCGCCCCTGCTAGACTGTCGCGGCCTAAGGCCACGACTCTCGGTCGACCAGCACGTCACGACGGTGCTGCGCCCCTCTGCCGCGGCCCGCTCCTTCCGCAGCCTCCCTCGGGTTCTCCGGCGCTGCGCACCACCGCCGTGGCCCGCTTCAGCCGCGGTCCACTTTGTTCCCGCGCGGTGCAACGGCACTGCGCTGCCTTCACCACAATTCATCAATGTTAATCAAAAAGAAAGCGTGGAGGAGAGTCAGTCGTGTTTTTGCAGTCTGATATCCTCCTGTTATTTCGATAACATTCGGCCAAATTATACAAGATATTTCAACGACATAACAAAGCACAATTTTAATTCATTAAAAATTGAACTTAACCCCTACAACTTCCCACAAAAATTTATTCCCGCCCCGCAAGGAAAACATTCGCAGATCAACTTGATAATAAATTTATCCACGTTATTTGTTTTTAGAATGAAAAAATCAATGGAATAAAATCATACTTAATTAAAAACCCAACCTCGTATCGCTCATCATTCGTGTTTGTCAAGTACTATGGATGATGGCGTCATTTCCGTCGTCATCGGTGTCTTCCCGAGGTAATTATGTCTCCTCTTTTATCACGGAGAGAAGAAGATGATATTACGTCGTTGATCTTCGTGGATTCGGTGCTCTACGATGAAGAGGTGTCGTTCTTCATGGAGAGGATGATGTCCTTTCAATATTGGTGGAGCTTCCTTTCATCTTTACCCAAGGCTCTCTCCCGAAACTCCCACACAATAAGACAACCCCAAATTAAAATAAGGTCACCCCCTATTTTAATTGTTTATGCCAAGCCTTTCAAAATTCAATAATTCAAACACTTCATTAACTAATTCAAAATGTTCAATTAATTTTATAAAGTGTGTTGGAAAGAGTTAAGAGGGAGAGAGAGAGAAGGTGGAAAGGTTTACATAATTAATTCCAAGGGGTTAAGGGGTTATGGAAAAATAAAAAGTTTTGCGCTCGTGTGGGCCCCACCTTACATTTATCCTCACATAGATAGTTAGGATGCTAGTGGGTCCCACCCTAACTCCCCCATGTAGGATAAAACCACCTTAGAAAAAGAAATAAAATTTACCATGATTTTATTTACTTTTTATTTAGTCCACATTTTTTTAAACATCTCTTCCCAGGAGAACGCATCTTCAGTAAAGGTCCCCTTAAGAAATTATCAGTGCTGTGAATTCATCGGTGCCCTTGGATTTCAATTCAGAGCACCGGTTCAAAAGATAGAAAAACCCGCTCGTTCATTCACTGAACGTACCCGAGCTAAACTTCAGAAATTGATTCCGGGCCCACCGGGCCTCGGAATCAGGTTTCGTCTGAAACTGCGCACTCGTAAAAATTCAAAAGAAATTAAAAAAAATTCCATGAAATTTCCAAGTCTTTAAAAATATATGAGCTGTTTTACCTAAATTATCCCTCGGGATATTTGGTTTCATCCACCACTTTACCTCCCACGTTCATGAATAGAAAATAAAGGTCTCCTTTCATCTATATAATCATTCCATCCTTCAATTCAGAGGATTTAATGTGTGGTTCTTCATAATTTTAGGTGAGTATATATCCTACGGTGGCTTCCCTTTCTATTTATAAAACTCCTTATTAATTTTTGAGTTATCTAATTTGGGTTTTTGATTAAGATTCCATTGAATAATGTGGAATCACCTATTTATCATGGTGATTTTGGTTTTCATTCATATATGAGATTGTAATATATACCATCACACATCATTCCATTAGAGGAATTATTTTCATTAGTTTTATCGATGTTATTTCAGAATTTTTGTATGAATTGATGTCTTTCATAGTATCATTGTTTCGGTTTTTGTCTTAGGATGTTGTTGAGATTTTATCATGGTTTTATGGTTAGCGGTTAGATTCTATTCCATTTTGATATGATGACCTTATGTGTTTTTAGAATAAAGTCGTGTTGAAATTTAATTAATTAATTATAATTATTGAAATTATTTAATACATATGGGTTTATCTATATGATGTCAGTGCTTGAGTGGGTATGAGAATCTTGTTTGTATACTGAGGAGTTTGGAAGAGTCTTACAAGGGAATTGACAATGCTGATGTTCATTTAGAATGTTTGGTAAATCCATGATAATGTGGTATGTGGTCTAGGAGCTCTTCTTATAGTCTTGATGATTTATTTTCACATATTCTCTCTCTATATAGTAGCTCTATTGCATGGGTTGTTTAATCCCAAGGTTAATCAAATGGTTTTGTACCATATATTGATTCCTTAGTCTTTCATAAATCTTTTCAGATTGATTATTTTTTATGAGACTGAAACAACGTCCTTCTTTGGGGTGTGAAAATTAGTTAAAATGGTAATATGGGGTTAAAGATGTAAAATAGGAGGTTTATGATCTTAAAATGATTAGATTATTTTTCATTAATGAATTTATGGTTAAAATATACATAGTGGGACTAATAATAGCAGATTTAACATGTGTTTAAAAAAAAATTGAGTGTTTTTATGTGCTAAACTATTATGGAATGCCTATAAGTATTTGGAAATGGTTTTAATTCTATGCTATTGATTTTGTTCGATTTGTGGTTTCAATTGGTGATAACTATTTTTCAGAGAGGGTATTGATTAAAATTGTTGTTTTATCCTCTGATTAATTTCAATGGGGGGTGATGAATTTCAAATGTTGGTTTTAAATAAATGCATGGTTTCCTCTTAGGGGAAAATAAATAATGTATCTTATAATTGTTTTGATGAAAACTAATTGTTTAACAATGTTTTGGTTATTAATTGGGAAGACACATGTGTTAAGGGTGTAATTGAAATGTTATAAATGGTTTTGTAATATCCAGAGTTTTTGTAATATTTTTAGGAATTATTTTTTCACTATGGTAATTGGGTCAGAATTCTCAGACATATTTTTGGGATAAAGGCCATTGTGACCTCAATTTAAAATTGAATGAGTTAGTTTTCTGACTAATAAGCAATGAATAAGTAGTATAGTATAAGTATTAGGTGAAGACTAAGGATCTAGGTACTAATTGTAAACTTTATGGGTTATGTTCCAGACTGGTTCTTTGGGAGTTGATGTTATATCATTTTAATTATGATTGTGAAATGATGCTCAATATATATGGTTTAGTTGCTTAAAAAATACCTCAGTACTATTTTTATATATATGGTTTTAATGTTTAACCTACACTTCTGGTATAGGTAGTATTTTTGAACGGTATGAGTACCTCAGGATGAAGAGTGTAGGTTCCAAGTAAGATATTGTAAAATAATTCCATTATTTACTTTTTTCACACACCACATTATGAATTCTATCTCATATAACCAGTGATAAATAATTTTGGTGTGGTTTTCCCAAGTTTCATATTAGAACCCATGTTCCAAACCAATTAAAAATAAATGGTTATTTTAAAATTCATATCCATCATGTGTTGTATATTACTCTATTGTATATCTATATTAGTTTTTGTCAAGCAAATATTACCGTAGACACAATTTTTTTATCCAACAAATTTTTACACACACCTTCCTTGAGAGATCATTGCTCATGGGTAACTAAGTAGTTTTCACATTTTTATTACAGTAGTAGGTTGTTCAAAGAATTATGTTATGTTTTACCTTATTGTGTATGTTAGATCGGATAGGAAAAAGAGACTAGAAAAATCTTACTTAGAGATATAATTGAGAATTCATAATGGATTATTTTATTTTGGTTTGTTTATTTTACCAATCCATTGTGCAGTAAGATGTATGGACAACATAAATATTTTTCCCTAGTACATTTTATTTTGTTGTTCAGTCAGGTAAATATTTACTTTCATTAATTTCTTGTTAATTATTAAATGTGTGTATTTATATATTTATTCATAATCTAATTCATATCATGGGAATAGTATAATTTTATTTTTATCCTTCATTTTTTACACAGATAAGGGTGTACAGTGTCCCCACTTTACTATAATAGAACCCTACTACAAGTTGGTAGCTTCTAGTGTATGGGGAGGCATTCTTGAAGACATGAGGTGAATTTTCCTAGTAATAACATTACAATGTACTTGGGAAGGTTATTATGAAGTTGTACCACAATATTTATTTTCATTCATATTATGATTTTTGGTTCTGGTATACATGAGTTTTAATATTCTATTAGAAATTGTGATGGATGTTGGGATGGTGTTTTGAGAACACTTGATCCAATGAGAAGTCTAAGTTACTAGGGATGGGATATATGTTCAATGTATTTAATGATTTATTTTATTTTATTTCTACATTTTTTAGTTCACATTCAGAGTGTTTTTTATTTATCATGGATATTTTTATCTCATCCCATTAGAAAAGGGATATTGATTTGATTTTAACTTGTGGACTATATAGGCTAGGGACATATCCTGCATCATAGTAGGAATACATTAATCACATGATACAACCCTACGAATATTTTATTTCACTGTTGATAGAGTCTCAATTATCAAAAATTTCAATAAATTATCATAAATTGTTTTCCCATATATGTAATTGGTGGAATTTAAAATAGTTGGGTCAACTTGTCTTTTATTTTCATATGAATGAAGGTCTAGGGAATCTATAGTGACACATTCTGAAAGGAGAAAGATGATTGGGGATCTAGGTAGGGAATATAGGTGAGGTTCCAATTATCCACCTGGTCCTTAGATAGGAAACATTTCCATGTATTTGTGTTTCTATTTGTTTCCTGGTCTTCTTGGGAGTGGTATTGTGTAAAGAGGCCCATTGAAGTTAGGTTCCCTAGTTGTTGATTTGTGGTTTGACATATGAATCCTTTTTTTCTTATCGGACAGTCAAGATTTGTGTTTTTCATGTTGATTTCATGTGATGCTTGGACTGGATCATGACTTGTACAACATAACTTTTCCCTTATATATGTTAGCATAGTCTTGAGTGGTTGAACCTGGGGACCTATGGTGATATTTAACATTTAGGTTTGGGTGGGAGAGACATGTGACATTATTTGATGTAACTCCAATTATAGAGTTGGCATCATGTGATAATCATGGGTGACCCATGAGAGGGTTTTTCTAAAATGTGGGTTCTTTTGGGTGCATGAGGAACATGTGTATATTTTTTAGATTTTGATAGTAGTGTACGAAAGGTGAAACCTAGTTTTGTAATTAGGGAAGTAGGGTTCCTTCTGTGTTTGGGAAGAAACACATGTGGGATAGTGATTCATCTGTGTGGTTGGTTTTCAGTGGAATAGGGTTATTAATATATATTTCTTATGTAATGGTTGATAAGGTGGGATGAACCAAGCCATTATGATTCATATAGAGAGCATTGGTGGTGCTTTAGGGTATGTGATTTCAGTTATATAAGTTTTATTTGGTTATCAATTTTAGTGGGGAGGTGGACCTGGAATGTTCAAGGATGGGTGAAAATGTGATGTATATGGTTAAGGAAATATTTGAACATGATTTTGGTATGAGGCATATAGAAAACCTTTCTCTCCTTAAGATGAAAATAATATGGAGTGTTTATGCGTCCGTTGAACATGAGTTTTCTAAGGTTATGAATAGTTATGTTCCAAGATCGATTGTCTCTATATTCATTTCTATGAATATTGTAGAATATTGTGTGAATATAATGTATCTTTTCAATGATGTTTGGGTTTTGAGTGGTCGAGCATGTGATATTTTGTATATGAGTTATCTCCAGTTCTGAGAAGTATTATGGGTGCCCAGTTCTTGGTAAGAAATACATACAAAAAGTTCATGGAAATTGGATAGGGATTTTGTGATGACTTTTCAAGGGGAGTGACTCGCTAATTTCAGGGATTGGTTTTATGTTTATGTTATAAAAGATCATGAATATTTATGTTTTGATGGTATCTCATAGGTATGAAAACATTTTGACACGATTTTTCACATGACTAGTGGATCGATCAATACAGAAGAAAACTTAATGATGCTTAAATTAAGAAAACTACTGTGAGTTAAGAGAAAACCAATTTAGGTGTGATGAGGGGATTCAATGCAGTATTTCCTATAGATAATTTATGAGAATCATTGTGTTACACAATTGTGAAAGGGAATGTGTAATGAACAAGTTTGATGGAATGAATGATCTTGGTTGAAACTCGTGGAGATAATCAGAGGTTGACATGTAGGGAAAGTAAGAACTACTCAAGAACTTAAACACTTGTGTGGTTATGTTGATACCATAAAGGCCAGCACATTAGTAAGTGGTTAAGTATAATCAATGTTATTTTTAGTAATCCTTTGTTTTCTTAACGATTTTGGGGACTATTTTTTATGTTTTACAATGAGTATCCTGAGTAACGACTATGATAGTCATGAGTGTTAGTTAGAAGAATTTTAAATGGATTGTCAAGGGTGATTGGTCTTGAAAATCCCAAAACTCTAGTAACCTAGATTCAGTGTCAAATTTTTTTCACTGGTATAATATATAATGAATATTATCCTAAAGGACTATGTAATGAACATACATGATTCTAATATTACATTTTAATAAAAAATTACAAAACAATATGTTTTAGATAATATCATTTTCCCTCTATCATATCCTTGTATATCATTTTATAAGATCCTAGATTCCTATGAATGGATAAAAAATAATGGTTCAAATAAATGACCATTTAGGGTTAATTATAGTGGAAGCTATCACGAATCAATATGAACAATCAATATGAACTGATAAATTACAAAACAATTATAACATTTATATAAATTGACTGGAAAGATTAGAAAACGAATAATCAATATTGTGTAGTAAATATGATAAAACACATGAAATTTATTAAATAACATGAATATCATGATTGGATAAGTAATAAACAATAAGAAAAGGTAAATAAATGGAAACACATTCCATTTAATCTAGAAAATAAGAATGAATTAAATCTAGACACAACGTCATTTCGAAAATAGCATGAAAGATAATTATTGAATTCTTAATGAATGAAATTATTAATTATTAGAAGATAAGATTTCAGGGATCATGATACCTCTACTGTAATGGCCTTCCATAAGAATTTTTAATTTTAATGGGTAGTTATACACTATAAACCCATTTAACTAGGTCTAGCTAAATAATTTCTCTCATTATATTGTTGATATATCTAGGGTATAACTATAAACTATTCCCACCTATATATAAATATCTAATTCCTTCCTTATATATCAAATGATTGATTTTATTAATGAATAATATACCATATAAACAAATATATGTATCAAGTATGGAATATTGGTTAATAATATTTTCCACAATTAATCAAATAAATAACAATGTAAAATATCATATGTAAAAATGATATGTAGTTTAAGTGATAAGTATATCCATGAAAAATGATATGGTTATTTTTAGGAATATAATGTTCAATTATAATAAGATAGTGACAATTTTATGGAAAAGTTAATAAATTAAAAAAATCATAAAGAAGAATGCTAATGATTTTCTTGTCCTAACGGAATTAAAACCATCCATAAAAATAATAAGAATGGTATTAGTATAACATATACCTAGTGGATCATAATTTAAATAAATGGATAATTTCATTAATGAACATAAATATATTTAATATGTCATTAAAACCATTCTTGAGGAAAATATCATTTTTTACATGGATTTTTTAAAACTAAATGTACACATAAGATTATAATTTTCTTTGAAAATAACATTTAAAACATATAATGTAATATTTAATGTATTGGGTGGCCATGAATGGTGTAAATTCCATACATGCATTAAATTTTAAAATAAATATTTTTATCACATTTTTTGTAAAATTCAGAGAGGCCTTATTTGGGAAATGACAACAATACACATTTCAAACTATTTTGTAAAAATAATAACATGTGTAAAGTTATCTTTGATAAATAATTTATATAATTTTATAACAAATTTTTAAAAAAAATAAACATTGATATGGGAGAAAAATGATTTCTGAATAAAGTGATAAATGATGTCAGGATTTATAAAAGACATTTTCTCCAACAATTAATGGGATAAAGAGTGAGAAAATAGAACTATTAGTTGAAAACCAAATAAAAACCCATAAAAGAATAAAATTAATGGGGTTTATTATACAATTATAAAAAAATCCTTAAATTTAATTTCAATAAAAAATTGTCCTCATTAAAACAAGATGGGGTCATTTTTTGGGTTTTCATGACCAAAGGTGATTCATTGGTGATGGAATCGATGGGAGAACCTTTTGAATTTTAAATTTATGATCTGCGGTTTATTTTTCTCTGGGTTTTTAATTTATATTTTTCTAGTTTTCTTTGAATCCAATTGAATTTGAAGTTGTCACATAACCATAAAGTGTCTTTTGGAAAATAACAAAAAATATTTATTTGGATAATGATTAAAATAATATTGTGAAATATGACCTACAAAGATAATAATGTTGAATTTAAAATTATACAATGAATAGATTATGCATAAAAATTTAATAAAAACATAAAAAAAGTTTAAATAAAATAATTGACAGTAAAAATGAATTATAGACATAATATTATAATATTAAAGACAGTAAATAACTAATACAACCCACTGAATAAAAATTGAGTTATGAAATTATTTACCATGTGGTATATTTTATGTAAAAATAAATTTGGAATAAATAATTAAAATTCAAACTTAAGCTACCATGAATTATCATGTAATCATGATAATACATGTAAAATTGGTATTACATAAACTATATAAATGAAATTTGGTGCATAAATTATAAAATTCCACCTGGATGGGAAATATGGTTGAAGTCCATTACCTCACATTTCCTTTGGGTTGATTGTTTTTTAGCCTAATGTATAATGGTTTTAGGAATTTTTTAAAAAAAATTAGGGAATTATATTTATATTTATAATATCATATATGATATTCTCTAACATTTTTCTACCTGTTTTTAGTAATATTTCATTGTTTTCATTATTTTATATTTTAATTTTCTAATTTTATCATGCGTGTTTACCATGAAAGATCCGGTTATTGTGTATATGATATCGATACACAATATACTGAATTATATTAATTTAACAAATATTTTTTTTTTCATTAGATAAATGATTGGATTCATTATTAAAATTTTAACATCGAGGATGGATCACATTACTTCATGGAGATAGTAGGTCGTACATACGCAAGAAGGACGTTATCATATCCTTAATGGGTGAATGGGTAAGGAATTGGATTATATATTTATTTTAGATAATTTATATAATTTCATATATATCATATATATTTACTAAATATATCCCTTTAAACTTCAATGTAAATTATATGTCAAAAATGAATTACATTGTTTCGCGAAGCAGTAGTCCACTGTATATACAAGAACTATTACCATATTAATAAAATAATAGAATGTAAGAAGCTATATGTGATATTAATATTCCATAAGTATTTTATTATCCTAAATATCATATAAATATTTAAAATCCATCAATATTTAGAATCTTAAATGTTTTTGATGGAAAGCGAATTACATCGGTCCACGAGGTAGTACTTCACCACACACATGATAAATGGTTTGGTGTCCTTTACTAAAGAAGAGGAGATGGATACAGATCATTAACTTAACATAATAACATCTCACTATATTAATGATACTAAAGATATTATTTAACCATGTTTTAATAATATTTTAAGGAGGTGGAATAAGAAACAAATAAAAATGCTTGTTCAGGAACTTTTCCATTTCTTCATGAAACTTATTTATGTTTGTAAAAATAACCTTACAATGATAAATTTCTAACCAAAAAAGGAAATATGATATTATTAGGCGAGTAAGTAAATAATTTGGGAATATATTTTCTATAAAAAATGGATTTTTAATTATGAATATGGGAGAATCGTGGGTGGGCATTTATATGTTGGGGAATGGACACACATTTAATATTTTAAAATAATCAACAGTACCAATTTTTTTCACTAAAAAAATAAAATAAAATGTCTCATTTATATCAATTATATGGTATAAGGTTTAAATATTTCCAAACAATGTGTTTCGGCATGTTTTTATGTCATTTTAAATGTTATCTATTTAATTTAACTCCAGATTAATCCATTTTTCCCTTAACTGTGGTAATTAATTTATAATTATTTTACTACTTAAAAAGGCCAAGAAATTATTTTAACCTTTTAATATAATAAATTATATTTTGATTCCATATATAGAACCCATTTTTATAAATTTAATTAATATAAGTAGAAGAATTAAATTGAAAATTAATCTTATATATGTGAAGAAAAAGTGGTTTTCCGAAGTAAAAACATTTAAAAGATTAAAAAGTTTTAATATCAAAAGTAATTATTAAATTTATTCTAATGACCAAATTTTGAATAATAAATAAATTATTAGACTAATAATTACATGTTAAAATAAATGGGGCTTTTTAATGCTTTAAATGAAAAGGCAGTTTTTATTAAAAGTAAGTATTTTTTAATATTAATCAATAAATGAATATTTTCACGAATATTTGAAAAATTCACCCCAAGTTATTTCTGAAATACATATTTCAAATATTAAGTTATTCTTTTAAAATACATTTTCAACTATTAATATTAAATTTTAAAATAATTGATCAAAATACGATTAAAATTTTTTATTAGGAAAATACAGTTTTTCAGAAAAATATTTCATTTTAATCAAATTGTTTTTATTACCTTCTAATAAATATATATATAGTGAATTTATTTTATATATTTTTAAAAAATATACCGATCATAATTTTGTTAGTACTATTCATACCTATTAATTTAATGACTTGGTTATAGTGGTACTCTATTTTGTAGTTCGTTTATACTTTGGGTAGCATGTGTCACAAGCTCTCAGGGAGATTAAATTTAAAGTAATATATTTGGTGGGATGTTTAACAATGTATTTCATGTCACATTAACTATCCAATATAGTGTTGTTATTCAATAATTTCAGGGTTTTATAGGTCCCAACCCTTCTTGTCGATCACGTTCGATGATAGGTAAAAAGTAGACCATAGTGGTTGGAAGTTAGTTATTTTGACTTGTGATAATGAAACACTAATGTAAGGGATTGAAATATCAGTATAAAGTGTAATAATGCGATTCTATAAGGGTCTAAAACTTTTTTAATGTGTCGTGGGGATGTCCTACAGATATTGGGATGCTGGTAGGGAAACAATGATATTCATACTTGGATTTCATATGGAATGAAAAATAATAAATCCGATGACGTGGTGGATTGAGGTAGAGAATTGGTTTTGGGTTCAACAATGTGCTGAAATAAATTTACATATGGTGGGTAGTGCATTAATGTGTGAGAGATATCAATAGATTATTTTTCATCATTATTTTTGATGAAAATATGTAGAGATGAGTACATATGTATTCCTCAATGAATTCAATACTATAACTTAATTATGATAGAGGGTGGGGTCTGGATGTTGATCTTTGGCTAGGACAGTTTTAGGTAACAAGAGTGTGATCATGTTGGTGGTGTATCATTTCTCATAGTTTGAAATAGTGGTTGAGAATGATGACTATAACATCTTGGACCGACTGACCACTAAGAAGGTAGCCAGACCGGTGGGTCACATGGCCTTAGGCACACCTCCCCTATGCCAGAGGATATTGACTAGCACTGAGTGTGTAAGGAGGTGATAATCGGGAAACTATACCCTCATATCAGAGTAACACAATGGTATAAAATATTAAACTTCAATCAATGGTTGAAGAAGTAATAAATGAACAACAATGTTGTGAAATAATAATATAACCAAAATAAAAAAGGTGGCCATTTACAATGTAAAACACATTCATGCATGTTCGTTTAATGATTCATAATCTAAAATAATTGACATACAACAATAATATTATGTAGTACAATACAATAATAAAAAGAGAAAAAAAGTTAATCCCTAAGGGGGATCTTCACAAGCATCGTAAGTTCGAGCTCACTCCTTTTCTCCTAACTTGCATGTACAAGCTAATCATCGCAAGCAATCAATCATGGTCTTACAAATAAATGGTCTACTCAGGTACCCCAATGCAATGGTAGCCCGAGTAGGGTGTGAGATATAAATCCCATTAGGCTACCACCCACGACGTTTATGACTTTATCTAGTCTGTGATATATAATTTAATGTAATGTGAAGGTATAAGAAGAATGATAAATAAACCATACTGAATAAATAATTTACAACCCACCCAGGTTCCCAAAAGGGCACCTAGTAGCTATACCTGATTTGTATAACAGGCTGAATTATTGTCAAATCAATTACCAATCATATATTTTAATAATATATATATATATAATATAGTTCAATATTGCATCCAACTCTATGAACCAAGTATGTACAGACGTATGTGGTCATATACCTGGAATAATAGTTGCTAGATAAACTGGGGTGTAACAAATATATCCATAAATAGTGTAAAAGAACTTAAAATCTAAATCAATAGGTTACATTCCCTATATCCCAACCGAGTGAGAGATGTCATGCTAGTACACTCGGAATGGTGAGTGAGCCACCATGGAAGCACTCTAATCATAGAATGTGGCATGTAAATCCCATCACTCATATATTTCCAATTGTGAAAGATGTCATTCTCAACACCTAATGTAAGGGATCATGATACTTCCATTCTCAAAAGAACACTGACCATCATTCCATAGCCTTTGTATAAGGTGTATTAATATTTATAATAAACTGCAATGAGGAAATATCTCTCATTATTTACCTTTATCAAGGCCATATAAATGAATTATCACATTTATAATACAAGTCATGAAGAAATATCTCTCTTTATTTCCATTTAACAATACCAATAAAATAATGAAATTTCATTTAACAATTCAAATTAAACATTTAGTTAATGAAGCATGAAATAGAATGGCCTTACTACCCTTTTCATTTCATTTTAGATAAAATTTTTAGTATAACAAGTCATATAATTTAAAATCATTTAATACATGCAAGGAATAAAAGAAATAATGAACAATATATTCAATTAATAACATGCCATTGAATCTATAAAAACATGTAAATTTATTTTACCATGGATCTTGGGGGTCCTTTTAAGGTTCTATAGTATCATTACAAATTACCTATATGAGAAATTCCATTTATTAAGAAAGCCTTTCAATTTCTGAAAATGGGCCATGAACATAGACAATGAAATGGTTTAATAAACTTGTATATAAAACGGAAAAAATCCAATCAAGGACATCAATAATTCCCATGTCCTAAACATGCCACATAACTAACCATAACACAATTATAAGGAAAAACAAATTCCATAACCCAATATATGTTTTAAATAATCAATCATCACTTCGTAATTTAGAAGACATCAAACCTAAATTTAGTGGTTTAATTATAAAAACATTCCATTTTCTTCAAAAAAGTCATTTCTCATAATTAAACATTAAATCAAGTGGTGGAACACAATTCACATTTAAGGATCTATTTAAGAAAACCCACTCAATAAGGAAAATTCATTTATAAAGGATAAACCAATCATATATGTGGTTCTGACATCAAATAAACATTTATATATAAGGTGAAATGTATTTATAGTCTAATTTGAACACTTAGAAGGTGTTAAAGATGTTTAATTCATGTATTTATAAAGGTAAATTAGACTTCTCATAACCAGGGTGTGTCCATTAACAAGTTTCACATCCTAAAAATTACTAAACATGAATCAAAGAACATATATAATGGTGTGACAGTCAATTTGAAATAGAAAAATTAAGTAAAATTGAATGTGCATAAGAATTTGACAAGCAGTATAATGGAACTATTCATAAAACAATGGAAAATCAGATAGAATTCATAGACCGCCTACCTTATGATTAGGATGTATCACTCATCCAATATTGAGCTCTATTTTGATCCTATTTGGAAGAGATCTAAGAAATAGACATTCTCCCTGAAAATAGAGAAAATGAGCTTGCACCTCAATAACTTTTTTGAGAGAAGATTAAACAAAAAAATGATTCCAAAGGAATTGAGAGGTTACCGATGAAAATATATAGATATTGATGGAATTTGATTCATATAAAAAAAGGAGTATATCAAACCATTCCAATTTTAAGTGTTTTAGAGCTCCTTTTTTCATAGGGAGGAGTGTTCATGCGAGCGCTGGAGGAGAATAAAGAATAAGAATGAAAAAAGAAAACCCATTAAGGGAAAAATAGTCATTTTACCTCAAAAATTTGGGTCACATGGTTTGGGTAAACCGTCCACCAACCGTATTTTCAACACCCATTCTAAAAGAAACCACCTCTCACAGTTTTACCCACATGGTTACCATAACCATGTTCCAACTATGCGATTAATAGTGCTTAAGTGATTCCTATGTGGAACTAACCATGTAGTTTGGGTGCATGATTTTGGTAAACCATGAACACCCCTTGTGGGGCACATTTTGTCCACTACTTGAGTAGTATGGTTTTCTTATAAGGGCTACATAATGTCAGAAAAACCATGATACATATGCAGACCACCCAAACTATTGGTTTCCAGGGTATGAGGCTCCCAAAAAGTAATAGAGCAACCATGGAACCTCTTGAGCATTCACCCGACTATAATAAAAACACTTTGAAGTGTTTAAACTCATGAAATTTAATTTTTATTCTTGTTCCAAAGAATAAACCATCTAGTATATTCTAAAAGTTTAGATTCCTTGCGATTCTCGTCTGGTTCAAAAAAACGGGTCATTAAAACCTCCCTGCCATAGAACTACTCATCTCTGAGAATCATTTGGGAATAATGAAAAAAATAACATGACCTTCAAGGTTCATTAAGTCTCATATAAATAGTTACATTGTGTTTCCAAATTCACAACACACCTCAAATAACTTCAATTTAAAATGACACTTACATCTCCAAAACTTGATCCAAAACCATTTTTTTGATTGAAAAACTGAAACGGATCACACTGAAGCACGTTTAGCTAGAGACACAATCACAATGTATTCTCTTAAAAAATATGTCCAATGGTTCCCCCAACTTTATGATTTATCATAGAATGGTGCCAATTCTGATCCATGGTATATCCACCATTGGAATTTTCTTACAAAACATGACCTAAGCATTATAATGACACTCATAACATGATTTTTTAAACAAATAGAACCCGATTACATCAGAGGCCAAAACAAAAAACTAATAACAAGAAAATTGTCAAATCCTAGTCAACCAAACTATAAATTTTTATACAATATTTCACAAAAGAAACTATTGACCCAACACCACAACCTCTTTAACTCAAAGAAATTATTTAACATGGTTCCACACAATCATATCCTTTCAACAAGATGAAGATAGGTCGATCCACTCTGACAAAACATTATTAAGACGATTGGCGTAGATTAACAGTATATTACAAACCAAACCACAATTCATTCTTCCAAGGCATAAATCATTTAACATATACATGATCACTGAATCTAATACCATACTTCCATTGATTTTCCTTAGTCAAACCGTCACATAACCATTTAAAATGTCATGCCTTAGTACAAACAAGGAGGTAACCTATATCCAACCCACTATAATCGTCACTCTATTAATAATCACCTCTAATTACAACAACTAGTATGAGGAAACCTTGGATTCAGTGAGATGTAGTCTATAAAACTAACTCATACAAGTCCAAACTACATGCTTAAAAGTGAGATATCAGTAAAAATAAAAAATATCCACATCAGATCAATGGATGAGCCCAGAGAAGCATCTATAAAGTAGTCATGTCAGAGAAGATAGCTAGTGTCCAATAGTCTCGAAAAGGTGGTCCTATGTGAGAAACCTAGGTATCACTCAGGACTGGCCTTGACTTAATGAAAACCACTCATACACCATGAAACTCATATAGAGACCACATCTTGGTCCAAACTAATTTTAAAAATTTAGTGTGGCATAAGACTGATGCTCTCTTAGTGCATCAAGTATGACTTCATGATAGGATACATGCTAATATCTTTCAGAAGATTACAGTAAGAGGTGTCGGAGGAAAACTAAATAAAGAACTGTCGAACCACTTTTGGTCAATTTCATTGAAAGGATCTCAACTTCACCTACTAACATGCCACCAACTTAACCAAGATGCATTTCCTGCTTGATGAATTATATATTTGTTTACATTTAACCATTGAATTCCACCCATGACCAAAAAAAATTCCAAAGTTTGTATATCCGGCCAACCACATAAAATGCATACTCCCAGCAAGCACTGACATGATTTATCACTTTCAAGCCTTAAAGGCTTTCAAATAAGACTAACTATTTCAAAATGCTCCTCCTAGACATTGTTCCTTCTACTTGGGAGGGCACGTAATCACCAGAATTGTCCCGAGGCTCCCCACACTAGTTATGTCCCATCCATATATAAATAAACATTCATGTCACTCATAATTTCTCTTGTAAATATTTACCTTAGATGAAATTGTCATGCTCATATGATCCACACTCATGTTTTTCATCACATTTGGAATAAGGGATAATACCAACCTGATTGACATGTCAAAACACTCGATCCTCTTGGGATTCCTTCCTTGGAATTGGGATGAACTTGAATCCTTTAACGCCCATGTCAATTGACTGTGAAAATGACCCTAGAATATAATAAACAACTTAAAGCTCAATGATACCCCAGAAATTATATAGTTTTTTACATCATTCTGAAACACTCTGGGTACCGCCTATATCATTGCATACTACCCCAATATTATAGAAGAATAACAACACATCCTAGACATTATCCATAGGCTATCTTTCCTATAAAATCATGTATCTGATGGCCCATTCAAGGGAAAATTGGTTCAAAGTATTTCTATCTCATACAACTATAAAATAAATTGATGAATTATTGGTTCAACCAAGGAAAAAGATATACGGTCATGAGAAATATAAGTATCCAAAAATTCCCTTTGAATGTCAAACCTACTGATACTGAGCATTACTAGATTCTTGTGTCCATATTAAGGGTCGACTAAAAAAAGACCACCCATCTGAACAAGGTTTTAATTTTGAAACAAAGATCCCTACAAGGTACAATGACACATGAACGATACCAAATGCTATAAAACTCTAAGAATTTAGCATGTATTTAAGCTCTAAAGGTGTTACCTACCACGGGATAGACCCTTACAAAATAAAAAGTGGAAACCCCCCCCCCCACCACAACCCCCCAACTAGGTCATGGAAAACAAATTTCAAAAGGTCCAACACAAATTACTAAATACATTTCTAAAAAATAGAAAACCTATGGATAATTATCATGATTCCATTCCATGTATATTCAAAGAGTATGTAAAACTGCCCTTCAATGAGGGTATAAATGAAGGACACCACATAAGGTTGTATTTTCATGTATTTATGTTAATTATTATAAATATTTAAAAGTTTCAAATATTTAATAAAAAACACTATGTATTTTCAAAAAGTCTTATCAATAGTATTTTTAGGTTCTAAAACATTGACTGGAATCCCTTCAAAATTAATCATTTCATCAAAAATTCTTTTTAACAAATATGGTGACCTATAAGGGTCCCATTTTAACTGACCTAGGATCATAAAAATTAAAACCAATAGTAGTTTTTATGTTATATAAAATACAAACACTGAAATTGGTCATCTCATAAGGAATATTCCCCAAGTGACCTAATTGAGTCTAGTTGTGCAATTAATAATTTATCCATATGGGTCATTATTCCCAAGTAATCGAGTTACATGCCTCAATATGGAAGAAAATTTTTTCATATCAAAATTAAACAAGTCTCACATTTCAACCATTCCAAAATCTATACCATTATGATATACAATGGTTCAATTATATGGGTTGGCACTACCCCAATCTATAAAGCACCCATACACAATGTAGACCAAATCCTAGATACCATTTAATCAAAACCAATTTCATTTGAGAATATTACATGCACAAACATAATGGTTCTATTGTATGGGTGGCCATCTAAAAATCCATAAAACTCTCATGAACTTTATAGTATAGAATTTGGCTCCAATTAAGCAAAAAAATTAACTTTGATTCTTAAAATTTAGGATCCATTTAAATTTTTACAACAGTTTATATACATGTATAAATATCCAATATTGTTTGAGTACATGAGTTACCTTTTCTCAATAATATGGTGCACATACACCTTATAACTGTAAAATGGATCCCTTTAAATCATAACAAAAACATTCAGCCATGTAACAAATTTATTTTATCATAACTAAACATGTTATCATTAACACCAAACAAAGGAAACATGCTATAAACAAAAAAAACTTGATATATTGGTAAAACATGCAATGTTAAAATAGTAACATGGCATATAATCAATTAATCATGTCATAAAAACAGGTATGGTAAATAATTACCTAATAAGTTAAAACTATGAATGTTATTAAAATACCTTACATGGAATATAACAAGTATTGAAGTAAAAAAATCATGACATATAATTCAAGGAACACAATCAAATTAATAGGCATGATAAAAATGAAACTACATGGTATGAAATATGCATGGAATGTGATTTTATATGTGCCTAATATGATGCATGAAATGATTTATCCTTGTAACACTTGGAAAAGGGTAAAATAATATAGTTTCAAAAATCAATACACACTAGAAATTACACCATTCACTCATGTTTAAATCATAATCAATTATAATAGAGAACAGTATGAACAAAAGTCCAATCCCATTCCATGTGAACTTTTCCCCATGGGTGGGGTGATTAGACCCAAAAATGACTATTTACCAAGAGTTTATGAATTCCAAATCTCCAATATACTACTTCCAAAAATAGTAATATAAATGAAACAATCCTTGGATGCATGCATTTGAAGATGATGATTCGTAATAAAAAACAATAGATATATAATAGAAATAGATTATAGTATAGTACAATAATAAGAAGGGAAACATAAGAAATTCCAAAATGGATATCTCTACCAGCATCCAGATATCCTTCTCATACTTTTGATCCTAACTCCTAGATACAAGTTAAACAATTCAAGCAATCAACTATGGTCCTGAAAATAGAGTGTCTACTCAAGATCCCTAGTGCAATGGCATCCCAAGAAGGGTGTGAGATATAAATCCTAGTATGTTACCACCCACGTTGTCTACGACTAAATCCAGTCCATGAAATATAAAGTATAGTAGTGTGTAGGTATATGAAAAATGATAAATAAATCATGTTTAATGAAAAAACAACAACCCGCCTAGGTTCCCAAGGGACACCTAGTAGTTATATCTTCTTTGGATCATAGCTGGAATAAGGCTCTAATTAGTTACCACAAATATATAGTAATATAATATATAAATATATATATAATATAGTTCTATATTTCATCCACCAATATGAACCAAGTACATGTGGTTGTAATTGGTCATATACTTGGAATACTAGTAGATGGGTGGACCGTGGTGTATCTTAGATATCCATAACCCGTCTAAATGAGCTTAAAGTTTCATGAAATAGGGTGAATTCCCTACATCCCAATAGAGTGAGAGATGGAATATTATTATGCTCAGGATGGTGTGTGAGATTCCATGGAAACACTCTAATTATGGAATGTGGTAAATAAATCCCATCATCCATATAATATCACTAGTGTGAGACGTTATTCTCAACACCCAATGTAAGGGAGAATGATACCGCCATTCTCAACAGAAACCTTACCATCATTTTACAACCTTTGTATAATTATTATTCATATTTATAATAATCATCCAGGAGGAAATACCACACATGATTTTTATTTATCAAGCTCATATAAAGGAATCATCATATTTATAATACAAGGCATGTGGTAATACCTCTCATTATATTCAGTTAATAATCCCAATATAACCAGGGCATTCCATTTAACAATTAAAATTAAACATGTACATAATAAAGAACAAAACAATATAGCCTTACCACCATTTACATTCCTTTTTAGATAAATAGTTTAATATAAAAAGTCATATAATTTTTAATTATTTAATATAAGAAAAGAAATCCAACCATTGTGAACAAGATATTAAATTAATAACATTCCATTGAATCTATCAAAACCCGAAAATTCATATTGATAAGGCTCTAGGGGGCACATCAATGGTACCATGATATCATTGGGAATTAACTATATGGGAAATAAAATTTATTAAGCAAGCCTTCAAATTTATAAAAATGGGAAATCACATAGATGGTTCCATAGTTCAATGAATAAGTATATAATAAGGGGAAAGTCCAATCAATGACATCGACATGGTCCCCATTCGAGGCATTCCACATAAATAACCATAATAAAATAATAAGGAAACACTAATTCCATATTTCCAAATATTATTTAAAGTATCAATCGTCACATTGTAATTTTGAAGAAAACACACCTCAACCGAGGGGTTTTATTATAAAAACATGACATTTTTCTTCAAACAGTCCATTTTCACAATTAAAAATTAATTCAAGATGCGTAAATCAATTCACCTTAAATGTAAACTTTTGGAAAAACCACCCAGCAGGGGACATTAATTTATAGAGGTTTAACCTGGAACTTATGGGTGCTGATATAACATAAACAATTACATACAAGTCAAAATCCATTTATATTCTAAACCAAATTCAATTAGTTTGTTCAATAAATATAATTCACTTAATTAAAAAGATAAATTAAACTTGTAACACCTATGGGGTTCCCATGAATAGGTTTCACATCCTCCAATTTACTAGACATGAATCGAAGGATATATATCATGGTGTGATGATCAATTTGACATAAAGAACACAATTTAATGGAAACATGTGCAAATAGAATGTGTGTTTCACTATTTTTATAATGATGAAAAATTGGGTAAAATTCATATACCACCTACCTTAAGCATAATACATATCACCATCTAATACAAAGATCTTATTCGATCTAGTTTGGAAGATATCTTAGAAACTAACATTCACCCTGAAGATAGGGAAAATGAGCTTTTGGAACAATAAAATTGTTAATATAATATTAAATAAGAATCTATTAAAAATATTTAAGAGCATACTGATGTGGATCCAAATAGATTGAGGGCACTTGATTCAGATAATAAATAGTGGTAATCAATCCATGCATATGTTAGGATTTTGGGAGCTCCATTTGTATCAGGGAGGAGGTCTGTCATGGGTACTATAGGGGAATAAATAATAAGAAATAAAAATAAACCCATTAAAGAAAAAAATTTCATTTACACCTAAAAATAGGGTCGCACATATTTTTTTCCAAACCGTGTGCCAATCATGTGGAGACCATTTGTTATGAAACCACCTCACTCAGTTTGACCTATATAGTTACCCCAATTGTGCGACAACTGTGTGATGTATAGTTCTTAGGTACTACCTAAGTGGAACTAATAGTGTGGGTTGGCTGCATGGTTTTTGTAAACCATGTGAATCCCTTGAGGTACACTTTTGATCCTCTTCTATAGATAAATAAATTTCTATCAGGGGACACAATGTTTCAGAAAAACCATGCACCCTAAGCAGACCACCCATCCTTTTGTTTCTGGAGTATAGTGCTCCCAAAACTCTACAGAGCACCTAAAAACACATTGAGACTCAACCATTATCTAAAAAACAATTTTATGTGATCTAACTATTTGAATTTGATTCATAATATCGATTTAAAGAATCACTTGTTCGGTAAATCCCAAAAGTTCAAATTCTTTTTTGTTTTCATCCAGTTAAAAAAACAAGGGTTGTTACAATGGTTGGTGGATCAACTATGGAATATCCTTTTATGTCAGGTATAGATTTAGTTGGTGTTTCAAGGTGATCACACGGTGCTTCTATGAAAAAATTAGTTATGTTCTTGAATGTCACTAATAGAGCAGTGGGTGGAGATAGTTATTTTCAAGATGATTCAACCAATTATGGATCAAATGGGTTAACGTATGGGATGGATTCATCATGTTACAAGCAAAATCTGATATTTCATTTGATAAATTATAGTTGAACTTTTAAAATTGAACCATGCAACTGATTAATATTCATTTAATTATTAGTTCATATATGGATGGAAGGTATGAATAATTTTTAGTTAGCTTTCAATGATAAGGATAAGACCAATTTTTTTATTAGAGTCCTCTTCGATTCTTGGACTGTTAATTTTGGAACCATTCCTGGCATGTTTTTGGAGAATGGGATCATGTTTCTAATGGGATTTTTTGATGGAGGAGGTATTATGTATCAGAATTTATTGGTTTTATGAATATTAATATAGTGGGGGGAAAATATATCTTGTCGGTAACCAATTGATAAAACCAACATTTTTTTGGGATATAGTACCCAAGGATGCACCATCTTGTTTTTTTGGAATTGAAAACAAATTTTGTCTTTTGTATTGGTAGATTGAGAACCTAGAGTTAGAGGAGATTCCTTGAATGTAGTTTTTCTATTCAAAAATAGAATGAAATCATTGGATTTTTTATATGAATTATGTAGCGACTCAAATTTTTTCCATGTCAGACATTGGATTATTTTTAAGAATAATTACAGAGCCAGGCGTGAAGACGGTGTGCGATTCAGAGGCCGGATGTGCCCGGAATGATTTTTATAACAATATTAAGTATTTTTATACAATGCACATGTTTGGGGGTGTGATATCTCTCAAACGGTAGCTCAGAACAGGATTCTGAGGGCACGGTTGCATCCGGAAGGTTCCGTTTACCCTAGGCAAGGTGTAAACTTCGCGGGTGCGGGCCTACTGTGTAAAACGCCATGAGGGGCATTTTCATAAATAAGTGGAAAAGTTGTTTTACGAGCGCTAGCTCGAATAACATCTGAACAGAGTCTCGGATCGCAATTCTGAGTCCATCGTTTCATTCAGAATGACTCGTCTACCCTAAGAGTGACCGTACCTTTGTCTGTACCAGGCACCCGGTCCGAGAAGAGATGGTGGGGAGAGTTAATTGAAGTTTTTTTAAAACTTAAATGGGAAATCAATCACCTCCCACCTCATACATGCAGAGGATTATAGAACCACCTCCTCCCCTTTCTGTTCTTTGCATATTTGAACTTCAGGCGTTCGGTTTCAGTGCCAATCATCAGCAGATCGAGCTCCAGCGTGTCACAGGCGTCGTTCTGCTCCCGAAGCTTCAGCGATCCGCCAACAGGTAGGCGGTTTGAGTTTTGAAATCCCAGACCCTGTTTATGTGATTTTTTCTTCAAATCATCATATGTGTTGTATAGTTCGGGTCCCGAGGTTTCCAAAACATGTTTCGGATCTGTTTTTGGAGCAACGGGGTGCTCCCAGGGGTTCCTGGAAGTTTATCGGCTGAAACCCCGGATTCAGGTTGCGGCCATGGCGGAATCCGGTGAGGTACGGCAGCGGCGCGGCGGTGGAGCGGTGGATTCCGGCGGCGGCGGCAGTGGAGCGGAGGAATCCGGTGGCGGCGCGGTGGTTTCCGGCGAGTCCAGCTGTGGTCCGGCCAAGATTTTCTGGGTGTTCTATAAACCCCCGTAACTCGCAAACTGTAACTCCAATTTGCAAGATTTTTGCGGAGACACATTCCTAACATTGAGGTGGACCTTTTGAACTCACTTTGAGAATTTTGCGAGTTGGGAGTTTGGCACAGGGGCTTGAAACGTCGATTAAAATAATAATATTTTTTTATTTTATGACTTCGGGCTGTTGTAACATCTACCTGGAGCATCCGATTGGCGTGCCATCAGTGGCGTTGAGACCCTGATGGTATGGAAGACTTTTTGAGATGGTTTCCGAGTGTTGGGACCGAGTTTGGTGTGTGGGACCCACAAGGCCGGTTTTTGGCGTTTGCGGAGAAACATAGCTTTTGCACCAGGAGTCTGATTGTGGCGGATGAATAGTTGATCATGTGTGATTTTTCAAGAGGATTTCAATGGTGTGATCTGTTTGATGAGTTTCGGGATCTAGGCGTGGGCCCCAACGGAGCTGGCTTCAATGAATAGTAATTTTTCTACCGGGTGTCCATTTCGGATGAACGAGTAGTGGATCTCGTGTGTTTTTCTGAGAGGATTGCCGTTGTATGATCCACTTGATGAGTTTTGGGATTGTTGTGTGGGACCCGCACATGCTAGCTATGGTGAATAGTGATTTTTTCACCGGTTGTATATTCAGGTGAGTAAACATCCCATCCTACGTGTTTTTCCACATGGGTCGTGATGGTGGCCACGGTTTCGGCCTAGGAGGTGCACAGTGTGGCGTTATTGCGGGTCACTCGGGTTAGCGATGTTTGGACCAGCATCGGTTGAGGGTACTCCCTTGGTTGGTTCCTATGAGGGTTTCTGCGGCATCACAACCCTAGTATATGCTTTTGATCCTCTTGATGGGATGTTTAATCTATTAGAGTTGTGGCATCCCTCAAGTGGGCCCAGAGTGGGATCCTCTAGCATCGTTACCCATGATCGGGTTCTTAGTATCACTGTGACTGCTTATCCATGGGTGGCGATCCCCTGTCTAGCAGTTTAACCCCGTAGGGTTTTTTGGCATCATCAGGAATATGATCCCCTACACAGTGAGCCATGCTTAGTAGGATTTTGGCATCATTAGGTATACGATCCCCTGTTCAGCATGAGGTTTTCAGTAGGGTTGTGGAATCATTGGGTATATGATCCCCTACTCAGCATGAAGATTATAGTAGGGTTGCAGTATCGTTGGTTATACGATCCCCTACTCAGCGTGTGGTGTTAGTATGGTTTTGGTATCATTGGTTATACGATCCATTACTCATCGCGTGGTTTCGGTAAGGTTTTGGAATTTTCAGTTCGATCCCCTACAGTGCGAGATGTACTAGATAGGGTTCCGGTATCGTCGTGACCACCTTTACATGAGTGATGATCCTCTATCTGATTGACATGTTTCTGTTGATTTCTAGATCAGGTTGTGGTATCCCCTAGTGGATCCTGGGAGTGATCCCCTCTCTATGAGATCTTCGTATACCAGTGTGGGTTCTGGTATCCCCTAGCGGGCCCTATGAGCGATCCCTTATCCGAGTAGTTTGGTGTTTATGGTGTTTAAGTTAGGTTTCCTCAGTGTCGATATCCGACGAGCGTGATCTCTCGGGTGAGCGCCTGAGATGTTTGTGAGAAACCAGATGGAGTGTATCTCTCGGGCACGCGTCATCTGGGATGACAGTGATTGTGGAGTGTGCTCTCCTAGTTGTGGATAGTTGCTGGTGATGAGGTCGGTACCTCTTGTGGCTCTGTGGCGTGAGCTGAGTATATATGAATTGTTCAAGGTGTATGTATGGTCATACACCTGAGCTGAGCAGACTAGTTGTGTTTAGCCGATGATGGTCATGAGATGGAGTTTCTCTCTCCTCTGGGTTGCCTCCGGCTGGGATGAGCGGATTGTTGCCTTTCATTTTATCTCTTTTGTTTTGGTTTTTTGGGGTGCCTACTGAGTATGTATATACTCACCCCTGCACGGGCTTTTCCCGCACATTTTTGTGTCTTGTGCAAACCACATGCCTTTTGATGGAGTCCCAAGAGGACCCGGAGCAGGCAGAGCTGGGTGAGCGGGACTGACCGTGGTGTCTTACTAGAGCTGTGCTGGGGAGCTTTCTGGTGATTCTTATGGCTGCATACCCCTTCATTCGAGCAGGTTGGATTCTTTTGTAGTTTTCTTTTGGTGGGCCCTATTTTTCCCTTTTGTACTTCTGTTGTACTTTGGTTTGGGATATATGTATGCATGCATTTTATTTTCAGTTTTATATATATCTGCACTATTGCATGGAGGTGTTTGTGGGTGCGTGTATACAGGTACCTTAGGCTGACGCCTCCCATGTTTGTGATATCCTACTCGGTGCTAGTCGCAAACCCCTGGCCTATTGGAGATGGGCTTGGGGGGTCGCAGCGCGAACCCCGTTGGGTCGGGTCGTGACTGAGTGGTATCAAAGGAGGTTCCACCTTTGGGATCTCAGAGTGTAGCTGGTCTAGCTGTGAGTTTGCTTTGGTTTTCATAGCGGCAGTGTTAGGATGTTTCGAGTTTGGCTTTGAGTCTAGAGACTCCAGTGTTGGTGTGGCGGCCGATGTATCCATACACCATGACTCTGATAACCTGCCTTTTGACTTGGGACATTCATACACTGGTCGCAGGGACATAATTGTACATGCATCATATAGGACTAGGTTTTGGGTTTCTCCTTGTCCTTGAGTCATCTCTCGAGATATACTCATTGACTGTGGTGTGTCTTGAATTTATTTCAGGATGCCACCATGATGACAGCCAGCAAGGGTTCCACAGCGGGATTGTGGTGACGATCCGCCCCATGTAGAGGTTGTGGACCAGGGCACAGGTTCTGAGGTTGGACTTCCAGGTGGTCCACCAGTTGAGCCACCACCTGTTGAGCAGCTGGTTGTGCCGACAGTGTAGGATGAGGTTGCCTGCAGGCTGAGTGCGCTGCACGAGTTCCAGATGCAGCGACCTCTAAAGTTCCAAGGTGATCTAGACCCCCAGGCAGCTGATGACTGGCTTGAGGTAGTCACCCGAGTTTTCTGCCTAGTGAGGATACCTCCAGATCAGATGGTGGTCCTTATGGCGAGCCTTCTTCATGGTTCGTCCAGGTGATGGTGGAGCCTGGTGACGCATTCCCATGACGAGGAGATGCACACATGGGTAGATTTTGAGCAGCTCTTCAGGGAAGAGTTCTATCCGGTGACTCTGAGGTCAGTGCAAATTCAGGAGCTTCTACAGCATCGGCAGGAGGGCATGATTGTGTCGGAGTACTCAACGAGGTTTACGGACCTATCGCACTACTCCCTGGATGTAGTTCAAGAACCATTTTTTAGGGGTCAGACCTTCAAGAAGGGCCTCAGAGACATCTGAGAAGGTGTGGTATCCTTTTGCCTGCCCACCTATGATGGGGTGCTGGCGCGAGCATTGGTGGTGGAGAGCTTTATGGCTGAGCAGATTCCCTCTATTAGTGCTAGGAATGTGAGAGCTGAGACGTCGGCATCTGGTAGCTGACAACATACTCAGGGGTCTGGACGTAGCCGACGTTTCAGGAGGCGACCCCAGGATGGAGGCTCTGAGGCTCAGGGCTCGCAGGCCAGTTTTTTTAGCCGTAGGAGAGGTGGTGTTACGCTTGCGATGGTCGGGGAAATCTTTCTAGTGATTTTCTGACCTGTCCTTCTGCTGAGAGGGAGCCGGTTGATGGACAGCCATGGTAGAGGTAGCATCTCAAGCAAGGAGGTACATAGGGTGGTGAATGTGGCAACAGAGTGGGTATAGGAGGAGGAGGTGGTAGGCGGTATCAGTTACCACCACCCCACCCCCACCCCCAGGAGGTCCACGCCAAGCGTAGGGAGCTAGTGGACGAGGGCGAGGACAGCTGCATGCCCTAGAGGCTATTGACCCAGAGGCTCTGCGGATGGATAGAGGTAGGCCTTTTTTCTTTTCTACTTAATGCAGTAGTTTGTTAGACATTGTTTAGTGGTACTCTATCCTTTCCGTTACTTGATCGAGTTTTGTTCAGGGCATTGGTAAGACCATGTGTGGGTGTTGTTCGGTGTGCTTCGAATGCGTGAGGAAGAGGGATACTTCCCCCAACGAGACATGTTTTTATGACATGATTAAAACCTTGCGGGTGAGGCAGTGACATCCAAAGTGGATAGTGTTGAGGTGCGGTGGATGAGTCTCTATGACTTATGTGTTCGGGCATGGGTGTTGGTTGGAAAACTCCCTGGCGTGGGAGACCCAGTTGAGAGTCCAGTCGCTTCCCTTGAGATTAGGTCTTTTTGAGGATGAAAATCTCTCAGGGGGGAGGATGTAGCGACTCAAATTTTGGCCCTGTCAGACTTTGAATTATTTTTACGAATAATTCCAGAGCTAGGCGTGAAGACAATGTGTGATTCAGAGTCCCGGTGTTCCCGGAATTATTTTTATAAAAATATTAAGTATTTTTATACTATGCACGTGGAGGGGTGTGATATCTTCCAAATGGTAGCTCAGAACAGGATTCTGAGGGCATGGTTGCTTCTAGAATGTGTCGTTTACCCAAGAGGAGGTGTAAACTTCGCGGGCGCGGGCCTGCTGTGGAAAACGCCACTAGGTGTATTTTCGTAAATAAGTGGAAAAGTTTGTTTACGAGCATCGGCTCGAATAACTTCTGAACGGAGTCTTGGATCGCAATTTCGAGTATTTCGTTGTGTTCAGAACGACACGTTTACCCTAAGAGCGACCTTACCTTTGTGTGCACCAAGCACCGGGTCAGAGGCGAGCTGGTGGGGGGAGTTAATTGAGGGTTTTAAAAAAATAAATGGGAAATCAATCACCTCCCATGTTCTACACGCAGAGGACGACGGAACCACCTCCTCCCCTCTTCGTTTTTTGCATATTTGAGCTCCAGGCGTCCGTTTTCAGCACCGATCATCAGCAGATTGAGCTCCAGCGCATCGCAGGCGTCGTTCTGCACCTGAAGCTTCGGCGATCTGCCAGCAGGTAGGCGGTTTGAGTTTTGAAATCCCAGACCCCATTTACGTGTTGTTTTTCTTCAAATAGTTATTAGGGTTTTATAGTTTGGGTCCCGAGGTTTTTGAATCATGTTTTGGATATGGGGTGCTCCCGGGGGATCCTGAATGTTTTCCGGAAGAAACCCCAGATTCCAAGGGTGGAGCGACGGAATCCGGCATCGGTGGCGGCGGCACGGTGGTTTCCGGCGAGGCCAGCGGTGGTCCGGTCAGGATTTTCCGGGGGTTCTTTAATCCAACGTAACTCGCAAACCGTAACTGCTATTTGCGAGCCATTTGCGGCGATGCCTTCCTTGCATTGAGGTGGACTTTTTGAACTCACTTTGAGAATTTTGTGAGTCGGGATTTTGGCCCGGGGGCTTGAAACGTCGAATAAAATAATAATATTTTATTATTTTACGACTTCACGCTGTTGTAACTTTACCCGGAGCGTTTGATTGACATGTCGTCAGTGGCGTTGAGACCCTGATAGTAAAATAGACTTTTTGATATGGTTTCGGAGTGTTGGGACCAAGTTTGGGGTGCGGGCCCCACGAGGCCGGGTTTTGGCATTTGCGAAGAAACGCAGCTTTCGCACCAGGAGTCCAATTGTGGCGGATGAATAGTGATCTTGTGTGATTTTCCGAGAGGATCGCAATGGTGTGATCCATTCGATGATTTTATTGATCAAGGCATGGGCCCCACCCGAGCTGGCTTCAGTGAATAGTACTTTCCAACCATGTGTCCGTTTCGGACAAACGAGTAGTGGATCTCGTGTGTTTTTCTGAGGGGATCACCATGGTATGATCCACTTGATGTGTTTCGGGATGGTTGTGTGGGCCCCGAATGGGCTAGCTATGGTGAATTGTGCCTTTTTCACCGGTTTTCCATTTCGGGCGAGTAAACATCCTATCCTGCGTGTTTTTCCGCAAGGGATGCGATGGTGGCCAAGGTTTCATCCTTGGAGGTGCGCAGTGTGGCGTTGTTGCGGGTCGCTCGGGTTACCGATGCTTGGACCAACAGTGGTTGAGGGTACTTCCTTGGTTCGTTCCTACGATGGTTTGCACGGCATCGCAACCCTAGTATAGGCTTGTGATCCTCTCGATGGGATTTTTAATCTGTTAGAGTTGTGGCATCCCTCTAGTGGGCCTGAAGCGGGGTCCTCTGGCATCGTTACCCAAGAAAAGGTTCTTTGGATCGTTGTGACTGCTTATCCACGGGTGGCGATCCCCTATCTAGCAGGTTAACCCCGTAGGGTTTTTTGGCATCATTGGGAATATGATCCCCTACGCAGTGAGCCATGCTTTGTAGGGTTGTGTCATTATTGGGTACACGATCCCCTGTTCTGTATGAGGCTTTTAGTAGGGTTTTGGCATCATTGGGTATATGATCCCCTACTCAGCATGAGGATTATAGTAGGGTTGTGGTATCATTGGTTATAAGATCCCCTACTCAACGCGTGGTGTCGGTAGGGTTGCAGTATCGTTGGTTATACGATCCCCTACTCAGCGCGTGATTTCGGTAGGGATGCGGAATCGTCAGTTCGATCCCCTACAGTGCGAGATATACCAGATAGGGTCCCGGTATCGTCATGACCACCTTTATACGGGTGACAATCCTCTATCTGAGTGACGTGTTTTTGTCGACTGCCAGATCGGGTTGTGGTATCCCCCAGTGGATCCTGGGAGTGATCCTCTATCTATGAGATCTTCATATACTTGTGTGGGTTATGGTATCCCCTAGAGGACCCTAGGAACGATCCCCTATCTGAGTAGTTTGGTGTTTATGGTGTTTCGGCGAGGTTTCCTCAGTGACAATATCCGACGAGCGTGATCTCTCGGATGAGCGCCTGAGATGTTTGTGAGAAACCCGATGGAGTGTATCTCTCGGGCGCGCGTCATCTGGGATGATAGTGATTGTGGAGTGCGCTCTCCTAGTTGTGGATAGTTGCTGGTGATGAGGTCGGTACCTCTTGTGGCTTTGTGGCGTGAGATGAGTATATGTGGATTTTTCAAGGTGTATGTATGGGCATACACCTGAGCTGAGTTGACTAGTTGTGTTTAGCCGAGGATGGTCACGAGATGGAGTTTCTCTCTCATCTGGGTTCCCTATGGCTGGGATGAGCGGACTGTTTCCTTTTAGTTTCTCTCTTTGGTTTTGATTTTTTAGGGTTCCTACTGAGTATGTTTATACTCACCCCTGCATGGGCTTTGCCCGCACATGTTTGTGTCTTGTGCAGACCACATGCCTTTCGACTGAGTCCCAGGAGGACTCAGAGCAGGCAGAGCTAAGTTATCTAGACTAATCGTGGTGTCTTATCAGATTTGTGCCGAGGAGCTTTCCGGTGGTTCTTTTGGCAGCGTACCCCTTCTTACGAGAAGGTTGGACACTTTTGTAGTTTTCTTTTGGTGGGCCATGTTTTTCCCTTTTGTACTTCTGCTGTACTCTGGTTTGGGATAGATGTATGCATGCATTTTCTTTTCAATTTTATATATCTCTTCACGGTTTCATGGAGGTGTTTGTGGGTGTGTGTGTACAGGTACCTTAGACTAATGCCTCCCATGTGTGTGATAGCCTACTCGGCGCTAGTCGCCAGCCCCTTACCTATTAGAGGCGGGCTTGGGGACTCGCGGCTCGAGCCCCGTTGGGTCGGGTCATGACAAAATATAGGTAGGTTGGAAGTTGAAATGGGATGTCCACTAAGAATTCATAGAAATGAAAACTATACATTGCGGGGAGTTTATATAATCTTATATCCTTAGTGTCTTTGAAATTCCTAAATAGTTTATATTTTTTATTTACGATACCAGTTTATTTTTTATTAGATATTTGGAATGGAATTATGAGATAAGTAACATCTAAATTTTCTGTTTTATATTAGAAATTTGTTGTGACATGCAGCTTAGGTGCTCATTTGATCACCAGAAGTGTCATTCTATGTTTTGGGTGTTTTGAAGTTTTCTATTACAGGTTCATGGTTTTTTTCACAATTTATGATAAACTATGAAATTCCTTAATCATTTGTGATATTTAGTTAAAATACAATAGTTCATATTTATGTTTCATGGTTAGAGAATGGTTTTGGGTAAATCATGTGAGCGTAAAAGGAAAGCATGATAGGTGGTTGGTGTTTAGGACATAGAGAATGGTCTATGTATGGTTACAGGCATACCATAGACCTTATTAGATTGATGTATAGCACAATATTTATAGGTTGGTATATGTCTAGAAGAAAATCAATCCAAACCATGTGAGTCATGTTGGTTTTGGAAAATTCTAACCAACCTATATGTTTTTCGTTTTGGAAAACCAAGCATCCAAACTTTGAAAATTCCAAGAGTTTCATTAAAATTGGGTTTTGAATAAAATATCCCCATGTGAGACTTGGTTTCTTCCACAAATATTATTTCGTTATGTCTACATAGACTAGTAGGGATCTCTTATCCTTATCATCTTTCCTTCCTTCAATTTAGGGTTTTTGAGGTGAAATTATTTGGTGCTTTATGTTAGCAATTATAATTTAGTGGGTTTATTTCCAATTTCTATACCTCCTCCAAAATTTGGGAGTTCTCCATTCTATTTTGTAGGGAAATAATATTTTAGTGTGCTACAATCACCAATGTATCATCGCACTTTCATTTGGATTTCATAGAGTAGAACATAAAATGGCTTCTTCAAACCACCACACATTATACTATTGGAGGTATATTATGCCATTATTTTTATTATGAGGTTTTCCTTAATTTTGGTGTAAATTATTATTTGAATCAGAAATTTTTTATAGTACCTTAGTTTGAAATGTACTTAGGGTTATGATGTGAGTATTTGACAAGTGGCTTCCTTCAATTCAGGTGTGGCATTATAACTCAAAGGGGTTTCTAGCAGAATATTGTATTGAAATTTAGATTTTTAATTAATTATAATTATTATAATTAAAAATATACTAGATTCATGGTATAATGTTAGATATTTTGTGGTTTATATGAGTTTATTTGATATTGAGGAGTTTTGAAGAGGCATAGACAGGTTATTGCAAAGTAGTATTACATTGTGATTTTTTGAAAATGCATTGTTAATATGGTAGGTGGTGTAATTAATATATCTATAATATTGATTATATTTTTTTATTTGATTGTAGTTTTTCTAAATTAGCCACTATGAGGTTCATTTTCTACCATGGTTAAGAAAATAAATTTGGCTATTATATTGATGACTTAGATAGTACATAGATCATGTCTAATCCATTGGTGTTTATAAGATGAACTTATGGACATCCATGTGGTAAAAAGATTCATTATAATTTAAAATCTTGTGTTTAAATGGTAAAATATGTTTTTTATGAGATTAACTTACTTAGGATCATTGGATGGTTTGAATGAATAGTTATGAGATAATTGTAAGGATGTGTGAAAAAATATTTTTTAATAATTCTAAATGAGTAATTGGAATGTTTTTATGTTCTATGTTTTTTTAAAATTCTAATGAGTATTTTGAATTGGTGTTTTATAATCAGTGAAAACAATGCTTTAGAGTCAGTACTGTTTAAAAGAGAGGGTTTTTTCCTCTAAAAGATATGATAAGGGGGTTCATAAATGAGTTTAAAATGTTGATTTGAAATGATTATGTGGATTTATCTTTTGATAAAATTATTAAATATATATTTTTATTGTTTTCATGGAAAGAAAAACTTTTAAAATGTTTTGGATGTTAATGAGGAAGTTCCATGTGTTACAGTTGGCTTTGAAATGTTATAAAATGGATGTATGATATCCATCATTTTCCAAAGTGTGTTTGGATTGTTTATTTTAATGGAAAATTTGTTATTATTTGAAGTAATGTTATGGTGTCAATGTAGAATTTTGATATTGATAAATGATAGAATGGGTTAGGTAATGGTCTTTCAGTCTTGGAATTTGCATTATACTATATGGAATGGGTTTCATACAAGGGATCTATGCACTAATAGTATTCATCGAGGTTTATGTTACAGATTAATGCTATGAGAAATGATGGTATATCATATGAACTAGGATGGTGAAGTAACAATCTGTATCCATGGTTTAGGAGCTATAATGACACTCCCGAAAATACTTTTTGATGTATGGTTTGGATTTCATACAGATACTATCTAAAAGAGTATTATTTATACATTGTATCAGCACATGTGACTGATGCATCTATGTACCATGAATGATATAGTTAATGAAAACCCATCGTTACCTGAAGAATGTAACACTATATATCCTCTAGAAAATATGACCAGTGTCTATTGATGAATGTTTTTCTACCCTATATGTGACATCAAAAGGAGACAAAAAAAATTAATAATAAATTTTTTTTATTCATCATCATTATGTATCGTTTATTATTCAATGGTATATCTAATGACACTATTATTTGACTGAATATTTTTTTAGAAACTTTTGGCGATGTCCTTCTAGGTTGGACTGAAACCATTCTCTCGCTTCTATATCACCTCTATACCTATAAATCTCTCACATGTTAATTTTTTCATGAGTAGGGAAGATGCCTGAGTTTAGTACTACATGATCGAGCATGATTGCTTGGATGATGTAAGATGTATAAAAAAGATTATATATGAGATGAAGTGGATACATTTAATTGGTTTATTTTCATTTTTATTTTTTTCATAACCTTCTTATTTTCTGTTCTATTGTATTGATGGAATGTATATTTGTGTCCATAAGACATTTCATTACATGTTCAGTTACATTTATATTTTCACAATTTCATTTGTAGTTTATTTTTGGAGGATTGAATTTATATATTAATTTTAATTATAATTCTTATCATTGGTATGTTATATTTGGTTATATTATCTATGATTTCATCCTTTTATCTGGGGATATGGTCCTCACATGCTGATATGCTAGTCCCCCATTTTTGGATGGAAGCCTCTAGTGTGTGGGGAGTCACTATACAGGTCTTCTAGGTAATGAGTCAGGTTAATTTTATAGGGTTCATATGGGAAGGATGTTTTGATGGTTTTACCATGAAAGGATAATGAAATAATCATTACATTCCATTTTAATGATATCATTCAATTATTTTCCTTTCTGATGATGGACCTCATTTTGAAACTATTCAGACCCATGAACAAAGTCATTTGTTGTGGTTTTTCATAGTGGTAATTGGTGCTATTTTGAATATTATTAGGTTTTATTTTGAGGAGTGTTAATTCCATGTGTTTATTTATAGATGGATTTTTTAGTGCTTGAGTTTGTTATTATTTATAAAACTCTTTTCTATGACAATGTGAAAGTGGTTAGTTCCCCTGATATTGAATTTAATGTCAATATTGATAAATAGGGGCTTGATAAACTATCCTAACAATAATTGAATCTTCTTAGGGGAGGTAAGAATTTAAAATTGTTTTTAAAATGTGGATTACACAAACTATTATATTAAGAGAAGGAGGGTCACATTATGGTGATTTTAATTTATTGGTCTAATATGTCCAGATGTTCTCGGTTGAAGGATCTAAAAGAATATTTGGAATAGGGTAATTATGTCATCCCCTTCCCCACTAATAAAATGGTTGTCAATTTTTCTTAACATTGGATATCTCAAATTGATATAAATGGAGAGTAATTCCATATTAGAACTTGGTTTATGATGTTTTATGTCTAGAAGAGCATGTCAAAATTCACATTGCTTGAAAAGACTAGATGTATAATGGAGTGTACTTTCTTGAAATTTTATTTTATTTTCTCAAGTTCTAAAATGTTTTCTAAGGGTATAATTTTGACATAGAAGGTTAATTTTAACTATCATGGCCATCCACATTATATTGCTAAATATTAGTACACTAATGTGCTGTAATATATTTTCCTGTTGTTTTGGGGGGTTGGGAGTTATTTCCTATCTTTTTAATCAGTATCTTTCAAAATGGAGTGGAAAAAAACAAAATGAGTTGTTATTAGTAGTGGACGTGATATTAATTAGACCAAGTTGTTTAAGTTTAATATTTCAATCATTTTTTGAGGAATGAAAATATAATAGATACTTCATATTATTTTTCCCATTAGTAGTGGGTCATATGTGTCTTCAATATGATTTAATTAGAATTATAAGTAGACCCTGAAGAACATGATACCATGTTTTTTTATAGAGATTGTGTATAGTTTTAATCATTGATCATAGTGTAGAAATTTGGTATATATGGAATTCATCCATTCGGTAGTCACTTGGAAAACTATATATTATATGGGGTTAGTAGATCCCCCTGATATGATGTTCTCTACCATGATGGTTGTGTATAGAGTTCAATCAATGAATAGAATTGTAATGATAAAGTAATCACATGAAGGTGACAATTGTACTTTCAATGAATATTGTATTATTTTATTCCATGTTAAACATCATGATTTTATTCTTCTATGGTGATGATAATTTTAAAATGTGGGAATTATACTGAAGAAAAAAATTTCCTAATTGATATATAGATCAATTTTCATGTTTTAAAGTCCATGATCCTCAAAATGTGGTAAAATGGTATTTTTATTCAACCATGTGGTCCTTGAAATATTCAGTAACTATTATATTCAATTAATGGAATGAGGAATATCCTTGGCCTTATATTTTTTTAATTTCAATCGGTGGTGATGAATTGGATATTTTTTCATGTATTATATAAATAAACAATCGTCCCCCAATCATAAATAGTGATAACATGTAAACTAATGCTCAAATGGAAATCCAGACACCACGATTATGTGTAAAATGAGGAGTTTGAGTTAGGTGAGGTATTATTTGTGAATCTTTGTGTCATAAAATGGAATGATTATTTGTATGCCTTCTATTAATACACATGTTGAACCAAATATGAGTTATAAATATTCAGTTATATCTTATCCTCTAAGATTATATTTTCCCTGCAGTTATAGAACCCTAAATAGAGTTAGAGGGATTATTTTTAGAAAACATTTATCTCAAATATAAACAATTTTAAATTTCTTATGATTTTCCACTGATTTATTTTCGATTTATAATGATGTTTATTTTTTTTAAGATCATGATATCAATATAATAAAAATATTAAATATTGCTATATTTCACATGCATACTATTTTAAAATAAATTAAATACATTTTGATTAGAACCTTATGTGGAAAATCTAAGACCATGGTTGAAATAATAATGTTCGGTTGACCCTAAGCACTCCATGAGTTTTTTTAGAATCATAAGTTCTTTTGTAGTATATTTTTTTTTGTGAGTGTGTTATAAATAAAAATATTAATTTATTAAATCCTGAAAACCTAGAAATTTCTAGTTTTGTAAAATCTCCATGGTTGCCTTTATAACCAATGTATAATAGTGAATATTAGTATAGACCATTATTTTTAACTAATGAACATGATCGGTCTCCACAATTGATGAAAAAATTCAACTAATTGGTGTGATTAATATATAAATTCATTAGAAACAACATTGGAATCACTATAAAACATGTTCATCATGAACGATTCATTTGTTATCTAGGTGTGGGTAATTATTTTGTGGATTTATTCATTTTTTTATTTCTAGCATGGATTCAGTTTATCTTCTTTTAAATATCAATTTTTATTTCCCATAGAATTAATCCTTAAGAGTTCATTTATTTTTTTACTTTTATTTATTCACATTGGATTCATTGATTATGTTCATTGTATATCTTTTCAATTGCCATCAATAATATCATATTATTATTATAACTCTAAAATAACTGATTTTCATATTCCTCATCATTTCCCCATATGGCCAATGATTGGAAACTTCTAGACTATTTTGAGTGGGGCTAGCACTTGAAATTCGTGATGGTTTTGAAAATTATGTTTGGATCCATTCCATGAAGATATATCTAGGTGTTTTTAAAGATCAAAAATGTTTGTTCCAATGGTTTAAATACACTTTAACAATAGTATCCATGAAAAATCCTACATGGGTAATGAAAATCCTGGCTTGTGAACAATGAAGGCATGAAATCGACGAACGAATATATTTCTGTCTGATTTTTGTTCCTTTGATGAGGATAATGCTGGTATTTTTCATGGAGTCTATTTATAAGGATTACATCAGGGGGTGGGTGTCTATGAGAAAAATTACCACTCATATTTTATCCTAGAGGATCACACCGCATGTATTGTGGATCACATGAAAATAAGGATTCTATCCAATTATATATACCACACACTATATGAGCATTGATTTATAACATGACCATTTACATGTTGAACAAACCTAGTAACATTGTGTGGCTTATAGGTTATGTATGTTGAAATTTCCCGTGAACTCTACACAACTAGAAAACTCGTGTATAACAAGTACACTTCTTGGACTCTCAGCAGATGTTCATATAATTACCATTAAATAATATTTTTTGTACATAATCATTTACATAATGAGTGTATAAATGGTACATAACCAGGTAGAGGATTTTTATAAATCCTCGTTTTATCTAATTAGGACACTCAATATTTTCTTCTTGTGTCTTCTACCTCTAGTATGACTATATTTTGGACACTAAATTTGGCACTTGAGTAGTCCATTTTGAACCGAATTCCATGTATGATTCTATGGTGGAATTTTTTTTAGATGTGATATGATTCAAGATTACATATACTATTCAATTATTTCATCTAATATAGATTAGTTCAAGATATGATTTTTATCTATGATGAGATGTCATATTTTGAGGACTCCTTAGATTTCACACATTGGTCCAAGCATGGGTCCCCCATTTGCTGGTATAGGTTTGATAGAAAAACTTTTTATAAACAAAATAGAATGGGTATCTTATCTATGGAATGGTACCCCCACATATTTTAGTACATGGTTAGTCATGGTTCATCCCCCCATTTGGGGTTATCACTCGTACACAGTGATTCTCTATCAGTAGAGAACGGGTCCCCCTTAAATCTAGTGAGGATTACATTTGGATTCTGATTATTGGGAAACATAAACATATGTTGTTTCATTAATACATGGATTTGGAACTATCTATGAAGTTAGAGTTCCCATTTCACTCTTTTATTTGGTTTGTTTTATTATATCTACATCATGAGTTATATTCTCTTGTTGACTTGTTGGTTGAGCTTTCTATTTACTTTACTATTTCCTTATATTTTTATTGTATCTTATGTTTTGTCTATGTAGTCATCCCTATATGGTATTATCCTCTATTTTATGTCTTATATATATTACATTCTGATAGAATGTGGATTTTGTGGACCCATTGTTGATGGTGCTTTGCATAACCTTGTGGCGTTGACCACATTTTGTTGTTTGTTAATAGAGATCATGAGTTGGAATCTCTCATTCATTTCAATTTTTCTATGATTTCTAGGATGGGACCCTTTTGAATTATTGGATGTATATTTTTATTTTTTTATTCTTATTGTCATGATTATTGTATTATGATTTATTCCTAGACATTTTTTAACACATTTACATACATCAATTTAATTATGTAGTTATTTATCTTCTTCATTTAATGGATCTCATAGGTAGTGTGTGTGTGTGTGTGTGCATTTAGTTACTGTAGTTTTAGTCTTCCCATATTTTTTACATTTCTAATCAGTTATAGTAACCAAACCCTGACCTATTGAAGCTTTTTTTGGGGTGACACCCATTCCTTACTGCAGATCTAGGAAGGGCTTCAGAGTGTTGGGTAATGAATGAGTGGTATCAGTGTAGTCTTTCCAATAGAAAATATTGGATGTTAGATACATCATGTGGATTCATATGGTAACTAAGGGATATTGTGTAAATGTGTCTAATTATGAGATATTTTCTATTGAAACCCAGTGATACTATAGTGATAGACAAATCTATACATGAGGAAGCTGACTTCATGTTTTTCAACTCATCATGATGTGGAAATGGTTAGAGGGAATGAATGGTTCTGTATTTATAATGGAATGGGTCTATAAATACCATGTAATTTTATAAAATCAACTAATATAAGCTCATCAAATAGTTATGATCTTATAAAAAAATAGTATTGTTTCATAATTATAGCTAGTAGGAGTTCTGGGATAGATCCATGAGGATGACCATATCAGTGATGGATCTTTCACTTAGGGACCAGTCCTTGAGAAAAACCATCAAAGAGTATTTTGAATATTTCACCCACCTAACAATAGTGATTATAGTTAGATTTAGTATCCCATGCTTAGGAATATATTTTGGTTGAGAAGTCGATAGTTATATATGTTCAGGATGACAATGAACACATTCTTATCACACTATTGAAGTTTCATTATTAGTGAAAGCATTGGTATTTGGTGATCAAGTTACATAGGTGTAATTGAATTAGATAGATTCATATGTTCACATCATTTTAATTGTCTAACCATCAATAGAACATATGGTAGAGATGCAACCCATCCTTTTTCAGGGGGTGGTATGGAGTTGGTGGAGTATTGTCACCAAGACCCCTGATGAGGTGACAATCACCATGAAAAATTTTGAGATTTTGTTCCACAATGAATAATACCCCCTGAACATGTAGTTGGAATTGATACTAGAAATTTATAGACGTAGCTATGTGGTAAGACTATTTTTTGGAATACATTTAGGTTTTTTGACCTCACATGAAACTCACATGGTAATATTTGATAATGATACTACTCAGTATAGATGTTTGAGTTGGGTCCTTATATGTGTATATAAGTTACAATTGTTCATATTTTCCTTCCCCAAATGATGGGTATCATAAAGGAACCTGATGACAAAGAGATTCCTTCTAGTGGGTTGTTTGGTAGTTACTGTAGTGAACAATCACTATGTAGATACGAATTTATATATAGCTGATATATAACATTGATAATGTAATTGGCACTTGAGATATTATTAGAAAGAGAATGAACAGTCTCAAGGATCAGTAGTATAGGGATTCATTGGGGATCTAGAAACCCAATGGATCACAGATATATTCATATTATGGGTTTAGTCATATGGATCGTGAGTTCCTAACATGTTATTCTTCTGTGGTAAGGATAATATTGGATGGACTAATGTGATAGAGGAAATGCCACTATGAAATTCCTCCTATGGGTGATTAGGGTGGACCCGAAGGAAGAATATATTGATGATCCCCAAGATGAGAAATAGATGGTGATGGGTGATATATTAATTACTTTCTCCACCACCAATATATGGACCACTCCATTCATAGAGTTATGGAATACAAGGGTGAATTTAGCTTCATGCTATCGTGGTTTATGACTGGGAGGCAATAGATACAATTCAAGGTATGATTTATTTATTCTCTAATTCAAATTTAGTACTAGTAGAATCAATCATGATTCAATCCATTATCATATTATCCCTAATGAATGAATTTGAGATCCCCATAGAACACTTACCCTAGCTTAAGAAGTTAGAGACCTTACTAGAGTATATTCAACCATACTGCACTTCTATTAAAAGTGTGTGATTACGCTTAATAAACATATTTTCTTTTGGGATCACATTATGGAAGTGATTAAGAATTATGAAATCATCCATGGTAATGGTAAGTGCCTATGGATTTATGTTAATATTTTATTCTTCAATGGAAATCTGGTAATTATGAATCATGGTCATTGACTTTTTTTGGAATTTAATTCCTATTATTCATTAGAAAGTTATATTTCCCCTTGGTAAAGCCAAGTTTATATGAACATAGTATCCAACGATACTGATGGTATACATGTACTTCTTTCACGAATATTTTTTAGGACTATCGGAGGATCAAATTTAATTTCGACATATGAAAAGAGAACAAACTAATGTCATCTATGATAAATATTATGGTCACTATAAGTTTAAGGGTTATAAGGGTGTATTTATATGGGTGCCTTTGGGATAAAGGTTTATTCATACCTAGCATATCCCCAAGGGTAGCTCTAGTTATTTTCTAAGAAAATGGATTTGAGATTGGTATTTTTATAGGTTATCAATTCATGAATCAGAAATCAATTGGGAATAAGTACCCCTTTCTAGAATTTATGACCTCTTAGACTAGTTTGAAGGTGAATATCAATTCACAAAGTTTGACCTCATGTCTAGTTATCACTAGTTGCACTTTCACATGGGGGAAATACTGAAGATTCTATTATGATGAATCTATAGGTATAATGAATTCCTAATAATTCATTTTGGGGTGATGAATTCCTCCACTATGGCCATGGGTCTCATGAACTGAATCATCTATCCTTTCGTGGATCAGTTCATGGTAGACATTATCAATTATATTCTCATCTACTATTCATCATAGGAGGATCATGTGGATCAATTGTGGATTTTATTGGACATAATATGGGATCAAAATAATTTTTTTAAACTATTAATTTGTAAATTATAAAATATGTAGGAACACATTTTTTTTATTATAATTCTTCAGAGGATATATTATATGTGGAAACCTCAAGAAAAATGGTTGTAATAGCTTATGAACAACCCAAACAGTGTGACCCTAGTGCAGAGTATTCATGGATTAGATGTGCACTATCAAAGGTTTTTATTTGACTTCCCTTAACTATCATCCAATATGGATACACTAACATACAGGGTATAACCATTAATTTTTATTGAGTTATTCTAGTAGTCATTTGAGGATCTGAGATTGAGGTATTATATATAATTCCAATATGATTTAGAGAAAAAAATTATAGAAATTAGAGAGAGAAATATTCATGTGGATGACCCTTTTAGGAGATCATAGTCTAATTTGGTGGAGGAGGTGTTGAAATTGAGGAAATATTTACATCTAACCATGGTGTTGGAGATAAAGTCTTCTTTACTTTAGAAGATGGTAGTGAATCAACTAAATATTTAATTTTTGAGAGACTCTTGATCAAGAAACCTAAAAATGGAAAATATATCCATCTTGAATTCAATAAGAGGTGCAATTAATGGTTTCTAAAATGGTGTGGAGAAAATCATCATTATCCAAGGATGGACATCATCTCCAATTGTATACTACCAATAGGTGATTTGAAATTTTCATACATCCCTTTTGGTGATATGTCCTTAAGTGGATAAGATGTATCATGACCATTAGTATCAGTTTATATGGAAGGTATAGAAAATAATGGTGTTGACTTCATTTGTCAATGTCTTACAAATAATCATGTGAAGGAAAAAAACTATGTTCTCAAAATATTGAGTAAACTACCTGATATACCATATTGGATATAGGATATCCTATCATATACCTTTTATAATGAAGATAGTTTTAATTTCCATTAGTGGAGTTTTGTTATAAAGATATGCAACACTCCAATATCAGCATGTATATATTCGGGTCCTTATAAGGGAGGCCTTTCAAGTCACCCATATGTTGGTCAGTGATGGGACAATTTCTAATTATGGTTCTGTATCTAGCACTATTAATAATAGGAAGAATTCAGGTAATCCAATAGAATATAGAGACCTCATAATTTCTTTATAAATCTTATCCAGGATAATTTCCTAGTACCATATAGTGTGGGAAAGGAGGTTATGTATTACTAATGGTCACACCACAAAAAAAAATCTATTGTTTGGATAAGGTTGTAAACTATCCCTATGTTCTATTAAACTATTCCACATTCTGGTTAGGTTTCTCATGGTTTCCTATAAATTATCCACTAACCTAATAATGGACCATGTGATTCACATCTTCCACATATAGCAGCTGAATAGATACAAGGATGACCAGATGTATAACATTGACTAGGTTGAGATACATTGAGAGGATATTTTCCACCTCTATGGTGTATTCATTGGCGTTTTAGTATTAGAGGGATATGATCCCTCGTGCATGAGCCATACCTATTGTTTGAGTTCATTGGAAGATCCTAGTCATGTATGAGAGCTAATGGGAGAATGATTCATATATGAGAACAATAACATAAACTTTTCATGTATATTTTTTATTTTCTGTGAAAAAACCCTACATATAAAGAGTGATATATCCCAGGTTATCATGTATTATCCCATTGAAAATTTTTTATGAATCCTTTTGTAATTTATTTTGGAGTTGGCTCTATGTTTTGGGTATTATAAAAGATTTGTATCAATATAATAAAATTCTTAAATATTACAATATCTTAAACAGAAGAAATTTTTAAATAACTTGAATTCAATTTGATTGAAAATATAAATAGAAAATATTATATGATTTCTTAATTTAGAATAAAGGTTTTACCATAGGAATAACCTAAATTTTTCAGTTTTAGATTATCCATTGGGAGAAATCGTTTGTGGTTTGGTTAAATAGATTCAATAATAAATTAATCTAATTTATTAAATTCAAAATCTTATTCTATACTTTATGAGAATGTGATTATGGAAAATAAAAATGGTTGTCTATATATCCTTATGATATTGGAGAGGGGAAGGAGAGAGACTCTTTTTACATTAGTGAATAACATGGAGATCATGGATCATTGTTGATGAATCAAGTAGATTTGTGGGAAGATTAAATAATGAAGTAAACTTTTCACTGTAATTTCTAGAAAATGTGTAAATCATAAATAATTTGTCAATTCTCAACTTAGGGATCATTATTATATGGAATCATACCAAAAAATTTGATTTATAGATCGAAGTCAATATTTTTTATTAAAAATATTTTTTCCTTCAACTTGCCGCAAAGAGTTGAGATTTCCTTTTTGTAACAATTTTATTTATTCAATTTTGGTTTCATGATTATTATTTTTGGAAGGGTTCTTAATAACCAATTGATAATATCACATTTTTTTTTCCTCTCCCAAAAATATTTTTCTCATTTTTCATCATTGGATAATGGGGTCAATGATTTGACATTTCTTGCTACTTTGAGTGTGATAAAACATTAAGATCCATGATATATGTGATAATTATATTAGGATTAATGAACATATACGGATTAAGGAGTGGTAATTGACTTTGGATGGTTTTTGTGAGGACCATGCCACCCTTTGGCTATGATAGGCATGAAAGATATCTCAAAAGTTACGGAAATTAAGATTTCCAGCCACCATAGTTGAGGAATCAATCACCATAGATGTTTCCATTTAATTTTAGTGGCATGGGTGAGGTGAATGATCAGATTTGTGGTAGGTTTAGTGAATAAGGATTTCCTGATGGAGAAGTATTATGATTCTATGAAGAGAAAATCTATACATCGTCTATCTTAGAGTTTCAAAAGAAATTTATTTTGGAACTCATTGTGGAATGTGTTTCAAACAATTGTAAATATCGCACAGTGATTTTGATACCCACATTTTGTGTACCAATTTCTAGGTATCTAGGACTTGAATCATTAGTGAATTCCCATATAGACACTCTAGCCTAAATTTTGTGCTTCAATGCAACACCTTGTATACCTTATATAGCCAAACAACCCATGTACATGGAGAAAATAACTGAGAAATTGGGTGGTACTACACATAAACTAATTTAGATGACACAAAATATACTTATCCTTTTACATGTTAAGTGGATTGGTATGACATAACTAGGCTTTGGAAATAGTTTAATACCATTTTATCTTATTTATAAATTCCAAGTAGTTTTACTAGTCTCTTCTACAATATGCATCTTGTTATTCGAGAATACAAAATGGGATAGGGGTAGTCCTTTATGAGAATAATTCCAAAAAATATTTTATGCATTATTTTAATTAGGTAATAGTTAAATGATATATTGTTCATTGGGATGTTTTATTCTTTTTGTTTTGTCAACTAAGGTACTGACATGATTGTGGTCCCTATAATTTCATCGGGGTTGTTGAACCTGTCAAGGACACACAAGGGTCTAAGATTGGGTCCCACAATTCTTGTTAAAAGTCATATGGAACCTCTCAGCACACACCCATAGTGTGGGAATCCTATTATTGTAGTGGTACACCCTTCTCATATAGAACATGGTTTGGTAGGGGTCTTTCACCCCTCTAGGGTTTTCACCCACACGTCATTATGTTCCATCAGTATGATGTGGTCCCCCCATGTATTTAGAGAGGATTAAATTGGGGCACTAGAGACATGGTCATGAAACAGTTGGATTTTTAGGAGGTATTTTCTTTAGAATTGTATGTCAAGATGGACATACACTAAACTTATTCAATTATATTTTATTGTGAACATATTCTTGTTGATTTATATTCACCCCTTGCATCATGGGTTTAGAAGATCATTTATTTTACTATTTATTTGTGTTTTTTCAGGGTTTCATATAGGGTATATATATATTAAAACCTATATGTTATTTAAATACACATTTCATTCTTATTTAAGATTTCATGATGATTCATGGTGGATTTGGGGGAACTAGTGTCATTCGAGAAAAGGAGATCCTTATGGGAGTGACTATGTTTTTTTGTTGGGTACTAGATTTCATGAGTGAGTATCTCTCTTTCATTCACCTTTTTCTATAGTATCTAGCTTGGAACCATTTGTCCTAGTATGGATGTATTTTTCCTCTTTTTTTATACGATTCATGATTATTCCACAACAATGTATTTCTATAGGTTTTTGCCTAAATTTACATAATCTAGATAATTTTAGTTATTATTATTTTTCTAATCTTCTGGGAAATTTTAGGAGAGAGTGTGTGTGGATAGATACCTCAAGCTAAGGACTTCCATATGTGCGATATGGAATGATGGAACTAGTTTCCATCTCATATCCTATTTAAATAATGATTTTTGGCTTCACTCAGCTTACCACTGGTCTTGGTGGACCCTCTATGTGTTGGTGTTGGCACCAAAATATGTGCAGAGGAAAAGGATGCAAAGATAAAACTAATTCCAAAGAGGATACCTCACAAATCCCATTTACAGATCCCCTCAGCACTACGAAATTCGAGGAGCCCCGCAGCACCCTGGTGAGTTCAAAGCCGAATCCCCCTTTGCGGTCACCATGGAGTAAAGGGGCGGGTGGCTCTACGGTTATGACGGAATTGACCGGATGCATCGCACCATGGAGGGAGCTGAATCTCCCTCTGCAAGCCTGTCGAACATGACAGAAGCCTCCATGAGCACCGAGACGAGAATCCAGGAGAGCTCCATGCCGAGGAGGGGATAACAGTCGACTCCACAGTTATGAAGAACATGACAAAATATGTGCCCGATCACAGGGTTCCACATGGTTTCTCTCTAAGGTGTCCCTACTCCGTGCCACCCCTCGCTTATAAATATCGTGCTCCCCTTGAGCCCAAAGGATGGATACCCCGACCACTCACCTTCTCAGTTCCCAAGCACCTTCTACCCTATGAATACTTGAGAAAAAAAAGCTCCTCCAAGTATATGAGCTTTTCAAAGTACCCTTACCTTATCTCAAATACAACCCCTCTTCAAGAAGGGATGCAGTTTACGGAGCCCATGGTCCATCGCAAAAAAAGGAGATCCCTAAGGGGACTTGAGACTTCATGAAGAACTATTGCTTCACAAAGTACCTTCCATGCACATGTGATGCATATTCTAAATCAGGATCATTGTACTTCACGAAGCACATTACCTTGTAGTGTTATGCATTTCAATATATCCTTGCTTCGCAAATTCCTACTATGTGAAATTATTTCCACATCAGGAAGCACCCTTCATATGCACCTATACACTATTATTATACTAGGCCATTCCACTTCACGAAGCATACCACTTCACAAAGTTCATCCATTACGTGGAGCACCAGAGCTTCGCAAAGTCCCTTACTGTTAACCCATTTAGTTCTCAAAACCCTCTCACATACAACCCTCCATGTTTGTACAAAGTGATTTCAATGTCCATTGGGTGGTGCATTACATTTCATTTCTTAGCCTCATTCTTTTTTTGATAGGCATGATAATGACTATTGCTTCTTCACATAGCCAGGATATCATGGGCCCCTTCATGGATCACTCCACAACACCGCCTCACTATGGCATTGCGGATTCCTTCCCTTCTCCAAGGGTAGGTGGGTATTAATTATTTAAGTTCTAGGGGTACGGAGTGAACCTGCCTCATCTGAGCTGCTGGAAGTTAAACTTCTCTGCACCATCTTCTTCTGCACATAACATTAAACTATGGCCATGCCCCGTGAAACATACACGGAGCGCCCCACCTTGAAAATTCTCCACACTGTCTCATCTCTAAGGGAGTGAGATCATCCTCACATGGAATGAGATCCTATTTATTGGAGAGGCATCTGTCTGTGGGTAATGGAAACCATCATGGTGTGGGCCCCTAGAATTTGTTATAGAAGGTATCAACCCTACTTTTCCTCTCTTCTTTTGTGCCAAAGACTAGAAGAGAGATGGGCATCAGGAACTCTGTTATCTCATCCCCCTCCCTCTGGGATTTGTCACCATCGGGCCTCCATCATGGACTAAGTCCCAATCTCCATCTCCTTGGACCACTAACCACACATAAGCCCCTATTTTCACTTTGGTCCACTAACCACAGATATGCCCTTGTTTTCTCTTTGGGCCACTAACCACGTTCAAGCCCCACTCAACTTTTCACGGATGTACCTTTCACGACATGATTGTCAGGTCTTTGAGGCCTCTTGTTTCTCACACTCAGCATGACTCTTGTCGGCTTAGAGTAAGAATTGACCATGGAATCCTTCCTAGGAAGCCTTAGCATGTATACCCCAAACCATACCAAACTATGTGCACTTTGATCATTTCCATTATCTGAGAAAGGTGTGTAGGAAGACTCCTTGAGTTTCAAGCCCAACACCTACTTGTCATGACCCCTTCATGTCAGTGCACTTTCATCCTGCTTGATGTTAACCTATATGCTTCCCAACTACATGTTCTTTGATCATTTCCCCTATATGATCATGGTACATTGGAATCCTCCCGGATTTTGAAGCCCAACACCTAATTGTCCCGACCCCTTCACGTCGGTTCAAATTATTCCTGCATGACGTTAAATTATATCCCTCATCTCGAACTAATTGTAATTTGATCCTTGTATCCTAGGAAAGGTACTTATAAAGCCTCTTTGAGGTTCATGCCTAACACCAATCGGTCCTGACCACTCTACATTCGTCCACCCTCATCCAACATGACATTAAACTATATGCCCCACTTTCATCCTGTATGATGTTAAACTATATATTGCTGAACTACATGGGATGTGATCCTAGTCTCCTAGGCAGAGTACGTAGGAAGCTTCCCTGAGGTTCAACCCCATCCAGTGGTAAGCTGTTGGAACCCCAGTCAGTGTTAAGCCATTGTCAACCCCAACCAGTGGTAAGTCATTGGAACCCCAATAAGAGGTAAGCCATTGTCAACCCCAACTAGGGGTAATCCATTGTAGTCCCCAGTTAGCAGTAAGCCATTGTAAACCCCAACCAACTATAAGTGATTGGATCCCTAGTCAGTTTTAAATCGTTGTCAACCCCAACCAGAGGTAAGCCGTTAGAACCCCACCTAGTGGTAAGTCATTGTCATCCCCAACCAGTGGTAAGCTATTGGAACACCAATAAATGGTAATATATTGTAGTCCCTTTTCTCAAGACCCACATCTAGGGTCCACCCCCAAGTGTCGGACCAAATCGGGCTGCTAACCACGCGTAAGTGTCAGTATATCATCGGGTTGTTGTCCTCTGCATACAAACAGATTCTTTGCCCCATACTAAACTACACGAACTTTGATTCCCTTCCACGGGGATACAGATGAATCCTCCCTTAAGGTCAATCCCACCACCCATGTCTCATCCTGGCCAATCCCAAGAGACTTTGTTTTTTGGGAAGGTCATGACCCATCCCAGATGTGCTACACTTTCAGGATCCCATCCATGCATCCATTCTCACTGGTCACCTCCTCAGGTGTCTCATCACCCTACCATACTATGTGGACTTTGATTCCCCACCATGGGGATACGTAGGAGGTCTCTTTAAGGCTCAAGACCACCATCACCATCTTACTCACATCAGTTCCACCTCATTCTCAATCCACTCTCAACCATCGATATCCTTCTTGATTCTTACCTGGGCCACCACATCCAGGTGAGATCATGTAACCCACTTCCTCACTGCTCCTAGTAGTAATCAGGTAACTAAACACGTGTTAGATCCACCATCAGTGCTACCTCCATGGGTAACACCCATCTGATCCACTCTTATCAGTGTTATGATCATCTTGATCTGTCTCCACATGACATTAAACTCATTCCATAACATGTGTTAAACAGGTTATGTTGATGAAAACCTCAGAGACATGCCTATCACATATAATTCCCCACACTTGATGTGGGATGCCTTAGGCTTCTGTGCCCTCAAGAAGCCCAATCATAAGGGGATGAAACCCATACACATCAGTATTCTAGCATCCAAACATGCTAATGATGTCCAACATTACTACTACCCCGACCGTAGTTTGTTTCCCCGACTGGACCCCTTGGAATGTCTAAACAAAAGCAGTGTAATTAACCAACATCCATAAAGACATGGAACTTGGAAGATTTCCATGAACAATATCTTAAGTCTATAAGGGAGACCCAAACAAGGTGAAGAGACCCAAGTAGGAATCCATAAGAGGAGGAACCAACATCCCATCATCTTGTTTTGATTAAGGAGAAAAATCCCCTAAATAAGGGAAGAATGTCACCTACATTGGAAAGTGGGAATGTGGGGAATAAAACAATGCGTCCTCCAAAAGAACTTATGCTCACCCTGAAAAAAGCATCAGAAATAGAAATCGTGAACCCGATGTGAATTTTTTCTCCTCAATGTGGATATTAGTAGTGCTCGAGACATCAATGGATTATCATTTCATCAAAACCAATTATCCAGTGCCAGGTCCCACCAAGAAAATAGTGGTCCTGGTGTGAAACTCACAAGAAATTAGGGCAGTTGGACATTGGGAATCCTGGTCTGTGATTTTGTCAGCGTGGATCCTTCTTACCAACCATAGTAGATAGAATGACACTGGGGAACTGGACGCCTCTTTCCTTATTTTACCACTAATTGTTTAATCTCCCTTCTTTTCAGGACCCAAGCTGTCATGAGAGTAAAACAATCACCACCCACCCACTAACGCAGGGGTAGGGGAAATTTCAATGTGGCAATCCCGTACAGCCTCTCCTCTACCATGGAAGCCTCTACATCCATGGCTTCTGGGCACCCACGCCCCATCTCCCCATCTGAATTCATTCAGAGAAGGGTGAGTAACGATCTCGTTCAACGATATGAGGAGGAGGGGAGTATCCCAAAATGGGAAATGGCCCGAAATTTCCTAGAGGATTTTGTTCCTCATCATCACCGCTTACCCCAAGGGCCGAGTAGGGATCTACTACTCCCCACTCCAACGTATAATCATTTTGGGATCCTCTCCTCAGAATGCTTCGATGACTTCCTTCCTTAGGAAAATGATGTGAGGGATGTTCAGGCCAGCCACGCTGGGATCCTGTTCCTGGGGCTCATAAAGAGGGCTCCCACCTAGATGCATCGGTGTCACCACCAGGCCCCATAGGATAAGGAACAGGTGGTTTGTGCACCTACATCACTAGCCCCAGTCAAATTAACCTGACACCATTGTCAGCTGCAGGCTGAGGAGGAGTCCCACTGAGGGGCATCAACATCAATGACTACCATAGTACATGCCACCGCTAGTGCATCCCATCCATCCCCTATTTATTTCAAGCAGGGTAAATCGTACAACTAGCTTAGATTGTGTCCCTAACCACCCCATGGGTAGGTTGGGTTGACTCTCCTAGTCAACGATATGGGTGGCCTCCACCGAAGGCTGACCCGTGGCAATGACATCTAGTATAGAGGTCATCCCCGTATGATCTCTAGTGATAGCACAGGTCCTCCCTGCTCCTAATCTCAGTGTAGAGGTCCTCCCCATGACACTATTAGTATGAGAAAAGTTCCTCCATGCTGCATTAACACCCAATATAGAATCCTCTACCACACCAATGACCTCAGTTATGGATCTTTTCTTTCTGTCACAGGTCACTAATGTGAACATTGTACCCATCTTGTCAATTTTCATCATGGGGGTCTTCCCCATGTCCTTAAAACAACCAATGAAGTTCTTACTCATCCAAGAAATCAGAGTAGTGGGGGATTCCCTCACTTCATGGGAACCCAACATGCAGGTCCTACCTTTGTTAAGCTGAACAAGTTCAAGGACCCACCACGTACCAACACTTCCAAAGGAAATAGTCATGGAGGCCCTGCCCATGCTTCTACTAGCTCCAGCAGAGGTCCTACCCACTCCTGCACTTCCCACAGAGACCTCCTCCACATGTTATCTAGTGTACATGGATGTCCTCTCTATATTCCCTTTGACATTTTTCTAGTTTCTCCTCGCACCCCATCTCATCCCGGTGGAAGTCCTCTCTTCCCCTACACCAGTTCGGCCGAAGGCCTTCCTCGAACCAAAAATATACTCTATCCTGAAGAGCCATATCTGGGCAGGAGGAGGGTTGCCGATGCTATAAGAAGAATGTCAGGATAGTTTAGACTGTGATCAGGCCCGTCTCCTTCTCAGATTCTAAGGCAGAATGTGATTTGGTAGTGGAGCTCTCACCTCAATACTATGTGTCAAGGGACGGGGAAAGAAGTAGGCATATCACCCTCATCCATTCGGATTGTGAGGTTCGATGGATTCCCACATCCCTCCATAGATACATCCAGGAAGAGGAATATTTATCCACTTTTTAGGGTCTGGCTGTGCAATCCTCCCTATCATCAACACGGTGATTCTCAACCTCAACCAGAGGTCATGGAGAGTTATTATGGGGACAGGTAGATGATGAAAAACATCCTAACCCACCATCAGTAACCACACCCCCTACATCATAAGTCATCATCGCTAGTCTACCTTACCAGGTTGTTGTGTCTTAGTCATTGCATTCATTGCAGGACCTCCCAAGATGCGACATCTTGTCAGCTCATTTTTTGTATTCTCCACCACCCAGTATACCGTCTTAGTGGTCTGCTTCAATGCCATTACTGGTCCTACTACTACCCCCAATTGACGAGTGGAAAAACCAAGGGCCAGATCCTGAGTCTGAGACAAGGAGATTTTGGAACATCATTACAACAGATCATATCCCCAATATATTATAGCCAATTACAACATCAAACATCAGTGTGCCTGAATAGCTTACTCAGAAGGAAGGAACATGATTTCACCAAACCCTTAGGAAGACACACTTCTGTCTATGTTATTTCTGAGTGGCTTACCCCAAAATTCATCTACATTTTCAAGATATTGATCAGCAGTGTCGTATGGTTTACTTGGCTACACTCCTTGTGGCTCAGCGCTGTGAGTCGCCTGCTCGCCACTGGACCCTCCAGCAATGATGCGTTCAGATCTTTAAAATGATCTGTCGAATTATAAAGGAGGCTTCCCCCCATCTTTAGGCCCATGGTTGGGGGTAGTGTACTTCCCTCCACTTTAGTTCTATCTACAATTATCCCTACTTTCGTAGAAATATTGAGCATATACCTCCAGGTAGAGTCGCGGTTATCAAAGGAATAGACCGAGACAAAGATCCTTGGAGAGAACATACCCCCGGGGGAGTGCCACACCAATTGGATCCACTGTTAAGGGTTAATTTCCTATAGAGAAATCTACTGGGTCTTCTCGTTCCCACTGAGTCATTAATCCTCTATCGAAATCCCAAAAAGGGTAAAGGGAATCTTGGGACTGTCAAACCCTCTGAACTGTCTTGCTCGGTGTATAATATAGAAGATGATCCCAAAAAATCCGCATTGGCTAAATAGCTCGTGGAGAAAAAAGAGATAGTCTATGACCTCCTTGCTGACTGTGCCATAGAGTAGTGGCCAGACTACGGTTGTCCTCAGTCGGGGTTGTAGGGGCAAGTAAAAATTTCTCCCAATGAGTTTCTTTTAGTTGAACCAGACCATCCTACCCACAGAGACAAGATAGTGGTTAGAGATTATGGAAATAGGGCGTAGTACGTGTCACCAAATCCACCGGAGCAGCGTGATAATCCTCAGATCCCAGCTTAGGTTCCCCCAAATGCTATGTTGGTCATCCCACCAGCTGCTCCACAACCCACTGTGATTGATTATCATGTTGAAGAACCTTCCAATTCATTGGTGGTCAGGGACCCTGTTCAATATAGGAATCCCCGTCCAGATGATCTGATGGTAGCACTCATTGCTCACCGTGAGGAATTGGATACTTGACTAGTTGCAGTCCCTCCAGATCGAAAACCATATTTGGTGTGGGTCGATGATATTTCAGCACCCCCGGGTTTGGGAAACCACACTTTTCACCCATTTAATTGGACAGGAAACCCGCTGCAGCATCTAGCCCACATCATCTCAAGGATTGAACCCATGCTGGAAACTCCAGCGCAGGAAGAGGCCGCCAAACTCCGAAATTTCATACAAACATTATAAGGGCCTATGTTTGTCTAGTATGGATAACTTCTCATCGGGTCGGTCACCGGTTGGGAAGATCTCTCTAGATAGTTTGTTTACCAGTTCAGCTCTACCACTCAGAAGATGAGTATTAAAGGCCTCTTCAAGTTTAAGCAGTGGCCTGATGAGCGCGTCGCAGACTTTGTCTCCAGGTGGAAAGGCCTCACCCACTCTTTGGATTTGCTGCTAACTCAAGACATGCTGCTGATAATATGTTTTGGGAATGTCAAAAATAAACTAGTTCCCTATCTCATTACTCAATGTTACCTTGGGGAATTCCTGGATTTCTCTTAAAAGGACCAATATCAATAGGAATCCTTGCAACAGGCCCAACATGCATGTTTGTTTCCTACCACAATTTCCATGAGAAGATCCACTACAGCTAAGCCCACTACAGGGACCCAAACAGATGTCCCCAGGGAACTTGAGTAATTACCAGTCGAGCCATCTCCATAGCCTTATAGAGGCCCTCCACCTCAAGAGTATCCTCTGGCCCAACAGTGCCCACCTCAGAATCAGCAGGCACCCCGTGTAACGCGCCACCACCACCTAGGCGAGATAACAAGGTTCCACCTTCTTAACAGGCCCTCTTTAGGGCCAAGATCACAAATCCCCCTTCCCATATAATTGAAACCCAACCTACAAATTCAATGAGGCTTAGGTCCCTAGTTATTTCTAATGTTCCTTGGAATAAATAATTCGATGATTTCCCAAATGCAAGAGGCCTGAAGAGGCAGATCTCACTGATAGCCCCAATTACTTCCCCTGTCACCAAATCTTAAGGATAACCCTCAAACAGTGCTATGTGTTTAAATACTAGCTTTAAGACCAGTTTGATAACAATTTAGTTAGGTTGGGCCTTACTCCAGTGTAGTTGGAATGTGTATTCGTGAAGCCAGATGGGTGTAATGACAGTGAAGGTGAGTGGAATCAATTTCCTAAATGTGGGCCCCAAAAGTATGATTGCTAGATAGTTCCTAAGGCAGTCACCCATGCCCATGGTATTATCCATGCATGTTTAGATCTAACAAAGTCTTTAGAAGTTCATTTTCCATTCGCATCTACTACTTCTGCATCGACGTCTCCCTCTTCTCAGAAGATCAAGCATCGGCACTGCAAGGGAAAACAAAGTCCCCCACCAATGTTGTCATCATCCCACACTCTTGGTGACTTTATGCCCCCAAAGTTGGGGGTTACCCCCCAAATCCATCTAGTGGTGTATGATTCTTCAAGTTACAATCAAGGAAATGCTTCGGTTAACACTGTGGGGCTGGTAAACCCCTACGTGATTCCTGACAATGAGGAACGCCAGACGGATCCTCCCAACATCCTCAAATACCACCAACACTAACATAACCATGGTTATATGGGTCGTCATAATGACTCGGTCAAAAAATCCAGCCAGGCTCTACAAGCCTCTGAAACAATGAAGTATTCCCAACGTAGATCTCAACATGCACAACCTTATCATCTGGTATCATCTGGTCCACCGTCTATGTCATTGTTTGTTACATGATCTGGAAAAGCACCCTGATAGCACTACGATCAGCAACGCTCTGTTACATAATGGCCTCAGTCGTCTAACCCACATCCTGTAGTCGCTCCACGAGCTTCAACTAGTGAGAAGCAGGACATTCCTATCACCAATCTCCCACCTGTTCATCTAGAAGGGTCTGTCGTTGTAGCACCCCAAATGTTTTATGGTATATTTCTCTTAAATACATTTTAGTTATTGCCTATATTTCAATAATCACTGATCATCTATGGAACAAAACATTGTTACTTATAGAATATATCCATAACCAATCTATTAAACATAAATTTTCCAACTCTATGATTTGAATATTAAAAATATGACATACATAGTTGTGTTCAAGATGATATTTAGAGTCTGATAGAATTAACTTAATTTTTAGTGAATAGTAACCTACCCTTATGAATATTAACCTACCCTTATGAATAGTAATATAAATCATATGAATGGTATCCATGCCCTTGAAGGTATAAATGAATTTAGGCACCTTAAAAATGAAGAAGAATATTTTAAGTGTTTATATTTTGCGACTAAATAATTATTTTAATTAAATATTTAATTAATCATATTTAGAAAATTATTTTTGAAAAATGGACTTCATTTTTTTATTTTACATGTCGATAAATGGCTAGGGTAAATTTTTGGGATTTTTCTGAAATACTTGAATTTTTTATGAATATTAAAATCAGATAATTCAAAATAAATGCTAAATAAAGAAATTATTGAGTCATTGATGATGATATGTTGATGTAAGCACAATTGGTTCAATGTCACATGAATATATTACTATTCTTGTTCATGGAATACTCACTATTGGTTGTCTTGAGAGGAAATAATAAATTAAGGATTATAATATTCAGAAAACTCCTCTCCCCTCCACTATATGAAGCACCCCTCACCCCCTCTTCCTCTCACACCCCTAAAGCCTTGTGACTTGCCAATATTCTGCCCAAGTCTCTCCCCAAGATCCTACCCCACGTCCAAAAGCTCCTGGCCTCTTCAAAATACCAAAACCCTTCCCTTTAAGAGGTTCTCGAAGGAGGAATTCTCAAGAGCTAAATTCCTCTTTCCAATTCCTTCAATTCTTTTAAGTCCTTTTCTTTTTCTTTCTTTCCTCACCTCCCTTCAACATAATAGTATGATAAATCCAGTAACATAAATGTACTGGAATGTTTTCCTGATAATTGTATATTCCATTACCTTTTCTCCTTTCCCCACCATTTATTTGAATTAAATGAAAGCACCGTTTGAGATGTGATATTTTAGCACATTCAAGGGCAACGATTTATCAATTTCTTTTATAATCATTAATTCTGGTCATGAAACCATTTGTGTTATGGTTGAACCAGATTATGATATATTTAATATATCATATTTTTAGTTCTTTAATCATTTTCTACGAATGGTATTAAGTTATAAAGAAAAACATGTTCATTGTAATCAAACACACTGTTTAGCCAAAACGGTTGTCACTAAGGTTATATATATAATAATTCGACTTCACTCTATGTAAAAAAATTAAATTTAAAAACATGTAATCTCTTGGAAGTTAACTAATAGAATATAACTTCATTTCTAGACAACCACAACCATCTTATATATTTATCCGAACTTGAATATAAGTGAACCGATCATTTAAAACCAAGTAAACAAACATGCCTGAACAATGAAATTGAACCTTATAACTAATAAAAAAGGCCATTAATGAACTAATAAGGGTTATAATAAATAACTTACATATTGAAGAGGTAATGTAATTATGAATTAATTAGCCTAATTTGTTTATTCAGGTCATAAATAACAATTCTAGAACACCTTCATGCATAAGGTAAGGGATACTCTATCTCACTTTGGTTCAAGAATATCCCCTATGTTGTGCTCTTTTATTTTTAATTCCTATTGATGGGGTATGTTTTCTAACCTTCCCCATACTACCTTAATGACATATAAAGAATACAATACCCCTATATATATCATTAATCCCACATAATAACACCAGTTACCATGCCAAAATGTATGTAAGGGGTTTCTCATCACACTTTCATTTCTGTGAGATTTTCATTGTTTGCCACTTATTTCTTGTAAGTGGTATATTTGTACTTCCATTTGATATATAATAACATTATTCTCATTATAATCATGTAATTTAAAGATTTATTTTGGGGTTATTAAGTTCTGGTCATCTGATTCAACTGATTACATTATGGTTAGAGACATTGTCCCAACTACTATTTTTTGTGACTAACTCTGTATTGTGCACCTAATAATCCTTATGTGGTGTACCTAATTCCCATTTGAGATCAATTTTCATTTGAAATTATATTTATATGAAATATCCATAATCTCATATCATGGGTTTGTTGTTGTCTAAACTGTATAGCATTTTACATACGGTGTATATTTGGAATGTTATTTTAATTATGGAAATATTGATTAATCAACATACTCTACTCTATACGGATATTGAAAAGGAATATTGCTCTTGTATTGAATCAATTTATAAATAATTAATTGGATATGTAGTGGTAGGTGGGGCCCGTTATATCTCCATGTTGAATTGGTAGGTCTCAGGAGACAAATTAGTTGGTGAAAAACCTTTTGCGTTTGTTTCCAAAAATCAGGCGGGTTTCTACCCATAGAACTAAACCGTTTTAATGGTATTATAGTTTCATGTTCCAGATACATGACGTAAAATAGATAAGAATTCTCTTTATTCATTATCAGTTATTATTATTATCCATGTGGTTTTCACCATGACAAAATCTATGGATCCAGTTTCATTCTTAGTTTATTAATGGCATAAGTTTTTTCATTTATTCACCATGGCATATTGATTATGTCGTATTGATTATGAGTCACTCATTATTGTATTAATTATTACTCTATTTTTAACCCTTACTGAGAATTTTATCTCACCCCTTTAATTGTTTACTTTCAACAGGTAACAAAGAGGAGATCATTCATTGAGTTCTTGTGGAATCTGTTTTTAGTTTTCGTTATGTATTGTAATTTTTAAACATTTACAATGTAATTTTAGTAACATCTATGTATCTAGTTTCTTGAATACATCTTAACTAATATTTCCTTCAATATATTTATTCCTATTAACCATACCAATATCACATGTAATGCACTAGATCCATTCTAATGTGGTGGGGGTGTTACAGCTGGTATCAAAGGAAGTTTAGTAGGAAACTTGGAAACTAGATTTAGAAAACATAGATTAGGGAAGAATCCCCAAGATAATAATTTGATGATAAACATACAAGAACATCCTTGTATTTTGGTGAGGAATAGATTATGTGCATCTTTCAGTAAATGAATCCCTGTCTAGATACGATGAGGTAGAGGTGGCTCTAGAATAGATGTATCATAGGGTAGAACCCTAAAACACTACTTTGAGCTAGACTTGAATGGGAACTAATGCAACACAACAGGCCTTGTTGCACCCTTGGTTACGACACTCCCAAGGAATATTCTTAGGATAATTCATATTTTCTTTACAATCCATTTTGAAGGATTGAAATGTAAATTATTCCTCAAAGAAACCATTTTTTCGATTTTGGGATTACCCATGCGTAGGATCTTGAACTATGCTAAGTATTTTGTTAAGTTAATATTATAAATTTTGATTCATACACAAATTTAGTGTGTGCCATTATTTAGAAATGGCATCTAATGGAAGAAGGGGAATTAATACTTGTGGACAATGTAGGGATCTTCCCACTGAGCAAGTCAACATGGTCAATGTTGGAGCAGATCAGATCATGACCATATTGGGACAACATACTCAGGTTGTAATGAATAACCATTCCACACCTGTTTTGGATCATTTAATGCAGCATAAGACCCACTCTTTCAGCGGGACTATTAATCCAGTGGTTACTGAGCAATGGATCAAGTCCATTAAAGAGATATTCATGGCATTAAGATGAAAAGAAAATGAAAAGGTAGTACTGGTGGTATATTTTCTCAAGGGTTACACCGATCAATGGTGGTCCTTGATCTCAGAATACCATGGAGGAAGATGAAATATAAGATATGGAATGGAGTAATTTTAAAGAAATATTCTTCAAGAAATATTTCCCCCATGAGAAACGAACTGAAATGAGGAGGAAATTCCTTATCTTAAAATAAAGAAAAAAAGATAGGGTTGCAGAGTTTTAGGATACTTTAACAAGGCTGGCCAGGTATGCGGTAGATTACATACGTGACTTGGCAGACAAGATTGATCATTTCTTTGAAGGTCATAAGCCAAGTCTTTGAAGGGAACTGGTTTCTCAATCATTTTCATCATATGATGAAATTGTATGAAGTTCCATCAAAATAGAGAATAAATTTTCTAGATCAACTCTCTTCAAATGAAAAGGATAAGCACCAAATAAGATAAAGGGAACAAAACTATTCCCATTATGTGATAACTATAGAAAGAATCATCTCGAGAAATGCTTGAAAGGAATGGGAGTCTGCTAGTATTGTGGAGAAAAGGGTCATCGATCTAATGAATGCAATATGAAGAAATAATTCGATGGTATTTAATGATACAATTGTAGAGAGATGATACACTATGAAAATAAGTGTCCTAAGCACCAAGAAACATTCCTCAAAAAATCCAAGAGAATAAGGGAGAGACTTTGTGATTACAACCTTAGAGATTGAAATTTCTAATGACGTGGTGGCAGGTACTTTAATTGTTTCCTCAAACTTAGCCAACACTTTATTTGATTCTGGATCATTGCATTCATTTATATCTTCTCAGTTTGACAAGAAAATTAGATATGTCCAATTTGATTTGATAAAGGAGTTGTGAGTCAAAACTCCCAGGGGATGTATCATTGAAACAAAGGAATGTCGACTAGTCCCCCTCCAGACACCAAAACGTGGTTTAGTTTATAACCTTATCATCATACCAATTACTAAATTTGATATAATTATTGGTATGGATTGGCTATAAAATTATGATGAAAAGATTTATTATAAGAAGAAAGAAGTTACAATTTTTGAAAATGGTGTAGAATCACTTGTCTTTAGGGTAGAAACTTCACCACCTGATTATTATCTAGAACCACCCCCAGTAGCTCTACTTAATGCAATATTTGGAGAGGAAGATAAACTATTATATATGGATGAGGATAGAAATCTTCAATTTGAAGATGTGCACATAGTGCAAGAGTACATTGATGTATTTCCATAGGATTTACCTGGGCATCCTTCAGAGAGGGAAGTTGAGTTCTCTATTGATTTAATTCTTGATACAAGACTTATATCAAAGACTCCCTATAGAATGGCCACTGTGGAATTAGTAGAGTTAAAGAACCAACTAAAGGATATGAGTGAAAAATGATTTATTCGACCTAGTGTTTCTCCATGGGGAGCCCCTGTCCTCTTTATCTAGAAGAAGGATGGATCCACGAGGCTTTGTGTTGATTACAGGGAAATCAATGCTATTACAATAATAAATAAGTATCCTCTGCCCTAGATTGATGATTTATTTGATCAAATTCATAGAGCACAATACTTTTTTACGATTGACCTTTGATCCAGATATCATCAACAGCGTGTGAGGAAGGAAGATATTCCAAAGATAGCATTCCGAACCAGGTATGGGCATTACGAGTTTACAGTGATGCCTTTTGGTCTGATGAATGCACCATCTATTTTCTTGGATTTAATGAATAGAGTTTTCAAGGAATATCTTGATAAATTTTTTTTGGTATTCATCGATGATATCCTCGTCTACTCAAAAATCTATGAAGACCAGGAGAATCACTTGTGTATTATTCTAAGAACTCTTAGAAGAAATAAATTATATGGGATGTTTAGCAAGTGCAAATTCTGGATTCAATAAGTTTCTTTTCTAGGGCATATTGTCTCTAAGGATGGAATCCTAGTTGATCCTAGAAAGACAAAGGCAATCCATGATTGGCCCACATCAACAAAGATAACTGAGGTACGCAGTTTTATTGGCTTAGCAGGTTACTATCAACGCTTCATTGAGAATTTTGCTCGACTGGCTAACACAATAACTAAGCTCACATGTAATGGAGTTAAGTATTTATGGATAGAATAACTTATAGAATGATTTGAATAATTGATAATAAAATTGTTCAATGCTCCAATCTTGACTCTTCCATCTTGAAGTGATGGATTTGTAATATACAGTGATGCATCAAAGAATGGAATCGGTTGCATCCTTATACCAAACAATAAATTTTTTGCTTATGGATCAAGACAGTTGAAGACTCATGAGAAAAATTATGCAACTCATGATCTTTAGTTTGACACTGTAATCTTTTCTCTAAAAATATGGAGGCATTATCTTTATTGAGAGAGATGTGAGATTTATACCGACCACGAGTGTTTGAAATACATTTTCACAAAAAAAGAACTCAACATGTGGCAGAGGATATGGCTTGAGTTACTCAAAGATTACGATTGTTCAATATCGTACCGCCTAGGAAAGGCAAATATGGTGGAAGATGCATTAAGGAGGAAAGATCATAGACTTCTGACTCAAATGAGGATTGAGAGAGAACCTATATTTTTGGATCTACTAAATATGGATATGAGAATTGTTAAGGAAAGTGAAACATATTTCCTCTTTAAAATGATTTCTAATCAATATTTATTAGAGAAGATAAAAAGCTCTCAATCTGATGATGAGAATCTTCACAAGAAAAGTTAGGTTGTCGGGAATGGGAGACAGGATAACTTCGTGTATGAAGAAGGAGTTCTGAAATTTGGGAAGAGGTTGTGCGTTTCATCGGTACTTGAGCTAAAAAGGGAACTATTAGACAATACTCATAGCTCAAATTTCTATATACACCTAGGTAGAACTAAGATGTATAGATATCTGAAAGATTATTTTTGGTGGGATAATATGAAGTGGGAAATTGCTGACTATGTGTCAAGATGTCAAGTTTGTCAACAAGTGAAGGCAGAGAGACAACATCCGAAAAGAGTGATGAAACCTCTACCTATTAATATGTGGAAGTGGGATAACATTATGATCGATTTTTTCACCTGACTACCAAGGACACCTAGAAGGAATGATGCAATATGGGTGATTGTTGATCGTCTCACAAAATCAGCACATTTCATTCATATAAGAGAATATTTTCTACTTGAGCGCTTGGTAAAACATTATATTAATGAAGTTGTAAGACAACATGGTGCACCTCTATATATTTTTTCCGATATAGATACTCAGTTTACATAAAAATTATAGAAAAGTCTTCACATGGCATTGAATACTGAGCTTCTTATGAGTACTGCTTGTCACCCACAAACTGACGGACAGTCTGAAGGGGCCATTAAAAATCTAAAAGATATGCTGAGATCATGCTCTCTTGACTTTCAAGGTATGTGGGATGAATACTTTCTGTTGGTGGAATTTTCCTATAGTAATAGATTCCATTCTAGTATTCAAATGGATCCATATGAAGCATTATATAGAGAGATATGTCGAACTCCGACTTGTTGGGATGAAGTTGGTGAGAGGAAAATTATAGGCCTAGAACTTAGTGAAGAGACCACGACAAAGGTGAAGAAGATACAAGCCCATATTAAAGTATACCAAATTAGGAAGAAGAGTTATGATGAAAACCGGATAATGGACCTAGAATTACAAGTCGGAGATCATGTATTTCTGAAAGTATCTCCAAGGAAAGGTGTCTTATGGTTTGGTAAGAAAGGGAAACTGATCCCCAGGTACATCGAACGATTTGAAATTCTGGAAAGAATCGGAGCAGTATCTTACCATTTAGCGACACCTCCAAATATCTCTAGAGTTAATGGTTTGTTCCACCAATCATTATTAAAGAAATACATGCCAGACCCAACACATGTACTAATATATGAAGAAATTGAACTGGAACCTGATTTGTCATACTGTGAAAAGACTATCAGGATTCTTGACATAAGGGAGCAGGTATTGAGAAATTGGATAAATCATCTAATAATGGTTATTTGGAGAAACATGAATATGGAGGAAGAAGCATGGGAACCTGAGGATGTTATGAAAATTAATCACCCACATCTTTTTGGTGAGTTTCATACATAAAATTTTGAGGATGAAATTTCTGATGGAGGGAATAATGTGGCACCCCAAAAGTTTTATGGTATGTTTATCTTAAATACATTTTTGTTATAACCTATATTTCAAGAATAATTGAGACTCAATGGAACAAAACATGTTTACTTATAGGAGATGTCCATAACCTATCCATTAATCTTAAATTTTCCAACTCTACAATTTTAATTTTAAAAATTTGACATACACGGTTGTGTTCAAGATGATATTTACAGTCTGATAGAATTTACTTAATTTTTGGTAAATAGTAACCTAACCTTATGAATAGTAACCTACCCTTATGAATAGTAACATACCCTTATGAATAGTAATATGACTCTTATGAATGGTATCCATGCCCTTGATTGTATAAATTAATTTAGGCACCATAAAAATGAAGATGAATATTTGACGTGTTCAAATTTTTCGACTAAATAATTTTTTTAATTAAATATTTAATTAATCGTATTTATAAAATTATTTTTCAAAAATGGACTTCATTTTTGGATTCTACATGTCAAAAAATGGTTAGGGTGAATTTTTGGGATTTTTCTGAAATACATGAATTTTTATGAATAGTAAAATCTCATAATTCACAATAAATGCAAAATAAGGAATTTATTGAGCCATTGATGATGATATGCTGATGTAAGAACAATCGTTTCGAAGTAACATGCATATATTACTATTCTTGGTCATGTAATACTCACTATTGGTTTTCCTGAGAGGAAATAAAAAATTAATGATTATAATATTAGGAAAACTCCTCTCCCCTCCACTATATAAAGCACCCCTCACCCCCTTTTCCTCTCACACCACTCAAGCCTTCTTCCTTGCCAATATTCTTCCCATGTATCTCCTCAAGATCCTCCCCCACATCTAAAATCTCTTATCCTATTAAAAATACGAAATTTTCTCCACTTAAGAGGTTCTCAAAGGAGGAAGTCTCAAGAGGTAAATTCCTCTTTCCAATTCCTTCAATTCTTTTAAGTTTTTTTTGTTTCTTTCCTCACCTCCCTTAACCATAATAGTATGATAAATCCAGTAACATACATGTACTATAAGGTTTTCATGCTAATGGTATATTTCTTTACCTTCTCTCTTTTCCCAACCATTTATTTGAAAGAAGTGAAAGCATCGTTTGAGATGTGCTAATTCAGCACATTCAGGGACAACAGTTTATCAAGTTCTATTATAATATTTAATTCTGGTCATGAAACCATTTGTTTTATGGTTGAACAAGATTATTATATATGTAATATATCCTATTTTTAGTTCTGTAATCCTTTTGTACAAATGGTATTATGTTATAAATCAAAACATGTTCATTGTAATCAAACCCACCGTTTAGCCAAAACGGTTGTCACTAAGGTTATATATTTAATTATTTGACTTCACTCTAAGTAACCAAATTATATTTAAAACCATTTAACCTCTTGTAAGTTCAATAATATAATATCACTTCATTTCTGGACAACCACATCCATCTTATATATTTATCCGAACTAGAATAAAAGCGAACCGATCATTTAAAACCAAGTAAACAAACGAGCCCGAACAATGAAATTGAACCTTATAAATAATCAAAATATCCTTGAATAAACTAAAAAAGGGTCATAATAAATCATTTAAATATAAAGGAGGTTCTGTAATTATGAATTAATAAGCATAATGTTTTTATTTATCTCTTAAATAACAAGTCAGAAACACCTTCAAGCATATGGTAAGGGATCCTCTATCTCACTTTTGTCCAAGAATCTCCCCTATGTTGTGCTCTTTTATTTTTAATTCCTAATGATGAGGTATGTTTTCTCACCTTCCCCATACTACCCTTTTAACATATAAATAATGTAATACCCATATACCTCTCATTAATCCCTCGCAATAACACTCGTTAGCATGCCAAAATGTTTGTAAGGGGTTCCTCATCTCACTTTCATTTCTGTGAGATTTTCATTGTTCGCCACTTATTTCATGTATGTGGTACCTGTGTACTACCATTTGATATATAATAAAATTTTTATCCTTATAATCATGTTATTAAATGATTCATTTGAGGTTTATTATGTTCTAGTCATATGATTCGACCGATTACATTGTGGTAAGAGACTTTGTCTCAACTACTATTAGTTGTGACTAACTTTGTATTGTGCACCTAACAATTCTTATGTGGTGTACCTACTACCCATTTGAGATTAATTTTCATTTAAAATTATATTTATATTAAATATCCATAATCTCATATCATGGGTATGTTTTTTTCTAAACCGTAAACCATTTTACATTTGGTGTATATTTGGAAAGTTATTATAATTATAGAAATATTGATTAACCTGTATAGTCTAATATGTAAAGATATTGAAAAGGAATATTGCTCATATATTGAATCAATGTATAAATAATTATTTGGAAATTTCATGTTGGGTGGGGCCCCCTACAACCCCTCGATGCATTGGTAGTTCTCATGAGACAAATCAGTTGGCGACAAACCCTTCGAGTTTCTTTCGAAAAATTAGGCGGGTTTCTACACACATAACTAATCCGTTTTAATGGTGTTATGGTTTCATGTTCCAGAATCATGACCTCCAATTAGTAATTATTCTCTTTATTCATTATCAGTTATTATTATTATCCATGAAATTTTCACTAAGACAAAATCTGTGGATGCAGTTTCATTCTCTGTTTATTAATGGTGCTAGTTTTTTCATTTATTCACCATTACATATTGATTATGTCTTATTGATTATGATTCACTCATTACTGTGTTCATGATTCTGCTATTTATAACCCTTACTGAGCATTTGATCTCACCCCTTTCAATTTTTACTTTTAATAGGTGATAAAGAGGAGATCATTCATTGAGTTCTTGTGGATTCATTTTTTAGTTTTTGTTATGTATTGTAATTTGTAAAATTTTCCAATGTAATTTGAGTAACATCTATGTATCTAGTTTCTTCAAAACTACTAAACTGATCATTCCTGCATAATTATCATTCCATATAACCATTCCAATATCACATATAATGCACCAGCTCTAGTTTAGAGGTTTTGGGGTGTTATAGTCATACCCCCTGCTGCATAACAACCTCCTGTAAGAAGAAGGTCACACATGGCATGGAAATTATGATATCCTTAAGAATATTTCTATCATTATTATTAGAATATATATCATTTAGGATCTTCTCTTGTTATTAGATATGTGTGAAAACCTGACCAAGGATTTAAGAATCCCCCTCTAGTTTGAGATAGAGGTAGCAGTTGCAGAAGCCTTCCATGTTGAGGTTGTTGAGCATGCAGAATTTCAAGCCATCATCTCTTTATCTGGGGAAGATGAAGGCTCTCCTATACCGGGGAACATCCACCCACTGTACATTATCAACCACTTCAATGGCATGGAGTTTTTCCATTTTCTTGTCAACACAGGCTCTGGGATTAATATAATCCCCACCTAGAATCATTGAAAAAATGGGGTAGTCCGAGGATGATCTGAGTCCCTCCTACCTAAAAATTCATGGTTATGATAGAAATAAACATACAACAGTTGGAAATATCTACCTAAATACCTAGTTCAGTGGTATGGTATCCAACACTGAGTTCATGGTTTTCTCACAGGACACTGCTTACAATGCTTTGATGGGTTGGTCATGACTTCACCTGCATGTGGAAGTCCCTTTATAATATCACTGATGCCTTAAGTACTTCGTTAATAGTTGAGTAGGCATCCTCCAAGGTGATGTGTCTCCCTCTGCCTCTTCTGAATCTTTCTACCTATATGTCGACTCTTACAAGAAAATCCAAGATAGTGAGGTTGAACCCACTAAGGGTGTGACCGACCCATGGACTAGCCTAGATGATGCCTACTTCTTTCCAATCCACCGATTGGAGGCCACAACCCTGAATTTTGGGCAATGTTTGGTTGTCTCAGGAACAAGGATGGATCCCATTCCCATGTACAAGTTCCATCATAGGATCACATTGTATTCCTATAAAAATTAGGAATGGGTGATCCTAGATCCCCCTACTCCTATAAGGTATCGAGATGTCTGCCCCATTGGAATGAAAATACGACATACTTTCTTGTTTCATCAGGCTGGGATAAACCAGCTCAAGCCGATGAATCACCATTTCTTTGATATCATCAAACATGTACCCTTGGGATGAATACTAGATGGGATCAGATGAACAACATTCATCACTATGGTTTCGTCATCATAGGAGCCCCTTGATGCAGTGTCCACCATCACTCGGGCTGACACCAGTTTCCCGCAGGGATATGTTGATTTAGAGGAATTGCCTCCCATTGAGGTTCCCTCCTCCATGAATGAAAGAAGGGGATTTAGAGGAATCTCCTACCACTTTCAAAGAGTTTGTATCTGCCACAGTTGATGAATTTTTATAGGTGAACCATGGAAACGAGACAGATCTAAAACCTACATTGATCAGCGCGGCTATGCCTGCCAAAGTGAAACAATGATACATGGAATTATTAAAGTTACACTGTGATGTACATTACAAGAGTTATGAAGATATTCCAGGACTAGAACCTCATATCGTCGTCCACCACCTCAGTCTTCCTGTGAATCATCGGGGGTCAAACAGCCTCCCAAAAAGACGAACCCTTCTCATGGTTCCATTGTAGATGCCGAGGTTGATAAGATTATCAGAGCCAATTTCATCAAATAGGTATAGTAACCCAGATGGCTAGACAAAATTGTGCCTATCAAAAAGAAGAACAGATAGATTAGAGTCTGCATCGACATTTGGGATCTCAACCATCACTATATGAAGGATGATTTTCCCCTTCCTGCGATGGAGGTCTTGATTGATGCCACCGCTAGGTTCAAGACCCTCTCTGTCATGGATGGGTATTCTAGGTATACCAAAATATGAATGGCCCCTGAGGATAAAGAGTCTATGGACTTCAGAGCACCACAAGGTACTTTCTGCTATGAGGTAATTCCCTTCGGTCTAAATAATGTAGGTTCCACCTATCAGTGTTCCATGCATCACATATTTAAGCTGATCATCAGGACATTGGTGGAATGTTATGTGGATGACCTGGTGGTAAAATCTCACTATCATCAGGACCATCTCAAACAACTTGAGAAATTGTTTGGATTCCTCAGTTCTTTTTATATGAAGATGAACCCATTAAAGTGTGCCTTCAGTGTCACCTCTGGAAAGTTTCTCAGATTCATTTTCAAATATAGAGGTATCGAGATAATCCCAGAGAAGATTAAGGACATCAGTCAGATGTCTCCTCTGAGAAACATTTGAGAGCATTGAGGGTTTGAATGCCACTTGCCTTACATACACCGATTCACCATGAATTTGGCTGGCAAGTTTAATCCCTTTTCATGGCTCATGAAGAAAGTCATTGTCTATCAGTGGGATGAGGAATGTGAGAATGATTTTGAGGAAATAAAGCAGTACTTGTCACAGCCTCTGGTCTTGATGCCATCCATTTCTAGAAAACCATTGGTCCTTTATCTGACCACCCTGGAATGATCTCTCGGTGCCCTTCTCGCCCAGAAGAACAATGAGGGAATAGAGAATAATCTCTACTATCTTAGCTGCATGATTTTCGAAACAGAGACCAGATACTCCTCTATCGAGAAAATCTTCCTTGCACTGGTATTCACAGTGAAAAAATTGTGTTATCAATTATAACCCCGTGAGATATAGCTATTTTCCTGAGTGGATCCGCTGAAGAACATCCTGAACTTCCCCATGTTGATAGGTCATCTAGCTCGATGGGATGTAATCCTCCAATAGTTCAACATCAGTTTTATCCCCCAAAAGGCTATAAAGGGGAAAGTGTAGGTAAAACTCTGTTTTCACCCATATATTTCCCATAAACTAGTCTCTATACCATGATTTTATAGATTAGGCAATCCTCTCGGTAGACCAATCCTTTCTGTGTAAGAAAATTTACATTGATGGTGCCTCCCAATGTCTTACCAGTAGAATATTCAATGATTCGAGTCTCAACAGGGTGGGGTTGGGTATCGTCTTCATCATGCCAGCATAGGTTGTGCTTCCATATTCATTCCTACTATTAGAAGGTTATACCAACAATGAGGCAGAGTATCAGGATCTCATTACTGGCCTCGAGCTAGCCCTCGAGATTGATGTTCCCCACTTGCATGTGAAAGGGGACTCTAAAATAGTATTCAAGAAGATCATTGGTGACTATATTTTCAGGAAGACAGAGTGCATACCACCATTGGAACATACCCTCTAATTGATGGCCTAGTTCCTGCCTCATCCAAAGGTTACCCATGTCCCCCGATCCTAAAACTGTCAAGATGACGCCTTGGTCAGCCTGGCTACATCTCTTACAGAGTACGATTTTGATGATTTGATTATCCATGTGGCACACTGGAGAGTCACCTCCCCCATCACTCTAGATGACATTGATAGTCGTAGGTAAGTCACCTTACCGCTGGTGTCTCCACGTCAAGACCCCAAGGTCCCCCTGTCGCAGTGCTGAAGGTGAATCCTGACTAAAGGACCCCCTTTATTGAGTACCTCTATCAAGATAGTCTCACGGAAGATTGAGCTGAGCATGAGTGAATCAGATGTCACATATTGTAGTTTACCCACTAGAGTGACTCTGTTCTTGACCAGATCCTCTACAAATGCAGTTTTGAAGGAGTCCTCCTCCATTTCATTTGAGGAGGGGAGATTTCTTAGGTCATGTAGGAGGTTCATCCCAGTTCTTGTAGGGCCTGTTAGACCGAGCAGAAGCTATCTCACCAGATTCAAGGACTGTGGTGTTTTCCCCCTCCATGATTGGTGAATGTGTTGATTATTCCAAGAGGTTCCATGCATGCCAAATCTAGGATAATTTTTTCCATCGACCTTTAGAGCCTTTCCACACTACCATGTACTATTGTCCCTTTCTGGTCTGGGGACTCGACGTTGTGGGACCGTATCAACCAGCAACAACTCGCTAGTGTAGGTTCATCCTGACTACTACAGATTTCTTTTCTAAGTGGGAAGAGGAAGTTCCACTCAAGGTTTTCATGTCCTGTTCTATCATTGAAATTGGTATCTCCAACATCATCTACCAATTTAGATTCCCTCACACCATCCTCACCGATAATGAAACCAACTAATGGGAAGCCGAGTTGAAGAAATTTTATGTCAAGTACAACATCCATTCTAACCATACCTCCAACTATCAGGTGCAATAAAATGGGAAGAATGAGAAGTTCAACAAGACCATCTCTAACATTCTGCAGAAGATGGTTGTTAGAACAAGAAATGTTGGCCGGAAAACTCCCCAACTCCCTCTAGGAAAATCGGATGACAACTCGTAATTCCACCCAGGATACCCTATACTCCCTGTTGTATGGAACGAAGGATGTCATGCCTATCAAAAATTAGTTTCCTTCACTAGGAATAACTATCTACAGTCATCAAGCACCATATAACATAGATAAAGACCATCTTTCTGAACTAGATGAACTCAAAGAGAATAGGTTTTGTTCCCTGCACAATCTAGAATGTCATTAGAAAAATATAGCATGAGCTTTCAAAAAGAAAGTTTGCATCCACTCTTTCCTGCAAGGTGACATGGTGTTGGATCTATGAGCACCAATGATTCCTTGTAGAAAACCACCCATGATGGAGCCATAATGGGAATGATATTAGATCATTCGCAAGGTTTACCCCAATGGTGTGTACTCCCTGTTTAATAATGATAGTGAGCATGTAACCCATCCCACCAATGCTAAATTCCTCAAGCAGTAATTTCCCTAATTAAAAATTTCTACATGACCTTAAAATGCAATGTATTTGCCGCACAAAGATTAAATGTGTGATCGGTCAGAGCTGAAGGACGTAAAATTACCCTGAAGTTGTCCCTCATGACAATAAATTGCAAGATGGTTCGAGCTCTACGATCATAAACTAAGATATCCCCATATCCATCATCCTACGAGATGTTAAACAACACCTTCAAGAACTATGTATGGCGTGATTCCCATCCTCATGGGATATATAGGAATGCTCAGATGCTTTGTCTTAGATTCCAGTCCCCAAACTCTTCTCATTCAACTACCCCTAGGTCTAGTTATCTTGGAAGATCCCACTTGGTGTAGTGTAGGCTTCTTCTTTCCCACTCATTTCATGGTTACGATGATTGTACCATGTTCCTTTCCCTGATATTCAATCCTCCCATGTCCTCACCACACAATGTTAAACTACTTTTCACTCTAAAAACAACATATGTATTTATTCCCTTCCTCATGGGATACGTAGGAATGCCCAGACATTTTGTCCGTAGGCCCAGCCCCAAACTTCAAGATCTCCCCTTGGGTCGAAACACGTGGTGTGGTGCAGCATTTTGCATTTATTAATGGTGAATTTTTTATGACCTCCCTATGTACCCCTCCACTTGGAGATCTTCAACTCTTTTGTTTTCCTACATGATGTTAATAACACACTCGCAAATTCATGCTTTACACATCCACTTTATTTGGTTCCTCATCTTATTTCACATAATAAAGGTCCCTCGAATAGCATGTATGCTAGGACCTAGGGCTCTCCTACCATTTTGGGCCAACGTCCTTGAGGATCTTGAGTAAAACATTGACACAAGTCCTATTTTGTGAATATGGTCAGCCGTCAACACTCATTATTTATCATTTCAAGTCACACAATATGGATGCTACATTTTTTATCTGGGTCAATAGCCACCCCCCATTGTTAGTACCACCCCCATATGTCCAAAATATTGGGTCTAGTGGTTCATTTTGTCCCGCTATCCATTAAAAAATATATCTACCTTGGGAAGGAGTGTTGATTTGGTCAGGATCGACCCTGCCTGATCTCCTTTTCTCATTGTCGCTCCCTTATATGTTGGGGAGAGCCTAATCATATTCCTTGTTTCCCACACCGAACATTGCTCACATGGGCATAAGAGATTTGGTAAGGAAATACCTACATAAATGGGTCATGTATATATGGTACAAACTCAATGAATTAAACTATGATCATTCACCATAGTCACTACAATACGTTAAAATGAAAATTGGTTGGGACTTCAAGTCTTAGGTCCGTCAACCTTTTCAGCCCCCCTGGCACATGTTCTCATTTAGTATTGTGCAGTGCGGTATGGACTCCATGTCCTCATTCACGTCAGGCTATTGTTTCCACGCCACACATATCCCCTTGATAAATCCCTCCTACATCCCGCATCCTTGTTGCATGATGTAAAACTGCACTGTATCTTCCAGAACTATGTTTGTTTTGATTCTCATCCTCATGGGATAATTAGAACCACCCAGACATTTAGACTTTAGATCTAGCCCTATTTCATAAAAACATCCTCGTCTTTCTAGTCCCCTTATTCTAAGTTCCATGAGAGGAGGTATATGGGGTGGTATGGACTCCATTTCCTCATTCATGTCGGGTTTGTAATAGCCACTCCACATACCTCTCCCCCCCCCCCCGAGAGCTCTTCCTTCCCCTATTATTCACTCATCTTTTCGAGTCATCTTTTCTGGAGTTGGGCCCAACCCTCTTTGGTAGTACCCCAATGTGTCTAGTAGCACTCTGTTTTAGGACCTAGAGTGTTGGGTTCTAAATAGAAGTGTTATTTCCCATGTTCAGGCTTCATGTTCCAATTCATTTGGGATTTCATCATCTTTCACTTTTAAAAGGACCCCTGAATGACATGGATTCTAGGACCCATTTCTCTCCTACCGCCTTGGGATAACATCCCCAAGAATTTCGAATGGAAAATTAATACATGTCCCATGTTGTGAATTTGGTTATCGGTCGACACTCATTTGTTGTTCCAATCTCAGGTCACACGATGTGGATGTTGTGTTTCGAACACGGTTAACTTTTATCCTCCATCTTCTCACCACCCCTATCCGGCCTTAAATATTGGTTACAAGATTCACATCCGTTTCCAATCCATCGTGACCATGTGGAATTTGGACACTCTTTTTATATTCCTCAGTGCATGTTTTCATGTTAGGAGGACAAATCCATGGTGAGGCGTCATTCGGGTATCTACACCGATTTCCCCTTTTCGTGTATTCCAGGTGTTGAAAAGACCTTATCCACCCTTATTTCCCACATCAATCATAGATCACGTGGGATTAGGGGTTTTTTCATGGTTTTCACCCATTTGATACTATATAACTTCTAAATGTATTGTGCTCTATGACCTTAAAAATAAGATCTTTTTGTATCCGTACTGCAAGACGTAAAACTGCACGACACTCCTAGAACTACGTACAGCTAGACTCTCATCCTCATGGGATACGTTGGAACGCCCAGGAATCTTGTCTTCAAGTCCAGCTCTGGTTCCACTAATTACCTCTTCTGTTCAGCCTTTTGGCCTAGACTTTCATAGGATTTCATGGTGTGGTATGTGCTTATGTCCCCATTCACATTGGGTTTTCAATATCTACACCATGTACTCCTCTTTTAGGAACTAGTCACTCCTGCCTTTCATCTCGAATGATGTTAAAATTCAATCTTAGAAAAACATATGGCGTGATTCCAATACTCATGGGATACATAGGAACACCCATACATCTCATCTTCGGGTTCATCCCCACATTCCCTCACCTTTTCCCCCCTTGGACTGATGTTTCTTTCCCAGTATTGTGTGTGGTGTGGGGTGGAATCAGTGTCCTCATTCACATTGGGTATACTTTATCACGCCATGTGTATTACCCTCCAGAACCCCGCTCTTATTTATAAATCATAGTCATATGACATTAAACTATGCTTCCTAGTCCCACATGACTCTAAATTGTTGCATCTTTTCCACATGATGTTGAAGTTCATGGGTTGGTCCTATCATACAACCCAAAACTATGACATTATAATCTAGGCCACATGACAAAAAATGGAACCACATTGTGATTTACTCACTCAAGGGTACATCATGTTTGGTAGTGGATATCCACCATAACAATTTTCAAAGCCTAAATATGGCTTGATTCTTATAGAAACGCTTGGATTCTTCGTGTAACACCCCAAACATATTAAGGTACATTTATCTTAAATACATTCCATTCATTAGGTATCCTATTTTCATAAAGAACTTAGTTTCTTTGAAACAACACTTTTTTATTTAATAGATAGTCATAACCTGGCCTTTAAACATAAATTGTCTACTTCTATGTTTTGAATTTCTAAAAATGGTCCTTTACAGTTGTGACCTGTAAGTCATTTGGGTTCTGATAAAACCAACTTGATTTTTGATTAATAGTAACAAAGCCTTATGAATAGTAATATTAATAGTAATATGACCCTTATGAATATTAAATAATGATAATATTTTATTTTAATAAGGCAATAAGTGTAACACCCTAGGTAAATAAAGAATATGTCATTTTCACATTTATCCATATTTTTGAATAAAATATTAATATTACTTTAAAGGGGATGTTATGCGTGATGGCATTCCCAATACACAACAACGAGTTTCTTGGGAATCTTAGGTTGCACTCTAATAATAAAATAATATTATTTTAAATGGTAGTTAACGCCTAGCCGTTGTATGGGAGGTAATGAACTGAACTAACTACAAAATGATTATATATGTTGGTCAAATATTTTTACTCTTTACAATAAATTTTAGAGTATTAAAAATGCGAATGAATCCCATTTTAAGTGTAAACATTCTAATATTCTTTAAAAGGTCGATTAACCGCCTTTTTATGGAGAACCTCTTTTAAATCCACTTTTTGACAATTTTATGTGTTATATTTGACAAAATAAAATTCTTCTTTGGAATCGGGACATCAAAATTTACTTTGTGAAAATTTTTGGTATTTTTCTGATAAAGTTCATTTTTTAATGAATAGTGAAAATGTTGTATTTTAATTCAAAACCACTTTTTAATCTAATTTATTTATATGATTAGATTATCTTTTGAATTGTTTTTAAAGTGAAATTAGAATATATTTTTACCATTTAATCCAATAGTGGTCGTTGGAATTAATTTCACTTTGAAATTGGACTTAAATTAGTGTCAATCTTTTGATATATATTGTTTCATAAAAACACGCTATTTGTCATGACAGCGAGAATTAATTATTAAATTAATTAATGTAACTTATATGATTTTAATGTTGTAAAATATAATTCATTTTTGAATTTGGAATATCAAATATATATTAGGGTGAAGTTTTGGTATTATTCTGAAAAACATCAATTTTTTATGAATAGTGAAACCACTAAGTGGTACTTAAAAGACTGATTTTTCCTTTAAATGAAACTTTACCACTTCTGTGTTTTGAATTTCAAAAATCCGACATACATGGTTGTCATTTGGAAGTAAAATTTGGTTCAATGTGATTAAAATATTTTTTTGGCGAATAGTAACTTTTATGTTTTTAATCGCGATTAGAGGTAATTAGTGTAATTTAAGGTAAAATTAATGTTTGAATAATATGAAATGAACTTGAAACTTCTCCTAGCCTCATTGGATGTGTCATGGATGACCTAGAAAATCCATGGGTCAACTTGGGGACCCCATGGAGCCACTTTGGTTGGAAAATGACATAATTACCTTTTTATTTAAAGTTAAAATTAAAATGTCACAAACATGAGATGTTTTACTAAAACAATTTTTAAATGGGGTTATACAAGTCATTATTTTGTCTATAAGTATTCATTAGAAATATAAAACGATTTCCTACATCATGATATTTTTTTATAGTGTTTAGACATTAAATAAATTAAATTATTTATGACATCATGATGATACAGCAATTACCTCATTTATAAGGGGTTTAAATAAAATGATAAGATAATGTTAAAACTATAACTTAAACTTGTTAAAAACCTATTTTATGGGTGTATTTCTAAACCTTAACACCTTATCCTATAAATATATCATTTTGGGTCCTTTTAAATCCGAAAATAATTTTATAATAAAGTAATATTTTATATCTTTCCAAGAGTGCCCTCCTCTCCTCTTATAAAAGGCCCCCACCTCTACCACCTTACACACACCTCTCAAGCCTTTGGCTCGGCTAAACTCTGCCCATTTCATCTCTCCACATTCATCTCTTCATCATTGAAGCCTCACTTTGGGCAGAATCTTTTCCAAGGAAGCCTTTGAGCTCAAATCAAAAGAAGTTACCCGATTTAAAGGTAATGTCTTCCCTTGTGTTCTTTTGTTTTATTTTGCTTCTCCAACCCCCTAAACTATTTTTATTATTATTTTTGAAACAACAACAGTATATTCAATATACTATAATGTTTTTATGTGAAGGATTCGAGCTAAAATTACACACACCTTCGTCTAATGGTTAAAGAACATACTCTTTCTGTGGATGGCGAATTACTGCCTCACGAAACGATGATTGTTCAATATTCTTTTAGCACCTTCAAAGGTGGACATTAAGATGTCACTATATTTATATATTATATATAATATTTTTATGTTTTCCTTAATCTTCTGTATTTTTCATTTATTTCATACCTTTATGGTTTCCATTATGGGTAAACGTGATATCTTCATTTTAGAAAGTGCAGATTACCGCCCCCTCAAAGTGATTTGATTCGTTAATGCCATATGTGGGACGTATAAAGATGGAATTAATTTTATTACATATGTTATCATACTTGAATTATAACATATCTTCATATAATTATTATTTCATTCCATTAAATACAAAGAAAAAAACAAATGAAAGTAGTGTTCATGCGTATGTACGGCTTACCGTCTCCATGAACGGTACATTTCATTTCTTATCTCCAAATGTTATGAACTATTATAAGTACATATATATAATGGATATATATGTAATATATTACATCTAAATGATGTATATCATTCTTTAATTATAATATATATATATATATCTCATTTTGTTTTAATTCCATTAATATGACAAAAAATGAAAGTAGCGTTCATGCGTACGTACGACCTACTGCCTCCATGAATGGTGATTTTAATTTTTTATCTCAAAATGCTATGGAATAGTATAAAATGAATATATACTGGATATATATGATATTTAATACATAAATACTATTCTGGAGATGATTTACCTAGAACTACATGGAAAATTCTTTTCCAACAAGTTCAATTTTTACTCATGTACTGAGCATTGACAAAAACATCTCATAAGAACTCACTTTATTAATCAATTATTATAACATTATAATATGTGATATTAAATGAATAATAATATTTAAAGGAGGTCCTTAAGAAATTATAAATTGAAAAAAATTTATTATTCATGAGATTAAAGAATGATTGAGTCATGTCGAACACGAGGTAAGGGATCTAACCACTCTCTTTCTTTTAAAGTACACTCTTTTATGTCATTGCTTTTAAGCTAATATTTCTTATGATTGGGATGTTATTTTATATTAATATTACTTTACATTTTATGTTCATATGATGAGAGACCCTATTTTCTCTCATCAATCCATTTTGGAAGTTTTGCTTGGCGCCGTTAGGCTGCCGAATTTTCATAAGAGATCCAACCTCTCTCTTTCTTTTTAAGTACTCTCCTTTATGTCACTTATTTTAAGCTCCTCTTTGTTATGTTGGGAGATGTTGTTTTATATTCCTATTTCTTTAAATTTTATGATAATATGGTGAGAGACCCTATTTGATCTCATCAATCCATTTTTGGAAGTTTTAAGTGGCACCGTTAGGCTACCGAGTTTTCGTAAGAGATTTTTCATCTCACTTTTATTCCTGTGAGATTCATGCTACATTTTCCAATATTTCCTTTTGAGTGGTGTATGTACTCTAAATTATTCTACTCTTTGTGTAACATACTTTCGTTTATGAGTATTTACATCAATGTTGTATAGTCCTTCTTTCATGGGGTATACGTTTCAAAAGTTACCCAAATCGGTAAGGGAACCTTTCACCCTCCTCTTTTTAAAAGACTTATTTTATTATGTCTTTTAATTTTCTTCTTATTATGTGGGGATATGTTATTATATATCCTTATTTCTGTAAATTTTATCTCCAAGTGATGAGAAACCCTTTATCTCTCTCATCAACTCTTTTTCTAAAATTTGATGTGACGCCGTTAGGCTGTCAAGGGAACTTCTTAACCAAATTTTGATTTCTTTGGGTTCAACATGTAGTTATTGAATATGTCATCCATTGAATATTTGTGAATGACCTTTGATTATTTTACACTTAATATCCACTTATATTAGGTGTATTTATATTTTTCAGACATAATTATGAGATTGATTTATCCTTAATTTAAGGATACCTTCTTTACAGGGGATTTCATCTCATTTTACATTTCTATTGAGACTTCATTGTTGTTATGCACCAATTCACTCTTATATGGTTTATATACTGTCCTTTGGAATATTATATCATGAATTACTTTATTCTCATGATATTATAAAGTTCTGATTAAATGTTATTCCTCAATTATTGTATTCAAGTGTCTCTCATTTTATTAAAAACCCTTAAACTAAAATATGGTTTTAAATGTTTTAATGATTTATTCTTATAAATATTTCTCGTTAATATCAATATTTTCAAAATGGTTTTAAGGATTTATTTATATGGATATTAATGGTTTAAAATGTTAAAACCTTCAAATTGGTATGGGACACTTTGATGCAAATATCTCTTCATAAAATGTTTTAAATGGTTTCAAAAATGGTTTTTAGAATTGATTTATTATTTCAATATCTTAAAATGTTATATTTCTGTTGAAATATGGGAATGTTATATTTACTTTATGCTTAAGTTATGTGCTATGATTATGTTATGGTTCTTGGGAATTGTTTATGAAGACGGGTGGTTCCTTGATAAACTAAGGGTGGGTGAGCCCGATATAGCTCTCCAATGGATTGGGTAACGTGAAGGGGTTAAACGTTAAGGTTTCTCCGAAGAGATTTAGGGAATATACTATGATGGGTATTCCAAACGTAACCAAGAGGGTTACTCCCTATGTAAGAATGTTATGAATGCCTCAAGTTACCTTTATGTCTTATGATTTCTATGATTTATTCATGATTTTATGATGTATGTTAAAGTGATTATGATTTATGGGTAAAATATGATTTCATTCTTATGTATATATGTAATCATGTTTCCTTTCCATACTTTTTATAACCCTTACTGAGCTTTTTATGCTCATCCCATGTTTTTGAAATGTTTTTCATAGGTGAATGGAAAGGTACATGATGTGATGATAGTGTCAAGGAAGTGTCAAGAAAGAATCCATGTTTTATTTTAAATATTTTTCCGTTGATGGGAAAAAATGAATACTGTATTTTATGTAACCACTTTGTTTAAATGTGGAATGTAATGCAAGTTTCATGATCTAATTCTCTAAAACTCTAAACCTGAAAAGATCCTCAATGTGTAATCTTGTAATAACTCAAGATTAAGTAATGTTTAAGGCTGGGGCCTTATAATAAGATAATAATATCCTAATTAATTTTTCAATGTTATATGAAACTAATTATACCTTTAGAATTGTTATTCTTCGAATTAACTATGATTTTATTCAAAAATTAAATTAAAAAATATAGAAATTTATTTACCAAAAATGGAGTTCATTTTTTAATTCTACACATCGAAAAATGGTTAAGGTGAATTTTGGGGATTTTTCTAAAATACTTGAATTTTTCATGAATAGTAAAAAACGGTTCTGAGTTTTTAGTTGCTTAATGACATCATAATGGTGTAATAATTAAATATAAAATTATTTTCTACTTTTGTGCAGTAACATAAGATATTTGGTGTCCCAGTCAGCTAAAACTAGAGTGAAATACCATGGGCATGCCCAAGGTTTTCCAAAAACCACTAATAAGGTGTCCTTTTAATTAATAAAAAACTCCCTCTCATTTACTATAAATACCCAATCAATACCTTCTTTTTTGTTCATTAAAAACTAATTATCCTAGACGATATGGTATTATTACCTCCCTAATATTCCTCCCAAGGTGTCCTCAATCCCCCAAGGTCTCAACCTTCATGTTTTCGGAATTACTCTTCAAGGTAAGAGAATCTACCACCCTTCTATTTTCTTAAAGATTTCATTTTATGTTTTATCTTTTCTTTTCAATTAGATTATGTTGTGATATTTCATTCCATATTTTCATTTCTGTATATATTATGTAAGGGTGATGAAATTTCCCCTTTTTCTCATAAAACTATTTTAAGAAATTTATAGTGACGTCGTTAGGCTGCCAAATTTTTGTTAGAGGTTTCTCAATTTTTCTTCTATTTTGAGTTATTTTATTTTTTAATTCTTTACTCATATACCCTAATCCAAATTATATGATAATTCCAATACATTACATTAACTGGAATTATATTATTCTAATGGAATATTTTTTCATCATATCTCTTTCCCCCTACACTTATACTAAAAATGAAAACATCATCCGAGATGTGTTAATTTATCACAGTCAAGGACGAAAGGTTCTCAATTTTCATTACCGTGTTAAATTATGGTCATGAAACAATTTTTATAATTGAACTAGATCCAAATATATTTATTTAATAATATTAAAGTTATCTAATCCCTACACGCTAATAATATAAAATAATAATACAAAGCAAGTTCATTATGAATAAAACTGCCGAGTTAATCCAAACGTTTGTAATTAACATTTAACTAATGATCCATCATCTTATTATATAACCCAAAATCATTATAAGATAATTTATATCTCTTAAATATCATTAATAATATATATTAACAGTTATGTATGTTTGACCACACATCAAACAAACTTCGATTCATGAATACAATTAAAGTCACAAGAAAATCAAGGAAGCAAATGCTTCCAAAATAATAAAATTGTACCTCTTAAACCCATACAAAGGGGCATGAATGAACCTAATAAAGTTATACCAAATCAATTAATTATATAGAAGGTTCTATAATTATTAATTAATCATGATAAATTTTATTATTCAGGTCATTAAAACTAACTAAGAAGACACTCGAGCATAAGGGAAGGGGTTTCTCATCTAACTTTCATTTCCATGAGATTTCCATTATTTGCCACTTATTTATTGTATGTTGTGTATTGAGTATAGAATATTGATATATATTATCATGGTTATCTTTATATTCATGTAATTTTGTGACTCATTTGTTGGTAATTAGTTTTTGTCCATATGACTCGATTGATTACAACATGGTAAGGGATTTTGTCTCAAATTCCATTTCATTGTCAGTTACTCGGTATTGTGCACCTAATATTTATTATGTGGTGTATACACTGCCCATTTCAGATAATTTTTCATTTGAAATTTTAAATATATTATATATAAAAATTATTTTTTCATGGATATCAGTAGTTTATTAATCCATATACCCTTTTACATACGGTATTTATTTGGAATGTTATTTAAACTACAGAAATATTGATGAATTTGTATTCCCAACTCTATGAGGATATTGAGAAGGCTGATGATACTTGTATGAAAACTATTTATAAAGAATTATATGGACTTGAAATGGTGGTTGGGGCGCTATATAGACCCTTGATGCATCGCCAAGTCTCATGAGACAAATTAGTTGGTGACAAACCCTTCGAGTTTGTTTCAAAAAATCAGACAGGTTTCTACCCACAGAACTAAAGCATTTTAATGGTATTATGGCATCGTGTAGTAGATATGTGACTTCCAATTAATTATCGTTATCTTTATTCATTACCAGTTATTACTGTCCATGAGGTTTTCACTATGAAAAAATCTATTGATGCAGTTTCATTCTTAGTATATTAATAGAGTGAGTTTTTTATTTATTCACTATGACATATTGATAATGTCAAATTCTCTATGATTAACTTATTATTGAGTTAATTATTCCTATATTTTTAACCCTTATAGAGTATTTTAGATCAACCATTTCATTTTTTACCTTCAACAGGTTATGAAGAGAAGATCATTAATTGAGTTTCGGTGGATGCAGTTTTTAGTTTTTTTATGTATTGTATTTCGTAACCTTTCCCAGTGTATTTTGAGTTACATATATGTATCTAGTTTTTTCAAGACAACTAAATTGATCATTCCTTAGAGATTTCATTCCTTATAACCATTCCAATATATCAATTATTTCACCAGCTATGGTCTAAAGGGGTCGGGGTGTTACACTCCGTCCTAGGTTTATCACTTCACAAAAAAAAACACCCACATCCATCCTAAAGAAAAAACAAGATCTATCTAATGAAACTTCTTTTGGTGCATGGGATAGAGCTGAATGACAATATTGTCCTTTTACTAGGTACCCTACTATTCCACTTCTAGAACTACCTCTATCTTGATTCCCATTCTGATGGGATACATAAGAATGCCCAACCACTTTTCCATGGGCCCAGCCTGGCTTTCACTTTTGGTCCCTCAACATAAAAAACATCCACCGAGGATATTTGGTGTAGTGCGGACTCCTTATATCCTCATTCATGCTGGGTTTATTTCTACTAAATCACATACTCCCTTTTTAAAATCTCCCCTTTCACTCTCTTTCCTACTATATGATGTTAAATTACACGAGTCCACATATCATCGACGCATGACATTAAACTGCGGTTATATCCTGAACAAGTTCAGGATACCCTATGTTAATTATGGTATGCATTAGCTTCATAAACAAAGAGGATTACCCGTATCATCATTGGTCTCTGACCATGTTGTTTTTGTAAACTACATTTGTCTTGATTCCCATCCTCATGGGATAAGTAGCGATGCCCAGGCAATTCGCCTTGGGCCCAGCCCCAGGTCCTCTAAACTATGTGAACCATCTAAAATGTACGAAATTTAAACTACATGACTTTCATCCTTATTTGTATGAGGTAAAACTATAGATAATTCTAGGTCCTTTCCAAAGAGGTCATGTTCAGAAGTAAGTTTGATCCCTGATCAGACTGAGGCATCCACCTAATGTGTTTCCACCACGGTGTCATAATTTCAAGAGTGTTAGGCTCTATTCAAACAACCTGTCACTCCAATATCCATGATTTTCATACCTCTTATATGGACCCTCATTTCCTTTCACATCCAAAGGAACCCATTAATAGTACAGATGCTCAGCCTATGGCTCACCTACTATTCTAGGCCAACATTCCGAAAGACTAATGGATGACATTTTGAGTCAGGACCTATATTTTGAACATAGTAAGTGGTCAGCCCTCATTTGTTATCCCCATTTTATGCTAACAAAATAGATATACTGTGTTTCAAACTCGATCAGCAATTATCCTTCATTTTCACACCATCCCTATAGTGTTTTGAATTTGGGGTATCGCGATTCACACCATCCACTCCCCACTATTCAGATTGATTCTAAAGCCTTTGGGGTTACCCCGCTCATGACCTAGGGCACATTAGAAAAATTAAAATTCAACTACTCTATGAACATCATCCTCTAGATAGGCCACCCTCTTTCTTCCCAGAAATCTGGATTGGTTTTTCAAACCCTAGATTCCCAAAGCATGGTCGACACTCTCATACTTAGATGGAATAATGAAGCAGTCATCCCTTGTTTCTCACATAGGGCACGACCCATGCTATCTTAGGGACTAATCACTAGACATTTCACAAATGTGAGGGAAATGAAGTAAACCCAAACAGATAATGGTACTCATGCATGTATCCAGCATAAACGATCAAAGAATGAAAGTATGTTAAAAGGTTTACAGACATTACAACACCCAAGGATCGGCCCCTCCAATGGATGGGTTGAACTCTTCAACAGAGCATTCTAGCTCCCCCACTCTTTGTCTTGTAGTATCCAGGATCCTTTGTCACATGTTTGGATCCCACTCCTCCTCATTGGCAATGGGGTTTAGTACATCAGCCGCGATATGGGCCTGCTCCTCGTTGGTTTGGATGATTTCCATCTCCTCAGAGGCTCGCTTCATCCATTGTTAATCCTCCACCATTTGGGCCTTTAGGAGTGACATGAGCTCTGATTGTTCATTGAGGAAAGATGAGTACTCATTCAATTGTGCCTGCAACCGCATAATGTCACTTTTAGCCTCTTTGACTATCTTTATGTTCACTAATATTTTATCTTCCTCGCCCACACCAAGTCCATGATCAAGATCCCGAATCTTCTCCACTATGAATTCCCGGATGATCATATGAGGACGTTGGCAATCCACTCTTCTAGTTCATATTTCACGTAGCTGGGAATTAAGCCTCCTCATCTTGTCTATCCATTGGGCTAGAGAGGTCTCTATAATCAAGCACTTCATCAGCTTCCATGAATTGCGACGAACAATTTTGCTATACTCTTCATCAGAAGTCGTCGTCTCCTAGTCCGTAGGGTTGGAAGCTTCATATACAGAGAATGACTCTAAGAAATAATTAGAAGGATATTTATCTGGTGTCTGGTTTGGTAGGTCATAACGGATGTCGGCCGATTGTTCCACATCGTCAGATTCCACCTCAATGATTTCAGGATCAGTCCTACTGACAGTCCCAACTTGGATCAAGAGTGATACAGTTTGGTCAGTTCAAGCATTCTCTTCTATGAAAAATAGATTTCCCTTACGAAAGGCAGTTCCAGGAGCTCCATCCGACCTCGCTAAGGCATCCCACGCTATTTGAAGAACTGTGCAAGTAAAAAGTTCAAAGGCATCTGTTAACCTAATCAATGGAGGACAATTAAAAATTTTGTAAAGGAGACTTACAGAGGTCGAATAGTCATTCTTGATCCTGAGATGTTTCTATTGGGACCCTGAGGCATGGTCCCCCATATATATTCGGGATGTTCAAAGGTTCTTGGAGGACCCCCCCTGGTGTCGTGGACCTGTTGGGCAAGATAATCACTATAGATGTGGGTGCAGGTCCCAAAGTTCCCAAATCAACATCTATTATTGGGAAAGAGTGGGTATGACGTATGAGGCCCTCTTGTATAGGTCATATGTTAGTTGAGAAGTCCTAAATGACCCAGATGAAGACTATGGGGATGTGGATTAGGGTTTACCTCAAGGGCCTCTGCAAACTCTTCCAACTCCGGGTATGAGTTTTCGACCTCACCAACCTCCAGAGGGCTCCCTCCATAGGCCTCCTCCCCCCAGGAGGACTCTTTTGATTCTTTCGTTAGAGAAAATATCCCTCTCAATTCGGCAGCCAACAACTATGGAGGGGTTGTTCAATCGAGTAGCACCATTAATCGATCTGTCATTGGATGCGGAGCACCCTAGGAGTACACAAAGTCCTCCATCTTGGCAAGGTACTACTCCCCCTTTTCCTGGGATACTGTGAAGCCATCCCTGAAAGAACTGATCCCCAAAAAATCCATCTCGAGATGATTCAGATGTTGCCACATCTCGGATCGGTTGAAAAATTGTCTGATGAAATCCCAGATGTCCAAATCCTCTGGGAAGACAGAATTATCGGGCATGTCTATGTGGAATAGTCACTTCCCCAGAGCCTGGGTGGGTATCCTATGGAACCCCCTGGGTGGCCTCCCCTCTAGATAACTATGCTCCTCTAGGACCTTCGTGTCCTCTTTGGCCTCCTGTCTCTCAATTATTATGGTACATACCGCCACTCTATCCCTACCACCACGGGATGTCCTCACCACCTTCCGGCCCAAACCTCAAGGTTGGGGAGGCACCCCGTCACTAGAATGTATGGTCTGTTGCTTCAGCATTTCCCCTAGTTAGGCTACCTTCTAACACTTTCCATACTTGTTCACCATCCCATAGATAGTATTGGACAGAGGCACCTCATTCCACATCTTCCTATCCTCTCAGGTGAACATGAGCCCCATTTTCCTCATCAGACATGGGTGATACTTTTGTCGCACTCTCAAGTAAACCTATGGGGTGAGCCTCTGCATACATCTGAACTGCCTCACAAAATAGTGTGAGGTGTATGGCTCACAGAGAGGCTCATGGTCGACCCACACCACTATGAATCCACCCTAAAAGGCCAAAAGGTAGGGCCAATTCTCCTCCATTATCTACCCATCATCAATGAACACACCTGTTGGAAGTGGGAAAGGGTGGAAATCGAACTCATCTGCCTTCCAGACCCGATTCTATATTAGCGGTATGGTCAGCATGGTCAGAAAACTTCGTACCACATTCAGAATGGCTAGTTGGAAGTATGATCCTATAGGAGAAATAGGGTTCAAATATTCATACACAACCCTAATATGATCTGCTATCAACCCATATATAATATGGAATAGCATGCATACCCTCTATGGATTCTTCCCTTCGTCGATGTGCCATAACACCATATACCACGTGGAGAACAATGAGATCCCTAGTTTGTCCATCTCCCCTATCTCCAATGTAGATGCCATGATGAATGTGATTAGTCGTGACCCATGTTTTTGTTACTTACTAGAAGAATCCAACTGCAAAATAAGTGTTGAGATTAACACAGGAAACCTAACCATCGATCACTGCTCAGTACTGATACTAAATCCCCATTTCTTTCACTGGATATCATCCATGAGTCACCAATATGAGTGCTCATTTCTATGTGGAACCCCCTTCAGGCATGTCTGAGGCCTCATGGGAAACTTTCCATATTCAAGAGAATTCAAGAATTTCTTGAAACACCACTTAAAGTGTACATCCCTCACTTATTTGTTGTCTGCCCCTGGCACTAGGTCCATAAATTCCTTTTCTAGTGGTGAAATATACTATGGGTCCTCCCATGTATTCGCAGTGAGGAGGAACTCATCATACATCGCCCCCAATATCAGAACCTGCAAGATTTCGTGAAAGTCCCAAAGGTTGATACCAACCTCCCCATGGTGAAGATGGAAGGTATTGGTCCTTGGTGACCACTTACTCATCAACTCCAGCATTAGCTTCTTAGTCTAGTTAATGTGGAATTAGGAAGCCCATGCCATTTCATATAGTCCCACTCACCTCATCTCCCCTCGAACTCCCCGCACGAGGCGCATACCCAGTACGACCATACCCAGTCGTCCATGAAATTGCTTCCGTGGCACAGGTCCCACTCATCAGTCCACCCCTTCTCTGAGTTCCCTAAGGCTACCTTCATAATGGTGTGTTACTATGGAGGAGATACCTATGGTTTCCACACCTTTCCATAGATGTTTTTAATATGGTTGTATAATCAATCGACGTTGATGGGTGTGAAATCATCCAAAGTATGGCCATCAGCCACACTAAACCACTAGTGCTATCACGACATACTTCTGAACCAATATGTTGGCTCATCCCTGCTCACATAATGAATTAAGACGTCGTTCCTCTGACTATATCCATATAAAGGTAAACTCTTGAAAAAAAGGTATTTCTTCTGAATCTCTAATAGCAGCTCCGCTAGGGACTCATGATCTAAATGGCTCCACACATACTCATTAATGCCCATGTTATTTTTCATTTCTTCCCTCTAGGAAGCATCCACAAGGACCCCCTAGCATATTTTTGATGGATCATTCAGTATTCAATGTTTTTTTTAATTTATTCTATGATTGTAGAGCTCGATCTCAAATCTCAATCACAAAGCTCGATCGTAGAGACAGATCACAGAGCTCTACCACAAACCTCACAGACAGAGGTCGCAGAGCTCACACTCTCATAGTCTGAAGACTCGATGTATTCTGCAGAGAAGAAAGGCTTGATTAACAAAGAGTGATCGTAGAGCATTCTTATCTTTTTGAATCGAGAGCTTAGGCATGAATACACAGAGATGAGAAAGGTAACAATAGGGGTCAACCTTCACTTTTTATCGGTGATGACCACACTTGATTCACAAAACATCTAGCCGTGGAGAGCATTACGGCGCCCTCAACCAGCGTGTCACCTTTCTTCATCATGATCCTGCTTCACGATCTTGCTTTGCGATGGGCCAAAAAAATTTGGTGATTGACCTTTATAATTAGACTCTCATTTTCTCCTCAACTCCAATTCTGAGGGGGGGGGGTATTTGTTGGTGCCAAAATATGTGTAGAGTAAAATGGCACAAAGAGAAAACCAATTCCATAGAGGCTGCCTCATGAAGCCCATTTGAGGATCTTCTTAGCACAACAGCATTTACGGAGCCCCAAAGCACTGCGGTCGACGTGAAGCTGAATCCCCCTTTACAGTCAATGTGGAGTAAAGATGCAGGATTCTCTATGGTTATGACACAATATACCAAAACCTTTGCATCACAGAGGGAGCTGAATCGGCCTCCGTAAGCCTTTTGAACTTGACAGAAGCCTTATCGAGCACCACGAATAGAATCCATGAGAGCTCCATGATGAGGAAAGGTTGAAGGTCAAATACATGGTTACGATGAACATGATGCAATCTGTGGCCAATTGCTGAGCACCATGTGGCTTCTCACTGAGGTGTCCCTGCTTCGCACCCCCCCCCCTCACCTATAAATATCATGCTTTCCTCAAGCCCAAAGGATGGATACCCCGACCTTTTTCCTTCTCAACTCTCAAATCACAAAGCAACTTCTTCTCTGTGAAACCATGAGAAAAATGAACTCTTCCAGGTACTTGATCATTGCGAAGTACCCTTACCTTATCTCAAATACAACTCCTCTTCAAGTAGGGATTCCATTCGCAAAGCCCATGGGCCAACACAAAGGAAAGAGATCCCTAAGGCGACTCAGGTCTTCTCAAATCACTCATGCTTCAAGAAGTACCTTCAATGCACATGTAAACCATATAATAAGGTAGGATCACTATGCTTCGCAAATAAAATTGCTTCGCAGTCCCATGCTTTCCAATGTATGCTTGCATCGTGATGTCATGCTCCATGAAATATTTTTCACTTCACAAACCACCATTCATATGCACCTATGACCTATGCCTAGGATAGTCTATTCCACTTCACAAAGCATACCCCTTGGAAATGTTCCTCCATTTTGAAGAGCACCAGATCTTCCCAAGGTCCCTTCCTGTGTACCCATTTTCATCAGAAACCCTTCTCTCGTACAACCCTCCAGGTTTGTAAAAAGTGATTTCAAGGTCCCTTAGGCAGTGTATTAAATTTATTTTCATAGCCTCAAGATTTTTCACAAAGGCATGCTAATAGAAATTGCTTCTTCACAAAGCCACACTAACATTGGCCCCTCAGTGGATCACTCCACAACACCACCTCACCATGACATTACTGATCCATCCTGTTCTCCAAGCGTAGGTGGGTATTAGTTATGTAAGTCCTTGGGGTGTGGACTGAATCCACCTCATCCGAGCTATAAGACATTAAACTGAAAATTGCCATAATTTTCATCACATGGCGTTAAATGGTGGCCTCACCCCATGAAACATACACAGAGCGCCCCACCTCGGACATTACCCATGCCCACTCGTCTCCACGGGAGTGATATCCTCCTCACAAGGAATGAGATACTCTTTATTGGAGTGATGTATGTCTATGGGGAAGGGAACCCATCTTTTTGTAAGCCCCTAGCATTTATTGTGGGAGGTAGCATCCTTGCTCCTCCTCTCTTATTCCATGTCAAATACTAGAAGAGAGATGGGCACCGGGACCTCTGTTATCCCATCACTCTCCCTCTGGTATTAGTCTCCATCGGGCCTCTATCCTAGAGTAAGTCCCAATATCCATCTCCCTGGGCCGCTAACTATGCATAAGACCATGTTTCCTCTTTGGGATGATAACCCCGCATAGGCTCATTATTCCTATTTGGGCCACTAGCCAAAAGTAAGCCCCACTCCACTTTCCACAGACGCACCATTCGCGACATGATCGTGAAGTATTTTATTCCTCTAGTTTTTCACACTGAACATAACTCACATGGACTTAGAGTAAGTATTGACCATGACATCCTTCCTGGGCCACCTTAGCATGTATGACCCAAACTATACTGAACCGTGTGGACTTTGATCCTTGACCCTATCAAACCATGGTACGTAGGAAGCCCTATTGAGTTTCAATCCCAACACCTACATGTCCCGAACCATTCACATAGGTTCACTTTAATCACACAGGATGTTAAACTATATGCTTCTGAAATACATGGGCTTTGATCCTTGCCTATATTCGATCAAGGTATGTAGGAAGTCACCCTGAGGATCAATCACTACACCTACTTTTCCCAACCCCTTTATGTTGATTCACCTTCATCCCACGTGATGTTAAACTATATCCATTATCCCGAACAATGTGTAATTTGATTATTGTCCCCTAGGCAAGATATGTAGGAAGCCTCCATGAGGTTCAAGACCAAAACCCATCACTCCCAACCACTCTACGTCGGTCCACCCTCGTCATTCATGACGTTAAACTGTATGCCCCCTTTCTTCCCGCATGATGTTAAACTGTATGCTATCAAACTATGTGGGCTTTGATCCTTTTATCATAGGTGGGGTACATAGGAATCCTCCCTGAGGATCAACCCCAATAATTGGTAAGCCGTTGGAAACCAAGTCAACAGTAATCCGTTGTCAACCCCAACCAGCGGAAAGCTATTGGAACCCCAGATAGTAGTATGCCATTGTCAACCCCAACTAGTAGTAAGCCATTATAGTCCTCAGTCATCAGTAAGCCCTTGTCAAACCTAAATAGTGGTAATATATTCAATCCCCAGTCACGGGGAAGCTGTTGTCAACCCCAAACATTGGTAAGCTGTTGGAACCCCAACCAGTGGTATGTTATTGTCAACCAAACCAATAGTATGCCATTGGAACCCCAATTGATGGTATGATTTTTAGTCCTCTTTCTTGGGATGCACATCTCTGGTCTGCCCCCCTGGTATCAGACCAACCCAGGCTGCTAACCATGTATAAGTCCCGGTATTTCTTTGGGCCACTGTTCTCTACATACACCTTAATTTCATTCCCAATCTCAAACTACATGGAATTTTATTACCTTTTACAGTGATACGTAGGATACCACTCTGAGGTAGAATCCCACCACCCATTTCTCATCTTAATCTTCCCCTTTAGCCTTTATATTTTGGGAATTTCATGCCCCATCACAGAGGTTATACTCCCTATGGATTCCATTCATGTGTCCATTCTCATGGGTCACCTGCTCAGGTGTCTCATCGCCCAACCGAACTATGTGGACTTTGATTCCAAGCCATGGGTATTTGTAGAAGGTCTCTTGAAGGCTCCAACCCAACATCATTGTCGTCCTCACATCGGTTTTGACTCATTATCCATCCACTTTCAACTATCCATATCCATCCTGATTCCTACCCTAGCTTCCACATCCCGGTGAGATCTTGTCACCCACTTCCTTGCTACTCCTCGAATAAGTTGGGTAACTAACCATGCGTTAGTACTACCATCAGTGTTCCCTCATGAGGTTTCACCCATCTGATCAAATCTTATCTATGTTCTGATCAGTCCGATCATTCTCTGATAGATGTTAAACTTGTGGCATACCCTGTGTCAAACATGGGAAGGTGAGTAAAACCCCAGAAACATGCATGTGTAATATAATTTTCCGCACATGACATGGGATTACTTAGGCCTCTGCGCCCTCGATAAGACTTATCATAAAGGAAAGAAACCCAGATTCATCTGTGTTCTAATGTCCAACACCCCAACGATGTCAAATGTGACTACTCCCCAAACCAAAGGTTGTTACCCCGACTAGACCCCTTGGAATGCCTAGATAGAAGAAATGCAATTAAATGGAATCCATGAAGACATGTCATTGGGAATATTTTCACAAACGATGTATTAAGTTTATAAGGTAGACCCAAACTAGGTGACAAACCCATAGGAGGAATCCAAAGAAGGAGGAACTGACATCCCATCATCCTGTTTCGATCGTGGAGAAAACATCCTAGAATTAGCGACAGTTGCCACCCGCTATTGTAAAATGGGAATGCGGGGCAACAAATAGAGCATCCTCCAAAAGAACGGATGTGAGCCCCAGAAAAAGCATCAGAAATAGTTGGTTAATAATAATCTCGATCTCCCCTCTTAGTGAATCATAAATCAAGTAAAATGGGAAGTTGGATTTCTGATTATTAATTATAATTATTATCATAATGAAAATGATATTGATTAGAAACTGGAGTGATGGAATCAATGCGCTGGTCTGATTCTGAGCTTTATATCTTTTTCACAGAATAATTGGTTTATATTATTCTGCATTGGTGCGGCATATATATTTTCATGTTTATTTTGGTATTTTCATAGAATGTTCATTTATTAAAAAATTTATATTATTAAAATGACATTATATTGAACATTAATTAAAAGTTTTGTTTTTTTTCGTAAATCATTTTCCAAATGTACATTGGACCCCCTCATTCCTTATAATCGATGGCATGTTTAAATTATTCCAAATTCTTTTGTTCTTGGAAATTAATTAGACACTGATTATATTTCCTACCTCTTTGTTTCAATTATTTCTTCATTCAAATGATCAAAAATGAATTCCTATATAGTTGGGTTGAAGATGTGCATTATATGGTTCAGGAAGGGATTGAAGTTGAATAGTAACTATGCCAGATAATTATTAGTGGAGATCGAAAATAGTTTGTAATAATTAATTAAAATGGAATCTATGGATTGGAAGGCCATATGGGAGGTGAGTATTGAATATTTTCAATCAAGTGGTCATAAAGGGAAATTTTTCTATGACATGTTTATTTAGGAGTAATAGTGCTATTTTTAAAGAATTCTTAATGACCCCAGATAAGGATATGCTTAGAAAGATGTGATTATGGGAATATCTAATGGTGGGAATATGAAAATTTGAGGGTATATCAAATATAGATGAATAATATGTCTACAAAATCTGTAGTTTAGGAAATCAATTGTTTTCTAGTTTCTTTGGATATAGTATATGGGTTTCAAGTGTATATAAATATCTAATTATTTCTAACAAAAGTATAAAAACAATATATATCTCAATCACATGACATGTGGTATAGAAGAGTAAATTCTAAACCAAAAAATAAGTATACTTGGTATGTAGTTAGAGTAAATTATTTTTCTGAAAAACAAGACGTTAATTTTCTTGTGACAGTTTCCCATAATTTTCCTAATCAACCATATTTCTTATTTCCATCTAGTCACGTCCTATATACCTCAGACTATAAGAATCAGAACTATGATCTATACATTTTGGGTATCATGAGATTTATACTACTCATGTAGGATTCTAAGGCAAACCTTGTATATCTGGATGACTCTATTCAATGATTTTATGTAGCATACAACTGGGGAACCAGTAGGTTCTGAACCCTACATACCTATTCATGAAATATTGTGTTGTTAAACCCTATAATGGAATGGTGGAGATAGTAAATAACCCAAATGTTATAAAGGCGGAACATTCCATTTATGTATAATTATATTCCACATACATTTCAAGTTTGGGTTATTTTTTTAATTTCTCCTCGCCATGGTGTTTGAATTGGAAATGTAAATAGAATTTTCTGTGTGATTTTTCTAATAAATAATGATTTCATGTTTCTCATGGAATTTGAATACAATTTCTTATTATTACTTATATATTCATGTTTTAGGTTCATTAGGGATTATAATTGTTTTCTAGAATGGAAATTATAGTAGAAATTATGTCAAACACTCCCCTGTAGACATCTTTATGATATTTTACATGTTCCTCAAATTCTTCTCATAGATTGGTCCTAATTAGTAGACATCATGGAAATAAAGAGGGGGTTCTATAAAATATTTTTAATTGTTAATCACACACCATATACTCAGAGTGAAGATCCTCCACATCTTGAATAGGGTTTGATACTACATTTTCATAATAAGGCACACATCGCCTATACTTGATATAGATTCCAAAGATCCACCACTCAAGGGGTGATGGTCCACTATCCATGGTGTCAAGAATACTCTCCCTTAAAATTAGCTTCATGAACAGGAATGAACACTCTATTGGGGTTTCATACACCAAAAACCAACTCATACCATCAATGATTTTTGGGTCCCTTACTGTTGATACCATAAGGAATGTGGGTTTTTTAATGGATGGGTAATTATGATATGTTAGGGATAGTACTCCCTTGGAAAAAACATATTCTTGGAAATAGTAAATGTTATTAAATATGTTTCTTGGAACATTCACATAGTATCTTTTAAAAATATAGTGTTGTGAACCCTCTCATTACACATATACTTCAGTAGGGATCATTTCCTCCACTATGGGATTTAGTGGTATATGGAATGAATAATTAATTCAAAATATTTGAGAATTATGAAACCTTAATATATCCTTTATTTCTATTGTGACATGAAATTAAACTAGGTTATTAATATAAGAAACATTGATCCATTCATAAATTTTATCATACCCAATTTCTAAAAAGCTATGCTCTGTGAAATATAGCATAGATTAAAAGGACATCCTTATATCCCTATGAGATATAGTGGAAGAGACTATTTAGATTATTTTTCTTATTTTATGTTACTATCTAATTATAATATTTTAGAGAAATATTTATTTGTGCTTTATTTAGGATTTGAGGGATTCTACCATGTTTTTTATGCATAGAATTCAATGTGATTTGTCCCAAAAGAGTTTGTGGGTACATATATGTTGTATATATTACATATAGTAATGGTAGTTATTAATATTGTAGGGTTTTTATAGAGCTCATAATTTGTAGACATTTATTGATCATGGGGGTCAATAATAGTGGTGGTGAAAACTGAAATTAGTTATTGATTGAAGAGTAATTTTAATAAAGGGGATAATTTTAGTGACTCATGGATATGGTATTCAGTGTTATTATCAGATAAATATTTATTATGCTATCTTTCCATTAAGGTGATTTTTGTAAATTATTTTTTCCCTTATATACATAGTATATAGTTTTTTCATTTTTATATACATTACTTGAGATGCCTGTAATATTTTACATTTGAGATATTTATCGATTGAAAATTAATATTTTTCAAAGTACTCATATAATAATGTTATTGATTATTGGTCCAAGTCACTAGACCCTGACCTATTAGTGGTGGATTTGGGGTTATATAGTTGGATTACCGTTGGCCCAAGAGGTTTCCTGATGTGTCCGGTCTCTCTAATAACTAAAATTATTCTTATACAAAAAATAAAATAACTACCATTAACATAGTACAAAATAATAATATCAATTTAATAAGTGATATAAATCAGATAATTGTAGATTACTATCTATATATCTGGTTATTTTAAAATTCGAGTGAAAAAAATATTAATTCTATTTTGAATAATTTTAATTTGAAAGAATACATTACCTACAATCGTATTCATACTAAAGTAATATTGTTAAAACTTAAAATAATAGGTTATTATCATCTTTAATTATAAATGGAAGAAAGAGATATAACCCATCTATTTATGTGTCATTCGTATTTTAAATTACTAAAAAATTTGTGCAGTGTTTGTAGAAATATTTAGGGAATCATTTCTAGAATTATAACACAATGTGGTCTACCACAGAAGGGTAATCACAAAGAGAAAGTTATTTACTTATAGTACAAATGGCTTCATGAATTAATTGTGTGAAGGGGAAGAAAAGGGTGTGACCTATGATAGGTATTTCACTATACGTAAATTTGTTTAAGGATGTTATCCTTGGCACAAAGTGGCTGTGAAAAAATTTGTGACACCACATGTGAAAATAGTAGATTTTATCCCATGAAAATAATGTTAGTATATGTTTATTTTTTTACATGTGTGACTAAACCGAGTAGAAAACATATTCCATTTTGTGATTTTATTTGTCTATATGAGTCTAATTTTTAGTGATATCAACAACATGGGAGTGTGGGATTGAATGGGTTTCATCAACAAAGTTAATAAAATCCAATGTGATATGGGTTTTGAAATGAAAATTTTAATTTATGTAAAAAACATATTGACACCCTCTCAATGTGTACTTATTTATCCACATGCATTCAAGTGTTATTATATTAGATATCTTGGGATATATGGATAAATAATAAAAATTTATAGTCTTTCATATTTTGATTCATTAAAAAACCTCTTTTTCAATTTTATTGACATATATGGATGGAAAAAGTCAGTGTATTAGTACATGTAGGATTTTTGTAATGATATTATTTATTATTTAAAGATTTATATTTATTATATAATGAAAATTAATATATTACATTATTAAAATACACAATTTTTATCAAACAAAGGTGTTACAAGTTTGGTATTGATGAGAAGAGTTCTTTGTGTTAGTATAACTATTGTTTTTGTTCTTTTAGAGGTAGTTCATTGGATTTATATAAATAAGAAGGATCATATGATTTTATAGTTACTCTAATATTACAAATCACATAGTGATAAATATTAATAGGACAAATCTGTATAAAATTGACTATATTCTAATGAAAAAAATGATAAGTACAAAGAATAAGATTACTCTCAAGAATAAGGACACATATCATGAATCTATCGAGTTACTGTATGATAAAAAACATTTTTCTAAAAAAATTATAGAATATACTTTTAAATATAGAATTATATTTTCCCTATGAATATTTATATAGATGGGAATTAGAAAGGCTAATTGGAAATAACCTATAGTTTCCAATCATAAGGGTGTTCATATAGTAAATAAGTTGAGATCATATAATTCATTTAAAATGATGATCAATTGAAGAAAAATATTAATGTGAACGTTGAATTCATATAATATTTGATCATTTAGAATAGTTTATAGTGTTGGGAAGAAGTTTCCTAAAGGATATCCATTATTATAATTATTTTAGAAGTGAGTGGATAAACTGACATACATATATAACTTTCACTTCAGTTTGAAAAAGAAATTTCATATAGAAAGAAACAAAATAAAGTATTATAAATCTAAAAACATAGAACGAGGAACTGATAAAATTAGGAAATGTAGTTAGCCCAATGATGGAGAAAATTTATACCCAACTATAGGAGAAGTATTTGAAGATAAAATACATTGAGGAGAGGATTATGACCAAAAATATAAATATTTTAAAGGCTTATGATTCCCTAAACCCAAAAATCAATACCAGTTTCTAAATATAAAATCCTTTCAAATACTAAATGAATTACAAAACAAACATGAGAATAAAATGATTTTCATTTATGTACATGGAATATAATAAATAATAAAAATATAATATGTCATGAAATTTTCATAAATAAATCATTAAGTTATATTTATAAATATATAAATATCTATTTTTCTCCCATTGTAACCATGCTAAATTGGTAAAAATAAAAAAAAGTGTGACCTGATACACCTATAAATGGGTAAAACACTTGCAATGAGAAATAAAAAAGATATCCACATATCATATATATATAGAAGACTTGATCATTTTAAAAAATTAAAAGATTAACAAAGTAAGATAAAGAAATAAAAAGAATTGAAATTTTGGATTGATATTATAATCATATATAATTTCTTAATAACCATATATGGGCAATCATGATATCATATAATGTACCTAGCAGAGAATTCCATGAGTGGTTACACCTCTAGGAGTACTTGTTCCACAATTCTTATTAGTAATATATTCCATATAAAATAAGAATGTGGGAACTATATAAACTTATAAAATCATAACATATATCAAGCCCCTCATCAAATACAATCATAAAATAGTGGATTTTGTTTACTCTCCAAATCCAAAAATATGGTTTAATGGATTCACTCTCATGGCCTATCAATAAAGTTAACTAAATATATGTGATGTATTTACAAAATAATTAGCTAGATATATAATTCCCATCCCACACATCATCAAAATCATATACACATACATATATGTACTACATGAATATGAAAACAATTATAAAAAATTAAAAAAACAATGATTAACCCATTGAAATAAAACATTAATCCAACTAAATAAAGAATATATATAGGTAAATACTCAATAATAATGGTAATGATGTTTATTTTATTCATATGGTAGGGAATAAATAGTATATGATCAAGTCAATAATTTACCCAATCAATCATGTATATTGATATCCAGTTAAACACACTTCAAATAGATGAATTTGGTATAGGTTAAAAAAATTAATGGTATATATATAAATGTTATCATTTGGATGACTTTGTTTTTTGATGATACAATGGTAGTAATCAGTCATTTCTCTAAGAATTATTTAAATTTTATTAGAGAATAAATAAATTGGGAATCAGATAAAGAGAAAAAGGATTAGTTTGACCTAGTATGGATTTATAATAATGAGATAATTCAATTGAATGTAATATAAATAACACTTAAATAAGTGGAATGTAATGAATATTGACGCAGAGGAATAATATTTCCTAGGATTATATGAAATTGTAGGAGTTTAACAAAAAACATTCCTTAGTTATTATATATTGTCATGATAGAGTAAGTATAATCTTCATAGAACGCCATAACTATACGATATTTTTAAAAATAATATTTAAACAAATGAATAATAACATAGAATGAATAATGTTTTTAAAAAAGAAATATTTATATAAATATATAAGAAAATAGAATTTAAACAATGAAAATATAATTCATATAGTTTTCAGGAATTTCTATAAAAATAATAATAAATTAATAAATTATATGAATATTTAATAAATGGTGATTAATCATTTTAAAATATTTTTTAACCCTAAAATTACATAATAATAAAACAATTATATGAAATATGTTTTATGTGGAGAAAAGATACTAATGATGATAGATATCTATAAATAATTTCTTATAAATATCAATGGAAAGGACCAGAAGTAATAAATGAAAGAGAATCTTGAAAGCATGCATATCACTAGAAAGAATAATAATAGTAAGGGGGTATAAATAAAATAATTTAATCATATTTTAAATAGGAAATACAAAAGATATAGAGTGTGTGTTTAGATAAATAGGGTATCAAGGAGCATAATTATATGAATGAGAATGAATGAGAAAGAACCCCTTTGAACAAATTATTATGTGGGCATTGAATACATATGAGAGGAGATGAGTGAAGTAATAATTAAAATGTAAATGTAAATCAGTAAGGTATACATTCCTTATTTTGGAAATAATCCATATAATATAATATAGAGTATATAGAAAAAATATTTAAAATGAGAGAATGCATGGAGAAGAAAATTCATTCCATTAAGTTATAGACCTTTTTAGATATATTATAACAACATGAATAGTTTTATTGTGTAATTTAATTACACACTATAGAACCTTATTAATTTTTATTTCCTATTTTATATTATATTTATTATTATTTGTAATTCATTTATTAGTTTTATGGTTCCCATATCAATCATTTTGGGTTGTTTTCCCCACTTTTCCAAATACATTTTGATAAAATAATTATTGTAAATGGTATTGTTCACTTATTTGATAAGCTCTTAACCATTAGGGTATTAGTCTTAATGTATTCTAATTGTAGAAAAGTCACATGCACAATAAATACTCCAATATGAATTCTCCCATTAATGTTTTTTATTAGATTCAATTATCTGGTATATATTATTATTCCTATAAAAAATACTAGTGTTTTATTATTTTATAATCACAAAAATATTAGACAATTAATATTATAATAATATATGTAAATAGTTTTTAAAGAAATTAATTAAAAAAACATAATGAAAACATAATCACTCACATAGGTGTTATAAACTAGCAATTGTATGGTTTGGTTTTGACCATAAACTCCTTATTTTAATGATTCCAAATGATATTAAACTTATTATTTATAATATTCTTGTTTTCTATTATAAAATGGATTGCTGGAAAAATTAGAATGATTGATAAGTATGAGTATTACCATTACAGCTTACCATTTGGATGTTAAGTGATCGTATCAACTTACTGTCCGTTATGTTTCACCTTAGCCTATACACAAAAACGCGTTTCCATGAGACATGTGAGAAAACATTTTCTACATCACGAGCTTACTGTAAATTGATGATTGAGCTTACTATATGTAGATAATCACCTTAATTCTTGTACAATAAACATATCAATAAAATAAATACACCTCACCACATAAAGTAAACCACTTAACCTCATGATAGTGCCCACCTTACCACTTAGGGAAAACCACCTTACCACACAATAGATGTTATCAAACAACCTAAAGGAAACTACCTGGTCGCATGATGAAATCATGTTACCATGGAAAGTTATGTGTATATTTTCATAATTTAATATACTAAATGTATCTTTATAATGTAGTGATAACATGAAGGATAAACATACAACATTAAGTCATCATCATATCAAATGTGATAATGATCTAAATCCATGAAGAGATTAAGTGAACATGTCACCTGGCCACACTAGCTAGCCCCAAAAATTTTCGTGAGACTAGAAAACCATAAATCAAGTGAAGATATGTAATAGTTTCAAAATTAGTATTGGACAATTTCAACTTTATTATGGCTAGTTTTGATTTCATTAAATTAAGTTACAATGCATTTAACAGATAATGATTATTTTCAACAAATAATTCTAAATAAGATCTCTTTAACGAAGAATATTTTATCGTGAGGAGATTGTGATAATGGAATACTAAAAAATGGAATGATACACAATGACTAAAAAATGACCAATATGTTAGTTATTTCTATGAAACTATGTTTTTCTATACATAATGTGAACCTTGTTCGATATCCTTCTAAATAAAAACTCACAAAAATATTAAAAATAAATCATCGCAGATTGAGAATGAATAAATTTATTCATTTCTAAAATCTTTTTGTTTAGGTTATGATTTAATTTTGATATGTGTATAGAAATAATATATTTATTTGTACATACTATCTCTTATTCCTAAATGGATTCTTCTATAAATATTCTCTCAAAACTCTTTTATTTCATTCCCATGAATAACTGTGTAAGAAGTCCAATATAACCTGGTTCTTTTTCATCTAACATAGAACCATGGGAGAGGCTCTGTACCAAGGCATCCTTGTGTACTATTGATTTTTAAATCCAATATTGTTTTTGGATCTTCCTATTGTTATAATAAACTTCAAGGAAGAAGAATATTTCTTAGTGGAGGGGATTAATTATCATCTTGAGATCAAACTACTTGTTTAATTTCTACTTTGAAATTTTTATTAGTATTGTTTCTTTAAAAATCAAACAATTTTTTCCAACAATATAATAAAAACTATACTTTAATCATCTCTCTAAGTCTATGTTTATTTTAAGTGTTTGATTAATTAACATTGTTTTAAAAGATGAATTATTTGAAATATATTTTACTTAAGACTAAATCATGATTATGAGAAATTATTTAAAAGGTAAAATTTAAATTATAGATTTGATTAACATTGGGTTTTTATTAAATTTATGATTTCCCCATTAATTATTTTTGCAAATAAATTTTATTGGGAACTCAATTAACCCCCTCTTTAGTTACTCACTCTGACCAATATTTAGTATCAGATGATTTTAAACTTATTTTTAATTGTGATTTAGTTGTATTTTAAAGAACATAGTATTTTATTCCTTATTGATATCAATTGAAATGATGGAATTTCCACTAATTTAGCTCCTTAAATTAATCTCACTTGTTATTATAAATGGAATATTAAAATGAAAATTCACTTAGAGAGTATGTGTTTTAGTATTTGGACAACAAGTGAAGATAACTATGAAAAACTTCAAACTAGTAGAGCTACTTGGAGTGATGCTACTAAAGAAGCATACAATAATAATATTAAATATATGGTTGATTTATAATATGAATTGGTTGAAAATGATATTAACATAATATATTTCTGGGGTACTTCCTTTCAAATTTGGGACACACTACCTATTTATCATGACAATAATTAAATTTTGAAAGAAATTAATTTAAACAATTTACCCATTAAATATGGTAAATTTATAATTAACCCTAATGAATATAAAAATGACATGTATCTTAGGTTCAAGAAGATAGTAAACATGATTAATAAACTAGGAAAGAAAATTACTGACAGGGATCGATTCATTCTAATTCTCAGGTGATATTGATAAATATGAAGTGGAATATCTTTATCACTAACTAAATCATGATAAATTATTACTCTTCATATAAAAAACATATTGGAATGTTAATGGTTTGCGAAGAAGAACTGTATGAAAACAAAGAAGAAGTGGATAATCCAAAACAAAAATATTTTTCTTTCAAGAATACTTATTCAAAACAAAAATATAATATCAATATTAAAAGATCAAGTGAAAAAGAGTCACTTTCTTACAGAGATAAAAAATTGAAAAAACATAACAGATGTTTCAAAAAAATTCTACAAAATGAATAATTTATTATAGAAACCAAATTACATTGTTATGTGGGATAAAGTAAATTGGATAAAATATTATAATAAGGATTATTTATCCAATAAAATTGTTTTGAATTAATATAAGAGAAATTTACTTATCAAAGATGAGTTTTCTAAGTCAAAATTTAATAAAAAGTATGAGGATACAAAAAATAGATAACAATGTTTATGATGAAAACTTTGGGTGCTTTATAAGATAGTTCAAGTTGATAATATTATAGAAGATAGGATAAACCTAATAAATCCAATATGTGTTTTATGGAAAACATATTAATGTAATCATTCTTGAAAATATCCTTTAAATACTTATGGTATCTGGATAGTGGCTGCTCCAAACACATTAATAGGGAATACTCATATTTCAAGAACCTAATAATGGTTTATGGTGGACATTTCACCCTTGGTGAAAATGCCAATGGGATGATAATTGGTCTTATACAAATTGGTAATTATAGTATAGGTTTAAATTATAGATTTTCATTTTTAGATGTGTTGAAGTATAATTTTCTTAGAATATCATTATTATGTGATGATGGTTTTCATGCTGAATTTGAAAATAATTCCTACATGGTTTTTGATTCAAAAAAATATTTAGTTTTTATTTGTTTGGAAATCATCAAGATTATGATGTTAATTTAGAATTATTTATTTCTAAAAACAATTATTTTATATATAATTAAAAAAACTATATTTGGAATAGAATAATTGGCCAATAAAACATTGATTCAATTAGAAAGCTAACTATGAAAGGGTTAGTTGAGGATCTCCCTAAACTAGAATTACTATATGAAACATTTTGTAGCCCATATCAAACAGGTAAACAACACCAAATATTTTCCAAATAAAAGAAATAATTTTCAACTTCTCAAACACTCTAGTGGATTCATATGGATATTTTTGGACCATTTAGTGTTTAAATCACGAACTAGCCCAGGTCGACCCTGGACCGGTCACATGATCCATTCCATGGCAAGGGCTGAGGGGCGTTCCCAATCCCCATAGGCAGGCAACTAGTGTCGGGAATCAAAATTTAATTGTTGGGAAAGATTTTTCCTATAAAAGATAAATAAATAAACAAGAATAAATATAACAATAATATTAAACTTTATCAGTCGAAAATAAATAAATAAATAGCTCAACATACCTCCATCTGACATTTCTAGCCACCTTCCAACCAATGGACGACTTTTCTCCAATAATGAGAAACTCAGCCGAGAAATCCTGAGTAAGGGAAACCAACAAATGAAATGATAAAAATAGGCATTAGCATTAAAATTTATCAGTAGGGTTTCCAAGATAAACCACACAATCCAACGTATCCTTTCCTAAAAAATCCACTAACACAAGTTTGATATAGAAATATAAAAGTAAGGTTTTCACATTTTAAAATAAGAAACATGGTTTTCACATTTAAAAATAAAACACAGAAGACATACCATTTTAAATATAATATTTAATTTTATAAACTAAACCCAAAATAAAGTATACCAAATCTAGGCTAAAGTAGAACTGGTAAAGAATTAATGGTCAAAATAAATTGGTATAACGAAAAGTAAACAATAAATAAAAATAATCCAGCAACCATGGATAATCCTAAAAATCTCTTGAAGATCCCTAGACATACTTAGTTTCGGAACCACATTCTGGTGTACAGTGAAGATCCTAATTCTATAACCAACTGGCTTCCCTAAACTGACTAATCCAGTAGCGAAGCCCACATGGCCGAAAAATTAATCTAAGGGGTAAAAAATCCTCTAATCAGGGTAGGTCAACAACTATCACTCGATCATCTAAAAGAAACCCATGATCCTATGTCGGTTTTAATAATACTGTGTAAGTAGGAGGCCCTCACATGCATGAATCATCTCACCACACTTCCCTACCCAAAACACGGACACACCATATGATATCCCATAAGGTATATCCCCCCTATAAAGGTGCCCTAAACATATATATATACATCATATCATCAAAGGTGACAACCAGGCCTTCATTACATTAAATCATTAAAACCATTTGATACCTTTTTCAAAATATTAAAGTTGTTAAATGCATATATAGTAATAAAAATGTAGTCATTTCAATGATTCAACACAAAAATTACACTAAAGATAAAAGTGCCAAACAGGCCATCAAATCACATCCATGTCGAAATCATTTTTCTAAAAACATTTAACACTCTGACCAGGAATACACAACTTCCAAGAACAAACCATTCTAAAATTTAACACAACTCTAGCCATGAGTATGAAGATCCAAATGGACATTTAAGTCCAAAGTCTCTAAAAGCATAATCCAGACATCTCCTTAAAATTGAAAGTTCCAAACATGCCTTTTAGTGGACATGTCTAAATTCATTTTCCCAAAACATCTTATCAATACTGCATTTAAACTTATAAAGCCAAACAGAAATTGTTCTTTCCAAACTCATGCCAAAGCATATTTCATGGCCAAACAAAAAAACATTAAGGAATAAATTTAAAACCATTTTAAGAACCACACAAAATACCCAACCTCATATGGAAGGAATGAAACATTTATAAAACCAAAAAATCAAGAAAATGTCAATTTAAAACACCACCTTCATTTGAAGACACATCAATGTGTCCAACTAGTGAACCCAGGGATGTGCCAACATCTAGTGGCACCCAAAACATCCAAAGAGACACTTAGATGATATATCCACAAAATACCAATTTCCTTTAAACTGTAACAAACAAAACAATTTTAAATAATTTCTTAAACAAACCAAATAGTTTAGAAATGATTTTATAAACCAGACAACTAGTTTATAAAAAAATTCTACAAACAATACAACCAATTTATAATCACATTTATAAAAAAACCAAGAAATTTTATAAAAATTCTAATCAATTTATAAACAACCTTATAAATGGACCAAACAATTTAGTGGAAACCCAGAATCCCACTTTGAGGAACAACAAAATTTAAAAAAACCTCCTAGGTATCTTAACTTGGAAAATTTACGCAATTTTCTAGAAAAATTCATTTTTAGTAGATTCTATCAAGAAAAAATAACCAATCACCTCAAACCATAGATATAATAGAAGTGCAATTAACCTTTAAGAAACAACTAAAAACTTGCAAGTGGTAGTGAATCATTTTGGAAAGGAAATATTGGAAATGACTACCTCAATGGAAAGAGATCACGAAATCTCTCAAAGAAAAGAAGAATAACCCCCTATGAACCAAACACACACCTAAAAAACTAGAAAAGTGCACCAATTACCTACTGCAGATCTAGGGCTTGGTTAAACCAAAGGAAAATATGAATTCAAAGGGGAGACGTATCGAGAGGGAGGAAACCGTGCCCCGGTGAGGGGGTAGAGGTGATGTGATTTGCACTAGAATACAGTCAGACAGTGGGGTTTGGTTCACCAGAAAGTACAGTTAGAAAGGGAGGAGGGGAGGCCAATGTTGGGGGTCAAGGGCGGAGGCGGCCTGGCCAGAGCAAGGGAAGCCAGATGCGGGCGAGGACCTAGCTAGTGGTGTAGAGGGCGGAGGGCGGAGTTATCTAGAGGCACGAGGAGACGAGGGTCATGGCAGTTGGGAGGAGGTGGGTGTTAGGCATCTGTAGGGCCAGAGTAAGGCGAGGGCAGCAAAGTAGGTGAAGGTGACTGGGCGGATGCACAGGAGGCTAGAGCAGGGAAGTGAGGGTGGTGGAGCGGGAAAGGGCAGTTGGGCGAATGCGCGGGGGGCTGGAGCAGGGAAGCGATGGAGGTGGGCAAAGGCACCATAGGTAGATGGGCATGATGCAGGGGAGGGCGACAGCCGATGGATATGGTTGATAGGCCGGTGGGGGCGAAGGGTGATAGAGGTGTGGTCAAGCATGGAGGGGTCATGAGGTGTTGGGGGTCGAGTGTAGAGCTACATCACTGCGGGTAATCGGGGGGGTGACAGGATGAGTCGTGTAGCAATAGGGTTAGGGATTTTTTTCTTTTTTTCTTTTTTATTATATTAACAATAATTATAATAACAATACCAATAACAATAATACAACTAATAATAATAATAAATATATTAAATATAATAATAATACAAATAATAATAATAATAATAATAATACAAATAAGAATAATAAGAATAATAAATAGAAATTTCCCAACACCGAGGCCGGCTATGTGGCTACCACCAACCGCACGGCGACCACACACGAGTCTGAACCCCAGTAGATATATTAAATGACAAAAAATTAATTCGGTACCCAGTACGGACATTGATGTGAGATCCCGAAGCCAAGAATTAATAAAATAAAAATTAATTTAAAAATTCGGTTGTGACAATTCTCCCGACCACATACACTTTTTATCCCTAGAAAGTCACCAAGTCGAACAAAATACAAAATAAGAAACCACACCCAATTGAAATCGAGAGAAACCACAACACAAGTTAATGGGTGAACATGATAGGGTTATCCCCACCATTAGAACTCAACTAGTGTGGAAATTTAACACCCAAACATACAACCCCGGGAAGGGGGCCTATGAGGGAACTCCCAACAAAATTAAACTAACTTCTATAGTACGAGCGAAACAACACCTCTACTGAAACTTGAAACTCTTGACCCAGAACAAAAACTCCCAACACTAGAGAAAAACTTCAAAGTAGAATGTAATTCATGTAGTGAACCCAAGGATAAATAAAAACACTGATTCTACCACAGGCACTTAAACCTCTAAACGAACACATCAAAACCGAGATCAACCCATACAAGGGCCAAACACACCTTTAACAAAAACGCAGGAATCAGAATACCATAATCAGACAAACAAAACTGTTCGGATTACTAAAGAACATGTTCTTCATAACTCCACAATGAAACAATGAAGTTAAAACAACATCAAAACATTAACAATAGAAAAACAAGAACCTGGATACTTTAAATGTTTCCCCAACAACACGAAACACAAAACATGAACTGAGGTTTCACACCCCCAGCAAATTCTTACTGCGTACGAGCTTCACCCTAAGACCTGTGGCTGGGGCTCTGATGGTTGAAGTGTCTTCTACCTAACAGTTAGGGAATAGAATAATCCAGTCATATAATCTTCATCGGGCGAAAATTCCTACAATATCGATCCAGATGACCCAGACACTGACAACAACGGAATGTCTTCAGAGGGATGCGACATGATGGCTTCATGTGCCCGAACCAGCCACAATAGTGGCACACTACTAAAAGGCCTATTGAACTGGAAGACCAAACCATTAAAAAGGACTCTTTCGAAATAGGTCCCTCTGGCACACCCTGTTCGCCATACGGGGAACCTTCACGAGCAACTGGATACGTTGTATTTTCGACCATTAGTGCTTTAGAGACTAACTCATCTAAGAGTGCCTCATCCACCAGCTTCTCGAAACAATTTTCATTATAAGGGAGGACCATTTCCTTGATATCTGGATGAATACCCCTGATGAAGAGATAAGTCTTCATCAAATCCTGTGATGCTACCTCTAGAGAGAATGTCACTAGTTCCATGATGTGGTCAATATATGCTTTCACCTACTGTTGGCCTAGTTAAATATGCATGAGATCTTCTCTATTCTTCATCTTCACCTTTTCAAGTTTAAATAATTAGACAAAGAAGGATTTAATGAAATCCCACATCCTCCCAAATTATAGTGATGGTAGGTAAAACAACACCCATTCATCTAGATCTGGACCTTCGAACAGACCCACAATGGTACACACTCTAACAGCTTCGAGTGTTCCCAATACCTTGAAGACCCTCTTGACCTCTCCAGGACACTCTACTACCTCTAACGAACCCAATCACTGCGAAGAATAGGTAATTTCTGAGGAAGACCGAATACTTGGTATGACTTATCAAAAAACCTTGGGGACCTTTCTGGGATGCATTTTCTAAAAAACATATAAATCACGAAGCTGAAACCGATATCAACCCAAAGCAATATCAATGAAAGCGCCTTCATCCAAAAATAGCCAGCTCAAATACCAAACAAATACATACACAACCCAAAATTCCATTTTTATTTTAGATTTCAATACCACCTTCATTAAAGGCCACTCTCCAAATACCAAACACACATTTTAAACCAAAATCAATTTCCAAGATCATTTCCCCTTTTTTAAAGAAAAAACACTTTATAAAAACAAGTTTAAGCCTTTAATTCTATGTACACACCCTTGTAATCCCATGAATCATTGCACAAGTATTTATCCAATTTCATACACACACACACCAAGATGCACATTCCATTAATTCCATCACATGTGAAAACATTCATAAAGAGTTCCTGAGGTTGCACCCAAACCATTTCTCTATCAATTCAACGAAAACCCTAGTTTTTCTGTCCCAGAGCACTCAGTTTTAAAACCCATTTCGGGAATTTAAATCCATTTTAAAGAAATCATTATCATTTCAAAACCCCTTTTTCATTTTCAAAATCACACATACACCACCCATAACCAATATTACACTCAACATGCATCAAACTATCAGAGCGAGGGACTAGTAGTCATGCATAACCTAGCGACATTGTAGTGGGCCATGCCCCAAGTAAGCGTTAAAAACTAAGAGGACATAAACTGTGTAATCAGACACCACATGGATCACTACTCCATGTGAAATCATTATTTAACATAGGATTTCCTCTATTTTCATCCCTCAATCCAAAACAAACCAAAACAGGACAATGACTCAATTCCCGGACTACCCCTGGAAACTCAAGTTTTGAAATGGGTGACGGTTCATGATTTCTTTATCATACCTACCTCAAGAGTTCTGACAGTCCTAATCCCTATCTTCGTGGCACCCCAAATAACAAAGGCCTCCTCTGATACAATTTTTTCACTATCCAGTTTGGGTTGACCCTGAACCAGTCACCCGAGCCGGTCCGCATCAAGGCCTGAAGGGCGTTCCCATTCCCCACGGGCTGGAAACCTGTGCCAAGAATCAACATTTAATTGTTGGGAATGATTTGACCCATAAATGATAAATAAATAAACAATAATAAACATAATGATAAAACTGAACTCTAGTTGTGAAAAATAAATAAACAGAACAGCTAAACATACCTACATATGACTTTTTAGGCCACCTCCCAACCAACGATCAACCTTGCTCCAATAATGAGAAACTCAGTAGAGAGAAACTAAGCCAAGGAAACCTACAAATGAAATGATAAAAATAGGTGTGATCATTAAAAATGGTCAGAAGGGTTTCCAAGATAAACCACATAATCCAATGTCTCCTTTCCCAAAACAATCCTCTAACACATGTTTGAGATAGAAATATAAATATAAGGTTTTCACATTTTAAAATAAGAAACATGGTTTTTTCATTTAAAAATACAACACACATGACATACCATTTCCAAAATCATTTTTCATTTAATAATCTAAACCCAAAACAATTTAAACCAAAGCTCGGCTAAAGTAGAACAAGTAAACAATGCAAGCTGAAAATAAACTGGTATAAGAAAATGTAAATAGGAAATAAAAAAATCTTTTAAGCATGGGTGATCCTAAACATCCCTAGAATACCCCTATACATACAAGGTTTCGGATCCACCAGCCGACATATAGTGAAGCTCCAAAGTCTATACCCAACTGGCTTCCCTAAACTGACAAATACAGTAGAAAATCCCACCTGGACTAACAATAAATCCAGGGGTACCAACCCATCTATTCGGGGTTGGTCAGTAACTGTCACTCGATCATCTAAATGATTCCTAGGAACCCATGGTGTTTATAATAATACTGTGTAAGTAGGATTTCCTCGTACATGTGAATCATCTAACTGCACTTGACTACCCCAAACACAAACACTCTATTCAATAACCAATAAGGGATATCCGCCTATAGAGGTGCCCCAAAAAAATTATATATCATATCATCAGAGGTTCCAATTGGGCCATCATACCATGAAATCATTAAAACAATTTGATTCCTTTTTAGATGTATTTATTTTATTAAATGGTCTTATAGTAATCAAAACGTCTTCATTTCAATGAATCAACAAAAACATTACACTAAAACTGAAAGTACCAAATGGGTCGTTACACCACATCCATGTCAAAATCATTTTTCTAAAAACATTTAAAACTCCAACTAGGAACACACAAATTCCAAACACAAACCATTATAAATGTTAACACAACTCCACCAATGAGTTAGAAGAGACTAACATTCCATTAAGTGAAAATTCTTCATAAGCATTACCCAAACATCACCTTCGAATAGAACGTTCCAAACAGACCTTTGAGTTGCCATGTCTAAATTCGTTTACCCTAAATATCTTACCAATACTGATTTTAAATTTATAAATCCAAATGGGTATGGTTCTTTCCAAACTCACACCAAATCAGGATTCAAGGCCAAATGCCCAAACCTTAAGGAATACATTTGAAACCATTTTAAGAACAACAAAAAACCCAACCTCACCAGGAAGGCATGAACCATTTAGAAAACCAAACATTAAAGGAAATGTTTATTTAAAACACCACCTTCAATTGACAACACATGCATGAGTGCACCTAGTGCACCTATTATGTTCCAACATCTAGGGGCACCCGAAACATCCAAAGAGACACTTAGATACTATTTCCACAAAACTCCAATTTCCTTTAAACTATAACTAACCAAAAAATTTATAAATAATTTCATAAAAAACAAAACAGTTTATAAATGACTTTATAAAAAATACAACTACTTTATAAAAAATTCTATGAACAATCCAACCAATTAATAAATACTTTTATCAAAAACCCAAGAAATTTTTTTAACAAGCTAAACAATTTAGAAAACACTTTATAATCGGACCACATAATTTAGTGCAAACCCCTAATCCCACTTTGAAGAACAAAAAAAATTAAAATAATCATCATAGGTATCTTAACCTACGAAAATTTACACAATCCCCTAGAAAAATTAATTTTTAGTAAATTCTAACAAGACAAAAAAACAAATCACATCAAACCATAGATATAATATATGTTCAATTAACCTGTAAGAAGTAATTGAAAACATTGAAGTTCTAATGAATCATTTTGAAAAGGAAATATTGGAAACACCTACCTCAATGGAGAGTGACCATGACACCGCTTCTGTGGAAAGAAGAACAACCCCCTTTAGACCAAACACACCCCTAAAAAATCTAGAAAGAGCACGAATGACCTTCCATGACACTAGGGTTTGGTTAAACTGAAGGAAAACATGAATTCAAAGGGGAGATGCACCGAGAGGGAGGAAACCACATGCTAGGGAGGGGGAGGAGGCGCTGCGATTCCCACCGGAAGACCGCCAAACAAGGGGGTCAGGTCACTAGAATGTATGGCTAGAAAGGGTGAAGGGGAGGCTGGTGCTGGGGGTTGAGGGTGGAGGAGGCTTGACCAGATCATGGGAAGCCGAAAGTGGGTGAGGACCTAGCCGGTGGTGCAGAGGTCAGAGGTCAGAGTCGGCAGGAGGCACGAGGGGACGAGGGTCAAGGCGGCTAGTTGGAGGCGGGTTCAGGGAATGGGGAGGGCTGGAGTGAGGCGAGGGTAGTGGAGAGGGTGAAGGAGGCTAGGTGGATGTGTAGGAGGCTTGATCGGGGAAGAGAGGGTAGCAGGCAATGGTGCCGGAAGCAGCTGGGAACAGTGTAGGCAAGGGTGATGGCTGTTGCAGCTGGTCGGCAGGCTGGTGGGGGCGAAGGGCGACAGAGGCATGTTCAAGCATGGAAGGGTCGTGAGGGGATGGGGGTTAGGTGTAGTGCCACTACACAACATGTAATTGGGGGGAAATGGGATGAGTTGGGTAGCGATAGGGTCAGAGTAATTTTTCTTTTTCTTATTTCTATTATAGTAACAATCATAATAATAATAAAACCAACAATAAAAACACCTCTAATAATAATAATAATACAAATAATAATAATAAGAATAATTAGTAATTTCCCAACTCCTGGGCCGGTTGTGCAGCTACCGCCAACCTTGTTGTGACCATTCATGGGTCCAAAACCCTGTAGATATAAACGAAAGATATTTAATTCGGGACCCATCCTAAACCATGACAGAAGAACCCGAATCCAAGAATTAATAAAAGAAAAATTAATTTAAAAATAGAGGTGTGATATATTATAGTAAAAATGGGAATGGAAATTTTAATGATATAGTAGATAAATTTTATAGATAAACATGTGTATTATTTTTTTCTTATAAAAAGTGAAGCTTATTCATATTATTCTAACTATCCAAAAAAACTAAAATATTAATGGACATATAACTAATAGCATAATAATAGATAATTTTCGTGAGTATAAAAATGAAGATTCTGAATCATTAGGCTAAAAACTTGGCTATAATCAAAAATTATTTTCTTCTATATCCCCAAAGAAGAATTGTTTATTAGAAATTATCTATAAAACACTTCAATAAATTTCTTTTATTATCTTTAATGAGTATAACCTACCTATTTATTTTTAGGAAAAAGTTGTGAATATGGATTTTTATATAATTAAGAGAGTTTTAATTATACCTTATTTAAAAACAACACCTTATGAAAAATGGAATGGAAGAAAACTAGTTGCTAATTACATTATAGTTTTAGTTTGAAAAGAAATTATTCTCATTTCAAAAGATAAGTTTGACAATTTTTATTCCATGATTTATGAAGGAATATTAATTGGATACACTATAACCAGTAAGTCATATAAGATTTTTAATAAAAGTACTAACATTATAGAACAATTTGTACATGTAAAATTTTATGAGACAAAACAACAAGAACCTAAAAACTCTTAAAAAAATATAGACATTGAAATTTCTAATCTAGTCATAAATGATAAAACGGATGAAAATTATATCAGAACTTTTATCAATAACTCCTACATTATTCAATGAATAATATGAACCTGAACATAAAGATGATAATGATATATTCATCCCTTCTTTTCCTAGATTATTTTAGACCCCTATATATCACCTATTAAATGTTATAGTAGGTGACCGAACTAATGGAACTCATGCTAAATATTCTATAAGAAATATGGTTTAAAATAAATCTTCCCTGTAAAATATAGAACCATAGAACATTAATGACACAATTAATTTTTTATTCTATATAATTGAAATGCATTAATATATCAATAAATTTGAAATAAATAAAGTATGAGAACTAGTGGATAAACCTAAAGACATATTATCTATTGCAACTAAAAGGGTTATTAGAAACAAGTTCATGAATTAGCCACTATAATTAGAAATTAAGATACATTAGTTAAAGAAGGATACAATCAGGAAGAATGTATTGTTTTTTAGTAAACCTTTTCCCAACATTCTAGACATGAATTCATTAGAATGACGCTTTATTATGTAGAACATTTTAATTTACCACTATATCAAATTGATTTTAAGTGTTCATTCAAAAAATTGTTATATTGTTGAGTATATTTTTGGAACAACTCCTAGATTTTAAAATTCACATTTCCAAAATACAGTTTTTAAATTAACTACAGATTTATATTTTTTAGAAAAATCTCTTATATATTGAAATAATAGGCGCATATCTATTCTAATTTCTAAAGGTTTTACTAAATGCATAGATGAACCCACTTTATTTATTAAAAGATTTTTGATGGAGTTTTTAGATATAAAAATTTGTGTTTATTACCTTTGTTTATGTGATCAGGATATTTAATGTGTACTAAATTTTAAAAAATTGTGAAATGTGATTTTGAAATTCGTCTAATGGTTGAAGTTAAGTTTTCTGCTATTTTAATTTTTTCAATATATATAATTAATTATTTTAAATAAAATCATGTATAAATAATTTATTATAATTTTTTTATGGATTTTAGAAAAGGTACTGGTACACCCATGAGTACTAGTTGAAAGTTTGATATTGATTAATATGGGAAATGTGTTTATCAATCCACTTAAGAAAGTATGAGTAGAAGCTTTTGATGTAGATCTTCTAATAAAAAAACTGGGTGTACGTGTTCCTTTTTAGAAGAATTCCTTAAAAAATCATATCTATTAGCTGTAAAAATAATTCTCATATACTTGAATAACACTAACAAACTTTGGATTATTTTACTCTAGAGGACAAAAAACTTATTTGGTTAGTTATTTAGATGTTTATTTTTGTGGTTCTAAGTTAGATTGAAAAAAACTAATGTATAATAAAAAAATTTGGGAACAAGTATAGTATCATGGAGTAGTAAGAATTATAGATATATGGAATTATCTAAATCCAAGCTGAGTACATAGCTATAGGTAGTTTTGGTTTATAGATTATATGGATGAAACAAAAATTTCTAGATTATGGATTTTAATTCCAACATGTCCCAACAAATTGTGATAATAAAATGTTATAAATATTTCAAAGAATACTATATCTTACTCTTAAATAATTATTATTGAAATAAGACATCACATTCTAAGAGATAATTACTAAAAATGTGATATGAATGTAGAATTAATTATTATTAAACATTATATTACTAATATATTTACAAATACATCGAATTATAAGATAATAAACCATATAAAACATGAATTAGGCTAGAAAAACTATCTTTAGAGTGTTTAATTTATTATTAGTTATTAATTAGGATGAAAAAATGTTTTAACATTTTTACTCTATGTTTCACTAGAATAATCCTTGAAGTATAAATCAAAAGGTCAATAGACTGACCATGAGTTTGTTTTTCATTTACACGGGAATCATGACTACTATTAATGATTACATGTAGTAATGGTATTTATTATGATCTTTTGGGTAGTATGGTTTGCACATGATACAACCCTGACCACAGTAGCCCAAATATGATTCCTTACATTATTACATTGGCATAAGATACAAGGAATAAAATCCAAAAGAACCAAATAGTTTAGTAGTCTTTGTAAACTAGATACATATTTTAAATTCATGTTACATTTAAAAACATAAAATATATAATTAATTTAAATGAGACTTCCATTATTCCCCGTTCTGTAACCCTACATATCAGTCATAATATAATTCTTGGAATTCGGGGGAAAATAAAACATGTAAAATAGAGGAGATTCGATGCACATTAAGGGTATAAATATTATGGAAGATATCAAAACCAATAATAATTTATTATAGAAATGGGATTAACTAAAACACCTGATAATTAATCAATAACCAGAGAATAATTTGGCATGAATTGAAGATGATAAAATAATTACATATAAATAATCACATGATAAAGAAACCAAACCATGAATATTCTACTAGTTGAATACCATCATGGAAAATCAATAACTAATCTCATAATGAGGTAATTCATATTATGGGGCATCATAATGATATCGTCAAGGCTTAAAAAAAGACACCATACATTATCCAGTAAGAAATTATCTATAACGAAAACTAGTTCATTTCATGATAAATATTGATGCATTGAGAGGCTAAAGTGGGCCCCACTAACACTCACTAAGTCCAATGAATTCCTCTTATGAAATTGGTGAACTATAATCATAATAAATATTTTTTTAACTAGCATACTAAATGTAAAACATTTATCGATAACCTATGAATGGTATCAAAATAGATCATACACAATCATTATGAATAATAAAACATCAAATTAAATATGTTAAATGATATCATAATAGATAAACCTAAATCAAAAATAAGATCCAAAAAATTATTTTGACATAGATTAAAATACTCTAATAAAATCAGTATAGTTTTCTTTAGATAAATACTCTATTTACATTAAAATCATTTATTTGATATATGAACTATAATAAAAATCATTTTATTTAAAAATAACTAATTAAATTTTATAATAATCTTAGAAACATTAAGTCATAATGATGAACAAAAAATCCACCCATGCCTCATAAGTTAAAAAAAACCTTCCTTCTGTATTATTTTAGGATAAATTCATTAAGTACATTGTTTGGAAAATGACAAAAAGATTCATTTCAAACTTTTCAAAAAAATTAAAACATGAGTAAAAATAACATTAATAATACATAGTAGAATAGTATAAATGTTTTAATTTTTTTTAGAAATCATGTATGTGAAAGATAAATATTCCATAAAGGAGATTCAAAACAAAATAATCCTTAATATTGATGAGATGGTAAAATAAACTTTTATTACTGTATAATCCGTAGAATTGAATGCCCCATGAAAGAAAGAAATCATTATGGATATAAGAATACTTTAATATTCATAATTATACTCATAAAATAAATTCATGTGTATTATATACACCAAAAAATTAAAATTACTATATAAGGTATTGGTCCAACAAAAACAAAAGTGAGACAAAAAATACCTTACCTTAGGTCTGATTATCTCTATATGTGCCCAAAACTCCTATATAGTGTTTTTCGACATATTATTACCCTCTATAAGAATAATAATAATATTTATACCATCATATATTATCCCCTTATAATATTTTACCACCCTTTTATTAACAATATTTTATTCATTTTACTGTTTTGTGTGTTAATTTCTATGTTTTCTCATGGTAGTTTTTCCTTGAATGTCTATATTCAATTGAATAGGATATATATATATAATATTTAATATAATATTAATGTAATAAATATCATATTTAATCATTAAAAATCATTTTTATAATCATTTTTGAATGATTAAGATGGAAAATTAATCATATTGTGTCGTGGAGAGGGTTTATTATACATACACACGAGCGAAGGTATCATTCACTTAATGTTGAAAGTGTAAAGAATTAGATGGTATAAAAAAATTCTAGAGTTATTATCATTTAATTATTATCATATATATACCTTATATTCATCATTATACTCTTCCAAGAAACGTGGTGATAAAAAATAGATTATAACACGATGTAGAGGCGGTAAGTCGTACGTATGCATATGCGTTATTTTTATTTTTCATTGGATAGATAAATCATGGAATTTGAGTTTTCCATAATCAAAATAAAATATCTTAATGTATATGATACTGGATTTATTACTTTAGTATGTAAATATCACAAGAAGCAGAAGTAGAAGAATAAATGAACTAGAATGATTTGGTAAAACAATTACCTCTTCTTCGGTGGACTTCTTTTAGATCTCTTAATAATAGATCTAGAGTTTGTTTCTTTTGGAACACCAAGACCACCATAACTAGTATAAGTATGTTAGGAAGAGTAATAATCAGTTTTTGGTCAATATAAAAGGCTCAATGTGATGGGAAGATGTTAGGTAAGAGGTGCCTTTTTATAATTGAGGTGAGAGGAACTTTTGTAAACTCTCAAAATATTAAACTATTATAATCTATATTTCAATTTTAAATGTCTGCAAAGTGAGTTATTTAAAATTTAAGATGATTGTCAAAAAAATCTCAACAATTAATTGTTTTACATTTTTATGTCTCATTCATTCCCTTATATTTTGGTTTTAACATTGATTTAAACCCTTTAACTCCTACTGTGACAACATGTGTTTTTACTCATTGAAGATTTATAAAGTTAATATAAAACTCCAAAAGAGCCCCAACATAGTCATGGATAAAATATTTAACATTATAACTATATTTTTGATGTATTTCATATTTTTATTATTTTTATATTATTTAATAAAATATTATTTATGTTAAAAACTCATTTGTGTCAATTTTGAAAATATTCATTACATGGAATTTAAAAAATATCACATAGGCATGATAACATCAGAAAATATACAATAAATCTAAAATAGGTACAGGTCATATATAAAATTCTTCTAGGACATTAATTATATAAAATTATATTTATTTTAAATTTTATAATAACAGTTATATTACATGTCCATTAATTAAACAATTACCACATAATCATTGTGAAAGACTTTAATTTAATTATTTATTCCACCAAAATTTTTAAATAAATTATCCTTATGAAAGAAAATTAACTTTTCAAATTATTATTAATATTCAATTTTATCTTTTGTATACCAATATATAATAAATATAAAACTTATTGAAAACATGAATATTTTATATTTGACTTTCCTTAGAATAAAATACGATAATATCCATAAAGTCATCCATGTGGATCCAAGAGGAAATACAATCTTTCAGTGAAGAGTTTTCTCTAAAATAACTCATAAAATAAAATTATTATATTTTTAGGGACATTTTATAATAATTAAAATACTATTTTTAACATTAATTTACCAATATACCCTTAAATGAGGAAATTAAAATAAATTTTAATGTTGTTATTAATATTGTAAAAAAATGGACCTATTAACTAAATTTAAATCATATAATTATAAATATGGAATCCATATTTCGAAATTCAAAAAAAAAATCAGTTATAATTAATTTAAAATTAATCTCATTGATGGAATGAGAAAACTAGTTTTTAAAATAAAAACCTTCAAAAGAAATAAATTTTTTTATATCTAAATTCAATATAACATTTATTAAAATGACCTAAATTAGATTAAAAGATAAAAATTGATGTAATTATACTTTCAAACCATAAAAAATATACATTTATACCATAAATAATTAATGAGAATAAGCAATTCTCATTTAAAATAAAATATTTTTAAATATTAATAAAAACCCGAACCTTGTTAGAAAAATACAAAAAAAAATCAACCAATGTAAATTTTTATTATTTAGAATAAAAATAAGAAGTTTATTCTATCAAATATAATTTAAATTAGTTCCAAAAACATGATTTAGAATTAGTGAGTCATCACAAGGCGACAAAACGACATTTAGAGAAATATAGCCTTTTATGCTTAAAATCAATTTTACTCTTATATTAAGTGTATAAAACATATTTGATTAATTAAAAAACTTATTTTTAATATATATAATATATATCATTAATAACTTTCTGTAATAGTGTTTAATTTAATTTATTATCATAAAGTATCATTGTTGGAATAAAAAATGTTTTTTAATAAAAACACATCCATTATAATTAATTGGTTTTTATATTATTTTGGAATGAATTCATCTTATAAACACATGTAAACTATACTTTAATAATTTAGATAATATTATTCCAATCTCCAACTTAATTTATAGGGGATAATTTAATTTTAAATAATTATATTAACAGTATAGCATGGTTCGTTTAAGTTTGGTGTTGCGTGCAATGTAATCTATTGAATATATAAAATTGACAAAGATACATACAAAATGATATTGGGGTGTTAAATTCTCCCATCCTTTAATAAATCATGTCTAATTAATTTAAAATTTCACTTAAAAAAATTTTGATACTTGAGAATTTTTTTGTGGGAATCCAACATCGGAAATAGGGTTAAAAAACAACCTCTTAATAAGAGGCAAAGGGAAATGCGATGGTCACAAAAAAAATTAGGATTTCAAATAGGAATACAATAGTAGTAATTGAAAACCTGTACAAGGAATAAAAATATTAATATCAAGTTTTGATGGAGTGTGATAGAGAACATAGTCTTTATAATGTTTACCATCACAAAAATGTAATTTTGTGATCAGTTAAAATACCAATGATTCCTCAAAAAGGAAAATAACCCAAGGATGTTTTTGTTCCAAAATAATTTTTCCTAGATATGAGGGATTATTTTAATATCTAGATAAAAAAACTCATGAAACATTAATGAGTTATTTTCATGTAATAATAAATACATCTCTTGGTTTTAAATCGATCTATTTTTACATAATTTCATACACATGGAGATGGATATTCGAGATGAATTTTTATGCCTAAATCACTTTTGAAGAATCATATGGTTATATTGTATTTTATTCATCCACTAAATGTTTACTGAAACCTAAAATTCAAGCATAAAGCATCCCATAAATCATACTTTAACCTCAAACAATAATATCCAATGTTACACCTAATCCATTACAACCTTAAGACTCCTCTGAAATACATCTGTCCCAATTTAATGTCCAGAAAGGTCTCTAAATTTCCATAATCCACTTAACAATAGATTCCTCAAACCACATAATATAGCTCATATTGTCACATACCCTCTATATTAATACCTTCATAATTGTAAAAACTGTAAGGAAAACATTCATTCTTCCAAATCCTTATAAAATAAGTTCTGTTGTACTATCCTTATATATTATAGGATTCTTATAACTAGAGAACGAATGATGAAATAGTTCTTAAGTCTAAAAACAAAATAAAATTAATCATTCTACTTCATTCTTAAACCGTTAACAATGCTTCATCATCTTATTTCATGATGCCTCTATTCTTTCATTTTTCATTTCTAGTCTCTCCATCATCATCAGCTAACAATTACTTGTATAATCTTGGTAATTCTAATGATTTACCAAAACCCAGAGCATAATGTAAGCAACACTAATCATTGTGACATAGTCATGAAGAATTACTTATATGATATCAAAATCATTCCATATTTTTCTCAATATATGAGTTCATATTTTTAACCATGGTTATACAGGGTATTACCAAATCTATAGGATGATATCTTATACTTAGACTTATCCTTAAGGTCAGTCATAGGGTTATATTTCATAATTTATGTTTTCCTAAATCTAGTTCCCAATTTATATAATAAAAACTCTCGGATACCGAATGTAATGGCCCCATCCTATAAGGACCTGTGTTTTTGTATGATGTACACATCCCTTATTTTTCAATTTGAATGATTAAATATGAACTTTGGTGAGTTCCCAACTTGATCATAGGTGTTTTGAAGGTGTCAAGGGCTTGTTCGGAGCCCATAATAAGGTTTTGAATACTTTTTATCCTTCAACATGGTTAGTAAAAACTATCCAGGGAAGGACACATGGTTTTATTAAACTTTGTGAGGTTGGACATTGGGGGTGTACAGGCTGCATGATTTTGAGGAAACCATATGGGAAGAGGTGCACACCCATGTGACCAGAAAAATTGTTTTTTCAAATCATGATAAAGGTTTTTTTCATGGTTCACACACAGTTGGAGAACCATGAGGGTAAACCTTGGCCTAATGGAATCCATTCATGGTAGGCGCATGGTTTGACAAATTGTGTTCCTAAACCATGTCACCCCTATTATATTGGGAAATTTAATTTTTTTTTGAAATAAAAAGATTTCTTTTTTAAAACCTAAATTTTGTATTTCTTTCACCCTACACACAACATCCCCCTCTTGAAGCTGTCATTGATGACTGAAGTAGGATTTGAGGATTCTTGTCAACACGATCTCTAATTCAAGTGTGCTTTGTCTCATTAGATCCACATTAGTAAGATCTACATTCCTATTATTCAATTATTGATTATTTTGGCTATAGATTTTTCTATTTGGATTTAGGCTCATATGTCTTAATTTCTCATTCTTCATCTATTCTTTGGATTTCTCTTAATCGTAGTCAAATCAAGAGATGTTATTGGATGAGCACTCCACTACCGAGCTAAGGTATGTGGGCTGTACATTTCTTTTTAGTTTTAGAGATTTATGGGGATATCTCCCATTATGCTTCCCATATGACATTCTGATGTGGCCCTGAAATTGAAGTGATAATTTAAAAGAAATGAAATAGGGAATGGTAGGGATTACCATAGGTTCCATGACATGATTTGGTGGTTATTTCCCCAACCTAAGGCCACACATTAGGTGTGCCATGCCTTTTCCTTGGTTTTAACCTTTAATGAATCTCATAAGGGGTGTGTTCCTTAGTTTTCCTAGTTAAACGAAGTACAATTATAACTAAATGGGATATAATTACTATCATAGGAGATTATTTTCCTCTTTTTCTTATGTTATCATAATACGCCATTCCTAACTTGATTAAATTTATTTAATGGAATTGATTAAACAAGTTGGTATACTCATTGGTTGTTTTTATATTTCATAAATGGATTATTATCTGTTATGATAAATGGGTGGTTATACCCTTGTGACATGTTTGATTGTAATTGATTATATCAGTGGGTAGAATCCGATGGTATTGAACTATTAAATGGCATGGAATATATGAATGGATGATTATATTCCATGGATGGCTCTCCATGGATCCAGAATTTGGTAGTGGATGCCTTAGATATAGTATGATCCTTGGGTATTGATTATGTGGGATGCCTTAGTCATTGTTACATTGTGTATCCGGCTTTCTTGGACTCACATAGGAATCATCTTGTATGAATTTCTCCTAGGACTCCAACCCGTTCCTATATAGAGTTTCCATCGAGATGCTCTTGGGAATCGATGAGGATTCCTTGGATATAGACACGTTGGATCTGGAACATTGTGGTTTGATACTTTCATTATTACAACATGGTTGTTCAAATGTGGTTTACTTAATTATATGGCACATCTGTGAGATATATGACATGCTTTCTTATATGTTTTTTATGTGGATATTTTGACACTTCGGTAGTATGGAAATGTCATGTTTTCTATTCAAATTTCTTGTAGTTGTGTTGTTATGAATATGAACCTTGTTTTTCAGGGAGCCTTGAGGGGATATTTCCGTTTCATTTGTTAGTAGTGAACGTTCTATGGGAACATCACTTTCTTTTAATGATTTCCCTTTGTACACGAACTATTTAGCTTATATTTCAAAGACTGAAATGTATAGATCTTTGGTGTTTTCCCTATGTGAGGTTATCTGATTCCCGATTTGGGAATCCCTTATAGAACACAAACATACATCATGGATTTAGTAAATTATAGGGGAAAGAATCTATAGTTTCAAAGTTGATTGTTGTGCTATGTTAGGAGTAGGAGAGCATAGGACCGTGTAGAGGCTCAAGATGAAATTGAAAGATAACACCTTTTTATATTTTTGTAATTTTGGATAAATGTATTTTAATAATACAATGTCTACATGCCTTCACTATTTTTGCAAACACATAAAATTTATCACTATCATCATCTGTATAAGAGGATGCTTTTCGATTTGTTTATATGTTCCTATTATGATTGGTTACCAATATTCTACTTTGTTATATACTTCTGTTACTGGTATGTTGTTGCTATTTCATTTCACATATTCCGGTAATGAGGGAATAGTCTCCCCATTTACACACCAAGGACCTCGCAACTAGTCGGAAGCCTCTAGTGATTGGGGAGATTTACCTGAGGCCTTGTGACCCACCAAGCATGGCGCAATATTGAGTGGAATTGGGTTTTGGGGCATTAGAAAGTGGTATCAATGTAGCACCCCAAACACTTCATGGTATGTTTCTCTTAAATACATTCTAGTTATAGCCTATATTTCATTAATCACTGAGCCTATATGGAACAAAACATGGTTACTTATAGGAGATATCCATAACCTACCCATTAAACTTAAATTTTCTAAATCTGTGATTTGAATTTTAAAAATCTGACATACATGGTTCTGTTCAAGATGAAATTTTGAGTCTAATAGAATTAACTTAATTTTTGGTGAATAGTAACCTAACCTTATGAATAGTAACTATACCTTATGAATAGTAACATAGCCTTATGAATAGTAATATGACTCTTACGAATGTTATCCATGCCCTTGAATGTATAAATTAATTTAGGCACCTTAAAAATGAAGGTGAATATTTTATGTGTTTATATATTTTCGATTAAATAATTATTTTAATGAAATATTTAATTAATCATATTTAGAGAAAAAATTTTAAAACATGGACTTCATTTTTGGATTCTACACGTCTAAAAATGTTTACGATTAATTTTTTAGATTTTTCTGAAATACATGAATTTTTTATTAATTTTAAAATCTGATAATTCACAATAACTGCTAAATAAGGAATTTATTGAGTCACTAATGATGATATGGTGATGTAAGCCCAATTGGTTTTAATTCACATGCATATATTACAGTTCTTGGTCATGGAATACTCACTATTGGTTGTCTTGAGAGGAAATAATAAATTAATGATTATAATATTAAGAAAACTCATCCCCCTTCACTATATGAACCACCCCTCACCCCCTCTTCCTCCCACACCACTCAAGCATCAAACCTCACCTAAATTATACCAAATAATCTTCCCAAGTTTTTTCCCACGTCCAAGTCCTTATGGTCTCACCAAAAGTCCAAAAACAAGGGCCTTAAAGAGATTCGCAAGGAGGAGTACTCAAGAGTAGAACCTTCCTTCTCACTTCATTCAATTTCTTTTACAAAGTTCCATTCTTTTGTTCTCTCTTCTCACCTCCCATCATCCAAATGACATTATAATTCTTGTACCTTACCTGAACTGGATTTTTATTGTGGTAATTTAATATTTCATCATAATCTCTCTTTTCCCCGCCTTTTGTACAGTAAATGCAAACACCGTCTGAGATGTGTAAATTTATAACAGTCATGGAAGACAGGTTTTCAATTTTCATTAATGTATTCAATACTGGTCATGAAACCTTTTCAATGGTTGAACAAGTTCATAGTATATTAATTTTATCTTGATTAATGTTCTACAATATTTACACATTTACAATATGGAATAAAAATACAAAACAAGTTTATTATGCACAAAACCACCAAGCCAAATCCAAGTGTTTATTTTTAACTAATTGAATGAGTCATCCTTAGGGTATATAACCTGAATCATTATAAGATAATTTATATCTTTTTAATATCACTAATAATTTATATTAATAATTCTGGATGTTTAACCACATTTCAAATGAACTTTCATTAATGAGTAAAAGTAAACAAATCATCAAACCATGTAAGAAAATGCTTCCAAAACAATAAAATTGAATCTATTAAACCCATCAAAAACGCCATTAATTAACTTAATAATGTTATAACATATCAATTACATGTTTATGAGGTTCAAAAATTATTAATTAATGATACTAAATTTGATTATGTAGGTCATTAGGAACAAACAAGAAGACCTTCAAGTGTAAGGTAAGGGATATCTTAACTAAATTTCAATTTATTGAGTTACACATCAATGTATTTGGTTTTGTCCTTCCATTAATATGTGTGAATGACCTATGATTATTTTATAATATATATCCACTTATATTTTTGGGATTTTTATTTTTCACTGATAAATATTTCATTGATTTATCCTCACTCTAATGATACAATCTTGGTAAGTGATCCTCTCTCTCACTTTTGTTCAAGAATATCCCCTATGTTGTGCTCCTTATTTTTAATTTCTAATAATGGGGTATGTTTTTTTACCTCCCCAATACCTCCCTTCTGATATATAAATAATGTAATACCCCTTTACCTCTCATTAATCCCACTCAATAAAACTCATTACCATACATAAATGTTTGTAAGGGGTTTCTCATCTCACATTCATTTCTGTGAGATTTTCATTGTTCTCCACTTATTTCTTGTATGTGGTATATGTGAACTACCATTTGATAGATAATAACATGATTATATTTATATTAATTTTATTCAATGATTCATTTGAGGGTTATTAAGTTCTGGTCATATGATTCGACCGATTACATTTTGGTAAAAGACATTGCCTCAACTACAATTTTGTTGTGACTAACTTTGTGTTGTGAACCTAATAATACTTATGTAGTGTACCTTCTACCCATTTAAGATCACTTTTCATTTAAATTATTTTTATATTAAATATACATAATGACATATCATGGATATGTTTTTTTTCTAAACAGTATTCCATTTTACATACGGCGTTTCTTAGGAAAGTTATTTTAATTATAGAAATATTAATGAATCTGTATACTATAATCTATACGGATATAGAAAAGGCCTATTTATCTTGTATTGAATAATTTTATAAAGAATTATTTGGACATTAAATGGTGTGTGGGGCCCACTACATCCCCTCGATGCATCGGTAGGTCCCATGAGACAAATCATTTGGCAACAAACCCTTCATGTTTGTTTCCAAAAATTAGACGGGTTTGTACCCGTAGAACTAAACCGTTTTAACTGTATTATGGTTTCATCTGCCAGATGCATGACAACAAATTAATAAGCATTATCTTTATTCATTATAAGTTATTATTATTTTTATCCATGAGGTTTTCGCTATTGAAAAAATCTATGGATTCATTTTCATTCTCAGTTTATTAATGGCATAAGTTTTCCATTTATTCACCATGACATATTGATTATGTCAGAATGATTATGATTTAATCATTATTGTATTTATTATTCCTCTATTTGTAACCCTTATTGAGCATTTGATCTCACCCCTTTCATTTTTTACCTTCAACAGGTGATGAAGATAAGGTCATTTGTTGGCTTCTTGTGGTTTCAATATTTAGTTTTCGTTATGTATTATATTTTGTAAACTTTTACAATGTATTTTGAGTAAAATCTATGTATCTAGATTCTTCAAGAAAGATAAATAAATCATTCCATCTGGATATTCATTCCTTATAACCAAGAAAATATCACAAGTAATGCTCTGAATCCATCCTAGAGCAGTCGGGGTGTTACAGTGGGTATCAAAGGAAGTTTAGTAGGAAACTTAGAAACTATAGTAAGAAATATATAGAAGGGAACAAATCCCTAATGTATTATTTGAGGATAAATATACAATAATGTCCTAGTATTTTGATAAGGAATGGATTATGTGAATCTTTATAGAAAATAAATCCCTGTCTAGATACGAGCAGGTAGAGGTGGCTCTAGCACAGATGTACCTAGGAGTGAAAATTCCGGCAAGGAGTTTTGGGATTGACCCAAGGTATCCTGGTGCACGAAAATGGTCCTTGTAGCACTGTTGGTTAGGAAACTCCTAGGGAATATGCTTAAGATAATTCACATTTTCATTAAAAACCATTTTGATGGAGTAATGTAAATTTTTCCTCAGAGAAACCTTGTTTATAAGATTATCTATACATTGAATTTCAAACTATGTTGAGTGATTTTCTATTTGAGATTCATAAAAAAATATAGTGTATCCCATTATTTAGAAATGGTATCTAATAGAAGAAGGGGAATAAATACTTGTGGGCAAGGTAGTGATCTCCCTACTGAGAAAGTCAACTCATTTAATGTTGGACAAGATCACATCATAACCATATTGGGACAACTAACTCGGGTTGTAACGAATAACAATTCCACAAATGTGTTTGATCGTTTCATGTGGCAGAAACACCCATATTTTAGTGGGACTACTAACCCAGTGGTCTCTGAGAAATGGATCAAGTCCCTTGAAAAGATATTCATGGCATTAATATACAATAAAAATGAAAAGGTAGTACTGGAAGTATATTGTCTCAAGGGTGACACTAATCAATGGTGGTCCTTGATTTAGAATACCACGGAGGAAGAAGAAATAAAAGATATGGAATGGAGGACTTTTATGGAAATATTATTTGAAAAATATTTCCCTCATGAGAAACGAACTGAATTGAAGACAAAGTTCCTTGGATTAAAATGAAGGAATAAAGATATTGTGTAAGAGTATGAGGCTACTTTCACATGGGTGTCCAGGTATGGAATAGATTATGTACATGACTCGGCAGACAATATTGATCATTTCTTTGATGGCCTTAAACCATGTCTTCAAAGGGTGCTAGCTTCTCAATCATTTTCATGATATAATGAAATTTTATTAAGTGCCATCCAAATAGAGAGAGAATTTTCTAGATCAAATATTTTCAAAGTAAACCAAGATAAGAAGTGGTACTCTAATAAAAAAGGAAAATGAGAAGCAGCAAAGAAGAGAAAGGGAACAAAGCTATTCCCATTATGTGAGAACTGTGGAAAGAATCATCTCAGGAAATGCTTGAAAGGCATGGGATTCTGCTATAACTGTAGAGAAAAGGGTCATCGATCTGATGAATGCAAGGGGAAGAAAAAATTCAATGATTTTCAATGCTATAATTGCAGAGAGATGGGACATTATGAAAATGAGTTTCCTAACCACAAAGAAAACATGCATTAGAAAAAGCCAATAGAAAAAGGGAGAGCCTATGTGATTAAAACTGCAGAGGATGAAGTTCGTAATGATGTGGTGGTAGGTAATTTAATTTTTTTCTCAAACTTATCCAATGCCTTATTTGATTCTGGATCATAACATTCATTTATATCTTCCTAGTTTTCCAATAAAATTAGATATGTCCAATTTGATTTAATAAAGGATTTTTCAGCCAAAACTCCCAGGGGATGTATCATTGCAACAAAGGAATGTCAATTAGTCCCCCTCCAGACACCAAAATTTGCTTTCGTTGCTAACCTTATCATCATACCAATGACTAAATTTGATATTATTCTTGATATGTATTATCTGTAAAATTATGATATGGAGATTTATTATAAGAAGGAAGTTACAATTTTTGAAAATGGTGTAGAATCCCTTGTCTTTAGGGAAGAAACTTTACCACCTGATTCTTATCTAGAGCCACCCTCAGTAGCTGTACTGGATGAAATACTTGGAGAGGAAGATAAACCAATATCTTTGGGTGAGGAAATAAATCTTCAAATTGAAGATGTGCACATAGTGTAAGAGTACATTGATGTATTTCCATAAGATTTACTTGGACATCCTCCAGAGTGGGAAGTTGAGTTCTCTATTGATTTAATTCCAGATGCAAGACCTATATCAAAGAATCCTTATAGAATGGACACTATGGAATTAGTAGAGATAAATAAAAAATCTAGAGGATTTGAGTTTAAAAGGATTTATTTGACCTAGTGTTTCTCCATGGGGATCCCCTGTCCTCTTTGTCAAGAAGAAAGATGGATCCATGAGGCTTTGAATTGATTACATGGAAATAAATACTATTAAAATAATGATTAAGTATCCTCTACCCCATATTGATGATTTATTTGACCAACTTCATGGATATCAATACTTTTTTTAGATAGACCTTCGATCTGGATATCTTCAGTTGTGCGTAAGGAATGAAGATATTCCTAAGACAGTATTTCAGACCAGGTATGGGCATTACGAGTTTACAGTAATGCCTTTTGGACTGACAAATGAACCCTCTGTTTTCATGGATTTAATGAATAGAGTTTTCAAGGAGTATCTTGATGACATTGTTGTGGTATTCATCTATGATATCCTCATATACTAAAAAATCTATGAAGACCATGAGAATCACTTGCGGGTTATACTAAAAACTCTTAGAAGAAATAAGTTATATGGGAAGTTTTTAAATTGTGAATTCTGGATTCAATCAGTTTCTTTTCTAGGATATATTGTCTCTATGGATGGAATCCTAGTTGATTCTATGAAGAAAAAGGCAATCCAAGATTGGGCCATTCCAATAAATATAACTGTGGTATGAAGTTTTATTGGCTTAGCAGGTTACTATCAGTGTTTTGTTCATAAGATTTCCCGACTAGCTAACCCTCTAACCAAGCTCACACTTAAAGGAGTTAATTTTGTGCGGACAAAATAATATACAGAATGCATCGAAGAATTGAAAAGAATATTGTTCAATTATCCAATTTTGACTCTTCCATCTGACCGTGGTGGATTTTTAATATACAGTGATGCATCAAGTAATAGAGTAGGTTGTGTCCTTATGAAAAATGATAAAGTTATTGCTTATGCATCAAGATAGTTGAAGACTCATGAGAAAAATTATCCAAATCATGATCTTGAGTTAGAAACTATAATCCTTACTCAGAAAATATGGAGGCATTATCTCTCCGGAGAGAGATGTGAGATTTATACAGAACACAAGAGTTTGAAATACATTTTCACACAAAAATAACTCAACATGAGGCAAAGAAGATGGATCGAGTTACTCAAATATTATGATTGTTCAATACACTACCACCCAAGAATGGAGAATAAGGTGGTAGATGAATTAAGCATGAAATATCATGGCCTTCTGACTCAAAAGGGGATTGAAAGAGATCCTATATTCATGGATCTTATGAAGATGGATATCAGAATTGTTAAGGAAGGGGAAACATATATCCTCTTTAAAATTATTGCTAAACCATCGTTACTAGAGAAGATAAAATACTCTCAATATGATGATGAGAATCTGCACAAGAAATTTAATACACTTATGGATGGGAGACTGGATGACTTCGTGTATGAAGAAGGAGTTCTGAAATTTGGGAAGAGGTTATGTGTTCCATCAGTACCTGAGCTAAAAAGGGAACTATTATACGATGCTCATATCTCAAATTTCTCTATACACCGGGGTAATACCAAGATGTATAAAGATCTGAAGGAATAATTTTGGTGGGATAATATGAAGTGAAAAATTTCGGACTACGTGTCATGAATTCTAGTTTTTTAACAAGCAAAGGCAGAGAGACAACATCCCAAAGGAATGATGAAACCTCTACCTATTCCTATTTGGAAGTGGGATAACATTACAATGGATTTTTTCACTGGAATACCATGTTCACCTAGAAGGAATGATGCAATATGGTTAATTGTTGATCGTCTCACAAAATCAGCACATTTCCTTCCAATAAGAGAGGATTTACCGATTGAGAACCTGGAAAGACTTTATATTAATGAATTTGTAAGACTTCATGGTGCACCTCTATCGATTGTCTCTGATCAAGATCCCTGGTTTACATCAAAATTCTTGAAAATTCTCCAGAAGGCTTTGAATACTGATCTTCATAGGAGTACTTATTATCACCCTCAAACTAACGGATAGTCTGAAAAGACTATTCAAACTCTGGAAGACATGCTGAGATAATGCTATCTTGACTTCCAAGGTATGTGGGATCAATACTTGTCTTTGGTGGAATTTTCCTACAATAATAGTTTCCATTCTAGTATTCAAATGGCTCCATATAAAGCATTATATGGAAATAGATGTTAAACTCTAACTTGTTGGGATGATGTTGGTGAGAGGAAACTTATAGGCCCAGAAGTTATTGAAGAGACCATGATAATGGTGAAGAAGAAACAAACCCATATTAAAGAAGCCCAAATTAGGCAGAAAATTTATGCTGATAACCGGAGAAAGGACTCGGAATTCCAAGTGGGAGATCGTGTATTTCTAAAAGTTTCTCCATGGAAGGGTGTCTTAAGGTTCGGTAAGAAAGGGAAACTGAGCCCCATGTACGTTGGACCATCTGAAATTCTGGAAAGAATCAGAGCTGTAGCTTACCATTTAGTGATGCCGCCAAATCTTTCCAGAGTTCATGATGTGTTCCATGTGTCATTGTTAAAGAAATACATGCCAGACCCAACGCATGTACTCACATATGAAGAAATTGAACTGGAACAAGATTTTTCATACTGTGAAAAGCATATCGGTATTCTTGACACAATGGAGAAGGTATTGAGAAATCAGACAACTCTTCTAGAAAAGGTTCATCGAAGAAACCAGAATATGGAGGAAGAAACATGGGAACTAGAGGATGTTATGAAAAAAAATCACCCACATCTTTCTGGTGAGTTTCATACATAAAATTTTGAGGATGAAATTTCCGAAGGAGGGAATAATGTAGCACCCCAAACAACTCATCATATGTTTCTCTTAAATATATTCTAGTTATAAGATATATTTAGTGAATCAATGAGCCTATATAGAAAAAAACATGGTTACTTATAAGAGATATCCATAACCTATCCATTAAACATAAATTTTCCAACTCTGCATTTTGAATTTTAAAAATCTGACATACACGGTTGTGTTCAATATGATATTTAGAGTCTGATAGAAATAATATAATTTTTGGTGAATAGTAACCTACCCTTAGGAATAGTAACCTAATATTATGAATATTAACTTACCCTTAGGAATAGTAATATGACTCTTATGAATGGTATCCATGCCCTTGAATGTATAAATTAATTTAGGCACCTTAAAAATGAAGATGAATATTTTAAGTGGTTATATTTTTTCGATTAAATAATTATTTTAATTAAATATTTAATTAATCATATTTAAAAAATTATTTTTGAAAAATGGATTTCATTTTTGGATTCTAAAATTCGAAAAATGGTTAGGATGAATTTCTGGGATTTTTCTGAAATACTTGAATTATTTATGAATAGTAAAATCTGATAATTCACAATAAATGCTAAATAAGAAATTTATTGAGTCATCGATGATGATCTGCTGATGTAAGCCCAATTTTTTCGAATTCACATTCATATATTAATGTTATTGGTCATGTAATACTCACTATTGGTTGTCTTTAGAGGAAATAATAAATTAATGATTATAATATTAAGAAAACTCCTCCCCCCTCCACTATATAAACCACCCCTCATCCCCTCTTCCTCCCACACCACTCAAGCTTCAATACATGCATAAATTATGACAAATACTCTTCCCAAGTCCTCTCCCCACGTCCATGGCCTTCTGGTCTCACCAAAAGTCCAAAAACAAAGGCCTTAAAGTGATTTTCAAGGAGTACTCAAGAGGTGAACCTTCCTTCTCTTTTCTTTCAATTTCTTTTACAAAGTTCCATTATTTTGTTCTCTCTTCTCACCTACCCTCATCCAAATGCCATGATAATTATAGTACCATAAATGTACTGGATTTTCATTTTCAAATGGAATATTTCATCATAATATCTCTTTTCCCCTCCTTTTATAGAATAAATTCAAACACTGCCCGAGATGTGTAAATTTATCACACTCAAGGAAGACGGATTTTCTATTTGCATTAATATTTTCTATACTAGTCATGAAGCCTTTTAAATGGTTTAACCAGGTCATAATATGTGTATTTTATCTTACATAATGTTCTGGAATCTTTACACGTTAATAATATGGAATAAATATACAAAACAAGTTTAGTGTGCACAAAACCGCCAAGCCAAATATAAGCATTTATTTTTAACTTATCGAATGAGTCATCCTCATGGTATATAAACAGAATAAATATAACATCATTTATATCTATTTAATTTCACTAATAATTTATATTAAAAATTATGGATATATAACTATATTTCAAATGAACTTCATTAATGAGTATAAGTAAACAAATCATGAAACCCAGTAAACAAATGTTTCCAAATCAATAAAATTGAATCTCTTAAACCCATAAAAAAGGACATTAATTAACATAATAAAGTTATACCATATAAATTACATGTTTATGATGTTCTGGAATTATTAATTAATGATGCTAAATTTGATTATTCAGGTTGTTAAGAACAAACAAGAACACCTTCGAGCGTAAGGTAAGGGATATCTTAACTCAATTTCCATTTATTGAGTTACAAATCTATGTCGTTGGTTTTTCCCTTCCATGAATATGTGTGAATGACCTGTTATTTTTTTATACAATATATCCACTTATATTTTTTGGATATTTATTTGTCATGCATAAATATTTCATTGATTTATCCTCACTCTAATGATACTATCTTTATAAGGGATCCTCTCTCTCACTTTTGTTCAAGAATCTCCCCTATGTTGTGCCCCTTATTTTTAATTTATAATGATGGGGTATGTTTTAACACCTCCCCCATACTTAACTTGTGACATATAAATAATTTAATACCTCTTTACCTCTCATTAATCCCTCTTAATAACACTCGTTACCATGCCGAAATGTTTGTAAGGGGTTTCTCATCTCGCTTTCATTTCTGTGAGATTTTCATTGTTTGACACTTATTTCATGTATGTGGTATATTTGTACTACCATTTGAAATATAATAGCATGATTTTATTTATATTTATGTTATTCAATGATTCATTTGAGGGTCACTAAGTTCTGGTCATATGATTCAACCGATTACATCGTGGTAAGAGACTTTGTCTCAACTTCTGTTTTATTGTGACTAACTTTGTATTGTGCACCTAATAATCTTTATGTGGTGTACCTAATGCCTATTTGAGATAACTTTTCATTTTAAAATATATTTATATTAAATATCCATAATCTCATATCATGGATATGTTTTTTTTCAAACTGTATACCATTTTACATACATTGTTTCTTTGGAAAGTTATTTTAATTATGGAAATATTGATGAATCTATATACTCTACTCTATACGAATATTGAAAAGGAATATTGATCTTGTATTGAATAAATGAATAAAGAGGTTTTTGGACATGAAGTGTTGGGTGGGGAACACTACAGCCCCTCGATGCATCGGTAGGTCTCATAAGACAAATTAGTTGGCAACAAACATTTCGAGTTTGTTTCCAAACATCAGACGAGTTTCTACCCACAGAACTAAACTGTTTTAATGGTATTGTGGTTTCAGGTGCCAGTTACATGACGTCAAATTAAAAATAATTCTCTTTATTCATTATTGGTTATTATTATTGTTATCCATGAGGTTTTCACAATGAAAAAATATATGGATACAGTTTCATTCTCAGTTTATTAATGGCATTAGTTTTTCATTTCTTCACCATGCCATATTGATTATCTCAGATTGATTATGATTCACTCATTATTGTTTTCATGATTTTGCTATTTTTAACCCTTAATGAGTGTTTGAGCTCACCCCTTTCATTGTTTTCCTTCAAAATGTGATGAATAGAATGTCATTTATTGAGTTCATGTGGTTTCAGTTTTTATCTTTTGTTTTGTATTGTATTTTGTAAACTTTTTCAATGTATTTTGAGTAACATCTATGTATCTAGTTTCTTCAAGACTACTAAACTGATCATTCCTTCAAGATTTTCATTCCTTCTTACCATGCCAATATCACAAGTAACTCACCAACTCAATCCTAGAGGGGTCGGGGTGTTATAGTATAAGAAGAGGTTTTTTTGGGTTTTCATATTATTTGGTGATAATAGATAGGAATTGGAAGGAAATGGATTTCATTAATGAACTTTGCATGGGAGTAGCTACCCCTTGTCTAGGGAAAATTTAAATTAAATCAAATGAAATTTCTATTTTTGGGATTTTTCCTGCTATAGTTAATTTGATTCCACCATCGGGTGAGAAACATGATTAATGTTATTATTGTTAATGTGATTATGAGTTCTATTTAGTTGTAACCCAATGAGATGAGGGTATTACATCTCATTCATCACATAGTCACCTTTATAGAACTCACATTCCATCCATTATACCATTATATTATGAATTGATTACTTGAAAATGATATTCTGATAGGTGTTGGGATAGTCATTCCTACTAAGTGATAGACTTGTATTCAGTGGATAGAGAATGTGACACCATATTTAATTTCATAAGGTCTGTGGGCCCTTATGAACTGGAAAATGATGAACCTTTTGAATCTTATGTTTAATGTGAAAAAAATGTGATATGGTATAAATTATATAGGCATCATATCTCAGATCATGAAGTTTTAATGGGACCTAATGGATTATAAAATGGTGAACTGCCGGTACAACCATGAATAGAATTGAATGGAAGTGACTATATAAATTCGAATGAAAATGGATTGAAAACTGAATTGTTTTTATTGAAAGCTGACATAGACACAACTATTTTATGGAAATAGGTAGTGTATCTAGTTGTTTTGTTGATTGTACCTTATACAATCTTGGATCTAGGAGTAGGTTGTTGGTTGACTTGGTTTTTGGTCGGTTTTGATCTGTCCTGTGATTTTGAGATGTGACTTTTATATTATTTTATTCTGAAGCATGTGTTTGGAATTATAGGTACATGAAACCAAAAAAACATACATTGGTGAACTGGGAGGGTCGTGTGGATCACACTATAAGAGTGGTGTTCCATGGGATTTGGGCAGATCCTCCTTTAGTCATAGCTTTGGCACCACTTGTCACGACCTGTCCCCCGGGGCCCGTTCCATGACTACCCCATGCCCGCCTTCCATAGGCCAGGGGATGATGACTGGAACCGAAGGCGTATTCCCTAAAACTGAGAAGTAATTACATTTATAACCTATAAACTCATGCAACCAAGCAAACAGCAAGATATGAAGACAAGAAAACTGTATAGAATAATAGAGTGAGTACAGTAAGTAAAAGGGGGAAGAATACAAGCTCAACTGGAAAGTACAAGAATCTAAAAGGTACATGTAAACTAAAACAATTCATGTGAACAACCATCAAGGATCCTACCAGAAGGGTAGGTATAGATATAGAACTGTCATCTCTATAGTACGCCCCGTATAATGTCCACCTCCGAGCTACCTCCAGTCCAGGTACTCTCGCCTCAGTCAGTGTTGTCCGTCTTCTGCACGAAACATAATAAGGTGTCGGCATAGCCTATGTAGGGGTGAGTATAACGATACTTAGTAGGGACCCCGATACCCTCATGGTCTCAAAAAATCCACCAAGGATAAAACACAAAGCAATTAATCGAATGAAAACCCTATTTAGGTAAATCCCATACATATACCTAAGTTATCAAGTATACCCATATCAATAATGAAGAAACACAGGGTCAACCCAAAAGCCCAAAGCTCAACTGTTCTATAAAGGAAATAATACCATAAAGTTATGTACAAAACATGTACACTACACTGAAGAATACCACCTATGTAATACCTCGACGGAATATACCACACATGTACGAACTCAGCTCACACCAGGTATAACTTAAGTACAAAAGTACAAATGATTAGATGTAACTACTGAATCATATTACTCTGTTAAGAGGATTTTCTGATTACCCACAATGGATCGCTCAGTGCTGACCCACACAGGGTCTCTGGATGCGGATCCACATAGGTTCGCTCGGTGCTGACCCACTTAGGTTCGCTCGGTGTTGACCAACACAGGATCGCTCGGTGCTGACCCAGACAGGTTCGCTCGGTGCTGACCCATACAGGATCGCTTGGTGATGAACCACATAGGATCGCTCGGTGTATCTTCAGTATGTTGTCAGACCGAGATAGGATCCTAGTACATCGTCAGTACATGATCAGACCCACACAGGTTCCTAGTACATTGTTAGTATGCCTTCAGACCGACACAGGATCCTAGTACATCGTTAGTACGTCGTCAGACCCACACAGGATCCTAGTACATCGTCAGTACCTCTTCAGACCCACACATTATCCTAGTACATCATTAGTATGTTGTCAGACCCACACATGATCCTAGCACATCGTTAGTATGTCGTCATACCGACACTGGATCCTAGTACATCATCAGACCCATGAAGGATCTTATAGTAGTCCCGCATGGATTTCTAGAGTGCATCCATGTGGGACCCTCAATCTCAGACCCACAAAGGATCCCTTTCTCATTTCACAGCCAGCTACAGTCTTCCTGCACTAAGCTTGATTGTCTCTAGGAGGGTTTTCTCCTCAAGCAACTGGTCCATACTCCAACTTCCATTAAGTCCCACAAAGAAGTATCCCAAAGGACTTCCACGTAATAGGGGTATTAACACAACAGACAGTGCATCAATCGGATGCCCGGTCTGTAAGGTATTAGCCCTTTTATCCCAAGGGCCCAGTTGGATTCGTGTTTGATCCAACACAGCCATATCCTAACTTTATTTAACACTCAAGTGGTGTATACCAAAATGACTATCGTGATTCAAGGTTTCTATTGTCGCAAACAGTTCATCATTTCGACATCGTATTAGGGAGATATGTCGAATACAAGATCTCGCAATAATAATACTATTATTATGGAGTGTTTCGTGAACTCGAGTCACGAACCAGAATTTAGTATATAAAATTAGACTTGAATCAAACATATTAATGACTAGATCGCATCGACACTGGGGGAAAGTCAATTGGACGTCACACGCAGGAGTTATGTCGGGTCGAAGATTTAATAATAATATTAAATCTATTATTTTCTGAACACATCGGGTACGCGATCCGAAAACCTGAAAAAGACATCCAATATTAGACCCATAATTTTTATCTCAATGTCAGGGTCGCCTACTACTGATGATTCGTGAAACCGAGGTCGCACGGATAAGTTACAGATGAAATAGGGTTTTGACAACCATAAATAATAATAATATTATACTATTATTATTTCATTTCATTGAATGTTTCTCTCTCCAATATCATTTGAGACACACGCACAAGAGGGGTATCCCATTTTGGTGCGCACAGGTCCAAATAGAGCCTCTATATATTTTTTTATATTCATATTTCTTTTAATTTTATTTCCTATCTATTCATTCCACTCTCCAATCTAATTTTCTTCTTCCACGATTTTGCACCACTGTACATGAACCGAGAATCCTATACGCCTCCGCCTCTCACACGGCCTACCTCCACTATGCCACCTACTCACTCTGCCACCTAATCTGCCTCGTCATTGGCCGAAGCCACCTGGCCCTGCTTACTGCGCACGAACTGCCTGCACCAGTCGCATCGGACAGCTCTTCTCCACTACATCGCTCATTCCGTGGGTTGTCGCATCTTCTTTCTATCCCCATAAAATAAAATGATCACATATTCATGATCCTTGGGTTGAGGGATCCGCGTCCATATGTCGCGCTCAACAGAATATTGCATTTCTAGCGCAAATAAATATTTGGCCCCCTCATTCCGCGAGCCATTTCGGCTTCATTCCAAGACCAAAAAATCAAAATATTTCATATTTGTGATCCTTTTGTCGAGGGATTCACGTCCATATATCACGCTCAGAAAAACACTTTTTTCCAGTGCCAAAAATTTTAGGCATTGAAGAACACACGAAAAACACACAAAGAATAAAAAAGAATGATGGGCATGGTTTACGTGGATGATGATGACCATGTTCATTTGGACATCATCATCATCAATTTAGGATATGAAGAATAAATAAAAAGAATTCAATCATATATAAAAACTTCTATCTCGATTGTCCATTGGAGGTGGCGTGAGGAAGAATAAGAAGTCGATGAGATAGTGAGGTCGGCGTTCGTTGCCCCCACAAGATGTTTCCAATCCTGGCTCAAGCATCATCCTCGTTCTCTGATTCCAGATGATGCTCTTCATTGTAGTGGATGTTTTTCAATGAAGAATCTCCTTCCATGTTCTCCAAAGCACTCCCTTTTTCCAACAATCCTCCATCAAAATTTTGAAGAGCCAAATAAGTTTATTAAATAAACTAATTGAGTTAGCAGATCAATGGGAGGAAAACCAAGAGTTATCTCCCATTAAAGGGGGAGTTCAAGGGTTGGGTGGTCCCCTCCTATGAATTTAAATTAGAGGTTTTTAATTCAGGTGGTCCCCACCACAAAACATCAAATGGGAGGTTTTAAAAATAAAATAAAAGTTTTTCTTTATTTTATTTTTATTATTTTAACTCTCCCACAAAATTCATGAAAATTAACTTTCACCCTTGACCTACTGTGGTCAAGGTGAAGGTCTCCTTAAGTGAATATCGGTGCTGTGAGCTAAACGGTGATCTTAGATTTTAATTCCAAGCACTGGTTTAAAAGATATATAATGACGCTCAAGCGTTTACTGAACGTACTCGAAAAAATGTTCGGAAAAATTATAACAGTCACCCTTGACCCACGACGGTCGAGGTTAGGCTCTGCCTAAGTGAAACATGCCCCAAAGAACCCAACAATACTCTCATATTTCAAATTTGAGTTACATGTTTAAAAGATATGAATTTTAAAATAAAATAATATTCACCTAATTATTTTATTTACGGCCAAAAACTAACTTTCACTGGCGGCCCGCACCGGCCAAAGTTAGTATCTGCTTAAATAAAGAATACACTCACAAGTATAGGGGTGGTCTTAGATTTTCAGTCTGAGATACCATTTGTGAGTTATAAGAATTTTAAAATTAAAATTATTTATTTAATTATTCTATTTAAGGTTATTCAATTTTTGGTTTTTCTTAGAGGAGGCCCGTGCAAACTAAACATAAGTCTCACCTAGGGTAAACCTGCCATCATGAATGCAACGGTGCCCTCATATTTCTGACCTGAGTTACCATTTAAGATTTATTCCATTTTTTTCAGGAAAACTACTTACGCACTCTCATTAAAACTCAACCAATCTTCGACGGATCATTCCGGGCAATCCGGGCCTCAAAATCACATGTCGTTAGATTTTGCGATCTCGAAATAATTCCATATAATTTTAAAAAAAATATATAGAATTTCTAGGACATTACATTTTCCCCACCTTAGGGATTTACATCCTCAAAAGCCAAAACAAAGGAAAAACAACCAAAAGAGGGTGTTGAGTATAAATCTGAGCCTTCCTCCCCCATGTGCTCTCCTAAGGTTCCCGTGCTACCAGCATACACACACAAGAGGTATTGACCACCAACGAAGGACCTACTCCTGTCGATCCTCAATCTTCACTAGAACCTTCATAAACATCACCCCATCGTTGAAGTCCATCTCAACATGGTCGATGATGTGAGATGGGTCGTGCATGTATCTCCTTAGCTAGGATACATGGAAGATGTCATGAACCCTCTCCAACTATGTTGGAAGATCCAAGTGGTATGCTACCATGACAATCCTTTAATGTATCAGAAAAGGACCGAGAAACCTCAGTGATAACTTTCCGCCTCGGCCAAATATTCATAGTCCATATCAAGGAGAGACTTGAAATAATATGTGGTTCCGCTCTTGAAACTCTAATGGATTTTATATCTTGTCGGCATAAGAGTTCTGCCAACTCTGTGCAGTATTCACTTGATGACAAGTGAGACTTCATGATAAAAACTCTACCACTGCTTTCTTCATCTCTAGCCACTAGTATTGACGCCGGAGGTCCTGCTACATCTTCACAACACCAGGATGTACTGCCAGAGAGGATGTATTAAAATCCCTAAACACCTCCTCCCAAAGCTCCACTGGTACCATCGTATGTCCTCTAAATAGGACGACGTTCTATCCACCTTCAGAAAATCCATCAAGTTCATGTCCTAAGGATATCTTAGCTTGTTGATCCTCACAATCAATTCCCCCAAGCTGCACCTCCATAACTTGATGAAGGGGTGGGGGAGTGACATTCATATAATAGAGGTGAGAAACATAATCTCCATCCAGAAAGGATATCTGCAGTGCAACTAGTTACTATGACGCCTCACTTTTTAGTTGTAGACCAGACCTCCTGCTGAGTGAATCTGCTACCATGTTCCCCTTCTAAGAAGTATAGACTATCTTAATGACATAGTCCTGGAAGAACTCTATCCACACCCATTGGAAACATAAAACTCAAAACTTATACTTCCATTAGGGTATGGTTGGCTGACTCATGAGTGATCAGTCACACCCTCCTATGCAAGAGTTTATCATGTACTGCCTGGGTTGCCATTTTCACCGACAATGGAAAACCTCATCCCAACATTGTAGATAAAACTCAAACTTTTTCCTAATACAGTCAATCTGAGTATGAATTTTGGATGTCCAGTCATACCCAAACTAATTTCATAAGGCCTCAACGCTGCCACTGAGAGGTTCCAACCATAACTCTCACCTCAAGGGTCAGATCACACCATCGGTGTAAGTGTGATTATTGAGTCTGCTCCCAAAGGTATCTCCAGATATAAGGGTCAATTCAACGGTTTAAAAAAACTCTAGGTCTTGGAAAAGATTCATGGAAGGAAGGAATGATTGGTACCAATGTCTATTGATATGAAATCTAGTAGTAGTCACAAAACATACCTCGAATCAATCCTAGAGCCCTTGGGTCGCACTCCTGGACCGCATGGAGATACTCTCTTCCCCTGTCCTCCATCTCCCTAAGCCTGGAAGGGACCAAAATGGGGGTGGTTTTAACATGTTCAAATGTAAACCACATCATGCTTCTCCCCTAGCTCTGCTTACACGTCTACAGCCATGAAAATTCATCTACCCCAAACACTTCTTCTTCTCGAAACATTTTTTACACACCCAAGTCTCTAAGACTGGCACCAGTTTCCTTCTTTCCCACTTCTAACATTCACTAGCTACATCTGATCAGTCAAAGAATATTCAACCACAATGGTTCTATCAAGCACACTAACATAAGTAGGAATACATAGAGTAATAGTGCAAGCTCGGATGTCCCAAAAGACACCTCACTCAGAGGTCCAAACTCTGAAGCACAGATCGTATCGTATTCATCGAGTACCAGGAATGATCGGTACGCCTCGATGAATACTCAGCTACCAACATGTCGTCCTGCTGAAGCTATAGAAGCTCTAGAGAACTCTCATCAACCTCCTCAAGCCAATCCTCAGCCGCCTGTGAGTCAAGCTCTCCTCAGAACATGAGGGGTGTCTGATGCTGAATCACACGTAAGGCACTAATCCTATATGTTTCCTCTTTCGTTACCGCCAATTGTAACTGCTGACCAACGGGTAGTGATATAGATGACACGCTACCCAAAGGTACAATCTTGGGTAATGGTCCACATACTGAAGCCTCATCACTATGTGGACCATCTTCATGGTCACTCACTGAAAAAGACTAGTAGATAAGATCACCATCTGATCTACTGGTGTCTCAACTAGGTGGAAAACTCTAGCAAACCGCCTCCAGCCAGCCCTCAGCTGAATGGGAATCTATCTCACCTCGAAACCTTAGAAGGCTCTACTGCTAGACCTCATGCAACGTGCTCAGTCAGCATGCACCATCCTCCAGTGCGACTGGTGGAAACTTCTGCCCAACGGGTGGTGGTGCTGCTGGTACACCACCCAAACGTGCCAACAAAGTAAGAGGGCCCGACACCTGAGCCTCGTCGCTTGGTAGGTTGTCATCGTGTACTCTCTTGGGAATATTAGCTGGATATCTACGAAGCAGCATACTAATAAGGAATAGGTGCTCCACGGTCATGATGTTATACATGGTGAGGTCACTCAAAGAAAACACAAGGAAACTTTCCATAACACACATGCAATCTATGTTTTCATGAACTGAGTCAGAAATCAGAATTCAGGATCCAGGTGTATGGATACGTCGGCCGCCACACCAACACTGGATTCCTTAAACTGATAACTACACTCCCTACACTTAAAACTATTTCTGTTAAAAATATCAGAGTCATATTTTCTATAGTAGAACCGACTCCTCTGATACCAATTTGTCACGACCCATCCCCCAGGGTTCGTGTCGTGAAAACCCCAAGCTCGCCTTCCATAGGCCAGGGGCTGGCGACTATCACCGAAAGCGTATTCCCTAAAACTGGGAAGGAATTTCCTTTATAACGTTTAAACTAATGCAACCAAGCATGCAACAAGATAGAAACACAAGAAAACTGTATAAAAAAATAGAGAGAGTACAGTAAGTAAAAGGGGCCAGAATACAAGCCCAACTAGATAGTACAAGAATCTGGAAGGTACAAGAAAAATAAAACAGATCCTGTGAACACCCGCCAAGGATCCAACCTAAAGGGTAGGTATAGCTATTGAATGGTCATCTCTGCAGTACGCCTCATCTAATCTCCACCTTTGAGCTACCTCCAGTCTAGGTACTCTCACCTCAGTCGGCGTTATCCGTCATCTTCACCAAACAAAACAAGGTGCGGGCATAGCCCGTGTAGGGGTGAGTATAACGATACTCAGTATGGACAACAAGATAGTCATGGTCTCAAAAAATACACCTAGGAAAAACCAGAAATAATGTAAACCAGTGACAACCATACTTAGGTATATACCCATACATATACCTAAGTTATCAAATATTCCCATCTCAATCATGAGGAAACATAGGGTCCAACCCAAAATCCCAAAGCTCAACTGTTCCACAAAGGAAAGAATACACCGAAGGTATGTACCACATAGGTACGCCACACTGAAGAATACCACCAACGTATTACCATGAAGGAAAGTACCACACATGTACAAACTCAGCTCACACCAAGTATAACTTAGGTATAGAAGTACAAATGATTAGATGTAACTACTGATTCATCTAAACATATTAAGAGGCTTTGTTGCTGACCCACACAGGATCGCTCGGTGCTGACCAACATAGGGTTGCTCGGTGCTGACCCACACAGGTTCGCTCGGTGCTGACCCATATAGGTTCGCTCGGTGCTTACCCACAGAGGATTGCTTGGTGCTGACCCACACAGGATCACTCGACGCTAACCCACATAGGATCTCTCGGTGTATCGTCAATATGTTGTTAGACCCACAAAATATCCTAGTACAACGTTAGTACATTGTCAAACCCACACATAATTCTAGTACATTGTCAGTACATTGTCAGACCCACACAGGATCCTAATACATCATCAGTACGTTGTCAGACCCACACAAGATCCTAGTACATCGTCATTACATCGTCAGACCCACACAAGATCCTAGTACATAGACAGTATGTCATCAGACCCACACATGATCCTAGTACATCTTTTGTACGTCGTCAGACCCATATAGAATCCAAGTACATCATCAAACACATGAAGTATCCTAGAGTAGTCCCGCATGGATTCCTAGAGTTGATCCATGCGGGACCCTCAATCTCAGACCCACGAAGGATCCCTTTCTCATGTCACTGCCAGCTACAGGGTTCCCGCACTAAGCTTGCTTGTCTCCGGGAGGGTCCTCTCCACAAGCTACTGGTCGATACTTCAACTTCCATGAAGTCCCATGAAGATGTATCCCAAAGGACCTCCACATAATAGGGGTCTCAACACAACAAACAGTGCGTCAATCGGATATCCGGTATGTATGTTATTAGCCTTTTAGTCCTGAGGGCCTAGTTGGATTCGTGTTCAATCAAAACCGGCCATACCCCAACTTTATCGAAAACCCAAGTGGGGTATACTAAAACTAACATCTCGATCCAAGGTTTCTAATGCCATAGACGGTTTGTCATTTCGACACCGTATGAGGGAGATATGTCGAATAAAAGATCTCATAATATTTATAATATTATTATTGAGTGTTTCGTGAACCTGAGCCACGAACTTTAATTTATTATCCATCATTATACTTGAATCGAGCGTATTAATGACAAGATCACATCACCACTGATGGAAAGTCAATTGGACATCACACAGAACAGTTATGGTGGGTCGAATATTTAATAATAATATTAAATCTATTATTTTTTTAGTGCTTCAGGTACCAAATCTGAAAACCTAAAAAAGACATCCAATATTGGACTCATAATTTTCATCTCGAATTCCGGGTCACATTGCCGCTGTCGGTTCATGAAAATGAGGTTGCATTGATAAGTTATAGATAGAATAGGGTTTTGACAACCATAAATAATAATAATATTATTGTTTTATTATTATTTTATTTCATTGAATGTTTCTCTCTCCATTCTCATTTGTGATTCATGCACAAGAGGGGTATCCCATTTTGGTGTGTGTGGGTCCAAATAGTGCCTCTAACTATTTTTTTTATTCATTTTTCTTTCAATTTTATTTCCTATCAATTCCTTCCTCTCTCCAATCTAATTTTCTTCTTCCATGATTTTCCACCCCTATACAAGAACAGGGAATCCGTTGCGCCTACGCGTCACACACTGCCTGCCTCCACTACACCGCCTACTCGTGTCGCCGCCTAATTTGCCTCGTTGTCGGTCGAAGCCACCTGGACCTGCTTGCTGCGCATACACTGCCTGCACCAGCCACGCCGAACTGCCCTACTCAGCCAGGTCACTCCTGCGGTAGGCTATCTGATCTTCATTCTAACCCCAAAAAATAAAATGATCGCACATTCATGATCCACAGGTCGAGGGCTCCATGTCCATATGACGCACTCCACAGAATATTGCATTTCCTGCGCCAACAAATATTTGGATGCCTCCTTCTGTGAGCCATTACGAATTCGTTCCAAGCCCAAAAAATCAAACGATCACATATTTACGATCCTTGTGTCGAGGGCTTCGCATCCAAATATTTTTCTTATAAAAAATCCTTGTTTCCTGTGCTAATAAATATTAGGCGTTGAAGAATGCACGAAGAACACGTGAAGAATAAAAAAGAAAGTGGAGCATTGTTTATGTGCAGGATGATGACCATGTTTTTTTGGACATCATCGACATGAATTTTGGATATGAAGAATCAATAAAACAAATTCAACCATATATAAAAACCCCTAACTCGATTGTCTTTTGGAGGTGGTGTAAGGAAGAAGGCGAAGTCAATGAGATGGTGATGTCGGCGTTCATTTCTCCCACAAGATGTTTCTGATCCGGGCTCAATAATCATCCTCATTCTCTAATTCCAAAGGATTATCTTCGTTGTAGTGGATGTTCTTCATTGAATAATATCCTTCCAAATTCACTAGAGCTCTCCCTTTTTCCAAAAATCCTACAATGAAATGGTGAAGTGCCAAATAAGTTTATTAAATAAACTAATTGAGTCTGCACATCAATGGGAGGAAAACCAAGATTTATCTCCCATTAAAGGGGGAGTTCAAGTGGTGGGTGGTCCCCAAATTTGAATTTAAATTGGGGGGTTTTAGTTAGGGTGGTCCCCACAACTAAACCTCAAATGGGAGGTTTTAAAAATAGATTAAAAGTTGTTATTTATTTTATTTTTATTCTTTTAACTCTCGCACGAAATTCACAAAAACTAGCATCCACCCTTGACCTACTACAGTCAAGGTGAAGGTCTTCTTAAGAGAATATCGGTGATGCGAGTTCAATGGTGCCCTCGTATTTCAATTCCAATCACATGTTCAAAAGTTATATAACGCCACGGGTGTGATTACTGAACGAACTTGAAAAAAAGTTCTGAAAATTATAATAGTCACCCTTGACCCACACCGGTTGTGGTTTAGCACTGCCTAATTGAAACATGCCCCAACGAACCCAATGGTACACTCAGATTTTAAATCCAAGTTACCGTTTAAATGCTGTGGATTTTAAAATAAAATAATTGTCAATTAATTATTTTATTTACATCCAAAAACTAACATTTACTGGTGGCCGGCTCCAGCCAAAGTTAGTATCTTTTTAAATAAATAATTTCTCCACGAGTATAGTGGTGGTCTCAGATTTTAAATACGATATACCATTTGGGTGTTATAAAGATTTGAAATATAAAATAATTTATTTAATTATTTTATTTACGGTTATGCCATTTTTTGGTTTTCTCACAGGAGGCCCGCACTAACTAAACATAAGTCACGCCTATGGTAAAATAGCCATCATGAATGCAACGGTGCCCTTAGATTTCTGATTCGAGGTACTGTTTAAGAGTTATTATAGTTTTTCAGGAAAACTTCTTATGCACGCTAATTAAAACACAACCGAAATTTGACGGATCATTTCAGGCACTCCAGGCCTCAGAATCGTACGTCGTCAGATTTAAAGGTCTTGAAATAATTTTACATAATTTAAAAAATATTATTCAGAATTTTCAGGACATTACACCAGCTATTTATCTATAAATAGGTGATGAGGAACAGTTTCATGAGGGATTATTTCACTTCATGCATATTTATCATAGAGCACCACATCCTGACTAGTATAGGGATGAGCTAACATAATGGTTCTGGTAGTATAATCCTCCCATTTAATGGGGGATTCCAGTTCACAGGTTGCTAAGTTGTGTCTAGAGACTACATTAGAAATTTTTTAGCATATTGAGATGTCTCATAGGAGTAGGGTAAATCTCACCACATATATGCTACATTGAGCAGAATGTACTGGTGGTATGTTTATAACTTGGATGATAGGACATGATATATAGATTGGTCTGATTCCCAAACCTTTTTCTAGGTCTATTTGTACCCTGAAACTCTACGGGTAGAATGAGTTAGTGAATTCATGCGTCTAGAGTTGGATGTGATTACTGTTATGGAGTACACAACAATATTTAGAGTATTGAAGTATTTTATTTCGATGTACCTTAATATTGATATTTCTATAGAGATATGATTTGAGGAAGGTCTCTGACATGCTATTGGATCTCAGGTCAATGTTTTCAGGATGACCTTTATAACTGAGATTATGAATCATGTGCTAATTATTATGTTGTACCTGACAGTATTTGGCGGTGTAGAGAAGATAGGTATTGATTATTAACCAAGTGGCTGAAAATATTATGGATGGATGTTCTATTTTTATTCTTCCAAAAATATGTGCTCCATTCATGTTATTATTACTAGCAGGTCAGTGTTTTTTCATCAGTGTGGCTGGCAAGGGAACATGAGGAATCAGTGTGACTGGGACCAAGTCAAGTGTAGATAATATGGAAGGATGGTCCATGTGAAATATTTCTATAGGACCTTACCTCAAGTTTTGAATTGTAGGGGGGCAGTTCCAACACTTGGATTTGGAGAAGGTTCCTCATCTCTGCATCATGTAGGGATCTGTAGCAGTTCAGGATAGTCTGGGTGAGGTAGTGGTGGTTGTGGTCGAGGAATCCAAACACCAATTACACTGAGACATCAGAGTGTTCATACTTTGAGTAGTGAGTTTTTATCATAGGGTCGTGGTGAAGTCCAATTCTATTCTTTATAGCCTAACCCTAAAGAATATGGTGTTATACAATTTACAGTGAGAGGTACGATTCTAGTAGCCTCTATAATTGCATCTTCTCTATTTGATAAAGGTGCATCACATTGTTTTATATTTGCACCAGTGGTGAAAATCCTTGGTCTTGTTTTATTGTATTCTGATGGAGTTTTGATGCTATAAACACCATTCGGAATCATAATGGATAATGTGAACCATTGAAGGGAGTCTCCCCTTGAGTTTGGTGGGTGACACTTCATTTGGAATCTTTAATTACTTGAGATAAATGGGTTTTATGTCATACTTATGATAGACTGGTTAGTGTCTTATCAATCTTATGTTGACTGATATCACCATAGGGTTACTTTCACATCACCATAGAGTGATGTGTATAATAAAAATGGTTAATGGGATGTACAGGCGAGCTGAGTAGGACCACAACATCATGGAATGTATGGAATGATAGCCTGGATTTCTAGTTTGTATCTAGATGATATGGGAGTGAGTTAGGAGAACATTCCTCCTTGGGTTGATTTATTCTAGGATTTCTTTCCTGATGACTTCACTGGTTTACCTCCGGAGAGAGATGGAATTATACATCAATATAGTGCTAGAAGCTTCACCGATATCCATTCCTCCTTACAGGATAGTTACGACTGAGTTGTAGAAGCTTAATACGTAGCTAGAAGATTGTGAGGTAAAGGGGTTTATTCTCCCAAGTACTTATCTGGGGATATCACTGGTCCATTTTTCCAAAAAAAGTGCATGGAACTCTTATTCTATGCATTGATTATCAGAATTTATACTGGACGATGGTTATGAAATTATATCCCTTTCCATCGATAGATGAACAATTTGATCAGTTTTGAGGAGCTTGAGTGTTCTCGAAAATCGATTTGAGGTTTGGATATCATCATGTACAGGTTTGACATGTAGAAATACCTCCTACAATATTTCATAGCATGTATTGTCTTTATGCATATCTGGTTATGTTGTGTGATCTAATGAATGTGCCAACAATTTTCATGGCACTAATAAACCATGTTTTCTATCCTTATCTAGACTCGTTTGTAGTGGTTTTAATGTTGATATCTTAGTGTATTCTCAAAATCAAAAAGGCCATTCAAAACACCTTGAGATAATGTTGAATACACCAAGGAAGAATCCATTATAGGATATGATCACAAAGTACCACTTTTGGAAGGACCATATTAACATCTTGGGTCACATCATCTCCGAGAAAGGAGTGTCAATCCATCCAGAGAAGGTGAGAGATGTATTTTCCAAGGAATATACCAATAACGGGGTTTACTTATAGATATTCTTGGGGATTGTTGGTTACTATAGTAATATCATATAGTACTTCTCACACATAGCTGTGTTTTTCATGGGATTGGCTAAGATGGGTGTAAAGTCTGTTTTGTCAGATTCATGCGAGATAGCCTTTCTAGAGTTAAAAGGGAGGTTGACATCATCAACAGTCCTAATACTACCCGAAAAGGGCTTGAACTGAACTATATATTGTGATGAATCATGTATCAGACTCAGATATGAGTCGGTGGAGGGGAATATAGTTGTGGAAAATGGGCCTCAACAGTTGTGGCCACCTGAGAGGAATTACCTAACACTCGATCTTGAGCTAGCAGCAGTTGTTTTCTCTTTTCACTGTTTGAGACATTACTTATTGGGAGAGCATTTTGTGGTGTACACAAACCAAAAAAGTCTCAAGTACATATTTAAATAGTGTGATTTGAATATGAGGTAGTGAAGGTGTGTGGAGTAGCTATTTTCTTTTGGCTCTGATCTTTCTTACATACCAGGTAAAGGAAATGTAGTGGCTGATTCACTATGTAAAAGGACATAGATACATGTAGTGCAGTAGGCGGGTAGTGAGTGTAAGATTATAGTGTTTCTATTTGAGATTAACTTGTAGGTGTATGACAGTCAGGGGTAGACTTTTATACAATCCTTATCTATGACCTCTACCCTAATGGATAGAGTAAGGATGAGAAAACAATTTGATTTAGAGGGCCTAGTCCTATGAGAGATTTTGGATTTTGAGGGTGTAAAGACCCGTAAATTTCAAGGAATTTTTTTTCTTAATTTTCTTTGGAATTTTACAAGAACGCAGCTTCTGACGGCACCTGCTTCCGAGGCCCGGTGTGCCCGGAATCATTTTTCAAAGTTTGGCTAGGGTACGTTTAGTGAACGGATGAGCGGGTTTTTTAACTTTTGAACTGGTGCCCGGAATCAAATTCTGAGGGCACCAATGAAATCGCAGCGTCGGTATTTGCTTAGAAACGCCTCTTCTGTAGTTGTGTTTGCTCAGGTGTGGTTTTTAATTTTCAGGCATAAACTTAAGAAATAAAATAAATTGTTCAGCAAGCTTTATTTTATTTCACTTAAGCCACTTGGAAGCCACTTGAAGCCATTTAAAAGCGGCTTAAGCTGAGTTGATCCAGATAGGATGCTATCCAGAAATATCCTACCCTCTAGGTAGGATATTTGTGAGGTGGGGCCCGCACAAGCCCCGCCGTTTCTTTTCTGCTAAGTAACGCACCCGCGAAAACCCGTCATTATGAAAGTCAACTGACGCGTTTTCTTTTTTTTCTTCCTTAACGAACCATTTAATTGGCCGGTTTATTTTGTGAATTAAATGGGCATTTTCTTTCGTTGAATTAATTCTGCGAATTAATTGAGTCGTTACTTACCCTTTTTCGTTCGTTGACATAATAATAAAATAAGACCAACATGACATTTGGAGGATTGCACGTCGAGAGGCCTTGGAAGAATTTTTGAGCCTTCATCCTCCTTCGCGAAGAACGTGAAGAATGTGAAGAACACGAAGAACGCCATCACCCTCGGAGTTTGACGACACTTCATCCGGGACGTTCTTCCCCTCCCCGATCTCTGATGTCCAACTGTTTGAGGTAAGAGATCTCAGGTTTCTTTTTTTTAAATCTCTTTTGTGGTTTTTAACAAAACACGGATTTAATTATTTATAATTAAATCTGTTGTTTCTTGGTCTGTTGAGTTTGACGATGCGACTCCCTTCCTCGACGACGCGACGCCCTTCCGCGACGAAGCGACGATCCCCTCCTTCCGCGATGAACAATTCAACGAAGAACGCATGCGACGACTTGACGAGGTAGGGATTTATTTTGGAAGTACCCCTTTTTTATATTCTAGTAAATGTTTCTTTAAAAAGTAAAAGAACCAGATTCGTATGAACAATTTTAATTTATTAAAATTTTTGTTTCCTGTGTTGAATAAAATTCTCCCGTTGTTTTTATCTGACGCGGAGGGTGCGGGCTAAACGAACACGGCCTGACAACCCTCTGTCGTTCTTCGTTGTTGTGCGGATTTGACGAGCGACGACAGAACATGCCGCAACGGAAGTTTGATGGTTCTACAGTGGAGAACGAGTCCCGGGAGGAGCAGTGGCACAGACGGGAACGGAATCGGACCACCAGAGCGACTCCGGTGGCCCGCAGAAGCCGTCGGCGGTGCCCCGGCGCGCCACCGGACAGATCCGTTGCGGCTGAAGCCGCGACGGTGGCGCCCGTGGACCCGCGGCCGCACGGGTCCGGCGCACTCGGACACGGCAAAGCCGCGTCCCTTTGATCCAGCGTGGCCCCACACGGGGGCCGTGGCATCTCCAAGCCGTGGGGGCGGCGCCCCGCGGCGTCCAGCTGCTCGGCCGCTCGGCCGAGCCGAGCCAGGCCGGTCCGACCGGCCGGGCCGCGCCCTGGCTGGGCCAGACCGGGTCCGGCTGGGTCAGATCGGGTCGGCCCGGGCCCGGACCCCCCGTCTTCGGACCGTTTTCGGTCAAATGCCCGTAACATGAGCTACGGGCCTCCAAACGACGCGCCGTCAGCGGCAACATGATTCTTGGATCAAGCTGGTCGTTTCGGTATATCACACTCAAGGTTTCGGAATACTTTGAGTTCGGCCGGGTCGGTTCGTACACGAAACCAACCGAGCCCTCGGAGCGGAAACGCTCATATCTTGAGCTACAGACGTCCGGTTGACGTGCCGTCAGCTTTGTTGATTTCCTATAAGTGAGATGGATCTTTTGGCTCACTCCGCCTGAGGATTGGATGTAGGTGGAGTACGGTCGGTTTGGTTTTTCCTTAAAAACCAACCGGTCCCCTGGGACGAAAAAGCCAATAACTCTCAGACCGGGCGTCCGAATGACGTGTCGTCTGCAACTTTGAGTTCCCTGTTGACGATACAGAACTTTTGGATACATCAACTTCGGACTTTGTATCAGTTGATGTATCAGCCTCTCGGCTCGTGGAGCGGACCCTCCCGAACGAGCTTGTTGTGTGCGGGAACCCTAGTGCTAGTTGCGACTGCTACTTCGACAGCGACGACTGTGCAGAGATCCTCAGTGGACTGCAGCGACGACTATGCAGAGATCCTCAGTGGACTGCGCCGAAGACTATGCAGAGATCCTCAGTGGAATGCGGTGACTACTGCACTCAGCGATCCTATGTGGATCAGTGCTGCAGGTCCTGTGTGGGCCCGATCCTGTGTGGGTCTGATCCTGTGTGGGTCAGCACTCAGCGGTTCTGTGTGATCCAGCGCCTACAGGTCCTCTGTGGGCCCGATCCTGTGTGGTTCATTGCAGGGGTTAGTTACCTATCGATCCTTTGTGGGTCCGATGACTTAGATGGATCAGTGATCATCTTTATCATCATCCGAAGAAGTATACCTGTGTGAGCTGAATCCTGTTTACTCTGCTTTGTGGATTGTGTTGTACTGTCCTGTGTGTATTTACTGTTTACTCTCCTTTGTGGATTGTGTTGTGCTATCCTGTGTGGGTATATGTTTGCTTTCCTGTGTGGACTGGGTTGTGCTTGGGCTCAGACGTTGGAGCCGAACGGGAATTGATGACTTAGGTATATGTATGGGCATATACCTAAGCCGTGTCAGATGTTACTTCGTGATTGCATCTTTCCTTTGTGGTTTATCCTTTGTGGATTTCGGGAGACCTACGGGGGTCTCGGGGTCCCTACTGAGTAGCTTGTACTCACCCCTACACGGGCTATTCCCACACTACATTGTGTTGATTGCAGACGATGGACAACGCTGATCGTGGTGGAGGTGTGTGGAGCAGGACGGTACCTGGAAGTGGACCACTGGGCGGACGTGCTCGGAGCGGACGGCGGGACCTGAGGAGCAGTGGAGCTATCTTTACCCACCCTTCAGGTGGGATTCCCAGTGGACAGCTCAGTGTAGTGGCTTTTACTTTTCAGTTTTTGTTTTTCCCTTCAGTTTTACTTTACAGTTGGGCTTGTATTTTCGGCCCCTTTTACTTTCAGCACAGCTTGTTACAGTTTTTACATAGTGTTTACCTTTCCGCTTACTTACTCTTTGGTGCTTGATTACATTTCAAAGGAAATTCCTTCCCTTTTTTTTTGGGATTTACGCCTTGGTTCTAGTCATTATCCCCTGGCCTATGGAAGGCGGGCTTGGGGTAGTCACGGCACGGGCCCCGAGGATGGGTCGTGACAAATTGGTATCAGAGGTGGTCGCTTCTACCGCAGACTCTGATCTTTCTTCTATGTGAAGCAATAGTGTTTAGTGTATTGAGTGTGGTTATCAGTCCAGGGAGTCCAGTGTTGGTGCGGCGGCCGACGTATCCGTACACCAGGAACCTGACTTCTGATTTCCAACTTAATGCACGAAAACATTGATTGCATGTGTGTTTCAAGTTTTCTTTGTGATTACTTGTGTCAGCTCACCAGGTATGTTGTTCTGACCGTGGTGCACTTGTTTCCTTTTCAGGATGGCCCAACGACAGCAACCAGCTAGGGTTCCGAGAGTAGAGAACGACGATAGCCCGCCAAGCGACGAGGCCTCGGTACAGGGCCCGTTGATAGCAGAGGCACCGACAATACCTTTACCCGCCGAGCCCCCGATGCTTCCAGCACCGACCGCTGACGATGCACAATGCCTCGGAGCTCTACACGGGTTCCAGCGCCAGCGACCACCCAGGTTTCGTGGGTAGATGGACCCCCAGGCAGCAAAGGACTGGCTGGAGGCGGTCGTTCGAGTTTTCAGGCTAGTGAGGACACCAGCAGACCTCATGGTGATCCTCGCGGCGAGCCTACTGCACGCAGCAGCAGGACAATGGTGGAGCTTGATGCTCCAGGTGCACGATGAGGCCTCTATCATCTGGACGGACTTCGAGAGCCTCGTCCACTCAGATTTCGTCCCAGCCACCCTCCGTGTGGTGCACATTCAGGAGCTTCTTTAGCTGCGGCAGGGCAGCTTGAAGGTCGCCCAGTACGCGGCGAGGTTTACCGATCTTTCTCGCTACTCGACTAACATGGTACGGGACCCCTTCTTCCAGGCCCGGACCTTTGAGCAGGGTTTGAGACACGAGATTAGAGCATCGCTGATCTCCCTCAGCATCCCGACCCAGGTAGGGGTGCTGGAGCGAGCCCTTCTGATCGAGATCTTTCTGGCTGAGTCTACAGCGAGACCTACCGCAGGGCGGCAGGTCGCGGAGTCTTCGGAAGCAGGTAGCCGACGGATGACTCAAGGTTCCAGGAAGACCAGACCTTTCGGCATACGACCTCGGGACACTAGCTCAGTAGTGCGGGGTACACGGCGTGGGGCCAGCCTTCCGAGAGGCAGCCAGTGCTACGCCTGCGGCGGGCAGGGCTACATGGCTCGTGACTGCCCAACCCGCTGTACCGAGGAGCAGCAGATGGTGGAGGGGCCACCCAGGAAAAGGCAGAGGGTCGACCATGGTGGTCCGCAGGGAGGAGGCGGACAAGGTAGAGAAGCTTGCCGAGCAGCGGGTGGTGGGAAATGCTTTGAGGCTCTACCCCCACCACCACTAGGAGGTCCACCCCGACCACAGGGAGCTGGCGGGCAGAGACAGGCACAGCTCCAGGCAGCGGATGCCTACGACCATGGCGTGCCAGAGATGATTCGAGGTATGATCTGTGTCTATTCCACCCTTGCTGCAGTTCTTATAGACACAGGAGCGAGTCACCCTTTCATAGCCACTGCCCTTGTTCGGAGCTCGGAGATTCCGACAGATCTGTTGGCTCGATCCTTACGGCTAGAGACCCCTACGAGAGCAGACTCGACGATTACGCACTGGTGCCAGAAGTGTGATCTTACTCTAGGAGGTGAGAGATTCGGCTGAGATCTTCTTGTAGAGGCGTCGAGGCCTTACGATGTCATCTTGGGCATGGATTGGTTATCTACCGTCCATGCTCAGATTGACTGTTTTAGGCGCAAGGTGCGAGGTGTGTGCACCGACGAGAGCAGGTTGACCATCACCGGCAAGAAGGGATCCTTTGCAGCACATGATGGACTCTCGTAGAGGAGGGGACAACCCATCACTCATCAGTTGGCTAGACTCATCCTTGGAGTAGTTGACGTGCGGAGTCCCAGTTTTCCTGCAGTGGTGGATCAGTATGCGGACGTCTTCCCCGACGACGTTCTAGGGCTACCTCATCGTAGAGAGGTAGGCTTTTATATTGACCTGTACCTCGGGACAGCCCCGATATCCACTCCAGAATATCGGATGGCCCCCGCTGAGCTTCGAGAGCTGCGGGTACAGTTAGAGGACTTGGAGGGCAAGGGGTTCATCCGACCCAGTGTTTCACCATGGGCTTCGCTGATATTGTTCGCCAAGAAGGAGGATGGAAGATTGAGACTGTGTGTCAATTATCATCGCCTGAACCAGGTGACAGTGAGGAACAAGTATCTGCTACTGAGGATTGATGACCTCTTTGATCAGCTCAAGGGAGCACGGTGGTTCTCGAAGATAGACCTCAGATCAGGCTATCATCATCTCAGAGTTCGAGACGAGGACGTGCAGAAGACGGCCTTCAGGTGTTGGTATGGACACTATGAGTTCTTGGTTATTCCCTTCGGCGTAACCAACGCTCCAGCAGTGTTCATGAGCCTCATGAACAGGATCTTCCAGCCATACCTCGATCGATTTGTTTTGGTCTTCATCGACGACATTTTGGTGTACTCGACCACGGAGGAGGAGCACGCCTACCACTTTCGGGTTGTACTAGACACACTCTGAGAGCACCAGCTTTATGGAAAGCTCTCGAAGTTCCAGTTCTAGTTACGTGAGGTCCATTTTTTGGGGCACGTCATTTCTGAGGTGGGATGTGGAGTGGATCCCACGAAGATCGAGGCAGTTCTAGCTTGGGAGCCACCCAGGAGCGTGGCGGAGGTGCGGAGTTTCTTGGGTCTAGCCAGATACAATCGGAGATTTGTGCTGGACTTCTCTAGAGTTGCGACGCCACTATAAGCTTTGAAGAAGAATGGGAAACCCTTTGTGTGGTCAGACAGATGTCAGCAGAGCTTTCAGGAGCTGAGACAGAGATTGACCAGCGCACCTATCTTGAGGTTGCCTGAAGAGGGAGTTGGATACGTAGTCTACTGCGATGCGTGAGGGACCAAACTCAGGTGTGTCCTGAGGCAGGAGCGGGCCGTGATTTCCTATGGATCACGTCAGTTGAGGCCGCATGAGCAGAACTATGCCACCCATGACCTGAAGTTAGCAGCAGTGGTATTCGCTCTGAAGACATGGCAACACTATCTGATGGGCGAGTGCTTTACCATCTTTTCTGAACACCAGAGTCTCAGGTACATCTTCTCTCAGAAGGACCTGAACCTGATATAGCGGTGATGGCTCGAGTTCCACCAGTACTTTGAATTTGAGATAGTCTATACTCCTAGGAAGGGGAACGTGGTAGCCGATGCCCTCAGCAGGAGGATGGGCATCTAGCTACTTGAGGAGGCGATAGAGCAGCTAGCCGCTTTGCAAATATCCTTTGTGGATAGAGACGGAGCATCCTTCCTTCAGTCTCTAACCGTCTCTCCTCCACTTCTACAGTGGGTCAGAGAGGCTCAGCATGGGGACGCTGACTGCGAGATGCGGCGTGCACAGATATCCTCGGGACAGGCACCTAATGGTTTCTCCCTTGGAGCAGAGCACGACGTCCTTTTCAGAGGACGTACCTTGGTACCTGTCGCTTTATGAGAGGAGGTACTGATAGAGTTTCACACTTATCCTTTGGAGGTACATCCTATAGTGGCGAAGATGTACCAGGACCTCAGACGATAGCACTAGTGACCGGTCATGAAGAAGGTTGTGGCAGATTTTGTTTCACAGTGCCTCACCTGCCAGCAGGTGAAGGCAGAGCATCAGGTACCAGCAGGCTTGGTACAGCGCTTGGAGGTCCCGGAGTGGAAGTGGGACGGGATATCTATGGACTTCATGACTGGACTTCCACGCACTTCCAGAGGTCACGACTCCATTTGGGTGATTGTTGACCGACTCACCAAGTCGGCACACTTCTTACCCATCCGAGAGCAGGGCTCAGTGGAGAGCTTGGGGCGTCTCTATGTTCAGGAGATTGTACGGCTTCATAGTGTGCCATTGACTATCGTCTCTGATCGGGATGCTCGTTTTACTTCCCGGATTTGGAAGGGGTTGCCGGAGGCGTTTGGAATGCGGCTACGTCTGAGCACTGCCTTTCACCCGCAGACGGATGGTCAGACGGAGAGGACCATTCAGACTCTCAAGTACATGCTCCACGCATGTTTCGTCGACTTTGGTCACAGCTGGGAGGACCACCTACTCTTGGTGGAGTTCACGTACAACAACAGCTACCACTCCACCATCGGGATGGCACCATATGAGGCGTTATACGGCAGTCCTTGCGGATCTCCTTTGTGCTGGACAGACCCTGGGGAGTCAGCACTTGTGGGACCATAGATGGTCCGGGCCACGACAGAGAAGGTCCAGGTCATCCAGTAGCGGATGAGGACAACTCAGAGCCGGCAGAAGTCAAATGCTGACAGGATGCGGAGGCCACTAGAGTTCGAGGATGGCGACCACGTCTTTTTGCGGGTCTCACCTCGACGTGGTTTACAGAGATTTGGCCAAGGCGGCAAGTTTTCTCCACGCTTTATTGGACCATTCCAGGTCATCAGCAGGATTGGCGAGGTGGCTTATCTCCTGGCTCTACCACCTCAGTTGCACCGGGTGCACGATGTCTTCCACGTATCTCAGCTGAGGAGGTATGTGCACGACCCGACACACATCATTGACCATGGGGAGCTAGACATGGATGATGGAGCGACTTTTGCGGAGGTCCTAGTGGAGATCGAGGATCGACAGGAGTGGGTCCTACGTGGACAATTGATTCTTCTAGTGCGCATCAGATGGCATCACGGGATGCTCCAGGAGATCACTTGGGAGCGGGAGGCTCAGATGCATGCTCAGTACCCACATTTGTTTCCCTAGTTTATGATGTATCTTTACGGGGACGTAAAGCCCTGAGGTGGGAGTAATGTAAAGAACCATAAATTTCAAGGAAATTTTTTTTCTTAATTTTCTTTGTAATTTTACAAGAACACACCTTCTGACGGCACCTGATTCCGAGGCCCGGTGTGCCCGGAATCATTTTTCGAAGTTTGGCTCGGGTATGTTCAGTGAACGGACGAGCGGGTTTTTCTAACTTTTGAACCGGTGCCCAGAATCGAATTATGAGGGCACCAATGAAATCGCAGCACCGGTATTTTCTCAGAAACACCTCTTCTAGAGTTTCGTTTGCTCAGGTGTGGTTTTTAATTTTCGGGCATAAAGTTAAGAAATAAAATAAATTGTTCGACAAACTTTATTTTTTTTCACTTAAGACACTTAGAAGCCACTTGAAGCCACTTAAAAGCTTCTTAAGCTGAGTTGATCCAGATAGGATGCTATCCAGAAATATCCTACCCTCTAGGTAGGATATTTGTGAGGTGGGGCCCGTACGAGCCCCGCCGTTTCTTTTCCGCTAAGTAACTCACCCGCGAAAACCCGTCATTATGAATGTCAACTGACGTGTTTTCTTTTTTTTTTCCTTAACGCACCATTTAATTGGGTGGTTTTTTTCGTCAATTAAATGGGCAGTTTCTTTTGTTGACTTTATTTTGCGAATTAATTGAGTCGTTACTTACCGTTTTTCGTTCGTTGGCATAATAATAAAATAAGACCAACACGACATTTGGAGGATTGCACGTCGAGAGGCCTTGGCAGAATTCTTGAGCCTTCATCCTCCTTCGCGAAGAACGCGAAGAATGTGAAGAATGTGAAGAACGTCGTCACCCTCGGAGTTTGACGACACTTCATCCGAGACGTTCTTCCCCGCCCCGATATCCGATATCCAACTGCTTGAGGTAAGAGATCTCGGGTTTCTTTTTATTAAAATCTCCTTTGTGGTTTTTAACAAAACACGGATTTAATTATTTATAATTAAATCTGTTGTTTCATGGTCCGTTGAGTTCGATGACGCGACTCCCTTCCGCGACGACGCGACGCCCTTCCGCGACGACGCGACGATCCCCTCCTTCCGCGACGAACAATTCCGCAAAGAACGTGTGCGACGACTTGACGAGGTAGGGATTTATTTTGGAATTACCTCTTTTTTATATTCCCGTAAATGTTTCTTTAAAAAGTTAAAGAACCGGATTCGTATGAACACTTTTAATTTATTGAAATTGTTGTTTCCTGTGTTGAATAAAATTCTCCTGCTGTTTTTATCTAACGCGGAGGGTGCGGGCTAAACGAAAACGACCCGACAACCCTCTGCCGTTCTTCGTTGTTGTGCGGATTTGACGGGCGACGACAGAACGTGCCGCAACGGAAGTTTGATGTTTCTGCAGTGGAGAACGAGTCCCGGGAGGAGCAGCGGCGCAGACGGGAACGGAATCTGACCACCGGAATGACTCCGGTGGCCCGCGGAAGTAGCCAGCGGCGCGGGTCACCGGCGCACGCGGACGCGGCAATGTCGCGTCCCTTTGATCCAGCACGGCCCCCCGCGGGGGGCCGCGACATCTTCAAGCCTTGGGGGCGGCGCCCCGCGGTGTCCAGCTGCTCGGCCGGGCCGCGCCCTGGCCGGGCCGGACCGGGTCGGGGCGACCCGGTTCGGGTCTACCCGGTTCGGCCGACCCAGGGGGTGGTCGGGACGGGTCGGCCCGGGCCCGGACGCCCCGTCTTCAGACCGTTTTCGGTCAAATGCCTGTAACTTGACCTACGGGCCTCCAAACGACGCGCCGTCAGCGGCAACGCAATCCTTGGATCGAGACGGTCGTTTCGGTATATCGCACTCAATGTTTCGGAATACTTTGAGTTCGGTCGGGTCGGTTCGTACACGAAACCAACCGGGCCCTCGGAGCGGAAACACTCATATCTTGAGCTACGGACGTCCGATTGACGTGCCGTCAGCTTTGATGATTTCCTCTAAGTGAGACGAATCTTTTGGATCACTCCGACCGAGGTTTGGACGCAGGTGGAGTACGATCGGGTTGGTTTTTCCTTAAAAACCAATCGGGCCCCTGGGACGAAAAGGCCAATAACTCTCAGACCGGGCGTCCGAATGACGCGTCGTCTACGACGTTGAGTTCCTGTTGACGATACAGAACTTTTGGATACATCAACTTCATACTTTATGTCAGTTGATGTGTCATCCTCTCGGCTCGTGGAGCGGACCCTCCCAAACGAGCTTGCTGTGTGCGGGAACCCTAGTGCTGGCTGCGACTGCTACTTCGACAACGATGACTGTGCAGAGATCCTCAGTGGACTGCAGCGACGACTGTGCAGAGATCCTCAGTGGACTACGACGACGACTGTGCAGAGATCCACAGTGGACTGCGATGACTACTGCACTCAGTGATCCTACGTGGATCAGTGCTACAGGTCCTGTGTGGGACCGATCCTGTGTGGGACCGATCCTGTGTGGGTCTGATCCTGTGTGGGTCAGTGCTCAGCGGTTCTGTGTGAGCCAGCGCCTACAGATCCTGTGTGGGCCCGATCCTGTGTGGGTCATTGAGGGGGTTAGTTATCTATCGATCCTTTGTGCGTCCGACGACTTAGATGGATCAGTGATCATATTTATCTTCATCCGAAGAAGTATACCTGTGTGAGCAGAATCCTGTTTACTCTCCTTTGTGGATTGTGTTGAACTATCCTGTGTGGATTTACTATTTACTCTCCTTTGTGGATTGTGTTGTGCTATCCTGTGTGGGTATATGTTTTCTTTCCTGTGTGGACTGGGTTGTGCTTGGGCTCGGACGTTGGAGCCGAACAGGAATTGATGACTTAGGTATATGTATGGGCATATACCTAAGCTGTGTCAGATGTTACTTCGTGATTGCATCCTTCCTTTGTGGTTTATCCTTTGTGGATTTCGGGAGACCTATGGGGGTCTTAGGGTCCCTACTGAGTATCTTGTACTCACCCCTGCACGGGCTATGCCCACACTATGTTGTGTTGATTACAGACGACGGACAGCACTGATCGTGGTGGAGGTGTGCGGAGCAGGACGGTACCTGGAGGTTGACCACTGGGCGAACGTGCTCGGAGCGGACGGCGGGACCCGAGGAGCAGTGGAGCTATCTGTACCCACCCTTCAGGTGGGATTCCCAGTGGACAGCTCGGTGCAGCGGCTTTTACTTTTCAGTTGCTGTTTTTCCCTTCAGTTGTACTTTACAGTTGGGCTTTTATTTCTGGCCCCTTTTACTTTCATCACAGCTTGTTACAGTTTTTACTTAGTTTTTACCTTTCCGCTTGCTTACTCTGTGGTGCTTGTTTACTTTTCAAAGGAAATGCCTTCCCTTTTTGTTGGGATTTACGCCTTGGTGCTAGTCGCCAGCCCCTGGCCTATGGAAGGCGGGCTTGGGGTAGTCACGGCACGGGCCCCGAGGACGGGTCCTGACAGAGGGTCCACCTCCTTGTTGGACTTTGGGTGAGGAGGAGATCTTAGGTATCCATGGACATGTTTTGGTTCTAGGGTAAAAATATAAGGATTTGATGTGAGAGTTTCATGCTTCATCTCGGGAAGTACATACCAGAGTCACCAAGATATATGGTGACTTATTCAATCAGTATTGGTGGTTGGGTATAAAGCATGAGGTGGCTAGTATTGTTGCAGGGTGTTCCACCTATTAGTAGGTGAAGGTAAACCATTAGTGACTAACCAGACATTCACAGTAGTTACCAATTATGAAGTGGAAATGGGATGATGTCATTGTCAATTTTTTTGACTAGTTTAACGAGGTCGCCACGAGGTAATGATGTTGTGTGGGTTGTTTTTGATAGGATCACGAAGTTTTCTCATTTAATTCTGACCATGGAGACCACCACTGTCTGGTAACATTGAAGGTTGTACATCTGTGAGATAGTTTGACTTCATGGGGTCCCTCACACAGTAATTTATGATAGCACATACCACTTTACATCTCATTTCTAGTATATTTTGTAGAGGGTGCTGTGTATATAGGTTCTTCTTAGCACATCATACCCCCCTCAGACTGATGACCAATTAGAGCGCACGATACTAGTGCTAGAGTACATGCTGCGAGCATGAATCCAGGATTCTTGGGGCTCTTATTAGAATAATATAGCCCTTATTGAATTCTCCTAAAATTATATTTACTAGAAAACGATACATATGTAACCTTATGAGGATTTATACGGTTGGTCGTGCCAATCACCGATGTGTTGGTTAGAGGCTGGTGAGGGAGCTTTTCTTGAACCGTGTCTCATACAGGAGACTTCTGAGTAGGTTTTGTAGATTCATAAGGGGATACATACTGCGCATTCTGAACCGAAATCATACATAAAACATGGTAGATGACCTCTAGATTTTGAGATTTGGGATTGTGTCTTCCTTTGTATTTCACTAAGGTTGGGAAACATACAGATCACTAGATATGGTAAGATTTCACCATGATATAATTGGTTGTTCGAGATTCTATAGAGAGTTGGAATGATATCCTATCTGTTTTAGTTACCTCTGAGGTATTGATCCATACACGATGAATCCATGTATCTCATCTACACCACTATCATTCAGACCCATCGCATGCTTTTCATCTTAAAGAGGTTGAGTTACAGGTTGATGCATCCTTTAAGGAGGATCTAATTCTCGTCATTGATAAGATCACGAAGGCTCTATGAGGCTGGTCAGTTACTCTAGTACTAGTGCTATAGAAGAATGTTCATTTACATGATAAGATATGGGATCTAGAGGACGACATACATGCTCAATGTCTGGATTTATTCTCGAATGAATCTTGACCACCCATCAGAGGGAAATTTGGTGACAAATTTCTTTAAAGAGGGAAATTTTTAATAACACCAGTTTTAATATGAAGTAAAAATTCCTTATTTTTTATTATGAATGCTTAAATATAGCCTCAGTTGAGTGCCCAACAAGATCATAAGTGTTTTTGAGGTGTTAAGGGACTGTTCAGAACTAGGTTTTGGGGTCTTTTTACCTTGGCTCACGGTTAGTAAAAACTATACAAGGCAGGCCACACAGTTTGGATAAACAACGTGAGGCCGGAAAAAGGGGGTGTGCATGCCACACAGTTTAAGGAAAACATGATGGGAGAGGCACATAGGCGTGCAATGAAGACTTTAGTTTTTCCAAGAACATACTGATTCTTTTCACACTATTTCCTCATGGCTTTAAAACCTTGCAGGTAAATCGTGCGGGTACCCCTTGGCCAACAGAAATCCATGCACGGAAGGAACATGGTTTTCCAAACCATTCTCGTAAACCATGTGACCCCTATTCGATTGAGAAATTTTATATTTTTTTAAAATAATTTTCCTTCTTAGAACCTGAATTAGTGTTTTCTTCCACCCTATTCCCAACAACCCATCTTGAAGCTCTCCTTAGTGACTAAAGATGAATTTGAGGGTTCTTCTCCATCAAATATCTGATTCAAGCAAGGTTTATCTCATTAGATCAACATTATTAAGATATATATTCCTTTTTATCCATTATTTATTCTTCTGGCTATCGATTGCGCTATTTGGATTTAGGCTCATATGCCCTAATTTCTTGTTCTTAGTCTGTTCTTCATATTTCTCCCAATCTAAGTCGAATCAGGACATGATACTAGATGAGCACTCCACTACCAAGCTAAGTAAGGTGGTATGTAATTTTCTTTTAATTTTTGGTGATTTCTATAGCAATTAGCTATTACGCGTCCCACAAAACATTTTTGTAACGACCCGAAATTTTGAATAAATCTTGTTTCCTAATTTTGTGTGTTATTTTATTTCATTATCAACAAAACTTTTTCATTTAAAAAAATGAGTATAATTTAAATGAGACTATTGGTTTTTGACTATTATATGACCGTTAGTCAGTATGACATTTGGAAACTAAATTTCACGTTTATGGTCTCTAAATACAAGTGATCTTGGTTAATTAATATAGAAAGATGATTTGATGGCTTCATCCGGTAGTCTCGGGCCAATCGAAGCTCATCTAACTGAACTTGGGAAGGAGGTAGCACCACTAGGATTTTCTCTGGAGCAAACCCAAGCCGAACTTCATCGTGTGAAGCTAGAAGGGAATCGCCTTCACGAGAAGTTCAAACTAATAGATATTACTACTCATGCAATGTTAGCCGAGCCACCCTCAGATTCTCTCCCCTTAGCACACCTTACACTTAGGTCCTATGCTGGGGTTATAAGGGGCTATGTAAGGAGACCGTAACTACTTTTTGTAATCCTTTGAGATAAATAAAATTTTGTTTTCTTCTTATGGTGAAGTTTTTGAGTTTCCAAATGTCCGGATAAATATAGTACGCATATTTTTGATGAATTCTAGAAATAGGATATTTTAAAATATTTTTGTAATCCTTAAATAATTAATGATGTGTAATGAATTTCAAAAAAATGGTCTTCTACAAATGTGTTCAGTAAGAAATTTAGAGTCTAATAAGATCAAATTGATTTTTTATGAATAGTAAATTATGAATAGTGATTTTATGCATAGGATTAGTAATGTGACCAAATGTATTTGTAATCTCACTTAAAGAAAGTATTAATATAATTTAGGTACGTTGATTAAGTAGTGTGAGTCAATAAAATAGGTAAATAACTGTTTCATTAATTATTAGTCAAGTATTAGTTTTTTTGGGTGAATAGTGTTTTTTAATTAAAAATTAAATTAAAAATATTTAGAAAATTATTTTTATAAAATGGACTTTATTTTTGAACTTATATCATCGATATTATGTTAAGGTAATTTTTAGGAATTTTTCTGAGAAAAATAAATTTTTAGTGAATATGGTTTTTTTTTAAATTTAAATTAAAAATATTTAGAAAATTATTTTTATAATATGGAGTTTAAATTTGGATTCAGAGAATTGATATTATGATAAGTTATATTTCTGGGAGTTTTTTGAAAAAGTTGAATTTTCAGTGAATAGTAAAAATACAGTTTTAGGGTTTCGGTATGTTTAATGACATCATAACTGCATCATGATGATGTGATGAGATATTTTAAGGGATGACAGACTACAGGGGATGAATTATTGTATGAGGGGTCCCATGTGGCTAAAACCATGGGCAAATACCATGGGCAAGCCCATGGTTTTTCCTAAACCACCAATGAGGTGTCCCTTGGCCATTAATGCCTTATCCCCTCACTTTCCCTATAAATACCCACCCTTTCCTCCTTTAGTTTTCACTCCCCACTCTCCCCCAAAGAATATGTGGTCTCATTACCTCCCAGGGAGTCCTCCCAAGGTGCCCCCAATCCCTCAAGGTCCCAACCATTGAGTTTTAAGAGTATCGTTTTAAGGTAAGGGATCCAACCTCTCTCTTTCTTTTCAAATACTATCTTTTATGTCATTTATTTTATGCTCCATGTTATTATGTTGGAGGATGTTCTTTTATATTCCTATTAAATCCCTTTTCATTTTCATATGATGAGGGATCCCCTCTCACTCTCATCATTTCGTTTTATGAATGTTTAAGTGGCGACGTCAGGCTGCCGAAATTTTAAGGGATTTTTTCACCCTTTTCATTTTCAAGATCTATTTTCATTTCAAGTCATTCAAGTTCCTTTTTATTATTTTAGGGTATGATCTCTAAATCTATCATACCTATCTTTTAATTTCATATTATGAGAGACCCTATTTGATCTCATCAATTCTATTTTTTTAATTTTTAAGTCACGCTGTTAGGCTGTCGAATTTTCATAAGAGAAATCTTATTTTTGTCTTCCTTCCATGTTTTTCATTTCAATTGGTATTTCCTTAAATTTTCATTACCATATTCATATATACTTTATATTCTGTCCCTACACTATTTTATGGGTCATTTATGAGTGGGTGACCCATGTCCCCTCTCTTTTCAATGTTTTCTAAAACGCTACAACATAGTCGTTATGCTGCTGAATTTCCGTCTCAAAATGTCTCCCTATTTTTCTAAAATTATTTTATTTTATTAAGTGAATACTAAAAGCTCTTTATTCTAAAGGGGTATTCACATATATACCAAAATTTTCTATTTTAAATTTTGGTATTTACATACATGAGACCCGCTTTCTTTTTCCATGGGTTTAAAGTGACATAAAGATCATGACTTTAAAGCAGTTTTTAAAACGTTATGATTATGAAATGAACCCATTTCTTTTATGCTATATGGGTTATTTATGAAATTTTTGATGATGATATAGTGGATCACATGATAACAAATGAAAATTTACGGGTGCTCCCTGATAGTACTCCAATGCATTGGGTAAAGAATTAATCTCTAGAGATGACCATTTTTAACGATATCTTGGTGAATAACCTTGGTAATTTTTAATGACACCTTGGGGATGGACCTTGGTGAAATAGAAATTATTGTCTAATTTAAATGTTTTAACCACATCTTCAGGTTATGAAATACATTATTTTTATTATGATATGCCTCATGATTTCTTTCTCATGCCTTAAAGTTCTTTTTCATGACTTTTTTGATGTATCTCAAGTTCACATGTTAAATATTTCCCTTGTTTCCCTTACTAGGCCTTCTGCTCACCCTTTCTTTTGATGAATGTCCCCAGGTTATGAGATGTAGTAATGGACCTAGTATGAACATAAGGATAAGCCTTTCAAGTGTTTAAGAAGAATGTTTTATGTTTTCATGTATTAAGTTCCTGGTTTCCAAGACACTAAACCTTAAAGATCCTTTGTTTTGTATAAAGTAATGAAAGTTTATGTGATAAAAAGGCGGGATTCTATAGTTTTATCAAAGGATGGTTTAGTTATTTGTGGAAATTATGTTATGAAAACATTAGGAAGAACCCTATAGAAATTTTTAAATATAAGAAATCTTCCATGTATTTTGGTGAGTATTGAGTATGTGGTTTATCAAGAAAATGCATCCCTATCTGGATACGAGCAGGTAGAGGTGGCTCTAGCACAGATATACATAGGGGTAAAACCCGAAAACACCGCTTTGAGCTAGACTCGAATGGGAACTGGTACACGACAACGGGCCTTGCTGCACTCTTGGTTATGACACTCCCAAGGGATATGCTTTGGTAAATTCATAAGCTTAGTATGAACCATTATTAAAGGAACAAAGATAAAATAAAATAAAGATTCACATAGGAATATATGATCAAGGATAACCTTGATTGGAACCTAAGGTATCACAAGTTAGGATATAATTTTATTATACAAGTTTATCCTTATATGATTAAAGTTTACTTTTCATGATTTTTGGCTAAGTATTTAAGCCCCTAATTATACTTTATTTTCTTAGTTAATGGTAGGAAATAGAAGATCATGTCCCAACAATCAATGTGATAGTAAATGTGATGATTGCTCTTTTAATATGATAGAGATGACCAGAGATCAAGTTGAACATATTTTGATTATGACAAACCATATTTAAAAAATAAAAATTAATAATTCATACCTAGTTTAATGCCCAAATTCATCAAGGAAGAAGAATACGAAGTCTCAAGGATGTTCATCTGATAAAGTTGATAAGGGAAAGAAGACCCAATTCCCTTTGTAAAAAATGTGTGGAAAGGGGCACCAAGGACAATGTCACAAAGGAACTGGGAGATGTTTTAAGCGTAGGGTGATAGGGCATAAGGTATCCAATTTCCTTAAAAAATGGATATTGTGATGAATAGAGATAAGGATCGATCTAATGTAAATTATACTTTTCAATGTCGTAAATGTAGAGAAGATAGACATTATCCAAGGAAATGCTCTCTTGGAAGGGATGAGAAGCATGATGAGCATCAAAAATCTTCAAGGACAAGGGAACAATGCAAGTCCTATGTTGAGATGGATCTTTATGACTAAATTACATGTAACTTCTTTGCAATAATTTTCTACGTCATGTTGTTTTTTTAGTTCATGCCCTATGAGCATATATTTAATGTTTTCTAAGAACATCAAGTCACTACCTACAATGGTTTTATATCATTAAGGAAAACACTTATTGTTATGTATCACATGTTGATGTTGTGAAACTATTATTCTTGAAAAAAATGATTAGGGGATTAAAAGATGATTATTATTTTGGAAGACGTTCACTATTTTGGGAACCCTATATGATCGAGGTAAATAGATTACTACAGTTTTTTCTTTGAGGAATAAAGGTTGAATTATATTTTGAAGAATCGAAAAATTTATGGTGAACTTATGGTAATATATGTTACTTATGGAAATGATTAACCTATCTTGGGGAAAATATGTTTAGGTTAGCTACTTTTGTTATAAGATGTTAGGAGTGGTTGATGTTGTTTGGAGATGAACGATGAAGTGTATTTGGAAGACTATGGTATCAAATCCTTCTTGTATTTGGGTTTCAATCTTAGTTTGGTTTATTTTGAAGAATATAAATGATTTTTATTTATGGAATGGTCTATGATGAACTTTGGGTAGTACCGTGGAACTTTAAAGATTTAAATTAGTTTTCCTTCCTCTGGGGTTCTTTATTTTTGAAGAGTTGTTTTATCTTACCCTTTCTATTTATGGGATAAATTTTTAAAGATAGAAGAAATATATAGTTAATCTTTTGTGGATTATGTGATTCTATAGAAGATGATTCTTGTGCTTTTGATGAGACTAAGTGTTTTTGAATTCTCATCGTTTGGATAAAAGATTAGTTTTTGTAGAAAATTATTAAGGGATGAAACTCTACTTGAAGGTAAATATATTTCCTTGTGTTTTTATTCTATGTAGTAAATGAATTCCTCAAAACTATGAAAAGGAACGTAAAACAAAAACATTGTCTGTTAAAATTTCCTACTGGGAAATCAAATACCGTTTAACCCATCATAATTTTGTGATTTTCTTGTTGTTAACTTTCTCCTAATCATGTTTTCTATCACTCTCCCTCAGAACGTGACCCTTTGTTTTCTCTTCCATGTCCATGTTTTCCTACATGGAATCCTAGTATGGGTTAACTCATGTGACCTTTCTACTTCCTTTTCTTTCTTTTACAGTAATAGTGTTACTGACTCTTTTTCTGATGTGGGACTTTCAATGAAATTTCCAAGCCCATTTTTTTAAAAAAATGCGAGGACACAATTTCTTAAGGGGGGAAGATTGTAACGACCTCAAATTTTGAATAAATCTTGTTTCCTAATTTTGTGTGTTATTTTATTTCATTATCAACAAAACTTTTTCATTTAATGAAATGAGTATAATTTAAATGAGACTACTGGGTTTTGACTATTATATGACCGTTAGTCAGTATGACCTTTGGAAACTAAATTTCACGTTTATTATCTCTAAAAACAAGTGATCTTGGTTAATTAATATAGAAAGAAGATTTGATGGCCTTATCCAGTAGTCTCGGGCCAATCGATGCCCATCTAATAGAACTTGGGAAGGAGGTAGAACCACTGGGATTTTCTCTGGACCAAACCCAATCTGAACTTCATCGTGTGAAGCTAGAATGGAATCGCCTTCGCGAGAAGTTCAAACTAATAGAGATTACTACTCGTGCTATGTTTGTCGAGCCACCCTTGGATTATCTCACTTTATCACACCTTACACTTAGGTCCTATGCTGGGGTTATAAGGGGCTATGTAAGGAGACCATACCTACTTTGTGTAATCCTTTGAGATAAATAAAATTGTGTTTTCTTCTTATGGTGAAGTTTGTGAGTTTTCAAATGTCCGGATACATATAATATGCATATTTTTTATGAATTCTAGAAAAAGGATATTTTAAAATATTTTTGTAAACCTTAAATAATTAAAGATGTGTAATGATATTCAAAAAATGGTCTTCTACAAATGTGTTCAGTACGAAATTTAGAGTCTAATAAGATCAACATGATTTTTCATGAATAGTAAATTATGAATAGTGATTTTATGCTTAGGATTAGTAATGTGACCAAATATATTAGTAATCTCACTTAATGAAAGTATTAATATAATTTAGGCACCTTGATTAAGTAGTGTGATTTAATAAAATAGAAAAATAACGGTTTCATTAATTATTAGTCAAGTATTAGTTTTTTCAGGTGAATAGTGTTTTTGATTAAAAATTAAATTAAAAATACTTAAAAAATAATTTTTATAAAATGGACTTTATTTTTGAACATAGAGCATCGATATTATGTTAATGTAATTTTTGGGGATTATTCTGAGAAAAATAAATTTCCGGTGAATAGTGTTTTTATTTAAAAATTAAATTAAAAATATTTAGAAAATTATTTTTATAATATGGAGTTTATTTTTGAATTCAGAGAATTGATATTATATTAAGGTAAATTTCTAGGAGTTTTCTGAAAAAGTTGAATTTTTAGTGAATAGTAAAAATACCGTTTTAGGGTTTCCGTATGTTTAATGACATCATAATTGCATCATGATGATGTGATGAGATATTTTAAGGTATGGCCGACTAAAGTTGATGAATTATTATATGAGGGGTCCCATGTGGCTAAAACCATGGGCAAGCCCATGGTTTTTCCAAAACCACCAATGAGGTGTCCCTTGTCCATTAATGCCTTATCCCTTCACATTACCTATAAATACACACCCATTTTTCTTTTAGTTTTCACTCCCAACTCTCCCCCAACTATGATCTAATCTCATTACCTCCCAAGGTGTCCTCCCAAGGTGCCCCCAAGCCCTTGCGGTACCAACCTTTGAGTTTTAAGAGTTACGTTTTAAGGTAAGGGATCCAACCTCTCTCTTTCTTTTCAAATACTATCTTTTATGTCATTTCTTTTATGCTCCATGTTATTATGTTGGAGGATGTTATTTTATATTCCTCTTACTTCCCTTTTCATGTTCATATGATTAGATATCCCCTATCACTCTCATAAATTCGTTTTATGAATGTTTAAGTGGCGCCGTAAGGATGCCGAATTTTTAAGGGATTTTTTCACCCTTCTCGTTTTCAGGATCTATTTTCATGTCAAGTATTTAAAGTTCTTTTTTATTATTTTGGGTTATTATCACTATATCTATCATACTTTTATTTTATGTTCATATTATGAGAGACCCTATTTGACCTCGTCAATTTTTTTTTTGACGTTTTAAGTGACGTCATTAGGCTGTCGAATTTTCATAAGAGAAATATTATTTTTTTCTTCCTTCCATGTTTTTAATTTCAAATGGTATGTCCATAAAATTTCATTACCATGTCCATATATCCTTTATATTCTATCACTACACTGTTTTATGGGTCATTGATGAGTGGGTTACCCATATCCCCTCTCTTTTTAATGTTTTCTAAAACCCAACAACATAGTCGTTATGCTGCCGAATTTCCGTCTCAAAATGTCTCTCTCTTTTTATCAAATTATTTTATTTTATTAAGTTAATACTCAAAGCTCTTTCTTCTAAATGGGTATTCACATATACACCAAAATGTTCTAATTTAAATTCTGGGATTTACATACATGATATCCGCTTTCCTTTTTCGTGGGTTTAAAGTGACATAAAGATAATGTCTTTAAAGTAGTTTTTAAAATGTCATGATTATGAAATGAAACCCTTTTCTTTTATGATATATCGGTTATTTATGAAATGTTCGATGATGATATATGTGGCTCACATGATAAAAAGGAAAATTTAAGGGTGTGCCTTGATAGCGCTCCAATGCATTGGGTAAAGACTTGATCTCTAGAGATGACCATTTTTAACGATATCTTGGTGAATAACCTTGGTAATTTTTAATGACACCTTGAGGATGGACCTTGGTGAAATGGAAATGATTGTCTAAGGAAAATGTTGTAGCCACATCTTCAGGTTATGAAATAAGTTATTTTTATTAAGATATGCCTCATGATTTCTTTCACCTGTTAAATGTTTCCCTTGTTTCCCTTCCCAGGACTTCTCCTCACCCTTTCTTTTGTGAATGTCCTCAGGTAATGAGATGAAGTAATTAACCTAGGATCAACATAAGGATAAGCCTCTCATGTTTTTAAGAAAATGTTTTATGTTTTCATGTATTATTTTCCTGGTTACCAAGACACTAAACCTTAAAGATCCTCGGTTTTGTATAATGTAATGAATGTTTATGTGATTAAAGGCGGGATGCTATAATTTAGGTGCGACCCTAAAATTGAAATGATAATTTGAAATATATGAAATATGACTTATTATAGAGGCCCATAGGTTCCTTAATATGTGTTGGTAGTTTTTTCCCAAGCCTAAGGCCACCCATGGGGTGTTTCATACCTTTTCCATTGTTTTGATATTTAATGAATCTCCCAAGGGGTGTTTTCTTGAGTTTTCAAGGTTAAAGGATGCTTAACTCAAACTAAATGGGGTTGAATTTCCTATATAAAAGATGTTCTGCCTCATTGTCTTATGTTATCATAATATTCCATGCCCAACTTGATTAATTTGCATGAATGGAATTGTTTAAATGAGTGGGTATAATCATTGGTTGTTTTTTAATTTCATAAATGGATTGTTATGAATTTTCATAAATGGGTGGGTATACCCATGTTACATGTTTAAATGTAATTGATTATATGAATGGGTAGTCTAATATAGAATTGAACTATAAAATGGTAGAGAATGGATGAATGGTTTATTAAATGCTAGGGATGGATATCCATGGATCTGGAATGTGGAAGTGGACTCCAGGGATAGAGTATTCCCTTTGGGTCTTCATTCCATGGGATACCTCAGGCTTTGTTACCTCATGGATCCGATTTGCAGGGACTCACATAGAACTTATCTAGTATGTCTTTCTTCTAGAAATATGACAAGTTCCAATACTAATTTTTCATTGAGACACTCCTGGTACTTGATGAGGATTCCTTTGTTATGGACACCTTATATTTGGTCCTTTTTTGTATGACACATTGAATATTATGGTGTGGTTGTGGGAATTTTATTGAATTCATTATATGGCATGAAAATGAGATATATGACATAACTCTTATATGTATTGTTTGTGGATATTTTGAAACATGATTAGTACGAAGAGTCCATGTTTTTTATTTATATTTCTTATAGATAAATTGTTAGTAGTGGGACACTTGTTTGTTAGGGCATCTCAAGTGGGTATTTTATTTTCACTTGTTATTATTGGATGTTCTGTGGGAACTTTACTTTCTATTACTATTTACCTTATTTACTTTCACTATTTAACTTATATTGAAAAGACTGAAATGTATATATCATGGGTGGTTACCTAATGTGATGTTATCTCACACCCTGTTTGGGCCTCCATTGGGGAACCCAAATATACTTCTTAGATTTAGGAAATAATAGGAGAAAGAACCCATAGTTTTAGAGTTCATTGTTGTTTCTTGCTAAGAGAAGGGGTGCACATGACCGAGTTGAGGCTCATGATACTATTTGTTGATAACTCCATTAGTTATTTTTGTAATTTTAGATACATTTATTGTAATACTCATCTATGTACCAGTTTTTCCTATTTTCATAGACACATGACATTTATTTCTATCATACTATTCATATTATTTCTTCTAGAATAATATATATATATTCATTCCATTATTGGTTATCAATTTTCTACTTTTTTATAATCTTATAATATTGGTATTTTATTGATATTCCATTGTATATACTCTACTAATAGGGGTATAGTCTCCCTACTAACATACCAAGGCCCTCATTGTTAGTCAGTAGCCTCTGGCATTTGGGAATATGTTCATGAGGCCTTGTGACCCACTGGGCTTGGAGCACTATTGAGTGAAATCCAGATCTAGGATGTTACATGACCCCAGTAGAGTAGAGTCAGCACCTTACTTTATTACATTGGCTTAAGATATAACAAATCACAACCCAAAGGACTGTATAGTTTAGTTTTTTTTGTAAACTAAATACATAATTTAAAGTCAAAGTATATTATAAACATTAAATACAAAAAGAGTTTCTTTAAGTTTTCCATTATTCTGCAATTGTGTAACCCTTCATATCAATCATAATATAATTTTGGAAATCCTTCAGAAAATGAATCATATGAAAGGGGTGATATTAAATGCTCTGTAAGGGTATACATATAGTGGAAGCTATCGTAAATAATCATAAATGATTATTGAAAGGTGATTGAATGAAACATGTTCCATTTTATCAATTACATGAGCATAATATTCTAGGAATGGAAGATGATAAAATTATACCATATAAATAATAATAAGAGAATGAAACTTAACCATGGATATTCTAATAGTTGAATAATCATATGAAATATCAATAACTAATCTCATAATGAGGGAATGAATAATGTGGGACATCATAAACATACATTCAAGGCTTCAAACAGGGCACCATACATAATATGGTAAGATATTAACTAAAACCCAACCTAATTTGTCTAATGTGGCTAGCTGATGCATCGAGGGGATATATCCGGCCCCACATAACACATACAAATTCCATTGCATTCCAATTATGAAAGGGGGAAAATAATCATAAATACATACATATTAGAACCAGCATATGATATGTGAATACTTTAACCATAAACTATGATTAGAAACAAAATAAAACATTTGTAGTCATAATAAATCATAAACCATTCAATGAAATATGGTAAATTATATCATAATAGATCATATTAAATCAATCATATGATCTAAAAATGGATGGTGACATTGATGAAAACAATAAAATAAAATAATTAAAATTTTCTTGAGGGAAATACCCACTTTACTTTCAAATCATTTATTTTAGATCCACATATTTATAGAAGAAAAAAATTTAATTGAAAATAATTTGGTAAACTTGTAAAAGAAGCTTCAAAACATTATGGATTCATGGAGGATATAATATCCTCTCACCCCACACAGGTAAAAAACATTCCTTTCATATTATCGTTAAAAAAATTCATAAAGTACCTCATTTGGAAAATGTAAAAAAGATTAATTTCAAACCATTTATTAAAAACTAAAAAAAAGGGTAAAAATAAATTTAGATTTTCATAAAAGAAAATTAAAGTATATTTTGAAAACATTTTTATAAAACATGGACTTGGAAGATAAATATTCCCCAACAGTGATCTAAAACAAAAGAATCCAGAATGTTGATGACATTTTGAAGTAAACCCATACAACTTTATAAGATGTGGAATCATATTAATCATGAAAGAAAGAAAATTATATGGATATTAAAATAATATAATATTAATAATAGTACTCATAAAATATATTTATGGTAATTATATACACAACACAGAATAAACATGTAGTTTATAAGGTATGTTCCCCATAGAAGTAGAAGTGATAAAAAATCCCTTACGTTGGGTCTGATTTCCTCCATAAATATCCAAAACTCCACTATAGGTGTGTAAAGAATATTGTTAGATTATAAAATAATAATAATAATATTTATAATATCAGATATGATCCCCTTATAATATTTTAACCCTCATTTATTAATAATATTATATTCATTATTCTATTGCTGGTGTTAATTGGCATGTTTCCTCAAGCTTGTTTTTTCTTGAAAGTCTCAATTATCATAAATAGGATATATATCCAAGATCTACATAATAATATTAATGTATTAAATGTAATATTTAATAATTAAATAAACTTTTAATATCATTATTTATTGGTTAACATGAAAAATGAATCACATCGCATTGTAGAGACGGTAGGTTGTACGTACACATGATTGAAAATTTCATTCATTTAATGGTGAAAGAGTAATGAAGTGTACGGTATAGTAAATTTTAAAGAAAAAATATAATGAAATATTTATCATATGTTTCCATTATTTACATCATTATACCCATCCATGTAAAGTGGTTATAATAAACATATTACACCATGGTGTGGAGACAGTAAGCCATATGTACAAACACACACTATTTTCATTTTTCATAGGATCGATAAACCATGTAATATTGTTGTCCCATAACCATAATATCTTATAATAATAAATAAAATACTATATTAATTACTCCATTATGTAAAAAAAACTGGAAGAGTATGTAGATGAATAAATTAACGTGAATGATTTGGTAAAACAATTACCTTTTCCTCGATGGACTTCTATAGATATCTTCGTAATAGATCAAGAGTTGGTATTTAAGGAAAAAGGCCTCTAGAACATAGATAAGGATTTTATTCAGATAAATGGGAAGGTTTTTGTAAATCTATAAGGCTAATAGTGGTGTGAATAAGTGAGGTAGGAGGTTTTCTTTTATAATTGAGGTGGGGGCACCTTGGAAAACTGTAAAAATATTTAATCATTATAAATTAATTCTCAATTAAAAATGGATCAAAAGTGATTTATTTAAAATATAAGATGATTATGGGTCCAAATAATCTCAAAAAATAATTTTTAGACATTTTTAGGTCTCATTATTACCCTTGTATTTTGGTTTTAACCCTTATTTAATCCCTTTAAATGTTACAATGACAATATGTGTTTTCACTCATTGAAGGTTAATACAGTTACTATAAAATTAAAAAATAACCTTAAATGAGTCATGGGTAAAATTTATAACATTATCCCAATTATTTTTTCAAATTTTATATTTTATTAATTTTATATTATTTAGTAAATTATTATTTAATTTAAAATATCCAGTGTTAATTTTGACATTATTCATTACATGACTTTTTAAAAATATTACAAAAATATGATAAATTCTAAAAATAACCCTTAATAAATAAATAATATTTCTAGGTCAACTTGATAATTATTTAATGAAATTAATTATATAAAAAAATATTTATTTTAATATTTTTAATAACATTTATTTGATATGCAAATTAATTAAATAATTACTACATCATCATTGTGAAAGCCGTTAATTTAATTATTTCTTCGATAAAAGTTAAAAATAAATTATCATTATAAAGATAAAAATTTTATATTTCAAGTTAATATTTATATTTGATGTTATCCTCCGAATAACCATATATAAAAAATGTAACACCTATTTAAAACATGAGTATGATATATTTGATTATCCTTAGAATAAAATACTATAAAAGGCATAAAGTCATATAAGTGGATCCAAGAGGCCAGAAAATCGATCCAATGAAGAGTTTGGTGGATAATAAATAATAAACTAAAATTAGGACATGTTTTAGGGTAATTTTATAACACTTATAATATTATTTTTACCATTAATTACCTGATTTACCCTTAACTATGGTAATAAATAAATACTATAGTTACAGTTCATAATTTCAAAAAAAAATAGGGAAATATTTAATAGATTTGGTCCTTATGTTTCATAATATGGAATAAAAGTTTTAAAAATCAAAACACATAATTGGTTACAATTTAATTAAAATCAATCTCTTTGACGGAATGAGAAATCAGTTTTTAAAGTAAAAACATTCAAAAGATTGAAATGTTTTTATATACAAATTTAATGAGAACATTATTCGAATGACCTAAATTAGATAAAATAATAAATAAATTGAACAAGTAATAATTTAAACCAATCAAATATATCACTTAAAACAATAAAATATTTAAACAAAAATGACTTTTCAATTAAAATACAATAATTTTTTAATATTCATCAAAACATTAAAATTTTCACAAAATTAAAAAAAATTAAACCAAATAAATTATTTTATTCATAATTAAAATAATAAGTTTTTTTGTCAAATAGATTTTATATTAGTGTAAAAAAAATCATTTAAAACATGCATTCCATCAAAAGGTTGTGGAATTACCTTTAGAAAAATATAGCCTTTTATGTTTAAAATTGGTTTTATTCTTATATAGAGTCTATAAAACTTTTCAGCTAAATTTAAAAACATTTTTCTAAATATATAACTAATTCGTGTAATTAATTTTTTTCACTGATAATGACTAATTTTTTTATTATGATCAAATACAATTTTGGGCATAAAAATAGTTTTTTAATAAAAACACATCATTTATATTCAATTGGTTCTTATTTTCATTTCAAATGAATTAATTTTATAAACATGTGTAAAATATATTTTCATAATTTAGTTAATACTATTAAAAACCTCCAACTTAAAGATTATGACATTATTTCTTTTTAAATAATAATATTAATTGTATATCATAGTTGGTTTAATCTCAGTGTTTCATGCAACATATGTTATCAAAGAGATTTTGTTTAAAAACATACATTCCATAAGATCATGGGGTGTTACAGAACACCTACCATAATTTATTGTTATCATGTATACCATGTTTATGTTATTTATAAATCAACAATCATCAATATTACCATGTCTATTTTACTTTTAGTTTTTTCATGAAAATAATTTTGTGGGATTTTTAAATTTTATTATTATTTTAATACCTAAATGATTTAAATTAAAATTTAAATATGAATATGAATCATTTTTTATATTATCCTCAATCCAATCAAGATATTTTTAGTTGATCATTCTCTATCATCTTGAACCTCTCTCCCACTTCACCTAAACCCAATCTATTTTACCTTTAAATTTTGAACCCTCAAAAATCTAGTCATGAATCAATTTATGAGGATAAAGCATATGTTGGAAACCAATTTTTTATTCATCTTCTTCCTTCAAAGAAGATAAAGTATTCAAAATATTCTTTGAGTGTATCAATAGAGCCAAAGAATATTCATCTTGTTAATCATCTAGTTTTAGTGAATAAATAAGTTAACCCTCAATAGTTAAAGTCATGTTGATCTCTAGTTTGGAATTAAATAAAGGAACAAGGTTTGAATTTCTAGTTTATGAAAAATGGTAGACCTTTTCATCTGAATCTTATCAAATAATGTTATGAAAACAATGTGTTCTTTCCTGGATAAAATATGGATAAAGTAAAATCAAGAATAAATTTTCAGCTCTTCAAATACTCTTTGAAGCATTAGATATAATGTTTTGGAGTGATGAATGGTGGGGAGTATGAATATTATAAAATTTTATATCCTAGTAATCATCCACAATTTGAGTTTGAGAATTCCCTCTATAAACTCACTAGGAATGGAAATCCCAGAAAAATGACTACTCTTAGGCTGAGTGGTGAATTTAGTCTTCTTGTTATGTTTATTTATCATGTTATATTCCCAAGGAAAGAATGAGGAAGTTGTATATTTTTTACTAATTTTAATGATGAATATATTTCAAATCAATCATTAAGGATTTGTTATGAGGCACACTGTTGAGCTATGTATTCCATATTATAGATCCAGTTCCATGCCATAATATAAGTTAATTTATTCATTTCTTGGTTACAATGATTTATTTCTAAAAGAATTGGATAAAATAACTACTTAGGATATATTATTTCTCACAGAAAAGTTTTTTAAGAAGGTTAATACTAAATGGATTCCTTGGAAACAAGAATGTGTATATGAATTAGAGAAATTATATAAATAGTTTACTCTAGTCAAGTATCCAATTAGACCAAGGTATATTATCAACCTGGATCACAAACCTGATGATATATTGAAGTAATCAGGTGATGAAATCTCTCCTCCTTAAGAATAATAAGATGTTGTTAAATAATAATATTATGTTGTTAAAAAAGAAGAAAATAAGGTTGTTGATCTTAATTAAGAAGCCCTATTATCTTATAAGGATGATCTATAATGGGATAAATTTGTATGATATAATTAGGATAGTTAAAATCATAGTGATGTCATATTATTGGAAATACCCCAAGACAGCCTACACCAGATTCACCTACTAAGTGGGATAAATCTACTAAAAATTGGGGATCAATCATTGAATATACATGTTCAGTTTATTAACATCATGGAGGTAATCCACCTAGACATAGTTAGAATTCCATAATTTTAGTTCAAAGATTCCTAGAAGGATATATGATTTTTGAGGATGAAATTTATAATAAAATTTAAAATTCCTAGTTTTTTGATCAGAAGGATATATTTTATGATAAGTATAATGAAGAATTTGAAGTTGCTACTATATTTATGAATCTACTATGAAAGATATTCCAATGAATAATTTACTTGAGTTAGATTATAGGCATCCAACTAGTGATCTATCTTGTTCTATATCATCACCCTCTATTCCATCATCCTCATATTTCACAAAATATTAATTGACCATGTTTGTCTTAGATAATTTGGAAATAATAAAACACACATTTGGTAACGTTAAAAGTTTTTTAAACTAACTATGAAATAGTATATTTTAGAATTTGTTACCTTGGTCATCAATTATATAAATTCAATATTTTACTTTAGAATAGAGATGATGAAAAATGAAATTTAAGGTATGATAGCTCAAATGGGTTCTCTTGAACTGATCTATTAGATATAATGATTCGGTTAGAAGAGAGGTTTAAGAATGATGTGTTTCAGCGTACTCCTAGGTCTTTTTCTCCTACAGTTGATAGATACAAGAAGAAAATTTTCATTTTATATGAGATGGTTGTTTTGTTTAAAAAATCAATGAGAATCATGATGATCTATATGATGGGTTTCCAAACAATGATTCTAGTTTTAGTTCCTGAGGGTACTATAAAAGCTAGTCAGGACTAAGAAACAATTAAAAAGTAAAATTGATTATTATCTAAGAAGTATTGTCAAGAAGTCTCATCTGAAAGGAATTTTTTCAAATATTACTTTGGATTTAAAGATTCCCCCTCTGACTCAAGATTTTAAGTCCCATGTTGTGATGAATAAAGATAAGAATCATATTTGGGATGCTATCATGGAGAATAAAGATTATTTTCTTCATACTTTGATGAATAGACCTTCAGATATCAGTAAGTTTACCAAATTGATTGAACCTCAAATTTACTCCACCCATAACTCTATACTAGTCCCCTCATCCATTACATTAACTAAACCTAATACATCCTCAAAAATCAATCCATTTATCCTATCTTCTTCCCAATACATTTAGAAGCATGGACCCATTTTAAGGTGTGTAGTTTTTAGAGACCGTGCCTCATCATCTAATCCTAAGAATTCTTCCACTCCTTCTACTACTTCTAAAGGGAAATGATCATATAATTCCTACAAAAATCATAGATGTCCCTCAGTTGGATTTATATTAGGGTCTTTAATTAGGATTAGTTTTACTCAGTTTTTATTTTTTTATAATCTACTATAATGCATCAATTCCATATTCATTTTTTTGTAGTTTGTATTTTATCTTGTTTCTTATTGTGTCCTTTTGATAATCTCAAAAGGTTATGAATAATGTGAAAAGGAGAGTCATGTGATAAATTAAAATAAATTAAATTTTGTGCAATCCCTTTTCCTGATTTAAAAATGTATTACATTGATATTTCAATCCATTGAAAATATACATTGTGTGAATTAAATTAATTACAATTAACATTTTAGGATTAGTGATCATAAAAGAGGTGGATATTGTTGGATTATATCAGAAACTCCTTATTTGTATAATCTCAAATCTTGTTTATCATGTTATATATAATTTTATATACTCTTTTAAAAAATGGTTTACTGAAAAAATTGAAAAAAGGATGTGTATGGAGACTACCATAAAATCATACCATGTAATGGTCAAGTGACCATATCACCCTATCACATGTTATGCTTCACCCTCTCGTGTTCACTCAAACATCTGAACATGAGACACATGAAAAAGTTTTTTTATATAGTGGGGTTACAACACATTTATGATTGAGCATATCATATGTGGAGAATCACCTTACGGAATGTACAATCAAAATAACATGAAAATTAAACCACCTTACCACATTAATGAAACCAAATTACTACCTGAAGGAAAACACCGTACCAAATTAATAAAACCACATCATCACATTAAGGAAACTATATTAACACATAATGGAAGCTACTTGACTTCATGAAGTTATCATGGTAAGATGAAAATGTATGTGTAGATTTTCATAAAGTAATTTATGGTGGTATTTATATAATATGGTGATTCATCAAGGTTAATATTACCTTATAAAGTCATTATATTATCACATTTGAAAATTTGTTGAGTGTATGAAGAGAAGAACTAACTATATTAACATGCTGCACTAGCGGACCTGACATGTTTCCCTGATTTTATTTAACCATACTTAAATTCAATATATATTACCATGTCTAACTTAGTAGTGTATAATTTTAAATCTCCAAAAACAATTTTTTAAACATTAAATATTTATTATCGTATTTAATTTAAAAAGATTATTTTCCAATGGATACTTACTCTAAAGATCTGTTTTAATAAGATTACTTGATCATGAGGAGATAATTATGATATGAAAATGAAAACATTTGATGACACACAAATAATAATAGAAAATCTTTTACAAATCCTCTTCTATAGCCCTGTGTTTTTTCATACGTAGTGAAAAAAAAATTAAGCTCCATCCAACGGAAAACTCAAGGACTCGGAACAACTTAATAATCATAAATTGAGAATTAATAAATTTATTTACTTATTAACTCTTTCTTTTTTGGATTGATCTTCACTTTTAAGCATTGTGTTGTTGTACTCTATTTACCGTTACACATTTTCTCCAGCTTCTAAACTATAGTATTCTTGAAACATTCTTTCAAAATGTTTTTATAATATTTCCATGAATAACTAAAAAAGGGGTCCGTTGTGATCTAGAAAATTTTAATCCCATGTAGAACTATAGAAGGGGATTTGTTCCTGAACATTATTTGGAACTATTGATTTTAAAACATGATCTGGGTTGTGGTTCTATTTATTTTTATAATAAAATTCTTGGTAGTAGGTTATTTCCAAATGGTGGGGTTTGAGTCTCTTCTTGATACCAAACCCCTTGTTTAATTTTTCCTTTTTATTTTTTCTATATTCATTTTCTTTATAATACATATCATTTGTTTTCTAAATTTTAATAAAAACTATTACTTGATTTTTAGCCTTAATATTTCTTATATAAAGTGTTTAATTAAGATATATAGTTTCAAAATTTAATGTATTTTAAATATATTTTAACTGAGACTTAATCCCGCTATTAGTAAATTATTTGAAAGTTCAAATTTATATATTTCATCTTTTTTATTAATAGTATATTTTTATTAAATTTGGGAAGAACCACTAAATATTTTTAAAAATAAATTTTATTGGGTACCCAATTCACCCCCCCCCCCCACTTAAGTTACTAACTCTGACTAATAATGTGTGATGCATTGTTTATTAGAAATTAAAAGTAAATAATTATTAAATAAATTGATTTCATAAATTCATTAGTTAAATGATTCAAAAACAATATTCATGTTTTTAAAAAAAAATATTTATATTATATATATTTGTTAAGAACATATTTTTTTTGATGTTGTTTGGGTTGATTATTTCCACAAGTTAGATTAATGGTTTGCAATGCTGCCTTATCATTATGATAATAGTTTTAGTTAAATATAAAATGAGATAAAAAACTATAGTATATTAATTATAAGTGATTCAAAACAATATTAAATTTAATAGATTATATCATGGTTATCATTTTGATATTATATAAGATAAGGTTTTGTAACTTATTTGTTAAGGTGGTACAACAAACCATGATATTTTGTTCTGAAATATTTGTTATAAAATATTTATTTTATAATTATAATATATTAAACATGGTTGAATTTATTCATTTATACAATATTTTTTTCATGGATATATTTTTGGTAGAATTCATGGATTCAATTAGGAAAATTGAAATAAAACATCGATAGAGGTGGTCAACTGACTATAATACATGTAATGATGTAAATTTTTAATTAATGATAAGGAGTAGGATAAACGATGTTCCCAAAATATAATAATATTTTAGAATACCAAAAACAATGATTTTGTTGTATCGTGATGGAGAGAGGTGACTAGGATTATTCTTTATAAAGAGAAAACTAAAAGCATATAAGAAGATAGAGTTTACCATTTACCCTATAAGTCCTAATTGATATTAAATTTGGTCTTTCCAGAAAGGTTTTTCCATGTATGAATGTATCCAAAATATAGATAGAGATATGGGGAATGAACTTTTTTACTGAGATGAATAAAATAAGAATTTATATGTGAGAAAAATTTGGTGGAATTTAAATAAGGGGAAGAGTTGTGTATTTTAATAACATATTAAAAGAATAAATAATTCTTCTATATGGTGATCAATAATGGGATTAAATAGTGTGTTTCTATAGATTTAACTATATATTAGTGATTTAAATTTTCATAAAAAATTGAGAAACCATTTTAAAAAATTATATACACTATAGGAAAATACTATAGATATAAAACTTTTTACTAATCATGTACATATTTAATAAAATATAAAAAATCAAAAAATCATCACCCTTACCGAATTTTAACAACCTGAATAAAAAATAAATATTTTTTAAAAAATTATAAATTTTATAAATTAAATTTATAATTAAAATACTTTTTTGATGAAAAAACTAATTTTTTATTTCAAAAAATTTAATAATCCTTTGAAAAATGATATATTATTTCATAAAATTTAATTAATATTTATAAATAAATATTTTTGAATTTTTGAAAGAATTTTTTAATAATAGATATCATTTATAATCTTTTTATTTTTATAGAAAAAAATATTTTTTTAAAAATAGTCAAGACATATTTGTTTTCCAAAATATATTATTATCGTTCTTTTGGTCAAATGTTTTGGTTAACATATTTTCCACTTTTAAATAAATTTTTTATATATGAGTTTATCATATTATTATTTCATAAGATACCCAAATTATATATTTATATTACAATGAAAATGTCACTCTTGTAAAGGTAAGAATACTATTTCTATGACTTTGTTATTATTTTAATGGCCATGTTATAATTTTTAGAGCTGCAATTGAAATAGTCATTTATACATTATAATTCCTATAAATGAATCTTATACCTAACATTTCAAATGCACTAAAATTCTTCTCTTTATTATATGTTCTTCATTTTTATGTGAAAATTTTATTTATTCAGTTTTTCCAAATATTTTTTATAGGAGTGATAGATTTTGGAGACATTGATGATGAAAAATTTTATCTCACGAATTTATTATTTACTTTTGTTATATTCATTTTATACTACTTTGAATTTTATTAGGTGTATTTATCCATGATATTTAATTTTTTATGAAGAATAAATAAAATAGTTATTGTTTCCTAATGTGGTTTACTTCCGTTATTTAAAATCTTTCATTCTAAATTAACTAATTATGTTCAATATAAAAAAAATTTAATAATGGAAATAAATTAAGTGATAAATATTTAGTTAAATAACTGCTTGACATCATTAAGAAAAGAAAATGATTATATTTATGAATATATGATTCCATGAAAATCATGGTTGATATGTTCTACACTCAAAGTGAAATCAGGATCCCATAATTTGTACTCATTCATGAACACTTATCAATGGATTCTCCACTTCCCCCCCCCCCCAATATTTAAACACAACTATTATCCTAGGCATAATCAATGAAAATATTATCATATTCATGGTATAAATACATAAGAAATATTTACCATAATTTCTTATACTAGTAATGATTATCACATTAGAAAAGTGCTAATGGCTATCTACTAATAGATTTATTGAATATCTTTCAAAATCCTAATTCACAAAAAAATACCAAAATTCACAACAACATCCATTTAGATTAAATTAACCTAAACATATAAATATGTTTTTAATAAAAACTTCCCATCATATATAAAATGAATTAGTCCTAATCTGTGAATTAAATTCATTATTGTTTCTCCATTTTCTGAGATAATATATCATCAACCTTTATTATACAAAAATATACGGTTGTCTCTTCACTAAAAACCACTTATAAAAATAATTATGTTTTTTACTCCTGGGATTTACTTGAGATATTTATAATCATATGAAAGGATTTATTTTAAATTCCCATTAAGTGTAAAAAATTAAGAAATTGGATATAAATGATTTTTCAATAGATCATACATAAGTGAGATACATGAACATTTGAAAAATAAAATGATTAATATAATAATATTAAGAAATCATAGTATGTGAAAAATGAGGTGGTATAGAAAAATCATTTTTAAGGCATAATTGTTGGATATATTCCCAAAACCCATGATATGGTTTTGAATATATCATACGGTATGATAGAGGTAAACAATTAGGTATTTTATAAGCTTACATGATCCTATATTTATAGTAATGGTGTATAAAATATAATATTAATAAGTAATATTGAATAATATCATACAATTCATAGGTTTTTAGGTTCATGGGTCATATTTTAGGTTTTAGAGTCCAGGTATTAGGGTTTCAGATATATTGTTTTGGGGATAGGATTTAGGATTTTTTTGGTTCGGTTCTGGGGTTTTGGTTTATGATTTGAGGGGTAGGGTTTATGTTTTAAGTTTTAGGGTTTATAATTTTTTGATTAGGGTATGGGGAATATGTTTTTGGGTTCGTTGTTCAACTTTTATGTTTTAGGTGTTAGAGATTAGGGTTTCATATATACGTATTTGGGGTCAGGTTTTAGGATATTTTGTATGGTTTTTGGGTTTAGGTATATGATTTTAGGATTAGGGTGTAGGTTTTAATGTTTAGGATTTATTATATTGAGAATAGGGTATATGGAATAGGTTTTCAGGTTCAGGGGCTAACTTTTAGCTTTTAGAGTTTAGGTATTAGGGTTTCATATATAGTGTTTTGGGACAAGGATTTAGTTTTTTAGGTTCGGTTTTGTGGTTTTCATTTATGATTTTAGGGTAGGATTTATGATTTATGGTTCAGGGTTTATAAATTTTGAGATTATGTTATGGGGAAGATTTTTTTTGGGGTTCGTCTTTTCGGTTTTAGGGTATAGAAATTAGGGTTTTGGATATAGGGTATTGGGGTTTGGTTTTAATATTTGTTTTGGCATGGCTTTTGGGTTTAGGGTTATGACTTAAGGGTTAGGGTTTATGTTTTAAGGTTTAGGTTATATTATTTTGAGATTATGTTATATGGAATTGGTTTTTAGTGTAACACCCCAATATTTCATAGTAAGTTATTTTCTTTAATTCAATAGATTGTGCTACATGCACCACCGAGTCTGAGCGCACCACGACTTACCAAACTAGCCATTCAAAAGAAGTTATGAATAGTATTAACTGAATTTTGAATTCTATATACTTCATATAATTTTAGAATCCATATTATGTGTTTCTTAGACATAATATAAGAACAAATTCATTTTTCTCAGATAAAGGAAGCATTTTTAAAAAAATGCAATTTTACCACCTTTTAATGGAAGACCCTTTTTAAAAAAAATATTTTACACTTTTATATATTCAATTTAATTAAATTAAATTCTTTTTTTGAATTGTGACATAAAAATTTATTTTGGATAAATTTTTGGTAATTTTCTAAAAACTTTTATATTTTGGCGAATACTAAAAAATACTAAATTTTAATTGAAAAAAAAAATTTTAATAGAAATAATTTATAGTGTTAAATTATGTATTTGAATGGTTTGTAAGTATAATTATATTTTATTTTTTTCATTTAATACAACGCAGGTGATTATAAGTAATTACACATTAAAATTAGATATAAACACATGTCAATATTTTGATAGTTTTTACTTTTTAAAAAATCTCTTTTCAGTTTTGACAAAAGGGATTTATTTTAAATTAATTAATGAAATTTATATGTTTTTAATTTGGTAAAATAGAATTCATTTTTGAATTTGGAATGTCAAAATTATCTTAGGGGTAAATGTTTTGTATTTTTCTGAAAACATTCAATTTTTAATGAATAGTGAAAAACATTGTGTTATAGTTTAAAACCGAATTTTTCTTTAAATGATTATTTATTTTATATAAATTTATTTTAAGTCAAAATAGATATATAATACCTATATATGTTCAATATTATTCATTGGAGTAATTTTATAATAAAATTACATGTATAAAAATTTATTGAACTTTTTACCGTCTTTTACCCACTGCCTAGGAGCATTTGCAAATTTACATAAAACATAATTTTACCGCTTCAATTAGTTGAATTTCAAAAATCTGAGAGACACGGTTGATATCAATAAGTAAAATGTGGTTTGATGAGATGAAAATAACTTTTTTTGAATAGTAACGTATTACTTTTATTTACCGCAGTTAAAAGTAAATTGGGTAATTAAGGGTAAAAATGATATTATTATTATTACCCTAAAACATGTCCAAATTTTATTGGATAAATTTAATTTGACCAAAAAAATCTTAGGAATAAAATATTATCCTTTAGGTCCACTTGGATTAGATTAGGACATTTATTATTATTTAATTCAAAGAAGAGTTTAATGTGTTAAATTCAATGTTTAATAACTGAACCATTTTTAATATAGGGTTACACATAAGATAAATTAGACTATAAATATTCATTAGAATGTTAAAAATATTTCCTACATAATGGTATTTTATTTATATTTTTTAGACGTTATATAATTTAATTTATTTATGACACAATGATGATGCAGTAATTACCTAATTAATGAAATATTATAATAATTGATATTATAAATATCCAAATAAATGTAATTTGAGACTTTTTATGAATTAAAATAATTTTCTAGGTTAATATTACATGTTAGGGTTAGTTAGAATAATTTTATTCAAATTAATAATTCTGGTATGAATTTAGAAAAAACAAAATACCAAATAGTGTCAAAATTGACATAAAAGTGTTTTAAAAAAAAATATAATATTATTAATTGATATTCTATTCCTATAAATCTAAGATTCTTCCAAAAGACTTATATAAGGATAGGTGTATCATTAATTGACCACTTGGGGTTTTCTTAGAAGTATATAGTATGTTTATTAACTATATAATATAAAAATACAAAGAGACATGGTAAATGTCAAACTATTTAACTAAGAGTTAAATCTAAAAGATAAGGTTAATATAGTGACCAAAACCTATCTAAATCCTATTGGTTGAGTGTTTTTCAACCCATACCCACCTTATCCTTTAAATAATTCTTTTTTGAGCCATTAGAAACCGAAAATTATTTTATTAAAAAATAATATTTCTAGCTTTTCCTAAGGTGGCCCTCACCCCTCTCATAAAAGGGAACTCCCCCTTCTCTCTACTTCACACCTTCAAAGCCATTAGGCTCTGCCAACCCCTGACCAAATATCATCCCAACTCTCCTACCTTCATCCTAGAGTCATTAATTTAATGAGCCCTTTTGATTGAATCAAAAGGATGAACCTGAAGTAGAGGTAAATATTTCATCACATCTTTCAAGTTCCATTCTTCTTCCTCTTCCTCTTTCTTTATTGTTTCCATTATAAACTAATTACTCCAGTATCTTCTATATACTATGATGTTATTATAAATATGGTTCAACCATATTCATTATTTTATCCATCTTTTGAATGACATGTCACAATACGTGTGTACGTATGGCTTACCGTCTCCACGTCGTGGTGTAGTTGTTATTCAATACATTATTATTTGGATGGGTATAATAATGATGTATCATTGGTGTAAATAATCATTATAACATGATAATGATTCTTTATATATGATATACCATCCAATTATATATGATTTTAATATCAAAAGAATGATATTGTCGCCTGTGTGTATGTAGGGATTACAGTCTCCACGAACTCGATGAGATTCATTCCCCATCGTATCCATTCAAGAATAATTTTTATTTGTTGATTAAAACTAATTTTTAAAGACTTAATATCATTCTGAATATTAATAATATACATCCCATCCATAAAAAACATGTCTTACATAACCAATCATATAATAAAGAATGAATTAGTTTACACCCGAAACGACGATAATACTAAAATATCAATATTAGATGATCATATATAATATCATATAAATGAATATGGTTATTGTATAACTTAATAACAATTATTTCACCAATATACATGATATTAACATACCCTCTACCAAGGAAAAGTACAAGGTAAGGTGTTTCTTATCTCACATTTCATTATTTGAGATTTCTATTGTTCGCCACTTATTTATTTCATGTGGTGTATTATGTACTTCCATTTCATATATATTATCATGTTTCTCTTTATATTCATGGTATTATGTGATTAATTTGGTGGTTATTAACTTTTGGTCATATGAATCGATTTATTACAGTGAATTAAGGGTTTTTCATCTCTCATTTTATTCTCATGAGATTCATGCTATATTGGACACTATTTCCTTTTGTGTGGCATATGTACTATCCATGATTGATTTTTTGTTGTAATATAATTCAATTTATGCTTATTTACATCTTAATTGTATTATCCTTCTTTCACGGGTTGTATGTTTCATAAGTTACCAAATCTGTAAGGGAATTTCAAATTTCAATTTCCACTCAGTGGGCTTTATATATACTTCATTGATTATTTAACTCCAAGATTATGTGTGGAATCACTATATATTATTTATGTAGTAATTTAAAATCCCCTTTGTGTTGATATAATTCTGATACACATAATCACTCCATTTATAATTCCTCACGTCATTGATATAAACGTTATCTTAACTAAATTTCCATTCATTGAGTTAAACATCCAAGTCATTGGTGTTGTTTTTACAAGAATATGTGTGAATGTCCTCTGATTGATTTACACTGAATATCCAATCATATTGAGTGTATTTATCTTTTTCACACATAATTATGTCATTGATTTATCTTTTACCTAAGGATACTATCTTTATAAGGGATTTTCTCTCAATTAACATTCCTTTGAGACTTCCTTTTTGTTATGCACCAATTCACTTTTATATGGTGTATATACTATCCTTTGACCTAGTATATAATGAAATACTTTATTTTAATGGTATAATAATGTTTTTATTACCTCAATTATTTGTATTTAAGCTACTCTCTTTTGGATAGTAACTCTAACTAAAATACCATTTAAATGTTTTAAAATTTTATTCTTATAAATATTCCTCATTAATGTCCATGTTTTAAAAATGGTTTAAAGGTTTTATTTATATATAAATTAATGTTGTAAAATTAAAATTTCTTTTAAAATTTTCTAATTGGAATGGTAAACTTTGATTCAAAAATATATTTTTAAACGGATTCTTGACAAATAGTGTGAATTTTAAATGTTTTCAAGAAAAAATGGGTATATTTATCTCAATTAGTTTTGATGATTATTTTCATCTATGTAAATATAATTAATTATTCTCTATTGAGGTTAATTTTTACAATACAATCTTCCATATTGTATTGAATGAGTTATGTTTGACTATGGATGTGATATTTTTATACCATTCATGGTTTGTGGATAAATTATTGACATTTTATATGATAGTTTTAATACGAATTTTTATGTTATGTTTCAAAATTTTCATACGAGGAATGCATTGGACTTAGTAAGTGATGGGTGGAGCCCGCTATAGATCCTCGATGCATCGGTAGGTCTTGTGAGAAAAACTAGGGTCTTAGCGCAAGTCCTTGAAAAAATCTTATTTTTAGTCTTGGCACAAGGCCTTGACTATGTAGTTATGAAGTCTAGCATTATGCATTCTATCATTATGAAAGTGGATATTGATATTGAATGTGATTATTCAACTATTAGAATATCCATGTGAATAAGTAAATTTCATTATTTGATTTTATCTTTTCCATATTATGCTGAAGTTCAAGATTAAAAGGCTTTTGTTTTATTCTTATACATTCCCTTAAATGTTTATGCTTATTTATGAAAATTTCCACTTTATTGTTATCCTTACTGAGAATCTGAGCTCACCCCTTTCTATGTTTTATTTTTCCTAGGATGTGAAGAAGTATATTATGACTGACCTGTCGGGATAATCTATGGGATATCAGTGTTGTGTATGGAAATAATGTTGTTGTAGTTTTCCATTTTATTATGTAATTTAAACCATATAAATGTATCTAGTACTTCAAAGGATGCTAAACTAATCGGGCTTTTGATACTTGATCTTTTGTGATCATACCAGTGATATGTAATAATTCACTGACTCTGGGCTTCTAGGGTCGAGGCATTACAGTTGGTTTTAGAGGAAGTTTAATACAAACCTTGGAATCTAGATTTAGATAAACTTTAATTAAAGCACATTTCCCGAAAATAGACATTGATAATTAGTATAGAAGAACTTCATAGAATATTGGTATTGTAGATATTATGTGGGTTTTCTAAAAAATACATCCATGTCTAGATATGAGCAGGTAGAGGTGGCTCTGGCATAGATGTACCTAGGAGTGAAAACTCCGACAAGGACTTTTGGGCTTGACTTGGGTTATCTTGGTACGTGACAATGGGCCTTGCTGCACTCTTGGTTATGACACTCCCGGGGGATTTACATAAGATAATTTACATTTTATTTAACAACTGATTTGAAGGATTTTAATACAAGATGAGAATAAATAACATTCATTAATACTAATGTGTTTTATATTTAAAATAAGGTGTTATTATATTATCTAAATGATTTTATGACTCACGCTATTCTTTATTATGTTAGTGAATGGCTGGATTTCAAAGAAGTCAGAGTAACATTGAACATGATGTACAATGTTGGAATGGTTGAGGAAATGAGCAACAAAATAGAATGTTGATAGGTGTAAAAGATATCATGTTCATGCCGAATCAGCTTTCCTAAAATATGATCAACAACATATATAATAACTGACACCCTGACTCAACAAATAGGAGAAAGGCCGTGAATGATAAGAGCTACAGTAGTGGAGACCATGAATAAAAGAAATCTCAATTTTAATCATGTAGGAAATGTGGAAGGAGACAACTAGGGAAGTTTTTTAAGGGGAAAAAGAAATGCTTTATGTGTGGTAAATAAGGACATAAAATAAAGAGTTGTCGTGAAAAAACAAAGAGTACTATGGAAGAAAATAAAAATGATCCCAAGAATCCATTTACATTCATTTTTTGTAAATGTAGGGGACCTGGGAATTACCTGAGTGAATTCTCTATTCTATAGGATAACCCCTTGGTCATGGATGAACCTATGTGGAAATAAATGGATGGTCAAATGTTTAAAAGTATTATTTCTCTTTGTTGATGGGATTACTTTAGAAGACTATTCTCTTATGTGTAACCCTACAGTTTATTATGTGAAAATTCTATTTTATGAAGAATCGTGTTTTATATTGTTGGTATAGTTATAAATAACCATTTGGGTTTATATAATCCTTGAATTTCAGGCAATTACATGTTATTAAATTTTGGGACGAAAATCTGAGGTATGAGATAACATTTTGGGTGAAATTATGTTCTAGGTATTTTGAGGAATTTATCTCATTTTCGGAATGTTATAAAATATAGTTTTCTTTAAAAAGGACAACATGAAGACTGTGTGACAACCCATCGTGTCAGACAAAGCTGCAGGAATCGAACCCACTACCACAGTGCGATTGGGATTTATCACCTACCACTAGACTACGTGAAGTACTTGGTTAGTGTGACTAATTATTTTTATTTAAATGATTTTATTGATCAATAATAAGTTTATTTAGGATCTTATGTCTTATCAAATGGATATCATTAGTATAGGAAAATGATTTGGGGATTAATTAATAAATGTTATTTTGGAAGATGTTCGCTCTGTTGGGAATACTATATGCCTAAATAAAAATAGAATACAATGGGATTTCATTTAAGGAGTAATGGGGTATTTTTATCTATGTTTTTATTCTTTATTTATGGCAATTTGGGTTATTTATGGAAATGATTAACCTATCATAGAGAATATGTGATTATGTTAATTACTTTTAAGTATGTGACTTTAATAGTGGTCGATATTATTTGGAAATAAAATTTAACATAGAAGACTACATAATCAAATTCTTCTATGTTTTGGGATTCAATATTAGTTTGGATTATATTGATGGATTTTAAGGACAATTGTTTATTGAATGGTAACTATTGAACTAGGGTATTGTTGGTTTAATTTTAGAAATTAAGATAAGTATTTAATTCTCTAAAGGATTATCCTTTTGGGGATCATATGATCTTGTACTAACCATTTTTATTTTGGTCTAAAGAAAAGGTAAATATATATAGTTTATCCTTTTGCGATTATGTGATTCTCTAGAAGTTAATTCTAGCACTTCAGGTGTGAACAAGTCATCTTGAATACTCATCGTTTGAAAAAAAAAGATGAGTTAGTGGTAGAAATTTATTAAATGATGAAACTATAATTAAAAAGTAATTATATCTCTTTATGTTCTTAGTCAATATCATAAATAAATTCCTCATCTTTATTAAATGAAACATAGAAAAAAATTGTTATCTTTTAACTTTTTCTACTAGGAAACTAATGAATGTTTATATCATCACAAGTTTGTGGTCTTCTTGTTGTTAAATTTCTCCTAATCATGTTTTCTATCACTCTCCACTAGAACATGACACTTATTTCATCTTCCATATCTATGTTTTCTTACATGGAATCCTAGTGTCTGTTATCTCGGGTGACCTTTTTACTTCTCTTTCTTTCTTTTAAAGAGACAGTTATATTGACTCTTTTTATGATTTGGGACATTCGATGAAGTTCCCAAGCCCAATTTTAAAATTTTTAGGACTCAATTTACAAAAGGTGGGGAATAATTTAACACCCCAATATTCATATTAAGTTATTTTCTTTAATTCAATATCTTGCGCTACATGCAACACCGAGTTTGAGCGCACCACGACTTACCAAACTAGCCGTTCAAAACAAGTTATGAATAGTATAAACTGAATTTTTTAATTTCATATACTCCATATAATTTTAGAATCCATATTATGTGTTTCTTAGACATAACATAAGAACAAACTCATTTTTCTCAGATAAAAGAAGTATTTTAAAAAAATGCAATTTTACCACCTTTTGATTGAAAACCCTTTTTCAAACCAATATTTGACACTTTTATATATTCAATCAAATGAAATTAAATTCTTATTTATAATTGGGACATAAACATTTATTTTGGATAAATGTTTGGTACTTTTCTAATAACATTTATATTTTGATGAATACTGACAAATACTAAATTTTAATTGAAAAAACCATTTTTAATCTAAATAATTTATAGTGTTAAATTATGTATTTTACTGGTTTATAAAGGTAATTAGATTATATTTTTATTATTCAATACAATGTAGGTGATTATAAGTAATTTCACATTAAAAATTGACATAAACACATGTCAATATTTTGATAGTTTTTACTTTTTAAAAACCTACTTTTCAGTTTTGACAACGGGAATTAATTTTAAATTAATTAATGCAACTTCTATGTTTTGAATTTTTTAAAATATAATTCATTTTCGAATTCATAATATCATAATTACCTTAGCGTAAATTTTTGGTATTTTTTTGAAAACATTCAATTTTTGATGAATAGTGAAAAACATTGCATTATAGTTTAAACCCGACTTTTTATTTGAATAATTATTTATTTCATTTAAATATATTCTAAGTCAAAATAGATATATAATACCTATATAAGTTCAATATAATTCATTGGAGTCATTTTATAATAAAATTAGTTGTATAAAATTTAATTGAACGTTTTACCGTCTTTTACCCACCTCCTATGGGCATTTGAAAATTTGCATAAAACATAATTTTACCGCTTCTGTGACTTTAGTTTCAAAAATCCAAGAGACACGGTTGATATCAGTAAGTAAAATATTGTTCAATAAGATGAAAATAATTTTTTGTGAATAGTATCTTTTTATTTTTATTTACCACGGTTAAAAGTAAATAGGGTAATTAAGGGTAAAAATGATATTATTATTTTCATAACACATGTCCTAATTCTATTGGATAAGTTTAATTAGACCAAAATTAACCTTAGTAAAAAAATATGATCCTTTAGGTCCACTTGTATTAGATTTGGAAATTTATTATTATTTAATTAAAAGAAGAGTTAAAAGTGTTAAATTCAATGTTTAATAACTAAACCCTTTTTAATATAGGGATACACATAAGATAAATTCATCTATTAATATTCATTAGAAATATAAAAAAATTTACTACATAATTCTATTTTATTTATATTTTTTAGAATTTAAATAATTTTATTTATTTATGACACAATGATGATGTAGTAATTACCTAATTAATGAAATATTAAAATAATTGATATTATAAATATCCAAATAAATGTAATTTTAGGATTTTTAGGAATTGAACTAATTTTCTATTTTAATATTACATGTTAGGGTTGGTTATATGAATTTTTTTCGAAGTAAAAATTCTGTTATGAATTTAGCAAAAACAAAATACCAAATAGTTTCAAAATTGACATAAAAGATCTTTTCAAAAAAATATTATATTATTAATTGATTCCTATTCATAAAAATATACGGTTCATCCAAAAGACTTATATAATGATACTTGAATCATTAATTAACTAATTTGGGTTCTCTTGGAAGTATATAGTAAGTTTATTAACCATATAATATAAAAATAAAAAGAGACATGGTAAATGTCAAACTATTTAACTAAGAGTTAAATCTAAAATATAAGGTTAATATAGTGACCCAAACCTATCTGAAACCAATTTGTTGAGTTTTTTTTCGACCCATCCCCACCTTAGTTTTTAAATAATTCATTTTTGAGCCATTATAAACTGAAAATGATTTTAATATAAAATAATATTTCTTGCTCTTCCTAAGGTGCCCCTCACCCCTCTTATAAAAGGGCACTCCCCATTCTCTCTAATTAACACCTTTAAAGCCATTAGGATCGGCCAAAACCTACCCAAATATACTCCCAACTATCCTCCCTTCATCCTATAGGCCTTAAAGTAGTTAAAAAACAATCTAAGGATCCCTTTTGATCAAATCAAAAGGAAAACCTGAAGAATAGGTAAATATTTCATCACCTCTTTCAAGTTCCATTCTTCTTCCACTTCCACTTTATTTATTATTTCCATTCTAAAATAATAAATCCAGTATATTTTATATACTTTGATGTTATTATAAATATGTTACAACCATATTCATTATTATATCCATCCTTTGAATGAAATGTCACCATACGTGCATACGTACGGATTACCGTCTCCACGTCGTGGTGTAGTTGTAATTCAATACATTATTTCTTTGATGGGTATAATAATGAATTATAATTGGTATAAATAATTAATATAACATGATAATGATTCTTTATATATGATATATGATCCAATTATATATTATTTTAATATCAAAAGAATGATATTGTGGCTTGTGCGTACGTACGGATTGCCGTCTCCATGTGCGCGATGAGATTCACTACCCATCGTATCCATTCAAGATTAATTTTCATTTGATGATTAAAAATAATTTTTAAAGAATTAATATAATTATGAATATTAATAAGATACATCCCATCCATAATAAACATGGCTTACGTAACCAAGCATATAAAGGAGAACGAATCAATTAACATCCGAAACAACAATAGTACTTAAATATCAATATTAGAAGATCATATATGATATCATATTAATGTATATGGTTATTTTATAATTTAATAACAATGATTTCACCATTATATAAGAGATTAACATACCCTATACCAAGGAAAAGTACAAGGTAAGTGGTTTCTTATCTCACCTTTAATTCCTTGAGATTTCTATTGTTCGCCACTTATTTATTGCATGTGGTGTATTGTGTACTGACATTGGATATATATTATCATGATTATATTTATATTCATGTTATTCTATGATATATTTTGTGGTTGTTAGCTTTTGGTCATACGTATCGATTGATTATAGTGAAGTAAGGGTTTTTCATCTCAGTTTTTATTCCCGTGAGATTCATGTTATATTGGACACTATTTCCTTTTGTGTGGCATGTGTACTGTCCATGATTTATTCTTTGTGTAATATACTTTAATTTATGAGTATTTACATCTTCATTGTATTATCCTTATTTCATGGGTGGTATGTTTCATATGTTACCAAATCGGTACGGGAATTTCAATTTTCAATTTTCACTCAGTGGGATTTACACATACTTCATTGATAATTTTACTCCAAGATTATGTGTGGAATCACTATATATTATTTATGTTGTAATTTACACTCTCTATTGTGTGTATATACTTTTGATACATATAATCACTTCATTGATAATTTCTCAAGTCATTGATATAAAATTGATCTTAACTCAATTTCCATTCATTGAGTTAAACATCCAAGTCATTGGTGTTGTTTTTACAAGAATATATGTGAATGCACTCTGATTGATTTACAATGAATATCCAATCATATTGAGTGTATTTATATTTTTCACACATAATTATTTTATTGATTTATCCTTTACCTTAGGATACTATCTTTATATGGGATTTCATCTCAATTAACATTCCTTTGAGACTTCTTTGTTGTTATGCACCAATTCACTTAAAAGATTTATTCTTCTAAATCGTTCTCATTAATGTCCATACTTTAAAAATGGTTTTAAGGTTATATTTATATGTACATTAATGTTTTAAAACTAAAATTCCTTTTAAAAGTTTCAAAGTGGTTTGGGACACTTTGAATCAAAAATCTATTTTTAAACAGCTTCTTGAAAAATAGTGTGATTTTTAAATGTTTTCAAGAAAAAAGGGGATATTTCTCTCAATTAGTTTTGATGATTGTTTTCATATATGTCAATATCATTAATTATTCTCGATTGAGGTTAATATGTTACAATAGAATCTTCCATATTGTATTGAATGATTTATGTTTGATTGTGGATGTGATATTTTTATACAATTCATGGTTTGTGGATAAAGTATTGACATTTCGTATGCTAGTTTTAATACGAATATTTACGTTATGTTTCAAAATTTTCATAGGAGGAATGCATTGGACTTAGTAAGGGAAATATGGATACCGCTATAGCTCCTCGATGCATCAGTAGGTCTCATGATACAAACTAGTGTCTTGGAACAAGGTCTTGGCAATATCTTATTTGTAGTCTTGGCACAAGGCCTTGACTATGTGGTTATGAAGTCTGACATTATGCATTCCATCATTATGAATGTGTCTATTGATATTGTATGTGATTATTTGACTAGTATAAAATTCATGTTAATAATTAAATGGCATTATTTGATTTTATCTTTTCCATATTATACTGAAGTTCAAGTTTAAAAGGCTTTTGTTTTAGTCTTATATATTTCCTTAAATGTTCATGCTAATTTATTAAAGTTTCCTCTTTATTGTTATCCTTACTGAGCATCTGAGCTCACCCATTTCTATGTTTTATTTTTCCTAGGATACGAAGAAGTATATTGTGACTGACCTGGAGGGATAGTCTATGGGAACTCAGTGTTGTCTATGGAAATAATGTTTTTGTTGTTTTCTATTTTATGATGTAATGTAAACCTTATGAATGTATCTAGTACTTCCAAGGCTACTAAACTAATCGATCTTTCAACACTTGAACTTTTTTGATCATGCCAATGATACCTAACAATGTACCGACTTTGGGATTCTGTGGTCAGGGTGTTGCATTTAGGTTCAAGGGTCAGCTTTTATGTTTTAGATTTCAGGTGTTAGGGTTTCAGGTATAGTGTTTTGGGACTATGATTTAGGATTTTTTGAATGAGTTTTGTGGCTTTGGATTATGATTTCAGGGGTAGGGTTTATGTTTTAAGGATTATGGCATATAATTTAGATATTTGGGTATGGGGAAGATGGTTTTGGGTTCGGGTTTCAGCTTTTAGGTTTTAGGGTTTAGAGATTTGGGTTTTAGATATAGGGTATTGGGGATAGGTTTTAGGATTTTTTTTCTATGGTTTTTATGGTTTAAGTTTATGAATTTTTTGTTTAGTATTATGTTTTAGGGTGTAGGGTTTATTATATTTAGAGTAGGGTATATGGAATAGGTTTTTTGGTTCAGGGCCAGCTTTTAGGTTTTAGAGTTCATGTAGTAGGGTTTTAGATATAGTGTTTTGGGACTATGATTTAGGATTTTTTTTCTTCTGTTGGGTGGTTTTGGTTTCTGATTTCTGTGGTAGGGTTTTTGTTTTAAGGTTTAGAGTTTATTATTTTTATATTAGTGTATGTGTATGTTTTTTTGGGTTCTGATTATATCTTTTAGATTTTAGGGTTTAGACATTTGGGTTTCGGATATAGGGTTTTGGGGCTAGGTTTTAGGAATTTTTGGTATGATTTTCGGATTTAAGTTTATTATTTCTAGGTTAGGGTTTAGGTTTTAAAGTTTATGGTTTATTATTTTGATATTATTGTATAGTTAATAGGTTTTTTTTGTTTAGTGGTAAGATTTTAGGTTATATATTTTAGGTATTTGTGTTTCGGATATAGTGTTTTGGGACTTGGATTTCGGATTTTTTTGTTCCGTTTTGTGGTTTTGGTTTCTAATTTTAGGGGTAGGGTTTTTGTTTTAAGTTTTGGGGTATATAATTTTGATATTAGGGTATGGGGAAGATGTGTTTGGGTTTGGGGTTCAGCTTTTAGGTTTTAGGGTTTATAGATTAGGGTTCTAGATATAGGGTTTTGGGGATGTGTTTTAGGATTTTTTGTATGGTTTTTGGATTTAGTTTTATGATTTCGGGGATAGTGTTTATGTTTTAAGGTTTAGGGTTTATTATTTAGATATTAGGGTATAGGGAATTTTTTTTAGTTTCAGGGGTCAAATATTATGTTTTATAGTTCAGGTATTATTGTTTCATATATAGAATTTTTGGACTAGGATTTACGATTTTTTGGTTCAGTTTTGTTGTTTGGGTTTATTATTTCAGGGGTAGGGTTTATGTTTTAATGTTTAGGGTTTATAATTTTGAGATAATGGTATGGGTAATATGTTTTTTGGGTTTGGGTTTCTGATTTTAGGTTTTAGGGTTTAGAGATTAGGGATTCAGATATATGGTTTTGGGACTAGGTTTTAGGATTTTTTTGGGTATGGTTTTCGGGTTTAGGTTTATGATTTAAGGGTTATGGTATAGGTTTTAAGGTTTTGGGTTTATTATTTTGAGATTATTATATTGTAAATAGTTTATTTGGTTCATGGGTCAGCTTTTAGGTTTTAGATTTCTGATATTTGGGTTTCAGATATAGTTTTTGGGACTTGGATTATGGATTTTTTGCTTCAGTTTTGTGGTTTTGGTTTATAATATTAGGGGTAGAGTTTATGTATTAAATTTTAGGGTTTAAAATTTTGAGACTATGGTATGGGGAAGATTTTTTGGGTTCGGGGTTCAGTATTTAGGTTTTAAGGTTTAGAGATTTGGGTTTCGAATATAGGGTTTTGGGGGCTAGGTTTTAGGATTTTTTTGTACGGTTTTTGGGTTTAGGTTTATACTTTCAGGGTTAGGGATTAGGTTTTAACGTTTGGGGTTCATTATTTTGATAGTATGTTATAGTTAATACGTTTTTAGGTTCAGGGGTCATATTTTAGGTGTAAACTTTCAGGTATTAAGGTTTCAGATATAGTGTTTTGGGACTGAGATTTAGGATTTTTTGTTTCAGTTTTGTGGTTTTGGTTTATTATTTTAGGGTAAGGGTTTATGTTTTAAGGTTTAGGGTTTATAATTTTGATATTTGGGTATATGTAACATTTTTTCGGTTTGTTTTTCAGCTTTTAGGTTTTAGTTTTTAGAGATTAGGGTTTCAGATATAGGTTTTTGTGGTTCGGTTTTATGATTTTTTGGTATGGTTTTCGAGTTTAGGTTTATGATTTTAGGGTTACGGTTTAGGTTTTAAGGTTTAGGGTTTATTATTTGGATATAAGGGTATAGATAATTGGTTTTTAGGGTCATGCGTCAGTTTTTAGGTTTTAGAGATCTGGTATTTGGGTTTCAGATATAGTGTTTTGTGACTAGATTTTAGGATTTTATTGTTTCGGTTTTGTGGTTCTCATTTCTTTTTCAGGGGTAGGGTTTATGATTTAATATTTAGGGTTTATAATTTTTATATTAGTGTATTGGGGAGATGTTTTTGGGTCTAGGATTTATATTTTAGGTTTATGGTTTTGAGATTAGGGTTTCATATACAGGGTTTTGGGCTAGGTTTTAGGATTTTTTTTGTATGGTTTTCGCGTTTAGGTTTATGATTTCAGGGATGGGGTTTATGTTTTATGGTTTAGGATTAATTATTTTGATATTAGGATATAGGGAATATATTTTTAGGTTCAGGGGTAGGATTTTATTTTTTATAGTTCAAGTATTAGGGTTTCTAATATAGTGATTTGGGACTAGGATTTAGGATTTATTTTGTTCGGTTTTGTGGTTTTTGTTTATGATTTCAGGGGTAGGGATTATGGTTTAATTTTTAAGGTTTATAATTTTTATATTATGTTATGGGAAATATTTCCTGAGTTTTAGTTTCAGATTTTATGTTTTAGGGTTTAGAGATTAGGGTTTTAGATATAGGGTTTTGGGGTTAGGTTTTAGGATTTTTTTTGGGTATGGTTTTTGGGTTTAGGATTATGATTTTAGGATTAGGGTTTAGTTTTAAAGGTTTAGGGTTTATTATTTTGAGATTATGGTATAGGTAATAGGTTTTTAGTTTCATGGGAAAACTTTTAGGTCTTAGAATTCTTGTATTAGGCTTTTGGATATAGTGTTTGGGGACTAGGATTTTGGATTTTTTGGTTTGGTTTTGTTGTTTTGGTTTATGATTTCAGGGGTAGGATTTATGTTTTATTTTTTAGGGTTTATAATTTTGAGATTAGGATATATGAAAAAAATTTGGTATTTGGGTTCATCTTTTTGGATTTAGGTTTGTGAGATTAGGGTTTCAATATAGGGTTTTGGGATGGGTTTTAGGATTTTTTGGTATGGTTTTCGAGTTTTGGTTTATGATTTCAGGGTTAGGGTTTATGTTTCAAGGTTTATGGTTTGTTATTTTGGTATTATGGTATAGTTAATAATTTTTTAGTTTCAGGGGTAATCTTATATGTTTTATACTTTAGATATTATGGTTCCAGATATAGTGATTTGTGACCAGGATTTTGGATTTGTTGGTACAGTTTTGGGGTTTTGGTTTATGATTTCAGGGGTAGGGATTATATTTTAAGGTTTAGGGTTTAGAATTTTGATATTATGGCATGAGTAAAATTTTCTTGGGTTTTTGTTTCAACTTCTTTGATTAAGGGTTTAAGGATTATGGTTTCGGATATTGTGATTTTCACCTAGGTTTTAGGATTTTTTTTGTATGGTTTTCAGGATTGGGTTTATGATTTTAGAGGTTGGGTTTAATTTTTAAGTTTTGGGTTTATTATTTTGAGATAATGGTATATTGAATATGTTTCTAGGTACAGTTTTCATCTTTTAGGTTTTATAGTTTGGGTATTCAGGTTTTGAATATACTGTTTTGGGATAAGGATTTAGGATTTTTTTTCCGGTTCTGTGGTTTTAGTTTATGATTTTAGTGTAGGGTTTATGTTTTAATTTTTAGGGTTTATAATTTTGAGATTAGAGTATGGATAAGATACTTTTGGGTTCGGGGTTCAGCTTTTAGGTTTTAGGGTTTAGAGATTAGGGTTTCCTATATAGGGTTTTGGAGCTGGGTTTTTGGATTTTTTTTGTATTTTTTTCTGGTTTAGGCTTATGATTTCAGGGTTTGGGTTTGGGTTTTAACGTTTAGGGTTTATTATTTTGAGATTAGGGTATTTGAAATATGTTTTTATGTTCAGTGGTCAGATTTTCGGTTTTAGAGTTTAGGTATTAGGATTTTGGATATAGTGTTTTGAGACCAGGATTTTGGATTTTTTCGTTTGGTTTTGTGGTTTTGGTTTATGATTTCAAGGGTAGGGTTTTTGTTTTAAAGTTTAATGTTTAGAATTATGAGATTTTGGTATGGGGAAGATTTTTTTGGGTTTTTGGTTAAGATTTTATGATTGTAGGTATAGATGTTAGGGTTTCTAATATAGGGTTTAGGGGCTACATTTTAAGATTTTTTAGTATGGTCTTCGGGTTTAGGTTTATGATTTCAGGGGTTGGGTTTATGTTTACCATTTAGTGTTTATTATTTTGATGGAAGGGTATAGGGAATAGTATTTTGGGTTTAGGGGTCATATTTTATGATTCAGAGTTTAGGTATTATGGTTTCAGATATAGTGTTTTGAGACTATGATTTTGGATTTTTTTGTTTGGTTTTGTGGTTTTGGTTTATGATTTCTGGAGAAGGGTTTTTGTTTTATGGTTTCGAGTTTAGAATTTTGAGATTTGTGTATGAGGAATATTTTCTTGGGTTTTGGGTTTACCTTTTAGGTTTTAGGTTTTAGAGATTAGGGTTTTGAATATAAGGTTTTGGAGTAAGGTTATAGGATTTTTTTTATATGGTTTTGGGGTTTAGGTTTGTGGCTTCAGGGTTAGGGTCTATGTTTTAAGATTTGGGGTTAATTATTTTCGGAGTAGGATCCCTTAAAACCGCTAAAAACTTTATAAAACTATGAAAACCCTTAAAACACAAATAAAAACCCTTAAAATTTATAAAAATCCATAAAACCCTTAAAAACCTAAAAAAACTATAAAAACACTAAAAACCAATGAAAACCTTTTAAAAGACTATAAAATCCTAAAAATTAAACCCTAAATCCTAAACCCTAAACCCTAAACCCAAATAACTAAACCCTAAATACTAAAGCATTAAATCATAAACCATAAACCCTAAAAACTAAACCCTAAACACTAAACCATAAACCCTATAACCTTAACACTAGTACCTAAACCCTAAACACCAAACCCTAAAGCCTAAAACCTAAACCCTGGAACCAGAACCAAAAACCCTAACCCTAAATCCCAAACCATAGAACCCTAACCTAAAAACCTAAACCCTAAATCCAAGCTCGTAAACCCTAACCCCTTTCCCCTTCAAAGAGAACTTTTAAATCCCTTAAGACCACTAAAAATCTTATCAAAAACATCTTCCCCATACCATAATCTCAAAATTCTAAACACTAAACCGTAAATCATAAACCCTAACCCTAAAATCATAAACCAAAAACACAAAACTTTACAAAAAAATCATACATACTAGTCCTAAAATACTATATCTGAAACCCTAATATCTGAACTCTGAAATCATAAACCTAAACTCGTAAACCATAACAAAAAAATCCTTAAATGTAGCCCCAAAACCCATTATCCAAAACACTAATCTCTAAACCCTAAAACCTAAAAGTTTAACCCCAAACCCAAAAACATATTCTCCATACCCTAATCTCAAAATGCTAAACCCTAAACCATAGAACATAAACCCTACCATAGAAATCATAATCCAAAACCACAAAATTGAACAAAAAATCCTAAATCCTAGTCCCAAAACACTATATCTGAAACCCTAATACCTAAATTATAAAACCTAAAATATGACCCCTGAACCTTAAAACCTATTCCCTATACCCTACTCTCAAAATAATAAACCCTAAACCTTAAAACCTCAACCCTAACATTATATGGAACATCTAATTAGGTAGATGATTGATATGTATTTTCATTTAAGTGATCTAATACATTAACTATCATTTAATATTTATTTTTATAGTAATCATAGTCCTATTACATTCTAAGGGGTGCTAAGTTGAATTTGTACAATTCAACTATTCATTTATCATGATCTCAATCAAATGATAGAAATACCACCTCCCTCCTATCAATCTCCAAGAATAAATAATATCTAGCTACATTAATCAAATGTAGGGACACAATGATGTTAAATTGTTTACTAAAAACTGATAATTTAAGAGAATATGGAAATATTGTTTCTATGAACTATGGGATAATATTATTCACTTTATGTTTTACAAAATTTAAAGAAGGATCAAATATTGAACATAGGGTTCCACCCTCTACATATCACTCTATACCCTACTTTCAGATAATGAATATAAGAATATGTTATTTTATGATTTCTTACAATGATTATTTTCATTAAGAAAGTCATTCCATTTTATAAATGGTAATTTATATTTTTATATTTCCAATAATGGTGATCTCATAATGAAAATATTATCACAATAGTCTCCCTTATCTCTATTTTCTTTGACTCCCTTTTATTTCGATAACAGTATTTTCAATCTCATTTTTCCTATTATTCTCAACTTTGGATAAACTAAAAAACATTTGAGAGTATTATATTCCTATTATCAGGGACCATGATTTTCTATACTTAAAATTCTCAACCTATTTTTCATAATGTACTATCCATGATCTATGACTCCTTCAATTCTCAACAACTTACCATAATTATTGTTTACATTTTTTCAACTTTTATTTTTTTTATTAATCAACTAGTGATCCTCCAAATCCTTTTTATCACACTACCTACTATGTTGTGATATTCATACATGTCATGGGAATATATATATATAGTAATAACCTCTAATATCATTATATGATTCTTTCTTCCAAATTTCTTCTTCCCACAATGTGATTACATGTATGGTGGTGTGGAAAAATCCGTATCATATCATATTACCAATCATTTATTGTTTTTGATAATTTATAACCTAACCCCTTTTGATCACCTATATTAGTCATGTAAAATAAATAATTGTACAACTTCTATGATATCTTTTCTGAAATCCACCCTGTAAAAAATCATAAATCATTTTAAATGATGCAAAATATTTTATATTTGAAAAAATGTAACCATAATAAAAAACATTATTTATTGGCATAATATTTTTTCCATACCACTTTTAGATAATATTTTTGTATGATCTAGGGAATATATTAATTATTTACTTGGAAATATTAGCTATCCCCAAAAAATATTTTGTATGTGAAACATTAAATATCGCCAAAAATGTTCTTTATAGATTATTTTCAAATTCTAGAATAGATTTTATATTAAGAAAATACCTTAAGTTCCTTCAATATGATATCGTGTATAAAATAAAATTTCTAAAAGTGTAAAAAATATTATAATTCATTATACATATCAAAATAACTTAGGTATTCTGGTGATAGTATTCCTTATTCCAAATTTCACGTCAATTCCATTCTCTATAATACCTCTAAATCAACTACATCCAAGCATATGTTCAAGATAAATATTTTTCAATAAACTTATATCATTAATTAATTATAACCTATTTTATAAATATATAAAAATGGGAGAAAAATTAAAATAAACTTCTATAATTATCTTATAGACTCATTCATTACTTTTATAATATACACTCTTCACCGATATGGGAATTTAAGTTCTAGAGTAGATTCATCTCTTATTAGAGATCATCTTCTTGACTGATACATCTAGAACTATCTACATGTTTTCTTATAAAAACATATAATAACCCATCATCCCCTCATCAAGAATAAAACTAAAATTCTCTTTATATTCCATATTAACTTATTGACAACTATTTAATAAAAAATCTAATAAGACAACCTTTGGATGATACATTCTCTCTTTTTGTATTATTTTAATCTTATAATCAATAAATAAATATAAAGGACATAAATATCTTCCCATAATATGTTATTTATTTACTCTCTAAATAATTTATCTCTCTATTTATAAATTCTCCCATTTTGATGATGAATTTCTAAGTGTACCACCATTTCTATATCTGATCACATCTAAACAAACATCAAATATCCACTATGAAAAACTATGTAATGATCTATTAAAAATTCTCTAATATTATGTATGTTAGAGATAATTGAAGTAAATAAGAGAATGATAAAATATTTATAATTCTACCCATGTCTGTTGATCAATCATAAGCTAACTTCAAATTAACCCTGTATTTTATCTATCTGTATGTTCTTAAACCTTATAAAATATCACTTCTTAATAAAAACCAAGACAATCATCATACATATTTAGGGAATGACTGATTATGAATATATTAATGATAATGGATATAGTTTGATACCAATATCTAAACAATGACTTTTAAATGTGTGTGTTTCCAATGATTTTGGTTATTTTTCTTTTGGTTGTTTATTTGTGTGAATATGTTCATGTTTGATAATTCATTTATCTACCTTCTCATTATTTAAATGGATATTTATATCAATATGATGTATTTATGAATTTCATTCCAAATTATTTGTCATCTGAATCAAAATTAGGATGGCATAAAGGACTTCTATTTGAAGCTTCACATGTTCTCTAAGATAATAAGTGTGCTTTATCATCCATACAAGTTTAATACACAATTTTTTTTATGAAACATACCCTATTTTTAATGTACTAGGATAAGTGAAATATTGTTTATTTTTTAGCTATCTCATATATATTATCACATTAATAATGGAACCTCCACATATAGATTTTTTTTCATAAATTTTCTTGACAATATCAACATTAGAGGTTGTATACAAATCAATATCATTCCATAAAAAACATAGCTAATCATAATAAAATGATCCATGAATATACCTGATGATCTATTCTAGGAAAAGGAGTTGTTAATAATAGGAAAAATATTTAAATGATGAAGAAAATCATGTTGAAAATGTTATATATTATCTTATTTCTTTGAGATACAGTAATTTATAAATAATTATCCGTTATAGTGTGTGATAAAATTTACTACCTTTATTCAGTTTTTAATTATTGTTTATAACCATATTTAGAGTTAAAAATAATTTTCTAACATGAATCTTGAAATTCATAAACAATATCTTTGAAAATTTTTCTTTGGAATCAAGCTTGTATCCTTATTTTTAATAAAGAAAATCGATTTATAAAATATTATAAATAAAAAGTAATTGAAATTTAGAAACATGAACTAATTATATGTGAAAATTACTCTCTCAAATTAATATTTATTTCTTTAAATGAGATATAATCTATATATATTTGAAGATCATGATTTTATTCCATTATATATTTCATGTAAACATTGTGATCAAATCTAGAACTTAAACTTTCCTAATTTAACAATAATGTTCCCAACGAAGCATACTAGACATGAGATTCTTGTTTGAAGAACCAAATTATGTTCTTTATATTCCCACATTCAATTCATAATCACCATTTAAAATACACGAATATTATTTAATGAAAATTCTTCTTTGAAAAATCCATTTATGAATTCCATATGGTATGTTCTGAAATTCATCTAAATTACCACTACTAGAAGGATTATAACTCTATCATCTCATTCCAATAGTTTTATGATTTCTTAAAAATAAATTGTTTATAATTGTTAATATCCCTTTCATTCCATCCAAACATTGTTTAATATCATATTTTCATGGTCACTATGTTTTTATTTAAAAACCTATGTTTTTCATGCGATACCCCAGACCCATACTTCCCAATCTAATGCTAATAAGAATTTTCCATACATACCAGCATTGATGTAGAATAAATATTCACAAACATAATAATAAATTATTATAATATCATAAAAAATACATAGTCACTCACACACTATGAAACTTTGAATTATTGAGTTTTAGATAGTTTTGGAAAACCAAATCCCAAATCATTCTCATCCCATCAACCAGTTTATCAATAAATTGAGGATTAACTATTTTAAAACAATCATTTAAAATCTCCCAAGAATTTATCCACAAATAAAACTATTTTCATATCTAATATTTTGTATTATTATTCATATTATTATAGATATTGAAACATTATAAAGTTGGATAAAACACTCAGTATGGTGTATCAAACAATAGATGTTATGATGTAGTTAATAAGGCATGAATGATATAATTAGATGAAATAAATGGATTAACTCCATTTTAAAGAGGATATTAGGAAAATATATCTACTGAAAATAATTAATTAAATAAACACAAGGGATTCAACATTAAATTTAACCTTATAAGATTTTATATTATTATACATCATAATCATATCATCTAGGTTATAATGATGAAATCATAATTATAATCCATACTACAACAAAGAAATTATACTTACCATCAATAATACAATAAAGATATCCTATAAACAAATAAGTGCATGAATAATAAATTTTTATTATCATCAGGATGACATCAAAGAAATCATAATTATCATCAAGATTTAATTTAATAGAACATACTAATTTTCAAGACCACATCCAAGTCATTATTACTAAATTTCTATGGACACACCAAATAAGAAAATAGTTTGACCCATGGGACATACTAATTCATTTAGGGATATATATTTCATGTCCTTACTCATCACTTTATAACATTAATTCCTTCATCATATATTTAATGATTAATTTAATAAATAATAAACATTGTTTAGTAATTTGTATTGGAATACAAATATAAGGGATTATAATAATTTGTCCATTAAATAACCAGACAAATATGAGAATAAGACATCCATATAAATATGGAAGATGGTTTCATGGGAGAATATAGAATTTCAAATAAAAATAATAATGGATATGAATATATATATATATATATATATATATATATAAGTGTATTGTAAATTTATAAATAGAAAAAAGAATAAATATCCTTTAAATTTTTTATATCGATTTTAGAAAAAATTATATAAATAAATTAGACATAAATTATCATTGAAAACTTCAATAGAAAATTAAAGGAACTTCCTTAAGGAATTATAATGTAGGGGATATGAAAATGAGTTATTTATAAAAATATTTTAATGGTGATCTATTACACATTTTTTAAAGAAAGAGAAATTTAATCGAAAATAATCTCTATATATAGAATTAAAATATAATATTAAAGAAAATAAAAAGGATAATTTAAGACATTATTTCAATAGATAACTATTTAATAATATAATTTTAATACCAATAAAGTCTGTGTAGTTGAATATTGACAGGATGATAAATGATAAACATTTGATTAACATTTGAAAATATTATTAATAATCTCACATCATGAAAGGTGTAATACAACTTCCTTTTGAATATATCTAAAGAAAAATATGAATGTCAGAAGATATAATAATTTTTTATTTCAATATATGAATACAGAATAGTGGCTCTAATAATAATATGATCATAGTGTAGAAACATTCATGGATAAAAAGAAGCAATATTTGAAAAGGTACCCTTATTCCATTGGTAACATTTGAATAAAAAAATAAGGTGAAAGAATTAAATATAAAATTCAATATCATGAATAAAGGTAATAATATTTTTATATGTAAAAGATGCAGTATATACACCATAAAAATTAGAACTAGTGAAAATTGAAAACATGTCTCAATGATGGTAATTTGAGGCCCATAGTTTTCATATCATTTAAATAAAATTTTCATAAAATAGAGAACAAGAAATAGAACATTATATACCATGAATATGAATAAAGTCATGATATAATATGTCAAAATGGTAGTAAATATATTATAAAAAATAATATAGTTTTATAACATGAAACATGTATCAATGATGGAAATTTGAGATAAAAAAGATGTAGTTAAGATTATCATGAGGTCAGACAAACTCTAGACTAATCTATAATAAAAATAAACATTGTTATAAATTAATTCACATCCTTATTTATTTATAAATCCTTTTATAAAATTTAATTTTAGTCATTGGACATATATATTAGTTGATTGGGGTACAATTACATTCAGTCTCACACACCTCACAAACATGTCAAAAAGCTAGGCCACAGCCCCCCCCCCCCCCCCTCATGGGATATACCACCCATCATGACATATCTATTCAGTACATGGACCACAGGACTAGTGGGAATGAATTCCATTACATGGAATGTGGGCCCAGTGGGCATGAAATCCCATTTCATGTAGTCATTTAACATACATTTATTTGTTAGTTATTTATTTTCATCATCAGATGTCTGTAATTTTGATTCATCCAAACATGTTCAACAATAACAACATGAAAACCCATTTAATGATATAAATATCAACATTAATATATTATAAAAACTTAAAAATCATTTTAACTCAATTATATAAACATCCACTTGTTCATTTTATAAAATATTTGTGTATTATTTGAGAGAAAAAAATTGATGACAAGCATTTTTTTGTTAATTTATCAATATCCATATATTAATTTACAATAATCATGAATTTTTATGTCATATAATTAAAAATATATTCATGATTTATATTTTTCTTTAATTTCATATAAATTCTTTTAATATTATATATAATTTCCTATGTTTGTTGGTGTTAAAATTAAAACAAACTGCCCATAGAGGCTATTGTCCACTTATACACATGAGGTATTTCTTCCAAATTAAGAATACATAAGGTAGATATATAAGGAATTATAATTCTATAATAATAATTATTTCATAATTATTAATATTTTTAATTAAATAAATTCAAATAATTATCCTTTTCATGTTGTGAGGAAAAATGAAATACACCACTCATGGAGGTGGTAGTCTATATGTATTCTTGAGGGGGCTTTTTATATTCTAAATGGTTTGGAGGGAGGTAGAAAATTATTATTCCATAAAAATAAAAAATATTATAATAATATTTTTATATTTATGTTTTGAGTATAATTTATTTTTTAGAGGATTCAAAATAATGAAAATAGTAGGAACAAAAAATGAGGGATAAAGAATTTCAACCTTACACTTTTTGAAAACTGATTATGCAAAATTATATTGGAATTATGATGGGAAAAAATACTATATAAATTTTAAAATGTTCTTTTGAATGGTTATAGTAATATTTTATAATATTCTTTATAAATAGTGTTTTAAAAAACAATCATATATTGTCTTTATCTATATATATTTAAGGGTTTTTGCCTATAATTGCTTCTCTATACATCAATTCCATCATAGAATCTTACTCAAATGTGGGACTATGTATCCCACAATTGGTTTTACCAATTTATTAATCATCATTATATAAATAACTCTAGTATAGAATTTCATAAATGATCAAAGATTCATCTCAAAAATATTAACATTATCGCTTTTCACCATCATGTTTGGCCTCTTATTTAAATACCCATAGGTTATTATCTTGAAGAACTAACTCAAAAATATTCCTAAATCATATATATAAATTTATTTACCTTTATTTCCTTCTTTTTTCCAAATATTACACTTCTACCCACAAACATTAAACTGATTTAATGTTGGACATCTTCTATGACACATCTTGTAAGGATTTTTTTCTCCCTAAGGCCAAGAATGATGTTATTTTTCATATACATTTAATTTTAGATGACTTCTCTCCAAATGTGATGATAGATTAAACTCTCAATGTTTAATGTATTTAACATTTCCATTATAATTCAATTAATATGTTTTAATATAATAATTTTTGTGGAGTTCTAACCGATGAGAATTTATTCCTCATCTCATGATTCTATAACTGATTTTTTTACATCATGAGAGGTGTACTATATGACATTTTCATATTAGACAAATTTAATGATTCCTTTAATTTCATTGTAAATAATTCATTGTGTCCTCTTAATGAATTCAATCACTTCTATATTTACCTATATGAATATGACACTATCCATTCTATTGTAATTATCAATCAACAAATTTATATATTTATCACCATTTGATTTCGGAACCTTCAAGGGTCCTCACACATTGATGTGAAGCTAAAATTGAAAATTTGTATCTCTATTATATCTTTTCCTATTGGGGTTTTTAAATATTTTACTCTTTAGATATTCATTACATGACAAGTCTTGATTTTCCATAACATTTTTTATGTTAGTCCCCAATATCAACATTGATAAAATTTCCATTTTTTTAATAATACATTTAATAATTTGATCCTCACAGTTTTTTCCCATCCACCCATTATCATAAAAATAATCTCCTTGAAATAGAATTTGAAAAAAAAATCCTTCAACCCATCATTAAAGAGTTTATTGTTTGTCCTTTGATAAAACAACAATTCCTTTTCAATGTGACCTAATATCCTGAGTAACAATTTTGATTAAAAAATAGGTTATATCAAAAACTATAGGCACACATTACCTATGAATTCATTATATCATATATAAAAAGCCTTATAATTTTGCTTACATTGTTTTTTATAGCTCCATTATTACTGAATCTCTCTATTATCATTGACACATTAGTGACCTCGACTTTAGTAAATGAGTTCCTATGTAAACCATATGAAATTTATAGAAATTATAGATAAATGGTCCAATTAAATTTAAATTTTCTACAATAATGAAATTTTAAATCTTCTAAACAATGATTAAATCATCTATTAATCAATTTCAAAAAAATAGATTTGGAAAAAAATATTTCCGGCCTAAAATATGAAACAAAGTCAGTTTTTAAATTTTTTTCCCATTGAGTAAATAATATATGAGGAATTTTATGATAAAGAATAAAATGATTAGAAATTAAATGGGAATAAATAATTTGGTTTTTAATAATATAAGGATAAAAAAATTCATACGATGTAAATTTAATCACAAAAAATCTGGAATAAGTGTGAGATTATATATGTAATCCTTACGGATTTAATAAATTTTCAGTCAATGTACCATAAAAGTAAAAAACAAGAATTGAAAAATTTAATATTATGAATAAATGGGAACTCATTATATTATATTTAAAATTCATATTATATACAACATATAAAAAAATTAGGCATATAATATAAAATATATCTTAATGTAGTGTAATTGTGATGAAATATCCTCACCCTTTGATTTCAACACTTTTGGACTTGTTATATCCTCCTGAATAATAAATTTAAATTTATTTAGTACATTCATAAAAACATTAATCATCAATTTTACAAATTTAAATTCATCTTATAATAATTTAACATCCATTTATTCAATTCATATTGCTCACATCAACCACATATGGTATTATATCAATTTATCAAAAATTACACTAATATACCGAATGGGGAGAAAGTTATTAGGAAATGATTCAAAAATTTCCAAAATTTTAATACGTTTATAAATATAATTTTTATAAATTATATGAAATTTTAAAAAGATTCATTTATTATGGTAATATAGAAACAAAATAACTATTTCATTGAGGTGGTAGTCGTATTTTTAGATGTTGAAGACTTAATTTTTCAAATAGATGTAATGGAAAAAAGATTATAATGATTAATCATTATAGAATTATATATATATATATATATATATCATTTGAATAATATTTATTCAGTAAATATATGCTTACTCTAATCAATTTAAATAGGATGTGAATAATAAATCATATCACTTAATAAAGGTGGCAGTCTACACATACTTAGGAGTGATGTTATCATCTTCCAACTGATAAGAGAGTTAAATGTGGATAATATGTTATATTTTATGGAATATAATAATATAATATATATAATATATATATATAAATTATATTAATATATTAATTCCATATTTATAACTATTTAAGATATCTAGTTATTAATAATGATACACATTTCTTCAGGGAGACGGTTCTCAATATATACACATGGGTGATGTTTTCAATTTACATATAATGGAAAGGACAATGGAAATGCATATAACATTAACATAGAAAATTGTATTGTTAGTAAATATAAAAATTTATTTTTTTTCAAAAATTATTTTTTAAGATATATATAAGGATTAATAAGTGATTAACTTGTAAAAACTCAGTAACAACAGTTACCCTTTATTTTGGTAACCTACATTAGATTAGACAATAAGCCTTCTGAAATTAGTATTTCAAGAATAAAAAAACACTTAAATAAAGGTAAATATTATTATAAAAGTATTTTGATATAGTTTAGGGATTATAACTATCTCATGAAGTGTTTAGTATAGAGGATAGTAGGTCCCCTTATATATGCAAGGTGTGTGGAAAACATGTAAATATCAAAATCATTAAAAAAATAATAAAGTCACTCTCATTGAAATATAAAATATGGAGATCAATTAAAAATATTGGATGATATAGTGTTGAAATATATTATTGAAATAAAATAAAGACATGTTTTATGTAATTTTATACCTAATATTTTTAGTTTAACCACCTTTTAACCCATTTAACCATTACTATTAAAATGAATTTTTACCTCGGTTACTATGAATTATTACCAAAAATGAAACTAAAAAATATGAAATATTTATTAAATATGATTTAAAATTTGGGAACAAATACACTTTTTATTCCTATATGTTGATATAATTATTTTTAATATAAATTAGTAAAACTCAACATGAATTTATTTTAGAAAATTGCTTGTTTTATATATAAAAATTAATTTAGATTAAAATCAAATGTAATGCTGATTCCCATTGGAATTTCATTTGGTTTTTTAAATTAAGGTAGTATTTTTTAATTTTAACAAAAAAATTAATAATGGAACCTCATGAATACAATATTAAAATTGATGAACATGAAATAGTTTTTATTTGAGTAAAACATAACTTGGATTTTCAAAAAGTAAAACATAGAATTGTAAGTACAAAAATATAATAATAATTTCATTCTATTTATTATTGGATATTTTTTACCTATAAATAATGATTCATAAATATTCAATCATTCTTATATCACGATAGTGTAATAAAGTTTATATTTTTTGAAAAATATTTTGAATTTACTTTTTATCAAGAAAAAAATGCATTTTATAAATATATACAAGATAAATCCAAAGAATATTTTAATATTATGAGAAAAAAATGAAATAATTATTGAGAAATTAAACTTCTAACATTTATATATTTATATATTAAAAATATTTAAAAGAACTACATTCAATAAAAATATGATATTTTAAAACTCTTTGATCTCTAAATCTATATAATTAATATTAATAATTATATAAGTGTTGTTAAATAAATTATTTATAATCTAGTATCATAAAATTATATTCCAATTGGATTTAAATATACCCAATGGCTATATATGTAGTGACTATATATATTGAAAAACTATGTATCCAGTGAAAATATATATAACATTTATATTTCCTTCCTAATAAATATGGGCTTAGATTATTTATTAATATTTATTCATCAGGTTACCATACTTCACTTTCTTCATTACTATAATATTTATAATTCATCTAATTTTTTCAAAAGTTTCTATTAGGGTCTCATACTTCTTGGAGAACAAAAAGTATAACGATTTTCTGTTAACCTTATTATTAATTATATTTCCATTTAAAAAAGAATTCTATTTATTTATATTGATTCATTTTAAAACATCATTATGCGTTATTATTTTTATTTCATTGTAATATTTTATGTCAATTAAATTAATAATGGTTAATTTTATTTTGATGATTCATGTATCAAAACTATAAAATATAATATTAATAAGAAATTCATTGGGTATTACATTCTCTAATCTTCAATGAAATTGTTTCCTCCACACATTATTTCATTTTGAGAATATCAAAACATAATATTATATGTGGATAAAAAATTTAATTTATTGTCTAGGATACGGAGACTTATTGTTTCATTTATAAATATTCCATAAATAATATCTGATTTTTACAGAAATTATTCTTGATAAATTATTTATACAAGAATAATGTAATAGTTTAGTGATAGTTTTGACATGAAATATTATAGATTAATCTTAATTTTCATGACAAATTTTAAGAAATATACTTACTATGTTTCATTCCTCAGATGATTTTATATCAGTTTTCTTCTTAGGATTTATCTATTATTAGAAATGAAGAATGTATCAGATGAATTTTACATTCCCAAATCATCAAACTAATATATTATTAGATTTTGATATAAATTATTTTATAGAATTATTTGTTAATTAAAAAAAATTGAACATTTTAAGATATTTAGTGGGACAAAAAAACATTTATTATAAGTAAAAAAATAATATTCAATAATCTAAACCATCAAATAAAGGATAAATCTCTAAAATCTATATAATAACAATGAAGGTTTATCATTAACCAGTAAACATTAAACTCATCCGAATATTCCAGACCAATATTTACTACAACATAATCATATATTCAAAAATATTTATTATAACTACCATTACATTAAAACACATTATACAGAAAAGGGTTATATAAAATATAGAGGGATATCATTGTTATATAAATTTCAACAAATATTCTATCCTAAGAAAAATTATTTTCAAGAAAATAATACTTCGGAATCCAGGTTTCATACATGATAAATTTCTAATGTAAATTCATTACTCTGAGAGTTCCAGTAAGGATTCAATGTTTATTCATCCAAAATATCATCCCATAGGATACTAAATCGGCACCCCATTCTGGTAGTGGTTCATGACCTGAAGCATGCCTCCCAATACTCTGGAGTCTAATTATTATTAGTGAGGGTCTGATGAGACATATGGAGAGACTATACCCACTTTAAAAATATAAAAAAAGTTTGGAAATCAAATTAAAAATTGATATATAATAATAATAAATACCCTAGATCACATATCACATTCCAAAACTATAGAAGTACCAAAAAACCAAAATTGTGAAATTTTGTGTTATGATCATCTACATTGTCAAATAGAAACCAAAATAAATACACCAATGAAAATCCCCACAATAGGTTCCAATAACTTTTCTGATCTCTACATCCATTTTATATCCCAAGTCACTCATAAATCGAAGTGCCCATGCCCTTCTCTAGTCCTACAAACATGAGGTCTTCTCTGGTACCAACATCGTCCTTAGTAGGGTGTGAGTACAACTCACCATGCAACTACAAATGGTGTCTAAAAAAATAGCCAGTATAATAACAGTGAATGAAGAGGTAAAAAAATATAAGTTAAATTGGTATTTAATTTTATAATTTTAAAATCACCCCATGGACTTTTGGTTGCCATAATGAAACCAACACACCTAAACTACTCAGGCTCACATTAGAATTCTAAACCATAGAATCTTAGTGGTTTAATAGTTTTAATTATAATAGAATTAATTAATCAATTCAATTAAATAATTATACATTACAGAATTAGTCTAGATACCCATCACATGCCCAAATTAGTGGAGTGTATAGAATTAGTCCATAACCCCTAACTACTAATGTTTGGAACATCAATCCAGTATACCAAACAATATAACACATCAATGGGAATCATAAAATTAGTTTATCTTGAGAATAAAAGTTAAGGACCATTAATCCAATATCCCAACTATACAATTAATCATAATTTCCAAGGTTCAACACCTATGATATTTTATGAAAAAACAAAAACGGTGAAACATTTCATTTTTCAACACTTCATTAGATCATTAAATTCAATATATTTATCAAAATTTCATAAATATCCAATTTTAAAATGTAGTCATAAACACAACCATTAAATATTCATACTACAATTAGAAAACATAGACATATCCCCTTTTCTCGATTTATCACTTGTCCCTTTAATTAATACATAAGTATTTAACTTTCCATGTTAATTAAAAAACCCTTTATTCAATTTAAACATGAAAAAATTATTAAATTGGTTTAATATTATTTACACTTTAATTCATGATTAAATAACTCATATCACTATTTCCAAGGACTATCACACCCCATGGGTGACCATAGAACTGATTTCTAATTATTAATAGACCTGATGAGGTCCATGAAGTGTCTCCCATATCAAATTAAGGTTCAATATACTTTTAATAATAAAAAAACATTACTTCAAGGCACTAAAAAAATTAAACAACAAAAAACACAATTGAAACATCAAGACGTTTTGGAATACCTTATAGACCACCTACCATAATGTCAATGATGAACACATTGCCAAACTAGGCCATTTATTCAAGCTAGATCAACCAAAATTACCATGATAAAGAATCTACTAGAAATATTGTTTTCAAAATTAAGAAGAAGAGAAAATAACCCACAAAAATATTCCTAGAAATAGTAGGACCCAGAGATAGAGATTTGCCGAGTTATTTGACTCACACTAAAAGAAACTCCAAATACCTTAGAATAGAAGGAGTCTGATCCTTATAACATGGGAGAGATTTTGGTTTATATAGAGACCCATTCTTAATATACATAGATATTAAATTATTTTAGATTAATATTTATCCCATTGAAACAATAAATTCTCGAGGACCATAGTATTTTAGTGTCTTTGTAAACATGGAACACATTATTCTAATTTGGTGAAAGAACATCAACCTAACTGTAAAGATATTTTCCTTCAGTACTCCTATATAAAAACCTTTCTTTATAATCTAGGGGAAAGAACCATAATAAATAAGTTATCTTAGATTCTCTATAAGGGTGATAAAGGATACATGTTAGCAAAATCATGAAAATAAGGGTATGAGAACATATCATATTATTAGAAGATCATACAATTAATACAAAAGACCATAATCAAGTGTCATTGAAAAAATATAGAAAAATCATACGATATGAATGATAACGTAATTGAGAGTATAATCCATGGATGAAAAACATAGAAATATGACATGGAATTATTACTTACACATCAACTTATAACATTTTAAATATTTATAAGTAAGAACAGGTTCACTCATGAAGTTAACGGCATGAAATTAGGCCCTCACATAAAATTATGGACATGGAAACAGGTCTACTCATAACATTTTGAACCTGTAATCCAGTTCATGCATAACATTGTGAACATTTAATCATGTTCATGCATAATATTTTGAATAATAATTAGGTTCACTCATAAGATTGTAAACAAGTACTCTAGATCACGCATAAACTTATGAACATGTTACCATGTCCCTGGATAACATTGTGAATAGGTAAGGAGGTTCACACATAACATTATGAAGAAGAAATTTGGTTCCTGAAAAAATTTTAAAACATTTAATCTGGTTCATGTAAAACATATATTATCATGAGTCATCCATCGTTAACCAATGTATTGGAGGGAGATATAGGTACCACCCATCACATAATAAAACAATACATTTCTGTTTCACATTATTATAAACAATAATCATATCATAACCCATAAAATGAAATGGGTGTCATAAAAAATTCATCATATCATTATATATGGAAAATATATAGGTCTCATAATCATTTAATTGTAGAATAACCTATGAAAAGAATTGGGTTTAAAAATATTAAAACATGTGGAAGATAAATGGGTGTCAAAAACATCATTCCATCAAAACATAAACCATTAATGAAATAATATGAATAGTATTCATGGATCATATCCTGAGAAAAGAATAGACTATAACAATTTTCCTTCTTCTTAGATAGGGAATGATTTTGAAGGATCTCATGGAACATTTCTTATGTAAAATATCCTTTCATTGAAAATACCATTCATAATACCATTTCAAAAACACTATTTTTATATATAAATATTTACAAATTTATTTAACACATTTCTAGGGAAAAATATATTTTATACTTCGAAAAAAAATTCTTTTTAAAACATCAGGAATTTTGAAAATCAGTTTTATATAAAATAGACTTGAAAAAATATAAATTAATATTGAAGGAATTTTAAAATATATTTCTATGAAAACCTATAAAACAATCTTGAAATCATTTTACAAACCTATTTCATTGAAAACATGCAAAATATTCTTGAAATAATTTTGAACATATTTTTCCTTGTAAACTAATCAAGGATGTTTTGAAAACCATTTTATATATGTGAAATCATAAAATATTTTATTAAAATCCCTTTACATGAAAAATATATCTAAATAAAGTTTAAAAAAAATTTAAAACACTTTGATAAAACATGTGTTATGAATAAAACAAATTTCTATCATAAGTGAGAAATAATGTCTTATTTTTTTAAAAACATTTTGTTATTTACCTTAAGTACCAAAAAGTGAAAAATTGATTAAAATAAATAAAAATACCCTGAATTACCAAGTCATAAGAAATTTCCTGAAATTTCTTGATATATGGATCATAACATCTCAACAATGGAAGAAAAATCTCAAATAATCCTGATAAACTCTGGGATTTTATAAATAAACAATTTCCACTTTGGAAACTTGAATCATAATTCCCATTAGAGAGTAAAATTTTATGAAGCTAAAAATATCATAAAAAATATATTCATGATAATACATGTAAAAGGGTATTATATAAACCTCGCTTAATAATATAGGTGAATGACATGGCATGTGTCTTGAAGAAGGAAAATTGGGACCAAATTACATTACCAATTTGGTATCTTTTGAATGATAAAACCCATGAAATATAGATACGCAAATGTATAATTAAATAAAAATAAATGTAATTATATGAATCATAAAATACACTCATTGTAATTATACACATCAAATATAATTAATAGGTGGTGAACAGGTCTTGTGTCTCACAAAAAATAAATGTGAGTCAAGAAAACCCTTACTTGAAGTCGTGACTTTTATTATACACATTCAATACTCCTGTATATTAATATAATATTATTATAAATATACAAAATAACCATATTCTTATATATATTACCAAATATTGTACACTTATGACTTCATATTACCCATCTATTACCAATTCAATACTAAAGAAACATTTCGGTAATAACCACTTTGTTTACCGAACGTGTTTTTACTTGTTATTCATTATCCTCACACATAGATCATGATTTAATTATTTCAGTATTGTATAAAATTATTTATATAACCTATATATTCAATATATAAATATTTATAATAATCTATAAAATATAGATATATGAAATTGATTACAGTATTCGTGGAGATGATAGGTTATACGTACGCATTAACATTGTTTTCGTATTGAAAGAAATAAATTAAATGAAATATATGAATATATGTTATCATTATAGTAGAATTATTATTTCATATATATCATTTAATTTTACTAAACTCGTACTTAATACATTCTATGTAAAGTTTGAATGAACTACATCACATTGGGGAGGCGGTAGTTGACACGTCCACAGACGAAGTTATCATATTTCCCCAAAATTGAAAGCATGAAGGTATTTGTCATATAATAATTTAAAAATCATAAAGACATAATAAATATCATATATAATTTTAAAAAATTATTTCCATCATAATTTCCAATCATGGGATATGGTAATGAAAAAAACGAACAACATCATTTTGTGAGGCGGTAGTCTGTTGTACACATGAATGGAAAGTTCATTACCCATTTAATGGATGTGTGTGTAGGTGTGGGTCAAACACTTATTAAAAAAAATATTAGTATATTAATTATACATAGGTTATTATATAACCATTAAATATAAATAATTTATGGGTTGTAGACCGAAAATAAAACAAAAGAGCATGTTGAAGGATATAATCTCTTATTTGGGTAATTTCTTTTGGTTTGCACCAAATGACTTACTTGGTTTTATTTCTTCAAAAATTGAGGTAAATATGATTAGAGTAGGTAATGTGTGAGCTTATTTTGGAATAATTTTTATTATCAAATTTTTATTAATATTTGTGAATGGGAAAGGGGGTAGAGGTGAGTTCCCTTTTATAGTGGAGGAGGATTGAAATTATTATAAATATTTAAAGGTAAACACTATTAAGATGTCTACCTTGAATAATGTGTCTTAAATAATTTCCATTTTTTGATAAAAGAGAGGATATGGTATAAATATGTCCATTAAATTACTTTTGTACATGTTTCTAGGGTATTTGTCCCCTTTAGTTAATGATTATTCACTAAGTAAACTCGTTTGACCTTAATCATTGTAATTAATTTTAATTACATTAACTGATCGTTTTTCATAAAAACTAATTTGAACATAATATATGATATAAATTATTAAACTTCCAAATATTTAATCAATTTTTTAAATTATAACCATATAAGTGGTATAAATAAATTTAAAATTAATCCCACATATCTTCTCTGAAAGCAGGTTTTTAAAGGGATAAAGTCCTGTAGTTTGAAACATTTTTTTATCAAATTACAATAAAAACTTGGTTATAATGTCCATAATTGGATTAGTTTATATATAGTTAATCTAATTATACTTTAAAAACAAATTAATATATAATATAACTATAATAATAAATTTTTTGAAACCCAACTTTTGAATTAAAATTCAGTATTTTTCACTATTCATCGTTAATGAATCTTCTTTGAAAAATAACAAAAAATAACCAAAAGTAAATTCTGATATTCCTATTTAAAAAATGATGATTTATTTTTCAAATGAAATTTTCAAAAAGTTCAAATTTATTTTAATTTGGGTTCACTATTAAAAGGCGGTAAAATCAACTTTTATAAAAATACATCTTTTAATTCATAAAATTTTGTTGATTCATATCTTAAATATATAAAATATATTTGGTTAGTATAAAAACATTTATTAAATATATAATATATAAATTATATTTTAAAATTAATCTAAAGTTTTTTTTATATTTATTTAGATAAAATTGAGTTTTTATATTGAAAAATAGTTTCTTAGAAAAGTAGTTTCACTTTTTTCCAATGGTTTTTACATTAATTTCTAACTAATTGATAACCAAAGGATTAATTTTTATAATAATGTGTAAATAATATTTTTACAATTTAATTATCCTTATTAATAAAATCCATTCGAATGGCTTAGTGGTAACTATAAAAAAATTATTATAATATTAATATTATATTATACATTGGTAAAGCATGTCCCTGCGTGTAACGCAAGCTACCAAAGATATTCGGTATCATGTGTAACACGATCCAAACATAGTTTTTAGTGTACCAAAATCTAATCTAAGTGTTTTTTGTAGTGAAATATTAACTTTTTGTTATGTATGATGCAAGAAAAAATTAATGATTTCATATAAAAAAAGAAGAATTTAGTTTTGTGTTTAATGAAAAATATAAAAATTAATAAATTAATTTGAAAAAAAATCAAAATATCTTGGGTTGTTAGAGTTCATAAATCTTTCTACCTGAAAATAAAATAGGGAATAAATCATGTGAAAATATTACAATTTTTGGATGGAAAATAGTTATTTTTTCAATTTTAATGTGGTTCATGCTCTGGCCACATAGTTATTCAAACTTTGTAGTACAAATGAGGCCTCCTATATCATTTTCAAAAATGGGTTTAACGATTTCTTGGGGTAAACCACATGTTTTGAAAAATTAGGAAAAATCTTTGTAGTTGTCTCTTTCAGGGGTCTCATGGTTTCCATCACCATGTACATGGATTTCAAACCACACATCCTATTCTATATGGAAAATGGTTATGGTGCATGATTAGTACAAACCATGGTCCAACCATACACTATGCACTCTGCTGGACTTCCCCCCCCCCATTTTAGGGGTTAAACCCCAAGGGAAACCCCTAATACAATTAATAATTCTAGGAATCCCTCTATTGACCATTTGGAAGGTATTTTAACAAATAATAAAAACAAAAACATTTTTAATCAGCGATGAGGACCTTACATCCACCAAAACATATAATAGCTAATCATCATGTTGCACTCTCCATCATCTCAAAAACTCCAATGTTAAAAACATTAGACCATGGAGCCTTGAAATCATAACTTTTTCCCCCTGAATCCTCCTGATCATGGTCATTATAAAACCAAACATAGACTAATGTTATGGTATTACAACACAAAACATCTTTAGCATGATCCACAACCCGAATTAGATGCTCATAAAAGGAAGCATCATTATCAAGCTCAAATCATCAACATCAATGACATGAGATGGGTTGGAGTGATACTTAAAAATATATGTCACATGGAAAAATATATATCATATCCTTATATAATACTAGAATAACCAATCGATATTCTATCAGTCAGAACCTTTCCAAAACCTCAAATGGACCAACATATCTAGGTACCAACTTGCCTTGTATTTGAATCTGATAGTAATATAGTCTCGATGAAAAACAAAGAAATACACTATATCCTAATAAAAACTCTGGTGGTTGATGATGTCAATTGTAATATTACTTCTATCTACTCTATGTTTTATCCATGCAATTTAAGATAAATTGAACCTGATCCAATGTCTCCTTTATGAAACTCATTACCAATAAATCAAATTCTCAAACATACATCCAACACAAAGGTGATCAATATAAACTATCATATAGTACATCATATAGTGCCTTCTATATAGTCTCTTCATGAATATTGTTATTAGAGAACTCATCAATTTCTATGGTCTTCTCGTATATTCCACAAAAAACCAGGACACATGCGCTTATAATTTTCTCAAACACCTAAATTTTATGTTCTAATTTAATGCACGTCTATGGGTGAAAATTTGTGATAAAAACACGTGACTACAAAGGAGCCTTTGTAACCCTTTATAGAATTGTGTTGTAAAATGACTATACCTATCTAAGACATTTTTCTAGGTAATCCCATGAAAATTAAAATTCATCTGAATGTAGAAATTGTCTAGATGATCAATAAAAATAGGCTCCCATATTTTAAAAAAGTTGTCATATTTTTTCAATTGATCCATTCTAATCCATATATTATCACTATTATATAGTGTCTTTAACATATCTACAAAAAAAATAAAACATTACATCTTCCCACCTCCATTCAGTAGTACATAATGGATGTAATAGACCAAAAAATCATTGATGCTCAACCTTTACCTTCTGAAATGTGTAGCATCGTATCAAGAAACATGTGAGTTACATATTCATTTCTAAACACCAATACTAACTAGTAAGGTCACTATACATTTTCTCATGCTTGGGTGAAGCACCCACATTGAGTCATAAAACTCATGCATCATCTCTCCTTGAATACATGTAAAAAATATAATGCCACCACAAACAAGTATCATCTCATCCTCATTGATTGTTTAATAAGGAGGTATCTTTCCACCATAAAATCTACCCATTAAAGATATAAAATATTAATAGTCATAATGTCACATTTTGATATGAATTTGAATAGAGTGCTCGATTGATAAAGACATAAGGGTCATCTGTTCGCTTTCCCCTTGAACACATATATGCATAATAATGAACAAATACATCATTTTCCACTAGAAACTAGGCTCATAAACTATATGAGGATATATATTTTTACAAAAAATCATAAAAAATACCCTTTGACCTTCCCATCATATATGAATTCTCAAAATCTAAGGACTATATATACTCTACTAATATTCACTACAAATTATTTAAATCATAGTGGGAAAATATGTTCTTTAGGCTCTTATTATGACTAAAATTAAGAAGACTTCCACCACAAAGATAATCCTACCAATAAATTATGCCCTAAAATACTTCTTCCAACTGGAAGTCAGATGTAATATAGTCTCATTCATGAGGCCTATATTTCCATGATCCATACACCATATATCATTCTCCTTTTATCAATTCTACCCCAATTCTGATCCTGGATGCATCACAAAATAGAGCACAATCTTTACTTGATTTAGTTAAGATAAGAATTGGTGATTTTATGAAGTGATTATATAGATTATATAAGTAATCAACACATGAATATATCCATTAATACTTTACATCTTTCTTGGATTACCCTAAGATTTGTTTTAGGGGAAATTTCATTCATGAATCACTAATAGTTACCATCCAAACCCAAAAAAATAGGATCTCAAAAAATAATATTCTCATTCTCCCAATAAAAACCCACTTGACCCTTTTAGGGGTCTACTAATACACCTTCTTACAAGATAATGTGACATAAAAAATGTATCATTTCAATCTAGAAATAAGACATGGATATCATGGAAGATAGTCGACACTCCCTCACTTTATTTTAGACAATGCTAGGATGTTTGGTATGATTGAAATGCATTTATGATTACACTAAGAACTAATATCCATATACAACCAAAAATTGATCCATATTAAGTTAAATGATTTGGTTTATCAAATACATAAACATAGATAGAGGATTCATCAGTCTAGACGGCATCAAAAAGGACTCATAGAAGCTAAAAATTATTCTGAAAGTATCTTATAGTACATCGGAGGGTCTTAACCTCAATAGATGTCACCCTAATCAGAAAACAATTTTATATAAATATTATGAACCCGTTAATTGGTTTAAAAGTTCTTTGAAGTAAGGAATAGTATATTAGTTCTTAATCTTCATTCAATTCAACTTCTGGTAATTAGAACACATGCAAACTATTATATCATCCTTATTGGAAAATAAAACTAGATATCCCCAGGGTGAAATACTCTAGTAAACATAATATTTAATACCCCAACTTCTCAAAATATCTCTTGTGCTTTTGAATCTCATTTGGTTCCATTCTATAAGGTGGAATATAGAATAGATCTACCATAGGAATCAATTAAATCCTAAACCCAACATCTATTTTCAAGGGGAACCCCAAAATTTTCCTCATGAAAAACATACTAGAACTGGTCCACATATGGGTTAAGATTTCATGTTCCATTCCCTCATCAGCAAGCATATGACATTCCACATCTGATGGAATTTCCCTAACTATTCATCTACGGTATTCTATTCTTCTCGATGGATATGAACATCACCCTAAAGTACTGTGAAACTCAAAATACTTATGTAAAAAATCAATGAAATCCAATTATATATTAAACTAGTCCATTACCACTATCAAGTAAAAACCCGAAATCTAGAGAAACAAATTCCCAAAGGGTGTGGTACCCACCAACCTTGAAGGAACACTCATAAAATTGTTGGATGCCCTCCAATTATATCCCTAATACTATATCCATTAACAAAACCTGAAATATATATCTCATCTCCAAAACCATGATAATCACAAACCATGTATAAATAAAAGTTTTAGAATCTACTATATCGAACTAAGTACTTTTAGAAACCAAATGAATCGTACCTCGGACCGTTGATGGTCTAGCCTCACTACCATATGGAGTACTCTGAATTCCACATATCTATCATATTCCCAAAACCCAGGAACATGTATGAGTCACTTAAGATGGACTTAATTATAGATATTGTTTTTCATATCATGATTCACCATGTTCCATACACAAAAAATTGTGTCCATTATTGCTCCAACTAGCATATTGATACGAGTTATATTATCTAATTCCAGTGTATTCTATTAGACGAGGCCCTCCTTCCCCACCTTTATATCGACAGTTACAATATAATATATATATGTGTGTGTGACCTTAATTCCATAATCTTGGAACGCCACTAGTGTTTGGAGAAATTGAAAACACATCTGACCCAATTTGTTGTACTGATAGAAATCACTCTATCACTTTATTAAGAGGAAAACCCTCTCCTATAAATAGTATTTCTAATACTACCATGGTGAAAGTTATTATACTAATATTTCATACAATATAAGGATTTACTACATGATCACCAAGAAAGAATAGTATTTCCACCAACATAAACCTCTGTTAGGTTCCCATCCAAAATGGGTTTCTGATTCACTACCTTAGTAAACCTTTTCAAAGAGATGACAATTACCTCGTACATGATCTCAAATCTATATCCATAAAAATAATTCATAGTTGTATAATCCTCAGCCTCCATGAAAATAAAAAAATTATTATATGTTGGTGAAGAATCTAAAATAATACATCATTGAAAGAGTCCCTCTGGTCAACAACATAATATAATTATCTCACTCCTATCATAGGGTATCTAGAAAAAAGTTCTTAGTGAACTTATCTTGGAAGTCCTCGCATACCATACCCTCTTCCTACTCATCATAAGCCTAAATATCCTTCAATTACTACGTTCTTCCTCATAAAATGTTAGAATCCAGCTTGACTCTATTCTATAGTGGGGTAGATAAGTTATGCAGAATTTCTCTAGATAGACATAATCTAAACCTCAGTTACCTCTGGTCTACCCTCTCCAAAGAATGTCATAAGATGAGGTAACTTCCATTCCATAGTTATATCAACCATACAAAATTCTACCAACCTAGGTTATATCTCATTAAACTATATAAAATTAGAAAAGTTCTCAATGAACTATTCTTATACCATCTCACCTGAAACAAGTGGGAGTTTTTGTCCCATTACTGGAGATCCATTCTTAGTAATTTCCTCATTTATTCCTATCGTTAAAAACCATTCTAGTGGAATATCTCTACATTTAAAAGTGAATATTTTAGGTACTAAAACACATCATTTCACAATTACTTAAAGATGGGTCAATACTTGTAATAATGTTTTACTTCACATAAAATATCCTAATGACTATAACTATAGTACTTTCAAAACACCCCACCATCCCTATCAGGGGCCATGGATAACTCTGGGTAGAAAAAAATAGCTATATTTCACATGCCTTCTATTAGGTACCATTTTAATATCTTTATGTTTCTAAATATTTATAATATCCATATTTGGAAAAACATATTTAAAAACATAAAATATATAAAAAAAGAACTTTTTTTTCCACAACCCACATTCTTTTCTGTGTGTCCCTAACATGATTCCTATTATATAAATTATGAAATACCTAAAAAATTTTATATATACAAAAATAGCATTCCATGTAGGTCTATGAGTAAAATATCAAATAAAATGACATCACCCGACAATTTTATCACCTAGGGTGAAATATCATCCAACTGTAAGAACGAACATCAAGAAACAAAATCACTCTAGAAATATGGGTTTTCACCAAGACATGGGTTAGATACTTACATGATCAAGATATTTTCCAAGGATCGACACATTCTATATTCATATATATCATTCTAGAAGTTTAATGTAATATAAAAGATAAACTCTTCTTTTAACACTTTGTAATGTCCCAGCCCAAATGCCACTAAATAGGTCCCTTGAGGTGTTTACACCACATGACCTCAAGCACACCTCCCCTTATTATAGAGGTTGTTGACAATGAGAGAGGGAGAAACGAGAACTGTGGGGATATTATATTCAAATTTATTCAGTTAAACGATATATTAAATCAAAATAATAAACATGTAATAAAAAATAAATACCCAAATATCACATTCCACATTCCCAATATAAGAATGTATCAGAAAACCAATACCACAACATTTCATGTCATGATAGTCTAAAGTTACAATCAGAAACAAAAAATAAATTCACCAAATAGAATCCCCAAAATGGTCCCTGATAACCTTTCGGGTCCCCTCATCCATTATCTATTAAAAATAAACCTTCTATCATTGGGCCCCTGGCCTTATCTTGTCCTACAAAAATGAATTCTACTTTGTTTCCAATGGTGTCCCAACTAGGTTTTGAGTATAACGTAGTAGTCCACCACCAGTGCTATCTAAAATAAAATCTAGTCTAATAATAGTGTGTGAAAAATTACAGGTACATAATAATCAAGGTTTTGAAAGTAAAATTGTTTTAAATAATAATAATAATTTTTCACATGAGATCTTGGTTCCCAAAATGGTACCAACACACCAATCCCTGATCGGCCCATACCACAATTCTGAAACATATAATCTAATGGGATTAAAACATATCGATACAAAGAGAGTTAATTAATCACATTAATTAAATATTTTTTACTTGGATCATCAACCTAGTTACCCTTGACATTTAAAAATTAATAGAGCATGGAGCATCAGTCTGGTCTCCCAAACTAAGGGATCATAGATCATCGACCCAACATCCAAAACCGTACAATACAGTGTTGTGGAATAGAGAATTAGTGTAACCTAACCCATAGATTAGGTGAATAATTACAACATAACAAACATAACATCAATCATGATTTCAAAGGTTCATCATCTGTGAGATTTTATAGAACCAAAACAAATGGGGTTCACCTTTTTATTTATCAATAATTTCACGTCTAATGGAATACAATAAATTAAAAATAATGTCCTAAAAATCTAATTTTACCAATTATTCATAAACACAACCATTTATCGTTATATCTACTATTTAGAAAAATATGCATTCCCCATTTTCCATTTTTCACATCATCCTTTAATTACCAGATAACTATATTAATTTCCATGTTAATTTAAACAACCAATTATGAAATTTTAATATTTCAAACATAGTTATAATTGGTTTAATTTTATAATCCAATTAATTTTAGATTCAACAACTAATCTCACCAATTATAAGAATCATAACACACCATTAATGACCATAGTAATTTTCTCATTGTCGTTAATGGACCCAACATAGTTGATGAAGGGTATCACATATCAAATTAATTTTCAGAAAACATTTTTTAGTAAAAAAATTATTGCATGGAAAGGAAGCATAATGACTCAACCACATTGATAAGGGAAACATAAAAACTATGAGAAATATATTTTATACCACCAAACTTAGGGTAATTAATGAAAAGTCACCCAACCTCTACCAACGATTAATGAGATAGGATATAAAATCAAACATAAAATTAATTTTTTTATATAGGTTTCATATGCTTAATAAGAAGAGAAAATAACCCCCAATGATTATTCTAGAAAATATAAGGAAATGGAGTGATGGAATTACCATTATCTTTTAATCACACTAAATGGAACCTCAAATTCCTCCGTATTGAAGGATTTTTACCCAGGGAAGAAGGGATAGATTTTTGTTTAAACCCTTGATACTAGAGAAGAAAATAGGGAAGAATTAGGTGAAAATAATAAAGGGTCAAGGGGGATCAATGTTCATTTCCCATTTTTAATAAGGTGAATATTTTGGCTTCAGAGTTTTCCAAACCATTCACCATCTAGGAATCCTATTATTCTTCTTTCAAAAACTGGTTTTATAGTTTATTGGGTACATATGCATGGTTTTTAAAACAATGAAAAAGCAACGGGGTTGCCTCTATCAAAGGCAGCACTTTTTCCATTCCCCCTATGCGTAGTTTATCAACTGTGCCTCCCCTATCAATAAGGCACATAATTATGTTTCATCATTAGTACTAACCATGATCCAACCATGAACCATCTATTATGAATGCGTTGTATGAAAACCTAACCACCATTTCATGTCTCTAACCACAAAGGTACCAATGATACCATCCCTATTTATGGGAAGAACTCCATTGTTGGCCACTTTTCCACCATTTCATGTCCCAAAACCCGAGATACCCTTAATACCTTCCTAATTACTAGGAATCACTCCATTAAATATTTAAGAGAGAGGCTAAAATATTTTTTTAAAAAAAATACCTCATCAAGGATCATGATATTAAAATTTTTATTCTCATTATCTCTTTTATATGATACCATGGGAACATTTATAAATGAAACAATGAAATGATCAATGAAATACTCGATTCTCGTGGTGTTTTTTTGAATAGTTACCCATATCATTACATTTGAAATACTAAACATTAGTATGTTCATTAATTTCATTCCAATTATAATTATGGTTCTTTTTTTCAACACTTGCAATAAACTCTGATTTCCATTAATCAGTAACAAGGATGTTTCCTTCTATAATAATTAGATTTTTAAAGATTCATCCTTCTATTTTTCTACATTTCTTCATTTATTTTATCTTATTTCCCACTAATATATTTATTCTATTAGCATAATTTGAATATACATTACTTTTTGAAATCATTATCTATCCATAAGGCACATGATAAAATTTCATCATATGATAAAAAACATTAACATACCACTCCCCTTCTAAATCTAAAAATTTTTCATTAAAATAAATGACTAATCATACTTTTCATATTTTAATTAGATTTTGTATAATGCCTAACTTACCTCATAATTTTTCCTCATACTCAGTTACACATTCATCTTCCTTTTATCTTAAATTAATTAGTTTATATTTCATATCAACTTTTTTATCTGAAGGAAGATACCTCTCCAAGAAAAACACCTTTACAGTTTTCCATTCCATTCACCCTATCATATCTTCCTTTGAAGAATTATTAATTATTTAACACCATTGATCCAAAAATACTTTTAAATAATATTCTTTTATAATAAAAATTTTATTTTCATTACAGAACAATGAAGTAAATATCTTATAATGGGACATAATTAATTTATAAACTACCAATGGATTAGAAGTTTTGTTACTTGATAAAGGATTATATATCATAAAATGATCCATCATAGGTGAATTTCATGGTCAAATAAATTTTTTCTCTATAAAGGAGTGATTATTTTTCATCACCCAAGCTATTTATTCTAATATGGAAATATCCTACTAAATTACAAAACCCTCTATATTGATATTATCATAAGTTAAATTCCAATATAAAAAGGGGGTAGATAATTTTTTCCATTCATCCAATATGAACTATCGCTAATAATTTTCAAAAAAATAATTTTCATAACGTCAATAATATTGAGACATAATATAAAAAAACCATAAAGGATATTTAACATTTTATGGATTTAACAAAAGTCATATCATTCTAATTATATCATTCCATAAATATTTTAACCTAGAGATACTGTTTACATTATTAAATTTTTAATTGATTAAATGGATCTATTTGAAATATATTTATCTGTTTAAGGTTCTAGGAGTCGTGATATACATGACTTCCATATTACATTTGATAAATAAAACATATCAATATAACATTTTGTTATCAATGAAGATAATTAATATATTTTTTATTTATATCATCATGAAATGAAAACATAACAATTGCAACCATGTGTAATCTATATGGGAATGCAAAAAATTAATTCTATCAAGAAAATGTATGTAGTAAACAATATGCAATATAAAATAATCAATACATATTACACTTATTCAATAACACGAGGATCAAAATATATCCTTGGAAAATATACCAACCACATGGATAATATTAACTAAAATTTTTAATGATAGAAATTTATAATTATAAACATTCATGATCTTACCATTAGGTCCACATTCTTTTTCTCATGAATCATACCATCAAGGCCTTATTCAAAGAAATTTTCAATAATCGGTAGTTATAAAAAATATCAAAAATAATATATCATGATCTTATATCCCCGTCTTATACATCATGTCAACATGTTTTGTCTCTTGAGACATGTCAGTGAATCATGGGGATATCTATATCTAGGATTCAATCCTGAATTATATATATCCATTGCATTCCTCATATATTGAATCCAAAATATAATACACGATTTTTATGCTTTATCAAAAAAAATATATCCATATTGAAGAAAGAATAAAAATTATCAACATTTCCCTAGTAAATAAAATATCATTCTTCATAAGTTTTATTCAGATAACATCGTAAATTGAAATGAAATGCAATTTATAAAATTTAAATATATAAAAAATAGTATGTAACATAACCACTATATTTAAAATATGAATAAGAAGGATCAAAATTATTTCCAATGAATATTCGAGGGTGATGAGAACAAGATCACAAGAAAGTGAATGATCATAAAATAAGGTATGATATATAAATCATTAAAAATGATAGAATCCCATTGATTCATCCGAAATAAACGTACATAAATTATGTTTTTTATAATTATAGTGGATTTTTTTAGAAAAACAATCATGGATATCTACAAATATTTGGAATATTTTCATTAAAAATGATGTTACAAATCATTTCAAGTATTTTTTAAATCATTTAGAAAATAATTCCATTGATATTTAATTTAAAAACTAATAATTAATTAAATCATGGAAAATTATTTTCTATGAAATTGACGTAAAATTTTATACTATTTTTAATACTAAATAACGCTCATGGGTACATAAAAATCCATTCACACCCTATTCATTAAAAAAGACATCCCTTTCAAAAAATAAAAAATAAAAAAACATAAAAAAGCTTTCATTTAAACCTATTATAAGTATTTAAAAATTATTAGGTGAATAACTTCACAAATAATTTAAATATTTATAAAAACATCATATATAAAATTTTGAAAATATGTATATTGAAGAAAAATATTATATCCTGAAAAGTACAATTAAAGTCAATTTTTCATGGAAATGTTCTTTCTTTCTTAGAGTACCAAAGAGAGGAAAATGTTGAGTAAAAAAAGTTAAACTGATATAATAAGAAAAGTAAAATAATATTTATTGGTTTTATAAAGATAAAGTGTATATACATCTCTAAAAATAAATATTAACATGAAAAATCCAGAATAACAGTGAGATTATAAAATTAAACATAACATTTTTTATAACTTTTTAATTAAAACTAATTAAAATAGATAATAAGAAGTGAAAAGTTGAAAACATTTAATACATATATATATATATATATATTATTGATTTAATATGTTAAAATAGAATTATAAATACAAAATAAATGAAATTAGGTTTATAATATTAAATATTTCTCAATAAGGTGGAGATGGGATGATAAAAGTTAGCCTTGGATTCCTACTTGGTAAGAATCATTATATCTACCAAATTAAATAATATAAATAAATTAAATAAATTCATAAAAAAATTGTTGATCTAAATTACAATTTTCATTACGTTTATTAATCATTCTACTTTCATTCATTAAATTATTCTTATATATCATGACCTTGTAAGGACAGACATTCAATTTATCCATAATTACTTCATTATATAGATCATGGAATATTTTTTATAATACTGTACAATAATCTCTAGAATATTAAAAATGTCCTAAATATAATTGAAATTCATTATATATAATTTTATATTCATATATATATGGTCGTAAAAGAAAAATGAAAACATTTTTCATGGAGGTAGTAGTCCATGCGTCTGAATGCCGATATTTTTATTTTCCTAAAGGTTATAATGGAATAAAATTATATACTGATTAATATTTATAAGATCATATTTTTATCATAAATATCACATATATTATATAAATATATCCTTTTTTAATATCCCTTTAAAGCATAAAATGAAAACGAGTTGCAACACTTTATGGAGGTGTTAGTCCACTCGTACACAGGAAAGACATTATCATTTTCCAATGTATGAGATGGTAAGAACTTAGATTATATAATATATTTTAAGAATTATATTTATTTAATAAGTATTATGTATATTTATTAATCACGTATCTATTACTATCCATGTGATTTGGTGATGAAAAATGATACTCATAGTTTCATGGAGACAATAGTCTATATGTATATAAGAGAAATGTTATCATTTTTCATAGGATTGAAATGCGATGCAAAATGGATGTAGGATTTTCATTTATAAATAATATTTTGAATAATATATCTACACAATAATGTTATGGTGGGTTTGGATGATTTTAAATATGTTCAATAACAATGAAACTTGAAAAATCTCTACAGGAACATATGCATCTTATTTTTATTACCTACTTTTTCATACACCTTAAGACACCATGAATTGGTATTTTGAGAGGAAAACCATCTTTTTAAATGGAAATAATTTTTAGAAGTTGTTTTTGAAGTTAATTTTTAAGATTAATGTCTAATGAATTATGGATAATATAGGAGGGGAGGTCATATTTTATTAGTGATGCGGGAGGAAAAATTCAAGATATTAATAACATTAAAATATAATAAATTCACTATAATCGTAATTTGGATCAAGAGGTGATAAATTTAGTTTATTTTTCATATTGGGTTTAAATAAATTCAACCAATAGAATAAAAGACCATTTTTATTTCATGTTAACCCTTATATATTTATCTTAACTCCCTATTAAGCCTTTTTACCATTTACCCCATTAATGAATTTTTTCCTCAAATACTATTAAATAAGACCAAAAATTAATTTTTAAATTTTACCAAGTGATAAAAAAAATCATATTTGGAATACATTTAAGAAAAATCAATTACTAAAATTTCCATAAAGTACTTTTAATATTTTTTTAAATGCATTGTATAGTTGATTTAGAAAAATGTTTCTGTTAATCATATGAATTATTCTATAACAAAATAAAAAAAATAAAAAATAATGAGTCTAATTGGTTATGATAAATAATATATGTATTATTATTATTTATGAAAATAAAAAATTTAATGGAACCTAAAAAATAATTTACTGACACAGAAGAACCAAAATTATTTTTTACTATATTACAGAAATCACATAGAATTCCAAATTTTCAAATAATAAGTCAACTATTTTTTTCAATAGATTATATTATTTCTTTAATATTTATTTTATACATATAGTTTTTTAATAAAATCTTGTAATTTGTATATCAAGATAAAAATATAAAAGTGAAATTATTTGTAAAATCAATATTTTTTACCATTCACTAAAGAATCCTAGATTTTATAATATATCAGAATGTAATATTTTTGTGGTTATTTTAGTATTATGTGACCAACAATTAGATACTTTTTAACTTATTTCATTTCTAAAATTTAAAATTTTATTTTTTTAATTTTACTGGAAACCGATTTTACAGAAAAAAAATCATAATATAAGTCTATAAACTCTTAATCTTCTTTATATAAATTAATATTTATATGAGTGTAATGAATTAGATTTTTTTAATTTATTATAATACAATTATATAAAAACATAATTTAAAAATAAATAAGCACTATAAATATAAAGACTATATATATATATCTTATGTGTCCAACCACTGTGTATATAACGATCATATTACAATCCTACATATTGAGGCTTACATGCATCAAAAAAATATTCATGTAAATTTACATCTATCTCATTATTTATATTATATTTAAAATTATTTACCATGTTTACATAGTTATATCCACAGTCACAACTATCCAGGTGAACTACATTGATAAATATTTTTTTTGGTTGAATTTATATCTATGTGTTTATATTTATTCAACTTTAACTTTTCTACACATTTCTTATTGTTATAACAACATAATTTTTTTATTTATCAATCATTGTATTATTTTATCTTAATAAAATGTATCGAGTTTCATTTTAGTTTTATAATTTTCTTATCAAAATATATTGAACATAATATTCATAAACTAAAAACATGTGGTCCTATATACAAAATCCTTCATTTTAAGAGATTCATTTTTCCATTAATATGGAATTTGACACCACATTAATGAATCCATGTGTTGCGATTTTATTTTCTATAAGGGTAATTTTTTTGAAATTTAATTCTCAATCATTGTATTTTCCTTCCTGGAAAATCATGTTTACATTGATATAAAGGTTATATTCATATAATTTGTCTCATAAAAGTCCATGAGATCATAATCCTATTATTACAAAGGATATAAAATATTTTTAAAGGGAATCTCATTTGGTTTTTTATATCATTCTTACTTGGATTATATTGTCTTAGTTTTGAATTTGTGCTATTAAAATTTATATTTTTCTGACTAATATTAGAGAAATCATAAAATATACAAAAAATGATATTTTTCACCATGTTTTATGATATGTTCTAATTTATAATTATTGACTCCAGGGACCTCAAAACTCTAGTTTATCACTCCCCCATCTTGATCTAGGACATTGTATCCAAAATATTTGATCATGATTTGGGAGCAATTCATACCCTCAAAAAGTTATTGATGAAAATAACTAACAAAGTGATTACACGAGGTGAAAATTATTTACACCAGTTGGATTTCAATAGGTTAAAGGTTATACAGGATGGGTGGAAAAAATGGAGATAATTAGATTCATCATATTGGATAGTGAATGATAGAAGCATCTCATTGGGATCACATCATTTGATATCATCATTGTTGTTATATATTCTTGTCATAATTTATTTGATTGAATCATTATTTCTATTCAAATCACATATAACTTTTGATCCTATAAGACCCTAATAAATTCCAAACAAAAAAATGAATATTTCATGAAAATCAGATACATCACATATCCACCATGCAGTAAGAGTCATTCTCAGTGGGATGTGTACTCAAAAAAAGTAGGAGAGAGGATGGGAATAACACATTAATAGATAACATTCATGTAGTTTGAAGATAAATATATACCTTCAAAGCCCAGTAAAAGAAAGCCTTTTCATATGTTCTATTTTTAGAACATTTGGTAAGAATGAGTGACTCATCCATGTCCCAGATAAAACATTTATTTTCTAATTTATGACATTTTTTTAGAATTTTCTTGCAATTGGTGAAGAGGATTCCTAACTGGATGTGGTATCAAAAGGTCCAATAGAAAGAAAAGTCACTTGAATGGCTGGGGAAAATATTTAGAAGTGACAAGATCGTGTGTGTGCTCAATTTTCTCAAAATCTTGATTTGACCCTCTACTGTCATTTTCTCAACAAACAGCATACCACTCCTTTCTCTGTCTGTGTACTATTTATTAGATAATGTTTTAAATTAATCTTCTTTATATCAATGATGAATTTTTATCCAACCAAAAACATCAATTTTAATGTTTAACCCTCTCCATTATTAGATTAAACTATTCAACTTATCTCTTATATCTCTGTTTTAAGATCATTTATCACTTTTTTATTTATATATGATATTTATCATGATATTAAATTATTTTCCAAAAACAACTTGATTAGTCCCAATACCTTCTGCCACATTTTCCAACATGGTTGTTTTGAATTTAGGTGGATCAATATATTACAATAATTCATTTATAAATAAAACGACCTTTAGGATTTTAAAACATCTAATTTTCATCTCATCATATCATATATTGAGTTAATAAATCAAATTTATGATTGATTTATAACATTATTATTCCAAAAAAAATTGTGATTTTTCAATTTTTCTATCCTATAAGATTTTATTTAACAAAATAATTCATTATCATCATCTTATAAACATAATTCATCTTCATCTTCCTATTTTTTATCATGTTTTTCATTTATAAGATCACTCTAATTTGATTTCCAATTTTTTGGTTTCATCTAAAGGGATAATTTCTCTAATATTGATAATAAATCACCCATAATTCTATTGTATAAATTCCATTGACATATTTATATGATATTCTCAACCAATTTATAATTAAAAATTGTAATTTTAACATTCTATCATACCACCCTTTTATTTTCCAAAATTTTCTTTCTACCTATGACATAAATTCATCATAGACATCATAAAAATTTCATCCAACATTTTATTTTTCAATATTCTTTAGGGAATTATATGAAATTATTATTTATTATTAGATATTTGTGATTTATAGTTTTAGACAAATTCTTTAATCTATAAGATATTTCGAAGGATCATTAAAACATTTTTTCAAAGAGATATTCATATCAAAGAATCATACCATGAAATTATAAAAATATTAAAGTCTTCTGAATATTTTGTTCATAAATTTTTTATATTTTATTTAATAACCAAATATAAACATATTTAAAATGAATAAGGGGGAATGGATAATGAATTATACAATATTATAATTTCGGTTCGTGTTCAAATAAACGAATTTTTTATATGAAACAAATAAATTTTCTTCTTTTATTATGATCAATCCTTTATAAATATTAGTCATTTATTTCAAATGAATTTTTATAATTTGAAACTTATAAACTTCATATATATTTGGTCTAACATGGATATGGATATGGATATGGTATTTTGTGCCTCTTCATCAATATTGATGATTTTTTTATTTAGTCATTGAAATTTCTATATCAAAGTTGTCATATATTGAATCTATTGATGTGTCAAAAACAGAACATTTTTAGAGATAATATTTTTTATCTCACCTGATAATTTCATATCAATATGATATGGAAATATATAAAAATAAATCATTCTTTAGTAAGTGTACTATACATTAAAATAATTTATTATTGGAAGATTCTTCTTGAAAAAAATATATTTTTATGATAAAACATTCAGTAAGAAAAGTTATTGTACAACTTAATTGGGTAAGTGAGGTGAATCATGTTACTAAATTATAATTTATTTTTCGTGGGATATTATTCATGTGTTAGTAAGAAATAGTCATACCTATCAATATTCAAACATAAATAGTATTAAGATATAGAAATTAAATAGAGAGACTATGATTTCCCATTATTTTCCAAAAAGAACTAATTCGTTGAGCATAAAATAAATGTGTGATAACATAAAATGGGATATCAATACTATGTATATTTGTTTCAAATGTACTGGAATTTTAGAATTTCCATTCTAGGGATACTTTCACTTCTTATCTCTTTGTATACAACCTTGAGATATGGAATATAAGAAGATGTGATATTATAATAAAAGAAAATGATTATTTAAATTAGAAAAAAAATATTATAAAAAAATAAATGATTATTTTTTCCTACATTAAAAAAATATATTCATTAAAAATATCATTAAAAAATATTTATTATCTAAATATTTCATTGACTATTGGATATTTGGATAACAGTAATGCAAGTCCCATGTTTTCTTCTTTTTCTTCTCTTTTTTTTAATTTCCAAAACCATCTGAATATTATATCCAAAATATCAAGAAAAAACATTTTCTCCACCTTATATTTTCTACTGAATCATATAAATCTATCACCCTTGATCTATAGAACCATTAATTGTTAATAATTCAATAATATTATTGATCCCATTTTATCTCCTATGATTTTACTCAATGTTCTTATTGGGATCCTTAAAATACATTTCAAATATAAACCTATTATGGAATATTATTCATGCATGATGTGGGGAACTTGATATAGTTAAAACTATTAAAATACTTATAGGTTTTTCCACAATATAGAAGTTGATGCTAAGTCGTGATACCAAAAATATTTTGTGACAACAATTATAATATGATGTTCTATAAATCATAATCTATGATTGATAATGTATATCAAAATCATTGGTTGGATAAAATATAAATTATAATTTAGGATTAATAGTAACCCATATATATTTGTATAGACTAAATCTCCCCAAAAAAAAATTTCATTCATTAATATTATCCCTAACATTTATGTATTAAGAGTGAACCCCCCCCCCCAAAGTAATTTTTTAATGATGTAAAATATCTTATATACCATGAAGAGAAAATATTTTTATTCATATAGATAGTATACTATGTGTATACTAGAATATATCCTCCATTAGAAAAAATTATTTTTATAAAAAACATTTAAAACAAATAAAAATATTATATAACTGACTATAAAAAATTGTAGAATATATTTCATATTAAAAAAATATGTTATGTATCTATTGGAAGATATTATGTTTCACCCAAAAAAATTATATATTAAATATAACCTTAAATACCATATTATGGGTCAAAATATTCTCTTACATATTCCATTTATACTTTTTTCATTTCATGATTTCTAGTTTCGACCATCTTCCAGACTTCCAAATCTTGAAAACCCTCCTCAATTATCATCCAGACATCCAATTATTAATACATTACTCTAAAAACATTTTGGTTTTCTATATCTACTATTTATACCATTTTAGAGAACCTTCACATCCATACCATAATAAAATTCTAGAAATATTTTTGAATTTAGAACTCTTAAATTGTTAAATATTATAAGTTTTTTTATAGACCATCTTCATGTCCTCTTCTAGATCATCTTTTATAATAATTCTTCCTACCTCTCCAACACATCAGCTAGAATAAAATCCAATAAACTTTAAAAATTTCCTCTAGAATGACATCTTAAAGGATTGAAAAACTCTTCCACATCAATAATATCATCCATAAATAATTTTGAAAAATATAATATATTATATCACTTATTTTAATAATTGTTTTTTAAGATGAAAAATTAAGATGTTTGACGTTTCATTATTGTAAAGTTATTAATGATTAAATCTTTAATCATGTGTTTTGAGACACATCAGTAAATGTTATAGCCACTCCAGAATGTCTCAATATATTATGTAAGTGGTATTAGCCAAGAAAATTTAATGAATATACCAATATTCAAGATTATAGTTGAATCACATTATATGTGGGTCTCTCAAATCCTCCTCCTTTTATGACCAGGGATGTGCTTGCTGTTAATTGGAATATATGGGGGTCCTACACATGAAATCGGTTATTTATGTTATCCCAAAGATACCTAATGGTTTACAGATTACTTTAAATTCATCTTAATGATATTAATAAAAAATATTATGGAAGAAAATGTTATATAAAATCATCAGTATGAGGTACACTTTAACACTCTAACCTAAATCACATGGTCCAGGATGAGGTTGTACATGACCTCATGTGCATATCCCGCTAAAAAAGAGTCTTTTAACTATAGTTGAGGTAATAAATGACATATGGGGAAACAATTCTATTAGTATAAATATATTGTCTTAGTAACACATAAATAGAAGAAATTAACATCACTGAATAAACAACAATTTTATTTAAAGAAATAATAATTCAGAGGTGATAACATCATCAGAACATTCTATATCAATAGCGATTTCTGAAAATATACAATTAATCAAAATTTATACCCACATGAAGTGGATCTAAATAAAAAAAGTAAAATAGAAAAGTATTAACGGGGCCACATAGATAAGTGATCATACCATTTATCTTGGAATTTCATCTATCATCATCAATCGATGTCTACTCTTTAATTTATTTTTAGGCCCTTTCCCTTGGAAAAATCCTTGATCATGAATTATTACTGCACATCAATGTCCCCATTTAGGTTTTGTGATAAAACCAATAATATATAAAGAATATTCCCTTATCATAAATTAATCAAGATTATAAATGTGGTTGCATCAAAATAAAATAGATTCATAAATAAACATGTAACCCATTTGGTCATTGTGCTCTACGAAAGGTTCCAAAAACTCCAAACCTACCAACTTAAATAGCTTGCGATAATGAGATCATTTTGGAATAATAAAAATAATGGCCCATAAAAGGAACCCCACATTAAACACATTTTATTAACCCATAAAGTACAATGACCCATCCATACAAACACAAGAGATGTCATGTTAACACTATGAACCATTCCCTCTTTTTTTAGGGATGTCACGTCATCACATTAACCCATCCCTACAAATTCCAGTTTGGTCACGACAACACTCAAACCCATATTCATGTATTCAATAGAGATTTCATTGACATTATGACCCAATCATCAAGATTATGTGGCTGTAAAACTGACACTCTAACCCATCCTAACATATTCATGGGATGTTAGAAAAAATAACATAAATATGAAATTTCTAGGAACTAATAAAAATAAAAATAAAAAACGCCTCACCTAATCTCATACTCCATGTATCAATGTCAATCCAACATCAAGTAACCCCAAATGGGCCCCACAATACCTAATGTCTTGGAAAGACATCACATATGTCTCTAATGGTTTCACATAAAATTACAACTTAATCCATTCATAAACACATATCTCCCTATATAATGTGTTTACCATGCCTATACAGACAACCCCATTAACATTAATAACTCAAGAAGAAGTCTTCTCAGGCATCACACACTATTCTGAATCAATATACATAAAATATCACACAAAATCGATAAAATTTTATGGACTTACTATCTAAGGAGCGGTAAAGGTAAATCATTGTGAATCACCACCCAAAAAAAACATATGTTGATAAATCCCTTAAATAATTCACATATTCAATACATTAGGCTTCTATAAGGAAACCTAGGAAAACATGGGACATGAAAAAACATGGATTTACACATATTGAAAGAAGAACAACATTGATGATCTCCTCTTTAAATTGTAAAAAATGGAAAGGGGATCCAAAATACTAAAAATGAAATCATTTTCTTGAAATAAATCCCATAATAAAGTTATGATTGGTATGGGAGAATCATAGTGGGGGTATAGGGGGGATTTCCCATTTAAAAATTGAAAACAATATTTATAACACATTAAAAAAATGAATATAGGTTCCCATAATCACCCACCTTAGAGAGAAAAACTTGTATTTTTATTATGACTTTTTCATAGTGTGCAACATGTATTAAGGCTACTAATGGATACCTATGGATACCTTTTAGCCTCAGGCCTAGCTAGTACCTTATAAACCCATTATTGAGCTTCCTTTATACCCAAGTCAATGAAAACTATATATAATAGACAATATTTAGTTGGAATTATGTTTTAAGTAATCTATAAACTTAAGGGAATTACACCCCCCCCCCCCACTAAGGACTTTTCATCACTGAGAAGCATCTCTAGGGGTCACCTCTAAGAAACTATGGACAATGATCCATGATATATAATCCCCACTACAATGTATCATCTCAAATATATCCAAATATTTCAAGTCCACAAATATAGTCATTGTTTTTCTATATTTTTCCTTCTCATTTGGGTCCCCGATTTTCACCCTACATTCCGTAATCAAAGAATCCCCCTAATGTAAACTTAATGAAAATGAATCATGTGGGTAGGTTTTGGAGCATTATTATAAAACTATGAAGCATGAAATTCATTATTCCTATCATGATTTAAAGGATCAAGATAAAAACAATAATCAACCACCATGATCAATTAAAATATCTCAAACAAACTATTAAAAAAATGATAGCTTCACGAACTTCTTCAAATTCAGATTCCCTAACTAAGGTGAAACCTGCAAAAATACTAAAATACATTGTCACCTATGAAGAATACCATGGATTTATCCCTCCCGTAGATATATTAACATGCCCAATTTGATTGGTAAGTAACTACTTCTATATTAACTACAAAAACAAAGAATTCTATTGAATAAGGCACAACCTAATTATTACTAAATCCACCACCCCAAGACAAAATAATTTCAAACAACATGGTCAAACATAAAAATCCTAAAAATAATATGCCTATATTAACTCCTAAAAGATGAGATTATATTAAAACTCTTCTAAAGAATCATGAACATCCCATGATCCAGCAAAATCAAGACCACCTACCCTAAACATATCCTCTAAAATAAAAATATTCATCTCATATATTAGTTTTTATATATATATTTTTTACTAAGATTTATCAATCACTACATTGTTTTATATAGGGATAGTTAAAATTAAGACAATAAAAAAATATCTTAGTATAATATGATACTAGTAGAAACACCATGAAACCGAAATATTTCATGAACCTAATCCCAACTATAATCATCAATTTACTAAGGGTCATAAATACTTCATAACTTTGAATCCCTCATCGGCTAATCAAGCACCTCCAAAATTGAATCTATACTTTTTGAAGTCCAGGTATTCATGTGATATCACATCATCCCATTTAAATATCTGATATATAAGAGGATGACACAATACAACCCATATTTTGAGATATTTCTCCATCCTATGATAGGTAAGTCAATGAGAATCAAACCTTATGATATCATTTTTCAGGACCATCCAATAGAAATTACATAATATATCACAATATATTTTTTACGATCAAGCATAGACTATAGATTATGATGAATTGGAGTCCCACAAGTATTCCTCCTTCATTTATGTGAGATGAAAAAAATCAAGAGCTTGTATAATTTCATCCCTATACAAAGACCAATATAGATTTATATTACCTCCCTCTTACCACTCCCCTGTGACTTGATAGTTTCCATAATATTCATGGGTTACCAAAAATATATATTCTAATGAAGAAGAATCAATCATGTGAGTGTAGTTAACAATCCTTATATCCTTAGGAACAATAACATTCCAATCTATTAGGAAACTCATAATATTCCTCTCTTCCCCTAATGATCAATACACTAGTATGTATATTTATATCTGAGGGAATATGATTCATCATTTTCCTTTTATAGGGTATACTCTATCTCAAAGATATACTTCTGGATATACTAATAAAAAATCCTCCAATTTATGTTCATTTATTATTGAGAAACTTATGTTTTATATTATTTAAGTGATAGTGTAGAATAATACCCTCTGACTAAATACAAAAATTGTCCAACAGTTTACTACATTGGAAGAAAAATATAACTCTTGATCTTGAGTATGTAGTTTCACTCATGGATCTATATCTGAAGACACTGATGTTTTTCTATAAAAAAACCATGTAAAGTACTCCAGAATCATCTTTATAAATTGAATAACCAATCCCTCTGTTTTATAGTATAATAAATATCTCAGATGTCAACATTTTTTGTCTCTTGGAAGACCTCATTACACTTTCTATTCTCCTCAAACATAAACCCTTTTTAGGACATATATTTTATTGACACTACCAAGTAGGAAAATTCCTTATTTAATTTCATGTAACATCTATATATCCTATGAAACATTGGATTTCCAAAAATTTACTAGCACACACCCATAGAATAAGAGCATCTACCATATCTAGATCAATAGATATTCCCACCCAAGAAACCTCATACCCATGAAATTTTATATCCTAGAAAAAATTCAGACTTTGTAAAAACTAAATAAAATAAATTTTCATTTATTTTGAATAATATGATGTTTATATTTCTAGAATTAGTCTCTAAAGTTATTTATTTTTCAAGAATATTATCAATGTAGTCCATGTTAATGGGGTATAGAGAAGGTTGAAAATATTGGTTCATGATATCCATGTATACCACTACTAAATTCATCAATAAAAATGGGTTTATGATATATTCATTCATCTTATAACTCCTCTTTTATTCTTCCATTGGTATATCCTCATCACTAAACCATATCTAAAATATCATGACCATAGATCAATCACGAAGAACCATTGGGATCCCCTTACCAAGTTAACCAAATCATCGATCCATTTCATTGGATAGATTTTATCCTCTGTGATATGATTCAATATTTAGTAAACCACATATTTGATAGACCTAGTCCATAATTTTAGAAAATAAAACTGGAACAATATTGGGATAAGTTATCGAGTTAAAAATTACCTTCTCCTCTACGTAATATAGATTCAAAATTGTCCCACCCAACTCACTCGGTGTGAAATAAAATAGGGGAATTTAAATTGGCTATAGACCCAAAAATAGATCAATATCAAATATAATTCCCATGTAAGGAACGATTACTGAGAAATAATCCAAAAAAATCTGGGAATGATTCACTACCAAGGTAAAAATATCTCAAACCATTACTTGATTTAATGAGAGAAAAATACCTTCCACATGTGTTATAACGGACCTAATTAGGTTAATATCAAGTTATGAAATGAGTTACCCTAAATTCCACTATATTTTAAAAACGTGCTAAACTCCCTAGAGTTGGAAAAAGTAACTGATATCAAAAATAAATTGATGTGTTCTTGGAAACAAGTTAACCAATATATTTTAGAAATTAAATTCTAGTCAATCATCTCCCAAATTAGAAAATCACAAAGATATCCAAAGACTAAAAACCCCATGGAAAAATATAGGAATCTCTAAATATGGACTACCCTCTTCAGGAGAGGTTTATTAATGGATAATAAATTTCCATGAAACCTCACAAGGAACTCTAAACTGGTAAAACATTGGGCAAAAATAAATGTGTGAGATTACTATGCTTCAAAAAAATTAGATTGTATTAACATAACCAAAAAATATTGTTAATAATATAAGTACCCTCTATACTATTCTATATTACTTTATCCAGCACATAAAATATGGTACCTAAGACCCATAAAACTACACTCGTTTCCCATTCTAATTATAGGAACTAAACCCCGATGATCATGTAACTACTACTACTGAAAACCCTAGAATTTTTCATTTCTATAAGTCCCTAAATAAGCCCGAATAGTGTTATGATATTTCTATATGTAATAATATCAGGACCTATATTAGTACCAAGAAACTTATTATAGTATAATGGGAGGGTCTTGATTAAATATTCTGGAGATATTACAACATTCCATATGAATATCATTCACTCGGCTGACTAGTAAACATGCAATGGTAATAACTGTGTTTTCCACAGAAAAAACATAAGGGGGAAGACCCTCCTGGACCAAGAACAAATGAAACCTTACCTTGTTTTATTACATAACTCTACCCTATAAAATCACCTCTAATCTTCCCTTTTTTCCTCTAAAGTAATCCCCCAAAACCCCACATAGACGGCTACTACTGAAATAATGTATAAACCCTATTCCAATATCTGATAATAATACCTTATAAAAAGTGTGATCCATGTGAAACACATCTTAATACATGTTTGGGATAAAACAATGGACCTAAATCCCCACCTCTATAAAAATATCATTCCCAAAAATCTAGTAATTCTACATCACATTACTAGATGTGGAGTAAAAGAGATAAACTTACTAAAATTCATTGCATAACCTACTGGTAACAACATTAATTTCAAGATATATATAAACACTATAGAATTTTCAATCCTCAAAAGTTTTAAAAATTGTTCCCAAAAAATTTCCCTTAAAATATTCACATATCAGAACCCATGCCTCTATGAAATTTTAATCACCCCCCCCCCCACATAATGGATGGAAAAAGGATAATAAACACTATGAACTTCACCAGAAAATTGCATGTGTATATACATGGTAGATGATCTATTTAGAGACCATGATATATGGTTTGAAATCATATTAATGATTAATTCAAAGTTAGGATGGAGGTGTTTATAGGTGGAAATATTGAGGAATGTCAAAAATCATGGCCACCCCCCCCCCACCAAATGGTGCCTCCAGCAATAATTTGTATAAAACTAATTAAACATTGATGAAGAAGATTTATAAATTGGACCATTAGAATAGTGTTTGGGGAATAATCAATATGAAAAACCTTAATATATGCTGGTATAACTAGAACCTTCCCACCATTGAGATCATTCTCTCCAAAGTCCCTCTGCAGCATAAAAAACATCGATGTTGAAGGATTATCAAAAATAAAAAACAAAATAATCGTAAATTACCTTAATATCCCAAATATTAAATGTATAATCAACAAATAGGCACAAAAACACACACACAAAAAATGGTATGAGGGATCACATCCTAGAGATAACCATAAGATGTAGTCATATCCCTCTTATGAGTTACCTAAGGCCTAATCCAACTTCATGGTACTAATATGTTAGTCAAATACATAAATAAATAACACCAAAACAGAAGGTTTTACATAGTGTAAGTCATTAAATTTCATATAAAATTTAATTAAGAAAAGTAAAAATATATTATTCCTTGGATTTAGTTATTATTTTTTCTAATATCATTCCCATGAAATCATATAATTGAAAAGTCAACCCTTGTGTCTATCTACGATGCATGAACTCACCCACTATGTGCAATAAGGCTATGAAAAAATTCCATAAATCATAACATCAGATTAAAATATATCAACAACATGAAACAGTAACATAACAACCAATAAATGACATCCCAACTCTCCGAAATGTCATTGGTATTCTAAATTATTTTTATTAAGGCACAATCATAACTTCTCAATCAGACTCCCTTCCAACCAATTTCTATTCATCCTATACCCAAATAGCGTGTAATGATAAAATGGTATATAATACCATTTTGTTACACCCAAACCAAAACAACTCGATCTAGGTTGAGGGGGTACATGGGTACACGTGCACCTCCTTGTATGTTAGAGGCCACCGACTAGGGGTGGGGCATATAGGGGACAACAGAAGATTATTCAATCATTATCTAGTGATTTTTAAAAGAAAACATAATACAAATTAAATCTACAAATACAATTAAATGTTAAATTTGACTAACATGGAAATAAAATATAGGTGATATAACCATCAAAACATCATATATCAATATATAATAATAAATTCATACTAGTAGTCAAATGGAATCCCTATAAGAACCATATGTTCATTTAAAAGGATGAAAATAAAAGTATTTTAAATGTAGCACAATGATAAAAGATCTCATTGTATATCCTGGTATCACATTTATTCTCTCCCAGTAGCATCTACCTAGCCATATATTGTAGGATCCTGACCGAAGGATGGATCATCGATCCTAAATTCTACACACACATTGAGATATCCATGCAGTTTTTGAGGTAAATAATGTAGGAAACCACCAAATCTCCCATAGGATAAATTTATCACTTGTATAATGTAGGATGAATCAATAGAAAAAAATAAATAAGAAAACATAAAACCTAGAAGGTCATCATAAACTAATTTTACTTCCATAAACCAAGAGAAAGAACACATTAATACCATTATATATGGAAGGGTTTTTATAAACTCGAAATAAAATTTCCACACATGAACCATGGATTAGAAAAAGTTCATGGCCTTGTTATTTATCATTACTCATCCTTGAAAACTCTAGGGAGATCACATCAATAGCTCGACCCATCTATATGGATTGAACGGTTTTAAAATCCCCACTCATACCCATCACCATAGATTCTATAGAGGTCACCATAACAATTTGACCCATATTTAAAGATTATATGTTGTTTAAATCAATATTCTAACCCGTCTATGGGGATTCATCGATGGAATCACCAATAGTCTAACCCATCTCGGATGATTCTTGGGTGTCCATATACAAGTAGTAAAAAATAAATGAATAATTAATATAATTAATAAATACATGGAACATGTAATATTAGTCATTACAATATTTATCTTGGTCATTCTAGCGTCAACTAAGAACTAAAGACTCCCATAATCCTTAATATTCAAAGAAAACATTCCCTACATCACCAAAAATTCAATTCGTAAATCCTAATCAATCCAAAAATAAACCTATTGATCCCAATATAAAGGGTATTAATTTCATATACAATCACACATATCAAATTTAATACCTCATATAGAGTTATAGGTCTACAGACACATGGAATTGAATAACGATACATAAAAAATTATACCAAAGATATAAAATGGTATAACATTATACCATAGGTGATGTAAAGGTAAATCATTAAGAATCACAACATGAAACACTCCCAGAACACTAAAGTACAAAAAATATACAAAAAATCACTACATAAAGGTTCTTAAAAGAAAATGATAAGATAAACAATATCATTTTTCTTAGATAGAGTTGTTCTTGCTGAAGGAGGAACACCAGGATGAAAAAATGTAAAAAAGTGATGAAACTGGAAAAGGGTACCTGAAATCCTTAAAGAGACCCCATATGAACCAAAATATCGTAATAGATTCAATGGAGGTTAGGGATACAATTAAATGCATTTCAAGAGAAAATTACACTTTTATCCTTCAAAAACTATATAAAACACATTCACAGTATGAATACACATTTACGCCCTGAACAACCTTCAGAAGAACCCTAACAGTTTCTATCAAGACTTATTAATTTTATAAAATATATTCACACCATTAATACACCCAAAATATACCTCTCAGTTAAAGGTCATGCTCATTCCTCCAAAACTACCTCTCGAGTTACTATGATTCCCTAATAAGAAACAACTATGTAAATACACATTATTTGAATGAAAATAAATATTTAAACACAAAAAATATATGTTAAGTAAAATACACATAACCTTTTCTTCATTTCAGATATATCTGGGTTTATTATTCTAGCATCATATATCCTGGTTATTTGGTATCAAGTTGTCTATCCATCATTGATTAATGTTAAATTATTCAATAGATTCCTAGTAGTGCTATCAAATCCATTCTAGGTTATTTATATTCTAAAAATTAAGATTGAAATGAATAATTTTGAATGTTTATTTATTTGATATAATATAACATGTGATATGTTCTATATATTTCAAAAGAAAATGTATAAGGTAATCCATATTATCAAATAAGCTATGTTATGTTGGCCTTATATTTTGTTATAATGTAATGTACATTGGGGATTTTCCATATGAAATGTGAAATTATATGATGTGACACAACACATTACTTTAGTTAATCTCTATATCATAACCAACAATATATAATATCATATAAGATGGTAGGACTATTACTTGAAATAAAAAATTATTGTATCATTGGGGTGATATCCAACTAATGGTAAAGTAATAATGGGATACTCTCATGGAAACAAAAAAACAATGGATTATCTATAATAGTATAAGATAGATAACCAATCAAATGGGATATTATGTTATAGAGAATATTGTAAAACATAAAATGTTTATAAAATATAATTTCTCTAAATTTCATTTTATAATTGAACAAAATAGTTTATAAATTGTTCGTATGTCATATTAAAATGTATTTCGTGGTATTTATATAAATTATAATATAATTATAAGTTAATTAATTATAAAATTATTAAAATTATTTTTCATTAAATTTTAATAATTATTAAGTGTTAACAATAATTAACTTTGACACTTATATGGAATAAATTACAATTTTAATTAAAAGGGTTAATATGGATATTTAATTAGTAATTTAAAAAATATATATAAATTAAAAAACATTGAAAAAATATGAAAGTGTTCATATATAAAAAAAATGAATTGTTCTTAATAATTTAATTTTAACTATTCATATTAAATGACCTACAATAGGAAATTTTTTACCATATGACATTTATTTATTTATAGATATCATCATGGTTTAAATAATTATAAATGTCTTATATTTTTAAGTTTAATAAAATATATAAACAATTCATGTATTTAATTTGGATAATTTACTTATCATTTATTTTGATTACTATTCTATATTAACAATAATATTATAGAGTTCATATTATATATATTCATGAAGTGTATAGTTTTAAATAATTCTTTACTATCGATAATACATGAATAACATTATATACAATTTATAATTTCATTATTTATGAATTGTGACTGATTTTTTTATCTCATGATTAATGCTACGAACTCTTAATTTATTTTTTTAATTCCATTATTTATAATTCATATATATAAATTTTATGTTATGAATGATTTTAATTTATAGGTTAATGTGTCAATATTCTTTAATAACATAGTATACATGCTGCTATAGATTTAATACCCATTATTAAAATTAATTTTTTTCCTAAACTCTAAATTTGGATTGTATTAGGCTGTGAGCTTTAATTAATCAAATAATTTACATTTATACATATTGGTTTTTATTATTATGATTGAATTGGTGTGTATCTTTAGTAAAGTATCCATTGATAGAGGGACTTTGTTTTTGATTTCACACTAGCCTATAAGTTTATTCCTTTTATAGAAATGTGGGGTTTGACTATCAATATCTCAAATCATACCATTTTGGTGAGCTTTAATTTCATATTGTTCAATGTATTTACATAAAGGTTTCAATATACCATATATATGTGATTCATTTGGTTTTTTATTTATATTATAGGATTTTAATTTGGTTTTGTAACATAGGATATGAGATATATATATTGATTTATATATTGATATGGATGGAACATGTATATTAGTTAATGGAATATGATTCTAAACTAATTTAAAAGAATTATTCCTAGATGTAAAGGGAAAATTTGATAATATTTGGAGGTGAAATCCCATTTAAAAATAATATTCTATTTATTCATTACATATTGGAAATATTTCGAAACCTTTATCATTAAACTAAATAGATTCTATGGAAAAATATTCTCATGGATTATATTGGTTATGGAAGTATGTTAAATAAGTGATCATTATAATTTTTTGATTTGTTAGCATTTTAGTTGGTTTAAACATTGATTGAAATCCCATATAAAGAATAATAGTTTTATTTTGATTATTTTATCTATATGATGAATTGGGAAATGAGTTATTCTCTCAACCATCTAAAATTAATATATGATATGACTTGGATAATGTCATACATAAATTTCTAGGTGGTCTATGAGACTCTATATCTGACTGACTACATAGATAAATATGGATCTTATCCCAATATGTTATATTGTATATATTTAAATGGGCCATCATTTTATTGGAAACATGTTTAATAAATTTCTTTAATAAAAAAAATGTGAGACATGATACTCTTATAAAAAATTAGTTTGTTATAGATATAAATATCAATATCATCATCCAATAAGACTTTGAGATCAATACATTGAAAATGGTAATGTTAATTTAATTTTCATATTGTAATAGTAGAGTTAAAATAAGTATTTTTTTATTAAAGAAAAAAATATTCTATGAGTTTGAGTAATCTATCCTTGATTAACCTAATATTTCATATTTCAACAATTGAATCTTGATGCCTATATAAAGTGTAAAATGATTCAATTAAAGGTTAAAAGAAAATAGATTAAAAAATTATCCAAGGAAATTTATTCTCCACTAATATATTACATATAATAGAGAATTTCAAATTAATAAGAGAGACTAAAGGGTTCCATTAGTGATTGATCTAGTTGTAGAATTTATTTTTGAATCATTGCTGGATGTTTTCAAACAATGAAATATATCTTAAGAAATTTTTATATTAATTTATCGATATACTATGGATATATTAACTAAGGAATATGATGCCTAATATTGATGGGTATTTTGAAAACATAATTGGGTTAAAGTTAAAATTGAAAGATGATGCATTATTTGGACTATCTGAAGAGTTTATTTGAGGATCCAATCAAGATCATGGATAAAACTATTAATAATCAGGATTAAAGGTCATGTTTTCATATAATTTAATTTTATAACGATATTTGAAGGAGTAAGAAATCTACTTGGACTCTTTATTACATGTATTAGTGTTATAGATTCAAATTATAAATTTTTATGGGAATATAATAAAAAAATTATGCTTTAAAAATATAGTAGTTAAAAATCATGATATGTAATGAGGATGAATTTAGCTTCAATCCATAAAGTGATGATAATTTTTCTAAAACATGGTATGGATCCACAAATAATATATATAAAGATTGTATGTATTTGATAACTATTTCTATTGTAAAAATATTTCACAGGATTTATAAGAGAAACTACTAAATTTAATGATGTGTTTTATAAAATATGATATCTTTATTTTAATACAAAGTGATTCTTGTTCATCTAATTCTATTCCATACCATAAAATCATTTGTGGAATGAAATTTGTTTCTATGATAAAGGTGTTTATCTATATGTTAGATAAAATATGAGGAATTTCAATCCATCATCCATGATATTTTTTAAAGAATAAATATATATTCATATTACACAACTATAAAATCATAAAATACTATATAATATATAGAGATCCCAATTTTACATTTAAAATACTATCACTGATAGAAATATCTATTATTTTATAAAAATTATGGTTTTTTATCATAACATTATATTTTAAAGAGAACATAGTTTTTAAGAGTATAGTGGGATTATATTTGATCTTAAAGAAGTTCAATATTAAAAAATAAAATATTATTCTATTTGTGTTTAATGTGAAGATCACATAGTATTTATAATTGTTTGTGCTATATCAGTAAAGGACTAATTTATAAGGATACTTTAGTCACAATGATATTTAGTTGAAAATTTCGATGGATAACTTCCATGGATGATTATTATGATGTAAATTTAATGATTTCAATGTAAAAAATATTGGTTATTTACATTATAAAATAGAATTTTGTGAAATTAAAGAGTTAAATACATTATTTAAGTATTTTGAAATTAAAAATAAGAATGATATGTCTCGTTATTCTTAAAAATTCATCAACGATGTTATTCATTTATGATTATATTGGGTATTTTTTGTCATCTGGCCACATAGAGATATTATAGGAATTGCATATATGACTAACAATCATAAACCCCCCAAAAAAATATAGAAGATGTGTGGTCATTAGGTATTCAATCATATATAATATTATGTGGCAACAATTTATATATGGTTATTTCAAAATTCATGAAATTTTTTATGGATATAAAATAAATGATGTTAAACCGACAAATATATCCTTTTTATCATTATTTCATGCTGAGTGCATATAAAAATTATGTTATGTTTTATTTGACATCTCAATATAAGATATTTAGTTAAGACTAATTCTTTTAAATCTTGTATATTTTTATATTTCAATTAAATCATAATATTTTTATAATTATGATACATAGATCAGGATAAAAAATATTCTCAAGATGCTCAGAGAAGGGTTTTTCCACTAGATTACTCATTAAGTATAAAATAAGTGTTGTTATAAACTGTTTATTTTATGCTATGGTTTTATGGATAATATTTTTATTTTCAAAATAATTAATTTCTTAAAGATTAAATAAATGATAAATATCATACATTAATACATTTATTATTAAATACATGAGGAATAAGTAATAATCATGTAGTTGTGTATGTTTTTGATCATTTCTTCGATTGAAGCATAATGATGATGTAATTTGTCTTCTCGTATGACATGTATGACATATTGTTCCTCTATTTTGATAAAATGAGGAATCTTTCGTCCATAAATAGATAATACATATAATGTCATTATATGATGGATGAGAGGAATGTGATGTTCTTGTCTTAAAGGGAGAATGGTATTTGGCATATTCATCCACGTGGTTAGTCTTTACATAGATATTCTAGAATGTCTATATAGCTATACTTGATCAACATAATTAATGATACATGGTTACTCAATGTGTTAAACAAAGTGATCATATGAATATGAAATATTGAATATGATAAAATAGGTGGAAACTAGTGCATAGAAATAAGAGTTTGAAAGAGATCATGTCATATCCCTTTTTATCCTTTGTAAAAATGATTTATGTGTAGAGGTTTCTCTTTTTATTAATATAGGAATTTAGGAATTCATATTTTTTTCAATTTTACAAAGTCCCATGGGTACATATTTTTAAGTTAACTAAATGGGTAAATAGTTTTAAACAAAAAACTACCCAAAAAATATATTAATGTTTGTTACAAAAAATGTTTGGGAAGGTTATACGCAAAGTACTTCATATGATGTGATAAATAGTAAATTTAATGGAATACCTCCACAATTTATTTTGAAATATTCAAAAATAATTTTATTTATAGTTATAAATAATATTTAAAATGATATAATATAAGGTGAACTGGAAGAATGTCTATGAGGATTTTGGGAATATGTGATATTTTTTGGATATATGGTAATGATATGAGATGGTATTGGATATATATTATGGTACATAATTTGAATATCATTATTCATGATATATTATTTTATGATCCTAAAATTTTTAATCATAATGTATGACATTAGTGTTTTTAAATTCTTATCAATTCATATAATATGATTAATAATACCTCCTGATTTATCTAGCTTCTGAATGGTATGTGATATGATTCTAGTGATCTTTAACATGGGAAATCATTTATTATTAACATTATATATGATTAAATGTTGTAATGTTTAATGATTAATGATTGAAATGAATTTTATAATGGACTATTGTAAGAACCTGGTTTTTCACTTAGGTATTTTTCCATTAAATTTCTATCTTAATCAATACTTTGGACCTAATATGGATTTATAACGAGTTAGAAAAAGTCTCAGGTGTGTCTAGGGATGTTCAGAGCCTGAAAAACATCTTTTGTGGAAATGGGCCAAGTTGCATGGTTGACGCACTATTTACCTAACTGTCCAGATGATATTTTTCTAGACAAAGACTCCTTACATGGTTGGTGCATAGATATTCAGCGTAACTTTGCAAGTTCCCCTCCTATTCAAGTAACCCTGCAGAAAAACTATGAACATACCATTTTTCTGGGTAATTTGACAATTTTCCATTAATGGTCTAATTAGAACCCTTCTACCTCCCCAATCCATATTTCAGTTTGACTAACCTAAATTTCTATAATTTTAGAGATTTATTAAGACCTAAGGTAGGAATTAAGAGATATACTTCATCTGGGATCTGATTGAGCTTTTGTTTGGCATGTTGCATGTGCAATGGTAAGTACTCAAGTCCACTTTAGCCACTATCCTTATCCATTTCTTTCAACCGAGTTATCAGGGTATGAGTGTTTTTCCCCTTTTCTTAGATCTACCTTGATTTGATCCAAATCAATGTCCAATACCAGAGGAAGAGAGTCATACAAGACTAATCTGGGTTTTATATAACTCATCCATCATGTTCATTGATTTTAGATTTGTCATGTGGGGCCCACTAATTCCATCAGGTGCCATTTATAGAATTTATACTCCATTATTATAATCCTTATATTTGTATGTATGTGCTCTTTCCATATATATGTGATTAAGTTTTGGTGGTTATGACCACAAATCTATCATTTCCATGTTGAACGCTATGCTATAATTGTTGTTTAGTGTTTTGACATGTTTGCGCCATCATTCGGGTGTGCCTTGTCTTGACCACTCTAAGGGTAAGCTTTTTTAAATTAAATAGCTTGATTTACATTGTGAATTTCATAATGGAAAGTACCATTTATGCTCACCACTTGACCCACCTATGGTAAGTTCATCAATTTGATAATGAAATGTGAAATGTGAATTGGCAATATACTAAGGATATGAATTGGACTTAAATGTAAATGAATAGTAGGTTTCATATCCATAGCACCCCTTACCACATTAATGTAAGGTAGAGAAATGAACCATGAATATGCAATATGATTTAAAAGGATTAAATTAATGGTTTCATTCTACTTGGCCTTTTCACACTAATTAAAGGAAAGGCTTGAACCGAATGGACTTATATATCAATTATGACTTGATTAAAAGTTTTCATGCTACTTTACTTTATCACACTAATGAAAGGAAAGACTTGAACCAATAGTTCCATGATACATAACCTTATCACACTAATGAAAGGAAAGGATAGAACCAAAATAAATATTACATGACTTTATGATCAAATAGTAATGGCGTGACTTGATATCACCATGGATCCTGATCGGAGAATTCCATGAGCACACAAGAACCCCATTATGATTCAATGATACAACTTAATGAGGTTGATACCCACCTAGATCCTGATCCTTGACTATTATTGGATGACAAATATGAAACTGTAGTATCTGTTAATTTTATTAATGGATGCCTCAGATATACTCCTTGGATTCAACATTGAAAAGTACGTTCCATGTTTACAGCCCATAGGGCCCTATATCTACTTAGCCCCATTTTACATTGGAAAATCACCTTGGACTTCGTAGGTACCTCATTGTGGAATTCATTAGACTATGCTCCATTGATTACACTCTTACCCCATGCCAGGATATAGTTATTACGGAGTTAGAAACCCTTGGGGTCTATGTTGCCTTGGTTTTTACCCAGGGTCTTCACTATGAAATATCATTATAGGTTTCCTTGTTACAAGTTTTAACCTTCACTATTTTCAACATGTGACTTATATATAAACTATAATAATACATCAATGTACTAGTTATGTTTCAGATTCCATCTGAGTGCTGAAATAGGAAATTGGTTATTTAGTTACATTATACTTATTTACTTTATTTATGCATACTTGCACACTATTACATTTCCATTACATAGGCCATATGTTATAGAAATTATTGGTGGTTGCCCACTTAGATTTATATCAAACCCTCTCTAAGCACTTTTTGGTACTCAAAGTAGATTACATCATTGAAGGTGTTGACAAAGGGAAGCAAATGTCTTCAAACACTTTATTTATTATTGTTTAGTATGGATCTTGATAGAAGAGGACCGACATGGAACTAGGGATTCTTAGGATAGACATTTGATCTCTTTATACTTTTTTGGATCTCTATATGCCTGCTATCTTGGATCAATGTTTTTCAGTTATCTAGTGGCATGACATATCATCAGTTCTTGAATATTATTCCAATTTTTTAGTTATCGTTATTATTGTCACTATTTTCCTATACGTCTTCTATTTTCATATATTCTTTCCACTATTTATTGATGTTTACATCCACTGGTTGTGATACACTTTTGTAATGAGTGTATAGTATCGCCATAGGCACACCCTAGTCCCTCATTGCTAGTCATCAGCCTCTAACATTTAGGGATGTTCACTTGAGGCCATATGGACCACTAGGCTTGGGGCACCATTTTAGTGGAATCCAGGTCTTGAACATCACCAAGAGGTATCAGAGGTGATTTATTTTCTTATTTTACTATTTGGAAAAATAGATTGGATATTTGGAACACATGGTACTTGATCATAAATCGTGCTTGGGCATCGCGATCCCATGTTCGGGGTAAAAAACCTTGTTTCCAAAAAATAAAAATTATTGTTCTACTTTTCCCTATTGCAGTTGATATTATTTCACTATTGGGTGATGCACATGTTTTGTGGAGTTATTGATTATTACTCTGATAGATTATTTTCTTTCATCCATAGATCTATGATATTAGGGAAATGATAATTATTACATGCATCTTGTTAGGAACCTAGATTTCCCGTTTCATGCATAGTTTCAGGCCATATAGGTGAATTTCAGTGTTTTTCATTTCTTGATATACTTCTGATAGTTGAGTGAAGCTATGATAGTTAAATTATTCTTGTATTACTTTTTATTGTGATTGAGTGATTTCCTACCTCAATTAATGTGGTGTATGTTGCCTCATGGGTTGGGATGAGTAATTTACCGAGTCGAGCCATTATGCTATAAATAAATAGGTGTCATTTTTTATGATAGGTGTATGGGAAATGATTCATCAGAAAATGGCTTTCCATTATAAATTGAATCATGAAATCTAAGATAAATTAGTTGCACATCCTTATCCCTCCTTCTCATGTTTATCAATGGTAAAGGAGTGAACCAGGTAATTAAATTTAAAATGAATAAAACTTATACTTGAGAACTTACTAATACATGGTCATCTAATTGGGTAGTCTAGGTATTAATCCTTGCATAGTGAGTTTTCTTACGTTCGACTTCTGCAAATGAAGTTATTTTTTTGTCAAATATTGTTCTGATGTGTGTGCTTGGCTATTTTAGACTAATGAATCCACGAGGTCCTCATATCGTATTCCAGAAGGGTGGTGAATACTATACTCTAGACAGGGTGAGACCTGAGCCACCATTGTTACCTCTAAGAGTTACACTCGAGGCACTACCTGTTGTACCTATTATGGGAACTGATTCCCAAGTTTGTGAGAGTTTCTTATATCTGATGCAGTCCATCCATAGTAATCCATGAGTTGCACCTATGAGGGATGATCTGACTCATTAGTTTCAATAGCATCATCCTTCTACTTTTTTGGGGGATGGTGGTCTACAGGCTGCTAAGTCATACCTTGAAGCCACTAAATCTATCTTTGAAAATATAAAAATTCCTCCAGATAGGAGGTTAAATCTGGACACATACATGCTTAGGGATTCGAACAAACATTTCTTAGATGTGATTACCCAGGCCGGTCGTCATTAGGGCATGTTATGGGTTGATTTCCAGACTTCCTTCTATGATCAATTCTTTCCTCAAACGCTGAGAGCTAATATAGCTAGAGATTTCCTGCATCTCGAGCATTTTTCTATGTCCGTTAGGGAATACAAAGAATATTTCATGGATTTATAGCACATTGCACCACTTCTACCCAGTGATGATATTTCGTGTGCCAAATGATTTGAGGATGTTCTCTATTATGCCATCCATACACAGGTAAATAACTTCATTCTACCTACTTTTTATGAGATAGTCAATTTAGATCTTATAACTAAGAAAAACCTGAGGGTAGACAATAGTACCGGGAATAGAGGACTAGTGTCATGGTATGCCAGTAGTTATTTCGGTGGAAAGAAACATCCTATAGAGGTTTTTTGTCCGAGAAGTGACAACTAGAGTGTCTGTTTAGATATCTCTAATGTATGTCATCAGTGTGGAAAACGGGATAATTAAAAGCCTTAGTTCTATAGAGACCCACTAGAGTGTCAGTCTTGTAGAATATAGGTAATCTTCAACATTTCTGTAGGAAGATTCCACCAGATTCGAGTGGAAAAGGATTAGTACCATCACCACCTTCAGAAGTGAGTGATTTTACACCATGTCAAGTGGGGAGTTTGAATAGTACACGTAGGTCTGGCCAAGGAGGAGTTGATGGTCATGGTAGCCAGACCCCTAATTACCAATAGCACCAACAGGTCAGTTATGATCATGGTAGTCCATCTATGGCGCAGGGCTAGGGATCAGGCCAGTTGAATACACCATAGCCGATACCCGATTATCAGACTGTGGTACCATCTACAGTTTGAGGTACTATTCTAGTACCCTCTACTATAATATCTTCTTTATTTGATATAGGTTCTTTGAACTATTTTATATATGGATCTATCATGGAAAGTCTCGAACTGCAGATATTGTATTACTATGGTTTAATGACCTGATATTTTCTAGTAGGTGTACGAACATAGGGAATACGCCAATACAGGGATCGTCCCCTTGAGGTAAGTAATTTTCCTTTCTTATGAAATTTTTTCTCGAGATAAAGGGATTTTATGTCATTCTTAGGATGTATTGGATGGTTCACTATCACTCTTTTACGGACTTCTATCACCACAGGGTATCTTTTAAATCACCAAAGGGAAGTAGATATCTATATAAGGGTGAGTAGGATTTCTAGGCTAGTAGAGTTGGACCAGAGCATCATGGGATATGTAGAGTAACCACCAAAATTGAACATCTCTTTATGGAGGATCAGGGTTTAGGATAAGCTAATTTCCCTCTAGTTGTGTACCATTTCATGTATGTATTTCTTGATGATTTTTCTAGCATACCTCTTGAGAGAGAGGTAGAGTTTATAGTCAAGCTTCTTCTAGGAGCAACACCAATTCCCATTCCTCCATACAAGATGGAACCAATAGAGCTTTAAGAGATCAAGTGTAAATTGAAGGATCTAGAGTCCAAATGATTTATATGTCCCAATACATCCTCTTGGGTTTTTCCCATGCTTTTTTATAAAATGTGAATGTAACCTTACATATACGTGTGGATTATAGATGTTTGAACAAGATTATGTTCACGAACTGATACCCACTTCCATGAATAAACGATCTCTTCAACCAGCTACGATGAGAAAAATTATTCTCCAAGAGAGACCTGAGTTTGGGTTATCATAAGGTATGAGTCCGGCCATCAGACATAAATCATAAAACATTCCATATTAGGTATGGTCTATATGAGTGCCTTGTAATTCCATTTGGTCTTACAAATGTTCCTGAAATTTTAATGGATTTGATGAATAGGGGTTTCCACCCCTATTTGGAATATTTTTTCATAGTTCTTGTGAATTAAATCTTATTGTATTCTCACACTCATAGAGACCATGCTGAACATCTTACAATCAATATGAGTACACTAAGTGGGCATCATAATTATGAAAATATCTATAAATTATACTTCTGGATCAACAAAGTTCACTTTTTTGGTCCTATTATTTTAAAATCAGGTGTATCTATTGATTAAGAATAGGTTAGTTCTATAGTTTCTTGAGATCATCCTAAGAACATGTTTGATATATAGATTTTCTTGGGGATTTAAGGATATTACATGAATTTAATAAAATAATTTTTACATCTTTCATCTTCTCGTACTATTCTTACAAAAATTGGTTTCAGGTTCATATGGTCAGAAGCATGTGAGAATGCCTCTCATGTGCTGAAAGGGAGGATTGTTTCAGCACCTATTCTGACTAATTCTAAGCTAAGAATAGGTTATACCATATTTTGTGATGCATTAGGCATCTTCCTAGGAACAATGCTGATTCAATAAGAAAACGTTACTACATACATATCTCAAAATTTGGGGTCTCATGAGAGAAAAAACCTGATGTTTGACCTTGAGATAGAAGTATTTTTCCATAAATTATGTTGATGGAGACATTTTTTATTGTGTGAGAACATTATAATGTACACAAACCACAAGATCCAAAAATATATCCTTTCATGGCATGACTTGAACCTCAAACAGTATAGGTGGGTCAAATATCTACAACCCTTTGGTTTTTAGCATGCCTATAAGCCTGGAAAGGGATATGTGGTTTCAGATGAACTGAGTCAAAAAAATAAAGCACAAGCCATATAGGAAACCAGTGATGAATGGAATATAATGGAACACTTTTTTGAGCAGCATCTAGATTTCATGATAGTCATAGGTAGTCTTACCTCTGATCCATGATAGTTACCTCTTCCCTCCTTGAGAAGGTAAATAGTAGATAGATTTTAGATCCTGAAGTCCTAATTATCCATGAGCATATATCAGGAGATAACCCACCTTCATATTGTTCTATGGATAGGGACAATGTCCTGCTTCTATATGGACATGTCTGGGTTTCTACAGATATGAGAGAGGATTTGATGAAAGAGTCCCACACTTCTCAGTGGGCAGTTCATCTAGGAATTTCCAAGATGTACCGAGATATGTGATGCCATTATTTGTGTCCTAGGATGAAATGATAGATACAAGGCTTTATCACTAGGTGTTCCACCTGTCAGAAGGTGGAGCTGGAGCACGAGAGACCGACAGGCTTGTTACAGCAACTTATAATCCCGGAATGGAAATGGGAATTTGATTCTATGGATTTTTTAGTTGTATTACCTAGTTTCCTAAGTGGTAGCGATGTTATCAGGGTAGTCATTGACTGACTAATGAAATCATACCACTTCATTTATATTTGGGAGACTTTCTCGGTTGATGAGATGGGAAGACTGTATGTCTGTGAGATCATTCGTCTACACAGGGTTCCTTGTACAATCATATCAAATCGATATTCTTGTTTCACGTCATGGTTTTGGCAGGTATTTCAGAAATATATGGGATCTCATGTTATTTTAAGCACATATTATCACCCTCAAAATGATAGAAAATTAGAATGGACAATAATGGTTCTAGAGGATATGAACTGATAATTTTTCCTAGATTTTGGAGGTTCATGGGAGAAGCATATCCCTTTCACCAAATTCTCTTATAATAACAGTTTTCAGGAATCAATTTTTATGGTTCCATTTGAGGAATTATATGGTAGTTCATGGAGTTCACCCCTATGCTGGCTAGAAGCAGGAGAGGCAACCCCACTAGATCCTTATCTCATTCAGAATAATTCCAAGCAAGTAAAAATGATCAGAAATCATATGACTACCGCTCAATCTTGATAGAAATATTATGCCTATCACCATCTATGACCTATTGAGTTTGAGGTCAGGGATCCTATTTTTCTTCAAGTATCTCCCAGACTATGGAATATATGGTTATGAATGAAGGAAAATTTTCCTCCACATTGTGTAGGGTCATCTGAGATTCTATAGAGAGTCGGTCTAGTAGCCTATCAGTTTCTACTACATCCAAGGTACCTTTTCATTCATGACATATTTCATGTTTCAAAAATTCGAAAATATCATATAGACCTGTATCATACCTTTGATCCTCAGAAGGTTGAGGTATTTGTTGATTCTACCTTTGAGATGTATCCAGTTTGCATTGTTGACCAGAGCAAGAAGTCTCTATGAGGCTGGTCTATCCCTCTAGTATGAGTGTTATGGTAGAAAAGCTAATTAAAGGATGATACATAGGATAGGGAAGCTAAATTATATGAATAATTTCCATATTATTTCTCAGATAGTGTTTCTACACCCTTTGAAGGTGAACTCGGGGAAGAGTTCTTTTTGGGGGGAAGATAATAAGAACCCGGTTTTTCTCTCAGGTATGGTTCCTTTAAATTTTGGTATAAATATTTACTTTGGACCTAATATGGATTTCTAATGAGATAACAAAGTTCTCAGGTGTTTTTGGAACTTGTTTGGAGCCCAGAACAAATCTTTTCCGGAAACAAGCCAAGTCACATGGTTGGTGCACGATTTTCTTAACCGTGTGGATGATGTTTTCCCAGAAAAATCCACCTCACATGGTTGGAACATCCATGTGTGGCCTAACCATGCATGTTCCCCTTCTTCCCAAGTAACTTTTCACATTTTTCTCATGGTTTTTCAAACCGTGCATGGGCCATTTTTCTAGGTAATTTGACAATTTTTCCCTTAATGATCTAATTAGAACCCCTCTTCATCCCTAATCCATATTTTAGTAAGATTATTCTAAATTCCTCTCATTTTGATCTTCTTGAAGTCCTAAGGTAGGAATAAATATATCTACTTCATCTAGGGTCCGGTCATGCTTCCGTTCATCAAATTGGATGTGCAACAATAAGTAATCGAGTCCTCTTGAGTTGTTATACTTCTCTATTTCTCTTGAACGAGTTATCAGGGTATGAGCATTTTTCTCTACTTCACAGATCTACTCAAATTAGAGAAAAATAAAGGGCTGATACTTGGGGAGGAGAATCATACAAGCCTAAGGAGGGTGGTCTATAAATCATCCCTCATGTTCATTGATTTTTTTATTCGTTATGTAGGGACCACTGATTTCATTTGGTGTCATTTATAGAATTTATATTTCATTCTTATAATCATTAGAACCATATAGATATTATCTTAAAATATATTCAATTAATTATTGGAGGTTATGACCACAAATATGTTATTTCCATGTCAAATGTTATTAAATAATTTTTTTTAGTGTTTTGGCACGTTTTTGACACCATTTGGGTGTGCCTTGGCTTGACCACTCTAAGGGTAAGATTTCATATATTAAACGTCTAGATTTATATTTTTAATTTCAGAATGTAAAGTACCATGTATTATTACCACTTGACCATACTAAGGTAAGTTATTCAATTTGAAAATGAAATGTGAAAAATGAATTAGCAAGTATACTAAGAATATGACATGGCCCTAAATGTAAATGAATAGTAGGTTTCATATATAAAGCACCCCTTAACACATTAATTGAAGGTAGAATAATGAACAATGAATATAGAATATGCCTTAAATGTATTAAATTAATGCTTTCATGATACTTTGCCTTGTCACACTAATTAAAGGAAAGAATTTAACCAAATGGACTTATTGATATATTATGAATTGATTAAAAGTTTGAATGTTGATTGACCTTATCATTCTAATGAAAGAAAAGGCTTGAACCGATGGTTGCATACTGATTTACCTTATAACACTAATTAAAGTCAAGGATTCAATCAAAAGAAATATTACATGACTTTATAATCAAATAAAAATGGTCTGACTTAGGCTCACCTTGGATTCTGATCAGTGAATTACATGAGCACTTGGGAACTCCATTCCGATTCAAGGATATGTCTTTCTTAGTTTTATACCCACCTATATCCCAATAATTTTATGTTCATGGATGCCTAGTATGACACCATAGTATCCCTTCATATTATTATAGGATGCCTCAGATACAGTCCTTGGATCCAACATTGACAAATGGGTTCCATGGTAATAGCCCATAGGTCCTTGTCTTTTCTTAGCCCTGTTTTACCTTGGACAATCACCTTAGACTCGGTAGTCACCTCAGTGTGGAATTACATGGACTATGATCCTTGTATTACACTCTTACCCCATTCTAGTCTATAGTTATTACTAACTTGGTGACCCTTGGGGTCTACGTCGCATTGGTTGTTACCTTAGGACTTCACTATGAAATATTATTATAGGATTCTTTATTACAACGTATAACATTCACTATTGTTAACATGTTACTTATTTTTAAACTGGTAGTAAAACATTAATGGATTTGTTATCTTTCAGATACTATACAAGAGATGAAGCAGGTACTTGGGTATTTTGTTACATTTTACTACTTTACTTTATATATGCATGCTTGCAAACTATTACATTTCCATTACACGGGTCAGATGTTATAAACACCATTTGTAGTGGCCCAAAGAGATTTATCTCAATCCTTATCCAGGTGCCATTTGGTACCTAGAGTATATTACATGGTTGCAGGTGTTAAAAAAAGTAATAATAAAGCTACAAACACTTGATTTCTTGTTATTTAGTATGGAGCTTGATAGTAGAGGACCGAGCTGGATCATGGGAGTCTTGGGATAGACTTTTGATCTCTTTAAACTTTTTTGGGGCATCTTATGAATTACTTCTTGTATCCACGTTTTTATGTTTTCTAGTGACATGATATATCATCATTTGTTGAATGATATTCTAGTTTTTTCAGTTATTGTTAATGTTGGCTCTATTTTTTGTTGTGCCATCTATTTATTTATATTGTTTATGTTATTTACTGATGTTTACATACATCCATTATGCTACACTCGAGTAGTGAGGGCATAGTCTCTCCACAGACACACCCTAGGCCCTCACTACAAGTTGACTTCCTATGGAATTTGGGGAGATGTTCTTGAGGCCATGTGGACCACCAAGCCCATGGAACTTTTTTAGTGGAATCTAGGTCTGGGAGTTCACAACTATGATGTTATCATTCTTATTATAATGAATGAGTAAACACTGCAGGGACTCAAGAAAGTCTGTAGAGATTATATAATGGGGGTGTAACCATGATAATGTTTTTCAAAATACCTTACATGTCACATATAAAGAAATCAATATATCCTCAAGGTTTCATTCTCCTCGTCTCATTACAACCATGGAGGTACTAGAATGCCATGGGAATATAAGATTTTTTCCCATGCAATGGAAGATTCATGTCAAATAATTGATATACAACAGAGGTGGGAGTTCTTCTACTTATTATTTTAGATATTCATCAAACATGTAATGGAATATAGTTTTATTGGTGATTATTGTTATAAGGTACATACATATTATTCTTAATTTTATATATAGTATGGTTTTTGTAAATATCACAGTAGATATTAGTTATCATGTTTCTAATTTTTTCTACTTCCTTGACTAAGTGTTAATTGGACCTCGTAAATCTATTAATAATATCCACAAAATAATGATTTTCAAATCATTACATATACTTACTAGAGAATTTATTATACTATTACACTCCATAAGGGGGTCCTATAACAATCCCTAGTGGATGCAATTTTCTCATGACAAGGGAATCTGGAACATACATATGAATATAAAAACATAACATTATTGAAAGTTCTATGATAAGGTCATCATGATATAACAGATTAGGTTTAATCATTGGTCCTATAAAAATGGTTGAATTTATTTACTCTCTAGGTCCATTAATATAGTTTTCTCATGATATGAGAATAATTACACAATGTATTATAGGGTGATATAGTTTTTATACTAACTCTCATCATATTTAAATTTTCATGCATATATATATTCCACATGTATATGAAAAAAGTCATAAATCCATTTAACTATTACATGATTAACTTGTGGAAATAAAATGATAACATAATGAAATAAATTACCTATCATGGTGAATAATAATCAGTATATATAAAAAATATTAGGTTATTGAAACCATATATAAAAAAATTTATATATTTTTCTCAATAATATTCCTAGAAACTCAAATATATGTCCATATTGATGATCAACTATCCGTTAGTTGAAAGAATTATAGGTTACTAAAATTTTAATGGTTTTGACAGAATGGTTTTTATTATTCATATTTGATGATGAGGAATGTAAAAGGTATTGAGGGATCATTTCCCCTATAGGTATTTAATTTCAACTACACCAAACAAATTTTTGGATTTTAATAAAGTAATAGTGGATTATTTCGACAAACTATCTATATATAGGAAAGATACCATTTTATGGAATGCATTATAAAAAATTCTATAATTAGTAGAATTTAAATGATTATGATTAGAGAAGATTAATCACTTATAGGATAATATAAAATTATAATAACCTTATGAAATGAATTTTTTAGTTTTCGCACATTATCTAAATAAGAAAACAATCTAATTTAAGGAACTATATAAATTTCTAATTTTGTTAAGTATATTTCAAAAATGACTAATTGACATGATATAAACTAATTAATATTAATATAATAATGATTATATTAGAGATAAATATAGAAGATAAATATAGAAAATAAATATCCTAACATTGGGAATTATTTATATAAAATACCAACTAAGTCACCTCAAGGAATTATTTTTAAATAATGAAATATATCAAATAAAAAAATTATTCATAAAATTTCCCAGTAATAATTTTTTTTAATGAAATAGGGTTAATGAAGAAAAAACATGTAGAGGAAAATTGATATTGAAAAACATCCACCTAAAAACTAAATATATTCTAAAATAATTAATTAAATTAAAGGTAATCCTGAAGGTCAAAATATCAACAAAAAAATATAAGGGAATGATAGAATAAATAACCTAGGTGAATCATATTAAAAATTTGTAGAAATAAAAAGATACAGGTAGAGGATAATAGAGATATTATCTATAAAAATGATAATGAACAGAACAGAACTATTACAAAAAATTTCTGTTTTGAACATTCAATATGTATAAGAAGGTAGATTAAAAGTAATACCAATAAAGTAAATATTAATCATCAACTTATATTTTCAATATTTTTATATATTCCATGTAAGAGAATATATATAATCGAAAAATATCCTATTAAATTGAATACTTATTTGAAGAGAAAATTGTGGAAATCAAGTCTAAAATCACATGTGATGTGTTCAATCATTCTTAGTAGTTTATTATAAAATTTTAAATTAAAAAAATGAATTATTTTTATTTTTATTTTTCATAAGTGTTTAATTATTATATTTTATTTATTTATTATTTTTATATTGATTATGTCAATTTTCAGGTTGTTTAGTCCAGATTTCGAATGCAGGTATGATATAATGGTACCATTTAGTATTTTTCTCTTGTTTACATATGATCTTGAAGGTTCAAGATATATTTATTTATTTATTATATTGTTAATTAATTTCATCGTTTAATAGGTAGTAAAAAAAATTTCTATTTAAATAATGACATCTCAATAAGAATATTTTTTAGCGAAAACATTAACTATTATGATTCATTTTTAATATCAATGATATTATTCCAATTTTATAAATTTAAAATAATAAACAATAATTATTTTGATCATTAATATAATGAATTTACAAGATAAACTTATTTTACATTAATATTTAACTTTTTCTATAAATAATATCATTGGTCACTTAGTTACTATACACATTCTATGGTGTGAGTATTTTTTAAGATATTTGAATAGGAAAAAATAAATTTTAAGAAATTGACATAATAAATTATTTAGTTACTATTTTAATGAAATATTAATTCTTGTCACGTTTTTTATATTCCATTTAAATAAACTCATCAAGAACATTTTAGTTTGATGTTTTTTGTCTATTATATCAAAATATTTTTTAATTATCAATGGATGTATGAAATCATAGAATTAAAGTCCCTAATTCTATATCTAAGGTGATCATTAACTATAGTTGATTCGTGATATGGTGTTTATAAGGATCTAAAATGTAAGGGTTTTTTATTTTATAGTTTAAAGTTTTTATGTTAAACATGGTTCCATAACATTATTATTAATTTTAGTGGCACCCTCGACCACAAATATAAATAAATTTTGTAAAACCCATTTTAGTTTATCCATAAAAAACAAAAACATGACGTAATTTGGTTCTTTTTATCATCATATATATGAATATAATATTAAACCATAATTGGATGTGGTTATTAAAATTTAAATACACTATCCATAGAGGCAGTAATAGTAAAAGAAATATGTCATCTTCTGAGTTGGTGGAATGACAAAAAAAATATGGGATGGTTTTCCATTTTAGAAATAAATAGTTGGAGAAGAATAATATATTTTACAATAATATAAACATATTTAAATACATGAATGATACATGTGTCATTATATAGTGATGTATATAAGATACGTGGAGGTATATGATGAAGAAAACTCAAAATATAACTTTATATATAACTAACATCTTCTATTTGGAGGTCTACATTGATATTATATAGGTAATTTGAAGAATTGTATTTTGGGAAGGATAAAATCTCTAGAACATGTACATAGATGTTGGTATGGAATTTAGATAGGTAATTTTCAATGAAATATGTTATAATTGGGGAAAACTATGAAACATGGGGGAGGTTTTAATTAGAGTAATAAATGAGTGTTTTATAATTATATAATATTTCACAGAATAGTGATTAATGTTATTATTTAATAGTATGTGTTTTTTGAATTCATATTAGATGGGACGTTAAAATAAACCTCAAACTTCTCTAAACCATTAATACTTTTTCTAATACACTCATATAAAACAATATCTATATACATATATTATAGTATGTAAAAAAATATCAAAACATCACCCTAAGATATTTTGAAAATCCAAAAACAAAATTTAAAACATATTTTTTCAAAATAATTTTAAATTTTTAGAGGTTAATTATAAAATTCAAATTCAAATATAGTGAAAGAAAAATTTTTATAATTAAATTTATTTTTCAACCTTTAGAAATACGAAGTATTATTTTATAAAGCAATATAATTCCATATATATAAATAAATTGTTTTCTACCAAATTTTATTATAATAAATTTCAATTCCTAATTTTTTTATTTATAATAAAATAAGTGATTTATTAAAATTGAATTTATTTTTATTCTAAAAAAAATTAAATTATTAATATTTTTTCCTAATACATATATTGTGATATTTCACTCTTTTATTGAATTTTTTAATGATATAAATTTATTATATAATTATTGTATAAGATAAAAAATATTTTATTAAAGTCATATTTCTAATCACCATACAGTCCTTACGCATGTTAAAAAGGTATTTCTTTGAGTATTTAATCAATAAATGAAGTTCCTCTCATGATTCCTTTTAATTCATTTATTAAATTTAGATTCTATTTCAAATGAATTTTTTTTAATTTTTATATTATTTTTCATATGAGCGATAATTCATAGTGAAGTTGATGTACTATAATATCAAATTCTAGTTATAATATTAACCTATGTTTATTTTAACTTAATATATATTCAATTCTATAGAGTTCATTTATCATTTAGTTATAATTTTCATTGAATAAAAAATAAAACATGAATTTTCCATATCCATTTTATTTTTTATTTACGATATTCATCTCAACTTAAATACTAATTTCAATGGAAAATATATTTTTTTATAATAGAATCCATTAAAATAATTAAATATATTTATTTATTTATTATTCTTTAAAATAACTTATCTAATAAATAGAAATTAATTTAAAATGTAAATATTCACTGAAAAATATAGGATGTTACATACCTCAAAAATGATTGTTTATAAATACATTCCAATAAAGTAGAAATACGAACATTATGACCCAAAGAAATTTTCATAGTAAATCTATATGTGATTTTTTATAAAGAAGTTATCCATGAGGTGTCACTATAATAGAAATATAGAACATTTCATGGATGTGGTTTAGTGTCTAAAATATACAAATGGTGGAAAAAAGAGTTACAACATCTCAAACAAGAAAAACATACATACAATCTGATTTTATGGGCATAAATTCTATTGAGACAAAACATAGACCTATAGATATATATTTTAGAAAAATAGTATGTGTAAATGTAAATAAGAATACCCACATTCCCATTTCAAGGATGTAAAATTTAAAAAATGAAAAAAAAATTAATATAATTCAAAATAGATTCATCTAACTACAAGAATTTGTTGAAGCAATGTAATGGATGATACAGTATATACCACTTGACATATTTATACTACATACATCATTGAGTGAATCTAAAATTATATATATAGAATAAAGATGAATTTTGATGTGTCAATAATAAATTAGGATGAATATGTTAAGAATATAATACCAAATATTAATAAATCAGGGGTTGTTTTACTAACTATAATATAGGATATAAATGGAAGATGTATAAATCATCCCACAAATCCTACCATATGGATGTTGTGGTAGGATGGTGGAATCACCCTCCTTTGTAAATGAATCATGATTGAGGGTTAAAATATTGTGAATCTAAATAGTATTTATATAATATTTTTTTTCAATGAGAACCATAAATAATTGTTGGGATCGAGATTGAATAAAATAATCTTCTCATCAAGAGTAACCATAATCCATTAATCTAGGATGACTGGCATATACCAATATCTCTATATTTCAATTATTAAAAAAACCAATTGTTTGATAGTTTTTGGTTTATGGTGGATATTTTATAATTTGTTTGATTGAATTTCATAATATAATTTGTATTAATTTATAGTCAGAACACTTAAGTGGTTATAGGGAATGAGCCGGTTCATTCAAAGATAAAATTGTAATGAGAAGTTGTTATAGATAAATTATATATAGTATCATTGATTAACTTGGAAAATTGATGTGGATCCTTGGGAATTGTAAATTTTATGAAAGTCTAAATTTTTACTTGGTATGATTTCTGAAAATAAACTTAGTGACATTAATTCTAATTTGGTGGATAATAATTATTATTACATTCTCATCCTTGTGGTATTTTGGAAATTATAAAGGCCAAATTAACTAAGGTATAATTAATAAAACACTTTGAATAACTCATGTTTTTTATTTTTTCTAATATAACAATTTTCTATCATCAGATTAATATCTTTTTTAAAAAATTAAAATGAATTTTAATTTTAATTTGTACATAAAAATGCTATTAAAATGGTTTTTTTCTATGAATGATGGAGTCCAAATTGATATTGATGTGTTACATTTTAAGTAAACGTAGTTTTATTAGGAAGGACTAATAACATTATGGTGAATGAATATCATATATTTTGATTGATATTGTGGAATTATTCAATCAACGAGTATTAATTATTTCAACAAGCATCACAAATAACACACTTATTCCATTATTGATTACTCGTTAGGGGTTCTCTATAATTTTTATTGAAATCATTGTGTGAAGTTTTTAGGAATTATATGGTTTTTTTCAACATAATAAAAAATAATGAGATTAAAAACACAAAATAGATATTATTTAATAAGTGAATTATTTTTAAATCAACTTCTATATCAACTGGTTAATAAGATCGGTTTATTACTCATTTCTCTGGTTACAATTCAACAATTAAATTTTTGAGAGTATAGATAAAGTTTAAATATGATAATATTGAGATAAAAATATTTCAATGGTATTTAAAATATATATATAAAGTACATGTATTGAATAGAAATTGAATGATTAAAAGATATTGAATAAATAAGCAATTTAACCAAAGATTCACTAATGATAAATTGATATAAAATGTTTATCCACCAAGAAGAATCAACTAGTTTTATGAATGATCATATGGATTTCAAAGATAAATATTATATACAAGGGGTAGATAAATCCTAGATATAAAAAATTATCTTTTATCCATGAATATTCCCAAATGATTCAGGCTATAATGATAAAATAGTACAAATATAGTAGTGGTTTTGTAAATTAGTGGTAAAAAAATGCGTTATAGTAATGTGTCTTAGAAAATAAAGATTATTAACTATTGAAATCATGTTTATAGTATATAGAGTTTTAGTTGATAATTGATAGATATTTCGAGTATATTTTAATAATGGTGATTAGTCTCTCTAAATATAGTATTTTGAATAACCTAGATAATTGGGGAGTTTGTGAGAATGAATAATATGATGTAATTTTTCATAACAAAACTATATAACATAATATATACATTAAGGGTGAGAAGTAGGGATGATGTTACCCCTATGTACTTCATTAATAATATTGGAGAAATCAAAAAACCTTAAGAGCATCATGATGTATATTTTACAAAAGAGAATTTAATATTATTATAAAATACATAGAAGGAAATACACTAAAATACATAAAATCAATTAGAATATCCTATTCATATGAGGATATTATAATTATGTGACAATTTATAATAAAATCATAAGGGGGTGTTGAATCTATAGGCTTTCAGTGGGACATGGTTTCAACATCACATGGTGATGTTATCAATTAATGAAAAGCATTAATGACTTATTATGATGATATAGATGAAATTAAATTCCATCCCAATGGTTATATGACTGAATTTAGAGATAACAAACATTCATGGAAACACATTTTGTTTAAGTAAACATCGAATTGAAATTCTTGGATTTATAGTTAGTGGATGATAATGTATGTTTATATATATTTGGTGATCAATTATTGTATCCACTAATGTGTACTTATTGAGTGATTTTTTTACTATAAAATACCATGATGTCTCAAGATATAAATGACAAGTATTTGGATTGATTTGATCGATCATTATTTTGCGTGAGATTTTAAAATTTTCTATGTATTAAATTTCAAAAATTAAATATTTCATTATTAATAAAATGAATTATTACAATAATTAACGGTAGTTGAAGAAGTGATAATATACATGGATGAATTTATTAATAAAATATTGTTTTTTATTAAGGAAGATCACACAATACAAAAATTGTTTGGGTGATTCCAAAATGGTGGATATAGTTGAAGAAATAAATATAGAACATGAAGATAATTTTTCAATCGAGCTAGAGGTCATAACATTACTAATTATGTACATGAGTAATAAATATTTAATGGAAGGTAGGATACACCATGAAGGGAAAAAACACACAACAGTAGTATTACAAAATAATAACTTACTAGTACTAAGATATAATTATTCCCATCACAATTAAAAAGATATTGAACATAGGATTGTGGGGTATATACATGACGTAGTCATAGAACATAAATAATTATTATGATTCTAGAATTTGAAGTATGATTGTATTATGATACAAAAGTTACACCATATCAGAATAATGCGAGTCCTTTCAAATATTAAGGAAATAGTTATAATCTGACATGATTTTTATGATGTGAAGATCATGATTTTGAAAAAAACCCATGATTTTTTGATGTATTGAAATAATAGACCAAACTACCATGAATTTTACCACCCAAAAATAGTTTTTAGATTTTTCAAAAATTATAGGATCACATCATATTCTTTAAAATGTTATGAATGAGAACCCTTAGAATATTTTTTATCTATGCTTGAATCATTAATAAAACTATAGTAATTCATATTGTTCCAAATACAGGATGAATTTAATGAAGGATTCATCAAAATTCAAATCAACATGTTTTGATCTGTTATTTTAATTTATATTAATTTAGATCTTATGGAAATATTTGATGGGAAATTTTGTTTTGATATTTATGAAAATGGATTGAATTTCTTGGATATTTGTTATTACATTAAAACACAGGGAATACATGGTGTAACCATAGAATTTTTGAGAATTGAGGATTAATATCATGAATTAATCAATGTGTAGGTTTTTCAAGAGTCTTTTTAAAAACATCAAATTATAGTTTTGTAAAAGTTAAATGTCAGTCCAAAATATGGGTGTACACAAATAGGAGAAAATATATTCATAGACTATCAAATTTCTATATATTGGTCATTATATAAGGAAGGATAAAATTAGATCAAGTGAAATTATCATATTTAGTAATTACATAGATAATGTAGAATAATATTATTTAATACAGAATTACCTTTATCTAAAAGAGGCTAGTCACTATTATGGTATTCAAATTGAACAAAAATAGAAAGTCCTAACGTTAGAGGATAACTTTTACCAATAAGTTTATGAGTAATAAATTGATATAACTCATCAATGAGTAGTTATTATAATTAAATCATGAAGAATAATAAGCATAAGGAACATAGATTTCATTATAGCATCAACTATTGAGTTAGAATGAATACAAATCATGTTTACTATAGTGATCTTGATGAGACCCCCAAGTCAAAAAATGGGCAATGTATTCATTGAAGTAGTGTACAAAGGAGAATAAGTTACTGTGGACCTTGGGAGGTAATGCACTATAACTAATCATTTAAATCGATTTATTCCTTAATATGATGTGGCCATGATAGAACAGGTATCCACTAAACATGAGTAATGTGGATATTGGTATCTAGTTATATTATTACTGAAATCACTATTGATGTAGAAAATTGTGAGTGAACCAAGTAAAACCCTTTTATTCTTGTGGGATATTTGTTATAAAATATGTTTCAGATTTTTTTTATATTGACAATGATTGAGTTTGGGATTGAATGTGTTCTTTAAAATGAAGGTAAAATATATAGTGAATGAAGGGTTTTAGTATAAATGATCAATTATAATGATAGGATGATTCAACTCACCTCTTAGGGTGAATTTATTCATTATAGGCCCATCATGTTTCTTTTAAGTAATAAATTATAAAATTTAATCATTTGTACCAATTCCCCACCAATAAAATTCATATCATTGAAAAAATCTTATATTTCAAAATATTTTTATTTAAATTTATATTTTTCGGCTCAAATATAAATTTCATAATTTAAAAAGATTAAAAACAAAAGGGTTTATAATAAAATGGATCAATATAAAAATCACACATGTTAATCTCCTATAAACTAAAACAACCTGATTACTTAATTATTAAAATGAATAAAATTAATAATAAAAAAGGAAACATTAAATAATAATATTTTAAAATAATATTTTGTTAAATAGGTTCTTGATTAGTGAGTATTTTATTTAATGATTCTATTCAATCATATTTATTTATAAAATGAATATTATTTAAGAAACATTACATGATATCCTCAATATGTTAAGGGTTTGTGATCTATACATGAGTGGTTACAGATAATGATTCATTTTGGTTTCAAAAAAAAAGATTAAGATAAAGTATTTATCATGAATATAAGGCATTGTTGAGTTTCTTCATATATATATACATCATTAAATACTAAATTTTCTTCACAATGAATATATAAATAATTCATCATAGAGAGATAAGACATTGGAAATATAATTAGTCTGTAGATATAAAATCTTTTAAATAATTTGATGGAAAATCTATTTTATGAATCAGTGTTTATGAAATAACTTTTATAATTTATGATATATGGAAATGAAATAAATTTTTCATATTAAACTATTATGTATACAAATATTCATTCATGAAGAGTAATTGATTAATGGATATAGAATATTTTATTAAAGTTGCAATGAAAAAAATCATTATCATAAATAATATATACCCTATATTATCTCAATTGATAATAATATTTTTGAAAAACATCCTACATTTTTTTCAGTAAATCATGTTTGAATATATATAAAGAGTCTAGCGTGGATTATAAAGAAGTCATTGTTTGAATATAAAAAACATTGTACAAAGAATTTTTTCATTATACTATTGTGAAATCTGTATCATAATATGAAAATTAAATTAAGGGTAACTGATCCTGTATTTTAATAAGTTCATACTATGATTTCTTTTGTCTAGTTATTCATTGAAATATTTAAAATTTTCATATTTAATCAATAAAATGAAATTTTTTATAATCATATTATCTTCAAGAATATAGTATGAAATGAATTTAAATAATATATGATGATTGGAATATTTCTAACAATATATAAGGAGAACTACTATCCAATTTTTATTAGTATAAAAATTATTTGTATATCAGAATAAAATATATTTTATAATTATGTTTTATATGTGACTTGTGGGAGAACAATTTAATTTGAAGATTATATTATCTAAGAAAATGATTTTTTTTTAAAATTATTCATAAGATACCAATTTGATCTAAGTGAATGTTACTAGGAAATTATTCTATGTACATATGATTTTTCTAGATAAATTGGCTAAGTGATGTTCCTTATAATACTTTAGTTAATACCTATTTAAAAAAATTATCTCAAAGAGTAATTTTATTTCAAAGTACATAGTATGATAAATATATAACTTATAGAAAATCATTATATTGATTAGTTTGTGGATTGATGTATTGATTTTTTAGATATCTGAAACATTTTGACCAAGAGATACATATTTAGGTAACATGTTTTATAATTTCCCATTGAATAAATAATCAGGGTCAATTATGATCCTGATGTTTCAGAATGTGGCAGGGAAAAAAATTATATGGTTTTATTTACTAATTTCCCACCGATCATTCTAGGAATCACCCATAATTGGTAATGAGATATAGTGTTCCCAATGATGTAAGTGTTGAATAAGAACTGTGTAGATGAAGAAAACTAGTTTGTTAATATTACACATATAGAATTCATTATTCATTGAGATGGAAACTACACAACACTACAAAGTATATGATATCCATGTTGCAAAATAATGTAAATTATTTAGGTCTAATATATTTCATGTCATTAAAAGAGTAAAAAAAGTCATCTGAACAATCATAATTAAATTTTCCTTTGTACCACTAGAAATGAATAATTAATAACACCAATATAGTCCATATCCATGTTTATATAAATAGTAACCAAGATGGGGATGCAATAAAACATCATGTGTACCTTCCCATTTTCTAGAGGAAGTAAAAATGTGAAATGGGTATGAAACTATAATTGGGATTATTTCCTTTGATATAATAAATATGGTTCAATACAACTTAAATTTATTATTTTATGGACCATAAATTTATTGTACATTCAAAATACCCATTGACATAAAAAATTATTCAAGTAGGGGTCCCATTATTCATAATATAATAAATAATTAAGCATGGGAAATCATAAATAATAGAGTAATAATATAATGATTTAAATCACAATGAATAATAATTAAAATATATTTCACTCTTACCAATAGATATACAATACAACCAATTAAAAATAAATGAAAGAATTATCTTCCAGACTAAATAAAAATACTGTTACTAATTTATTAGTCATGATTACACCACTCATCTCATGTCATGCATACTTTAATGAGATAACACATGTACAAGAAATAAAAAATAAACTATTTCCATGAATATCATAACACATTTTGTATATAATGGTACTATGTGAGTACAATGATTCACATAATCCCCCTACATACCTTGATTCACAGAGTACAACTGATCAAAAATTCCATGTTCAATTAAATTTAGAGTGAAACTCAAACTATACAAAACACATAACACATACATGGAAATTAAATTCCAAACATTCATACTATCATGAAAACAATATATTCACACCTAGTAGATTCAAAATCGATATACACAACATACACCAGATCCCAACTATATTTAATTGATGACTATTATACTCTCATATTCAAATTATGTATACTACACCATATCCCATTGCTAAATATAATCTTGTATAATATTGTTTCACCTATATCAATAACATCTCAATGATTATGTTATCACATAAGCAATCAGTTATATCATAAATAATCAATAATAATATCCCATAACATATTGTGAAATTATAAATCATATTAAAAAATTATAATTAAATAGGTCATAATAATTAATGAAAAATAAAAATAAAAATTAAAACATGTATGATAGTCAGTGATGGAAAAAGCATCCAATGATAATAAAATGTCTGACAGTAAAAAAATTCAAATAAATGAATGTAACCCAACCACATGAAGTAGAAAATCCAAGATTTTTCACCCATATTTTATCTTATTTAACCAATTCACTCTAGAGATATCATATAGTCAACACATAGAACACCATTTATTATATACCATCTATTACATTTCATAAGTGTGTTTATCTTTTAAAACATCATACTATAGGAATTAGGTCACACATTAATCCATCATATTTTATCTTAGCATAATTATAAAAATGTTTCATATTCTATCTTCATAATATAACAACAGTGTAGCTTAATGAAAAACATATATCCTATTATATTGGTAATATAAATTCAACAAAATGAAATATTCATCCCACTTATTCCAAAATGTTACATTTCACTTTGTCTAACTATGTATAGTGGAATGATATTTTTTGAGAGTCACTATTATCATCTTAGCATATCATGTGTGAGTATGGTGATAAAATAATTTTTGTTATTGAGAAATAATTAATAAGATATCTAAGTATACCCTATAAATCAACTACTAGTATGAGGTATTACATAAATTAAAACCTTTCAGTATAGCCTATGTGAAAAAACATTATATCATACACTAAAAAACACCAGATTAATGAGTTATGGAACCATACTCCACTCCTTTCTATAAACAATGTTCCCACATTTGGATCACCAAAATAAATAGGATACTTCCCATCATCGTGAAACTATTTATCAAAAAACAATTAATGGGACAACATGCTATCTAAATAATTTTGGTCATTCAAGAAGGCATGTTAATAAATAAACAAGGATTCAAAAACATAATTGTATTTATATTAACTACTTGAGGTCTAATGGTGAAATCCCTCCCCATATATGAAACCCATCCACGGTGTCCTACACCATATCAGTTTCATCCACTAACATGATCACTACCATTAAATTGTCAATAAGTATTCCTAACAATATTTAATGAACCACTCTAATAATTAGGGGTCACTAATGTGTCCTATACTATAATTCAATGAAAATGGAATCTGAAAGATACAACGAACATAAACCAAGGAGGAACTCAGTAGTTATCAAAATCCAAAATAATAGACCCATCACCAAAGGAATGTGTCTACTATAAATCCTTCAAAATTTTAAATCACCTTAAAATAATTTATACATACATTGAGTTAAAAATAGGAACCACATATTAAAATAAATAAAGTAAAAAATAGGTCACTACCTCCAAAAGGTAATATTGAAAAAAAATAAAAAAAAAATATTATATACTTTCCATTCATAATAGAGTCAATAACACCCAATTAAAATATATTAAAAAGAATCATATGCCGCTTTTTTTTCAAAAAAGTCCCTTGGCATAAACCCCAAAGAAACCCTCTTCAAATTCTAGAACATTATTTTGGAAATCCAAATCCAAATCCTTTAATTTAATGAATGCAATTTTATTTTATAAAATTTTCTCACGAATATTTTTTCATTTAAATAAAATTATAAATTTCAAGTCATATATGTTTGAAAAAATATATCTAAAAAAAATCACATCCTAAAAGAAAATCATTAAATGTACAATTATAAATTGGTTGAAAATGATGTTACCAAATAATTCATTTAATATGTTCTTTGGTATATTAGTGTCTACAAGTTCCAAAAAAACATCATCATATTTATGGAGTGATCAAACACCAAGAAATTATATTCCTAATAATAATAAACCATATGAGTGTAAAATAACAACAAAGGATGTGTAAATAAGTTATATGATTAATATCCTCAATGATTAAAATATAACTACCACATCATTTGTCCAAATAATGTTGTAATATTGCATTCAAAATTTTAAAATCAAACAAGAACCTTCCTCATAGATAATAATTCTCATTTCATTAATTGTTTCTTTTAAAATAAAAAACTATAATAAATATAAATTTTATAAAACATCATGGGAAACTTAAAAATGATGAAACAGTTTGAAAAATGTATTATATTCTTCTAATGCACATATGACTATAATACATGTAAAAGAAAAAAATAATCAAACCAAATTAATTATTAAATTCTTAAATTCTTTTTAAAATTCATATATATATATATATATATATATTTAATTACATACATTCTAGAATATGGGTTTTGATAATTAGGATTTATCCCTCATGAGCCTAGTCTAAACTATGTACATAGAATCCCAATTTTAAAAATGAGATTCCAGTATTATTTGATTTAATTATGATTTAAATTCATAACAAAATCCAATCAAATCATTTAAAAGGGATTGAAGAAGTGGAAGTGGAAGGATATGAATGATATTATGAAAAAAATACAAAATAGAAACCCCAAAATAGTTGAATCAATGGAAGAAATGGATGATGAAGGTAATGATATGTGGATAGACCTTCCCTTGTGTGAGATCCACTAAAAAATGGTTATTGATGATAAGAGTTTCAGAATAAATTTTAGAAATCCTACCTTTATCATAGTTTTGAAAAATTACCTTACGGGCCATGAGAAATTGTCCACACCCCATCAAACTCTTGGTAATGATATAAGGGTATTTGTGGCATGGGTAGTGATGCATACCAAAATCAAAACTCAAAAAAATTGATATGATGTCACAATGATTACTTTGGGTTTTATTGTTAAAACACCCCTAATTATACTATTTTTTCCTTTGAATAATTAATGTTTATAATAGATTTCTTCACATGAAATAGTAGACTAAAAACCCACTATAGGTTTTATTGAAATAAAATATTAAAACATATGATAATCATTAGTACACCATGAGACCGAAATTTGAAACATTATTTAGAAAAGTACTGGTGAATTAAATCTAAATGTAAATAAAAATTCAATGAACATAAAACCATTTTCACATTTATTTATATAAATATGATTAACCTATTTGAGACTATAGAAATAAGGCCATGAATTATAAATGTTATCAACATGTTGAGAGGAAAGAAAATTAATATGTTGAATAATTATAAGAATATATTCAAAACTTTATATTGGAATGAAATTAGACCATTATATATATGGTCATTGGAAATGTGGTTTGTCACGTCCCGCTCCCCACAAAGTGTCCCAATCCTAGGCCAGAAATAGGAGAAGAGAGATAGTGACCCCTAAGTCCCACCTCCAGTAGGACCGAGGTAGGGGAATAGCACTGAGGGTATAGTAAAAACCCATATGGGAGGCATTTACTTCTAAGAGAACACATGATAAAGAGAGATATAAAACAAACACCAATATTCTCTTGATCAAATTACAATATAAAAGAAAACCCATGTACAGATATGTAATGTCATGAAAAGGCTACTACATGTGAAAAGGGAAACTACAAGTAAAAAAATGAACTAAAATGATAGTGACCAGGAAGCTTGAACAACTCCCCCAAACCCCAAGCTGGTAGTAACCAGCCTGATCTCAATCATTCTCCAACTGACTTGAAAAATAGTTTATATTAACATTGGTTTATTATAATATAATAGTCATTTACATCCTCCCTAGATCTTCTCATGAGAAAGTAATGAATTCATGCTACAACATAGTGAACAACAAGTGAAACTAACTCATCACCTAAACATGTATACTATGTTCCCAGCATCACCATAGCTACTCTCACCAAGTATCATATAAAATAATATATATTATAAAAATAATTCCAAGGGTTCCCTACTACCAATTCCCTATAAGTTATTTACTTTTCCCCAACATTGCACGTCCTAAGCATCACTCTCCAAAATGGTCATCCTGAAGAAACCTTGGAGAAGCACCACAACATCCACCTCATGCAACACACCACCATATCCACATAACCAAAAGTAACCAGGTCATCTCATGTATCCACCACAGGCAACATAACATGTATCAAACATTGGGTATTATACCTCAACCATCACAACCCATATTTCAAGTAAGAATCCTCAAGCCATCACAGTTTTTACATGTTATAACTATAGTTGAACTTAGGAATCTATATCTAGAATATATGTGTGTGAAATAACCACAATCCATTACAGCCCTCAACACACATATATAGGTGAAACTGACCATCATGAATACTAGCACTAGTAACTACCAAGAGAAGAGAGTGGTACCAAAGGGTGTAGTCATCCATCCATCCACCATCGGAGTGATAGGGAAAACACCACCCCCCCCCCCAGGGCTTAGAATGCTCAGGGTTTCAGATGCCCAAACTGAAAGGGTGGATCAGCATATAGAAATTCAAAAGTATATGATATAACATACCTCAAAACCACACTGAGGTAAAAACCTAGTCTCATTCTCAACTATAGCTAATGTCTCTCAGACTCCTGAATTCCATTACTAAGACTCAGTATCGTATAAGAACACAACAATTTAAAGAGTTAAATTAAACTAATTTCTACATTTTTATTAGTTTCAATTTACATTAATTAATTCATTAACCATTAATTAACCTTTATCAATTCCAAATTACATTCCATTAGCATCACAAAAAATTTCCATGCCCTCCCGACATAACCGAATTGAGTCCACCGTTCCCCGGAATTATAAACTCAGCATTGTATTCCATCAAGGTCTAACCCCATGGGTTAAAATTTTGTCTAATCATTTATTAATATCATTAACACTGTCCAAAATTCCAGGAATTTTATGTAATAATTTGATGCTACCAAACACAAGGGGCTGAAAATGGTGAGTAGATGAACTACCCATTGAGTCTTTTTAACCTATAGTCAGAGCGTATACTCATCCATCATCAAAAATCTTAACACATAATGAACATGGAATACCCCACACATCATCGAATATTTTTGAAGGAGGGTAAGAAATACCATCTACCTCAAGTAGTGTGGAATGTATAGAAGATAAAAGACAACATATTCAACAAGAATCCAACTTTTGTATTAATGGGTAAGCCCAACTTCAACCTATTCCATCATCTTTGGTGTCCTCCCTGAAACCATATTCATAGATCGACGCATCATTCCACTCCAGGCACCTACTACTACCCCAAAAACTGAGCCTCCCTACCCCACATAGCACAACATACCTCCAGGATCAGCCATCCTGGGCTAACATCACAACAAAATGTACAAGAAACAAACAATAATCTAGGATCTTGGCTGTAAAACAATGGATTTAGCCTTCACACACAATGATCTCTCACAGCTCCAAAGCATAAGGAACTTATCCATTATAATAAAGAAGGTAACTTATACCATAATAAAAAATTATATTTATCACTCATTTGGTTCTTTTTGCATCTTGAATTAACCAATTCCTTTAAACATACCTACTTGCATCAATTTTATTACCATAAAATTACAACAACAACCAGATTCATTAAACACGCCCCTTAAGACCATTATCCAATTTAGTCATCAATTAATTTAAAATCTACATTCTTTATCAATTTCCATCAAGAAAAAAATTCTCAAGCAATAAATGCCTAAATATCACACTATCTAGAAAATCAAGTGCAACTCATTATCATGGTATAAACAACAACATCGTTATACGATCAATACCAATTCATTAATCTAATTCAAATATTTATTAGGTCAATTTCAATACAATATGATGGGCTAAATCACACTGGATATAAAATTTCACATATGTAAATAGATAAACAATGAATCCCCTACCCCAAAAAGTTTCTGACATTCTTTTCACAAGAACAGACCACAAAACAGATCATATTCACCTCTCTTGCAATGACTGCATTTACCCAATGACACCACGACACCACCGCACCAACAAAAAATAAATAAATATACATTAAAAACATGGATATTCCATTACATCACATGGAAATGAGTAATGGGAGGAAATAGATCGAGGAACCTAGAAGAACATTGGTAGAACATACCTTATATAGAAGACGGGTCGACACTTCTTGGTTACACCAAAATAGGGGATGTGCATGTAGTAGGTAAAACTACAAGGGGAACACTATCCATGTATTGGAGTTCTATTGCATGAGTCTTATGAGAGGAAGAACTATGTGTGTACCATACAAAGGAAAAGAATAATGAAGAATACGCTATGAAGTTATCTCGTGCCTTTTTAAAATCAAAATAGAGAAGTAGTTTAGATACATTTTATATATTCCATTAAAGGTAGATCTAGTCTGGATTAGTATTTTGACCGAGTAAAGTCACCCAGACCATTAGGAAAAAAATGGGTTGGAGTTTTGGGCTTTTAATTGGCCTTAAATTCCTTAAAACAAGGATTTGAATGCATTTTACATCAAGGATAACGTCAAATGGATGAAACTATAGGATGATAGAAACACTTTTTATTACTCACCATGGGAACAGTCACTATTAGAAGTGTCAACATTGGATGAGTCATCATTGGATGAGTCACCATTGGACGATTCACCCTTGTATGAGTCACTATTAGACGAGTTTCTATTGGATGAGTCACCATTTTGGAAGAACTATTTTCAAAACTATATATTTTGAAAAGAGTTGAAATAAGACTCCTTGACCACGTAGAACACCTCAAACACATGAATTTTACAAAGGGATGGATTGGAGAGGTCTAGTCCATTACATGAGATACCTCTAAACACATTCTCATGCTTAATAATCCAAAACCCAACCAGATAGGAAACAAAAAAAGGGATCGTCTGAACATCCACCCTACGAGATACCTCTCAAGGATCTCACCCCCACACAAACAATGTGAAACCACACAGCAACCAAAACCATCTCCTAAACACTCTCCTAGGGGACATACCTCTCAAAAGAGATAATTACACACCAAGAAACAAGAAAAAATCCATATCCTAACCAGAAAGTTTCTATAACAACCAATGGAACAAAATTACAAGATAAGAGTTAAACATCGAATAGATTGGGGTACTGATCATGTATATGAGACTCATATTCCCATGTACTCTCCCCCATGCCACTGTTCTGCCACAAAACATGAACCAAGTGGATATCACACCCATGAAATATCTTCTCCTTGTGGTTGTGGATCTTTACAGGCCACTCCTTGAAGGTCTCATCATTATCAATGTCAATCTCACCCCAATACATGATGTGAGAGTCGTCATGAATATAATTGTGGAGCTATGACACATGGAAAACATCATGTATTTGGCTCATCATTGGGTGAAGTGTAACCTGATATTCCATGGCTCTAACACGAGACAACACCATGAAAGGCCCAAAAAATAGGGTATAAAGCTTACTCCCATGACCAAACCTTTGCTTCCCATGATGGGGAGTCACCTTCAGAAACACATGATCCCTAATGCCAAACTCCAGAGGTTTCCTCCTATGATCAGCATAGGACTTTTGAGGATCATTAACTACCTTCATCCACTAACCAATCGCCTGAACCATCTCTGGCATACTCTTTACTAGTTCCGGCCTAAGAATTGTTGACTCTACGACCCCAGTCTAGCACAATGGAGAATGAAAAGGTCAGTCATACAAGGCCTCAAATGATTCCATGCCAATGTTGGAATGGAAACTATTATGGTAAGAGAAATCTACCAAGGGTAAGTACCTAATACATAAACTTCCAAAATACAGGACACAATAGTGGCACATGTCTTCAAGAGTTTGGATGGTCTGTTCTAACTGATCATCCATCTACAGATGAAAAGAAGTGTTATGGAATAGTTGAGAACCAAAATCACGTTGGAGAACTCTCCGCAACCTGAAGGTAAAATGAGGATCTTGATCAAAAATGACCATCCTTGGGACTTTGTGTATTCTCATCACATCCTCCACATATTTCGTCGACAAAACATCTTTTGAGATCAAGTCCTTGATTTAAATGAAGTGGGATGATTTCGTCAAACAATCCACTACCACCCATATAGCATCATAGAATCCTTGATCCTGAATTAAACTTGTAAAAAGGTCCACTGATATATCCTCCCACTTCCACTAAGGAACATGTATCAGTTGGAGAAAACCACCAGGAATTAGGTGCTCTACCTTAACCTTCTGGTAGACCAAACATCGAGACAAAAACTCTGCAATTGTATGCTTTAACCGAGTCCACCAAAACTAACTCCTCAAAGCTCAGTACATTTTTTCATTCCAATATGTACCACTAAGGGGAAATTATGGAACTCTCCAAGAACTATCTCATGTGATTCCAAAAGGAAAGAAAATCTTTCCATGGAAAAACACCCATTGTTGTTCCTCCTCATACCAACCATCAGGGGCCTCGCCAAAAACAACTTTATCTCTCCAGACCATTACCTCAAGATCCCCCAATTGGGACTCTCTTACATGCATCACTAGAGATGACTTCACTTTCATATGAAAAAAGACATCCTCTACCCCCATCTTCTCCCATATCTAGATGTAATTCTGAATGTTCTTATATCACTCTCTCGAAATCACCCAATTCATTCACTACATCACTATGAAACTTCCTTCTAAGCGCATTGGCTACAACATTACCATTTTCAGGTGTATATGAAATTTTGAAGTCCTAATCATGTAAGATCTCTATCCACTAATGTTCTCATAAGTTCAAGCCATGTTGGGGGAAAACGTACATCAGGCTCTTATAATTAAGGAAGACCACAAAATGCTCACTAAGGAGGTAATGTATCCAAACATTCTTGGAAAACACCCCTGACTCTAGATCATGATTGGGGTCTGAACAGTTATGTTCATGGAGATGCAACTATCAAGACCCATAAGAAATGACTGATCTCTACTGAATCATAATACAACCTAACCCTAGATGTGTAGCATCACAGAATACCTCAAACTAAACTCCTTCTCTTGGAATACAAATAACTGGAGCACTGAACAACATCTCCTTTAGATACATGAAAGCTTCCAAAAACTGATCATTCTTCATGAATTCCTAATCCTTTCTGCTTAACGCAGTCATAGGATTCTCAACCTAATAAAAATCATCTATGAACTTCTTGTAATGGTCTATGAGACCAAGGAAACTTTGAACCTCTACCACTGTCTTGGGGGATGACCAAGACACAGCTGCATATATCATTGACAGATCCACAGCTTCTCCCTACTATGATACAACATTCCCCAAGAAACAGGCTTCTCAAGCCCAAAACTCACACTTATAAAAATTCCCAAATAGGTTTTCATAACCAAGTACTCCCAAAACAGCACGTAGATATCTGGCATGCTCCTCCACAGACATAGAGTATATATAGATTCTTTCTATGAAAACCACCATGAAATTTTCCAGGAACTCACAGAACACACCTAGAGAATTCTTCACACTGAATGACATCACAACAAACTCGTAATGGCCATGATGACAACATAACACAATATTCAGGATATCCTCATCCTTCAAATGCATTTGATGATATCCTAAGAACAAATAGATCTTTGAGAACCAACTTTCACACTATAGTTAATCAAATAAATCATCAATATATGGAAGTGGATAAATTTTATTTACTATCACATGGTTCAAGTGACAATAATCAACACACAACCACAAACTGCCTTCAGCCTTCTTCACAAACAAAACTTGTTCACGCCCTGGTGACATGCTTGGCCAAATTAAACCGCACCACAATAGATTATCTAGCTATATATATATATCAACATATAATGAACCATGCTATATGGAGACCTTGAGATAGGATACACACATAATTCTATCTTGACCCTAAATTCGATGTCCCATCAATGGGTTAATGTCACAACCTCTTCTAGAAAGAAATCTGGGAACTCTTCTATGACCTTGGGAAATGCTGACTTCTGAACCTTTGATAAACTCTACATCATCTTATCCATTCTGGATAATAAGTATGGAACATGTATCTGACCTATATGAGGTTCTCACTCATGAAAAAACACTATGGGATCTTTATACACATAGAATAACACCACCTACCTCTCAAAGAAATCCATGCTAGCATACATCAAATACAACCAATCCATTATAATGATGACATCATATGGTTGTATTTTTAAATATAGGAAATATCCCCAAGAGAGGTGCAACCCCAAAAAAATCTCACAGTCTCTACATACTTCAAACAATGCAATTCGACCTTCATCTATCATAGTCAATGACAAGTGACCTGGAAGCCTCTCCACCTCATGTACCAAGTCATGAAAGAGGATATGTTATATGAAGGAATGTGTTTCTCCCAAATCAAACAAGGCATAAAACCAGGTATAAAATAAGAAAAGGATACCTTGAATGATATATGGCTCACCTGGTGCTAGCAACGCTAATGCAAGAAGATAAACCTAACCTACTTCATAGCCTCTCTTCCCCTACTGATGACCTTCTCCACATCAATACTCTATTCTCAGAGGATGAGGATCATCATGGGGTTGTCTTCTGCTAGCCCCATCTTCTCTTTGCTGATCCAAATCTGGTGCAAACTGCTGTTGTTGCCTTAGATGGAACTTCCACTATAAAGGAACCTGGAGCGGACCACATATCATAAACTACTGCACAGAAGTGTTGGGAACGCATTCAACTATTTACCTCAGCCTCCACAATAAAAACAAGTGCTTGATTGCTTATAATAGTCCCGATACCTAGTACCCTTGGAGAAATGAGTCCTTGAGGGTTGGGACCTAACCATAGATGAAAATAAAATCTTGTACCCTGAAAACCATTAAACCTAGACCACAAATATTCTTCGTGAAAAATCACAGCAACTCCCCTCTCATGATGATTCAGATCTAGCTATCATCCTTTCAATGACCTCCACCCTCACCAATACCTCAATATATGTCATCAGCATAAATGAGGTGACCTAGCGCTAGATCTATGGATGAAACCCCTTCTCAAAATGCCTCGTTGTGGCCTATTTATCTAGAAATAGGTCTGAAGCATATTGTAAAAGGTTCCTGAAAGGGATCTCAAACTTCCATACACTGGAGCTCCCCTACTGATGGGTAAAAAACTCCTTGTAACTGGCCGCCTTCACAATTGAGGAAAGAAACTCAAATTTGAACTCCTCTTGAAACTACTCCCATGATACTGTTGACTCTTCGCAATCCCCATGGTACAAGAACAACCACTTCCTTGCTACCCCACTCAAATCATCTCAACCAATGATACCCAGTTCTTCTTTCAAGCATGGATTTAACTAAAAGATATCTCAAACTCCTCCAACCAGTATTCAGTGATAACATCTAAAACGGATCCCTCATACTTCTATAGACTATGGTCCTGAAACTATAAGATTTTCCGCCTCCCAGTGTTGTTTTCATCAACCTTTATCCTACAGTGATCTGTTGGCGCAACGTACTTGAATTTTTCTACATGAACCTGATGACGATGTCGACCTAGAGAAATACCTAAAAAATCACAGAAAATTAAAGATCCAAAATGTGGAATATGTAGACTTTAAAATTGATTAATTGTATTCTTTTATTAATTTTTTGTTAACCTTCCCCATGTTTTCCCATTCAAACACAGGACAACAAATAAGGATGCATGATCTTTTCCTAAGTCTCTACCCGAAAACAAGTATCACATCTTTTAGTAGACACTGTATGATTTAATTTCTATTCATCATATCACAGAGGTCCCTAAATACCCTTATCTAAACTAGTCTCCCATGTTTATAGTGCTTTTTAAACTTAGATGACACCATTTCCCTACCAACCCATGCAACCTCACATGTTCCTAACTAAAAACTCCATCCTATCACTCAACCATAAATTCAGTACCACACTATCATCACCCCCTCCCCAGAAAGTGTACCCCTCCATGGCTGACAATGATAGAATAGAGATAGTGACCCTCTATTCCCACCTTCAGTAGGCCCCATGTTGGTGAATAGAACTGAGGTTATGGTAAACAAAAAGATGGGAGGCATTACTTTCTATGAGAACACATGTGAATGAGAGAGATATGATGGACACTAACCCAATCCTTCTGAGACTACAATATAAAATAAAACCCAATTACAAATATATAATGTCCTGAAAATAATACTACAACTAAAAAAGAAAAGTAAAAGTACCAAAATGAAGAACAACTATAGCGACCATGAAGCCCGAACAACTCCCACAAACCCCAAGCTCGTAGTAACCATATCGGTCTCCAACCAGCTCCAGATTGCCTTAAAATATTTTATATAAATGTTGGGTGATTAAAAAAATATACTCATTATGATACTCCCCATAGCATCTCATGATAATGTACAGAAAACATTATAAAGCATAATGAACAACAATTCAAACTAAATCATCACCTAAACATGTATACTATGTTCCCAACCTCACCAGGGATACTCTCTCCATGTATCTCATACAAGAGTATATAATATAATAAAGAATGTCAAGGGTACCCAACTACCACTTCCCCACTGGTTTTTCGCTATTCCCCAATGTCACACGTCCGGAGAATCTCTCTCCAAAAAGGATAGCTTGAAGACACTTGGGCAAAGAACCAAAACATTCACCTCAAGCAACACACAACCAAATCCACATAACCAAAAGTAACTAGGTAGTCTCTGAGATTCACTACAGCTCACATAATGTGTATCAAGAATCGGGTATTATACCTCAATCCATCACATCCCATAGGCCGAGTAAGGATCTTGAAGCCATCATATACAATACAAATTATACCTATAGTAACACTTAGTAAAATATATCCAGAATATATGTGTGTTAAATACCCATAAGACATTATAGACTTCTAAACAAAAATATGGTGGAAACTAACCACTACTCATACAGGTAGTAGTAACTACCAAAAGAAGATATCAGAACCAAAGGGGGTAGTTAGCCATCCATCTTTCCACTGAGATGTTGGGGAAAACACACCCCCCAGGGCTCAGAATACCCAGGGTGTTAGTCTCCCAAACCGATATGGTAGAGTAGCATATTGAAACACAATAGTACATGATATAACATAGCTCACAACCACACTATGGTAAAAACCAACTCTCTAACACAACTGCAGCAAATGTCTCTCAGAGTCCTAGCCGCCACTACTAAGACAAGGTATCCTATAAGCACACAACCATTTTAATAGCTACATTGAATTTATTTATCCCTTTTTATTAGATGCACTTTATGTGAATTAATTCATTAAACATTAATTGACCATTATCAATTCCATATTACATTCCATTAGCATCAAAACAATGTTCAATGACCTCCAGGCATAACTGAATTGAGTCCACGATTCCTCAGAATTATAAATTCTGTATTGTATCCTAGCAAGCCCTAACCCCATGGGTTAAAAATTTATTCAATCATTTATTAACAATATTAACACTTTCTATATATCTAAGAATTATTGGAAAACATTTTATGCTACCAAACACAAGGGGATCAATATGGTGAGTAGATGAAATACATGTTAACTCTTTCCCATATATAGTAGGAGCAAAGACCCATCTATCCTTGAGAATCTATACATAGAAAGCATATAGAATACACCCCCCCCCCTCGATTCTTCACCTATTTTGGAAGGAGGGTAAGAAAGACTATTTTCCTCAAGTGGTGGGGAAAGTAAAGTACATAAACAAACAAATAGATTTGACAAGAATCAAACATTCATGACAATGGGTTATCCCAATATCAACCCATTCCATCATCTCTGGTGTCCTCCCCGACACCCATATGCATAGATCTAAGCATCTCTACACTCTAGGCATCAACTGATGCCACAAAAAATAGGCCTCCCTTTCCCACATACCATAGCATCCCACCATGATTAGCCATCTCAAGCACACATCTAATCACGAGTAGCAATAAACAAAAAACAACTGGGATCTTGGCCCTAAGGCTAGGAATTTACCCTTCACACACAATAATCTCTCACAGCTCCAAAGAATAATGTACTTGGCCCTTATAATAAATCAGGTAACTCATTCCCAAAAAAGGAATTAAATTTATCACAAAATTGGTTATACATTCCATCTTTAATTAAGAAATTCATTTAAACATACTTACTTGCATCAATTTGATTAACATAAAATTACAACAACAACAACAACCAGATTCATTAAACATGCCTCTTTAAACCTTTATCCAATTTAATCGTCAATTAATTTTGGATTTACGTTCGTTAACAATTTTTATCAAGAACAACACTCTCAACCAAGAAAAGAATAAATATCATACTATCTATAAAATAAAGATGCAAACCATCATCATGGTATAAAGCAACAACATCACTATGTGATTCATACCAATTCTTCAATATAATTAAATTATTTATTGTGTCGGTTTTATTAGAATCTAATGGGTTAAATCTTGTGAGCTTCATGGTTTCATGTTAGTAAATAGAGAATAAACGAATCACCTACCTCAAATGGATTCTGATGTTCTTTGAATAAGAATAGACCACACAACGGATCAAGATCCCATCTCTTATAATAACTATATTCACCAATGGATGTTGATCCCCCATTGCACCAACTAACAATTAAGAAAGATCCATTAAGAATATGAAGATCACATGCCATCATAAGGAAAGGAGAAACAGGAGTAAACAGATCGAGGAACCCAAAGGAACAATTGTAGAACATATCTTATATCGAAGACGGAATGACACTTCCTAGTTGCACCAAAATAGGGGTGCACATGTAGCTGGAAAACTCAATGGTGAATACGATCCAAGGATTTCAGTTTAATCGCATGAATCATATGGGTGTAAGAACTTTGGGTGTCCCGTACCAAGGGAAACAAGAGGAAAAAACAATGGAAGAATGTATCTCAACCCTTTTGAAAATTAAAAAGGAGTAGTGGTTTAGATGCAGTTTAGATCTACCCTTAAAGGCATATCTAGTCAAGATTACATGTTGTGACCAAGTAAAGGCACCCAGACACTTAGAAAAAATTTATATCGGATTTATTGTCTTTTAATCATCCTTAAATCCCTTATAAATTATTTCAATGCGTTTTATGTCAAGGATTACATTGAAAGGGTGAAACTATAAGAAACTGGAAACATTGTTCATGAATCACCATTAGACGAGTCACCATTGGATGAGTCATTGTTGGATGACTCACCATTGGATGACTCACCATTGGAGGAGTCACCATTGGATGAGTAATCATTGGATGAGTCACCATTGGATGAGTCATTGTTAGAAAATTCATCGTTGGATGACTCATCATTGACGACTCACTGTTGGATGAGTCATTATTCTTGAAACACTGCTCACAAAACTGGAAATTTTGCACAGTGTTGATATAAGTCTCATTGACCTCCCATAACACCTCAAACACTAGATTTTTACCAAGTGATGGACTAGAGAGGTCTATTCCATTATATGCTTGTTGGACATACACTCTTTAGATATATGGTTATTGGTTATGTTCAATGGGTATTTTGTTTAATTGAAAGGAGTATACTTCATAATTATGGAATGAAGTTATTGATAATATTTAATTTTTAAGTTTAATTGTGAATTTTATTATTTTAAGTTCTCTATTTTTAATTTTTTATATAAAAATAAATAATTGTCGGAAATATTTATATGATTCAAAGAATTTTTTTTTACTAATTCTTTGATAAAATTTAATTCCTATAAGATAAATAATGGCATTTAAGAAGATGTGGTAAAAAATTGATTATCAAATAAAAACACATATTTTGATTACATTTTAAGGGTATTAAATGTTCATTTTTGATCTTATGGGCCTGAGTTAGTGTATTTTAATTTTGAACATCAATTCTCATCATTTGTGCACTTCATGCCTAATATGCACCAATTTAGGCATAATGTTTCATCTAGTTTAAAAGAATGTAATTATACATATTTTAATTTGATATTTTTTTAAATGGATATAAACTTAAATATGAACATTTTTCATTCAGGGATCAATAGAGGATTCATAAAGGATGATGAGGATTTTTTGCGAAGAAAGGAAACAATTCTGGAGAAGGCAGATTGGATATCATCCCATTGATCGGACTGTGGGGACCACAATACACGCCCAATGAGGCCCAAAATTTATAGGAGACTTGAATACATATAGGAGAACAAATCCCTCTGCTGGAGATAGTGCTAATTCGTTATAAATGGTGGTGATTAAGGCGTCCCAAGTTGAAGATTTAATTTTGGGCCAGATTCTACGGCCCAGAAAAACATCCCACTATTTCAATCATATCTCCAGAACCACAACGTATTTTGGGATGAAATTTTACAGGATGTTAGGAGACATAAGGGGATTCATTTACGTATTCTATGGAACACTCATATTCAGCCTTATAGAAGGTCCTTTTGGCGCGTCTTTCCGGTGGATGCAAGCTGGCTGCAACTTTGGGGCAAGAAGTGGAAAAGTCTCTCATCATTAATGTTCCACCCACCTTTCCCCAACATAATTAATTAAAGGCACATGGGATGTTGGGGTCTCATCCAATGCTTCATTGTTTCCTACTTAAGGTAGTAGTGGTGGTGGATTTAGGGATCTTGGTGCTTTCTTTTCATTGTAATGTTATTATGCCAATTTGCCTTTGTAATGTTCTTCCCTCTCATGTAAGTTGTTCGAATCACCTTAGTCTTCAATAAAAGTTCTTCTTCTTCTCTTATTATGTTCTTATTCATATCACCTTGATACCTTTTCCTCAAGGTGTAAATTTTTTCCCGCCAAACGTTGTGATTTTCTTCACACAATGGTGGAGTGATCGTTATTTTTGTTGTTTTTACTTCTTCAATTCCACCCTCATAAGTCTACTTTCCGCTTTCGTTGAGAACTTGTCATCAATGGAGGGATATCTCTTTTATGGGTTGATCCAAGGGAGTATCAAGTGGCTGGATTGAATGCTATTTCTCACTCCCTAAATTTTATTAATTTCTTTTAATTGAGTTTCTTTCATTCAATGATTTTTATTCTTCCTCTTATTGAATTTATTCACCCCACTTTCATGTGCTAATTACATCCTTTACCTTGGAGTGCTCATGAAAATGATCCTACAAGTGTATAGGTGATTATCATGTGTTTTGAAGGTGTTTAATCAGTAAGTTATGAGGTTAGTTTGAATTCATTGTATGAATCTTTCTCGATTTAATGAAATTAAAATCGTAAAAAAAAGGAATTCATTCAATCCACCCCGAGCAATAACCTATGATCAACTCATTTTCTCATAATTTGAACTCACATAGATCTTTTAGTGATCTTTAAAAACAATATAAAATCAACCCAAGTTGGCCACTTCATAGCGAAAAATCCAACTCTTTTTATTGAGTGTCTAAAGGTTCTTCTTAGGTCTCTGAGGATTCGACAACCCAAGCTACACTACAAGCGACCGCTTGACCCTTAAAACTTGGGTAAATTTGGACGTAACAAAATTTTGGCACCATTTCCGGGGATCAAGTAAGTTCCTTAGACAAAAACCTTCTTTCCTCACCCCCATTCTTCTATTCTCACCCAAGATCTCTTATCTTTTCCCTTTCTCGATTTTTTTGGCCCATGTCCGCCTTCACACGCGATAACTCAAACAGATTAGTTAGGGTGGAAAGTCATAGGATAGGGGAGTCAAGTAAACCATTAGATCCTAACCTTCCTAATACCCTAGAGTAAAAGATTGAGTCAATTTCAATGGAGGGTCTTCAAAGAAACCAACTCATAAACCCGGGCGGGAACCAAAATGGAAATCAAAATGAGGTAGCCCCAAATTTTGGGAATGCAGTCGATCAAACCATGAATGACTACCTTACACCTACCTGGACCAATGCACCCTCTTGCGTTAGGCATGCTGCCCAAAGAGATGCCCACTATGTCTTTAAACCTCATGTCCTAAACCACCTTCCAACTTTCCATGGGATGGAGTCAGAAATTCTTTACCTTCATGTCAAGGAGTTCAATGACATTGTTGAAACCATGTGCTCACCACATCAACTTGACTCAGCTAAGATGAGGCTCTTTCCATTATCACTTAAGGATCGAGCAAAGAACTGGTTAAATAATCGGAGACCTTCATCAATCCATACTTGGAACCAACTGAAAAGGGAATTTTATAAAAAATACTTCCCCCATCACAAAACCATTGCACTAAAAAAGAGCATCCAAAATGTTTTTGAAAACGAGGGAGAGTCATTTTATGAAACATGTGAGAGTTTCAAAGACACCCTAAACATGGTTCCACGCCATGGTTTTTCTATTCCTGAACAATTAAGAATTTTCTATGAAGGTTTGGGTCTGGGGAACAAACAATTTGTTGACATGATGTGTAATGGGACCTTTAAAAACAAATCCCCAAATGATGCTTAAGAGTATCTAGAAATCCTTGCTGAACAATACCAAACATGGGGAACATCACCTTATTCTGAAAAGCCAGAAAGAACTGCTGAAATGCATACACTTAGAGAAGAGTAAATCCTTAGGGCGAAACTTGTAGCACTCTCTAGGAAGGTTGAAGAGATAGACCATAGGAAGATCAATTAAATCGAAACTGTAGACTCTGTTTGCACAATCTGTGATAAACATGACAAAAAAACAGACAACGGCCCGACCATTCCATCCATCAAGGATGTTCTTTTAGGAGGACCACCTGCTGAAGTCAATTCCCTAAACTTTTAAAAGCCTCACTACCCAAACACATTCAACCCAAGCTATAATGACCACCCAGGATTCTGATGGAAAGAAAACCAATAACCTATCCAACCACAAGGACCAAACCCCTAACCTACACAAACTTTTCAAAACCATAACCAATTCCAACCACAACCAGTCCAATACCAACATCCTCCAGTACAATACCAACAACCCATCCAACAACCAAAGTATCCCTCTAGGATAACCCAACCAACACAAACACCTTCCCAATCTGTCCCTCTCCCAATCCTTGAACAACTGTGCAAACAAATGAAAAGGATGAACTCAGAAGTCTCTCCCTGAAACAAGAACTTCAAACCATCAAAACTGGAAAAGCACCCATTCCCACACAGGCCATTCTACAACAAACATCAAGGGGGGAGACAAGTTGCTCTCAAACAACTCATGAACAACTAAAGGCTGTGATAGTTTTGAGAAGTGGGAAATCAATTGAGAAACCTGAACAAATAGTTCAAACCCCACCTTAAGATTCAAACACTAATGAAAATTCAAATGAAACACATGAACAAACATAAGATACTAATAAAAATGTGAAAGAAACAACTCTTCAAAAAACAACCCCACAACCTTCCCCATTTCCTCAACGCATGAGGGGGAAAACCATGACTGAATTGAGTGAAACATTGAAGAAATATTCTCACAAGTCAAGTTGAACATTCCACTCCTTAATGCCATTCAAAACATTCCTGTATACTCAAAATACCTTAAGGATCTCTTCACATTTAAATGGAAATTATCACATAAGAACCAAGTCCTTATGGCATCAAATGTTAGCACAACAATCCAAGGAACCCTTCCTCCAAATATGAAAGACCTAGGATGCCCTTACATAAATGTTGAACTAGGAGAGAACAAAGTTGTCAAAGCCTTGTGTGATCTAGAATCCAGTGTGAACCTCATTCCTTATGCTATGTATTATCAGTTAGGGCTCGAAGAACTCCAACCCACATTTGTCACTCTTCAACTTACTGATCGTAGTATTCGAGTTCCAAAGGGGATCTTAAAGGATGTTTTGGTGAAAGTTGAAAATTTCATTTACCCAACTGACTTCATTGTTCTAGACAATCACCCAAGCTTAGGTCCTATTGAGCAAACCCCAGTCATCCTTGGTCATCCCTTCCTTGCAATAATAAAATCTATTATCCGAGTCCGAAATGGGAACATGACCATCACCTTTGGAAACATGAGTCTATACATGAACATCTACAATGAAAACTCTCAAATTGGGGATGATGAAGAGATCCATGAGGTTAATTGGATAGGTAGTGTTGATAGTGAACTAAAGGAACATCAAGTAATTACCGAAGGATGTTTAAGTCAAGAAGAGATTGATTTTATTTGTTCCCATGAGGTAAATTTGTCTCCTTGGATTGAATCTCTTTCAGATTTCTCTATTGATGATTTTATAGAATCACCAATCAATGATACCATTGGTGCAATCAATAACATCGAGTCCATACCCATTCATCAAACTACTCTAGCTAATTTAGTGGATGAAAATTCTTTTCACAAGGAACCAATTTTGTCAAGAAATCTGAACAAAGAAACTGAGTTCAATACAAAGTCTCATCCTTTCTTGGAAAGTGATAACCAATCTGATATTGAATTTAAGGTTTTACCTTCATCACTCAAGTATGTGTTCTTAGGGGACAATCAATCCTTTCCTATTGTCATTTCTTCCTCTCTTGAATCCAATCATGAGAGGATGATTCTAGATGTCCTTAGGAGACACAAGAAATCCATTGGATGGACCCTATCTGATATTCCTGGGATTAGCCCACTTATCGGGACTCATAGAATTTTTCTAGAATTCGATTCAAAGCCATGTCGTCAACCTCAGCGGTGACTCAATCCTAATCTCATTGAAGTTGTGAGAAAAGAACTTTTGAAATTGTTAAAAGCTGGTATCATCTATCCTATAGCTGAGAGTGAGTGGGTTAGCCCAATCCATGTGGTTCCAAAGAAGGTTGGAATCACAGTAATAACCAATAATGATCGAGAGACACTTCCAACAAGGGTCAGTAGTGGATGGAGAGTATGTATTGACTATAGGAAACTCAACTCTTGTACCAAGAAAGACCATTTCCCCTTTCCCTTTATTGATCAAGTCCTCAAGCGAGTGGCGGGTCATCAATTCTACTGCTTCCTAGATGGATTCTCAGGGTATAATCAAATCGAAGTCTCCTTAGAGGATCAAAGAAAAACAACCTTCACCTGTCCATTCGGCACTTTTTCCTTTAAGTGCATTCCCTTTGGGTTATGTAATGCCCCTGGTACCTTCCAGTGGTGCATGATGGGAATCTTCTCGGACATGGTGGGGGATTGCATAGAGGTCTTCATGGGTGATTTCTCCATCATTGGTGATACTTTGGAGGGATTTCTTCTAAATGTTGAAAAGGTTTTGTCAAGGTGTGAGGATAAGAATCTCATACTAAATTTGGAAAAAATGCCATTTCATGGTAAGGGAAGGACATGTTCTAGGTCATCTGGTATCTGGTAGAGGGATTGAAGTTTATAAAGCTAAGGTTGACATCATTCGCCACCTTCCCTCTCCTAAAACAGTTAAGGAAGTGAGGTCCTTCTTAGGACATGCTGGTTTTTATAGAAGGTTCATTAAGAATTTCAACTCTATTTCTCGACCACTTTGTGCTCTATTAGTAAAAGATGATCCATTTTTATGGACAGAAAGTTGTGAGGAATCATTATCTACACTCAAGTCAACTCTTATATCTCCACCTATCATGCAATCTCCAAATTGGAAATTTCCTTTTGAGCTCATGTGTGATGAAAGTGACTTCGCTGTAAGAGCAATCTTAGGACAACGGTGTGAGAAAACTCCATTTGTCATTGCTTATGCAAGCAAATCTTTAAATGATGCACAAATAAACTACACCACCACTAAGAAAGAGCTGCTTGCTATTGTCTTTGCCTTAGAGAAATTCAGGTCTTATCTCTTAGGATCACCTATCATTGTCTTCACTGACCATTCATCCCTAAAATACATATTCCAAAAACAAGATGCCAAGGCTAGATTGATTAGGTGGGTCCTTCTTCTTCAAGAGTTCGATTTAACCATTAAGGATAAAAAGGGTGTTGAAAATGTTGTAGCTGATAACCTCTCTAGGAAGGAATTCAAATACAACTCACACCACCTCTCTGTGTCTGATTCATTTCCCGATGAGCACCTCTATTCAGTGAGTGATTGCCCTTGGTATGCTGACATAGCAAACCATTTAGTGACGGGTGACATTCCAAAATTCATGGGGACCCAAGATAAGAGGAAATTCCTTTATGATGTCAAACACTATGTGTTTGATGATCCTTACCCCTTCAAGTTCTGTCCTGATCAAATCCTCAGGAGATGTGTTCCCGAGTCTGAACGAGAGTCCATTCTAAAATTTTGTCATGGAGAGGCATGTGGATTCCACTTTTCTACAAAGAAAACCACTGCAAAGGTCCTCCAAAGTGGTTTTTACTGGCCGAACCTCACTAATGATTCCTTCCAATACTGCAAATGTAGTCCTCAGTGTTAGCAATTAGGATCCATTTCCAAAAGAAATAAAATGCCCCTCACTCCCATTCTAGTCGTCGAAATCTTTGATTATTGGGGAATTGATTTCATGGGACCCTTTCCAAACTCTAAGGGATACCTCTACATCCTCTTATCTATTGATTACGTCTCAAAATGGGTTGAGGCAATTCCCACCAAGACTAATGATCATCAAGTTGTGATCCAATTCCTAAAAGAGCATATCTTTTCGAGATTTGGAATTCTGAGGGCTATAATCAGTGATCGTGGAACCCATTTCTCTAATCGCCCATTCTCTTCACTCATGTCTAAGTATGGAATTTCTCATAAATTTTCCACTACATACCATCCTCAAACCAATGGTCAAGATGAGTTAGAAAATAGGGAGATTAAGCAAATTCTTGAAAAAACTGTCAACCCCTCTAGGAAAGATTGGTCTGAGAAACTCTTGGATTCCCTTTGGGAATATCGTACAGCATTCAAAACCATCCTAGGAATGTCACCATATAGGTTGGTTTATGGAAAATCATGTCATTTACCTGTTGAAATTGAACATAAGGCATTTTGGGCAATCAAAAAAATGAATTTCGACAATTATTTAGCCGAAGAAAAGAGGAAATTAGATCTTAATGAACTTGAGGAACTTAGGATGGAGGCTTATGAAAATTCAAGGATAAATAAAGCTATAGTTCAAGCTTACCAATCTAGGAATATCAAAGTCAAAAAATTTGAACTGGAAAAACCGGTGCTCTTGTATAGTTCAAAACTTAATTTACACCCGGGAAAGTTAAGGTCCAGATAGTCAGGTCCATTCATAGTGCATCATGTGTACCCCCATGGGGCAGTAGAGATTCAGGATCCCACAAGTGTTAACATTTTTAAGGTCAATGTTCATAGGTTAAAACCATTCATTGAATCATTCAATAAATAGGAAATAGAGGTAGAGTTAACAGAGCCAACCTATGAACCAGAAAAAATTGATAGATTTAGGATCCTTGTCGGGCTAACGACGTTAAACAAAAGCGCTGCACGGGAGGCAACCTGTGGTCTTCATGTTTCTAATCTTTTTGAATCATCATTATTCTCTCTTCTTCTTCATTTTGTTATTTAAAAAAATATATAGACTGTTGACATGTTCTTCTTTTATGAGTAAGGATGGGTATAAAAGGGGAGCACCGTATTCATCCGTGTCACACGGTGTGATCCCTGAGTAATACCTTACCCAGAAAATATAAAGAAGACAATGTATCATCAGTTTATTTTATTTTATTTTATATTTTTGTTAGTATTTTGAAAAAAATAGATTGTTGACCTGTTCTTCTTTTATGAGTAAAGATGGGTATGAAAGGGGAGCACCGTATTCAATCGTGTCATGCAGTGTGATCCCTGAGTAATACCTTACCCAAAAAATATAAAGAAGACAATGTATCATCAGTTTAATTTATTATATTTTTTTGTAGGTATTTAAAAAAGTAGATTGTTGACCTGTTCTTCTTTTATGAGTAAAGATGGGTATGAAAGGGGAGGACCGTATTCATCTGTGTCATGTGGTGTGATCCCTGAGTAATACCTTACCCAGAAAATTTAGAGAAGACAATGTATCATCATTTTATGTTATTTTTATGTTTTTTTATGTTAAAAAATATACCAAAAGAATATTTATATAAAATAAAATTAAAGGCATGTCATAGGTCATTGGGAAAAGATGGTCACAACCGTCCAATCCATTGGGAGACAAACCTGAACTGAAGGGAGACATGGGAATGCATTTTGAACATCAACCACCAGGTGACTTCATTCCATAATTTTCATTTTCAATATCTTCGTTGAACTTATATCCTACCCCTTCTATGTTTCAATTCTTTAAACACTGGGGACAATGTTATTCTAAGTTGGGGGGGAGATGAAAATCTATGGAAATAAAAATGTCATTAACCCTGAATATGATAAAACACATTCCAAACTCTGAAATTGGATATCAAATAATTTTGCATGCCTTGATTCTGATTTTAATGCAAGTTTATGTTCATGTGCATAGATATTGGAAAGTGAGGTTGTCCGATGTGATTTTTCACTGTTATATTTTAATACATTTAATAAAAAAACACAATGCACATCCTCTAGATTTTGGGGTCTTAGTTTGAGTTCTTGGGGTCCCATAATAAATAGCATAGGATTGGCGATCATTTTAATTTTAACATGAGTATTCAAAAAAATCAATTTCGCGTAGAGCAATGAATTCTCCTAATGTGTGGCTTTCGACACTTGGGGATCGTGACTCCATAGTTTTCTGGCCCAGAGTTGGTAATTTTATCTCTATTTGTGGTAATTTGAATTTTTTTTGATTGAGTTCACTCGAGATGATGCCCGAGTATGTGAGCTTCACTTGGTTCCCTAAGGACTTTGAGCCTAGGAGTCATCGGCAAAGTCTTGCTACATGGGTTGACTCGATTGAGTTCAATTTCAATTACCATGGCAAAATTGAAAAAAAAAACAAAAAATAAAGAAAATAAAAAATGAGTTCTCATATTATTATTAAAATTTGATTGCTCCAAGCGCTTCCATCTTTTCTCCCTCGAATGAAAATGAACCCCCAGGTTTATTGTGACACACAACACTTCATCATGCTTAATTGAATTTGGATGAAAAATGGAAATGAATTTGAATAAAGGAATGGGATTGGGCTTGAGATACGCTTATGGACATAGCTTGTTTTAAATGATTTTGATGGGTTTCTAATTGTTTGGTATTGATCTTTGGGTGAGAAATGTGTATTAAAATGTTTTTGGAAAAGGTCATTTGAATTTCATTTTTGTGAGATATATTTTGCTCGGGACTAGAAAAACTCAAGTTGGGGTGTGTGATTAGCCAATAAAAACACATATTTTGATTACATTTTAAGGGTATTAAATGTTAATTTTTGATCTTATGGGCCTGAGTTAGTGTATTTTAATTTTGAACATCAATTCTCATCATTTGTGCACTTCATGCCTAATATGCACCAATTTAGGCCCAATGTTTCATCTGATTTAAAAGAATGTAATTATAAATATTTTAAGTTTATATTTTTTGAAATGGATATAAACTTATATATGAACATTTTTCATTCAGGGATCAATGGAGGATTCATAAAGGATGATGAGGATTTTTGGCGAAGAAAGGAAACAATTCTGGAGAAGGCAGATTGGATATCATACCACTGATCGGACTGTGGGGACCACAATACAATCCCAATGAAGCCTAATATTTATAGGAGACTAGAAGTCATATATGGAAACAAATCATTCTTCTGGAGATAGTGCTAATTCGTTCTCAATGGTGGTGATTAAGGAGTCCCAAATTGAAGATTTAATTTTGGGCCAGATTCTGCATCCCAGAAAAATAGACCGCTATTACAATCATATCTCCCGAACCACAAAGTATTTTGGGCTGCAATTTTACATACTGTTAGGGTACATCTGGGGCTTCATTTACGTCTTGTAGGGACCACTCAAATTCTGCATTCTAGAAGGTCTGTTAGGCACGTCTTTCCAGTGGATGCAAGCTGGCTGCAACATCGGGGCAAGAAGTTGAAAAGTTTCTCATCATTAATGTTCCACCCACCTTTCCTCAACATAATTAATTAAAGGCACATGGGATGTTGGGGACTCAGCCAAGGCTTCATTTCTTCCTATTTAAGGTAGTAGTGGTGGTGGATTCAGGGATCTTGGTGCTTTCTTTTCATTGTAATGTTATTGTGTCAATTTTCCTTTGTAATGTTCTTCCCTCTCATGAAAGTTATTCGAATCACCTTAGTCTTCAATAAAAGGTCTTCTTCTTCTCTTATTCTGTTCTTCTTGATATCACCTTGATACTGTTGCCTCAAGGTGTGAAATTTTTCACACAAACCTTGTGATTTTGTTCACACAACGGTGGAGTGATCGTTATTTTTGTTGTTTTTACTTCTTCAATTCCACCCTCATAAGTCTACTTTCTACTTCCATTGAGAACTTGTCATCAATTGAGGGATAGCTCTTTTATTGGTCGATCCAAGGGAGTTGCAAGGGGATGGATTGAATGTTATTTCTCAATCCCTAAATGCTATTAATTTCTTTTAATTGAGTTTCTTTCATTCAATGATTTTTATTCTTCCTCTTCCTTATTGAATTTATTCACCCCACTTTGATGTGCTAATTACATCCTTTACCTTGGAGTTCTCATGAAAAAAATCCTACAAGTGTATAGGTGATTATAATGTGTTTTGAAGTTGTTTAATTAGTAAGTGATGAGGTTAGTTTGAATTCATTGCATGAATCCTTCTCGAGTTAATGAAATTAAAATCGTAAAAAAAGGAATTCATTCAATCCACCAGAAGCAATAACCTAGGATCAACTCATTTTCTCATAATTTGAACTCACATAGATCTTTTAGTGCTCTTTCAAAACAATCTAAAATCAACCCAAGTTGGCCACTCATAGCCAAAAATCCATCTATTTTTATTGAGTGTATAAATGTTCTTCTTAGGTCTCTGAGGATTCGACAACCCAAGCTACACTACAAGCGACCGCTTGACCCTTAAAACTTGGGTAATTTTGGGAGCAACCAAAAATTTAATGTTAAAATGATACTTTTCCAAAGAAATGTTTTGAAGTATTATAAATTTCTAACATAATAAATTAAATTGGGAACTTTTAAATCAAATATAATGATTTTATGCATAGTCAAATATATTATAATTCATTTAATTAGAAATGGATATAAAATTATATTAGTAAAACTTCATGTCTAAAAATAATTTCACCCACAAGAATAATTTTCTATATATATTTTATTTTTTTAAGTTTAATGCTAAATTGATAAATTAAAAAAATCATGGTATATAACTTCAATATTTTGATTCATCAAATAAATATTTTGTAATGTGGTTCATTGTGAAATTTTGTTAAAAAAAATAACTTTGATGGTATATATTTAAACAAGGTTAAATGGTGTAGAAACCACTAATATAGTGGCATGAATTTATAATAATTAAAATGAAATTTAGGAATTATTAATTTCATTCGTTCGTTATTTGAGGAATATAATAAATTACTTACAAATATTTATTCACTAAATAAACATAACTCCCTAGTGAATTAATCTTTTTCCATCACCTAATATATGATTTTAGTGTAACGTCCCTCATTTACACATATAAAAGGAGCTCCCCGCTACCCCTTACAACCCAAAATATTAATTATAAAATATATATAATACATTAACGTTTTACATCTCTTAAATTATTATAAGCCATTAGGTAGCTTCTTTCTTCATGATGGAATCCGAAAAAATTCATTCTTATGGAACCCATGTCAAGGATGAGGGAATTTATAAATTAAGGGTCTAAGTTATTCTCTTAGATTTTAAAACAATTCAATAAAATTTCTTCCAAACCACATCCTCTATTTTAATGATATGATATTAACATAATATTTAATCTGATAAAATTATAATTATATTATATATCTTTGAATTCTTACTCATTCACTAGTATAAAATGTTACAGTTTTCGTCAATTCAACCACCAAAATGGATTATGCAATACCAACATCATAAAATTTCCATCATGATTAAGTATTAAGACAATTATAATGATAATAAATGATATTAATGATTAATATAAGTCATGAATATTGTTGTATAAGGATGATAAAAAAATGAATCTCATTTAAATTATTAAAACTAGTAAATTACCCGAAACATGGTCCTATGGGCTTCCATAATAACAATTAATACAAATAAATTCTATAAAGTGATTATAAGATTCATATATTTCAGTATATATATTTTTTCCCTTTAAATAATACTAAGTTCCATATCATTATTCACAGTAAATAAAATGATGGTCATGATACAATAGTAAATTAAAATATTTATCTTTAAAATATCACAATAATAACAATTAATATATATTTATAGGATATAAAATATTAAAATTATTTAAATAAAAAATTACTATGTAATAATATTAGAAACACTTAATGTTTAATAATGCCTTTTCAAAAAAAAATGTAAACGCCATATTATTTGTATCTATTAAACATTAAAAATATAATTTTTAGAAATAGAAAGAGAAAAAATTATATTTATTTTTTAATATAGAATATAAAATTTCATAAAGTATTAATTTCTTATAATTTTCTAAAAATATTGACTTTTAGTTAGAAATATGGTTTATTTTGAAAAATATAATATTTATGACATTATCAACATGTAAGATTTACCTAGAAGGTATTAAAATCCTAAATATTATAAAATATGAAATTAAATAAATAAATTATTAATTTAAAAATTTTATTTGAACTTAGAAAACTTATTCTATATATTTTTAGCTAATGTAAATGAATATATTAATAAATAAAAATATTTTATATCATTTATTTTAATTAATTTTTATTTTTGTAAAATAAGGTTGTGGAATAATTTTTTTCAAATATCATTAAAATTATATTAAAATAATTAATTTAGGTAATAAAAAATTGATGAATTTTTTAATTTTAACATAATCATATATTTTATGCTGAAAATTTTCATTATTTCAAAAACTGTTTATAAGAGATTTGAATGTTTATCTATAAATTCACATTTCATAGTCATAGTATTACTAATTGAATATTTTAATATCAGATATATGAGTTTAATAATCAAACTATTCTATGAGATCAATTATAAATGAGATAATTTTAATTATTTAACCTTATTAAAAATAAATTTTAACTATGTGAAAGAACACATGGGTAAAATGAAAAAGTGAAAGTAAAATCCCATAAATCACTCAATATTTTCCCCAACGTGATTGAATGGTAGTAATTTCAGATATGTAATTTTACATACTCCATAATTAATAATTATGTGAATATTTTACCATTTAATAGAATAATAAAATAATTAAATAATTGAATTTGTTTCCAAAACAACCCATCCAATCACTTACAAAAGGTCATACATACAACCCCTCATTAATGAACAGTCTGTTCAAATTCATAGGAGAAATTATCATCTTCTTTCATACCATAACCCTATCCCATTAATATAATAATTGTAGAACAATTAATTATCCTAATATATTTATTTCTGAGGATAATTTCAAGAAAAGTAAAAAGTTCATGTCATGAGTATAAATCTTAACTTAGTTGTTTTTTTTATTTTTTTCTCTTCCTAATTTTCCCTATAATTGGTAATATAATTAATTTAGTATCATATATTTTATAAAATGAAATTATATTAATTTCACAGAAATTATTCATTTATTCCACATCATCCACAATGAAAAAACCCCCATAGATCATGCATATATGGGGATTATTGCCTCCACGACACGATGTAGTTAATTTTTCATCACCATCTCTTTGATATTGTATTGATGAATCATAATTTTTTTATTTAATTTATAAAATTATTAAATTAATACATTTTTTCAAATACATTCATTATTTACATTTATTAATTCATGGGGTCTTTAATTATGCCTATGTCATACTACCAAATCCATGAATGACATGTCTTATTTCACTTCACAATCTATCATGGTTAGACCTAAAATTGTTATTAATGAACTAATATGATTTCTATAAAATTAATACAATTCTTAGGTGATTAATTTCCATATCTCATCACTCCCTCCAATTTAGAAATATGTTTTCTTATCATGTGAATGTGTAGACTACCACCATAGTGAATGAAAAATATCAATTTTAATCATTACAAATTATAAAAGGTTATATGAAATAATATAATGAATATATATGAAATATATTACATGTATAACAATATAAATTATTTTAATAATTTTATGTAATAACAATTTATTACACATTATATAATTAGGAAAACTTTTGTTTTTATTGGTTAACCACCTACTTAAGCAATGTATTAATTTTAATATAGTGAATGGATAAAGAATTTTATATACTGTTAATGACATGTAATAATAATTTATTAAATATTTTTTTATATTTACGGATTTATAACATAAATATAAAATGATTTTAATAATAAATCATCACCATTCATTAAAATCATAAAATAAAAGTTTTCTACAGTATATAGTCATTATTAAAACTCTCATGGTTTGAAAGTAGAACATTATAAATAATCGTGGAATATATGTTAAAAATTATATTTAATATAGTAACTATTAAATTTAAATCAAATATCAAGTATCAATATAAATATTACATATATTGTGTAAGATATTTAAGACTGTTAACAACCGATGATAAAAATAAGCTAAAATGTATAATTATATTCATAGTTAAAAATTATTAATAAACTATATAAAAGGTTTATAGAGATTAATTTGGTTATATAATATCTGATGAATATTTTTATGGTATTTTTTTATAGTAGAGTGTGATCATATATGTGTTGAAATAAGGTAAGGGATTTTTGTCTCAAAACTCTCTTCATTGAGACATGTTTTACTTTATACACTAAATTACCTTTATATAGTGGATATACAGCCCAATTATTATTTTATCATGAAATATATTTTCTTCATTTTATTTGGGGTTAATTTTGAAGCTCATTATCTCTCATGTGTATTGATTAAAATATTTCTCAAGTTGAAATTTTTTCTTGACTCAAATCATTTTTACCATGAGTCATGATATCTCTTTAAGAATTTAATCTTGAAAAACACTTTTCTAACCATTTTATATTAAAATGGTAGATTTTATTCTTCATTTTTAATGTTACTTCTCACTAAAAATATCATCCCCTTTTGTTAAATTATAACCCCCTAAGATTTTAAGAAATATATTTTTTGAATAAATTAAATATCTTTTATAGTATTTATTACAAAAAGTTGTAAATTTTAATGAACCATGAAAAACTATTAAAATTTTTCTTTAAACATTATTTTCCCCTATACATTAAATTTTTTATCATGAATAGGACTAATTAAATTTTATATATTATTTATTTTGACCTTAGTTTGATTTTTTTCAATAATTCTATATTTGTTGATGAGTGAAGTAGTGGTACTCCGAAAAATATTACAGAATCCTGTAAGGGTAGTGGATGCCATACTTGAACCATTATCCATGTTAAAAATATGGTTATTGATTTGATTGGTATTAATGTCAATGAAATTTGTCAATAAGGACACATTTTCTACTATAAGGAAGAAGAATAATTGGATGTATTCCATAAACATTATTTTTAAACTTATTATTATATTTTGGCTAAGGAAGGTGTTATTGGAATATTTTATTTTTTAAGTTACTCAAAAAATCATAGAAAAAAATTTCCCCCCATGTGTTAACTAAAAACCAAACATTTCGGAGATGGACCTCATCCACATGGGGGAATTAATCCATGCACCCCACCTTGAGGCATAAGTGTTGGGTGGTCTAAGTATAAAGACCCAAGTTACGTGTTCTCAGAGGTGGGGATGGGATAGTGTGTTGGGACCATAAGATTGTGATGGGCCTTCACATTTGAGGCATTACCCCTAAATCATGGGTGCAGTGTGTAGAGGGTGATTATCCCCCATTTTAAGCTAAAATGGTGATTGCATGTTGATTTTATTATAAGTTCGGGTGATGTCACTCTAGAAAATCGACGTGGGACAACTGGAGAGTGCATAAAATTCCTTCATTGTCTAAAATTCCGAAATAATGTGATTCACATTATATGAGTGATATCCACCATTTTTTAAATCTCACAGTGTATATTTGAATAAGGAATTATTTATCAACCTTCAAACACCCTAGGATCATCCCCATGAGCTCCAGATACGTAACCATACCCATTCAACTTGTCAAAGGATTCAGAAAAGATAGAATGAACCGAAGTAATGAATGAGACACCATCTTGTATGCATGTTGACTTTCTAAATAATATAGGATACTGAAAAAAAATAACTTTCATAAGAACTAGATATAACTGTATGATGTCATTTCATGATGAAATTAAGATAATGTGATTGAATGGTGATGATCAATGAGCCATCAGGAGACCATTTGACGTCACACAATAGCATGCATACAATCGCGATTACATTGAATGATGATAATGGATCATGTGATAGTAGGGAGAAAATCATGATGTTGCAACATTATGAAAAATGTTTCTTTGATTGTAATAAGGCTCTATATTTTTTAGGTATTACTGTTTCTATTTCTTTTCAAGAGGATGTCTATAAAGGAATCACATGATCAACAATGCGATCATACAAAAAAGAATTTGTCACATGATCAATAATTCATTTCATGGGGTTTCCAAAACATAAATCTATTCAAAATTCATGATATATGCTGAGATCCTGGGGAATTTAATGAGTCCACGACATGCCTTAAAAATCATAGTAACACTTCCTTTATAAATTGTGGCCCAACCAAGATATGGAGTTTCATCCCTTTCTTAAAATGAGGTAGATAAAGATATATATATATATATATATAACGTATCAGATAGTGGAGGATTCTTCATAATTAATTAACATAAAGGAAGAAGAAAACCCATGTGATTCAATAATGTATAGGAGCATCTCTAGATCCATATAATTTTATTAAATGATATGAGGAGAGAGTGTGGAGAAACACCGTGTCATATGATATCGATCCTAGTAGTATAATTCTTTTCATGATAAAGGTACCATAGATAATAGATATCTTGTGAAGATAAATCAATGAGCTATACTGGTCTTAGGGATATTTTGAGATAAGAACTCACAGACAACCATCTTGGTTCTGTTAAGAAAAGGAGTAGACATCATGGGAACAACCTATTCCATGTGATGGGTTTTGATGAAACTTGTGGACAAGAATTATTTTATTCCAAAGGGATCTCATGATAACTACTTATTGTTTATGTGAAATAGTAACTAAAAAATAGTCTCTCCTGGCCATGCATGCTTTGATCAGGCAAATATTGTAATAGAATCACATGATGTCTACTAGATTTATTGAAGGAGTATTGATTCTCATGGAAGATATTGAATAGAAAAATGGTGTATTTCAAGACTCATTTTTGAAATTTTGATCGCACAACCTCTCACTGAAAAAACACATCAGATGATGAAGTGTTTTATTGCATTGAGTGGACCAATTTTTCATGAAACATTGAGGGTGAAAATATTTTATGAAATAAAACATAAAATAAATATCACTTATCATGAGAGTTGATAATATGTGTAGTGTGATTCTATGGTGTTATAGATTTGTATGTTGTAACCTCTTTTCATGAGAGTTGATAATATGTGATTGGGGTGTCTAATCAACCAAAATTAAGAGTAGACTCATATTATGATTGAAACTCATATAAATATTTTGTTCCTATTTAAATTACATTTATCGTATTCTGGAAAGGTCAATTAAATTACAAGACATGATTGCATCCTAATAGGTCAATATAGGTTAATTTAAATTAAAATAAAACATTTAAACCCCACCATTGATTAAGACACCTCCCCTCTTCTCAATGGTTAAAAATATCCATGGAAACATCGATTTTTATTAAAGGGAACCTTCCCTTTTGCATGATCCACTATGTACTGAATATAAATAATCTAAATTTTGTCAATAGTAGAGGTGTCCCTACTATCAAGACCCCCTCCCCACAAAACATACCCCTCCTGGGATGGCAATGTGAGAGAGGAGATAATGACCCCTGAGTCCCGCCTCTAGAAGGCCCCGAGTTGGAGACTAGCACCAATGGAATAGTAACACAGAAAATGGGAGGCATTTCTTTATAAGAGAAGACATGTAGAAGATAGAGATAAGATAGACAGCAATCAAATCCATCTCAGACTGAAATATAAACAAAAACCCCATTACACATATAAAATATCATGCATAAGTACTACAACTAAAAGGGGAAACTGAAATTACCCAAAATAAAGTAAAACAATAGTAACCACAAGCCCGAACATCTCCTGCAACCCCAAGCTAGTAAACACCAGCCTGACCTCCAACTTCTCCATGTGACCTAAAAACAGTTTATATATACATAGGGTGAGTATAACAGTATACTCAATAGGATCCTCCCCGAAGCCTCTCATGTAAAAGTAAAGAAATCATGCTAAAGCACAATGAACAACAAGTGAAACTAAATCGTTTACCAAACAGGTATACTGAGTTCCAAACTTCACCATGGCTACTCTCACCAAGTAACGCATACAAGAATATATCATATAATAAAGAATATCAAGGGTACTCCACTACTACTTACCCACTGGTTTTCCACTTTTCCCCAATGTGGCACATCCTGAGCATCCCTCTCCAAAAAGGCTTGCCCGCAGACACCTAGGCGAAGCACCACAGTATGCACCTCGTGCAACAAAACCACCACGTCCACACACCAAAGTAACCATGTAGTTTTTGGGAGCCACCACAGCTCACATAATGTGTATCATACATCAAGTATTATACCTCAAGCCATTACATCCCATACACTGAGTAAGGATCCTCAAGCCATCACAACCTATACACATCAAACCTATAGTAGTCTATAGATAACTATATCCAAAATATATGTGTGTGAATAACCACAATCCATTACATCCCTCTACATACATATATGCGTAAAACTAAACTATGTTCCTACCAACACAAGTTACTAACAAGAAAAGAGAGTGGGGCCAAAGGGGGTATTCAGCCATCCATCCCCCCACCGGAATGTTTGGGAAACACCCCCCACGGCTCAGAATCCCCGGGGTGTTAGTTGCCCTTACTGACTGGGTGCAGTAGCATATAGAATCATAAAAAGTACAGCATATATTATATCTCAAAACTACACTATGGGCATAACCTAGTCCTAGACACAACTACAGGTAACGTCTCTCAGACTCTGGGCTACTGTTTCTAAGACTAGGTATCCTATAAGCATACAACCATTTAAAGAGATTTAATATATTACTTCGTTTCCTTTTTATCATTTCCACTTTATGTTAATTAATTATCTAAACATTAATTAACCATGAACCAGTCCACATTAAATTTCATTAGCATCACACCCAAAGTCAAGGGTTCCTTCAAAATTACAACCTCATTATTTTGTACCAGCAAACTCTATCCCCATGGGTTAACACCATTTATTAAATTATTCATAACATAATTACTTTTCCACATTCTCATTCATTCTATTAAATCATTCTATGCTACTAAACACAAGGGGGCTCAACACGGTGAGTATATATACTACCTGTCGAGTCTTTTCCGCTTATAGAAATAGCATATACCCATCCTTCCTTGAGAAGCTAAACACGAAAAGCATTTGGCATAGCCCATGTGTCTTCACCTCTTTCGAAAGAAGGGTAAGTAAGACCATCTGCCTTTTGCAGTGGGAAGAAGTAAAGTAGATAAACAACCAAAAAATATCAAGCATCTGACAACCACATCCATCCCATTCCATCATCCCTTGTCTCCTCCCTGACACCCACATGCATAAACCGATGCATCTCGCCACTCTAGGCGCCAACTGCTGCCACAAACAAAAGGGCCTATGTGCCTCCACATATCACTACAACCATCCATGCTCACATTAAAACACAAGAAGAAATAAAACAAACATCTTCACAATTGGTCACTTGGCCCTTAAACAAACAAGAGGGTAACTCAAAACCCTACAACCAATTATCATTCAACAATTTCCATTTCTTTAGTCTATCGTGGATTAACCGATTTATTATTGGTTGGTTCCAAATTCGAGAAACCTAACCAATAAGTTACCACAAATAAATAAACATTATTACTGCACTAATTCGATTAACATAAAATTACAACAATAACCAAATTCATTTTCATTTCTCTTTATATTTTACCAACAATTATCAAATAATCCCAGTTTACGTTCTTTACCGATTTCCATCTAGAACAAACAGCTAAGCAAAGCAAGCATAGATATCACCCTATCTAGAAAAACAAGATGCAATAACATACGATCGATATCAATGTATTTATCCTGTTAAATTATTTATTATGTCAATTCCATAGTCATCCAGTGGGATTAAACATGCTAACAATACAGTTTCATGTAAAAGAAAAGAGAAGTAATGAATCCCCTACCTCAAACAGTTCCTCACATTCTTTATCCACACAACGGGTCACGATCCTCCTCTCGCACAACTGAATCCACCCGAGGATGCCACGATACAACCCCACCAACCAAAACCCAAGAAAAACCCCATTAGAAGCATAGATATTTCATGCTATAACATGGAAAGGAGAAACATGAGAAGATGATTCCCAAAGGAACGACGATAAAACATACCTTATATTGAAGATTGATCGATACAGCTTGGTTGCATCAAAATAGAGCGGAACCAATACGAGGAGTAAAGTTTGATTGTGAAACTCCTACAGGAAGGATTGAATGGTTCTATCATCTCATATGAGATAACAAAGAGGAAGAAGAAGGAAGGAATATATCTTGTCCCTTATGAATATTTAATGGGGCGACGGTTTAAGATACACTTAATTTACCATTAAAAGAGGATCACATTAAACCATGTAGTTTGACAAAGTAAAAACATCCCGAGCCATAGGAATAATTAATATGGGAGTTATGGCCTTTGAATCAGCCTTAGAGTCCTTAAAATGAGGCTTTAAATGTATTTTACATTAAAGGAAATGTCAAAGGGGTGAAACTGTAGGAAGCTGGAAACACTGTTCACATACTCAAAAATTTGGAAAAGGAACGAAAATGTCATCATTAGACCTCACCATTAAAGGTTACCATTAGACCTCACCGTTAGAGGTTACCGATAGACCTCACCGCTAGAACTGTTCACTGAACCTCACCGATAGAACTGTTCACAAAACCTCGCCGATAGAACACTGTTCACTGAACCTCACCGATAGAACACTATTCACTGAACATCACCTATAGAACAATGTTCAGTTAACCTCACCGATAGAACACTGTTAACTGAACATCACCGATAGAACTGTTCACTGAACCTCACCGATAGAACACTGTTCACTGAACCTCACCGATAGAACATAGTTCACTGAACCTCACCGATAGAACATTGAACACTAAACCTCACCGATAGAACTATTCAATGAACCTCACCAATAGAACACTATTCACTGAACCTCAGCAATAGAACACTGTTCACGGAACCACACTGATAGAACACTATTCACTGAAACTAACTGATAGAACACTGTTCACTGAACCTCACCAATAGAACACTATTCACTGAACCTCACCTATAGAACACTATTCACTGAACCTCACTGATAGAACTGTTCACTGATCCTCACTGATAGAACAATGTTCACTGAACCTCACCGATAGAACATTGTTAAACCAACGTTATAGGTTACCGATAGAGGTTACTGATAGAGGTTACCGATAGAGGTTACCGATAGAGATTACTGATAGAACTTTTCACCAATGGAACTGTTCACAGAATTGGAAATTTGGAAAAGGAAAGAGTGGTTACCATTAGAGGTTATCGATAGAACTGTTCACTGATGGAACTGTTCATAGAATTGGAAATTTGTAAAAGGAAAGAGAGGTTACAATTAGAGGCCACTAATAAAACTGTTCGCTGATGGAACTGTTCATAGAATTGGAAATTTTGAAAAGGAAAGAGAGGTTACAATTAGAGGTTACCAAAAGAACTGTTCACTTATGGAACTGTTCAGAGAATTGGAAATTTGGTGAACATTATTGGGGATAAGTCACATTGACCTCCTCGAACACCTCAAACACCATATTTTCACAAAGTAATGGACCAGAGAAGTCCAGGACATTACATCAGATACCTCTCAAAATATTCTTGTCCTCGAAAATTCAAAACCCACCTAAAGTGAAAAAAAGAAACAGGGTCCGAACAACCACCCATCGAGATACCTCTCAAAAGAGAGCAAGCCACAAAAAGCAACAAAATAAATTCATAAATAAAACATGAAATCTCTAACCACAAAGGGGACATTTTTACATGAAAAGAGTTAAAAATCAAATAACTCTGGGTACTGTGCATGTATTTGTGACTCACGTTCCTAGGTATTCTCCACCATTCCACCATGTCTCCACAAGAAATTAACCAAGGGAATAGAATGCCCACACAATACCTTCTCCTTGCGGTCTTGGATCTCCACTGTTCACTCCTCAAAGGTCGCATCATCATCAACATTGATCTCTCCCCAATGGATGATGTGAGAGTCATCATGAAGATAACGATGGAGGTGTGATACATGGAAAACATCATATATATGACTCATCTATGGGGGAAGTGCTAATCGATATGCCACAACTCCAACATGGGATAACACCTCGAAAGGCCCAACAAACAGCTGAGAAAGCTTTCTTCCATGTCCAAATCTTCACTGCCCACGATGGGGAGTCACCTTTAGAAACACATGATCCCCAACATTAAACTCCAAGTGTCTCCTCCATTGATCATCATATGATTTCTGATGATCTTTCACTTTCTTCATCCTCTCACGAATCACCTGGACTATCTTTGTTGTATTCTGCACTAGTTTTGGTCCAAGAATTGCTGACTCTCAGACCCCAGTCCAGCACAACGAAGAATGACATGGTCGACCAGATAAGGCTTCAAAAGGTTCCATACTAATGGTGCAGTGAAAACTATTATTGTAAGTGAACTCCACCAAGGGTAAGTGCCTTATCCATGATCCTCCAAAATCAAGAACACAAGAGCGTAACATGTCTTCCAGAGTCTGGATGGTTCGCTCTGTCTGACCATCTGTTTGAGGATGAAAAGCAGTGTTAAGGCATATTTGAGAATCAAAAAGCATGTTGGAGATATCTCTACACCTTGGAGGTAAAACGAGTATCTCGATAAAAAATTATCATCCTAGGGACTCCATGAAGTCTCACCACCACCTCCATATATTGCCTCGACAAAACTTCCACTGAGATTGACTCCTTGATTGCTATAAAGTGGGATGATTTTTTTAAACAATCCAATACCACCCAAATACCATCATGTCCCCCCTGAGCTTGAGGTAAACTAGTAACAACGTCCATTGAGATGTCCTCCCACTTCCACTGAGGAATCTCTAATGGCTGGAGAAGACCACCAGGAACACGATGTTTGGACTTCCCCTTCTGGTAGACCAAACATCGAGACACAAACTCTGCAACTGTATGCTTCATCCCAGGCCACCAAAAATGGCTCATCAAGGCTCGGAACATCTTTGTCACGTCAGGATGCACCGCTAAAGGTAAACTATGAAACTCTTTGAGAACCATCTTGTTCATTGTCAAAGGAATAAAAATCCTTCCGTGACACAACACTCGGTGTTGTTCATCCTCCGACCAACCATCAGGGGCCTCACCACAAACTACTCGGTCTCTATAGACATCCACCTCTAGATCTCCCAATTGGGACTCTTCCACCTTCTGCATCATGGATGATAGTACCTTCATCTTAAAAAGAAAACCCCTACCCCTAACTTCTCGCATATCAAGATGTAATGCTGGCAGTTCTTCCATTACTCTCTAGGAATCACTGGATTCACGCACAGCATCACTATGTGACTTTCAACTTAGTGAATCAGCTACAACATTCCCCTTTCTAGGTGTATACGATATTTTGAAGTCGTATTCCTACAAGAACTCCATCCACCTACATTGTCGTATGTTCAAGTCATGTTGGGAGAAAACATACCTCAAACTCTTATGATCAGTCAAAACTACAAAGCATTCACCAATGAGGTAATGACACCACAACTTCAGAGAAAAACCATGGCTGCCAGCTCAAGATCATGGGTGGCATAGTCGAGTTTATGGGGACGCAACTACCGAGACCCATAAGAAACAACTAACCTCTGCTGCATGAGAACATAGCCTAACCCCATATGTGAAGCATCATAGAAAACATCAAAATGAACTCCCTCAGCTAGAAGACAAATGACTGGGGCACTTAATAACTTCTCCTTTAGATACTCAAAAGCTTCCTCACACTGATTAGTCCATATGAATGCCTGATCCTTCCTGGTCAAAGCTATCAGAGGAGTCCCAACTCATGAAAAATTGGCTACGAACCTCATGTAGTAGCCTACGAGACCAAAAAAACATCACACCTATGAAACTGACTTGGGGGAAGCCCAAGACACAACGACTTCTATCTTCGATGGATCCATAGCTACTCCCTTTTGGGACACAACATGCCCCAAGAAATGGACATCTCGATCCCAAAACTCACACATAGACAACTTCTCAAACAACTGATGTTGACGAAGAACTCTCAAAACGGCAGGTAGATACATTGTATGGTCCTCTTCAGATGTGGAGTACATAAGGATTTCATCGATGAAAACTACCATGAACTTGTCTAGGAACTCACGGAACACAGCATTCATCAATCCCATGAATACAGCTAGAGCATTCATCATGCCAAAAGACATTACAATGAACTCATAATACTTATGATGACAACGAAAAGAAATCTTCGGGATATCCTCATCCTTCACACGCATCTAATGATATCCTGACCACAGGTTGATCTTTGAGAACCAACTTTCACCCTACAGTTGATTGAATAAATCATCAATCCTCATAAGAGAATAGATATTGTTTATTGTCACTTTGTTTAAGTGAAGATAATCGACACACAACTAAAAACTACCATCAGCCTTCTTTACGAACACAATTGGTGCACCCCATGGTGACACACTTGGCCGAACAAAACCTCACTATAACAGACCATCAAGATGTATACGTAGCTCTTGTAACTTAGAAGGGGGAATCCTATATGGAGACATAGAGATAAGAGATGCTCCTGGATATAGCTCAATCCCAAACTCGATCTCTCATCGAGGGGGTAATGCTACAACCGCTTCTGGATAGACATCATGGTACTCCTCTACGACCCTAGGAAATGCCAACTACTAAACCTATAAAGAACTCAGCATCATCTCAGCCATCATGGATGATGAGGATGGAACACGCCTATGACCCATTCGAGGTTCTTTCTCACCAACATACACCACTTGCTGTCTATCCGCACCAATGAAAGCGCCCTTCTTCCTGAAGTAATCCATGATAGCCTACACTGAATACAAACAATCCATGATGAGGATGACATAATATGGTTGTATTCATAAACATAGTAAATATCCCCAAGAGCGGTCTTGGCCCAACACTAGCTCACAATCTATACATACTTCAAACAAGTCAGCTCGACCTCCAACTAGCATAGTCAACACCAAGGGCACTGGAAGCCTCTCTACCTCAAGTCCCAAAGCATGGACAGGGGTAAGTGATATGCAAGAGTGTGTCGCTCCTGAATCAAACAAGGCATACACCAAGGTAGAACACTATAAAAGGGTACCTCTAACGATGTCTAGCTCGATTGGAGATGGAAATGAAAGAGCATGAAGCTGAGAACGACCTCCTCCACGACCTATCTGACCCTGATGAAGACCACCACCATGGATGCACTCTACTCTATGAGGATGGGGAGCATCATGGGGTTGTCCTCTGCCTGTCCCATCTACACTCTGCTAATCTAATGCTTCTGCAACCGGCTACTGTTGCCTTGGCTGGAACTATCTCAGTGGAGGAACCTGGAGCGTAGCGCTTGGTGCACGATGGCAGCTCTGAAAGGTCAGGCACTCCCGCCGCTAATAACCACGACCACCACAACAAAAAAAACACCTAATCCCTTTGCATAGGCCTGAGAGTTGATGCCTCTGGAGAAACGAGATGTGAGGGGCTAGGACCTACCCCCAACCAAATGAAAACTCTTCTACTCTGAAAACCGGGAACCCTGGACCACAGCTCTACTTCGTGAGGGATCATGAAGATTCCCCTCTTGTGATGATCCGGTCCGGGCCAAATTCCTCTAGACAAATTCTGCCCTCACCAGTACCTCAAGATATGTTTTCATAATAAATGGGGTGACCTAGCGCTGGATCTCTGGACGCAAAGCCTCTACAAAATGTCTCGCCCTGGCCTCCTCATCTGGCAACAGGTCCGAAGCATATTGTAAAAGGTTCCTGAAATGGATTCCAGAATCTCAAACACTGGAGCTCCCCCGTCGAAGGGTAAGAAGAACCTGGCGAATGGACACCTTTGCAGTTGAAGAAAGAAAATCAACTCTAAACCTGTCTCGGAACTCCTCCCATGAGATCGCTGACTCCTCACAATCCCCGAGGAACAAGAACCACTATTTCCTCGCTGCTCCATGCAGATTCGTCACAACCAAGGACACCCAATGATCCTTCCAAGCACGAATCAAACTGAAGCTGATCTCGAACTCCTCTAACCAGTATTCCATGACTGCATCTGAAACAGAGCACTCGTACTTCTGTATAATCTGGTGTTGAAACTCTCAGAGTGTCTTTTTTCAAGTGTCATCGTCCTCAACCTCTATCCTGTGGTGATCTGCTGGAACAGCCTGGTGGACATTTTCTGCAAAAACCTGACGAGGAGGTTAACCTGGAGCCATACCTATAAAATAACAAACTATTAGAGCTCTTAAACCTAGAATATGGAATACTCAACATTAATTAATTAATTATTTTCTTTTATTCATTTTAGGTTAACCTATCCAAAGGTCTACCCATTCAAACACAAGCACAAAGAAGAATGACGCATGATCCTTTCCTAGGTCCCTACCCAACAACAAGTATCACATTTTTTAGTAGACATAATAAACATAAAGGTCCATACATCAAATCATAGGGGGCCCTAAATTCCTATGTCTCAACCTGTCTCCAGTGTTTACCCCACATGCTAAACACGAATGACACAGTTACCCTACCAACCCTTGCAACCTCACCACTGCCTAACTCCAAACTCAATCCTATCCCTTGACCAAACCTCTGATACCACTCTATCATGACCCCCTCCCCACAAAGGGAACCCCTCCGGGGCTGGAAATTTGTGAAAGGAGATAATGTCCCCCGAGTCCGGCCTCCAGTAGGCCCCGAGTTAGCGACTTGCACCGAGGGAATAGTAACACACAAGTGGGAGGCATTTCCCTCTAAGAGAACACATGTAGAAGAGAGAGATAATATAGACACCAATAAACTCCAACTCAGACTGAAATATAAACGAAAACCCAATTACACATATGAAATGTCATTAAGATATACTAAAACTGAAAGGGGGAAACTGAAAGTACCCAAAAGAATGTAAAACAGTAGTAACCACAAGCCCAAACTACTCCTGCAACCCCAAGCTAGTAAACACCAGCCTGACCTCCAACCTGCTCCAAGTTACCTGAAAAATAGTTTATATATATATAGGGTGATTATAATAGTATACTCAGTAGGATCCTCCTGGAATCCTCTCATGAAAAATTAAAGAAGCATGCTAAAGCACAATGAACAACAAGTGAAACTAACTCATCACCTAAACAGGTATACTATGTTCCCAACCTCACCATGGCTACGTCACCAAGTAATGCATACAAGAATATATCATATAATAAAGAATATCAAGGGTACCCCGCTACTACTTCCCCACTGGTTTTCCGCTTTGCCCCAAAATTGCACGTCCTGAGCATCTCTCTCCAAAAAGGCTTGCCCGCAGATACTTGGGTGAAGCACCACAATATGTACCTCATGCAACAAAACCACCACACCCACACACCAATGTAACCGGGTAGTTTCTAGGAGCCACCAGAGCTTGCATAACGTTTATCACACATCGGGTATTATACCTCAAGCCATTACAACCCATACACCAAGTAAGTATCCTCATTCCATCATAGCCTATACACATCACACCTATATTAGTCCATAAAAACTATATCCAGAATATATTTGTGTGAATAACCACAAGCCATTAGAGCCCTCTAAACACGTATATGGGGAAAACTAACCAATGTTCCTACCAGCACAAGTAATTACTAAGATAAGAGAGCAGGGCCAAAGGGGGTATTCAGCCATCCATCCTCCCACTAGAATGTTTGGGAAAACACCCCCCAGGGCTTAGAATCCCCAGGGTGTTAGTTTCCCTTACTGACTGGGTGGAGTAGCATATAGAAACACAAAAAGTACATGATATATTTGTTGGAACCATGGGTTTATTTTCATGAATTGTAGTATGTTTTGTGTTTTTTGTCAATCCTCAGTGGATATTCAGAATATGTTCCAGTAAAGTGATCTTACAGTTCAAGAAGATAACAGTATTGAAGGTGGCACCGTTTTCTAGTGTTTGCCAGATTTTTGGACCTCAAAATTGACAAATGGGGACAAGTTTTTTTGGAAAAGGGACTTGCACATCGTGTAATTTAAGGAGAGGAAACTTGCGCCCCTAATGATTTTCAAGATCGGAACATCAAAATATGGAAAAGGGAAAAGGGGCGCTAATGTTTTGAAGTTGGTCGTGCAAGTGATTTGTGGGGGAAGAGACTTGCACACCGAGGGGAGACTTGCACACCATCGCGCATGGTGTCCAAATGCCTATAAGTATATGTCGACCCCTACTCATTCGATTCAAAGTTCAGACTTAGAGAAAATCAGATCTCCAGTCGCAAAGGTGTTGTGGTCGTGCAAGTGTTGGTGGGTCACGCAAGTTGAAGTTGCGCGATAGTTGTTAGCTGCACATCCAAGGTGTTTTGGGTGAGAAAGGGGTTGGGTCGCCCATGTTTGGAGTTGGTGAAGTGAGTGTCGCACAAGTGGTGGAGGTGTACTTGCGCTCTAGTTTGGACTTGCATGTCGATACTTGCGCGTCGTCTTGAAACTTGCCCGTCGGGCTTGGAGAAGCTCGCCAGGTGTGGTTGAAGTACGCCAGTCTTTCTAGGGCTGCTTGAAAGATGAAAGTTTGCATGATACCTTTGGGGAATAGTGAGATTAGTCTATGGATGGATGTTGAACTTAAATAGAGAATATAGATACAACAGAGGATGTATTCTTTATTGATGATGAAGAGACCTTCACATCTATAAAAAGAGTGGGACTTCACAAAAGGGAGTGAGCCAGGGGGAGTCTACAGGAGTGACCTGAGGGACGCAGTGAGCTATCCCTGAACTTTTGTAAAGGAAGTGAGCCTAGGACAGAGTGACTATTCCCAAACCTTTGTAATCAACAACTAGTGAAGAATAGTGGAATCTGGTACGACCGAAAACCTGTCGGCGTATGCTCCTTGGACGTAGCCCTTAGTGGTGAACCAAGTAAAAAGTTATGTGTCATCTCTTTCCATATAAATGTTTTATTTATTATCATATCCATCATACATGTTAAACTAGTATCTACCAATGTGGGAATATGATCCATCAGTTTAAAAGAAATATTTAACACCCTGATTCAACTCTCCCCTCTCAGGGTGTTCGGAGGTCCTTCAATAATATATCTCACAACCACACAATGGGAATGACCTAGTCTTAGACACAACTTTATCTATTGTCTCTCAGACTCCAGGCTATTACTTATAAGACTAGGTATCCTATAAGCATACAACCATTTAAAGAGCTTTAATAGATTACTTCATTCCATTTTTATCATTTTCACTTTACATTAATTAATTTTTTAAACATTAATTAACCATGAACCATTCCACAGTAATTTTTATTAACATCACACCCAAAGTCAATTGTTCCTTAAAAATTACAACCTCATAATTATGTTCCAGAAAACTATATCCCCATGGGTTAACACCATTTATTGAATTATTCATAAAATAATTACTTTTCCAAATTCCTAGGAAATCTAGAAAAACAATCTATGCTACTAAATACAAGGGGGATCAACACGGTGAGTGGATGTACTACCCATCGAGTCGTTGATGCTTATAGCAAGAGAATATACCCATCCTTCCTTGAGAAGCTAAACACGGAAAGAATGTGGAATACCGAACGTGTCTTTGCCTCTTTCGGAAGAAGGGTAAGTAAGACCATCTACCTTAAGCAGTGGGGAAAAGTAAAGTAGACAAACAACCAAAGAACATCAAGCATCCAACAACCACATCCATCTCATTCCATCATCCCTGGTGTCCTCCCTAACACCCACATGCATAAACCGATGCATCTCGCCACTCTAGGCGTCATCTTCTGCCACAACCAAAGGGTCATCTATACCTCCACATATCACCACAACCCTCCAGGCTCACATTAAAACACAAACAGCAGTAAAACAAACATCTTCACAATTGGGATCTTAGCACTTAAACAAACAAGAGGGTAACTAAGAACCCTACAAGCAATTATCTTTTAACAACCACCAGTTCTTTAGTCCATCTTGGATTAACCGATTTATTATTGGTTGGTTCCAAATTCAGGAAACTTAACCAGTAAGTTATCACAAATAAATAAACATGCTTACTGAACTAATTTGATTAACAACAAATTACAATAAGAACCAGATTCATTTTAATTCCTCTTTATCTTTATCCAACAATTATCAATTAATCTCGGTTTACATTTTTTACCAATTTCCATCAAGAACAAATAGGTAAGCAAAGAAAGCCGAGATATCACACTATCTAGCAAAAAAAGAGGCAATAACATACGATCGATATCAATTTATTTATTTGGTTAAATTATTTATTATGTTAATTCCATTTTCATCCTGTGGGATTAAACATGATAAAAATATAGTTGCACATAAAAGAAAAGAGAATCAATGAATCCCTTACCTCAAACAGTTCCTCACATTCTTTATCCACACAACGGGTCAGGATCCTCCTCTCACGACAACTACATCCACCCGAGGATGACACTGTACGACCGCACCAAAGAAACCCCAAGAAAAACCCCATTAGAAGCATACAGATTTCATTCTATAACATGGAAAGGAGAAACAAGAAATAATGATCCCCAAAGTACGATGATAAAACATACCTTATATCGAAGATTGATCGATACATCTTGGTTACCTCAAAACAGAGCAGAACCAATCTGAGGAGTAAAGTTTGATTATGCAACTCCTATCGGAGGGATTGAAAGGTTCCAGTATCTCATAGGCGAGAACAAAGAGGAAGAACAAGGGAGGAAGATATCTTGTCCCTTTTGAAGATTTAATGGGGAGACGGTTTAGGATACGCTTAATTTCCCATTAAAAGTGGACCGCATTAAACCACACGGTTTGACCTAGTAAAAACATACCGACCCATAGGAATAATTAATATAGGATTTATGGCCTTTGAATCATCCTTAGAGTCCTTACAACGAGGCTTTAAATGTATTTTACGTCAAAGGAAACGTCAAAGGGGAAAAATTGTAAGCAGTTGGAAATAATGTTAATATACACAAAAATTTGGAAAAGGAAAGAAAAGGTCAGTGTTAGACCTCACCGTCAGAGGTTACCGTTAGACAATACTGTTAGAGGTTACCGATAGACCTCACCATTAGAGGTTACCGATAAACCTCATCGTTAGAGGTTACCAATAGACCTCACTATTAGAATCGTTCACTGAACCTCATCGATAGAACTGTTCACAAAACCTCACCGATAGAATATTGTTCACTAAACCTCACCGATAGAACACTATTCACTGAACCTCACCGATAGAACATTGTTCACTAAACCTCATGGATAGAATACTATTCACTGAACCTCACCGATAGAACTGTTCACTGAACCTCACCGATAGAACACTGTTCACTGTACCTCACCGATAGAACACTGTTCACTGAACCTCAATGATAGACTGTTCACTGAACCTCACCGATAGAACACTGTTCACTAAGCCTCAACGATAGAAAACTATTCATTTAACCTCACCGATAGAACAATGTTCACTTACCCTCGCCGATGGAACACTCTTCACTGAACCTCACCGATAAAACACTCTTCACTGAACCTCACCGATAGAACACTGTTCACTGAACCTCACCGATAGAACATTATTCGTTGAACCTCACCGATAGAACATTGTTCATTGAACCTCACCGATAGAACATTGTTCACCTACCGTTATAGGTTACCGATAGAGGTTACTGATAGAGGTTTCCAATAAGGGTTACTGATAGATGTTATAGATAGAGATCACCGATAGAACTGTTCCCAGAATTGGAAATTTGGAAAAGGAAAGAGAGGTTACCGTTAGAGGTTACCGATAGAACTATTCACTGATGGAACTGTTCACAGAATTGGAAATTTTGAAAAGGAAAGAGATGTTACCGTTAGAGGTTACCAATAGAACTGTTCACTGATGGAACTGTTTACTGAATTGTAAATTTGGCAAAGGAAAGAGAGGTTACCGTTAGAGGTAATCGATAGAACTATTCACTGATGGAATTGTTCATAGAATTTAAAATTTGGAAAAAATTATTGGGGATAAGTCACCTTGACCTCCCGGAACACCCGAAACACTATATCTTCACAATGTAATGGATTGGAGAGGTTCATGCCATTACACCTACATTAAATGAAATGAACTATCATAGTTAGAAGAATTTTCTTTTTCTTAATATTTTATCTACTAAGATTTATGATAACTATTTAGAAAATAAATTATTCCCACATATTAATGAATTTTATCTTCTAAAATTTACAGATAATATATATATGGAAGTTTATGGAAAATCTCAAAATTCTATTTTGATGAATATCTCAAAAACAATTTCAAAATGGTTATGGGACTCCAAAATTCCAAAGAAATTTTGGACTAATTGGAAAGTAGTTATAAAGGAAATGTGAAAATGAATGAGGAAAAAATGAAAATTTAGTGTAGAAAATTCGAAGATATCAATATGGGTGATGAAGAAAATGTAGACGGCTATTTTAAACTATTAAATGAAATTTTCAGTAATATTCAGGGTTTCTGAGAAAAGATAGATGATTCAACTATTGTCCAAAAAATACATGAGAATTTTTTCTAAAAGGATTGATCCTAATTGTTCATCTTTGGATGAAAAAAATTATCTTACTCTCTATAAATTAAAATAAATATTCATTGCATATAAAATGTAAAATATCTCAACCTTCTAAAAAAAGATCAAAGATGAGATGGCTTTCAAGGATATGAAAAAGATCAAAATTAGATATGAAGAAATATCAGAATCAAGTGATCTAAATATGATGATAAAGATAAATATTATAAAAACATCATTTCATGTTTTTCAAAAAGATTCAATTAAGGAATGTTTAAGTGTAAAGTTAAATTACCACAAAGGATTTACAACTATAATGTTATTGGAAACTTTTCTATAAATAGTCCTAAAAATGAGTCTATGGAACATGAGATATATGATGAGAAACCCTTGAAAAAGAAACAGGGAAGGTGAAAAAAATAAAAAACAATGTTTTATGGAAGTTATAAGAAATTATTTAAATATAAAGGAAAAGTAGTAGTTAGAAATGAAGAGGTTGTTGAATCCACATCAAGATTTCAACCAGAATATTAAACTAACATCATGGATTTGGTGGGAAAGGGGTTTGATAGGTATATTGGTGAAGATAATGAATGTGAATGAATAGAAAAAGAGCACATATTCAATAATTAATTAGACGAATGTCTTGAAAAAACACATTTCTCAAGAAAGAAAAGATATAGTTATTGAAAGAAGAAATAAAGGTTGGCTGAGGGAAAGGAATAATGTAAAAAGAGATAGATTATTTAAATTGATGAAATCGAAAGACACTAACTAAAAGTGTATGAAATGGAAAATATGCTAAAAGAACATGAAGAGAAACTAGATATCAAAGAATAATAATAGTAACATACTCAATATAAAGGAATTGAAGAAAAATATAGCTTGAAAAGTATTATAGAGTATTTCATAAAGGATATTGTGGTCAAGGAAGAATCATCAAAAACTAGTTGAAATAGGGGTTCAAATAAGGTTAGTTTAGAACTCTATGAATTTAAATATATATATATATAATATATACTAATTTAGGTTCCAAAATACATTTTTTAAAATTATAGAGCATGAAGACTAGTGAGAAATAATATTACAATTTAATGGAATAAAGGATTATTTAAAAATATCATTTCCCTAAGAGCAGAGACAATATCTGTATATGGAAATAAAGAATAAAAAATTGTTAGGACCAGATATTATCAATTGGGAAGATCATTGTTTAGAGCGCACTACTATTGTTGTGTACTATTTGGATATAAATAATAGTTATCATGGTATACCATGAACCTACCCGAAATTAGACCCAAACTAAGGGGAGAAATCTCAATAAAATGATATCAAATTTTAAATGTAAGAAAGTAGTTATTAGGAATTAATCTTATTTTCCAACACAATTTATTTATTGATATGAAAAAATATAAGGAAGATGTGATAATCCATGATATATTTTCGAAAAATTAATGAGTATTTTTACTTGAAAAACAACCAATGTTAATAAAGGAAATGGAGTTGAAAATTTGAAATGAAAAAGAAATCATGTCTCACTAAAGTTTCTTTTAAATCCAGTAGATGAAACCATTCATTAAATCTTGATAGTGGATGTTTATCACCCATGACTAGTGACAAAAAAATTCTAAGTAGCATTGAGACTCATAAAGCTGGAGTAGTTATCCTTGAAAATTATTATTCCCAAAAAATTAATGGCATTATAAAAGTTGTGACTAAAACCCAAAATATGAATTCTACTAATGTGTTATTTTTTTAAGGGATAAATAAAAAAATTCTTTGTTTCATATGGCATTGTGAAAAAAGACATGTGTTGTTGTTCAAAATGGATTCTTGTTTCATCAATAGAAAAAAGGATGGTTGAATTATCACTCAAGGGAAAATAGAAAACAACAACGTATTTAAAATTTTTGATTCTACCAATTTGTGTTACATTAGTATGAAATATGGAAATAACTTATGGCATGGGAGGTTTAGACATATTGGTTAATGGAGTATAAGAAAAATTTTGAATCATGATATTCTGAGATATTTTCATAAGATAAATAGAGACATGGATGAAATCTATGAAACCTATAAAAAGGTAAAATTATCTCTACGTTCACACAAATGAGTGGATATTCTATCATTTAGACTACTTAATCTTATTCATATAGGCATATGTGGTCCAATGAAAAAAACATCAACTAGAGGTGATCTTTATTTCATTACATTTATTGTTGATTATACTCGATTGACTAATGTTATGTTTATCAAACATAAGTCAAAGTAAATTAAAATGTTCAAAAAATTAGATAGAAATATGAAAATGACATGGGTCTCTATATCAAGAATATTATATTAGATAATAGTAAATATTTTATGTGTAATTCTATTTCAATTTATCTTTCCAAACATGGAATCAAGCATTTGTATAGAACAGTATATAGTACATATAAATGGGGTAACTAAAATAAATAATAGAAAAATAGTAGATATGGTTAAGACTATGTTACCGAAACAAAACATTTCATAGTATTTCTAGAGATAATCTGTATATACATCCATACTTATACAGAATGGATGCCTTCTGAGATAATAAAAACAAAATGAAATATATGAAATATAGTAAAATAAAAATCCAAATGGTAATTAATTTAGTTCTTTTGGAAGTCCATGAATTATAAATTTTAATAATATATTTCTAGGAAAATTTGAATAAAAATGAGGAATAGATTTTAATGGGATATCTATGTAATGGAAGTGGCTACATGTTCTAAATAAATAGCTGCACAAGCTAGTTGAGTGTAGTGATGTAAAAATTATTGAATATTTAAACAAATAAGAGGTCTCAATTTATATATATTTATAAGGATCAATAAAAAATTTATGAAAATGGAAAGGAAGAATGATGAAGTTATAGATATAGATCCATAAATTGATTATATTGATACCAAAAAATCAGTGATGGAGATGAAGTAGATGGAAATAAGATAAAATTGTAGAAAAATTTAAATAACATGTTGAAACTAAAAATATCATTGGAATTCAATATAATACAGTTAAAACAAGAAAAATATTGATAATTGATTATCAAACTACACTTATTTTTCAAATTTAACCTCATATAGTTTCAAATGAAGTTGATCATTATGAGTGGATACATTCTATGAATGAGAAAATTGTTCATATCGAAAAAAATACACATGGGATCTGGTTCCAAGACCAAAAAATAAAAATTTTATTCGAGTAAAGTGGGTTTAAAAAATAATATGAACAAGAATGGTGAGGTATTATGGAAAAATTCAAGGCTATTTTTTGAAGGATAATCTCAAATATAATGAATTTTATTTAAAGATATATTTTCACTAGTGGAAAGAGTGTAAACTATTTAAATGTTATTAGAAGTGACCAAACATAAAAATTATAATATTTATCAAATGGATTGAAAATATTCCATTCAAAATGGTGACGGTGATGAAGAAGAATATATTAAAAAACCTTATGGTTTTTCTTATAAAAACATGGAAAAATGTATTATAATTTAATAAATCCTTTTATGGATTGAAATAGGCCCCTAGAGCCTAGTATTCCAAATGATCTGCTAGTCTAAGGGATACGAATTTTATTAATGGTAGGGTTGAATGTAACCATAAAATGAGTTAAATGTGAAAATGTACTCTTATAGGCATTGTGTATGTGGATGACATCAAATTTTCTAGTGAAAATTAATTTATATGTGAACGGTTTGTAGAGTAGGTGAAAAAGAATTTTGAAATGTCCATTCATATATATATGACATACTTTCTAGGATTTTAAATTGAACATAACCATAATTACATATTTCAATCTCAATAAAACTATTACATGGAATTTCTGAAAAATATTTGAATGGGAATTGAAAAAAATGTTTTGACACTCATTTTTTTGGAACAAAATTGTGCAATAATGAAAATAGAAACAATTTTTTTCAGAAAAATTTCCAAATAATAATTTGAAGTCTTCTATATCTAACAACACCAAGGATATAAAAACAGATGTAATGAAACTATGTGCTATATTTTAGAGTGATCCAAAAAAATATTACTTTTTTCTACCAAGAGTTTTATTAGATATGTGAAAGGAACTTTGAACTATGGGATACAATATAGACACAATGAATATTTAAAACTATTGGGTTTTATTGATGCATATTGGGAAAGTGATTATAATGGTAAAAGATCACCATTAGGTTGAATGTTCATTTTTTGTAAAGGGTAGTGTCATTTAGTAAAACAAGAAATAAAATTCAGTAGCACTAAGCATAGTTGAGGCTAGATATGTAGAAAGTACACATTTTTGTACCTATATTATTTAGATTAGTGTTTATATTAGATATTTAAAGATTTAAATTGAGAAAACATTGAAAATATCATGGGATAATCAAAGTGCTATAGGGTTGCATAGAAACCTAGTTCAGTATTCAAGATCCATACATAATGATATCAGATACAATTTATCAATGAAATGGTAGTAGGTGGATATATAAAGAGTCAATACATTTCTACAAAATTATGGTTGTTGAAATGTTTACCAAATCTATTCCAAGAGAGAGGTTTTTTTAACATATGATAAAACTTCACATTTTTCCTTCTCCTCTAACTTGAAGACTAATAAAATGTTCCTCCTTATTCCAAATAATTTTATATGCCATGACCTAACATGAATCTAATTGAAGGAGAAGATTGTTTCATCGTGGAATTAATTAAGTTCCATGAGGATAAAAATTACTACATCCCTTGAGGGGGTCCTTAATGAGTTTATAGTGATACAAAGGGGGAACTATATCTCTTTCACTTGACCATTCTAATGAGTTTTTAATATTTTTATGGATTCAACATCTCATAGTTTAATTTTATTTCTAACCCCCAAAGAAAAATTGAGATTTTATAAGAGTAATTTCACATTCATTATTTTTATGGAATGATTAGTCATCTTTAGTTATATCACTCTTATTTTTTACACCAAGTAAGCCCACATAAACTTATATTTGATTAACTAATGTATCATTGTGAATATAACCATGTGATATAATCCCTCTCTCAAAAGTGTTCATGAAATAATATTCAAAGAGAGGAGAAAATGTTTTTGAAAATATGTTTTACATTCACAGATCCTATATACCATTATAGTCTGATTGAAAATAAAGAGGATAATGTAAGAACCACTTATCGATTGGTGTGTGGTGATATTAAAAATTAAATAAAAATGAGAAAAAATATTTATATTAGGTTTCATTTATTTAATAAGTTAATATGTTTTGATGGATGGAATGGATATTCGTTAAATGTTATTTTGGATTCATGTGATGGTAGTGGATTTCAGGCTTGAACAATTATCTATGTTTCAAATATGATGATTTATTGTTCTAAATCTAATTTCAAAGGCATGTATCGATAAGGAAATATTTTTTTTACTATAATGGAGAATAATAATTGGATGTATTCCATTTAAATTATTCACAAACATATTGTGATAATTTGTCTAATGGGGGTGTTATTGGAATTTTTTTGGATTTACTTAAAAAACATGGAAAACCATTTGAGCCACATGGTCTAACATTACTAAAAACATGTGGGAGGAGGACCTTAACTATGTGGTGGGATCAATCCTTGAATTCCACACAAAGGAATAGGTGTGGGTGGACTTCTGTGTATGGTTCATAAGAGTGAAAACATAAAGGCATTGATGGGGTAGTTTGTAGGGCACATAGGGTGCTGGTGGGCCTATGTAAGTGAAGTGTGGCCAATGAGATATGGGATCAAGGTGTTATTGATGTTGATCCCCCAAATCCATCTCTAAGGGTGATAAGACATATATTTTCTTATAAAGTGTAGTGCAACCACTCTAAAAAATTAACGTGGTTGAAACACAAAGGACGTATTATTCCTCCATTATTCAATAGTCTGAAAAAACAACATTTTCATGATTTCATTGATTTAAATGATATCCACTATTTTTTAATCTCATGCATCGCATATTTGAATTGGATTTTCATCTTCATCCTTTGGAAACACAGGGATATTTCATGAAAGGTCAAGATGACTGAACATCTCCACTCGACATGTCAAAGGATTAAGACAGTATTGAAAGAAATAAAGTCATGCATGCAGCATTTCCCTATCTATATATTGATTATTATAATAACAAAGGCCATTAGAAGTATTTGTCATAAGAACATGAAAAAATAACATGATTCCACTATATGATAATCTTATAATCACCAGATATAATGGAAATTATTAATGATCCATCAAGAGAACACAACACATTGTATAATGGCATGGAGAAAATCACCATGACATCACATAATGATCATGGATCATGTGACATTTTGGAGAAAATCATGATTCTTCCACATGTAGATGATTTTTTCTTAAATTTCAGGAAGGATCCATACATTTTACTTATTTTAATCTTAATTTTTCATGTTTTTATGAGTATATTAATAAAGGTATCACATGATCAACAAAGTGATCATGAAAATAAGAATCTATCAAGAAATCGTGTGATCATTGAAACTTAGCATGAATAGGTTGATACTTATGACCATATGAAGTATATGATATAAGAGAAGATCCTTGGGAGTTTAATGATTCCTTGAAGTACCTAATGAATAATAGTAACTATGACCATATAAATCGAGGCTTTACCAAGAGTTGGAGTTGCTTCCCTTTGATAATATAAGAGAGTGAGAGAGAGATTTCTCTAGTTTCAGACAAAATAAGAAGCTCCTTAATTCATTCCTATGAAGTAAGAAGAAAGCCCAAGTGATTAATTCATATGGACGATCATCTTAATAATAACGTAGGATTAATAAAATATAATATGAGATACTATAGAAAAACACCATGTCACATGATAGTGATCACATGGGAATACTTTTTGTCACATGAAATATATCACAGATAATATTTGTATCATAAGGAAGAAACAATGATCCATTAGAGACAAAAAATAGTTTGAGACAAGAAATACCAGAAATAACTCATGGTTATGAGTAGTAATAGATAAGAAACCATATAAAAAACCTTTTTTATGTAACGGTTTTTTAAGAAATCCATGGGAAAACACTATTTTATATAAAATTGATCTCGAGAACCCCACTTAGTGTTTAATCGAATGAGTTATAGAAAAATTTGGCTTTCATGGTAATCAATTCATTGATCACATTATGATATAAATATTCTCACATGAAGGATACCTAATTAGGAGAAGGATTACTAATTATCAAGAAATAAATTGAATATAGCATTTGTTTTTGGATGGAATAATTTTTGATAGTGTTGTTGCATAACCATTGAATGATCATGCACTTAAACTGAGGTAGTGAACTCTTACTTAGAGAGTATAAATATTTAAAGAATCATTATGGACAAAAATATCTTTTGAAAGAGAACATAAAATAAATACCACTTTTCCATCGAAGTTACTTTTATTTTTTAGAAGTTTTGAAGATTGCGAGAAAGAAGATATTGTACATGATCAGATCTAGTTCTTTTCTAGAATCTAATTAAAATTAGTATTTTCAAATAAAATTATATTTTAGGAAAAAAATAAAGTTATTCATAAACATTATTAGGAATATAAATCATATTTAATTTGTCTTTCTTGTGTTCTTTGTGACTTTTTTCAGGAAGTGTGATGTTGTGGTTCTACAGGGATGTTGTTGAAGAATTGTACATTGTAACCACTTGTGATCATTGTTGAGAATCTATTTTTGGTATATCTAACCAGTCATAGAATGTATTGGTATCATATTGAGATGAAACCTTCTAATAATTTTGTATTCATATTCAATTTAATTTTATAGAATTTGGGAAAGGTCATTCAATCACCAGAGTAGATCAGATCCTAAAATTCCAACTGTTGTTATTTTGAAAAGAAAGAAAATTTATAAAAACCACCACTAATTAAACCCCACCTTATTAGTGGTGAAACATCTCTCTTCGAACATCAAATTATAAATTTTTTATATAAACCAAAAATATTTATAAAAAGTACATAATATTTGGTAAATTCTTTATATGTTAGGAAAATACTATTTTTGAAAATAATTTTTTTATTTATTTTCATGAAAAAATAGTAAAATTAATTTTTTAAATTTCAAGAAAATTTATTTGAAAAAATAATTTTCATTTTTGAAATATACATTTCAAATTTAGTACTGGGTGAATTCTTGAGATTTTTCTAAAAAGAATAATTTTTTAATGAATAGTCACAAATAATGGTTTCTATTGAAACCCACATTTTCATTTAAAGAAATTATAAGGTGATTTATTTATAATAGTTTAAAATTTTAATTTAATTTAATTTTATATTCATTAATCCAATTTATGTCACTTTAATCAATTTATTATTGAATTTTTATATAAATTTCTTTTTACTTTTGAACATTTTCTCGTTGGACAATCACTTTGTCTTCATCTCTGTACAATTAATTTTAAATTAATTTTCTATAGTAATATGAACTGAATTTTAAAAATTGTATTAAATATATGGAATCATCATAAATTATAATATATAATAAGTTGAACTTAATTTTTTAACATAAAAAAATGTAAAAAAATGAAAATTTATTATCGCATATAAGATTAGAACTTTTTTTGCTGAGGGGTTAAACAAAAAATATAAGGATAAATATTATATAAAAGAAGTAAAACCCCAATTTTATGGTCATATTTTGACCTTATAACACATAATGATCCATAATTTTCCATTTTAGAGCCTTTTGGACCCCAAACAAACTAGAGACAACTTTATCTTTTCAAAAATTATAGGTGTGCTACTCACCTTACCTATAAAGTCCATCCCATCTCCTCTTTCCTTCACACCATAAAGTTTATGTTTAGAGACAATAACTTCATTAATATCTTCCTTAATTCCCTGCACACTACCTAGATCATTTATTTTGATAATAAATCTATCGTAAGAAGCCTTTTGGTGCATACCAGATGAGACTGTTCAAAAAAGAGGAATCATGCTTAATAGAGCATATTTATATTAATACTTCTTCCACAACACTAAAATATTATTGAATTGTTCTGATATAATAGAACCATTATATCCCATATAATTAGATGTTATTATGTTAATTTAATTACCTAAATTAATATCCTCATATACCAAGTAATATACAAAATCATCATTCATGTGTACGGTAGACTACCACCTCACGAACCATTGTTATTCAATTTCCATCAACCCCTATCAAAACTAGATTTAATATTGGATTTAATATTTCTATGTGAATATTATGATATTATTATTCTTTTTTAATATAAATATCATGTATACCTTTATACCTTACAACCTCTTCGAATAGAATAATGTCCCTCATGTGTGCGGCGGAATACATCTCCATGAATTGATTAATTGTTTTTTTAAATTTCTGTTTTACTTTAATGTTAATATAGATATATTAATTGAATATAAATTATATTTTCAACATAATTATACCTATTTACCTATTATATCACATATACCTTCTTATATTCCATTCCATTGGGGGTACAATAACATCGTTCATTTGTACGAAAGACTATTTCCTTACGAAGCAATGAGATTCAAATTTCACTAATGATTTATATGAATGGTAATTAAGGTAAATTTATTTAATATATGTGATATATGATAAATAATAATTACTTTTTAATGGTAATATATTTTTTACCTACATTTAATTTCATCTATTAATAAAATTGAAGAAGTGTTCATGCATACATACGGCCTACCGTCTCCGTGAACAGTGTATATAATTTTTTATCTCAATATTTTAAATATTAATAAAAATAAAAATATAATAAATATATATGATAATTATATCATTTATAAAATTATATATATTTTGGAACCATAATGAAATTAATAGGACCACAAATAAAAAACCAAATCATATATGATAAACTGTAACGCCCCGACCCCAGTTACCCATAGTCGGTGCATTATTACATAACATTGGCATGATACAAGGAATCATGTCCCGAAAGACTGATCAGTTTTTTAGCCTTGTAAGTACTAGATACATTCATAAGTTTTACATTAAATTATGAAATAAAAGCATCAACAACATTATGTCCCCTTTTTAAACACACTTATATCCTTAGCCTATCCCTACAGGTCAACCATAAAATACTTCTTCACATCATAGGAAAAATAAAACATTTTAAAGGGTGATCTCAGATGCTCAGTAAGGATAAAAATATTGCGGAAACCTTCATAAATAAGTATAAACATTTAAGGAAATGTATATGACTAAACCAAAATCCTTTTAAACTTAAACTTCAGCATAAAATATTCCCCTTTCTCTTTAAAACATTTAAATGTAATAAAATATATCAAGAAGCTATTTAAAATATATTTTTGAATCAAGGTGTCCCATACCACTTTGAAAATTTTAAAAGGAAATTTAACTTTAAAACATTAATGTCCATATAAATAAAACCTTAAAACTATTTTTAAAACATGGACATTAATGAGAATGATTTAGAAGAATAAATTTTTAAAACATTTAAAATAATATTTTAGTTAAAGTTCCTAACCAAATGATAGATTCTTGAATACAAATAATTGATTTAATCCAAACTTTATAATATCATTAGAATAAAGAGATTCATGATATACTATGTCAAAGTACTATATATAAACCAAATAAAGGTGGATTGGCGCATAACAACAAAGAAGTTTCAATGGAATGTAAGATTGGATGAACTACTTTATAAAGACAGTATCGTTAGGTTAAGGATAAATAAATGAAATAATTATGCGTGACAAATATAAATACACTCAATATGATTAGGTATTCAGTGTAAATCCTTCAGAGGACATTCACGCATATTCTTGTAAAAACAACACCAATGACTTGGATGATTAACTCAATGAATAGAAATTGAGTTAAAATCACTCTTATCAAGTTTATATCGATTACTTGAGAATTTATCAATGGATTTATTATGTGTATAAATATTATATACACACAAAAGGGAGTTTAAATTACTACATAAGTAAATAAATAGTGATTTCACACATAATCTTGGGGTAAAGTAATCAATGAAGTTTGCATAAAACCGAATGAGTGGAAATTGAAATTTGAACTTCCCTTATCAATTTGGTAACTTACGAAACATACACCCCATGAAAGAAGGATCATCCAATGTTGATGTAAATTCCAATAATTTAATTTCTATTACACAAAAAATACAATCATGGGTAGTACATACACCACACAAAAGGAGGCAGTGGCAAATATAGCACGAATCTCAAGGGAATAAAAGTGAGATGAAAACCCCATACCTTGCACTTTTCCTTGGTAGGGGGTAATTTAACCTCTATTATAATAGTTAAATAATTGTATTTAAATTATACAATAAATATATACATAAATATGATATCATATATGATCCTCTAATATTGATTTGTTAATAATATTTTAGTAGTATCATCGTTTCAGGTTTTAACTGATTCATTTTCCTTTATATGCTTGGTTATGTAATCCATGTTTGTTATGGATAGGATGTATTTGACTCGTATACAGAATTATATTATGTTCATAAAAATTATTTTTAATCATAAAATGAAAATTATTCTTTAATGATTACGATGGGGAATGAATCTCACCGTGTTCGTGGAGACGGTAATCCGTATGTACGCATGAGCAACAATATCATTATTTTGATATTAAAATCTTATATAATTTTATGGTATATCATATATAAAGAATCACTATCATGTTATATTTATTATTTACATCATTTATACTCATTATTATACCCATCCAAATAAATACGTGTTTGAATAAAAAACTTCACCACGATGTGGAGACGGTAATCCGTACGTATAAATGTATGGTGACTTTGTCATTTATAGGATGGATAGAATAATGAATTTGGTTGTACCATTTTTATAATAACATAAAAGTATTTATAAGTTAAAGGAGTTATTATTTTAGAATGGAAATAGCAAGGAAAGAGGAAGTGGAATAAGAAAAAAACTTGAAAGAGGTTATGAAATATTTACCTCTTCTTCGGGTTATTTCTTTTGATTTGATCAAAATGGCTCCTTATATTGACTTTCATTTTAAAGTAAGGCCTCTAGGATTAAGGGAGGATAGTTGGTAGGATATTTGGCTAAGGTTTTTCTGAGTCAAATGGATTTGAAGGTGTGAATTTGAGATAAGGGGAAGTGCCCTTTTATAAGAGGGGTGAGGGGAACCTTAGGAAAAGATTGGAATATTATTTTATAATAAAATCATTTTCGGTTTCTAATGGCTCCAAAATAAATTATTGAAATTATATGGTGGGTATGGTTCGAAAACCTATAAAGCAATAGGTTTTAGATTGGTTTGGGTCACTATATTAACTTTATCATTTAGATTTAACTCTTAGTTAAATAGTTTGACATTTACCTTGTCTCTTTTTATTTTTATAATATATAGTTAATAAACTTACTATAAACTTCCAAGAGAACCCCAAGTGGTTCAATAATAATAAAAATATAATTATATAAGTCTATTGGCCGAAACATATTTTTTTAGGATTATTATATCAACCAATAATATTGTATTTGTTTTAAAAACTCATTTATGTCAATTTTGACATTATTTAATTTTTTTTTTAAGTCCTAACAACTTTATAACCTCAAAATAGATACATTTAATAAACCCTAACATGTCATATTAACCTATAAAATTAGTGTAATTTATTAAAAGTCTAAAATTTAATTTATTTGGATATTTATATTATCAATTTTTGTAATATTTCATTATTCAGGTAATTACTGCATCATCATTTTATCATACATAAATTAACTTATTTAATGTCTAAAAATTATAAACAAAATATACTTATGTATGAAATAATTTTATATTTCTAATGAATATTTATAGTCAAATTTATCTTATTTATAACACTATATTAAAAATGTTTTAGTTATTAAACTTTGATTTTATCTCTTTTAACTCTTCTTTAAATAAAATAATAATAAATGTCTTAATCTAACCCAAGTGGACCTAAAAGATCATATTTTATTTCTATGTTTGTTTTTGGTTGAATTAAACTTATCCAATAGAATTAGGACATGTGTTTTGGTAATTAGGATATCAATTTTACCCTAAACTACCCTATTTACTTTTAACTGTGGTAAATAAAAGTAAAAAGTTACTATCACCAAAAATTATTTTCATCTTATTGAACCATATCTTTCTTACTAATATCAACTGTGTCTCTCAGATATTTTAAATTCCACTCACAGATGAGGTAAAATTATGTTTTATGCAAATTTTCAAATGCTCCTAGGAGATGGGTAAAAGACGGTAAAAAGTTCAATAAAATTTTATTTATCTAATTTTATTAAAAAATGACTCCAATAAATTAAATTAAACTTTTATATTTATTATATATCTATTTTTACTTAAAATAAATTTAAATAAAATAAATAATTATTTAAATAAAAAGTCGATTTAAAACTATAACGCGGTGTTTTTCACAATTCATTAAAATTTGAATGTTTTCAGAAAAATACCAAAACTTTACCCTAAGATAATTTTGATATTCAAAATTCATAAATGAATTCTATTTTACCGAATTCAAAACATAGAAGTTTCATTAATTATTTTAAAAGTAATTCTCGTTGTCAAAACAAAAAAGTGGGTTTTTAAAAAGTAAAAACTATCAAAAGATTGACATGTGTTTATGTCAAATTTAAATGTGAAATAACTTATAACCACCTAAATTGTATTAAATGATAAAAATTAATCTAATTATACTTCTAAACCATTAAAATACATAATTTATCACTATAAATTATTTTGATTAAAAAAGTTGGCTTTAATTAAAATTTAGTATTTTTCAGTATTCATCAAAATCTAAAAGTTATTAGAAAAGTATCATAAATTTATCCAAAATAAATTTTTATGTCCCGATTATAAAGAAGAATTTAATTTCATTAAATTTAATATATAAAAGTGTCAAATATCACTTTTAACTTGGGTTTTCCATTAAAGGTTGGTAAATTTTATTCTTTTTGAAAAATATTTCTTTTATCTGAAAAAAAAATTAATTTGTTCTTATATTATGTCTAAGAATCACATAATATGGATTCTAAAATTATATGGAGTATATAATATTCAAAATTCAGTTAATACTATTCATAACCACTTTTAAACGGCCAGTTTGGTAAGTCGTGGTGTGCTCGAACTTGGTGTTGTGTGTAGCACAAGCTATTGAATTACTTTAAAGAAAATAACTTAATATGAAATCTTGGGGTGTTACATTCTTCTCCCCTATTGGAAATTGCATCCTCCCAATTTTAATATTGGGCTTAATAACTTCATTTAAAGTCCCACATTTGGAAAAGAGTCAATAAAACTATCTCTTTAAAAGAAAGAAAGAGAAGTACAAAGGTCACCCGAGATAACCCACACTAGGATTCCGTATAGGAAAACCAGGATATGGAAGATAAAATAAGTGTCAAGTTATGGTGGAGAGTGATAGAAAACATGAATAAAAGAAAGTTAACAACAATAAAACCACAAACTTTTATTGAGATAAACTTTCATTAGTTTTCTAGTAGAAAAATTAAACGGATAACTTTTTTTTGTTTTAAGTTCTATTTCATAAAGTTGATGAATTTATTTATGGGATTGACTAAGAACATAAAGAGATATACTTACTTTTTATATAGAGTTTCATTCTTTAATAAATTTATACCACTAACTCATCTTTTTTTTAAATGATGAGTATTCAAGATAACTTGGTCACACCTGAAATTCTAGAATCAGCTTCTAGAGAATCACATAATCCACAAAGGATAAACTATATATATTTACCTCATCTTTAAGGATTAAACAAAACCAAAATGGTTAGTAAAAGATTGGATGATCCCCAAAAAGGATAATCCTTTAAAGAAAGAAATACTTATCTTAATTTCTAAAATTAAACCAACAATACCAAAAGTTCAATAAATGTCATTTAATAAACAATTGTCCTTAAAATATGTCAATATAATTCAAACTAATATTGAAACCCAAAACATAGAAGAATTTGATTACGTAGTCTTCCATGTTAGATTGTATTTCCAAATAACATTGACTACTCTTAAAGATACATACTTAAAACTAATTAACCTAATCACATATTCTCTATGATAGGTTAATAATTTCCATAAATAACCCAAATCTCTATAAATCACCAATAAAAAAAAGATAAAAATACACCATTACTCCTCAAATCAAATCCCATAATATTATATTTTTCTTAGTCATATAGTATTCTCAACAGAGTGAACGTCTTCTAAAATAACATTTATCACTTAACCCCTAAATCATTTTCATATACTAAGTATATCTATTTGTTAGGAAATAATATCCCAAATCAACATATTATTGATCAATATAACCATTTAACTAAAAATAATTAGTCACACTAACCAAGGACTTCACGTAGTCCAGTGGTAGTTGATAAATCCCAATAGCACTATGGTTGTGGGTTTGATTCCTGCAGCTTTTTCCGATGCGACAGGTTTTCACACGGTCTGCATGTTTTCCTTTTTTTCAAAAACTATATTTTATAACGTTCCCAAAATGAGATAAATTCCTCAAAATAACTATAACATAATTTCACCACAAATGTTATCTCATACCTCTCATTTTTATCCCAAAAATTTAATAACTTGTAATTGCCTCAAATTCAAGGATAATATAAACCAAAATGCTTATTTATAACTATATCAACAATATATTACACAATTATTCCTAAAATAGCATTTTCACATAATAAAATGCAGGGTTACACATAAGAGAAAAGTCTTCCAAAGTAATTCCATCAACAAAGAGCACTAATACTTTTAAAAATTTCCCCATCTATTTATTTCCACATAGGATCTTCCTTAACCAAGGGGTTATCCTATAATATAGGGAATTCAATCAGGTAATGCCCAGGTCCCCTAAATTTATGGGAAATGACTGTAAATGGATTTTTGGGATCATTTTTATTTTCTTACATAGTACTCTTCATTTTTTTCTCAGCAATTATTTAATTTATTTCCTTCTTTACCACACATAAAGCATTTATTTATTCCATTGAGACACTTCCCTATGTGTCTCCTTCCGCATTTCTTGCATGATAGAAATTGATCTTTCTTTTCTCTATGGTCTCCAATGATAGAGCTCTTATCATTCACTTCTTTTCTCTTCTTTGTTGAGTCTGAGAGTTGGTTAATATATATGTTGTTGATCATATTTTTGGAAAACGGATTCGACATGAACACAATATCTTTTACACCTATCAAAATTCCATTCCATTTCTCATTTCCTTCATCGTTCCCATGTTGTACATCATGTTCAATGTTAATATGAATTCATTTCAATCCATCCTTTGTCTAACACAAGAAATCATAGTGGGGGTCATAAAATCATTTAGATAATGTCATAACACCTTATTTTCAATATAAAACTCCTTAGGATTAATGAAGGATATTTATTCAAATCTTATATTAAAATCCTTCAAGTCGGTTTGTAAAGAAAATGTGAATTATCTTAAGCATATCCCCTGGGAGTGTCGTAACCAAGAGTGCAACAAGGCATATAGTCGTGTACAAAGATACCACGGGTCAAGCCCAAAACTCCTTGTCAGAGTTTTCACTCCTGGGAACATCTGTGCCAGAGCCGCCTCTACCAGCTCATATCTAGATAGGGATTTATATTTTAGAAAACCCACATAATATTTACATTACCAAATTTTTTGGATGTTTTTATATACTAATCCCCAAAGTCTATCTTAGGGTAGTGTTTTCTAATCAAAGTTTTTCTAAATCTAGCTTCAAAGGTTTGTACTAAACTTCCTCTGATACCAATTGTAATGCCCCGACCCCAGTTACGATGAGTTGGTGCATTATTATATAACATTGGAATGGTACAAGGAATCATGACCCGAAATACTGATTAGTTTAGTATCTTTGGAAGTACTAGATACATTCATAAGTTTTACATTACATTATGAAATAAAATCATCAACAACATTATGTACCCTTTTTAAACACACTTATATCCTTAGAATATCCCTACAGGTCAACCATAAAATACTTCTTCCCATACATGGAAAAATAAAACATAGAAATGGGTGAGCTTAGTTTCTCAGTAAGGATAACTACATAGAGGAAACTTTCATAAATAAGTATAAACATTTAAGGCAGTGTATAGGACTAAAACAAAAGACTTTTAAACTTAAAAATCAGCATAATATGGAAAAGATAAAATCAAATAATTCCATTTACTTATTCACATGGATATTATAATAGTAGAATAATCACATGTAATATCAAAAGCTACTTTCATAGTGATGGAATGCATAATTACAGACTTCATAACCACATACTCAAAGCCTTGTGCCAAGACTACAAATATGATTTTGTCAAGGACTTGTGCCAAGACACTAGTTTACCTCATGAGACCTACCAATGCATCGAGGAGATATAGCGGGCTCCACCCGTCACTTACTAATTCCAATGCATTCCTCATATAAAAAGGTTTAAACATAACATAAACATTCTTATTAAAACTAGCATATGAAATGTAAATACTTTATCCATAAACCATGAATGGTATTAAAATAACACATCCACAGTCAAACATAACTCATTAAATAAAATATGGAAGATTGTGTTATAATAAATCAACCTCAATCGAGAATAATGAAGGATATTGACATAGATTAAGTTAATCGTCAAAACTATTTGAGAGAAATATTCCCCTTTTTCTTTAAAACATTTAAAAGTTTTACTATTTATCAAGAAGCTGTTTAAAATAGATTTTTGAATCAAAGTGTCCCATACCAATTTGAAACATTTTAAATGAATTTTAATTTTAAAACATTAATGTACAAATAAATAAAACCTTAAACCTATTTTCAAAACATGGACATTAATGATAATGGTTTAGAAGAATAAATTTTTAAAACATTTCAAATGATATTTTAGTTAGAGTTCCTAACCAAATGAGAGATACTTGAATACATAAAATTGAGGTAATAAAAATGTTTTAAAATAATGAGAATAAAGAAATTCATTATATACTATGTCGAAGTATAGTATATACACCAAATAAAAGTGGATGGGCGCATAACAACAAAGAAGTCTCAATGGAATATAAGATGGGATGAATTCCAATATAAAGATAGTGTCCTTAGGTTAAGGATAAATCAATGAAATAATTATGTGTGGAAAATATAAATACACTCAATATGATTGGATATTCAGTGTAAATAAATCAGAGGAAATTCACACATATTCTTGTAAAAACATAACCAATGACTTGGATGTTTAACTCAATGAATAAATATTGAGTTAAAATTACTCTAATCAAGTTTATATCGATGAATTGAGAATTTAAAAAAGGATTTTCTTATGGGTATCAAAAGTATATCCACACAAAGGGGATTATAAATTACTACATAAGTAAATAAATAGTTATTTCACACATAATCTTGGGGTAAAGTAATCAATGAAGTTTACGTAAAACCGAATGAGTGGAAATTGAAATTTGAAATTCCCTTATAGATTTGGTAACTTACAAAACATACACCTCATAAAAGAAGGATCATCCAATGTTGATGTAAATACCCATAAATTAAATTATATTACACAAACAAAACAATCATGGGTAGTACATACACCACACAAAAATGTAGTAGTGGCAAATATAGCATGAATCTAACAGGAATAAAAGTGAGATGAAAACCCCTTACCTTGTAATTTTCCTTGGTTAAGGGTACGTTAACCTCCTGTATAATAGTTAAATCATTGTCATTAAATTATTCAAGAACTATATACTTAAATATGATATCATATATGATCCTCTAATATTTCTTTGTTAATAATATTTTAGTAATATCATTGTTTCAGGTATTAACTGATTTTTTCCCCTTTATATTCTTGGTTACATAAGAGATGTTTGTTATGGATAGGATGTGTTTGATTCATACACAGAATTATATTATGTTCATAAACATTATTCTCAATCATAACATGAAAATTATTGTTTAATGATTATGATGTATAATGAATCTCATCACGTTCATGGAGACAGTAATCTGTACGTACGCACGAGCGACAATATCATTATTTTGATATTAAAATCATATATAATTGGATGGTATATCATATATAAAGAATCATTATAATGTTATATTTATTATTTACATCATTTATACTCATTATTATACCCATCCAAATGATGAAGTGTTTGAATAACAAACTTCACCACGACGTGGAGACGGTAATCTGTACGTACGCACGTATGGTGACTTTGTCATGTATAGGATGGATAGATTAATGAATATGGTTGTACAATTTTTATAGTAAAATAAAAGTATATAGAGGATACTGTAGTTATTATTTTAGATTGGAAACAAAAAAGAAATAGGAATTGGAAAAAGAAAAGAACTTGAAAGAGGTGATGAAATATTTAATTCTTCTTCGGGTTCTTTATTTTGATTTGATCAAAAAGGCTTATTATCATGGATTTGTGACTAAATTAAGGCCTTTAGGTATAAGGGAGGATATTTAGGAGGATATTTGGGTAGGTTTTTGTCGATCCAAATGGATTTGAAGGTGTTAATTTGAGAGAAGGTGAAGTGACCTTTTATAAGAGGGGCGAGGGACACCATAGGAAAAGATTGGAATATTATTTTATAATAAAATAATTTTCGGTTTCTAATGTCTCCAAAATAAATTATTTAAAGGATAATATGGGAATGTGTATAAAACCTCTCAACCAATAGGTTTTAGATACGTTTGGGTCACTATATTAACCTTATCTTTTAGATTTAACTATTAGTTAAATAGTTTGACATTTACCATGTCTCTTTGTATTTTTATATTATATGGTTAATAAACTTACTATAAACTTCCAAGTGAACCCCAAGTGGTTAATTAATGATAAACCTATCATTATATAAGTCTTTTGTCCGATCCTTAGATTTTTAAGACTATTATATCAACCAATAATATTGTATTTGTTTTAAAAATTCATTTGTGTCAATTTTGACATTATTTAATAATTGATTTTTTTAAAGTCTTATCAACTTTATTACTTCTACATAAAAAAATTTAAACAACCCTAACATGTCATAGTAACCTATAAAATTAGTTTAGTTTATTAAAAGTCTCAAATTACATATATTTGGATATTTATAATATCAATTATTTTATTATTTTATTATTACAGTAATTATTGTGTCATTGTTGTGTCATAAATAAATTAAATTATTTAGTGTCTAAAAATTATAAATAAAATATCATTATGTAGGAAATATTTTTATCTTTATAATGAATATTTATAGTCTAATTTAACTTATGTATAACCCTATATTAATAATATTTTAGTTATTAAACTTTGATTTTAAATCTTTTAACTCTTCTTTAAATAAAATATTAATAAATGTCCTAATCTAATCCAAGTGGACCTAAAGGATCATATTTTGTTAATAAGGTTTTTTGGTCTAATTAAACTTATCCAATATAATTAGGACATGTTTTAGCATAATTATGATATCATTTTTACCCATAATTACCCTATTAACTTTTAACTGTGCTAAATAAAAGTAAAAGGTTACTATTCACAAAAAAATTATCTTCATCTTATTGAACCAAATTTCTCTTACTAATATCAACTATATCTCTCAGATTTTTGAAATTCCACTCACAGTAGCGGTAAAATTATGTTTTATGTGAATTTTCAAATGTTCCTAAGAGGTGGGCAAAAGATGGTAAAAAGTTAAATAACATTTTATACATCTAATTTTATTATAAAATGACCCAAATGAATTAAATTGAAATTATATAGGTATTATATATCTATTTTTAATTAAAATAAATTTAAATAAAATAAATAATTATTTAAATAAAATGTCGTTTTTAAACTATAATTGAGTGTTTTTCACTATTCATCAAAAATTTAATGTTTTCATAAAAATACCAAAAAATTACCCTAAGCTAATTTTGATATTCTGAATTAAAAAATGAATTATATTTTACAAAATTCAAAAAATAGATGTTCCATTAATTAATTTAAAATTAATTCCCGTTGTAAAAACTGAAAACTGGGTTTTTAAGAAGTAAAAACTATCAAAAGATTGACATGTGTTTGTGTCAAATTTAAATGTGAAATTACTTATAATCACCTAAAATGTATTAAATGATAAGAAAATAATCTAATTATACTTCCAAACCATACAAATACATAATTTAACACTATAAATTATTTTGATTAAAAAAGTTTTTTTCAACTAAATGTTTTTTCTGTAATCTTCAAAATATTAATTTTATTAGAAAAGTACCAAAAATTTATCCAAAATAAATTTTTTTGTTCTGATTCTAAATAAGAATTAAATTTCATTAAATTGAATATATAAATGTGTCAAATATTAGTTTTAAAAAAGTTTTTCCATTAAAAGGTGATAAAATTTCATTTTTTTGAAAAATACTTCTTTTATCTGAAAAAAATGAATTTGTTCTTATATTATGTCTAGGAAACACATAATATGGATTCTAAAATTATATAGAGTATATAAAATTCAAAATTTAGTTAATACTATTCATAACCTCTTTTGAATGACTAGTTATGTAAGTCGTGGAGTACTAGAACTCGGTGTTGCGCGTAGCGCAAGCTATTGAATTACATTAAAGAAAATAACTTACTATGAAATCTAGGGGTGTTACATTCATCCCCCTTTTGTAAATTGTGTCCTTAAAATTATAAAATTAGGCTTGGGAACTTCATTTAATATCCCACATCTAAAAAAAGAGTCAATAAAACTACCTCTTTAAAATAATGAAAGGGAAATACAAAGGTCACCTGAGATAACCCACAGTACGATTCCATGTAGGAAAACATGGATATGGATGATAAAATAAGTGTCACGTTCTAGAGGAGAGTGATAGAAAACTTTATTAGGAGAAAGTTAACAAAAAGTAAACCACAAACTTGTGATGAGATAAACGTTCATTAGTTTCCTAGTATCAAAAGTAAAGGGATAACATTTTTTTAAGTTCCATTTCATAAATTTGAGGAATTTATTTATGATATTGACTAATAACATAAAGAGATATTAATTATTTTTAAGTAGAGTTTCATCCTTTAATAAATTTATACCACTAACTCATCTTTTTTTCAAATGATGAGTACTCAAGATGACATGGTCACACCTGAAACTCTAGAATCAACTTCTAGAGAATCACATAATCCACAAAGGATAAACTATATATATAATTACCTTGTCTTTAGAGATTAACCAAAACCAATGGTTAGTACAAGATCAGATGATCCGCAAAAAGGATGATCCTTTAGAGAAGGAAATACTTATCTTAATTTCTAAAATTTAACCCACAATACCCAAAGTTCAATAAATACCATTCAATAATCAAATGTCCTTAAATTCCATCAATATAATTCAAACAAATATTGAAACCCAAAACATAGAAGAATTTGATTACGTAGTCTTCCATGTTAAATTGTATTTCCAAATAACATCAACTACTCATAAAGTTGCATACATAAAAGTAATTAACCTAATCACATATTCTCTATGATAGGTTAATCATTTCCATAAATAACCAAAATCACTATAAATCCACAATAAAAACATAGATAAAAATCCACCGTTACTCCTTAAATAAAATCCCATAGTATTCTATTTTCCTTAGGCATATTGTATTCCCAACAGAGCGAACGTCTTCCAAAATAACATTTATCACTTAATCCCAAAATCATTTTCCTATACTAAGGATATCCATTTGATAAGACATAAGATCCCAAATCAACTTATTATTGATCAATAAAATCATTTATCTAAAAATAATTAGTCACACTAACCAAAGACTTCATGTAGTCCAGTGGTGGGTGATAAATCCCAATCGCACTATGGTTGTGGGCTCGATTCCTACAGCTTTGTCCGACATGACGGGTTGTCACACGTTCTCTGTGTTGTCATTTTTCAAAAACTATATTTTATAATGTTCTAAAAATGAGATAAATGCCTTAAAATAACTATAACATAATTTCACCACAAATGTTATCTCATTCCTCACATTTTCATCCCAAAATTTAATAACATGTAATTGCCTCAAATTCAAGGAACATAAAAACCCAAATGGTTATTTATAAATATATCAACAATATAAAACACAATTCTTCCTAAAATATCATTTTCACATAATAAACTACAGGGTTACACATAAGAGAAAATTCTTCCAAAGTAATCCCATCAACATGGTAACTAATACTTTTAAACATTTCCCCATCCATTTATTTCCACAAAGGTTCTTTATTGACGAAGGGGTTATACTATAGAATAGGGAATTCACTTGGGTAATTCCCAAGTCCCACACATTTATGAAAAATGAATATAAATGGATTCTTGGGATCATTTTTATTTTCTTCCATAGTACTCTTAATTTTTCCATGGAAATAGTTTACATTATGTCCTTCTTTCCCACACATAAAGAATTTATTTGTTCAATTGATACACTTCCTTAGGTGTCTCCTTCCACTTTTCTTGCATGATGGAAATTGAGATTTATTTCTCCATGGTCTCCACTGCTGGAGCTCTTATCATTCACTTCTTTTCTCTTCTATTTTGAGTCCAGGAGTTGGTTAATATATATGTTGTTGATCATATTTTTGGAAAACTGATTTGACATGAACATGATATCTTTTACACCTATAAAAATTCCATTCCATTTCTCATTTCCTTTTTCATTCCCACCTTGTACATCATGTTCAATGTTACTATGACTTCCTTGGAATCCATCCATTGACTAAAACAAGAATGTATAGTGTGAGTCATAAAATCATTTAGAGAATATCATAACACCTTGTTTTCAATCTAAAACACCTTAGGTTTTACAACCGTTTTTTATTCTCATCTTATATTAAAATCCATCAAATCAGTTTGTAAAGAAAATATGAATTATCCTAATCATATCCCCCAGGAGTGTCGTAATCAAGAGTGCAGTAAGGCCCATTGTCGTGTACCAAGATACCCCGGGTCAAGCCCGAAACTCTTTGTCAGAGTTTTCACTCTTAGTTACATCTATGCCAGAGCCGCGTCTACCTTCTCGTATTTAGACAGAGATGTACTGTTTATGCAAACCCACATAATATTTACATTACCAATTTTTTTTGATGTTCTTCTATACAAATCCTCAACGTCTATCTTGGGGTAGTGTTCTCTAATCATAGTTTTTATAAATCTATCTTCCAAGGTTTGTACTAAAATTCCTTTGATACCAACTGTAATGCCCCAACCCCAATTACCCTGAGTCAGTGCATTATTACATAACATTGGCATGATACAAGGAATCATGTCCTGAAAGACCGATCAGTTTAGTAGCCTTGTAAGTACTAGATACATTCATAAGTTTTATATTACATTATGAAATAAAATAATCAACAACATTATGTCAAATTTTTAAACACCCTTATATCCTTAGCCTATCCCTACAGGTCAACCATAAAATACTTCTTCAGATCTTGGGAAAAATAAAACATAGAAAGGGGTGAGCTCAGATGCTCGGTAAGGATAACAGTATAGTGTAATCTTTCATAAATAAGCATAAACATTTAAGTCAATGTATAAACCTAAAACAAAAGCCATTTAAACTTAAATTTTAGCATAATATGGTGAAGATAAAATAAAATAATTCCATTTACTTATTCACATGGATTTTTTACTAGTAAAATAATCACTTGTAACATCAAAAGCTACTTTCAAAATGATGGAATGCATAATGCCAGACCTCATAACCACATAGTCAAGGCCTTGTTCCAAGACTACAAATAATATTTTGCAAAGTCCTTATTCCAAGACACTATTTTGTCCCATAAGACCTACCGATGCATCGAGGAGCTATAGCGGGCTCCACCTGTTACTTATTATGTCAAATTCATTCCTCATATGAAAAGGTTTAAACATAACATAAACATTTGTATCCAAACTAGCATACGAGATGTCAATACATTATCCATAAACCATGAATGGTATAAAAATAACACATCCACAGTCAAACATAACTCATTAAATAAAATATGGAAGATTGTATTATAATAAATCAACCTCATTTGAGAATAATGAATGATATTGAGATAGATGAAGTTAATAATCAAAACTATTTGAGAGAAATATCCCCATTTTTTCTTTAAAACATTTAAAAGTCTTACTATTTAGAAAGAAGCTATTTAAAATAGATTTTTGAATCAAAGTGTCCCATACCACTTTGAAACTTTTAAAAGGAAGTTTAATTTTAAAACATTAATGTCCATATAAATAGAACCTTAAAACTATTATTAAAACATGGGCATTGATGAGAATGATTTAGAAGAATAAAATTTTAAAACATTTAAAGTGATATTTTAGTTAGAGTTCATAAACAAATGAGATACGCTTGAATAAAAATAATGGAGGTAATAAAAACATTATAATATCATGATAATAAAGGGATTCATGATATACTATGTCAAAGTACAGTACATACACCAAATAAAAGTGGATTGGTGCATAACAACAAAGAAGTCTCAATGGAATGTAAGATGGAATGAATTCCTTTATAAAGACTATATCCTTAGGTTAAACATAAATCAATGAAATAATTATGTGTGACAAATATAAATACACTCAATATTATTGGATATTCAGTGTAAATCAATCAGAGGACATTCACACATATTCTTGTAAAAATGACACCAATGACTTGGATGTTTAACTCAATGAATAGAAATTGAGTTAAAATTACTCTTGTCAAGTTTATATCGATAATAGGAGAATTTATCAATGTAGTGATTATGTGTATCAATATTATATCCACGCAAATGGGAGTGAAAATTACTACATAAATAAATAAATAGTGATTTCACACATAATATTGGGGTAAATTAATCAATGAAGTTTACATACAACCGAATGAGTGAAAATTGAAATTTGAAATTCCCTTATCGATTTGGTAACTTAGGAAACATACACCCCATTAAAGAAGGATCATCCAATGTTGATGTAAATATACATAAATTAAATTATATTACACAAAAAATACAATCATGGGTAGTACATACACCACACAAAAGGTAGTAGTGGCAAATATAGCTTGAATCTCACGGGAGTAAAAGTGAGACGAAAACCCCTTACCTTGTACTTTTCCTTGGTCAAGAGTACTTTAACAACCTTTATAATAGTTAAATAATTGTTATTAAATATTAAAATAACTATATACATAAATACGATATCATATATGATCCTCTAATATTGCTTTGTTAATAATATTTTAGTAGTATCATCATTTTAGGTGTTAACTAATTCATTTTCCTTTATATGATTGGTTACGTAAGCCATGATTGTTATAAATATGATTTATTTTATACAGATATATAATGATATTATATTCAAAAACATTTTTTTAACCATAAAATGTAAATTATTATTTATTGATTATGATGGGGAATGAATCTCATCGCGTTCGTGGAGACGGTAATCCGTACGTACGCAAGAGCGACAATATTATTATTTCGATATTAAAATCATGTATAATTGGATGTTATATCATATATACAGAATAATTATCATTTTATATTAATTATTTGCATCATTTTTACTCATTATTATACCCATCCAAATGATGAAGTGTTTGAATAACAAACTTCACCACAACGTGGAGACGGTAATCTGTACCTACGCACATATAATGAATTTTTCATTTATATGATGGATAGAATAATGAATATGGTTATAAAATTTTTATAATAACATCAAACTATATATAAGATAATGGAGTTATTATTTTATAATGGAAACAACAAAGAAAGACGAAGTGGAAGAAGAAAAGAATTTGAAAGAGGTGATGAAATATTTACCTCTTCTTCAGGTTCTTTATTTTGATTTGATCAAAAGGTATCCTTAGGTTGGATTTATGAATAATGGATGGACTCTAGGATGAAGTGAAGAAATTTGGGAGGATATTTGGGTAGGGTTTTGGATGAGCCAAATGGCTTTGAAGGTGTTAACTTAAGAGATGGGGAAGTTCCCTTTAATAAGAGGGGTGAGGGGCACCTTAGGAAAAGATTCGAATATTATTTCATAATAAATTTATTTTCGGTTTTTTAATGGCTCAAAAATGAATTATTTAAATTAGAATGTGGGTATGGGTCAAAAACCTCTCAACCAATAGGTTTTATACAGGTTTGGGTCACTATATTAACCTTATCTTTTAAATTTAACTCTTAGTTAAATAGTTTGACATTTATCATGTCTCTTTGTATTTTTATATTATACGGTTAATAAACTTACTATAAACTTCCAATACAAACCCAAGTGGTTCATTAATGATACAAATATCATTATATAAGTCTTTTGGATGAACCTTAGATTTTTAGGATTATTATATCAACCAATAATATTTTATTTGTTTTAAAAACTCATTTATGTCAATTTTGACAATATTTAATAATTTATTTTTTTAAAGTCCTAAAAACTTTATTACTTCTAAATATATAAATTCAATAAACCATAAAATTTCATATTAACCTATAAAATTAGTATAATTTATTAAAAGTCTCAAATTACATTTATTTAGATATTTATAATATCAATTATTTTAATATTTCATTATTAAGGTAGTTACCACATCATCATTTTGTCATAAATAAATTAAGTTATTTAATGTCTAAAAATTAAAAATAAAATATCATTATGTATTAAATCTTTTAATCTTTCTAATTAAAATTTATAGTCAAATTTATCTTATTTATATCCACATATTAAAAATGGTTTAGTTATTAAACTTTGATTTTAACACTTTTAACTCTTTTTAAAAAAAATAATAAATGTCCTAATCTAGTCCAAGTGGAATTGAAGGATTATATTTTATTCCTAAGGTTTTTTCGGTCTAATTACACTTATCCATTAGAATTAGGACATGTTTTGGGGTAATTATGATGTCATTTTTACCCTTAATTACCCTATTTACTTTTAACTGTGGTAAATAAAAGTAAAAATTTACTATTCCTCAAAAATTATTTTCATCTTATTGAACCAAATTTTTCTTGTTTATGTCAACTATTTCTCTTGGATTTTTTAAATTCCACTCATAGAAGCATTAAAATTAAGTTTTATGCGAATTTGAAAATGCTCCTAGGTGGTGGATAAAAGACGGTAAAAAGTTCAATGAAATTTGATACATCTAATTTTATTATAAAATGACACCAATAAATTAAATTTAAATTATATAGGTATTATATATATATTTTGACATAAAATAAATTTAAATAAAAAAAAATTATTTAAATAAAAAGTCTGTTTTAAACTATAATGCAGTGTTTTTCACAATTCATCAAAAATTAAATGTTTTCAGAAAAACACCAAAACTTTACCCTAAGCTAATTTTGATATTATGAATTCAAAAAGTAATTATATTTTACCAAATTAAAAACATATAGGTTTCATTAATTAATTTCAAATTAATTCCCTCTGTCAAAAGCAAAAGCGGGTTTTTAAAAAGTAAAAACTCTCAAAAGATTGACATGTGTTTATGTCAAATTTAAATGTAAACTTACTTATAATAACCTAAATTGTATTAAATGATAAAAATATAATCTAATTATACTTCCAAACCATTAAAATACATAATTTAACACTCTAAATTATTTTGATTAAAAAAAATTCAATTAAAATTTAGTATTATTCATTATTCATCAAAATATAAAAGTTATTAGAAAAGTACCCAAAAAATTTACAAAATTACTTTTTATGTCTTGATTCTAAAGAAGAATTTAATTTCATTAAATTGAATATATAAAAGTGTCAAATATTGGTTTTAAAAAGGGTTTTCCCTTAAAATGTAGTAAAATTTCATTTTTTTGAAAAATACTTCTTTTATCTGAAAAAAAATTAATTTGTTCTTATATTATGTCTAAAAAACACATAATATGGATTCTAAAATTAAATGGAGTATATAAAATTAGAAATTCAATTAATACTATTCAAAAATGCTATTGAAAGGTTAGTTTGGTAAGTTATGGTGCGCTCAAACTCAGTGTTCCGTGTAGCGCAATCTATTGAATTACTTTAAGGAAAATAACATACTATGAAATCTTGGGGTGTTATATAAACAAAGCAGTTGTTTCTCGAAACGTGATTTTAACCATGAATTATTAATAAAAAGTTAATAAAATTTCATAAATAAATCTTATATGGTATGATATATATAATTATTCTTCTGTAATATATTTATAATAAAATTATATTTATTATACAGGTTGTTAAAATGTGTACAAAAGAATTGAGACTTATGGTTAGGGTTTTCAAGTCTCTCTTTTATTTCTGGGAGACATATACCATAATCACCACTCATTTCTTTCACATGGTGCATATACTTACTCATTTACAGTTTATGTCATTAATATACTTATTTTTATGATATTTAATGTTATATTTTATTTTTTTCATTAATTGGTCTTACGATTGAATTGTTTCCAATGTGGTATGAGATTTCTGACTCTTTTTTTACATTAATGACTCACATTACATATTCACAACCTATTTTTTATATTTTGTGTATATAATTACTCTGAATTTCTTTTATGAGTCATATAATTAATATTATATGGATTTAAATATCAATTTTTAAATATCTCTTCCATGTGTCTTACGGTTTAAAAGATACCAAATCTATAATGCATTTTTGTCTCCATTTTCCTTCTTTGAGAGATATGTTATGTTATGAACTTATCTTCTTTTATGAGGATTATATAATACCCATTGGACATATTATATCATGAATTTACTTATTTTCATTATATTTTTCATTTAACTTTATTTTATTCTATTATGGGGGTATATTATTCAAATGTTTCTAAAGTGTAAAGGGTTTGATGTTACAATCTAATTTTTATTAAGATTGTTTATGATTATTATTTTGATGATAAAATATTATCATATATTTCTCAGGGAAATAATTAATTCTAATATCATTTAGATATATCTTGAGAATATATTTTTCCATTAATTTTACTCTGTCTGTAAATTAAATATTTTTTAAAGAAAACTGAGTTTAGTTCGTTATTCGGTCAAAATTTGTTTCTCTTCCTTTCCTTGTTTTCCAAACATATTTTCAAAAAAAAATAGTGTCTAAATTCATTTTAAACCTAGTTAGATTTAAAAAAAATGAATATTTATGTTTTCTTTCAAATAATTTTCATTTGGATTTTACCAAAAATGTTAAAAGAATTATTGTTTAAACATGTATGGCATGAACATAAGTTCCCACCATCGTGTACATTTCTTACTTTGAGTGCTCCTTTTTAATTTTTAAAGTATATTTTAAAAGAAAATTATTTTTGTAAATTTTTTATGTTTTAAAGTTATTTTTAAATGGAAATTATATTTTCTATAAGAAATGTTTTACACGATTTTTAAATCATCATTTTTATGTTTTCATTTATATTTTCAATTAAAGAGATTTTGAAAATGTTATATGTTTTTAAAAATATTTTCTAATTTGGAAATGATATTTTCCTCATGAAATATTTTAAATGATTTTTAAAAATACATAAATAAGTTTTCAAGGTTATTTTCCAAAATTATGATTTTGAAAATGATTTATTTTTTCCAAAGTATTTTTCAAATAATAATGAATAATTTACACAATAAAGTTTTTAAATAATTTTTAAATATTCCTTTAGAAGTTCCCATGGTTAATTTGAAAGGAAAATGATTTTTTATGTTTTAAAATGTTTGTTTCAATGTATAAAGACACATTCATCATGAAATGTTTGATGTGATATTTTAAAATTATTTTCCATATAAGATGAAATAAATTTATGTTACTTATGATTTAATGGGGTTAAGATGCAATTATACCATCCTTATTAATTATCTGGACAATTAATAATTATGTTGATGAAATTTTTATAAAACTAATTTATTTTTCATGGGTTATTCTATAGTGAATTGATGAAATTTTTATGAAACATGATTTATTTAGATGATTTATAATGTAATGATATGATCAATGTTTTATGATATTGTGGAACTCGTAAGTATGGTTTTTTTATGATATGGGCAAGACCTATTTCTCCATCCAATTATATTGGTAAAGCTTTATATCTCATGAGATAATAGTGGTAAAGGATTCAATGGGCTTGATCTACTATATGAAATTGGTGTGCCTGGATCCACTCTAGGAAATAGGTGTTTCCTAATCCAAAATGGGAAATATGTGACAAGTCCTAATCCACTATGTTGATATTATTGGTAGTTATCCTTGAAATATAAAATAGTTTTATATATTTATTTATGTTCTACACTGTTTTGACATGAGATTATTGTTCATGGGTGATTTTTCATGATTTCCCACTCTTACAGGCCATGTTTTCCTAAATGGTAATTTATTATACCATGAGTGATGTTTATGATCTATGAAATATTAGGTATAAACACCATAGTTTGTGTTCGGGATCATATCCCATTATGTGTATCTTATGATTTCATGTGATCAGAGATTGATATATCTTATGTCTACCATTACTAAGAATATGAAATCAGCATTTCTTATATTTACTTCACAAGTATATGAAGAAATTATTTGGTAATGTAAGCCTTCTAGTAGTTTTATAAGATAATATTGTTGTAGAGGCCCTGATTTGGGGGCCATTAAACTGATTCCCCAAACTGGGTCGTCACATACCCCAAGAACACCTCCCTGTATGCCTGAGGTTTCTGACTAGTAGTGAGGTTCTAATAACTAACTTGAAGATACTATACCCCAATATCAGAGTGATCCAAAATAGTTAAAAATTTAAAATAAAAGAAACAATTTAATGACCAAGGAATATGCATAATAAACATCTCCCCATATTTGGGTAAAAACATAGTTGTAAGTAACTATGTCATGTCATGTTAAATAGTGCCAAGTGAAAAAAAACTCAAAATAAAGATAAATAGAGGAATCCCGAAAATGGTCCTGATTGCAAGTCCAGAACCTCATCCACACACCTCCCAATCTCAACTCAATTCCATAGAATGGAGCCCTTATCCTTATCCTGACCTTCAAGTATTAAATATACTCTATTACCCAATGGAGGCCTAATAAGGGTGTGAGTACAACTTAGTAGGCCACTACCCACGGTGTCTACAAAATATCCAGTCTATGCTTGATATTACTAAATAAATGATAAGTAAATAAAATACAATTTGGGTTCAATTAGTTAACAAAAATTACTTCAAACATTTATATCCTTAGTACCAAATTCATCATTTTCAACTTCTTCAATACTTAATTCATTATCAACTTGTGTTCCATGGGGTAGGCATTTACATTATTGACACAAGGGTTTAGGAATTCATCCCTACACATAAGGGATTAAGTGGGGTCCCTATATCACAAGGGATAAAAGTTTCACAATTAATAATTCTCCCTTAACCAAGGAGCCTCAGTCTAGATAGTTCCATAGAATGAAACCATTAGGGGAATAGAGTATCAGTATGACTCCCTAACCCATGAATTCCTTGATTGGGTTAGAGAATATGTCAAACCTGAACCATGGGAAGATCTTAGTCCTTTATCCCACCACCAAGTCATGTACACATGATTATATATATATATATATCCATTCACTACATATACCATATAAAAACTAAACATAACAAATAAAAATATAAAAACACAATCCATAACACTCATCGTGGGAATAAATATTATTCCACAGCCCATTAACAATTTTCCATGTACATTACATTTCCATTTAGACAAATTTCCATTTCTTATGTCTGGACTCATTAATAATATTCATCAATTCCCATGAATTAACCTATTTAACATATTCAACCAATTTCTTATGCTAACTTATATGACCCATTCATCATTTCATTGTATTGAACCCTTATGAATTTTAAGAACAAAACACAATCCATTTAGAATATCCACATTAATCCCCTTTTTACCAATTTCCTATTCAATCCAAACAACCTCATTATTACATTATTAACTCTAGGTAAAACTATCATTGAACAATTCTCAACTCACCCAACCACATTAACATTTTCTTCATTGTATCTATCTATCACACGTCAACCCTACACATATCATTTCCAATTTCTAGGTTTGGGAGAGTCGGTGCACCCCATGGGTGGCCCTATATCTATCCAATCATATTCAAGTCATCCCATAGGGATCATGAGGGGTTATATCCATCAATTAGAAACCCATTTTACCAAATCTCACTAACAAAATAAAAATTATAACAAGTGGAAAGTGAAAACACAATATAAAATGAAAAAATCCACTTTAAACTATGGGATATAACATGTAGACCACCTACCTCGATTCTATTGATGAGTTCACTCTTAATCATTTCCTTATGTCTCGATTAAAACATCCATTGAATCCCTAACCAAGATTACACTTTAAAAAGAGGTTTTATGGATTCAGAATATGGTCTCACAAGATACAAACCATAATTTAGAAATGAGAAGAAAAGCGAATATTAGATATACCTGGAGCTTCGATTAGTAACCAATGGTGCTCCAAATGGACTAGAAATGATTTATATTGATCAATGAGAGTTCTGAGGGTTCTTTTTCATCACTAGTGATATTGGTTGGAGAAAGGAGAGAAAAATGGGTGGAGACTTAAAACTCTCAGAATGGAAAATTATAAATTTTCCAACTATTAAAGGGGCATACGGTTTTCCCACACAGTTTCAAAAAATGTTCACAGAGCATGTGAAAGCCACAGAATATAGAGATTTGGTTCAAATAGTTACATATGAGGGCTTAAATTTTTGACAAACCATGTTCCAATCATGTGATATTCCATTTTCCAAGCCTACATAGTTTTCCTGGGAAGGTTGTGCAATTGACTTAACCTTGCACCAACTATGAACCTTGCAAAGATTGTCCCGGTTTTCCTTACATTCTTGTAAAAACCCATGAAACACCCCATATGCTCCTCATACTCCCAAGAAACATTTCATTTAACAAAAAAATATATTTTAAGTGAAATTTGGACAAGTAAATACCTCTATAAAATCTGGGATCTTACAACCTCCCCACCTTATAATGGATCATCCTCAAGCCACACTCCCAGCATCATTGAGTTTTCAAGGAAACGTGATCGGGCCATTGGGCCTACAAATATGACTCCCTTCCCCATATTTCTTCCTAAACATTACCATGTTTTAATAAAACATGAACCAAGGGCACAGTCTTGACCTGCAATACTTTGTCACTATGATCCATGATATGAATTGGATGATCCGTAAAGGACACTTTAGCCTCCTATATTGTATCCTCAACATGAATCACTAGAGATGGTCAGGGTGGTACTTATAAACATATGAAACATGGAAAAAATTATGCATTCCACTATAAATATGTGGAATATCTAATTGTTATGCAATTGGTATGATCCTCTCCACAATCTCAAATGGCCCCACATATCGAGGAGTCAACTTGCACTGTTTCCAAATTCGATGGTGATCCTACATTTGTGACACTTGAAGAAACACACTATCAGCCACTATAAACTCAAGAGGTCAACGACGCAGATCTACATATGAATTGTGATTAATTTGAGATGTTTCCATGTTTTCCTAAATCAATTGAACCTTTTTCAACAACTCCTACACCAAACCCAGTCCTAGTAGATCAAACTATCAAGATTCTAACCAAGACAATGGAGATCTACATGGTCTCACCTAGAGTTCCCCAAATGGTGTCATCTAGATTGTATCGTGGAAACTATTTTTTTAGGAAAAATCCATAATAGAAAAGTTATTTTCACATGATCCACCAAAATCTAATACGCAAGCCCTCAACATGTCCTCTTATACATGAATTGCATGCTCTGAATACTTTTCCATTTGCGGGTGGAAATAAATACTCATAAAAACATTTGGGCACCGAGTGACTTCTGCAACCCCTTCTAGAAGCACGATGTGAAATGAGAATCAAAATAAAAAACTATAGTCCTTGGTACCCTTGGAAACCACACTATTTCTAAACATATAACTTTTCCAAGTGATCAATAGCGAAGGTCTCTTCAATTGGAATGAAATGGGACACATTTGTTAATCAATCCACAATAACCCAAATCACATCATTCTTCCATGTAATCCTTGAAGGACCCACTAAAAAATACATTTTCACATCTTCCCATTTCCATTATCAAATAGAGTATAATTGTAACAACCCACACGGATGTCGAAGCACAGCCTTCACCAACTAACCGGTGAGGAATCACACCACAAAATCCACAAATACTATCTTTATTATTGGAAACAAATATTTTCTAAAAAGGTAACAGTACATATTAGTCACACTAGGAACCACTGAACGATTCGATGAATGAAATTCACAGATCAAATTTTCCTGCATACGTACCGGCACAACCAAATGACCAAAAACACAAGAAACCCCATCAGTACCAACAACACAACTAGAGGGTTACTCCCCACCATTAAGACTCTTCTTCATGGAAAAGCAGTTTATATCCTCAAGATTAGTCACCTTGACTTGGCTCAAAAGTGTGGACTCATCTTCTATGGTTGTAAGGTTCACCTACCTGTGCTTATCCTACACCTCCAGGTGAATCTCTGTAAACAATTACATTATTCTCCACTCAAAGCTAAACTCTGAAAAAACTTGATTCAAAGCCTTCTGACTCAGAGCATCTACAACACTACTCTCTTTTCCTAGTGTGCAAACCATGTCGATGTCAAAATATTGTATGTATTCAACCCATCTCCACTATCGAAGGTTTAAATCACACAGGGAGAAAATGTACTTAATACTTTTTTTATTGGTAAACACTATGAACCACTCTCCCAACAAGTAATGTCTCCTACACTTTAAGGAATAAACCATAATGGCCAACTCAAGATCCCGAGTCATGTAATTTAATTCATGAGGGTTAAACTATCATAAACCAAATTCTATAACTCAATCATCTTGCATCAACACTTCCCCATGTCTAACACTGGATACATCAAAGAACAAGGTGTACATATTACCAGGATTGGGTATGACTGTGATGGGGGTGGTCGTTAATCACTTATTTAACTCTTGAAATTAATTCACACATGCCTCTGACCAATGAAAATTAACTCCCTTCTTGGTTAAAATACAATGTGGTGCTCCCAAATGGGAGAAAATTTTAAAAACCTATCTATATTAACCATCCAACCCTAGAAATCTCTGAACATCATAATAATTCTTGGGCTTCTCTCAAGACACAATAGCCTCCACTTTCTTCGGATCCACTAAAACACATACCTCAGAAATAATGTGGCCTAAAAATGAACTTTGTCAATCCAAAAATGTAATTATGATAGCATGATGTAAATATTGTTCTCTCTTAGTGTGCTCAGGGTGATGTTAAGATGTTTTTCATGATCCTCATGAGTTCTAGATTACACTAAGATTTCATCAAAAAATACAACTATGAAATGATATTAATATAGTTGAAATATTTAGTTCATTAAATCCATGAAAATGGTTCGTGCATTGTTCATCCCAAATGGCATCACCACAAACTCATAAAACGTGTACCTACTCTTAAATGTTGTTCATAGTACATATAAAGTCATCACACTCAATATATGATATACTAATCTAAAATCTATCTTAGAGAACACCAAAAAAACTCTCAACTAGTTAAAAAAATCATTGATTTGTAGGATAGGGTATTGGTTCTTAACTGTCATCAAATTCAACTTCCTGTAATTGAAACATAACCTCAATGATCTATCAGCCTTCTTGAAAAATAACACTGGAGATCCCCAAGGATAAGTACTAGGATAGATAAACCATTTATTCTCTAATTCCTCCAACAGAGCTTTATGTTCCTAGAGTGCTTCATGTGTAATGTCGTATAGTGGAATGGAAACCATCTCCTCCCATGGAATCAACTCAATTATAATCTCAACATATCTCTTTGGTGGTTACCCCGAAAAGTCCACAGGAAACACATCCTGAAATTGATCAACAATGGGTGGGAATTTTGGATACTCTATTCCTCCTTAATCAATCATAAGAAATTCCAATTAGGTTGTGAGTTCTCCTAACTACTAGAAAATTTTCTATGCACGACATTATCTAACATCACACTCACCACGAAGGACATAAGTGTATCCATTGATAGAAATGAACATTAATTGATGACTATAATAATTGATATGGTCTTGGTATGAAACCAACCAATCCATACCTATAATCAAGACAAGAACCGAAATCTCGAGGATGAACATGTCAAATAGGAAATGGTACCCTCTAATCTTTAGAGAACAACCCTTAAATTGTATGATATTTTCTACTTGCGCCCCTAGAGGTGTTTCAATCAAAATAACCCCATGAAAACATTCCATGTCTAGGACCAACATACTTATAGATAGATAAAATAAAAAGGAATATGTGGAATGTGTGTCAAATAACTCACTAGAAAGCATGGATTCTACAAGGATCTTACCTCGAAGAGTAGATGGTCCAGCCCTGCCACCTCCTGGTCTAGATTGAACTGCATGAAGCTGGATTTCCCTCTGCCTTGGGATCTGACCTGAGTAACTAGCACTACTCTTCCCTAATGGGGTGGAAGATCTCTCCTCGGAGTTCCATGTCCACCACCCATACTAGTATGGCCCGTCGAGCTCCAAATTCCCACTTAATATAGGGTAACTGATGACCTGCATTTACTCTACACTAGCCTCAACCCTCCATAATTTCTCAACTTCCAAAATTTCAAACAGAACCTCTGCACATTACCCAATATTCCTCACGGTCATCACTCAACTAGTGGTTAGGAACATTGACTACTCACATGTCCCAGCCTGCTGCACTGATTGCATCAAAAATGATCACAAAAATTAGAGGATAGTTCCCTTTTATAGATGCCCTTTCCACTACCACCTTGATGAAAATTATCGAAGTGGATCTTCCTGCTATTAGAAGTCGCACAATTGGTTTTCCCAAATGAAACTTCATGTTTTCTTCTAGAAGCCTTCTTGAGATTTCCTTTTGATATAAGGTATTGATCCACCACTTCAGTGACCATCTTCATTGGAAATATATTCACCTACAACTTGATATCATACCTAATTCCATATTTGAAACATATTATCATGGAAGCCTCATCCCCCACCAAAGTTCAAGAAGAACATTATAGAACTATGAAATAGGTTACATGTTCCCTGACCATTATAGATCCTTGGGTCAACCTCAAAAACTCTATATCCCTTTTTCCTCAAGGTTTAATGATATAAGTGTTCCAAAAACTTGTCCTAAAAATATTTCCAACCCAGACTATCATCTTACTAGGTCTAAACTAGAACATCCCACCAGAGTTTCCCCTATCCTCAATCTGTATAAGTTTCAAGCTTAGACCCTTTCTCTGTAGGATTCTCCAAGTGATTCAAAATCATATGAATAGATTGTATTTATAAATCTATAGTCTCAGGTCCACCCTCTCCAGAAAATGTTTGAGGGTTCTATAACTAAAATTATCTAGTCATCTCAGGAATACTTGGCACAACCCACCCAGGGTCCCCTTCCATCATATGTACAGAACGATAGAAGTTCACATGGAACTTATCTTCTCCCCTATTTACCTGAATGTCTAGGTTTTCTTTCTCCACTTATGGTAGAGAATTCTTAGCAAAATCTACTTGTCGCTCAACTAGAACATGTCTTCATGATGGTATTTCTCTATAATGACAAACGTGATATTTAGAACACATAACAGAGAGATTTAACACTTCATATAAAAGATGTATCTCCACTCTCCATAAACAACTAATTCACACACACTATCTCTAAAGTCATTTTCAAATCCCAAACACTGCCCTTGACCATCCCTACTGAGGGACATGGCTAACATGGGTAAACCAACATAAACAGTTATAGTTTTTACATTGTACTCCATTTAGAAACTATTTCCATACTTATAATACAAATCCTTCTCCTAGTAACACTTCCCATTTAACATATTTTCATGACATAAAATTTTATTCACATATAACCCTTAATTAATAAAAAATATTTAACCATTATTCATCATTTTTATTTTCCTTCTACCCATTTATAGTATTTTGTTAGACCCCTTCCGATTCAAGTTGTTCGAGAATGGTCATATGCATTAAACCCTTTATGTATCACACACCCATCCTATGTGTGTACCTATCATGATGCATGTTGCTTACTCACATAAGTGCATATAATTATGCATGAATGCACAATCTAGTGCCACATCGACTATGATCTAAAGATTTTAAAACTATCGTATCACATAACAAGTTCAACACCAAGTGGTTAAATAATATAAAATGTAACAATGCACAACAAGAACAACAATTCCCACCCTAGGGGACTTGGTATTTTCTTCATACATGTGTTAGCTACTCCCAATAACGAGATAATTACTAAAGACCAAAACATTCCTAACCTCATGTCTACTATATCCAAATGCTATGTTATATAAAAGGCCTATTCTGATACCACATTATAACATCTCCCACCCAAAGACCACTAAACTGGTCCCCAATCTAGGTTATCACATGACCTCAAGTGCACCTCCCCATATGGTAGAGGTTTCCATCTAGAAAAAAAGTATAATAAGTCACTTGGGAGACTATACCCCCTTATCAGAGTGATTCACAATAAATAAAAATTTTAAATAATAGAAACAACATGTAATGACCAATGAATATGTATAATAAACATCTCCCCAAATCTGGTTAAAAACCATAGCCAACAATAAAATGTGATGTCTTGCTAAATGGCACCAAATGAAACAATCTCGAAATAATGACAAATAAAATAATCCCCAAGGCCCCGTCTCCATGTTTGGAACCTCTTCCATGCACCTCCAAAGCCTGAATCGATTCCCATGAACAGGGACCTTATCTTTATATATACCTTCAAGCATGAATTCTTCTCAAGTAACCAATAGCAGACTAAGCAGGATGTGTGTATAACTCAATAGGACACCACCAACGATGTCTATAAAATATTCAGTATAAAAAAATTGTGCATTCTATTACTGAATAAATGATAGGTAAAACAAATAAAATTTTGGTTACATTACTTAAAAAACATTACATTAAATGTTTCTATCCATAGTACTAAATTCATCAATTTCATTTTCTTCATTACATAATTCATTATCAACTTCTGTTCCATGGGTTTGGTATTTACATTATCGATACAAGGGTATAGGAATTCATCATTATGCATAAAGTATTAACTCATTTACTTATCTCACAAGTGATAAATGGTTAAAAATTAATAATTATCACTTACCCAGGGATCTGCAGTCCAGGTAGTTTAATATATAGAAAGTATTAGGGTCATAGAGCATTAGTCCAAATCTCTAACCAGTGTATTCCTAGGTGGGTTTAGAGCATCTATCCAACACGAGCTGTATGAGGAGCCTTAGTCATTTATCCAACCAAGAATCTATTTTCACAAGGTTATATATATATATATATATATATATATATCATTCACCACAAATACCATATCACAACCAAAACCAACCAATAATAATAAAAATCATAGTCCAGAACACCCATCATGGAAAAATATATTATGCCTTAACTCATTAACACGTTTACATTTACATTACATTTCCATTTATCCCAAATCTAATTTCGTATTCCTAAAAAAATTAAGAAATATCATCAAATAACATTCATTAACCCATTTAACATATTCAACAATTTCCATATGTTAACATATATAAACCATTCATAATTTTCCATGTATTCACCCCCTTATGTATTTCAAGTACAAAGATCAATACATTAGGCACATCCATGTTAATCCTTTTATTACCCATTTATATTTCAATAAAAACAACCTCATTATCCCATTGTAAACTCTAGGAAGAACTATTATTAATCCATTTTCAACTCACACAACCCTGTTAACATGTTATTCATGGTTTCTATGTATCATATGTCAACCCTTCAATTAGCATTACCAATTTCTAGGTTCGAGAGGGTCGATACACCCCATTGGTGGCCCTATATTGGCCAAATCATCCTCAACGCATCCCACATGGATAATAAGGAGTTAAATCCATCATTTGGAAACCAATTTTACCAAATATCACTAAAAACAAATATAATAACAAGGGGATAAAAAAACACATTTTCAAATTCACAAATCAACTTAAAAAATATGGGATATAACTTGTAGATCACTAACCTCAAATCCATTGATAAACACACTCTTAATTGTAGCCTTAGATCAAAATCCAAAAACCCCTTGATACCCAAACTATATTCCACTGGAAAAAGTGGGTTTTAGGTCTTCATAATAAGATCTCCCAAAAGACAAACCCTTATCCAGAAAATAGAATAAAAGAGCGTATTGGACTTATTTAGAGCGTCGATCTACAACCAAAAACAGTCCAAACAACCTATAAAAGTGGAAGATCAGTCCTAAGGAGATATTTATGGTTATTGTTTTTCACTAGGACTAGAGGTAGGATAAAGGGGAGAAAATTTTGTGGAGACTTATAAATCCCATAATGGAAAAACTATAAATTTTCCCACTTTAAAAGGGGCTTACAGTTTATCCACACCGTTTTTCAAACAGTACACAAACCGTGCACAAGCCACTGCCTAAGGGGACTTGGTCACATAGTTACATGGTATGTCCACATGTATTGATAAAATGTTAAAAAAATATGTGATATTCAACTATCCAAGGCTACATTGTTTGGGTAGGAAGGTCTCACGGTTTACTTAATTGTGTGCCAACTATGTTCCTTGCACAAATTGGCCTGATTTTCCTTCCTTTTGTGTCCCGAACCTACGAAACACCCCTGATGCTCCTCATACTCCCAAGAAAAATTTTATTTACAAAATATATATATATATATATATAACAAAATTTGAAAAAGTACATACATCTATAAATTCCAGGATCATACAATTGTTGTGGGAGATATTGAGGATCTTTCTTGAAATAAGATGATTGTGTTTCTAGTCTCCAAATAAACTAAACTATAAAAATACTAGTACATGTATCAATGAAATATATTTAAAATTCATATAATAATATGTTAAATTTATGAATGAAATTATTGGGTCCTTATAGTTGGTATATTAGCAATTGTTTAATTAAAAATTGGATACTGGTATGAGAAAACATTAGTGATAAACCTAGGGATTTTCCTATGGATATGTCTAGAGATATATCTAGGGGAATATTTAAAGATATTTTTAAGGATAATTATATGTATAATAAAATATCCAATAATTATATTGAATGATATAGAAAATAAATTCCATGAAATTGCATCCCTTTATGGATACTACAAGTGGATGTAGCTCTGTCAGAGTTGTACCTAGGGGAAATAACACTAAAAAAGGTGAGTTGACCAAGACTCGACCATAACCTAGTGCATGATAATGGGCCTTGATAAACACATAATATGACTTTCCCAAGGATATTACTTGGAAATTTAAAAACTCATTATGTCCTATAATGAAGTATTTGAATAAAGACCATGATTGACCTTGGCTAAACCTAAGGTGTCTAAGATTTAAAAGATGGTTTAATGTTTTAGATATCCTAAAAATGACTTTTATTGATTATGTGGTTTTCCAATATCAATATTGTTTCTCACACTATTAATTTTGATTTTATTTAGTTTTTGGAATTATAAGGAACTAGGTCAATATTGAATTTGATAAAAAAAAATGTGTTAACGAGAAACCATGTGGGATAATGACTCGAGTGAAGGATGTTTTGATTATTCATAATTAGTTATCACAATAAATTATTAAAAAAGGTATAATGTCAAACTATCATAATCATAAATGAAAATAATTATATATATTTTGAGGGGTTAGGTGGTGGGTAATTAGAAAGAATGAATATTCTTCTTCTTATATGCTGAAACTATGGGAAGAAGCAGTCTTGGAAATGTCTCAAAGAAATAACATGTTGTTTAATGTGTAGAGAGTAAGGGATGAAGGTGAGTTATTCCAAATGAAAAATAGAATGTTTTGTTAATGAAATTGATGGGAATAATGTATTATATATAGAATCATCAATGGTTGAATGTTATAGATGTTGAATTCTTGGGAATTATACAAAACTATGTCCTAGAGGAAATCCCAAGAAGAGGATCAATATGGTGGTATAAGTATAGGGTTTTTTATGATGAAGAGACTAATATATATATATAAGGAAATATATATTACGGAATAATATGATGATGTATATTCAATGCTTCAATAATTATGTATAATTATTTATGTGTTTATTTATTAGAATTAAATAATTGTGAAATATATAAGGAATTTAAAGAATAAGTATTTCATTAATGATATTTGTGAATATGTTGAATTGTACAAATGGCCTAGAAAATTGATTTAATGGGAAGATTATATTTTATAGATAATACATTATTAAGAGAATATAACCCTTATTATGTGCCTAATGTGGGTAAAATGGTGTTTACTTTGGATAAAGAGATGATTGATATAGACAAGGTAAATTGGATAATATTTATTACCATAGAACTGATTAATTATTTGATGAAAAAAATATGTTATCACTGATGGTTATTATGAAATATTTAAATTTTTTAAAAATAATCTAAAATATGTGATTTTAAATGGAAAGCGTTAATTTTTTGAAGCATTTTTTTATTTAGGATTTATAGAAATGCAGGATATTACTATGATTTATTAGAATATATGATCAAGGTATTAATATATTTGGTATGTGATATTAATAAATACTTCATTTTTTTGTGCGAATAATTATAAGTTGATTTAGTGACTCTCGTTATAATAATTTGTATTTCAATTTTGGCCAGTTATAATGGATCCTTAAGGTTAACTATTCATGGAACAGATTAAATTAATATTTGGATGTTATTGGATAATATTTTTAATTTTTTTTGTTTTTCATAATAACTAGAGAAATCTGAAATAAATTATCATTATTTTATAGATATTATGATCCACTAGTGCTTCAGTCATTAAAACAAAAATTCATCTCCATTTATTTTGGTAATATATGATGTGTAAATTGACCAAAGAACAAAAATTGTATGAGATTGTTATTAAGAAATAGAATGAAATATAGAAACTATATCATATATTGGGAGATTTTTAACATTAAGGATGTTTTCTTGAAATAAACTTTTATACATTTGAATACATTTCTAATGAATGATTTTCCTTTTCACCTATCAAATATTTATGTATTTTTTGTGGTCAAAGTTATTTTGACCATGTTATCATTACTCTCTATTAGTATTTGGGTGTTAGTTTTCTATTCTATATCATTTTTTATAACACCCCATGATTTTATGGTATGCATCTTTTAAAATTTAACATCTTTGATAGTTTATACTTTACACAACACCATGTTTAAAACTTTAACATACTATTAAGTAGAACAATTGGGATAGTAATTTGACAATTAAGAATAGTAATGTGGCTAATATAATATCATCCTATCCTATGAATGTATAAATAATATTTTGGAATCTTATAAATTAAAATATTGTATATTTATATCATGGACTAAGTAAATAAATGTTTTAATAATGATAAATTAAGTGTTGATGTTTTTGTGAAACATAAGTTTTTATTTACAATTTTATAATTAAAATAATTATTTAAAAGAATATTTACTTTCATAAAATAGATTCATAAATTGATATTTTATTATTTTATGATTATAAGATAATTTTATAAGACCGTAATTAATTTTTCAAAGTATCAAAAAATCAGTTGTAATTTGAAAATCAATATTTTTTGAATAAATGGTAATTTTAATTATAAATTAAATTTATCATATTTAGAAAATTATTTCAATAAAATGGATTCCATTTTTTAATTCTTAACATTAAAAAAATGTTAGGGTGAATTTTTGTGGATATTTCTAAAATAGTTGAATTTTTGTGAATAGTTAAATATGGTAATTTAAGATATTAAACATTATAAGTAAATAAATAATTGATTGGTTTACAGATGATGTATGGATGAGGTAATCACACATTCATTATAAATTCCATGCACTAGTTACTGTATTTAGACATTATAACAAATACTATTCATTATATTGATCCAAAATAATAAACAAATTAATTAAATAAACAAAAAAAACCCTCTCATGCTCTATAAGTACCCCCCCCCACCCCTTATCCTAACACCTCGATAGACTTTAATTTTACTTGTATTTGGCCCATTTATACCCACAAAACTATCCCCCACATTTAGTTCTTTCTAGTCTCACCATATGTCAACTTATATGTCCCTTAAGGAGGTTCTTAAGGAGGCAACACTCAACATGTGAAACCTTCTCTCTCACTCTCTCCATCTTTCAATTTATATTGTTTTCATATCATTGCCTCACATCCATATAAAAAGTGACATGATAAATCCAGTATCATTTATATATTATAATTTTATATTTTTAATGGTATATCAACCATCAATTTTCTTCTATTACCCGTTTTATTCTAAAAATGAAATCATCATCTGTAAGGTGCCAATTTACCACCTTTGTGGAAGATGAGTTCTAATTTTTCAATTCTTCCCTCAATAATGGTCATAAAACCATTTTTATGGTTAAAATAGTTTAATATATGTAAAAATATTATTTTATGTTATAAAACCAGTATATATACATAATATTAATTCATAATATGAATCTATTTTATGATGATTGAAAAATTTCCAAAATAATCTAAATGGTTATTATTAATGTTTTATCTAGTAAACCATCTATATATCTGAATAAATTAACATATAATACCATTTTATCTTTTATATGTTCATTAGTAACTTATTATTTCAATTTTTTAAAATTATTTCCATTTTACATGGTCTTTCATAGATGTATACAAGTAAACCAATCATGAAAACCAAAGAAGAAAAAATTCCCAAACAATGAAATTGAATCTTATAACTCATAAAAAATCCATAAATGAACTAAATAAAATTATAATAAATTATTAGACATGTTTAATAGGTTTTAAGTTAAATTATTAATGAATTTAATTTCATTATTCGTGATATTAAGTACAAGTATAGAATACTTACGGACATTAGGTAAGGGATTCTCCCTGAACCTACATTTTTCATTCAAGTTATGATTTATAACTCTTTAACCCAATGTAATTATAATTTAATTTTTTATAATTCTTATAAATTCTAGGAATATGTTTCAAAATCATGTATCCAGACTAGTTATCTTTCATTGATGGGAGAATACAGTTTTTATAAGGCTTCCTTTTTAATTCCCCCTGATAAGAACTCCCGGTTAAATGGCAGTTCCAAATTTATTACCCATTTTCATGTATACTCCATAATTTTTTTAAGAAACCATTAATTTTATAAAATTATCCTTTTATCATAAAAATTTATCTTATATATTTTTTATGTAAACAATAAATCAGTTTTCCTCTTTAAAGACTCTTATGTTTTATCTTAAACCACACTATAGTGGCCCTTTTCTAAAATTTCTTTAAAACTATTTTTTCATGATTTAACATCATATGAAAATAATTTTAGCCTAAAACATAATTTTATTTTTCTTACCTTTTCTTTTATGGTATATTCATATTTAAAGTATTATTATATGACAAATACAAATGATTCTTCCAAAATAACACTTCTTTGTAACGTAAAAAGGTTATGTATCACAAAAATTCCTCAGTAATTTTATTAGGGTTTTTCATATTTCCAAAACCCTCTTTTTAATCATATTATTAATTGGGATTGATCTTTTATTATTTAATTTAAAATATTTTATTAAATGTTTTTTATTAGTTTTCAAGTGGATGTTATATATTGATACTATTCACAATAACACTCAGAATAGTTAGTTATTTTTTTCACTGATTAGGGAAAGTTATTCAAATTTTGTATGTATGTGTTTTTCTTGTTTCACCTAATTCATGTGGGAAATTAATTTTACATATTTAGTGATTATAGGGGGCATTTATATCCCCTCGATGCATTGGTAGGTTTCATGAGAAAAACAACATTTGGATTTGGCTGAGGTCTTTCCCATTTATTTTTATATGTCTTGCATGAGGCCTCGACGATATGTTTTAGATGTTTGGTATTATGATTTCCATCATTATGATCTTAGTAATTGATAATCCATGTGATTATTCAACTGATATAATATCCATGTTTAAGTTTCATTATCATGTGATTATTTATATAGAATTATTTTATCCACTTTTATTCCTGCCATATTTTTCTAAATATTATGATTAATTGGAATGTGTTTTTAGTTATTCACCTTTCCTTATTGTTTAGGATAATTTATAATAGTTTCCTATTTATTTATCACCATTACTGGGCATCTGATATCACCCTTTTCTTATGTTTTATTTTTCCCAAGGATGTGAAGATGTACATGATGAATGACTTGGAGGGATAATATATGAGTTTATGGGTTCTTCCAATAGAGTTTCTATGATGTATTTCATTTCAATTGGTAATATAATACTTATGTTTGTCTCTTTTTTTCCAAATCTACTAAAATATTTGGTCCCTTTGGATGCATACACTTGTTCATAGAACAAATATAATAAATTAAGGACATCACATTGATCTATAGGTTTTGGGGTATTTATAGTTGGTATTAGACAAAATTTAGTAGAAACCATTGAAAATTTATTTTGAAAATATAGACTAGATAACATAACCCTAATAGAAACTTTTAGGGTAATAATATAATAACATCCTAGAATTTTAGTGAGGTAGATATTATATGGGTCTTCCTAACAATATCTCTTTTTTTAGATACTATAAGTGGATGGGGTTCTAGAATAGATGTACATAGGGGTGATAACATCGAAAAGGTGTGTCGGTCTTGACTCAGTGTAACCCGGTATACGAAAAGGGGCCTTATTATACACTTCGGTTGACACTCCTGGGAAATATACATAAGATAATTCATATTCTCTTTACAATCCATTATGAGATATTTAAAATAAAATATGTTCCCAAAGAAACCATTTTTATAATTATAACAATACCTATGCATAAATTTTAAATTTATGTTTTGTGTTTTTCTAGTGAGAAATTATGAATTTTGATTCATAACCTAATATAGTGTGAGTCATTATTTAGAAATAGTGCCTAGTAAAAGGAATAGAAACCATATCAACCCACTCATTCCATGTAGTGATTTTACTCATATAAAAGTTAATGATAATAGAGTGGGATCTATAAGTGGGGCTCAAAAAATTATAACCATAATGGGATGACTGACTGGGGTAATGAGCCATAATCCATTTGTATCTGAGAAAGGGATAAGTTCCATAGAGAAGATATTTATCACTTTGGGAAGTAATGAAATGGATATAGATATCATGTTATTTTATCATCTCATAATACATACTGAGTAATTGGGATCATTGATTCAAAACAGAAAATAGGAGTAATAAATTGAAAATATGGAATTGAAGGATTTTTAGGAAATTTTCTTTGAAAAATATTTCGCTTAAGAATAGGAAGATGATATAAAGATAAAATTATTGAGTACAATAGAGAAGGATGTTGAAAATGTTTACAAGTATCAATCCAACTTTAAATAGATATAAAGTCATGTTTTGTATTACATATTTAATCCAAAGAGAAATATTGATCAATTCTTTGATGGGTTAAATCCCTTCCTTTAAAGGGAATTGGTCTCCCAAAATTTCTCACCATAAAAATATATAGTCTCATGTCATATTAAGATAGGGAAATAATTCTATATATCTTCTAAATTTAATTGGAAAACAATAGAAGAATTGGTAGTCAGAGAAAATAATGGATTAAGGGAAAAAATTAGAATTTTTCGATGTGTGATACTTGTGGATGGAAACACTTTGGTGCCTGGTTAAAAGGAAAATGTGTTTTATTTGTGTGTGGTGAGTAAGTAGATAATTCTCATTATTTCAATGGAATTAAATAAGGTAAGAACTATCAATGCTACAATTTTATATATATGGGACACTATACAAATGATTGTCCAAAGAGTTAAAAAAACTTACCTCAAAAAAGGCCACAGGAGTGAGGAAAAGATTATTCGATCACAATAGTTGAGGTTCATGTTCCTAATGATGTATTAGAAGGTACATTAATACTATATTTAGATTTACCAAATGATCTATTAAATTTTGTATCATCACACTCTTTTATATCTACCCAATTTTCCCTAAAAATTAGACATTTCCCTTAAGGGAGTTTTCATTCAAAACTCATCAGGGTAGTCTCATTGCAAAAAATATATTTTGGTCAGTCCCATTTATAACACATAAATTTTCTTTAGTTAGTGACCTTATAAACATACATATGGTTTACTTTGATATAATTCTTGATATGAACAATATTTAAAAAAATTATGTGAAAATCTACTGTAAGAAGAAAGAGATTATGATTTGTATGGAAGATGTATAATCTCATATGTTTCGAGTAGAAACCTCATCATCTGATTCTTAACTAGATCCACCCCCATTAGTTCTACTAAATGGAATTATTAGGGACGAAGATAAATCATCATCTATGGATGATGAAAGAAATCTTAAAATTGAGAATGTTCTTATTGTATTATAATAATTTGATATATTTCCTAAGGAATTATCTACACACACCCCCATAGTATGAAGTTGAGATTACCATTGATTTAATCCCTAGAACAAGGCCAATATTAAATACTCCTTATATAATGGCCACATTGGAATTAGTGGAGCTAAATAAACAACGTTGAGTAACAAGGGATTTATTCACCCTTGTTTTTTCCATGGGGATCCCTTAATCTCTTTGTCAAGAATAATGGCTGATCCATAAGGATGTGCATTGACTATAGTAAAATAAATGTTATTAAAATAAATAAAAAGCATCATATACCTCATATTTCTGATTTATTTGATAAACTCCATAGAGCTCAATATTTTTCAAAGATTGGCCTTATTTTTAGATATCATCAATTTCATGTAAAGAAGGAAGACATTCCAAGGACCGTATTTTGAACCAGGTATTGAAATTATGAGTTTACAGTGATGAAATTTTGACTAACTGATGCACCGTAAGTTTATATGGATATAATAAATATACTATTCATATAATATCTTGGGGATTTTTTATGGTATTTATTGACGATATCTTGGTAAAATTTCAAAGTTATGAGGGCCATGAGAACCACTTGCATAATGTTTTTAGGAATCTTATAAGAAAAGAGTTATATGGGAAGTTTACTAAGTTTGAATTTTGGCTTCAAACAGTTTCTTTTTTTATCCATATTTTCTTTAAGGATTGAATCTCAATTGATCCGTCAAAGACAAAGGTAGTTCATGAATGGCCTGCACCAATGAACATAACTGAGGCACTTAGATTTATTGCTTTATCAGGTTAATATTAGCATTTCATTCAGAATTTTTCCCAATTAGATAACATTCTAACCAAGATTACTCATAAAGAGGTTATGTTTATTTGGAAAATGGAACATGAAGAATGGGTTGAATAACTTAAGAAGTGATTTTTGAATTCTTTGATCTTTAATCTACCATCGAGAAATGGAGGATTTTGGATTTATAGTTATGCATCTAAAAAGGACTTGGTTCTATCCTTATGAAAAATAATATATTTATTTCCTATGCTTAAAGAAATTTAAAAACTCATGAACAGAACTATCCAACTGATGATCTTCAGTTATCATCCATAATCTTCGACATGATGATATGGAGACACTATATATATGGTGAATGATTTAAGATATATATAGATAATAAGAGATAGAAATATATCTTCTCATTGAAAGAACTCAACATGAGGTAAAGGTGATGGATCAAGATACTTAAGGATTATGATTATTTAATACACTTCCACCCAAGGTAGTAGAATAGAGTAGAATATGAATTGAGTGGGAAGGATCATGGAGTTTTGAAAAAAATGAGGATTAACAACGATCCTATGTACATGTATCTAGTAATGATGGATATGTGAATTATCAAGGGAGGTGAAACATCACTACTTTTTCAAATGATTTTTAAACTATATTTATAGGAAATTATTAAAATTTCTTATTATGATGATGATAATTTAAAAAAAATATTAATGATGGGAAATTGGTACAGTATGTATATAAAGATAGAATTTTGAAAATTTGGAAGTAGCTTTGTGTTCCCTCTATACCCGAGCTAATAAGGGAGTTATTGGTTGATTTCCATTTCTTAAATTTCTCTATACACCATGGTATCACTAAGATGTATAGAAATTTGATGGAATATTTATGGTTTGATAATATAAAGCGGGAAATTGCTAATTATGTATCAAGATGTTTTTTTGTCAATAGGTGTAGGAAAAATGACAACTTCTTAAAGGTGTAATGAAACCTCTTCTTTCTCATACTTTGAAATGGGATGATATAAATATTGCTTTTATCCCTGTATTATGATAGAATACAAGAATGAATAATTAAATATGGGTAATTTATTGATCAACATCCCAAATCGTCACTTTTACTCGCTATAAGGGATGATCTTTTTCTGGAGCACCTTGCACAACTCTATATTAATGATGTTTTAAGACATAGTGGAGCACTATTTTCAATTATGTCTGATCATGATATATGATTCACATAAAAATACTAGAAAATTGTTCAGAAAGATATAGACACTAAGCTTCATTCGAGTAATGATTATCACCCTCGAACTGATGGATAGTCTAAAAGGACAATGAAATATTTAGAAGACATGTTGAGATCATTCTCACATTACTTTTAAGGTATGTGGGATCAGTATTTACCTTTGGTAGAGTTTTCATAAAACAATAGTTTCCATTCAAGTATTCAAATGGCACTATATGATGTGTTATATGGAAAGAGATGTCACACATAAACGTTTTGGGATGAAATTGGTGAATGAAATCATATTGAAAAAGAAATTATGGATGAAACAACAACAAATGTAAAAAATATTCAAACACATATCAAAGTAGGTCAATGTAGGAACAAGATTTATAATGATGACCAGAGGAAGGATTTGGGGTTTCAAATGGGTGATCATGTATTCATGAAGGTATCATCATAGAAGGGTGCTATAATAATTAGATAGAAAGAGAAATTTGGCCCTAGGTAAATCATACCTTTTGAGATCATGAAGATAATTGGAATTGTGGGTTATTGTTTGGTGATGAAACCAAGCCTTTCTAAAGTAGACAATATGTTCCACATATCTTTGTTAAGGAAGTACATTCTATACTCAATGTATTTCCTCAATTCTGAAGGAAAAGAATTAGAACTTGATCTATCTTACTATGAAGTGACTATCCAGATTTTGGAAACTAAAGAAGTAGTGTTGAGTAATTGGATGACTCATCTAGTAAAGGTACATTGAAAAAATCATAAAATTTAAGAGGCAGCGTGGGAACCAGATGAAATTATGATGAATAACTACTAATTTATTTTTGCGATGTGAAATTCTTGAAATTTATAGAAATTTTTTTTGAAGGATGGAATAATGTAACACCACAAGATTTTAGGGTATGTATCTTTTAAAATTTAACATCTTCGATAGTTCATGATTCACGCAACATCGAGTTGAAAACTATAATATGCGGTTAAATATGACTATTTCGATAGTAATGTTACCATTAGTAATTGAATTATGATGAATATAATATTATCTTTTCCTATAAAAGTATAAATAAAATTTGGGTATCTTATAACTGAAAATATGGTATATTTACATCATGGAATAAGTAAATAAATGTTTTAAGAACCATAAATTATGTATTGATATTTTTGTGAAACAAAAATTTTTATTTACAATTTTATAATTAAAATAATGATCTAAAATAATATTTAGTTTCATAAAACTTATTCATAAATTAATAATTTTTTTTCTTATGATTATTTAATGAGACCTTATTAATTTTTCATAGTATTATAAAATTGGTTGTGATTTTAAAATCGGTATTTTTTTGAATAAAGGATGATTTTAAATAAAAATTGAATTTATAAGATTTAGAAAATTATTTTCCTAAAATGGATTCCATTTTTTAATTATACATGATGAAAAATGGTAATGGTTTATTTTTGAAATTTTTCTAAAAAAGTTGAATTTTCTGGTGAAATAGTGAAATACGGTAATTTATAACATTTAACATTATACATAAATAAATGAATTATTGATTAATTTATGATGTATGGATGAAGTAATAACACATATTATATAACTAAAATTAAATAATTCCAATATGTAGTCATAATAAATTATTCTCTTCATATTCATGATCCAAAATAATAAATGAATGAATTAAATGATAATAAAACACCCCTCTCCTCCACTATAAATACCACCCCTCAAATCCAATTATCCTCACACATAAAAAGCCATGAATATTTCTTATATTCTTACCATTTAATCTCTAAATCCTCTCCCCCAAGTTATTATCTTTTTATTCTCACCAAAAGTCAATTTCCAAGTCCCTTAAATAAGTTCTCAAGGAGGCGACACTCAAGTGGTAAAACCTTCTCTCTCTCTTTCAATTTATTTTATTTTCTTATCCTTCACCCACCTACCAATCCAAAGTAACATGATAAATCAAGTGTATTTTATATAATGTAAAATTAATTATATTAATGGTATATCCACCATCAATTTTATTCTCTTCCCCTTTTATTATAAATATAAAAACATCATTCGTGAGGTGCCAATTTGTTGCCTTCATGGACGATGAGTTTTAGTTTCTCAATTAATCCCTCAAGGATGGTCATAAAACCATTTTTAGGGTTAAAATACACATAAATATATGTAATATAACTTATTTAATGTTCAATAAGTAGTATATATACATAATATTAATTCATAAGACAAAAACAGTTCATAATGATAAACTAATGCCAAAATAATCTAAATGGTAATCATTATCGTTTTATCTAAATAATCATCCTCATATCTAGAAAAAAATATGAAAGATCATAAAATTTATTCTTATATAATCTCATTAATAACATATAATTACAATTTTTTATGACTATTTCCATTTTAGATGATCTTTCGTACAAGTATAAAAATGAAACAATCATGAAAACCAAGGAAATAAACACTCCCAGATGACGAAATTGAATATTTTAAGTTATTAAAAAGGCCATAAATGAACATAATAAAATTATAATAAATTAAATAAATGTCTAATAGGTTCTTATTAAAATTATTCATGAATCTAATTTCATTATCCAAGACACTAAGTACCAATTCAGAACAGTTTCATACATACGGTAAGGGATTATCCCCAAACCTCCATTTTTCATTCAGGTTGTGATTTATTTCTATTTACCCAAATTTATTTCTTATTTATTTTAATATAATTATTATAAATTATGTATACATGTTACAAAAACATATATCCATATCATTTCATTATTATTTTATGGGATAATACATGTTTTATAAGGTTCGCTTTTCAATTCCTCCTGATAAGAAAGTATTGTTAAAAGGGTACCTCACAATATTTTACCCATTTTAATGTTCACACCATAATCTATGTTCATAAAGAAATATTATTATAAAATAATAATTTTATCATGAAAAACAATATTAACTATTTTATGGTTTTATTTAAATAATTTATCCTTTTTCCACTTTGAATACTCTTATATTTTCTCTTAAACCATACTGATGTGGCTCATTTCTATAGCTTCTTGAAAACACATTTTTCATGTTCTTACTTTAGTTAGAAATAATTTATTCCTAAAAAATAATTTCATTGTCCTTATGTTTTCTTTTTTGGGATATACATATTTATAATCTGATTTGATGACAAATATAAATGATTTTTCCTAAATAACTCCTCTTAGAAAAGAAAAAATTGTATTTCTCTTAAGAATTCCCTGGTGATTTTATTATAGTTGTTTCATATATTTCATCATGATCTTTTGAATATTATACTTAATTGGGATTTGTATTTTATGATATCATTTAACATATTTTATTAAATTGATTATTTATATTTCATATATATTTGTTGTTTCTGTTTCACCCTATTCATATGAGGAAATAATTTGAATTAGTATATGATGGGAATGTCCCGCTATACCCCCTTTATGAATAAGTAGGTATCATGAGACAAAAAAGATTTGAATTTGGTCGAGGCCTTACCTATTAATTTTTATATTTCTTGGTTGAGGCATGAACAATATGTTTCAAATGTCTATCATTATGCATTCCTCCATTACGATATTTGTAATTGATAATCCTTGTGATTATTTGTCTAGTAGAATATCCATGGCTATGTTTCATTCTTATATGATTATTAAATGTTATTATTTATGTATCTTTCATTATTACCATATTATGTTGAACATTATTTTTTAATGTAATGTGTTTTTAGTTATTCTCCTTACCTTATTGTTTATTTTTATTTATGATAGATTCCACTATATTTCATATCCTAACTGAGCATCTAAGATCCCCCCTTATTATGTTTTATTTTGTCCCACGATGTAAAGATATATATTATTAATGACTTGCATGGATAATATAAGAGTTTCTGGGTTTTTCTAATGGAGTTTCTATTGTGTATTTCATTTCAATTTATAATGTAATAGTTATGTTTGTATCTGGTTTTCCAAAGATACTAAACTATTCACTCCTTTAGGATGTGAATGTTTTTTCATTCTTCCAATGTAATAAATTAAGGTGCCACTTCCATGATACAGGGGTCGGGGTCTTTAGAGTAATCACCTTCTGCTAATGTTATCGTTAATATAAAACAATTTATGTGTTATTCTATGTGACCTTTTCACATCCCTTTCTCTCTTTTCAAGAGGATGTCTTATTAAACCTTTTTATGATGTCGGTTTCCCACAAAGGGATTCTAAAATGTCTACCCCTTGATTAAGTAATCCAAGTTCAAATTGTAATGACAAAACTTATTTTGGGGGGGTATAATTTAACCACCTGAGAATTCATGAAATATTTTTTCAAATAAATTTAATTTCTTTTACATCTTGGGATACACAGAATGCCGATTTTTAACAAACCACATAAAAATATTAATATTAATATTAAATCAAGACCTTTATTACCAAGATATTTAAATTGGGATTCATGAGTAAGAATAAACATATCTTAATTATTAATTATAATAGTTTTATATATATAAATAATATTGATAAAAATTAAATAATTTTTCGTATTGAGTTTATATGTTTCGAAAATACTATTTTCTCAAAAAATATTTGTTATTTATTTTTATAAAAAATTAAAGAAATAAGTTTTTTAATATTTTAAATAATTTATATGAAAAATTAGAAATATTTTTAAAAATCAACATGTAAAAATTATCATAGGGTGGATTTTTGGGGTTTTTCTAAAAAGGATAATTTTTAAACCAATAGTTAAAAATAATGGTTTTTATTGAAACTAACTTTTTATTTAAATAATGTTTAATGTTACTTTTTATAAAATTGTTTAAAAGGTATAATAGGTGTAATTATATATTAGTTATTTCAATGGAGTTTTTTTAATAAATTACATATTTAATTTTTGATATAATTTTTTTAATCTCTTGAACATTTTATCTTTGGAAAACCACTTTCTCATCACATATGTGGGTTTAATTAAAAATTAAAATTTTAAAATTATGTAAATTTAATTTGGATAAATGAATGAAATATTAGGAATCATAATTATTTCTATTATATTATATGTTCATATTATTGTTTGACTATAATTAATTATAAAAATAGTAGAGATTAATTATTGTGGTTACGGTTAAAACTAGTTTATCGAGGGTTAATATAAAAATATAAGGAGTAAAATGACCTAGAGGCTTTTCCAAAACGCACTATATGAATATATTTATACCTTATCAATATATGGTTCTTTAATTGTCCATTTTATGTCCTTTTTTAAGGTGAAAAACATGGGTATACCTTTTTATTTTCAAAAAATACAAGTGTGCCACTCACCTCACATATGAAAGGACACCCCCTCTCCACTCTAATTCACATATTAAAAACACATTTTAATAGAAACTACCTACCAAAATATATTAAATAATTTCATACACACAGCCTGTAAAATTATATTTTATCATAAATTCTTCTTAAGAAGCCTCTTTGTGCATACCTTATAAGGTTGTCTATAGAGGAGGTCTTGTGCTTAACCGAGCATCTTTATTTTATTTCTTATACCACCACCCAAAAATACTAATCAATTAAGTTGATATAGTAACACCATTACATACCATATATTTATATGTAAATATATTAATTTTATAACCTAAATCAATCTTATGTTCCATCAAATGGGATAAATAATTATCATTCGTCTGCACAGCAGGCAACCACCTCACGAACCGATGATATTCGTTTTTAATCACCACCTCTCATGGATAAATATAGTGGTGAATTTAATGATTATATATTCTAATTATGATAATAATATACTTATATAAATATAACCTCACATACACCTTCTTACCTTCTAAACTATTGGAAAACAATAATATCGCTCATGTGTAATGTAGACTACCATCTCGTGAACAGATGTGATGAGTTTTCCATTTATGTTTTAATTGAATAGTAATAAGTATAGAATAAATTAATATATATGATATTTTTTAAATTATGATATATAATTAATTATTATATCACATATACCATATTACATTATTTTATGTAGTGTATATGATAATATCGTTCATGTGTACGACGGACTACCGCATCGTAATGAAATGTTATTTGTTTCTCACTAACACCTTTCATGGAAGTTAAATTGGGAAACTATAAGGAATATATGTCATATATATGATCAAAGAATTATTATATAAAGATAATTTAATATTTAAATTTATTTCCTTTCATCCTTTAATAAAATAGAAACAATGTTCATGCATACATACAGCCTAACGTCTCTATGAATGTTGTATTTCATTTTTTATTTATTACTTTAATAGATTACTATAAATACATATATAATGAAAAAATTTGATAATTATATATTAGTTAAGATTATGGAGATGATTAAACCATGATAAATTTAAGACAACCAAAAATAAAATTACAAAACATACCCTGTAAATAAAACAGTTAATACACAAAACATGATTTTAAAAAGGAATTTTTAAAAAATAGGTAATAAAAGGCCATAATTAAATCATAAATAGAGTGACATATATAATAATAGTTATTATTTTTATCTTTAAATTAAATTATATTTATTATAAATGAGTTTTAAACATATAATAATGACACAAAGAATTTTTTTAAGGGATTTAGAGTCTCTCTTTTATTTCTGTGAGACATATTCCATAATCACAACTCATTTCTTCCGTGTGGTTTATATACTATCCCATTGACATGTTAAATAATGAATATAATTATTTTTATTATATTTAAGGTCGCATTATAATCTTTTAATTTAAATGGTATTTTTATTAAAAATATTTTTATGTGTTAAGGGATTTCCCTCTCAATTTTTACTTTTGTGAGACACGTCCCATATTCACCAACTATTTATCTTATGAGGTTTATTACTACCCATGAATTTATTTTATGAATATAATCGTTATATTTTTTTTTGAATATTTTCATATCAATTTGTGGATATCTTTGTTATGAGGTTTACGGTTCAGTAGTTATCAATGAGTTGAGGTGTTTCTATCTAAAATTTTCATCTCTAAGATATTTGTTAGATTTTTCACCTCTCTTATTTTATAAGGAATATATAATTACATTTTTCAAAATTATATAATGAATCTACTTTTTTATGATATTTAATGTTTCATTTGATGTTTTTATTTAATGGGGCTATGATTCAAAAGTTACCAAAGTGTTAAGGGTTTGATGATACAATCTCATTTTTGATGGGATTGTTTTTTATTATTCTTTTTTTGATAAAATATTATGATATATTTTTCCGAAATTTCAATAATTTTATCATCATCAATATATTTATTGAGAATAAAAAAATTACTTCATTTTTTTCACTTTATACACTTAATATTTATTAATGTGTTTTTAATGAAAACTAATATTATTTATCTATTTGGTCGAAAAAACTTTCTCATCGACACCCTTGTTTTCTAAAAATGTTTTAAAAAATTAGTGTATAATGTAAAATTTACCCTTTTTAATTTTAAAAAAAATTTCAAAAAGAATTTTTATGTGTTTTTTGAAATAAGGGTCATTGTTCGATTACTGAAAATGAGAAAGGTGACTCTGTTTTAACATTTTTGACATCAATAAAATTTTACCCTATCATAACCATTGTTTTCATTGAAGATTGATTTATACTTATTGAAGGTTATTTTTAATGAAATTATTTTTAAAAGGATTTATATTTTAGAAATTGTTATTTTAAAATGGAAAGGGAATATTCCCTAAAGAATGATTTAAATGACATTTAATGATTCCTTTATGAGTTTTAAAGTAGAATTTCAAAGATAAGGATTTTGAAAATGTTTTATGTTTTAAATAGTTTTTTCAAACAGCAATTCATATTTTTTTAAGATTTTTTTTATAATTTTGATGGCTTTAATTATAATTTTCCAATGTAATTTTCAAAGAAAATATTTTTAAAAATGTTTTATGTTGTAAAAATTAATTTTTCAAATTTAGTAGGATATTTACCTCAGGAAATTTTGTATATAATTTTTAATGGATCCTTTATATGTTTCCATGTTTAATTTCAATGAAAATTATATATACGTTTTAAATGTTTTTTTCAAATTGGAAATGATATTTTCATCAAGGAATGTTCCAATTGATCTTTAAAAATCATTTTCCATCTAATATTACACCCTTTGATTGTTTAATACTGTCTTCATTACTTATTTTGATGGTAAATGTTTATGTTAATAAAACGATTGTGAATCAAATTTGTTTTTCATATGTTTTTCTTTGATGAATTTATGGAATTTTTATGAAACCCATTTTTTTAAACTTGGTTATGATGTGATGATATGAAGAATATTTTATGATATTATGGTAGACATATGTATGTTTTTAATTATGAGATGGGTGGGACCCATATCTCCCACAACTGAATTCAGTAATGACTTATGTCTCCTAATATAACAGCGGTGATGAAGTTGATATACTTGAACCACTATGGGAAGATGTTGAGTTTTTATCTACTATGGGAAACACATGTGTAACATCCCGGTTCTGGGTGCTGGCCAATGGTGCCCCAAACCTAGTTGGTAACATGACCTCAAACGCATTTCCCCAAATTATAGAGGCTATTGACTAGCAGCTAGGGCCAAGGTCTGATAATGGGGAAATTTTTTGCTCATTGGAAAAGTATACACAGTGGAAAACAGATAGTTAATAGTGGAGAAAGTATTAATACTATTCAATAGAAGTAAAAATCATAAGACTGATAGTAATAAAACAACTGGAGCATATATATTTATATGATGCATGTCACATGTGTATAAGAAGGAAGCCAAACAAGTAACAATGATTAAAATACAATATGTAACCAAAGCACAGAAAAGAATTAAACTCCAACAGCAATACAAGCCTCAGCTTAGTCCCATGCTCTTCAGCTCCAACCATAATCAAGTACCTAGTGAAGAAGGATTCTTGACCTTGTCTATACCTGAAACCATATAATCTGATTGGGTCGAAAAGCGTGACCTAAATAGGGTGTGAGATGAATCCCTGTAGACAACCACCAAAAGATAAGTGCCTAACTATCAGTGAATATATATAGAAGGAAATTTTCATAAATAAAGTAATAAACTAAGAAGTACTAAAAGGTAAACAAACTTGTAGTTTCCAATTAAATTTATTTCGATTTATTAATTATTCAAACCCATGAATAATGAATCCTAGAATCTAGCCTAAGCTCGATATCCCTCTATGTAACAGTAACAACAAATGTCTCAGATGACCATCTAAGAAAGAAAGTAAGACTGAGTCTAATCTTGTTCTTTGGCCTAGCAAGACACATCACAACAAAAATAAATCATTTATAACAACCCTTTGTGAAATATCTCATGGTCTATCCCCTCTGGTTTAAAAGTATTACTAAACAATTATAAACAACATCCTGGGCAGCTATAATGGTCAATACCCCCGGGTTCATATGGCATAAACAATTTATACACGACCTCTAGGTTGGTCCCACAATCAATACCCCTTGGGTAAATGTAGTATAAAGAAACATAAATGACCTATGGGTATATCTCACGGTCAATACCCTCTGGGTCAAAGTATACACTAAGGCTCTCATGGTCTTATGAAAATAAACATAGAAACCACACAGTTTTCATGGTCTAAGACTCTCATAGTCCATTAGAAGATCAACATGAATATCATAACAAGGTAGAACATGTAATCTACAACTACTACATGGATAAAATTCTCAGTCATAACACATGAAATTCATATAATCAATCAACTATATCCTAAAAAATCAAGGCATGTAAAACAAGGTATGCCTCACAGGAAACCTAGGCCAAATGGCCCTAAATAGTAAAACTACTTAAACGTACCCATGGGGTGTCTGGAAAACAAGGAATTAAAACTTACGCATATACTAAAACTCATTTTCAATCAATTAAACCATAGAAGGAAGATAATAGGGATAAAGTCCAAAACACGCAATACCCCAAACATTGGTATTCATCACTTTAAGCATATATAATCCAAATATAATGAAAGAAAGGCACAAACCACCTACCTTGGTGTTGTATGAAGATCACTATTGAACATAGGTCCTTGAATAGGCCAAGAACGACATAGATGTAAAAAAAGGATAAAATCATTCAAACTTGAATAACCCACGAGTGAAGAGGAATCAGGAATAGAGGATCTAGGGAAAGAGAGAAATCACCAGTGGAAATCCAATGCACCCAACAGCATCTCCATCGAAACTCAAATAGAGAATTGGTAGGGGTTTGAAGTTCTAGGTCCTCTTATTGCTCTCCAGTACGAAACCTAGGAAGAATAAGATGGTTCTAAATGTGAGATTTGACCCTACAACGATATAAAAAGTAAAAATAAAATTACTTAGTGTGTTCATTTAATGTACACGCCATGTACTATCCTCAATCGGCCCACACTTTTGGTGGTCTTCTAGGTCACCTACATGGCCATGTACATGGTTGTTACATGGCTAGTACGTGGCTACACGTAGAAACCAGGTACTTGGCATGTACTCAAAATTACATTGTGTGTACTTATAAAAATTCTCATTTCTTATTTTTCCTAAAAAAACCAAAATAATGATCCATACCTAAAATGAATATATGTGTTCTTACAACATGAATCCAAATCTATAGTGGGAAACAAGTGATAAGTCTTGATCCAATATGCTAACAGTCTTAGTAGCTAACCTTGAGAAATAGAATGGTTTTATATATTTGTGATGGAGTCACATTTTTATGACATGAACTTATGGGTCACAACTTATTTATGATGATTTATCACTTTTTTGGTCCATGTTTTTAGTAGTGATATAGTTTTATATCATTACTCTAGTTTATGATCTATCAGAGGATTGGTATGAACATAATTTGTTATGTTATTGATCACATACCCTTATTATTATATTATTCTATCATATAATTATTGATTTATATATCCTATGTTTACCCTAACTGATAATATTTTCTTATCATTTCATTTTATTCGTTTCACATGTTGGGAATATAGATATAGGTAGATTATACCAAAGATGATTAATTTGTGGTATGATCATTTAGGGAGTTGTTTATGATCTGCCATTAAATAAAATTATTTTGCTTCTAGTCCCCAATTAAACTAAACTATTGCGGTCCTTGATCATGTTTATATGAAATGTATTGAATATTTTTCCAAAGAGATTTTATATATATGTATGAAAATACTATGTCCTTATAGAAACACATACTCAAATAAATGCATGATATTAGTAAGTATACCTCTTACAACTGTCACTTGGTATTTTTCTTCCATTCCAGACTCTACATATCAACTATGTGATCTTTAATTGGAATATGTTTCATATAAAGTATACTAGATGTTTCCCTTCACCAATTTTCATATTATTATTTTATTATCTAATTTATGAAGTAGTTTTCATAAAAGGGTTTTAATGATTTTTAAATGTTTTCCACATAGATTATCTTAAAAAAATTCCATTCATTTAATTTTATAAATAATTTTAAAATGAATTAATATTTTTTAAGAATTTAATTTAACTAAAACTATTTAATTTAATACTATTTTAAAATAAAATCATTTTAATTTTTTCAATATGGTATATTTTCAGCCCATCGAATCTTAATTAAACATTTCCATGTAAACACATTTCTTCGTTGCCATTAATTATTTAAATGAGACTTCCTCTCTATAATTTCACGTTTTTATGTTTAAATTCATAATCTCATGTTTAAATAAAATATAACCATTTAATTATTTTCAAAAACATTTTAAAATATTATTTTCAAAACAATTTTGCTAATTTTTTTATGAATTTTAATTCTATATGGGTTATGGTTTATCAAGGGTGTTATTCCAATGATAAAATCTACCTTTTTTATCTGGATGGATTATTAAAAACTATTCTATATATATGGGATGATTTATCACTTATTTTTTATTAAATAGTAATAAACTTGTATAGGAATTATTACATTCCAAATCCTTTCCTCGTTAAATGATCTATGTTCTATTACATTATTGAAGGGTGTTAACCTAGTTTCCAATAAAACTATTAATTGGAAAAGTTATTTTCCAAATAATATATAAAAATCCTCAATGGTGAAAATAAAATATTCAAAATCATATTTATAGAATTATATTTAAATATAATTATTCTTAAATTCATTGGATAGTAATTTATTTTCCATGGGATAATAATTTTTAGTTGAAATCCTAAATGGTTCATTGGGGAAAACATGAGAAGGGTATAAAAACCATTTTATTTCCTTATTTTTTTAAATACTGATTAAAAACATGAGTCCCATATATTTTTTGTCTTCATTATCTTATGGGTGGTCCCAAAATTATATAGTCCTCCAATTCAATGCATAATGCTTCCATCTCATAGGATGTAATTGTTTATGGTTGGTTATCTTACCAACTATGGTAAATAGGTAGTGGGAAAAAGACATATTAGAGTGGGAAATTATCCTGAAAACTATGTTTGGTTGAAAATTAAAATATCATTGAAGTAATGTAACATCCCAACAATATAAAAGGAAATATTTTTTCCGATATCATACAAGATCCACCACTTCTATCTTAAACTAACAACTAAATTTTATTATATAAATGTATCCTTTATAACCTAGATGTTAATTTAGTGGGAATGAATAGGAATAACTTACTTATAAATAAATATATAGGTCTTAATAAATATAAATTTATTGGAAAATTATTAGAAAATAATACCATAATTTTTAGTAAATCTATTTTATTCATCAGAAATAAGTTTCTTAAAAATTAGATTTCTTAATTTTTATTGGTGGATATTATAATTAATTTCATTTCTTTTTATAAAATTAATTTTAATAAATGAACCCCATTTTTAAAATCATCATATCCAAATTATACTATGGTGAAATTTTTAGAATAATCTGAAAAATTAATTTTTTGGGGAATAAAAAAAATACAATTTTTAATACGGTATATTTTTCATATCTTCAAGAAATAGTTATGATTTAAATTTTATAAAATTTATGTACTTACTAAATTATGAAATTAATATATAAGTTTCATAAAAAAATAATTCTGAATATGTAAATTATAATTTATTTATTGATAAATACAAAAATCATTTTCAGTGCTAAAACTATGTTTTCACAGCACTGGAAAAGTCAAATTCAGTGTCTTACAGATAATAATTGAGAATTTTAAAGTAATATCAAGAAATTTTTGTTAAATATAATCTATAATTATTATTTATAGTGATAATTTTGAATTTTTGAATTATATAATAAAAATCATATTCAAATGATTATGCAATGCTTGTGCAAGGAAAGAAAAGTCAAATTAACAAATTAAATAATTTTTCAAGACATGGATATGAGTAAATATAAATAATGAATGAATATAAATGATTATATTGGTCTTAATTAATTTTTTTATGACAGTAATTAATTTTTTATTTTTTATTTTTTATATATCAAATGCTTACCTTTAACACTTATGCAACAATGACGCAATGCTTTTTCAAAGAGAATAAAGATAAATAAAATGATTTCAATTAAAATGATAAGAACCCTTAAATGACCCAAAACCTAAGTGATTATATTTATTATTATATCTAAACCATAAACATACAAATTTATAATTTATTACCATTTGGATCAACTTGTATAGGATTATAATCTTTATTGTATTTTATTTAATTAAAAGGAAAACATGTCACACTCTTTATTTTAAAAAGTGTTATATTTTTAATATGATTTTTTATAAAAGATATATTCTACTATAACTAGTAGTTGGAAATATAACATATTTATATTCATCATGGTATGTTATTTATAATATATATGTAAGAAATTACTACTTTAAATGTATGCACAACGATGATGTAGTAATTATTAAATTAATGAAAACATTCAAAAAAGGATATTAAAAATATTAAAATAAATAAAATTTCATATAATTAATGTGATCCAGGAATTTTATAGATTCCATTTAATGTTTTCGGATATAATAAAATAGTTGGTTCAAATTTTACTTTCTTTATTGGTGATCTATAATTCAATGAAATGAATAGACTCATATTTGACAATAATGATATTTAATGGAATTAATATTTTACTAAATTATATAAAAAATAAAAAAACTAAATAATACTAGGTGATATTATATGGTATAAAATGTGATACCCTATCCATTTATATGATATTAGTAAGAAATTTTCTTTGGAATATTCTGATTATGTTTTATTATTTTTAGAAATTTGAAGAGTTCCCCACCCCTCTCTTATAAAAGGGTACCTCATCTTCTCAATAATACGAACATTAGAACCCTTTTGGATCAGAAAATCCCAAAATAATACATTACTATAATTCTTCCCCACATTTTTGTGGTCTTGGTTTTGGAATAATACCAAATAGAATATCCTTAATGTATAAAGGAATGTAAGATTATAGGATAAGAGTTATTGATTTTTGCTGCATGTTTTATTTTGGTTTCTTATTCCATCTATTTTAAATATTCTTAATCCCAGATGAAATAATACCTATGGTTTCATAAATATTATTATATATTATAATTTCAATGTAATTATTGAAATCTATATCCTCTTCTATCAAAGTGGATATGAAATGATAACACCTATATATGGCGGATTGCTGCCTCACAAACCATTGTCATTCATCTTCAATTATAGCCTATCATGGATTTAATTAATTATAGAGTTAATTATTATATATGATATTGATAATAAATAATTCATTATTATAATATAATATGGAATTTATGTTCAAACCATTCCCTTCTTAGAAAAATGATAATGTCCTTTGTGTATACGTGTGGATTATCACCTTCATGAAGCTATGTGATTCATTTTTAATAAATAAATCACATGAATGATATATATAATTATATTTAATAAAATAATTTTATATATATGATATTATTATAATTATATAAACATAAAATTATATATTCATTTTTTCCATAATGATTGTTGTAAAATGGAAACATTACTCAAGCATATATATGACCTACCATCACAATGATTGTAACGTAATTATTTTTTCATAACCATACATTATAGTTGGATTTAAAAGTAAAATTAATGTATAAATTTTTTAATTATGTTAGGAATATTATTTTAGAGATGATAAAATACTTATCTCTTTTACCATAGTCAACCTACTAAAGTCATTCGGGACTTGTGAATTTAATATCATCAAAGCGTGTGATGTGAAATTAAATAGTTTATATTATTATAAAATGGTGATATGTGAAATAGAATTATTATTAAACATGCAAAAGGTTATCCAAAAGTTAAATAATTAACCTATATTTATTCTTCTAGAAGATAAATAATATATATGATGTTTCTGACATAAGGTAAGGGGATCTTTAACTATAAACCATGATTTAAATGTTTTAAATATTTATATTCTAAAAATTTTATTTCAAATATATGTTTTCAAAATTATTTTTAAAAAATTATTTATTTATAAATTATTTTTTGAAGATTTAATTTTCTAATTTCTCTATGATTTTTTAAAAAAGGAAATGTTTTACGGTTTAATGCTAGAGAATTATTAACTCAAATTTTATTCTTTGTGTTAAAATTCTAAATTATTGCTTATTTCATGTTAATATTATTTGTGAAATTACTTTATTTTATATTATTTTGTATTTAATATTTTTTATATGTATTTAGAGATAATACAAATAATCAATTCATTTATTTTAATAATAAATTAAATAATATTATATTTTTAAGGGAATTTCATTTAAAAATTATCCTTTAATGATAATTTTACAAAATTCGAAAGGAAATTTTATATTATCTTATATGGAATGATAATATTTTCACATTCATGAAAAAGAATTTTTTGAAGCATCATTTATAAGATTACATGTTTATTTTCAAGGAAAATGTCTTCCTTTGAATAGTCATATTATTCTTTTAAAATAAGGGACTTTCCTCGAGGAATCTTTTTATGATGCAATCATTCTTGTTTTACTATTATGTTATGGTTCATGGAAATTTTCTTTGACTATGGGTGGTTCCATTGTAAAACAAATATGATTGGGTCCATGATATCTCTCCAATGCATTGGGTATGTTTTAAGTTTACTATTATTGTTATTCCAAGTGTAATTATGATGGTTACTCTATGTGTAACCATGAGGGTTATGTTAAGTATAACCATGACCGTTATTTCATGGAAGCTATAAGGGTTGAATCATAGGTGAGAATGATGAGAAAACGATTCCCCAAGTCATATATATGATTTATTTATACATTCTATGTTATTAAATAAATATCATGTTTTCACAAGGTATGTTTTTTGGTTTATGTTAAAAGGAATGTATATGTTAATTTTAAGGATGAAAAGTATATCTTTGTGAAAAATTTCCCTTGAGTTTGTCACATTTTCAAATAAACTTTAATGGGTTTTATTTTTTAAATTAAAATTTCTATGAAATTTTTTATTAATATTTTCGAGAAGTAATGGTGATTTATTAGGTAAGAAAATGTTTATTTTGTGCCAAAAGATTATTTTTAAAATGGAAAATATTTTATAAGTATTTATGGACAAATGGTTTATTTATCTCATTCTATCTCCCCTTCCGAGAGTTTTGTTCTCATCATAAGTTTTAAAAAAAATTATTAGTTTTTAATAGAGATTAAGAAAAAATATGAGGTCATGAAGTGAATTATGAAGATTATCAAGAAAAGAAATCATGTTTTAATTTAGTGACTTTTGATTTATGCAAAATATGAATAATGTGTAGAAGTGTCCATGTATAATGTATTGGTTTGATTTTTAATATTTTTCCCTAATTCTCTAAAATTATGTTCAAAAAATATCCTAGGATTTTTATTAAAGTTAATTATAGTCTAGAAACACTATAATATGTAACGATTATTTTTAGGTTCTTATAGTTGGTATTAGAGGTGGTTTTAGATAAATTTGGTGATTATGATGTTTTCAAGTGAGGTTTTCATAAGAGTTATGTATAAAAAAATGGGTTTCCAATTTCAAGGTTTATAATAAGTTCAATGTCTTATAACCCTATTTTGAGTCTTTACATTTTAAATTTATAAGGTGACTAGTGATATTTTCTAAGGCATTTATTTTGGAGTTAATTAGGGTTTATTACATTTTGGGATAAAAAAATGAAAGGTAAAGTATAATAATTGAGGTTAAAAATTTTCTTAAATGTGGAAAATATTATGGTTAATTTTGATATTATTTCTTAGATTTTTTTAATTTTAAAATAATTATGATAATATAGTTTTACAAAAAGGAAATCAGGTGGGATGGGTGACAACCCACTAAATCTAGTAAGGTTTTAAGGATTGAATCCACATCTGAAGGGGGACAAGGGTGCACCAACTACTACTTTCTTATGTGATATCCTTGATAGTATGGTTTTTTAAACAATATGATGGATAAATGTTATTTTCATTTTTGGAACATATGTTTTATTGAATAGATAATCAAGGTATTTGAAATTGATTTGGTGATTACATGATCAAAGTTATTTAGAATACGTTCACTATTTTGGGAACAATTTATGATTAAGTTAAAAAGAATACTATGGGATGTTATTGGAGGAAAAGAGGTTTAATTTCATTTTAGTGGAATATATTATTTTATTTCATATTTATTTTGATTTGGGATATTTATGGAAATGGTTAGCGTATCTTGGGTATTATGTGTTTAGGGCGCATAAATTTTGGAAGGAGATTTCAAGGGTAATTAATGTTATTTGGAGATAAATGTTAAAATTAATCTATGAATACTGTGTGATAAAATCCGTCTAATTTTTTGGTTTCAATATTATTCTGACCAGTTTTGATGAATTTTAAGGATAGTTATTTGTTTAATGACCTATGTTGAATTTTGGGTATTTTTGTTGAGTTTTTGATATTAACGAATTTTTTTTAAATATAGAGGTTTTTTATTTTTGGGTAATTATCTAATATTTTACTAACCATTTTGGTATTTATTAATGCATAAACATGGGAGGAATATATTTTTTTCATTTAGTTGATATTTTTATCTATGAAAATTGTTTAAAGTGATTTATGAATTAAAGTTTTATCTTGAATACATATCATTTGGAGAAAATGATGAGTTTTGCTAGAAATTCATTAAAGGTTGAAATTATAATTGTCAAGTAACTAAATTTTCTCATTTTCTTAATAGATATGTAAATTTAATTCTCCAACTCTCAAAAAATTATATAGAAATAAAAATTTTATATGTTTACTTTTCATACTAAAACATCAAAGGCCTCTTACCTTATCACAGATTTATGATTTTGTGGAGGTTAAAATTATTAGTAACATATAATATATCACTATATATCAGTACTTGGGGTTATCTTTCTCTTCTATTCCCATTGTGTACAACATGGAAACCTAGAATGTATAATCTCATGTGACATTTGTACTTTCATTTTCTCATATCAGGTGGAATTTTTTTAAACATTTTTATGATGTGGGATATCAGTAATTCTTTTTTGGAAGGTGAAACCAATGTTACAAAGACCAAGTTCAAATTATGATCTCACAATACCTCATAGGTTGGAATGTAACACCATGATATTTGAAAATGAACAACTATGTTTCATAGTGTACAAGATACGCCACATTGAGCTTAAACGAACAAATAAATTTTATTATCTAAATGTAATCATTTTAACCAAGAAATTAATTTAATGGGTATGAGTAGGAATAATTTATTTTGGAAATAAATATTTAGTTTATAATAAATATAAATATATTTTAAAATGATTATTAAATAATGAAATAACTTTTAGTTAAGTCATTCTAATCTTCTAAAATACATTTTCTTCAAAAGGTATTTTCTTAATTTTTATGCGTAAATATTATAATTAATTTCAGGATTATTTATAAAATTATTTTCAAAAAAATAAATTTATTTTTAAAATAACCATATCAAAATAATCCTATGGTAAAATTTTAATAATTTTCTAAAACATTTATGCTTTCTCTGAAAAGTAGAAAATACAATTTTCTTAATAGTGTGTATTTTTTGATATTTTCAAGATAAAATAATGATATAAAAATTTATTGTACTTTTATAATGACTAAAGTATGATATTTTAATCAATATATCATACAAAATAATTCATAACCAGTTAATTATAATTTATTTTATAATAAATATGAAAATCATTTCAGTGATGATGCACTACTTGTGCAGCACTGGAAAAATTCAATTGTGTTTCTTGTAGATAATAATTAAGAAGTATAAACTCTTTTAACGACCTTTTTATTAACTATATTCTATATATTATTATTTAGACTAATAATTTTTATTTTTTTATTTATATATCAAAAATCTTATCTGAAGGATTGTGTGATGCTTGTGTAAGGAAAAAATGTCAAATTAACAAATTTAATTAGTTATCTTGACATGGATATGAATAATATACATAATAAATGAATATTAAGGATTATATATGGCCTAATTAATTTATTTTAAATATTTTAATTTATTTATTATTTTGAGATATGAAATAATTACATTTAATACTTATGCAACACTGACGCAGATCTCATACAAGCTGAAGAAAAATCAATAAATTGATTTTAATTAAATTGATACGAAGCATTAAATAAATAAAAAACATGGATATATATTACTAGTTGAGTATATATACATTAATTATAGAAAGGTAAAATTTATGATGATTTGGACAGACTTGTACAAGATTATAACCATTAAAATATTATATTTAAACAAAAGTTGAACATGTCATACTCTTGTTTTTAATAACTGATATATTTTTAATATGGTGGTATATAGAAAATATGTTCAACTATAAATAGTATTTTTAAATTTAGAATAATAATATTCATTATTTTAATTTATTTTTTAATTTTAATGAATAAATAATTACTATAAATGCATACATAATGGTGATGTAACAATTTTTTAATTAATGGAAATTCAAATAAATGATATTAAAAATATTAAAATAAATATAATATTATATAATTAATGTGATCCAAACATTTTATATATGAAATTTAAATTCATAGGATAAAAGAAAGTAGTTGGTTCAAATTTTACATGTTCTGTTGATGTTTTCAATGTCAATGTAATGAATAGTGTCAAATTTGACAATAATGGATTAATATATAATTAATATTTTGTTAAATTCTTTAAAAAAATAATAAAAATATTAAATAAGAACATTATAGAATTTATATTTTCTATAATATTTTACAAATTTAATTTATATGCCATTTGGAAGCATTTTTATCTTCAATAGTCTTATTATATTTTAATATTTTAATAAATTCCATGAATGCCCCTCCTATATCTTCTAAAAGGGCACCTCTTCTACTCAATCCCAAACAATTAAAAACCAATTTTTATCATCCAAGATCATACCAAATACTTTATAAGAATTTTTTTCCCACATTATGGAGCTCTTAGTTTGGGCATAATACAAACCTTAGTTCCCTTAAGATGTTAAAGAAATGAAGATTTCTAAATATGTGGTATATATTTTATCAGCATGTCTTATTTTTGTTTCATATTCCGCCTATTTATAATATTCTTAAAACATGATAAAATAATATCAAAATTATCCCGCATATAATGATATTTTATTATGTCAGTTGAATGACCCATATCTATCTCCTCTTCTATCAAATCGGATATAAAATTATCATTTGTGTGTATGGAAGACTACCGCCTCAGGAACCACTGTCATTCTTCTTCCATTATATCCTCTCAAGTAAAGATATAATGGAGGAATTAATTGTCATATATGATATGAAATAAAGATTTTTTATTATGATAATATAATAAATCATTTATGTTCTTACCATTCCATACATAGAAAAATGATCACGTTGTTCGTGCATACCTGTCGACTGTCACCTCCACAAAGCAATGTGATTCGTTTTTCATCACAAAATCACATTAAAGATATATTTAAGTATATTTAAATATATAATATGATAAATTTTATATTATAATCATTCTGTAAATAAAATTTTATATATATATTCTTTCCATAATGATCGTTGAATAATGCAAGTGTTACCCATGCGTACATATAGCGCACTGTATCCATGATTGTAATGTAGTTCATTTACCAAATCCTTAGTTCATGGTTGGATTTAAAATTATAATATTTGTTTAAAAGTAATAATTATTCCATAAATATTAATCTGAATATTATGAAATGATTATCTATTTGACCATAATCAACCTATTGAAGTCATTTTGGACTTGAACTGAATATTGTCAATGTGTCCGAGGTGAACTTAAATTATTAAGTAATTTTTATTACATGGAATAAGTAAAATAAAATGAATAATAAACATTAAAAATATTCTCAATAAATTAAATAATTAAACTATTTTTATTATTAATGAAGATAATGTACATATGTGATTATCAGAACTCAAGTTAATGGGCCATTTGACTAAAAAATGTTGTTTTAAATGTTTTAATGATTTTTTTATAAATATATATCTTTTGTGAAAATTTTTTCAAAAAAATTATGAAAATAATTATCTGAAAATCATTTTTTTTAAGTGAAAATTTCTAATTTCTCTCAAATTTTTTCTAAAAGGATCCTTTATAATCTTTTATGATAGGTAATTATTTACTCAATTTTCTTTCTTTTGGTTAAAATTCCATATTATTTATGATGACATGCTAATATATGTGTGAAATAAATTTCTAATGAATTATTTTTTTAATTAAGATATTTTTATGTCAATTTATATCCTATACACAAAATTGATTAATTTCATTTACTATCACCTTAATGATATGATATTGGTAAAGGACATTCTTTTAAAAATATTCTTTGAATATTTCTTTTTACAACATTTAGTATGTGTTCTTTGTTAACATATACACAATGAGAAGAATTTATCACCTTCATGAATCCTTAATTTTTTGAAGATTCATTTAAAATATGTCATGGTTATTTTCAATGAATTTTTTTTCCTTTGTAGGTGCATAGTATTATTTTATAATAAGTGATTTTCCAGAAGGAATTTTTTATGATGAAAGAATTCATGTTTTATGATTATGTAATAGTTATATGGAATTTTTTATGATGACTATTTTTTCTATTAGAAAAAATATATGGGTGGGTCTCTGATATACCTCTAATTCATTGGGTGTGTTGGAAGTTAATCATGATGGTTATTCCAAGTATAACTACGATGGTTACTCCATGTGTAACCACAAGTGTTATGTCAAGTATTACCATGCATGTTAATTAATGGTAGTTGTGAGGGTAACATCATAAGTATGTATGATAGGCTAATGATACCCCAAGTTACAAATATGATTTATATAATAATGCTATGCTTTTACAAGAATCACACATTTTCATAAGTTAAGATATTGGGTTTATGTTCAAAAGAATGTATATGTTACTTTTAAGGGTGAAAAGTATAAATTTTAGAAATATTTTCTGGGTTCTTTTATTTTCTCAAACAAAAATTTATGTGTTTTATTTTTTCTTAATGATTTCTTTTGAATTTTTATTAAAAATAATATTTTATAAAATGTTATTTCATTGGTAATAAAATTATTATTTTGAGACCAAAGTTTATTTTGAAAATTAAAATTTTTTATATGTATGGAATAATAGTTTATTTATTTGTGTTTATCTACCTTACTGTGATTATTATGCCCACTCCAAGTCTTAAAAATCATTTTATGGGGTTTATGGGATAGTATGTACATGGTTATGTCAAGAAGAAAATTGTAATGATTATCCTGAAAATAATTCATGTTTTAATTTTAATAAATTTTCTTAATGGAAGAAAGGGATTCTGTGTAGAAGTGATATTGGGAAATAGTCCCTCAAGGTGTCCTCTAAATATGTTTTTGGTGTGACTGTGTTTGTTGAAAAATACAGATGACCACAAATGAGTTTGGTTAGTGTTTTCTGAAGATAATTTTTTAAGGTGGTGCAGTTTTCCAATGTTTTAAAGATTTTTGGGACTTAATTTAGGGTTTTTGTGTTTGGAAAATGATGGTTTTCATCATAGAAGTAGATTTTATAAATAACTATGAATAAAATAAGAAAAATAAGGGAACAGAGTACCTTAGAACATGATCTGGGTACCATGTCTGGTAATAGTTCGTGGTCGCATACAAGGCAGCAGGAACAATATGCGGGAGTAGTTCGCGGAACCAAAAATGGTTTGTGGCAATGGTTTGCAATAAAGGGCATGCGGTATGTAGAAGTCATGATGGTTCATGGGATGGTAAAAGATAATGGATACAACAAAGAAAAAAAAAATATGTGGACCTCAATGGAAAAATGGTTGGTGGAAAGGGTGTGGTTCATGGTAGGAGGTTTGGTGTGTGGTGGAGTCTATACAGAATCAAATATTTGGTAAATCTTGGATTAGAGGATTTTACAGATATCTTTCCCTATATAAGTAGTTCTAATCCCACTGATTATAATAGAGATATAATTTCATTAGATAAAATATCTTTTCACCGTGAATTCAGTGACATCTGAAAGAGGTTCACATGGATGATTTCTGCAAGGAAAAGTGTTTCACACTAAAGTAATTCGGAAGAAGGTTTTTGTATGGAACTCAAACATGAAAATAAATTAGTATGTAGAGGAAGAAGTCTGATACATGGAGGTGGAACTTCATTATATGGAGAATGAAGTCTAATACATAGAGTAGAGGTGATCTTAAAATGTGAAGGTAGTCCACGAATAGAGAACAGTTGGCAGACAAAGGGTGTTTCGCAAAGGAGGTTCGCGGAGTTAGTACACAGAGGCAATACGTGATAGAAAAGGAAAAGGCAGTATGTGAATAGAGGTTTGTTCATGGAAACGGAAATGGTATGTGGAGTAGACATTCTGCATACCAAACCCATTACTTAATACGCAGGAGAATAATGTGGTTCGTGGTTTTCTCAAAGAGGCTTGCAAAAGCTTCAAATTATTTTGCATAATTATTTTTTGGTACCTTGAATTACTCAGAATGGGAATTTCATCTTCGGGTGAAAAAGGAAATTCAAAATAGAATCAACTTAAATTTTAGGATGCAGTAATTCATAAAATTAAAGGGACCAACATGTCCATAAACTATGCTTGACCTCCAATTCTATAAACTATGAGTGGATTTCCATTCCAAGAGAAGTTATCAAGGGAAGACAAAGATGGTGACCCTTTCCACTGATAGTTAGCAAGAGAAAGTGGCATAGGGAGTGGCCCTTAGGAATGGAGTGAGAAAACCCTAAATCTTGTAAAGGAAGTGAGCCTAGGCATTGAATATCTAGCCTAAACATTTTACTCATTATTGGCAGTTAGACTTAGTTAATTTGGAACATTAGCACACCATCGTTGTATACTCCTTAATTGTATCACGTGATGTTGAACCAAGTAAAAATTTATGTGTCTCTTGCATGATTTAAATTTTTTTCATACTTTGAAATGAGGATGAGAGAGAAGATAGTTTTTTTTAACGAATAAAAAAGATCCAAAGGGGAATAAATTTTAATTTGTCTTACCCGGATTCACCCCCTACAGTATTTGACCTAGTGGATCTATCAATTGGTATCAAAGGGAAACGTTGAAAGGAAGTGATTCCCTCTCAGAAGAGGAAATGGAGGTGTTTAATCATAAAGGAATTCTAACATTTGAAATAAATAATTTTCAACTATGGAATAATAGGATGCAGTACTACTTTCAATCAGTAGGGATGGATTTCTTCACAGAATATATGCATGGAATATCAGCTAACATCAATAATGGTGCTTTATCAGAAGTTGAAAGAAGGGAATTTGATGTTGATGATAAGGAGATAAATTATTTATGTGGAGCCCCATAAAATAAAATTTATACAAAGTTGATATACTGTAAAACACCACATGCTATGTGGTAAAAATTATTGAACATTTATGAGGGCGACACAAAGTCTAATAAGTAAAGCTGCAGGTTCCGTGGAACAAGTATGAGGATACCACAATAAACCCTAATGAGACTGTTGATGAATTATTTAACATGGTAAATGTTATTGTGGAATACATATGGGATCTTGGAGAAATAATTTAAGATATAAAGATTGTTAAATGTATCTTGAGGGAACTTTCACACAGTTCAATCTGAATGTTTTTTGTGCTGGAAGACAAAGACCTTAAATAAATAACACTAGATAACCTGCACAGTACCCTTGTAGAATATTAAATGAGATACGATGATAACAATGAATAGGAAAAGGGGATGACCAATGAAGTAGAATTCAAGTCCATGAAAAATCTCACTATTATAGATAGTCCTGAGGAGTAAAATTTAGTAAATATCATGGAATTTCACTCCTGAAATGTACAAAGGGGAAAAGGGAAGTTCAAAGGTAAACTTATATTATCATTCTTTTGATGTTGAAATATTGGGCATTTTGTAGTAAAATGTCTTATTAAGTTTTATGATGAAAATAAAGACCATGATGAAATTATCCAAAAGAAGTATTCATAAAATGTGAAATGTAGGATAAGTACTAAGAGAAATTTCTTCAAAAAGAAGGATCTGATTTCAAAATAAGATGAAATTTTAGAAGAATCTGAGGCAGAAGAGATGGAGGATTACAAGGATCATAAAAAATATTCTTTCATGGTAGTTGTCAGAAATTATTTAACAAGATAAGAAAGTAACAATGAAGATGGAGAAGTTGAAGGAAGAGTTGATCTTTATGATGAATTAGAAGCATCCCTTGAAGAGGTAGATATTTTGAGAGCCAAAACAAAGAAATATAAAAAATTGTTTCATGATTCCACACTCTATATGCAGTAGCAGAAAGAAGAGAATTATGAGCTGAATGTATAAATTGAAAAGTTGAGGTCTTCAATGCCAGAAAGATTAGAAAAGGTGGTTGATTACAAACTCAAAATTGAAGAAAATAAAATATAAATCGATAGTTTTAATGAAACTAGAATAGATACAATCAAATATATCAATGAACTAGAAGTCGGAGTTGTTATTCTACGAAAAATAGTTAAATATCATGAGAAACTGTTAACTCTTAGTTTTACATCAAGAAAGAAGATCATACAAGCAACAGAGAAGATGAGATTTGAGGAGAGTGTTTTGGCAGAACATAAGAAACAATCAACTCTAAATGACAAGGATGATATGGGGATTTATCTAAAATAGAAATCAGCTATGGTTCAAGTTATATCACAAGAAACCACTCCAATATTAAAGATTGATTTGGGTATGAAGAATATTCAGAAGATTCAAACAACCCAAAGCCCAACAAGTGGTGCATCATTGCCACATAAGAATGTAACTCACATAAGATGATTTTGTTGTGGGAAGATGGGACACTTTCAAAATGTATGTTCCATATCAAAGTGGTACCAAAGGGAAAAAGACCAATAGAGGTGGTCTTATAGAGCTCAAAATTCTAGTTCATCATTTGATGGCCTATGTTTCAGGTGTAATGGACTTGAACAAATGTCAAGATATTTCATATAAAAAATGCAGAGGAATGTGTCGAGGTAGACTGAAATTGTTCATATGAAGAAGCCAAATGTATCATCAAGAGAGTAGGATATTCAAAATTTATTTGTAGCTCTGCAAGTTGAAGATGGTCTATAATATACTGAGGAAGATCAATATTATCATTCCACATTAGGTATGAAGTCAAAGACTTTGGTCAAAAAGAAAAGTGTCGAGCAGGAAGTGGTTGTAGAAATTGTATTCAAGGCATCAGATTTCACTGGGATATGAATCATTCATAGTGGATGCACTTACCATATGATGGGAAATAAAGATCTAGTGACCGAAATCAGGTATGATAAAAAAATGTATTGTAAAATTTGAAAATGATGAGGGAATGAAAATTATTAGTTCTGGAATATCCAAATTTAGAATAAAAGACGTGTGACAAGTAGATGTTTTGGATGCTGAGGGGCTTAGTCACAAATTTCTTAGTGTCAATCAATTATGTGACTCAGGGCATGCAATGAGTTTTTCCAAAAAATTATGTATCGTCAAGGAAAAAGATGGTGTTGTTGGATTGTAAGGAAAGCATACAAAATGGAATCTTTACCTCATGAGTAGAGAAGAATATATGTGCTTTCTTCCCAAGGATGATGGAAACAAGTTATGGAAGAAGTGTCTTGGCCACATAATCCAAGTATCCTTGGAAGATCTGGTGAGATATGAAACATCTTGGAATCGCCCTATATTATCTTGTGATCATACTCATTCATGTGATTCCTTCCAACAAGGAAACATCATTCGAAATTGTCACGACCCGCCCTCGGGGTCCGTGCCGTGACTACCCCAAGCCCGCCTTCCATAGGCCAGGGGCTGGCGACTAGCACTAAGGCGTAAATCCCGGTAAAAAGGGAAGGCATTGCCTTTGTAAAGTAAACAAACACCACAGAGTAAGCAAGAGGAAAGTAAACACTAAGAAAATGCAGAGTATAGCTAAAAGTGTGGAAAAGTAAATGGGCCAGTATACAAACCCAAACTGAAAGTAAAGTACAACTCGAAAGGGAAAACAACAACTGAAAATTAAAAGCCGCTACACCGAGCTGTCCACTGGAAATCCCACCTGAAGGGTGGGTACAGATAGCTCCACGGGTCCCGCCGTCCGCTCCGAGCACGTTCCGCCCAGTGGTCCACCTCCAGGTACCGTCCTGCTCCGCAAGCCTCAGCTAAGATCAATGTTGTCCGTCGTCTGCAACCAACACAACGTAGTGCGGGCAAAGCCCGTGCAGGGGTGAGTATAAGCTACTCAGTAGGGACCCAGAGACCCCTGAAGGTCTCTCAAATCCACAAAGGATAAACCACAAAGAAAGGTACAATCACGAAGTAACAACCGACACTGCTTAGGTATATGCCCATACATATACCTAAGTCATCAATTTCAAATACGCTCCAACCTCCGAGCCCAAGTACAACTCAGTCCACACAGGAAAGTAAACGTATTCCACACAGGAAAGAAAAACGTAATCCACACAGGATAGCACAACACAATCCACACAGGAAAGCAACAGGATTCAGCTCACACAAGTATACTTCTTCAAAGGACGATAAATATGATCTCTGATCCATCTAAGTCGTCGGACCCACAAAGGATCGATAGGTAACTAACCCCCGCAAAAGACCCACACAGGATCGGGCCCACACAGGACCTGTAGGCGCTGGTTCACACAGGACCGCTGAGCGCAAGGACCCACACAGGATCGGACCCACACAGGATCGGACCCACATAAGACCTGTAGGCGCTGGTTCACACAGAACCGCTGAGCGCAAAGACCCACACAGGATCGGGCCCACACAGGACCTGTAGCACTGATCCACGTAGGATCGCTGAGTGTTGTAGTCGTCGTCGAATCCACACAGGATCTCAGTACTGTCGTCGTCGCAGTCACAGTAGCAGTAGCAGTAGTAGTCACAGAAACAGTCGCAGCCAGCACTAGGGTTCCCGCACACAGCAAGCTCGTACAGGAGAATCCGCTCCATGAGCCGAGAGGCTGATACATCAACTGTCACAAAGTCCAGAGTTGATGTATCCAAAAGTTCCGTATCGTCAACAGGAACTCAACGCAACAGACGGCGCGTCGATCGGACGCCCGGTCTGAGAGTTATTGGCATTTTTGTCCCCAGGGCCCGGTTGGTTTTTAAGGCAAAACCAACCTGACCGTACTCCACCTACGTCCAAACCTCGGGCGGAGTATGCCAAAAGATCTGTCTCACTAATAGGAACACAACAAAGCTGATGGCACGTCAATCGGACGTCCGTAGCTCAAGATATGAGCGTTTCCGCTCCGAAGGCCCGGTTGGTTTCGTTAACGAACCAACCCGGCCGAACTAAAAGTGTTCCGAAACATTGAGTGCGATATACCGAAACGACCCTCTCGATCCAAGGATCACGTTTCCGCAGACAGTTCGTCATTCGGAGGTCCTTAGCTCAAGTTATGAGCAAAAGACCGAAGTTGTCTCGAAAACGGGGGGTCCGGGTCCGGGCCAACCCGGCCCGACCCCCCCCCCCCCCGGGTCGGCCCGAACCGGGTCGACCCGACCCGGGTCCGGGTCGACCCGGCCCGGCGCGACCCGGACCGGCAGGCGAAACCCGGCCCGGTCTGGCGGCCCGACCCGGTCCGGCGGCCCGGCGACCCGGCCCGGTTCGGCCTGCGCGGCACTGCCTGGCCGCGTGGCCGGAGGAAGCTCGGCCGTTCGGCCGAGCGTGTGAAATGGAGGGGCGGCGCGACAATATGCCGCGCCCTTATATTTTTTTTTAAACGGCCCCCACCGCACGCGGGGAGCTGACTCAAAGGCTACCGGGGGTTTCAATCCCCCGGATTTAATGGATCACGGCCGGCTTTAAGCCGGCCGTTTTCATCACACGCGGGACCTGCGGGTCCCGCTTCCTTTGTAAGCCGGCGGCCGGCACGGCCGGCCGCCTTCCATTACTATGTCGCGGCATGATGGTCGCGGCTCTCCAGGACGCCGGCGGCCGGCGAAGCCGGCCGCCCCTGGTTTCTCCGCCGCGGCCGAAGTGCCGCGGCTCCTCCTTATCCACCGGCGACCGGTTTTCTAGCCGCCCCTTCTTGCTCGGCCCTTACGATTTGCGGAGCGTGACGGCGCCGCGCCCCTCCGCTGCGGCCCGACTCCGGCCGCGGTCTCATCCGATTTCAGTGGCGCAGCATTATAGCGCCGCGTTTATTCGTCGTGACCCAAACCAGCCTTAATTATTTCTTTTCCGCGCGTTGCAATGGCACCGCGTTACCCCATTTCAATCCACAATAAAACTAAACCACGATGGGAGGAGGGTCGGCCGTGTTCGTGCGGTCCGGCCTTCTCCCGTTAGATTGTTATCAATTGTCTTAGAAATGTTTGAGGAATGCCAAAATAAAAATTAAACAACGAACTCAATAACCCCTACATCGCTTTCCGTTATGTGTTGACGAAGTCGCGGAAAGGCGGCGGCGTTTCGTCGACATCGGAAAAGAGAAGCCGTTGACGACGTCGGCGTTCTTCGTGAAAGGCGCTCGCTTCTTTATTCCAGAAGGAGTGGGAAGGAGGCATCCAAGAAGGGATCGACGTTGGCAACTTCACGTTCATCTTTGGAAATGACATTCTTCGTCGAGAAGACGTTGTTCCATGTTTGGAGATGTCCTTCACGTTCTTCGTCGAGGGTAGATTTCTCTTCAAGTGGAGACCTCTCCCTCAACACCTCCTAACACAGCAAGCTTCCAACCCAATAAAAATAAGACCCATCTTATTTTTATAACTCAAGCCATGCGATTTAACCTTTTAAATTCAAACTTAAAACACCCAATTAATAACAAGTGTTGTCAAAAAAAATAAATGGGGGAGAGTTACTCAATTAATGATGGGAGTTTATGTGAGTTAGGGAATGTGAAAGGTTGGGGGCTCGTGTGGGCCCCACCTCACATTTATATTTAAGTGGGTAGTTAGGGGCTCATGGGTCCCACCCCAACTTCCCCCACTTAGGGTTAAACCACATAGATATGAAATAAAAATTGTAACACAAATTTTTATTTCATTCTTCATTTAACCACTTTTTTTTAAAACAACTCCTCCTAACCAAACGCAACTCCAGAAAAGGCGTTCCTGAGCAATTACCGGCACTGCAGGTTCATCGGTGCCCTCGGAATTCGATTCCGAGCACCGGTTCAAAAGATAGAAATTCTCGCTCGTTTTTTCACTGAACGTACCCGAGCCAAACTTCGGAAATTGATTCTGGGCACACCGGGCCTCGGAATCAGGTTCCGTCTGAACCCCCGCTCTTGTAAAATTCCAAAGAAAATTAAGAAAAAATTTCCCTTGAATTTTACGGGTCTTTACAGAAATACATATAAGCCAAATGAGAAAATGCCAACAATATTTCTTGAGTTTGTGAATATTAATGCGTGTGGGCCAATTTCTGCAAGAGATGTTGATGGGAATAGATATTATGTTCTCTTTATTGATGACTATAGAAGAATGGAATGGGTTTCATAACTAGAAAAAGTGGATACTTCCATAGACCAATATCCATAGTTTTAAAAATGTGGCTATAGGTAGCTATAGCCACGGTTTTGTGGCCTATAGCCATGGTTTTGTGGACTATATCCATGGTTTTCAAAATTGTGGCTATAGTTCAATTTTTTCGAACTCCCATAGTCAAAGTTTTTTAAAACCGTGGATATAGGGTTCCCACACTTCCACGGGGAAAAACGTTTCACCAAAAATTTAGCAAGAAGACCTACCCCCACAGTTTTGAGACTATTCCCATGGTTTTTTAAGATGATTCCTTGGCCCAAAATGACGAAAGTGAAATTATTGTCAAAATAAAGTTTATAGGAGTCTGAAATACGAGATATTATTAAAATATTTCCCATGTAAGGAAATAAGATCATCAGAGAGGTCTTGAAACCAAGTGATTTCTGGGTTTACTCCTATATTGGTCAGGCCATCTACAACAATTTTTTCTTCTCGATAAACATGTGTGATGATATAGTTAAGATTGATAAGAGAATGGGTTCATTTCATCCAATGGGTAGTAATCAAAAAAAAAATGTGTGTTATGCCATTCCAAATCACTTTCACGATGTTCTACGAGTCAATTTCAATCCAGAGGTTTTTCCAACCAATGAGCTTGGAGAATGTAATAGCATGTATTAAACTCATCAGATCAACTTCAAGGGAGGTGAAAGTTCCACATCTACCCATGAAACATCCAAGGATCTGACCGAGGTGATTCCTGAAGATGAAACCACATCTATAGTGCCTAGATAGCCTCTAGAGGCACCATCGATATTAATTTTGATCCATCCAAGAAGAGGAGATCTCCAGAACACCTCATGAGTGTGATGAGGTTGATAGAATTTTCCATTAATCCAAAGACATCGCATGATTCTAAATTCATGTATAGTGTTTTAGAAATGTCCCTTCTGCATCAAAGAAACTTCATGTATGGAAATAAGGATCTGTATCTGACCTGTATTTTGATTGAGCAAGTAATTTTTATGAATAATAGCATTCCAATCATACCAGATCACATGGTGGAGCTCAGCAACTGCCGCTATGAAAAGGTTCTTGATTTTATGAGAGACTACCATTTCTTCAAATTTATTTATTTGATTTTTTACATAGTCATGGATCAATCAACTACAGTAAAAAAATTCAAGAATATAGTTCCAAAGAGCAGAAGCAGTAGCACAAGAAAGAAATAGTTGGTTAACATCTTCTCTGTGTTGATTATAGATTTTTCACATGGAGCGGAGATAGATTTAAAAATATTGAAGGAAAATATATGTGGGGACTCTATTTTGAGAAATTCTCTAGATGATATTGAATCTTAAAGACTTTATCCATGGCTTGTTGAAATTTTTTTTCCAACTGTAATAAATTTAAAAGTTTCAAAAATAATGATTGTTGAAATTTTTTGAGTTAAGCATACCATTGTGAGAAGGTTCCCATATTAAGAAATCATTAGTGTATGCGAATGATTAGTTTTCAATGAAATTCAGAATAGTATCAGGTAGGTGATCGAGTTGAGAGTTTATAATTTCTCTAATAGAAAAGTTGGCATTCTCAGGGGTTTGATTGGGTGATATCATAAAAATTAATGGTGTGCCAGTCCAGTTACCGAACCCTAATTTCACGAAGGAGTCTCTAGAGAACATCCGCTGGAATTATTCATGATATTGGAGAAATATTGTTTGATGAATGGAAATATGGAAGAGTTAATAAAATTATAATTTCCCATCTTAATTTTGAAAGGAAATATATTTTTTGGGAAGGTAATAGCTTTAGATGTATTGTGAAAAATTTTCCAAGTGAGTCTAGATTGAAGGGCTTTATTAAAGTATTGTATATTTTTATGCCAATACCACCTTTCTCAATGGGATTGCAACAAGTTAATGAGGGGATAGTCATAAGCTTTTTTTCTAGAATACTAATAGTCGAGATGAAATTCTTTATAGCGGTGTTCATTTTTTGATAAGAACAACATGACATTAATAGACCACCCTGGAGTAAACTATCTTGGAGACAATAGTGGATTTTACAAGGCATGTCCTACCTACCATAGAGATTGACTTACATTTACAAGAAGATATATTGTTTAGAACTTTGTCAACTATATTTGCAAAGTGGACAGACTTCAGTCTGCCCCAAAAGATGGTAACACCATGATAATTGAATGGGAGCGTACATTCTTTCAGACCTAAGTCACTGATAATGTTACATTTTTTTGCTGGGAGGAAAGTTCCTCCCAAAGAAGATGCAGGATTTGTTCTAACTAATGGTTTGACCAAAAACCTATTCATAGTGTTATTGTGTTTTTTTGAGGTTAAGAATATTTATTTTATCACCTTGAAGGAAAAGGATGATGTCATCTACATAAAAAGGTGCATAGTAGCATTCATGTTCCTAGAGACATGGATGGGAATTAGATTATTCTATCAACCAGATGGGTGGTCAGACGACTAAGATAGTATTCTTCTATTGAGAATAAATGGAAGAGAGGGGGTCACCTTGCATAACACATTAATTTCATTTAAAATATCCCTTGGGAGAGTGATTTATTAAAATAGATATGGACTCCTAGTTGAATAGAGTTCTGATTGTAGTGATAAAAGAGGAAATAAAACCAAAACCTTAAAGAACCTTGATGATAAAGCTCCAACACATGATGTAAAAAGATTTTCTGATGTCATGTTTAAGAGAAATATTACCTCCTTTGTTAGCTTTATTCAAGTTATTGAAACACTCAGAGGAAAGAAAGATGCAGTCTTGAAGGGATCTACCCTTAATAAAACAAAATTTATTCCAAGAGACAATTTTGTCCATGATAGTTGAAAGTCTATTTTTAATGGATTTACTGATAATTTTATAAAGAGTTTTAATAAGATAAATGGGTATAAATAGGTGAATCTCATAGGAATTTTCCACTTTTTTGATCAAGGTGAGAAACTGGGCATTAAGAGCATAAGGAAGCACACCATTGGAAATAAATTATTGGACAAGTTTACAAACATTGACATGAATCACATCCCAATAATGGTGGAAGATACCATTATTGAAGACTTTAGGACCCATATCATTATTGGGATTTAGACTAAATATAGTGTCTTTGTTTTCAGGATCTAGTGGAGTGTTGAGAAGGAAAGTGTTGTCCTCATTAGTTATCATTGTTAGAATGACATCATGAAGGAGGTATTTGTTGATATAAGTACCATTGAAGATGGATTTATAGTATTAGACTATATGATGAGGAATGTCAACTTCATTTTTATGAACCTTTTCCCCATCCTTTAGAAAATTTAATAGCCTTTTATCCTTCCTGATTCTTTGAAGATAATTATAGAACTTAGTATTTCTATCACCATATGATAACCATTTAACTTTAAATGCTTGTTTCCTCATATTTTATTTAAAATTGAGCAAAGATTTGAGTTTAACCAAACGGTTAATTTCTTGTGTTGGATCAGTGTTGAGGTCAGATTGGTGTTCTTGTTTTGTAGATCATTGAGTTATTCCTCAAGAAGAAGGATTTCATTGTTAATTTGTTTGGATTTGGACCTACACCAAGTTTTTAGATTCTGTTTGAGATGATTTAATTTGACATTATAGGAAAAGGAATCATTATTCAGAGACATTGAAGGCCAATAGTTTTGGATGACCTTAGTGAAATCGACATCATAGAACCACACATTTTTAAATCTGAAAGGAAATCGAGGTTTCATGTCTTTAGTGGAGACATTGACCAAGATGGGGTGATGTTGAGATTTCATCCTATGAAGAGTGGTGCTGGTGATAGTGTCCCATTTATCTATAAAAGGGATATTTTTAAAGGCTCTATCTAGGTTGAAGGCAGCCACTCTACTGTAATGTCTTCTATACCAGGTTTATTTCACACCAGTGGGATTATTTTAAATGAGATTGATGTATTTAATTGAAGATTTAAATTATCTCATGGAAATATAATCATGAGATGGTCCAATTTTCAAACATGAGTTGATAATGGAATTAAAGTATCAAATAATAAACTTAGGATAATTAATAATAGTGCCTATATATGAAAGGTCATTCCATAGAGTTCTCCTTTATTGGTATCTATTCTTAGCGTAAACGAAAGAGCAGAAAATGTGTGTTCCATCATTATTAAAGTTACTAGTAAAAGTATGGTTAGAGACATTTATAATACTAACATTCTGTAAAAAAATATTGTGAAAAAAAACCCACAGTGATTTAGCATTGGAGGTATTATTTATTGCGCCATTAAAAACACAATTATACTAGCTTAACTGAGAGTATTTAGAAGAAAATTTAATTTTTGGATCATCAATAGGAAATAACATGGGATGATTAGTCTTTACCATTATTTTTATAATAGAAAATGTGTCATAGTCGGCAATACCCTAAAATTTCCAAAAATTAATATGCATTTAAACCTGAATTTGGATTTAGAACTCCCCTTTTTCTTTTTGCTCAAACCATTATTTTGATAAGACCTTATAACCTTTTGAGAAGTGTTACTATCAGTGTTTTTTTCATGTTCATTATTATATATGATAGGGCTATTCTTAGTATGTTTATTTATTGAAGCATTCATAGTTGAGTCTTTAAAGTTCTTATTACACAACATCAAAGAATATGCATTTGGGTTAGATAACAAATTTTCTGGCTGCTTAGAACAATCATCACTATCAATTGATTCAGTACCATCAAAAGGGAAATTTTTAGAAAGTGGAATAGGTGTACCTAGATCCTTTTAAGAAGTTGTTTCCTACTATTTGATAGTTCCCTAATCAGATGGAATACACTCCATCTGCTCCGTGGAGTCATTATTTTCTTGTATTTTTATAGGATCCTATACCGAGGGTGTATTTACCTTTACATGTTTTACAGATTCCAAGGTCATGGAAACTTTTTTGTTAGTCTTAGTAATCTTGTTTTGTGACTCAGCTTGAATAGCCTTCAGGCTAGTGGGTAGTTTCCCAGATTTTACAGAAGAAGTGTTGTGAGAAGAGGGAAAAGAACCTAAGTCATCTACCTAAATTTTTTATTTCATTATTTATCCCAATAGTAGTAGTTGCATTCAAGAGGGAGGGTTTCTATATCTATCCAATACCCAAAGATGAGAAGATGAGTTCGTCCATAGTTTTAATAGAAGTTGATCCAATGTAGTGGCGAGCAATTTTGATTCATATAGGGGGGTTTAGCGATCGAAACATGGTAGTGAAATTTTTGGGATACTTCCATGGTTTAAACCGTCTCCATTGGTCAACTGCCACAGTGGCCAATTTTGAGCCATATTGAAAAAAATTTCAAAACTGTGGCAATAATTCAGGCCCTACTGCCATGGAGATAGCATCAACGGTTGGACAAAACCATGGTCGTAGGCTACAGCCACAGTTTTGAGGCCTATTTCAACAATTTTGAACCGTGGAAATATGCATTTTTTTAGTGGTGTTTCAATAATCACCCACACATCTAAAGTGTCCATTTTCATTTCATGTTATCGACAACAATGTGAAAAGATACTTGATCAGAAAATTCAGAAGATTTGAATAGATAATGGAACAGAGTTCACAAATATTCAAGTGGAGTATTATCTCAAGAAACATGGGATAAGGCATCAAGTTTCAGTAGTAAGAACTCCACAGCATAATGGAGTAGTTGAGAGAATAAATTAGATTATCAAAAACATGGCCTGAACTATACTCATTGATAAAGTATTTCGAAGAAATTTTTGAAAGAAACAATGCTTACAATAGTCTACACCTCAAAAAGAGCTTTATATTGTTCAAAATAAGAGAAGACTCCATACGAGTTATGGTATGGAAAGAAGCTATTATTGAATTACTTTCGAGGCTTCAGAAGTAAATGTTTCATTTTCAACAAGAAGAAACACAGGATGTTTGAGTACCATGAGGAATAAAAGATATTTCTTAGATACTCAAAGGAAATAAAAGTATATAAATACTTCAATAAGTGGCTAGAAAAGATAGTCGAAAGTCATGATGTGACTATAGTGTATAATGAACAGAGTATTCATTAAATACATGATCAGACATATGAGGATAGTGATGAAGAGATGAGTGGGTCAGGAGATGATCTAGCTCCATAGATTGATTTAGAAGAAGACTATGAAGGTGATAATAAATCAGTGTCTTCCCAAATACTAATGGGAAGAGCTAAAATTGATATGAAAAACATAATTGGTGATCAGACAGCACCGGTGAAGACAATGACAATGAAAACTCTACAACAAGCATCATACTTATCATAGGTGGAACCTAAATGTTTTGAATAAGTAGCTTGAGATAAGGACTCTGTTAAAGCTTTGAATAAATATCTTGAACAAATTGAAAAGTATCAAACATGGGAGATTGTTTTGGGACTAGCACACAAGAAGTTCATCAGGATAAAATGGGTCTTTCTCAACAAAATAACTGTAGATGGTGTTGTGATTTGAAATAAAATTCAAATTGTGTGCAAAGGGTACTCCCAAATATAGGGTACTGATGTTGATGAAACATTTTCACTTGTTGCAAGGCTGCAGATAATCAGATTAATCTGGGCCATAGTAGTGCAAAGAAAGTTCATGGTTTTTTATATGGATGTCAAGTGATTGTTTCTTAATGGATTTATGGAAGAAAAATTTTACACTGAGAAACTATATTGTTTTCTCATTAATAAATATGATAACATAGTTTTTCAGATGAATAATTCTTTATATGGTTTTAAGTAAGAACCAAGAGCAAGGTATTCAAGGCTTGATCAGTTTCTAAAGAATATTGGTTTCTAGTGAGGGGGAGTTGATTATGATCTATATTTAAACAATGGAAGTAATAAAAGAATTATGGTTCTGGTTTATATTGATGACATAATCTTTGGTAGATAAGATGAATCACAATGAATATAGTTTTATGAATTCATGGTAAGTGAGTTCGAAATGTCAATGATTGGTGATCTGATGTTTTTTCTTTGCTTACAGGTGACACAAGGAAGGAATGGCACATTTATTTTTCAATATAAATATTCTTTGGAGGTTTTCAGAAGTTTTGTAATGTATAATTCTAAAGATATGAATACTCTAGTTTCTACCCAATTGAAACTATCATGGGATCATGAAGGAAAGGTAGTTAATATCACAGAATTCAGACAAATCGTTGGAATTCTATTATACATGATAACGACGAGACCTGATATTGTATTTTCTACATTGCAAGTAGTGAGGAATCAAAGAAATACAAAGGAGAGAAACATGTTTTCAGAGATAGGAATACTTTGATATATCAAGGGAACAGTGGATTTTGGTTTAATATATAATGACAAGTCTTAGCCAGAGTTATTTGGATATACAGATGCAGATTGGGATAAATTAGTAGAAGACATGAAATCAATATATGGAGGTTCCTTTTATCTTGGCAGATTGTGTATTTATTGGTTAAGTAAAAAAACAAGACTACATTTCATTGATAACTATAGAAGATGAAGATATTGCGGCTATACAAGCTTGCACACAACTATTATGGATGAAACAAAAACTTGAGGATATAGGAGTTATAGTGAAATCTCTAATCAAAATTCATTTTGATAATTAAAGTACTATAAATCTTAGAAAAAACTCATTCCATTACTCAAGGAATAATTGGATTGAAATAAAATATCATTTTATCAAGGAGAAGGTGGAGTAATGGATTTTGAAGTTGGAGTACGTGCCAACAGAACAACAAGTTGTAGATATTCTTATAAAGGTCTTACCCAAATAAGCATTTCGAAGACATTGATTGGCTCTAGGAGTCTAGTCTAATCCCAGAACATGAAAAATTGTCGTTGTGGGACACCCTCTTCCCAAGGTATGATCTATCTTTCCCTATTGTACTGATATGTTTTATTTACACCATTGCAGATGAACTTGAAGTGCCCTTCGGGTTTGTTGACAAAGGGGGAGAAAGTGTGACTATCCAGGGGGAGAAAAGACAAGGGAAGAAGTTATTAAGTGGAGTAGCGAGATAGGGGGAGTTGAAGCTGAGATGAAGCTATTAATAAGAGCTGTCTGAGGGATTTTTATCATAGGGGGTATTAAATTCGACGATGCTAAAATTGATCAATCAGTGATTATATATCACGACATTTGAGGTTCATGATGAAATTGGTTGATTGGTTCCTAGAGTTGGTGTTATGAATGAACTAGTTCATTGATGAACTTTTCATTATAATCTTGTTTCTCATACTGAACATGGATTATATGGGCTTATAGAATGTGTTGAGTAAATATTTGATCACTATCTTAATCGCATGAAGATAATGGTGGTTGAGGATGGAATGAGTTTTAACTAGGTATCAAAATGTGCATAATTGTTATGAGAAGAGTTTTCAACAAACCCAAAGTGGAGATTTTTGGGAAAAACCCTCATGGTTTCCTCTCAACATGTTTTGGGTTTTATTGTGTTTTTTGAAAAATCCAGATGACCAAAAATGTGTATTGTTGGTGTTTGCAGAAAATAGTTTTTTAAGGTGGTGCAGTTTCCCAGTGTTCTCCAGATTCTTGGGCCTCAAAATTTGGAGTTTGTGTTTGGAAAAGAATCTTTTTCATCATAGGATTATATGGTATGAAAAACTGAAAAGAAAATAAAAAAAATAATAGAACATCATACCTCATAATAGGGTATGTTTACAATGTCTATGAACGGTTCGCGGGCGCATACCAGGCAGTGGGAACGGTATGCAGGAGCAGTTCATGGAACCAGAAATGGTTCATGGCAATGGTTTGTGGTGAAAGGTGTGTGGTAGGTGTAAGAAATGGTGGTACATGTTATGGTATAATAGAATGGTCCGAAAAGGAGAAAATGTAGTATACTGACTACCCTGAAAAATGGTTCACAGAATGGGTGCAGTTCACGGTAGGAGGATCGGTATGCGGTGGAGAATGTACTGAATAAAAGATTTGGTAAATCTTAGATTATCATATTTGTTGGATATATTTTCTTTTATAATAATCTCTAATACCACCAATTAAAATAGAGAGAGAATATCATTAGAGAGTATCTCTTTTCTCCAGGAATTCTTGGAAATCCAAAATAGGTTCACGAGGAGGATTTCTGCGAGAAAAAGTGGTTCGCATGAAACCAATTATGCCAAAGGTTTTTATAGGGAACTCCAACATAAAAAGGAAGTAGTATGAAGATGAAGAAGTCTGGTATGTAGAGGAGGAAGTTCAGTATGTGGTGAAGGAAGTCTTGCATGCTGAGGAGAGATGATCTGTAGAAGTGAAGGCAGTCCGTGAATAGAAAACAATTTGTGGATAGAGGGTGTTTTGTAGAGGAGGTACACAGAGTCGGTACACAATAGGAAAGGTAGAGTCCTTCCACGGACAGAGGGAATTTCATGAAAAAAAGAAACAATACGCTAATGGGATGTTCTACATACCAAACTTGGTACTTAGTATGCGGTAGAATAAGGTGGTTTGCGGTTTGCTCAAGGAGGCTTTCAAAAGCTTCAAATCAGTTTGGGAAAGTATTTTCTAGTACCTAGTAGTACCCAAAAGGTGGATTTTATCTGTGAGTGAAAAAGGAACTTTAATAGAGAATCTACCTAAAGTTGAGGATTCATAAATTCCTAAAAATGAAGGGACCTACATGTCCATAAAATATATTTGACCTACAATTCTATGAACTGTGAGTGAATTCCTTTTTAAGAGCAGTGAGAAAAGGAAGAGGAGGAAGGAGACCCTTTCCACTGTCATCGATCTAGATAAAGAGGCATAGGGAGTGAACCTTGTGAATGTAGTGATCAAACCCTCAATCTTGTAAAGGTAGTGAGCTTGGGTATAGATGATCTAGCTCGAGCATTGTACTCATTATTGGCAGGGAGCTGTAGTGAATTTGGAGCATCAGAACACTACCATTGTATACTCTGTGTATGTATCCCATTGAGGGTGAACCAAGTAAAAATTTATGTGTATCATGAATGATTTAAATTTTTTTCCAAACTTTTTAATGAGAACGATATAGAAGATAGTTTTGTTTAATGACGAAACAAGATCTGAAGGGGAAGAAGTTTTTATCTGTCATGCCCTAATTCACCCCCCCCCCCCCAGGGTATTGGACCTAGTGGACCTAACAAGTGTGCACCTATAATGTATGAAGTTACACAGTAAGAGTATTTCATAATTCTCCAAAACTAAAAACTAAAAATATCTACTGAATTTTAAAAGTTTTAATTGTAGTAAAAAAACACTATAATATGTAATTCTTTAGGTCGGGTCCTTACAAGTAAGATATCATGTTTATGTTCCTAATTCCTATAATGTCATGACCTTATAATATGATATTTATTAATTCCATGTTATCATAATTCTATTCTATACATTTATTATTATTTTTAATCACATTATGATATCATGTTATACCTCATAACATTAATTTATGCTTTATTGTTGGGTTTAAAATTACGTAAATTTTGATCCCAACCCTTCTTATCTTTCCATTTCACTATGTTATGAAATAATTATGTATTATAATCCTCAAAGAGTATATTTTGTAGAGAATTTATTGGAAGCATTGAAGAAACATCATAGATTTATTATCAATTAATATAGTGGGAAAAATTCTATTTGATGAGAATAATTGATATTTATTTCATTATTTATTTTCTCTAATTATATAAAACTCTAAAATAAAATATCTTTAGATTTTAAATTTAAGAAAAGTATTTTAATCATATATCTATATCTTATCAAGTAGTGTATGTTATGTGTTTTTTCACATCAAATCTAGGAGTGCAGATCTGGGGAACTATTGATGATATCAAAGGTAGTTTTTAGATAACTCTAGAGGTCAAGATTTTGTTGGATGATAGTGAATTGTGATTTATAAATGAAACAAAGTGTTTGTGATTTTATTATTTCCTTATATTAAATGTTTTGGAAAAACCTTTTGGTCTAAAGTTTTGAATATCTGATGTTGTTTCAGGATTATGAATAGAACATTTTAGTTAAAAACCATGTCATACATCTATGCAGAGAAAATATTCATGAAATTTATGTAAAGTATCTATTGTGTGGTTTTCATATAAATTACAACCCTCTATGGATACTAGAATGTGGACATAGTTTTAGAACAAATTAAAATATAGGTAACAACAATGAAAATAGTGGTTCTTTTATATCCTAGACATCACTATGCTCTATAGTGAATGAGACCTAATTGTGCACCTGGCCAAACACTCGTAGGGGATGTTCCTGGGTTAATTCACATTACAATTACAAACCATTATAAAAGATTTAAACATATTCTTTTATATAAATTAACTAGAATTTGGAACCTAATTTTAAAATGATCATGGATAGCTGCGATTGAAGCTAAAGTCCCATATTTTATAGTACACACATAATTTATTAATTATTTCTTCTATTAGTTCGGATTCCAGTTTTTATATCTATTAATTTATATATTAAGATACATAAAAACTTTTAAGTCGATGGATGAATCCATAAGTAAACAATATAATAATGCGTGTAAGCGTACAATGAAGTGATTTTCTCAACATAATAACTATTAGGATAAGAAATAGGGTTATAAATATTATTGTCATATAAAATCAACAATCAAAAAATATGATTAATAATGTGAACATGGTTTATTTCTCTATGACACCAATAAATAAAATGATGGAATCTCATTAAAATTATGTGGATGAAGGTGGTGAAGGATAAAAAAACAACACCATTCAGGTCAAAATTATACCTAGGAACACACAAGGGAAAGTATCAATGGAACTTGAAAATGATTTATGTGAGGAAAAAGAGGACACAAAGCATCCAACTTCCAAGGGAAAATAAAAAATTCAGAAAAAAATATATATAGTGGAAAAATAATCTCCTTATAGTTATATTGAAAATATTAATTTAGAATTTTCTAATTAAACTTAATAATAAATAATTTATATTATTTTTATATCCTTAATAAATTATTTTAAAAAAATTAAGGGATACTATTTATTAATGCGAGGGGGGTGTTACATATTAGTATTTTAGTATACATATTTCATTGATAAAATAAGAGTGAATTCTAAATATTTCTTCACACGCACAAAATCGAATGTTATGATACATTAATAAATTAAAATAATAAACATTAAAATATAATTATTCAAACAAATAAAATATCTATATATGACAAAAATTATTAAAATTATTCAAACATCAAAATTACTATGAAATAAAATTTGCAAGACATAATGATTAAGAAATACTTTTTAAATAAAAGTAGTTTATCAACATTTTATATTCTAACAAAAATAAAATATGTTTTTTTAGAAATATAATTATATAAAATTTATTTTCTTTTTGAATTTATAATTCCAATATTTACGTAGTTTTAATTTTTCAGTATTTTATGAAAATATTGATTTTTTTGTAAAAAAATCAATTTTTTATGAAGATTATAATTTTCATAACATTAACATTATATAAGAATAACCTTCAAGGTAATAAAATAATTTATGTGGTATAATAAAAAATTAATGAACATAATTAATTTCAATGCATTATGTTAAATTAAAAAACCCATTAAAAACATTTTTTTAAAACTTATTTAAAGTGTTACTGTATTAAAGAATGTGGTTTTCTATATTTTAATCAGTTAAATAATATATTTTTAAAATATATTATTTCTTGATTTTAATGTCAAAAATTATTATATTATTTATCATAAACAAATTTATGATATACAACTCAATGAAATTAATAATTTTTTCTAACACATAAATTTTAGGCTAAAAAACAAATTATCTAAAAATGTGTTTTCTAATGTTAAGAAAGTTTGTCTTTATATTGAAATTTATTCATATATTATTTTTAATTAATAAAATTAATATCAACTCTAGGATTATGTTACTAAAATTAGGTGGTATGATCAATATTAATTGAGTTTATATTATCTTGTAAATAAGGATAAAAATGTTACCTATGTAAAATTACACATCAGTATAGTATAAAGTGAACCAAAAAGCACTTCAAAAACTCAGTTTTGTCTCTATCGTGAGTTAATTGGAGTATATTTTGACCATATCAAGGCCCATAATCCTTTAATTAGATATATGAGGACTTTTATATTTTATTAGTGTCAAAGAAATAATTTAATAAGTTAATGTGTTTCCAAATCTACCATTACCTTTAATTATAAAATAACACGCCTACTGTAACAATCCAATTATATCTATGAAAAATTATTTTCATTTTAATTAATATATATGAATTATATACTTATGTTCATTATAATAATAATAAGTAATTTGTGGAAAAAAATTATTTTAATAAAACTCTTTTATTATAAGGTTTATTTAAAAGGTTAATTTAGAACTTATATAATATGAATTTTTTAAAATAAATTTCATTTTAAAAATAATCATATCAAAATGAAATTAGGGTAAAAATTTTAATTTTGTTTGAAAAATATTGTTTTCTATTGAATAGTGAAAAATTATGATATTTGTAAAAATCTTATTTCTTATATATATATTAAACTATTTAAAAGTGGTATAATCTTTTAAATATTATTTTATATAATATAATTATTATTTATTTATATTTTATCCCCTAAATTACATTGGGGTCATCTTTATATTGTATTTTATACTAAGTTTTTTTTGGTTTAAAAAAGTTTTTTCAGAAAACTAGTTTAATGTGAATAATATATATCTATTTTAATAAATTAAAATAACCCCTAATGACAAGTTAATTAAATTATATATATATAAATTAAATAAAAATAAATACAAATTTTAATTTATTCAATTACTATTACTAGTTTTTTAATTAATATAATGTTATATTTTTATTTAAAAATGTGCTTCTTGGAAAACCACTTTTTCGTCTTGCCTATGGTTTTAATTTCAAAATAAATTCTTTCACCTCTATGAATTGAATCTATTAAAATTTATTCCATATTTTGAATCAGAATAATATATATTATCTAAGATGGTAAAATTAATTTTTGTTCTTAATTAATAGTGAATGTAGTAAAACAATATGGAAGTTGACCATATCACATTTTTTTTGAGTGATAAGGAAAATGGTGTCCCATGATAAATATATGTATTATATATTCTTTCTATAGGTTTATATAGTAATCTTATTATTTCATAAAAGGTATTGAATGTGATTCTACTCTAAATAAATCATTCATGAATTTTTAATGGTGAAATGTATACCATTGGGAAAAAGATTTCATGAGTTTATTGTGTTTTGAAAGAAACCATTATGGGTTTTATTTTTCCGTTAACTTTTCTTAAAAAATACTTTATTAAAATAATTAGGAATATAATATTGTTTCTTTTGTATAAAATTTATATTTGAACCCAAATATTTCTTGTAAATGTGAGGTAAATATTCATGGACTAACTAGTTTATTTATTTTCTTTTATTTCCCTTACATAGGTTTTTATAACCATCCAATTTTTTAAGAAAATCATAAAATTTAAGGATGGTTTATGGAAAGGAATAATTCAAGTTAAAATTCATAATGATTTTTCATGAAAATAAATCTTGTTTTATTTTTACTATTTTATATTGTGGAAAAAATGGATACTGATTTCAAGTGTCCACACTCAATTTATATGGGTTTGTTATGTTTGATTAATGAAATAAATATCTAAAAATATAACCCAAAAATATATTTGGGAATTAAATAATGTGAATTCTATTTTAAATTCACTAGAATATGTAAGTTTTATGCTTGGTTCCTTAGATTTTTTATCTATAATAATTTTTAGATAAATTTATGGGCTAGTGTAATGTTAATAGAATATCCTCAAAATATTTTACCAAATTTTTAAATTGAAAATATAAATAATTTAAAAATATCCATTTTTTTCAAAAATAAATGTGTTCAAAATGGTATTTTTATTGTGTAATTGTAGAAGTTTTAGAGGGAAGGCATTTAAAGGAAAATATCCTTCCAAATTTGTGTCCCAAGACGGTTTTATTTGGAACAAAAAAGTTTATTGTGATGATGAATCAGTTGAAGACAGTAATAAATTGTGGTGGAATATATGCTAAAGAGAATACATATCTACCATAGAGTAACATGTAGGTAGTATACCATTTTAATAGAAACATCCTCCAATGTTTAGTGGAACTTCTAACCTAGTAGTAGATGAAGGAAGAATCAATTCCCTATAGATGATATTTTAAGCCATCGGGTGTTCTGAACAACCAAAGGTAACCCTTCCCATTTTTCATTTTAAAGGTAAATTCAATCAATATCTCTCATTGGTTAGGAATACCAAAGGGAGAGATGGTATTTATTCCATCTAATGGGAATCATTTATGAATATCTTCCTTGAAAAATATTTCCCTATGGTTTTTCTAATTATGGAAGAGAAACTATTCTTAGAAATAAGGAAAAAGTATAGAAATTATATGGCTACAAATGGTGAACATTTTATAATATTGGATAGAAGTATACCTGATTTTTTAGTATAATTATAGTAAGATTATTCATCTTTGCATAGGATATAATAAATGGTATTATATGGAATTGACATCCAATGAATTCAAAATAATTGAGAAACATGTTCGATGTACCAAGAAGTTATAAATAAATTTTAAAGATGATGGGGTTTTATTTAAAAAAAATATAAAAATAGATCTTATAATTATTAAAATGGTAGAAATTGATCAAATAAGTCTATACGTAGGAAAATTATGTTCTTATCTAGTGATAATTTTTCTAAAAATCTCACTTGAGGATGTATTATAACTTATACTATGTGCATATGATATGTTAAGTTCAGGCATATAGATCATGCCTATAAATAAAATGATCAAAGAAGAAATAAAAATAAAATGGTAATATCTTTTAATTGTAATTAGTTTGTTTATTATTCTAATGTGTCTCCGAAGAGGGTTCTTCATGGTGGAAATCATCATGAACCAAATAAGAAAGGTGTGGTGGTTTTTTTCTAATACTACGATTGATGTTTGTCCGTCAAATAATGTGGTGATAGGTATGTTACTGATTTATTTGAATTATTATAATTATATGTTTTATGTTCTAACTTTACATTATTTCATTTCCCAAAAACATTCAAGTAAATTGGGAATATTACAACATGAATGTATGATATAAATTTTGGTGAAAACTCATTATGGATGTATTAAAGTAGTCATGATTTATATGAATCTTAATGAACTTCACATAATAAAGTTTTATATAATTATTTGTATATATTGGATTTTAATTTTTCATGATGAGATATATTGAAGAGATAATAATGTATTTCTCAATGATATCACACCTTGGATAACGTACCAAGAAGCTGAGTTATTGATTATATATGGGTGTGAATGTAACCAAGAACATGTTATTGAAATGCAATAAACTATTCAAATTAGAGATGTTCCATTAGTGAATAAAAAAATGGATGTATTTCCTTGTGATTTTTTTGGTGTTATTCTAGATGCAACATACCAACATGGATGCCACTAAACCGGTGCTCTGATCAAATCCTTTGTGAGGCCTCAAGCATGCCTCCCTATACATCGAAGGATACCGACTACCAGCAAGGTCCTAGGGTATCACAGTGGGGATACTATGCCCTCATATCAGAGTGAAAAATAGATGAAATATATAGGTAACATACATAGAAGTAAATAAATAGAGTGAGGAAGAAATAAATAAACTAAAAGAGAACATGTTGTAATAAAAAATAAAAAAGCAACAAAAGAGCAGACATCTATGTCATTCATACAACACTTCTCACCAACTGGTTCGACCATATAAATTCAAGAGTAAAAATTAACTATTGGGAACTAATAATAAATCTTATCCAGACCACATGCCTGGTCTCCAGACATTATTGAACTCTAATGCCCCAATCAAAAGAACCCACACGAGCGAATCCACTTGATTATACATCTCTCGGACTCAACCCTATCCACCATGCATCTATAATCAACCTAAAAAGTATACATATGGTCATTATGCACACTGAGGTACATATAAATGGGTGATAAATAATCATATTACGACACCCCAATGATGAGCCTATAATATGTTTCCATAAGTGAATTCTCATGCAATATTCTTCGCCTAACCAAGACATAACTGAAAAGAAAAATAAAACCAATAAATTTTAAACCACAGTTGATCCCTAGGTTCTTAATCCTAATCAACTGGTCAATTTCCATTCAAGTATATTATATTCATATTCATATAGAAGTATAGTCACATACCTATACATATATACATTAAGATAAATAAAAATTAAAAAGGTGAATTAAATAACAAAAATCCAGAGTACCTAGTCAAAGGGTTTATAATCTCTATTCAAGGACATTGATCTAGATGTCATGAAATTTGATTCATGTATCATTAAGACAATATCTAGGTCTATAATCCAAATAAAAATTAACCAATTCATCCAACATCATAAATTCTAATGATTAAGCTAAATCACCAAGCAGGATACTCATCATAACACTGGGTTCACCCATGCTCTCATTCAATAACTATAAAAATGGGTTCTAGGGAAGTATGTCTGAACATAATATAAATGGTCACTGAGTTAAACATCATGCCACTCATGCCATATAATTAATGTTTAACGTATGATCCCTAATTCCTAGTTCATAGGTAGTCACAACATTGAGAGGCAAATAATTCATAAGGTTTTGACCCTTATATGATGCAAAGGAAAGATAATCAGTGAAATGAAATTCCATCCCTTGAGGTCTCTAATAAGGGATAGAAGAATCGTACCTATCATCTAGGATAGTGTAATCATCCACTTATATCCAATGACGTAAAACTCTATGTATAGAACCCTGATCTAGTAATCGATCAGGGAGAGTGTAATCATCCCTATCAATCAGAAGAATGTAATCATCCACAAGTATAATCATCCGAGACTTCATTCCCATATCAAGGAGAGCATAATTTTCCACATCATATATCAAAATGAAGAGCACATAATAATCCTCCTCACTCAGGAGAGTGTAATCATCCAGGAATATAATTAATAGGTACACCATGCCTATATATAATAATCAGTGGCTCAATAACCAGATACTTAGAAGAACCTCTGTAAATCCCAATAATATAACAATAAAATATATAATCTTAACAACTAGATCCCATATAGTGACTCTGTGTATAAAAATAAATATGAAAATAACATGGCTAATAATATGGATCCTAGGAAGAACATATAGGAATCCCAAAGATAAAGAAAGACACTTTGTGTTAGGCTCATCAACAACAAAATAGAATACACCACTAGTAATCATCACTTTATCAATAATAAACAAGTGAAAGTATAATCAAATGAGTGAGGTGGATAAATGCCTAAACCCATCACTACCATCAAACCCCCATGGTATTACATGTTCAATATAGGTTATAAAGTGATACCCACTACCATATCTACCCAAACATGATGTATTATATCAGGGTTAGTCAAACATCATAGAACCCACTGGGTCCTTCATGTCGAAACACTGAAGAGGCATCCTACTCGGGATAATCATATCTATGAAAGCTAAGTCAACCTACATGGGATCATCCCCTAGAATGGTAAGGTAAGAATCCCACAAGGGATCCTTAAAGAGAAAGCCAATATAGGAATCCTATAATGGACCCTAGTAATGGAACATAAGAAAGGACATCCTAAAGGGGACCCTCACAACAGAGTATGTAGAAAAAGGAATCCTATACAAGATCTCCATAATAGTATATAGGTAAAGGGATCCTACACTGTAATCCCTTAGTCTGTAATAAGTGGAGATACCCCTCAGGGTACCCTGGGTATCCTGAAGAAGATAGAGGAATCATACATGGGACCCCCTACTTCAATACGTAAGAAGATGAATCCTACATGGGATCATCCAAAAAAACTACTCTCATAATTTCCTATGATAGAATGGAATATCACTCAGTGGATACATCCTCAATGGAATATCTATGACATATTGGTCATGGGAGATTCCTCATGGCCCATCTCAGGTCAAGATCTCAAACAAGGTTGGTCCGAACAACCAACATATCATTATTTTTTCAAGTATCTCTCTCAAAAGAAAACTAAATTCTACTACTAGAGGAAAAACCTCTCAATTTTTAGAAAATACTAAAATGCCACCTAGGAGTCTGAAAAACACAAGTGTTTCACCATCACATCCTATATGAAAAGATACTCAGGATGTACTACTCATGGGATTAATTCCAAATCATTGTCAAGAAAACACGAGAAACCCTAAAAATGAGTAAGGGAGGAGTAAATGATGTGTGTACCATGTTACATAATATGCACCCTAAACGCCCCACGTGGGTGTGCACTCCAGCTTGGCTTATCATATAAAATACTGAGTACACAATGTTTTGGTCCACTGTAAGGCATGTACCTTATAGGGGGTACCTTACCATGAACCCCACATGGACTGGTTATGTATATTACCTGGTCATGTACATCTACAGATCATGCAACCCATATGGGGTTTGGTCATGTACTTTACAAAGCATGTTCTCTTTACATAAGCTGTCTGGATGGGTACTCAACTACATGCATGGGAAATAGTACTTGGCATGTATACCCCTATATGGTGTGTACATAAAAAAATAATCTTCCTCGAATAGGAAGAACACATTGTGTGTGTGTTCTATAAACAACATGTCATTTAGATAGGTTCTTCCAAACGTAAAGCCCTCAAATCACCCTAAAACCCCCATTTCCAACCAAAAACAACAAATTGACCCCAAGGGGTTTAAAACAAGCATAATAGAGCCTTAAAACATTAAAATAATAAAATCTACAAGGGTTTATGGTGAAAACATAAAAAATTCAAACCATTTTGTAGAATCATTTAAAGATTCTCTCATTTCCACGCTCCATGGCCACCGTATGATGATACAACCTGTCCTGACCTCGGTAGATTTACAATTATTAATCTAATTTATATCTACCCCTCTCTCATTTTTTCTCACATATGCTTGAAGGGGTATCCATAGGGGGTGTGTGAAATAATCTAGAGGATACAAAAGAAAGAAAAGAGAAAAAGAACAAAAAAAAAAGAAAAGAAAAATAAAAGGGGGCCCTGGTAGACCCTGATGCCTGAGTTGAGTTTTTACCCCATCTGGGAAAAAATTTCAATCTCATAATCAATAGTGGAGAATTAATCTCAATCCCAAAATCCATTCAAAATATATGGATGATATAACCTTATTGAATAAATTAATATTTAATCTACTAAATATTAGACAATAATTATTCTACTAAAATATGAACAACATAGAATTCCACCAAACTCTTTTCTAGGGTAAAAACCCTATTTTGGGACCAACAGAGTGATCATAAAAATTAATTTAGTTCAAATTAGAGTGTATAGTTACCATTTTATCCCATACAAGCATCTGAATAAAAAAATGTAGATTCCAACTCACATTCACATTCTATAAAGGCACGGTTCCTTACAATATCGCCATCATAAACCATATTGATCCCAATAAGTCTAGTGGTAAGAGTAGTATCAATTCTCTCAACTTGAGAATCTACACAATAAGATAGCTTGACTATCCACCAACCAGCCTCATAGTTTTAGTAACTATCTCATACAAGTATGACATTCAAATATGATTGATCTCATACTCGTCACCTTAGTATTTCCCTTATCATCAACTCAAAACCAAACTAAAATCCCAAAGGATCATGGAAAATACCAAATATCAACTGAAAACAAGGGTCACCACCATCAAATAGAAAATGGTACAATCCCAACCATATGGATTACCTAATGCTACTCCTAGAGCACAATCTCAATAAGTTTTCATCATCAATATAGGAAGAACATATAAAATTAGAGATACTCAGTGTAGGACTGATTCTATCTTAGTTTAATCAAAATAATTTAAATATATAACATGATTATCTCTAATAAGGAGTATAACATGATTCTATAAAATGGAATGTATAGCTCTCTCTGAGCCAAGAATATAATCTTGTCAATACCTCACCATGATTCATCCATAGACCAACTGTCTTACAGTACCCCATTAACTTCAAATGTCACCTCGAACATGGAGGGACATTCATCATTTAACAATAGTTCTCAGCAAAAAATGACCATAGAAATTCATTGAAACTATTCACCCTTGGCTCTCACATGACAACTCACCGATTTATAATTCAAACAGTACCACATGTAATAGACATGTAACTTAAAAACCCAAATCATACTATAAAGAGTCATCCAGTAAAAGTATAATATGACCATTATACAATGCATTTCAGTCCCATTAATCTAGAAGCTCCCTTGGAACTCCACTTAAAAATTGGTCACCTCATTTGTTCCATGATTCATTACATGACCGCCTATCACCCATCATCATTCCAGTCATGATCATCTGATCACGCTCTATCTAAATTAGTAATATTAGAAACACTATTCAACCATGCCCAGAACTAAAACAATCCTTCCTGTCGATGCTAGTTTAGATACCAAAGAACCATAGGTGCTTGTCGAAAGCCTAAAAAAATCCACATTGCTATAATGAAAAACTAAACCACTTATCATTACATGATCTCAAATGATCATATAACCAATCTCAATTCCTAAAAATACATAAAAACCTCAAGACGACCTCTTATATAGGCTTACCTTGAGTAAAAATGAAAATTGAACTACAAGATTCTTGGTCAAAACTTAGGGTCTATTGGTCTCCCACCTATCCTTGCAGATCATATCTCACAAATCGGTCACAAGGTATCACCACTTATCCCAAAATATCACACCTTTACAAAGAAGTTAAATATTAGAGTGACCTACGAGGTTCAAAAATATGAATATGGCCTATAAGAGCCCTGATCCTCACTGAGAATCTTCATAAGGAACTTCTCCCAAGATGTCATGTTACCAATAGATAAAAGAGATACTAAAATGAAACTCTCTGGGAATCTGTATTCAGTAATAACCCATGCAGGTCCAGATCACATGAAAAGAAAAGGTACCTAGAAACTTTGCACTCAGTGATTTGACTTGATAACCACAAATGAGGTTAGGTAAGTAAATTTTCATTACAATATTTGCAAGAAAACACTATGTAGATTGTTACTAACACTTTAAATATCCAAACATAAGAATTAAAACCCCTAAAAGATAAATGAAATATGGACATCAAGTGCTCTATAGACCTACTAGGTTTGTTGCACCACCCATCCATGAGGACTGAGTCATCATCCCCACCACCAAACACCTCAATGTAGATCCACTTGACTTTCCATCATAATAAAGTATATATATATATATCGGCTCAATTGAGTATAACTACACCAAAAACCTACATAGTAAAACACCATTTAGGTTTTTTTGACACTTTAAACAACTAGAATCTGTCTCCAATATAATCACACCATAACAATACTATATGATGTGAATCCTTTGTGACAAATATGATTCAAGAGATGCCTCTTTCCTTTTCTATCCATGATTCAAGAATAAATTATCATCCTCTTTCCAATGGACAATATATTGTAATCCATAATATATTATAACATCCACAAAACATGTTAATTGATCAAGGTGGAATCATTTAAACTATAACATCGCATATAATAATATTAAACCCAGAACCCCAGAAACCAAGAATTATTACTAGAACAATTTTTCGTGATCCACTAGTCTGATATCCATTACTAGTTCTGATACATTCCGGATAATCATGTCTACCATATCCCAAATAGTAGATCTAATGAAATGAGAACCTTTGATTCCACATTGTAACATCTTGTACTAGGTTCTACTAAACTGGTGATCTGAGAAAATTTTCCACAATGCCTCAAGCGCGCCTCCTCATATGCCATAGGATGATTACTAGTAGCGAGGTACAAGGGTTTGTTAGTGGGGGAGATAATTCCCTCATAAAAATGTAAGGAAATAGTGTAAATAACTAATTATAATACATAAAAGTAATCAAATAGAGTGTAGAAAAAATTGATAAAATAAAAATGAACATGCTATAATAATAAATTAAAAATCTACAAAATCCCAAACAGTAACATCATACATACAAAACTAGTCACCCATTGGGCCGACCACACACATACAAGAGTACTAAATAACGGAAATAAAACTACATTTCACTACTACTAACTCTACTTTAGACCACATACCTAGCCTCCAAACACTATCGAACTACACCAGTCCGATCAAAAGTACCCACACTAGTGACTTTCCTCAATCATTAAACTCTAGGCCTCATACCTATCCACCATGTATCTGTTCTCAACATAAAAAGTAGATATAAGTTTTGTATGCATACCAAGGTACATGTACAGGGGTAAGAAATAATCTCAGTAGGCTACCTCAAAGATGAACATATAATATTCTTCCATAAGTGAGTTCTCATGAAATATTCTCAACTGAAAAAATACACAACTAAAAAGATAAATAACACCAATAAACATGAAACCACAGTTAATCCCTAGGTTTGTGATCATGTTCAACTGGCCAATGTTCTATCATGTATATTATATTTATATGAATATATATGTATATTACCATACCTATACATATATACATAAATACGAATATTCATTATTAAGATGAATGAAATAAACTAAAAAAAGAAACTCCACGGTCCTTAATCCTCATCGCCACAACATCCTTTGGAAGTTAATTAAACTAGACATCATGCCACTCAATTTGTGTATCATTAAGTCGATATATGGGTGTATAATTACAATTAACAATAATGTATTCATCCAATGTCTAAAATGGATCTAAGAAAGCTATGTCACCATAGAGGGTACTCGTCTTAGCCCTGGGTTCACCCGTTCTCACCTCTAATCACAATAACTATGGATTCCAAGGAAGTAAATCTAGAAATTCCTATAAATAGTAACTAAGATAGAGAAATGTCATGAATAACACACTAATATGACCTATGTTGACCCTTGGTATCATGAAGAAGATAGAGGCATCCTATATGGGATCCACTAGGTCAAGTAGAAAAAGAAGAATCTTACAGGAGATCTTCAAAAACAACTTGTCACACAGCCTCCTAGGCCCTTAAGGCTAATATCACAAGGTGTAAATCCTCAAAGTAAGGGATATTATGAATTGGTCATGATTGATGGATCATGGACTATCTCAGTTGAAGGTCTCAAAATAGGTTAGTCCAAACACACAACCTCTCATTCTTATTTCAAGTCCATATCTCAGGAGATGAAAAAATTTGATTATTGAAGGAATAACATATACATTTAGAGAAAATCCTAAATCATCACTTAAGAGTCCACAAAAAAACAAAAGGGTTTGAACATTGCTATCTATGAGAAAAGATACCCAGAATGGACCACTCATGGGTCAAATTTTGACTCCTGGTGAACAATATTTGAGAAACCCTAAAAAGGGAGTAAGGGAAGAGTACACAATGTGTGTACCCTAGTACACGGTATAAACCATCAAGGCCTCACCTAGGTGTGTACTCTAGCCAGATATGAAATGTAAAAGCCCAATTTCATGGTGTGTTGGTCATATAAATGGCATGTAAACTAAACGGTGTCCCTACCAATGTACCCCATAAGGCCAGGCTCTGTATATCGCATTCACATGTACATCTACATAATGTGGAACCAAAATGGGGTATTTATGTCACATTCCTTATACATGGGTTATCTGGTTGGTAACTCGTCTACACAGTATGGTACTAGTACATGGTGTTGGAATTTACTTCAAAAAAATATAATCCTCACCAAACAAGAAGCATACAGTACATGTGTTCTCTAAACCATATGCCATGTACATGGATTTTCCAAAATTAAAACTCCCTAATATCCATAAAAACCCCAGTTTTCCACAAAAAAAAAATATCAACCCACAAGGGGTTACAATCAAGCATAATAGGACCTTAAAACATGAAAATGAAAAATCTATGGGGATCTATAGTGAAAAAATAAAATTACATGCCACCTTTGGCTAGAATCCATAGATTCTTCACCCATTTCCACACTTCAATGATACTGCACGATGATCTGAAACATCTCAGGATATAGGGTGGTACCCTTATTTATTTCCATATTTTTATCTCTCTACCTCTCTCATTTTCTCTCTGGTCCGCATAAGGGTTAGCCATAGGGTTCATGCTCGATAATCTAATGGATAAGTACGAAATAAAAGAGGAAAAGAAAAAAATAATAAAGGGGGGCCTTGGACAGCCCTAACACACAACAAGAGTTTATGACCCTAATAAGAAAAACTCCCCATTCGATACTCAATGTAAGAGAAAGAATCTAAATCTAATTCTATGTTCAAAATATATAACAAAAGGAACCTATTGAAATAAATTAATATTTAATTTATTAATTATTAACCATTAATTATTCCTCTAAAATTCAAACAGCTAATAATTTCACCAAACTCCACTCCTAGGGTAAACTACATTATTATATGACCAATGAAGTGGTCAGAAAAATTATCCAAGATCATATTCAAGTGGGTAATTACCATTTTACCCCATACAAGCATATGAATGAAACAATTGAACTTTCTACTCAAATTTAAAGTCTAAAAAAACATGGGTCATTACACCTGATTAGGAAGTTGAATTTACTATTTACATAGTTCCTGATGCTAAGAATATTTTAAAATCCCTTATCGAATGAATCAACTAGATGATTTTGAATTTCTAAAGTAATTTAAGGATTTATTAGATAAATGTTTCATTTACCCTTTCATTTCACCATGGAGTGTTCATATATTTTTTAATAAAAATAAAGATGATTCCATGAGTATTTTCATTAAATATAAAACATTTAATTACAACATAGTTAAGAGATAGTACCTTTTCCCTCATATAAATGATTTGTTTGATCTGATCTAGGGAGATAAAAAGTATTCTAAGTTTGACATGAGGTCCAGTTACCATCATCTGAAGGTGAAGGATGGTGATATTCCAAAGACAATGTTTTGGACTAGATTTGGTCATCATGAGTGCGTAGTTATCCAATTTGGGATTTCTAATGCACCGGTTTTTAAAAGTATCTTATAAATAAATGTTTTCCAAAACTATTTAGACAAGTCTATGGTGTTGTTTATTGATGATATTTTGGTGCATTATAAAATATAGGAGGACCATGAATTAATCCTAGGGATTTATTTTTCAAATGTTGATAGAAAGGAAACAATTAAGTAAATTTAATTAGTGTGATTTTTCTTTGAAACACATATAATTTTTTGGGTATATTTTTTTAAAATATTACATAAAATTTGATCCTTCTAAAAGAATAATTATTGAAGAGAGTACAAGCCCTACCTATGTCATATTGATTCATATTATTCATGGTTTATTAGGTTACTACATGCGGTTTATTGAAAGTATTTTTCAATTTTTAGTGCATTGAATAAGTTAACTTAAAAATTAGTTAATTTTATTTGGACAAACTAATTTGATTATTTTTTTCAAGAACTAAAAATAGGATTTGTATGTGCTTCATTTTAGACCTAATCTCTCTAAATGGTGAATTTTTCATCTAGTTTGAAGCTTCATTAAAGGTACATGGTTGTGTCTTGATGAAGAATGATTAGGTATTTTTATATTCTTCCCAGTAATATAATCCTCATGAATTAAATTATTCTACAGGTTATATTGAATTAGCTCTTGTGGTTTGTTTCTTTAAAAAATAGAGGCATCATTTATATGGATAAAAGTGTGAGATATATAAAGTTCACAAAATTTTAATAAGTAATTTTAATCATAATTAGTTAAAACTTTTGTACCGAATATTTTTGTAACTGAATAGGTATTTTGATTACATTATTTTTTAACATCTTGAAATGGAAGAAATGAAGAATATGCCTTGAGTCAGAAAAATAATGAAACATTAACCATGTTATATTTGGAACATGACCCCTTGGTTAATCTTTTTGATGAATTCTTTCCAAGAAGTTATGGGTAACGGAACATCCTGTGTTTTTTTTAGGTTCTAGTATAATCATCTCTACTAGAAATAATTAGAAAATATTAGAAAGAAGATTATGTTATTCATGAAAACCCAAGGAAATATATTTCTTTCGAGGTAGATGATCAGGTCTTTCTGAAAGTATCTCCTTGGAAAATTGTTATGCATTTTAGTAAAAAGGGAAAGTTAGGTCCACATAACAATTAACTGTATGAAATCCCTAATAAAGTTGGATCATTTTCCTACTGAGTGGGTTTTTCACTGAAATTATCGTTGGAACACAATATAATTCATGTTTTAATGTTAAAGGAATATGTTCCAAATTCATATCATGTTTTCAGCCCAAAAGTATTTCAGTTGGAAAATAATATTTATTATGAGGAATATATTATTTCAAGTCATGACTGTAGAGATAAAGTTTAGTAAATTAAGTGTTTTCCTAAGGGTAAGGTTTTATGGAAAAACAATGTGGTTGAAATAGAAAATGGGAATCTTTAAAAGCTATGAGGGAAAAAAATCCACAATTGTTTAATAAGTGAATAAAATTTGAGGATTCATTTTATAAAATGGGGGAAGAATGTAAAAACCTATGTAAGGTAATAATAAATCATTTTTATGTTTACTAAAATTTATTAACTAGATAGTTATATTCATTATATAAACACTAATTTCTTTTAAAACAAAACCTAAATTGTTTTAGTTAAAATATTTTATTATAATGTTTTATTTAAAATATTAACATATAAATTAAAAATTCGAAATTTGAAGAAAAAAATTATTTTTTAAAATAAAAATATAAAATTAACCTCACTTGAGAATAGTGCATTTTTCATAAAAAATTGATTTTCCGGTGAATAGTGCAAAATACTGATTTTTGTAAAAATGTCATTTCATCTAAAAATATTAGGTAATTTAAAAGTAAAATTACTTTTTAAATATGATTAGAATTAACATAATATTTATTTAGTTATATTTAATCAACTTAATTACATTTTAATCATATTTATAGAGTATTTTACAATAATTTTATTTTTCAGTTTACTAAAGGGTTTTTCTGAAAATTGTTTTAAACTACATATTTTTTTGATATTATAATTAAATAAAACAACCCCAATTGAGGAATAATAAAAAAATGAAATTTATAGATTATATATAATTATAAATTATTCTATATTTATAAAATTATTAATAATATTTATAGATAAAACATAAAATCATATTTTTCTTGAAATATACACTTATTGAAAACTCGATTTTTCATCCAGTATTTGAGTTTAATCTTAAACTAAATTATTAAAATTATATGAATTTAATTTGGTAAAATGGAATAAATATTTTAAATAATAATAATTTATTTCATCTAAGGAGTAAAACATAATTTTTATTCATAATAAAGACTGAAAATATTAAAAATATTTTTCTGTGGTTAAGGTAAAAACATATTTACTAGGGGATAAACTAAACATTTTAGGGTTAAAATTACATAAAAACGTCACTAAAATATATTTTATAGACGTATTTAGAAATTATACTCTATAAGTATCTATAATATTTCATTTTTTTGCCTTTTAGATTTTGAAATTGGTGGTTACACCTTTTTCATTAAAAAAACTACAAGTGTTCCACACACCTCACATATAAAAGGACATTGATTCTCCTTCCCTATTCACACATAAAAGACTTTTTTTAGAAAATACCATCAAAAATTCATTACATAATTCCCCACCCAAGACCTATATCCCCTATGTTTATTAAAAATCCATTCAATGAATGATTTTTGTGCTTACCTAAGAAATTTGTCTGAGGAAGATGTATCATTCATGAATGAGTGTTTCTATTTCATTTCCTCATCCACCTCCTTCAATAATTTTTCAATTATGAGGATATTATATTACCAATATATAACATGTAATGATATGTTATTATGTTAATGTAATAACCTACACCCATCACTATTTCCATAAAATGGGAAACAATATCAGTATTCATGTGTATGGGGGACTCCCTCCTCACGAACCAATGTTATTCATTTTTCATCATCGCCAATAATGAATTTTAATAATGATATATTTAAATTATGCATATTATATTTGTAAAATAATTATATTTTATGAATTAATTTCTATGATATATTTTTATACTTTCCATTCCATGGGTGATATGATATCATTTCTCATGTGTACAACAGACTACCACCTCGCGAAGAGATGTGATTTGTTCTTCACTAATGGTACACATGGAAGGTAATAAGGATAATTTTAATGAATGTATATTATATTAAGTTCATAAATATAATATCTATTAAATATTTTTCATTCTTAAAATATAATATCATTTTCTTTCTCACCTTTTCACCCACTGAAAAATCATAATATTGTTCATGCATAAATGTGGACTACCGCCTCCATAAAGTGATAAGATTAATTTTTTCATCACCAAATAAAATGGATGATATATATTAGTATATTTGAAGAATTAATACTGTATTTATGATATTATAATAATTATCTAAATATAAAATAATACTTATATTCATTCCATAATGATCATTGAAAAATGGAAACTTTACTCATGCGTACATATGACCTACCATTTACATGATTTTAACATAATTCATTTCTCATAACCATATATCATTATTGGTTTTAAATGTTTAAATTATGAATAAAAATGATATGAATCATGATTATTGATCGAGATATTATGAAATAATGACCACTTTGACCATAGTAAACCTACCAAAGGCATTTTTGACATATAAGCCGAATATAGTCAAAACATCAAAAGTGGACTTAAATGCATTTATTAACATGTATATCATGGTAAGAGAATAAATAAATGGAATAATAAACTTGAAAATGGTTCTTATTAAGATAAATAAATAACATATGTTTTTTATTCAGGAAGATAAAGAACATATATAACAAGTCAGACAGAAGGAAATATACTTTTATTTAAAAATAATCATTAAATGTTTTCCTTCTAACACATTTAATTCCATGTAAATATTTATGAAATTACTTTATATAATAACTAATATGTACATGAATTTTTTAGATGGTTTTATTTTGTCTTTATTTAAATGGTTTTTAGGAAGGAATCTTTTTACATAATTCTTGACTTTCTTTATAAAAGACAAAATGAATGATTTATTTTAACGTATAACATGAAAATGAATTTTTCCACCACCATAACCTTTATTTATTTTTTATTATCCCCATAAATCCTTCATGTTATCATAAATTATAAACCATATTTCTATTTTTGAATATATATTTTTATTTAAAATGCATCTTTTAATAGACTATATATTTCAATATCCAGAAATGTTATCTTATGGGTGAAAAGAATATTTTATGAGTGAAATGATGAAAATTTCAAGCTTTTGTAATGACTTAGATTTTCCATTTGTTATTTTTAGATATTTTATGTTTTATTTTTGAGACTAGGCACCAATACAACATTCGATTCAAAGAGATGGTGTTCTCAGAATATATGTTTGAAATATATTAAATATATTAAAAATCATGCATGAGCAGTTTACCTGAAAAACTACAATAATCTATAAATAGGTGATCAAATTGGAAATCTAAGTGAAATGTTGGGATAAGAATGTGGGTTTTTCCCTTGGAATTACTTAAACCTTTTCGGTGTGGTTTTATTGTGGAACAGTCGTCATGGGTAGAGAAATGAATAAAATAATTAATTAAATTATTTTTTTCTTGATGTGTTGATTGAAAATTCATTATGTATACATTATGTTGAAATTACAGGGTTAGCTACGTAACCCCAAACCCATTAAGGAGATGTTATAGAGAGTGTTAGAGGATTTTTCTCATAGGAATGATGATCAGACCATGTATTGATGATCAACATGAAAGGGATTTAAAGGATCTCACCAACGATTACAGTGGAGCCCTGTTTATTGGAAGTAATCTATCTAAATTAAGGTAGGGTGATTTTTATTTAAAGTTATTTCCCCAATAATTATTTCTATGAATAATGTGAGTCAATCGGCTAACGGATTGATTCGTGGATCATATATTTTGTGGGATCAGTTAGTTAAATTAGGTTTTTGGAAAATTTTCTTCATGATTAAAATTGTTTACTATTTGATTTTCTTTCATACAGAAACAAACCGAGATCAACATGAAAATTGATCTAGGTCTGATCATCTTGATTTTCATTGTTCTTTTCTCCTCTGATTCATCATTCATCATCAATATTATTTGTTTTGATCACGATTCAACATCCACGGATGTAATCAATCGTTTTTCAGCCACTTCTTAGCAAGATAATTTGATATCACAGTTCTTGGATTGACATGACATGGTGGTGGTGTGACGATAGTGGATAAGAAAATTCATATGCCTGGTTTTTTGTTCTTTGTAATTCAATGAATAATGATTAATAATCCCATTTTTTGAGTCGATCAAATTCCTAGATCTTATTGATTCGATGGTGGAATGACTCGATGAGGATCGATCTATGATTTTGTGGTGAAACTATCACTTTATTGATGGTTGAAGGAATGGTTGAGAGGAAAGGATCCAAATATCATATTATAGAAAATCCCATTTTATGTGGTATGTAAGTCGGATCTACAAGCCATGTGAGCTACCCTATGTGGCAGCTTGTGTTTTAATGGAACATAAGTATCACACGGCATGTGACCCCTATCACACGGTGTGTGGTTCATCCTCAGAGAAATAGTGTCTACCTCAGAGGGTACACAATCATGGGTTAGAGTACATGGGTTGGAGAATTCCATGTACTTCCCCACACTTACATGACGTAAAATAAATGTACTGGTATATGAGAACATGTACGTGGGCCAAATCCATGTACAATAACATAGGTAGACTACAAAGGCATCCGACACACTATATACTTCTATAGAGACATGATAAAGAGACATGGTCCATTTACATAGGAAGGACATGAGGTCAGGGGAAAAGGTGTGTATCCTTTCTGCATTCCATGTACATTCTTACACATGGCATGGAGACCTTATCTTTTGTATCTTGGACATGTTTTGTTTGGGTATGTTCCCATTAACCTTCTCTTGAGGGTTTGTATGGAATTGTCTCCTACTCCTATTACTATGATCCCTTCAGCATGACATCTTTAATTGAGTCACCTAAATTCCTCTAAGATACTTAGAGTCTTAACCTTTATTCATCTTCATTCCATATGTAGTGTTCTTGGCATCTTCGTGTCCAACACTAGGTGGGATCTGATCCTCTACTTAACAGGTTAACCCAGATTGAGTTGTTGTTATCACCCCATGGCCTCAGGAGTGACCCTAATTTGTATATCATATCTCTTTAGACCTTCATCATGGAGTTCCTTTGATGATAAATGATGATCACTACTTCTCTAATGGACAACATCAGGGACACCAGACTCTAGATTATGTTCTCCCAGAAGAGTGATTTTTGGAAACTTTGAGCAAGAATCCAAGGCTGATATATTATAGTTGTGACATAACTTAATATTTTGTATCTCTATTGATTATATATATATATATATTATTTTTATATGTGCTATAAACATGTAACTATTTTGATATAAATGTATTTACTTTATTGTATGCTTTTTTGTTTTGGGGTGTCTTACTGGGTATTGATATACTCAAACTTGCATGATATTTTCCCTCACATGTCATGTATTGTGATGATGATATACATTTTGATAGATTCATATATGGACTGGGAATAGATAGTTTTTAGTGAGACCGATCAGATTTAGATGTGTTCATGATACTTTTTGATAGCATTCACCAGTAACTACAATCAAGTTGGACTTTTGTTTTAGACTCTTTATGGTGGGCTTTCATTTGGACCTATTTACTTTTCATTACTTCATGTCATACTCTGGCTAGGAGATTATATGTATGCATGCATGGTTGTTTAGTTTTTTTCTACATTACATAATTGTATGGGCTTAGATGTGTGTTTGTGTGTGTGTGTAGTTATTTATGATAAGGCCTCCCATGTTAGTGATATGAATAAATGGGGTAGTCGGAAACCACTGGAAAATTTATTGTGAGCTTGGGGAGTCATGGAATAGTCCCATATAATATGGGTCGTGACATAGTGGTATTAGAGCACGGTTCGTTTTACTTTAGGATCAGTTTCTGTGAGATTGGTCTGGGGAAACAGTTTTAAGTGTTTTGAGTTCTGCATTTAAGAGAGGGACTCCAGTGTTGTTGTAGCAGCCGATATATCCATACACCAAGACTCTGATCGCCTACTTTTTGACTCAGTGCAGGATAAAAATAGCCTTATGGAAAATAATGGTACATTCATCATATAGAAATGGGTTGTGATTTCTAAGTCCTTCTTGGGTCATCTCTCCATATGTACTCATGGACTGTGGTACATCTTATTTATTTCAGGATGTCTCCACGATGTATGCCAATTAGGATTCAGCATAATGATCGTAAGGATGACCAAATTAGGGATGAGGTTTTGATATAGGGATAAGTTCCTATGATATTAGCTTTTAGTGGTGCACTAACTATACAACCACCCATAGATAATCACATGGTACCCGTAGTACCAGCGGATGAGGTGTTCAGACTGAGTGCTCATCAAGAGTTTCTATGATAATGAACCCTTAGATTTCATGGAAATCCCATCCCACTAACGTCGGAGGACTAGCTTGAGGGGGTGACCTAAGTTTTAACATTGATCATGACACCAATAGACCAGATTTTTGTTCTGGTAGAGAGCCTTCTTCATGGATTAATAGAATTTTGGTGGGTTTTGATGACCTAGTATTATGATGAGGAAACAATTATATAGATAATGTTTTAAATCCTTTTCATAAAAGAGTTGTCACTAGCTATGCTGAGGGTTGTACATATCTAGGACCTTCTGTTGCTCCAGCGGGGTATCATGACAGTAGCTTAGTTTTCATCGAGGTTTACCAACCCTTCTAGGTACTCAATGTATATGGTTTGTGACCAGTTATTTAGGGAACATAATTTCAAACAAGGTATTTATAGATACATCTGAGTCAGTATCATTCTTATATGCATTTTGACCTATGTTGGAGTGATAGAGAGATATTTATAGATTGAGGGTTTCTTGTATAAGAAAATACAGCCAGTGGTTCCTGGTAGTAGGAAAGCAGGAGAATATGCCTCGATAACATAGAGATAATGCCAGTATTAGGGACCTAGATGTGTGATACCTTTAAGGAGGAGGTCCCAAGACATAGGATATAATATTGAGGGATCACATGGTGGGTCCATTCATCCCATGGATAGGAAGTTCAACTAATGTGAAGGCATGCGACATCATTCATGAGATTGTCAGTCCCACCGTACAGTTGAAAGATAGACCATAGATGAGAGACCAAGGTAGAGGAAATGGTAGGAGTAGACAGGTTCATAGAGTGGAGGATGTAGAATAAGAGATGGGATGGAAGCAGGAGGAGGTCGAAGATTTGACATTTTACAACCACCACCCCTTGGGTGATCCACGCTAGGCTCAGGGAGCTGGCAGACAGGGGCGGGGTAGATATAGGCAGTCGAAGCATTCAACCCATAGGATCAAGGAAATATTTGAGGTACAATACTTGTCTTTTATACCTTAGTCACAATACTTATGGTCACAGGTTATGGTCATTACTTTTTTCCACATACCTTATATGAGATGTAGAGATTCAAGTTGATCCTTTGGTTCAACTATTACTCTTGGAGACTCATACTGGAAAAGACTCGATGAGCATATACTTGGGCCGATAATGTGACCTGACACATAGAGTTTAGAGTTTCTGTTGGGATATATTTATAGTTTTGATGATGCCTTATGAATCCATCTTTGGTATGGATTGGTTATCCATGGTTCATACTAAGATTGAATATTTCAGGTGGAGGATGTGGCGTTTCCATAGTGATAGTATAGGTTCCTCCTTTTTCATTGAAAAGGAAACCCATAGAGTGCAGGATGGACTCATACGTAGGAGGGTACATCTAATTACTCATTATATGGCTTTCCCAACCCTTGTTGTGGTAGATATTATGGTTTCCCAATTTCCTACTAAAGTGGTGAAGTATGAGGATGTCTTCCATGAGAATATTCTAGGTTTACCTCCCCACTGTGAGATAGACTTCTATACAGATCTACACCCTTGGACGACACCGATATCCATTCCAACATAACATATGGCTCCCATAAAGATTCATGAGATGAGGTTGCATTTTCAGGGCTTGCAGAGGAATGGATTTGTAAAACCCATTTTATTCCTTGGGCATCACTATTTTTGTTTTTCAAGAAGGAATATGGGAGATTGACGTTATGTGTATACAAGTAGTTCTTGAACTAGGTGACTGGGAAGAAAAAGTATCCACTCCCAATGATCGATGAACACATTGATCAGTTGAGAGGTCCATAATGGTTCTCAAATGTTGACCTCAGATCATTCTTTCACTAGCTACAAGTATGATATGATGTTATACAAGATACAACAATTTGATGCCTCTATGATCATTATGAGTACTTATTGATTCCCTTCAATGTGATTAATTACCTAGAAGTGTTCATGGGACTCGTGAACTAGATATTTTAACCTTTCATGGACCAGTTCATGGTAGTCTTCATTGATGATATCCTTGTATACTCAATGTCCAAGGAGAAGCACATGAGACACTTAAGGATGGTTCTAGACATACTCTAAGAGCACCATCTTTACAGAAAACTCTCTAAGTTCTAGTTCTATATTCAGGTGATCCACATTCTAGGATATGTTATCCCAACATATGGTGTGGAAGTGTACTCGTCCAAGGTCGAGTCAGTGTTAGCTTTGGAGCTACCCAAGAGTGTGATGGAAGTGAAAATCTTCCTTATTTTGGTAGGATATTATTTGAGATTCATACCTAATTTCCCCATAATATCAGCACCCATAAGAGCTTTTCCCTAAAAGGAGAAGCCTTTCATGTGGATAGATAGGTTCCAGTAGGATTTTTAGCAGTTGAGGAAAATATTGACGCGTACTCCCATCTTGGGATTTTCAGAGGAGGGTGTCGAGTATGAAGTATTCTGCGATGCCACAAGAACTGAGCTTGGTTGTTTTCTAATGTAGATTCCAGAATTTATTTCCTATTTGTCACGTAAATTGAGACCACATGAGTAGAACTATGTTACCCATGATCTTTAGTTAGCATTGGTAGTATTTTCACTAAATATGTGAAGACAATACATGATGGGAGAGCAGTTTATTGTCTACTCTGATCACAGGAGTCTTAATTATTCCTTCTTTATAAAGGATCTTAATTTGAGATAGAGGCGATGGATAGAGTTCCTCTTAGATTATGACTTTGATATTTTATATACTCTTTGGAAGGGGAATGTTGTAGAAGATTCTCTTATTAAGGAATCTTGTTCGTAGTTACTGAACGAGGTGTCAATGTATTTGGCCTCATTATAGTTATCCTTTATGGATGGAGAAGAAGTGTCTTACCTCCAGTTGATGGTAGCCACCCCTCCACTATTCTAGCAAGTCGGGGAGGCACAACTAGGGGATACCAACTGTGAGACCATTTGTGCTTAGATATCCACTAGACATGCTCCAGAGGAATTATTTAAAGGGAGGGAGCACATCATTATTTTCAAAGAACACATAATGGTACAAGTGATGTTGTGAGATGAGGTTTTGAGGGAATTCCATACATCACCTTCAGTGGCATATCCAGGTGTGGAAATTATATACTAGGACCTATGGTGTTAGTTTTGTTGTCCAGGGATAAAGAAATGAGTTATAGAGTTTTTTTCTCGATGCCTTACTTTTAGGCAAGTGAAGGTTGGGCACCAAGTTCCCAAAGGTTTAGCTCAACCCATTGAGGTTCCAGAATGGAGGTGGTATGGGATATACATGGACTTAATGATGGGTTTACTATGTACATTCAATGTACATGATTTCATCTAGGTGGTCATAAACTGACTCACTAAGTCATACCACTTCCTAGATATCTGAAAGCTAATTTCAGTAGAGTTATTGGGACACCTCTATATGGAAGAGATAATTCAAATCCATAGAGTTCCATCGATGATATCTTTTAAATGTGATACTTTCTTTGCATCTCGGTTTTGGAATGGATTACAATAGGTGTTTGGGACTCAGTTACATTTGATCCCTGTATTTCACCCCCAAACTGTCATCTATACTGAGCAAACCATTCAGCTTCTAGGAGAAATGTTGTGATCATGCATGTTGGTCTTTGTCTGTAGTTGGGAAGATCCCCTACCACTGGTGTAGTTTTCATACAATAATAGTTATCATTCCTCAATCTGTATGGCACCATTAGAGAATTTGTTTAGGAGGCCCAGTAGGTCACGACTTTTTTGGACTAACCCAAGAGAGTCATCACTCATCAGGACAGAGAAGGTGTGGGAAACAACCAAGAAGTTGGAGATCATTCAGGAGTGGATGAAGACTACAAAGAGTTGTCATAAGTCTTACATGGACAACCAATGGAGGCCTTTTGAGGAAGCATACTATGTGTTCCAATGGGTTTTACCTCAACGAAGATTATAGAGTTTTTTTGGGGGAGAAAATCTTTCCCCAAGATTCATTGGCCCTTTATAGATACCACATAGAGTTAGAGAGGTGGAATACTAACTAGTACTGACTCCTCAATTCACTATAAGAAAATAGTGTTTTAGCAGCTCTTTTTTCGTGGCGGTTTTCAAAACCGCTCCTAATTTTTGGATCAGCAAAAGTTTATCAGTGGTTTTCAAAACTGCTGTGAAAAAACCACTACTAAATATTTTTAAAATATTTTTTATAAAGGTTTTTAAATTTCTTCTAAAAAAATTACAATTTTTTTAAAGATAGTTTTTTCAAAACCATTGGGAAATTGGAGAAAAATATAAAACAATTATTTATTTTTTAATTACTATTTTTGATTTATTATTTACAGTCAAATATATTTTATTATTTATAATTTTAATTATTTATAATGTTTCAATTAATAAATATCTATAATTATTAGTTAATAATATTTTTAAATTGAAAACAAATCTTCAACAAGTTGAAGAACAGACTTTGGAATCAAATGTCCATAACTTCTGATTCAGGAGTCCATTTTAGCTCCACAACCAGTCAAATCAAAGCTAATCAAATGAGCTAAAACCAAGTTTTATTTAAATTGTGTGATAATTAAAGGAAAAAAATATATCCAAATTTCAAAAGATGAAAATTGTACTCGGACTTCCAACTGACATAACTTTTTATCCAGGCGTCTGTTTGGGCTTTTCCACATATCAAACTGAAGCATGTGATGAGATCTATGCTGCTAGATCTGGTATAAACTCTTTGAGTATTGTACACTATTTTATTCAACCATAAAGGCCCAAAAGTCCTATTAAAAATAGTTTTTAGTTGCAAGCTCCGATTTCTTAAAATTCAAAGGGTTATAACTTTTAATCCAGGTGTCCGTTCATCATGTACCATATATCATATCAATGATCATTTCATGATCTTCGATTTTACTTGTTTTGAAATTGAAAAATGAGTCATGAATCGGATTTTGTGGTCATTTTAGTGTTTTTACAATTCTCAAAGGTTCTTAATGTTTTATGATTTAATTAATTATTTATTTCTTTATTAATTTATTTATTTATTTACTTGTTATATAATTAATATTTATTTATTTATTATTATTAATTAATTATTATTATTATTATTATTTTATCAATTATTTATTATTTATTATTTATTATTTATTATTTATTATTTATATATTTTTTTATTTATATATCAATTTACTTATTCAAAATTATATATATATTTATTTATTAATTTAATTATTTATCAATTTCTTTATTGATAAATTTATTTGTTTGATTGTTTTTTTGTTTTTTTTTGTTTTTTTGTTTTTTTGTTTTTTTGTTTGTTCGTTTGTTTGTTTATTTAGTTATTTTGTACATATTGATTATTAATTTATTTCTAATTTCTTAATTATTTAATATTTATTTATTATTTGGTTATACTCATTTATTATTTTATTATTTATTTATTATTTATTCATTATTTATTCATTATTTATTCATTATTTATTTATTTATTATTTATTATTTATCATTTATCATTTATTAATTATTTATTAAATATTAAATATTAAATATTATAAAAAAATTATTAATTATTAATTATCAATTATTATTTTTTATTTTTTATTTCTTATTTTTTATTTTTTATTTATTAATTTATTTTTTATTTAATAAATATTATTTTATTATTATTTTATTATTCATTTATTATTTATTTATTAATTTATTATTTATTTATTCATTGTTCATTATTTATTATTTATTTATTAAAAAAATTTAATAAATTATTAATTATTTCTAAATTTATAATTATTAATTATTAATTATTAATTCTTAATGATGAATTATTAATTATTTGTTATTATTAAAAATTATTTATTTATTTTTAATTATTTATTATTTATTATTTATTATTTATTATTTATTATTTATTATTTATTATTTATTATTTATTATTTATCATTTATCATTTATTATTTATTATTTATTATTTATTATTTATTATTTATTATTTATTATTTATTATTTATTATTTATTATTTATTATTTATTATTTTTTATTTTTTATTTTTTATTTATTTATTTACTTATTTACTTATTTATCTATTATTTATTAATTTATTAGTAATTTGTTATTTATTTATCATATATTAAATTATATTTTAATTAATTTATTATTTATACATTACTTATATATTATATGTTATATATTATATATTATCTATTATATATTATCTATTATCTATTATGTATTATATATTATGTATTATATATTATGTATTATATATTATGTATTATATATTATGTATTGTATATTATGTATTATATTTTATACATTATATATTATATATTATATATTATACATTATAAATTATAAATTATATATTATTTAGTATTTCGTATTTGGTATTTAGTATTTAGTATTTAGTATTTACAAGTTATTATTTACTATTTACTATTTACTATTTTCTATTTACTATTTTTTAGTTACTATTTTTTATTTACTATTTTTTATTTTTTATTTACCATTTATTTCTGTATTATATATTTCTTATTTTATTATTCATTTATATTTTATTTAGTAATTAGTAATTTGTAATTATAAATTATTAAAAATTAATAATTACTTATTTATTATTAAATATTAATTATTCATTATTCATTAATTGTTGTTGAATAATAATTATTGATTAATAATTATTTAGTGTGTATCTTTTTGTTATGTATTATTTTTTTTAATTAATATATATATATATAAGTATATTAAATCTGATTTATTGACCACATGAAGAGCCTGTTGGAGTGGTAAAGTCATTAGAAAATAAGCAAGAGGTATGGGGTTCAAATCACACCCAACATAGGATTTTTATATATTCCATGGGAATGTGCATGGACATGGACTTATGCATGGATATGGGCATGATCATGGTAATAATAAATAATAAATAATAAATAATAAATAATAAATAAATAAATAACAAAAATTAAAAAATTAAAAAAATTAAAAAAAAATTAGAAAATTAAAATTAAATAAAAAAATAAAAAAAATGATTTAGTGATAGTTTAAACCGCCGCTAAAAATCCACCACTAAATCGTTTTATGATGGTTTTAGAAAGACCACCTCTAAATATTTCCCGAAACAGGATTTTTTTACGGTTTTCCAAAACTGATGTAGAATGAATTTACGGCGGTTTAAACCGCCACGAAATAAAACATTTGGCATGGTGATTAGACCAAGTATGTGATGTCTCCCTTGTGTCATAACTAGAGAGGTATGTGCATTACCCATCACATGTTTATGACTTGGGTGAGATAAGAATCAAGGATGGAGCTAACTCTTTTAAGTACTCTGTAGATATTGAGGATCGGTAGGAGAGGATCCTCCTTGGGTGAGAGATTCTTTTAGTGCGTGTTTGGTGGTAGAAAAAGAATATATATGAGAGCACATGGGAGCGGGAGGCTCATATTTATAACCAATACCCACATCTCTTTTTGTAGCCCTTATTTTAGATTTTTGGGACGTAAATCCCTATAGTGGGAAGAATTTAATGACTTGGATTTTCCATGAATTATTTTTGTATATTGTGTCAATTATTATCAAGACTAGGTGCGGATAGGTCGTTCTATTTCAAGGCATAGTGTCCCTGAAAAACAAATATTTGAAATATATTAAATATATTAACAAGAATGTGTGTGCAGTTTTCCATAAAGGAGTAGAATTACATCAAAATAGGTGCTCAGATCATAAATCTATGGTCAATGTTGAGTTCATAATGTAGTTATTACCCTATACGCGACTTAACATTTTTCATCATGGTTCATTTGTGAAAAATACATTGCGGGCACAGAAATGGATAAATAATTAGTTAAATGGTTTCTTTATTTCTTGACACATCGACTGACATGTCTTTATGTAGACTATAATGTTTGAATTATGGGGTTATCTGCATAATGTTGGAACTATTGGAGAGACATTAGAGAGAGTGTTAGAGTATTTATCTCAGACTAATGGGGACCAGATCATGGATCGATGATCGACACACAACAGATTCAAAGGATCTCACCAATGATCATGGTAGAGCCACGTTCTTCATCAACGATTGATTCGAATCGAGGTATAGTGTTTTTTATTTTTATTTATTTCCCCATTCATGATTTTTATGATGAACATGAATCAATCGACTAATGAATTCTAGGATCATGTGTTTTTCATGATGGGTGAGTTTAATCAGGTTTTATAAGAATTTTCTTCTTCATTTAAATTGTTGATTCATCGATTGTCATTCTAATGGAAAAACACTAATATTGACATGAAAATACATCAAGGTTAGTTCCTCTTGATAGTTTTTATTCTTTTATCCATGGATTCATTGTTTATCGGAAGAGTTATCCATTTATCCCGTGGCTTGACATATACTTATGTAATCAATTGTTTTGCATCTGATTCTTGGAACAACAATTTGATATCGTAGATTTCGGATCAACATGACATGGCAGTGTTGGGACGATAGAGACAGTTGTAGATCAGAAGACATAGGAACCCTATTTTCATGTTCTTCATCATAAAAAAAAGAATGATGAAAATCCTATTTTTCTAGTGGATTGAGGGACCAAATGTTTTTTATTCATTTATAGAATGAATCGATGAGTCTTGATATAGGTTTTTGTAGAAAAATGATCATCAGATCAAACGCTGGAGTAGCATCCAGGACACGCGGATCCAGATCTGGTATTATGGAAAATCCCACACTATACAGCATGTAAGTTGTATCTATATGCTATGTGACCCCCCTCTGTGGTAGCAAGGGTTTCAAATAAACTTAATTATCACACGGCTAGTAAACCCTTCCACACAGAGTGTGGTCCCTCCATGGAGACTCGACATCTTCCAAGGAGGGTACACAGACATGAGTTTGTGTACACGGGTTGCAGCACACCGTGTACTTCCCTACACAGACACAACATGCACCTGGTACACTGGCTATTCCTTATTCTAGTATACGAGCACATGAACATGGTCCAAATCCATGTACTGGCACACTGGTAGACTACCTGGGCAGCCTACACACTATGTACTTCTACATAGACATAGTAAAGATACATAGGACATTTACACATGTAGGACCTAGGTACAATTGACACAATGTGAAACCTTTCTACATTCCTTTTACATTCTTATACATGTCTTGGAAACCTTGTCCAACGTATCATGTACAAGTTTTGTTAGGGTATTTTCCCTTTATCTTTCCTCTAAGGGTTAGTATGGAATATTCTTCTACTCCTAGGACTACAATACCATCAGCATTAATTATTGGATAGATTCTTTGGAATCACTCTGAGAGGCCCTCGAGTGAGATCCTCTATTTATCTCTATTTCCTAGGTTGATTACTTGGTATAATCATGACCAACACTAAGCAAGCACCAATCCTTTACTTAAATGTTTAATCTAGATTGAGTTTTTAGTATCACTCAATGGCCTTGGGATTGATCCCCATCTTTGTATTGTATCTATTCAAAACATTAGGGTGTACTTCATATAAAGAGGCCAAACAAGAACTACCTCTATGATGGATTTCATCTGTGCCATCAGACTCAAGAGTGTGTTATCCCAGACAATTACTTTATATAACTTTCAAGCTATAATCCTATAATGGTATACAATATTTGTAACTTACATTTAGAATATTTTTCTTTGTGGAGTATATATTTATAATCTTATTATATTTTATGTAGACATATACCTATGTAGAGTTTAATATATTCTAGTTGTTTTATTCCTTTCAGTTTCAAGGTGTATTTTTTGTTGTTATACTCACACCATCATGGGATTTTCCTATACATGTTGTGTCTTGTGATGAAGATTAACCTTTTGATATATTCCTAGATTGACTAGATCCAGATGCTGCTTAGTGAGATTAGATAAATTGATGTGTGTTCCTAAAGATTTTTGAATGTAGTCTCCAGTACATGCTCTGAGGTTGGAATTTCCTTTCAGACTCTTTGTGGTGGAATTGTATTTGGCCCAGTTTACTTTCCTTTACTTCCTATCATAATTTTTTGTGGGATTAGATGTATGCATTCATGTTTGTTCAGGTTTTTTACATTTCATCATTGTATAATCTTGGATATGTGTGAGTGTGTACAGGTGTGTAGGCTAAGACCACCCATGCTAGTGATATGCCTACTTGGCACTAGTTTCCATCCCCTGAACTATTAGAGTCAGGCTTGGGGAGTCATGGCATGGGCCCTCTTGGATGGTTTGTGATAGCTTTTATGTGTTATGATTATGTTATAGTTTTTTGGAAATAGTTACAATGAAGGGTGGTTATATTATAAATCAAGGACTAATTGTTTTTATATGAACTGAGGTCGGTGGATACGTTAGAAACCAAATATGGGTGGGTCTATGATGGCCCTCCAATGCATTGTGCATGGAATTCATCCATATTGTTGTTCAATTTATATGAGTGAATGGAAAATGATGTCCTGAGATAGCTATATTTTTTATCTATAATTTCTATAAGCTTTTATTGTAATCCTATTATTTATCAAAAGGTATGCAATGAGATTTTTGTTTAAAAGGGATATATTTTATTATTCTTAAAGGGTGAATATTATAACTTTGGGAAATGTTTTAATAAGTTTAGCATTATTTCAAAAAAACCATTATTAGTTTTATTTTACCATTATATTTTTTATGAAATATTTTACAAAAATATTTTGATAGAGAAGGTGATTTCATGGGTACATAAGTGTTTATTTGAGGCTAAATATTACTTATAAAACGAAATATATATATAATTAATCATGTACTAATGGGTTTCCTTATGTTAATTGATTTCCATTAAAGATATTTCTGTTCTCACTCCATGTTTTAAAATGTTCTTCATGGGGATTAAGGATGGTCAAGGGAAAGCAATATATCAAGTTGAAATTCATGATTTTTTTTCTTGAAAAGAATTAATATTTCATTTTAAGAGTTTTATATTGTGGGAAAAATATATAATTATTAAAAGTTTCCACCTTGTATATATATGGGTTTTTTATATATAATTTATGATATAACTCTCTAAAACACTAAACCTAAAAGAAATTTGATATTTTAAGAAATTGAATTCTAGTTTAACTTCATTATAATATGTAATGTTTAAGGTCGATTCTCCATACCTATAACCAATATTTACACAACCATACATTCAAATTACTCAGTGATACACTATTCATTTGTTCATCCTAGAACCCCCTCACATAAAACATAGACTATAGTAAATGTTAATTAGATTATTCCCTTCATTTCCAAGGGTAATTCCATTGAAAATCAAAGTTTCATGCATGAGAATTATTGTTATCCTAGTCTTTAATTTTAATTTTTCAATTCGAAATATTCCATATTATTGTTTATAAAATTAATTAACAGTCACATATATAACTTATTGTTATTATATTAATTCCATAATAATTATTCATTTATTCCATATCATCATCTAAGAAAAAAATCTCACTGATCATGCATATGTGTGGACTACTGCCACCAAGACATGAGGATGTTCATTTTCCATCAAATTATCATAGGGAAGGTATGATGGATGGGTTTGATGAATATTTACTATTTTTATGTCACCTATAATATTATGGAATTTAATATTTTTCATTTACCGTCATTCTATACATTTGTTAAGAATTGGATCCTTAATTATGTGTATATGTAGACTACCACCCCAATGAATGAAGTGTCTTATTTAACTTTACCAGATATCTTGGATGGACCTAAAATTTTAATTTATGTTTTTTTTATTTTTTATGATTATTATAATTAGTAAATGAATAATTTTCATATGACATAACTCTATTCACTAAAAAATTGGTCTTTAATGATGAAAACATGAGTACTACCACCTCCACAAGTGAGAAATTTCATTTTATATCATCAGCCCCCATAAATGGTTTTAATAATGAATTTTATAATCATATATGTCATTTATTACATCTATTATAATATATAAATATTATATTAACAACATATGATAACAAATCCTTACTTTCTCGATTATTACAACACATTTTTATTTTAGTCATTTTTTTGCCTACATACGATATATTGTACTATTTAAATAGTGATTGATTAATTACTTTTACATACTATTAATTTCATTTAATAATATTTTATTTGTGATTTTTTAATTTTATTGTAATTATTATAATAATATCTAAACATGATAATAATATATCCTCTTTTTCCATAAAAAAATCCCAAACATGTATATTATAGACATCATCTTCAGGAGTCATAATTAAAATTCAAACGAGATGAAATTGAATCATTAAAAATAATCATGAAGTATATATTTACTAACTATAGGATTTATAGGAATGATGAACCTTGTATCAAAGATCATGTATCAACACTATCAATAAGATATATGTGTAGGACTATAAAAAGTGTTAAAATTTTATGTTAAAAATAAGATATAATGAAACACTATATTCATACTAAATAATTAAAAATAATGTTTATAAATGGTTAATGGAGAATAATATGGTTTTAAATTAAATTATTTAGATATTTTTAGTAGTTTTTTGGGAAGATTGTGTATTCCCAAATAAGCTTTTAAACAAAGTAGGGGATTTAGGGTCAAAATCCCTTCATTGAGACACAATTTTCTTAATGCATAAATTTACTTTTATATAGTGTAAGTGGTGAGAATTTTTATATAATCATGATATATATTTTATTCATGGTATGTAAGGTTATTTTTCAGGATCATTCCCCTTAAATGGTTTTTATTAAAATGTTTTTCAATTCTCAATTTTTTTTCTCAACTCAAGTCCTTTTTCATCTGATTAATAAAATCCCATATTTAATTTGACATTCAAAGTAACTTTTCATTCCATTAGATATTCAAATATTTGATTTGATTATTATTTGTGGATATTACATATCTTCATTAATATTCTCCCCTTTGATGAAACACTTTCTCAAATAAAAGAATTTTGTTGGTAAGAATAACTCTTATATATTCTAATAGATATTTTTCTTCCATGTACATGTTTTAGAGAACAAAAAGTGATATATAACCAAAATACAATTCATCTCAAGTGACCATAATTTTACCCTTTATATTTTTTCATATGAATTTTTATATAATATTTTAATTATTTTTTGTTCATATTTTTTTTAAATAATTTTTTTCCATTTAAACATTTATAGATTTAAAAAATGGTTTTCCATTCCTGTGGTATTATAAATTTTTTAAATAATTTCTATAATTTTATTTTATTTTTTATTAAAATATGTTAAAAATAAATTAAAATTTTTTATAATAAAATATTTCAAACATTTATTTAATATTTCATTTTCAACAAAAGGAATCACTTTTACACATATAAGTGTAAACTAATCTTACCACGACCATTTTCATTGTCTAAGATACACCCTATCTTCGCATTTATTGTTTAAAAAAGAAAATTCTTATTACAATATCCTAATTGAAGAATCATATTTAATTTTTTCAAAAACGATGGAAGTTTTATTTTGAAAACAACATTCCTAATGATTATACTACTCATCTTTAGATATGGATTATTCTTGATCAAGGGTATTCTTCAAATGATCCTATCCATGTTACTTATTAAGATGGATTGGTAAATTTTCTTTTAAATATATGGGATAATCTATCACTTATTTTTCCATTCCTCCTATTAATTTTTTTATTAAATTCCATATTTTCTATTACATGATTGATGGGTTTTCACCTATATGTTCAATATATTGACTTATTAAGGAAATTATTGTCTAAACCATATATACATTTATAATATGATCTAAATAACATATGTTTAATCATAATTATGGATTGGTACTTACCTAGAATGGTTCTCAAATTCATTGGATACCCATTTAATTTCAATGGGTTTATCATTAAATGTTTATTAATTAAATAATTAATTCTTCTTTAAAGAACAACATGAAAAGGATATTATACCCATTTTATATCCTTGGGTTATTTATGATATGTTAACTGAAACCATGTTGAACCCATTTTTATTATTTTCATTATGTTATGGTTGGTCCTGAACTTATATAATTCTCTAATTCAATGGGTAATGTGTCAATATCAAAAGATATCTTGGTGTTGGGAAGTTATCAAATCCCGCTATGTTTCATGGAAAGTGAGATTAGTAAACTATTGGAGTACAAAGATAGCCTAGAAAGTTATTTTATGTTTACTAGGGAGAGGGATTGAACTGATGAGGTCATGTTTTTATTTTTTTCCACATTCATATGATTTCATTATCTTAGCATATGATCATTATTTAATACATGTTGTCAATTCCTTTTTCAATTCCATCATGATTACGATAATTATCATTATAATATCATGGTATGCCTCATATCTCTCATATTAAGATTTATATTTTTGCTTACCCTTACTGAGTTTTTATTCTCACCCATTCAAATGATTTGATTTCCCCATGTTATGAATCAACTTTTTAATTATACTAATCCATTGAGATTATCTTCTTGGAATAATTTAAGGGGGTTGTTGAAGTCTAATTATGGATTTATTGTCTTCTTATATAGTGAAAAAATAAAACTATTTGATAATATGGATTTTATTTTTTTATTAGTGATTATTTGTAACTATCTACACCTCAATGAAAATTGATTCTTGGATATTATATATGAGAATATTTTAATAATAATACATGTGTATTAGATACATTGTTATTTGTTATATGATTTTCGGCACTAGGTATGAGATAACGAGTCAAGGGGTGCTATAGAGAACATGTAAATGAATAAATAAATAAATAAACTAATTAAAAAATAGAAGAAACTGTTAAACATGAAGTTCGTATCAATGTGTAGGGACCAATATTTCTATTTTATAATATAGAAAAAAAATTATTAACATCTTCCTGAGAAAATAATAAAATAGTAACTAATATATGTGTAATAAATAATTTTAATTAATTAGTATAAAAGTTATCAAACATGAATAAATATTTTTAATAATTTATTTTTGATTATTATTATTTCTATAAAATACGTTAATTGTCTTTTATGATTGTTGGGAGTAAAGTTTAAGGGTTATCTATCTAATCTATAATTGAATCAGATATTACTATTAATAAATTTATATATTATGGGTATATTTATGATCATACTATCTAAAACCACCTAAAAATTCTTCTCCGTTGGGTTTTCATGTTTTTTACATGTACTATTTCTATTTCACAACCTCTAGTATATAATTTTTCCCATATAATTCTTTTAAGAGAAAATTTCCTAACCTATACATTTCGATCAAGTACCTTTTTCTTGAATGTATGTATTTTGTATTTTGTTTTATGGATGTCCAAATATAAACATATTTAATTAATTATGGGTCATTAATTGTTCACGAATTTATTTATAAGTGGAATAATCTTTTAAAATTTTTAGTATTGTCATTTACACCAACATTATACTTCTTTATAAATTATGGAAGGTATCAACTTATTAATATTTTTATGATAATAAATTTTTATGTTCTCTTCATTGGTAATCTTAAGAAACATCATATTTAGTTTATCTTGGTTTTATAAATAATTTTATATTTAATTTATTATAAAATTTTTTATTTTAAAATAAAAGTTTTCAAAAATATAAATGTAATTTATTATAATTTTCTAATGTTAACATTAATTATTTTAAATAAATATTTTTAACTATTTCATCGTCCTTTAATGATTCTTATGATTTATTAGAAATATTTTTCAATGATACCATCCACCTTCTATATAAAGATGAATTTGATAATGTCTTATGGGTGTTCTCATGGAACCCATTTCATTAAAACATGTAAATTATGATGTGATGGAATTAATAATGGTTTTGTGTAGTCTGAATATATAGTGTTTTCATTATGTGATTTGTGATAATGAAATTATATATATTAATAATTATTTTGGTATATAATTTTCAAATGAAATGACTAGGAATTGGGAGTGTACTCAAACGCTTATAAGACAATGTCCACAGTGTAATGGGTGGTCTTAGAATTATAAATACCTCTAATGAATTTGGTAAAGACTTATCTCTAATTAGAAAGTATGTTAGTGAGTTAGGAAACAAATCAACATATTTTAAGATGATATTCACAATGTTATGATGGTCTTGGTAGTTAGACATAAAAAAATAAATTACCTTATATTTTTTATATAGGTTACATTATTTTTCCTATCTTATGACTTCATAGTTCATGATTAATAATTCATATTTCCTGTCACATAGTTTCAATTTCATATTTTATACTAAAAGACTTATCCTAAGACCATTGAGTATTGATCTATTCTTCATTGGGTATGATTCACTTCTATTATTTCTATACGCCACAATTATGTTCTAATACCCACATTTTTATCTTATTCTTACTTATGACCTTTAATTATTTTCTATAATGTTTACCCTTATCGAGTATCTAATATTATCTATTCATATATTTCCATTAACAAAGATACAAAGGATGAAATTATGTATCATATATCTAAATGTGAATATTTAGAGAACAATATTTTTGGGATATATTGATGATGTTGAAAATTTATTTGAATACTTATCCACTCTGAAATGAAAATAACCAATTAGGTTATGGGGATTTATTTATTATGATATGTAATGGATATTAATAAAAATTATCTATTATTATTATATATTGTGCTCAGTCACATAAGTTTTTATGAGTGTGGGGTTTTTTATTTTCTAGTATTATGTTATGAATAGTAATAGTATAGAATAAAATAAACCTATGATGAACAAAAAAACCATATAGGGAAAACATAAAATGTCATTGTATGAAATTTAAATACATATTTTATGAAATATTAGGATTTTTTTCAATGAATTATGGTTTCCCATATGAATATTGTTGGTTAATACTCACACTCAAGGTTATTTTTTGTGGTCAATAGGTAGGATGAGAAAAAATTGTGATAAAAATCTATACGATGGACAATGAAATGATTTAGAAATTTATTAACATAATTGTATAGAAAATAAAATGAAAATTATATTGAATATTTTCTTGAAACTCCATCAATCTATGAACAATAACAAGAATCATGAAAAACTCCATAATGTGCTAATGGTGGAGAAACTCTACATTGATTACTTCATGTAAAAACACCCACCCTTACATAGTGTGTCTTCTAAACCACGTATTGTGAAGAAATAAATCTATAAAATAGAATAGAAATTTTCAATCCTCTAGTGCTCAAATGATACAATTTTTTTTACTATTTATCATTTGGAAGATGAAGATGACCAATGGTAAATTATGATTAAGAATAAGAGGAATAAAGAAGAACGTAACTCCATATAACTAGAGGAGGGTAAAGAAGTATTGTTCAATAAGTAAATTCATAAAGTTATGGAAACTAAAATGGATATTTTATTCATGGATTTGAAACATAATGAAGATTAATCTAGTAGTATATATTGGGAAAAAATAATGACACTTTCATGGTATGCTTCTTGTTTAATCATTGAACCCAAAATAAAAAATTAAATATTTTTTTGGGTATAAACCAATGTCTCTAAAAAGGATTATCTATATGAAACTTTGGTAGATATGAAGTTTTTTATGTGTTATCTCTATGGAAACAGAAATGGGATACTCCCATTATTATCAGAGTTTGGAGGACAATAATGGAAAAAATGGATTTTCAAGGAAACTCAAATCAGAAAATTTATGGAAGAATGAAAATTAATATTTTTAAATAATGAAAATATGGGATGAATCATGGGGAAAGTTTCACAATGTAATGAGGAAATGTTGCATGTGTGGAAGAGAAATCCATCAAACAAATGAACTCTTAATAGATAAAAAGTGTAAAACCAACAAAATGAAGGAATAAAATACATAGTCTAATTATCCTACTAAACATAACTGAATGAATTAGAATTAATATCAAAAATATGCTATCTAGTACACCAATATGACAGATATTGATGAAAATATTCATTAACACCCTCTAATTCCAAAGAAAAAAGTGGAGTCTAATGAAATCAAAACTACTAATGCAGGTAATGAAAACAAATTGGTTAAAAGTATACTTATCATCCACTCTAAAACATAAATTTTATTATTTAATTTTTTGGTATTACCACTCCTTCAATTTTGGTATTTTTTATAAAGTATTAAAATTATATCCTCAATTCCAAGTAATGGAATTATTGGTAAAAGCTCTTATTTGTTTGATATTTTCATTCCTAGTTTATAACTCCACCGTATATAGATTTGTGGTTATGTGCTTCCAAAAAATAATATTATTCACCCACAATAGAAATTTAAAATAATCGTGTTATTGTATTAGAAAACCTAAATAGGTATTATATAAATTATCCATGTAAGGATTACACAATTCATATGTCGAATCAATTGATGACCATCTATAGATACAGTGATGACTGTGAACTCACTATGGTAGTAATAACCTATGTATGGGTATTAATACAAAATCTTTGGGGTTAATTACCCCATATTATTGGCTTATAACTTGATAAAAAATATAATAATGTTTTTCTAGAATATATTAATGTATTTACAAAATAGTTTCCCATATTTTATAATTTGTTTCCTGAATTTTCATAAAAGATATTACCTATTAAAATGATGACATTATAGTCTTCATATAGAATGGACCTTAATAAACTAATGTAATAGAAGATTTAAATCCTATAGAATCATTATAACTGTTTCGTACAACCATATACTTCACCATGGTATAAAAAATTCCAATTTTATGAATAATGGGGGAACATTATATCTTTTAATTGATTATCATAATTATAAGACCTTATTCCAGAAAAAAATATCCTCTACCCTAAATTGATTAATTTTTTGATGAATTGTGAGGGGAACAAAAATTCCAATATATTGATCTTTGATTTGGTTATCATAAGTAATGGGTGAAATGGAAGAATATACCCAATGATTTCTACTGTAGATGATATATTCATTATAATTTCATAGTAATGTCATTTGGAATCATAAATTCTCCAATTATATTCTTATATCCAACTAATATAGTCTTTTTGGATAACCTCAATAAATTTAGTGTAGTTTTTATTGAATAAATTACCATATTTTCCAAAAGTATGAAAAAATTATTTTTATTTAAGGATTATGTCGATGATCTTGAGAAAGGAAAATTTTATGCCAAATTTTGAAAGATGGAATTTTAGGGATAGAAAGTATCATTATTGGGATATTTAATCATAATAAAGTCTGTATATTTAGATCCTTAAAGGATATAAGAGATAAAATATTGACTCAGACAAACCAAAATAATATATAACCATGGTATGCTAGAATTGGGTATATACTATTTATGGTTTGTGATAGAAGGTCGGTCACTACATCTATGAAAATATTACCTAATAATGGATTTTTTTTTAATATAATAATTCATAAGATAAAGGATTGGTATGTGTCGTTGTGAACAATCAATTGGTTATAGCTTATTTTTCATGAAAATTAAATCTTCCTCATAAAAATTAAACTCATCATAATTTGGAGCTAGCATCCATGAAATTTAAAAAGATGATATAGATTCATTATTTATATAGAGAAATGTTACACCATTTTATTAAGATATATTAATGTTTTTTATTTATTTTAATGTTAAATAATTTTGTGGATGAGTTTTTGAAGCATATGGTTGATTCTGGGATGTTGTGGGATTATTTTATATGGAAAATGGTTTATACAGGGTTTGGAAAATTGAATTGTTTTCTCCCAATAACAATGTTATTGTTGAAGGGGTATTAAATATATGGTCATAAATTAGTCATACCATGTATAAACCATATGAATTTTTATGTTTTTGGATAAAGGCCATCCACAAGGTTGGTGAATAGTTTTCCATACCATGTAGTTGAAAAATTATATTAAAATAATTTATTTAAAAGATGGATTTATAAAAAGTATATTAACACAAAAACTCCATTACTAATCTCTTATATTATAATGTATAACCTAAGCCTTTAATTTTTTAGTTTTTTAAGATATTCTTCCTTCATGTGAGTGATTTCAACTAATCTGAGAGCATTTAAACTTGATAATCAACTGACGAAGTATTTTAATTCTTCTAACTCCTTAATTCCCTCATTTTTCATAGAATAGGAACCCTAGATAAATGATGAAAATTATAGGTATGAGGTCAGTTATTGTTTTGATAAATATTATTTTTAACACCTCAATGGAATTAATAGGGGATCCATGAACATTGATATTAATGTTCCATTCTTCATGTCAAACAAATATGAGGTTTATAAACACTTTTATTTTTCCATGGTCTCTTATAATTAAAGGACTCATGGTTTTATAAATAATTTTCTTATAATTTTTTTGTAAATTTCTTATGAAATATCCATTTGATAATACCCATTCTTAGGTGGCCTTAAAATATTAAATTATTTTTTCTTAGAAGTTTTTCAATTAAATAACTTATTGAATTTAGATATCAAAATATAGTTTTTTAATGTGAGAACATGTCATATATATATTTTGTGTGTATATGTGTGTTCAAATCCATATTTATTGAGTTATATAGGTTAGACATGGTTGTAGAGCAAATATTATTGTACATTATATTATTATTGTGAGTGAAAACTCTGGATTGAAGGTATAGATACCACTAAAGAGTAAAACTATTCAGATAAACCCATTGGTTAATAGATGCATTGATTGGTTTTATCCATGGGTGTGAGGGTTCATTTTGTGGTTATTATTTTGGTGATTTTTTTCACTATATTATATATAGATATATATATTGACCACTTCTTTTCATTATTATATATAGAATATATTTAAATAATATTTTGGTTATGTTTTCCTTATTTTAGTGGTATTTCGGGGAAGTCACAAGGTTTACATAATTGGTTATATATAGAACACTTGTATAAGAACATTTGTGTGTATTTAGATTATTCTAATCATGACACTGGAAAGGTGAAGGTATTGAATTTTTCTAGTATAGAATAATGACGTAATTGTAATGGATTATAAGATTTATATCTTGGAACATAAGTTGAGTCATGGAGTTTGCTATAGTGTCAACACAGCTCCTTAGGTCTAATGGCCTTAAGCCATATATACTTTTAGTTTTTTATGATATTTATGTCTTAATTTGATTTTTTTATTCTACTATTACTCAAATGATCATTTGTTATACCCATGGATTATATTATAGATTTTTAATAAGCATCATATTATGAGTCATTATTATAGTCTTCATACAAGTAATTCACCTTTGGTTCCCTATGTATGTCACATATGTCTACTGGTATTTTATCCTTAAAATCCAATGGGCCATCTCTAGATGTTAAGAATGGTATCATTTTGTAATGATCCATATTATGGTATGGTGGAAAGTAAATAAGATGTGTCACAATAAGTAATATATAGAATAAAAACACCTAGATAATCACTTTATGTTCAAATTAGGTGGCTAGGGATTTTATTCTACAGAAAGTTTTGATAACCACTTTAATACATATCATTAGCAAATCATTATGAGATTATCTAAAAAGAATTTTGTATCATGTATTTGTAAAGAGGCTTCCCACAAGGATTTCATTATTTTTATGTTATTAAAATTTTTATTTGGTATTATTATATAATTAAAATTATTTTTATTTTTTAACATATATTATAACCAAGGTTTTTAAAAAATAGTGATAACTAATTAAAGATGGTTATTGTGGTTCTACAATAATGGAATTAGTAACAAGACCTAGAAACTAGCATTAGGGAGTTGTGAATAATTTAGTTTCACCTAAACCAAAGGTCATCCAAGAACATGTTAAAATACTTTCTCAAGAATTCTAGGATGTAGAAAAGGGGAATAGAAATAGGGACCAATATATAAAATTTATACTATTCAATTTAAGAAAATTATATCTACCAATTATTAAGGGCTAAATAAGACCTGAACTAGTGGAAACATAGAATAATAAGATTGATAAAAAAATTATTTTGATGGAATTTTAATAAACTTATTTTTGAAGGAGTAGGTATATATAATCATAGACCCATCACGACAATGGTGGGAATTATTTATTGAAGAAAAAATTCAGAAAGGACTTATTTTGGATGGATTTGAATAATTTTTCAGCACAAAAGTTTATCCAAATAACATCATTTTCTCCAAAAGGTTGGATTTCATTATTAGTAAGGAATGAAATCCATTAGTGATGTAATACACAACGTTTTCTGTGAAAATAAAATATTCTTATCCTAATTTAGTAGTTATACCCATCTTAAGGCTCAAATATATGAGGTATGGATATAACCATATAATTATTCTGATGTGGTCATGTTATCGATCGATATTATAAAAACACGAGAAATAATCATAAAATGATTAAAAGGTACATCGATGATAATAATTATTGAGTAAAAACTATTCTTCGACAGCGCAAGGGGAAAATAAAATTCTAAAAAATAAGAGGAATGAATCCTACTCCCCAGGAAAGAGAGAAATATGGAATAAAAAATATGGATAAGTATTATTTCCACTATTTTATAGTATAAAACATGGTTGTTTAAATATTTATCATTTTCAAAAAAGAATAATGATTATGCATCATCATTTTTATACTTAAACAATTTAAACAACTCGAGTATAATTGGTTTGGTTTTTTGAGAATTTCAATATATAGATATATACATATTGTCCCTTGTGGTTATTGATTTTTTTGGATGTAATAGGACCACATAATGTTTATATTAACAATATTAATATATATTAGAGTACATGAATGCATATTTTCATTATAAGTGGGTTCTAGTTAATTAAAACATTGTATGGGAAATCGGATATCACAATTGTTTTCAGAATGTGGGGTTTACCCTATACATGACATAATGTTGGTTGGTGTATGGTGCTTAGTTGAGGGAATTCATTAGTGAGATGTTTATATATATTAAATATTTAAATTATTTAAATTATTTAATATCCTAACCATAATTCTCTATCTATATATAAATAATTTTGATAAATCTACAGGGTTAACAAAAAACCTAGTGAGATTGTATATGAGGATGATGAGAGATTTGTTGGATTAGAAGACTGATCCAGGTCGATTGAAAATAGGAGATCCTTTAGAATCATGAGACAATTGAAGAACATAATGGGATAAACACATTCATTTTTAGAAAATTCATTTTTCAAAAATCATCTATATTCTCTTGAGGTAAGGCATTTTATTTCATGGATATTGGCCCTTGATTAATTTATTAAGCATGGATTTTATATCTTATTATTTTTTATGTGATTTCCATACATATAATGAGACCATTTTTTATTAATATCCATGGACTTCTATACTCATTTTATTGTGAGTGTATTCCACCCATGGTTTCTAAAAATTAATTGTCTTTTGCTAAGATCACATTATCTAATGATAATCCTACCTTGTTGTTGTGATTTTTCACCACTGATCTTCGTGTTATTTGTCGATGTCCCCTAAGGTCATGATTCTATATTAATGAAAATAATTGAGTGTGATTGAACCTTTGGAATCATGTTGAATGTGTTAAAGACCTAATTATTGATGTTTTATGGATGGATTGAGGATTGTTTTGGGTTAAAGGTGATTACTTCAAGTTTTATCACCCTGAAAAATGTTGGATGAAATTATATATTATCAATAGAGTTATAATATATCACATTTATTACCATTAGAGGCTATAAATAATAAACTAGGGTACATCCCCCTTAGATTTAGTAATTTCTGTTAAGTTAAACAATAGAGGTTGCAGAGGAAATGATGTATGTGAAATTTGTATGAAGGAATACATCACTTTCAGTGAATTTCAAACTATACTCTATGTATCCCTATGGAAATCACACCGTTTAGTATATATTATTATAGTTTTTAGGGTTTTAGTCGATTTATTAATCACATGCCTTGTGGCTAGGCCCAAAGGTCATGTTATTATACCCAGGTAGCCATGCCATATGCCTATAACAAATGCCCGAGACCCTGTGGGGTCAAACATGTTGTGTACCTTGAGGGATACTCAATATATATGTGCATGGATAGTTTACCCATGTAATTTGTGTACATTCCTAGGACCCCATGTGAATATACACACTATGTGACCTAATTTACTAACTATATAGTATAACATGTATTCCCAATACGTATCAATGGAATGTAATTATCATGTTTCCATGTGATTTTACACATTGTTTGACCTTGCATACACACCATGTACTATACTTTTATATTCCAAGTGCAGTGAGGGGACATGGTCAGTGTTCGGATTAATGAGACGAGGTGTGTGCCATGTAATTGACCAGTCAAGATAGTTGTATCATTGAGAGGGGGATTTTAATTAGTGATATCTTTTTATTTTATGTTTATTTACTTATGAAACAACATTTTCCTCCAGTTAATGATTTCTTTCCTTACTGAAAACAACTTAAACACACATAAATAGGAATACAAAAAATTTCAAGGTTCACTACTCAACAATAGTAGCTACATCCTTTGTTTAGTTTGGAAATAATCCAATACCAAAAAATCTACTAGAAAACAATCTTTTATGTGGAATATAATGAGTAGGATATGACCTTACACACGTGAATCAATGTGATCAATACAGTAGTTCATGTGTTACAATTAGCATGAAATGATATTAAATCATTTTTGATACAAACATGTTATTGTTCTTCTTAATAAAAATTCAAAAATATGACCTTTCAAATCATTTAATGTCCCATATTTTTTCATGTATTATTTTAAAATATTATGTGGATTAGTTTTGAGACTAGGCACTGATACGACATGAAATTTTTAGGCCCGGTGTTCCTGAATTAAATGTTTAAAATTTACTAAAATATTAAATAGAACTTGTACATGTGATTATCCTAAAAAGTGGAATCGCATCTAAATGGGTTCTTGAATTAGAAATATGAGAGTGTAGTTGAGTTCATAATATCTTCTTTACCCTAGGCACGACCAAAAAAAATTTGGAGTGAGTCGATTATTGAAAAGTTTTCATCGACGTTTAAAGTAATAAAATAATTTAAGAAGTTTTTTATTCCAATTGTTGACATAGTAAGGTTCTTTATCTTTAAATGAGTCCTTTTTTCAGAAATCTTGGGTTATTCTCATAACCCTATAATTCTCTGGTGACACTGGAGAGATAACTTCTATAGTATCATTACAATAGACGATAACAAAACCTCGGATTGACAACCAAAACACACTAATATTGAAATATCATGCCCATGATGATAATTCAGTGGTTGTTCTTCATCAACAACTGATCCAACCAGAGGTTGGCTGTGTTATTTTGGTTTTCTATTCCCTATTCTTGATTCTAATGATGAACGTGGACTAATCCATGAATATATTGTCCTAAGGATCGATCATTATATGCGATGGGATGTTTTTTTGGATTCATTGGGAGTTTAATCTTGAAATTCATTTTCATTCATTTATTATTCTAATGGTGATAAACCAATATTGACATAAAAAATCAATCGAGGTTCGTCCTTCTCAATTGGTTTGTAATTTACTCCCCTGATTTGTGCATTATTTGTTCTTCCTCGTGCTTTGAAACCCTTTGTGAACAATCAATCATTGCACCCTCGATTCTTCGCACAACATTCCAAAATCGAAGATCCAACATCGGAATGACTAAAATGAGGTGCAGTAGTGATTGAAGCAGTAGATAAAATGATGGTGGGTACCAGTTTTTATTCTATGGTGGTAATGAAGTATGACTATGATCACATTTTCTAATCCGGTTGAAGTCTCTAAACCTGTTGATTCGCTGTTAGAATGGAAAAAACTATGGATCTTGAGTTTTGAGGTGAAATGATCGCTTGAGTGGAGGTTGGAAGATCGACCAGCATGAGTGAGAGGAAGATGAAGGGTTTTTTGAAAACCTGATATAGACAACATGTAGTCCTTAACTACATGGTGTGTGTCCCCCTTGGAAGAACTCACTGTGTATTTGGGATGTACACGGACACAGGGTAGAGTACACGGGTTGCCTACACGGCGTGTACTCCCCCACACAGCTTGGGATGGACTAGGTACATGTTTACCCCATGAACTAGTACACAAGAAGGGACCCACAGGCTGATGCCATGTACTGGAACATGGCCGGAGTAAACAGTTAGACCCTGGATGCATGGACATGGCACATAACCCCTATACACATCGTGTACCCCAATTCTGTGCAAAACGGTTTAAATGACATGGTTTGTTGTGCACGGGAAGTATATGGGCTCAAGGGAAATTGTGTGTTCCCCTAATGTGCACTGTGTACCCCTTTCTATATGGTTTTAATCTTTTTTCCTCTATTTCTTAGGCAAGTTTCGTTAGGGTTCATTCGCTTTATCATTTCCATGAAGGTTTTTGTGAATCGTTTCCTACTCCTAGGACTATGATCCCTTTAGTAAGACTTCCGGAACATAATTTTTTGGAATCCACCACCCCTCGAGAGGAATGGATTAGGATCCTTTATTAATCTTCATTCCCTAGGTGGAGTTCTTGGTATCGATGTGACCAACACTACACGGGTACTAATCCTATAATTATCTAGTTAATCCAGACCGAGTTGTTGGTATCACCTTGTGGCCCTAGTTATGATCCTCATCTATTATGTCATATTATCTTTAGATCTATCATCATCTCCCTCTCTCTCAAGATGGTACCCAATGAGTGGTATCTCTCAAATTGGGTGTTATCAATTCTATCAAACTCAGGAGTGTATTCTCTCAGATAAGTGCTTCTTGAATCTTCTAAGTAAAATCCTAAGGCTAGTATACTATAGTTGTGGATTAAATTTATACCATGTTTCTTGGATTGAGTATATCTAGAATTTATTGATATATGTGTTTTAGACATATACATGTGTAGATATGACTATATTTTTTTTGTATTGATTCGTGATTTTGGGATGACCTATTGAGTATTTTTATACTCACAATTACATAGGTTTTTCCTACATGATTCGTTTATTGTGTAGATGATCGGCCTTTTGATGGTTTCCTAGGTGGACCAGGACTAGATGGTGTTTTGTGAGACTGAAAAGACCAAGGTGTGTTCTTGTGGCTTTTAGACAGCAGTCCCAGTACCTTTTCTTATAGGTTGGACTTCTGATTATAGATACTTTGTGGTGGGATTATATTTATCCCAATTTTCTTTAATTTACTTCGTATCGTACTCTATTTGTGGGATATTATGCATTACTTTCTTAGTAGTTTTTATATTTCCTAATTTTGTGGGATTAGATATTTTTGTGTGTGTGTGAAGGAACATAGGCAACGCCTCCCATGTAAGTAATATACCTACATGATGGTAGTCACTATCCCCTATCCTATTGAAGGTGGGCATGGGGAGTCGCGGCATGGACCCCACTGAGATGGGTCATGAAATAGTAGTGTCAAAGGGGGCTTCATTCTACTTTAAGACTGGGAGCCTACGAGATTAGTTTGGGGAAACAATGTTAAGTTTTTTGAGTTCGAATTACAGGCCATGGACTTCAGTGTTGGTGTGCAAGACAATGTATCACTACCATAAAAACAGGGCAAGATAAGCACTTCTCTTTATCAATGCTAAAAAAAGAACTGATAAAGGGTTGTGACTTTACCAACACTAGCTAAAAGGGCTGATAAAGGTAACCTTTATTAGTGCTTTTTTTAGTGTTGATAAAGGTTACATTTATCAACGCTATTATTTTCACTAATAAAAGTATTTATTATTAATTTATATAAAATTATTTTATTTATATTCAAAAATAATTTTTATATGTATACATTAAATAAAAAATAGTTTTTTATATTTAAAATGTATTTTTTAATAATTCTAAAATATATATATATATACAATGTTTTAATTGAAAAAATTATTTCTAAGATTATAAATAAATATATCTATATATATAATGAAATAATTTTATTAATATATATTAACAATTATATACCAATATTTATAAATATATTCTATTTCTAGTTATAATTATTAATAAATAAATATATATTCATCTTATATATCATTTTAATAAATATATAAGAATATAAATAAATTATTAAAATTATACCTTTATAAAATAAGTATTTATCAGCGCTATATTTTTAACGCTGATAAATAGCTGTTTTACCAACACTTTTTTAGTGCTGATAAAGATAGACCTTTATTAGCGCTAAAAAAATGATGCTAAAACAGCTATTTAATAGCGGTAAAATTTTAGTGCTGATAAATTCATGTCTTTATCAGCGCTAAAAAAGGGCTAATAAAGGCATGTTTTATTAGGGATTTTATTTTATCATTTATAAAACATACCTTTATCAGTTCTTTTAACTAGCACTAATAAAGGTTCTAGTAGTTTTTATAAAAGAACCCTAACAGGCCCCTCCTCTCTAGCACCCATTAGAGCCTCCGTGGAAGCTGAACCCTGCACTTGTGACCCCTCCTCCACCGTGATCCCTCCTCCGTCGTGACCCCTCCTCCTCCTCCTCCTCCTCTACCATCACGGACTTTACCTCCTCCTCTGTCACAACTATCCTCCTCCTCCACTGCCGCTGCCTCTTCCACCTCTACCTCTATCGTGATCCCTCCTCCGTTTTGATCCCTCCTCCATAATTTTTGCCTCCGCTGCTGTGATCCCTCCTACTTTATAACCCTTATAGATATGAATTGTTAGTTCATTTGGATCTATATAAGGTCTTTCATCACTGATATCACATAGTTCTGTGAAAAATATGAGAATCCTAGGTAAAACAATTTGGAACCATTTGTGTGTGTGGGTCATGGCTCAATTCTTGTGTATTTTAACAGAAACCAAGCATTAATTATATGAGTTAACACAATAATTTTATAGTTCCATCTTCCAGGACTGGATGATGGAATTTCCTAGTGTGGAATTCCCACTTGAGAAACTATGGGGGGAGAATTTTCCTTAGCATTGGCAACCACACTAGTAGGATGCAACTTAGAAAACTGTTTAAGTGATTTATATGATCTACCAAGGAGTTAAAAAATTTCTATTTTACAATAATTCCCTTTTTCATATAAGTCTTTAGATCCCTATCATCCTTCCCTCTATCTTGGAAATCCCTCCATGGTGTGTGGGGAGATTCTCACCCTTTATCTTCATCATTTTGGTGTATTTGTTCCTCTTTTAAAAAGAGTTTCCCAAAGAAACCTCTTTCTCATTCCTTCAAAAAAATTGACCTTTCAATTCCCTTTTTAGTTTTCTCTCATTAACCCTAGAATATATGGATCTTGAAATCATGGATAAGGTGGCTTTAATTGTGGGGGTTTTATTTATTAATGGTTTATAAGTACATATTGTGGATTGGTTTACTAGTTTTCATTGAAGGAATAATCATCTATCTTGTTTATATGTATGTGTCATATGATTGAATAATGTAGATTTCTAGGAGGTTTTTAAGACTTATTATGGAATAGGTTAAGTACCAATTATATAGAAAAATTACAAAGTGGCCTTCAAAGCATAAAAATATTTTAAAAATTCCAATTCAATACTTTATAAAGGTTTTTAAATGGGAGTTTTACACTTGTTGATTTCTAAATAATGTTCTTGGGGTCTGTAATGTTCTTGAATTTCCCTAAAGGGGTTGTTAGATTTTACAAGGGAGTGTTAACCCATATGAGTTATATTTTAAACATTGTGATAGACTTTCACTATTAAAAATGTTATTATTTTGGAGTTTTGGATACCATGTGGTTTTATAAAATTATATTCATAATATTATTCTTAAGAGTTGATTTGAAAGATATTTTAAATAATTTTATTTGGATTCGCAGCCTAAAAATGTTTTTTGTTCATTTGGGACATTATGAGAAATAGATTTTTATAAAATCCTTGTGATGAAATTATTCTCATTTTTTTATTATAACTAATGGGTGGTTCTCTATACATGTGGTGTTCTTGCGGTAGAGATAGGTGTTGTTTCTTTATAGGGAATTTGAGATTGGGTGATCATGTATTTATAAATGTATTCAATTTGGATGATTCTTGATTCATTGAATTTATTGATTTCTAACCACCTTGTTTGATGTCTTGGGACTCTTAGGAGACTAGGTATTGATCTTCATATGTATAAACCATTGTATAGGATGTCTATAATATTTGGAGGGTGTCCCACTGGACTGAGTGAGATAATAGATTAGAGAGTGATCATTAGATCATAGAAGGTAAGAAGATATAATCTTATGCCCCATGGTATTTCTGTTCTCATAAGATATTTATCCTTCGGTCATTTGATTGGGGGGAAGCCTTGGTGGGTACTAGTGATTGAATAACAAGTGGGTAGGTTGTTGTGTGAGATATATCAAGGGTTATTTTAAATCTTATATCATGTTGAGTACATGGTTTGTATTTATTATCCCACATAAAATATTTATCATGGCTATATGAAATTGTGACATCTCTCTTATAACCCTTATATATACAATACATGGAAAGGGGTTGATTATGTTGTTAGTGGAAATGATAATGTGGATCCTTATGACCTTAAGGGTAGGTAAATCCGCACATGGGGTGGTGTAGGTTGGTAACTAAATACAAATAAAGAAATTTCATGTTCAAATATTGTTACCTATAAGTATTGGGATCATCATGATATATTTTTTAACTGTAGGATATGATAATAATGGATACGTTTAGTGAGGCTTCTTAGGATGTGTCATGTATGAGCATCTTATGTAATAGCCTCTTACTCGATGCTAGGTATCAATCATTGGCTAGCTAAGATCTAGGATGACTCTTATCTTCCATGCTTTTTCACTATAACTTAATCGTTATTATAAATATATGATGAGGATGAGGCCTAGAGACCTTGGGATTACAATATAGAGATACTCCACCAAGGTGAACATTCTTTCAGATTATTTAAAGTTTATGTTTGTCTATACATCATGGGGTATATGTGGTTTTCCACAAGACATAAATTATTTCGTGGTTCTAATTGTTTTGAAGGTTAGATTGGTTATTCTTATTTATGTCTCCCTTTATGTATGTGAATTTATCCATGGGACCCGCCTTATGTTACTATTTTGGATCATGTGGGAGGTTGGCTATGTTATGCCCTCCATACTATTTTTTGGGGGTGGTGGATGTTATTCCATGAGGCATATAGTCACATCACAATTCATGATCAATATGTAATGGTTCTGCCTAGGGGATGAGTGTTGTAGTGTATAACATGTGGTAATTTAACAATGTGACATCATAGGGTGCACTATGCAATAGACCCTTAGGCTACACCATAATATACCCTATTCTTGAAGTGAAAAGAGATTTTTTAGTATTTTTAATGAGGTTCTCCTATTCCTTATTATCCACTCAACCCCACAACCTAAACCCATATTCCCCATAATTTTCCCCTCCCATAATTCACTCTTTAGGATACCTAATTGTTGTTTCATAGTGGACAGCCCCCCTGGACAGACCACACCCCTCCCCTACACCCCAGTAGCCCCCCTCACCCCACCCCACCTAGGAAGTCCACCCCCCCCCCCCCCCTCCTTGGATAGCCCACACCCCCTCCCCCACACCCCTATAGCCCCCTACCCCCTAGACAGTCCACCCCCTTCCCCTTTTAACCTCTTATGTTTTACTATATTTTTTCCCTTTTCTCGCCCAGAACCCCTCCGCGCTATACCATCATCCCCTTCTTCTCCTCTTGGGTGGTTCTCCCACACCTGGTGTATATTTTTTCTTTCATCACTTGTATTAGAGAGCCTAGGATAATTTTTACCACTCTTAATCATACTCTATATTAGTGTCTGCCCCCCCCCCCAATCCAATATTTAAATGTACATTGATCAATTACTATTGGAAATGTAATGATACAACCCAGGCTGGTATTATAACCAATAACTGAACTAACTTTACACTAACCTTAGAGGTGTTCAAGATCTCTACGGGATAGCAACGATCCCCTAGGAAAAAGATACAATTAATTTGGAATATTTTACCATTAAATTAAAGTAAATTTTAAATTATCTTTCTCTAAAAAATCAGACATTTCCCATTCATAAGTTGAACATCGAGGAAAATAGTAGATACGTAGAAAATAAAAAACAGTAAGCAGATATCCTAAATGGAAAATAAAATCCCACTATTGACTAATAAATTTGTTTAACAAAACATTTACCATTTCTAAATCTCATTGGCCATATTTTGGATAGGTATAACATATGAGTTCCCATCTTATGTTTTCTTTTAAGTTGAAAATCTCCTCTGTCACGCACCTCTCCTCTGCCGTGAATGCACATCTACGGCGTGTTGAACGACACCATCGTGGTGAGTTTTTTCCTCTTACTCATTGATTTACTCTTGTTCACATGTTATTACTATTTGATATTGATGGTTATAATGTGAAATGTATGGGCTAAATTCCCCACTAAAAATAGTGCTCGTTGGTGATCTTTATTTGCGCACTAAACGAATTTCATGTTGGTTGGTTCCTGTTAAACGTTAGAATATAAAAATTGGTAATTTACATATACTTGACTAATGAATGAATTCCCCAGGATGATAAAACCTCTGTGATAACCCCAAAATTAACAAATGGAATTGAATCACAGATGCTTTGTAAAATCTGAAATTTTGATTGTTTGGTTTGTATGGTGTTGTGATTATAAGCACGATTGTGTGTTTGTATGGTGTTGCGGTTGTTGTAATGATTTGTATTCCATTTGTTTTTAATATTGTATTTCATCCACCATTGAATATCAATCCAAACTTTACCCATTTTAATGGCACCACCACTTTGTTACTAGTGCAATTTCACTGAATCTTAGAAAACTACTTCACTAGAGGACACTATGAGATACTTTATGGACACCCTAGTCAAATAACCATAACAACACATGTAATCAATCCTTCCACCCATAAGCACTCTACTGAAAATCATACCATATATTAGTTTACTACCATAGTTCTTGACTAGAGACATTATGTTTCTAGAGAAACACTAAAAAACTGATTTACAACAATGCATATAGATCACTTGTATGATTCTAAAACATTATAGCTCAAGGGATTATCATAGCTTGTTGAACATGTTTTGTGTAATTATTTTGTTAAATATTAATATTACTGTATCAAATAGGATGAATATGAATAAATAATGGATGAATTCAAATCAGTTGACAAATGAAAATGAAGATGGCATGAAAGGGTTTATCAAGTTTTCAAAAGATATTTCATGTGGCCCTTATCAAATCCTTTGTCCATGTTTACAATATTGTTATTCAAGAAATATTAGTCTAGGGTAGTTTTAAGAACACCTGATCTATCATAGAATAGATCGAAGTTATACATGTTGGAATAAAAATAGGGTAAAACAAATGTAGGTAGTGGCTGGGATAACATTGTGTTTTATGGATCATCTAATATGATAACAAGCGTGAACAATGAATATGATCTTATGGAGGTTGTGATTACATAGGTGAATGATGATGAAGATCATATTGAGGAAATGACAAGTACAGTTGAAGATGAACTTCGTGATTTCCAAAAATTGTTTTAGAAGTTAAAGAGTTGTGAAAAAATGTCATTGTATGTCGGTTGTACTAAATATATAGCATTTCTAGTTGTACTGAAGCTATATAATTAGAAAGCAGGCAACAGGTGGAGTGACACCAGTTTTATGGAACTAATTTCTCTCCGGAATGACATGCTCCTAGAATATAATGAGCTCATGAGATGAACATATGATGCCAAACAAATGCTACGCTCAATGGGTATGATTTCTAAAAGAATACACACCTACCTGAATGACTGTATATTGTTTCAAAAGGACCAAAAATCACTTAAATAATGAAAGAATTTTTGTTTTTCTCAATACAAGAAAGATGGATCTGGTCCTATAAATGTTTTATGGTACTTTCCAATCATTCCAAGGTTTAGGTGCCTATATGGAAGTGAGGAGACTGGCGGACAGTTGAAATGGAATGCAGATATAAGAATTAAATAGGGGAAACTATATCACCTGGTAGAATCTCCTTAGTGGAAGATAATTGATCATGAGTATCCTGAATTTGGGAATGAGACGAGAAACCTTCATCCTGCATTATCTACAGATGGGGTGAATCCTTTTGGTTTTCAAAGCAGTAGTCATAGTACATGGTCGGTTATGTTGGTAAATTATAACTTTCCACTATAGTTATGCATGAAACAAAAATAAATCATGTGATATATGCTTATATTAGGACCAAAACAATCGAGTATTGATATTGATGGTTATTTGGATCCATTGATCGAGGATTTTAAATTATTATGGGATTCAGGTGTTAAGTTGTATAATGCTTACAAAAATAAAGATTTCACATTGAGATCCATGTTGTACGGGATGATAAATAACTTTCCTGCTTATGGAAATTTGTCAGGATATAGCATTAAAGGAACTCAAGGGTGTCCCATTTGTGAACAAGGTACATAGTCAATTAGGTTGAAGCATTCATCAAAAACTGTGTTTCTAGGGCATCAAAGATTTCTACCCGGACGAAATAAGTACCGATCTTGGATGACATCATTCGACGGATGTTCAGAAGAACATACAGCATCGTCTCCAATAATAGTTGATCAATTGTTTGAGAAATTAAAAGATATGGAAACTAATTTCGGTAAAGTATTTTTAAAAAACCTTTAAAAACTGATTAGAAAAAGAGATCAGATTTTTTTTGAATTACCATACTAGAATTGTCTGTATGTCAGATATTTTCTTGATGTTATACATGTTAAAAAATGCATGTGATAGTGTCATCAACACGTTTCTAAATGAACCTAGAAAAAAAAGGGAGGAATTATGGCTAGATTGGACATGGTTGAGATGGGAATACGATAAGAGTTGGAACTAGTGAAAGGTGAAAAATGAACATTTCTTCCTCCTACTGATTTCACTCTTTCGAGGTAGGATAGATATCAATTTTTCAACTTTTTGAATGATGTGAAGGTTCTAGAGGGGTATTCATAAAATATCAAGAACATCATGTCAGTGATAAATTTAAAATTAAAGGGTCTAAAATCACCTGACTACCATATTTTGATGCAAGATCTAATTCCTATAGCATTACGTTTCATTTTTTCCAAGAATGTCCACCTTACATTAACGAAGCTATGTTTCTTCTTCAAAGCTATATGCGGAAAAGTTATAGACCCGGTGAAATTGCCAACTATGGAAAGAGAAAATGCCATCATATCATGTGAATTGGAAATGCTCTTCGCACCGACATTATTTGATATGATGGTTCATTTGATGGTTCATTTGGTGAGAGAGATTCAACTATGTGATCATGTACGTTATAGATGGATATACCCCCTTGAACGGTATAAGAAGATTTTGAAAGGGTGTGTCAAAAATCAAAGTCGGCCAGAGGGTTGTATTGCGGAGCAATATATTGTTGAGGAAGCAGTTGAATTTTGTATCAAATACATGTATGGTGTGGAAAACGTTGGCCTACCTAAATCTCATCACACTGGGTGGCTTGAGGGTGATGGAATTTCTAGAAGACAGGTTGTCACAATCAATATTACAGATCAGGAGTAGGCCCACCATTACATTTTTCATAATAGTTTCGGCGTTGACTCATATGTTCAAACCCACAATGAAATTATTAGACATTTTAATCCATATAGGGATGAAAAATTGATATCAAATACACATAATCGATAGTTTATAGGATGGTTTCAGGACTATTTTTTTAAGAAGTTAGATGAAAATCCGGACTCAATTTCAGAACAACTTCGATGGCTGGTCATAGGAGCAAGTGTGTATGTATTATCTTACAATTCTTAAGTAGTTAATGGTTATAAATTCTATATTAATAAACATGATAAAGACAGTACGATGCAGAATAGTGGGGTTACACTTCTGGATAAAGTGATGTATGTTTCCCGTTCTAAGGACAGAAATTCAATTTATGAGAATATTTCATACTTTGGCATCATCAAAAAATATATAAGTTGGATTATATGAAATTACAAGTCATTATTTTTTAATTAATGTTGGTTGATAATAGGAGTGTTTTTAAAATAGATGAATTGGGATTTGATAAAATAGATTTCAGTAAGAAATGGGAGAAAGATAAACCATTTATAATGGAATCACTTGTAGTACACATATTTTATGTTCCAGATCATGCAAACTAAAACAAGTCAATTGTTCTGTTATCGACCAAAACAACTGAAGGGTTAGAAGTAATTTCAACAGAGGATAACTCGTTCATTGGTACTTGCAATCATTTTGCAGCATTCCCAATGTAGACGGCATTTTGTATGTCATAGGATACCACAATGAAGGGATTTACTTAGTCGATAGAGGAGTCAAATCTCTTCAGTCTTTAAAAAAATTGAGTTCAATAATCAGGTTATTTGTTTATTGTAATATACATTGTGTTGTGTTATGTTATTATCTTTTCACTGCTGATATTATGTAATATATATTAAATGTTAAACCACATCTGTAGATAATGAATTTTGTACCTGCTAATGCACCCAATCCCAAGGCACAATAGGTCTCTCAACCTGTTGCTGCTGGTCCCAGTCTAGAGCAACAATAGGTTTCTCAACCTGTTGTTGTTGGTCACAGTGTTGAGGCACAATAGGTCTCTCAACCTACTGTTTCTGGTCTCAGTGCCGATGCTAGTGCTTCAGAGGAACATAATGATGATGCTTCTGAGGAAATGGTAGGAAATGAAACATTGACGGTGCAAAAAAAAACAAGAGCACTATAGTTTGACATTGTTAGACAAAATCCTTAAGGAAAAAATAAAAAGGCATTAAATTTGAGGTGGGATGGAATAAGAGAGGCCAACATGTTAACCCCAACAAATCCATATTTAGTAGCTACATTGGAATCATCCCTCGGCAACGTGTGCCGATTGATGTATAGTCATAGAACCTTGTTGTCACCGGGCTTAAGACACTAATGTGGGAAGAGATTACAGTAACATTATGATATCATTTCTTTAATTTATTAAAATATAATAAAATACTAACACATTGACTTACTCTTCATCATCCATTATAGAGTGCATTTATAGTAGATTCCTCGCACAAGGAATATGTATTAAGAGTTACAGAAAGGATTCATAGAGGAGTTTTCACAATTTTAACAAAATATCTTCTTAATGATGTTGAAGGGAAAATCAAACTACACCCACATCTTCTTTATGCACACACGATATCCCAAGGAGTGTGGGATGCGTTTGGCAACCGTCGTGGGGAGCAGACTTTTCAGGTACATTGTGTCTGGTAATATGTGTTTTTGACATTTCTGGTATTCATCACTTTGTTTGACAATTTTTTATTTATAAAACAGCAACTGGGTGCTAAAAATAAAGACCAGGCAACAAAACCAGCATACCCCTACTGTAAAGCAAGGATGGGGTACGCTTCACTAGAGAAAAAATTGGTACGTCTTTTAAATCTACCGTAATACTTTTATGTGACATAAAAAAACACCATAACCATGTTTCTCTATTTATATTGAGATTGATGAATTGAAATCGAAATCCATGTCCATCCCCCACCATGTTCTATGGAAGGATTCTTGTGTAAATAAAGAGGGGATATTAATAGATGAAAACATATAAAAATTATGGGAAACATGTGTAAGTATGACATAATATAAATTTGATTTTCTTTAAATCACTATTACATAACAATGACTACTTATTTTCCTATATTTTCTATCTAACATAGTCATAGGAATAAACAACACCCACACCAGATGCAAACATACTTCCAATGGCCTTGAAGCAGCCAGAACAATATGGTCGGGTCAGAAGTGTGGGTTTTTGGGTAACACCCCAAATCTATTTTCGAAAATAAAAACATGTGGAGGATCAAATAGAGGAAATGAAAAAGATGAAAGAAAAGTTATTTATTTTTCAAGAAGAATTACAATACCAGAGATAGATGATAGAATGTTTTATGTGGGGAGGTAAATAGAATAAACAACTCAACAAAAACCTGTGCGTGAAGACCCCGCCCTACCCCCCCCCCCCCCACCAACTTTGAGGCAATCCATTGCCCTCAAAAACCTGACTTAGATTAGGTAATCAAGGTTCTAATAACTGTTTCTTTGAAATGTAAATCACATAAACACTGATAACTTTCCTATAATAACATTCTACATGGTGAAAATGACTGTGATTTATATCTATGAACTCCCACCTATTGCCTTTTAGCGAGGGATATGGTGTTCAATATGAAGAAGAACATGCTACATAATAGACAACCTCCAACAAATCATGTCATAGTGTTGATTAATGTAGCTAATGATCCATGTGTCGAGACACATATTCCAAATAACGATGATGACATTCATACTGTTGAACAATTTTTTGAAAAATTCATCACATGGTCGTCAATTCTTGTAGAAAAACAGGTCAACAAGGAGGTATCCATTTCTAATTTATTTTTCAAGCTAAACCTTTAACATTTAATGAAAAAAGGTCTGAACCGATGAATGTTATTAGATAAAGACAAATAGAAGGGGGTGAAATGAAATATCGACTCAAAAAGATCTCAAGGATCAACCAACTGATTGAAACGATCTACTGAGAGCACCTTCACCCCACCCGTTCTATATCCACATTTAATATCATTGTAGGATCATGTGGATACAAAGTTGATAGACAAAAATGATCACACAGATGATTTTGAAAAAAAATATATACGAAGAGGAAAAATCATATTTCATTAGTGCTGAAAATGTAAATGAAATCCTCAAGCATGAATGGTTAGGCACCTCAGTTGTAAATGTATACATGAGGTTTGTTTTCATGATTTGATTTTACAAAAGTTGATATTGTATGATAATTATGACTGAATACATTTCATATTTTTCGTAGGTGTATATATGAAAAAAAAACTGAAGGGATTTCCCCATGAACAAAAATTTGGACACGTTAGTCCTCACATCACCTCTTCAAAAGAAGAATTAAATTCTGCTAAACAGGATGAAATAATGTCATTCCTGCTCAAATTGTTTGAAAACAAAATTATGGATGATAGGATATTTTTAATACTAATGATGCAGGGGGTAAAACTCTCTAATTTAATCATATCAACTATATTTTTATTTCTTTAATTACTTATTCCTTTTTGTTTTTTTAGGTAGCATTGGATACTGATTTCAGTCAATTTGGATACTCCAAAGATTTATTTTCTGGATTCAATGCATGGATATGCAACAAACTGACCATGCATGATGGCATTGTTCAATTTGTAATACACTAGATCCAAAATTTTAGAACTAAACATCTAGTTATATAATTTATATTATCTTTTAATGAGGATTTTGCTGTGATAGGTCAGTGAATTAATATCATCTACTTCTGGGAATGAATCCAGGGCCTAAGGACAATAACTCCCACAATATCTAAAAATGGACAAGTATCATGGTATATATAATAATATTTCACTATCCAAACACATATCAAAACAAATTACTTATTTTTTTCGATTCTTCCACAGTGTCCAAAACAAACAAATAGAAGGAACTCAGGTTATTATGTCTGTAAATTTATGAAAGAGATTGTATTTCATCAACAAACTAGCATCCTAGAAGAGGTATTTTCGAAAATAATTATGACGTCATTTATAATATTTATTAGTCCTTTGTGTATTTATATTTTTTTATTACTACCATGACTGTTGGAAAAACTCATATTCACAAGATGATATAGATGTGTTTAGAAATGAATGGGCAACATACCTGATGGAAGATTGTACACAAATGTGATGAAAGTTAATTCCCACTACTTATGGTATCCTTATATGATCATTGATATCTCCTTTGTTTACACTTATTGAGCATATATGAACACCCTTTATTATGTTTTATATCCTTAGGTTATGAATTATGGTTTTAGAAATGATTTGTATTTCTAGTAAAGCATAACACAATGAGAGACTCTTATGAACTAGTTTAATATGTTTCTATGTTTCTAAATTCACTAGACCAAAACTATTATGGCATGGATCATTTTTATTTTGTATTTGGGTCATTTATGCAGCTGTTTATACTGATGTAGTGTGTTTGAATAATATTGGTTGTGCAGAACTCACAAATTTAATAAAAAAACTAAGGATTCTTCAATATTGTTGGTTAACTACCACTTAGCATAACATCTTATTTGAACTTTTGATCTGGCATCCCCGTGATGCTCTTATCTAACACCATCTCTATGATATCATCATTAAGACTTCACTTTTCCTTCTCTTAATGAACCCGTTTACTTGGTAAATGGGTGTAGGAAGAGAAGGAAAATTGAACACTGAATGATGATATCATATAGATGGTGTCCGATGAGAGCATCATGGGGACGCCAGATTAGATGTTCAGATCAGATTCTATGTTAAGCAATAGTTAACCAATAGTAGTAAAGTGCACAAAGAATCATTAGTTTTTTTATTAGCTTATATAGGGGGAAAAAACCATTTGGAAATATTTAAACGTAATGTTATGATATAATATGTCTATTTAAAAGAAAAATTATAAAATAAAACATCAATTTGATTTTAATTATTCCTTGTAGGGTTCTTTTATTTTAGAATATTTCTGTCCATGTGACATGTGTTTGTAATAAGAGAAATGATTCAGTGTCTACTCAATCACAGAGGTAATCTTGATGTTTTCATAGTAAAATCATTGTCCATAGATCTTTCATCTCAACAATTTCTAAAATAAACCTACATCATATATACATATGCATTCCCATCAAAATCTGGGTGTCTATGCACCTCATGTAGAAAATACATCACATTATTTCCCAAATACATACACATCTCACATACAAATTTGAGATGAAGAAAAAATGACTTTATTATAAGGAAGTGAATACCTGACTGATTCCATTGGGATTCTATTTTTCTTTTAGTATTCTAAGATACTCTTGGTATTCTGTGAAAATTCCTATAGATAGGAGAGTAATGGGAAATCTATTTCACTAATGACTCAATATTTCATAGCTCTACAAGAACGCTTAGGTTATTTCTCTACTTCACATAAGCCTCTTCATGTGACCGTGTCACATAAGCTCCACTGTATGAATACTTCATGTGAATTGATCGTGTAATCTCATCACATTATCAAATCACATAAACAAATTACATAATCAATTAAGATAATTCACTTGAACCATGATTCGTGTATTCTTTTCTTATTTACATGATCACGTAAAGCTTCAAGGATCGTGTGCAAGTAGAACAATTCTTAGTCATTCAGTCCACTCACGAGCATCTTAAAATCTTAATGAGAACCAATATCTAGGATTTTCAATTTTCTAATTAGTTTCCCTTATATATGGTTGTGGGGTGTCTAGGAAAGAGGGGGTGTCCAGGAGTGGGGATGTGAGGGTTTCAAGGTGGGTAGGGAGGTGTTCAAGAGGGAGGGGTGTCCAGGAGGGAGGGGTGTTCAGGTGGGAGGGTGGGTGGGGGTCCAGGAAAGAGGGGGTGTCCAGGAGGGAGGGGTGTCCAGGGGGTGTCTAGGAGTGGAGGTGTTTGAGAGGGGAGGGAGGGGTGAGTTCAGAAGGGAGGGGGTGTCCAGGTGTGAGGGTGGATAAGGGTGTTCAGGAAGGTGGGGTGTCTAAGAGGGAGGGTGTTGTCCATCATTGGGGGTGTCCAAGAGGGGAGGGGGTTATCCATGGGGTGGGAATTGGATTTTTTAGGGGGCTATGTAGGGTGGGGGTTTTCCAAGGACAGGAAGGGGTTGTCTTGGGAAAGGGGGTTGTAGGGGGAGTGGTGGGAGGTTTTCTAGGAGGGAGGGGGTGTCTAGAAGGGGAGGTAGGGGTGTGTCTATAAGGGAGGGGTTGTCCAGGTGTGAGGGTGTGTGGGGGTGTCCAGGAAGGTGGGGGTATCCAGGAGTTATGGGGTATCCAAGAGTGGGGTGTGTCGAAGTGGGAGGTGTCCAGAAGTGGGGGTGTCCAGGAGGGGAGAGGGTTGTCTAGTGGGTGGGAAGGGGGATGTCCAGGGGGTTGTATAGGTTGGTGGTTGTCCAATGGTGGGAGGGGGTTGTACAGGGAAAGGGAGGGGGCTGCAGGGGGGAGGGGTTGTCCAGGGGAGGGAGGGGGCTATAGGTGGAGTGGTGGGGGGGCTATCCAGGGGTAGAGAGGGGACAGTCCAGGGGAGGGTGTCTCGGGGAGGGGAGGGAGGGGTTCTGGCTAGTTACACTGAAGAACTAGGATTGAGGGGTGTCTAGGAGGGATAGGTGTCTAGGTTGGAGGGTGGGTGGGGTTTCCAAGAAGAAGGGGGTGTCCAGGAGGGAGGGGGTGTACAGGAGTGGGGGATGTCCAGGAGTGGGAGTGTCTAGAAGGGGGGTTTCTAGGGGGTGACCAAGAGTGGGGGGGTGTCCAGGAGGGGAGGGGGCTATCTAGAGGGTGTGAAGGGGGCTGTCCAAGGGGGTTGTAGGGTGTGGGGTTCTCCAGGGGTGGGAGGGGGAGGGGGTTGTCCAGGGAAAGGTAGGGGAGATTCAGGGGGAGTGGTGGGGGGCTGTCCAGGGAAATGGAGTGGTGTAGGGGTGAGGGGGTTGTCCAAGAGGATGGAGGGGGATATATGTGGAGTGGGGGGGCTATCCAGGGGTAGGGAGGGGGCTCGTGATATTTGTAACTATTAGGTTTAAAACCTATCTTTGACGGTGGTATCACTCGGAAAATGTTATAATTTATTCTAAAACTGAATACTCTTATGAAATTGAATACACCATCATGTATGTTTCATATTTTATAACCTCTATTTACACTTTTAGAACTAGGTGAAGAACAATTAGTATTGATAGAAGGGACATTATATGTGAATCAAGGTCATTTTTATAGGAATATTTCATTATCACCAATCAATTCGATATTAAGCTGATGGAAGTGGCTAATAAAGCGGCCGATAGAGGTATGTTCTCAATTATTATCATGAATGTTGATTTTTTTATGGCATTATTTTTCTATTGACTAATAATATGTATTTTCTTTATTAGATTAACTCCACTGTAGAGATCAGAAGTCTCAGACCGTTCCACTTTTTATCTCTCCCCACTATAATAACTATGGCACAAGTCTTTCCTTTTTCAAGCACATAAATGGATGTGAGTATGAGTAACTCACTTAGAAACTTAGTCTTGAAGTATATACCTATATTTTTACTAGTCCTGAGTTGAGTTTCAGAGCATGTAGTATTTCATCAATAGTTTCAGTGACAAGTGTCGAAGATGTTTGGAATATAATCATGGAGGGAACCTTCAAAGAGCTAAAATACTAGTTTGGAAACCTCTTGTACATGTTCAAAACTATTGGTTATAGTGATTTATATTATCAATAACTCCATTCTAGTTTGAATTATGTGGTCACCATGAGGGAGAAAAACAGGTTCATCGAGATGAGAGTATCGATTGTGGAGGCATAAAATTCAGACATTAAACATCACAATGAGGACTTGAATGAAGCATCCATGTGTACAATAAATGTATTAGCTCGTAAAAATTTAGTAATTCATGGGATGTATGAGATAGGTAGCTTATAACATGAATTGTATCAACTATAATCAAAGGTCAATATTGTAGAGAAAGCAGTGATAAAGTAGCATAATCTTATCAATGTGGCATAAAAGTCCAGATTTTATGTTGTTGGTAGAAAAGAGTCACTAAAAGAGGGTGTATATGTGGAAACTAAATCAGTTTCTCATTTGCGCTAATCCATATCCTACTCTAGATAATTGGATAGCAGAGCTCGAGGGGTTATTCTGAGTTCATACTATTTTGAGTATTCTGACTTTATCCTACCCCACATATTTGGGGAGTTATGGGTGACTGTAAACAGTGGAGTTTCCTCCCTTTTTATTTTCAATAAATAAAACCTTTTGGATTCCTTATTATTGTGGACATTTCTTACTCCTTTTTTCGCATCCATGTAATATTAACAAAACAATATTTATAATTCAATGAATCGTGTTGAGCCTCTTCTAAAATATTAATTCAATCCAAGGAAATATGAACATGTAAAGGTTGTAATAGGTAATAGTGGACATTTTAATAATGTATTCATTCATATTATTGATTAATTTATTTCATTACTGTATTACAAACATAATATTTGCTTTCTCATATAGGTGGAATTTTTTTCCATAGTTTGGATGCTTTTTTCAGAAACTAATACCATGGAAGACAATTTTTGAGAGGGGATCATAGATTCAAAAAGGATGAAACATTAATGTTTTCAACTGTTTGTTGGATAATTGTAATTGTAACCATATAAATAATTGTTTGAAATGTATATAGAAGTGTGCTTTTTTTTATTCATGATTTCAAGTAAATGTATATAGCATTTTTTGGGAACCTCTTGTGCGTGTTGTTTTGTTCCTCTATACTTTGTTTGTGTGTAGGTGTTGTTTTGTGCAGTTGTTTTGGGTTGCGTGTACAGGTGTTGTCTCAGGTGTGCAGGTGTTATCCAGGGAAAGGTAGGGGAGATGTAGGGGGAGTGGTGGGGGCTGTCCAGGGAAAGGGATGGGGATGTTGGGGGGAGGGGGTTTTCCAAGAGCAGGGAGGGGGCTACAGGTGTAGTGGGGGGTTCTCTAGGGGTAGGGAGGGGGCTCTTGATATATGTAACTATTAGGTTTATAACCAATCTTGGATGGTGGTATCACTGGTAAAATGTTATAATTTATTATAAAATTGAATACTCTTATGAAATTGAATACACTATCATGTATGTGTCTTATTGTATAACCTTTATTTACACTTGTAGAACTAGGTGAAGAACAGTTAGTATTGATTGAAGGGACTTTATTTGTGACTCGAGGTCATTTTTTATAGGAATATTTCATTGTCACCAATTAATTCAACATTGAGGTAATGGAAGTGGATAATAATGTGGCTGATAAAGGTATGTTCTCAATTATTATCATGAATGTTGATTTTTTATGGAATTATATTTCTATTGACTAATAATGTTTATTTTCTTTATCAGAGTAACTCCACCGTAGAGATCAAAAGTCACAGACCATTAAAATTTTTATCTCTCCCCATTATAATAACTATGGCACAAGTCATTCCTTTTTCAAACAAATAAATGGATGTGAGTATGAGTCCCTCACTCATAATCTTAGTCCTGAAGTATATTCCTATTTTTGTACTAGTCCTAAGTTTTGTTTCAGAACACGCGGTAGTTTATCAATAGTTTCAGTGACAAGTGTGGAAGATGTTTGGAATATAATCCTGAAGGGAACCTTCAAAGAGCTAAAATACTAGTTTGGACACCTCTGGAACATGTTCACAACCCTTGGTTATAGTGTGTTATATTATCAATAACCCCATTTTAGTGTGAAGGATGTGGTCACTATGAGGAGGTTCATAGAGATGAGAGTATCAAGGGTGGAGGCATAAAATTCAGACATTCAACATCACAATGAGGACTTGAATGAGGAATCCATGTGTACAATAGAAGTAGAAGCTCCTATAAATTTAGTAATTGGTGGGAGGTATGAGATAGACAGCTTCTAACATAAATTGTATCACCTATAATAAAAGCACAATATTTTAGAGAAAATAGTGATAGAGTTGCATAATCTTATCAATGTGGCAGAAAATTCTATATTTGATGTTGCTGGTAGGGAATAGGCACTAAAAGAGGGTGTGTATATGGAAACTAAATCAGTTTCTCATTTGTGCTAATCCATAACCTACTCTAGATAATTGGATATTATAGCTCGAGGGGGTATTCTAAGTGCATACTATTTTGAGTATTCTAACTTTATCCTACCCCCTGTATTTGGGGAGTTATGGGTGGCTGTAGACAATGGAGATTCCTCCCTTTTTATTGTCAATAAATGAAACGTTTTGGATTCCTTGTTGTTGTTCAAATTTCTTCCTCTTTTTTCTCATCCATGTAATCTTAACAAAAAAATATTTATAGGTCAATGAATCATGTTGAGCCTCTTCTAAAATATTAATTCAATCCAAGGAAATATGGACATGTAAAGGTTGTAATAGGTAATAGTTGACATTTTAATAATGTATTCTTTCATATTATTGTTTAATCTATTTCATTGTTTTATTACTAACATAATATTTGTTTTCTTATATAGGTGTATTTTTTTTCAGATTTCATATGCTTTTTTCAGAAACTAATACCATGGACGACAATTTTTGAGAGGGGATCACAGATTCAAAAAGGATGAAACATTAATGTTTTAAAATATTTGTTATATAATTGTAATTGTAACCATATAAAACATTGTTTGAAATTCTTATAGCAGTGTTTTTTTGTATTCATGATTTCAAGTAAATGTATATAGCATTGTTTGGGAAACTATTGTGCATGCTATTTTGTTCTTCTATTCTTTTTTTGTGTGTAGGTGTTGTTTTGAGTAGTAGTTTTGTGCAGTGTGTGTAGGTTTTATCTCAAGTGTGCAGGTGTTGTGCATGGAAAGTTAGGGGAGATGCAGGGGAGTGGTGGGGGATGTCCCGGGAAAGGGAGTGGGTTGTAGGGGGTTGTCCAAGAGGAGGTAGGGGTTGCAGGTGTAGTGGGGAGGGGGCTATATAGGGGTAGAGAGGGGGCTCCTGATATATGTAACTGTTAGGTTTATAACCTATCTAGGATGGTGGTATCACTAAGAAAATGTTATAATTTATTCAAAAATTGAATACTCCTATGAAATTGAATACACCATCATGTATGTTTCATATTGTATAACCTCTATTTACACTTGTAGAACTAGGTGAAGAAAAGTTAGTATTGATAGAAGAGACTTTATATGTGACTCGAGGTCATTTTTTATAGGAATATTTCATTATCACCGATCAATTCAACATTGAGGTGATGGAAGTGGCTAATAATGTGGTCGATAAAGGTATGTTCTCAATTATAATCATGAATGTTGATTTTATGATGGAATTATTTTTCTATTGACTAATTAAATTTATTTGCATTAATATAGTAACTCCACCGTGGAGATCAGAAGTCCCAGACCATTCCAATTTTTATCTCTCCCCACTATAATAACTATGGCACAAGTCTTTCATTTTTCAATAACATAAATGGATGTGAGTATGAGTCCCTCACTTAGAAACATAGTCCTGAAGTATATTATTATTTCTATACTAGTCCTAAGTTGAGTTTCAGAACATGCATTATTTCATAAATAGTTTCTGTGAAAAATGTGGAATATGTTTGGAATATAATCATGGAGGGAACCTTCAAAGAGCTAAAATACTAGTTTGGACACCTCTGGTACATGTTCAAAACCCATGGTTATAGTGAGTTATATTATCAATAACTCTATTCTAGTGTGAAGTATTTGGTCATTGATTAGCCACTAAATGAGGCTAATATTAATTGTTAATATACATAATTTTCATGTTCTTTGTTATTCATAAACACCATTTTAGTGCATTTTACACTTTGAACATCATTTCACATTATGATTGTAATACCTTCTTAAAATGCACTATTATGTGGTACATTTTTGAACATCATTTAAAGTACACAATGATTCATCTGATTTTAAGGAGTTGAATTATACATATTTTAATTTGATATTTTTGTAAATTTATCTACACTTAAATATGAACATGTTTGATTCAGGGATCAGTGGAGAATTCATGGAGGATGATGGAGATATTTGGAAATGAAAGGAAGCAATTCTGGAGAAGGCAGATTGAAAATCAGCCCACTGATTAGGCTGTGGGGCCCAACTTACAGGCCCAATTAATCCCCAATTTCGTGGGATGATAGACGACATGTACAGTAACAAATCACTCTTCATGAGTTAATGCTAATTCGGCCTCTATGTTGGTCATTTAGGCGGCCCAAGTTAGAGATAAAATTCTGGGCCAGATTCTGCGTCCCAGAAAAACATTCCACCAATTTGATCATATCTCGGAATCCGAAACTCCAAATGAGCCCACATTTTACAGGTGGTTAGAAGACATCCGTAGCTCCATTTTCTTCTTCTATGTCCCACCCTGATTCGGCCATCTAGAAGGTCATCCGAACGCGTCTGTTTGGTGAATAAAATCTGGCGGCCACCTCGGGTCAAATGTGGAAAATTCCAAATTCCACAAACTTTCCACCACCCTAGGCCTACCATACTCAAGTGGGATGACTTGTAATATTGAAGGCTCGACCCAAGGCTCCCAAAATACCTATTTAAGGCAGTGTTGGTGAAGGAGTTGAGGATCTTGGATGCTTTGTTCAATTGTAATGTTATGCTGCATTTTTGTTGCCTCAATTTTGTCTTTCACATGTAAGTTGTTCAATTAACTTTAGTTTCTTAATAAAAGTTCCTCCTCTACTCTTATTCTATTTTTCTTAATATCACTTTGATACCGTTGGATCAAGAGGTGAATTTATTCACACCAACCCTTGTGAAATTATTCACACAACGGTGGAGTGATCATTTTATTTTTGTTGTTTTCTTTACTTCTCCATTTCCTCCTTCATGAGTCTACTTTCCGCTTCCATTGAAACCTTGGGATCAATGGAGGGCTAACCCACTTATGGGTTGATCCAAGGGAGTAGCAGGGGGCTGGATTGGATGTTATTTGTCACCTAATTAATGTATAATCACTTCTTTAATTGGGATTTTTATTTGATGATTTTTAAACTCCATCGTCCTTGTTGAATTTAAGGCCACACACTTCAAGTACTAATACGATCCTTTACCTTCAAGTGCTCAAAACATTGATCCTTCAAGTGTATAGGTGATCAGTATTAGAGGGTGTAGGCATTAAACCAGTAAGTGATGATGTTGTTTTATCTTCTTAAATGAACCCATCTCAAATTTAAGAAATTGAAATCATTAAAAAGAAAATACGTCCAATCCACCCCGAGTGATAACCTAGGATCAAATCATTCTTTTAATTTGAATTCACTTAAGTATCTTAGAGTTCAATTAAACCCATCTAAAATCAACCCAAAGATGGCCACTTCATAGCCAAAAATACATCCCTTAGGTTGTGTATCTTAGGTATCTTCTTAGGTCTCTGTGGAATCGACAACCCAAGCTACACTACAAGGACCGTTCTACCCTTCTTCTCTTGGGTAAATTTGGGCGTGAACCAAATTTTGGCGCCGTTGTCGGGGACCAAGTAAGTACCTTAGATCCAAAAAAAACCTTCTTTCCTCACCTCCATTCTTCTACTCTCACCCAAGATCTCTTATCTTGTCCCTTTCTCGCTTTTTTTTTGGCGCATGACCGCCTACACCCGCGATTTCTCAAACAGACTAGTTAGGGTGGAAAGTCCTAGGATAGGGGAGTCAAGTGCACCTAAGGGATTGTTTAAATCAGATTCAAATATTCTTGAAACCCCAAAGTCAGAACTTGAAACAAGTCCAATGGAGGGTCATCCACAAAATCAAATTGTAAACCCTGGGGGGAATCAAATGGGAAACCAAAACCAAGAAGCTCCAAACTTAGGGAATTTAGTTGATCAAACCATGAACGACTACCTCACTCCAGCTTGGACCAATTCCCCCTCATGCATTAGACACAATTCCATAGGAGACACCAACTACATATTCAAACCCCATCTCCTAAACCACCTTCCAACCTTTCATGGGATGGAGTCAGAAATGCCATACCTTCATGTCAAAGAGTTCAACGACATTGTTGAAACCATGTGTCCCCCACATCAACTAGAATCCGCTAAGATGAGGCTATTTCCTTTTTCATTAAAGGATCGAGCTAAAAATTGGCTAAACAACTTGAGACCTGCATCAATCCACTCTTGGGACCAACTTCAAAGAGAATTCTACAAAAAATACTTCCCTCATCACAAAACAATTGCACTTAAAAAGAGCATCCAAAACTTTTTTGAAAAAGAGGGAGAGTCATTCTATGAAACATGGGAGAGGTTCAAAGACACCCTAAACATGGTTCCACACCATGGGTTTTCCATACCTGAACAAGTGAGAATTTTCTATGAAGGGTTGGGTCCGGGGAACAAACAGTTCATTGACATGATGTGTAATGGAACCTTTAAAAACAAGGCCCCAAATGATGCTTACGAGTATCTCGAAAGTCTGGCTGAACAAAACCAAACTTGGGGAACTTCACCTTATTCTGAAAATCCACAAAGAACCACTGGAATTCATACACTTAGAGAAGATGAAAGCCTTAAGGCTAAACTCGCAGCACTCTCTAGGAAGGTTGAAGAGATAGACCTTAGGAAAGTCCATGAAATCCAAAATGTAGACCTTGTTTGCACAATTTGTGACAAACATGACCATAAAACAGACAACTGCCCAACCATTCCATCCATCAAGGATGTTCTTCTAGGAGGACCCCCAGCGGAAGTCAATGCCCTAAACTTTCAAAAGCCTCAATACCAAAACACTTTCAATCCAAGGTACAACGACCACCCAGGCTTCCGCTGGAAAGATAACCAACAACCTAGCCAACCACAGGGACAAAATTCTTACCCCCATCAGAACTACCAAACCCATAACCAGTTCCAAACCCAACCTATCTAATACCAACAACATCCGGTCCATTTTCAACAAACCATCCCACCTCCAAAATATCCCCCTGGGATAAACCAACCTACTCAAGCACCAACCCAAACTGTTCCACAAAGCCTACTAGAACAACTGTGCAAACAAATGGAGAGGATGAACTCAGAAGTCTCTTCCCTAAAACAAGAACTTCAAACCATCAAAACTGGAAAGGCACCCATGCCTACTCAGGCGGTGCCGTCCTCAACTTCAAGGGGAGAGTCAAGTTGTGCTCAAACAACTCATGAACAACTAAAGGCTGTGACTATTTTAAGAAGTGGGAAATCAATTGAGAAACCTGGACAACTAATTCAGAACCCACCTAAAGATTCAAACTTGGATGAGAATTCAAGTGAACCACAAGATCAAACTGAGGAAACTGATAACAATATGAAAGAAAGAACTCTTCAACAAACAACCCCACAACCTGCACCATTTCCCCAACGCATGAGGGGGAAATCCAAGCCTGAACTGAGTGAAACATTGAGGGAAATCTTCTCACAAGTCAAGTTGAACATTCCTCTTCTCGATGCAATCCAAACCATACCTTCCTACTCAAAGTACCTTAAGGACTTGTGCACTTTTAAAAGAAAATTTTTACATAAAAACCAAGTCCTTTTGGCTGCTAATGTGAGTACCACCATTCAAGGGACCATTCCTCCTAAGTTGAAAGACCCAGGTTTCCCTTACATCAATGTTGAACTAGGAGAAAGAAAAGTTGTCAAGGCCTTGTGTGACCTAGGTGCTAGTGTCAATCTCATCCCATATGTTGTGTACTGCCAGTTAGGACTAGAAGAGCTCCAACCCACATCTGTCACACTTCAGCTTGCTGATCGTAGTATTAGGGTTCCAAAGGGGATTTCAAAGGACGTTCTGGTAAAGGTTGAAAACTTCATCTACCCTGCTGATTTCATTGTCCTTGACAAACATCCAAACTTAGGAAATAAGGAACAAACCCCAATCATCCTTGGTCGTCCTTTCCTTGCAACAATCAACTCTGTTATTCGAGTCCGAAATGGGAACATGACCATCACCTTTGGGAACATGAGTCTAGACCTGAACATCTATAATGCAAGCTCACAAATAGGGGATGATGAGGATATTCATGAAGTAAACATTATAGGAAGCATTGATAATGAATCCATGGAACATCAAGGAATATTTGATGAATGTTTAAGTCAGAATGAGATTTATTTCCTTTGTTCATATGAAGGAAGTTTATCTCCTTGGCTTGAATCATTTTCAAATTGCTCTTATGATGAAGTCTTAGGTCCAACAATAAGTGAAACCTTTCATGAAACCAATTTCATAGAGACCCCTCTAAATTCCTTCCCTAAATCTGATCAAGCCAATCTAGTAGCTGAAACTTCTACATGTGAGGAATCAATCCTATCTGAACCTCTAAAAAAGAAATTGATCTTGATCCAATGTCCCAATCTTCTGCTGAAATTTTGAACCAACATGATCTTGAATTGAAGGAACTTCTTGCTGCACTAAAGTATGCCTTCCTAGGGGAAAATCAAACACATCCTATTGTCATTTATTCTTCTCTTGAAGCCAATCATGAGAGGATGCTTCTAGATGTCCTTAGGAAGCATAAGAAAGCCATTGGTTGGACCCTTTCTGATATTCCTGGGATTAGCCCACTTATCGGGACTCATAGGATTGTTCTGGAATCTGATTCAAAGCCGTGTCGTCAACCTCAACGGCGACTCAATCCTAATCTCATGGAGGTAGTAAGGAAGGAACTTCTGAAATTGTTGAAAGAAGGTATCATATATCCCATAGCTGAGAGTGAATGGGTGATCCCAATCCAAGTGGTTCCAAAAAAGGCTGGAATCACAGTGATAACCAATGAGGATGGAGAGATTTTTCCAACAAGGGTGAGTAGTGGATGGAGGGTCTGCATTGACTATAGGAAACTAAACTCATTCACCAAGAAGGACCATTTCCCCTTACCATTCATTGACCAAGTCCTTGAGAGAGTGGCAGGTCATGCCTTCTACTATTTCTTAGATGGGTACTCAGGGTACAATCAAATTGAGGTCTCCCTAGAGGATCAAGGGAAGACTGCATTCACATGTCCTTTCGGTACCCTTTCCTTCAAATGCATGCCCTTCGGGTTATGCAATGCCCCTGGAACCTTCCAGCGGTGCATGATGGGAATCTTCTCAGACATGGTAGGGGATTTTCTTGAGGTCTTCATGGATGACTTCTCTGTGTTTGGGGATACTTTTGAGGGATGTCTGCAGAATGTGGACAGAGTCTTGTCAAGATGTGAAGAAAAAAATCTGGTCCTAAACTGGGAAAAATGCCATTTCATGGTTAAAGAGGGACTTGTTCTAGGCCATCTGGTCTCGAGTAGGGGGATTGAAGTTGATAAAGCAAAGGTTGAAATCATTCATCACCTTCCATCACCCAAAACTGTCAAGGAAGTGAGGTCTTTCTTAGGACATGCTGGTTTCTATAGAAGATTCATCAAGGACTTTAGTTCAATATCCTGTCCCCTTTGTGCTCTCTTAGTAAAGGATGCTCCATTTGTTTGGACAGAAAGCTATGAGGGTTCATTCTCAACCCTCAAATCATCTCTCACCTCTCCTCCCATTATGAAATCTCCAAATTGGAACCTTCCTTTTGAACTTATGTGTGATGCCAGTGACTTTGCTGTTGGAGCTGTGTTAGGACAACGTTGTGATAAAACTCCTTATGTCATTGCTTATGCAAGCAAATCCTTAAATGATGCCCAAATCAACTACACCACCACTGAAAAGGAGTTACTTACTATTGTGTTTGCCTTAGAGAAGTTTAGGTCCTACCTCTTAGGATCACCCATCACTGTGTTCACTGACCATTCTGCACTAAAATACCTCTTCCAAAAACAAGATGCTAAGGCTAGACTGATTAGGTGGGTCCTTCTCTTACAAGAATTTGACCTCACAATCAAGGATAAAAAGGGAGTTGAAAATGTTGTAGCTGATCACATCTCTAGGATGGAATTCAAATACAACTCAAATCACCTCTCTGTGTCTGATTCGTTTCCTGATGAACACCTATACTCTGTGAGTGACTGCCCTTGGTATGCTGACATAGCAAATTTCTTAGTGACAGGAGTCATTCCAAAATTTTTAGGGACTCAAGCTCGAAGGAAATTTCTTTCTGATGTTAGACACTATGTGTTTGATGATCCTTACCTCTATAAGTTCTTCCCTGACCAGGTCATTAGGAGGTGTGTTCCAGAATCTGAACAAGAGTCCATCCTTAAATTCTGTCACAGTGAGGCATGTGGAGGTCACTTTTCCTCTAAGAAAACATCTGCTAAGATTCTTCAATGTGGTCTTTTCTGGCCCACCCTTTCAAGGGACTCCTACACATATTGTCAAAGCTGTCCTAGGTGTCAACAAGTTGGGTCCATCACAAAAAGGAATCAAATGCCACTCACTCCCATATTAGTGGTTGAAATCTTTGACTGTTGGGGAATTGATTTCATGGGTCCCTTCCCAAACTCTCGTGGATACCTCTACATACTCTTAGCTGTTGATTATGTCTCAAAACGGGTTGAGGCCGTTCCCACAAAATCCAATGATCATCACACTGTGATTAGATTCCTAAAAGAAAACATATTCTCTAGATTTGGAATTCCTAGGGCTATCATAAGTGATCGTGGAACTCATTTTTGCAATCGTCCATTCTCATCACTCATGGAAAAATATGGAATTTCTCACAAAGTGTCCACTGCTTACCACCCACAGACCAATGGTCAAGCTGAGTTAGCCAATCGTGAAATTAAGCAAATTCTTGAAAAAACTGTCTACCCCTCTAGGAAAGATTGGTCTGAGAAACTCTTAGATGCTCTTTGGGCCTAAAGAACTGCATATAAAACCATTTTAGGAATGTCCCCATATAGGTTGGTTTATGGAAAAGCATGCCATTTTCCAGTGGAGATTGAACATAAGGCCTTTTGGGCAATTAAGAAAATGGATTATGACCTCTCATTGGCCGGAACAAAAAGGAAATTAGATCTCAATGAACTGGAGGAACTAAGGATGGAGGCTTATGAAAATTCAAGGATCAATAAAGCTAGAGTTCAAGCCTACCAATCTAGGAATATCAAGGTCAAACATTTTAAACCGGGAAAACTTGTGCTCTTGTATAGTTCAAAACTTCATTTACATCCGGGAAAGTTAAGGTCTAGATGGTCAGGACCTTTCATAGTGCATCATGTATTCCCCCATGGGGCAGTAGAGATTCAAGATCCCACAAGTGGTTACATTTTCAAGGTCAATGGTCAAAGGTTAAAACCATTCGTTGAATCATTCAATAAACAGGAAATAGATGTTGAGTTAATTGATCCAATCTATGAACCAGGAAAAAATTGATAAATTTGGGATCTATGTCGGGCTAACGACGTTAAACAAAGCGCTGCACGGGAGGCAACCCGTGGTTTTTATGTTTCTAATATTTCTGAATCATCTTTATTTTTCAAATAAGATTACTTAATCATTTTTATATTTAAAAAAAAAAATAGACTTTTGACCTGTTCTTCTATTATGAGTATGGATGGGTACGAAAGAGGAGCACCATATTCATCTGTGTCACGTGGTGTGATCCTTGAGTAATACCTTACCCAGAAATTTAAAAAGAAGACAATGTATCATCAGTTTATTTTGTTTTTATTATTCAATGGGTTAAGAAAAAAAATATAATAATACAAAAAAAAAGTCCACGCCATAGGCCGTGGGGCAAACCCCGTCACAACCGGCGAAGCCGCGGGGACTCGAACCCGGGACCGAAGGGAGACAGGGTCGCGCGCTTACCACTGACCTGCGGCTTCTTGTGCTTCCTTATTCTATAATTTTTATATATATTCTTATATTTTACTTCCTTTATTATATAAATATATATATTGTTTGTTTTTGTTTGTTTTGTTTGTTTTGTTTGTTTTGTTTTTTCCTTTTTCCACTAGGGAACTTTGCAAGCGACATGGATATCAAAGGAATAAATTCGAGCGGCAAGAACTTCAAACTTCAACCACCAGGTGAATTCATTCCATAATCCTCATTTTCAATTTCCTTTTTAAGTTTTTATTCCCTACCTCTACTCCTTCTAATTTTTCATTTCTTCAAACACTGGGGACAGTGTTGTTTTAAGTTGGGGGGGAGATAAAATAAAAAAAATGCTTTTGTGTCAAAAACAAAAATTGAATGATTTGAAAAAAAAGAAAATGGAAGGAAAAATTCTTTTAACTTTGAACATGGTAATACACATTGCACACTTTGAAACTGAATATCAAATAATTTAGCATGCCCTGATTTTGATTTTAATCCTTTTATAATTTCATGAGCATAGATTTTGGAAAGTGTGGCTGTCCAATGTGATATTTCATCGTTTATATTTTCATCCAAATAAAAAAAATGCCACAATGCACGTCCTCTAGACTGTGGGGTACTAATTTGAATTTTTGGGGTCCCATAATAAATAGCATAGGATGGTTTTATTTTTATGAATAATATGAGTATTAAAAAAAAATTTAAAAAAAATTATTAAAAAAATAAAAAATAAAAAATAAAAATAAAAATTTGCGTGTAGAGCAATGGATTGATAAAATGCGAGGCTTTCGGCACTTGGGGATCGTGACTCCAGAGTTGTCTAGACCTGATTTTTTCAATCTATATCTATTTATGGTAATATGACTTTGTTTTTGATTAAGTTAACTCGAGATGATGCCCGAGTATGTGGGCTTCACTTGGTTCCCTAAGGCCTTTGAGTCTGGGAGTCATCGGCAAAGTCTTGCTACATGGGTTAATTTGATTAATTGCAATCTCAATTACTATAGCAATATTGCAAAAAAAAATCAAAAAAAAAGAGGGATGAAGATTACTCATATTAGGATTAAATGTGAATCCACCTAGCGCTTCCATGATTTCCCCCTTGAATGAAAATGAACCCCCATATCTATTGTGATTCACAACACATCATTACACCTAATTGAGTTGGATAAAGTATGATGATGGATTTGATCAAAGGAATGGGCTTGGGATTGGGATCTGCTTATGAAAATATCTTGTATTAAAATATTTTTATGGGTTTCATGATTGTTTGGTATAAGGTTTTTTGGTGATCATTGTGTATTAAAATGTTTTTAGAAAAGGGAATTTGAATTTCATTTTTGATGAGATATATTTTGCTCGGGACTAGCAAAACTCAAGTTGGGGGGTGTGATTAGCCACTAAATGAGGATAATATTCATTGTTAATATACATAATTTTCATGTTCTTTGTTATTCATAAACACCATTTTAGTGAATTTTACACTTTGAACATCATTTCACATTATGATTGTAATACCTTCTTAAAATGCACTATTATATGGTACATTTTTGAACATCATTTAAAGTACACAATGATTCATCTGATTTTAAGGAATTGAATTATACATATTTTAATTTTATATTTTTGTAAATTGATCTACACTTAAATATGAACATGTTTGATTCAGGGATCAGTGGAGAATTCATGGAGGATGATGGAGATATTTGGAAATGAAAGGAAGCAATTCTGGAGAAGGCAGATTGGACATCAGCCCACCGATTAGGATGTGGGGCCCAAATTACAGGCCCCATTAATCCCCAATTTTTTGGGATGATAGAAGACATGTACAGGAACAAATCACTCTTCAGGAGTTAATGCTAATTCGGCCTCTATGTTGGTCATTTAGGCGGCCCAAGTTAGAGATAAAATTCTGGGCCAGATTCTGCGTCCCAGAAAAACATTCCACCAATTTGATCATATATGGGAATACGCAACTCCAAATGGGCCCAAATTTTACAAGAGGTTAGAAGACATCAGGAGCTCCATTGTCTTCTTCTATGTCCCACCCTGATTCGGCCATCTAGAAGGACATCCAAACGCGTATGTTCGGTGGATGAAATCTGGCGGCCACCTCGGGTCAAATGTGGAAAATTCCAAATTCCACAAACTTTCCACCACCCTAGGCCTACCATACTCAAGTGGGATGAATTTTACTGTCGAAGGCTCGACCCAAGGCTCCCAAAATACCTATTTAAGGCAGTGGTGGTGAAGGAGTTGAGGATCTTGGATGCTTTGTTCAATTGTAATGTTATGCTGCATTTTTGTTGCCTCAATTTTGTCTTTCACATGTAAGTTGTTCAATTAACTTTAGTTTCTTAATAAAAGTTCCTCCTCTACTCTTATTCTGTTGTTCTTAATATCACTTTGATACCGTTGGATCAAGGTGTGAATTTATTCACACCAACCCTTGTGAAATTATTCACACAACGGTGGAGTGATCATTTTATTTTTGTTGTTTTCTTTACTTCTCCATTTCCTCCTTCATGAGTCTACTTTCCGCTTCCATTGAAACCTTGGGATCAATGGAGGGATAACCCACTTATGGGTTGATCCAAGGGAGTAGCAGGGGGCTGGATTGGATGTTATTTGTCACCTAATTAATGTATAATCACTTCTTTAATTGGGATTTTTATTTGATGATTTTTAAACTCCATCGTCCTTGTTGAATTTAAGGCCACACACTTCAAGTACTAATACGATCCTTTACCTTGAAGTGCTCAAAACTTTGATCCTTCAAGTGTATTGGTGATTAGTATTAGAGGGTGTAGGCATTAAACCAGTAAGTGATGATGTTGTTTTATCTCCTCAAATGAACCCATCTCAAATTTAAGAAATTGAAATCATTAAAAAGAAAATGCGTCCAATCCACCCCTAGTGATAACCTAGGATAAACTCATTCTTTTAATTTGAATTCACTTAAGTATCATAGATTTCACTTAAAACCATCTAAAATCAACCCAAATATGGCCACTTCATAGCCAAAAATCCATCCCTTAGGTTGTGTATCTTAGGTATCTTCTTAGGTCTCTGTGGAATCGACAACCCAAGCTACACTACAAGGACCGTTCTACCCTTCTTCTCTTGGGTAAATTTGGGCGTGAACCAAATTTTGGCGCCGTTGCCGGGGACCAAGTAAGTACCTTAGATCCAAAAAAAACCTTCTTTCCTCACCTCCATTCTTCTAATCTCACCCAAGATCTCTTATCTTGTCCCTTTCTCGCTTTTTTTTTGGCGCATGACCGCCTACACCCACGATTTCTCAAACAGACTAGTTAGGGTGGAAAGTCCTAGGATAGGGGAGTCAAGTGCACCTAAGGGATTGTTTAAATCAGATTCAAATATTCTTGAAACCCCAAAGTCAGAACTTGAAACAAGTCCAATGGAGGGTCATCCACAAAATCAAATTGTAAACCCTGGGGGGAATCAAATGGGAAACCAAAACCAAGAAGCTCCAAACATAGGGAATTTAGTTGATCAAACCATGAACGACTACCTCACTCCAGCTTGGACCAATTCCCCCTCATGCATTAGACACAATTCCATAGGAGACACCAACTACATATTCAAACCCCATGTCCTAAACCACCTTCCAACCTTTCATGGGATGGAGTCAGAAATGCCATACCTTCTTGTCAAAGAGTTCAACGACATTGTTGAAACCATGTGTCCCCCACATCAACTAGAATCCGCTAAGATGAGGCTATTTCCTTTTTCATTAAAGGATCGAGCTAAAAATTGGCTAAACAACTTGAGACCTGCATCAATCCACTCTTGGGACCAACTTCAAAGAGAATTCTACAAAAAATACTTCCCTCATCACAAAACAATTGCACTTAAAAAGAGCATCCAAAACTTTTTTGAAAAAGAGGGAGAGTCATTCTATGAATCATGGGAGAGGTTCAAAGACACCCTAAACATGGTTCCACACCATGGGTTTTCCATACCTGAACAAGTGAGAATTTTCTATGAAGGGTTGGGTCCGGGGAACAAACAGTTCATTGACATGATGTGTAATGGAACCTTTAAAAACAAGGCCCCAAATGATGCTTACGAGTATCTCGAAAGTCTGGCTGAACAAAACCAAACTTGGGGAACTTCACCTTATTCTGAAAATCCACAAAGAACCACTGGAATTCATACACTTAGAGAAGATGAAAGCCTTAAGGCTAAACTCGCAGCACTCTCTAGGAAGGTTGAAGAGATAGACCTTAGGAAAGTCCATGAAATCCAAAATGTAGACCTTGTTTGCACAATTTGTGACAAACATGACCATAAAACAGACAACTGCCCAACCATTCCATCCATCAAGGATGTTCTTCTAGGAGGACCCCCAGCGGAAGTCAATGCCCTAAACTTTCAAAAGCCTCAATACCAAAACACTTTCAATCCAAGGTACAACGACCACCCAGGCTTCCGCTGGAAAGATAACCAAAAACCTAGCCAACCACAGGGACAAAATTCTTACCCCCATCAGAACTACCAAACCCATAAACAGTTCCAAACCCAACCTATCCAATACCAACAACCACCGGTCCATTTTCAACAAACCATCCCACCTCCAAAATATCCCCCTGGGATAAACCAACCTACTCAAGCACCAACCCAAACTGTTCCACAAAGCCTACTAGAACAACTGTGCAAACAAATGGAGAGGATGAACTCAGAAGTCTCTTCCCTAAAACAAGAACTTCAAACCATCAAAACTGGAAAGGCACCCATGCCTACTCAGGCGGTGCCGTCCTCAACTTCAAGGGGAGAGTCAAGTTGTGCTCAAACAACTCATGAACAACTAAAGGCTATGACTATTTTAAGAAGTGGGAAATCAATTGAGAAACCTGGACAATTAATTCAAAACCCACCTAAAGATTCAAACTTGGATGAGAATTCAAGTGAACCACAAGATCAAACTGAGGAATCTGATAACAATATGAAAGAAACAACTCTTCAACAAACAACCCCACAACCTGCACCATTTCCCCAATGCATGAGGGGGAAATCCAAGCCTGAACTGAGTGAAACATTGAGGGAAATCTTCTCACAAGTCAAGTTGAACATTCCTCTTCTCGATGCAATCCAAACCATACCTTCCTACTCAAAGTACCTTAAGGACCTGTGCACTTTTAAAAGAAAATTTTCACATAAAAACCAAGTCCTTTTGGCTGCTAATGTGAGTACCACCATTCAAGGGACCATTCCTCCTAAGTTGAAAGACCCAGGTTGCCCTTACATCAATGTTGAACTAGGAGAAAGCAAAGTTGTCAAGGCCTTGTGTGACCTAGGTGCTAGTGTCAATCTCATCCCATATGCTGTGTACTGCCAGTTAGGCCTAGAAGAGCTCCAACCCACATCTGTCACACTTCAGCTTGCTGATCGTAGCATTAGGGTTCCAAAGGGGATTTTAAAGGACGTTCTGGTAAAGGTTGAAAACTTCATCTACCCTGCTGATTTCATTGTCCTTGACAACCATCCAAACTTAGGAAATAAGGAACAAACCCCAATCATCCTTGGTCGTCCTTTCCTTACAACAATCAACTCTGTTATTCGAGTCCGAAATGGGAACATGACCATCACCTTTGGGAACATGATTCTAGACCTGAACATCTATAATGCAAGCTCACAAATAGGGGATGATGAGGATATTCATGAAGTAAACATTATAGGAAGCATTGATAATGAATCCATGGAACATCAAGGAATATTTGATGAATGTTTAAGTCAGAATGAGATTGATTTCCTTTGTTCATATGAAGGAAGTTTATCTCCTTGGCTTGAATCATTTTCAAATTGCTCTTATGATGAAGTCTTAGGTCCAACAATAAGTGAAACCTTTCAAGAAACCAATTTCATAGAGACCCCTCTAAATTCCTTCCCTAAATCTGATCAAGCCAATCTAGTAGCTGAAACTTCTACATGTGAGGAATCAATCCTATCTGAACCTCTAAAAAAAGAAATTGATCTTGATCCAATGTCCCAATCTTCTGCTGAAATTTTGAACCAACTTGATCTTGAATTGAAGGAACTTCCTGCTGCACTAAAGTATGCCTTCCTAGGGGAAAATCAAACACATCCTATTGTAATTTCTTCTTCTCTTGAAGCCAATCATGAGAGGATGCTTCTAGATGTCCTTAGGAAGCATAAGAAAGCCATTGGTTGGACCCTTTCTGATATTCCTGGGATTATCCCACTTATCGGGACTCATAGGATTGTTCTGGAATCTGATTCAAAGCCATGTCGTCAACCTCAACGGCGACTCAATCATAATCTCATGGAGGTAGTAAGGAAGGAACTTCTGAAATTGTTGAAATCAGGTATCATATATCCCATAGCTGAGAGTGAATGGGTGAGCCCAATCCAAGTGGTTCCAAAAAAGGCTGGAATCACAGTGATAACCAATGAGGATGGAGAGATTTTTCCAACAAGGGTGAGTAGTGGATGGAGGGTCTGCATTGACTATAGGAAACTAAACTCATTTACCAAGAAGGACCATTTCCCCTTACCATTCATTGACCAAGTCCTTGAGAGAGTGGCAGGTCATGCCTTCTACTGTTTCTTAGATGGGTACTCAGGGTACAATCAAATTGAGGTCTCCCTAGAGGATCAAGGGAAGACTACATTCACATGTCCTTTCGGTACCTTTGCCTTCAAACGCATGCCCTTCGGGTTATGCAATGCCCCTGGAACCTTCCAGCGGTGCATGATGGGAATCTTCTCAGACATGGTAGGGGATTTTCTTGAGGTCTTCATGGATGACTTCTCTGTGTTTGGGGATACTTTTGAGGGATGTCTGCAGAATGTGGAGAGAGTCTTGTCAAGATGTGAAGAAAAAAATATGGTCCTAAACTGGGAAAAATGCCATTTCATGGTTAAAGAGGGACTTGTTCTAGGCCATCTGGTCTCGAGTAGGGGGATTGAAGTTGATAAAGCAAAGGTTGACATCATTCGTCACCTTCCATCACCCAAAACTGTCAAGGAAGTGAGGTCTTTCTTAGGACATGCTGGTTTCTATAGAAGATTCATCAAGGACTTTAGTTCAATATCCTGTCCCCTTTGTGCTCTCTTAGTAAAGGATGCTCCATTTGTTTGGACAGAAAGATGTGAGGGTTCATTCTCAACCCTCAAATCCTCTCTCACCTCTCCTCCCATTATGAAATCTCCAAATTGGAACCTTCCTTTTGAACTTATGTGTGATGCCAGTGACTTTGCTGTTGGAGCTGTGTTAGGACAACGTTGTGATAAAACTCCTTATGTCATTGCTTATGCAAGCAAATCCTTAAATGATGCCCAAATCAACTACACCACCACTGAAAAGGAGTTACTTGCTATTGTGTTTGCCTTAGAGAAGTTTAGGTCCTACCTCTTAGGATCACCCATCACTGTGTTCACTGACCATTCTGCACTAAAATACCTCTTCCAAAAACAAGATGCTAAGGCTAGCCTGATTAGGTGGGTCCTTCTCTTACAAGAATTTGACCTCACAATCAAGGATAAAAAGGGAGTTGAAAATGTTGTAGCTGATCACCTCTCTAGGATGGAATTCAAAGACAACTCAAATTACCTCTCTGTGTCTGATTCGTTTCCTGATGAACACCTATACTCTGTGAGTGACTGCCCTTGGTATGCTGACATAGCAAATTTCTTAGTGACAGGAGTCATTCCAAAATTCTTAGGGACTCAAGCTCGAAGGAAATTTCTTTCTGATGTTAGACACTATGTGTTTGATGATCCTTACCTCTATAAGTTCTGCCCTGACCAAGTCATTAGGAGGTGTGTTCCAGAATCTGAACAAGAGTCCATCCTTAAATTCTGTCACAGTGAGGCATGTGGAGGTCACTTTTCCTCTAAGAAAACATCTACTAAGATTCTTCAATGTGGTCTTTTCTGGCCCACCCTTTCAAGGGACTCCTACACATATTTTCAAAGCTGTCCTAGGTGTCAACAAGTAGGGTCCATCACAAAAAGTAATCAAATTCCACTCAATCCCATATTAGTGGTTGAAATCTTTGACTATTGGGGAATTGATTTCATGGGTCCCTTCCCAAACTCTCGGGGATACCTCTACATACTCTTAGCTGTTGATTATGTCTCAAAATGGGTTGAGGTTGTTCCCACAAAATCCAATGATCATCAAACTGTGATTAGATTCCTAAAAGAAAACATATTCTCTAGATTTGGAATTCCTAGGGCTATCATAAGTGATCGTGGAACTCATTTTTGCAATCTTCCATTCTCATCACTCATGGAAAAATATGGAATTTCTCACAAAGTGTCCATTGCTTACCACCCACAGACCAATGGTCAAGCTGAGTTAGCCAATCGTGAAATTAAGCAAATTCTTGAAAAAACTGTCAACCCCTCTAGGAAAGATTGGTCTGAGAAACTCTTAGATGCTCTTTGGGCCTATAGAACTGCATATAAAACCATTTTAGGAATGTCCCCATATAGGTTGGTTTATGGAAAAGCATGCCATTTGCCAGTGGAGATTGAACATAAGGCCTTTTGGGCAATTAAGAAAATGGATTATGACCTCTCATTGGCTGGAACAAAAAGGAAATTAGATCTCAATGAACTGGAGGAACTAAGGATGGAGGCTTATGAAAATTCAAGGATCAATAAAGCTAGAGTTCAAGCCTACCAATCTAGGAATATCAAGGTCAAACATTTTGAACCGGGAAAACTTGTGCTCTTGTATAGTTCAAAACTTCATTTACATCCGGGAAAGTTAAGGTCTAGATGGTCAGGACCTTTCATAGTGCATCATGTATTCCCCCATGGGGCAGTAGAGATTCAAGATCCCACAAGTGGTTACATTTTCAAGGTAAATGGTCAAAGGTTAAAACCATTCGTTGAATCATTCAATAAACAGGAAATAGATGTTGAGTTAATTGATCCAATCTATGAACCAGGAAAAAATTGATAAATTTGGGATCTATGTCGGGCTAACGACGTTAAACAAAGCGTTGCACGGGAGGCAACCCGTGGTTTTTATGTTTCTAATATTTCTGAATCATCTTTATTTTTCAAATAAGATTACTTAATAATTTTTATATTTAAAAATAAAAAAAAAATAGACTTTTGACCTGTTCTTCTATTATGAGTATGGATGGGTACGAAAGAAGAGCACCATATTCATCCGTGTCACGTGGTGTGATCCTTGAGTAATACCTTTCCCAGAAATTTAAAAAGAAGACAATGTATCATCAGTTTATTTTGTTTTTCTTATTCAATGGGTTAAGAAAAAAAATATAATAATACAAAAAAAAAGTCCACGCCATAGGCCGTGGGGCAAACCCCGTCACAACCGGCGAAGCCGCGGGGACTCGAACCCGGGACCGAAGGGAGACAGGGGCGCGCGCTTACCACTGACCTGCGGCTTCTTGTGCTTCCTTATTCTATAATTTTTATATATATTCTTATATTTTACTTCCTTTATTATATAAATATATATATATATTATTTGTTTTTGTTTGTTTTGTTTGTTTTGTTTGTTATGTTTTTTCCTTTTTCCACTAGGGAACTTTGCAAGCGACATGGATATCAAAGGAATAAATTCGAGCGGCAAGATCTTCAAACTTCAACCACCAGGTGAATTCATTCCATAATCCTCATTTTCAATTTCCTTTTTAAGTTTTTATTCCCTGCCTCTACTCCTTCTAATTTTTCATTTCTTCAAACACTGGGGACAGTGTTGTTTTAAGTTGGGGGGGAGATAAAATAAAAAAAATGCTTTTGTGTCAAAAACAAAAATTGAATGATTTGAAAAAAAAAGAAAATGGAAGGAAAAATTATTTTAACTTTGAACATGGTAATACACATTGCACACTTTGAAACTGAATATCAAATAATTTAGCAAGCCCTGATTCTGATTTTAATCCTTGTATAATTTCATGAGCATAGATTTTGGAAAGTGTGGCTGTCCAATGTGATATTTCATCGTTTATATTTTCATCCAAATAAAAAAAATGCCACAATGCACGTCCTCTAGACTGTGGGGTACTAATTTGAATTTTTGGGGTCCCATAATAAATAGCATAGGATGGTTTTATTTTTTTGAATAATATGAGTATTCAAAAAAAAAATTTAAAAAAAATTATTAAAAAAATAAAAAATAAAAAATAAAAATAAAAATTTGCGTGTAGAGCAATGGATTGATAAAATGCGAGGCTTTCGGCACTTGGGGATCGTGACTCCAGAGTTGTCTAGCCCTGAGTTTTTCAATCTATCTCTATTTATGGTAATATGACTTTGTTTTTGATTAAGTTAACTCGAGATGATGCCCGAGTATGTGGGCTTCACTTGGTGCCCTAAGGCCTTTGAGTTTGGGAGTCATCGGCAAAGTCTTGCTACATGGGTTAATTTGATTAATTGCAATCTCAATTACTATAGCAATATTGCAAAAAAAAATCAAAAAAAAAAGAGGGATGAAGAATACTCATATTAGGATTAAATGTGATTCCACCTAGTGCTTCCATGATTTCCCCCTTGAATGAAAATGAACCCCCATATCTATTGTGATTCACAACACATCATTACACCTAATTGAGTTGGATGAAGTATGATGATGGATTTGATCAAAGGAATGGGCTTGGGATTGGGATCTGCTTATGAAAATATCTTGTATTAAAATATTTTTATGGGTTTCATGATTGTTTGGTATAAGGTTTTTTGGTGATCATTGTGTATTAAAATGTTTTTAGAAAAGGGAATTTGAATTTCATTTTTGATGAGATATATTTTGCTCGGGACTAGCAAAACTCAAGTTGGGGGGTGTGATTAGCCACTAAATGAGGCTAATATTCATTTTTAATATACATAATTTTCATGTTCTTTGTTATTCATAAACACCATTTTAGTGCATTTTACACTTTGAACATCATTTCACATTATGATTGTAATACCTTCTTAAAATGCACTATTATGTGGTACATTTTTTAACATCATTTAAAGTACACAATGATTCATATGATTTTAAGGAATTGAATTATACATATTTTAATTTGATATTTTTGTAAATTGATCTACACTTAAATATGAACATGTTTGATTCAGGGATCAGTGGAGAATTCATGTAGGATGATTGAGATATTTGGAAATGAAAGGAAGCAATTCTGGAGAAGGCAGATTGGACATCATCCCACTGATTAGGCTGTGGGGCCACACTTACAGGACCAATTAATCCCCAATTTCGTGGGATGATAGAAGACGTGTACAGGAACAAATCACTCTTCAGGAGTTAATGCTAATTCGGCCTCTATGTTGGTCATTTAGGCGGCCTAATTTAGAGATAAAATTCTGGGCCAGATTCTGCGTCCCAGAAAAACATTCCACCAATTTGATCATATCTCGGAATACGAAACTCCAAATGGGCCCAAATGTTACAGGAGGTTAGAAGACATCCGGAACTCCATTTTCTTCTTCTATGGCCCACCCTGATTCGGCCATCTAGACGGTCATCCAAACGCGTCTGTTCGGTGGATGAAATCTGGCGGCCACCTCGGGTCAAATGTGGAAAATTCCAAATTCCACAAACTTTCCACCACCCTAGGGCTACCATACTCAAGTGGGATGACTTTTACTGTTGAAGGCTCGAACCAAGGCTCCCAAAATACCTATTTAAGGCAGTGGTGGTGAAGGAGTTGAGGATCTTGGATGCTTTGTTCAATTGTAATGTTATGCTGCATTTTTGTTGCCTCAATTTTGTCTTTCACATGTAAGTTGTTCAATTAACATTAGTTTCTTAATAAAAGTTCCTCCTCTACTCTTATTCTATTGTTATTAATATCACTTTGATACCGTTGGATCACGGTTTGAATTTATTCACACCAACCCTTGTGAAATTATTCACACAACGGTGGAGTGATCATTTTATTTTTGTTGTTTTCTTTACTTCTCCATTTCCTCCTTCATGAGTCTACTTTCCGCTTCCATTGAAACCTTGGGATCAATGGAGGGATAACCCACTTATGGGTTGATCCAAGGGAGTAGCAGGGGGCTGGATTGGATGTTATTTTTCACCTAATTAATGTATAATCACTTCTTTAATTGGGATTTTTATTTGATGATTTTTAAACTCCATCGTCCTTGTTGAATTTAAGGCCACACACTTCAAGTACTAATACGATCCTTTACCTTGAAGTGCTCAAAACTTTGATCCTTCAAGTGTATAGGTGATTAGTATTAGAGGGTGTAGGCATTAAACCAGTAATTGATGATGTTGTTTTATCTCCTTAAATGAACCCATCTCAAATTTAAGAAATTGAAATCATTAAAAAGAAAATACGTCCAATCCACCCCGAGTGATAACCTAGGATAAACTCATTCTTTTAATTTGAATTCACTTAAGTATCTTAGAGTTCACTTAAACCCATCTAAAATCAACCCAAATATGGCCACTTCATAGCCAAAAATCCATCCCTTAGGTTGTGTATCTTAGGTATCTTCTTAGGTCTCTGTGGAATCGACAACCCAAGCTACACTACAAGGACCGTTCTACCCTTCTTCTCTTGGGTAAATTTGGGCGTGAACCAGTCATCATGAGGGAGAAAAGGAGGTTAATCGAGATGAGAGTATCGATGGTGGAGGCATAAAATTCAGACATTCAACATCACAATGAGTACTTGAATGAAGCATCCATGTGTACAATAGAAGTAGAAGCTCCTAAAAATTTAGTATTTGATGAGAGGTATGAGATATAATAATTCTAACATAAATTTTATCACCTATAATAAAAGCTCAATATTGTTGAGAAAACAGTGATAGAGTAGCATAATCTTATCAATGTGGCAGAAAAGTCTAGATTTGATGCTGCAGGTAGGGAACATGCACTAAATGATGGTGTATATGTGGAAACTAAATCAATTTCTAATTTTTGCTAATCCATATACTACTCTAGAGCATTGGATAGAAGAGCTCGAGGGGGTATTCTGAGCACATACTATTTTGAGTATTCTAACTTTATCCTACCCCCCATATTTGGGAGTTATGGGTGACTGTAGACAGTGGAGATTCCTCCCTTTTTTATTGTCAATAAATGAAACCTTTTGGATTCCTTGTTGTTGTTGACATTTCTTCCTCCTCTTTTCTCATCCATGTAATCTTAACAAAACAATATTTATAATTCAGTGAATCATGTTGATCCTCTTCTAAAATATTAATTCAATCCAAAGAAATATGGACATGTATAGGTTGTAATATGTAATAGTTGACATTTTAATAATGTATTCTTTCATATTATTTTTTAATTTATTTCATTATTGTATTACTAACATAATATTTATTTTCTTATATAGTTGGAATTGTTTTCCATAGTTCGGATGCTTTTTTTAAATGAATACCATGGACGACAATTTTTGAGAGGGGATCACGGATTCCAAAAGGATGAAACATTAATGTTTTCAACTGTTTGTTTGATAATTATAATTGTAACCATATAAAACATTTTTTGAAATGTATAAAGCAGTGTGTTTGTTTGTATTCATGATTTCAAGTAAATGTATATAGCATTGTTTAGGAAACTCTTGTGAGTGTTTTTTTGTTATTTTATGCTTTGTTTGTGTGTAGGTGTTGTTTTGTGCAGTAGTTTTGTGTCGTGTGTACAGGTGTTGTATCAGGTGATTAGGTGTTGTATTAACTTTCAAGATGTGGAGATACTACCTGATGGGCGAGTGGTTTATTATCTACTCTGATAATAATAGTCTTGAGTATATATTCTATCACAAGGACCTTAACATGAGAGAGAGGCGATGGATAAATTTCCCCCTGGACTATGAATTTGAGATTTTCTATACAACTGTTAATGGGAACATGGTAGAAGATTTTATCAGTAAGAGATCTTGTTTGTCATTGTTGAACAATGCATCAGAGTAGTTGGACTCATTGCAGTTATCCTTTGTTGATGGATATTTAAAAGCTTACATCCGGTCGATGTATGTCACCCTCCACACTTATAGCGATTTAAGGAGGCACAACTTAGGGATACCGACTACAAGCCCCTATGTGATCAGATATATACAGGGCGTTCTTCCAATGGATTTTCTAAAGTTGGGGAGCATTTGTTCTTTTTAGAGGGAACATAATGGTACTAGTGATGTTGTGGGAGGAGGTTCTGAAGGAGTTTCATACGTCCCCTTTGTAGGTACATCCAGGTGTGAAAAATATGTATTAGGACCTCTGGAATCAATTTTGGTGGCTAGGGATGATGAAATGAGTTGCAGATTTTTCCTTCTTGTGCCTTACTTGTCAGCAAGTGAAGGACGACCACCAGGTTCCAATGGGTATGAATCAACCCCTTGATGTGCCAGAATGGTAGTGCGATGGGATGTATATGGACTTTTGGATGGGCTTACCATGTACATCCAGGGGACACTATGTCATCTTGGTGATCGTTGACCACCTCACCAAGTCAGATCACTTCCTAGCTATCTGAGAACATAGTGAGATCTTGGGATGCCTCTATGTGTAGAAGATAGTTTGACTCCATGGAGTCCCATAGATGATTGTTTCTAATTGTTATGTTTGATTTACATCTCATTTGTGGAAGGGATTGTAGTAGGAATTTGGGACCCAATTACACTTTATCATAGCATTTTACCCACAAACTGATAGTCATACAGGGTAAACCATTCAGGTTCTGGAGGACATGTTGTGATCCTGCATTAAGATGTTGACCATAGTTGGGAGGCACACCTACCACTAATGAAGTTTTCATACAACAAAAGCTATTGTTCCACTATTAGAATGACATAATTTGAGGCCTTGTATGGGTGACCATTTAGTTCACCACTTAGATACACTGACTGAGGAGATTCAGTGCTTATGGGCCCAGAGTCAATGTAAGATACTACAGAGAAGGTGAAAATCATCTAGGATCGGATGAAGACTACATAGTGCTATCATGAGTTTTATGATGATAGATGATGGAGGCCTTTAAAGTTCAAGTAAGGATACCATGTGTTCCGGGATATGGATTATGAATATTTGGTTGGGGTGGAAAGTATTCTCTGAGGCTCATCATCCCTTTCAAGATACTTCCTAGAGTTGGTGAGGTGGTTTACCACTTATCTCTACCCCCAACATTTAGATTGGGTACACGATGTCTTCCACATATCTTATCTTAGTAGGTACGTCCATGAACCATTTCACATTGTCAACTACGGAGAGATGGACATCAAGAATTGAGTAAATTTTACTAAGTACCCATTGGAGATTGAGGATTGGCAGGAGAGGATCCTTTATGGGATATTGATTCCTTTGGGCATGTCTAGTGCAAGTACATGAATCTATAGGAGAGAACTTGAGAGCAGGAGGCTCAGATTCATTCTTAGTACCCACATCTTTTTGAGTATCCCTTGTTTTGGATTTTTGGGGACATAAATCCTCGAGGTGGGGAGAATGTAATGTCTTGGATTTTTTTGTGTATTATTTTTTAATTTTATATGGATTAATTTTGAGAGAAAGAGCTGAGACAGCATACGTTTCTGAGACTCGGTTTTCCCAGAATAAATGTTTTAAATATATTAAAATATTAAATATTATTTGCACACATGTTTATTCTAAAAAGGTGTAATTACATATAAATGGGTGCCCAGATCATAAATATAATGGTACTATTGAGTTCCTAGTAATGGATTTACCCTAGGTACGACCTAACATTCATCATTGTTTATATTTAAATAATTCCTTTTGTGAAAAATCTAGGGTAATCCTCATGACCCTGGAATTATATGGATACATTGGAAATAGAACCCCCAGAGGATCTTTTCTCTAAACAATGATGAAACCTCGGATCGACGATTGGCGTACACTAATCTTGAAAGATATCACCAACGATGATGACACATTGATTGTTCCTTTTCAGTAACTAATCCAACTCAATGTAGGATGTATAATTTTCATTTTCTATTCCATGTTCTTGATTCCTACAAATAAATCGGACCAGTCCACAAACATATTGGCCCACAGATCGATTGTTATGTAAGATGGTCTATTTTTCGGGATTGATCAAGATTTTGATATTGAAATTCATTTTGATTCATTTATCATTCTAATGGTGATGAACCAGGATCGACACAAACATCGATTGAGGTTCTTCCCTGTTGATTGGTTTGTGATTTTCTCCCCTGATTCCTGTGTTGTTCGTTCTTACCTTTGATTTGAAACCCTTCTCGAAAAAAAGATTTTTTCACCTTCGATTCTTAGTGCAATGACATGAAATCACAGATCCAGCATTGGAACGACTCGATGGAGGTGCGATGGTGGTTTCGATAGCGGATATAATGATGAAGGTTTCTGATTTTACATTCTACGATGGAAAAAATAATTGATATTATTATATTTTCCAAGCAGATTGAAGGCCTGAATCACATAAATTCAGTGTTTGGATGGAAAAACTACCATGGATCTAGAGTTTTGAGGTGAACCAATCACCAGAGTTGTGATTAGAAGATCTATCAGTGTGAGCAGGAGGAATAAGAAGGGTTTTGGGAAAATCCTAATATGCATAGTGTGTAATCGTTGACTACATGGTGTGTGTCCCCGTTAGAAAAAATCAATGTGTACATGGGAAGTACACAGACACATAGTGGAGTACACAAGTTTCTTACATAGTGTGTACTGTAACATCCCAAGGTTTTCTAAAAATAAATTGAAAATGCTTGAAATTTTGTTTAAGGTATATATTTATAAGTATCCTTTAAACATAATTTTATTTCTTCTATGTTTTGACTTTCAAGAAACTGTCATCTACAATTGTGTTCAGTATGTTATTTAGAGTCTGATGGAACAAACTTGTTTTTTTGGTGAATAGTAACATGCCCTTATGAATAGTAATATGAATAGTAATATGAATAGTAATATGACCTCATGAATAGTAAATAGTATTATTATTTTATTTTCCCATGGCAATAGGATAATGGGATCTTAATTAATTTTCCAATGTCACATAAAACTAATTGCACTTCAATATTGTTATTTTTCGAATTAACTGTGACCTTATTTAAAAATTAAATTAATAATATTTAGAAAATTATTTTTGAAAAAGGGAGTTCATTTTTGAATTCTACACATCGAAAAATGGTTGGGGTAAATTTTTGGTATTTTTCTGAAACTCTTGAATTTTCGGTGAATAGTGAAATACGGTAAAATACCGTATAATCAATTTATCAGTAAAAATGAATTATTTGTGACATAATAAGTGATGAAAGCCACTTTCTTAGAAATCACATGATATTATCACTATTTAGGGCCACTTGATTTGAGATTATTCATAGTCTTGATAAAAATATTATAATAATAATTAAAATAATCTAAAATACCTCCCCTCCTCCACTATAAATACCACCCTCACTCCCCTCTTCCTCTCACACCTCTCAAGCCTTGAGCATTGTCTAATTTCTGCCAAATTCCCTCCCCAATCTTCTTCTCCACGTCCTGGAGCTGCTGGTCTCACCAAAAGACCAAAATCAAAGCCCTTAAGAAGGATCTCAAGGAGAAGAGATCAAGAGGTAAACATCCTCTTTCATTTCCATTCTTTCCTTCCATTTTATGTTATTCTCTTCCTTTCCCTTTTTTCTTTTGTTGGGATATTTCATTTAATATTTCCCCTTACTGTCCAAATTTTGTATGAATGATGAGATATTCCATTCCTCTCATCAATCTTATTTTTATGAAATTTTAAGAGACGACGTTAGGCTGCCGAATTTTTGTAAGAAATTTCTCATGTTTTCTTCATTTCAAGATTCCCTTCTCTTCGTTCTTCACCCCCTCTTATCCAAGAGGAATGAAATCTCCAGAATCATGTATATTATGGATGTTGTCATGTTTATGGAAAATTACAAATCATTATTCCTCTCCTCTCTCACTTATTTAAAGAATCAAAAAACATTGTCCATTTGTGTCGAATTACCGATATCGTGGACGATGTATTTTCAATTTCCATTAATTATTTCAAGTCTGGTCATGAATCCATTTATATGGTTGAACCAGGTTATAATATATGTTTTATGACTCATATAAGGTTCGCGAATTCTTTTGTACTCATGATACAAATTTATAAGACTAAATGAAGTTGTATTTATCAAAGAACCACTTAAATGATCTAAACGAACATAATTAATGTTTTAACTTATTAATCATCATCATATAAAGAATCAAAGTGTTAAATGGTAAAATTTATGGTACTGGAAATATGTAAATACTACTCATTTCCAATTCTGGTGTTTCACTTCCAATCAACAAGAATGATTCATCATGAACCGATCATGAAAATCACAAAAGGACTCACCCAAAATAATGCAAGGAACAAAATACTAAGAATTAAGGGGTGAAATGAAGTAATGAAATGACTGTATAAGATGTTATAAACATGAAAATGTTTCTGTAAAATACTAATAACACTCTTTTAACCATTATACAGGAGGTTTAAACAATTTTGAAGTAATACAAGCCCAAGGTAAGGGAATTCTTAACCCGATTTCCATTCTTTGGGTTAACATTCTACTTTATAATTTATGTGCTATTTAAATTGTTTGTGTGATGGGTTTTGTTTATATTATGTTTCATTATGTGTATTTACAGAGTATATACATATTACATCCACTCTATTAAGCCTCACTTCAAGTATATGATGTTTATAAAGGACTTTTCTTCTAAAATCCTCTTTTAAAATTCTGTTTTATAAGATTCAAAGGCAATGTTTTTATGCTATTGTTTATGTTGTATGATTATGTTATGGTTATTGGGCATTGTTTATGATGAAGGGTGGGACCTATATTTCCCTCCAATGCATTGGGTATGAGTAAGTTGGAGGTCGGCCGTATGGTTACTCCAAGTGTAACTGTGATGGTTACACAAAGTAAGGTAGCCGTGAGGGTTACAAATTTTAAGGTACCATGATGGTTACAAGATTTTGCAATTAATGCCCCAATATACCTCTATGATTATAATTATGTTTGTGTGTATCTTGTGTAAATCTCATGTTACGCTAAGTAAGATTTTATGGTTGGAAAGCATGTCTTTTGAAAAAAAATTCATACGTCATGCGTATTCATGGACTAATGTGATTTTTTCCCTCTTTTTCATACCTTACTGAGATTTTGTGCTCATCCCAAGTTTTTAAATGATTTTTCACATGTTAATGATGAGTAATACAAGGAAGGAAGACATGTTAAATGTTGAAGAATTGTCAAGGAGTCTTGTTTTGTGATTTAATGTTTTATATTCTGAGGATAATGGAAACTGATTTTATGGTATCCACTATGTAACAATGTGTAATGTTATGAATGTTTTGTCTTAATTCTCTAAAGCTCTAAACTTGAAAATATCCTCAATGTAAAATGAAGTGTTTTCTTGATTAAATTCAAGATTATGTATGAAATAAGTCCGGGTCCTTATAGTTGGTATCAGAGGATGGTTTAGATAACTTTAGGGGTTAAGGTGATGCTAATAGAATACCATAAATAATTTTCAATCTATGTTTAATTTGTTATAGCATTTAAAGATTACCATGTTGCTTCATCTAAGAAATGTTTGTTTAGAATGGTTGTCCGCAGAAGGAACATGGATGCTGAAGAGGATAGGCACCGACAGAATGACATCCTTCCTGATCAACAGCCGGAATGGTAGGGATTGGAACTGAGCGGTTTGTGACAGTAATGGCTTAGCTAACACAGGCAATAAATGGTGGTGGCATCCATGCAAGAGGACAAATAGAATTACCCCAACGGAACATGACAGTGGTGGAACATTTTATGAGACAACATCCTCCTGCATTCAGTGGATCTTCTGACCCAGCTGCAGCAGAAGGATGGATTAAAGCCCTTGAAAAGATATTTGATGTTATGGGATGTTCAGACAATCAAAAGGTAAGTCTTTCCATTTATCGTTTTGAAGGGGAAGCTGATCAGTGGTGGTCAATGGTAAGGAATATCAGGGGTAGAGAGGATTTTGATGCCTTAGTGTGGGATGAATTTAATAGTCTTTTTCTTGAAAATTATTTTCCTAAGGTGGTGAGACTTAGAATGGAGAAACAATTCCTTGAATTGAAACAAAAGGAGGAAGATTCAGTGGCTATGTATGAGGCGAACATCACCCGACTGGCGAGGTATGCTCCAAATCTTATTTTGGATCTCGATAGAAAAATCAACCGCTTTTACTCAGGATTGAAGCCAAGGTATCGAAGGGCGTTGGCCTTCGGTGAATTCAAAAGTTATGAGAAACTTGTCCGATGTGCTGAGAGGGTAGAGATGGAGTTTGCTGATGATCACATGCAATTTGGAAACAAAGAGAAGAAGAGGTCCAATTGTAAAGCAATGGGTAAGAATCAACCAATGAAATCTGGTGGTAAGAAAATACAGTTTCCAGTTTGTGAAAAGTGTGGCATGAAGCACCATGGGGAATGTCTTATCAAAACTGGGAAGTGTTTTAAATGTGGTAAGTTTGGACATATGGCCCGAGATTTCAATGAAAATGATCCAAAGACTAATCCTGATAAGCAAACTGTAAAGTGTTTTAAATGTGGTGAGATGGGTCACTATGAAAATGCATGTCCAAAGAGGGATCCAAATGATGCAAAGAAGCCAGACTACAAGCAGAAAGGTGTAGTGAGATCCTTTGCGACTACGTCAGCAGATGTTGGGCCATCCAATGAAGTTGTATCAGGTACTTTGTTTGTTCACTCAGATTTTGCTAAAGTTTTGTTTGATACGGGGTCTACACATTCCTTCATCTCTGAGAAATTTTCTAGTAAATTGGAAATATCACCTCAACAAATGATACCTGAACTTGTTGTTAAAACACCAGGGGGAAATGTTATAGCAAAGAGGAATTATAAGAATATTTCTATTGTGGTATGTGGAAAGAATTTACCTGCAAACCTTGTTGTTTTACCCTTAGTCGAGTTTGATGTTATTCTGGGGATGGACTGGCTTTCTGATTATCATGCTAAGATTGACTGTAGAGCTAAAGATGTTGTTTTTCAGAAAGAGTTTCAGTTTGTATACAAGAATGAACCCATACAATTGATAACATATCAAGAAGCTGAGAAACTACTGAAAGATGGAAATGAAAGTTATCTTGCTCATATTGTTGAAAATAAGGGAACTATTCAAATTAATGATGTGCCAGTGGTAAATGAATACCTTGATGTTTTTCCTGAGGAGTTACCTAGTGTCATACCTAAACGAGAAGTCGAATTCACAATTGACTTCGTTCCTGATGCTAAGCCAATTTCAAAACCCCCATATCGTATGGCTCCAATAGAACTTCATGAATTGAAAAATCAGTTGCAGGATTTGCTTGTCAAAGGCTTCATTCGTCCCAGTACTTCACCATGGGGAGCCCCTGTTTTGTTTGTTAAAAAGAAAGATGGTTCCATGATACTTTTCATTGATTATAGAGCTTTGAATAACATCACTGTTAAAAACAAGTATCCTTTGCCTCATATTGATGACTTGTTTGATCAGCTCCAGGGAGCTCAGTACTTTTCCAAAATTGACTTGAGATCCGGATACCATTAGCTGAAGGTGAAGGAGGATGACATCCGGAAAACAGCCTTTCGTACTAGATATGGGCATTATGAATTTGTTGTTATGCCATTTGGGTTAACTAATGCACCTGCTGTATTCATGAATCTTATAAATAGAGTATTTCATGAGTTCTTGGATAAGTTTGTGGTGGTATTTACTGATGACATTCTGGTTTTTTCTAAAAATAAAGAGGAGCATGAAAAACATCTAAGGGTTGTTTTACAAACTTTAAAAGAAAATAAACTATATGTAAAATTCAGCAAGTGTGATTTTTGGTTGCAACAAATTTCTTTTCTTGGGAACATTGTAAATAAGGATGGAATAATAGTTGATCCTGCCAAAACAAAAGTAGTTGATGAATGGCCAAGACCCACAAATGTAACAGAGATTCGTAGTTTTCTGGGCTTAGAAAGTTATTACCGATGCTTTGTTAAGAACTTTTCATGGTTATCTAGCCCAATAACTAAGTTAACACGGAAAGGGGTTAAATTTGTTTGGACAGAAGAATGTGATGTTTGTTTTCAGGAACTAAAGAAGAGATTGGTGAATGCTCCAGTTTTGGCCTTACCTTCCCGGAATGGTGAGTTTGTCATCTACAGTGATGCTTCTTTGAAGGGACTTGGTTGTGTTTTGATACAGAATGATCAGGTAATTGCCTATGCTTCAAGACAACTTAAACCTCATGAGCTGAATTATCCCACACATGATTTGGAATTGGCAGCTGTGGTTTTTGCTTTGAAAATATGGAGGCATCATCTATACAGAACCAAATGCCAAATATATACTGACCATAAAAGTCTTAAGTATATATTCACTCAGAAGGAATTAAACATGAGGCAGAGAAGATGGCTAGAACTGATAAAGGATTATGAATGCACGATTAATTACCATCCTGGAAAAGCAAACAAAGTAGCGGATTCCTTAAGTCGGAAAAATCATGCATCATTAACCATGCTACGTTTGGAACGTGATCCCTTGATTAATGATTTGATAAATTTTGGCTTAGAAGTTGTTGGTGCAGGGAATATATCTGTTTTGTTTCAGGTTTCAGTGCCGTCTTCGTTGTCAAACAGAATTATGAAAGCACAGAGGGAAGACCGTGAGCTACAGAAAAAGGTAGAATTGGTTAAAATGGGTAAGTTTCCAGAATTTAATCTTGATAAAGATTGTGTTTTAAGGCTTGGAAAAAGGTTGTGTGTGCCTTGTGATTCCCAGCTGAAGAAAGAATTATTGTGTGAAGCTCATAGTTCTCCATTTTCTGTTCATCCTGGAAGTACTAAGATGTACAGAGACCTTCGGGAGTATTACTGGTGGAATGGGATGAAAAGAGATATTGCTGATTTTACAATGAAATGTTTGACATGTCAGCAGGTTAAAGAAGAGCGACAGTTACCGAAGGGGATGCTTCAGCCTTTTCCGGTGCCAGAATGGAAATGGGAGAATACATCCATGGATTTTGTGGTGGGACTACCAAATACTTCTCGAGGTAACAATGCGATATGGGTTATTGTTGATCGGCTAACAAAGTCTGCTCATTTTCTTTCTATTCGAGATACAATGACATTAGATCAACTTTCTCGATTGTACCTCAAAGAGATTGTCAGGTTACATGGAGTTCCTCTTTCCATTGTGTCTGACCGAGATCCTAGGTTCACTTCTAAATTTTGGAAGGGACTTCAGAAGTCTTTGGGCACAGAGTTGAATTTCAGTACAGCTTTTCATCCTCAATCAGATGGGCAGTCAGAACGAACGATTCAAACTTTGGAGGATATGCTTCGAGCTTGTTCAATGGACTGTCAGGGAAGTTGGGATCAGCATCTTTCACTAGTTGAGTTTTCTTATAATAACAGTTTCCATTCCAGTATTCAGATGGCACCTTTTGAGGCCTTGTATGGAAAGAGGTGTCGGACTCCTGCATTTTGGGATGAAGTCGGTGAAAGAAAGTTGATGGGGCCAGAATTAGTAGAAGAAGTGGCTGAGAAAGTGAGGATGATCCAGCAACACATGAGGACAGCTCAGAGCAGGCAGAAAAGTTATGCTGATAACAGAAGGAAAGACTTCTCTTTCAAGGTAGGTGACCATGTTTTCCTTAAAATGTCTCCTTGGAAAAGTGTGATCCGTTTCGGCAAGAAAGGGAAACTAAGTCCACGGTTCATCAGTCCTTTTGAAATCTTGGATAAAGTTGGAACAGTTGCGTACCGCGTAGCTTTGCCTCCGAGCTTGTTTCAGGTACACAATGTTTTTCATGTTTCGATGTTGAGAAAGTATGTTCCAGATTCATCACATGTCTTGAGGCCAGAAGAAGTTCAGCTAGCAGAGAACCTTTCTTAGGAAGAAAAACCGGTTCAGATTCTTGATCGAAGAGAACAGGTTTTGCGGAATAAGGTAATCCACCAGGTAAAGGTTTTGTGGAGAAACGACATGGTTGAAGAAGCAACATGGGAGTCTGAAAATGCTATGAGGGAAAAATACCCTCAGTTGTTTAATAAGTAAATAAAATTGCGAGGATGCAATTTCCTGAAGGTGGGGATAATGTAACATCCCAAGGTTTTCTAAAAATAAATTGAAAATGCTTGAAATTTTGTTTAAGGTATATATTTATAAGTATCCTTTAAACATAATTTTATTTCTTCTATGTTTTGAATTTCAAGAAACTGTCATCTACAATTGTGTTCAGTATGTTATTTAGAGTCTGATGGAACAAACTTGTTTTTTTGGTGAATAGTAACATGCCCTTATGAATAGTAATATGAATAGTAATATGAATAGTAATATGACCTCATGAATAGTAAATAATATTATTATTTTATTTTCCCATGTAAATAGGATAATGGGATCTTAATTAATTTTCCAATGTCACATAAAACTAATTGCACTTCAATATTGTTATTTTTCAAATTAATTGTGACCTTATTTAAAAATTAAATTAATAATATTTAGAAAATTATTTTTGAAAAAGGGAGTTCATTTTTGAATTCTACACATCGAAAAATGGTTGGGGTAAATTTTTGGTATTTTTCTGAAACTCTTGAATTTTCGGTGAATAGTGAAATACGGTAAAATACCGTATAATCAATTTATCAGTAAAAATGCACTATTTATTACATCATAAGTGATGCAAGGCCACTTTCTTCGAAATCACATGATATTATCACTATTTAGGGCCACTTGATTTGAGATTATTCATAGTCTTGATAAAAATATTATAATAATAATTAAAATAATCTAAAATACCTCCCCTCCTCCACTATAAATACCACCCTCACTCCCCTCTTCCTCTCACACCTCTAAAGCCTTGAGAATTGTTTAATTTCTGCCAAATTCCCTCCCCAATCTTCTTCTCCACGTCCTAGATCTTCTGGTCTCACCAAAAGACCAAAATCAAAGCCCTTAAGAAGGATCTCAAGGAGAAGAGATCAAGAGGTAAACATCCTCTTTCATTTCCATTCTTTCCTTCCATTTTATGTTATTCTCTTCCTTTCCCTTTTGTCTTTTGTTGGGATATTTCATTTAATATTTCCCCTTACTGTACAAATTTTGTATGAATGATTAGATATTCCATTCCTCTCATCAATCTTATTTTTATGAAATTTTAAGAGACGCCGTTAGGCTGCTGAATTTTTGTAAGAAATTTCTCATGTTTTCTTCATTTCAAGATTCCCTTCTCTTCGTTCTTCACCCCCTCTTATCCAAGAGGCATGAAATCTCCAGAATCATGTATATTATGGACGTTGTCATGTTTATGGAAATTAAAAATCATTATTCCTCTCCTCTCTCACTTATTTAAAGAATCAAAAAACATTGTCCATTTGTGTCGAATTACCGATATCGTGGACGATGTATTTTCAATTTCCATTAATTATTTCAAGTCTGGTCATGAAACCATTTATATGGTTGAACCAGGTTATAATATATGTTTTATGACTCATATAAGGTTCTGGAATTCTTTTGTACTCATGATACAAATTTATAAGACTAAATGAAGTTGTATTTATCAAAGAACCACTTAAATGATCTAAACGAACATAATTAATGTTTTAACTTATTAATCATCATCATGTAAAGCATCAAAGTGTTAAATGGTAAAATTTATGGTACTGGAAATATGTAAATACTACTCCTTTCCAATTCTGGAGTTTCACTTCCAATCAACAAGAATGATTCATCATGAACCGATCGTGAAAATCACAAAAGGACTCACCCAAAATAATGCAAGGAACAAAATACTAAGAATTAAGGGGTGAAATGAGGTTATGAAATGACCATATAAGATGTTATAAACATGAAAATGTTTCTGTAAAATACTAATAACACTCTTTTAACCATTATACAGGAGGTTTAAACAATTTTGAAGTAAGACAAGCCCAAGGTAAGGGAATTCTTAACCCGATTTCCATTCTTTGGGTTAACATTCTACTTTATAATTTATGTGATATTTAAATTGTTTGTGTGATGGGTTTTGTTTATATTATGTTTAATTATGTGTATTTACAGAGTATATACATATTACATCCACTCTATTAAGCCTCACTTCAAGTATATGATGTTTATAAAGGACTTTTCTTCTAAAATCCTCTTTTAAAATTCTGTTTTATAAGATTCAAAGGCAATGTTTTTATGCTATTGTTTATGTTGTATGATTATTTTATGGTTATTGGGAATTTTTTATGATGAAGGGTGGGACCGATATTTCCCTCCAATTCATTGGGTATGAGTAAGTTGGAGCTCGGCCGTATGGTTACTCCAATTGTAACTGTGATGGTTACACAAAGTAAGGTAGCCGTGAGGGTTACAAATTTTAAGGTAGCCAAGATGGTTACAAGATTATGCAATTAATGCCCCAATATACCTCTATGATTATAATTATGTTTGTGTGGATCTTGTGTAAATCTCATGTTACGCTAAGTAATATTTTATGGGTGGAAAGCATGTCTTTTGAAAATGTTTTCATACGTCATGCGTATTCATGGACTAATGTATTTTTTCCCTCTTTTTCATACCTTACTGAGATTTTGTGCTCATCCCAAGTTTTTAAATGATTTTTCACAGGTTAATGATGAGTAATACAAGGAAGGAAGACATGTTAAATGTTGAAGAATTGTCAAGGAGTCTTGTTTTGTGATTTAATGTTTTATATTCTGAGGATAATGGAAACTGATTTTATGGTATCCACTATGTAACAATGTGTAATGTTATGAATGTTTTGTCTTAATTATCTAAAGCTCTAAACTTGAAAAGATCCTCATTGTAAAATGAAGTGTTTTCTTGATTAAATTCAAGATTATGTATGAAATAATTTCGGGTCCTTATCGTTGGTATCAGAGGATGGTTTAGATAACTTTAGGGGTTAAGGTGATGCTAATAGAATACCATAAATAATTTTCAATCTATGTTTAATTTGTTATAGCATTTAATGATTACCATGTTGCTTCATCTAAGAAATGTTTGTTTAGAATGGTTGTCCGCAGAAGGAACATGGATGCTGAAGAGGATAGGCACCGACAGAATGACATCCTTCCTGATCAACAGCCCGGAATGGTAGGGATTGGAACTGAGCGGTTTGTGACAGTAATGGCTCAGCTAACACCGGCAATAAATGGTGGTGGCATCCATGCAAGAGGACAAATAGAAGTACTCCAACGGAACATGACAGTGGTGGAACATTTTATGAGACAAAATCCTCCTGCATTCAGTGGATCTTCTGACCCTGTGGCAGCAGAAGGATGGATTAAAGCCCTTGAAAAGATATTTGATGTTATGGGATGTTCACACAATCAAAAGGTAAGTCTTGCCATTTATCGTTTTGAAGGGGAAGCTGATCAGTGGTGGTCAATGGTAAAGAATATCAGGGGTAGAGAGGATTTTTATGCCTTAGTGTGGGATGAATTTAAAAGTCTTTATCTTGAAAAATATTTTCCTAAGGTGGTGTGACTTAGAATGGAGAAACAATTCCTTGAATTGAAACAAAAGGAGGAAGATTCAGTGGCTATGTATGAGCCGAACTTCACCCGACTGGCGAGGTATGCTCCAAATCTTATTCTGGATCTCGATAGAAAAATCAACCGCTTTTACTCAGGATTGAAGCCAAGGTATCGAAGGGCATTGGCCTCCCGTGAATTCAAAAGTTACGAGAAACTTGTCCGATGTGCTGAGAGGGTAGAGATGGATTTTGCTGATGATCACATGCAATTTGGAAACAAAGAGAAGAAGAGGTCCAATTGTAAAGAAATGGGTAAGAATCAACCAATGAAATCTGGTGGTAAGAAAATACAGTTTCCAGTTTGTGACAAGTGTGGCATGAAGCACCCTGGGGAATGTCTTATCAAAACTGGGAAGTGTTTTAAATGTGGTAAGTTTTGACATATGGCCTGAGATTGCAATGAAAATGATCCAAAGACTAATCCTGATAAGCAAACTCTAAAGTGTTTTAAATGTGGTGAGATGGGTCACTATGCAAATGCCTGTCCAAAGAGGGATCCAAATGATGCAAAGAAGCCAGACTACAAGCAGAAAGGTGTAGTGAGATCCTTTGCGACTATGTCAGCAGATGTTGGGCCATCCAATGAAGTTGTATCAGGTACTTTGTTTGTTCACTCAGATTTTGCTAAAGTTTTGTTTGATATGGGGTCTACACATTCCTTCATCTCTGAGAAATTTTCTAGTAAATTGGAAATATCACCTCAACAAATGATACCTGAACTTGTTGTTAAAACACCAGGGGGAAATGTTATAGCAAAGAGGAATTATAAGAATATTTCTATTGTGGTATGTGGAAAGAATTTACCTGCAAACCTTGTTGTTTTACCCTTAGTCGAGTTTGATGTTATTCTGGGGATGGACTGGCTTTCTGATTATCATGCTAAGATTGACTGTAGAGCTAAAGATGTTGTTTTTCAGAAAGAGTTTTAGTTTGTATACAAGAATGAACCCATACAATTGATAACATATCAAGAAGATGAGAAACTACTGAAAGATGGAAATGAAAGTTATCTTGCTCATATTGTTGAAAATAAGGGAACTATTCAAATTAATGATGTGCCAGTGGTAAATGAATACCTTGATGTTTTTCCTGAGGAGTTACCCAGTGTCATACCTAAACGAGAAGTCGAATTCACAATTGACTTCGTTCCTGATGCTAAGCCAATTTCAAAACCCCCATATCGTATGGCTCCAATAGAACTTCATGAATTGAAAAATCAGTTGCAGGATTTGTTTGTCAAAGGCTTCATTCATCCCAGTACTTCACCATGGGGAGCCCCTGTTTTGTTTGTTAAAAAGAAAGATGGTTCCATGAGACTTTGCATTGATTATAGAGCTTTGAATAACATCACATTTAAAAACAAGTATCCTTTGCCTCATATTGATGACTTGTTTGATCAGCTCCAGGGAGCTCAGTACTTTTCCAAGATTGACTTGAGATCCAGATACCATCAGCTGAAGGTGAAGGAGGATGACATCCCGAAAATTGCCTTTCGTACTAGATATGTGCATTATGAATTTTTTGTTATGCCATTTGGGTTAACTAATGGACCTTCTGTATTCATGAATCTTATGAATAGAGTATTTCATGAGTTATTGGATAAGTTTGTGGTGGTATTTATTGATGACATTCTGGTTTTTTCTAAAAATAAAGAGGAGCATGAAAAACATCTAAGGGTTGTTTTACAAACTTTAAAAGAAAAGAAACTATATGGAAAATTCAGCAAGTGTGATTTTTGGTTGCAACATATTTCTTTTCTTGGGCACATTGTAAATAAGGATGGAATAACAGTTTATCCTGCCAAAACAATAGTAGTTGATGAATGGCCAAGACCCACAAATGTTACAGAGATTCGTAGTTTTCTGGGCTTAGCAAGTTATTACCGACACTTTGTTAAGAACTTTGCACGGTTATCTAGCCCAATAACTAAGTTAACACGGAAAGGGGTTAAATTTGTTTGGACAGAAGAATGTGATGTTTGTTTTCAGGAACTAAAGAAGAGATTGGTGAATGCTCCAGTTTTGGCCTTACCTTTCCAGAATGGTGAGTTTGTCATCTACAGTGATGCTTCTTTGAAGGGACTTGGTTTTGTTTTGATGCAGAATGATCAGGTAATTGCCTATGCTTCGAGACAACTTAAACCTCATGAGCTGAATTATCCCACACATGATTTGGAATTGGCAGCTGTGGTTTTTGCTTTGAAAATATGGAGGCATCATCTATACGGAACCAAATGCCAAATATATACTGACCATAAAAGTCTTAAGTATATATTCACTTAGAAGGAATTAAACATGAGGCAGAGAAGATGGCTAAAACTGATAAAGGATTTTGACTGCACGATTAATTACCATCCTGAAAAAGCAAACAAAGTAGCGGATGACTTAAGTCGGAAAAATCATGCATCATTAACCATGCTACGTTTGGAACGTGATCCCTTGATTAATGATTTGATAAATTTTGGCTTAGAAGTTGTTGGTGCAGGGAATATATCTGTTTTTTTTTTCAGGTTTCAATGCAGTCTTCGTTGTCAGACAGAATTATGAAAGCACAGAGGGAAGACCGTGAGCTACAGAAAAAGGTAGAATTGGTTAAAATGGGTAAGTTTCCAGAATTTAATCTTGATAAAGATTGTGTTTTAAGGCTTGGAAAAAGGTTGTGTGTGCCTTGTGATTCCCAGCTGAAGAAAGAATTATTGTGTGAAGCTCATAGTTCTCCATTTTCTGTTCATCCTAGAAGTACTAAGATATACAGAGACCTTCGGGAGTATTACTGGTGGAATGGGATGAAAAGAGATATTGCTGATTTTATAATGAAATGTTTGACATGTCAGCAGGTTAAAGAAGGGCGACAGTTACCGAAGGGGATGCTTCAGCCTTTGCCGGTGCCAGAATGGAAATGGGAGAATATATCCATGGATTTTGTGGTGGGACTACCAAAGACTTCTCGAGGTAACAATGCGATATGGGTTATTGTTGATCGGCTAACAAAGTCTGCTCATTTTCTTTCTATTCGAGATACAATGACATTAGATCAGCTTTCTCGATTGTACCTCAAAGAGATTGTCAGGTTACATGGAGTTCCTCTTTCCATTGTGTCTGACCGAGATCCCAGGTTCACTTCTAAATTTTGGAAGGGACTTCAGAAGTCTTTGGGCACAGAGTTGAATTTCAGTACAGCTTTTCATCCTCAATCAGATGGGCAGTCAGAACGAACGATTCAAACTTTGGAGGATATGCTTCGAGCTTGTTCAATGGACTATCAGGGAAGTTGGGATCAGCATCATTCACTAGTTGAGTTTTCTTATAATAACAGTTTTCATTCCAGTATTCAGATGGCACCTTTTGAGGCCTTGTATGGAAAGCGGTGTCGGACTCCTGCATTTTGGGATGAAGTCGGTGAAAGAAAGTTGATGGGGCCAGAATTAGTAGAAGAAGTGGCTGAGAAAGTGAGGATGATCCCGAAACACGTGAGGACAGCTCAGAGCAGGCAGAAAAGTTATGCTGATAATAGAAGGAAAGACTTCTCTTTCAAGGTAGGTGACCATGTTTTCCTTAAAATGTCTCCTTGGAAATGTGTGATGCGTTTCGGCAAGAAAGGGAAACTAAGTCCACGGTTCATCGGTCCTTTTGAAATCTTGGATAAAGTTGGAACAGTTGCATACCGCGTAGCTTTGCCTCCGAGCTTGTTTCAGGTACACAATGTTTTTCATGTTTCGATGTTGAGAAGGTATGTTCCAGATTCATCACATGTCTTGAGGCCGGAAGAAGTTCACCTCGCAGAGAACCTTTCTTAGGAAGAAAAACCGGTTCAGATTCTTGATCGAAGAGAACAGGTTTTGCGGAATAAGGTAATCCACCAGGTAAAGGTTTTGTGGAGAAACCACATGGTTGAAGAAGCAACATGGGAGTCTGAAAATGCTATGAGGGAAAAATACCCTCAGTTGTTTAATAAGTAAATAAAATTGCGAGGACGCAATTTCAAAAAGGTGGGGATAATGTAACATCCCAAGGTTTTCTAAAAATAAATTGAAAATGCTTGAAATTTTGTTTAAGGTATATATTTATAAGTATCCTTTAAACGTAATTTTATTTCTTCTATGTTTTGAATTTCAAGAAACTATCATCTACAATTGTGTTCAGTATGTTATTTAGAGTCTGATGGAACAAACTTGTTTTTTTGGTGAATAGTAACATGCCCTTATGAATAGTAATATGAATAGTAATATGACCTCATGAATAGTAAATAATAATATTATTTTATTTTCCCATGGAAATAGGATAATGGGATCTTAATTAATTTTCCAATGTCACATAAAACTAATTGCACTTCAATATTGTTATTTTTCAAATTAACTGTGACCTTATTTAAAAATTAAATTAATAATATTTAGAAAATTATTTTTGAAAAAGGGAGTTCATTTTTGAATTCTACACATCGAAAAATGGTTGGGGTAAATTTTTGGCATTTTTCTGAAGCTCTTGAATTTTCGGTGAATAGTGAAATACGGTAAAATACCGTATAATCAATTTATCAGTAAAAATGCACTATTTATGACATCATAAGTGATGCAAGGCCACTTGCTTCGAAATCACATGATATTATCACTATTTAGGGCCACTTGATTTGAGATTATTCATAGTCTTGATAAAAATATTATAATAATAATTAAAATAATCTAAAATACCTCCCCTCCTCCACTATAAATACCACCCTCACTCCCCTCTTCCTCTCACACCTCTCAAGCCTTGAGCATTGTCTAATTTCTACCAAATTCCCTCCCCAATCTTCTTCTCCACGTCCTAGAGCTTCTGGTCTCACCAAAAGACCAAAATCAAAGCCCTTAAGAAGGATCTCAAGGAGAAGAGATCAAGAGGTAAACATCCTCTTTCATTTCCATTCTTTCCTTCCATTTTATGTTATTCTCTTCCTTTCCCTTTTGTCTTTTTTTGGGATATTTCATTTAATATTTCCCCTTACTGTCCAAATTTTCTATGAATGATGAGATATTCCATTCCTCTCATCAATCTTATTTTTATGAAATTTTAAGAGACGTCGTTAGGCTGCCGAATTTTTGTAAGAAATTTCTCATGTTTTCTTCATTTCAAGATTCCCTTCTCTTAGCTATTCACCCCCTCTTATCCAAGAGGCATGAAATCTCCAGAATCATGTATATTATGGATGTTGTCATGTTTATGGAAAATTACAAATCATTATTCCTCTCCTCTCTCACTTATTTAAAGAATCAAAAAACATTGTCCATTTGTGTCGAATTACCGATATCGTGGATGATGTATTTTCAATTTCCATTAATTATTCCAAGTCTGGTCATGAAACCATTTATATGGTTGAACCAGGTTATAATATATGTTTTATGACTCATATAAGGTTCTGGAATTCTTTTGTACTCATGATACAAATTTATAAGACTAAATGAAGTTGTATTTATCAAAGAACCACTTAAATGATCTAAACGAACATAATTAATGTTTTAACTTATTAATCATCATCATATAAAGAATCAAAGTGTTAAATGGTAAAATTTATGGTACTGGAAATATGTAAATACTACTCCTTTCCAATTCTGGAGTTTCACTTCCAATCAACAAGAATGATTCATCATGAACCGATCGTGAAAATCACAAAAGGACTCACCCAAAATAATGCAAGGAACAAAATACTAAGAATTAAGGGGTGAAATGAGGTTATGAAATGACCATATAAGATGTTATAAACATGAAAATGTTTCTGTAAAATACTAATAACACTCTTTTAACCATTATACAAGAGGTTTAAACAATTTTGAAGTAAGACAAGCCCAAGGTAAGGGAATTCTTAACCCGATTTCCATTCTTTGGGTTAACATTCTACTTTATAATTTATGTGCTATTTAAATTGTTTGTGTGATGGGTTTTGTTTATATTATGTTTCATTATGAGTATTTATAGAGTATATACATATTACATCCACTCTATTAAGCCTCACTTCAAGTATATGATGTTTATAAAGGACTTTTCTTCTAAAATCCTCTTTTAAAATTCTGTTTTATAAGATTCAAAGGCAATGTTTTTATGCTATTGTTTATGTTGTATGATTATGTTATGGTTATTGGGCATTGTTTATGATGAAGGGTGGGACCTATATTTCCCTCCAATGCATTGGGTATGAGTAAGTTGGAGGTCGGCCGTATGGTTACTCCAAGTGTAACTGTGATGGTTACACAAAGTAAGGTAGCCGTGAGGGTTACAAATTTTAAGGTAGCCAAGATGGTTACAAGATTAAGCAATTAATGCTCCAATATACCTCTATGATTATAATTATGTTTGTGTGGATCTTGTGTAAATCTCATGTTACGCTAAGTAAGATTTTATGGGTGGAAAGCATGTCTTTTGAAAATGTTTTCATACGTCATGCGTATTCATGGACTAATGTGATTTTTTCCCTCTTTTTCATACCTTACTGAGCTTCTGTGCTCATCCCAAGTTTTTAAATGATTTTTCACAGGTTAATGATGAGTAATACAAGGAAGGAAGACATGTTAAATGTTGAAGAATTGTCAAGGAGTCTTGTTTTGTGATTTAATGTTTTATATTCTGAGGATAATGGAAACTGATTTTATGGTATCCACTATGTAACAATGTGTAATGCTATGAATGTTTTGTCTTAATTCTCTAAAGCTATAAACTTGAAAAGATCCTCAATGTAAAATGAAGTGTTTTCTTGATTAAATTCAAGATTATGTATGAAATAAGTTCGGGTCCTTATAGTTGGTATCAGAGGATGGTTTAGATAACTTTAGGGGTTAAGGTGATGCTAATAGAATACCATAAATAATTTTCAATCTATGTTTAATTTGTTATATCATTTAAAGATTACCATGTTGCTTCATATAAGAAATGTTTGTTTAGAATGGTTGTCCGCAGAAGGAACATGGATGCTGAAGAGGATAGGCACCGACAGAATGACATCCTTCCTGATCAACAGCCCGGAATGGTAGGGATTGGAACTGAGCGGTTTGTGACAGTAATGGCTCAGCTAACACAGGCAATAAATGGTGGTGGCATCCGTGCAAGAGGACAAATAGAAGTACCCCAATGGAACATGACAGTGGTGGAACATTTTATGAGACAACAACCTCCGGCATTCAGTGGATCTTCTGACCCAATGGCAGCAGAAGGATGGATTAAAGCCCTTGAAAAGATATTTGATGTTATGGGATGTTCAGACAATCAAAAGGTAAGTCTTTCCATTTATCGTTTTGAAGGGGAAGCTGATCAGTGGTTGTCAATGGTAAGGAATATCAGGGGTAGAGAGGATTTTTATTCCTTAGTGTGGGATGAATTTAAAAGTCTTTTTCTTGAAAAATATTTTCCTAAGGTGGTGCGACATAGAATGGAGAAACAATTCCTTGAATTGAAACAAAAGGAGGAAGATTCAGTGGCTATGTATGAGCCGAACTTCACCCGACTGGTGAGGTATGCTCCAAATCTTATTCTGGATATCGATAGCAAAATCAACCTCTTTTACTCAGTATTGAAGCCAAGGTATCGAAGGGCGTTGGCCTCCCGTGAATTCAAAAGTTACGAGAAACTTGTCCGATGTGCTGAGAGGGTAGAGATGGAGTTTGCTGATGATCACATGCAATTTGGAAACAAAGAGAAGACGAGGTCAAATTGTAAAGCAATGGGTAAGAATCAACCAATGAAATCTGGTGGTAAGAAAATACAGTTTCCAGTTTGTGAAAAGTGTGGCATGAAGAACCCTGGGGAATGTATTATCAAAACTGGGAAATGTTTTAAATGTGGTAAGTTTGGACATATGGCCCGAGATTGCAATGAAAATGATCCAAAGACTAATCCTGATAAGCAAACTGTAAAGTGTTTTAAATGTGGTGAGATGGGTCACTATGAAAATTCCTGTCCAAAGAGGGATCCAAATGATGCAAAGAAGCCAGACTACAAGCAGAAAGGTGTAGTGAGATCCTTTGCGACTACATCAGCAGATGTTGGGCCATCCAATGAAGTTGTATCAGTTACTTTGTTTGTTCACTCAGATTTTTCTAATGTTTTGTTTGATACGGGGTCTACACATTCCTTCATCTCTGAGAAATTTTCTAGTAAATTGGAAATATCACCTCAACAAATGATACCTGAACTTGTTGTTAAAACACCAGGCGGAAATGTTATAGCAAAGAGGAATTATAAGAATATTTCTATTGTGGTATGTGGAAAGAATTTACCTGCAAACCTTGTTGTTTTACCCTTAGTCGAGTTTGATGTTATTCTGGGGATGGACTGGCTTTCTGATTATCATGCTAGGATTGACTGTAGAGCTAAAGAAGTTGTTTTTCAGAATGATTTCAGTTTGTATACAATAATGAACCCATACAATTGATAACATATCAAGAAACTGAGAAACTACTGAAAGATGGAAATCAAAGTTATCTAGCTCATATTGTTGAAAACAAGGGAACTATTCAAATTAATGATGTGCCAGTGGTAGATGAATACCTTGATGTTTTTCCTGAGGAGTTACCCAGTGTCATACCTAAACGAGAAGTCGAATTCACAAGTGACTTAGTTTTTGATGCTAAGCCAATTTCAAAACCCCCATATCGTATGGCTCCAATAGAACTTCATGAATTGAAAAATCAGTTGCAGGATTTGCTTTTCAAAGGCTTCATTCGTCCCAGTACTTCACCATGGGGAGCCCCTATTTTTTTTGTTAAAAAGAAAGATGGTTCCATGAGACTTTACATTGATTATAGAGCTTTGAATAACATCACTGTTAAAAACAAGTATCATTTGCCTCATATTGATGACTTGTTTGATCAGCTCCAGGGAGCTCAGTACTTTTCCAAGATTGACTTGAGATCCGGATACCATCAGCTGAAGGTGAAGGAGGATGACATCCCGAAAACAGCCTTTCGTACTAGATATGGGCATTATGAATTTGTTGTTATTCCATTTGGGTTAAATAATGCACCTGCTGTATTCATGAATCTTATGAATAGAGTATTTCATGAGTTCTTGGATAAGTTTGTGGTGGTATTTATTGATGACATTCTGGTTTTTTCTAAAAATAAAGAGGAGCATGAAAAACATATAAGGGTTGTTTTACAAACTTTAAAAGAAAAGAAACTATATGGAAAATTCAGCAAGTGTGATTTTTGGTTGCAACAGATTTCTTTTCTTGGGCACATTGTAAATAAGGATGGAATAACAGTTGATCCTACCAAAACAAAAGTAGTTGATGAATGGCCAAGACCCACAAATGTTACAGAGATTCGTAGTTTTCTGGGCTTAGCAAGTTATTACCGACGCTTTGTTAAGAACTTTGCACGGTTATCTAGCCCAATAACTAAGTTAACACGAAAAGGGGTTATATTTGTTTAGACAGAAGAATGTGATGTTTGTTTTCCGGAACTAAAGAAGAGATTGGTGAATGCTCCAGTTTTGGCCTTACCTTTCCGGAATGGTGAGTTTGTCATCTACAGTGATGCTTCTTTGAAGGGACGTGGTTGTGTTTTGATGCAGAATGATCAGGTAATTGCCTATACTTCGAGACAACTTAAACCTCATGAGCTGAATTATCCCACACATGATTTGGAATTGGCAGCTGTGGTTTTTCCTTTGAAAATATGGAGGCATCATCTATACGGAACCAAATGCCAAATATATACTGACCATAAAAGTCTTAAGTATATATTCACTCAGAAGGAATTAAACATGAGGTAGAGAAGATGGCTAGAACTGATAAAGGATTATGACTGCACGATTAATTACCATCCTGGAAAAGCAAACAAAGTAGCGGATGCCTTAAGTCGGAAAAATCATGCATCATTAACCATGCTACATTTGGAACGTGATCCCTTGATTAATGATTTGATAAATTTTGGCTTAGAAGTTGTTGGTGCAGGGAATATATCTGTTTTGTTTCAGGTTTCAGTGCAGTCTTCGTTGTCAGACAGAATTATGAAAGCGCAGAGGGAAGACCGTGAGCTACAGAAAAAGGTATAATTGGTTAAAATGGGTAAGTTTCCAGAATTTAATCTTGATAAATATTGTGTTTTAAGGCTTGGAAAAAGGTTGTGTGTGCCTTGTGATTCCCATCTGAAGAAAGAATTATTGTGTGAAGCTCATAGTTCTCCATTTTCCTTTCATCCTGGAAGTATTAAGATGTACAGAGACCTTCGGGAGTATTACTGGTGGAATGGGATGAAAAGAGATATTGCTGATTTTACAATGAAATGTTTGACATGTCAGCAGGTTAAAGCAGAGCGACAGTTACCGAACGGGATGCTTCAGCCTTTACCGGTGCTAGAATGGAAATGGGAGAATATATCCATGGATTTTGTGGTGGGACTACCAAAGACTTCTCGAGGTAACAATGCGATATGGGTTATTGTTGATCGGCTAACAAAGTTTTCTCATTTTCTTTCTATTCGAGATACAATGACATTAGATCAGCTTTCTCGATTGTACCTCAAAGAGATTGTCAGGTTACATGGAGTTCCTCTTTCCATTGTGTCTGACCGAGATCCCAGGTTCACTTCTAAATTTTGGAAGGGACTTCAGAAGTCTTTGGGCACAGATTTGAATTTCAGTACAACTTTTCATCCTCAATCAGATGGGAAGTCAGAACGAATGATTCAAACATTGGAGGATATGCTTCGAGCTTGTTCAATGGACTATCAGGGAATTTGGGATCAACATCTTTCACTAGTTGAGTTTTCTTATAATAACAGTTTCCATTCCAGTATTCAGATGGCACCTTTTGAGGCCTTGTATGGAAAGCGGTGTCGGACTCCTGCATTTTGGGATGAAGTCGGTGAAAGAAAGTTGATGGGGCCAGAATTAGTAGAAGAAGTGGCTGAGAAAGTGAGGATGATCCAGCAACACATGAGGACAGCTCAGAGCAGGCAGAAAAGTTATGCTGATAACAGAAGGAAAGACTTCTCTTTCAAGGTAGGTGACCATGTTTTCCTTAAAATGTCTCCTTGGAAAAGTGTGATCCGTTTCTGCAAGAAAGGGAAACTAAGTCCACGGTTCATCGGTCCTTTTGAAATCTTGGATAAAGTTGGAACAGTTGCGTACCGCGTAGCTTTTCCTCCGAGCTTGTTTCAGGTACACAATGTTTTTCATGTTTCGATGTTGAGAAAGTATGTTCCAGATTCATCACATGTCTTGAGGCCGGAAGAAGTTCAGCTAGCAGAGAACCTTTCTTAGGAAGAAAAACCGGTTCAGATTCTTGATCGAAGAGAACAGGTTTTGCGGAATAAGGTAATCCACCAGGTAAAGGTTTTGTGGAGAAACCACATGGTTGAAGAAGCAACACGGGAGTCTGAAAATGCTATGAGGAAAAAATACCCTCAGTTGTTTAATAAGTAAATAAAATTGCGAGGACGCAATTTCAAGAAGGTGGGGATAATGTGACATCCCAAGGTTTTCTAAAAATAAATTGAAAATGCTTGAAATTTCTTTTAAGGTATATATTTATAAGTATCCTTTAAACATAATTTTATTTCTTCTATGTTTTGAATTTCAAGAAACTGTCATCTACAATTGTGTTCGGTATGTTATTTAGAGTCTGATGGAACAAACTTGTTTTTTTGGTGAATAGTAACATGCCCTTATGAATAGTAATATGAATAGTAATATGAATAGTAATATGACCTCATGAATAGTAAATAATATTATTATTTTATTTTCCCATGGAAATAGGATAATGGGATCTTAATTAATTTTCCAATGTCACATAAAACTAATTGCACTTCAATATTGTTATTTTTTGAATTAACTGTGACCTTATTTAAAAATTAAATTATTAATATTTAGAAAATTATTTTTGAAAAAGGGAGTTCATTTTTGAATTCTACACATCGAAAAATGGTTGGGGTAAATTTTTGGTATTTTTCTGAAACTCTTGAATTTTCGGTGAATAGTGAAATACGGTAAAATACCGTATAATCAATTTATCGGTAAAAATGCACTATTTATGACATCATAAGTGATGCAAGGCCACTTGCTTCGAAATCACATGATATTATCACTATTTAGGGCCACTTTATTTGAGATTATTCATAGTCTTGATAAAAATATTATAATAATAATTAAAATAATCTAAAATACCTCCCCTCCTCCACTATAAATACCACCCTCACTCCCCTCTTCCTCTCACTCCTCTAAAGCCTTTAGCATTGTCTAATTTCTGCCAAATTCCCTCCCCAATCTTCTTCTCCACGTCCTAGAGCTGCTGGTCTCACCAAAAGACCAAAATCAAAGCCCTTAAGAAGGATCTCAAGGAGAAGAGATCAAGAGGTAAACATCCTCTTTCATTTCCATTCTTTCCTTCCATTTTATGTTATTCTCTTCCTTTCCCTTTTGTCTTTTGTTGGGATATTTCATTTAATATTTCCCCTTACTGTCCAAATTTTGTATGAATGATGAGATATTCCATTCCTCTCATTAATCTTATTTTTATGAAATTTTAAGAGACGCTGTTAGGCTGCCGAATTTTTGTAAGAAATTTCACATGTTTTCTTCATTTCAAGATTCCCTTCTCTTCGTTCTTCACCCCCTCTTATCCAAGAGGCATGAAATCTCCAGAATCATGTATATTATGTATGTTTTCATGTTTATGGAAAATTAAAAATCATTATTCCTCTCCTCTCTCACTTATTTAAAGAATCAAAAAACATTGTCCATTTGTGTCGAATTACCGATATCGTGGACGATGTATTTTCAATTTCCATTAATTATTTCAAGTCTGGTCATGAAACCATTTATATGGTTGAACCAGGTTATAATATATGTTTTATGACTCATATAAGGTTCTGTAATTCTTTTTTACTCATGATACAAATTTATAAGACTAAATGAAGTTGTATTTATCAAAGAACCACTTAAATGATCTAAACGAACATAATTAATGTTTTAACTTATTAATCATCATCATATAAAGCATAAAAGTGTTAAATGGTAAAATTTATGGTACTGGAAATATGTAAATACTACTCCTTTCCAATTCTGGAGTTTCACTTCCAATCAACAAGAATGATTCATCATGAACCGATCGTGAAAATCACAAAAGGACTCACCCAAAATAATGCAGGGAACAAAATACTAAGAATTAAGGGGTGAAATGAGGTTATGAAATGACGATATAAGATGTTATAAACATGAAAATGTTTCTGTAAAATACTAATAACACTCTTTTAACCATTATACAGGAGGTTTAAACAATTTTGAAGTAAGACAAGCCCAAGGTAAGGGAATTCTTAACCCGATTTCCATTCTTTGGGTTAACATTCTACTTTATAATTTATGTGCTATTTAAATTGTTTGTGTGATGGGTTTTGTTTATATTATGTTTCATTATGTGTATTTACAGAGTATATACATATTACATTTACTCTATTAAGCCTCACTTCAAGTATATGATGTTTATAAAGGTCCTTTCTTCTAAAATCCTCTTTTAAAATTCTGTTTTATAAGATTCAAAGGAAATGTTTTTATGCTATTGTTTATGTTGTATGATTATGTTATGGTTATTGGGCATTGTTTATGATGAAGGGTGGGACCTATATTTCCCTCCAATTCATTGGGTATGAGTAAGTTGGAGGTCGGCCATATGGTTACTCCAAGTGTAACTGTGATGGTTACACAAAGTAAGGTAGCCGTGAGGGTTACAAATTTTAAGGTAGCCAAGATGGTTACAAGATTATGCAATTAATGCCCCAATATACCTCTATGATTATAATTATGTTTGTGTGGATCTTGTGTAAATCTCATGTTACGCTAAGTAAGATTTTATGGGTGGAAAGCATGTCTTTTGAAAATGTTTTCATACGTCATGCGTATTCATGGACTAATGAGATTTTTTCCCTCTTTTTCATACCTTACTGAGCTTTTGTGCTCATCCCAAGTATTTAAATGATTTTTCACAGGTTAATTATGAGTAATACAAGGAAGGAATACATGTTAAATGTTGACGAATTTTCAAGGAGTCTTGTTTTGTGATTTAATGTTTTATATTCTGAGGATAATGGAAACTGATTTTATGGTATCCACTATGTAACAATGTGTAATGTTATGAATGTTTTGTCTTAATTCTCTAAAGCTCTAAACTTGAAAAGATCCTCAATGTAAAATGAAGTGTTTTCTTGATTAAATTCAATATTATGTATGAAATAAGTTCGGGTCCTTATATGTACTCTCCCACATGACTTGAACTAGACCATGTATATGGGCTACCCTATGTACTGGTACACAAGAAATGATACACATGATGATGTTGTGTACCAGAACATGGCCAGAGTACATGAGTGGACCTCGGATACATGGACATCATGTGTAACCCCTCAACATGTTGTGTACCCGTCTTCTACATGACACACTTTAAATGACATGGGCCATTGAACACTGGTAGTACCAAGGGTCAACGTCCATGGTGTGTACCCTACTACACATCGTGTACCCCATTCTATATGGATAGATTCTCTTTTCCTCTATATCTTGGTCAAGATTCATTAAGGTTCATTCTCTTTATTGTTTACCTGATGGTTTGTGTGAATCATTTCATACTCCTATTATTACAATATCTTTAGAAAGGCTTCCTAAATAAAGTTTTTGGAATCCCCCTGGGATTCCAAGAGTGGGATCTTCTATTCATCTCCATTCCCTGTGTGGAGTTATTTTTATCAATGTGACCAACACTGCGTGGGCATTGATCCTTTATATAGTGGATTAATCCAGATTGAGTTGTTGGTATCACCCCATCACCCTGGCTGTGATCCTCGTCTATTGTATAATATTCTCTTTGGATCTATCGGCATCTATCTCTCATGAATGTACCCAATGAAAGGTATCTCTCGTAGAGACGTAATCAGTGATATTATACTCATGAGTGTATTCTCTTGGATGATTTCTCCATGGAATCTTCAAACTGAAATCATAAGGGTGGTATACTATGGTTGTGGATTACCTTTAGATTTCGTGTCTTGTATTGAGTATATATATATATTCTTGTTATATGTGTTGTAGACATATAAATATATAGAGCTGACTGTACTTTCATTGGTTGTATTTATTTTTCGTATCGGGGTATCCTGCTAAGTAAAGTTATACTCACCCCTATACAGTCTTTAATTGCATGATTCATGTATTGTGAAGACGATGAACCTTTTGATGGAGTCCTAGGCGGACCAACACCAGATGGTGCTTTGTGAGACTGGACATACCAAGGTGTATTTTATGGACTTTAGACATCAGTTCCAGTACCTTTACTTATAGGTTGGAATTTTGGTTACACACTCTTTTTGTTGGGATTTTATTTTTCCCTGTAAACTTTACTTTACCTTTTGTCATACTCTGGTTCAGTGTTATAGATGTATACATGCATTGATTTCATAGTGGCTTTCACATTTTAGAATTTTTTTTTCTTGGATATGTGTGCATGTGTATAGGTACATAGGTAACGCCTCCTATGTTTTTAATATTCCTAATAGGTGTTAGTCACTAGACCTTGTCCTATTGGAGTAGGTCTTGGAGAGTTACATCATAGAACCCTCTAGGACTGGTCATGAAAAATCAATTCTTCACTTTCTTACCCAAAAGCTGGTAAGAATTTCCTATGGACTTTGTAATGATACTCAATCTAATTTCCCAGTCTGATTCCCAAGTTTGATTTCCCAATACAGAAATATAACTCTATAGGAAAATAAATAAGACAATTCGGAAACACTTCTATCTTATTCTAGAAAACCTAATATGATTTCTCAATCCAATTCCAGAAACTTTGAATAAGATATTGTCTCTTCTCCTTTATTCTTTGGTCCCAAAAACTCCTTCAAAAAACTCAATATGTAAACTTATTATTGATATAATTGTGGAGATTAACTCTCCTATTTTATGAGTGATTAAAGTACGAGAATACACAAACTATTCTCCTCCTTTTCTAGACAAACTGAAATGTTTTAAAGGAGATTATAAACAGGTTTTCCTGCTTTAACAAATTTCTTGAAACTTCAATCTTCCTTAAAACATAGATATTTATTTTACTTGTTCAACATCTTTACATTACCTTAAATTTAAGATATCTATTTGAATTATTTAAGGATTTTGAATTCCTAACAAATATCCATTCTTAATATGATCCTTCATTTTGATTTCACAATATAATTTGTTCATTACTATGTTCTATACAACTTGAATATATGAATAAATAGACAGTCTCAACCTTCTTAGAAAACATTAGTTTGATTCCAACTCTGATTTTCCATTATGATTTCTTCATTACATTGTGGGAATTTGGTCAGTCTGATTTTCTTGACCCACTTCCAAATAAATCAGAACGGAATACATCCCATTATATTGATCTGTAATAATTGGAAAATCAATTTTATCATCTAGATTTCTTGATTATGATGAATACAACGTATTCTTTAATATTATGTATCTTGAACCACATTTAAATAAAAAATATTTAAACCAAAATCATATTTCTTCTTTTAATTCTTGACCCACTAATTTATAAAATTTTTATTTCTATTGAACCACACAAAAAAACAAAAAGTTCAACTTGAGGAGAAATCATTGAATACATTACTGATTGATCTCTTATACAATTTTTAATTGGTCTCAACAACTTCATTTATTTTCTTTATTTTTCATTTGTCATAAAAATTTATAATAAAAAAATCATGTATTTTATTGATCAGTGGTACTCCAAGTCCAATGGACCGGTTCCATCATCTTCATCTTTAGCAACTTCTCTAAATACGATATGAATGAACTTACAGCACTTAACTTATTTTTCTTTTTTGATTATGAAACTCATAAAATTCATTCTCTAAATATTGAAATAATTTATATTTTGGTATGAATATAAATCATCACCTTCAGTTTCTATTATTATGATCAACCTTCTCAATATTTAAATAGTTCTATGTCTAGTGGTCTCGCACCGATGGACTGAGTCCGATAATCTTTTGTTTCAAAAACATATTCATTCTACTACCTTATTATTATATCATGACATCCTCATGAATTTGAATACATTGATGATCTTCTTTTGCATCGTCTGACTTCCATTAAGAGGTTTTATAAATTCCTATTCTTTCAGTAATATTCTTTCTTTCCAACCATCATCAATACAGTTGGCCTGAATATGATAAACATTATTTTTTTCCTCCTTTCCTTCATCATGGTAACATAACAAGAATTGAAATATACTTATTATTTTTTGAAAATAGAAAACAACAAAGAATCATCAGATTTATATTGGATCCATGTAGAATCTAACCCACTTCTTCATTATGATCAGAACCTCATTCCAGACCCAGAGTGAGTCTGATAAACCTTTTTCTTCTAGAAAATTAGTTCCCAATATGATAGAATTTCTTAAGTATTGTGAGTCTGATTTTTAGAATATGATTTTCAGTCATATCACCAATATTTTACTAAGAAATTTGATTTTTCTTCTTTGACAAAAATACAAAACATGGGTAAAACAATATTTTCTAACTACGAAAAAACCTTCTCCATCCAACTTAGTCCCAAAAATCTCCCAATTGGTAATTTATTTTCAACCAAGATTCGTTAGCTATAGATTACTTGTCAACAGTTTTGTAACTAGATGATCTAACTCATTGTTTGAAATAAGAATAATTGATATAAAAACCATTTGGTCCAAAAGTAGTGTCCAAGAAAACCACTTCATCTTTTCTTCAAAACATTATTCACTTCTTTAATGTTAAAAAAATTCCCAACTACCACTAAAAAATAGTTATAATAATTCACATACATAAAATTATTAAATCACATATTACCTACAAATCCTCCTTTATAAAATATCCCTTAACAGGTTTTAACAAATATAAAATGAAAAGATTTAGTAATCTATTCTCCCCCTTGAAAACACTATCCAAAGACAAGATGAGATAGGGGAAAAAAATATATACCTAAACCTTTATGAGAAAGATATTATATGCCCATGTTAAACCTCAGTTTATGAAAATGTACCTTAGGTAAAAGTTTTTTTTAAATATCATCAACTTTTTTTTTATGTAGGAACATACTCAAACTTCAATTAATTCTTCTATACATGATCTTTAATGAAATGATATTTGATATGAATATTTTTTGAATGATAATGTTATACCAGATTCTTAATAAGGTTGATCGCACTTTGATTATCACATCCTAAGAGAAAGGTTAAATTTACTTCAAAATGTATGTCTTTTAGCTGAGTCTTCATCCACATAAGTTGAGTAGTGGCTTGAGTGGAAGAAATATACTCATATTTAGTCATGCTAAGAGTTACTAAATTTTGTTTCTTTGTATAAAAAAATAGAAAAAACATTTCCTAGAATGAATACTCCACCATATGTGGATCTTATATCATCAACATTTCCTTCCAAATCAGCATATGAATACCTAAACAAGTCATTTCATTTTGAACTATCATAAATTATTCCAAAAAATTTTGTGCCTCTAATATATCATAGATTTCTTTTTCCATCAATTAAATGTGATTCATTAGAAACACTTTGAAATCTAACACATAAGGTAACAACATAAACATCGTCTGGTCTTGAGGTAGTCAAGTATAAAAAACTTCTAATTAACTTCTAGAACACATTTTAATAAATTTATTTTCCTTATCAAACATTATAGAACTTGGTTCCCATAGAAATTGGTGTGGAAAATAGTTTTGAGTTTTCCATGTAAATTTTTTTAAGAAGTTACTTAGCATTATTTTCTTGAGAAAGAAAATTGTACTTATTCTTCTATAATATTTATAACCCAATAATTTATTGTATTTATTCTAGCATGTACATCTCAAAAAACTTTTACAACTCTTCATAAAATCATTCAAAATATCTTACATCATTCATAAAAGAGATAATTTCAACATAAACAATTATGATGTTGTAAAACTCCAAACATTCCTTGATATAAATATTGTTATCGACTCTTCCTTAATTAAATTTTATATTCCTCAAGAAAGTATCCAATTTTGAATACAATTCTCTCAAATCTTGTTTTATCCCATATCATACCTTATTTAGTTTTCACACACAACTTTCATCTTTACCAAAAATAAGGACACATGTTTGTTCAATGTAAACATCCACTTCAAGATCCCCATTCAGAAATGTAGACTGCACATCCATTTAAAAAAGTTAGTAACTTTATTTTTCAATAATAAAAAGAAACATTATTATTGTTTATAACCATTCCACTTAAGTAAAGGTTTCATCAAAATCAACAATTTCAGTTTTTGAGTAACCTTTATACACTAATATTTCCTTGTTCCTTATCAAAACACCTTCTTCATTCATCTTATATCATAAAACCCTGTTTTTTACCAATAAAATTTTTGTTATTCGGTTTGGGTATGAGTTCTCAAGTATCATTGATTTTTATCTGATAAATCTATTCATTCAAAGCTTCAACCCATTCTGAATGCTCAAAATCTTCATTCACATATTTTGGGTCAACAATTGAATATAATGAATTGTGTGTAATAGAATTTTTTTCTTCATTATTGAGCCTTTTTATGTAGAATTTTATAAGAATCCACTTACTTCCTTAGCTAGGGATGAGATTTTCAAGATTCTTCCTCAACACTAGAAATAGCTAATTCTGATTCTTCTTCTTGAGTAAGATTACAGCTATTTTTATCCTTATCAGAAATGTTAACAAAACTTCCCTCATTCTACTCATCTTCCTTATCTGTATGAGTCTGTTTTTCCTCCTCAGTTTTGGAAAAAAATCACATCAACAGAATCAAAAATTATTTCTATTTATTTATCAAAACACTTGTTTCCTCTTCCTCCTAAAGTATATCCAAGAAAAATTCTATCACCTCCTTGCTCAGACTTTCCCAGGTTTCCAACTTTCATATTTATAACACATAGACTCCCAAAACATAATATGTGTTTCAAACATGGAATTTTACTATAAAACATTTCATATTGAGTCATATCAAAACATTTCCTATAGGAAAATTAGTTTTGAATATACATAGTAGAACTCATTTCTTGCCTATGAAAGTAATGAGTGATACCATGTTTATGTAAAATAGTTCTCTACATTTCCACAAAACTTCTTCAATTCCTTTCAGAAAATCGATTTTTTTAAGGAGTATATAGTAATCTAAGATCATGAAAAACAATCCCTTATTTTCATGGGAAATTTCAAATTCCTCATTTTTTTATTCCTCACCATTGTTTGTTCTCAACCTCTTTTCTAAATATTCACATTCCTTATCAGCTTTCCACCTCAAAATTTTAAAAAATTCCAGACCATCTAACATATATTTCATATATATTTCAATAGTAATTAGTTTAAAGTCGTCAATGAAAGTTATGAAGTACTTATCTCTATTTGTTGTTTATTTTCTCATTGGCCCACAAATATCGATATGAATAAGTTCTAAGGGTTTTTTTAGAAAATATCAACTTTTTTATGCACTAATTTAATAATTTTTATTTTTAACAAATAGTGAAACACCAATATATACTTCTTGGCATATCAATAATACCACAGAAACTACCTCACATTGATAACTTGTTCATATTTCTAGGACACATGTGTTCTAGACTTTTATTCCACGACTGATTCTCTTCCACCATGCCCTAGTAATAAGAGTTTTTTATTTCACCAACATGAAATAAGTTTCCATTTATACATTGGCCTCTTGTGACTATTTACCATATTTCTCACTCTTTACAACAAAACAATATTTTCTAAAAAACTTTACCTTCATCAAAGTGTTTCCAAACACTTATAAAGTTGTGTTTTATCCCATAAACATTTAAATATTTCTTGGACCTCAAATTTTCTTTCTCAATAATGGTTGATCCAACACCTTTGATTCATCGAGATTCATTATTTACAAATTTAACCATTATTTATTTGAGTTATTCTACATTATTTAACAAAATTAAGTATGCGTTTATATTAGAAGAACACCCACTATCAATAATTCAAGGTGATTCTCCTTTTTAGCTTTCAGATCATTTTCTACAATAAGATCTTTTTATTTCCCATTTTATTTCTTCTTCTCTGGCTTTTAAGAATTGTTAAAAAAATCATTTTTATAGTAAAAAAACAATAAATCCATTAACATGATTTTCATTTTGTTCATATCTTTCAAAATTAGTTTCCCAAGGTTGGAACCTATTTCCAATTTTCACACCAACCTTCTTAGGTTTCTTCTGAACATCCTTATTGTACTTATTTCTTTGAGGAGATTACCTCCCCCTTGGACCATGTCTTTTGTAATTTGTGGAATAGTGGTAATGTTATTGATTTAACCAACACATATTTTATGTGTGACCATATCCACCAAAATACTAGTAGTACCCATAAAATGAGTATTTTCCTCTAAAACTTCTATAATAACTGGAGCTATGAACATGTTTCTCGGCAACCTTCTCATATTTATTATCAGAACATTTTTTCCCAAAAACGTTTCTATTTTCCATTAAAACATTCTTTTTGGTACTGATTTCTTTTTGAGCCTTATCAGGACTATAAGTATTAGAAACTTATTTAGACTCATGTTTTTTAGAAACTTCTGACTTGTAATCTTTATAATTCTTATAGAAATACATAACTTTCACAACATTATTATTAAACATTGAAGGTAACTTTTTATCCTTCGTATATATACCCTTTCCTAATCTTTAACCAACATCAGAGATAGACTTCTCCAAACTTATACTGCTTTTTTCAACATTATAATGTTTTTGTTTGAAAAATTCAACTCTTATTTTTTCCCTTCAACTTCACTTCCTAATGTTCATTGTGATTATTGTCTTTCTAAAGAGATTTATTCAAATCATGAATCTATTCAAAAACTTGAGTTTCTCATTTTCAAAATATTATTGATTGTTTTTTGAATATTTTTCACATTTCTGCTTCCTGATTTCTTTCTCAAGCCTCCCAATATTTCTTATAAATACTTTCAATCCTTCTTTTAGAAGATATTCTAATCATGTTTCCTCTTCTTTTTCAGAACTTCTTCTTCCAAATACTTCATTGTTAAATATTATAATAAATGTATTACCTCCAGTTTTTTTAAAATATTTTTTGTATCTAGATTCAATATCATCTTCTTCATCATATTTAGATAAAAACATTATTCCTTTGGATTTAAATAATTTTAAATCTTCACTTTTGGAATAATATTTACCCTTATAACATTGTTTCTTCCAAAAACATCTTGGCCTTTTTTTTATTTCATCACTCTCTTCGTCTTTATTTCTTTGAGTACAATTAGCCACAAATTTCCCCATGCCTCTACATTAAAAACACTTCAAGTGAAGTTTCCCTTTATACTTTTCTATACCTATTTTTACATTTTTATAAAATAAGGATAAAAAATCATCAATATTTTTATATACCTCACTTCTGGAGTCAGAGTTAGAAACATCTTATTCCTTAAGTAATGTATTTGACTTTTCATTCTTAGAGCCTTTAAAAGATATTTATATATCAGATTTATTTTTCACATAATAACATTCTCCCTTCTAATTTCATATGTAATCAGATTTCTATGAAAATATTCTAGAGATAACGTTTTTGGATCCCTATATTCTAATGAATAAACTTTTGTTTGAAATTGTTTTGGAATATTTCATAAAATCTTTTCAAAAACTATATAATCCTATAAATTTTCACCAAGACATATTATAGTACTAAAAATTTCATTACCCTAGTAAATAAGTACCCAAATAATTCATACTCACACATTTTAAGATCTTTATAATTCATCCTCTGTATTTGTAACTTTTCCTTTTTCACTTTTGTATTTCATTCATTAATGCTTTTTCTGTTTGTACCAAATACCTTCAGAAGTGGAAACACCTTTTACTCTTAAAAACTCACTTTTAGAAAGTCATGAGACTAAATAATTTTTTCTCTTACATAATTCAAAAGATTCTTCTTATCTAAAGGTGTGAGAAAAACATTATCATAAATAGGTGGAAATCCATCTTTTGTAGCTTCAAAAACATCATACCCAATATAAATAAGAAAAGGAAACATTCTATATTTCTAGATATGATAGTTCTTACAATAGAAGACTGGAATACCTTTACTATTATCAAAATTAAAATTCTTCAACAAATTCTCTTCAAAACTTCAACAAAAAATAAATAAATAGAACCTTCAGCTCTGATACCACTTGTAATTTCCCTGTCAAGATATTTGTGTTACTGAGAGTGGGAGGGATTGAATCAGTGATTTCTTTTTATATTTTGTATCCTTAATTATGAAATAAACATCACCTCTTGTTAAATATGTCTTTCCCTACTAAAAACAATTCAAACACACATCCATAAGAACATAAAAATTAATAAGTTTCACTTCTCAAAAAAAAGTATCTACGTCCTTGGTATGGTTTGGAAATGATCCAATACCACAAAATACACTAAAAACAATCCCTTTATGTGGAATAAATTAAGTAGGATATGCATTTATACTCATTTAGATCTTTTATCAATACAATAGTGCATATGCTTCATGTTTCATTAAATGATATACAATAATTTTTTTAACAAACACGTTACTGAACTTCTTGATCAACTTTCAAATAAATGATCTTTTAGATCAATTCATTACTGTCTGACCCACAATCTTGTAATAAATTATTCTTGACTTAGTAATGATACTCAGACCAATTTCTCAGTCGGATTCTAAAGTCTGATTTCAAAATATAGAAATATAACTCTATCAGAATATAGTTGAGACAATTCCTAACCACTTCTATCTTAGTTCAGAAAAACCAATATAATTTCTCAGTCAAATTCTGAAAACCCTAAATATGTTATTATCTCTTTTTCTTCATTTTTTTCATAAAACTATTCAACAAAACTCAATCTGGAAACTTCTTTTTTCTAGAATTGTGGAGATCATATTTCCTCTTTCTATAGTGATGAGTGTCCCAAAATAGACAATTTATTAACCATTTTTTATAGACATTCCAAAATGGTTTAATAGGGATTATGAAAATGATTTTCTACTTTACCAAATTTTCTGAGACTTCAATCTTCTATAAATATAGAATATTTCTTGAACTTTTTTAGTGCCTTTAATTTCTCTTCAATATCAAATCTCCCTTTGACTTATTCAATAATTCAAACTTCCTAAAAAATATCTAGTCTGAATATGATTCTCCATTCTGATATCCCAATATGATTTCATCATTACGAAGCTCTGTACCGCTTGTATAGATGAAGAAATAGGCAACTTCAACCTTATTATAAAACTTTAGTCTAATTCTAATTCGGATTTTCTATTATGATTTAGTCATTATGATGAGTCCATTTTGTCACTTCGAATTTCTTAACCCACATACAAATAAATCATAACTGAATACATCCCATTTTGTTTCTCTATACTATTTGGAAAACAAATCTACTCATTCCGGATTCTTCATTATTATAAAGACAACATATTATTCAATTAGATGACTCTTTACTCACATCTAAATAAAATCTTTTTAAGAAAAAATCAGAGTTATTATTTTAATTCTTGAAACACATATTAAAGAAATTATTCTTTCTCTTGAACCACACAAAAAGAAACCAAAATTTCATCTTGATGGGAAATGGTTGACTACATTGTTGATTGATCTCTGATCTGATTATGCATTGGTCTCAAAAACATCATTTCTTCTCTTTCCTTGTATTTGGTCTTAAAATATACAAATATGAATAATTATACATATTATTGATTAGTGTAACACTAAGATGGATGGACCATTTACTGAATCTTCATCTTCATCAACTTATCTGAATATGATACTAATGAACTTACAAAACTTAACTTATTTCTCTTTCTAATTACAAAAATCATCAACTTCTTTATATAAAAATTTAAATCTTTTGGATTTTGGTCTTTCCAAATACCTTAACCTTTGTTTTCTCTTATTACTATCAACCTTCTCATTAAAAAATTATGTGTCCAGTGATCTCACACCAATGGACTGAGTCTGATAATCTTCAGTTTCATAATCTTCCTTCATCTACTAACTTCTTCTTATATCATAACATCCTAAATACATTGAATATGTTAAAGATTAGTTTCATCATCTTATGACTTCATTAGGTTGTTTTATAACTTCTTATTTTTTTAAACAATATTCTCTCTTTCCAACCATCCTCAAAATTATTTTCCTGAATATGATTAGAAGCATCTTTTCTCCCCCTTTCCTTCATCAAGATAGCATCACAAGTTTTACAACTTACTTATGATTTGTGGAAAATACAAAATAGAAAAGCATCATCATATTTATATTGGATCCATGAAAAATTAAATCCTCATCCACATTATGATCAGAACCTCATTTTGGGCCTAGGGTGAGTTTGATAAACCTTTTTCTTCAAAAAAATTTATTCTAAATATGATAAACATTATTAAGCAATGTGAATATGAATTTATGAATATGATTGTGAGTTCGATCACTATAATTTTACAAATAAATGTGATTTTTATTATTTGACAACAAGTGAAAAAACATAGGTAAAATAAACTTTTTATAACATCAAAAAACCTTCTCCATCCAACTTGGTCCCAACATTCCATAGTTGGGCACATCATGTACTCCTCTTGGTTACATCATCCTTCTATATATACTTCTTTAGTACTCATATCTGGTCCCATGAGTAGGCTATACTAACTATTTATCTAAATGGGACATAATGTATGCCGTCATTTTGGAATGACATATATGATGAAAGGTTATTTGAGAAAGAAATGGATTTTAGAGGCTCTTACTTGGTGACAGTGATTTAGTGTGATCATTAGAGTATTACTCGGGTCAATTTTCCCATTTCTATCTCCAGGGTGTGGATCTCCCATATTCTTTATATAGGTAGAAGATTAAATCACACACATTACACGAGGTGTGGGTCCTATATCTATAGATTTAACTACCTTTTAATGATATCTAGTGGAAGGTATGTTCTCTATTGTATTAGCACTCCCTAAATTGTTCTGCACAGTGGTGAGGTGTGAGACCTCCATACTTATTTGTGATTGGATGCATGAGATGCATGGCTTGGGATAGTTCTCCATTTACTATGATATATATTTTTGAGAAGTAAGCCCTCTAATTATTATCTTATGAGGTTTCTTATAGTGTTAAGAATTAGTGATGCATTATTTGGATCTATTGGTAGACTCATCATTCATAAAAGGATTTGATGATATATAACCCATTTCTCTCTACGCTTGGGTTTCTTCTGACCATATTAGATATTGGGTTTCTTCACCCACTTTCCTTATGAGTTGAGATAACTATTTTTATTTATATGGATTAAGTCTTTTATATTGGTTCTCCCAATTTGGTAAGTATATTATCTCCCCAACATGGTATTTTATATCACGTGTTGTGTATTTTGTAGACAAAAGGAAGATTGGTAGGGACTATGGTGTACCTAGTTTCAGTGGAGCATAATGGTTCTTATTGGTGACAATATTTTATAAATGGAATTGGAGATTACAAGATGGGAACTCTTTAATTTTTAAACTTTTAGTTATTGTTAGGTTTTGACCACATTTTTTGTTAGGAATTATTTTCCCTCATAGTAACTTTTAAATTACATTGATTACATTAGAATATTATATTTTTTTACATACATGGTTTGTAATATAGATGTTATAGTCTTATATTATATCACTTCACTATTTCATGGAGTTGGATTTGTGTGTGTAAGGTAAATTAGGGTAAGTTGTCCCATTTCATTGATTTTACTTCTCTATTTTAGCAACCAGTATTGAGCCTATTAGAAGTGGAATTGGGGTTTCACCCTTAGCCTACTACCATTCCAGGAGGGGTTTTGATATGTTAGGACTTGACAAAGTGGTATCTGAGGTGGTATTTCACTTGGGTATGTATTTTTAGTTAGATATGTTGTGAAGAATGGTTTGGGAACATAGGTAAATGGTTTTATATTACCTTGAGTTTGAATCTTAGGTCATGGAACCTAGTTTCAGTTTTGTGGCCATCGTACCGAAGAACTAGTAATAAGACTACCAGCTTATCAAATTAGTATACCAAAACAACAGTTATAAATAAAATATTTCTTCATGAATCATATATTGTTTCTATCATTGTATTTTTTAGATACTTCTTGAGTTAGGACCCCAAATATTTCATCTAACAGTGGTATGTATTTTTATCTTTTAGGAAGTATCTATGATGAAAACCAACAATGAATATAATAAAGGGTTCTGGCGATGATTTATTCAGTGAGAACACTACATTTCAAGATCTTAATGACATAAATCATTGTATCGAGGCTCTAGTTCAATAGTTAGATCTTGAGGTGTCTTCAATATATAAGCATGAGCATCGTTTCTACCCATTGAACATTAAAAGGACCCACCCATAATGGGTCTTTTTGATGTCTCATGATAGATGTAGAATTCTTCATTCTAGAAATTCAGGATGAAAATGTCCATAGACTAAGTATTGTTATTGAGTTACTAGATGAAGAACCACCAAGATTCTATGGGTGAGATAGATCCTCAGGTATTAGAGATTTTGATGGAGTTTTTAGTTTGAGTTTTTCATTTAATGAAGATTACACTAGAGATGGTGGTCATGTTTACACACAATCTCATATGAGGAGTAGTGATGAGTTGGGGGGGTTTGGTTTCCCATGTTTATAATGTGGTAAAACTCTGTTGGTATGAGTTTGAAAACATATTCTATAATGTGTTTTATCCCCCTACCAGACCCCCATTTCTGCCACAAGATCTTCATAAAAAATTGTGGGCCATGGAGAGATTGTTGAGAAGGGATCCATGGGGAACTTGAGTTGGAAATGGACATCATGGATATTATATGTCTATAGAATCATGAAATGTTTAGTTTTTAGGGTCATAGAAATGGATCCATACTCATGATTGGACTTAGATTTGGGGATCTACAACAAAGAAATATCATGGTTGAAATAGTCAAGATAAAGGTTATTTAGCTAAAATTATTTGTATGAAGCTTATATGTCATTGGATCATGTTATTTTATTCCTTATATAAGTAAGTTCGTCTTTCTTGAGACTAACCAACCTGTCATGTTGTAGTGGAAGGACATAAATCTGATAATTCTAATCTCGAGACTCTAGAACGGAAGAGATATGCTTCCCCCACCAAGACATGTTCTCTTGTGACAATATTTAAAGCTATGTTGGTGAGTCAGTGTCACCAAAAATAGACAATGTTTAGGTGTGGTGGGTTATATTCATTTATTTGTATGTTTCAAGTCATTTTAAAGGGGTTAGGGTGTTGTTGTGAACATTTTTTCAGAAGCATTTTGAAAATGTAATTATAACTTCATGCAGTGAAATCATACTAGCATGAAGAATTAGAGTGATCTGGGTTATAAACAGCAACTTCCCTACTTTATCTAGATAATTTTATAGGACACTCCATTATTTCCACATACTATTTTTATGACGTAGATATTTCATTATAGCCTTTAGAATGACCCTTATGTCTAGAGTCCCATACTAAAGAAGTGTCAAATATTGCATGTTTCTTCTTGTAGTGTTACTTAACTCGATGAGGAGAGAGATTCAAATTTAATATTCTTATAGTTGTAGTGAGACCCTATGATGATTATATAGAGTTTTATAGCGGGGGATTGAATGTTTATTTTCTTGGAAAAATTAATATCAAGATGGGTAGGGTTTGATTTTATGATAGAGAATACAGTCTACCCTTATTTAGATGGATCATATGACCCTTGGAGTTGTAGATTCCATTAGAAGTGTTATTTCAGACCCATTATTTCTCCTTGGGTGGCTCTAGAGTTTTTCCTTAAAAAGGAGTACCAAATTTTATGCTTTGAGTTCTTTATCATCACTTGAATTAGGTAATGATCAAGATCATGTACCAATTTCCAAGGTTTAATTGTCGATTAAACCAATTGAATGGTGTGCATTGATTTTCAAGGATCAATCTTAGTTGTAGCTACCATTAGTTGGGGGTACACAAAGATGATTTTCCAAATATGGAATTACAATTTATTTATGGATAGTATTAGTTCCTGGTGATTCTTTTTGGTGTGACAAATTTCCTTGTTGCATTGATGGATATTATGTACTGTATCATCCAGATATACTTATAAAAATTCAAAGTTGTCTTTATAAATGAAATTATCATATAATCTAGATCATAGGAGGAGTATTCAGTGTATTTTAGGATAGCCTTAAACTAAATCTAGGAGAACCCACAATATGATAATATCTCAAAGTGTCTATTTTAGATTTGTGAGGATCACATTCAAGAGAATGTCTTCTCAGAATGTGATGTAGTTGTGGAACCAGAGAAATATATGGAATGATTTCTTGGAAACAACCCAAGATAATGTCAGTGGTGTAGTGTTTTATATGGTTTTGGGACAATATCAGAGGTTCATGGTTGATTCCCTTAATAGTAAATTCCATTTTCTCCAAATGGATGATCTATCAGACTAGTTGGCCTCATTACATCTGACCCTCATGGAGGGGAGGGGAGAAACTTATCTTCATTCAATGGTGGTAACTCAACTACTTTATCAATGTGTGTGAGTGGACCTATTGGGGGATATATATTATGGGTTTTTATTTGATTATATATCCCCATGAGATACAATATATATATTTTTTAAAGAGGTAAGAACGTCATCCTTTTCTAGGGATGGATGGTAATTTTGGTCATGTGTTATGATGAGGTGTTGAGGGAGTTTCATACCTATCCCTTGGTTTTACATCCAGGGGTGTAAAGTATGTAAAATTTTCTTTGGTTGCCTTTTTTGGGGTTTTAGATGAGGTGGATTATTTCCATGTTTTCTACTCATTATCTATAATGTCAGTAGGTAAACGATGGAATTAAGGATCCATATGTTTTTTCCAAACCACTTGAGTTTATTGAATGGTTTTGGGATGGAATATATAATTATTTTGTTTCAAGATATCCAAAAAAAAGATAGAGGTCATGAATATGTTTTTATTGTTTACATAATTACGATGTATGTATAATACATTTCCTTCCAAGTTCAGAGCTCAAATGAGTGTTGGAGGATTTTGTTCATACAATAGAACATTTGGCTTCATGGGGTCCCCACAATGTTCATCTTTGACCATGATGCTCAGTATATATCATGGTTTTGGGGAGAATAGAAGAGATATTTGTTGATCCAGTTACGGATATGAAAAATAATCCTCCCCTATAAATATAGCCAATATATGTTGACCATCCATGTTTTAGTAAAAAAATGATTTTGTGTTTAACTTTTTTAACTAGATATGTGTGGATCACATTCTATTTGTAGATATTGTTTTAATTAAATCTATCACCCCACTATCAGAAAGGAACCAGGAAAGTCACTATATGGTAGACCCTACAGGTCACCCTCCTACCAATTGAAGGTTGTAAATAACTCTCTTGTTGCGGCATAAATGGTGAAGATGTCATCAGAGAACGGTTTAGGAGATCTATGGGAGTTTGAGGATAGCTCAATGTCAATAGAAAACTTATGCAGACTGATTTTATAATTCATTAGAGTTTGATTAAGGAGACCATGTATTCTTTAGGGTCTCCCCATGAAAGGGATTTAAGATTTTTTAGATAGGGAGTAAGATTTTCCCCAAGGCTCTTCAGGTTGTATGAGTTTCTATGTGCGGTTGGGGAGGTTTTTATAATTTGGTCTTACCCACATAGTAAGACTAAGTTTGTGATGTATTTAGTGTATTAAAAATGTGTAGATAAATGATCAACATATAATTTGTTATCGAATATGAAGAGATTCAAATTGAGGATGGAATTACCTTCATGGAGTACTCAGTGGAAATTGAAGACTGAAAAGAGATGATACATATGGATAGAAAATTCCTCAGGATTGGGTGATTTAGAAATAGTGAAGCTTGTAGGAGAGATCTTGGGAGAGTGATAGAATGATGTGGTCTAATTTTCCCAACCTTTTTGAGTAGATTTTGTTTTCAATGGTAAAAATCCTTGAATGATGGTATAATGTAACGACCTGGGTTTCTTTTGATATTCCTTTGAATTTATTTATATATATCTTTGAAATTTAACATATATTAATCACTAATTTTGGGTGTCGTATGACCCCTAGATTAATATATAGAAAGTATTAATTTATATTAATGCATGCTGATATACCTTTTTGGTATTCATTTTTTTCTCTTTAATCAGGACCTCAGATTGAATATCTAAGACAGTGGTTGTTTCTAATTCATGGGGGTTAACCTAGGTATGATATAATGTTTTTTGGTTTTGGTATATTAGTTGGGGACTTCCATTGGGGCACATCTTAAGTGAATTAAGTAATTTAATTATTTAATTTATTTAAAATCCTAATCATAATCCCCTCTCTATTTAAACATTTGTATCATGAACCCCCATGGATATCTATATACCCCTAGGATATTATGGAGGATGAGAAGATAATTTTTGTAGCTACCCAACACTATAGATCCCAGAGCTAGTGTCTAATACCATTAAATTGGCATGATTACAAGGAATTAAATCATAAATGATTGAATATTTTAGTAGTCTTGGTAAACCAAATACCTATATAATTCTCATATTAAAAATAAATACACTAATTACAACATATTTTTTTATTTTAGGGATAATAACCTTAATCTATGTAGAATATCCTTGAATATATTTTATAGTACAGTTCTTGGATTCCTGGATAAAGGAAAGAAATAAGGGTGAGGTCAAAATTCTTTTTAAGGGTAAAGTATAGAAGAATAAATAATGAATCAATAAGTATTAATCAACATGGAAAGGTAAATAAAATAACACACATTCCATATAAGCAAAAAAATGATAATAAAGATACTAAAAAATATTTAAAGTTAAATAACTAAATAAATAGTCCATTTAAATAGATAGATAATGAAAAATCAATATGGAAAGGTAAGAAACTGAAACACATTCCATTTAATCAATAAAATTATATTGAAATGTATTCATAGATATATCAACAAAAAAGTCTCATGGATAAATAATAACTGATTCAAAATGAATGAAATGCTTAATTATTGGATTCCATGTTTCTTATGTATATGGTACCTTTACTGTCAAGACCATTCATAAGATTGTTTATAACATACTAGGTGAAAACCTCATCAGATTAGGCTATCCAACTGTCTCATCCCATGATAATATCAATGCATTGAGGTGATATGAATAATTAGGCCCCACTTGTATCATATAAGTCCAAATCATTCATTGTATATTTAATAATCGATTTAATTCATCGACAATGTGGCTTATCAAATATCCATTTTTAATATAGGATATAGATTTATCAATATTTCCGCAAATAATCAAATTAATTTCAAAGAAATCATTGTATGTAAAATGGTATTTAGTTTAGGAAATAGTAATATATATGATAAATGATATAGATAATTATGGTAAACTCAATGTTCAAGGATTGTAGGAAATTGAATATTTCAAGGGGATTACAATAATGAATCAAGGAGGTGAATTTCAATACCATCCTTGGAAAAATAAATCAAAAATGATCTAGGGAAAGGATAAGGATGGTTTCAATATGGAATATCCCAAGTGGAGTGAATTTAATGGGTTGTGTTAATTGATTAAAATAAAAACTTTAAAACTATATTTTAAAAATATTATTGAAGAAAATATCCTTTTTATTTTGAAAAACATTTTGAAAATTATTTTCATTAAAAATCACTTTTAAAAAAATTTTCTAAAAAATTATTATTTTAAACATTAAAATAAAGATTAAATGAAATGACAGAGGTTAAATCCATACATTTCATATGAGGTAAAAAGAACGTTCCCTTTTCAAAGTAAAAAGGTTAGAAAACTTCATTATTCTAAAATAGATAAAAGATTCATTTAAAAACATTGGTAAAAGACAAAAAAAATTAAAATATCTTTAATAAATAATTTTGGAAAGGTTAAAAACATTTTTGAAAACATTTTAATAAATCGTGATTTTTAGAAGAAAATGGGTTCTCTTAATAAAGAGAGAAATGAAGTCTGGTTTTCATAAAAACATGTTGAGTACCAATGAGTGAGAAAATGGTACTATTACATGAGAAAGGTCATGAATAATCATATGAGAATAAAATGAATGGTTTTATTGAAAAATGGTCATAAATTTTCCAGGAATGGAAATTCAAGTGTAAACGGACTTAAATAAAATGAGATGGTTAATTAAACAATTGAAAAGACCATAAGATTGAAGTGAGAATCAATCAATGAATAGATTTATGTGGATCAAATATAAAACCACATAGGGGAATTGGAAATGTATCAAAATATAGTCGATGTAATTAGAGACATAATAATCTAAAATTTACAACCAAGAGGAAGTTATATAACCCAATGAAAAAGAATTGGGTTATGAAATATTATTTCCACTGGGGTAAATTTTAACCCAAATCCTCTTAGATGAAATAATTCGAATTGAAACCCAAAATATCATGAAGAATGAATGAATCATAACATTATATGAAAAATTGGAATTATGTAAACCATATATATGAAATTAGTTTCACAAAAATAAAGTGATGGTTTTAATAGAAAGTTAACAATCATCAACTTATGTGATATTTCAAAGACAATCATCAAAAAAAATTTCAATGAGAATGATCTTTAAACATTCCAAAGTGTCCAATACCACTTATAAACATTTAAATCATAATAATAATGAGGAGTAACATAAAATTATAGTTAAAATATCATGATAATATGGATATTAATGATATAACATGTCTAATGGAAGTATTCACACCACATAAAAGTGAATTGGTGTATAATAACAAATAAGTCTCAATAGAATGTAAATTGAGACAAAATCTCTTACCTTGCATTTCCTTTTATGGTGAACATCATTTAAAATACTTTATAAGGGTTTTAAACATGTCACTAATTTATTACAGGGACATAATAATATCTATTATATCATATATTAACTTCATATAATATCATATAACTCATTTGTTAGTAATCATTTATTATATCCATTATTTCAGGTGTTCATTGACTAGTTTTTTTGTATGTTTTAACTTGTTATTTTTGTTCTTCATATGTTGATCGGGATTTAATAACCTCCAAAATTTAAACCATGACATAATTATCATATATAACCATTATATATATATAATAATCTATATTGTTTGGAGATAAGATATGAAATGCACCATTCATGAAGATTGTATGTCATATGTATGCATCAACGCTACTTTCATTTCATTATCATATTAAAATAATTAAAATAAAATTATAAATAAGTATATTATAATTCCATTTTCATATCTATTTCATATATGTTAAATAGGTTTATTAAAATATCCTTTATTCATTTTATGTACAGTGTGAATGACTCACATCGCTTTGAGGGAGCGGTAGGTCAAACTTCCACAAACGATGTTATTGTATTCCCAAAAAATGGAGTGCATAAAATATGTGTTATAAAATAATTAAAGAGGTATAAATACATTATAAATATCATATATAACATATATAAATTTATTTTTTGTCATAATTCCCAACCATGTGAGGTAGTAAATGACAACCAAACAATCATCATTTTGTTAGGCCGTAGTTCACCATACACATAAACTGTATCTTCGTTACACATTAAATGGAAGTGTGGGTAAGTGTAGATATAACCTATAGAATAAAAATATCTCAATATATTTATGATACTTCTGTTATTATATAATCATGGAATAAGAATAGTTGATGGGTGAAAATGTAAATTAAACTAAAGAGCTTGAGGAAAGATGATACCTCTTAATCTGGTAACTCCTTTTGGTTTGATCCAAAGGGATTTCATGGATGGATTTTTGAAAAATTTGAGTCTTCTAGGTTGAGGGAAAATATTTTTAGTATCTATTTGGAAAGATATTGGTCAATAAAAAGTGTCTTGGGAGGTGTGAGGAAGTGGGATGATAGGAGGCCTTTTATAGTGTATGAGGAGTGGCAATCTTGTAAATTTTAGAAAATGGAATTCCACTAATGATGGTTCCTTTGAAAGTGAATACAATAATAGTAAACATTATATAAAAGGGATTATAGGGTCTAAATATTTCCATCTAGGGTAATTTTTTCAGGTTTCTAGGTCATTTTCTCTCTTAAATTTAAGGTTTAGTCCTTTGTTAAGATAATTTTTCTCTTAATCGATGTAATTGATTTTAATTACTCTCAGAAATATTTATGGTCAAAAACTAAGTTGAACTTATAATAAATTATAAAATTTTCTTATTCCAAATATGGAATACATTTTTTAAAATTTCAAACATAGAAGTAGTGGAAATTAATTTGAATTTATTCCCACAGACGAGATGACAACGTGGGTTTTTAAAGTAAAAACATTGAAAAGTTAACTATGTTTTTATATTGAATTTCAATGTAAAATTGTTTTCAATAAACTAAATCGGATTAATTGATAAAATATTTATCTAGTTAAACTATTAAACCAATTTCAAATATTATTTAACCTTATAAATAAATTATATAAAAAAGAAGTTCTGAATTAAGATTCAATATTTTTAATTATTTATTAAAAAATGAAACGTCACAGAAAAATAAAAAAATTCACCCTAACATATTTTTTATGTTTATATTTAATATTTAATATTTATTTTTACCTATAGTATTTATCAAATTTCTAAAAATTGAATTTAATATAGGTTCTACATTAAAAGGCTGTAAAAGTGCCTTAATAAAAATATAGGTTTTAAGGTGTAATATTGGGTTTGTTCTTTTCTTATATCTAGAAAATATATCAGATAAATGTAAAAAATTTATTATTGAATATATGAAATATATATTTTATTAATATTATTTAAAAACGTTAATTTTTTTAATGATTTATGATAAAACATCATTTTGAGCATAATAATAGTTTTCTACAAAAATATTCCCTTTATATTCAATTGGTTCTTATATTCATTTCTAAATAATTTTTAATTAAAGAATTAGTTTTATATTTGTTTAAACCATATGTTTTCATAATTTAGTCCATAATATTCCTAATGGATATTTTATAATTTATTATATTAAATATTAAAATTTAAATAATATATTATCGTTTGGAAAAACACAGTCTTGTGTGTAACATAATCCATTGAAAAAACTCATTTTTGTATTTGATGTATGATAACCTAGTTTCATGTTCATTTAAAGCTATAAAATATATTAAATTTATTTAAAATATTAAATATATTATAAATTCTCATGATATTATATTCTCTTTTATTCTTGGTGTTGCAAGTCCTACATGTTATCAAATACAATGTTCCTAATTTAGATTTATGGGTCATTACATTCTCCCCACCATAATTAAATTGCATCCCTACAATTTAAACTCAATCATGGTGATATATTTTTAAAAAAATTCTTAATTTTTAAATCCCACATAATGATAAGGGTTCGTAATAAATACTACAGAAAAGAGATAATTGGATGTACATAGGTCACATGTAATAACATATAACTAGGTCTCTAAGTAGGAGAAAATTAGTGGAAAGTAGATATACGTACTTGGGGGAATATATATATATATATATTGGGAGTGATTGAGGTCATTTATCATAAAAAAATTAGTGATTAATATAAATTATAGTTCCTTATAGAAATAGATCTATAAGGATTTAGAATACCATCAGTTCAAAAAATATGGTATTAGGATATAAAATATTAAGATACATTTCCTAATTTTGAGGAATTATTTTATAGCCTAAGAATATAATGAAATTTATATACATGATACGTTTTAATTTCATATGAACAATTCCTTCTTTTGGTTATGCTTTGATCAAATTTTAATTCATCCATTAATTCACAAAATGGATATCTAAAAAATAACTTTGATTCTTAAAGCACTAAAATAAAAATTTAATGGATTGTAAGTCCCATAAAAAAGTGAAAAGTTTTTATATATGTCTATAACTACTTTCCAAAGACAATATTTTTAACACATTAGTCTCTAATCCTAAAATTTTACACTACTAGTTCATCATTAATTTTTTTATTAAATTTTTCGACTAGAAACAGTAACATTTTAACCAGAACATTACATAGGTCAATGGTTAGTGATAAAACCTTATCATCCTTCTGTAATGGGTTCATGACCAATGGTCTTACCAATATTTATTGGTTTTCACATAATATATAATTTTTCTTTTTCTAAAAACATATAATTTCCAAAAAAAAATATGATTTACATCCTTCAAATAATGTTAATCACTAAATATCATTCTAACTATGGTTTTCAATACAACCTCAATACATAAATACATAATTTGTTTTATTAAAACATAGGTCTTTACATGGTATATGGTTTATAATATTTCATTCCTTATTTTTTTCTATTCAAATCATTTATAATGGTTTTTAAATAAAATGTCAATTAACCAAATCATTTCCCTGGGGAGTGTGAAACTAGTTATGCAGTAAGGCCCATTGTTGTGTACCAGGTTACACCAAGTCAGGCCCAACACACCATCTCAAAGTTGTTACTCATAGGTACATTTGTTCCAGAACCACATTCACTTTTAGTATCCATATAATGATGTATTTTTAGGAATACCCACATAATATCTACTTTACCAAAATTTTAGGGTTTTCTTCAACAATTATCCTCAAATTCTACCTTAGGGTTATATTATCTAATATATATATTCCTAAATATAATTCACAAGGTTGATATTAAATTTCCTTTAATACCTACTATAGCAACCCAACCCCTAAGATCTTGGATCTCGTTTCTACTACCATTATATTGTCATGATTACAATGAATAAAATCATTAAGGACCAAATATTTATTAGTCTTGGTAAAGAAAATGTATACATAAGTCTCATATTATAATTAAATACACTAATTACACCACAATTTTTTTATATCTTGGATAATAACTTTACTTCATTTAGAGTATCCTTTAATATCTTTCTTAGTACACTTCCAAGATTCCTAGGTAAAGGAAAAAATAAGTTTGAGCTCAAATTCTCGGTAAGGGTAAAGTATAGTGGAATAAATAATGAATGAATAGTGATAAATCAACATGTCAAGGTAAATAAATGAACACACAATCTATCTAATTAACAAACTAATATAGAACTGAATAAAAAATATGGAAATTTAAATAACTGAATACACATTCCATTAAAATAACTACATAAGGAAAAATCAATATGGAATGGTATGAAACTAAAACACAATAAATTTAATCAACAAATTGAGAATGAAATGTGTCCATAGATATTTCGATGCAAAATCTCATGGATGAATAATAATAGAGTACATGGTACCTTTACCATCGAGGCCTTTCACAAGATGGTTTATAACATACTGGGTGAACAACCCATTAGCCTAGGTTACCCACTAACTCATCCCATGAGACTAATAATGCATCAAAGGAATATTTATAACTAGGCCCCACCCATTTTATACTTGTCAAGATCATTCCTCATATATTGAATAATTTATTTAATTCATGAGAAATGTGCCTCATCAAATATCTATATTTAATATAATATGCCAATTTATCAATATTTCTCAAAATAATAAAATAACTATCAAAATAGACATCATCTGACAAATAGTATATAGTTTTGGAAATAGTAATATCAATAATAAATGATATGGATAATTAAGGGAAATTCAATGTTCAATGATCATAGTAAATTTAATATTTCAAGGGGATTATAAAAAAGATTCAAGGAGGTGAACTTCAATACAATCCTTGGAAAAATCAATCGAAAAATATCAAGAGGAATTACAAGGATAGTACCAATATGATATATCATAAGAGGAGTAAATGAGAAGGTTTATTGTCGCTGATGAATATAAATACTATAAAATTATCTTTTAAAAACATTTTTGAGGAAAATATCTTCTTATTTTTAAAAACATTTTGAAAATACTTTTCTTTGAAAACACATTTAAAAACATTTTCTATAAAAATTACCCTTTTAAACTTTCAGAGGAATATTTAAAGAAATTGTGGCAGGTAAATCCATACATATCGTACAAGGTAAAAACATTCCTTTTACTGGGTAAAATGGTTAAAAAGGTTATTTGTTCAGAAAGGGACAAAAAATTTCCTTTAAAAAATTGGTAAAATACAAAAATGGTAAAAATGTATTTAATAAATAACATTGGAAAGGTTAAAAACATTTTTGAAACCATTTTAATAAAACACGGTTTTTAGAAGAAAGTAAGTTCTCTGACTAAAGAGAGATATTATATTTGGTTATCATAAAAACATTTTCTAAAATATTTTGAGTACCAATGAGTGCAAAATGGTATTATTACTTGGTAAAGGTCATTAATAATTATAAGAGAAGAAAATGAGAGGGCTTATTTAATAAAGGTTATATTTTGTCCTCTAATGTAAATTCAATTATAAAAATCTTAAATAAAATGAAATTGTGAATTATACCCTTAAAAAGACCTTAACGTTGAATTTAGAATCAATCAACGAATAAATTTATCTGTATCAACTATAAATCCACATAGGGGAAGTGGAAATACATAAAAATACATTTGAATTCATTATACTCATAATCATAGAATACTAATGACAATGAGGAAGTAATATAAACCAATGAAAAGGAATTGGGTTATGAAAATTCATTTCCACTAGGGTGACTTTTAACATAAATACCCTTATATGAAATAAATAAAATTGAAACTCAAAATATCATGAATAATTAATTAATCATGATATTATATAAAAAAATTTAAATATCTACACTATATATTATAAATTATTTGCACAAAAATAAATTGATGGTTTCAATAAATTGTTAACAATCATAAAATTATGTGATATTTCAAAGATAATCATTAAAAATGTTCTTAAGGAGAATAATCTTTAAACATTTCAAGGTGTCCAATACCACTTTGAAACATTTGAATCACAATTATAATAAAGGAATGAAATTAAATAAAACTTATAATATCATGATAATAATGATATTCATGATATAACTTGTCAAAAATAATTATATACACCATATAAAAGTGAATTGGTGCATAATAACAAATAATTCTTAATTGAATCTAAATTGAGATTAAATCCCTTATCTTGCATTTCCTTTTGGGGTTGACATCCTTTAACCTATGGTATAATAGTTTTAAATATGTCACTAATTTATTCCTGAACCACAATAATATCTATGATATCATATATTAACTTCATATAATATCATATTACCTATTTGTTAACAATATTTTATTATTTCCACAATTTCAGGAGTTAATTGCCTAGTTTTTAGGTATGTCTAAATATTTTATTTTGGTTAATATTATTTTGATCATGATTTAATCATCTAAAGAATATAAACCATGACTTAATTATCATATATAATTAGTATATATTTATTTATAATAATCTATAAAGTTTTTATATAATAAATTAAATGCACTATTCATGGAGACGGTAGGACATACCTATGCATGAACGATACATTCATTTCTTTATCATATTAAAAAAATTGGAAATAAAATAATATAGATGTTTATTATAATTAAATTATCATATCTATGTCATATATGTTACATATTTTTATTTAAACAATCCTTTTTTAAATTCCATGTATAGTGTGAAAAAATCATATCGGTTTGAGGGGGCGGTAGTCCACACTTCCACAAATGATGTCATTATATTCCCACAAAATAGAGTTCATAAAGATATATCATATAAAATAATTAAATAATTATAAATAAATTATAAATATAATATATTCCATATATAAATATATTTCTCATCATTATTCCCAACCATGAGAGGTGGTAATGGAAAAAACGAACAATCATCATTTAATGAGATGATAGTTCGTCGTACACATAAATTGTATTTCTGTTACCCCTTAAGTGGAATTCTGTGCAAGTATAGGTAGAAAAAATTATAATAAAAATATATATTTATATTTATGATGCTTTTTTTTATATAATCATGTAATAAGAATATTTTATGGGGTGTAGAATAGATATAAAACTGAAGAGCTTGAGGAAAGATGTTACCTCTTAAATGGGTAAATCATTTTGGTTTGAACCAATGGGATTCCATGGATTGATTTATAAAAAAGGTGTCAATTATAGGCTTAGTTTAAGGACTTTTAGGAGCTATTTGTTCATATCTTTGTTGATCTAACATTTCATGATAGGTTTTACAAAGTGGAAGGAGAGGAGGCCTTTTATAGTGGATGAGGAGTGCCACTCTTGTAAATTTTATAAAAGGGAATTCCACCATCATTTTTTCAATTGAAATTTTCTCTAATAATGTTCCAAATTCGTTAAAATAGAGAATAGGCTAGAAATATTTCCATCCAATGGAATTTTGACAAGTTTCTAGTTCATTTTGGCCCTTACATTTAAGGTTTAGTCATTTTTTAAGCTAATTTTTCTCTTAATCACTGTAATTAATTTTAATTAATTTCACTAATAATTCTGGTAAAAAACTAAGTTGACAATATTATAAAAAATAAATTTTTATGATTCAAAATATGAAAACAATTTTTCCAAATTTAAAACATGGATGTGGAAAAAAATTAATTTAAATTTAATCTAGTAGATGTGACGAAATTATCGATTATTAAAGTAAAAACATTCAAATGATTGATAAGTTTTTATATTCAATTTCAACGTGAAATTTATTACAATGACATAAATTTTATTAATTAATAAAAATGATCTAATTAAACTTTATAACCAATTTAAATTATTATTTAACCTTATTAATAATTTCTATGAAAAGGCATTTTTGAATTAAAATTTAGTATTTTTCATTTTTCATTAAAAAATGAAAACTCAAAAAAATTCCAAAAATTCACTATAGACTAATTTTAATGTTTATATTTAAAATATTAGGTTTATTTTAAAATATAATATTTATAAATTTTCAAAAAATTGTATTTAAAATATGTTATCCATTAAAAGGTGGGAAAAGTGCCTTAATAAAAATATAGGTTTTTATTTGTAATATTGGGTTTGTTCTTATCTTATGACTATTGAATCCATTGGATAAATATCAGAAATATTTTATTGAATATATTACATATATATTTAATTAATATAATTCAGTAATTGTATATAATTTAATTTATTCGGATAAAAAATCTTTTTTAGCATAAGAATAATTTTCTATAAAAATATTCTTTTATATTCAATTAGTTCCTACATTTATTTCTAATTAAATTTTAACCAATGAAATAGTTTTATATTTTTGTAAACAATATATTATCATTATTTAGTTAATAATATTCATAATTGTTAGTTTATATCTTATTATATTAAATAATAATATTTTAATAGTATGTTATTATTCAAAAAAACTTAGTCTTGCGTGTAACGCAAGACACTGAAGAACCTCATCATTGTGTTCTACATACACTAACTCAATGTCACATGCATTTAATGATATAAAATATATTTAATTTATTTAAAATATAAAATATATTATAAATTCTAAAGATATTATATTACCTTATGTGCATAGTGTTGCGTGTCATACACGCTATCTAATACAATGTTTCTATGTTAATGTTTCTGGGAATTACAAGATTTATTAGAATTGATAATATGGGAAGATGGATCGTAAATATGAGATCATGGACATTCATGAAAAAAAATACAAACAACAATAGTATCATCACTTTCATTAATAGAATATGTATTATTTTAAATCGATCAAACCATTCTTGAGGTAGGAAACATTATTTTATGGATTTAGACACGTGATTAATTTTTTAAGAATTGATATAATATCTGGTTATTTATTATGTGATTTTCATACTTTTAATGAGAATATATTTGATTAATATCCTTTATCATTTTTATTCTTTTTTATTTTTCCTATATTTCACCCATAGTTTTTACAAATTTATGGTTATTGGCCATGATCACATTAGAAAGTGATTATCATACTTGGTTTTTGTGATTTTTCCACCACTGTTCTTAAAGATATTCCTCATTGGTCCAATATATTGTAAATTGACATTTCCTACCAGATTTGATCACAATCAAAATCCTAGATTCTGGGAAGATGTGTAAACGTCTAATAGATTGTTGTTTTGTGGATAGATTAAGGAAGATTTTAGATTGCATGTGATAACTTCAAGGATAAGAACCCCAAGAGATCGTGGATGGAGTTAAGTATTTACTATATTGTAATAGATAATCCAATTTCTAGAAACATGAGGGTATAAATAGACAAACAAAGACCCTCCACCTTGGATTCAGCCATTGCATGTGAGACAAATAAAATTGGTTTTGGTGAAAATGTTACCGCTGACATCCTCATAATTGAAGACATCACATTATATGAAATCAATGACTAAAATATGTATATCTTAGATAAGAACACATTTTTTAGTCTGATTTTATATGAAGACTAAAGTTTTGGTTGATTTAAATATCATAGACCATGTAGTTGTGTCCACATGCCATGTGATCCCACTTAGAAATCCAATCCATGTGATTATAGTACATTCCTTAACCCCTATGTTGTCTGATATGTGTGTAACTTGAGGTACACACCATGAATATTTACATGGATAACCATGCCATTTATTGTGTGTACATTCCCATGACCCTAAAAATATACATGTTATGTCACCCAATGTACATGCTATGTAGTATACCTTGACTTCCTGATAAGTTTCTAGTAAAAGTGATTCCTAGGTCTCTAAGTGTATTTACACACCATGTGACCCTACTTACATGTTATGTAATTTAATTTTACTCTCTAAGTGCAGTGAGGTGACATGAATTGGGTTTGGAATTATGACACACACTGTGTTCCCTAATATGACATGTCGTTTACTCTCATTTGGTAACTCTACCTAACATATCCCCCATTATCAGGAATTGGATTTGGGTCTGCAAGTAGCCTATAATGAGAAGTTTTACAAATAACATGTGATGGAATAAATATTTTCAGTATCATACATATGGCATGAGGTGATACAATAGGTGTTATTCATTTAGTGATTATTTTCTAATGAAAGTGATTAGGTGTGATCATCAGGATGATACCAAGATTATTACTCCTCGTTGTCTCTCTCTATTATGGGTCCCCATATTATATTTAGAGGTAGAGGAAAATCCCCTTATATTATAGAGAAAACAGATCCTATATTTATGGATTGGACTTCCTATCATTAAGATATGGGGGGTGGTAGGGTCCTTTATTGGAGTTTTCTCCTTCAGTTGTGCTATATATTGATGAGGTGTGGGACTTCCAAAATCATTCTAGAGAGTTCATTTTATATTCATGGAAAGGGTATAGTGCTCCATAGGCTATGATACACAGTATAAGTATTGGTCCCTCTATATTTTATCCTATGCTGTTGTGTGGGGTGTTTGGGCTCAATGATGCCATCCTTATAAATTCAATAAGACACTTCAATATTATCTAGATGGAATAATAGTGATCCCATTTCTCTCTTTTCTAGGATTATTCTAAGAATTTCTATTCTTAGGTTTCTTCTCCCTCATTCATTTTGGGTTAATTTGGATACTAATATTTTTAGTGATTACATATTGGTTTTTGAGTCATCCTATTGAGTATGATTCTACTCACAACTAAATGGGTTTTTCCCTCTCAAGTTGCATCTTATAAATATAAATTTTATATCAGTTTTGACCTTAGTAGAACTAATTTTAGTGGAAAATTTTGGTTCTTGGTGATGAATGTTTTTGATGGTCAACCTAGGATATTATGAGGTGGCCTCTCTTAGGTTTCCATTTTTCAGTTGTCGTTTGGTTTTGACTTCATTTCTAGATCGTCTTGTATTTTTTCACTTTTTATCATTAAAAATATATTATTTTACATTTTTGTATTTAATATAGTCTTTTTCATTCATTTTTTAAAATCAATATGTTCTAGTCTATTATTATATCATCTTACTATTCAAAATATCTTGTAATGTGCATATTTATAGGTAATCTTGCCTAAGGCCTCCCAATTCAGTTGTATTCCTACTTAGTGGTAGTCGTTAAACCCTAGTCTATTATAGGTGGGAAATTGGTGTCACCCTATGCTTAATTATAGCCCAATATGGGTCCCAATGGGACTTTTCATGATAACAACTCTGGCTAAAAAGGAGATCTCAAGCATTATTATATGAGACTTCTGAATCCAATGGTTAAGGATAGATAAAATATTTCTCAAATTTATCAATTTAAAACTGGTAGTAAGGTAAAGTAGGACTCACACTCAAGGTTGAGAACCTTAAGTAGCTTCCATCAATAACCGAGACTTTTATCTTTCACAATATCCACTAGTAAGACAGGAATACTCAGTGGAAGTTGACTGAATATAGTATAGATTTGAGAAAAAAATCATAACTGAGCATCTAGGTTTCTCGATGGTGTGATGTACCATTATCCTAGTCTTAACTCTAATTCATGTATTATTTTAAATTATACAATCCCATGTGATTCTTTCCTCTCACATGGTAAATGAATGGAAGTTTCATATTCAAATTATTCCTATTGTTGTGAGAATCAACAAATCTCCTAGGTTGTGATGAATGATGAGGATTTAAATAATTAACATGTCCCATCTCTATTGATATATTTAATTTTTTTATTTTATTTCCATTGAAATTGAAATATTTTATTTCATTAATAGAATTTATTGGATTGTGGAATTCAAATAATATATTGATTTCTGCACCAAAAAATTAACATTTTGATCCCTAGTTGGTGATGATCAATTATTCAAAGTGGATTGCATTTGAATGCTGGAAAAGAATGCTCTTTAATGTTTGTATAAGGAAACATATCATTTCATCTAGTAGTGATGAATTTGGGTGTTATCAAAGAAAATTTAAAAAAGAGACTTCCAATTATAATACAATGATACCCAGATGTATTTCAGCATAATTAATTTGTGTTACCACATAAATTGGAAATATATTATTTTATCAATCTACTTATAGTATGGAATTCAATTTTTATTTCATAATATATTATATAACCCTTATAAATATTATAAATAAAAGTTATATGGTTTTCTTTGAATATATAATTTTTATCATAAATTAAATCAATTTGAGATAAAAAAATTAGTACCCTCTCCAAAGAATCGAGAAAATTTTTGATCAATTTATAGATGTTGAATGCTTCCCAAAAAATTGATCTTTGACTTGGGTATCATCTACATTGAGTTCATAGTAGGGTTATTCTGAATATATCCACTTGAAGATATTATTGTCACTATAAAAACGTAGTCATTCCCTTCAGAACATTAAAATTCTTATATAGTTTTCATGGCCATAATAATTCCTATATTTCATAAGTACATCAACACATTTATCATTTTATTTTTTGATGTTATATTTTTTTACACTTGAAATATAAATGAAATTTGGAATCACATAGAGATTGTATTGCGTATATCGTGTGAGATCCAAAATTATGCTAAATTCCCTTTTTTTTACTTCTAGATTGAATAGGTTTGTTTCCATAATCATTTATGTTATAAAATTGGAAAAATAGTTTATCTAAAAATGATTAATATAGTCATTTAATTGAAACCTTGTATGAATTTCCATGAGATATTGATATTTATATGATCTTTAGGATATTAACTTCTTTTTGTAGTAAATTTCATGACTCATTTCTCTAATGACTACTCTAATATGAAAAGTTATTCTACTTAATAAAAATGAGTATTTCTTGAAATTCTGTGTATAGACTAGGGATCGGTTCACTACTACACTTATCCTATTAATTATGGAACTAGAAAAAGAATATAGGGAATGTTGTGGTGTTTTTGGAACTAGAATGGTTTTCATTTGATTTAAGGTAGACCATGAAAAATATTATGGCTCAAGAGAGAAAATTATTCCAGAAAAGAAATATCAGAAACTTGACCAGGTATTTTTTGCAGTGTTCCACACACTAAAATCATGGTTTCACTACATATTTTTTGAAATGTTTTTATTTTTTAAAGATCATAAAATCATGAATCAAATATTTTATCAAATTTATTTGAACCTAAAAAAGTTATTATATATTTTATATCACCTGAAGATTGAACTAGACTTGTTTTATACATAAGGAAATTGAATTTAGAGGCTGATTCTTTGAGATTGAAATCATAAATTGAGGTGGCCAGAGAATCTCCCAATCCATGTAATCTTCTAGTATAAATTTTTTACATGCATTTGGAATTTCAGGAAACGAATAATGATGTAGTATTGTTTTACATTTATCTTTTCCTTGATTTTATGAGCCTTTTCATGGGGGATTAATAATCAGATGATGTCTGAATTTTCATGAAGTTAGAACTCAATGGTGTGGAGGTGATTGAGATTTTTAAATTGGATAAAAATTATGTGTTTCAATTTTCTAATAAATCCATAGTTCCTTGGTAAGCTTTCCCATTAGAATGAAATATTTTCCATAATGTTTTCATTTTATCCTTTTTGATGAGTTACCAGCCTTACCCAAGATATGGGATATACTAGGACCACGTAACCACTAAATTAGATTCTATATTTATTCGTGAATTGATTTATTTTCTAAATATATAAGAAAATAATATTTTGATATAGATGAAATAATTTTTCACAAGTATTTTTTTAATATATTCCAATTCAATAGGAAACATGGGATTTGGAGAAGTTCAACTTGGATTAATTTCTTGAACTATTCTATGTAAATGATGAAATATAACTTCCTAGAGAAAAAATACCATTGCTATGGAGTATGTGACATAACCGGTTTGTGTAATTTCTCTATATTTTTATATATATTAATGTTACATAATTTTTGGGTTCAAAATAAAATGATTCTATGTTTTTTTTATATGTTTTTATAATGTATAGGTTTTTCACAATGTTGGTGAAAATTGTGTAGTGTTTTCTTCATAACCATGAAAGAACTAGAGGGGTATTCTAGGTTGAAACATGTTTTGCCCAAACATTGGGGAAACCTTAAAACATGGAATATTTTATTAATATAGTGATATTCCTAGTTTTTAGGATATTTTTAAAAACATTATATCCAAAAAAATGTGAAGGTAAAATTTAAATCTAAAAAATGATTTTTTTTACCCGTATACACCCTCAAAAACCTCATTCCACCTATCTTATCCAAGTATCGTGAACCATGAACCTTACCTAGGAGTTACTGTACATATTATCCATTCTAGTTATTTATTAAAATATATAATAGAGTGTTAAATCCTTGAGCTACAATTTAATTGTCATACATTTCCTCTTTCTCATTGATTCTCTCATTTTCTCAGAATAGGAGCACTCAACCTGGGATTTATTTCTCATATCATTTCTTTATTGAATGATTTCATAAATCATATTTGGAATCTATTTAGGAAATTAAAATGGTATCCCAAATCTACAAAATCATGGTGTGGTTCTTTATGTTGAATGTATTGAAGGTAGTTTTCCTTCATCTTTATCAACATTTTCCCAGAAAATGAAGCTACATTTTTTTTAATAATATTCCTTTTTTTGTTGGAATAATCATATTCAATCCCTTTTTTACATACGTATTGTATTTTGGGTATCAAAATATTGTATTTTTTGACACTAATATGGTTTTTGATAAAATTACTAAATGATTTTTTTTTTAAATTAAGGTTCTAAATATAAGAACATGGTGTGTACATAGTAGGGTTTAGGTTCATATGTGTATAGAAAGGTAGATGAGGGTTAATAATGGTCATATATCCAATATATTATCGCATTGGATTATTATACTAGTTAAGGAAATATTATTAAAGGTATTGATATAGCTTGTGAGATGTATTTTTCAATATGGTCCTTTTATAATTGGTTTCATTGATTTCTGTAATGCATGTTTTTCTAGGTTCTTACTGTGGAATTTTTTTTTCAAGTTATTTCACTACCATATGATATATACAAACATATATATTGATCACTAGTTTTCATCATTATTCTTGTCTTATATGTTAAATAAAACATGTAGTAACATGTATCTTATTTTAGTGGAATTTGTAGCATATATCAATGTTTTTTCTAATTGGATGTATAATCACTACCTAAATATATACTTTAGTGTTTATTAATATACTACATATCAATATATTTTTAGGGGAAGTTATCTTATTTTTTTATTGGATCTTAATGATGTTTTTTTCATTGATGTCTAGAGATAGAGCTTCAGATGACATTTAACTCTTTGAGTCTAGAGTGGTTCTATATTTGTTTTTTAAGACTTTTTATCGTATTTCTTAGGTAAATTGTGTTTTCTATATCTATAGATTATTTTATTTTTTTAACATCTGAGGTTACTATTATGAACATTGGTTATAATTTTTTAGTAAACACTATTATTGTAAAATTGTTTATATAGCTTTTTGTTCTTATGATCTTAATAAAGGTTATTTGTTTAATGAAAAATAATCACCCATGGTTTAGTAAATACCTTGACCATTATTTTCATCCATTATTTTCCTAGTGATGAAACATAAGGTTATTGTAATTTAAATCCATCCTAAGATAATGGGGTGTCGGGGTATTACCTGAAAACTAGGAAACATATATTTATCACAATAGATTAATTTATGAAAACCTAAACCTCCACACCTAGTTCTAGTGATAAAAACAAATCCTTTAAATTTTATATTTCATCAATATTAATTCCATCCAAATATAAATAATAAATAACTAAAATATCAATAAAAAATATAGTTATAAAAATACCCAAAACCTTTTAGCTTTAAAGTTTTAGAGTCTTAGGAAAAACCATTAATAAATGAAAATTATATCTTGTTCATACAGTAGATATTTTTTAGTTTATAACATGAAAATGTTAATTACCAATACATCTTCAACACACATAATAATAATATCCACACATGATTCCCTTCTATAAATATATTATATAGAAACATTCTTAATAAGCCGTTGAAATTGAGACATAAGTAGGGTAAACTGATATTCTTAGTAACGATAAACATATGTGTTAATAATCAAAGATCATATTTGATCATAATAAGATCATATAGTTAAGAGAACATAACAAAGGTAAAAAAAATAAAAATCAAATCATACCCAAAAAACATATATCATATAAAATGATTCATAGAATGAATCGTGGAATTTGACATGAGTGAAAGGAGAGTGAAAGAATGAGTAAATAAACATGATCCATAACATTTATGTGTTGTGTTGTTTTAGTTGAAGAATTAAACAGAATGATCTCATATGCAATCATAAAATCAAATTAATAATCACTAAGGTGACATGGTAATTCATTTTCATATAATCCTATAAAACACCCTAATAATGAGACAAACAACGTTTTTAATTCTAATGCAATATAGTATTATAATCAGCTAATCTGATAATTTTAAAATCATCACCAGAGTAATTTATATAATTTTAACTCTGTAATCATTAACTAAAGAATTTTTTGGATATATCATACACACCCATCATCATTATAAATTTAAATAGACTATAAAATAAATAAAATACATTGGTTTTTGTACATTCATCACAAAACTCAAAAAAAACAATCATAACTCCTTCATAGCAAAATTATCCATTGGTAAGGTAACATATTTCAGGCTAATATTCTTAAATCATCATTATAAGACATTCATAGAAATAAGTTGGATGATATAATTATAATATATACCAAGTGTACCATTAAAATCATTAAAAGATAAATACATATATGGAAAAACCATTTATAAAAGTGTTATAAATTGATTTAAAAAAAAGAAATATCATTTTATTTCGAAAACTTTTGAAAATAGTTTTTTTAAAATAAAAAAATTATATTTTTAAAAAATAATATGAATGTGGTAGTAAATATAGTTAATATTTAATATATATTAAAATAAGATAATGTGGTCAATTATTAAATGTTAAAAATATTATTCTATGCATAATTTTATAAATAGAGTCAAAATAAACTATGTGAAAAATATGAAAATGATTACTTTTCAAACTATTGTAAATAAATTAAATAAAATTTGAAAATTTCCTTAAATAATCATTAAAGTATTGAAAATATCCTTCTTTAAATAATATAATTAAATTCATATAGAAGTGAATTATTTTTGTGTAAAATTATTTACAACCATTAAATAAATGTTTTTTTAAATATTTTATATGAAATTATAAAATCAGAACCCATTTAAAAAATAACATGATAAGTAATAATAAATAAAATTAATAAAATATATATAATAACTAAATATTTCAAAAATGAAATATATATACTATGTAAATGAATATATGTTCACCATAAGAAATATGTACCAATGAAAGAAACTATAAAAAGAAAATCATTAATGATTTGGTAATATTTAAATCAAACCCCCTCCAAAGAAAGAACATGAAATACAAAATTTGATACCCAAAAAAAGAGATAACAATTATAGATAATGTTAAAGTTGAAATATATATGTTATATAAAATAAAATTAGTGCATAATTTGTATCATGTCAAAAAAATTAAATTTAGATAATGAAATATGTACATCAATAGTAAATATTGAATCAAAACCTATCAAATAAAACCATATATATATATCAAAATTAATTTAAATTAGTGGAATATATTATAAATAAAAATAATTCTAAGTATAAACAAAATATATAAGATATAATTTGGTGAATATGAATCATATCTCAGTGAAGGGAAATTGACAAATGAAACCCTTAAAAATATCATAACATTTGTAGTAGGAATCAATCAATGAAGTTATTTTGTGAAATAGACATAAATCTAGATAAAATATGTTTATATATATTATAAAATAGTTTTATTTTATATTAAAAAAGAACTTGGCATATCATTTTCAGTGGAGAAGTGATATAACCCAATGAAAAGAAGATGAGTTATGAATCCCCTTATATAGGACTTCTGTTTTGTTGAATTCACTAGATCAATCCTAAAACAATTAGACTATTATTCATATTAATATGAAACTAATTCAAAAATATATACAATAATCAATACAATTATTATTACTTATTACCCATATGTTAATTTTTTAATATTAAAATTTACATTTAGGTATTCACTGTAAAATTTTCCATACAATATGTTGTTTGGCGGTTTCGGTTCTTAGGTCATGTTCATGACTGCATCATTAAAAAAAATTCATTTTTGGTTAATCATTATTTTGGATCTTTTGGTGGTCAATAATAATTTTATGTATCATATGTTTATGGTGAGCATAAAATTATTAAAAATTCTTTTTTTGAGGGAATTTTTATTAAATAAAAAAATTGAATCTGTTGGTAAATATAATTTTGAATATTTCCACTCCATTATAAATAAAAATTATTTAATTCATAATTATTTTTTCTAATTTTCATTTTTTCAGTTATTTATTATTTAATAACTATATCGATTATCTCAATGGTGAAAACATATTCCATAATAATAACACAATTTAATGGATAAATAAGTAAGATCATGTTATTTTAAAATGACAATAAGAATTTTATCTCATCATAATTATTTAAATTTCATGAATTTTATTTGATATATCAAATTCAGGAAGCAGTCAATGATAAAGATAAATTAAGGATAATATAATGGTTTTATTACTTAGAAAGTGTCATGGAATCTATGTTTTAAGTGGTTAAATTTAAAAATAACCATTTATTTGTGGATATTGTTAACTAAATGGAAAAATTATATTTCTATAAGATTAATCAAATATACATATCCTACTTATTCAATAAATTTTTTTATATTTAACCTAGTATATAGGTGATGAAAAATGAAATATGTAATTTATAGAGGTGATAGTCTATATATAACATGTTAGAAGACTTCATTTTCAAATGGATGGAAACATGGAAGATATTTGTTATTCAATCAATATGAAGCCATTTAAATATAATAATAATAATACTAATTTAAATATATTAGTCTGGTTATAATATATTTGGGTAGGTGGAATAAAAATGATTGTGAAAGAACATGATTAAGACAACTACATCATATTTTATATCCTCATTTTGGTAAAACTGACATAAATTGGAAAAGTGGATTATAGTCAAAAATAATAATTAGGGTTTTAGAAAGGGAAATTTATAGAGGGATTTTGGTATATCATTGATAGAAAAAATAACTCATATATTTATTTTATATTTTAAAAATAACACAATTTTTCTAAAATAATCAATGGGGTTATTTCAAATATTGAGTATTTACTGTTCCATAATAAAATTTTAAAAAGGTAAGTGGGTCAAAGATGGAAATCTATTAATTTATAGAACATTTCTCATCCACTTTAATGGTGAAATGTATTTTTAAAATTATTTTAAGAAATCATGAAATTAATTTTTATCATTAAATATTCTTTAATGTAATTTTTATGATTATTCACAATATTTGATATCAATGACATCTAGATAACCATTTAATTCTAAATTAAATAGAAAAATTACTATGTAACTATATTTTTTGTCTATAAAACACATGAAAATATTATTATTTTTCTAAATATTTTATCATTTAATATATTTAAAAGAATTTAATTTAACTTTTATACTATTTTCAAAATCACTTTGTCGATGTTGAATAAGAAATTTATATTATTATACTATTATTTCAAATTTTAAAAAATTTCCAACACAATAATAAATTATTTGTAATTATTATAATATAATAGAAATGATAATAATTTTTTTTATTATTATCTTTATTATAACACCATATTTATAAAATTATGTAAGATATGGGGATGTTTTTTAGAATACTTGTTTTCTAAATATATAATAAATTTCATACTCATATCATGTAGATCAAAAATAGAAAATATTAGAATATAAATTATGTAGAGCTTATAGTACAGACATCCAATCACATTTATATATGTTTCTAAAAATATTGTGTCTTTATCTCTTAGTTTAACGCCCCTTTTACCCCTTTTAGCCTATATCGTGGTGAAAAACATTATCCATGATATCTTATTATTCTTAATAGAAATGAATATGGTATTACTAATTTCTTTTGGAATATTCAAATTCCAAGTATGGGAAAAAATTAAATGATTCAATTTATATCATTGGTAAAAATTATGTTAATTAAAGTACGCTTAAATAAAAACAAGATACTTCTAGAAAAATACATTTTTATGCATAAAAATGAATCTATTCAAAAATATTTTATAATCTTGTTTCCCATTACTTTTATTAGTTTATATATAACATAGAGAGATTTATGTGTTATTCATATAATTAAAAAATCTAATTTTATATTTTTAATACATATTTTAATGAAAATTACATAAAATATTTTTTATTAAAAACAAAAAAAAAATAGTGTTCAAAATGTCAAGCATAACTTTCTAAATTTAGAATAAATTTTCTGAATAAATTATTTTACAACTAATAAAAATATTTTTCCGATGAAAAGTTTTTATAATAATAATTATTATTTTCCCTCATTGTATCTTTTAAATTACATTGATTACATTGGAATATTACATTTTTTTTACATACATGGTTTGTAATATAGATGTTATAGTCTTATAATATATCACTTCACTATTTCATGGAGTTGGATTTGTGTGTGTAAGGTAATTTAGGGTAAGTGATCCCATTTCATTGATTTTACTTCTCTATTATAGAAACCAGTATTGAGCCAATTAGAATTGGGATTGGGGTTTCACCCTTAGCCTACTACCATTCCAGGAGGGGTTCTGATGGGGTAGGATGTGACAAAGTGGTATCTGAGGTGATATTTCACTTGGTTATATATTTGTAGTTGGATATGTTGTGAAGAATGGTTTGGGAACATAGGGAAATAGTTTTATATTACCTTGAGTTTGAATCTTAGGTCATGGAACCTAGTTTCGGTTTTGTGTCCATCGTACCCAAGAACTAGTAATCTGACTACCAGCTTATCAAATTAGTATACCAAAACAATAGTTAGAAATAAAATATTGCTTCATGAATCATATATTGTTTGTATCATTGGATTTTTTAGATACTTCTTGAGTTAGGACCCCAAATATTTCATCTAATAGTGGTATGTATTTTTATCTTATAGGAAGTCTCAATGATGAAAACCAACAATGAATATAATAAAGGGTTATGGTGATGATTGATTCAGTGAGAACAATACATTTCAAGATCTTAATGACATAAATCATTGTATCGAGGCTCTAGTTCAACAGCTAGTTCTTGAGGTGTCTTCAATATATAAGCATGGTCATCATTTCTACCCATTGAACATTAAAAGTACCCACCCATAATGGGTCTTTTTGATGTCTCATGATAGATATCGCATTCTTCATTCTATAAATTCAGGATGAAAATGTCCATAGACTCAGTATTGTTATTGAGTTACTAGATGAAGAACCACCAAGATTCTATGGGTGAGACAGATCCTTAGGTATCAGAGGTTTGGATGGAGTTTGTAGTTTTAGTTTTTCATTTAATGCATATTACACAAGAGATGATGGTCAAGTTTACACACAATATCACATGAGGAGCAGTGATGAGTTGGGGGGGTTTGGTTTCCTAGGTTTATAATGTGGTGAAACTCTGTTGGGATGAGTTTGAAAACATATTCTATAATGTGTTTTATCCCCCTACCAGACCCCCATTTCTGCCACAAGATCTTCATAAACAATCTTGGTCCATGGAAAGCTTACCGAGAAGGGATACATGGAGAACGTGAGTTGGAAATGGACATCATGGATATTATATGTCTATAGAATGAAGAAATTTTTAGTCTTTAGGGTCATAGAAATGGAGGCATACTCATGATTGGACTTATATTTGGGGATCTACAACATAGAAATATCATGGTTGAAATAGTCAAGATGAAGGTTATTTAGATAAAATTATTTGTATGAAGCTTATATGTCATTGGATCATGTTATTTTACTCATTTTATAAGTAAGGTCATCTTTCTTGAGACTAACCAACCCGTTATGTTGTAGTGGGAGGACAGACATCTGATAATTCTAATCTCGAGACTCTAGAACAGAGGAGAGATGCTTCCCTCACCAAGACATGTTCTCTTGTGACAATATTTAAAGCTATGTTGGTGAGTCAGTGTCACTAAAAATAGACAATGTTGAGGTGTGGAGGGTGATATTCATTTATTTGTATGTTGCAAGTCATTTTAGAGGGGTTAGTGTGTTTCTGTGAACATTTCTCGGAACCATTTTAAAAATATAATTATAACTTCATGCAGTGGAATCATACTAGCATGAGGAATTAGAGTGATTTCGGTTATAAACTGCAACTTCCCTACTTTAGCTAGATAATTTTATAGGACACTCCATTATTTCCTCATACTATTTTTATGGCATAGATATTTCATTATAGCCTTTATAATGACCCTTATGTCTAGAGTACCATACTGAAGAAGTGTCAAATATTGCATGTTTCTTCTTGTAGTGTTACTTAACTCGATGACGAGAGAGCTTCAAATTTAATATTCTTATAGTTTTAGTGATACCCTATGATGATTCTATAGAGTTTTATAGCGGGGGATTGAATGTTTATTTTCTTGGAAAAATTAATATCAAGATGGGTAGGGTTTGATTTTATGATAGAGAATACAGTCTACCCTTATTTAGATGGATCATATGACCCTTGGAGTTGTAGATTCCATTAGAAGTGTTATTTCAGACCCATTATTTCTCCTTGGGTGGCTCTAGAGTTTTTCCTTAAAAAGGAGTACCAAATTTTATGCTTTGAGTTCTTTATCATCACTTGAATTAGGTAATGATCAAGATCATGTACCAATTTCCAAGGTTTAATTGTCGATTAAACCAATTGAATGGTGTGCATTGATTTTCAAGGATCAATCTTAGTTGTAGCTACCATTAGTTGGGGGTACACAAAGATGATTTTCCAAATATGGAATTACAATTTATTTATGGATAGTATTAGTTCCTGGTGATTCTTTTTGGTGTGACAAATTTCCTTGTTGCATTGATGGATATTATGTACTGTATCATCCAGATATACTTATAAAAATTCAAAGTTGTCTTTATAAATGAAATTATCATATAATCTAGATCATAGGAGGAGTATTCAGTGTATTTTAGGATAGCCTTAAACTAAATCTAGGATCACTCACGTTATGATAATATCTCAAAGTGTCTATTTTAGATTTGTGAGGCTCACATTCAAGAGAATGTCTTCTCTGAATCTGATGTAGTTATGGAACTAGAGAAATAGATGGAATGATTTCTTGGAAACAACCCAAGATAATGTCAGTGGTGTAGTGTTTTATATGGTTTTGGGACAATATCAGAGGTTCATGGTTGATTACCTTAATAGTAAATTCCATTTTCTCCAAATGGAGGAGCTATCAGACTAATTGGCCTCATTACATCTGACCCTCATGGAGGGGAGGGGAGAAACTTATCTTGATTCAATGGTGGTAACTCAACTACTTTACCAATGTGTGTGAGTGGACCTATTGGGGGATATATATTATGGGGGTTTATATGATTATATATCCCCATGAGATACAATATATATATTTTTTAAATAGGTAAGAACGTCATCCTTTTCTAGGGATGGATGGTAATTATGGTCGTGAGTTATGATGAGGTGTTGAGGGAGTTTCATACATATCCCTTGGTTGTACATCCAGGTGTTTAAAGTATGTAAAATTCGCTTTGGTTGCCTTTTTTGGGGTTTTAGAAGAGGTGGATTATTTCCATGTTTTCTACTCATTATCTATAATGTTAGTAGGTAAACGATGGAATTAAGGATCCAGATGTTTTTTCCAAACCACTTGAGTTTATTGAATGGTTTTGGGATGTAATATATAATGATTTTGTTTCAAGATATCCAAAAAAAGAGAGAGTTCATGAAGATGTTTTTATTGTTTATATAATTACCATGTATGTATAATACATTTCCTTCCAAGTTCATATCTCAAATGAGTGTTGGAGGATTTTTCTCATCATATAGAACATTTGGCTTCATGGGGTCCCCACAATGTTCATCTTTGACCATGATGCTCAGTATATATCATGGTTTTGGGGAGAATAGAAGAGATAATTTTTTATCCAGTTACGGATATGAAAAATAATCCTCCCCTAGAAATATAGCCAATATATGTTGACCATCCATGTTTTAGTAAAAAAAAATGATCTTGTGTTTAAATTTTTTGACCAGATATGTGTGGATCACATTCTATTTGTAGATATTGTTTTAATTAAATCTGTCACCCCACTATCAGAAAGGAACCATTAAAATCACTATACAGTAGACACTACAGGTCACCCTCCTACCAATTAAAGGTTGTAAATACCTCTCTTGTTGCGGCATAAATGGTGAAGACGTCATCAGAGAATGGTTTAGGAGATCTATGGGATTTTGAGGATAGCTCAATGTCAATAGAAAACTTATGCAGACTGATTTTATAATTCATTAGAGTTTTATTAGGGAGACCATGTATTCTTTAGGGTCTCCCCATGAAAGGTATTTAAGATTTTTTAGTTAGGGAGTAAGATTTTCCCCAAGGCTCTTCAGGTTGTATGAGTTTCTATGTGCTGTTGGGGAGGTTTTTATAATTTGTTCTTACCCACATAGTAAGACTAAGTGTGTGATGTATATAGTGTATTAAAAATGTGTAGATAAATGATCAACATATAATTTGTTATCGAATATGGAGAGATTGAAATTGAGGATGGAATTACCTTCATTAAGTACTCGGTGGAAATTGAGGACTGAAATGAGATGATACTCTATAGATAGAAAATTCCTCAGGTTTGGGTGATTTAGAAATAGTGAAGCATGTAGGAGAGATCTTGGGAGAGTGATAGACTGATGTTTTCAAATTTTCCCAACCTTTTTGTGTAGATTTTGTTTTCTATGGTTAAAATCCTTGAATGATGGTATAATGTAACGACCTAGGATTCTTTTTATATTCCTTTGAATATTTTTATATATATCTTTGAAATTTAACAAATATTAATCACTATTTTTGGGTGTCGTATGACCCCTAGATTAATATATAGAAAGTATTAATTTATATTAATGCATGCGGATATACCTTTTTGGTATTCGTTTTTTTCTCTTTAATCAGGACCTTAGATTAAATATCTGAGACCATGTTTGTTTGTAATTCATGGGGGATACCCTAGGCATGATATAATGTTTTTTGGTTTTGGGATCTTAGTTGGGGACTTCCATTGGGGCATATCTTAAGTGAATTAAGTAATTTAATTATTTAATTCATTTAAAATCTTAATAATAACCCCCTCTCTATTTAAACATTTGTATAATGAATCCCCATGGATATCTATATACCCCTAGGATATTATGGAGGATGAGAAGATGATTTTTGTAGCTACCCAACCCTAGAGATCCCAGAGCTAGTGTCTACTACCATTAAATTGGCATAATTACAAGGAATTAAATCATGAATGATTTAATATTTTAGTAGTCTTGGTAAACCAAATACCTATATAAGTCTCATATTAAAAATAAATACACTAATTACAACATATTTTTTTATTTTAGGGATAATAACCTTAATCCATGTAGAATATCCTTGAATATATTTTATAGTACACTTCTTGGATTCCTGGATAAAGGAAAGAAATAAGGGTAAGGTCAAAATTCATTGTAAGGGTAAAGTATAGGAGAATAAATAATGAATCAATAAGTATAAATCAACACGGAAAGATAAATAAAATAACACATATTCGATATAATTAAAAAAATGATAATAAAGATACTAAAAAATATTTAAAGTTAAATAACTAAATAAATAGTCCATTTAAATAAATAGATAATGAAAAAATCAATATCGAAAGTTAAGAAACTGAAACACATTCCATTTAATCAATAAAATTATAATGAAATGTATTCGTAGATATATCAACAAAAAAAGTCTCATGGATAAATAATAACTGATTCAAAATTAATGAAATGCTTCATTATTGGATTCCATGTTTCCTATGTATATGGTACCTTTACTATCAAGACCATTCATAAGATTATTTATAACATACTAGGTGAAACTCTCATCAGATTAGGCTAGCCAACTGAATCATCCCATGAGACTATCAATGCATTGAGGTGATATGAATAATTAGGCCCCACTTGTATCATATAAGTCCAAATCATTCATTGTATATTGAATAATCGATTTAATTCATCGACAATGTGGCTTATCAAATATCCATTTTTAATATAGGATATAGATTTATCAATATTTTCCCAAATAATCAAATTACTTTCAAAGTAATCATTTTATGTAAAATGGTATTCAGTTTAGGAAATAGTAATATATATGATAAATGATATGGATAATTACGGTAAACTCAATGTTCAATGATTGTAGGAAATTGAATATTTCAAGGGGATTATAATAATGAATCAAGGAGGTGAATTTCAATACCATCCTTGGACAAATCAATCAAAAATGATCCAGGGAAAGGATAAGGATGGTTCCAATATGACATATCCCAAGTGGAGTGAATTTAAAGGGTTCTGTTAATTGATTAAAATAAAAACTTTAAAACTATATTTTAAAAATATTATTGAAGAAAAAATCCTTTTTATTTTGAAATACATTTTGAAAATTATTTTCATTAAAAATCACTTTTAAAAACATTTTCTAAAAAATTATTATTTTAAACATTAAAATGAAGATTCAATGAAATGACAGAGGGTAAATCCATACATTTCATATAAGGTAAAAAGAACATTCCCTTTTCAAGGTAAAAAGGATAGAAAACTTCCTTGTTCGAAAATAGATAAAATATTCATTTAAAAACATTGGTAAAAGACTAAAAAATTAAAATTTCTCTAATAAATCATTTTGGAAAGGTTAAAAACATTTTTGAAAACCTTTTAATAAATCATGATTTTTAGAAGAAAATGGGTTCTCTTAATAAAGAGAGAAATTAATTCGGGTTTTCATAAAAACATTTTGAGTACCAATGAGTGAGAAAATGGTACTATTACATGAGAAAGGTCATGAATAATCATATGAGAATAAAATGAATGGTTTTATTGAAAAATGGTCATAACTTTTCTAGGAATGGAAATTCAAGTGTAAACAGTTTTAAATAAAATGAGATGGTTAATTAAACAATTGAAAAGACCATAAGATTGAAGTGAGAATCAATCAATGAAAATATTTATGTGTATCAAATAGAAAACAACATAGGGGAATTGGAAGTGAATAAAAATATAGTCGATGTCATTATAGATATAATCATATAAAATTTACAACCAAGAGGAAGTAATATAACCCAATAAAGAAGAATTGGGTTATGAAATTTCGTTTCAACTTGGGTAAATTTTAACCCAAATCCTCTTAGATGAAATAATTCGAATTAAAACCCAAAATATAATGAAGAATGAATGAATCATGACATTATATGAAAAATTGGAATTATGTAAACCATATATATGAAATTAGTTGCACAAAAATAAAGTGATGGTTATAATAGAAAGTTAACAATCATCAACTTATGTGATATTTCAAAGACAATCATCAAAAACGTTCTCAAGGAGAATGATCTTTAAACATTCCAAAGTGTCCAATACCACGTTGAAATATTTAAATCATAAAAATGATGAGTAATAACAAAAATTGATAGTTAAAATATCATAATAATATGGATATTATTGATATAACATGTCAAATGGAAGTATGCACACCACATAAAAGTGAATTGGTGTATAATAACAAATAAGTCTCAATAGAATGTAAATTGAGACGAAATCTCTTACCTTGCATTTCCTTTTATGGTGAACATCATTTAAAATACTTTATAAGGGTTTTAAACATGTCACTAATTTATTAAAGGGACATAATAATATCCATAATTTCATATATTAACTTCATATAATATCATATAACTCATTTTTTTGTAATCATTTATTATATCCGCTATTTCAGGTGTTCATTGACTAGTTTTTTGTATGTTTTAACTTGTTATTTTTGTTCTTCATATGTTGATCTAGATTTAATAACCTCTAAAATTTATACCATGACATAATTATCATATATAACCAGTATATATATATAATAATCTATATTGTTTGGAGATAAGATACGAAATTCACCATTCATGGAGATTGTATGTCATATGTATGCATCAATGCTACTTTCATTTCATTATCATATTAAAATAATTAAAATAAAATTATAAATATGTATATTATAATTCCATTTTAATATATATTTCATATATGTTAAATAGGTTTATTAAAATATCCTTTATTCATTTTATGTACAGTGTGAATGACTCACATCACTTTGAGGGAGCGGTAGGTCAAACTTCCACAAACGATGTTATTGTATTCCCAAAAAATAGAGTGCATAAAATATGTGTTATAAAATAATTAAAGAGGTATAAATACATTATAAATATCATATATAACATATATAAATTTTGTTTTTTTCATAATTCCCAATAATGTGAGGTGGTAAATGACAACCAAACAATCATCATTTTGTTAGGTCGTAGTTCACCATACACATAAACTATATCTTTGTTACCCATTAGATGGAAGTGTGGGTAAGTGTAGATATAACCCATAGAATAAAAATATATCAATATATTTATGATACTTCTGTTATTATATAATCATGGAATAAGAAGATTTGATGGGTGAAAATGTAAATTAAACTAAAGAGCTTGAGGAAAGATGTTACCTCTTAATCTGGTAACTCCTTTTGGTTTGATCCAAAGGGATTTCATGGATGGGTTTGTGAACAAGTTGAGTTTTATAGGTTGAGGGAAAATATTTATAGTATCTATTTGGAAATATATTGTTCAATAAAAAGTTTTTTGGGAGGTGTGAGGAAGTGGGATGATAGGAGGCCTTTTATAGTGTATGAGGAGTGGCAATCTTGTAAATTTTGGAAAATGGAATTCCACTTATGATGGTTCCTTTGAAAGTGTATCCAATAATAGTAAACATTATATAATAGGGATTATAGGGTCAAAATAATTCCATCTAAGGTAATTGTTTCAGGTTTCTAGGTCATTTTCTCTCTTAAATTTAAGGTTTAGTCCTTTGTTAAGCTAATTTTTCTCTTAATCGATGTAATTAATTTTAATTACTCTCACAAATATTTATGGTCAAAAACTAAGTTTAACTTATAATAAATTATAAAATTTTATTATTCCAAATATGGAATACATTTTTCCAAATTCCAAACATAGAAGTAGTGGAAATTAGTTTAAATTTATTCCCACAGACGGGATGACAATGTAAGTTTTTAAAGTAAAAACATTGAAAAGTTAACTATGTTTTTATATTCAATTTCAATGTAAAATTGGTTTCAATGAACTAAATTGGATTAATTGATAAAATATTTATCTAATTAAACTATTAAACCAATTTCAAATATTATTTAACCTTATAAATAAATTATATAAAAAAGAAGTTTTGAATTAAGATTCAATATTTTTCATTATTTATTAAAAAATAAAACGTCACAGAAAAATACAAAAATTCACCCTAACATATTTTTTATGTTTATATTTAATATTTTATGTTTATTTTGACATATAGTATTTATCAAATTTCTAAAAATTGGATTTAATATAGGTTCTCAATTAAAAGGTTTTAAAAGTGGCTTAATAAAAATATAGGTTTTAATGTGTAATATTGGGTTTGTTCTTTTCTTATATCTATCAAATCTATCAGATAAATGTAAAAAAATATTATTAAATATATTAAATATATATTTTAATAATATTATTTAAAAACGGTAATTTTTTTAATTAATTATGATAAAACATCATTTTGAGCATAATAATAGTTTTCTTTAAAAATATTCCTTTTATATTCAATTGGTTCCTTTATTCATTTCTAATTAATTTGTAACTAAAGAATTAGTTTTATATTTGTTTAAACCATATGTTTTCATAATTTAGTCCATAATATTCCTAATGGATATTTTATAATTTATTATATTAAATATTAAAATTTTAACAATATATTATTGTTTGGAAAAACATAGTATTGCGTGTAACATAATCCATTGAAAAAACTAATTTTTGTATGTGATGTATGATAACCCAGTTTCATGTTCATTGAAAGATATAAAATATATTAAATTTATTTAAAATATTAAATATATTATAAATTCTCATGGTATTATATTCTCCTTTATTCTTGGTGTTGCGAGTCTTATATGTTATCGAATACAATGTTCCTAATTTAGATTTATGGGTCATTACATTCTCACCACCATAATTAAATTGCATCCTTACAATTTAAACTCGATCGTGGTGATATATTTTTAAAAAAATTCTTATTTTTGAAATCCCACATAATGATAAGGATTCGTAATAAATACTACAGAAAAGAGATAATTGGATGTACAAAGGTCACATGTAATAACATATAACTAGGTCTCTAAGTAGGAGAAAATTAGAGGAAATTAGATATACATACTTCGGGGGAAAATATATATATATATTGGGAGTTATTGAGGTCATTGATCATAAAAAAATTAGTGATTAATATAAATTATAGTTCCTTATAGAAATAGATCTATAATGATTTAGAATACCATCGGTTCAAAAAATATGTTATTAGGACAAACAATATTAAGATACATTTATTAATTTTGAGGAATTATTTTATAGCCTAAGAATATATATGAAATTTATATACATGATACATTTTAATTTCATATGAACAATTCCTTCTTTTGGTTGTGCTTTGGTCAAATTTTAATTCATCCATTAATTCACAAAATGGATATCTGAAAAAATAACTTTGATTATTAAAGCACTAAAATAAAAATTTAATGGATTTTAAGTCCCGTAAATAGGTGAAAAGTGTTTATATTTGTCTATAACTACTTTCCAAAGATAATATGTTGAACACATTAGTCTCTAATCCTAAAATTTTACACTACTAGTTCATCATTAATTTTTTTATTAAATAGTTCAACTAGAAACAGTAACATTTTAACCAGAACATTGCATAGGTCAGTAGTTAGTGATAAAACCTTATCATCCTTTGGTAATGGGTTCATTACCTATGGTCTTACCAATATTTATTGGTTTTAACATAACATATAATTTTTCCTTTTCTAAACACATATAATTTCCAAAAAAAATATGATTTACATCCTTGAAATAATGTTAATCACTAAATATCATTCTAACTATGGTTTTCAATACAACCTCAATACTTAAATACATAATTTGTTTTATTAAAACATATGTCCTTACATGGTATATGGTTTATAATATTTCATTTCTTATTTTTTTATATTAAAATCATTTATAATGGTTTTTAAATAAAATGGTAATTAACCAAAGCATATCCCCAGGGAGTGTCAAACTTGTTATGCAGTAAGGTCCATTGTTGTGTACCAGGTTACACCAAGTCGGCCCTGACACACCATCTCAAAGTTATTACTCATAAGTACATTTGTTCCAGAACCACATTCACTTGTAGTATCCATATAATGATGTACTTTTAGGAAGACCCACATAATATCTACTTTACAAAAAATTTAGGGTTTTCTTCAATAATAATCCTCAAATTCTACCTTAGGGTTATATTATCTAATATATATTCCTAAATATAATTCACAAGGTTGATATTAAATTTCATTTAATACCTACTATAGCAACCCAACCCATAATATCTTGGATCTCGTGTCTACTACAATTATATTGGCATGATTACAAGGAATAAAATCATTAAGGACCAAATATTTTAGTAGTCTTGGTAAAAAAAATGTATACATAAGTCTCATATTATAATTAAATACACTAATTACAACATAATTTTTTTATTTCTTGGATAATAACTTTACTTAATTTAGATTATCCTTTAATATCTTTCTTAGTACACTTCCAGGATTCCTAGGTAAAGGAAAAAAATAAGTTTAAGCTCAAATGCTCAGTAAGGGTAAAGTATAGTGGAATCAATAATGAATCAATAGTGATAAATCCACATGGCAAGGTAAATAAATGAACACACAATATATCTAATTAATAAACTAATATGGAACTGAATAAAAAATTTGGAAAGGTAAATAACTGAAGACACATTCCATTAAAATAACTACATAAGGAAAAATCAATATGGAAAGATATAAAACTAAAACACAATAAATTTAATCAACAAACTGAGAATGAAATGTATCCATAGATATTTCGATGCAAAATCTCATGGATGAATAATAATTGAGTACATGGTACCTTTACCATCAAGACCTTTCACAAGATGGTTTATAACATACTGGGTGAACAACCCATTAGCCTAGGTTACCCACTAACTCATCTCATGAGACTACTAATGCATCAAAGTAATATTTATAACTAGGCCCCACCCATGTTATACTTGTCTATAGCATTCCTCATATATTGAATAATTTATTTAATTCATGAGAAATGTGCCTCATCAAATATCTATATTTAATATAAGATGCCAATTTATCAATAATTCTCAAAATAATAAAATAAATATCAAATTAGACATCATATGCCAAATGGTATATAGTTTTGTAAATAGTAATATCAATAATAAATGATATAGATAATTAGCGGAAATTCAATGTCCAATGATCGTGGGAAATTTAATATTTCAAGGGGAGTATAAAAAAGATTCAAGGAGGTGAACTTCAATACAATCTTTGGAAAAATAAATCGAAAAATATCAAGAGGAATTACAAGGATGGTACCAATATGACATATCATAAGAGGAGTAAATGAAAAAGGGTTATTGTTGCAGATGAATATAAATAATATAAAAATATATTTTAAAAACATTCTTGAGGAAAATATCCTCTTATTTTTAAAAACATTTTGAAAATACTTTTCTTTGAAAAACACATTTAAAAACATTTTCTATAAAAATTAACCTTTTAAACTTTCAGAGGAAGATTTAAAGAAATTGTGGCAGGTAAATCCATACATATCGTAAAAGGTAAAAACACTCCTTTTACAAGGTAAATGGTTAAAAAGGTTCCTTGTTCATAAAGTGACAAAAAATTTCCTTTAAAAAATTGGTAAAATACAAAAATGGTAAAAATTTATTTAATAAATAACTTTGGAAAGGTTAAAAACATTTTTGAAACCATTTAAATTAAACATGGTTTTTAGATGAAAGTAAGTTCTCCGACTAAAGAGAGATATGATATTTGGTTATCATAAAAACATTTTCTAAAACATTTTGAGTACCAATGAGTGGAAAATGGTATTATTACTTGGTAAAGGTCATTAATAATTATAAGAGAAGAAAATGAGAGGTTTTATTTAATAAAGGTTATATTATTTCCTCTAATGTAAATTCAATTATAAAAATCTTAAATAAAATGAAATTTTGAATTATACCCTTAAAAAGACCTTAACGTTGAAGTAAGAATCAATCAACAAATAAATTTATGTCTATCAACTATAAATCCACATAGGGGAAGTGGAAATATGTAAAAATATAGTTGAATTAATTATACTCATAATCATATAATATTAACGACAATGAGGAAGTAATATAACCCAATGAAAAGGAATTGGGTTATGAAAATTCATTTCCACTAGTGTGACTTTTAACATAAATCCCCTTATATGAAATAATTAAAATTGAATCTCAAAATATCAGGAATAATTAATTAATCATGATATTATATAACAAATTGGAAATATGTACACTATATATTATAAAATAATTGCACAAAAATATATCGATGGTTTCAATAAATTGTTAAAAATCATATAATTATGTGATGTTTCAAATATCATTATTAAAAATGTTCTTAAAGATATTAATCTTTAAACATTTCAAGGTGTCCAATACCACTTTGAAACATTTGAATCATAATTCTAATAAATTAATAAAATTAAATAAAACTTATAATATCATGAGAATAATGATATTCATGATATAACATGTCAAATAGAATTATATACACCATATAAAAGTTAATTGGTGCATAATAACAAATAATTCTTAATGGAATCTAAATTGAGATTAAATCCCTTATCTTGCATTTCCTTTTGGGGTTGACATCCTTTAACCTATTGTATAATAGTTTTAAATATGACACTAATTTATTCCTGAACCACAATAATATCTATGATATCATATATTAACTTCATATAATATCATATTACCTATTTGTTAACAATATTTTATTATTTCCATAATTTCATATGTTAATTTCCTAGTTTTTAGGTATGTTTAAATATTGTATTTTGGTTATTATTAATTTTATCATGATTTAATCATCTAAAGAATGTAAACCATGACTTAATTATCATATATAATTGGTATATATTTATTTATAATAATCTATAAAGTTTTTATATAATAAATTAAATTCACTATTCATGGAGACTGTAGGACATACCTATGCATGAACGATACATTCATTTCTTTATCATATTAAAAAATTAGAAATAAAATAATATAGATGTTTATTATAATTACATTATCATATCTATGTCATATATGTTACATATTTTTATTTAAACAATCCTTTTTTTCATTCCATGTATAGTGTGAAAAAATCACATCGCTTTGAGGGGGTGGTAGTCCACACTTCCACAAATGATGTCATTATATTCCCAAAAAATAGAGTTCATAAAGATATATCTTATAAAATAATTAAATAATTATAAATAAAATATAAGTATAATATATTCCATATAGAAATATATTTCTCATCATAATTCCCAACCATGATAGGTGGTAATGGAAAAAACGAACAATCATCATTTAATGAGATGGTAGTTCGTTGTACACAGAAATTGTATTTCTGTTACCCCTTAAGTTGAAGTCTGTGTAAGTATAGGTAGAAAAAATTATAATAAAATCATATATTTATGTTTATGACACTTTTTATTATATAATAATGTAATAATAATATTTTATGGGGTGTAGAATAGATATAAAACTGAAGATCTTGAGGAAAGATGTTACCTCTTAAATGGGTAACTCATTTTGGTTTGAACCAATTTGATTCCATGGATTGATTTATAAATAAGGCGTGGATTCTAGCCTTAGGTTAAGGACTTTCAGGAGCTATTTGGTCATATCTTTTTTGATCTAATTTTTCTTGAGAGGTTTTACAAAGTGGTAGGAGAGGAGGCCTTTTATAGTGGAGGAGGAGTGGCACTCTTGTAAATTTTGTAAAAGGGAATTCCACCATCATTTTTTCAATTGATATTGTCTCTAATAATGTTCCAAATTCGTTAAAATAGAGAATAGGGTATAAATATTTCCATCTAATGGAATTTTGACAAGTTTTTCTAGTTCATTTTGGTCGTTACATTTAAAGTTTAGTCATTTTTTAAGCTAATTTTTCTCTTAATCACTATAATTAATTTTAATAACTTTCACTAATAATTCTGGTAAGAAACAAAGTTAACCATAATATAAAAAATAAATTTTTATGATTCAAAATATGAATACAATTTTTCCTAATTTAAAACATGTATGTGGAAAAAAATTAATTGAAATTTAATTTAGTAGATATGACGAAATTACTGATTATTAAAGTAAAAACATTCAAATGATTGATAAGTTTTTATATTCAATTTCAACGTGAAATTTATTACAATGAACTAAATTGGATTAATTGATAAAAATTATCTAATTAAACTTTATAACCAATTTAAATTATTATTTATCCTTATTAATAAATTCTATGAAAAGGCATTTTTGAATTAAAATTCAGTATTTTTCATTATTCATTAAAAAATGAAACCTCAAAAAAATTCCAAAAATTCACCATAGACTAATTTTAATGTTTATATTTAAAATATTAAGTTTATTTTAAAATATAATATTTATAAATTTTCAAAAAATTGTATTTAAAATATGTTATCTATTAAAAGGTGAGAAAAGTGCCTTCATAAAAATATAGGTTTTTATTTGTAATATTCGGTTTCTTCTTATCTTATGACTATATAATCCATTGGATAAAAGTCAGAAATATTTTATTGAATAGATAACATATATATTTCATTAATATCATTCAGTAATTGTATATGATTTAATTTATTCGAATAAAAAATCTTTTTTAGCATAAGAATACTTTTCTATAAAAATATTATTTTATATTCAATTAGTTTCTATATTTATTTCTAATTAAATTTTAACCAATGAATTAGTTTTGTATTTTTGTAAACAATATATTATCATTATTTAGTTAATAATATTCATAATGGCTAGTTTATATCTTATTATATTAAATAATAATATTTTAATAGTATGTTATTGTTCAGAAAAACATAGTCTTGCGTGTAACGCAAGACATTGAAGAACCTCATCGTTGTGTTCTACATACACTAACTCAATGTCACATGCATTTAACGATATAAAATATATTTAATTTATATAAAATATAAAATATATTATAAATTCTAAAGATATTATATTACCTTATGTGTGTAGTGTTGCGTGTCATACATGCAATCTAATACAATCTTTCTATGTTAATGTTTCTGGGAATTACAGGATTTATTATAATTTATAATATGGTAAGATGGACCGTAAATAGGATATCATGGACATTCATGACAAAAATTACAAAAAACAATAGAATCATCACTTTTATTACTAGAATATGTATTATTTTAAATCGATCAAACCATTCTTGAGGTAGGAAACATTATTTTATGGATTTAGACCCTTGATTAATTTTTTAAGAATTCATATAATATCTGGTTATTTATTATGTGATTTTCATACTTTTAATGATAATATATTTGATTAATATCCTTGATCATTTTTATTATTTTTTGTTTTGCCTATATTTCACCCATAGTTTTTACAAATTTATGGTTATTGTCCATGATCACATTAGACAGTGATTATCGTACTTGGTTTTTGTGATTTTTCCACTATTGTTCTTCAATATCTTCCTCCTTGGTCCACTATATTGTAAATTGATATTTCCTACCAGATTTGATCACAATCAAAATCCTAGATTTAGGGAAGATGTGTAAACGTCTAAGAGATTGATTTTTTGTGTATGGATTAAGGAAGATTTTAGATTTCACGTGATAACTTCAAGGATAGTAACCCCAAGAGAAGGTGGATGGAGTTAATTATATCCTATATTGTAATAGATAATCCAATTTCTAGAAACATGAGGGTATAAATAGACAAACAAAGACCCTCCACCTTGGATTCATCCATTGCATGTGAGACAAATAAAAGTGGTTTTGGTGAAAATGATACCGCTGACATCCTCATAATTGTAGACATTACATTCTATGAAATCAATGACTAAAATATGTATATCTTAGATAAGAACACATTTTTTAGTCTGATTTTATATGAAGACTAAAGTTTTGGTTGATTTAAATATCATAGACCATGTAGTTGTGTCCACATGCCATGTGATCCTACTTAGAAATCCAATCCATGTGATTATAGTACACTCCTTAACCCCTATGTTGTCTGATATGTGGTGTAACTTGAGTTACACACCATGAATATGTACTTGGATAACCATGCCATTTATTGTGTGTACATTCCCATGACCCTAAAAAATATACATGTTACGTCACCCAATGTACATGCTATGAAGTATACCTTTAATTGCTGATAAGTGTCTAGTAAAAGTGGTTCCTAGGTCGCTAATTGGAGTTACACACCATGTGACCCAATGTACATGTTATGTAATTTAATTTTACTCTCTATGTGCAGTGAGCTGACATGAATTGGGTTTGGAATTATGACACACACTATGTTCCCTAATATGACATGTTGTTTACTCTCATTTGGTAACTCTACCTAACATATCCCCCATTATCAAGACTTGGATTTGGGTCTGCAAGTATCCTATAATGAGAAGTTTTACAAATAACATGTGATGGAAGAAATATTTTCAGTATCATACATACATAATGAGGTGATACAATAGGTGTTATTCAGTTAGTGATTATTTTCTAATAAAAGTGATTAAGTGTGATCATCAGGATGCTACCAAGATTCTTACTCCCTATTGCCTCTCTCTGTTATGGGTCCCCATATTATATACAGAGGTAGAGGCAAATCCCCTTATATTATAGAGAAAACAGATCCTATATTTATGGATTGGACTTCCTATCCTTAAGATATGGGGGGGTGGTAGGGTCCTTTATTGGAGTTTTCTCCTTCAGTTGTGCTATATATTGATGAGGTTTGGGACTTCCAAAATCATTCTAGAGAGTTCATTTTATATTCATGGAAAGGGTATAGTGCTCCATAGGCTATGATACACAGTATAAAGTATTGGTCCCTCTATATTTTATCTTATGTTGTTGTGTGGGGTGTTTGGGCTCAATGATGCCATCCTTATATATTCAATAAGACACTTCAATATTATCTAGATGGGATAATAGTGATCCCATTTCTCTCTTTTCTAGGATTATTCTAATCATATCTATTCTTGGGTTTCTTCTCCCTCATTCATTTTGGGTTAAGTTGGATACTAATATTTTTAGTGATTACATATTGGTTTTTGAGTCATCCTATTGAGTATTATTCTACTCACAACTAAATGGGTTTCTCCCTCTTGAGTTGTATCTTATAAATATGAATTTTATATCAATTGTGACCTTGGTAGAACTAATTTTAGTGGAAAATTTTGGTTCTTGGTGATGAATGTGTTTTATGGTCAACCTAGGATATTATGAGGTGGCCTCTCTTAGGTTTCCATTTTTCAGTTGTCATTTGGTTTGGACTTCATTTCTAGATCATCTTATATTTTTTCACTTTTTATCATTAAAAATGTATTATTTTACATTTTTGTATTTCATATAGGCTTTTACATTCATTGTTTACAATCAATATGTTCTAGTCTATTATTATATCATCTTACTATTCAAAATATCTTGTAATGTGCATATTTGTAGGTAATCTTGCCTAAGGCCTCCCTATTCTGTTGTATTCCTACTTAGTGGTAGTCTTTAAACCCTAGCCTATTATAGGTGGGCAATGGGTGTCACCCTATGCTTACTTATAGCCCAATATGGGTCCCAGTGGGACTTTTCATGATAACAACTCTGGTTAAAAAGGAGATCTCAAGCATTATTATATCAGAATTCTGAATCCAATGGTTATGGATAGATCAAATATTTCTCATATTTATCAATTTAAAACTGGTAGTAAGTTAAAGTAGGTCTCACACTCAAGGTTGAAAACCTTAAGTAGATTCCATCAATAACCGAGACTTTTAACTTTCACAATATCCACTGGTAAGACAGGAATACTCAATGGAAGTTGACTGAAAATAGTATAGATTTGAGAAAAAAAATCATAACTGAGCATCTAGGTTTCTCAATGGTGTGATGTACCATTATTCTAGTCTTAACTCTAATTCATGTATTATTTTAAATTATACAATCCCATGTGATTATATCCTCTCACATGGTAAATCAATGTAAGTTTCTTATTCAAATTATTCCAATTGTTGTGAGAATCAATAAATCTCCTAGGTTGTGATGAATGGTGACAATTTAAATAATTAACATGTCCCATATCTATTGATATAGTTAATTTTTTTATTTTATTTTCATTGAAATTGAAATATTTTATTTCATTAATAGAATTTATTGGATGGTGGAATTCAAATAATATATTGATTTCTGCACCAAAAAATTAACATTTTGATCCCTAGTTAGTGATGATCAATTATTCAAAGTGGATTGGATTTGAATGCTGGAAAATAATTCTCTTTGATGGTTGTATAAAGAAAACATATCATTTCATCTAGTAGCGATGAATTTGGGTGTTATCAAAGAAAATGTAAAAAAGATACTTCCAATTATAGTACATTGATACCCATATGTATTTCAGCATAATTTATTTGTGTTACCACATAAATTGGAAATCTATTATTTTATCAATCTACTTATAGTATGGACTCTAATTATTATTTCATAATATATTATATAACCCTTATAAATATTATAAATAAAATTTATATGGTTTTCATTGAATATATAATTTTTATCATAAATTAAATCAATTTGAGATAAAAAAATTAGTACCCTCTCCAAAGAATCAATGAAATTTTTTATCAATTTATAGATGTTGAATGCTTCCCAAAAATTTATCTTTGACTTGGGTATCATCAAAATTGAGTTCGTAGTAGGGTTACTCTGAATGTATCCACTTGAAGATATTATAGTAACTATAAAAATGTAGTCATTCCCTTCAGACATTAAAATTCCTATATAGTTTTCATGACCATAATAATTCCTATATTTCATAAGTACATCAACACATTTATCATTTTTATTTTTTTATATTCTATTTTTTTACACTTGAAATATAAATGAAATTGGGAATCACATAGAGATTGTATTGGTTATATTGTGTGAGATCCAAAATTATGCTAAATTCACTTTTTTTTACTTCTAGATTGAATAAGTTTGTTTCTATAATCATTTATGTTATAAAATTGGAAAAATAGTTTATCTAAAAATGATCAATATAGTAATTTAATTGAAACCTTGTATGAATTTCCATGAGATATTGATATTTATATGATCTTCAGGATATTAACTTCTTTTTTTAGTAAATTTCATGACTCGTTTATCTAATGACTACTCTAATATGAAAAGTTATTCTATTCAATAAAAATGAGTATTTCTAGAAATTCTTTGTATAGACTAAGGATCGGTTCACTACTACACTTATCCTATTAATTATGGAACTAGAAAAAGAATATCGGGAATGTTGTGGTCTTTTTAGAACTCGAATAGTTTTCAATCGATTTAAGGTAGACCATGAAAAATATTATTGCTCAAGAGAGAAAATTATTCCAGAAAACAAATATCAGAAACTTGACCAGGTATTTTTTGCAGTGTTCCACACACTAAAATCATGGTTTCACTACATATTTTTCAAAATGTTTTTATTTTTTAAAGATCATAAAATCATGAATTAAATATTTTATCAAATTTATTTGAACCCACAAAAGTTATTATATATTTTATATCACCTGAAGATTGAAATAGACTTGTTTTATACACAAGGAAATTGAATTTAGAGGCTGATTCTTTGAGATTGAAATCATAAAATGAGGTGGCCAGAGAATCTCCCAATCCATGTAATCTTCTAGTATAAATTTTTGACATGAATTTGGAATGTCAGGAAAAGAATAATGATGTAGTATTGTTTTACATTTATCATTTCCTTGATTTTATGAGCCTTTTTATGGGGGATTAATAATCAGACAATGTCTTAATTTTCATGAAGTTAGAACTCAATGGTGTGGAGGTGATTGAGATTTTTAAATTGGATAAAAATGACATGTTTGACTTTTCTAATAAATCCATAGTTCCTTCTCCATATTGGTTAGCTGTCCCATTAGAATGAAATATTTTCTATAATTTTTTCATTGTATCCTAGTTGATGAATTACCAGCCTTAACCAAGACATGGGATATACTAGGACCACATAACCACTAAACTAGATTATATATTTATTCGTGAATTGATTTATTTTCTAAATATATAAGAAAATAATATTTTTTATATAGATGAAATAATTTTTCACAAGTATTTTTTTATATATTACAATTCAAGAGGAAACATGGGATTTGTAGAAGTTCAACTTGGATTAATTTCTTGAAATATTCTACGTAAATGATGAAATATAACTTCCTAGAGAAAAAATACCATTTCTATGAAGTATGTGACATAACCAGTTTGTGGAATTTCTTTATATTGTTATATATATTAATGTTACATAATTTTTGGGATCAAAATAAAATGATTCTATGTGTTTTTTATATATTTTTATAATGGATAGGTTTTTCACAATGTTAGTGAAAATATTGTAGTGTTTTCTTCATAACCATGAAAGAACTAGAGGGGTATTCTAGGTTGAAACATGTTTTGTCCAAACATTGGGGAAACCTTAAAACATGGAATCTTTTATTAATATAGTGATATTCCTAGTTTTTAGGATATTTTCAAAAACATTATATCCAAAAAAATGTGAAGGTAAAAATTAAATCTAAAAAATGATTTTTTTTTACCCGTATACACCCTCAAAACCCTCATTCCACCTATCTTATCCAAGTATCGTGAACCATGAACCTTACCTAGGAATTAATGTACATATTATTAATTCTATTTATTTATTACAATGTATAATAGAGTTTTTAATCCTTGAACAATTTAATTGTCATATATTTCCTCTTTCTCATTGATTCTCTCATTTTTTCAGAATAAGAGCACTCAACCTGGGATTTATTTCTCATATCATTTATTTATTGCATGATTTCATAAATAATATTTGGAATATATTTATGAAATTAAAATGGTATCCCAAATCTACAAAATCATGGTGTGGTTCTTTATGTTGAATGTATTGAAGGTAGTTTTCCTTCATCTTTATCAACATTTTCCCAGAAAATGACGGTGCATTTTTTTGAATAATATTCCTTTTTTTTGTTGGAATAATCATATTAAATTCCTATTTTACATATGTATTGTATTTTGGGTATCAAAATCTTGTAATTTTTTTATACTAATATGGTTTTTGATAAAATTACTAAATGAAATTTGTTTTAAAATTAAGGTTCTAAATATAATAACATGGTGTGTACATAGTAGGGTTTAGGTTCATATGTGTATAGAAAGGTAGATGAGGGTTAATAATGGTCATAGATCCAATATATTATATCATTGGATTATTATACTAGTTAAGGAAATATTATTTGAGGTATTGATATAGCTTGTGAGATGTATTTTTCAATATGGTCCTTTTATAATTTGTTTCATTGATTTCTATAATGCATGTTTTTCTAGGTTCTTACTGTGGATTTGTTTTTTTTTCAAGTTATTTCACTACCATATGATATATACATACATATATATTGATCACTATTTTTCATCATTCTTCTTGTCTTATATGTTAAATAAAACATGTAGTAACATGTATCTTATTTTAGTGGCATTTGGAGAATATATCAATGTTTTTTCTAATGGGATATATAATCACTACATAAATATGTACTTTAGTGTTTATTAATATACTACATATAACTATATTTTTAGGGGAAGGTATCTTATTTTTCTATTGGATCTTAATGATGTTTCAGTCATTGATGTCTAGAGATGGAGCTTCAGATGACATTTAACTCTTTGAGTCTGGAGTGGTTCTATATTTGTTCCTTAAGAATTTTTATCATATTTCTTATGTAAATTGTGTTTTCTATATCTATATATTTTTTTATTTTTTTAACATCTGAGGTTACTATTATGAACATTGGTTATAATTTTTTAGTAGACACTAGTATTGTAAAATTGTTCATATAGCTTTTTGTTCTTATGATCTTAATAAATGTTATTTGTTTAATGAAAAATAATCACCCATGATTTAGTAAATATATTGACCATTATTTTCATCCATTATTTTCCTAGTGATGAAACATAAGGTTATTGTAATTTAAATACATCCTAAGATAATGGGGTGTCGGGGTATTACCAGAAAACTAGGAAATATATATTTATCACAATATATTAATTTATGAAAACCTAAACCTTGACACCTAGTTCTAGTGATAAAAACAAATCCTTTACATTTTAGATTTCATAAATATTAATTCCATCCAAATATAAATAATAAATAACTAAAATATCAATAAATAAATATAGTTATAAAAATACCCAAAACCTTTTAGCTTTAATGTTTTTGAGTCTTAGGAAAAACCATTAACAAATGAAAATTATATCTTGTTCATACAATAGATATTTTTTAGTTTATAACATGAAAATTTTATCTACCAATACATCTTCAACACACATAATAATAATATCCACACATGATTCCTTTCTATAAATATCTTATATAGAAACATTCTTAATAAGCTGTTGAAATTGAGACATAAGTAGGTTAAACTGAAATTCTTAGTAACAATAAACATATGTGTTAATAATCAAAGATCATATTTGATCATAATAAGATCATATAGTTAAGAGAACATAACAAAGGTACAAAAAAATAAAAATAAAATCACACGCAAAAAACATATATCATATAAAATGATTCATAGAATGAATCGTGGAATTTGACACGAGTGAAAGGAGAGTGAAAGAATGAGTCAATAAAAATGATCCATAACATTTATGTGTTGTGTTGTTTTAGCTGAAGAATTAAACAGAATGATCTCATATGCAATCATAAAAGAAAATTAATAATCAATAAGGTGACATGGTAATTCATTTTCATATAATACTATCAAACACCCTAATAATGAAACAAACAACTTTTTAAATTCTAACGCAATATCGTATTATAATCACCTAATCTGATAATTTAAAAATCATCACTGGTGTAAGTTATATAATTTTAACTCTGTAATCATTAACTAAAGAATTTTTTGGATATATCATACACACCCATCATCATTATAAATTTAAATAGACTATAAAATAAATAAAATACATTGTTTTTTGTACATTCATCACAAAACTAAAATAAACATTCATAACTCCTTCATAGCATAATAATCCATTGGTAAGGTAACATATTTCAGGCTAACATTCTTAAATCATAATTATAAGACATTCATAGAAATAAGTTGTATGATACAATTATAATATATACCAAGTGTACCATTAAAATCATTAAAAGATAAATACATATATGGAAAAAAAACTTTTATAAAAGTGTTATAAATTGATTTAAAAAAAAGAAATGTCATTTTATTTCAAAAACTTTTGAAAATAATTTTTTTAAATAAAAAAATCATATTTTTTAAAAAAATAATATGAATGTGGTAGTAAATATATTTAATATTTAATAGATATTAAAATAAGATAATGTAGTCAATTATTAAATGTTAAAAATATTATTCTATGCATACTTTTATAAAGACAGTCAAAATAAACATTGTGGAAAATATGAAAATGATTACTTTTCAAATTATTGTAAATAAATTAAATAAAATTTGAAAATGTCCATAAATAATTATTAAAGTATTGAAAATATCCTTCTTTAAATAATATAATTAAATTCATATAGAAGTGAATTATTTTTGTGTAAAATTATTTACAACCATTAAATAAATGTTTTTTTCAAATATTGTATATGAAATTATAAAATTAGAACACATTTAAAAAATAACATGATAAGTAATAATAAATAAAATTAATAAAATATATATAATAACTAAATATTTCAAAAATTAAATATATATACTATGTAAATGAATGAATGTTCACCATAAGAAATATGTGCCAATGAAAGAAACTATATAAAGAAAATCATTAATGATTTGGTGATCTTTAAATCAAACCCCCGCAAAAGAAAGAACATGAAATACACAATTTGATGCCCAAAAAAAGAGATAATAATTATAGATAATGTTAAAGTTGAAATATATATGTTATATAAAATAAAATTAGTGCATAATTTGTAACATGTCAAAAAAATTAAATTTAGATAATGAAATTTATACATCAATAGTAAATATTGAATCAAAACCTATCAAATAAAACATTATATATATATATATATCAAAATTCATTTAAATTAGTGGAATATATTATAAATAAAAATAATTCGTATTATAAACAAAATATATAAGATAAAATGTGGTGAATATGAATCATATCTCAGTGAAGGGAAATTTAAAAATAAAACCCTTAAAAATATCATAACATTTGCAGTAGGAATCAATCAATGAAGTGATTTTGTGAAATATACCTAAATCTAGATAAAATATGTTTATATATATTTTAAAATAGTTGTATTTTATATTAAAAAGGAACTTGGCATATCATTTTTAGTGGATAAGTGATACAACCCAATGAAAAGAAGATGAGCTATGAATCCCCTTACACAGGACTTCTGTTTTGTCGAATTCACTAAATCAATCCTAAAACAATTAGACTATTATTTATATTAATATGAAACTAATTCAAAAATATATATAATAATCAATACAATTATTATTAATTATTACCCATATATTAATTTTTTAATATTAAAATTTACATTTAGGTATTCACTGTAAAATTTTCCATACAATATATTGTTTGGCAGTTTGGGTTCTTAGGTCATGTTCATGACTGCATCATTTACAAAAATTTCATTTTATGGTTAATCATTATTTTGGATCTTTTTTCTGGCCAATAATAGGTTTATGTATCATATGTTTATGGTGAGCATAAAATTATTAAAAATTCCTTTTTTCAAGGAATTTTGATTAAATAAAAAAATTCAATTTGTTGGTAAATATAATTTTGAATATTTCCACTCCATTATAAATAAAAAGTATTTCATTCATAATTATTTTTTCTAATTTTCATTTTTTTCAGTTATTTATGATTTAATAACTATATAGATGATCTCAATAGTGAAAACTTCCTCCATAATAATAACACAGTTTAATGGATAAATAAGTAAGATAATGTTATTTTATAATGATAATAAGAATTTTATCTCTTCATAATTATTTAAATTTCATGAATTTTATTTGATATATCAAATTCAGGAAGTAGTCAATGATGAAGATAAATGAAGGATAATATAATGGTTTTATTACTTATAAAATGTCATGGAATCTGTGTTTTAAGAGGTTAAATTTAAAAATAACCATTTATTTGTGGATATTGTTAACTAAATGGAAAAATTATATTTCTATAAGATTAATCATGCATACAAATCCTATTTATTCAATAAATTTTTTATATTTAACCTTGTATGTAGGTGATGAAAATGAAATATGTAATTTATAGAGGTGATAGTCTATATATAACATGTTAGAAGACTTCATTTTCAAATGGATGGAAACATGGAAGATATTTGTTATTCCATCAATATGAAGCCATTTAAATATAATAATAATAATAATAATAATAATTTAAATATATTAGTCTGGTTATAATATTTTTGGGTATGTGGAATAAAAATGATTGTGAAAGAACATGATTAAGACAACTACATCATCTTTTATATCCTCATTTTGGTTAAACTGACATAAATTGGAAAAGTGGATTATAGTCAAAAAGATAATTAGGGTTTTGGTAAGGGAAATTTATAGAGGGATTTTGGTATATCATTGATAGAAAAAAGAACTCATATATGTCTTTCATATTTTAAAAATAACACAACTTTTCTAAAATAATCAATGGGGTTATTTCAAATATTAAGTATTTACGGTTCCATAATGAAATTTTAAAAAGGTAAGTGGGTCAAAGATGGAAATATGTTAATTTATAGAACATTTATCGTCCACTTTAATGGTGAAATGTATTTTTAAAATTATTTTAAGTAATCATGAAATTAATTTTTATCATTAAATATTATTTAATGTAATTTTTATGATTATTCAAAATATTTGATATCAATGACATCTAGATAACCATTTAATTCCAATTTAAATAGAAAAATTACTATGTAACTATATTTTTATCTATAAAACACATGAAAAGATTATTTTTTTCTAAATATTTTATCATTTAATATATTTAAAATAATTTAATTTAACTTTTATACTATTTTCAAAATCACTTTGTCGATGTTGAATAAGAAATTTATATTATTATACTATTATTTCAAATTTTAAAAAATTACCAACACAATAATAAATTATTCATAATTATTATAATATAATAGAAATGATAATAATGTTTTTTATTCTTATCTTTATTATAACACCGTATTTATAAAATTATGTAAGATATTGGGATGTTTTTTTGAATACTTGTTTTCTTAATATATAATAAATGTCATACTCATGTCATATAGATCCTAAATAGAAAATATTAGAATATAAATTATGTAGAGTTTATAGTACACACATCCAATCACATTTACATATGTTTCTAAAAATATTGTGTCCTTATCTCTTAGTTTAACGCCCCTTTTACCCCTTTTAGCCTATATCGTGGTGAAAAACATTATCCATGATATCTTATTATTCTTAATAGAAATGAAGATGGTATTACTAATTTTTTTTGGAATATTCAAATTCCAAGTATGGAAAAAAATTAAATGATTCAATTTATATCATTGGTAAAAATTATGTTAATTAAAGTACACTTAAATCAAAACAAGCTACTTCTAGAAAAATACATTTTTATGCATAAAAATGAATCTATTCAAAAATAATTTATAATCTTGTTTCCCATTACTTTTATTGGTATATATATAACATAGAGAGATTTATGTGTTATTCATATAATTAAAAAACCTAATTTTATATTTTTAATACATATTTTAATGAAAATTTCATAAAATATTTTTTATTGAAAACAAAAATAAATTAGTGTTCAAAATTTCAAGCATAACTTTCTAAATTTAGAATAACTTTTCTGAATAAATTATTTTACAACTAATATAAATATTTTTCCGATGAAAAGTTTTTATAATAATAATAATTATTATTATTATAACATGGTGATTTTATAGATGTTAGGATAATAGTAAATAATCTATATTTAACTATTAAAATAATATTAAACCTTTTTATAAAAACTAAAAAAAATAAACTGAATATAATTTTTATATACTAAATCATAAAGTTATTCCAAATCTTATGAAATTCATATTATAAATTTTAGAAATTTTAATTTTAATTAAAATTATATAATATATGATGTAGATACCTCAACCCCATCATCCTAGAGTCAATGCATGCTTCATTACATCACCATTAGATATAAGGAATTTAATTCTAAAGGATTAAATGGTTTAGTATTCTGGGTAAACTAGATACACACTTGACGCTTGCATTAAATTTAAATACACAAATTACAAAATAATATTTTATATAAGAACATTATAACCTCTATAATATCCTTATATATAAAAAAACATTGTACACTTTATGAATTCCCAAGAAATGAAAACATAACAGTGAACTCAAATGATCAATAATAGTTATATACATCAGAAGCTGTTATGAATCAATAATCATAATTAAAATGAAAATTTAATTAAATAAGAATATGTTCCATTTAAGTAATTGGATAAGGAAAAAATCAAAATAGAAATATAAATAACTAAAAACTCATTCTATTTAATCAATGAACTCAAATTGAAATCCATCCATAGATAATATCATAGTGAAAATATCCTAGATAATGAAAACTAAAAAAATAATGGAGGAAATGAATAATTATCATATAAGGGCCAAAATCTTCATGGATCAATCCTTTGCATGTTTTCGAAGACTGAGGTTCTTGTTGGAGGATTATAATCATTCTAGAGGAGTTTAGTAGCTAGAAGTTGGAAGTAGGGATCTTTCATGTCATGAAAGACTATTACACGAAGTGAAAGAGGGTTTCATGATGTGTAATATTTCAGGGTTCGAAAAACAAATAAAGTGATGAGGTGGTGTGGTTTTGGTGGAAATGGACCCTGAGGAATTACATGACATGAAAGGGTGTTACATATCATGTAATAGCTTGATTCTATATGTTTTAAAACATTCCAGCTACTCAGGTTTTTTAAACTCTACAGATACAGCGGTGCTCCCTCAACCCCAGGTGACCCAACGACCCCTCTTCAATGTTCTGGGGATTCCTTCATCAAGGAACGATCCCTAGATCCCTCCTTCAATCCATAACAATCCATGTTCAATCTGAGGTATGATCTACCTCTGTTCTTGTGGTTTCTCAGATCAATTTCCTCCTTTTTCTCTTTTCCATGTGATGGAATGTGATCTCCCATGTTCCGAATGGGGTTTTCTTAGTTGTGGGCTGGTACGGTTGTGTCGCGACATCCTTGGATGGATGCAGATCTTGCGGGGGTGGTGATCGGGATCCATTGCATTGATCTATTCTTGTGTGAAGAATGTTTAAGACATTTTAAGGTATGGTATTTTTACTTCTCTATTTTATTTACATGAAATCATATCACTATCAGGATTTAACCCCTTGGATTGCAATGAAATTGACCTAATTAAATACTTGAATCAGATTAAATAATTATTATATATCATGTAGTGATGGTGTTTCCTTATACCATGATAACAGTTTTCCTCTAGATTTGAGAGATAGTATGATATCTATTCTTTTATTGGTTTATAATGTTGTTCTTGATGGGATTTGGTAAAGAATGTAAAACTAGAATTAATTGTTAATTAATTGGCTAATGGTTAAAGAGGAATGTTTAATGAATCTGGTTGTTGCTTTAATTTGATGATAATTAAATTTATGTAGATATGCATGTTTAATTTAATTGGTTAATGAAGATGAATCATGTTGATTCTTGTTTTTAAAATAATTGAAGGCATGTTAAATTAATTATTTAATTAATTTGTGATAGCTTGTGATAGATTTTTGTTTAGGTTTCCCATAGTTTAAACCTGTGACAATGAATTGTTTAATTCAATATGAAATGAAGAACCGGTTTTCTATTAAAATATAATGAATTATAGGGTCTAAATTACCCACATGATTTTATAGGACGAGTACCTTGATCTTTTGATTCATGATCACTCATTGTGTGTGAAGGATAAATGCCTTATTTTAGGGACAAGAGTCTCATTTCTTGTTTGTTTCTACTTCTTGTGATGTGCTCTGGATACAAGACTTGCGATTTAGGAAGAGGAGGCCCATATGTGATGTGGGTAGGGATTCTCGGTTTTTGTGGTAGAACTTAATGCATGGAGTGGTGAGATGAATTGGTTTATGCATGTAGGTGTCGGGGAGTACACCATAGATGATGGAACAGGTTTAAGTTAGGCTTACCAATTGATGTGAAAGTTGAATGCTTTTTTAAATCTATAGTTTTTTCTTATCATTAATTTCCCTACTTCTTGAGGTAGATAGTTTTTCTTACTCTCTTTCCATGGGAGTCGAATACATACATAGTATGCCATGTGCTTTCCGTGTTTAGCTTCTCATGGTTGGATGGGTCTACTCTCTTACTATAGGTGGCACAGACTCGGTTGATAGTTCATCTACTCAACGTGTTTATCCCCTTATGTTTGGAATCATATAATGTTTTTCTAGAATATCTAGAATTATGGAAAGGGGTAATGTTGTAAATAAATGAATAAATGTTTAACCCATGGGGTTGGAGCTTTCTAGGAGGCAATGATGAGGTAATAATTCTGAGAATCCATGGACTCGGTTTCGTTATGCCTTGAGGGCATAGAACTTTGTTGTGATTCTAATGAAATGTAATGTAGAATTTGTTAATGGTTAATTAATGGTTAAATAGTTAATTAATGTATATTGAAACTAATAAAAAGGGATAAAGTAATTTAATTTATCTCTTTAAATGGTTGTGTGCTTATATCATATCTTGTCTAAGAAGTGGCAGTTAGGAGTCTAAGATGTGTTAGCTATAGTTGAGTAAGACTAGGTTGTTCCCATAGTGTGGTTTTGATCTATATTATACCATGTACATTTTTTGTTTCTATATGTTAATATACCCTTTCAATTAGGGAAACTGACACCCCGAGGATTCGGATCCATGGTAGTGTTTTCCCCAACATCCCAGTGGGAAGATGGATGGCTGACTACCCCATTTGGTCCCGCTCTCTTCTCTTGGTAGTTACTTGGACTAGCATGCATAGTGGTTAGTTTTCCACATATATGTTTGTAGAGGGCTATAGTTTCTTCTTTTTATTTCTCACACATGTATTATGGATATATTTTCCTAAAAACTACTATAGGTATGGCATGTATATTCTATGATGGCTTGAGGTTATATACTCGGTGTATGGGTTGTAATATATTGAGGCATAATACCTAATGTATGATACATGTTATGCGTGTTGTGGTGGATCCAAGAAACTACATGGTTACTTTTGGTTATGTTGACGTGGTGTCATGTTTCATGGCATGCATGTTATGGTGCTTTGCCTAGGTATCTTTGGGCAAGACTTTTTGGAGGGAGATACTCAGGGCATGCAACATTGGGGAAAAGTGGAAAACTAGTGGAGAATTGGTAGTGGTGTACCCTTGATATTATTTTTTATTTTATATGATATTATATGCGATAATTTGTGAGAGTAGCCTTGGTGAGGCTGGGAACTTAGTATACCTTTTTATGTGATGAGTTAGTTTCACTTGTTGTTCACTATGCTTTATCATGCATTATTTAGTTTTCCACTAGAGGATCTGGAGATGATCCTACTAAGTATACTATTAAAATTACCCTATGTTATATAAACTATTTTTTGGGTTAGTTGGAGTAGGTTGGAGATCAGTTTGGTTACTACTAGATTGGGGTTTGCAAAATCTATTTGGGCTTCATAGTCACTATTGTCTTTACATTTCCTTTCTGGTACTACATTTTTCCTTTCAGTTGTAGTAGTTCTTCCATGAAATTACATTTATGTACTTGGATTTCGTTTATATTGTATTCTGAGAAGGATTTGGTTGGTGTTTATCTTATCTCTCTCTTCCACATGTGTTTTCATAGAGGGTAATTCCTCCCATCTGTGTGTTTATTATCCCCTCAGTTCTAGTCACCAACTCAAGGGCTACTTGAGGTGGTACTCGGGGGGTCACTATCTCTCTTCTCCCATTACTAGACCAAGAGGGGTACACTTTGTGGGGAGGGGGTTCTGAAAGAGTGGTATCAGAGGTCTGGTTGAGGGATAGAATGGAGTTTGGCATTAGAAACTAGTGAGATTTCATGGGTTGGTAGGGAAATGGTTTCAACTAGGTTTAACAAGTGCTATAAACACAAGAGACCATGGAGGTGGTCACCAGTATAGTCAGAGAGGATATAGATCAGTTTGTGGTCAACTTTATGCTTTAGCCTTGCTAGTCCCAGGGGAACTGGATGTCATTTGAGGTACCCTTTATTTTTTTTCTACTTGGTTACATGACTTGTTTTATTCAATATAGATTCACTCCTTCATATCACCTGCCCCTATCCATGCTTTGGGACTTGAGGTAGAAATAATTCTAGTTCCCTTGGTATTGACTACTCCAGATGGAGATCGAGCATACTTATTTTAAGTATGTACAGACTATGAACTAGTGCTAGGGTAGCATTGCTCTTGGCGAAATTTCATATGTTTATGGATATAACCATATGATGTCATCCTTAGCATGGATTGGTTGTATTTGGCACAACCTATCATGGATTTATTTATGAGTAAGGTTTTGTTATTCAATACTGATGGATAACCAGTAGTGTTTGTTGGTGAGAAAGACCCTCAGATGGGTCAGAGGTGTGTTCCTTTCATTTCCTCCTTGATGGCTGAGCTGATGCTGAGTTCATCAAAAGTTTAGTAGTTGTCATTTCCTAGGGTCATGTAAGAGTACCATGATGTCTTTCCAGAAGAGGTTGTAGTATTACCCCCTCGATGAGAGATTGAGTTCGAGATCGAGCTACAACCAGGAGTGTCTTCTACCTCGATATCTCCTTATAGGATAAAACCTTCTGAGTTGTGGGAGCAGTGTATACAGCTTGATGGTTTTTATGGTGTTGTTTTTTTCGGCCGAGTGTGTCACCATCGGCTGCACCAGTTTTGTTTGTGAAGAAGGTTGATAGAATTTTTCTGTTGTGTATCTATTATCATCACTTAAACCAACTGATAGTGAAGAACCGCTATCCACTTCCTTGGATTGATGATTTTTTCAATCAACTGAAGGGTGAAATTTGGTTCTTGAAGATTGATTTATGGTCAGGATATTAGCATATGTGTGTAAAGGAAAAGGGTATCCCAAAGATTTATTTTTGTTGTCATCATGGGCATTACGAGTTCATTGTGATTTATTTCAATGTGATGAACACTCCAACTGTTTTCATGGGGTTAATGAACACTATGTTACATGAGTTCCTGGATAATTTCATGGTGGTTTTCATTGATGAAATCCTTTTGTACTCCACATCCAAGGAGGAGCATGTATAGAATATACATTCCATTTTGGGATTTCTTCTCTATTAGAAGTTATTTGGGAATTTTTTGAAGTGTGAGTTTTGGGCTCAAGAAGTCCATTTCTTGGGGAAGGATGTATCCCAGTAGGGAGTAGATATGGATCCATTGAAGGTATAAGTATTTGTGTTCTAGTTATCCCCCAAGATAGTGGTATAGGAGTGAAGTTTCCTTGGTCCTGCAGGATATTATAGGAGATTCATATCCAATTTCTCTCGGGTTAAAACTCCTCTGATAGCGTTGACTAGAAAGGATTAGGAGTTCTTGTGGATAGATCAGTGTCAAAAAAATTTGAGTATCTAAGGAGAAGTTGGTCACTTACACATTTCTTTATGTGAAAATATAAGGAGTTCAGTTTGAGTATTTCTATAACACTTAGCATCTTGGGTTGTGTTGTGTTCTTATGAAGTAGAGATAAATTGTTTCTTATGGGTCTTGGTAGTTGAGTCTCCATGAGAGTAACTAAGCCACCTATGATCTTGAGTTGTTAGTAGTGGTTTTTTTCCTAAATTTGTGGAGACATTACCTCATCAGTTATCACTTTGTGGTCATCACTGATCATAAAAGCTTGAGGTGTGTTTTCTCCCAATGTGACTTGAACTTTCACTAGCATCAATAGATGGAGTTATTATAGGATTATGACTTCAAGATTTCATATACACATAGAAAAGGGAATTGAGTGGATGATGTGATGAGTAGGAAGTCATGTAGTGATGCGGGGCATGAAGTAGGTGATTTCTAGAGAGTAAATGAAGAAATTTCAGAATTACATCTGGATATGGTAGAAGTTGTGTGAAGAGGTTGTCTTTTTTAGATGATGGTGAAGTCATCTCTCGTGTAGCGTGGAAGTATCCCAGTTGGGGGATCTTGAGGTATAGGTCTAGAGAGACCAATTTGTTTTTGGTGAGGCCTCTGATGGTTGATCTGGAGATGAACAACACTGAGTGTTGTTCAAGGTAAAGATTTTAATTCCATTGGAAATGTGTGAGATGGTTCTCAGAGAGTTCCATATTTTTTCCTTAGCGGTATATCCTCGCATGAAAAAGATGTACCAAGATTTGAGGATTTAGTTCTGTTGGCCTGGGTTGAAGCATGCAGTTGCAGATTTTTTTTCATAATGTTTGGTCTGACAGAGGGTGAAGGTCGAGAATTGTGTTCCTGGTGGTTTTTTATAGTAATTAGATGTTCCTTAGTGGAAGTAAGAGGACATCTCAATGGAATTTTTTACCAGTTTACCTCAAGCATAGTGAGGCTATGACATTATATGGGTGGTATTAGATCATTTGAAAAAATAATCCCACTCTATAGTGATCAATGAGTTGATCTCAGTGGAGGTTCTGTCGAGGTAGTATCTAGAGTAGGTGGTGAGACTCCATGGAGTCTCGAGGACAACCATTTCTGATTGAGATCCTCATTTTACTTCCAGGTTTTGGATAGGTCTCCAGCATTATATTTTTATAATTTATGCCTTAGCACTATGTTTCATCCACATACAGATGGTTAGATATAGTGGACCATCCATACTCTTGAAGACATGTTGCGCTCTTGTGTTTGGGATTTTGGAGGTTCGTGGATGAGGAAATTTCACTTGTTAGATTTTTCTTAAAACAGTATTTTTCACTCCACCATTGGGGAAAGATTGATATTGACAATGATGAGACCTTCAAAGAGCGGCCTATGGAGATCTATGACCATTATGAGAAGGTGTTGTGTGAGCGTATTATCCCCTTGGTTCTTGTCTTGTGGAGGCACAGTGGTGTGGAGTAGAGTACTTGGAAACATAATTCATAGATATGCACTCAGTACCCTGATTTGTTTGATGTTTATCTCTTCTCTTGTAACATTGTTCATTTGGTTCTAGTGGACCTTTTCCTGGTTATAAGATGACTTTCTCTTGTTCCTTTTTTTGGATTGCTCTATTTTGATATGTATATCCCCTATGATAGTGTTTAGGATCTAGTTTTAGTTTTTCCATTGTTTTTCATTGTTCCTTTGATGAAGTGGCTAAGCTACTGTGAGGGCGACAGCCTTGAGAGGTATGTCGCGGGGTAGCTATTTGGACGAAACTTTTCTATTTTCTCTCTAGGTTGGTTTTGGATTTTTGAGGATGAGAATTTATTTAGATTTATCTAATTTAAGGGACCAGATATTCATATTTAACCCTTTTCATGTTTTCGAATACCGAGGTTCTCGGAGGAGGCTCATAAGATTTCTGGAGGAGTTCGGTCACTAAAAGATGGAAGTAGGAAGCTTTCACATCATAAAAGACTATTACATGATGTAAAAGAGGGTTTCACAGCATGTACTATTTTAGGGTGTAAAAAATAAAAAAAAAAAGTGCTGATTTGATGTGTTTATCGGCAGAAACTGACCTCAACGCATTACACTACGTGAAAGGGTAATATACATAATGTAATAGCCGAACGATGTATGTTTGAAAACATTCCATCCACTCAGGTTTTTTCAAACCCTACATCTATAGTGGATCTCCCTGAACCCCAGGAAACCTGTAAACCCCTCTTCAATGTTCTAGGGATTCCTTTACCAAGTAAAAATCCCTAACTCCCTCCTTCAATTTGTAATCGCCTTCAATCTGAGGTATAATCTACCTCTATTTTTGTAGTTTCATCAATTAGTTTCCTCCCATTTATCTTTTTCATGTGATGGAATGTGATCTCCCATATTTCTAATGGGGTTTTCTTGGTTGTGGGTTCGTTTAGTGTTGTCATGGCATCCTCTGATGGATGCAGATCTTGCAGGAGAGGTGATCGGGATCCATTGCGTTGATCTATTCCCATGAAAAGAATGTTTAATAACTTTTTATGTTGGTTATTTTTTTATTCTATATTTTATTTATGTGAAATCATAGAGCTATCATGATTTATCTCCTTGGAACACAATGAAATTAACCTAATTAAATACTTGAATTGGATTAAAGAATTGGTATCGATCATGTAGTGATGGTATTTCTTTATACCATGATAACGATTTTCCTCTTAATTTTATAGATAATGTGATATCTATGATTTTCTTGGTTAATCATGTTTTTCTTGATGGAATAAGTTAATGAACGTAAATCTGGAATTAATTTTTAATAAATTGGATAATGGTTAAAGATGAATGTTTAATGAATCTGGTTGTTGTTACAAATTTGTGATAATCAAATTGATGCATATATTCTTATTTAATTGAATTGGTTAATGAACCTAAATCATGTTGATGATTGTTTCTAAAATAATTAAAGGCATGTTAAATTAATTTTTTAATCAATTTTTTATAGTTTGATATAGCTTGTTTCTTAGGTTTCCTATAGTTAGAACCAGTGATAATGAATTACTTAATTCAAGGTAGAATAAAGAACCAGTTGTGTGATAAAATATTATGCCTTATAGAGTCTAATTTATCCTCTTGCTTTTATAGGCTGACTACCATATGATTTGGAGTCATGAGAGCTCATTCTGGATGAAGACTGAATGCCTTGTTTTAGGTCCAAGAGCCTGGTTTCTTGTTTGCTTCTGCTACTTGTGATGTGCTCTAGATATGAGACTTGCGATGTGGGGTGAGGAGGATTGGATGTGAGGTGATCCTAGGATATCTTTTCCATGAGTGAAGTTGTGGTATGTGGGGAAGAGAGGCTGGATTTTTGTGCTAGAAGTTAATTCCTAGAGTGCAGAAATGCATCGGTTTATGCGTTTTGTTTTCAGGGAGGACATCAAAGATGATAGAATGAGTTGAATCTGGGATTACCCATTGATGTGAAAGTTAGATACTTGTTTGAATCTATTTTTTGTTTATCTTCTTTACTTTTCACATTGTTTGATTCATATGGTCTTTCTTAATCTCCTTCCGAGGGAGGTGAAGATGCGTAGGGTATACCGTGTGCTTTTCAATGATACCTTATCATGGTTGGACAGGTCTATGATTCTACTATAACTGGAAAAGACTTGATAGTTACTTCATCTGCTCACCGTGTTGATCCCCTTGTGTTTGATAGCTTTGAATTTTTTTTGAGAATACCTGGAATTGGGGAAAGTGTTAATGTTATTAATAAATGAATAAATTTTTAACCCATGGGGTTGGAACTTTCTAGGAGGAAATTTTGAGGTTATAATTCTAAGAAGCCATGGACTCGGTTTGGTTATTCCTAGAGGGAATAGATCATTTTTGTGATGGTAATGAGATGTAATATGGAATTTTTTTAATGGTTAATTAATGGTTAAAGAATTAATTAACATAAATTGAAACTGATAAAAATGGATAAATTAATTTAATGTTCCACCTAAAATGGTTTTGTTCTTATAGAGTATATATTCTTAACAGTGGTAGTCGAGAGTCTGATAGATGTTAGTTGTTGTTAAGTCTAACACTTGGTTATGCCTATAGAGTTTCTGTGAGCTATATTATACCATGTACCTTTTGTGTTTCTATATGATACTCCGCCCTATCAGTTATAGAGACTAACACCCCAAGGATTCTAAGCTCTGGGGGTGTTTTCCCAAACATCCTGGTAGGAGGATGGATGGCTGACTACCCCATTTATCCCCACTATATTCTCTTGATAGTTACCTATGTTGGTATGCACGGTGGTTATTTTTCTCCATATATGTGTGTAGAGGGTTGTAATGGATTGTAGTTATTTAACACACATTTATTCTAGATATAGTTTTATATGGACCACTATAGGTATAACGTGCATATGCTTTGATGGCTTGATGATCATTACTTAGTGTGTGGGTTGTAATTGATTAAGGTATAATACATGATGTATGACACACATTATGCAGGCTGTGGTGGCTCCCAGAAACTACCTAGTTAATTTTGGTTATGTAGACATGGTGGTGTGTAGTAGGAGGTTCATGTTGTGGTGCTTCACCCAAGTGTCTTAGGGGTAGCCATTTTGGAGAGAGATGCTCAAGACGTGTGATATTGGGGAAAATCAGAAAACCAATGGGGAAGTGGTAGTGGTGTACCCTTGATATTATTTATTATATTATATGCCCATATATTTTATAATTGGTGAGAGTATCCATGGTGAGTTTGGGAACATAGTATGCATGTTTAGGTAATGAGTTAGTTTCACTTTTTGGTCACTATGATTTAACATTATTTCTTTACTTTCTTATGAGATGATATGGGGAGGATCCTACCGAGTATACTTTTATACTCACCCTATGTTATATGAACTATTTTTCAGGTTAGTTAGAGAAAGTTAGAGATCAGGCTGGTTACTACTAGCTTTGGGTTTGTAGGACCAGTTTGGGATTTGTGGACACTGTCGTTTTTATCTGTCATTTTTGGTACTACAGTTTTTCTTTCAGTTGTAGTAGTTCTTGCATGACATTAGATTTATGTACTTGGGTTTCTTTTATATTGTAGTCTAAGAAGTATTTAACTAGTTTCTATCTTATCTCTCTCTTTTTCATGTGTTCTCTAAGAGTTTAATGCCTCTCATATGTGTTTTTATTATACCCTCAGTTATTGTTGCAGACTGGGGCCTACTGGAGGCTGGACTCGGGGGTCATTATTTATCTTCTCAAATTTTTAGTCCAGGAGGGGTGCACTTTGTGGGGAGTGGTCATGGTAGAGTGGTATGAGAGGTCTTATTGAGGGATAGGATGGAGTTTGGGGTTAGGCACAAGTGAGGTTGCATGGGTTTTTAGGGAAATGATGTAAGCTATCTTTATAAAGCATTATAATCGAAGGAGATAGTGGAGGTGGTTTCTAACATGGTCAGAGAGGTTGTAGAGGAGGTCATGGTTAGCTTCATGATTTAGCATTTCCAGCACCAGGAAATCCATACATCATTTGATGTACCCTTTATTTGGTTTCTACTTGGGTGTATGCCTTGTTTGATTCTATAGAGACACATTCCTTCATATTAACTTCCCTTTTCCATGATTTGGGACCTGAAGTAGATAGAATTATAGTTCCCTTAGTGTTTACTACACCAGTTGGAGGTCGAGATGACTTGTATAAAGTATGTAGAGACTGTAAGATAATTCTGGGGAAGCACCACTCTTAGGGAGATTTCCTATGTTTACAGATACGGCCATATAATGTCATCCTCATCACAGATTGGTTTAATTTGGTGCAGAATATCATGGATTGCTTCAGGAGGCAAGTTGTGTTCTTCAATGCTGATGGAGAGATAACCGTGTTTATTGGTGAGTGAGACCCTCATATGGGTCAGAGGTATGTTTCATCCTTTTCATACTTGATGGATGAGCTTATACTAGGTTTATTGGATGTTCAGCAGTTGGAATTTCCAAGGATCATAAAATAGTACCCCGATGTATTTCCTGAAAAGGTTGTAGCGTTACCCCCTTGACAGGAGATCATGTTTGGGATCAATCTACAGCCAGACATGTCTCTTATCTCAACATCTCCATATAGGATGATGCCTTCTAAGTTTCAGGAGTTGTGTGTACATCTTGATGGTTTTTTGTGGTGTGGTTTTGTTCGACTTAGTGTGTCATTCTGGTTTGCACCAATTTTGTTTGTGAAGAAGGACGATGGCAGTTTGTGGTTGTGTATCAATTATCATCGCTTGAACCAAGTGGCAATGAAGAACCGCTATTCTCTTCCACGGAATAATGATTTTTTCGATCAAACGAAGGGTTAAAGTTGGTTCTCAAAGATCTATTTGTGGTTAGAATATTATCAAATGCATGTAAATGATGAGAATATCTTGAATAATGCTTCCTTTTGTCATTATGGTAATTGTGAGTTTGTTGTGATGTAGTTTGGTGTGAAGAATTATTCAACTTTTTTCATGGAGTTAATGAAAATTGTGTTTCATGAGTTCCTGGATAAGTTCATGGTGGTTTTAATTGATGACATCCTTGTGTACTATGCATCTAGGGAGGAGCATGTAGAGCATCTACATTCCATTTTGGGAGTTCTTCTCTATGAGAAGTTGTTTGGGAAGTTTACAAAGTGTGAGTTTTGGGCTCGATAAGTATGCTTATTGGGTAATATTGTATCGTAGTAGGGAGTATCTATGGATCCATCAAAGGTAGAATCATTTTTTTGGTAATCCCTCAAGATAGTGGAATAGGTGCGGATTTTCCTTAGTCTTTCAGGATATTATAGGAGGTTTGTAGCTAATTTCTCTATGGTTTCAACTCCTCTGAAAGCATTGATCAAAAAGGATCAGGCTTTCTTATGGACTTATCGGTGTCATTAATATTTTTAATTATCAAAAGAAGAATTTATTCAGTGCCCCAGTTCAATTTCATCTAATAGAAGGACTTTACTTTGAGGTTTTATGTGACGCATGGTGTCTTGGGTTGGTTTTTGTTCTTATGTTGTAGAGATCAGTTGTTTCTTATGGATCTTATCAGTCGAGTCCCCATGAGAATAAATATGCCACCCATGATCTCGATTTGGTAGGGTTGGTGTTTTCCCTAAATTTGTGGAGATATTAACTCATCGTAGAGCACTTTGTGGTCTTCACCGATCGTAAAATCATGAGGTATTTTTTCTCCCATTTTTACTTCAACTTGCTACAGCTTTAGTGGATGGAGTTCTTACAAGATTACAACTTTGATATTTCATATACACCTAGAAAATGGAATGTTATGGATGATTCATTGAGTAGGAAGTCACATAGTTATGTGGTGCGCAAATCAGGTGATTCCAATAGAGTAATGGAAGAACATTCAGAATTGCATCTGGATATGGGAGAAGTTTGAGGTAGTGGTTTTCTTTTTCAGATGATAGTGCACTCATCTCTGGTGCAGTATGTGGAAGAGTCCTAGTTGGGGGATCTTGAGGTTGGGGTCTGGAAAGACTAAGTAATTTGTATAGAGGCCCCTGATGATTGGTTTGAATGTGAAAAACATTGAGTGGTTTTCTAGGTAAGGATTTTCGTTCCTTTATAGATGTGTGAGATGGTTCTTAAAGACTTCCATAGTTTTCCATTAGTTGTACATCCTTGCGTGAAAAAGATGTACCGAGATTTGAGGATTCGGTTTTGGTGGCCTGGATTGAATTGTGAAGTTTTAGAGTTTGTGTCGCGATGTTTGGTTTGCCAAAATGTAAAGGTTGAGCACTATGTTCCTAGTGGTTTTCTCCAGCCATTAGATGTTCCTCAGTGGAAGTCGGAGGACATCTCAATGTACTTTTTTATCAGTTTACCTCGAGCTCTGGGAGGCTATTAAACTATATGGGTGGTATTGGATCCTTTTATTAAATCATCCCACTTTATATCGATCAAGGAGCTAAGCTCAGTGGAGGTTCTGTTGAGGAAGTATCTGGAGGAGTTGGTGAGACTACATAGAGTCCCGAGGAAGATCATTTCCAATTGGGATACTCGTTTTACCTCTAGTGTTTGGATAGGTCTCCAACATGATTTTGCTTCTCATCTATGTCTTAGTACTATGTTTCATCCATATAAATATTGTCAAACAGTGCGGACCATCCAGAATCTTGAAGACATGTTGTGCTCTCGCATCTTTTATTTTGGAGTTTCTTGTAGGAGGAAATTTCCCATGGTAGAGTATGCTTACAATAATAGTTTTCACTCCACCATCATCATGGTGCCATTTAAATCCTTGTATATCCAACCTTGTCATTCTCTGTTGTGTTAGACTGGGGTTAGAGACTCAAAAATTATTAGGATAGAACTGGTATAGAAAAATATAGAGATGGTTCATGGTATTTGCAAGAGGATAAAGGGATTACAGGATAGTCAAAAATAATATGTTGATCGTAGGAGGAGACCTTTGGAGTTTGAAATTTTAGATCATGTGTTTCTGAAGGTGACTCCCCATTATGGGAAGTGAAGGTTTGGTCAGGGGATTAATCTTTCTCCCCAGTTTGTTGGCCCTTTTGAGGTGTTGGCTCGTGTTAGAACAATGGAATATCATATAACAGTTCCCCCGTAGATGAGTTGGATATACAATTATTTTCACATGTCACAGCTTCATCATTATCTTCATGAAAACTCTCACATCACCAATAAGGGTAGACTGATGTTGATGATGATGCGACCTTTGAGGAGTGTCTTGTGGAGATCTTGGACCACCAGAATAAGGTGTTCTATGGGCATGTTATCCCCTTGGTTCGTGTCTTGTGATAGTACAGTGGTGTGGAGTAGAGTACCTGTGAACGTGAGTAATAGATACACGCTCAGTAACCCAAGTTGATTGATGTTTATCTTTTCTCTTGTAACATTGTTGATTTGGTGGTTGTAGACCTTTTCCTTGTTATGATATGGATTTATCTTGTTTCTTGTTATGTATTTCTCTTTTTTAGAGGTATCTTCCCAAATATAGTGTTTAGGATCTAGTTGTGGTTTCATGTTGTTCTATTGATAATGAGTTTGATCTTATATGGTGGCAAGAGCCTTGAGAGGTATCACGTGGTGTGGTTGTTCGGACAACCCCTTTTTTTCCTCTCTAGGTTAGTTTTGGATTCTCAAGTATGAGAATTTTTTGAGATGTATCTGATTTAAGGTCTCAGATCCACATGGATCGACCCATAGTGTGTTTCAAAATACTAAGGTGCTCGGAGGTGGCTCAAAATAAGTCTGAAGGAGTTCGTTCTCTAAAATCTCGAAGTAGGGATATTTTTCATTGTGAAAGAATATTACAAGATGTGAAATAGTTCTTCATGATGAGTAATATTTTGGGGTTTGAAAAATAAAAAAAGTGATGAGGTGACAGGTTTTTCAGCAGAAACCGACCTTAAGGCATTACACAGCGTGAAAGTGTATTATACATCATGGAATAGCCCGAAGTTGTATGTTTTAAAACATTCCATCATCTTGGGTTTTGTCAAAACCTACAGGTGGAGTGGCTATCCCTCAACCCCAAGGGACCCGATGACCCCTCTTTAATGTTATGGGGATTCCTTCATCAAGGAACAATCCCTACCTCCCTCATTCGATCTATAATGATCCTTCTTCAATCTGAGGTATTATCTACCTCCATTTTTTTAGGTTTCCTCAATCTGTTTCCTCCCGTTTCTCTTTTCCATGTTATGGAAAGTGATATCCCATGTTTATTATGGGGTTTTCTTGGTTTTGGGTTGTTGTGGTGGAGTCGCATAATCCCCGTATAGATGCAGATCTTGCGGGAGAAGTGATTGGGATATGTTGCGTTAAACCATTATAGTGTGAATAAAGTTTAATACCTTTAAAGGTAGGGGATTTTTGCTTCCCTATTTTATTTACCTACAATCATAGTGATATCATGATTTATCCCCTTGGATCATAATTAAATTGAACTAATTAAATACTTTAATGGGATTAAAGAATTTGTATCGATCACATAGCAATAGTGTTTTCTTATACCGTGATAACGGTTTGCCTCTTCATTTTATAGATATTGTGATATCTATTATTTTCTAGGTTTATTGTGTTTTTCTTGATGGATGTTGGAAAATTACGTAAAGACAAAATTAATTTTTAATTAATTGTATAATTGTTAAAGAGGCATGTTTAATGAATTTGGTTGTTGTTGTAATTTGATGATAATAAAATTGATGAAGATGGGAATGCTTAATTGAATTATTTAATGAAATTAAATCATGTTGATTATAGTTTCTAGAATAATTAAATTTATGTTTAATTAATTGTTTAATTAATTTATGATATCTTGTTATAGCTTATTAATTAGGTTTCCCGTAGTTGTAACCCGTGATAATGAATTGGTTAATTCATGATGGAATAAATAACCATTTGAGTGATAAAATATAATGACTTATAGGGTCTAATTTACCCTCGTTCTTGTATAAGTTGAGTTCTATGTTCTTTTAAGCAGTGATAGCCCATGTTGTGTAAAGGTTTAATGCCTTGTTTTAGGGAAAAGATCCGGGTTTCTTGTTCGTTTCTGCGGCTTGTAATGTACTTTGGATACGAGACTTTTGATGTCGGGCGAAGAGGCCCAGATGTGACGTGAACCTAGGATGGATGAGCCTAGAGGGCTATTGTGGTATGCAGGGTGGGGAGGCCTAGTTTTTGTGGTATCTTTTGACACCTGGAGTGGTGAGATGCATCGTTTTATGCATGTATGTGTCGGGGAGGACACCAAAGATAATGGAATGGGTTAAAGATGGTATTACTTTTTGATATTAATGTTTGATACTTATTATAATTTTTTTTGTTTATCTGCTATAATTTCCCCATTTCTTGAGGAAGATAGTTTTTCTTAATCTCCTTCCAAAGGAGGAAAAGACACATAGGTTATGCCACATTCTTTCCATTTTTATCTTTTCATGGTTATATGGGTCTATGCTTCTTCTATATGTGGAAAATCCTCAATGGGTAGTTCATCTACTCGCTTTTTTGATCCCCTTGTGTTTGGTAGATTATAATTTTTTCTAGAATACATAGAATTATGGAAAGTGGTAATGTTGTTAATAAATGAATAATTGTTTAACCCATGGTGTTCGAGCTTGTTGGGGGCAATTTTGAGGTTATAATTTTGAGAATCCATGGACATAGTTTGGTTATCCCTTGAGGGAATAGAACTTTGTTATGATGCTAATAAAATGTAATTTGGAATTCTTTAATGGTTAATGAATCAATTAACTTAAAGTGAAACTGATAAAAAGGGATAAATTAATTTAATTTATCTCTTTAAATGGTTGTGTGCTTATAGAATATCTAGTTTAAGCAGTGGTAGTCAGAAGTCTAAGAGATATTGGATGTAGTTGATTATAAGACTAGGTTATTCCTATAGTGTGTTTGTGAGATATATTATACCATGTCTTTTTTGTGTTTCTATACACTGATACACACTTTCGGTTAGGGAGACTGACACCCCTAAGATTCTAAGCCCTGTGGGTGTTTTCCCTAACATCCTAGTAGGAGGATGGATGCCTAACTGCCCCCTTTGGCCCCTCTCTCTTCTCTTGGTATTTACTTGTGTTGGTATAAACAGTAGTTAGTTTTCCCCATATATGTGTGTAGTGGGATATAATGGATTGGTGTTATTTCACACACATGTATTATGGATATAGTTTCCTATGGAATATTATACATATGACATGTATAGTCAATGATTGATTTAGGATCCTTACTCCTCCAAATTAACATTTTTATTTTCCAACACTTTTAAGGGGAAAGTGATAACCCTCACAGATAAAACAGATCAAGCATTAAAGGATACAACTGACTTATTAAACACAAGTCTAAGGCGATTGGAATCTCCTTACCTAAACAGATTCTAGGGAAAGGAACTAACCTGGTAATTTGGATCAGCCTCTAGGATTTCTTTATAATGTCGTGCTAGATAATCCCAAGCTTTCGTATACTCATCTTTGCTATTCATCTTTGCATTAAAGTCTCTAACCAGTATACGGTCTTGCTTATCAATCCAATCGGCTTGCTCTCTGGTAATTTCCACTTGAATTAATCTTCCCATCATTTCATCAATATCTTCCCTCCTAGCAATGATAACCATAAATGCCTCCTTAATTTCTTCACCAGAATGCATGAGTAATTCTATCTGCTTATCCACCTCCACATCTTTTAGACCCTGCAAGACGCTAGGGGGACCTACCTCACACCGCTATCCAGGGGGAGTGGTATCCTCCACCACTGGAATTACCTCCTGAGATTACAAGATCATCTCCTCTTGTTGGTCCCCTAACTTAGATTTTTCTTCCTCTTGTTCTTGGGGTTGGATTACATCACCTTGTTGACCCTCCTCTCATTCCACTACAAGAGGTATAATACCGGATGTATGATACACATTATGCGGTTTGTGGTGGATACTAGAAACTACCTGGTTATTTTTGGTTATATGGATGTGGTGGTGTGTTTTATGAGTTTCATGTTGTGTTTCTCTTCCCAAGTGTCTTTGGGATAGCATTTTTTTTGTGAGAGATGCTCAGGATGTACGACGTTGGGGAAAAGTGAAAAACAGATCAGGAATTTGTATCAGGGTACCCTTGATATTATTTATTATATCATATGATTATATATTTGATACTTGGTGATAGTATCCATGGTGAGGCTAGGAACTTAGTATACCTATTTAGGTGATGAGTTAGTTTCACTTTTTGTTCTCTATTCTTTAGTATTCCTTGATTACTTTTTCATGAGAGGATCTAGGGGGATCCTACTGAGTATAATATTATACTCAACCTATGTTATATAAAAAATTTAGGTTAGTTATAGTAGGTTGAGGATCAGGCTGGTTACTACTATATTGGGGTTTGTATGAGCTTTTTGGGCTTCATGGTCACTGTCATCTTTAAATTTCTTTTTTGGTATTGCAGTATTCATTTCAGTTTTAGTAGTTCTTTCATGACATTAAATTTATGTACTTGGGTTTCTTTTATATTATAGTCTCAGTAGGAGTTGATTGATGTCTACCTTATCTATCTCTACCAATTGTGTTCTCTTAGAGGGTAATTCCTCCCATATATGTGTTTATTATACCATCATTGATAGTCACCAACCCAGGGCCTATTGAAGGCGGGACTCAAGGGGTCACTATATCTTTTCTCCCATTTTCTTCCCAGGAGGAGTACACTTTATAGGGAGGGGTCCTGACATATTAGATTTCATGTTTTATAGGAACATGAAACCTTTTTTTAATAAAATTCATAAGATGGTTTAGAAGATTCTACTATTAAAACTATTCACAAGATAGTTTAAAACATAATGGTTACAAATACATTGGGTTTGTCCAACTGATATTGTCTCATGAGAATACCAATTCATTAAGGTAATTTCATTAATTTGTCCAAAAATCACAGATTTAATTTTCAAATAATTCCTCATATATAGGATAATCACTTTAACTTATAAAGAATGTTCCTTTTCAAATATTCATATTGATTTATAGATATAGATTTATAAATATTGCCCCAGTTATATAATAACTTTCAAAGTAAATATTTTATGTTAAAATGGTATAATATTTATTAAATAACCAAAAAAATCAAAAAATAATATTTAAATAAAATATAAATGTAATTTCCAATGAAAAATGGTTACTATAATGATAGTGTTTCAATAGAAATTTAATATTCACTAAAGAACATGAGATTTCACAATAACTCTTACCATTTCGACATTTCTAAGTCAAGTATCCTTTGATGAAATGACTCAAGTTGAAATATAAAATACTATGAATAAAGAATTATTCAAGATATTAAATTTAAATGGGTTTGTATATACACCATGCTAAATAATATAGGTTCATATTATAACGTATATCTCAAAGAAGGAAAATTGAGAAAAAAATCCATTAACTCCCACATTCATTTATTTGAACATAATTTAACCTCTATTATAATGGTTTTAATCATGTTATTGATTTATAAAAAACTATATTCATATATATATAATATCATAAATTATCCTTTTATTACATCTTATCACCCATTCCTTAATAATTATTCATTATTTTCTTTGTTTTTGGTGTTAACCGCTTTGTTTTCTCATGCACAATTTATCATGAAGGATCCATTTATTGAGAATATTTTATATTTTAATTATCTATAAAATCATAAACATGTCATAATTATCATATTCATATATCAATTATACTATCATGGATTATGGTTATGGTGAATTAAGTATGTTGTGATCATGGAGACATTAGGTTGTGCGTACGCATGAGTAACATTTTACATTTTTAAATAGAAATTATAAAAAGGATAAAAGTAATATTTTAAATTTATATAATGATTATAGTATAATTAATAACATTTTATATTATTATATATATCATTCATGTGGTTTGGTTATAAAAATAGAGTCACATCTCTTCGTGAAGGCGATGGTCCACACATACATGAATGATGTTATCGTCTTTAATTGAGTGGAAAATTAAGAAAATAAAATGATATATTATCATTCAAAAATGATAAAAATTTAATGAGATCATAATTATGTCACTTATATCATATAATATTATTCATTAATGCCTTCCATTTAAAGGTTTTGTGAAAGACGAATCACATCACTTTGCGAGGCGGTAGTCTGTCGTACACGGGAGAGGCGTTATCGTGTCTCCTATGAAATGGAAAGTAATAATTTCTATATTTTATAATTAATTAAAAGGTATAATTATGTTATATATATTATTTATACAAATTATATAAATTATAATACCAAATATTGAGAGGTGTTAATGGAAAAATGAACGACATCGGTTCGTAGGGCGTAGTCCACCGTACACCTGAATGATGATTTCATAACCCATTTGATGGAAGTGAAGATGGTTTTAAAATCATTAATTATAAAAAAACATCCAATTATATGGATGATATTTTGGTTACTATATCATCATGATTAAATAAAAATTTAATCAAGTGGAGAAATAAGTAAAATAAAGACGCTCGTTGAAGAACATTTCTTCTTCTTTAGGTATCCTCCTTATCTTTTCACTAAAACATTAAAAGGTTGGACTAATAATATAATTGAGGATTCTAGGATTAGGTTAGGGACTTTTTTAAGATATTTGGGTAGGTATTAGTTGATCCAAAGTGGTTTTATGGTGTGAATTCGTGGGCAGGTTGAGTGCCCTTTTAAAGTTGTGGAGGAGTTGAACTTTTATAAATTCCAAAAAAGTATTCACAATTAGTAGGTAACTATTACCTCAGGTGGGACCAAAATTGATAATTAATAGGTTTTAAGGATGATATAGTCAATAAAAACCTCCAACAAACATTAAAAAACATGGTTTAAATATTTTTTTTCCTTAAATCATATACTTCATTACTTTTTCTATTTCGGTTTTTCATTATGTTAACTAGTTGTCCATCCTAACTAATTAATCATTTAAGAATAAAATATAATTATCTTTACTAGATAATTTGTACCCAATTATTCTAATTATTAATTAAAATTTATAAAATTAAAATCATATGTTTGTTGAGAAATGATTTTAACAAAAGCACATGTAACATGCAAAAACACCATTTTAATGTTTGTTACACTATCATAGTTTTAAAATTTAGAGGTCAATATATTCATTATAGAAGAAAAATTGTTCAATGAATATAATATTGGTGATATTTATCATAATAAAAAATATCACAAAATAATATAGGTTTTTATTATTTTTAAATCATTTAATAAAATATAATTTATCATATAATAATATTAATGTCAATATTCACATTATTAATTAAATTTTAATTTAAAACTATAAATAAAATGATGTAATTAGAATATATTATTGTCCCACCCATGTAATAATATATATTACTCTAAAAAATTAATGTAAGATAATAATTCATTCAAATTTAATCACTTCTAAGATTTTTAGTATAATTTTTTTTAGTTATTTTTTTTTCAAATAATTATTGCATTGGAATTTCTTAAGCATTTTATGTGACTAGTTAATCTATAAGAATAAAACACAAATTATTATGATAATAAAAACTCATCAATATTTGAAAATAATATGTATAACCAAACCAATGATGTTTTTTTCTATCCCAAATTATTATAGATGTTAAAATTATGAAAATTATATTTCATGTATTTTTTTCTACTTAACATATTATATTGTCATATTCAAAGGGAAGTGAAATTAATTCCCATATTTCATATAATGTGATGGACAACATCAAAATAAAATTATTAAATAAAATTTATATAATATTTTAGGTCACTTTAACACTTCTCAATCTATTTACAATGGTTTAGGTATGGGGAATAAGTACATGAAAATATTATTTTACCAATAGGGAAGTACCTAGTGAGACTCAAACTCGAGACCTCACCAAGCCCCCATAAGGTCTTAACCCATTAGTAAACACATTTTTACCTAAACTGCTGGAATTAATTTTTACAATATTCACTATTTATTTTGGTAAAAATCTATGTTGACCATATTAGACCTTATAAATTATTTTGATTAAAGTTATTGAATCTATTTCTAAAAATTTAATTAACAGAAGTAGAAAATTTAAATTTAAATTTTATCCAATATACATGATGAGGAATAAAGATTGTATAGTGAAAATTTTTAAACATTAACAATGTTTTTATATCTAAATTCAATATAAAAATGATTCTAATAGAATAAATTGAATTAATTTATAAACAATTGAAATAATGTTACATTAATACAAACTCAAAATATAATTTTTCATTATAAATAATTTAAATTATTAGTTAGTTGTCAATTAAAATTCTTTATTTTTCAGTATTCATCAAAAAATAAAAATTTGCAGAAAAATACCAAAAAATCACCCAAAGTTAATTTTTATATTCCAGTTAAAAAAATGATGTCTACTTTTTAAAATAAATTTTCTAAATGTGATAAAATTAAATTTTTATTGATGTGCTCCATGGAAAATTAAAACATCTTTAAGAAAAATGTTGTTTTCAAAAAACATTTCTTTTTCTTGTATGATTCTTATTTTATTTCTAATAAATAGATAACTAATAAACATGTGTAATATATACTTTTTTTCATTAGTTAACTAATCTTATTAATTACATACATTCCAACACATAGGTAATTACTATTATATTAAATAATAATACTAGTAGTATATTGTTTTTCAATAAAAAACTTTCATGCATGTAACAGAAGCTAAAATCAATGTTGTTTTTAAGGAATAATATTGGAGAGATTGAATTTATTAAAATATATATATATATATATATATTATTGTCTCAAGATACTATATTCCCTTATAAACTTGGTGTATATTGTTAAAAATTCTATTGAATAAAATGTTATTCTTTAAGAATTTTGGGGTGTTACATTCTCCCCACTATTAATAAATTTCATCCTCAAAATTTAAACATGATCTCAACAATCAACGGTTTGACATTAGAAAATTCCTTTATTAAAAAAAATTCTTTGTAAAAGGGTTAATAAAATATCATATTAATAAGAGAGAAATGGAATTACAATGGTCATTTAGAATAATCAAATAACTAGCTTTCCATGTAGAATAACATAGGTGGGAAATGAAAACATGAACAAGGAAGAGAAAACTAACAACAAACTACTGATGGGGAGTGATAGAGAACATTTTTCACAATAAAGTGGGTGATCCAGAGAAGAATGAAGACCAAAATAGAATAAACCAAATAGGTTTGAATAAGGTCATTAATATCATCATAAATGATAAAAACATTTTATTTTAAAATCCATTTTTCCTAATATTGATGAACATTAACATGAAGATATAGTTATTTGATTTCATTCGATTTTATAAGCACAATATAATCCTTTGGTTATGCGTTGATCAATTCCAAATTAATATTATAATCAAGTAAATGATGTGGAATTTTTTATACCTAATTCACTAGTAGATCATAAGATCTATGTTATAATTATAATTCATTCCTTTAATCTCCAGTTTTCAATATAATAGAATGGTTAGCACAGGTTATGAAATATGCTTCAATCCTCATACAGTGAAGTAATACATTAATCTTTAAAATCTCATCCAAAGTTCAACTTAAACAATTTCATAAATGGTTAACCTTATAACCTTCCAAAATAATAAGATCCATATCTTTATAAATGATCTCACTAAATTTCTAAAATGAACTTATCTGTAATTAGTTCGAAGGTAGTTAGTACTATCTAATTTACTTTATCCATATCAACCATATCTTTATCCCAACATAATTATCTCCACATTAGAAACATATTAAGGGTTATATTTCCCTATATCATGTGTTTTAAAAGAAGTTCAACTTTATACTAAATCATTTTTCTTGTTCATCGGTACCATTAAACATATGCTTTTAAATCATTAATAAAATAGTACTAAAGTAAAATCCTTACATATATTTCATAATTATTATGATGAAAATATAATCAATAATATATATTGATAACATATTTCCTGGATACAAATACACAAAAATAGTAATCATTCTACTTTGATTGTATCAGTATAATAATCTTGAACATGATACAATAGCATTTCTTGTAACACCCCAAGTTTCAACGGTACGTTTCCCTTTAAATAATGTAATAGCTTGCATTGTACGCAACATTGAGATTCTAACACACCGAGACCATTCTAACTAGTCATTATGAATAGTAATACCTACTTTTTTATATTTTATAAATTTTATCTTTCAAAATGGACTTCATTTTTTGATTTGGAATATCGAAATTAGCTTTTGGTGAATTTTTTGTATTTTTCTGAAAACTTTCAATTTTTGATGAATAGTGAAAAACAATGAGTTATAGTTTAAAACCGAATTTTTGTTTAAATAATTATTTATTTTATTTAAATTTATTTTAGGTCAAAATGGATACATAATACCTATATAATTTCAATGTAATTCATTGGATTCAGTTTATAATAATTTTAGATATATAAATATTTTATTGAACTTTTTAACCGTCTTTTACCCACCTCCTAAGAGAATTCACAAATTCGAATAAAACTTAATGTTACTACTTATATGAATTGAATTTCAAAAAATCCAAAAGACACGGTTGATATCAGTAATTAAAATTTGGTTCAATAAGATAAAAATAATTTTTGGTGAATAGTAATTTTTAAATTTTATTTACCACAGTGAAAAGTAAATAGGGTAATTAAGGGTAAACATGATATTATTATTACCCTAATACATGTACTAATTCTATTATATATGTTTAATTCGACCAAAAAAACCTTAGGAATAAAATATGATCCTTTAGGTCCACTTGGATTAGATTGGGACATTTATTATTATTTAATTCAATGAAGAGTTAAAAGTGTTGAATTCAAAGATTAATAACTAAACCATTTTTAATATAAGTTTATACATAAGATAAATTCGATTATAAATATTAATTAGAAAGATAAAATTATTTCATACATAATAGTATTTTATTTATATTTTTTAGATATTAAATAATTTAATTTATTTATGACACAATGATGATACAGTAATTACCTAATTAATGAAATATTAAAATATTTGATATTATAAATATCCAAATAAATTTAATTTGAGACTTTTTATGAATTAAAATAATTTTATAGGTTAATATCACATGTTAGGGTTGGTTAGATGAATTTTTTTAGAAGTAATAATGCTGTTATAAATTTAGGAAAAACAAAATACCAAACAGTGTCAAAATTGACATAAAAGAGTTTTTAAAACAAATATTATATTATTAATTGATGTTCTATTATTAAAAAACTAAGGTTCAGCCAAAATACTTATATAATGATAGTTGTATAATTAATGAACCACTTAGGGTTCTCTTAGAATTATATATTAGTTTTATTAACAATATAATATAAAAATACAAAGAGACATGGTAAATGTCAAACTATTTAACTAAGAGTTAAAATCTAAAAGACAAGGTTAATATAGTGACCCAAACCTGTCTAAAACCTATTAGTTGAGTGGTTTTAGACCCATCCCCATATTATCCTTTAAATAATCCATTTTGGAGCCATTAGAAACCGAAAATGATTTTATTATAAAATAATATTTCTAGCTTTTCCTAAGGTGCCCCTCACCCCTCTTATAAAAGGGCACTCCCCCTTCTCTCTATTTCACACCTTCAAAGCATTTGGCTCATCCAAAACCTACCCAAATACCCTCTAAACTGTCCTCACATCATACTAGAGGCCTTACTTTAGTCATAAAGCTATTTTAAGGATCCATTTTGATCAAATCAAAAGGAAGAACTTGAAGAAGAGGTAAATATTTCATCACCTCTTTCAAGTTATTTCTTCTTAAACTTCCTCTTTCTTTGTTATTTCCATTATAAAATAATAAATCCAATATCTTATATATACTGTGATGTTATTATAAATGTGGTACAACCATATTCATTATTCTATACATCCTTTGAATGACATGTCACCATACGTGTGTACGTACGGTGTACCGTCTCCACGTCGTGGTGTAATTGTTATTCAATACATTATTATTTGGATGGGTATAATAATGAAGTGTAATTGATGTAAATAATAAATATAACATGATAATGATTTTTTATATATTATATACCATCCAATTATATATTATTTTAATATCAAAAGAATGATATTGTCGATCGTGTGTACGTACGGATTACCATCTCCACGAACGCGATGAGATTCATTCCCCATCGTATTCATTCAAGACTAATTTTCATTTGATGATTAAAAATAATGTTTATATACTTGACATCATTTTGGATATGAATAATATACATCCTATCCATAACAAATATGACTCACATAACAAAGAATATAAAGGAAAACGAATCCGTTAACACCCGAAATGACGATAATACTAAGATATTATTAACAAAGCAATGTTAAAAGATCATATATGATATCATATTAATGTATATTATTCTTTTATAATTTAATAAAAATTATTTAACCATTATACAGGAGTTTAACCTACCTTCTACCAAGGAAAAGTACAAAGTAAGGGGTTTTTTATCTCACTTTTAATTCTGTGAGATTTCCATTGTTCACTAATTATTTATTGCATGTGGTATGTTTTGTACTAACATTTGATATATATTATCATGATTTTCTTTATATTCATGGTATTATGTGATTTATTTAGTAGTTATTAACTTTTTTTCATATGAATCGATTGATCACTATGAAGTAAGGGTTTTTCATCTCACTCTTTATTCATGTGAGATTCATGTTGTATTGGCCAATATTCCCTTTTGTGTGGCGCATGTATTGTCCATGATTGTATTAATTTTATAATATACTTTAATGTATGGTTATTTACATCATCATTGTATGATCCTTATTTCATGGGGTGTATGTTTCGTATGTTACCAAATCGGTAAGGGAATTTCAAATTTCAATTTCCACTCATTTGGATTTACGCATACTTCATTGACTATTTTACTCCAATATTCTGTGGGGAATCACAATTTATTATTTATGTAGTAATTTACACTCCCCTTTGTTTTGATATACTCTTGATACACATAATCACTCCATTGATAACTTCTCAAGACATTGATATGAACTTGATCTTAACTCAATTTCCATTCATTGAGTTAAACATCCAAGTCATTGGTGTTGTTTTTACAAGAACATGTGTGACTATCCTCTGATTGATTTACACTGAATATCCAATCATATTTAGTGTATTTATATTTGTCACACATAATTATGTCATTGATTTATCCTTTACCTAAGGATACTGTCTTTATAAGGGATTTCATCTCAATTTACATTCCTTTGAGACTTCTTTGTTGTTATGCACCAATTCACTTTTATTTGGTGTATATACTGTTATTTGACATAATATATCATGAATCCATTTTTCTCATTATATTATTAAGTTTTTATTACCTCAATTATTTGTTTTCAGGCATATCTCATTTGGTTACGAACTCTAACTAAAATATCATTTTAAAAGTTTTAAAAATTTATTCTTCTAAATCTTTCTCATTAATTTCCATGTTTTAAAAATGGTTTTAAGGATTTATTCATATGGATATTAAAATTTTAAAAATAAAATTTCTTTTAAAAGTTTTAAAGTGGTATGGGACACTTTGATTCAAAAATCTATTTTTAAACGGATTCTTGACAAATAGTGTGACTTTTGAATATTTTCAAGAAAAAGGGGGATATTTCTCTCAAATAGTTTTGATGACTATTTTCATCTATGTCAATACCCTTAATTGTTATTTATTGAGGTTAATCTATTAAAATACAATCTTTCATATTGTATTGAATGAGTTATGATTGACTGTGGATATGCTATTTTTATACTATTCATGGTTTGTGGAAAAATTATTGATATTTTGTATGCTAGTTTTAATATGAATGTTTATGTTATGTTTCAAAATTTTCATATGAGGAATGTATTGGACTTAGTAAGTGATGGGTGGAGCCCACTATAGCTTCTCGATGTATCGGTAGGTCTCATGAGACAAACTAGTGTCTTGGCACAAGGCCTGGAAAAAATATTATTTGTAGTCTTTTCACAAGGCCTTGACTATGTGGTTATGAAAGTCTGGAATTATTCATTTCATCATTATGAAAGTGGCTATTGATATTTCATGTGATTATTCAACTAGTAGAATATCCATGTGAATAAGTAAATGGAATTATTTGATTTTATCTTTGCCATATTATACTGAATTTTAAGTTTAAAAGGCTTTTGTTTTAGTCTTAAACATTTCCTTAAATGTTTATGCTTATTTATGACAGTTTCCGTTATATTGTTATCCTTACTGAGCATCTGAGCTCAATCCTTTCAATGTTTTATTTTTCCCAGGATGCGATGAAGTATATTATGAATAACTTGCAGGGATATTCTATAGGATCTCAGTGTTGTCTATGGAAACAAAGTTATTGTGTTTTCTATTTTATGATGTAATGTAAAACTTATAAATGTATCTAGTACTTACAAGGTTACTAAACTAATTGGTCTTTCGAGACTTGATCTTTTGTGATCATGACAATGATACATAATAATGCTCCGACTCTGGGCTTCTGGGGTCGGGGCATTACATTTCTGAGGTACATTCCCTTGATGCATAGGGAATTTGTTTTCATAGTAAACCATATCCATATAGTAAAAGTAGTGAAAATTATAATTTTCATTGTTTCCATTACAATCAATATTTTTTTGTCATTTTTCTCTACACATATAGAAATCTACATTTCCCTTCAAGAAAGTACCCAAACTTTTCATCCCACAATTATAAGATGTAGGAGAATACTTATTTCTCTTCTTACCCTAATATATTTTTTATTTGTCATTATCTTATTCTCTATATTTCCTTTTAAGATTACATTCTTAGAAAATTATTTCTCTTTAATGATACCACATAAATTTATTTCATCATATGAATTTTTTTTAGAGACCAGCACCCTTTAAAGACTTAGATTAAGGTCCATCAAATAAATGGTAAATCTTGGACTCTTTGTTTCATATATAATTTGTATAATAACTAACTAACCTTGTAATGGTATATTCATACTCCACAAAAAATTATTAAACCTTTTTATTTATGTTGTGTAAAATTCTCTACATTTTATTTTTTTCTCATGAGGGAAATATTTTCCAATGAATCTATCCTTAAAATATTTACATTACATATGTCTTATATCATATTCCTCCCTTAAATTTTGGATTAATGACCACCTTTTATTGGCATCACCTTTGAGACAATACAATGGAAGTTTAAACTTATCCATTTCACCATATCCCAATACCATAAATATATTCTCCATAGACTTAATCCATTTCTAAACTACCACTAGATTATTAGTACCACTAAATTATGGGGGTTTCTATCACATAAATCAATATAACGTCAAAGAATGTATTGTGGAATAGTTTTATGTATTTGGAAAATGTTATATTTCAGTACAAGATTATTATTCCCAAATATAGTCATAATTTTATCCACTCAAATACCAAATGTATTAATGTCCTATGGAAGGGAAAAATCTATCTTTTCTATGAGTGTTGATACCCTTCTTCCTTCTAGCTGAAATTTTTAAAAAATTGAATATACATAATTATCATAAAAAGTTATGAGCCTTTCATAATTATAAATATAGTGTAAATCATATCATAAATTGAGAAATTTATGCATATCTAATATCATAATGATAAAACATGGTTTCTTGGGGTACATCATTATATTCAAATCCTTCATAATAGTTTGTAAATAAAATTTTTATTATCCTATGAATTTTATTTGGGACAGTCAAACCAGGTGTTAATTAAGGCCCATTTTCAAGTACCAGGTAATGCATGAGTTACGCCTAACATTAATTTTTCAATGTTTTTACCCCTAGATACCTCTATTCTAGAACCATGTCCACTTGTAGTATCCAAAGATAGATTTATTTCTTGAAAAAACACAAAATATCTACCTTAAAAAATATTAGGAATTTCATTTATACTTATCATAAAATTATATCATAAGGATATGTTATCTATTCTATGTTTTCTTTAATATAGTTACCATGTAGTTTACTAAACTTCCTTTGATACCAACTATATAATCCCTAACCCCAGCATCCTAGATTCTATGCTATCTTTATTAAATTTTCATAACATATAAGTAATTACATACTGAAAGACTACATTATTAAGTAGTCTTAGTAAACTATATATATAATTTAGTCCTACATTACATTTGAATGCATAATTTACAACATAATTTTTTTAAAATCATTATTCCCTATTGCATGTCCTTACATGTCAAACATAGTTTACTTCATAGATTCCTGATAAAGAAAAAAAATAAGGATGATCTCAAATTCTTAGTAAGGGTTAAGTAAATCTGAAGCTATCATGAATCAATAATCATAATCAACATGGAATGATAAATTAATAATCACACGTGCCTTTTTAAAAAACATATGAGGAAAAATTCAATGCAAAATGTTAAATAACTAAAAATAAAATCCATTTAATCAATGAACTTAAAATGAAATTCGTCCAGAGATAATATCATAGTGAATATATTCTAGATAATAATAACTGAACTATTAATGAAGGAAATGATTAATTATCAGATTTCATTTTTCATAGAAGCATGATACCTTTTCCATAAATACCTTTCACAATATGGTTTAGAACATATTACTATCAACACCTTTCACATGGTAGTTTAAAACATAATGGTAACAAATGCAAAGTGTTTGTCCAACTGATTTTGTCTTATGAGACCACTGATTCATCAGGGGTCTTTTATTAACTGGTCCCTAACCATTTTATTTCATGACCAAATAATTCTTAATATATTTAATAGTCTATTTAACTCATAAATAATGTTCCTTATCAAATATACATATTGATTAGAGAATGTATATTTATCAATATTTCACCTATTAATCAAATAACGTTCAAAGTAAATACCATCTATAAAAATGGTATACTATTTGAGATATAATCAAATCATTCAAACATGAATATAGATATTTAATATAAATATAATTTCCAATTAAAAATTGTTATAGGAAAGTTATTGTTTCAAGAGAAATTTAATAACCACAAAAGAATGTGAGATTGCACAATAACTATTACCATTTGGGAATTTCAAATTCAAAACCCCTTGGATTAATTAAATAAAATTGAAACATAAAATACAATGAATAAATATGTATTTATTATATTATATTTCAATGGATTTGTGTATACACATTGTGAAAGAATATAGGTGCATAACATAATGTATGTCTTAAAAAATTCACATTGAGACAAAAGTACCTTAGCACGTAGTTTCCTTTATTTAAACATGATTTAACCTCCTAAATGATAGTTATAATAATTTTATTTATTTTTAATAGAACCATATTCAATATTATAACATCATTAATTATCCTTTCATTATATATTATCACTCATTCTTTAATCATCATTCATTATTTTCAATGTTTTAGGTGTTAACTTCCTTATTTTATCATGCGTGTTTGGTCAGTAATGGTCTGGTTCTTGCAAATATTATTTTATTTCATCATATAAATAATAATTAACATGACATAATTATCACATTTAAAAATTAATTATACTTTTAAAACAAATAATTAATGATTATTATGAAAAATGAAGTATCTTACAATCACGGAGACGGTAAGTCGTATGTACACATGAGTAACATTTTCCATTTTTCAATGATCTTTATGTAAAGGAGGTAAGTAAAATTTTTCATATCTATAATGATCATAGTATTATTAATACCATTTTATATAATTTTATATATCCTTAATGTGGTGTAGTGATGAAATGAGAGTCACATCACTTCGCTAAGGAGGTAGTCCACACGTACACGAATGAAATTATCATCTTTCATTAACTAAAAAGTTAGAAAATAAAATGATATATTAACATTCCAAAATGAAAAATATATCATGAATATTTTAATTATGATATGTATACAACATATAATTATTACTTACTACATTCCATGTTAATATTTAGTGAAAGGTGAATCACATCGCTCTGCATGGCGGTAGTACGCCATGCACAAGAGTGACTATAAGATCTTGGATTTTTCCATGAAGTATGTTTTACTTAAATTTAAGGTTGGGTAGTTAATTAAGTTCTTTACAAAGTCATTATGGAGGTTTGGGGGTGTTCTGGGGGTTCGGGACACAAAACAATGGTGGGAATGAGTTTTCTGGGCTAGCCACACGGTCTATGCATGGTTAGTACTAACCGTGTAGGCAACCCAGGTAAACTGTACAAGAGGTAGATTTTTGGATAGTGGAATCTTCATGGTTTGCACATGGTTTGGAAAAACATGCAGGTAAACCATGTGGCCCATAAACCTTTAAAAATTTACAAAATTTCCACTTTTGGATTTTATATCTCACTCGGGATTTTTCTCCTCCTCCTCCCTTACAACCCTAGGATTGAACCAAAGGGACCAAGAGCTCCCAAGGATCTATCTCCTTCATTACTAAGACATTTGGAATGCCATCAACTGTGGATTAAAGATCCGAGTAAGGCTAATCTCCCTCTTGTTTTTCTTTTTGGTTTAGGGTTTCTATTTTTCCCCTCACTATCTGAAGCTCTCAAACACTACTATTTTGGTGAGTTTTAGGGTAGAGCTTAAAGGGTTGGTTGAATCAAGATCTAAGGCTTCAGTTAAGAGTGCTTTCACTAATGGATTCAAGGTATGTTGTCTACAAGTTATATCCCTTGGGTTTTATATAGATTTTTTCATGTAGGGTTTTTATCCTTACCCTCTTTTAAAGAGTTCTTAGTGCCTTCCACATGATGTGATATAGTGGTGTCTAAATTGTTAATTGAACCCATATTGATCCCCATGGGATACAAGTAGGATGAATCAACCAAATTAGGACCACCTGAGGGGCGTGTTGATATTCCCTGGACTTAGAGCTAGCTAAGTAAGTGTAGTGCATTGTGCTAGAAGATAGAGCCTATGACAAATATGTTAATATGCTTGAGTGATGTGCAATTGGTGTTTATTAAAACACTTAGGTTAGGTAATTAACTAAGATTTTTTTTGGTTGGCATGAAAAATTGTTAAAAGGATAAATGATAAAATGATAAGGATTACCTTTATATTGGATTATTCTTAGTGAGATAGGAATGGAAAATGGGAATGGGGCTAAAGGGGTTAAGTAACATGAATAATGAAAATGTTAATGGATTGTGACAAAATTTAATTTCCCACTTATTGATATTATTTTGATGTTGTAAATGATTTTTTCTATGTTGTTGTGATATGGTGTTTTGTGGTGAATGATAAATAATCACGTGCACATGGCTTAGTATATTGGGGTATTTACTTGAGGTTCTACACCCATGGGTTGAGTTGGACCGAAGTTCTAGCTCCTCCCCTAAATGCATGGGTTAGGGAAGGGGATGGAGTTCTATTACCCTAATGGTTTCATTCCACCCTGACTGACTCTTCGAGGTGAGGATGATGGGAATTGTTGTCAAATTATGCCTAGTGAGGTAGGACTTGTTAAACTCCCACATGTTGAAAATGTTGATCATGCCTAATACATTGAACACATGAAAAGGGTGACATGATAAATGAAATGTCTTAGTAATAAACATGTGTTAATTGGTAGGTTAACTTAAAGGAATATAAATAAAGATATCCTATTGAATTGTTTACCTTAACTTTCCTTATTTATCATTTTCATGAACTATCTACCTTGCTGGATATTTTGTAGACACCGTTGGTGGTGGATTACTGAGTTATACTCACACCCTGCTCAGGCCACCATTGGGTACCCGAGTAGATTTCATGCTTGCAGGTTAGGACAAGTTCAAGGGACCTATGCTAGGGAGATGAGTTGGACATGGGACATGTTTGGGTGAGGTTAAAAACATGGAATTTGGACCATTTTGGGGATTCTACTATTTTATTTCTTTTGGTTTTTGTTCGCTTGACACTGTAGCATGTCATGGAATATTAGTTGTTGTTTATGATTGTACCTAGTTTTAGGATTGGGTCATTTAGTCATGTTATGGATTGTTCTATTTTATTTCTGTTATTTCAATTATTATCAAATGTGGTTTACTCTGGTATTTAGGTTATTGTCTCCCCATGTGACTTATTTGACCCTCACTGCTAGTCGGCAAACTCTAGCATATGGGGAAGCGTGCTTGAGTTCATGTAACTACCCATCTTGGAGCACCGTCTTAGTGGGTCTAGGGTTAGGGATGTTACAAATTGGTATCATAGTAGTTCTCTTCTATTTATTACTATTTTTTTATGGAAGACAAGATATTATAAATGTTTCAAACCTTGGTAATGAGCTCAGGCTTGGGAGTAGTTAACCCATGTACGGGGGAAAACCCAAGTCACCCTGGGAGGGGATTGTTGTTCTTCTTGTGTGTTGTTACATTTGATGATATTTCACCACTGGGTGATGCACTTGTTGTGTGATTTTAAGGTTTCATGATATTTCCCTCATGGTCGGAAAGGTACAAGTTTGTGCATTCATGCATCATTCTAGGCACCTATGTAGGAAAGTGACATGCATTATGATAGGCACACACACAGTATGGGTATGTGGGATACAAAGGTTAGGATGCATATGTTATCTTAAAAGTAATGAATTATGCCTAATGAGATGGTATGAATTAGTTAAAAAGGGGAGTGAAAATGTCAAGTAGTAATTATAAAATGATTATTGATAAAGAATAAAATAGTGTAAATATTTGTTGTAAGGGTAAATTAGAATATGGAAATGGTTTAAATGGGGGTAAAAGATAAGACTTGTAACCATGATAATTATATACTGTGTTGGCCATGGACTTAGGGAGATAGCTGAGGGTAGTGACCTAGTTGTGAGTGGGATCCTTTGGGTTGTGTATGTGAACTGGTTTGGTTATGACTAGTGATGAGAAAACCTATCTATTTTTTCCCTTTTTAATAGTATTATGGTTGCATTTTAAATTTCATGATTGTCATTGTAGAAAAATGCCACCTCGAATACATGCGCCGGATGGGTGACCTAAGGATGTTGCTGAGAATGATCCTTCAATAGTGGAGCAAGAGAACGTGGTGATCCAAAGAGATAGGGAAGATTAGTTCTAAAATAACATTACTAGTTTTATAAAGATGACGAAACAAGACCTAGGGTGGGTTGTGTTGAGCATGTTTGAGCTGACCAGGGAGTTTCAGTTGTAGAACCCTCTAACCTTTATCAGAGAGGGTGTGATAGAAGTATCAAAGTTCTGGATAGAGTCCATCCAAACTATTCTCGACCATCTAGAGACTCCTCTTAAGAATCGAGTCAAGTTAGAAGCCTATATGCTGAGGGGGAAAGCAATACATTGGTCAGATATTATGGTTTAGACAGAGCAGGTAGAGGGGATGATGTGGAAATATTTTCAGGAGAAGTTTCTTGAGAACTTCTATCCAGAAACCTTGAGGTATGATAAGGTTGTAGATTTTATGAGGTTGACTCAATGGACAATGTCGGTGATAGACTATTCTAGTTGTTTCTCTAATTTGAGATTCCTCATTCTGACATTGATGGGAGATGAGGCAGCTGTGGAAAAATGATTCCAGGATGGTCTGAGACATGAGATCAGATCTAAGTTAAATATATTTCATCTAAAAATGTTTTCTTAAGTGGTGGATCAAGCCATTATCTTAGAAGGAAATTTGAAGGGGGATTCAGGTAGTGAACTCGTGGTACCATCTGGGCGATCCAGTGGTGCCGATTCCGAAAGTAGGGAACACCACTTTGGAACCTTTTAGCAGGGTGAAAGCACACAGAGCAGTCAGAAGAGGGGGTCAAATTCTTAGGGTGGTGACCAGGTCTTCTATTTTCCATGTGGTGGGACGGGGCACAAGTGTGGAAAGTGTCCCCGCCCACTAGTTGAGTGTCGATCATGTAGTAGGCTAGGACTCGTGCGGAGATTCTACAAGAACCCGCAGCAGTCGGGGAATGATGGAGGTTAGAGGAAGATGATGAGTGTAGGTAGGGGTTGGTTACCCCATATCATGCAGGTAGTTGGATCTCAACGGGCCGTACTGGTAGGAGTGGTGGACGTGGAACTCTGTGGCAATATCACCCTTATAAACAAAGTAGTGCAGTGCAGGGTACTCAGGCTGGAGCCTAGGGTAAAGGGGAATGCCATCTCCATGAAGTTCAGGCTACACATGAGGGTGGTGAGGTAGGACTGTCTACTGTTCAAGGTATGATTCTTATATATTCCATGTTTTCTAGTGCTTTATTTGATACAGGTTCTACGCATTCCTTTATTTTTCCTTAGTTTTTAATTGTATTGGTCTTAACCATAGAGACTGCATGTGGGGTAATGTTTCTTGATACTCTGTTAGGGGTAAGAGTCGAGGACATCAGGAACTGTAGGGGTTGTGCTCTAGAGGTTGGTGGGTATCATTTTTTGTGGGATCTATTTTTCCAAGATATGTCAGGTTTTGACCTAATCATGGGAATGGATTGGTTGGTGTTATATCAAGCACATATCAACTGTTACTAACATCGGGTAACATTTACATCTCTCGATGGGAGAACTCATGTCCTTCGTGGTGAGTGGGATGCTTGAGAGGGTCGTGCAAGGCGGCTATGCCATCAGATGGGGGATCTCACAGCCCAAGTGGAATGCCTTATAATAGATGATGGGGAGAAAGGACAGCCAGTATTCCCTTTTTTTGTGGACCAGTTTCATGATGTGTTCTCTGAGGACATTTTGGGGCTACCACCCAAGATAGACGTTGAGTTTATGAATGAATTGTCTCCTAGAGCAGAGCCAGTTTCCATTCCACCTTACCGAATGGCACCAGCAGAGCTCTGAGAAATGAAGGTTTGGTTAGATGAATTGGAGTGTAAGGGGTTTATACGTCCTAGTACATCACCTTGGGGATCTTCTATGTTGTTTCCTAAGAAGGCCAATGGATCACTGAGGCTATGTTTATATTATAGGAAGTTGAAAGAGATGACAGTTAAGAATTGATACCCTCTTCCTAGAATTTATGACCTGTTTGATCAGCTCAGAGGTCCCTCAGTGTTTTCCAAGATTGATTTGAGATCGAGATACCATCATTTGAGGGTGAGGCCTTATGACATACCCCAGATAGATTTCTAAAGTAGGTATGGGTTTTATGAATACCTAGTAATGTTGTTTTCTTTGACTAATGCACCAGCTGTCTTCATGGCCCTGATGAACCAGATATTCCACCCATGTATGGATTAGTTTGTAGTTTTTTTCATTGATGACATCTTGGTGTACTCCAAAACTCATTATGATCATCCCAATCATCTTGACATCGTATTGAGTACACTAATAGAGCATAGGCTTTATGCAAAGCTATCAAAATGTCAGTTTTGGATTGATGAGGTTCACTTTTTGGGACATATCATATCTAAGTTAGGAATATCGGTGGATCCAGAAAAGGTACAGACTGTGGTGTCTTGGGATTATCCCAAGAATATCTCTAATATTCAGAGTTTTCTGGGTTTGGATGGTTATTACCAAAGTTTTATTATATATTTCTCTCTTTTGGAAGCACCACTCACAAGCCTAACTAAGAAGGGGTTTAATTTTGATTGGTTAGAGGCTTATGAGAATGCTTTCCAGGAGCTAAAGTAGTGGTTGACTACTACATCAATTTTTATCTTACCTAAACCAGGTAAGAAGTATAACTTGTTCTGTGATGCGTTAAGTGTTGGACTTGGGGCAGTGTTGATGCAGGGTGATCAGGTTTTGGATTTTGGGTCAAGGAAGTTGAGGCCACAAGAAAGAAATTATCCTACTCAGGACCTGGAGCTGGCTATTGTGGTTCATGCCTTAAATTGTTGGAGGCATTATTTATTAGGAGAACTCTTTACGATGTTTACCGACCATGAAAGTCTCAAATACATCTTCCCTCAGTGGGATTTTAATCTTCTATAGTGATAGTGGGTTGAGTACCTACAGTATTTTGATTTTGAATTTGTTTACACACCGAGAAAAGGGAATAGTTTTGCTGATTCTCATAACTGAAAGGCTCATAATCAAGTCATTTGAGAATAAAGTTCAAAGTGGGTGATGATGGCCTTGTTTAAGGAGATGCATTTAGAGGTACATGAGGGGTGCAGGAAGATGACCCTTACATCTATAACAGTTGAGTCTCTAATTTTGAGCTGAGTTAAAGAGCATAAAATGGTAGATTCGTAGTGTTTGGCTATGAAGGAAAGTCTTAAAGGTTGGGATTCACCCTATAATTGGATCTTCGGCACTGATGGAGTTGCTTATGTTCATGGTGGAGTTGTGGTGTTGGAGGATGTACAAGAAGAGTTGATGCACGAGTTCCATGCATCAAAGTGGGAAGTGCATCTGGGCTTGACTAAGATGTACTGTGACCTACATAGGCAGTTTTGGTGGCCAGGAATGAAGAAGGAAGTGGTGAGTTTTTTGGCACAATGCCTTACCTATTAGCAGGTGAAGGCTGAACATCAGCGCCCATGTGGGTTGTTGCGGTCATTGCCTATTCTAGAGTGGAAATGCAATGACGTCACGATGGACTCTATAGTGGGTCTTCTAAGGACACCTCAGAATAATGATCCCATTTGGGTGGTGGTAGATCAGCTGACCAAAGTGGCCCATTTCTTACTGATCTAGGAGACCTATATAGTTGACAAGTTAAGGGAGTTGTATGTTCGGGAAATATTATGGTTTTATGCTGTGCCGAGAACCATAGTTTCAGATCATGATTTACGTTTCACCTTGCACTTCTGGAAGGGACTATAGAAGGCACTTGGTACACAGGTGTTTATGAGTATGTATTACCACCCATAGACTGATGGGCAGTCGGAGCGTACAATTCAGGTATTAGAAGACATGTTGAGAGCATGTGTTCTGGATTTTGGTGGTTCATGGGAAAAGAACTTGTCACTTGTGGAGTTTTTATATAACAACATTTTTCAAGCTACAGTTCAGATGGAACCTTTTGAGGCACTTTATGGGAGACTGTGTAGATCACCATTGTGTTGGTTAGAGTCCAGAGAGTTTGAGTTGTTAGGGCCGAGTCTTGTGCAGGAGATGTCGAAGAAGGTTCATTTGATTCAAAATTGTATAGCAACATCTTAGAGTAGTAAGAAGTCATATTTAGATTAGTGTCGTAGACCTCTTGAGCTCATGGTGGGTGATATTGTGTTTCTTCAGGTGTTTTCAAGGTTGGGTCACCGTCAAATTTAGAAATAGGGAAAGTTGGCACCTAGGTATGTGGGGTCATTTGAGATTATGGAGAGGATCGGACTAGTGGCTTACCAATTGGATCGTCTATAGTGGTATAGTGGAATGCATGATGTTTTCCATGTTTCACAACTCTGACAGTATCACCCAGATCCATCTCATATGATAAATGTCGAGGATGTCAAGCTTGAGGCCGATTCATCCTTTGAGGAGTACTCAGTTCGAATTATAGATTATAGTGAGAAAGTTTTGCAGGTTAAGGTTGTGCCCCTAGTTCGTGTTCTATAGAAACATGGAAACATTCAAGAGGAAACTTTGGAGCAGGAATCTGATATGTGGATCCAGTTTCCTGATCTCTTTTCTTTAGAAACTCAATTATTCTCAAGAAAAGTGTATCGGGGATGATCCGTTTTAATGTTGGAAGGTTGTAAGATCCCATATTTCTTTGTGAGGTTTGTTTTGATTAAATTTTAGTTTATGCCATTTATTTTAGTTAATTAAGTGTTTTCCAAAGTCCTTAAGGAGGTTCGGGGGTGTTTCGGTGGTTCGGGACATGAAAAAAAGGTGAAAATGAGTTTTTTGGGCTAGTCACACGGTCTGCGCATGGTTAGTACTAACTGTGCGGGCAGCCCAGGTAAACCGTGCAAGAGGTCGATTTTTTTACAGTGGCATCTGCACGGTTTTCGCATAGTTTGGAAAACTGTTCAGGTAAACTGTGTCACCCAGAAACCTTTAAAACTACAAAATTTTCCACTCTGGGATTTTATATCTCACTTGGTATTTTCCTCCTCCTCCTCCCTTTCAACCCTAGTAATAAACCAAAGGGACCAAGAGCCCCCAATGATCTATCTCCTTCATTCCTAAGCTGTTTGGAGCACCATGAGTTTCAGATTGAAGATTTGGGTGAGGCTATTCTCCCTCTTGTTTCTCTTTTTGGTTTAGGGTTTCTATTTCTTTCCCCTGTCCATCTGAAGCTCTAAAACACTAATTTTTCGGTGAGTTTTAGGGTAAATATTCAAGGGTTGGTTTAATTGAGATCTAAGGCTTCGGTTGGGAGTGTGTTCACCAACGGAATTAATGTAAGTGGTATAAAAGTTATATCCCTTGGGTTTTGTGTAGATTTGTTCATGTATGGTTTTTATTCTTGCCCTTTTTGAAGATTTCTCAGTGCCTTACACATGATATGATGTAGTGGTGTCTAAATGGTTAATTAAACCCCTCTTGATCCCCATGGGATGCAAGGAGGATGACTCCACCAAATTAGGACTACCTGAGGGGCGTGCTGATATTCCGCAGACTTGGAGCTAGCTAAGTAAATGTAGGTTGTTGTTCGAGAACATAAAGCCTATGAAGAATATGTTAATATTCTTAAGTGATGTGAAATTAGTGTTTATTAAAATAATTAGGATAGGTAATTACCTAGGAGTTTTTTTGGTTGGCCTAAAATAGGGGTAAAAGTATAAATGAGAAATTCTAGGGATTAGCTTTATACTAGAATATGCTTAGCAAGATAGGCATGGAAAGTGGGAATGGGGCTAAAGGGGTTAAGTAACATGAATAATGAATGTGTTAATGGATTGTGGAAAAATGTAATTTCCCATTTATTGATATTATTGTGATGTTGTAAATGATGTTGGCTATGTTTTTGTGATATGGTGTTTTGTAGTGAATGATAAATAAGAATGTGAACATATATTGGTATAGTTGGTTATTGACATGAGTTTCTTTTCCCATGGGAGTTGGACCAAGGTTCTATCTCTTCCCTTAAATGCATGGGTTAGGGAAGGGGACGGAGTTCTATTCCCCTAATAGTTGTATTTGTAACATCCCAGGTAAATAAAAAACATTACATTTTTTATATTTATTAATATTTTTGAATTAAATATTGATTTTACTTTAAAAGGGATGCTATGTTTGATGGCGTACCTGATACTCAACAATAGGATTCTTTGAAATCTTACGTTATACACTAATAATATAATATTGTTATTTTAAATGGTAGTTGACGCCTAGCCTTTGTATTGGTGGGAATGAATAGAATAAACTACAATATGATTATACATGTTTGTTGAATATTTTTTCATTTATCCAAAAAAGGTTAGAGGCTTAAAATGTGAATGAATCTAAGCATAAATACTCTAATATTCTTTAAAAGTTCAATTTACCGCCTTTTGATGGAGAACCCTATTTAAATCTAGTTTTGGCCATTTTTATATGTTCTATTTGACGAAATAAAATTCTTCTTTAGATTTCGAACATCAAAATTTACTTTGGGTAAATTTTTGGTCTTTTTCTGATAAAGTTCATTTTTTAATGAATAGTGAAAAAAACTGTATTTTAATTCAAAAGTACATTTTAATCTAATTTATTTATATGGTTATATTACCTTTTTAATTGGTTTTAAAGTGAAATTAGAATATATTTTTACCATTTAATATAATTTGTGTCATTGGAACTAATTTCAATTTGAAATTGGACATAAACAAGTGTTAATCTTTTGATAGTTATTATTTCCTAAAAACACGCTATTTGTTTTAACAGCGGGAATTAATTTTAAATTAATTTATGCCACTTATGTGTTTTGAATTTGGAAAAATGGATTCCAAATTTGGAATCAGTAGGTCCAATTTTTTTAAATATATAACTTTTATTTTTAGACATTTTAAATATTTACTTCAGTAAATATTTTATTTACCATTATTAAAAGGTAAAAATAATAAATAAGGGTAAAATATAATATTATAATAATAATAAATTACCCTAACATGTGTCTTAATACTATTGGATGATATATAGACAACCATGGGCATCCATGGGTTGAATTTGGGACCCCATGGAGCCACATGGGAGTAATAATGACATTTTATATGAATTAATTTAAAATAAAGACAAAAATGACATAAACAAATATCTTTTAGTAAATAAATTTTTAAAAGGGGTTAAATAAGTTATGGTTTCAAATATAAATATTCTTTGGAAATATAAGAATATTTCCTACATCATGGTATTTTTTATAATTTTTGGACATTAAATAAATTAAATTATTTATGACACAATAATGATGCAATATTTACCTCATTAATAAATGATTTAAATAAATAAGATTATATATATTAAATAAACATCCAAAACCTGTCCAATTATTATTGGATTATTTTATTTTTTCCATGAGTAATCTTAACTTTGATATTAACAAATAGTTGACCTTTTAAAACCGAATATGAGGTTATAATAAAATAATTATTTCAAACTTTCCTAAAGAGCCCCTCCTCTCCCTTATAAAAAGCCCTCATTTATAACTCATTTGTCACACTTATCAATCCTTTGGATCCTGAAACCTCTACTCCAATAATCTCCCAATATCCCTCTCTTAATCCTAGAAGCCTTACCTTAGGCAGAAAACACTTCAAGAAACCCTTTTGGTTCAAACCAAAGGGAGTTACCCGATTTAAAGGTAACGTCTTCTCCTAAGTTCTTTTGTTTTATTTTACTTATCCAACCCCCTAAAATATTTTTATTGATTTATTTTATAACAAAACTAGTATACTAAATATAATAGGATGTTGTTATGAGAATTATTCAAACTACACTTACACACACCTCCATCTAATGGGTAATAAACATAGTGTTTCTGTGGATGGAAAACTAACGCCTCACGAAATGATGATTATTCAATTAACTCTTACCGCCTCTCATGGTGGACATTATGATGGAAATGTATTTATATATGATATATATTATTCTTATGATTTCTTTATTCTTCTGTATTTTTCATTTATATCATACCTTTATGGTTTCCATAATGGGTAAACGCGATAATTTCATTTTAGGAAGTGCGGACTACCGCCCCCTTAAAGTGATATGACTCATTAATACCTTATTTGGGATGTATAAATGATAGATTTAATGATATTATATATGATAGTATACTATAATTACAATATACCTATGTATAATTATGTTTTCATTCCATTAAATATTAAAAATAAATGAAAGTAGTGTTCATGCATACGTACGGCTTACCGTCTCCATGAACGGGGCATTTCATTTCTTATCTCCAAATGTTATTTACTAATATAAATACATGTATATACAGGATATATATTATATATATGATATCTACATCATTAATATCATTCTAGAGATAATGGAGTATTGACCACATGGCCAAATTGTAATTATAACAAGTTCATTTTTAACTCAAATTATGAACATCGACAAAATGTCTGATATGAACTCAAATAATTAACTAACTATTATTACAAGGTAATATGTGATATAAATGTAATAATAAACATTAAAAATGTTATAAATCAAGTAGAAATTAACTTATGTTTATTATTCAGGAAGAACAAGGAACATATGAGTCAAGTTGGACACGAGGTAAGGGATTTCTTATCTCACTTTTAATTCCGTGAGATTTCCATTGTTCACCACTTATTTATTGCATGTGGTGTATTGTATACTTACATATGATATATATTATCATGATTATATTTATATCCATGGTATTTTGTGATTCATTTTTTTGTTATTAACTTTTTCTCATATGACTCAATTTATTACAATGTGGTAAGGGTTTTTCATATCACTTTTTATTCCTGTGAGATTCATGCTATATTAGCCACTATTTCCTTTTGTGTGGTGGATGTACTTCCCATGATTGTATTCTTTGTGTAATATAATTTAATTTATTGGTATTTACATATTCATTGTGTGATATTTCTTTCATGGGGTGTATGTTTTGTAAGTTACCAAATCAGTAAAGGAACCTTTCACCCTCCTTTTTTTAAAGACTTCTTTTTGTTATGTCTTTTAATTTACATCATATTATGTTGGGATATATTATTATATACCCTTATTGATGTAAATTTTATGTCCATGTGATGAGATATCCTTTTATCTCTCATAAACTTATTTTCTGAATTTTAAAGTGACGTCGTTAGGCTGTCGAATTTCTGTAAGAAAACTTCTTAACCCAATTTCAATTTTTGGGTTAAACATCTAATTCTTGATTATGCCGTGCTATGAATATGTGTGAATAACCTCTGATTTTTTTACACTTAATATCCACTTATATTGTTTGTATTTATATTTTTCACACATAATTATGTAATTGATTTATCCTTAATCTAAGGATACCATCTTTATTAGGGATTTCATCTCAATCTACATTTCCATTCAGAACTCATTGTTGATATGCACCAATCCACTCTTATATGGTGTATATATTGTCCTTTGGCATGTTATATCATGAATACATTTATTATCATGATATTATTAAGTTCTTATTAAATGTTATTCCTCAATTATTTTTATTCTAGGGTCTATCATTTTATTAAAAACTCTTTAACTAATATATCATTTTAAATGTTTTAAAGGTTTATTATTCTAAATCATTCACATTAATGTCCATGTTTTAAAAATGGTTTTAAGGATTTATGCATATAAAAATTAATTTTTTGAATTTTAAATTTCTTTCAAATGCTTCAAAGTAGTATGGGGCACTTTGATTCAAAAATCTCTTTATTTAATATTTTAAATGGCTTTTGAAAATGGTTTGATAAAAGCTTTGATTTTTTCAATATTTTGAAATAATATATTGTGATTGTAATGTGGAAATTTTATCTTTACATTATGTTTGTTTTATGAGTTATAAATATTTTATGGATATTGGGCATTTTTTTGTATATGGGTGGTTCTGTGATAAACCTAGGGCAGGTGAGCCCGAGATAGCTCTCCAATGCATTGGGTAACATGACGGAGGTAAACATTAATGTTTCTCCTAATAGATTTAGAAAATATACTGTGATGAGTATTCCAAATGTCACCCCCTCTATAGCTATGATAGCTACAATGTAAGTGTGTTATTTATGCCGTAAGTTACCTTTATGATTTATGATATCTATGTGTTGTTCATAAATCTTATGATTTCATGAGGTACGTTATGATTGTAAAGTATGGTTTCATTGTTTTGTATTTATTAATGGGATAATGTTTTAATTACTTATTTTATATTCCTTACTGATATTTTTATGCTCATACCATGTTTTTTAAATGTTTTTTATAGGACAAAAAGATGAATAAGGGTCAAGGATGGGATCAAGGAAAATTCATGCTGTCTAAAACATGGAAATAGACATGACTCTTTTTCAAGTGTTTTTATTTTATGAAAAAAATGGATACTGAGTATAATTGTCTACATGTAATATTCATGTTGTTATGTAAATGTTATGACCTAATTCTATAAAATTCTAAACCTGAAAAGATCCTCAATGTGAATTATCCATTTAATTCAAGATTATGTAATATTTAAGGCCAGGTCTTTATAGTTGGTATCAAAGGTCGGTTTAGACAACTTTAGGTATTTGGAGTTTTCGTTAAACACATGGTTAGTTCTTATGTATATTATTTCAGTTAAAATTTTGTTTTATAACTTTTTGCAGATCAAATAAAGTATGTTACAAATGGAAAGAGGAAGATCTCAAATGACATTCCTATCTCTTCCTGATGACTTGCTTGCAATAATTGTTTGCAAAGTCATGTTCGGATGATTGTGAAACTTTTTCTATCATACAACTCACTTGCAAGCAATTGTTTGAGATATCAAACCCCTCCACTATACCCCGATATCATTATGGATCATGGGTTGTATTTAATCAAAACCTATTTTCAGAATATTCTTATATTTTCAAGAAAGGTAAATATTTTCAAGGAATTTTCAAATATTTTACCTTATCACAAGATTTTGAAGCATATTATGATTTTGAAAAAGGTGCTGAAGAAGGAGACCCTTGCACAACCTATTTATATTTGATTTTAAAATATAGTCTCTCAGCACATACTTATTATATTTTAAAAGGACCACTGATTGAAAGTTTCAACTCAAACTCAGTCCAACTATTTTATAAAAATAAAGTTTTATAAGATGTTTTGAAATTATATGCCATAAATGATTATTTTCCAAAACTATTTCTTTATGAACACCCATATGACCCAAGGTGTATTTGTATGAAGGAAGCAAATGATTTTGAAGGATATATAAATCATTGTTGCAATGCATGGACCTTCTACCTACGTGAAAAAGATAATGATGAAACCAAGTGGACAACATGGTCAAGGTATGATGTTCTTTATTCTGGGGATTGTTTCATTTTATCATATGGTGGTGAAATTAAAAAAAATGAAAATATATATAAGACATCAAGAATTAATATATGGTGATCATAATGATTTGGGATGAAAATGAGAGGTATAAAGAAACCATTGAGGTTAAAACATGTTAGGGTTATTTTTGGGTTTTATAAAAAGGGAAACCCGTAGGATGGGTCACAACCCGTCGTGTCCGGCAAGGCTGTAAGAATCGAACCCACAACCGAAGGGCAATAAGGGTGCATCAGCTACCATTGTCCTACATGAATTCCCTGGTTAGTATGACTTATTATTTTAAGTTAAATTTTTTTATGGATCAAGAATAAGTTGATTTTGGGAAGTTATGTTTTATCAAATGGATATCCTTAGTATAGGAAAATGATTTGGTGATTAAGTGATAAAAGTTATTTTGGAAGATGTTCTCTCTTTTGAGGAAACACTATATTCCTAAGGAAAATAGAATACTATGGGATTTCATTTGTGGAATAATGATTGAAATTTTATTTTGAAAGAATTTATTTTTATGTATATTTGTGTTATTTATGGAAATGATTAACCTATCATAGAGAATATGTGATTAGGTTAATTACACTACAGTATGAGACTTTAAGATTAATAAATTTTATTTGGAGATAAATGTTAAGATTTAATATAGAAGACTATGAGATTAAATCCTTCTGAGTTTTGGGTTTCAATCTTAGTTTGGATTATTTTAAATAATTTTAAGGACAATTATTTATTGAATGGTCTTTCGTGAACTTTGGGTACTTTTTTTGAATTTTGGAGATTAAGAGTAGCAATTTTTTTATAAAGGATCTTCCTTTTTTGGGGATTGTATGATCTCGTACTAACCATTTTGGTTTTACATGATGTATAAAGACAAGAGAAATATATAGTTCTTATTTTTTGGATGATGTGATACTCTAGAAGTTTATTCTATCACTTTTAATGTGACCAAGTCAATTTGAATACTAATCGTTGAGAGAAAAGTTGAGTTTGTGGTAGAAATTTAGTAAAGGATGAAAGTATACATGATAAGTAAGTTTTCTTATGTTCTTATTCAATCTCATAAATAAATCTTTCAATATTATGAAAAGGAACATAAAACAAAAACATTTTCCATTTACTTTTCCTATTGGGAAACCAATGACCATTTAACCCATCACAAATTTGTGGTTTTCTTATTGTTAACTCTCTCCTAATCATGTTTTTTATCACTCTCCATCAGAACTTAACCATTTGTTCTCTCTTCCATATCCAGGTTTTCCTACATAGAATCCGAGTATGGGTTATATCGGGTGACCTTTTTACTTCTATTTCATTATTTTAAAGTGATAGTTTTACTAACTCTTTTCCAATGTGGTACTTTTAATGAGTTTCCAAGCCAAGTTTTAAAATTTTGAGGACGCAATTCTCAAAAGGGGGAAGGATGTAGCATCCCAGGTAAATAAAGATCAAAACATTTTTTATATTTATTAATATTTGTGAATTAAATATTAATTTTACTTTAAAAGGGACCCTATGTTCGATGGTGTACCCGATACGCAACAATAGGTTTCTTTAAAATCTTACGTTGCATACTAGTAATATAATATTATTATTTTAAATGGTAGTTAATGCCTAGCCATTGTAATGGTGGGAATGAATAGAACAAACTAAAATATGATTATACATGTTTGTTGAATATTTTTACATTTATCCAATAAAGTTTAGAGGCTTAAAATTTGAATGAATCTAATTATAAATACTCTTATATTCTTTAAAAGGTCGATTTACCGCCTTTTGATGGTGAACCCTCTTTAAATCTAGTTTTGGACATTTTTATATGTTCTATTTTATAAAATAAAATTCTTCATTAGATTCAGGACATCAAAATTTAATTTGGGTAAATTTTTGGTATGTTTCTGATAAAGTTTATTTTTTAATGAATAGTGAAAAATATTGTATTTTAATTCAAAAGTGTCTTTTAATCTAATTTATCAATATGGTTATATTATCTTTTTAATTGGTTTTAAAGTTAAATTAGAATATATTTTTAACATTTAATCTAATTTTGGTCATTGGAAGTAATTTCATTTTGAAATTCGACATAAACAAGTGTCAATCTTTTGATAGTTATTATTTCTTAAAAACACGCTATTTGTTTTAACAACGGGAATTAATTTTAAATTAATTTCTGCTAATTTTGTGTTTCGAATTTGGGAAAATGGATTCCATATTTGGAATTAGTAGGTCTAAATTTTTTAAATAGGTAACTTTTATTTTTATACATTTTAAATATTTACTTCAGTAAATATTTTATTTACCATGATTAAATGGTAAAAATAATAAATAAGGGTAAAATATAATATTATAATAATATTAAATTACCCTAACATGTGTCCTAATCTTATTTTCTGATACATAGGTAACCATGGGCATCCTTGTGTTAAATTTGGGACCCCATCGAGCCACATGGGAGTAATAATGACATTTTATATAAATTAATTTAAAGTAAAGACAAAAATGACATAAACAAATATCTTATAGTAAATAAATTTTTAAATGGGGTTATATAAGTTATCTTTTAGACTATAAATATTTTTTGGAAATATAAAAATATTTACTACATCATGGTATTTTTTTTAAAATTTTTGGACATTAAATAAATTAAATTATTTACGACACAATAAAGATACAATATTTACCTCATTAATAAATGATTTAAATAAATAAGATTATAAATATTAAAAAAATATCCAAAACCTATAAAATTCTTGATGTATTGTTTTATTTCATCAAGTAGTAATCTTAACTTTGATATTAACTAATATTTGACCTTTTGAAACCGAATATGAGGTTATAATAAAATAATTGTTTCAAACTTTCCTAAAGAGCCCCTCCTCTCCCTTATAAAAAGCCCTCACTTCTAACTCATTTATCACACTTGTCAAGCCTTTTTATCATAAAACCTCTACTTAAATAATCTCCCAAGATCCCTATATTTATCCTAGAAGCCTTACCTTAGGCAGACAACACTTCAAGAAACCCTTTTGGTTCAAACCAAAGGAAGTTGCCCGATTTAAAGGTAACTTCTTCTCTTAAGTTCTTTTGTTTTATTTTAATTCCCCAACCCCATAAACTTTTTTTATTCCTTTATTTTATAACAACACCAATATCCTAAATATACTAGGTTGTTTTTATGAGAATAATTCTAACTAAACTTACACACACCTCCATCTAATGGGTAAAGAACATAATGTTTCTGTGGATGGGAAACTAACGCCTCATGAAACGATGGTTGTTAAATTAACTCCTACCGCCTATAATGGTGGAAATTATGATGAAAATATTATTATATATGATATATATTATGTTTATGTTTTCTTTATTCTTCTAAATTTTTCATTTATATCATACCTTTATGGTTTTCATAATGGGTAAAAGCGATAATTTCATTTTAGGAAGTGTGGACTACCACCCCCTTAAAGTGATATGACTTGTTAATGAATTATGTGGGATGTATAAAGGATAGATATAATGATATTATATATGATATTATACTTTAATTACAATATACCTATGTATCATTAAGTTTTCATTCCATTAAATATTAAATAGAAATGAAAGTAGTGTTCATGCGTACATATGGATTACTGTCTCCATGAACGGTGCATTTTATTTCTTATCTCCAAATGTTATGTACTAATATAAATTCATGTATATACTAGATATATATGATATATATTATATCTAAATCATTAATATCATTTTGGAGATAATTTATTATTGACCACATGGGAAAATTGTAATTATAACAAGTTCATTTTTAACTCAAATTCTGAACATCGACAAAATGTCCGATATGAACAGAAATAATTAAATAAATGTTATTATAAAGTAATATGTGATATAAAATTAATAATAAACATTAAAAACTGTTATTAATCAAGTATAAATTAACTTAAGTTTATTATTTAGGAAGAACAAGGAACATACGAGTCAAGTTGGACACGAGGTAAGGGATTTCTTATCTCACTTTTTAATTCCGTGAGATTTCCATTGTTCACTACTTATTTATTGCATGTGGTGTATTGTGTACATCCATTTTATATATATTATCATGATTCTATTTATATTTATTGTATTCTATGATGAATTTTTTGGTTATTAACTTTTTCTCATATGACTCGATTGATTACAACGTGGTAAGTGTTTTTCATCTCACTTTTTATTCCCGTGAGATTCATGCTATATTAGCCACTATTTCCTTTTGTGTGGTGGATGTACTGCCCATGATTGTATTATTTGTGTAATATACTTTAATTTATGGGTATTTAATTATTCATTGTGTGATCTTTCTTTCATGGGGTGTGTGTTTCGTAAGTTACCAAATCGGTAAGGGAACCTTTCACCCTCTATTTTTAAGACTTCTTTTTGTTATGTCTTTTAATTTACATATTATTATGTTTGGATATGTTATTATACATCCTTATTGATGTAAATTTTATGTCCATGTGATGAGATATCCTTTTCTCTCTCATCAACTTATTTTTAGAATTTTAAAGTGATATCATTAGGATGTCGGATTTTTGTAAGAAAACTTCTTAACCCAATTTCAATTTTTGGGTTAAACATCTAATTCTTGATAATGTCATGATATGAATATGTGTGAATAACCTATTATTTTTTACACTTAAAATACACTTATATTTGGTGTATTTATATTTTTCACACATAATTATTTAATTGATATATCATTAATCTAAGGATACCGTCTTTATAAGGGATTTCATCTCAATCTACATTTCCATTGATATTTCATTGTTGCTATACACCAATCCACTCTTATATAGTGTATATACTGTACTTTGGAATATTATATCATGAATACCTTTATTCTCATAATATTATTAAGTTATGATTAAATTTTATTCCTCAATTATTTGTATTCTATGGTCTATCATTTTGTTAAAAACTCTTTAACTAAAATATCATTTTAAATGTTTTAAAGGTTTATTCTTATAAATCATTCACATTAATGTCCATGTTTTAAAAATGGTTTTAAGGATTTATTCATATGGACGTTAATGTTTTGAAATTTAAATTTCTTTCAAATTATTTAAAGTGGTATGGGACACTTTGATTAAAAAATCTCTTTATTTAATATTTTAAATGGATTTTGAAAATGGTTTGATAAAAGCTTTTATTTTGTAAATATTTTGAAATGATATATTGTGATTTCAATGTGGAAATTTTATCTTTCCATTATGTTTGTTTTATGTGTTATGAATATGTTACGTAAATTGGGAATTATTTATATATATGGGTAGTTACGTGATAAACCTAGGGCGGCTGAGCCCGAGATAGCTCTCCAATACATTGGGTAACATGACGGAGGTAAACGTTAATGTTTCTCCTAAGAGATTTTGGGAATATATTGTGATGGGTATTCAAAATGTGACTCTCTTTGTAGCTATGATAGCTACAATGTAAGTATGTTATTTATTCCATAAGTTACCTTTATGATTTATGTTATCTATGTGTTGTTCATAAATCTTATGATTTCATGAGGTACGTTATGATTGAAAAGTATGGTTTCATTATTTTGTATTTATTGATGGGATAATGTTTTCATTATTTATTTTATATCCCTTACTGAGATTTTTATGCTCATCCCAAGTTTTTGAAATGTTTTCCATAGTATTTAAAGATTAATAAGGGTCAAGGATGGGATCAAGGAAAAGTCATGCTTTCTAAAACATGGAACTAGACATGACTCTTTTTCAAGTGTTTTTATTTTATGAAAAAAAATGCATACCGAGTAGAATTTTCTACATGTAATATTCATGTTATTATGTAAATTTTATGACCTAATTCTCTAAAAATCTAAACTTGAATAGATCCAAAATGTGAATTATCCCTTTAATTCAAGATTATGTAATGTTTATGGCCGGGTCTTTATAGTATTCTAACTGGACTGAGGTTTTGAGGTGAGGATATTGGGAATTGTTTTCAAATGATGCCTAGAGAAATAAGACTTTTTAAACTCCCACATGTTGAACATGTTGATTATGCCTAATCTGTTGAATACATGAAAATGGTGACATGATAAATGATATTTCTTAGTAATAAACATGGGTTAATTGGTAGGTTAACTTAAAGTAACATAAATAAAGATGTCCTATTGAACTATATACCTTAACTTTCCTTATTTATCATTTTCATGCACTATATACCTTGCTAGATATTTTGTAGACACTTTTGGTGGTGGCCTACTAAGTTATACTCACACCCTGCTTGGGCCATCGTTGGTTACCCGAGCAGATTTCATGCTTGTAGGTCAGGGAAAGGGCAAGGGCCCTAGTTAGGGAGATGAGTTGGACATGGGACATGTTTGGGTGAGATTACAGACTTGGAGTCTAGACCATTTTGTAGATTCTAATATTTTTTTAGGTTTTTTTCACTTGACATTGTAGCATTGCATGGCATATTTATTGTTATTTATGATTGTACCCAGTTTTGGGATTTGGTTATTTATGCATGTTATGGATTGTTATATTTTATTTTTTCTATTTAAATTATTATATGTTGTGGTTTACTTTGGTAGTTAGGGTATAGTCTCCCCATGTGACCTATTGGACCCTCGCTGCTAGTTGGAAACCTCTAGCATACGGGAAGGCGTTCTTGAGGTCATGTAACTACCCATCTCGGAGCACCGACGTAGTGGCTCCCAGGTCGAGGACATTACAGTGACATTATTATGTCTCCAATCGAATGGAATGTAAGAATTTTAATTTTATATAATTACTCAAGGGGTATAATAATGTTAAATATATTATATATATACTTTAGATCCAAAATAATCCCAACCTTGAATGGTTTTAATGGAAAAGAAAATGAATTCGGTTCGCGGGGCTGTAGTCTATTATAAAAATGAATGATTATTTTTTAACCCATTTGATGTATGTTGAAAGAGGTTTGTTTAATGACCTTATTATAAAAAAAATATGGAATAAAATTATTTTATTATATTTTAATGGTTTAAAAAATTTAAGGAGGTAGAGGAATAAGTAAATTACAGACTCTCATTAAAGAGCACTACCTCTTCTTCTGGTATCCTCCTTAGGATAGCACTAAAGCCTTTAAAGTTTGGATTTATACCCTAAATAAAGATTCTAGGATTATGGGTGAAATGTTGGGAATTAATTTGGGTAGGTCTTCATAGAACCAAACAACTTTTAAGGTTTGAGTAAGTGAGGGGTGTGAGTGCCCTTTTATATTTGAGGAATATTGTCACATTTATAAATACCCAATGGTATTCACTATTTGGAGGGAAATATTACCTCAAAAAGCTTCAAAATTTATAATAAATTGATTATAAGTTTGATATGGTTTTGAAATGACATGAAATTTAGGTTTCATCATTTCCCAATGAGTCAAAACAAAATAAAAAATTTATGAAGACTCAAACTACTAAATTGATTAAAATGTTGTATTAGGAATGTTTGAGGTCAAACACAGAGAGACGGTGAATTAGATTATATAGGTTTTAAAAATATTTTAATTTATGTAAGATAAAGAAATATGTGATGAAAAATAATGTTTTGATTAATTTGAAGAAAGAATAATGACCAAGATTGATTGATTGGTTTGAAATCATAAAAATTTGTGCTAGGGCTTCGTAGTTTCAAGGTTTAGGAGTAGTTATATTTTTTAAAAAAATTATTAATTCATGTTTGGTATCATATTCAAAAAAAAATTCAGATCCAATGGGTGTGTTATTCCCTTATTTATGTGTCAATACCCTTTTTTCCTTCACTCCATAAATTTAAGGTTTTTTTTAAATTGAGTTTGTTTTGATATTTTCTTTAAAATTAGTCACCCCGAATACGACAATGATCATTACTTGATTTTGGGTAACCAATTCCACAATTTATAATTTTTATTTCATATTTAGATTCCAATGGTCATTATAAAATTAAAATAAAGATATTTGAAACTAATTCAATAAACTATGATAATCCAAAATACATGAATAAAAAATAGATTACATACAACGGAACCTTCACCCTTATGCTATGTAACCCTAGAACAAAGAGGGTTTACAACCTCATCCTAGTTATGAATTAATAATATGTAAAAAATAATTAAAAATAAAGAATAATGAAAATGGATATGAAACTATGGAGGACACTGCACAACATGACTTCTTGCTCTAAGATTTGGTATCTAAGATCTCTCTAATAGCAGTATCATGGACCTCTATTTATAGACTCTATATGGGATCATGCATAAATGAATGGAATTAAGGATAGATAGAAAGGTTGTCATGGGTTGGTATCAGGTGATCTAATAGTTCAAAATTGTATGATACATGAAATAAGGTCATTTTTTTCCTTTCCCAAACAATACAGGTCGTGTAATCTATTCACTACATGTAATATTTACCCAGCCAATAATATTTACACAGCCAATAATATTTACACAAATTTTAATTTTTACATAGCCCCTAATAATTACACAATCTGTAAATTTCTATATTCACATATTTTTGTCAGTTTTGACCCCCAAAAGCATCCTATTGACTTCATTCATCGTGAGAATGCATCTTTAAAGTGTAAATAATGATAATTTCCACATTTTTTTCTCACCTCCCATAACATATAGAATCTTGAAAATGATGAAGAAAACATAAGGTGTAGATTCAGGAATTAACAGTAAAAATCATTAGAATCAATGTATTTTATTAACAAAAATGTATAGAACAAATGCACATATCAACCCCCCCCCCACCCACTTGAAATTATACTTGTCCTCAAGGATGAAATCTCAATATACTACAATGTGTTATTATCCTACCATACTTATAAATCCCATTTCAACAAAATATATTGACTAAATGGAAAGTTAAATGTTATATCATCACACATAGAAAATTTTTCAACACCTCAATTTTTTCAATGAATATAAATAAACCATGTATTTCAATTTTCCTTTTTTGAAATAGTATAGAGTTTCTATTCATCCATTTTAATTTTTCAAATCAATATTAATATACATTCACTCTTTAGTTTACCTTACATTAATTTTTCATATCATCATAAACATACAAATTAATAGAGTAGTTCACATACCTCAAGAATAGGTCATTTACCATAGGCTTGTATTGCATCTATAATCTCGACCACATAAAGAAAAAATCAAAAAAAATCATAAGGGCTTCACCATCTAGGATTAAATTACTATAGGCTTAGGGAAGGTAGATAATTGATGTATATCAAAAAATTCTCAAAAATGAGGTTTTTCTCTAAATTAATTTTCATGATAATAAAAAACTTATCAATTAAATTCTCCTCTTCCCCCAGTATCTCATAGTAGGCTTATAAAGAGATAAAATATAATAAATTAAACAAACACTCTCCCTTTTTTAATATTATTTTATCTTTCTTTGAAAAATTTGTGCTGAGTAAAACTCTCATAACCACCACCTAACCCAAAATTATCTTCTCACAACACTATTTGTAATATTTATAACATGATCATCGGAAAAAAATTAGTGATTTCTGAATTTCCCTAGACATAACCCATTTTTCCTTTTTATTTTTACTCTTTTATTTAAGAGGGAGTGCAATAAATAAAATTAATGTACCTTCCAAAAATCTCATGAAATTTTACTGCATACTTATTCATTACAAAATGTGTATCCCTTCCACCATTAGCCATATCTCCCACTCTCATTTTTAAAAAATCATGAAAAATATTTAGTGAAATATAGGAAAGGAAGAGATGGGCTTGTAACATGGATATTCCCAAGTAAGGTTGTTAATGAATTCCATGGGCCTTAAAATAGATTAATTTAAGGTGGGTATTAGGATAAGAGATAACAAAAGATTCCATAATAATATTAAATGTGATTATGTTCAGTCAAAACTTTGATAAGATTCAAATAAAATTCTAGAATAAATCATGCTCAAGTTTCATAGGAAATATACTATAGAAAGGATTGAGAAAATTGGCTTAAAGGATGTCTCCATAATGAGATGAATGGTTGGTACAAATAATCTTGGAAATGCATTCAAATAATTAAGTCAATTAATGAAATTATCATAAATCCAACGTATGGATAAAGATTAGAAAATTTTCATATAAAGGGATTAACATGATCCTCTGAATCATGATTTGTAAAATTTTAAAACACATTTTTATCTCTAATAATTATTTTCCCAAATTCTCATTAAAATTTATTGACAAGGAAATATAATTTCATGTCTTGATAAATATCCTAGATATTTTATGACTCTTAGTTTTATTTTAAAGACTGAATGAAGTTTCGGCATGCAATTGGAAGTTAAATCTCTAAGATAGATAAATATGGGGAATACAATATAACAAAATGAAAATCTTACAAACCTTTAAATTGGTGCTCCAATCATTGTTTCACAAGTTTTTCCTTCACTAGATTAGTGAATTTTATTTATTATGTAATGTGTAAATTGTTTATTTCATTACGTGAATTGGGTTTATGACCTTTAATGGACATGTAGCTTTTCCTTGTGCTTTTTGATGCTTTCTAATGACTTGGGTCTTGATGGTCTTGTAATTTAAAAATAAACTGGTGAAATCATAGGCCATTATCAATGTATTTTACAATATTTTGAGAAAGTTAATGTGCGCTTAAACAAAATAAAGAAAGAAAAAGAAAAACTTAGGTTTCCTCTCAGAAGATGCTCCTTTTTAACTATCATTTAACTCAACCATAACTAGGTTAGCTTATTAGAGTGTTGTATAATTATAACCATATATTTTTCAACCAATTTTGACTTTGAAATATACCTAGATCATTTTTTTCTCCCTGTTTAAATTTTCATGGAACTCAAAGGTGGTGACCAGAGTCCAAATTGTATAAATAAAACTAATAGAATTTCAACATATTTCTAGACTCAATAAAATTATTTTTTTCTAAATGTTGGTTGCATGTGTTGGAGTTTTTAAATATTCTCTTCAGGTTCTATGATCATATGATCAACTTATTCTATTGTTTCTAATTATTATTGTTCCTTTACATAGTCAGTATAGGGTGCAGTTGGTTATTATTCCTCTTCTTGTGATGCACTAAAATTTTCTAAAATTTTTTGTGATGAAAGTGGAAGATGTGTAATGACCTGAGATGTTATAAATAAAATTCCCCTTGAAATTTAATTAAATGTATTACTATGAAATATGTACATAGAATGCACAAGAACTTATTTCGTTTTATTATATCCTATCTGATTTAAATGACCATTATGAATATTTACCTTTGATAATATTGTCATTGAACAGTTATTAGTATAAATATAGGGTTTTAACAAATGTAATTGACATAGAAAATTGAAGTGATAACCACAAATAGTAGGATTATATCCTATAAATCCCATTTATCAGACCTTCCAAATGAGATAGCATATTTAGGATTTTCCCCTGACCAAGACCAATCTAATATCCAACAACAAAAGCATGACTGAATCCTTTTATGGGATAAGTTTAAACTCATCGAGATCACTTCCCAAACCATGTATGCAAAAACACCCCATGAAAGTCTCACCATCGCGCAAAGTTCTCTTAGGGTGTTTTTGGGTGTATTTAAGGGATATGTATCAATACCCCAACAATATTAGTATGTACATTATTTTTTAATGGAAATATTTTCATCTTATTATTATTTCTTTATAAATGATGTTTATTTGGATAAAATAAAACACAAATAGTATTTTCCGATAATATTCAAATTGAACTAAGAAATTTTTTTTGATGAATTAATGGTTTTTTTAAATAAATAAATTTTTAAAAAATATTATTATCAAATAATTTTTATTAAATATTAAGTATCGTATATTTTTTATAAAGTCAAATGTAATTTTTATAAGGTTTTGAAAACTATTATGGTTAAAAACAGTGTTTCTTAATAAATGTTGATTTTATTTTAAAAGTGAAAAAACACATATTTAGAAAATTGTTTTTTTAAAATGAATATTATTTTTTCAACCTTAATGTAAAAAATATCCAATAATGAATTTTTCATAATTTTCTGAGACAATCAAATTTTCAGGTAAAAATTAAATAACGTATAAATATACTTTGTGTATTATGACATCATAATGACCCAAAATTGATATAATAAATAATATAAATTTTATAAAAGAAAAAATATATGCTTTAACTATAAAATAATGTAATTTTAGGTTTATTTTACTAATTTTATAAAGTCATTTTGAATTACCCAAAACTATTAATATATTTTATGGTTTTAAAGTCATTTCTTTAAGAGTAGAACTGACCTCCACATTAAAAATTCCATTATTTTATTTTTTTTTGAAAATTTTCATTATAAAATAATGAAATCCACTTCCATTTTTAATAAACCATATGAAAAAAACATTTTTATGTTTTTGGTTTTAGTTATTTTATTATTTACAGTCTAAAACCTAAGTTTGAGAAATAATAAAGAAATTCCCACTCTTTCCCTATATAAATCCACCCAATATCCAATTTATCATAAATAAAAATAATTGGATCATATCCTTAATCTATCATATCCTCTCTATATTCCTCCCTATGTTCCACATGCTCTAAATAATCTCCTCTCGAGCATTTGGAGTCACACACTAAAGTAAGGGATCATCACCTTCTCTTCTTTATTCAAGTTTCTTTGTTATCTTATGCCTTATATTTCGAATTCCTAATGATAGTAAATGTATTCCCATGTCCCTATTATATTATATTTCATTTCAAAATTATTAGTTACCCCTTTCACTCACATCAACCAATTATATGAATTTTTAAGTGACGACGTTATACTACCGAAATTTCACCGCGATTTTGCATGCCAAAATAATTATGTAGTGAATACAACACCCATTTTCTATTAAGGTTATTCACCTTTATACAATTATACCTATTTTAATTGGTACTTACTTGTATTTATTACACACTCCTTAATCATGTAATAAATTATGATGATGAATTAATCCATGCTTTATTATCTATGTGGCACACTTAAGCATAAGAATGAAATGAAGGTGACAGGTGTGCCCAGAATTATATTGAGCTCCAATGCATTGGGTAAAGTTTAGTCTCATGAGACATCATTTTGGAACTCGGATTGATCCTTATTCCTTTATTTTACTTTCATCAAACATTGTTTCCTGGAATTTATCCTTGACCTACATTTTTTATTAAGTGTTTTAAGTTATTTCCACATTTCCCATTTTATAATTATCATCTTATATCATTACTTCTTATTTATGTTCATTTTATACCCCGTTGATATTCATATTTTCTAACATAAATTAATTTATTCATGTTATTATATTTTTATTCCATTACTAGGATTTATATCTCGTCCCTCTCTTATGTATGTCACCGGGTTATCCTATAAAGTTTTAAAAGCCATGGAATTTTAGAATTATATTAAGGAAGTTTTCAATAATATTGTTATATCTCATGTTCAAGATGTTATACTATGTACCTAATTCCCAAATAAACTATACTTCTCTATATTTTGGGTTTTATTAAGTGTATTATTATGTAATAAAACATATATTAATGTGAAATAAAGAGAAGGGTTATTATTGTTGGTATCAATGGAAAAGTTCAGTTGTTTTTGGGATCAGAATTAGAAAACTCTAGAAAAATAATTAGAGATCAAACTAAGTATAAGAAAACATATCTAATTTTTTATAAGTATTTAGTTAGTGGTTTATCAAGAAAATAAATCTCTCTCTAGATACTACAAGTGGATGTGGTTTTGGAACAGATGTAATAAGGGGTAAAAACTCTGACAAGGTGTGCCAAGCCTAACTCAATGTATCCTGGTACACAATAATGGAACTTACAGTGCACCTCGTTTGACACTATCAAGGGATATGATTTTTTTAATTCATAATATCATTACAAACCATTATTAAGGGATCAAAAAAACTCCCAATAGATTATATGTTAGGAAACATATCATGGATAACATAGATTAAAGCCTAAACATTCTTAAATTAAGAAAATGCATTAAATTTAAATGTTATATCTTTAATGTCATTCGGTAACCCTATATGTGTTTAATATTTTTTTAAAAATACTCATCCATAATTTTCCTTTAATTATAGTAAATGTCTATAAATATAAGGAATCAAGTAAATAATAAATTTATAGGCTAATGTGATGAATTCCCCAATGAGATTTCCAACCTGATGGGAGCAGGAATTGAAAACTTCATGATGATACTCTCTCAGCTGACTCAAGTTTGGAATAGAATATTGAATTAGGAGGACCATACAAATCCCCCTAAGATAGATCAAGCATTTATTGGGTCCTTCGTGTGACAAAGGCCTCTTAATTTCAATAGATAATTTGATCCCTTAAGTGAGGAATAATGAATCAGATATACTGAAAAGATATTCACCATCCTTCAATGTTTTGAAAAAATAAAGTTATACTATATTTTTATCATATAGAGGGATAATTTGATCATTAGTGGTCATTGGTCAATAATATGAAGCATGGGGAAGAGATAAAAGTGATGGGGTGGAAGGAATTCTAGAAAATGTTTTTTGAAAAATATTTTTCTTGAACACTCCTACTTAAAATGGAAATGTGTTTCCTTTACCTCAAGAAAAAAGATGATGAATCTATCAGGTCATATGAGGGAAACTTCACAAGAATTGGATAATATGCCTCTGCATTTTTTGTTACCTCTATATTCAAGGTTGATCATATCATTGGTGGGATAAATCCTAGTATATGAAAATACATAGTGATCCATGACATTGATAACTATGAAAAAATTCTTTGATGTACCCTAAAATTCAAAATGGAGATCGGTGAATCTCAAGGGTATCATGAGGCTAAGAATTAGAAAGTGGAGTTTAATTCTGGTTTTCTTATGGATAAATCTAATGGTGCCAATAAATTTCAACATCCCACTTATTAAAGTTATGGAATAAAGAACCCCATAAAATTTCTAATGGGGACAAGGAAATGCTTTAGGTGTAGGAATGAAGGGAACCTAGCTAGAGATTACTGATAGGAGAAACCCTCTAATGAAATGGATGAAAGGAATGATCAATTAAACCCTTGAAACATTATAAATTTCTTCAAGTATAAGAAACTATGGAACTTTTTAAATTAGTGTACTATTCCAAGGGTTTTCAGAGACAACCAACAACCATTAAGGAATTAAGGGAGATATTTTTCCATCACTACCACTGATGTGGATCCTGAAAATGAAATGGTGATAGGTACACTACTTATTAATTAAACAATATAAAATCTAATTTTTAATTATAGTTATTTTCATTCCTTCACATTAGAAAAGTTTATTATAACAATTGAAACACCACTAGAAATCATGGGAGTAGATTTGTCAGTTAAAATGAAAATTAGGGAAATTATTTCATACCAAGTATATATCTCTTCCCCTATCACAATTTGTGGGCTGAAAATCCTATTGAACCTTGTTATGCTCCCTTTGGTGTTATTTGAGTCAATTTTTGGTATGTATTGGCTTTCCCTATAGAGAAAATATAGATTTATTTGAGAAGAAAAACACTCTCTATATTGCGAATCGACCCTTGATTTTGTAAAAGTGCAAGGATTAGGATAAATCTTCTTTAGCACCAAAATGTTAAGAATGGATATTATTTCTCTATGATAAAGTTTATCTAACTCAAATGATTGATTCTAATGAAAGAAGCATCCTTGAAGACATTCCTATTGTGAGAGAACATGCAGGCATGTTTCCTGAGGAGTTTCTTGGTCTTCCTTCTAGTAAAGAGGTTGAATTTACAATTGATCCTATACCTGGGGAATTTCAATTATTAAATAATCCATATAGAATGGTTTTTTGGAAACATGAATAGATGAATAAATGAATACATGAGAATCTAGATAAAGATTTCATACACCCAAGTGCTTCACCATGGGGTTCACCGGTCATATTCATCAATAAAAAGGATGGGTCAATACACCTTTGCATTGAATATCATGATCTCAAAAAGATCACAATAAATAACAAGTATCCCCTACCATGGATTTATGACTTGTTTGATCAGTTACATGGAATACAATACTTCTCCAAGGTGGATATGTGGTCATGATATTACCATGTTAGGGTGGAGAAGGAGGATATCCACAAGGGTAATTTTCATAAAAAGTATGGGTACTATGAGTTCATAGTAATTCCTTTCAAACTCACCAATTTTCCATAAATCTTAATTGACTTGATGAATAGATTATTTATAGATTACTTAGACAAATTTGTGGTAGTTCTTATAGATTATATTATAATATTCTATAAAACCAAGGAAGAGCATGAGGAGTATCTGAGAATTGTGATAAATACTAAATAAAAGGATAATCTTTATGCCAAGTACATCAAATGTGAGTTCTGGTTGAAGGAAGTATCATTCTTATGGAATATCATCACATGAAATGAGATATTTGTGGACCCTTAAAAAATAGAAGCTATTGAAGGATGGAAAAGGCCAACAACTGTGACAGATATCCACAGTTTCCTTGTTTTATCTCGTTATTATCGTTGATTTATGAGAAATTTCTCATGATTTTCAAACCCTATAACCAAGCTTACTTGTAAGGGAGTCAATTTTACTTTGAACAATGAATGTTAAGAGATATTAAATGAGCTGAAAAGGAGGTTTATCATTGTAACTTTTCTCATACTACCCATAATAGGATAATTTTTTATGGTGTTCAGTGACACTTTGAAAAAGGACTTAGGTTATGTAGTAATATATAATGAAACGGTCATAGCCTATACTTCAAGGTAGTTAAAAGTTTACAAATGTAACTACCCAACACATGATCTGGAGTTGGATGTAGTAATATTTTCTTTCAAAATATGGTGAAATTATATCTTTGGGGAGAAGTTTGAAATATATGCAGATCACAAAAGTATCAAATATATATTCACATATAAAGAGATTAATATGTGTCAATGAAGATGGTTAGAGTTGATTGAGGACTATGATAAATAAATCCACTACCATCTTGGTAAAGATTAAAAAGTAGAAGATGATCTATGCAGAAAGGATCTAGCAATTTTATCAATGATGAGAATTCAGAAAGATATGAACATTGTAGATTTGAAAAGTATGGAGATGGGAATCATAAAGAAAGGAACATCATCAATTTTTTCAAAAATTATTGCTCTAACATCACTTATAGAGATGTTAAATGTTGATAAAAAAGATGATGTGGTAATTTAGAAGAAATTTGAAACTATAAAAATGGAAATAATCAGAGTTCAATGTTAATAAAGAAGGATTTGTGAGATTTAGTTCAAGACTATGTGTACTATCAAATCATTATTTAAAGGAGTTGCCGGATCATGCACATATCTCAACCTTCTAAATCCAACCAAGAAGCACAAATATGTATCGAGATCTCAGAGAACACTATTGGTGGGTAAATATAAAGAATGATATTGTAGATTATACATCAATATGTCTTGTATGTTAACAAGTGAAGGTGAAAAGGAAAAAATATAAGGTAATTATGCAACCATTGCCCATACCTACATGGAAATAGGAAAACATCACCATTTACTTTTTCATTGGACTTACAAACACATCTAGAGGAAACAATTCTATCTAGGTTGTGGTGGATTGTCCTAAATAGACTGCACACATCATTGTGATTTGATATTACATCTTACTATATTAACTTTCATGGATATAGATCAAAGATGTGGTCAGGATGAATATAGTAACACAATAGATTGTATCTAATTGACATCTGAGATTCACCTCCATGTTCTATAAAAGTCTTTAACTTGATCTAAACAATGAGTTGAACTTTAGCATGGATTATCACTCTCAAACTGTTGTCCACTCTGAGCAGCCTATCCAAACACTTGGTGACATGTTGAGACCATGCTCAATTGACTTCAAATGAGTATGGGGTTAGTATCTTCCTCGGTTCAAGTACTCTTACATTAATAGTCAACACTCCAACATCCAAATGGATCCCTAAAAATCCCTTTATGGGAAGATGTGAAAACACCTTCATGTTGGGATTAAGTTTTGGAATGAAAACGGTTAGATCCTAAAATGTTCAAGTAAATTGTGGAAATGGTTAAGACCATTTAGCATCACATCAAAGAAACTCAGAGTCGATAGAAGAGTTATGCTGACAATCACTGATGAGACCTAGAGTTTGATGTTAGATACATGGTATTCATCCACATATCTCCATGGAATAAATTGATGAGATTTGGGAATAATATAAATCATATTCCAAGATATATCACCCCCTTTGATATCCTTGATCGTATCGGAGTGGTGGTCTACCGACTTTCACTCCCACCTAACCCATATCAAGTACATGATGTATTCCATGTATCCCTATTCAGAAAGTACATACCAGATCCCTCACATGTACTTAATCCAGAGGTGGTACCATTGGATAATGACCTTTCCTATGTGGAGATTTTGGTAAAGATCTTAGATCTTAGAGATAATATTCTATAAAATAAGACAATTTACCTTGTCAAAGTGCTATAGAGAAACCACAAGTTTGAATAAGAGATGTGGGAACTGGTGGAGGTGATGAAACATGGTTACCCTCATCTGTTATAGTGTTGGGAAAAGAAAATTTCAAGGGTAAAATTTCATAAGGGTGGAAGATTGTAACAACCTAAACTATTATAAAAAAATCCCCTTAGGATTTAATTAAAATTATTATTATGTAATATGGATATAAAGAACACATGAAATTATTTGGTTTTATTATATCCTATTAGATTTAAATTAACATTAAGAATCTTTATCATTGATAATATAGTCATTAAACTATGATTATAATAAATATAGGGTTTTAAAAAATCCAATTGAAATATACAAAGGAAGTGATGGCCTCAACCAGTAGGATCGTTCCATATGAAGCCCATTTATCAGAGCTTCTAAGGGAGTTAAATTTTTTATCTTTTCCCTTGACAAAGCCCAATATGATATCCAACAACTTAATAATGAGTGAAACTATTTACATTATATGTTCAAACTCATCGAGATCAAGACCTAAACTATGTACTCTAAACCACCCCATGAAAGTCTCACCATTGAGAACCTTACTCTTATGGATTTTGAGCATGTATTAAATGGATATGTATCAAGTCCCTAGATATATTGTCTTGTAAATTATTTTTTAATGGATATATTTTCATCCTATTATTATAACTTTATAAATAATTTTTATTTTGATATAATAAAATACAAATAGTAATGTTGGGTAATATTCAAACTCAATTAAGGAATTTAATTTGACGAATTAATAGATTTTTTAGGTAAATAATATTTTAACCAAATATTATTATTAAATAATTTTTATTAAATATAAATGATCATATAAATTTTATGAAGTAAAATGTAATTTTTATAAGGGTTCCAAAAATATTAGTCTCAAAAAATAACCCAACATTTCTTAATAAATGATGATTTTATTTTAAAAGTAAAAAATTCACATATTTATAAAATTATTTAGAGAAATTTAATTTTTGTAATTAAAATTTCAAAATTATCCAATGGTGAATTTTTCATAATTTTCTGAGACTCTTGAATTTTTTGCTAAAAATTAAATACTGTATAAATATACTTTGTGTATTATGACTTCATAATGACCCTAACATGATGTAAAAAATAATATAAAATGAACCCATGTACAAATATATGTTTTAAATTTAAAGAATATGATTTAAATTTTATTAGATTAATTTTATAAAGTCATTATGAATCCTCCAAAATGATTGATATATTTTAAGGTTTTAAAATCATTTCTTTAAGAGTATGACTCACCTCCACATAAGTATGGAAATTATTTAATTAATTTCGTCCCTTTTACTTATAAAATAATGAAATCCTATCCCATTTTTCTGAAACCATGGTCAAAAACCATGGGTAGGTTTGTGTTTTTGGTTATTTTTTATATAGAGTCCAAAACCAAATTCTGATAAATAATAAAGAAATCCCTATTCATACCCTATATAAACCCACCCAATATCCAATTTATCTTCACTAAAAATCATTCAACCATATCCTTACTCTGACCTATCCTATATAGATTTCTCTTAAGTTTCCCCTAATCTCTCAAGAAGCTTCTCCCAGTCATTTGGAGTCACACACTCGGGTAAGGAATCTTCACCTTCTCTTCTTTATTAAACTTTATTTATTATATTATGTCTTCTATTTCCAATTCCTATTATTGGTACATATATTCCCATTAACCTGTTACTTCCCATTTTATTTCCAAATTATAAGAGACCTCTTTCACTCTCATCAACCCATTTTATGAATTTTTAAGTGATGTCGTTATGCTTCCAAAATATCACCACGATTTTCCATGCCAAAAATATTATATAGTGAATACCATACCCATTTCCTATCAAGGTTATTAACATTTATACACTTATACAGCTATGAATTTGTACTTAAATGTATATATTTTACACTCTTTGATCATATAATAAATTATAATGAGTAATGAACCCATGTTGTATGATCTATGTGGAACACTTAAGCATGATAATGAAGTGAAAGTAATGGGTGCACATGGAATTATATAGCTCTCCAATGCATTGGATAATGTTTAGTAACATAAGACATCATGTTGGGACCAAGATTGAACCTAATACCTTTACCAGACTTTTTCCATCATGATTTTTTTGAAGTTATCCTTGATATACATTTATGATTAACTGTTTTAAGTTTTTTCCACATTTCCCATGTTATAAATATCATGTTATATCATGCCTTATTATTCATGTTCCTTTTATTCCCCCATTGATATGACTATTATCTAAAATTTATTAATTTCTTAATTTTTATATCATGTTCATTCCTTACTAGGATTTATATCTCACCACTTTCTTATGTTTGTCCCCAGGTTATCCTATGAAGTTTTAAAGGCCATAGAATTTTATAATAATGTTAAGGATTATTTCAATAATGTTATTGTATCCCATGTTCAAGATGTTATGATATGTACCAAATTCCAAAATTCACTATAATTTTCGATATTTCATGTTGTATTATATTAATCTTATGTAATAAATCATGTATTATGATGAAATAAATAGAAGGGTTTTTGTAAGCTTTTATTTCATCATCATTATCTTCTTATCTCTTTGGTTTTAGTCCTAATATTGCAAGGAATATTTGTAGAAAATCATCAATTGAAGTGCCTTTTTCTTCTATTTATTATTCTTATTCATTATATTCTAATTTTAGTTTACTATATTTTATTTCATCCCACCAAATATCTATAATAGGGTTACCCTTTTCATCATCTTCTTAACCTAAAAAATCAAGGGAATCATGATTTAGATCAATTATATATTTGAAATTGGTACTTACCTCTGCTTCATTGATAAGGTTTATTTCTCATGATTCACCTCTTATAATTTTGTCTCCATGTTATGGGTTTTTGAGTATTCAATTATTGGGTATGGTCATGAGTACTCATTAGATTGAATTTTCATCGTTTTATTTTCTTTGAGTAATTGTACCATATCTTTTAGCAGTAAGGTGAACCTATCCTTTGTAGTTATCACACTTTGAAACCCTTCCATCACAACTATAAATAAATAGTTATATAAAAAGAGGAATTGAAATAAATAAATAAAATTAAAATTAAAATGAAATACTTAAAAATTATCTTGTAATATTACTCAGAAAGGGCGTAAGTTTTGACAAGCCTATAGGGCATCATTATTTCCTGATAGGTCAAATCAAAATACAAAATTTATAAATACTCAAACTATGCTACTCAATTTATTAAAATGTAATATTTGGAAATATTGAGGTTAAACCCACAAAGATATTGAATTATTATATTTAGTTTTTTAAAAGATTTTATTTATTTATGTTGAAGAAATATGTAAATAATTAGATTGGTTTTATTAATTTAAAGAAAATAGATTGAAGAATATTGATTGTTTGGTTTGAAAAAAAAGGTGTGTCGGGGTTTTTTAGTTACAGTTTTTAGGTGTAGTTAGATTTTAAAAAAAATGATTAATTAATGTTAGGAGTCTGATTCGATATGAGGGAAGTCCAATATTCATTATATCCACTCCTTGATGTGATAATCCCTTTTTTCCCTTTATGTTGATAATCTAAGGTTTTTTCCAAATCAAGTTTGTCTCTATTTCATATTTAAACCCTATAACCCTAAATGCATCAATGTTCATTCCTTGATTGAGGGTTACCAATTTCACAATTTATAATTTTTCTTTTATATTAAAATATTAATTTCCATGATAAAATTAAAAGAAATATATTTTAAATTAATTCAATAAACTGCGACAATCCAAAATACATGAATAAATAGAATGGAATAAATCCAATGAAACCTTCCCCTTTCAGCTACGAAACCCCAGCACAAGGTGGTTTTACCCCCCTCATCCTAGTGATGAGAGAATATGAGGTAAGTAATAATGAAAAATAAATAATAATAAAAGTGTATATGAAATTGGGGAGCTCCCTACACAACACAGCTTCTTGATCAAAGACTTGGTATTCAGGATCTCCATGCGAGCAGTAGTCGGGCCCTCCTTTTTTAGACTATATATAGTCTTGTGCATCATTTAATAAAATTAATAATTGGTCAAAAAATGGTCATCGGTGGGTCATAGGTCTTAACATAGGTAAAAATTTTAAGATACGCCAAATCTGGTCATTTTTTTCCCATCCTGAACATTACAAGCCATGTAATATGTTCATCTCATGAATTCTATTAACCATGTGTAATCTATTCACCACATGTAATTTGATCACCATGTTTAATTTGTTTACCATGTGTAATATTTACATATCTTTTAATATTTACATAGCTTATAAATTTCCATCTGCACCTCTATTATTTGGTTTCAACTCCCAAATGCATCCTATTAACGTCATTCATAATGGGAATCCATCTGTTATTTCGAAATGATGATCATTTCCATGTCCTTTTCGCATCTCTTATAACATATAGAATACTTCCAATAATGAAGAAAACATAAGGTGTATAAGAATGTATCAACAATAAAAATAATCAAAATGAATTAATTTGATTATCATAAATGTATTTATTAAATTCACTTTTCAAGACACACCTCCACAAAACAATAAAACACATGTTTTAGAAATTGTTTTCGATAACTCCTATGTTTCTTTATTTTTTCCATTTTGGTTTTTCATTATGTTAAATAGTGTTAAAACCTAATTAATTTATCATTTAAAACTAAAATAAATTATCCTAAATAGATAATTTAAAAAATAATTTTAAATATTAATTTCAATTTATAAAATTAAAATCTTTTATTTTTTGTAAATTAATTTTAACAGAGTAGAATGTAATGTGAACAACACCATGTTAACCTTAACTGCACTAATAGAGTTTTTACTATTTAGTGGTCAATATAGTCATTGTAAAAGAGAAATTGGTCCATAAAATGAACAAATTTGATATTTATTATCATTTAAATATAACTCGGAATGATATAGTATTTCTAGTAAATTTTGTTAATTTAATAAAATATAATTTATCATAAAATAATATTAATGTCGATTTTCGCAGTATACATTTAATTTAAATTTAAAAATATCAATATAATGATATAATGAGAATCTATTGTGATGAAAATGGTGTAACATGAAATATTAATCAAAAAAATATGGAAGAAAGTAATTAATTTAATTTACCTCACTTTTAATATTTTTATTATCATTTATATTAGTTAATTATTTACTAAATAACTATTGAATTGATATTTCTTAAGAATTTTAAGTAACTTATTAAGATATAAAAATTAAAAATAAATTATCATGATAATAAAAACTCATATATATTTTAAAATGATATTTATAACTGAACCAATGTTAATTTTGTCACTACCACAAAGCATTATAGATATTAAAAGTAAGAAAAGTATCTTTTTTTAAATTTTTCGTTACTTAACTTATTATATGGGTCAAGTTAGAAGGAAAGTGGAAATGAAATTCCATATTTCAATGATTTTTTAAAAAATATATAAATAACCTCTTAAAATAACATTTAGTTGACATTTTAGTTCGTTTACACTCTTATCATTCTTGTTTAACCCCTATTAAAACCTATTTTTACCTTAACTAAAGTAATTAATTTTTACTGCATACACTAATATTTTTGGTCAAAATTAATCTAAACTTATTAGGAATTATAAATTTAATTTGTTCTTAATATAGAATACATTTTTTCAAATTCATTTCATAGAATTAGAAAATTTTATTTAATATTAGTTCCATAGACATTATGAGAAAGTGGATTTTTAAAGTGAAAATTTTCAATAGATTTCAAAGTTTATATATATTAATTAAATATGAGAATCATTACAATTACTTAATTTGGATTAATTTATTTAAAATTAGACTAATTTTACTTTAAAATAAATTCAAAATATAATTTAATATTTTATAAAAATTAAATGAAATTTTATTTTCCAACTAAAATTCAGTATTTTTTACTATTAATCAAAAAATGAAACTTCTCATAAAATTCAGAAAAAAAAAATCACCCTAATATAATTTTGATATTCAAATTTCAAGAATATTTTTTAAATTTTAAATTTAAATTTCTAAAATTGTGAAAATTTAATTTGAAATCATGTCATCCGGGCTTGATTGAATAGTCTTTTATAAAAATATTGATTTTTTAGAAAAAATTTATATTTCTTTTAAATAATTAATACTATATTTATAAATAATAGATAACTGATAAAAATGTGTAATATATTTATTTACATATTTTTTTAATATTATTCATACACTTAATTCCAACGACTATGTAATAACTATTATAATAAATAAAAATATTAATAATATAATATTGTTTTGTAAAATTCAGTCTTTTGTGTAACGCAAGATAAACTCAGTGTTATGTGTAATGAAATAAATTTAATAGATTTAATTTATTTAATATATATATATATATCATAAATTCTTGGTATTTTATATTCCCTTTTATTCATTGTTTTTCATGTCACATACTCTTTTGAATAAAATGTTATTATTTTAGAATTCAAGGGTGTTACATATGATAAATGGTTTATTTAAAGTAAAACATATTTGTTTCTAATTGAAAAACCATAACATATTTTAATATGTTGATAACATTTTTATCCATTTTTATATGAATTAAAATTAAAATAATTTAGTAAAATATTTCATAATTAAATAATGCTTCTAATAGTATCAAAATAAGAAATTAGTATATAAAATAATATTAATAATTTAACTTATATTATTTTTCCTATCATAATGTAATCATAATATTTAAAAAAATTATATCAATTTTATTATAAAATATTATTTTACAAAATATATAAATAGATATAAATATTGATAATAATATTTAAATTCATAATGATGAATATTAATAATTCAATGAATAAATATATTATTAAAAATACTTGGGTCCTCACATTCCCCCTCCCTTAAAATAGTTTCATAGAAATTTTATCTCAAGTTCAGTGAGAAATGGTTTATGATTTTTGAAATAATGTAAATCATTTTTAAAATGAATTTAAAATGGTGAAAGTGGTCTTTGGAAAACATAATTTCCAATAGATTCTCCAATAATGACAAGTATAGTGGGAATAAAATTAATGAAAGTAATTATATAGTTAAATATAAAAGAAATATATAATAGTGGTAAGAAATTATTTCAAGGTTTTATTAAACTATGTTTTTACTTTTATAACTGACATACATGTGGATTGAGTTTCAATGGAATTCTATTATAATCAAGTTATATTTTGAATATAAGACTTTAATGGATTATATTAATTTTTTTAATATTGATGAATTATTTTAAAACTTAAATAAATTATAAAAAAATTACAAATTTGACATATTTCCATTATATAAGTTGAATTAGATACTTTTATTTTGTGTTTCAATCAGTTTCTAACAATATTTATTCTCTCATTCGAAGTGATAAATATCCATGACGATTTTTTCATGCCCAAAACATGAAAATAAACTATTGATAGATTATAAGTTCCAAAAAGAGATAGTGTTCTTCATTTTATAAAGTATTTTATGAAAAGTTACTCTTCATGTTTATAGATGTTAACTAAAACTAAAAGAGTAAGTATAAGATAAGATAATATTGAATATGACTAAATAAAATTTTGAGGAAATAAATAAATAACATATTAATCTTCATATCATCAATAATAAAACTAAAGGTTTAACATAAATCATTCCATAAATAAATAACCCTAAAACTGTTCAAAATTTTATTTCCATGACTAAAACTGAAAAATAAAAAAAATATGTCTACAAATTGATCTAAAATAAACTTATCATTTATCACTAAATAATATTAATATCTCATAATATCATATTCCATTGATCTATATACAAAGATCACATATACTCTAAAATATACTACTATTTTCCAATAATACCATGAATCATGATGACATAAAACAACAAAAAGTTCATATATTCTTTGAAATGATAGATTAATCATTATTAAAAAAATAACACCAACTAATTTGTTATTAAATAACATACTATCTAATAATTTTTCATTAAACTTAATCTTTTAATGTTCCAAGAAAATATTATATTCCTATATCCATAATTACATCAACAATAAAGAACATATTGACACTCAAGGAAATCTATACCATTGATATTAAGTCCCAAAAATATGATAACTTTTTTCTCAAATAACATTAAATATAAATAAAAAATGGTCTTAAGATTTACATATACATTATTCATCAATTAGAACCTAATAAACATACCAAATATTATTATTTATCACCTTAAAATCCTACCATATAAAACATCAAAAGGTTATGTATACCTTTAAACTTATGAACAACCCTAAACTTGTATACCAATAATAGAATATAAAATTCTTAAATAAACTCATATAATAATATATTAAACTAAAATGTTATAAAACACTTCTCTAATACCACCTATAATACCATGAACCCCTGCACCAAGATCTAGTGATAAGAACAAATACATTACAATCATGCATTTATATAAATTAAAGTGACCCAATTCATTCTATATATATTTTAAATAACATTAACCAAGATTTAGAAACATACATACCCTTGTGGTTTTAGGCTTAGAGGTATATATAATTATGAAAACCCATTAACTAATGAAAATAATATCATTCTAATCTAATATACATTTTTCCCTATTATATTGAGAACTTATATCCTAAGAAGTTGTCAATATCTCCAAAAACATTCTACACACATGGTACCCTTAAATATATATCATAAAAACATCATTTTTCATTTTACATTGAAATATAATAATATGAATAATGATATAATACTCCCAGTAAGGTTAAGAAATAATTAATAATCAAATTTCATAAGTGAGAAAAAGTGCATCGTATGGGTTTGAGCATAAAATCAAGTTAAATGAAAATATCAAAAAGAAATCATAAAAAATAAAACATAGATCATAAATCATGTGTCATATCATAAAAAATGGAATATGACATGAGTGAAAGTGATTTTAAATCATGATTAAATAATATTGATCCATGATATAGATTATTTAAACTTTTTTGCTCAATGATTTATAGTAAAATCTAATAATCAAGTATAAATGCAATATAATAATCAATAATTTTATATTGAGAATTAATATTAATATAAACATTTAAATTTAAATTATAATGGAATAAAAATACCTATTAATTCCAACATCATATCATAATGGAGTAACCCAACTAGATAATTCAACAAACATTATAGGAGTAATAAATATCCAGTTTACTCGACCATCATTACCAGGTCCAATAGAGATATATATCAAACCCAATTATCATCTATAAATTTTATGAACCATAACATAAATAAATACATAGGAAAATTCAAATTCATTATAAAACTCATAAAAATTAATTATTTCATCATAGAATAATTAATTAACTTGTGATAAATAAAAGAGTTTCTTGATAACTTCTTCAAGAGTCACTATAATCCACCTCGTGAAAGATTGTGGTTAGTATGTTTAGATAATATCCCCTTTGAATAAAATAAATAATTAAAGTATAATGATATAGTTGAAAAATAATTTTATAAAAAAATTATAAATATATATAGAAAAATAATAATAAATTACTTTTTCATTTTCTGAATATTATAATTAAAAAATTCAAAGAACATTGAAAATTTGTCTTCCTTGAAAAAAATAGGAAAAAATAATTGATACCTAGTAATTATGTGTGGAAAAAATTAAGTAAAATAAAATAAAATTTTAATCATTAAAAAATTCAAATTTTTATACTTTTATAAAGATAATCAAAATTGACTTATTTCGAAAATGTTTAAAAATTTACTTTTAAATATTCATTAAAAATAATTTCAATGATATTTTAATATAAAATTAAAAAAATTAAAGTATATTTGAGGTAATTTATAAGGAATACAATGGATATTTATATGGAATGGAATCATGTTTTTTAAAGACATTAAATACTTAAAAGAAAAGTTTTTAATGAAAAAGTGTAATTGTTTTTTAAAATCTTAATCACTTTAAAGAAAGGACATGAAAAGGAAAATTAAATACAAATAAAAAAATATTGACATGATATAACATTTAAAATTGTATGTATACACACTATATAAACTATCATAGGTTCATGATATAATAAATACCTCATTGAACGAATATTCTGAAAGAAAATATTTACAATTTTGGTAAACATCGAATCAGTACTCATTCAATGATTGAACATGACACAAAAATTTATATACCATCAAAAAATTAATAAAGAGATATAATTTTAAAAATTAATTATATACATAATATAAATTTTAATTGGTGAATAATATAAACCTTTTCTTAGAGAAATGAAATTGAGAATAAGGAACAACTATAAACTTGGTAGTATTTGAATCAAACCCCATTAAAGATAACATAATATGGTTTTTTAAATCCTAGGAATTGAGTTAAGGGGATTATAAAATAAATTAATGGTAAGTATAAACTACAAATAAAATAAAAAACATGGTTAATAGGAATCATATCTCTAAATAAGGGAAATTTATAAAATAATCCCCTAGAATGATCATAATGTTTGACAAAATAATCAATCAAAAAAGTAATTATGTGAAAAAATATAAACCTTCATAAAATAAATGGAGGTATAATTAAATAAATAATATGTTATATAATATATAATCATGGAATACCATGGTTAATAGAGGAGTGAAATTACTAAATAAAGAGAAATTGACTTAAGAATCCCCACGCCACAGAATTCTGCATAGTCGTATGCACAATAAATTCACTTTATAATAAATTTAGGTTTATAATTAATATGAATTATAACCCAATTAATAGATAATATGATTTATTATATCAATTCATAATTACTTATTACACATATATAAAATAAATCTTGTTAAAATTAATATAAGGGTGTTAACCATTCCATTTTCCACACATGTTCTAGTATGTTGGTTCTGATACATCAGTATTTATCTAGAGTTCTTCACTTACAGAATATTCAAGCTATTGTATATCATGTTTTTGAAATAGTTCTAGATCACCATTTTCATTTCATTTAACTTATCTCAACATTTCACATAGAATACATAAAAGGTTCTTATTTTGGTGATTATTGAATAAAAAAATAATTGAATTTATTTGTAATTATAGATTTGAATATGAAAACTATAAGATTATAAAAACATCTTAAATTTTTCATTATTAAATATTAAAAAATGTATTTATTTTTTTCATTTTCATTGATATGAAAATAATTATAAAAATTTTCATGAATGTTTTAAAATATACAAAAACAAGAACACATTATATTGAATGAATGTGTATTAATATATTGTTTAATAATGATAATATTAAATTTGTATAATCAAAATGGTTTAAAAATTGTCTTCAAGGTGATATATTAAAATAAATAAAATTAATATGATGAAGAAAAATAGAAAATAATCATTAGAAATTATTACATACAATGTGCCTCGGTGTTCTCATTTTAGACGCCTTAATTTTCTTATAAATAAATATTTATTAATATAATTAATAGAATGGAGAAATAACATTAAAATAAAACATTATGGTATATAAAATATCATATTTATTGATGGAATCCATTTTTAGAACCACACATGTTTGGAAATTATGAATAAGAAAAAACATTATTAATGAAGGTATTTTGGAATAATTTTGACAGAAAACAAAACTCATATGTTTATTTTAAAATGATTCATTCTGTTTCCTTTTATAGGAAGAAATCAGTGGCATTTTTTAACATAATTAGATTTTATGGGTCAAGAATAATGTTTGAAAAAGTTAATTTTCTCAAAAATTGAATACATATAATATTAAAGACAATTTATTGTCCACTTTACTTAATATATGAATTTTTTGTATTTTAAATAAACTAATAAAATATTTTTTAACATTTCATACTATTTAATGTCATTTTTAGGACAATTTATATTTTTATAAATTTATAACATCAATATTACCATGGAATAAATATTAATATTATAAATAATTATTTACTATCATTTTCAAATATAAAATACATTGCATTCTATAATATATCCATATATTATCACTTCAAAAAAATTTATAATAGTTTATGTTGATATTTCCACTATCTTCACAAGTGTTATGTCAATTATGCTGATGATCTTTATATAATTATACTATATTTTAAAACATATAATGAACCAATAATTCATATATAAATTACCCAGCATAAATATTATCATATATAATAATTTATCAGTTATTTTCTTTCTTATCATTTCCATAAAAACATATTTAAGTCCTTGAGTAAAAGATAGTGAAATTTTTGTAAAAAATTGTTCTATTAATATATAATGAATTTAAAACTCAAGTTAAGGGGAAAAATAACAAATATATTAAGACATGGTATTTAGGTTTGATAATAAACTCATACAATCAATTTAATACATGGTTTTTTTATATTTATGGAATTATCCATCTATTTAACCCCAATAAACCTTTGAACCTTTACCCCAGTGATAATCTTGTATCATGGTTAAAATTGAATGAAATTTTAAAATATTAACATTATATTAAATTGAGGATATGAAATGAAACAATGAGCTTAAACATCTAATAAAATATATTTCTTTAAATTTAATCTCTTTAATAGCATGCAATACATGAAACCCTAAGTATAATGGAAGAGTAAAAGAGAATACTATTGTAACTTATCTGTTAAATTTGATGGTATTAATAGTACTTACTAAATTATAGAAATTATATGATTTAAACTTGTATAAACTAAATTAATTGGATATTTTTTTGATTTGATGTAATATAAGAATCAGTTGAAAGAGAATGAAATGTTTTCATAAAAACTAAAATTTTCAAAGAAAAAGGTTTCATCGCATTTTGAGAACTTATGTAAAAGATTAATTTTTAACTCTTGTATATAATTTATATTAAAAAAATTATTTATTTTTTAAAATTATAAAATTTATATTATCTAGGATAATTTTTTGTGACATTTTGGAAAAGTTTCATTCTTTGATGAATAGTAAAAAATACTTGTTCTTATTTAAGGCTACCTTTTCTTTTAAAGAATATAAAAGCCAAATAGTATATTAATATTGTTTTAAAGGTAAATTTTTTTCAATTATTTATTTATTAATCTCAATTAGGTCATTGGATTCAATTTCATATTGAACATTGATATAAGAAACTTTTCAAACTTCTAAAAAATTTACTTAGGAAAACTGTTTTTTCACTGCCTGTGTGGGTTTAATTTCAAATTGATTTATAAAAATTATGTGAATTGGATTTGGAAATATGGACTCAATTTTTTGAATAATAATTATTTAAATTATATAAAAATTCAAAATTTATATTTTGACCATTATGAATATTAAATTAAGTAAAAAATAATTACTGCAGTTACCAATAAAACTAATTTACAGGGGTGATAAACAAAAACCAAAAGAGTAAAAATGACCTAAAAACTTATAAAAAACCATTTTATTGAAATATTTTGACCTTATCACCTATAATAGTATATATTGACCTATTTTTCAGTGTTTTAAAATTTCAAAAACATGGGAATACATGATTCTTTTAAAAAATTCCATGTGTTTCCTCTCCACCATTTATAAATGGCCACCACTCTCCTCCCCTCATTAAACATACAAAGAAATTTTATTAGGAAATTATATACCAAATAAATTCCTTTATCACTTAACAACATCCTATATACATTTTTTTTTATTTTAAATCCATCCTAGGAAGGCTTTTTTGTAAACCTAAAGAAGTTCTTCGAAGGAGAGGTAACATCCTTAAAAGAGAATTTTTATTTTGTTTCTTATTACACTTACTTAAAATATTATTAAAATATGATTATATAATAAGATCTGTATAATAAATATGTTGATGTTTTATTTTTTTTCTGAAATTACTATATCCATACCCACTTCCATCAAATGTGAAACAAAACCATCAATCATGTGTACAACGAACTACCGCCTCACGAACTGATGTAATTTGTTTACCATCACCACCTTTAAATGATGTAAATAATTATGGATTGAAAAAATTATGATTTATTTATGATATTATTATACTTTATTGATTTAAATATCACATATAACATCTTATGTTCCATTCCATTTAAAATAAGGTAAATTCTCTCTTTTGTAAGTACACCTCACAAAAGTGATGTGATTCATTTTTCACTTTTGATTTTCATGGAATGTAATAAGGATAAATTTAGTAAATATATGGATATAAGTGGAATTATATTGATTCAATATAATTAATATATCACCAACTTCTTTACCCTTTCACCAATTAAGGAAATGAAAACGTCGCTCGTGCGTACGTATGGACTATCGTCCCCACCAAGCGATGTGATATATTCTCCATGTTCAAATTTCAATAATGATTATGAAAATGTTTCCAATAAAAAAATTATTTTTATAACATAAATATATTTTAGGATATTATGGATCTATATAAAATACATATGATCTGTATCTTTCATAACTAAAGAGGCATGAGAAAACAAAGCAATTAGCACCCAAAATAATGAAAATAATGAAATATTATTAACAAATGGGTGGTAAAATGTTAATATGGGATTATATATGATATTATAAATATTAATATGGTTCTGTTATAAATTAATAACATTATTTAAAACATTATAAATTATGTTAAATTTTTTCAACTGAAAGAAAGTGTGAAGTAAGGGATTTCATCCCAATTTCCCTTCATTGAGGAATATTGTAATGTTATTCTTCTAATTTATTTTATGTGGTGTATAAATTTCCCCTACGATGTGTAATATCATTATTTATTAATAATTAATTGTATTTTATGTCTGAATTTTTATTATTTTATCCAAATGGATTTTTACTTAAATGTTACCAAGTGGTAATGAAGTTCATAACTCAGTTTATTTTCATAGGGTTATACTAGATTTACATTGTCTTTAATATTAAAAGAATATATATGTATTGAATTTTTACTTTTGGTTATTTTATTTCAAAATTTTTATTTGAGTTTACATTTTATACACATAATCAATTCATTGGTTAATTATTAATTCAATGTTATGATCTTTGTAAGTGATTATTTCACAATCTCATTTTAATTGAGATATTTAATGATTCAATTACATTGAAGGAAATTATTTTTTCATTTGTAGTAATCCCATTTAATTTTATTCTACCTTTTTTAGTCATTATTTTTGTAAGAAATAGTACCATTTTCCCACTCTTTGGTACTTAAAATGATCTAGAAAAGATTTTTAATAAAATTCAACTTAATTTATCTCTTTTTTAAAAATTAATGTTTATTCAATATCACTATTTATAAATATATTTTCAAATTTTTTTTAACATTCTCCAAATTATTTATTATTGAAATTTTAACCCATGTTTTACATTTTATAAATGGTTTTAAATTATTGTTCTTATCATATTCCAGACAAGGATCATTTGGATATTACCGAAAATGTGAGAAGAATATTTTTTTAACATGTATTAAATTTACTGAATTTTTTATCAACATGAATAATAAATGTTTGAAATATTACATTATATGTTTCAAATGTTATTTTCAGCAAAAAGTATTTCCAAAATATTTTTTGAACATATAGTGTCAAAATAATTCAAATTGAAAAGGTAATTTTTCTCAAGAATGTTTTTAATAAACTTTTATGGTATTTCTATTTATTTAACACATCAAAAAAATATATATAATCCAATAGGGATATGTTGTATTGAAACCATACTTATTATTTAACTATAATTTTCATGATGGGTCTCCCCCTCTACCCAGTTAAAGAGGCATTTGCTTTGTTTTAATAATAAATGAGGCTTCGGCCCCAACCATTAAACCAAATATCATTTTTATATATGATATTTTACATTGAATTTTATATGATTGAATGGGTAAATTATTATTAATCTGTATTTCTTACTCAATTACGAAATTTTTTGATAAGGAAGATTGTTCATGAATTAAAAAGGTGATTCAATATATGAGGAATGAATTATAGATGTAGATATAGGTTGTCCCAATTATACATATCCCCTAAATGCATCTATAACTTCATGAGAATAATCAGTTGGATAGACTTAGTTAAAGGGGCTTCTAGTGTATACATACCCATCAATATAAAACTTTCTTTTTAAATGTCTTGAAAGTATAGGTATCATGACTCCTATGATTCCTATGTCTAGTAATTTATAAATTACTTCATTAAAAATTTAGTTATTATTTCCAATGATATTTTAGAATATATATTTTCTCTAGATTCATTTTATTCTTAGTTTATTGATTAAATTGAATGTGTTTCTATTATTTACCTTTATATATTGATTAAGATCCATCTAATCATGTAAAGACCTGGAAATTTCAAGGAAAATTTTTTTCCTTAATTTTATTTGGAATTTTATAAGAACGCAGTTTCTGACAGTACCTGATTCCGAGGCCCGGTGTGCCCGGAATCATTTTCCGAAGTTTAGCTTGGGTACGTTCAGTGAACGTACAAGTGGGTTTTTCTAACTTTTGAACCGGTGCTCAGAATCGAATTCTGAGGGCACCGATGGAATAGCAGCGCAGGTAATTGCTTAGAAACACCTTTTTCGGAGTTGTGTTTGCTTGGGTGTGGTTTTTAATTTTTGGGGTAAAGTTAAGGAATAAAATAAAAGTGGTGCAACCAATCTTTTATTTTATTTTGCTTAACCTAAGTTAAGTGGATGATGTGGGACCCACAATATCCTACCCACTTGGTAAGATATTTGTGGGGTGGGTCCCATACAAGCCCCACCTTTGATTAAGGTAACGCACCCGCACCCCCCCTATTAAATGTAAGTCAACTCTTGCCTTTAAACTTTTTAATAAACGCCTCTATTAATTGGGTGGTTTAAAACGTTGAAATTAATTCACTAAATTGTTTGATTCGTTTTTGAATTTTAAAATGTTTGGCGTGAGTAATAAAATAAGCTAACCCTTATTTTATTGTTGTTTCCTTGGTTGTGCGGGAGGATTTTGGAGAGAACGGATCAAGGTCTTGGAGTTCTTCTTCCTCGACGAATAACACGAAGAATGTCGGATCCTTGGAGATCAACGACGCGACGCCGACAAATCTTTTCTCCGCGACGTGACGATCCTCCTTCCGTGATGTCTTCTTCCGCGACGTTCAATTCCGCGATGTCCCTTTCCGCGAAAAACCTTGTTCGACGACTATGCTCGAGGTATGGAATTTATTTGTGATTGTTAGTGAACCCTTGTTTACTTCCTTCTAAATCTAAGAACGCGGATCAACTAAATATTAAGTTGATCCGCGAAGATTATGTTTGCGGGTTAGGAATTCTTGATTTTGGGGAAAACTATTTGGGTTGATTTCTTTGTTCATGAAAAATCCTTGTTGTTCTTCGTCTTTTGGGCCGCTTGTTACCAACTTAACGAGAGGAGGTCGGACCACATGAACACGACTGACTCTCCTCCCCCTTTGTTGTTTTGATTCGTTGCGGCACGAACAAAGGCGGCGCGGTGCAATGGAACTGCGCGGAAACAAGAAAGAACGCGATGAAGAAGCGCGGCGCCATCGCGCCGCGCCGTTGAGGCCGAATGAAACCGCGGCCGGAGTCGGGGTCGCGGAGGTGATTGAAGACTCCGCTGGTTGATCATTGTGCACGGATTGGAGGGCGATGACAAACGGGGCCGCAAGGTCAATTTAAAGCCTCCGTAGTGAAGGTCGGGTCTCGGGAGGACCGTTGGCAAAGGCGGCGAGAAAAACAGACCACCGGAGTGCGTCTGGTGGTCCGCGAAAAACATTGTCGGCGCGCCTCGCCGGCACGGCGGCGCCGGCGGCCAGAGGCGGCGGCCGGCATCGGCCGGCCGCCAGGAGACGGCGGTGCCCGGCGCGTCGCCGAGGAGGGCCGTCACGGCTTCAGCAGCGGTGGTAGGCCGTTGGTCCCGCGACCGCGCGGGACCGAGGGAGGCGGGACGCGGCGCTCAGCCACATCCGTTGACAAGGAGCGGACCCCCATGGGGTCACGGTTGCATGCTAGCGGGGGGGCAGCGTGCCACCCCACACCGCTCAGCCGAAACGGCCAAGCCGCCTGCTCGGACCGCCAGGCCGGGACGCGCCTAGGTCGGGCTGCGCCGGCCGGGTCAGGCAGGACCCGGACCCGGTTCGGGCTGACCCAGGGGGACTCGGGCCGGATCGGTCCGGGCCCGAAACCCCCACTTCCAGACCTTTTTCGGTCTTTCGCCCATATCTTGGGGTACAGACCTATGATCGATGCACCTTCAGTTGCGTAGCGATCCTTGGATTGAGACGGTTGTTTCGGTATATTACACTTAAGGTTTTGGAGAACCTTGAGTACGGCCGGGTTGGTTCGGATACGAAACCAATCGGGCCCTCGGAGCGGAAATGCTTATATCTTGAGCTCTGGACATCTGATTGATGTGTCGTCAACTTTTTTGGATTTCTCTTGATGAGACGGAACTTTTGGAATACTTCGCCTGAGTTTTGGAATCAGTTGGTGTATGACTGCGTTGGATTGTACCCGAAATCCAACCGGGCCCCTAGAACAGAAAAGCTGATAACTTTCAAACTGGACGTCCGTTTGACGAACCGTCAGTGGCGTTGGTGATCACATTGAGAAACGGTCCCTATGAGTATACCCTATGAGAGTTCGGGGTACAGTTGAGATACGGCCGGGTTGGTTCGTACACGAAACCAACCGGGCCCTTGGGATGAAAAGGCTAATAACTCACAGACCGGGTGTCCGATTGACGCGTCGTCTGTTGCATTGAGACCCCTATGATGAGTCGGTCCTTTGAGATACTTCTTCATGGGACTTTGAGATACTTGGAGTATCGACCTGTAGCTCGTGGAGCGGACCCTCCCGGAGACGAGCGTTCAGAGTACGGAAACCGTGTAGCCAGCTGAGACCTGACGACTGCTTGACCGACTCGACTTGGAGTGAGTCGACTAGCCCAGTGGATGGAGCACTACTTTTTTTGGGTGAAGACCCATGGTGGATGGAGCACTACTGTGTGACAGTGCAGACCCGCGGTACTCGTCCGGAGAGTACCTCTACAGCTATTAGGGGGTGTGCACTACTGTGTTTGGTTGGAATACCTCGGTGGGAAGCACTACTGTGTTTGGGTGGCTGGCCCGCGGTACTCAACATGAGGAGTACTTCAGTAGTCTTAGGTTAGTGAGAAGTACCTTGGAGTCGTGACAGGACCACTATACACTCCAGAGACGGGGCTCTTCAGCAGTTACGGTTTCGATAATGAAAATCTTGGTTTGAGATGAGTCTTTGATCTTTGTGTATACATAATGTTTGAGCTGAGTCTTTGATCTTTTTTTATACCTCATGTTTGAGCTGAGACTATGACCATTGTGTTTCCTCATGATGGAGATAGGTTACTTGATAACTTAGGTATATGTATGGGCATGTACCTAAGTAGAAGTTATCTATTGAGATCTTTTTTGTAGTTATCCTTGTTGGTTTTAGTGAGACCTTGAGGGTCTCAGGGTCCCTACTGAGTATCGTATACTCACCCCTGCAGGGGCTATGCCCGCACCTCGTTGTGTTGGTTGCAGATGATGGGCAGTGCTGGCAGAGGCCGAGTGTTCGAGGACTGGACGATACTCGGAGGTGGACCACACGACGAGTCGGTATCCTAAGGTGGACTTCACGGCGAGACGACACTCAGAGGAGGTTGACGGGCGAGAGATTTGTGGAGTCTATATGTACCTACCATTCAGGTAGGATCCATGGTGGACGATCCAGGAGCTGCGCTATCTTTACCTACCCATCAGGTAGAATTCGAGGAGGACGACCCAGGAGATTCTTCCTTTCTTCCAGCTGTTTGTCTTTTTCTGTTGTACTTTCGTTCAGTTGTAGCTGTACTTTCAGTTGGGTTTGTATTCTGGCCCATTTACTTTTCATCACTTTCTTTTTTACTTAGTGTTTTACTTCTGCATGTACTCTGTGGTGTTTTGTTTACTTTTATAAAGGCAATGCCTTCCCAGTTATCGGTATTTACGCCTTTGGTTCTAGTCTCCAGCCCCTGGCCTATGGAAGGTGGGCTTGGGGTAGTCACGGCACGGGCCTCGAGGACGGGTCTTGACAAATTGGTATCAAAGGAGTTCGGTTATACTGCAGAACTTATAACTCTGATATTCTCTTTCTGTGAAGTGACAGTGTTAAGAGTAACGAGTGTGGTTTTTTGTTCAGGGAGTCCAGTGTTGGTGCGGGCGGCCGATGTATCCATACACCAGGACCTTGACAACTGATTTCTGACTTTGTGCACGAAAACACTGATTGCGTGTGTGTTTTCAAAGGTTTTCCCTTAAAACAACTCAAACCAGGTCAGCTCACCAGGTATAAACATTTGACCGAGTCACGTTGTTTCTTTCAGGATGCCTTTTCACGGACGACCAGCTAAAGTCCAGAGGGATGTGCGTACTGACAGCCTGTCGAGTGATGAGGCTTCGGTACAGGGCCCTCTTGCAGTATAGGCACCAGCGGAGGCACCAGCAGTAATACCATACGTTGGGCCACCGATGCCACCAGCCCCAACAGTAGGTGATGCACGCCACTTGGGCATGTTGTACGAGTTCCAGTGCCAGAGTCCACCCAGGTTCCGGGGAGAGACGGACCCGCAGGCAGCTGAGAATTGGCTGGAGGCTGTGGTGAGAGTCTTCAAGATAGTGGGGACGCCAGCAGACTTCATGGTGATCTTTGCTGCCAGCCTTCTTCAGGCATCAGTAGGCAGGTGTTGTAGCCGCTTTTTCCAGTTTTGCAATGAGATTACCTTCACATGGGGAGACTTAGAGACCTTCTTCAGGGTGGAGTTTGTACAAGTAGCTCTGCACCCCGAGCGTGTTCAGGAGCTGCTGCCTTTGCTCCATGTTTTCCCATCGGTATCCGAGTCATCTGTGGGCAGTAGACAGATGATGCATAGGTCCAAGAGGACCAGACCAGCAGGTGGGTGACTTCGGGTTATAATATCAGTAGTGCGGGGCACCCTGGGTGGAGTTAGAGCCAGTCATGCCAGAAACGGACAGTGTCTCTCCTGCGGCAGGAAGGGTCACATGGCACGTGACTGTCCGACTCCTTGCACAGTTGATCCACAGGCATTGGAGGATCCACCGAGGTAGAAGCAGTGGCAGGTGCTTGAGCAACAGCCAAGCAGTGTACAAGGTGATAGAGCTCCGGGAGCAAGTGTACAGGAGCGGAACTAGTGGATTCCTTGTTCTTGGTACTTCTAGTTCCATGTTGTTGTTGTATTCGTGTCTTTGTACTATGAGATGCAATAATAAAAAGACACTTATCTTTGTGATTTTTTCTTTCCTATCCTTTTGTTTGGTTGATACTAAGTGATCCCGGTTAATACTGTTGAATTGACCCTCACTTTCGAGATTTCTACTGGAGGAGACCCAGTGAACTCACAATGATTCCGACAGTGTGACTCGACCCTTGGAGGTGAGAGTGACATTTGGATATCTTGGTAGTAACGTCAAGGCCTTACAACGTTATCCATGGCATGAATACATCATTCATGTCAGGATTGACTGTATTAGGCAATGGGCGTGGTTCATCCAGGGGATGACACCAAGTTTCTCTTTTCGACAAGGGATAAATCTTAGTAGCTCTTTCAGATCATAGGCAAAGAAGGTGCAGATCATCTAGGAGCGGATGAAGACTGCACAGTGTAGTAAGAAATTGGAAACCAGCGCCAGTCTTAGAGACTCGGGCGTGTTATATGTTTCAATAAGAAAGAATCTCAAAGGAGAGATGAGACTACGAAGCAGCAGACGTGGAGGCAGAGCTAGGAGAGCAGCATGTGGTGGTGTACGTTTTAACATGCTACAACCACCCGCCTTAGTTGTCCCCGCCAGGCTCATGGAGATGGAGGGCAGGGGAAGAGAGTAGCTGCATGCGGTCAGGAAGAGTGACCCAATGGCTCTAAGAATTATTCGAGGGACAGTCTGTGTCCACTACTAGCTGTCGTAGTAATAGATGTTGATACGAATCATTCCTTCCTTCCAGGAATCTTTTCCCAGACCTAGAGTTTCCAGTAAGACATAGACTTGACCCTCACATCTAGAGATACCTTGGGAGAACACTCGATAATCATACTTACGCCGACGGTGTGTTCAGACCCTCTAGGCGAGAGTTTCAGTTGGAATCTCTTGGTGGCATCGTCGAGGCCTTACGACATTGGTTTGAGTATGGACTAGGCAATCACAGTTTATACACAAATTGACGGTATTAGGAAAAAAGTTTGTGGTTTAACTACGACGTCGGGATGGGTTTTCCTTGGTCGGAAAAAAGGAAACACCAGACATCACAGGATAAACTCATGCACATGAGGGTGCGACCGATCACTCTTGAGTTGTTCAACCTTACCCTTATGGCAGCAGTCGTTTTGAGTTTCAGTTCTAACAGGAATTGGATACCTCTATAGTTCGGGGATGACGATCATGTCCTTATACGGGTCTCACCTCGACGAGGTTTACGGAGATGTGGCCGAGGCGACAAGTTATCTCCAAAGTTCAACGGACCTTTCTAGGTCCTCAGCTGGGTAGGTGAGGTGGTTTATCGCTTGACCTCTCCACCTCAGTTGCACCAGGTGCATGATGACTTCCACGTATCTCAACTGAGGAGATACGTGCATGATCCTTCACACATCATCGACCTCAAGGAGTTGGACGTTGATGACAGGGTGACATACACAGAGATTCCAGTGGGGATCGAGGATCGATAGGAGCAGATCCTACGAGGACGGTCGATTCCTCGGGTACGCTTTCACTAGAAGTACGGGAACCTCCAGGTAAGCACATGGGAGTGGAAGTCTCATATGCGTGATCAATACCACTTTTGTATCCCTAGTTTGTGTTAAATCTTTATGAGGACATAAAGCCCTGAGGTGGGAGTAATGTAAAGACCCGGAAATTTCAAGGAAATTTTTTTTTTCTTAATTTTCTTTGGAATTTTACAAGAACGCAGTTCCTGATGGCACCTAATTCTGAGGCCCGGTGTTCCCAGAATCATTTTCTGAAGTTTAGCTCGGGTACGTTCAGTGAACGAACGAGCGGGTTTTTCTAACTTTTGAACCGGTGCTCGGAATCGAATTATGAGGGCACCGATGGAATCGCAGCACCAGTAATTGCTTAGAAACACCTTTTCCGGAGTTGTGTTTTCTCGGGTGTGGTTTTTAATTTTTGGGGTAAAGTTAAGGAATAAAATAAAAGTGGTGCAACCGATCTTTTATTTTATTTTGCTTAACCTAAGTTAAGTGGAATATGTGGGACCCACAATATCCTACCCACTTGGTAGGATATTTGTGGGGTGGGGCCCACACGAGCCCCACATTTTCAACTTCCAGGAAACCCCCACCTTTGATTAAGGTAACGCACCCGCACCCCCCCCCTTTAAATGTAAGTCAACTCTTGCGTTTAAACGTTTTAATAAATGCCTCTATTAATTGGGTGGTTTAAAACGTTGCAATTAATTCACTTAATTGTTTGATTTGTTTTTGAATTTTAAAATGTTTAGCGTGAGTAATAAAATAAGTTAACCCTTATTTTATTGTTGTTTCCTTGGTTGTGCGGGAGGATTTTGGAGAGAACGGCTCAAGGTCTTGGAGTTCTTCTTCCTCGACGAAGAACTCGAAGAAATCCGAATCCTCGGAGATTGACGACGCGACATCGACAAATCTTTTCTCAGTGACGTGACGATCCTCCTTCCGCGACATCTTCTTCCACGACGTTCAATTCTGCGACGTCCCTTTCTGCGGCAAACCTCGTTTGACGACTACGCTCGAGGTAGGGAATATATTTGTGATTGTTAGTGAACCCTTGTTTACTTCCTTATAAATCTAAGAATGTGGATCAACTAAATATTAAGTTGATCCATGAAGATTACGTTTGTGGGTTGGGAATTCTTGATTTCGGGGAAAACTGTTTGGGTTGATTTCTTTTTTCGTGAAAAATCCTTGTTGTTCTTTTCCTTTTGAGCCGCTTGTTACCAACTTAACGGGAGGAGGTCGGACCGCATGAACATGGCCGACTATCCTCCCCCTTTGTTGTTTTGATTCGTTTTGGCACGAACAAAGGCGGTGCAGTGCAACCGCACCGCGTGGAAACAAGAAAGAACGCGACGAAGAAGCGCGGTGCCGTCGCGCCGCACCGTTGAGGCCGAACAAAACCGCGGCCGGATTCGGGGTCGTGGAGGCGATTTAAGACTCTGCTGGTTGATCATTGTGTGTGGATTGGCAGGCGACGACAAACGGGGCCGCAAGGTCAATTTGAAGCCTCCGTAGTGAAGGTCGGGTCCCGGGAGGACCGTTGGCGAAGGCGGTGAGCAAAATGGACCATTGGAGCGCGTCCGGTGGTCCGCGGAAAACACCGTCGGCGCACCTCACCGGCATGGCGGTGCTGGCAGCAGGAGGCGGCGGCCGGCACCGGCCGGCCGCCAGGAGACGGCGGCACCCGGCGCGCCGTCGAGGAGGGTCGTCGCGGCAAAAGCCACGGCGGCAGGCCGCTGGTCCCGCGACCGCGCGGGACCAAGGGAGGCGGGACGCGGCGCTCAGCCGCATCTATTGACAAGGATAGGCCCCCCATGGGGCCGTGGTTGCATGCTGGTAGGGGGCATCGTGCCACCCCACACCGCTCGGGCCTCCGATTCGGGCCGACCCAGGGGGTCTCGGGCCGGATCGGTCTGGGCCCGAAACCCCCACTTCCGGACCCTTTTCAGTCTTTCGCCCATATCTTGGGGTATGGACCTCCGATTGATGCAACGTTAGTTGTGTAGCGATCCTTGGATCAAGAAGGTCCTTTCGGTATATTACACTCAAGGTTTTGGAGAACCGTGAGTATGGATGGGTTGGTTCGGATACGAAACCAACCTGGCCCTCGGAGCGGAAACGCTTATATCTTGAGCTCCAAACGTCTGATTGACGTGCTGTCGACTTTGTTGGATTCCTCTTGATGAGACAGAACTTTTGAAATACTTCGCCTAAGTTTTTGATGCATTTGTAGTATGGCTGGGTTGGATTTTACCCGAAATCCAACCAGGCCCCTCGAATGAAAAAGCTGATAACTTTCAGACTGGATGTCCGTTTGATGAACCATCAGCGGCGTTGGTGATCATGTTTAGAAACGGTCCCTATAAGTATACCCTATGAGATTTTTGGGTACAATTGAGATACGGCCGGGTTGGTTCGTACACGAAACCAACCGGGCCCCTGGGACGAAAAGGAAAATAACTCACAGACCAGGCGTCCGATTGACGCGTCGTCTGTTGCGTTGAGACCCCTATGACAAGGCGGTCCCTTGAGATACTTCTTCATGGGACTTTGAGATACTTGGAGTATCAACCTGTAGCTCGTGGAGCGGACCCTCCCAGAGACAAGCGTTCGGAGTATGGAGACCGTGTATCCAGCTGAGACCTGACGACTGCTTGACCGACTCGACTTGGAGTGAGTTGACTAGCCCAGTTGACGGAGCACTACATTTTTGGGTGTAGACCCATGGAGGATGGAGAACTACTGTGTGACAGTGCAGACCCGCGGTACTCGTCTGGAGAGTACCTCTACAGGATATTAGGGGGTGTGCACTACTGTGTTTGGGTGGCATACCCCGGCAGGAAGCACTACTGTGTTTGGGTGGCTGGCCCGCGGTACTCGACCGGAGGAGTACCTCAGCAGTCTTAGGTTAGTGAGCAGTACCTCGGAGTTTTGACAGGACCATTGTACACTCCAGAGACGGGGCTCTTCAGCAGTTACGGTTTCGATAATGAAAATCCTGGTTTGAGCTGAGTCTTTGATCTTTGTGTATACCTCGTGTTTGAGCTGAGTCTTTGATCTTTTTGTATACCTCATGTTTGAGCTAAGACTATGACCTTTGTGTTTCCTCATGATTGATATGGGTTACTTGATAACTTAGGTATATGTATGGGAATGTACCTAAGTAGAGGTTATCTATTGAGATCTTCTTTGTGGTTATCCTTGTTTGTTTTAGGGAGACCTTGAGGGTCTCGGGGTCTCTACTAAGTATCATATACTCACCCCAGCATGGGCTATGCCCGCACCTCGTTGTGTTGGTTGCAGATGACGGGAAGCGTTGGCAGAGGCCGAGTGTTCGAGGACTGGATGGTACCCGGAGGTGGACCACACGATGAGTCAGTATCCAGAGGTGGACTTCACGGCGAGACGACACTCAGAGGAGGTTGACGGGCGAGAGCGTTGTGGAGGCTATCTGAACCTACCCTTCCGGTAGGATCCGTGGTGGATGATCTAGGAGCTGCGCTATCTGTACCTACCCTTCAGGTAGGATTCGAGGAGGATGACCCAAGAGTTTCTTCCTTTCTTCTAGCTGTTTGTCTTTTTCTGTTGTACTTTCATTCAGTTGTAGCTGTACTTTCAGTTGGGTTTGTATTCTGGCCTATTTACTTTTCAGCACTTTCTTTTGTACTTAGTGTTTTACTTCCTCTTGTACTTTGTGGTGTTTTGTTTACTTTTATAAAGGAAATTCCTTCATAGTTATTGGGATTTACGCCTTTGGTTCTAGTCTCCATCCCCTGGCCTATGGAAGGCAGGCTTGAGGTAGTCACGGCACATGCCCCGAGGACGGGTCGTGACAAATCATGATAGTCATGTTATCGATTAAATGGAATGTGTTGTTAGAAATTTACCATTTCTTATTCATCATGAATTATCTAATGATGATATTTAATTTATTTATGTGTAATGTGTGTTTTATTTTTTATCTTTACATATTGATCATACCTATTGATTCACTATAGCTTCTTATATACATAACTTTTTCTTAGCATTTCAGATCACCCTTATTTTTTCTTTCTCAATAATCCAAGAAGTTTAATATAAATGATATGAAATAATATTATATATGGAATAATGATTTTCTTGAATAAAATAATTATGTTATAATTTGTGTATTCAAATTTAATATTGGAATATTTTATGTATCTCATTTACCAAGACTAATAAACAAAATAGTCCTTCAAGATTTGATTCATTGTATATTTTTCCAGTGTATTGAACTAGACACTAGATATGGGTAACTATATTTGGGGTCATTATGGTTGGTATAAGAGTAATTTTAATACAAACCATAGGATATAGATTTAGTAAAAAATAGATTCGAGAACACAACCCCATGATAGACATTTTGGATAATAAAATAGAAATAGCCTAATGTTTTTGTAAGGCATATAATATGTGGTTTCTCTGATAAATGCATCCCTATTTGGATATTACTAGTGGAAATGGTTATGGAATATAAGTACCCAGGTGTTATTACCCTGAAAAAAGAACATCAGGCTTGACTAGAGCATTACCTGGTACATGAAAATGGGCCTTACAGTGCATATATTTTAACAATATTATTGGATATGCTTTGGATAATTCATATTTTATTTACAAATTATTTTCAAGGATTTCTATATATAATTTTGATGAATGATATATGTTAAAACTAATGTTTCTTAAATTTAAAATACGTTGACATGATTTAAACATTATAAAAATTATTATATTGTGTCCCCTTATGATTATTTTTTCTCACATTATTTTATTTTTTTTAGTCAATTGTTGGAACCCAAAAGAATCATGTTGAAGTTGATTATGAAGGACAATTTGTTGACTATGAGTAACCAAATGGGATGATGACTAAATCAAAACATATCATGAATCTTCCTAATCATTTATACTGAAATAAGATTAATAACATATATCTTAACCTATTCATGGACTCACTAAATAAGAGAATAATGAAGTATGTTAATTGCTCGAGTGGTGGAGACCTTGGAGGAAATAAGGATAAATTTTATTTATATCTAAAATGTGGAAAGAGATACTGAGGAAAGTGTCTCAATAAAATAAGAAAAAAAAAATATGTAAAATTAGGGAATAAATAAATGAATTGATGTGAAAAAATTAAGAGTATAATGTAAGGAAATAAATTTCATTAGAGTCATCCATCAATAACTCTTTATCTTAAATGTAGAGAACCAAGGAATTATCTATGTAAATTATTTATTTTAAAGGTTAACTCCTTGGACAAGGAAGGATATATATTGAAATAAAATGGATGAAGCATTTTTTGGGATTCTATAATTTTATTGTCGATATATTTTTCTGATGGAGTTTTTGTTGTAAGAATCATCAATAATATATGAATTTTGTTAGTTTTTGAACCATATATGACTTCATTAACATAATGTTTATGGATATCATCAATCGTTGATGAGTTTAATATTGAAAATAATTTCATATTATTAAACACCCCTTTTTAGGTTTTATATGATGGGAGCATATTGAGATTAAAGATATTTTTGGGAAGTATTTTTGGAATTGTAACCCATTTGTTTAGTATATGATTTAGTGAAAATTTATTCAAGGAAAAATGAAAATACATTTTGTGGGATTAATTTTAAAGGTGTTGGTAAACATTATGGTTTATCTTATCTTCATGTTAAGGTGATTATGGGTTATTAAACATTTGGATAATTGTAAGAATTATATTAATATAGTATTAAAAAAGGTTAACCTGCATGCCGGGTGACAGCCTGTCCCATCCGACAAGGTTGTGGGACATGAACCCACAGATGAAAGGATAAAAGGGTGTTGAACCTACCACTGAACTACAATATATTCGTGTTAATAGGTACTAGTTTTTAATTAAATTATTTAATGGATAAATATTAATTTTGACCCAACATTGTTACCATTGAGGTTTAGTGATTAATGTTTTTATATTGGATAACTTACTTTAACCATATTTGTTTTGGAAAGCAGTTAGATATAGATGGAAAGACCTGTCACTATTTTATAGATCTTATGATCCATTAAAAGTGAATTTTATTTCTCAAGGCATAAAATTTTAATTTTGGGATATTCATTTCTTAGAGTAAATAATGAATTGAAAATTGATCGATACATAAACAATAGATGAAATTATGCTTTTGAAATAGAATTTTATCAAGTAATTATTTTTCCTAATATTCATAGATAGTAAAATAATTATTCGACATTACGAAAAGAATATTGAAATAACAAATTTATCCTATTACCATCGTATCTGGTAAGTTATATGGTCTTTTAAATTATCAAATATTTATGGTTTTGTGGTCCTTAGCTTTCCATCATTAATTTCACTTTCTTGTAATAAATGATATGTATCACTCTCTATAATTATTTTTGTTTTTCATCCATGTACAGATATTTAAATGCTTCGAATTTTATTCTTATTAGAAACCTATTTATGTGTTATTCCATATGAAATTTTTTACTTCCCTTTATCTCTTATTAAGAGGATGTTTTGTTTAAACTTTACAAGATATGGGTTTTCAATAAAGGAATTCTCAAATACAAAACCCTATATTTCTAAGCGCATGATCAAAATGAGAAGAAACAATTAATTTACTATGTGGAGAATGTAACACACTAGAATTATTAAATAAGACAATTTTATTCAATATAATTGGTGTCATGAAACACTAATCTTAAACAAACTAGGAAATGTATTCCTTTAAATTTAATCTCTTCGATATCTCACAACACACACAACCCCAAGTCTAAAGGTACTATAAAACAGAATACTATTATAACCTAGCCATTAAATTGGATGGTATGAATATTACTAATTAAATTTTAAAAATTATATAGTGTATTATTTATTAAAATAAATTCAATGGATATCTATTGAATACAAATAAAATAATAATAAGCTGAAAGAAAAAATAAATTTAATCTGAAAAACTATATTTTTCAAAAAAAATGGTTTTATTACATTTTTTGAACTAATGGTAAAATTATTTTTTTGAAAATATTGAATATTTATTATATAAAATTCATTATAATTTTTAAATTAGAATATCAAAATTATGTTAAGGTGGTATTTTTTTATTTTTTAAAAAGCTTCATTCTTAGATTTATAGTAAAAAAATAAATTTTCATTAAAAACTACCTTTTCTTTTAAATAATTTACAAGATCAATTTTATTTTAATATAGTTATAAATGTAAAAAAATTAAATAATATATTTATTAGTTCAAATTAATTCATTTTAAGAAAATTGGAAAATGGATTTTGATATAAAAACATTGTAAAATGTGGATGTTTTTACTTTAGAAAAACACATATTCACCACGTTTTCAGGTTTAATATTAAATTGAATTATTCCCTTTATGTAAATTGAATTTTTGAAAATGTATTACATATTTTGAATCATCAGCATTTATATTATTTAATATTTATAACTTATTTTTTTTCAATTGTGAATTGTAAAAGCTGTAAAAATTTATTATTGTGGTTAGGGTAAAAACTAATTTACCGTGGGTTAATCTAAATAGATAAGGTTTATAATGATATAAAGACTTAAAAAACTCCCATTTTATGGAAAAAATGTTGACATTTTCTCCTATATGGGATAATAATGACCCATTTTTTAGCATTGGGGAATGTGAAAAATGCTGGTACAATTGATTTTTTATGAAATATTCCACTAATGTCCTCTCACCCACGTATAAAAGGCCACCCTATCCTCCCAATTTAAAACATCCAAATAAATTTGGATCATATATTACCTACACATATAACTTTATTTATCAACTCCCATCATCATAGAGAAATGTTTTTATCATAAATCCATTCTAGGATGTATTTTGGTTCAATAAAAATAAATTTTTCAAAGAAAAGGTATCATTCTTAAACAAGAGTTTTTAAATTTGTTTCTTATTCAACCTCGTTAAAGTATTATTAAAATATTCTTATATAAAATACTCAATATATAAATTATTATGATTTTTTATTATATTAATTTTATGACCTATATCAATCTCTTCTTCCATCAAATGGGAAACAATATTATTGATTGTGTGTATAATGACTTATCACCTCAAGAGCCGATGTAATTTATTTTCCCTCAACACATTTCAAGGTTGGATATAATGTTTTATTTAAAACATGTTTATGAAATTTATGAAAATATAATATTCAATAATTTTAATATCAAAAATACCTTTTTAGGTTCCATTCCTTTTAAAATTTTATAACATCGCTCATTTGTTCAGTGGACTACCACATTGTGAAGCGGTGTTATTCGTTTGTCACATAGGTATTAAATGGAATGTATTAAGGATGAATTTATTGAATATATTTAATAAATAATAAATTATATTAATTATATAAAATTAATATATTACCCACATCATTACCCTTTCACCCATTAAGGAAATGATAAGGTCACTCATTCTTATGTATAGCCTACCATCTCCACGAAGCAATGTGATCCATTCTCCAAGTTAAAGTTTCCATAATGATTCTAAAGATGTATCAGATGAAAAAAAATATATTTAAAAAATTAAAATAATTATGTATAGTATGTATCTATATTATATACTCAAGAACTAAACATTCATGAAAAATCATGCATGTGAAACAAGGCAATTAACACCGTAAACAATGATAATAATGAAATATTTTTAACAAAAAAGTGGTAGAATTTTAAAATATGATAATATATGATATTATAAATGTGAATATGGTTATTTTATAAATCAATAACATTATTTAAACTATTATATAGAAATTCAAAGCACGTTCACCCAAAAGGAAGTGTGGGGCAAGGGACTTTGTCTCAGTTTCCCTTCATTGAGTCATATTGTAATGATATACACATAATTTATTTTATATTGTGTATATAATAACCCTTTGATAAGTAATATCATGATTCCTTAATAATTTATTATTTTTAAGTTTCAAATTAAATTATTTCATAAAAAATTATTTTTTAATTAAATATTACCATGTGTTAAAAAACATAACTCAATTTCATTTCATTGGGTTATATTACTTCTTCATTGTCCTTAATATTATAATATTATCTATGTAATTTATTTTGAATATAAAATATATTATTTTAACTATTATTATGTTTATTTACATTTTATACACATAATAAATTCATTTGTTAATTCTCACTTCAAAGTTATGATCTTTGTAATGGTTGATTTGAAAATCTCGTTTTACTCGGAATTTTTTACGCTTGAATTTCAATTGAAGTAAATTATTAGATTATTGGATAAAAAAACAACTTATATTTTCTTCTCTTATAGTTATTTATTATGTTTAAAAGTAATATTACCATACTTACACTCTTTAGTACTTAAAATTATTAAGAAAATCTTTTTAATAAAATCTGACTTCATTTATCTCTTCAGTAAAAAACTTTTGTTATTCTATATCCATAATATTAAAAAGATTTTTAAAAATGTTTAAGAATTATACCAAAGATTTATTAATGAAATTTTTACCCATGTTTTACTTTATAAAGAATGTTTTTATGGTAATCCACTTTTCATTTTCCAAAAAAGACCCATTTGGATTTTATTGAAAATGTGATAAGAATAATTTTTATAACATGCATGAAATTTATCAAATTTACCAATATCATAACCAATAAATGTTCTAAATCATCCATTATAAGTGTAAAATTTTATTTTCAAATAAAATTAGTTTCGAAAACTTTTGTGAAAATTGTTTAAAATAATATATTTTTAACGTGAATTTCTCATTTTTCTCAAGAATATTTTCAATGAAATCCATGTTATTTTTCTTGGAAAAACTAATTTCATAAACTATATATCATTTCAACATACACTATTTTTTCATTGGAAGTAATATGATTAAGTTGATAAAATAGTGTTAATTGGTACTCCTTACTCAATAATTTTTTTATAAGGCATATTGTTCATGAATTAAATCGATCATTTGATATATGAAGAATGATTTAGACCTCAAAATATAGGTGGAGCCCTGTTAAATATGGCCCCTTGATACATCAGTAGTCTCATGTGATAAATCAGCTGGTCAGCCTTAGTCAAATGGTTTTTAGTGTATATTCCCCATCATTATTAAACATTATTGTGAGATCTCATAATAGTAGAGGTTACATGATGCCTCAGATCATGATGTCCAATAATTAAGAATTTCCTTCAATAAGAATTCAATTATTATTTTCTATGAGATTTTCACAATATTATTATATCTAGATGCATTTCCTTATAATTTTATTAATTAAATATCATGTGTTTTAAGTTATTTACATTTCCATGTTGTTTATTATTTATCTAATCATGATAGGAATGTTATTTATTTAATAGAGTATGTTTTTAGTTATTTTCCTCATAGTATTGATTGTTCCTTTTCTAATCATGATAGTCAAAAAATTTAAATGTAATGTGTGTTTAGTTATATAACTTTCTATGTTGATTATGTTTATCGATTCATGATATATTACACTATACATAACCCTTACCAAGCATTTGAGTTCAACCTTATTTTGTTTCCTTTCTTAAAAATTCATGAAGTGTTCTATAAATGATATTAAGGATATGATAAAGGGGTTAATGATATTCTCAAAAAAAAAATATTGTAATTCTAATGTTCAAATTAAATACATTAATCATGTATATATCTAGTTTACCAAGACTACTAAATTATCCGATCATTTGAGATGATATACCTTGTATTTAATACCATTATAATAAAAGTAGGCATCGTCTTAATGTCACTGGAGTTGGGCTCATAACAATGGTATCTTATTTTTTTGACAAAAATGAAACTAACCATATTAGAAAATATTATCCTCATGACTCAAAATATGAAAACCATTTTAATGTAATGAATTTACTGTTTGGTAAAACATAATTTAAATAAATGTATACTTAATGCAACAAACTATTTTTTTAAAAAAATAATTTTTAAGAATTTAAATTAATCTACATCAAAATAATATATATTTTTGATTTAGTTGAAATTTATTTTGTATAGGATAAAAAATTACATTAATGTGACATTAAAATTAATACAAATTGAATAATACAATGTTAATATAAAAATAATGAAAATTATAAGATTTTTTTATTAAATGAAATGTAACATTGGATAAAAAATATCATTCATGTGTTCTTAAATTAAAAATAACATTTTTAATGGTTTATTTTAATCTAAAAATAATATTTTTTAAGAAATTATTTTTTAAATCTTTATGTTAAACTTATAGAATGACGACGTCATAAAATTTATTGTATTTTTAAAAACTTGTTTTTTCAATATTCACAAAAAAATAATTTTTTAAAAAAAATACTAAAAATTATCGTAGACTAATATTTATGTGATGAATCTAAATAATAATTTAATTTTATCACATTTAAATTCTAAATAATATAAAATTTACATTTTGAAAAATCATATAATATATTCAAAATAGTTTATTTAAAATTAAACATGTTTTTTTCAAATGAGAAACAATGTCATTTTTTCATACCATGATAATAAAATTTATTATAAAACTATAAATTATCATTAATGTCATTTTATAAAATGTTTAATAATAAAATAATTATTTTAACATTTTCTAAATAATATTTTTTATATGGTTATATGTTTATCATTTAAACTAAAATATTTTTCTATAAAAGAGTAATCATAATAACATTAAATTTATAATTTATATCTAATTGATTATATATTATCATAATAGACATGTTTTAAAAATATGTACATTAGCAGAGTAAATATATACATTTATATTCATTAATATTAATAATACATAAAAGAGATATATTATTAAAAATACATGGGTCATCACTTAATTATGTTATTAATAGATAGGTGCAGGACATTCGCCAAATGATCTGGTTGGTATTGGTAATATAATAAGGAAACTCAATATATTATGAAAATCTATAAGAAAAAATGTGGATAATGCTCTGATCTAAAAGGAACAGGCTACATCATCCATAATAAGGATTGAAATATCCCAAATACTCATGGATTTCAAGTGGATTGGGCATGAAATCTGGCACGCGTGTCGCAGCGCGTCCAATTTGCAAATTTTTATAACCGACTGGCTACTATAAAAGTGGCGAGCCGGGTCGAACCACAGAGAGCACGGAGTCTAGTTCACTAAAAATATTTCGTTGGACGGTGTTTAGATGAACAAGGACAAGGGATTGAAGGAATACCTATTTGTGAGTTTTCCCTTTTTTTTCTTTTTAATTAAACTAAAACGGAGAAGACTAAAGGTAAAAAGAAAATTGCAAATGAAAATGATGATGGACTCTAAGTCAACAAAACGTGTCGGGGATGATGGTGTCACAATTAAATTATCACACATCCGTGCAAGGTATTCTTTAGGATGATTAATTATTTATTATGTTTAATTATCGCCAGTTCCGAAAATATAACCATTTTTTAGATGCTCAATTTTAATTTCCCAATTTTATTTAAAGTCCCGTTCTCTGGTGTCATAAATAAATTAGAAAACTCGTTCAGGCCCCAAACTACACGGCGAAATGAAACAACCCATTTCTCACAAAGTTGTGTCACTAATTTGCACCTACCATCAGTCAACGCGGTTTACCTTCTCGGACCGCCGCGTCAACTTATAATTAAAATGGCCAGTTTTAATTTTAGCAATTAATTAAGTGCAAAAATAATTTAGACAGATAAATGTTCAATTAAAATAAATTTAATTGACAATTAATCATCAAATAATACTTGCATGGCATGTGCAATAGTTTTAATTAATCAACCAACATCCCGACACAAAGAAAATCACCCCGACATCACAACTGAAAATGTAAACACGGCAATAAGATGACAATTCATGTAAAATAAGACCGTGTTACCAACAAATAATCGTGTCGGTCTTCACTCTCACTACATGCAACTCGTTCTTCAATATCTGACTGCACCTTGGCACGTGATGACGTTGCGCGCCGGCTTCACGACTGTTAGAACGAAAGATGTTGAGGGATGTAGTGGATGTTGGTCTGCTACGGGGACCGCGGTGGCTTCTCGAACGGTCGGTGGTCGGGTGCGCGGCTGCGGGTCGGTTCCTCGGATGAGGATGACCGGTGCGCTGCAAAGAAAACAAAAGAACTGGAGCAGGGACGGCGGGGTGGTCCGGGGAGAGGAGTGGGCTTCGGGGGCGGCTTGGGCGCTGGTTCGAGGAGGGCAGCGGCGGGGTGATGAGGGGTGGCTGGTGTTAGGGAGAGGGCGGCGTGGCAGGGTGGTAGGAGGGGAGTAGCAGGGGAGGGCGGCGGGTCCAGCGGGATGGGGAGCAGGGAGATGGGGGCGTGGGTGGCGCGCGGGGAGCGAGGGAGGTGGGGAGGGGAGGGGGAGTGCGGCGAGGAGAGGGTGCGGCGAGGGTTCTGGGCAGGGTGGCGGACGGGATCCCGTGAGGAGGCTGCGGGCGCCGGGCAGGGTGGCGGACAGGAGAGCCGTCTGGCGCACGGCGTGGAGAAGGCAGGGGCGGCTGGGGTTGCGCACGGCGTGGAGAAGGGAGGCGGGTGAGAGGTGATGCGGGAGGAGTCCCCGGAAGGGAGCCGTCGGGTGAGGAATTAAAGGGGGAGCGAGGCGGCCGGGATCCAGGCGGGTAGAGAGAGGGGAGATATAAGGGGGCGGTTCCGCGGGTTAAGGGGAGAGAGGAGGCAGGTGAGGAATGGGTCAAAAAAAAGAAAAGGGAGGAAGGGGAGTGCGGGTAAGGGGGATAAAAAAATAAAATAAAAAATGTTAAATTCAAGATAAAAACTAATTATCTAATTAAGTTAAATAATAATAATAATAGTAATAAGAATAATAGTAATACTAATAATAAGTAGAATTATTATAAAATATTAGTAATAAATAATATTAAACTAAAATATAAAACGTTAATAAAGTAAAAATAAAATTCTAAAAAATGAAAATAAATAACTAATGTTAATATAATACTTACTAAAAACTATAAATACATCTAAAATATTTAAAATGCTACAAAAAAAAGTAAAAAAATAAGAAGCGGTTAGCAAATTAATTAAAACTTAATGAAAATAAGAAAAAAAATGTCAGTAACATCCATGTACATCAAATCCCCCACACTTAAACTTTTGCACTCCTGGGAAAAACAATCCGAAATAAAACACAAGTGGTCCTGTAGACAAATCCAAACATCGAAATTACAAGTTCAAAAATTGTCAATCTCTTTCCTCATAATATATCATGCTTCATTTAAAACTTCATTTTCAAAAAATTGTTCTTTCACTTGCATTTTTTCAAAACAAGTACGTGCACTCATTCATCATGTGACCTACCTCACCATCACTCTCATCTCTCAAAAAAAACATTTGATCAAAGTTTTTCTTAGTTCTCATACACATGCAGGCTTACCATAGGCTTGCCATGAATTTCACATCTCCACTAGTGGAAATCAAAAGAATGCACCAATCTCAAGGACTTTACATGAGGTTCAAATGTTTCTGAAGCTGTGGGACGGTGGGTAAAAAAAAATTGACATCTTTTTGGTAAAAAGGAGGGTTGAATCTTGAAATAAATGCATGATAAGTCAATCTAAATGTCTCCCTAAAACTCTCGCTCCCCCACACTTAAAACATTGCTTGTCCCCAAGCATATGTTAAGCCAATGTTTCGCTCTCTTTTTTTCACATTTTTTTTTAAAGACACAACTCACTCACAATATGGTCAGGAAAAACTGGTGAGTATCAACCCAAAAACCCCATGGAATAGGTGTCAGACAATAATCCCAAAGAATGGTAGACAAGCATCGTATATGCTGTAACATCTCAATGAAGGTAGTTCATATAGAAAACTCTCTAGTTCCTGGAGTAATGGATCATCACTTTAATAGGTATCCCCAAAGTCGAGGGTTACCGCGTAATGACCACCAATGTACTCATTATTGGAACTGAAAAGGGTTCTATATTCCTATATCAAAATAATATGAAATGAATGTCGCTACTGTGAAAAAGAACTCAATGATCAGGATGGAATAATGTCAATCCATGTACATCAAATGACTCACTGCCCCTCGAAGAACCCTCTCCATGAGTAAGTCTCTCTCCCCCACACTTAGATTGAAATCATCATGCAAAAATTCAAGAAATTGGTAGGGAAGGGTATCGGCTTGGGCTTATCCTAAAAGGCTCCTGCATGGCTTCTAAGGGCTATACGAAGGAGAAAATGTTTGGGTGGATCAGTGGGTCAACGGGGCTAAAATATCAAACAGATGCCCTGATCATTTTAATGCAACTTTCAAAAATTCCTATCGCTTTGATGGAAAAACATGGAATGTTCTAGAAGACAAAACATGGTTGAGATTCCCTCAAGAAAAAGAGAAATAAGAGATGATTTTGAAATGGATTAGAGTCCTCACGGGTATGGAAATATAATGTTGGAAAGCATAGATGAGAATGAGTGCAAATAAGTGTCTCAAAAATATTCAAGTTTTTGAAAAACATTCGAAGCATGAAATAATATCAGCAATCATCTAAGTCATGAGATCAAGGATTAAAGAAATCCAGAACAAGAATCAGGTGCTCAAACTGCCTAGGGACACAAGTGGTATGTTCCCGACTGGGTTGCGATAAAAATACAACAGTTCTTATGTGGGTTCATGAATCACAGGAGTGTTAGTCTCTTTTTTTTTGTTTTTTTTTTTGTCTTTTTTTGTCTTTTTTTTTACATGGTGTTTTTGGAAGCAGAAAATATGGCGAAAATTAAAACACTTCCCTGTGTAAGTGCAGATAGATGCGGAGAGGCTGCCTGTATCCGATGAAGTTCCAGAAATGATGTACCTGTAAAATCTACATATGGACAACACATACCCGCATCATATCATAAAGATAACACCAAGAATCATCTAAATAGAAGCAGAGATGCAGAAGAGTGACAGGTGCATACAGATATCAGGAGGAGCTAAAAGAAAAATCACACATGCCATGTTTTTTTTCAAACAAATTAGAACAGGTAAAAGGAGAAAAGGGGGGGGGAAATGAAACTGGAACATGGGTTGCCTCCCAGGAAGCGCTAAGTTTTACGTCTTCAGCCAGACGGATGGACAATGTTCAATCGTCTTGGTCCATCAGCTCAGAATTCCTCTGCCTCTTACGAGAACTAGTGGCTGTGTCCTCGATCTCACGGGGACGCTTGGTGGGATTAACCACCTCCGGAGCAAAGTGAGCGTGAAGCTGGTGAGGGAGGAACGGAATCTGTGCTCTTTGTGGTGGTGCTGGATGCTGAGCACGAATCTCCAGTGAAAGTTCCTCAAGCCGGCGCTCGATATCAGCCAGCTCCTGAGTCATCCGTCGTACTAAGTCAGAGGGAGACGGAACAAGCGCATCGATGACCACAGAAGAATTAGAAGAGCTAGACATTTTTTTAGCTGCATTCACAAAGCAGATAGAGAGATAGAGATAGAGTAAGAAAACAAAGATCAAAGAATGAAGAAGCAGTCGGGTTGCCTCCCGATCAGCGCTAAGTTTTACGTCTTCAGCCAGACGGATAACTTCTCATTGCAATTGTAGTTCTTCAATGATGCCTATTTTATCCGAAGTGTGGTAAAGTTTAAGGCGTTGACCATTTACTTTGAATGGGGGCATCTTCCCATCAGAAATTTCGACAGCACCATGTGGATAAACAATTGTGACGGTGTAAGGACCTGACCACTTCGACTTGAGTTTTCCAGCCATGATTCGAAGTCGTGAGTTGAAGAGGATAACTTTGTCGCCTGTTGAAAAATTTCTTTGTTGGATCTGTTTGTCATTCCAAGCTCGAGTTTTCTCTTTGTAAATCAAAGCATTGTCATATGCTTCTCTCCTCATCTCATCCAGTTCATTCATTTGTAGAAAACGCTTCTCTTGGGCAGTTTTGAGATCAAAATTCAGTTTCTTCACAGCCCAATAAGCTTTATGTTCCAATTCTACAGGTAAGTGGCAGGTTTTCCAAAAGACCAACCTATATGGGGACATTCCAATGGGTGTCTTGTAGGCAGTTCTGTAGGCCCACAGTGCATCATCAAGTTTGGTGACCCAATCTTTCCTAGATGTATTTACAGTTTTCTCCAAAATACCCTTAATTTCTCGGTTTGAAACCTCAGCTTGGCCATTGTTCTGTGGGTGGTATGGGGTGCTCATGTAGTGGTTACATCCATGGAGAGTCATTAGCTTCTGAAACAGCGCATTATTGAAGTGGGTACCACGGTCACTGATGATTATCCTTGGAATTCCGAACCGGGTAAAAATGTGTTGCTTCAAAAATTTAATGACGACTCGAGCATTATTTTCCGAGAATGCCTCAGCTTCCACCCATTTTGACACATAGTCCACACAGACAAGGATATAGGATTTCCCAAAAGATTTAGGAAAAGGACCCATGAAGTCAATTCCCCATATGTCAAAAATTTCAATTCCCATGATTGAGTGTTGTGGCATTTCGTGCTTCCAGCTTATACCCCCGGTTCTTTGGTATTTTTCACAATTCATGACGAATTCACGAAGATCACGATTCATGGTCGGCCAGTAAAAACCACATTGTAACACCTTTCTGATTGTTCGATGAATCCCATGGTTTCCTCCAGCTTCTCCAGTATGGCATAAGTTCAGAACACTCTCCACTTCTTCTTCAGGGATGCATCTTCTTATCATTCCATCCGCACAGTCTTTGAAAAGTAAAGGATCATCCCAGTAGTAATGTTGTGATTCATTCAAAAATATTTTCCTCTGTTCCTTTGATAAATCTGGATGTATCACACCTGAAGCTAAGTAGTTCACGAAATCAGCATACCAAGGTGTGATTGTCTCAATGGCATAGAGTTGTTCGTCAGGAAATGTTTCAGTGATTAGTTCGACATTGATTTCACTTGTGTCATGGTCGAGGCGTGATAAATGATCAGCAACGACGTTCTCTGTTCCCTTTTTGTCCTTGACTTCAATGTCAAATTCCTGAAGTAACAGTATCCATCGAATGAGTCTCGGTTTTGCATCTTTCTTGGCCATTAGATACCGAAGTGCAGCATGATCTGTATAGACAGTGACTTTTGAGAACAACAGATGGGATCGAAATTTATCAAAGGAAAAAACAACTGCTAGCAGCTCTTTTTCAGTTGTTGTGTAGTTATGTTGGGCCTCATTCAATGTTCGGCTAGCATAGTAGATTGGCCTAAAGATCTTTTCTTTTATTTGCCCTAAGGCATCTCCAACTTCCCAGTCACTAGCGTCACACATTAACTCGAATGGTTGCTCCCAATCAGGTGAAATCATTATTGGGGCTTCAACCAAACGCTGCCTTAATAATTTAAATGCTTCCAGACATTCAGGGCCGAAGTGGAACGTAACATCTTTTCCCAATAGATTCGTAAGGGGTCGGGCAATAACAGAGAAATCCTTGATGAAGCGTCTATAGAATCCAACGTGCCGAAGAAAGCCTCGAATGGAACGAACTGAAGAAGGCATGGGTAACTCAGAGATTGTACTAATCTTTGCGGAGTCAACTTCAATTCCTTTCTTTGAAATTTGATGGCCTAAGACTATTCCACTTTGGACCATGAAGTGTGACTTTTCCCAATTAAGTACCAGATTCTTTTCTTCGCATCCTTCCAAAACCTTATCCAAATGTTCTAGACAGTCATCAAAAGAATTTCCATACACTGAGAAGTCATCCATGAAAATTTCCAAGAACTCTTCAATCATGTCATGGAACATTGCCATCATGCATCGTTGAAATGTGGCTGGAGCATTACACATTCCAAAAGGCATTCGCCTATAAGCAAATGTACCATATGGACAAGTGAACGTGCTTTTCTCTTGATCCTATGGTGTCATTGCTATTTGATTATAGCCCGAGTATCCATCCAGAAAACAGTAGTAATCTCATCCTGCCAATCGTTCAAGGATTTTATCAATAAAGGGTAATGGGAAGTGATCCTTTCTAGTGGCATCATTCAATTTCTGATAGTCGACGCATACTCTCCATCCAGTCACTGTTCTTGTGGTTATCAATTCTCCTTTATCATTCTCAAACACTGTGGTTCCACCCTTTTTAGGTACCACTTGCAACGGGCTAACCCACTGACTATCGGAGATTGGAAAAATTAAACCGGCATCAAGAAGTTTAATAACTTCTTTCTTGACTACTTCTTTCATGGGAGGTGTCAAGCGTCGTTGTGGTTGCCTGCAGGGTTTTGAATTATCTTCCATATGTATTCTGTGAGTACAGATGGCAGGACTTATACCTTTTAGATCAGCAATCGTCCAACCTATTGCTGGTTTCCTTTGTGACAGGACATTGAGCAATTTTCTCTCTTGTTCACTCGAAAGATTGGCATTTATGATGACTGGTAAGGTGTTTAAATCTCCCAAGTAGCTATATCTCAGGTTTGATGGAAGAGGTTTAAGCTCAACTGTTGGAGGCTTTTCATGTGATGGAGTAAGTGAAGTGAATTCATGTCTATCTAAAGGCTCGACTATATTCCTGATGAATTCTACTTCCTCGATTGATTCAGTGAACTCTTTATTTTCTTTGTGCAAATCTGTGAGGTCCAGCACATCGCTTGCAAACTCATCCCATTCTTCAATCGTATCCAAGAAATGACAGTCTGCTACAGATGGTTTTTCCATGGCCTTTAGGACATCAAATATTATGTTCTCATCCCCAATTCTAAAAAATAACTTTCCCTCTTGGACATCAACCAGTGCTCTGCATGTCGCCAAGAAGGGTCTCCCGAGAATGAGTGGGACGTCCTTATCTTCTTCCATATCGAGGACAATGAAGTCAGTAGGGAAGTAATATTTATCAACCTTGACAAGAACATCCTCTAGAATCCCTCGAGGATGCTTCACTGATCGGTCAGCCATTTGCAAGGCGACTCTCGTTGGCTTTAATTCGGTGATGCCCAGTTCTTCAAGGATTCCAGACGGCATGAGATTTACACTAGCTCCGAGGTCGCACAAAGCTCTTCCGAATTGACACCCTCCAATATTGCAAGGAATAGTGAAACTCCCAGGGTCTCTTAGTTTTGGAGGTATGGATCTGGGTATGACTGCTGAACATTCCTCGTGCATTATGAATGTTCCCACATCATCTAATTTTATTCTTTTTGACAGAAGTTCATTGAGAAATTTGGCATAGTGGGGCATTTGTGTGATGGCTTCCGCAAATGGAATATTTATTTGAAGCTTTTTGAACATCTCCATGAATTTTGAAAATTGAACATCCAACTTCCTTTGCTTCAGTCTTTGTGGAAATGGAGGTGGTGGTATGTGGGATTTCGCTCTTTCGTTGAGTGCCTCATTTTCCTTCTCCTTTCTTTCCTTTTCATTCTTTTCAAGTATGTTTTGATCTTCCTCCTCTTTGGGTTCAAGTTGGATTGCTTTGTTTGTTGAGTCGCCATTTTCATTGGAAGGTATAGGCGTCTCATCTGTTGGTTGAACGTCAGGATTTTGGTGCTCTGGTAACTGTGTGCCACTTCGCAATATGATGGCTTTTGCTTCTTCTCTTGGGTTGACTCTTGTGTTGCTTGGTAGAGTTCCTTGCTGTCGGTTTTGAATTTGTGCGGCTAACTGACCGACTTGATTTTCAATGTTGCGCATGGAAGCCTGTAAGTTTTGGGCTTCCATCTCTTGTGATTCAAACCGTGATTGATTGGACATCATTAACTTTGCTATAGTTTCTCCCCAATCTTTTTGACCTTGTGTTGCAGCAGGGGTGAAGTCTGTTGTTTGCTTTTGCTCCTTATACTGCTGTTGCTGATGCAACGGTGGTCGGTATTTCTGTTGAGACCCTTGATCTTGTGGTTTCATGGCGGGTCTGAAGGTAGGTTGAGCAGTGAATCCAGGTGGACCCATGTTATGGTTCATCGGCTGAGTAGCCACTGGTTCCTTCCAACCTTGATTTTGGGTATTGCCTTGCCAGTTTGTGTTGTAATTGTTCCCATAATTTCCACGGTTGTAACTAACGAAGTTAGCTTCAGACATCTTGGTCTCTGTAGTGTTATATGGACACATGGAATAATCATGAGGACCACCACAGTGTGGACAGTGTTCAGCTTGAACAACATGGACTGGCTTAGGCGGGTTTATTGACAAGTTGTCAATCCTCTTGTTGAGAGCTTCAAATTGTGCAGCCATGAATGTCTGAGTATCAACGTGATGCACTCCTGCCTTTCGTCTTGAAAAATCTTCTGGCCACTGGAAACTATGTTCGGCCATGTTTTGAATCAATATGTACAGGTCCTCCGGATCCATTTCCATGAACGCGTTTCCAGTAGCTGTGTTGATGGCAGACTTACTCTCGGATTGAAGTCCATAGTAGAAAGCTTGCAGCTGGTTTGCCAACTTCATCCCATGATGGGGACAACGTCTTAACATGGACTTGAATCTTTCCCAAGCTTCTCCTAACGATTCGTATTCACTTTGACAAAAGGAGTCGAGGTCTCTCTTGTTTTTCAAAGATTGAGCTGTTGTGTAATATCGATCAAGGAATTTTCTTCTCAACACTTCCCATGTGAAAACTGTTTCGGGGTCGAGACTCTCCAACCAGTCCTTTGCTTTCCCTTGCAACGAAAATGGAAACAGTCGTAGGATCAACGCATCATCCGTTACTCCGTTATATTTAAATGTGTCACAGACTTCAAGAAATCTGTTCACATGCATATTAGGGTCTTCGCTGCTCAATCCATGAAACTGTGCATGTTGTTGGAGCAGGTTGATCGTGGACGGCTTCAATTCAAAGTGCGTTGCTTGAATTCTGGGTCGTGTTATACCTGAGCTTATTCCGACTGTGTTGGGTCGCAACTCCTGTCTCATAGTAGTCCGAGGTCGTTGATTATCTAGACGGTTTTGGAAAAGTGGATGGACTTGTCCACTAGGAAGTGTCGGAATATGAGTTTCAATGCTTTCTGCAGGTGGATGCATTGCGTTTGCAGCTGAGGTACCGACTTGTTCTTTTCCCTTTCTTTGATGTTCAAGTTGTGGATCAAGGGGTGTGTCATTCTTTGACGGATCAGAAGTGCGAGTGTTCACCATTTAGGCGAACAGTGCCTAAAGCAAGGTCTACTTGAAATTTTCTTAATGCTAGACGTGCGCATGCTCCCCGGCAACGGCGCCAGAAATTTGGCACGCGTGTCGCAGCGCGTCCAATTTGCAAATTTTTATAACCGACTGGCTACTGTAAAAGTGGCGAGTCGGGTCGAACCACAGAGAGCACGGAGTCTAGTTCACTAAAAATATTTCGTTGGACGGTGTTTAGACGAACAAGGAAAAGGGATTGAAGGAATACCTATTTGTGAGTTTTCCCTTTTTTTCTTTTTAATTAAACTAAAACGGAGAAGACTAAAGGTAAAAAGAAAATTGCAAATGAAAATGATGATGGACTCTAAGTCAACAAAATGTGTCGGGGATGCTGGTGTCACAATTAAATTATCACACAGCCGTGCAAGGTATTCTTTAGGATGATTAATTATTTATTCTGTTTAATTATCGCCAGTTCCGAAAATATAACCATTTTTTAGATGCTCAATTTTAATTTCCCAATTTTATTTAAAGTCCCGTTCTCTGGTGTCATAAATAAATTATAAAACTCGTTCAAGCCCCGAACTACACGGCGAAATGACACAACCTGTTTCTCACAAAGTTGTGTCACTAATTTTCACCTACCATCAGTCAACGCGGTTTACCTTCTCGGACTGCCGCGTCGACTTATAATTAAAATGTCCAGTTTTAATTTTAGCAATTAATTCAGTGCAAAAATAATTTAGACAGATAAATGTTCAATTAAAATAAATTTAATTGACAATTAATCATCAAATAATACTTGCATGGCATGTGAAATAGTTTTAATTAATCAACCAACATCCCGACACAAAGAAAATCACCCTGACATCACAACTGAAAATGTAAACACGGCAATAAGATGACAATTCATGTAAAATAAGACCGTGTTACCAACAAATAATCGTGTCGGTCTTCACTCTCACTGCATGCAACTCGTTCTTCAATATCTGACTGCACCTCGGCACGTGATGACGTCGCGCGCCGGCTTCACGACCGTTAGAACGAAAGATGTTGAGGGATGTAGTGGATGTTGGTCTGCTACGGCGACCGCGGTGGCTTCTCGAACGGTCAGTGGTCGGGTGCGTGGCTGCGGGTCGGTTCCTCGGATGACGATGACCGGTGCGCTACAAAGAAAACAAAAGAACTGGAGCAGGGACGGCGGGGTGGTCCGGGGAGAGGAGCGGGCTTCGGGGGCGGCTTGGGCGCTGGTTCGAGGAGGGCAGCGGCGGGGTGATGAGGGGTGGCTGGTGTAAGGGAGAGGGCGGCGTGGCCGGGTGGTAGGTGGGGAGTAGCAGGGGAGGGTGGCGGGTCCAGCGGGATGGGGAGCAGGGAGATGGGGGCGCGGGTGGCGCGCGGGGAGCGAGGGAGGCGGGGAGGGGAGGGGTAGTGCGGCGAGGAGAGGGGGAGTGCGGCGAGGGTTCTGGGCAGGGTGGCGGACGGGATCCCGTGAGGAGGCTGCGGGCGCCGGGCAGGGTGGCGGACAGGAGAGCCGTCTGGCGCACGGCGTGGAGAAGGCAGGGGCGGCTGGGGTTGCGCACGGCGTGGAGAAGGGAGGCGGGTGAGAGGTGATGTGGGAGGAGTCCCCGGAAGGGAGCTGTCGGGTGAGGAATTAAAGGGGGAGCGAGGCGGCCGTGATCCAGGCGGGTAGAGAGAGGGGAGATATAAGGGGGCGGTTCCGCAGGTTAAGGGGAGAGAGGAGGCAGGTGAGGAATGGGTCAAAAAATAGGGGGGGGGGGAAGGGGAGTGCGGGTAAGGGGGATAAAAAAATAAAATAAAAAATGTTAAATTCAAGATAAAAACTAATTATCTAATTAAGTTAAATAATAATAATAATAATAGTAATAAGAATAATAGTAATACTAATAATAAGTAGAATTATTATAAAATATTAATAATAAATAATATTAAACTAAAATAAAAAACGTTAATAAAGTAAAAATAAAATTCTAAAAAATGAAAATAAATAACTAATGTTAATATAATACTTACTAAAAACTATAAATACATCTAAAATATTTAAAATGCTACAAAAAAAACTAAAAAGACAAGAAGCGGTTAGCAAATTAATTAAAACTAGATGAAAATAAGAAAAAAAATGTCAGTAACATCCATGTACATAAAAATCATATAGGAAAGGGATTAATCCTACCATACCCAAATTAAAGACCATCCATCCATATATGTAATGAATAAGGATGCATAGAATATGGATATATTTATATATAAGATTAAAAGATATAGTTTATAGTTCTATAATAACATATATGTAACTACATGATTTAGGAAAATGATATGTGTTCCATGAATACTAGAATTTATGGAATAGTTGTTAGATGATACATTTATCAAATCCTTCTATATCCATACTATAATCAGAAATATATATAAAGATCTCAAAAATCATTTTTTATTATAAATCATGAAGTGTGAGATTTTATATGTCATGATAATCTGAATTATAGAAAGGTAATACATAATGACATAAGTCTAAAAGTATGGTGAAACTATTAAACAAACCAACATGTAAGTGGGTGGAAATCAATATAGGTTTCATGATAGGTATTATTAATACATATAATGTCCATAATTTCATTTTAGATATAGTTAATTTCCATATAAATTCAATACTTTTAATTCCTATTTGATTGTATTTCTCACTTGAAAATGTTTATGGAAAATACATAAAGGAGATGTTATAGATTCATAGAGAAACATAATTGACTGTATCTAATAATGATTAGATATTTATCTCAATATATTTTGGGATTATTCTATAAAAATTGGATAAACAATGGATCTTCAAAACTATTTATCATTCACATACAAATTTTCATATCAGAATGAAAATTAATACTCTGTAGGATATGCTGAGATCATATTAAATATACTTTAGAGAAGGTTGGGATCAACAACATCCCCTGATATAATTCTCAAATAATACCAATTTTCATTCAGGGATTCATATTTCTCTATATGAGGATTTATATGGGAGGAGGTGATGAACTTCATCATTCTAGGAAGATGATTTGGAGTGTAAGATTGTGGGACTAGATCCTTCTTAATAAATGACCAAGAAGATTAAAAACATTAAATTTCTCATTAAAGAATGTTTAAATTTATAGAATATATATATATATAATCATCAGTGAAAATTAGAGTTTTATGTAAAAGAAAATTTATTCCTACAAATATGATCAGGGAAAAGAGTTATGAGAATCAAGATGAAAGGGATGTTGATCCCTAAATACATTATCCGTTTAGAAATACAAAATCATACGGGGATGGTAGTTTTCAATCTTGTAATTTCTTAAAACCTCTACCAAATTCATGATGTGTTCCATGTGTCACTTATTATAATTATATAAATAAACCATCACCTATACTAATCTCATATTTAAATCAATTGGAACATGATTTCTCTTTTAGGGAAAAACTGATAGAAATATATAAATAAATCAATAAATAACTGTGAAATAAGAGTATTACATTGTCTAAACATCTACTGAGAAATAAAATTTTTGAGGAAGTGTCTTTAGAAATAAAATATTTAACAAGGAATAAATATCATCTATTGTTTCCATCAAGGAAATGAAATTTTATATGGATAATTTCATTAAGTGGTATAAAATGACACTCCCCAAAAATTTTCATTATTTTTTTATTAATAAATAATATATTAAAAAACATTCTTCACAAAAAAAAAGAAAAATAAAATAATCTACAATATATTTTATTGATATAAAATATTTCAAGACAAGATAAATATTAATAAATTATGAGAATTTAATAAATATCTTCATTAAGAGAAATGTAATTGGATTAGATCCCCATGTGATTAAAAATACCATGAATATAAATTATTTATCCTCTTAGCTTACCTTGAATAGCACCATAATTAATTTCTCTATAATACACCATAACTTAAAAAATCATAATTAAATGATTTATAATAGGGGTAAGACATTTGCATATTTTAAGGATATTTTTAGGATAGATATTTATAGAATTAGAAACAAACTTACATATAAAACCCTTTCAATAAAAAGTGGAAAATTTCCCTTGATATTCTTTTTTTTTTCAAAACATGACACATAAATTCATACTCTTTGTCAATTAAAAACTCATTCTATTATTTAATTCTTATTTCCCATAAGAATGTTATAATTTTTTATAGTTTCTTACTCATCTTTAGGCCCTGTGTTATTTGAATCATGGTATGGGTAGAAACATATCAGTAAGGGTTGTAAAAAAAATGATATCCATTATTCCTACTAGATAGTCTTATAATCCCATAATAAAGTTATCACATTTTATATAATAAATTATAAACTCGTATATTTATTTTCATACTCATTAAATAAACATCATTTCCCAAATATTTTCATTAAAAAACTAATATGAAACATAAAAGTCAAAATAATTAAAATTATTTGTTTAAAACATATGTTCTAATGAAATCATTTTCTTAAAAAACACTTTTCACCCTTAAATGTGGGATAAACATTAATAAAATCATATGATCATAAACTAAAATTATAAAATAAAATTGCCTCCATTAAAATTAATATGTATTAATAAAAAATTAATATATTTTTCTATGTATATCATCATAATATGTCATTTATAATCACGAATTTAAGAACTCCTACTAATGTAATGATCTAATAGGTTAAACCCAACCACATTCCCCATAGAATAAACTCATTACCCAATGCATTGAAAAGCTATATAAGACATAAATATTATAATAAAAAAAATTCATGGGCAATAAAATACTTAAATACAAATATATTAATTAATTTACACATTAAACCCACATAAATAATTTAGTTTAATATATATTTATACGTGATTTCAGGAATCATGTAAAAATAAAAATAAAATTATTTATTTTCTTTGAAAAATATTTAAAAAATTTCAGGAAGATTGAAAAATTTTATTTTTGATTTTAAAACCCATGAAAAAATAATGAGAATTATTCTTATAGAATAAAATTTTTGATGGTGGAAAATCCTTCTCATACCATATATGATAAAAAATAATTTCTTTCCGAGTTTTGAAAAATTTTAAAAAATAATCCATTGGGATGAAATTTAAAAGAATTATTTTATAAAATTTATAAAAAATTTGAATCATGGATTAAAATGAATTCAATCACAAATTTCATTACATTAATAAAATATTTGAATTATTTTTAAAGATCATAGGTATATATGAAAATTAAAGAAACCCATTAAAACATTTAAAATATGGTATTAATGGAAATTATCTTACCTTGAGTCTGACTTGCTATATACATACTTTAAATCCTATATAATTGAAATTTATTAATTTTACGCATGATTATAAAATTTTTTATTGTGTATAAACTTAATATTATCCCATTATTTTAATTTTTTTACCAACTCTCTTTATAGATATTAAATCAGTGATTTTCATATTGAATGTTCTAAGCATGATTGAATCATAATTGAAAAACAACTTTAGTGGGATCAATTTTGAAAAAGTTCATTCTTTCATCATATATAGAATTCCAGTCATGATATTACTAAGATTTTATACATTAAATAAAATTTTAAAACCATATATGTATGGAATACATTAAAAAGACACCCATGTCTTTGTGGAGGTAGTAGTCCACACTTACGCACGAGCTATATTATAATTTTCCAATGAATCAAAGGATAAGAAGGTAAGTAATTTTATATGTTTAAATAAACATTATTATGTCATAAATATTATATATTTTCATTAAATACAACATAAAAACCATTCTTGTGAGTTTGTGATGAATAATAAAACACATCACTTTGTGGTAGTGGTAATCCACACATATGATTGAGTGATGTTTTCATTTCCCCAAGGATATAAAAGGAGTTAGAAATGGATTATACAATAATAATAATAATCATTTAGTATAGAGTATATGTTGATGTTATTATTTCAGAATTTTTAAGGAATATTTAATGGTTTTTGATGAAGAAATAGACATGAAACACTCGGTAAAGAATTATACCCCTTTTATGGAAAATAACCTTTAGATTACACCTTAAGATTTCTTACACTACCAAAAATGTGATTTATACTGAAAAAAAAAATTATTAACATATAATATGTCTTTTAATAAAAATGGTTAATTTCAATATATATTATGTTTTATTTATATTAATTTTATATACCAAAAAAAATTTACCAATAATAAATAGTTAAATATTTTTCATTATCATTTTCATACAATGTTTATTTTACTAACACATGGATATGTTATTAATAAGAAATATTTCTGAAAATTTTATTTGCATCAATGAAATTCGTTTTAATAAAAAAATAATAATAATAATAACCAATATTTTTATAAATATTTATTTATTATTACCATTGTCAAGAACGATTTTTTAGGGTTTTAAAAAAATATATCATTAAATGGATTTAATATTCAGATTTATCTATGTACCATTACTAATTTAACTTTCTAATTGTAAAATCTTGAGTATTTGAAATGAAACATTATGTACAATAGCATACATGATAGGCCACTTCAAGCATAAACAAATAATTAAACACTATTATTTAAATATTACCATTAAACTAGTAGTTAGAATATAAGGAATGAACAGTATTAATTGAATTATGAAAATATATTTTACACATGTATAATTAATTATTTGGTGACTAAATAATTATAAATTAATGTAAAACCCTTTTAAAATAAAAGGAAATGTTTTTCTGAAAAACTATTTAAATGTGAAAAGGTGGGGTTAATATCAATAAATAAAAAAATCAATATTTTTAGACTATATTAATGAAATACATATGTAATATATTCAATTCAATTTTTAAAATTTATATTATTTTTTTAAGACATGATATATGAAAAATTGAGTTTTAAATATAAAAGAAGTATTTTTCTAAAAATGCAGTTTTGCCGCCTTTTGATGGTGTTCTTGTTTTAAATAAATTTTTTATCTTTTATAAATTCTATTTGACAGTATAAAATTTTTATTTAGAATTTGAGTATCAATATTTAATTGGTTTGAATTTTTGGTATTTTCTGAGAACTTTCATATTTTTATGAATAGTGAATAATACAAAATATTAGTTCAAAAATGCTTTTTCATCCAATTTATTAATATATTTAAAATATTTTATTAATTAGTTTTAAAGTATAATTAAATAAATTTTTTATCATTTAATCTAATTTAGGTCATTGGAGTCAATTTCACATTGAAATTGGATATAAAACCTTTGTGAACTTTAAAATGTTTTTACATTCACTACTAGAAAAGGGGGCATTGGAGCCCCCCAGACTCGGGCGACCGGGCGACCCGCCATTGGCGGTCGCTATAGCTCACCATTAGCGACTGCCAATGGCGGTCGCTAACCTGCATAAAAAATTTCGGGGGGTTTCTGCCCCCCCCCCCCCCCGCGCCCTCGATCTCCCTCGCCCTAACCCCCTCCCTCCCTCGCCGCCCTCCCCTCGCGCCGCCCCTCCCCTCCCCCGCCGCCCGGCCTCCCCCGCCGCCTGCCATCCGGCCTCCGGCCGCCGCCCTCCGCCCTCGGACCTCCGGCCGCCGCCCTCCGGCCTCTCGGCCCCTCCCCCCCCCACCCCGGACGGCACCCGCACCCCGGACAGCCCCCGGCGCGCACTCCGGAACCGCCCCCCGCACCCCGGACGCCTCCCCGCACCCCCGGACAACACCCCCCCCGCGCACTTCCGGACCGCCCCCCGCACCCCGGACGCCTCCCCGCACCCCGGGACATCCCCCCCCCCCTGCACTCGGACACCCCCCCTCCGAACCCGGACAGCCCCCCCGCACCCGGACAGCCCCCCCCCCCCCCCCCCCCGCACTCGGACACCCCCCCTCCGAACCCGGACAGCCCCCTCGCACCCCGGACAGGCCCCCCGCACCCCGGACACCCCCCACCCCACAACCCCCGACAGCCCCCCTTCACCCCAGACATCCCCCCCTCCCCTGCACCCAGACACCCTCGCACCCCGAACACCCCTGCCCGCACCCCTGACAGGCCCCCCGACACCCCCCCCGGACACCCCTCCCGCACCACGGACAGCCCCCCCCCCCCCCCCCCCCCCCCGACCCCGGACACCCCCCCCCCCCCCTCGCTGCCGTCCCCCGTCCCCTCACCGCCTCCTCTCCTCCAGCTCCCCGCCGCCGCCGCCCGCCCGTCCCCTCCCTTGCCGCACCGCCTTTGCTCCGGCTCCCCTTCGCTGCCCTCCTCTCCCTCGCTAGCACCGCCTTCGGCTCCCCTCCTTTCAGGTTTGTAGCTCAATCAGGTAAACATGAGCTTTCAGTTACATTATTATTTTATCAATGGTTCATAACAAATGGTTAATGATTTATTTTGAATATAGTTGATTTGAAAAATGTAAATGTAATAAGTATTGTGTAAATGTTTGTTATACAGATATTATTATGGATAAGAGTTGGATTGATCTTCCAAATCGAACGTCTAGAGAATATTTGAATGGCATTATGCAGTTTATTGACTTCACGAGAGGATTTGAAAGTGACTATATTAGTTGTCCATGTAGAAAATGTGCTAACAGATATCAATTCACACGAGATACTGTGAGGGAGCACCTTTTCTTTAATGGATTTCTGAAAAATTATAAGAGTTGGACCTCGTCATGGAGAAGAATATGTTCGTTGTCAAAATACTGATGCAGCTCAGATGGATGTTGATGCAAGGATGACTGATCCAATGCATGAAATGCTTACTAAAATGGTACGTGGGTTTGATCCTGAAGGCATTGACATCCAGAATCTTGAGACCGGTGGGATAAATCTTCGCTCTGGTGCAGATCGTGATTCGAGGAGGTTTTATGAAGTACTTGATGATGCGAAAATAGAATTATATCCTGGATGTACTTCTTACAATAAACTGTCGTTTATCGTGGAGTTGTTGCATTTGAAGACTTTGAATAATTGGTCAGACACATCATTCGACATGCTTTTGGTTTTATTGAAAAAAGTTCTTCCTGTCGACGCTAAGATTCCTGAGTCGTATTACTATGCTCGTAAGTTGACAGAGAACTTAGGTTTTACATATGAGACTATAGATGCATGTGCAAACAACTGTATGTTGTTTAGAAATGAAACTGCTCTTTTGGATATTTGTACGGTTTGTGGCGCTTCCAGGTGGAAAGAGAACAGGGGAAATAAGACTCATCAAAGTCAGATTGCGATACAGGGGAAACCGATTGCTGTAAAGAAAATGCGTTACTTTCCCCTTAAACCGAGGTTGAAAAGATTTTTTATGTCATCTAAAGTTTCTAATTTAATGAGATGGCATGCAGAAAGAGTTCATGAAAGTGACATGTTAACCCACCCGGCAGACTCTCATGCATGGAAGGATTTTGATAAGAGACATCCCGACTTTGCTAAAGATGTTCGTAATGTCCGATTGGGATTGGCAGCAGATGGTTTCAATCCATTCAAGTCTATGGTTGGTGCAACTCATAGCACATGGCCCGTGGTGTTGGTTCCATATAATCTTCCTCCGTGGCTTTGTATGAAGCAACAATTTATATTACTTTCCACTCTTATTGATGGACCTAAAATTCCGGGGGATAAGATTGATGTTTACCTTCAGCCATTGATTGATGAGTTGAATGAATTTTGGGGCGATGGTGTGATGAATTATGACTGCGAAACGAATGAAATGTTCAAACTGCATGCAGCTTTATTGTGGACAATCAATGACTTCCCAGCTTATGCAAATTTATCAGGCTGGAGTACGAAAGGGGAATTTGCTTGCCCTTGTTGCAATAAAAGTAAAAAATCTGTATGGCTTAAACATTCCAAAAAATGGGCATACATGGGTCACAGGCGTTTTCTCCCTCCCCAGCACAGGTTCAGAAAGGACAGAGTGGCATTTGATGGTTCTAGAGAGTTCAGCCCAGCACCAAAGATCATGACAGGAGTCGAAATGTTATCGCAGATTGAGGAAGAAAACATCCGCACGGTATATGAAATTCAGGATTTGGTGGCTCCTCCAGTACGTAATATTCGTGCTGCGGGTAGGCAGCGCAGTCACAATTGGAAAAATAAAAGTATTTTTTATAGTCTTCCGTATTGGAAAACTAACATGTTGAGGCATAATTTGGATGTCATGCACATTGAAAAAAATGTTTGTGATAACATATTGTGGACCATTTTAGGTGTCAGTGGAAAGTCAAAGGACCATGTTAATGCACGCCGTGATTTGGAAGAAATGGGTTTAAGGAAACAGTTGCATTTACAGTTAGCTGAGGGAAACAAGGCATATATGCCTGCTGCACAGTATTCGATGACTACAGAGGAGAAAGAGACATTTCTTTCCATTTTGAAGATGGTCAAGGTGCCTGATGGTTACTCTTCTAATATTTCAAAGTGTGTGAATCTGACGAGCAAGACATTGCAAGGGTTGAAAAGTCATGACAATCACATATTACTTCAGCAGTTGATTCCAATCGCAATTTGTGATTGTTTATCCCCCAATGTTGTTCATCCCTTGATTGAGATGAGTAATTTTTTTAGACAGCTTTGTTTAAGAAATCAACGAATGAGTGATTTAAAAAGTTTGCAGGACCGAATTGTACTTACGCTTTGTCACTTTGAGAAACTTTTCCCCCCCTCATTTTTCGATGTTATGGTCCACTTGACAGTGCACCTAACTGATGAATTAATGGCTGCTGGTCTAGTGCAATTCAGGTGGATGTATCCTATTGAACGGTATTTGAGTACATTGAAAAGATTTGTACGCAACAGAGCTCGTCCAGAGGCATCAATAGCCAATGGTTATTTGATGGATGAGTGTACTACCTTTTGTGCAGAATATCTTACGGATGTTGAAACAAAATTAGATAAGCCCTCTCGGATTCATGATGGTCCAGTTAGAGAAGGAACCACATTTGATATGGACAACATCGAGTGGATACAAGCACATCGATATATCTTGTTCAATACTCCATCAGTTGCACCATTAATGCAGTAAGTATCTTATCAATGTGCTTGTATAACTTTTACATGTTTTCTTTGCATAAGTTGATCTTTTAAACATCGCGTAATCATTTGCAGGAAACACATTAATGAGATAAAAGAAGAGATGCATCGTGCGACTGAGTTGCAAATTCAACAATCTCATTATGCGGCATTTCATGATTGGTTCAAGGATTATGTATGTATAAATTGATTTTCATTATGAGTGAAGTATTAAACTAATTCTTTCTGCTCATATCAGTATTGATTTTTATAAATTATGTAGGTTCGTAAGCTGAGGGAGTTAGGGGACCCCACGCTACCTGAAGTATTTATCCAACTGGCTGAGGGTCCATCTATAACGGCTCGTCGTTAGGGGACCCCCCGCACCCCCGTACAACCCCCTGCACCCCCGTACTGCCCCCCGCCACCCCCGTACAGGCCCCCGCCACCCCCGTACAGCCCCCCGCACCCCCGTACAGCACCCCCCGCACCCCCGTACTGCCCCCGCACCCCCGGAGAGACCCCCGTACAACCCCCCCGCACCCCCGTACTGCCCCCCGCCACCCCCGTACATGCCCCCGCCACCCCCGTACAGCCCCCCGCACCCCCGTACAGCCCCCCCCCCCCCCCCCCCCCCCGCACCCCCGTACAGCCCCCCGCACCCCCGTACAGCCCCCCCGCACCCCCGTACAACCCCCCGCACCCACGTACAACCCCCCGCACCCCCGTACTACCCCCTGCCACCCCCGTACAGCCCCCCGCCACCCCCGTACAGCCCCCCGATACCCCCGTACAGCCCCCCGCACCCCCGTACACCCCCCGCACCCCCGTACTGCCCCCCGCCACCCCCGTACAGGCCCCCGCCACCCCCGTACAGCCCCCCGCACCCCCGTACAGCCCCCCCCCCCCCCCCCCGCACCCCCGTACAGCCCCCCCCCCCCCCCCCCCCGCACCCCCGTACAGCCCCCCGCACCCCCGTACTGCCCCCCGGACCCCCGTACAGCCCCCCGCCACCCCCGTACAGCCCCCCGCCACCCCCCGTACAGCCCCCCGCACCCCCTTACAACCCCCCGCACCCCCGTACTGCCCCCCGCCACCCCCGTACAGGCCCCCGCCACCCCCGTACAGCCCCCCGCACCCCCGTACAGCCCCCCCCCCCCCCCCGCACCCCCGTACAGCCCCCCGCATCCCCGTACAGCCCCCCCGCACCCCCGTACAGCCCCCCGCACCCCCGTACATCCCCCCGCACCCCCGTACAGCCCCCCGCCACCCCCGTACAGGCCCCCACCACCCTTGTACAGCCCCCCGCACCCCCGTACATCACCCCCCGCACCCCCGTACAGCCCCCCGCCACCCCCGTACAGCCCCCCGCACCCCCGTACAACCCCCCGATTGTGTCGTTTTCAGCAGCGCGGCGCGCGCTGAAATGGCGCGTTGGGGGGTCTAAACCACCCGAACGACCTCGGAATGCCACGAAACCGTACGACAACATCCGGGGCATGAATTGTGAAATGGTCGGCCAGACGACACCTCATTCGGAGGTGCCGTGTCACCGCGGCGGCCGGAAACGCGTTTCCGGCGCCGTTAAACACCAAAACGGCGTGCGGCGGTCCGATTCGGAGCAAACGTGCTCCGAACGACCTGAAACCGCACGGGAACGACAGAAATATTATTCCTGAGATGCAGGAGGAGGCCGCACGTCCATCGGACGTGCGGTGCGCGCGGCACGTCCGATTGTGTCGTTTTCAGCAGCACGGCGCGCGCTGAAATGGCGCGTTGGGGGGTCAAAACCACCCGAACGACCTCCGAATGCCACGAAACCGTACGACAACATCCGGGGCGTGAATTGTGAAATGGTCGGCCAGACGACACCTCATTCGGAGGTGCCGTGTGACCGCGGCGGCCGGAAACGCGTTTCCGGCGCCGTTAAACACCAAAACGGCGTGCGGCGGTCCGATTCGGAGCAAACGTGCTCTGAACGACCTGAAACCGCACGGGAACGATAGAAATATTATTCCTGAGATGCAGGAGTAGGCCGCACGTCCATCGGACGTGCGGTGCGCGCGGCACGTCCGATTGTGTCGTTTTCAGCAGCGCGGCGCGCGCTGAAATGACGCGTTGGGGGGTCAAAACCACCCGAACGACCTCCGAATGCCACGAAACCGTACGAAAACATCCGGGGCGTGAATTGTGAAATGGTCGGCCAGACGGAACCTCATTCGGAGGTGCCGTGTGACCGCGGCGGCCGGAAACGCGTTTCCGGCGCCGTTAAACACCAAAACGGCGTGCGGCGGTCCGATTCCGAGCAAACGTGCTCCGAACGACCTGAAACCGCACGGGAACGATAGAAATATTATTCCTGAGATGCAGGAGGAGGCCGCACGTCCATCGGACGTGCGATGCGCGCGGTACGTCCGATTGTGTCGTTTTCAGCAGCGCGGCGCGCGCTGAAATGGCGCGTTGGGGGGTCAAAACCACCCGAACGACCTCCGAATGCCACGAAACCGTACGACAACATCTGGGGCGTGAATTGTGAAATGGTCTGCCAGATGACACCTCATTCGGAGGTGTCGTGTGACCACGGCGGCCGGAAACGCGTTTCCGGCGCCGTTAAACACCAAAACGGCGTGCGGCGGTCCGATTCGGAGCAAACGTGCTCCGAACGACCTGAAACCGCACGGGAACGATAGAAATATTATTCCTGAGATGCAGACGTAGGCCGCACGTCCATCGGACGTGCGGTGCGCGCGGCACGTCCGATTGTGTCGTTTTCAGCAGCGCGGCGCGCGCTGAAATGGCTCGTTGGGGGGTCAAAACCACCCGAACGACCTCCGAATGCCACGAAACCGTACGACAACATCCGGGGCGTGAATTGTGAAATGGTCGGCTAGACGGAACCTCATTCGGAGGTGCCGTGTGACCGCGGCGGCCGGAAACGCGTTTCCGGCGCCGTTAAACACCAAAACGGCGTGCGGCGGTCCGATTCGGAGCAAACGTGCTCCGAACGACCTGAAACCGCACGAGAACGATAGAAATATTATTCCTGAGATGCAGGAGGAGGCCGCACGTCCATCGGACGTGCGGTGCGCGCGGCACGTCCGATTGTGTCGTTTTCAGCAGCGCGGCGCGCGCTGAAATGGCGCGTTGGGGGGTCAAAACCACCCGAACGACCTCCGAATGCCACGAAACCGTACGACAACATCCGGCGGATGAATTGTGAAATGGTCGGCTAGACGGCACCTCATTCGGAGGTGCCGTGTGACCGCGGCGGCCGGAAACGCGTTTCCGGCGCCGTTAAACACCAAAACAGCGTGCGGCGGTCCGATTCGGAGCAAACGTGCTCCGAACGACTTGAAACCGCACGGGAACAATAGAAATATTATTCCTGAGATGCAGGAGTAGGCCGCACGTCCATCGGACGTGCGGTGCGCGCGGCACGTCCGATTGTATCGTTTTCAGCAGCGCGGCGCGCGCTGAAATGGCGCGTTGGGGGGTCAAAACCACCCGAACGACCTCCGAATGCCACGAAACCGTACGAAAACATCCGGGGCGTGAATTTTGAAATGTTCGGCCAGACGGAACCTCATTCGGAGGTGCCGTGTGACCGCGGCGGCCGGAAACGCGTTTCCGGCGCCGTTAAACACCAAAACGGCATGCGGCGGTCCGATTCGGAGAAAACGTGCTCCGAACGACCTGAAACCGCACGGGAACGATAGAAATATTATTCCTGAGATCTAGGAGTATGCCGCACGTCCATCGGACGTGCGGTGCGCGCGGCACGTCCGATTGTGTCGTTTTCAGCAGCGCGGCGCGCGCTGAAATGGCGCGTTGGGGGGTCAAAACCACCTGAACGACCTCCGAATGCCACGAAACCGTACGACAACATCCGGGGCGTGAATTGTGAAATGGTCGGCCAGACGGTACCTCGTTCGGAGGTTTCGTGTGACCGTGGCGGCCGGAAATGCGTTTCCGGCGCCGTTAAACACCAAAACGGCGTGCGGCGGTCTGATTCGGAGCAAACGTGCTCCGAACGACCTGAAACCGCACGGGAACGATAGAAATATTATTCCTAAGATGCAGGAGTAGGCCGCACGTCCATCGGACGTGCGGTGCGCGCGGCACGTCCGATTGTGTCGTTTTCAGCAGCGCGGCGCGCGCTGAAATGGCGCGTTGGGGGGTCAAAACCACCCGAACGACCTCTGAATGCCACGAAACCGTACGACAACATCCGGGGCGTGAATTGTGAAATGGTCGGCCAGACGGCACCTCATTCGGAGGTGCCGTGTGACCGCGGCGGCCGGAAACGCGTTTCCGGCGCCGTTAAACACCAAAACGGCGTGCGGCGGTCCGATTCAGATCAAACGTGCTCCGAACGACCTGAAACTGCACGGGAACGATAGAAATATTATTCCTGAGATGCAGGAGGAGGACGCACGTCCATCGGACGTGCGGTGCGCGCGGCACGTCCGATTGTGTCGTTTTCAGCAGCACGGCGCGCGCTGAAATGGCGCGTTGGGGGGTCAAAACCACCCGAACGACCTCCGAATGCCACGAAACCGTACGAAAACATCCGGGGCATGAATTGTGAAATGGTCGGCCAGACGGCACCTCATTCGGAGGTGCCGTGTGACCGCGGCGGCCGGAAACGCGTTTCCGGCGCCGTTAAACACCAAAACGGCGTGCGGCGGTCCGATTCGGAGCAAACGTGCTCCGAACGACCTGGAACCGCACGGGAACGATAGAAATATTATTCCTGAGATGCAGGAGTAGGCCGCACGTCCATCGGACGTGCGGTGCGCACGGCACGTCCGATTGTGTCGTTTTCAGCAGCGCGGTGCGCGCTGAAATGGCGCGTTGGGGGGTCAAAACCACCCGAACGACCTCCGAATGCCACGAAACCATACGACAACATTCGGGGCGTGAATTGTGAAATGGTCGGCCAGACGGTACCTCATTCGGAGGTTCCGTGTGACCGCGGAGGCCGGAAACGCGTTTCCGGCGCCGTTAAACACCAAAACGGCGTGCGGCGGTCCGATTCGGAGCAAACGTGCTCCGAACGACCTGAAACCGCACGGGAACGATAGAAATATTATTCCTGAGATGCAGGAGGAGGCCGCACGTCCATCGGACGTGCGGTGCGCGCGGCACGTCCGATTGTGTCGTTTTCAGCAGCGCGGCGCGCGCTGAAATGGCGCGTTGGGGGGTCAAAACCACCCGAACGACCTCCGAATGCCACGAAACCGTACGAAAACATCCGGGGCATGAATTGTGAAATGGTCGGCCAGACGGCACCTCATTCGGAGGTGTCGTGTGACCGCGGCGGCTGGAAACGCGTTTCCGGCGCCGTTAAACACCAAAACGGCGTGCGGCGGTCCGATTCGGAGCAAACGTGCTCCGAACGACCTGAAACCGCAAGGGAATGATAGAAATATTATTCCTGAGATGCGGGAGTAGGCCGCACGTCCATCGGACGTGCGGTGCGCGCGGCACGTCCGATTGTGTCGTTTTCAGCAGCGCGGCGCGCGCTGAAATGGCGCGTTGGGGGGTCAAAACCACCCGAACGACCTCCGAATGCCACGAAACCGTACGAAAACATCCGGGGCGTGAATTGTGAAATGGTCGGCCAGACGGCACCTCATTCGGAGGTGCCGTGTGACCGTGGCGGCCGGAAACGCGTTTCCGGCACCGTTAAACACCAAAACGGCGTGCGGCGGTCCGATTCGGAGAAAACGTGCTCCGAACGACCTGAAACCGCACGGGAACGATAGAAATACTATTCCTGAGATGCAGGAGTAGGTGGCACGTCCATCGGACGTGCGGTGCGCGCGGCACGTCCGATTGTGTCGTTTTCAGCAGCGCGGCGCGCGCTGAAATGGCGCGTTGGGGGGTCAAAACCACCCGAACGACCTCCGAATGCCACGAAACCGTACGACAACATCCGGGGCGTGAATTGTGAAATGGTCGGCCAGACGGAACCTCATTCGGAGGTGCCGTGTGACCGCGGCGGCCGGAAACGCGTTTCCGGCGCCGTTAAACACCAAAACGGCGTGCGGCGGTCCGATTCGGAGCAAACGTGCTCCGAACGACCTGAAACCGCACGGGAATGATAGAAATATTATTCCTGAGATGCAGGAGTAGGCCGCACGTCCATCGGACGTGCGGTGCGCGCGGCACGTCCGATTGTGTCGTTTTCAGTAGCGCGGCGCGCGCTGAAATGGCGCGTTGGGGGGTCAAAACCACCCGAACGACCTCCGAATGCCACGAAACCGTACGAAAACATCCAGGGCGTGAATTGTGAAATGGTCGGCCAGACGGCACCTCATTCGGAGGTGCCGTGTGACCGCGGCGGCCGGAAACGCGTTTCTGGCGCCGTTAAACACCAAAACGGCGTGCGGCGGTCCGATTCGGAGCAAAGGTGCTCCGAACGACCTGAAACCGCACGGGAACGATAGAAATATTATTCCTGAGACGCAGGAGGAGGCCGCACGTCCATCGGACGTGCGGTGCACGCGGCACGTCCGATTGTGTCGTTTTCAGCAGCGCGGCGCGCGCTGAAATGGCGCGTTGGGGGGTCAAAACCACCCGAACGACCTCCGAATGCCACGAAACCGTACGAAAACATCCGGGCGTGAATTGTGAAATGGTCGGCCAGACGGCACCTCATTCGGAGGTGACGTGTGACCGCGGCGGCCGGAAACGCGTTTCCGGCGCCGTTAAACACCAAAACGGCGTGCGGCGGTCCGATTCGGAGCAAACGTGCTCCGAACGACCTGAAACCGCACGGGAACGATAGAAATATTATTCCTGAGATGCAGGAGTAGACCGCACGTCCATCGGACGTGCGGTGCGTGCGGCACGTCCGATTGTGTCGTTTTCAGCAGCGCGTCGCGCGCTGAAATGGCGCGTTGGGGGGTCAAAACCACCCGAACGACCTCCGAATGCCACGAAACCGTACGACAACATCCGGGGCGTGAATTGTGAAATGGTCGGTCAGACGGAACCTCATCGGAGGTGCCGTGTGACCGCGGCGTTCGGAAACGCGTTTCCGGCGCCGTTAAACACCAAAACGGCGTGCGGCGGTCCGATTCGGAGAAAACGTGCTCCGAACGACCTGAAACCGCACGGGAACGATAGAAATATTATTCCTGAGATTCAGGAGTAGGCCGAACGTCCATCGGACGTGCGGTGCGCGCGGCACGTCCGATTGTGTCGTTTTCAGCAGCGCGGCGCGCGCTGAAATGGCGCGTTGGGGGGTCAAAACCACCCGAACGACCTCCGAATGCCACGAAACCGTACGACAACATCCGGGGCATGAATTGTGAAATGGTCGACCAGACGGCACCTCATTCGGAGGTGTCGTGTGACCACGGCGGCCGGAAACGCGTTTCCGGCGCCGTTAAACATCAAAACGGCGTGCGGCGGTCCGATTCGGAGCAAACATGCTCCGAACGACCTGAAATGAGATTATTTCTTGAATCGAAGTTTTTAAATTATTATAGCACAATGATTTGATATTATATATATATTATATATATATTAAATATATATTAAAACATTTAAAATATATTATATATATATATATATATATATTTAAAATATTGTATTTAATAGTATATATATGAATAATTTTACACATATATATATATACATATATATTTATATTCAATTCAATAAAAATTTTTAAATTTTTTTTTTTTTTATAATAGCGACCGCCATAGGCGGTCGCTATAGGTGCCCGGCAGAGGGCCTTCAGCGACTGCCAAGCGGTCGCTGAAGGCCGACCTGCCAGGTCGCTGAAGGCCGACCTGCCGGGCACCTATAGCGACCGCCATTGGCGGTCGCTAATGGCCTCTAGTGACGAGGCAACAGCGACCGACAATGGCGGTCGCTGCGCGGCCGCTAAATCCCTTTAGCGACCGCCAATGGCGGTCGCTAATGGGCTTATTTATAGTAGTGATTAAAAATCGGTTTTCTTGTTTCGTCAATGGGATTAATTTTTAATAAATTGTTGCCAATTCTGTGTTTTAAAATTTGAAAAATGGATTCCATATATGTAACATATGGTTAAAATTATGTAAATAGGTCCCTTTTATTTTTTTACTTTATGAGTAGTAACTTTAGTAATATTTTTTATTACTACGATTAAGGGTAAATTGTGTAATTAAAGGTACAAATAATATTATAAATAATATAAAATTACACTAATAGATATACTAATTTAATTTTATGAGTGTGTATCGACATAAATATTCCTTGGGATTATTTTATGTCCACTTTGAGCCACTTGGAGTACTTTAACCTTGTAACACCCCGACCCCAATTACCTAGAGTCAGTGCATTATTTTATTATATTGGCATGATCACGAGAAATCAAAACCCAAAGGACCGATCGATTTAGTAGCCTTGGAAAACCCATATAAAAAACATAAGTTTTACATTACATCATGAAATGAAAAACAACATAGCGTCTCCTTTGAATACACTCATATCCCTTAGACTTTCCCAGCAGGTCAGTCATAATATACTTCTTCGCATCCTGGAGAAAAATGAAACATAAGAAATGGAAGAGATCATATGTTTAGTAAGGATAAACAATATAGAAAAATCCATCATAAATAAGAATAAATTGTTAATGAAATATATAAAACTAAAACACAAGCCTTTTAAACATAATCTTTAGCATAATATGGAAAGAATAAATTAAATAATTCCATTTAAACATGTACATGTATATTCTAATCGTTAAATAATCACATGTAATATCAATAACTAATCACATAATCTATGAAATTCATAATTTTAGACATTATAACCATACCATCAAGGCCTCATGCCAACACCAAAAATAACCATATCATCAAGTCATCATGCCAAGACACTAGTTTATCTCATGAGACCTACAGATGCATTGAGGGGTTATAAGAGGCCCCACCCATCACATACTAAGGCCAATGCATTCCTATTATTAAAGGGGTAAAATATAACATATGTAACACCCCAATATTCTACGGTATGCTTCTCTTTGAATAATGTGATAGTGTGTGTTGTACGCAACATCGAGTTCTAACACACCACAACCAATCAAACTAGCTGTTATGAATAATAATACCTAATTTTTGAAATTTTATAAATTTTATCTCTAAAAATGGAATTCATTTTTGGATTCAGAATATTGAATTTATCCTAGGGTGAAATTTTGGAACTTTTCGGATAAAACTTATATTTTGATGAATAGTAAAAATTACTAAATTTTAATTAAAAACAACTTTTTTAATCGAAATAATTTATATTGATAAATTATATATTTTAGTGGTTTTAAAGTATATTTAGAATATATTTTTACCATTTAATACAATTTTGGTCATTGGACATAATTTTACAATTAAACCGAACATAAACAAGTATTAATCTTTTGATAGTTATTATATCTTAAAAACACGCTTTTTATTTTAACAGCGGGAATTAATTTTAAATTAATTTCTGCCACTTCTATGTTTTGAATTTGGAAAAATGGATTCAATATTTGGAATCAGGATGTTCTAATTGTGTAAATAGGTAACTTTTATTTTTAGACATTTTGAATAATTACTTTGGTAAATATTTTATTTACCATGGTTAAGGGTAAATCTGGTAAATAAGGGTTAAAAAATAATATTATAATAATACTAAATTACCCTAAAACGTGTCCTAGCCTTATTGGTTGATACGTGTTCTACCATAGGCATCTTTGGGTCGACTTTGGGACCCCATGGAGCCACTTGTAGGTGATAGGGACACTTTATTTTAATTAAGTTAAAATGAATACAAAAATGACACAAGCATATATCTTTTAGAAAACCAATTTTTACATAGGGTTATATATGTTGGATTTTCTACTATAAATATTAATTATAAAGCTCAAAAAACTTCCTACATAATGATATTTTATTTATAATTTTTATAGGTTACATAATTTAATTTATTTATGACACAATGATGATGCAGTAATTAACATAATAGTGAAAATTTAAAATAATTGATATTTTAAATACCCAAATAAATATAATTTGAGACTTTTAATGAATTAAAATAATTTTATAGGATAATATGACATATTAGGATTTATTTAATTAACTTTTTTCTAAGTAATCATTCTGTTATGAGTTTCACAAAAATCAACTATTGAATAGTGTCAAAATTGACATAAAAGAGTTTTTAAAACAAATATTATATTATTAATTGATATTAAATTTCTAAAAAACTAAGGTTCATACAAGAGACTTATATCATGATATTTTTATCATTAATGGACCACTTGGGGGTCTCTTTGATGTATATGGTAAGTTTATTAACAATATAATATAAAAATACAAAGAGACATTGTAAAAGTGAAACTAATTAACTTAGAGTTAATAATTAAAGATACGATTAATATAGTAACCCAAACCTGTCTAAATTCTATTGGTTAAGTTTTTTTCAACCCATACCCACATTAACCTTTAAATAATCAACTTTTGAGCCATTATAGACCTAATATGAATTTATTATAAATTAATATTTCTAGCTTTTCCAAAGGTGCCCCTCACCCCTCTTATAAAAGGGAACTCCTCCTTCTCATTTATTCACACCTTAAAAGCCTTTTGGTTCGGCCAAACTCTGCCCAAATACTCTACCAACTTCCCTCAATACAACCTAGAGGCCTTAGTTTGATCATAAGGCCAACATAAGGAGCCCTTTTGATCAAATCAAAAGGAAGAACCCGAAGAAGAGGTAATGATTTCACCACCCTTTTCCAAGTTCCTTTCTTCTTCCACTTCTTCTTCCTTTGTTATTAACATTCTAAAATAATAACTCCAGTATCATATATATACTGTGATGTTATTATAAATATGGTACAACTATATTCATTATTCTATCCACCCTTTGAATAACATGTCACCATACGTGCGTACGTACGGCTTACCGTCTCCACGTCGTGGTGTAATTGTTATTCAATATATTATTATTTGGATGGGTATAATAATGATGTGTAACTCATGTAGATAATAAATATAACATGTTAATGATTCTGTATATATGATATTCCATCCATTTATATATTATTTTAATATAAAAATAATGATATTTTCGCTCGTGCGTACGTACGTACTACCGTCTCCACGAATGCAATGAGATTCATTCTCCATCGTATCCATTAAAGTATAATTATCATTTGATTATTTAAAAAAAATGTTTAAAGACTTTATGTCATTTTGTATATGAATAATATATAACCTATCCATGACAAACATGGCTTATGTAACAAAACATATAAAAGAAAATGAGTAAGTTAACACCCGAAACGATGATAATACTAAGATATTATTAACAAAGCAATGTTAAAAGATCATATATGATATCAAATGAATGTATATGATTCTTGTATAATTTAATAACAATTATTTCACTATTATAGAGGAGTTTAACCTACCCCAACCAAGGAAAAGTACAAGTTAAGGGTTATTTCACAATCTCTTCATTATCCAAGATTTTTTATACGTAATAATCTACTGGGATCTCTTTATCATCCACATCCATGTTTCTTAAAAATGAATTTCAAAACATCTTTACTATTTACTAGAATATGGGTTAAAGTCATGTATACCCTTGTTTTACTTTTTATAAGAGGTTTATAAAGGAATATTTCCGTTGTTTTCCAAACAAGGTGCTTTTTAACCTTTTCGACAAAATTAAGGTAAGAATGTTTTTTTAACTTATACGGCGGGTGCGGCTATTTTCCGCCGTTATAAAATCGTCAAAGCTTCCCTTACAAGATTATAAGAATATTTTCAAAGTAAATGTTTTATTTTATAATTATTTTACTTTTAAATGATTTCAAAATGAATATTTTACGAATTTTTGAAAGGTACTCTTTATCAAGATCATAATTTTAAATGTTTTAAAGATTTATCTTTCTAAATATTTTTAATTAATGTCCATGTTTTCAAAATGATTTTAAGGATTTATTTATATGGAAGTGAAGGTTTTGAAATGATATTTCTTTTAAAAAGTTTCAAAGTGGTATGGGACACTTTGATTCAAAAATATCTTTTAAATTACTTCCTTTATAAATGTGTGACTTTTCAATGATTTCGAGAAAAGAGATATTTCTCTCAAATAGTTTTGATTTCATCTATGTCAACATCCTTTGATGGATTTTAAGCTTATTTGAAGTTGATTTATTATGATAAAAAACTTCTATATTATATTGAAGGTTTTGTGATATGTTTGACTGTGGATGTGTTGTTTTTATACCATTCATGTTTTATGTTGAAAATATTGACATTTCATATGCTAGTTTTAATATGAATGTTTATGTTATGTTTAAACCTTTTCATATGGGAATGCATTGGACTTAATATGTGACGGGTGGAGCCCGCTATAGCTCCTCTATGCATCGGTAGGTCTCATGAGACAAACTAGTGTCTTGGCACAAGGCCTTGGAAAAATATTATTTATAGTCTTGGCATGAGGCCTTGGCTATGTGGTTATGATAGTCTGGAATTATGCATTCCATCATTATGAAAGTGGTTATTGATATTGCATGTGATTATTAGATTAGTAGAATATCCATGTGAATAATTAAATGGCATTATTTCATTTTACTTTTTCCATACTTTGTTGAAGTTCAATTTTAAAAGGCTTTTGTTTTAGTTATACATTGCCTTAAATTTTTATTCTTATTTATGAAAGTTTCTGCTATATTGTTATCCTTACTGGGCATTTGAGCTCACCCCTTTCCTATGTTTTATTTTTTCCAGGAAGTGAATAAGTAAATTATGAATGACCTACAAGGATATTATGTGGGGATATGAGTGTGAAATATGGAGACAATATGTTGTTGTAGTAGTTTTTCACTTTATGATGTAATGTAAGACTTATGAATATATATAGCGTTTCCAAGGCTACTAAACCAATCGGTCTTTCGAGATTTGATCTTTCTTGTGATCATTTCAATGTTATGTAATAATGCACCGACTCTAGGTAACTGGGGTCGGGGCGTTACAACATAAACATTCTTATTAAAACTAGCATATGAAATGTTAATAATTTAAGCATAAACAATTAATGGTATAAAAAAAGAACATCTATAGTAAAATATATCATAAAAACTTCAATAAAATATTTAAGATTTTTTTATAATAAATCAAACTCAAATAAGAATAAAATCCAATAAAGGATGTTGACATAAATGAAAATAATCTAATAAATTCAATAAAACTATTTGAGATAAATGTCCCTTTTTACATTTAAATTATTTAAAACCCATGAAATTATAAAATAAAACATTTCTTTTGAAAATAACCTTTTAATATTATAAGTGAATCTTCAAAATTTTAAGGCGTCATAATGAAGTAAAATAGGAGCTCATGTTGTATAAGTTAAAAAACATCCTACAAACATTTTATAAAAATTCAAACATGGTTAAAATTTAATTTAAATAATTGTCGATACTATTTTGAAATACATTTTAAGAAACATGTACATGTATGATAAAGATGTCCCAATATATACATACATATAAACAACCTCTGATAAAATGAGATTATAAAATTAACCCTTACCTTATACTTTTCTTTAGTACAGGGTGCATTAACCTCATATATAATGGTTAAAAAATTTTATTAAATTATAATAGAACCATATCCATATTTATGATATTATATATGATCCTCTTATATCGTTTTGTTAATAATATTTTAGTATTACCGTTATTTTGAGTGTTAATTGCTTTGTTTTCCTATGCATGTTTTGTTGTGTAAATCATGTTTTTTATGAATAAGATATATTTTATTCATATAAAAAATGATATAAAGTTAATTATAATTTTTTTTACTCATCATATAAATTTTATAATCATTCTTGAATGGTTAATGTGGATAATGAATCTCATTGTATCGTGGAGACGGTAGGTCGTACGCAAGCACGAGCGACAGTATCATTCCCTTGATGGTTAAATGGTATAAAATTAGATATTATATTAACTATAATGAATAATTATCATGTTATATTAGTTATATATATCTATTTTACTCATAATTATAAACGTATAAATAAATTAGTGTTGAATAAAAAATTACACCACAGTGTGGAGATAGTAAGTCGTACGTATGCACGCATTGTGATATTGTTATTCGTAGGATGGATAAATAGAGGAATGTGGTTGTTACATAATTATAATAACATCTCAGCATGTAGATGATATTGGAGTTATTAATTTCGTTTGGAAACAACATAGGAAGATAATGTATAAAATAAATTGAATGGAATTGGTAAAACAATTGCCTCTTCTTTGAGCATCTCTTTTTTATTTTCACAAAAAGACTCCTTAGAATGGCTTTCTACCCAAATTATAGAATCTAGGATAAAGTGAGGGAAGTTGGGAGGAGAGGTGTGTAGGGTTTGGCCAAGTCAAATGGCTTTATAGGTGTGAATAAAAGATAATAAGAGGTTCCCTTTTATAGTAGAGAGGAGGGGCATGTTTGGAAAATCCAAAACTATTAATTTATTATAAATTTATTTTTGATTTTAAATACCTCCAAAGTGAGTTATTTGGAGGCTAAGATGATTATGGGTCGAAATCCTCACAATAATTGACTTTTAGAAAATTTTAGGTCACAAAATTAACCTTATATTTTAGGTTTAACCCTTAGTTAAATAGTTTAACTCTTACCGTGTCTACTTGTCTTTTTATACTATTGGGTTAATATAGTTACTATAAAATCCCAAATTAACCCCAATTGAATCATTTATGAAATATTTAACACTATTATAGTTACTTGGATGAACCTGAGTTTAACACCCCAAGGTTTTAAAAATAAATTTATTTTAATACATGAAACACTAAGTCTCTACATAAGGACACTTTTTCAAGGAGATAGTTATAAACTAGCCGTTAAATGTAATTTTTCCGCTTTCTATGTATTGAATTTTGAAAAATAGACATACACTACTATGATTAGTTTGTTATTTGGAGTCTGATAGGACTAACTTAATTTGTGGTGAATAGTAACATACCCTTATGAATAGTAACATACCCTTATGAATATTAATATAACCCTTATAAATAGTAAATTAGCCAAATGTATAGTAACCTCATCCATGAATATATAATAAAAGGTCATATTATAGGTGACAATATGATCATTAAATAAGTGTCGATATTTTTGTAAATCATAAATATTTAATTAAAATTTTGTGATTAATTAAATAATTTAAATGAAAAATTATTTTAATGAAATTTAATCTAAATTATTATCTTATGGTTATAATATAATTTTATGATACCTAAATTAATTTTTCATGGTGTTATAAAATCAGTTATAGTTTTTAATATTGTTATTTTTCGAATAAATTAGGATTTTAATTAAAAATTAAATTTCTCATATTTAGAAAAATATTTTGATAATATGGAGTTTAATTTTTAATTCTACACATCAAAAAATGGTTGGGGTGATTTTTTGGGATTTTTCTAAAATACTTTAATTTTGTGAATAGTAAAATTCGATAATTTACAAAATGTGCTCAATAAATAAAATTATGCATCATGCTTGAGTCATGGATTATGTATATTAAAATTGTTTCTAACTCACATGTAATTATTACTGTTTTTGTTCAAAACAATAAATAATATTCATATTCTTGAGAAAAATTATTAAACTAATGAATAAAATAATGGAAAACCCCTCCTCTCCTCTATTACAAATACCACCCTCACCCCCCCCCCTTCCTCTCACACCTCTCAATAATTGAGCTTTGATAATTTTCTAAATTCTTCCCAATATTTTTCCCAAGGCTCTTCCCCATGTTCAAGACCATTTATTCTCACAAAAAATCCAATACCAAAGGCCTTAAGGAGGATCTCAAGGAGAAGAGATCAAGAGGTAAAAATCCTCTTTCATTTTCTTTTATTTTCATTTAAATTCTTTTTCATTTCTTATAATCTCTTCCAATAAACTTATACAAGAGGAATGAAAGATCCATTATCATATATATACTATAATTTTATCATTTTTATGGAAAATTCATCAACTTACTTCTTCTCCTCTCCCTCTTATTCTCAAAATAAAAACATCATCTCAAATGTGTCGATTTACCAACATCATGGACGATGTGTCTTTAATTTCCTTTACTTACTTAAAATATGGTCATAGAACCATTAATATGGTTAAATAATATTTTATTACACATATTATATGATATATTATGTTTTATAACCAGTGTTTATGCATATTACTAATTAATAAAACATAATGATCAAAATTCACCAAAATAAACTAACTATTATCACTAATGATTTATCTAATGATTTATCCTCTTACTATATAAAAAAATATTTATGGAATCATTTAATATTCTGTAAAAATGTTAAAAACATATCATTTCACTTATGGAGTTTCTCTTCCATTCAACAATGAAATCCTTTACGAACCGACCATGGGAATAATGTAAAGAACTCACCTGAAACAATGGAAAGAACATAATATTATAAATTAATGGGTGGAATGATGTTATAAAATGATCATATAAGGAGTTATAAAAATGATTATGTTTATCTAAAGTATTAATAACACTCTTTTAACCATTATATAGGAGGGTTAATCACATTTTAAGTAAGAAACACCCGTGGTAAGGGAATTCTTAACCCAATTTTCGTTCTTTGGGTTAACCTTCTACTTTATTCATTTTGTGGTGTTGATATTATTTCTATGATTAATTTTTTGTTTATATTATGTTTTATTATGTGTATTTACATTGTATACAGATATTCATTCCATTATATTAATTCTCACTCTAATTACATTTGTAACGTTCTTTCCTTTTAAAATCATTTTAAATGTCTCTTTAATGAAATTCAAAAATATTATTTTATTGTATATATATAATACGAGTGGTTTATCCTAATTTCTTGATGCTTTATTACAATGATATGTTCCTTAGACATATTTATGTAGGTTTTAACCCATTTTAGCTCAATAAATGTTGCACTTATCCTATTATAGCTCAAGATATGTTGGGTTGAGGCCATTATAGCTCAAGATTTGACAAGTGAGCCCCATTATAGCTCCCCAATGCATTGGGTACTCCAGAGATGGAATTTGACCAAATGGTTATTCCATGTGTAAGAGTTATTCTAATAGTGATATGGTAAATATGTTCCAAGGAAACTACATGATTTTTCTATGCATGCTAACAAGTTTTTAGGAAATGGGTTATATTAGGTCTTTATGTTATCACTTGACTAACGATTTCTTAATGAATAACCCTTATTGACCTTTTTCCTCTCATACCAAGTTTTTTAAATACTTTTTTTAGGTTATAAGGATTTTTAAGAGAAATAATAAAGTCTAGTTAATTTTTATAAATATTTTTCAAAGAAATAAATTTTTATTTAACAAGTTTTATATTTTTGAAGAAATAGATACTATTTTAGTGGTATCCTCATGTATGATTTTATATTGTTATGTATGTTTTATGTCCTAATTATATAAAACTATAAACCTAAAAAGATCCTAAATGTGTAAGAATGTATGTTCTTATCTAAAACTCAAGAATATGTAATGTTTTAAGGTTGGGTCCTTATAGTTGGTATCATAGGACGGTTTAGATAACTTTTTAGGTTATGATGATGTTAATAGAATACCATAAATGATTTTTACTTTATGTTTTATTTTAAATAATATATAATTTAAATATTACCATGTTTCTACATCTAAGATATATCTATTCAGAATGGTTTCCCCTAGAATAAATAGGGCAGATAAAGTAGGAAGTCACTATGAGGTAGATATCAGTCCAAATTTTCAGCCTAGAATAGTGGAAATCATAATAAAATAGTTTTTGATAGAAATGGATTAGTTTAATTAGGAGATAAATAGTGGTGGTATTCATGGTATATAGGAACCTAACCAACCATAAAGAAACATGTATTTTTTAGAGCATTTTATGATTAAACGTCCGCCAATATTCAATTGACCCACAGATCCAGTGATAGTCATATGATTGATCAATGCTCTAGAAAAGATATTTGATGTGATGGGATGTTTGGAATGTCAAATGTTAATGCAATACATTTATCATTTTGAAGGTGAATCCGATTAATGGTGGTCTCTGGTGAAGAATACGAGAGAAAGATCTGATCTTGATAGTCTCGAATTGAATGATTTTAAGATTCTTTTTTCTAGAAAAATATTTTCCTAAAACTGTTAGACTCAGAATGGAGAAATATTCTTGGAACTGAAGAAGAAAGAGGATGATTTTGTGGCAGCATATAAATCAAATTTTACAAGACTGTCTAAGTACGTACAAGATTTTACTTGGTATTTTTTATAGTAAAATTAATAGATTTTACTCTGGTTTGGAACCGTTTTTATAAATAGATTTGGCTTCATGAGAGTTTAAAACCTATGAGAAACCTTTTGGTTATGCTAAAAAGTTGAGATGGAGTTTCTTTACATATATTTTCCTCATGATGACAAGAATAAGAAGTGGTGATTTTGGTAGGAATTGTGGAATAATTCATCAAAGAAATCTGGAGGTAAGAAAATCAATTTCCCTTCTTATGAAAAGTGTGGTAAAAAGCATCATTGGGAATGAATTCTAAATTCTGGGAAATTCTATTGATGTGGAAAGTTTTAGTTCATGTACCATGAGTAAAAGGAAAATTATCAGAAAAATAATAATAAGTTAATGGTGAGATGATTTAACTATAAGGAATTGAGTCATTTTGCTAATGTGTGTCTGAAGCTAGTCACTCAGGCAGAAAATCAGAAATATTGGAAGTAAACGGGTGTGGAAAAATACTTTGAGAACACTTTAGTACATATTTATCCATCAAATGAGGTGGTATCAGGTATATTTTCTTATTTTTATAGATTTTTCCAATGTGTTGTTTGATTTGGGGTCAACACATTCCTTCATTTCTGAGAAATTTTCTACAAAATTGGGAATTTCACCTCATGAAATGAAACTATGACTCATGTTAAAAACACCTTGAAGAAATATTGTGGGGAAAATAAATTATAATAATCTACCTATCTTTTTCTGTGGAAAGATTTTACCTATAAACCTTATTGTATTTCCTCTAGTGGTGTTTTATTTTATTCTGAATATGGACTGGATTTCTTTTTATCAGGTTAAGATAGATTGCATAGTAAAAGAATTTTTTTTAGAAAGAGATTAATTTTTTGTAAAATAATGAACCCATTCCATTGATAACATATTAGGAATCTAAGAAACTGATAAAATATGGAAATTAAAGTTATCTTCCTCATATTTTTGAAGATAAGGGAATAATCTATATTAATGATGTGCCAGTGGTAAATAAATACCTAGATGTTTTTTCTGATGATTTTTAAGGTGTTATTTTTGATTGAGAGGTTGAGTTTAATATTGACTTAGTTCCTGATGCTAATACAATTTCATAACCCCCTTATTGAATGGATGAAATGGAACTTCTGGAATTAAAAAATGAGTTATAGGAATTATTAGATAAAGGATTAATTCAACCTAACACTTCACCATGGGGTTCTTCTATATTCTTTGTTAAAAAAAATATGGTTCAATAAGAATTTTCATTGATTATAGAGCCTTGAATAAGATAACTGTTAAAAATAAGTATCATTTGCCTCATACCAATGATTTGTTTGATCATCTCTAGGGAGAAAAATATTTTTCAAAGGTTGACCTGAGTTCAGGGTACCATCAGTTGAAAATAAAGGATGTAAACATCCTGAAGACTGTGTTCCATACTAGATATGGTCCTTATGAATTTTTAGTTATCCTATTTGGGTTAACTAATGCAGTTGTTGTATTCATGAATCTTATGAATAGAATATTTCATGAGTTCTTGGATAATTTTGTGGTTGTGTTTATTAATGACATTATGGTATATTCAAAAATTAAATAGGATATTGAAAAACATCTAAGGGTTGTTTTGAAAACCTTAAAAGAAACAAATCTGTATGGAAAATTCATCAAGTGTAAATTTTGGTTGCAATAAATCTCTTTCCTAGTCACATTATTTCTAAATATAGAATAATTATTGATCCTTCTAAAACAAAATTTGTTGAATAATGACCAAGACCCAAAAATATAACTGAGATTCATAGTTTTCTTGGTTTTGTAGAATATTACTAGAGGTTTGTTTAAAACATTTCATGATTATCTATCCCACTAACTAAGTTAAATCAAAAGGGAGTTAAATTCATCTAGACAAAAGAATGTGATGATTATTTTCAAGAATTGAAAATAAGATTAGTAAATGCTATAGTTTTGACCCTACCTTCTAGAAGTTGTTAATTTTTCATCTACAATGATGCTTCTTTGAAGGGACTTGTTTGTGTTCTAATGCAGAATGATCAAGTAATTTCTTATTCCTTATGTCACTTGAAACCTCATGAGTTAAATTACCCTAAACATGATTTGGAATTGGATGATGTTGTTTTTTCATTAAAATTTTGGAGTCATCATCTATATGGAGTAAAATTTGTAATATATACTGACCATAAAATTTTGAAGTATATATTTACTCGGAAGGAATTAAACATGAGACAGAGAAGATGGTTGGAACAAATCAAGGATTATGATTGCATGATTCATTACCATCCTGGAAATCAAACAGAGTGGTTGATGCATTAAGTTAAAAAATTAATGTTACATTAACCATGATATGTTTAAAACATGACCCTTTGGTGAATGATTTGATAAAGTTTGGATTGGAAGTTTTTGGTGCAGGAAATTCCTCTATTTTTTTAGGTTTTAGTGTAGTCATCTCTGTCAGACAAAATTAAGAAAGTGCAAAAAGAAGACAGTGAGTTATAGAAAAAGTTATAATTGGTTAAAATGGTTAAGTTTCTATAATTTAACCTTGATAAGGATTGTGTTTTAAGGTTTGGGTTGAGATTATGTGTTCCTTGTGATTTTTGGTTGAAGAAAAAATTGTTATGTGAAGCTCACCATTCTCTGTTTTGAGTTCATCTTGGAAGCACAAAGATGTACAGAGATCTCCAAGAGTATTACTTGTGGGATGGAATGAAAATAGATATTTCATATTTTACTGTGAAATTTTTGACATGTCAAAAGATTAAAGAACAACAGCAGTTACCAAAGGGGATGCTTTAACCTTTTCCTGTGCCAGAGTGGAAATGAGAAAATATATCCAGGTACTTCATTGTGGGACTACCAAAGACATCTTGAGGTAACAATGAAATATGTGTTATTATTGATCATCTGACTAAATCTGTAAATTTCCTTCCTATTCAAGATATTATGTATTTGGATCATGTTTCTTGATTGTACCTCAATGTTATTTTTAGGTTACATAGATTTTTTCTTTCTATTGTATTTGATAGTGATCTCAGTTTCACTTATAACTTTTGGAAAGGCCTTTAGAAGTCATTGGGAACATAATTAAATTTCATCACTGCTTTTTATCCTCAATCTTATGGACATAAAGAGAGAAAAATTCAGGCATTGGAGGATATGCTTTGAGCATGTTCAATGGACTACCAGGGAATTTGGGATCAATATATTTCTTTAGTGGGGTTTTCTTATAATAACAGTTTTCATTCTAGTATACAGATGACACCTTTTGAGGCATTATTTGGAAAGCAATATCGAACTCCAAAATTTTGGGATGAAGTCGGGGAAAGTAATTTGATGGGACCAGAATTAATGGAGGAAGTGGAAAAAAATTCATATGATTTAGTGACACATGGAGACAGCTTAGAGTAGGCATAAAAAGCTATGCAGATAATAGAAGGAAAGACATTTCATTTTAGGTAGGTGGTCATGTTTTCCTTAAAATCTCCCCTTGAAAAAGTGTTATGTGTTTTGGTAAAAAAGGAAATCTAATTCCATGGTTCATTAAACTATATGAAATCCTGAATAAAGTTAAACCATTCGCCTATCAAGTAGATTTTCCTTTAATTTTATCTCAGGTGCATAATTTCTTTCATGTTTCAATGTTGAGAAAGTATGTGCCAGATTCATCTCATGTTTTGATCCCATAAGTAGTTCAGTTGGAAGAGAACCTTTCTTATGAAGAGAGACCTGTTCATATTCTTAATTGTAGAGATCAAGTATTGTGGAATAAAGTACTCCACTGGGTAAAGGTTTTGTGTAGAAACCATATGGTTGAAGAAGAAACATGGGAATCTGAAAATGCTATGAGGGAAGGGTACTCTCACTTGTTTAATGAGTAGGATGCAATTTCCAGAAGGTAGGGAGAATGTAACACCCCAAAGTTTTATAAATAAATTTAATTTCATGAATAAAACACTAAGTCTCTATATAATGACACTTTTTTTAATGAGATATTTATTAACTATCTATTAAACATAATTTTTCAACTTCTCTGTTTTGAATTTCAAAAAACAGACATACGCAATTGTGGTCAGTAGGTTATTTGGAATCTTATAGGACCAACTTAATTTTTGGTGAATAGTAGCATACCCTTATGAATACTAACATACCCTTATGAATAGTAACATACCCTTATGAATAGTAATATGACCCTTATGAATAGTAAATTGTCCAATTGTATAGTAACCTCACCTATGAATGTATAATAAAAGGGTATCTTATAAGTGACAACATGATCGTTATATAAGTGTTGGTATTTTGGTAGGTCATAGATATTTAATTAAAATTTTATGATTAGTTAAATAATTTAAATGAAAAATTAATTTCATGAAATTTAAACATAAATTATTATCTTTTGGTTATAAAATAATTTTATGATACCTAAATTAATTATTTAAGGTGTTATAAAATCAGTTATAGTTTTTAAAATTGTTATTTTTTGAATAAATTGTGATTTTAAATAAAAATTAAATTTAACAAATTTATAAAAAAAAAGTGACAAAATAGAGTTCATTTATGAATTCTAAACATCAAAAAATGGTTTCGGTGAATTTTTGGGATTTTTCTAAAATACTTAAATTTTTGTGAATAGTGAAATTTGATAATTTATGAAATGTGCAAAATAAATGAATTTATGCATCATGATTGAGTAATGGATAATGTAAATGGAAATTGGTTCAAAATCACATTCACTTATTAATTTTTTTTGTCACAATAATCAATACTATTCATAATCTTAAGCAAATATATTAAACAAATGAATAAAATAATGGAGAACCCCTCCTCTCCCACACTATAAATACCACCCTCACCCCATATTCCTCTCACACCACTCAAGATTTACGCATTGTATAAATTCTTCCCAATATTATTCCTAAGGATATTCCCCATGTACAAGACCTTTTGGTATCACCAGAAAGACAATACCAAAGGCCTTATGGAGGATCTCAAGTAGAAGAGATCAAGAGGTAAAAATCCTCTTTTATTATCATTTATTTTTATTTCAATTATTTTTCTTTTCTTATACTCTCTTCTCCTCCCCTTATCCAAGAGGTATGAAATATACAGTATCATTTATATACTATAATTCTATCATGTTTATGTAAAATTCATCAACTTACTTCTTCTCCTCTCCCTCTTATTCTCAAAATAAAAACATCATCTCTGATGTGTCGATCTACCGACATCGTGGATGATGTGTCATCAATTTCCATTATTTCCTTCAAATCTGGTCATAAAACAATTAATATGGTTAAATAATATTGTATTATACATATTATATGATATATTATGTTTTGTAACCAATGTTTCTTCACATTATTAATTAATAAAACAAAAGTGGTTCGTAATGATCAAAATTCACCAAAATAAACTAACGATTATCACTAATGATTTATCTAATGATTCAAACTCATACCATGTAACCAAAATGATTTATGGAATAATTTAATATTCTGGAAACATGTTAATAACGTCTCATTTGACTTTATGAGTTTCACTTCCATTCAAAATAGAAATCCTTTACAAATTGACCATGAAAATAATGTAAAGAATGCAACTGAAACAATGGAAAGAACAAAATATTATAAATTAATAGGTGGAATGGTGTTATAAAATGATCATATAAGGTGTTATAAAAATTATTATGATTCTTTAAAGTATTAATAACACACTTTTAACCATTATACAAGAGGTTTAATCATTTTTTTAAGTAAGAAGAACCTGAGTTAAGGGAATTATTAACCCAATTTCCATTCTTTGGGTTAACATTCTACTTTATTCATGAGGTGGTATTGATATTATTTGTGTGATGAATTTTTGTTTATATTATGTTTTATTATGTGTATTTATAGTTTGTACACATATCCATTCCATTATATTAATTCTCACTCCAATTATATTTATAAGGTACATTCCTTTTAAAATCCTTTTAAAAGTCTCTTTAATGAAATTCAAAATGATTGTTATATATATATATAGAAAGAGTGGATTCTCCGGATTTCATGATACTTTATTACTATGATATATTACTTGGACCTAGTTATGTTGTTTTAAGCCCATTATATCTCAAGATATTTTGGTTTGATCCCATTATAGCTCAATATATGTTGGGATGAGCCCATTATAGCTCAAGATATGACGGGCGAGCCCCATTATAGCTCTCCAATGCATTCGGTACTCCAGAGATGGAAGTTATCCAAATGTTTATTCCATATTTAAGGGTTATTGTAAGTGTTATATGGTAAATATTTCACAAGGAAATAACATGATATTTCTATTAATGCTAACGAGTTTTTATAAAATGGTTTTTATTAGGTTTTTATGGTATCACTTGACTAATGATTTCTTTTATTATATCTCTTACTGATATTTTTGTGCTCATCCCAAGTTTTTAAAATGTTTTTCACAGTCTATAAGTATTTGTAAAACAAATAAAGAATTTAAGTTAATTTTTATAAAGATTTATCAACGAAATCATTTTTTATTTAAAAAGTTTTATATTTTTGAAGAAATGAATATTGTTTTAGTGGTGTCCTCATGTATTATTCTAGGATATTATGTATGTTTTATGTCCTAATTCTCTAAAACTCTAAACCTAAAAATATTCTCAATGTGTAAAAATTTATGTTCTTATCTAAAACTCAATAATATGTAATTTTTTAAGGTTGGTCCTTATACTGATATTTTTATGAATTTTATAACATTTAATACAAAATTATTTATTTTAAAGTATCATTTATGTCAATTTTCATACTATTAAATATTTTAATTTTTTAAAATATTAAACCAACATGATAACATCGAAAAAATACTTCCAATGTGTCACTAATATGTCTATGTTATTTTTAAAAAAAATTATGTCATTAATTAATTCAAATTATATTTATTTTAATATTGTTAATATCATTTAATTGATTCTTCCTTTAATGATTCAATTATTGCATCATTATTGTGTCACCATTTAATTTAATTATTTATTTTCTAAAATTCTAAATAAATTAACATTATGTAGAAAAACACTTTATCTTTATAAATACTATTTATAGTTTACAGTATCACTTATATAACCTCATATTAAAAATGATATAGTTATTAAAATTTGAATATGATATTTTTAACTATTCTTTAAATAAAATATAATAAATTTCCTAATCTAACACAAATGGATTAAAGAGGATCATATTTTCTAAATAAGGTTTATTTTTGGTCTAAAAACACCTATCCAGTGAAATTATGACAATTTTTATGGAAATATAATATTATTATAATATTATTTTTACCTTTAATTACCCTATTTACCATTAATCGTGGTAAATAAAATCCAAAAGTTATCATTCATCAAAAATTATTTTGATCCTATTAGACCAAATTTTCCATAATTATTACTACCATTTATGTTTGTTTTTTAAAATTCAATTCACATAAGTGGTAAAATTTCATTTATTATAAATCTATAGATGTGGTTAGAAGGTGGGTAAAATAGACGTTCAAAAGTTTAATAAAAATTTTATATCAAATTATATTATAAAAATTATTTCAATGACCTAAATTGGACTAATATATGTATTATATATCTATTGTAACTTTAAAATAAATTTAAAAGTAAAATTATTATTTAAATGAAAAATTCGGTTTTTTAACAATAATGGATTATTTTTCATTATTCATTAAAAATTAAAACTTTTCAAAAAAATAGAAAAAATCATCCCTAAGCTAATTTCTATACATAAAATTCAAAAATGAAGTCTATTTTGAAAAATAAAATTTATAAATTTCATAATTTGGTTAATATTATTCATAAACATTTTTTAAACGGCTAGTTTGATAGGTCATGGTGCGCTTGAACTCAGTGTTGCATGCAGCGCAAGCTATTGAATTATTTAAAAATATGCATATCGTGGAATCTTAGGGTGTTACATTATTCCCTCCTTTAAATTATTTTATCCTATAAATTTCTATAATATAAATTCATAAATATATTTAGGTGGTTCTTCATTATAAGTTCTCCAGATTCCTATGTCGCCTCTTCTATTTTATGGTTTCCCTAAAGAACCTTTACCAAAAAATTCATCTGATTTCTCAACACTTGTTCTCTAGTGTTAATAATCTTAATAGGAACTTAAAATTAAGATAGATCATCTACCAGTTCTATTTATTTATAAGTGAGTTCATGTGTTGGGTCTTGCATATATTTCCTTTACAGTGATACGTGGAACACATCATGAACTTGGGAGAGATTTGGCTACATTTCCAAATGTTATGATAAAGATCCAATTCATTCAAGAATTTCAAAAGGTCTAATATTCCTAGGACATAATTTACAATTCTTAAAAAATCGTATGTCACCCTTCAAATGAGATACCTTCAAGAAAACAATATCTCCTACGTGAAATTATAAATCCTTCCTTTAGATATCAGCGTAGCTCTTTTTCCTACTGTGAGATGTTTTGATATGGTTATGAATAGTCTTTAACTTTTCTATTGTTTCCTCAACAAGTTTTGGTCCTACTAGTTTTCTTTCACCAACATCATCCCAACAAGTCAGTGTACGAAATCTCTTTCCATATAATTCTTCATATGGTGCCATATGAATACTTGAATATAAGATATTATTATAGGAAAATTATACTATAGGTAAATAATGATTCCATATACCTTGAAATTCAAGTGACCAAGATCTCAACATTTCTTCTAAAGTTTTAATAGTCCTTTTTTATTGTCCATCAGTTTGAGGGTGGTAGGCAGTGCTTAAATGAGGCTTAGTATCTTGGTATTTTTGAAGTATTTTCCAAAATTTTTGATGTAAAATGAGGATCATGGTTAGAAATAATCCATAGGGGTACGTCGTAAAGTCTTATAAATTTTTTAATTTAAATTCATGATAAATGTTCAAGTGGTAGATCTTCTCTTATAGAAATAAAATTTTCTAATTTGGTAAGACAATCAAAAATAACCTATATCGCATCATTTCTTCTGGGATTATTTGGTATCCCCATGACAAATTCCATTGTAATATCATCCCATTTCCACACAGGTATAAGAAGGGGTTGCATGACACCTCTAGGATATTGTCCTCCAACCTTAACTTGTTAGAAAACCAAACATCTTGATATATAATTAGAAATATCCCTCATTATATTATCCTGTAAAAATATTCCTTGAAATATCTATACATCTTAGTGACACTAGGGTGTATAAAGAAATTGGAGCCATGAGCATCATCCAATAACTCCCTTTTAACTCAGGTATTGACGAAACACAAAGCCTCTTCCCAAATTTCAAAATACCATCTTCAAATATGAAGTCAATCAGTCTCTCATTATTCACAACTTTAATTTTTTTTGAAACTCCTTATCATCAGAATAAGAACATTTTATCCTTTCTAGTAAATACGATTTAGAAACTATTTTAAAAAGTAGTGATGTTTCACTTTCCATGATAATTCCCATATCCATATTTAATAGATACATTAATATAGGATCCCTTTCAACTCTCATTTTGTTTAGAACTCCATGGTCTTTTCTACTCAAAGCATCTTCTAGCTTATTTTCCTACCCTAGGTGATATTGTATTGTGAAATCATAATCGATGAGTATCTAAAGTCATCTCCTTTGTATCATGTTGATTTCTTCTATGAGAAAATATATTTCAAACTCTTGTGATCAGTATATATCTCACATCTTTCACCATAGAGATAATGTATCCATATCTTCAGAGAAAATATTTCTGCTACTAACTCAATATCATGAGTTGGGTAGTTTTTTTCATGAATTTTCAACTATCTTGATGCATGTGAAATAAAACTATCATTTTTCATAATTCCCAGATGGTAAAGTCAGGATAGGGGCATTGACTAATATTCTCTTCAATTCTTTAAAACATTCTTCACACTATTTTATTCAAATGAATTTAACCCCATTATGTGTGATATTGGTTAATGGGTTTTCCAATCGAGAAAAATTCTTGACAAAACACCGATAGTAACCTACTAAACCAATAAAACGTCTTACCTCAGTTATAATCATCGGTGCTATCCATTCTTGGATTGCCTTTACCTTTGTAGTATCAATATAGATTCTATCCTTGGAGACAATATGGACAAGAAAAGAAATTTTTTGAAGCTATAATTCACGCTTGCTAAAGTTCCCATATAGTTCATTTTCTTCTAAGAGTCTTTAGAAAAATACGCAAGTGGTTCTCATGGTCATCAAAGATTTTGGAGTATACTAAGATATCATCAATAAATACTATGAAAAAATCATCAAGATATTACTTGAACACACTATTCATTATATACATGAAAATAGAGGGTGATTTAGTCAATACAAATGGTTTTATTATAAATTTATAATGACCATACCTAGTTTGGAATACTATATTTGGAATATCTTCCTTTTTTATACACAATTAATGATATCCAGAATGAATTTCAATCTTCAAAAAATATTGATCTCTAGGAATTTGATCGAATAAATCATCAATGTGAGGCAGCGGATACTTGTTCTTTATTATAATATCATTTATTTATCTATAGTCAATGCATAGCCTCATTGATCCATCTTTCTTCTTAACAAAAAGAACTAGTGCTCCCCATGGAGAAACACTATGGTTAATAAATCTCTTATTACTCAACACCTATATATTTTTATTCAGCTCTACTAATTCCATAGTGTCCATTCTATAGGGATTTTTTGATATTTTCCTTTAATTAGGGATTAAATCAATAGTAAACTAAAATTCCCACTCATGAGGGTTTCCAGGTAAATAATTTGGAAATACATCAATATATTCTCATACAATAGGTACATCCTCAATTTTAATATTTCTTTCTTCACCCCTAGATGTTATTTTCTCTTTCTCCCTAATAATATCATTCAATAAAGCTAGCGGGGTGGGTTTTGATAAGAATTATGTGATGAAGTTTACACTCTAAAGATAATGGATTCTAAATTTTCCTCACAAATCGAAACTTCCTTTATCTTGTAATAAATTTTCACATAATATTTTGATATCCAATACATACCAAGGATTATATAAAATTTGACAATAGGTATGATGATAATGTCAGAAGATAAGGCACATTTATATGCTATAATGGGAACTACCGAAAACAACTTTATTACAATGAGACAACCCTTACGGGTTTTGACTGACAACTCCCTTGTTAATGTTAATTGGAAATATATAATTTTTAAAGAAAACTAGTAATATATAAAGTAATGTGAGGATCTAGAATCAATTAAATATTTGTGTAAATTTGAAAAAACGATTAAATTACATGCCTCCACATCATTAGGAACTTCAACCCCAACATTTGTGATCGAAAAATCTTGGCCTTGATTCCTTGTCCTTTTCTAGGGTAAGTTTCCTCAACACTTAGGAGAATAATTTTCATAAGGTCCCAAATATTTAAAATTGTAGCATTGAACATTGGTAGCTATTTGATTTACCGTGTAATCAAGATCATAGTGGAATTTTTCTTCACACTTGTAACAAACTCACATCCCCTTTAAGTAAGTACTGAGGTGTTTCTTCTCACAATTACTATAGGGTGGAATGTTATATTTTACCTTCTTCCCCTTATTTACTTTTCTAGAGTGTTTAGTGACCCTATTATTCTCTTTCTTTACTTTATATTTAAAAGATTTAAAGAATTCATTTTCTATCTTGATAGAACATGAGACTATATCTTCATACGATGAGAAAATTTGTGAGACCAATTCCCATTAGAGGAATGGTTTTAATTCATAAAAGAATTGATTAATATTAATTATTAGGTTACATATGTAGTATGATTCATTACTTTCTAACATTTTAAAGTTAGCTTCATACTTTTTAACATTCTCATCCTCCTTCTACCTCAAACATAGAAATTGCCTCTCCGTTTCTTCTCATAGATCATGAGGAAAGTATTTTTCTAGGAAGAGTTATTTAAATTACCTATATTACATATTTTCTACCTCTTCATCCTCCTTCACGTTTTTAATTAATGAACATCATTGATCTGTATCTCCGAATAGAAGATAGACTTCCATAACAAATTTTCTCTTTCGTTACTCCCCAAATAAAGAAATATTTTCTCTAATGAACTTATCCATTGATCATCTACAAATAGATTTGTTTTCTCATTTAATGTTGGTGGATGTTGTCTCATGAAGCCGTCTAACATTGATCCTTCATGTTGTGGATCAAGATACTTCATACAGGTAAGTTTATTATTCATAACCTGATTCAGTTGTCCTAGTATGGTCATAAGTTGTTCAACACCAATTGTATCACCAACTCCACTATCATTATCTTTCATAGGAGGTAAATATCTACAGGTATTATGTGTTTTGATATGTTTTTCATTCCTTCTACTAGGTTCTATTTATAAACAATGGAATACATTAGATTAGGTTATGAATCATAATTCATAATTCCAAACTAGTAAAATACTTAACATAAATTGAAAATTTTATGCATATCTAATCCATAATCATAAAAATGATTTCTTTGAGGAAACATTTACTAATAAATACTTAATAATGGTTTTTAAATAAAATGATAATTATCCTAAGAACTTCCCTCAGAGTGTCAAACTAGGTGCGGAGTAAGGCCTGTTGTCGGGTACCAGGTCACCGCGAGTTAAGACCATAACACCTTGTTGAATTTATTACTCCTAGGTACATCTATATCAGAACCACGTCCACTTGTAGTTACTAGATAGGGATGTATTTTATAGGAATACCCAAAAAATCTCTATTTTACCAAAATTATACGATGTTCTTCTATACTCATCCTCAAAGTCTATCTTAGGGTAATGTTCCATAATCAAGGTTTTTCTAAATCTAGTTTCCAAGGATTGTACAAAACTTCTTATGATGCCAACTATAACACCCTGATCTTAATTACCCAGATTCAATGCATTTTTTTATTACATTGGCATGATCATAAGAAATTAAATCCCAAAGGACCGATCAGTTTAGTACCCTTAAAAAATAGGATACAAACATAAATTTTACATTACATCTTGAAATAAAAAACAACATAGTTTCACCTTTGAATACACTCATATCCCTTAGACTATCCCTACATGTCATTCATAACATAATTCGTCACATCCAGGGTAAAATGAAACATAATAAAGGGGTGAGCTTAGATGCTCAGTAAGGATAAACAATATAGAGGAAGCTATCATAAATAAGCATAAAATTTTAAGGTAAGGTATAAAAATGAAACACAAGCCTTTTAAACATAATATTCAGAATAATATAAAAAGAATAAATTAAATAATTTCATTTAAACATTTACATAGATATTATAATAGCTGAATAATCACATGTAATATCAATAACTAATCATATAATCAAGTAAATATATAATGTCGAGCATCATAACCATAACTTCAAGGCCTCATGCCAAGACCATAAATAACGATATTGTCAAGGCCTCATGCCAAGACACTAGTTTGTATCATTAGACCTATTGATACATTGATGGGATATATTGTTCCCCATCTATCACTTACTAAGTCCAATTCATTCCTATTATGAAAGGGGTAAAATGTAATAAAAACATTTGTATTAAAACTAGCATATGAAATGTTAATACTTTTACAATAAACCATGAATGGTATCAAAATAGTACATCCAAAGTCAAATATATAATAAAAAATCCAATATAATATGGAAGATTTTATTATAATAAATAAAACTCCATTAAGCATAAAATTTAATAAATGATGTTTCCATAACTGAAAATAATCTAATAAATTCATTAAAACTCTTTGAGTGAAATATCCCTTTTTTACTTAGAAATTATTTAAAAGATGTGAAATTATAAGAGAAAACATTTCTTTTTAAAATAAATTTGTAAGATTTTAAGGTAAGCTTCAAAATTTTAAGTCATCATAATGGTATAAAATAGCCACCTGTGCTGTATAAGTTAAAAAACATTTTTTCTCTAATTTTTCGAAAGAGGTCACATAGTACCTTATTTGGAAAATGATGAAAATATTACTTTAAAAATATTTTATAAAAATTCAAACCTAGGTAAAAATGCCTTTAAATAAATTTCAATAATATTTTGAAATATATTTTAAGAAACATATACATGGATGATAAATATGTCCCAGCAGATACCTATGTATAAACAACCTCAAATAATAATGAGATTTTGAAATTAACCCTTACCTTACACATTCCTTTAGTAGAGGGTGTGTTAACATCCTATATAATGTTTAAAACAAGTCATTAAATTATATGAGAACCATATCCATATTTATAATATTATATATGATCCTCTTATATTGTTTTGTTAATAATATTTTAGTATTTCCATTGTTTTGAGTGTTAACTGTTTTATTTTCATATACATGTTTTGTTGTGTTAGTCATGTTCTTTATACATAGGATTTATTTATCCATATCGAGAATGATTTAAAGTTCATACTAATTTTTTTTACTCATTATAAAATTTTTATAATCATTCTTGAATGGTTAACGTGGAGAATGAATCTCACCGCATCGTGGAAACGGTAACCGTACGCATGCACGAGCGACAGTATTATTCCCTTGATGGTTAAATGGTATGAAATTGGTTGGTATATTAATTATACAGAATCATTATCATGTTATATTTATTATTTATGCCCTTTATACTCATAATTATACCCAACCAGATAAAATAGTGTTGAATGAAAAATTACACCACGGTGTGGAAACGGTAAGTCATACGTATGAACGCATGGTGATATTGATATTCGTGGGATGGATAAATTGAGGAATATGGTTGTTTCATAATTATAATAAAAAAAATAATGTATATGATATTTTATTTATTAATTTGGTAAGTAAACAATATATTAATTGGAAGTAGAAAAGAAATTGAATGGAATTGGTAAAACAATTACCTCTTATTTGATCATCTCCTTTTTATTTGCACAAAAGGACTCCTTAGGATGGATTTATGCCCAAAATATAGACTATAGGATGAAGTGATGGAATTTTAGAGGAAAATTGGGCAGGTTTTGGCTGATCCAAAGGGCTTTAGAGGTGTTAATAAAAGAGATGGAGAGGTGCGCTTTTATAATAGAGGGGAGGGGCACTTTTGGAAACTCAAAAACTATTAATTTATTATAAATTGATTTTCTATTTAAAATATCTCCAAAGTGAGTTATTTCTAGGTTAATATTAGGATGGGTCCAAATACTCATAACCAATTAGTTTTAGACAAGTTTAGGTTACAAAATTAACCGTATCTTTTGGGTTTAACCCTTAGTTAAACAGTTTAACTCTTACTCTGTTTACCTATCGTTTTATACTATAAGGTTAATATAGTTACTATAAAATTCTAAAAGAATGCCAATTGGATAATTTATGACATATTTAACACTATCATAGTTATTTGGATGAAATTGATATTTTTATGAATTTTATTAAATTTAGTAATTTATTATTTATTTTAAAGTATCATTTATGTCAATTTTGATACTATTCAATATTCTCATTTTTAAAAATATCAAAACAACATGATAACTTAGAACCAATACATTAATTATGTCACTAACATGTATATGGTATCTATAAAAAAATAATTTCATTAATTAAGTCAAATTATATTTACTTTAATATTTTTAATGTTATTTAATTTATTCTTCTTTTAATAATTCAATTACTACATCATTATTACGTCACCATATAATTTAATTACTTATTTCCTGAAATTATAAATAAATTACCATTATGTATATAAACATTTTATCTTTATAAATAATATTTATATTCGACCATATCACTTATATTATAAGGCCCCAGCCTTAAACATTACTTAATCTTGAGTTATTACAAGATTACACATTGAGGATCTTTTCGGGTTTAGAGTTTTAGAGAATTAGATCATAAAACTTGCATTACATTCCACATATAAACAAAGTGGTTACATAAAGATAGTATTATTCATTCCCATCAATGGAAACACATTTAAAATAAAACATGGATTATTTCTTGACACATCCTTGACTCTATCATCTTATCATGTACCTTTCCCTTGACCTGTGAAAAACATTTCAAAAACTTGGGATGAGCATAAAAACTCAGTATGGGTTATAAAAAAACATGGAAAGGAAACATGAGTTCATATATACATAAGAATGAAATCATACTTTACCCATAAAACATAGGCACTTTAACATACCTCATAAAATCATGAATAAATCATAGAAATCATAAGACATAAAGGTAACTTGAGGCATTCATAACATTCTTACGTAGGGAGTAACCCTCTTGGTTACGTTTGGAATACCCATCACAGTATATTCCCTAAAATCTCTTCGGAGAAACCTTAACGTTTCACTCCTTCGAGTTACCCAATGCATTGGAGAGCTATAACGGGCTCACCCGCCCTTAGTTTATCACGGAACCACCCGTCTTCATAATAATGCCCAAGAACCATAACATAATCATATCACATAAAACATGCATAAAGAAAACATAACATTTCCACATTTCAATCACGAGATATCAATACAACACATTGATATAATAAAAACATTATGAAAACCATTTCCAATACCAAAGTAAAACATGGTATTTATTTTTCTTTTAAAAAAGAAGGTATGGCTTGTAGAGGAAACCGAAACTCAAATAACGGTTACGACGGCGGAGAAGTCGTTGTCGCCGCATACGTACGACAAAAACATTCCCTTTTTTCGTTTAGTAAACGCTTCTTATAAAAAAGATTCCTTTTGAATAAACGTAAAAGTCAAAGGGGTTTATACACCGTATAAAAGAAAGTTGTGTATAAAATAAAATATGCCTCAACGAAAGGAGATTGAGACGAAGTCCCATACCTCGTATCCGACTTGACCCGACCGTTCTTTAATCTCCTGAATAATAAACTTGAGTTAATCTATACTTTCTTATGAATATTTTTCAAGTTAATTATTCCTTTTATACCATGTTATGAACATCATGTAATCAATTAAGTTAATAATGTTCATTTTGTCGGTATTTGGTTCTTAAGTCAAAAATATACTTCTTATACTTACATGTTGTTAATTTGGTCAAAGGTTCATTATATCCAGAATGGTATTCATAGTGTAGATATCATATATGTCATATATATCCAGTACATACATTCATTTATAATATTACATCACATTTAGAGGTAAGAAATGAAATGCACCGTTCATGGAGACGGTAAGCCATACGTACGCATGAACGCTACTTCCATTTCTATTTCATATTTTCTGGAATGGAATCATAATGATATAAGAGTATATTATAATTCCAGTATAATAACATATATAATATCATTAACTTTATCCTTTACACATCCCACATATGGTTTTAACGAATCAAATCACTTTTAGGGGGCGGTAGTCCGCACTTCCTAAAATGAAGATATCGTGTTTTACCCATAATGGAAACCATAAAGGTATGCCCAAAATGAAAAAAACAGAAGCTTAATGAAAACATAAACATATTATATATCATATATAAAAATAGTGACATCATAATGGCCACCTTTGAAGGTGTTAAATGAGTGTTGAACAATCATCGTTTCGGGAGGCAGAATTTCTCCATCCACGGAAACCTTATGTTCTTTAACCATTTGATGTAGTTGTGTGAGAGTGTAGCTCAAATAAATCTTATAAAAACATCCTAGTATATTGAAGATACTGGTGTTGTTACAAAAGAAGTAAAAAAAAGAGTTTAGGGGGTTGGAGAAGCAAAATAAAACAAATGAACATGAGAGAATGAATTACCTTTAAAAGTGTAACTCCTTTTGAGTTGAGCCTAAAGGATTCCTTTGAAAGGATTCTGACCAAAGGGAATCCTCTAGGATGAGGAGAGGGATGTGGAGAGAGAAACTGGGCAGAGGTTGGCCGAGCCAAAGTCTTTAAGAGTGTGTGAAATGAGGTAGAGGTGGGGGCCTTTTATAAGGGGAGGGGAGGGGCACTTTTGGAAAGTAAAGAAACATTACTTTATTTGAAAATGTGTTTCGGTTTTAAAAGGTCCCACATTAATATAATTCGTGGATAAGGTGATAAGGGTTCTAAATCCACTCATCCAATTGGTTTTGGCCATGTGTAGTTCATATATTTTATATTATCTTTCCATTTTATTTAAATCGTCAGATAATGATGTCATCGCTGCATCATTATTATGTCATAAATAATTTAATTTATTTAATGTCTAAAAATTATAAAAAAAATACTATGATGTAGGAAATCTTTTTATCTTTCCAATGACTATTTATAATCAAAATTTGGACTTGTATAACCCCACTTACAAATTGTTTTCGCAAAACATATTATGTTTGTGTCATTTTCACTTTAACATTAAATAAAAAGTAATTTATGTCATTTCCCAACAAAAGTGGATCCATGGGGTCCCCAAGTTGACACATGGCTTGTCTTGGTCGGCCATGACACAACAAATAAGGTTGGGACATGTGTCTAGGTCATTTTATATTATTAAAGCATTATTTATACCTTAAACTACCCTAATTACCACTAATCGCGATTAAGAACTTAATAAGTTACTATTCACCAAAAAATTATTTTAATCTCATTGAACCACATTTTACTTATTAATGACAACCATGTATGTCGGATTTTCAAAATTCAATACACATTAGTGGTAAACTTTCATTTAACTGAAAAAATCAGTTTGCTTGATTACCACTTAGTGGTTTCACTATTCATCAAAAATTGAAGTTTTTCAGAAAATTACCAAAAATTCACCCTAAGCTATATTTGATATTCCGAATTCAAAAATGAAGTCTATTTTACAAAATTCAAATCATATAAGTCACATTAATTAATTTAATAATTAATTCCCGCTGCCAGAGCAAATAGCGTGTTTTTACAAAACAATAAGTATCAAAAGATTGACACCAGTTTAAGTCTAATTTCAAAGTGAAATTGATTCCAATGACCACCATTGGATAAATTGGTAAAAATATATTCTAATTTCACTTCAAAACCAATTCAAAACATAATCTAATCATATAAATAAATTAGATTAAAAAGTAGTTTTGATGTAAAATGCTGTATTTTTCACTATTCATTAAAAAATGAACATTGTCAGAAAAATACCAAAACTTCACACAAGGTAAATTTTGATGTCCCAATCATACAGGATAAGTTTATTTTGACAAATATAGTTTATAAAATTGTCAAAATATAGATTCAAAAATGGTTTGCCATCAAAAGGCAGTAAAACAATCTTTTAAGAATATTAGTGTATTTCATGCATAAGATTGTATTTATTTTCATTTTAAGCCTCTATAACACTATCTTAATCATTAATAGACATAGATAAAAATATCTATTATTCATTACTTACTTGGGATGTTACATCCTTCCCCCCTTTAGAAAATTTCGTCCCCGCAATTTATTTACTTATCAAATAAATGAGGGTACTTATCCCTCATTGCATTTTCAGATTCCCATGTTGCCTCTTCAATCATGTGGTTTTTCCACAAAACCTTTACCTGCTTAATCACCTTATTCCGTAACACTTGCTCCCTGTGGTCAAGAATCTGGACCGGTTGTTCCTCATAAGATAGGTTCTCTTCCAGCTGAACTACCTCTGGACTCAAAACATGAGATGGATCTGGCATATACTTTCTCAACATCGAAACGTGAAAAACATTGTGTACCTGAGATAAACTCGGAGGTAAAGCCACTCGGTATGCAACTGATCCAACTCTTTCCAGAATTTTGTATGGTCCAATAAACCGTGGACTCAGCTTTCCTTTCTTACCAAATCTCATCACACTTTTCCAAGGAGAAACCTTGAGAAAAACATGATCACCTACCTCGAAAGATAGATCCTTCCTCCGGTTATCCGCATAACTCTTCTGCCTGCTCTGAGCTGTTCTCATGTGCTTCTGAATCAGCTGAACTTTTTCTGCCATCTCTTCCACCAATTCTGGTCCCATCAACTTCCTTTCACCCACTTCATCCCAGAAAGCTGGAGTTCGACACCGCTTCCCATATAATGCCTAAAATGGTGCCATCTGTATACTAGAATGAAAACTGTTATTATATGAAAACTCAACCAAAGAAAGATGTTGGTCCCAACTTCCCTGATAATCCATAGAACAAGCTCGTAGCATATCTTCCAATTTCTGAATTGTTCGTTCTGACTGCCCATCTGATTGAGGATGAAAAGTTGTACTAAAATTTAATTCAGTACCCAACGACTTCTGAAGGCCTTTCCAAAAGTTAGAAGTAAACCTGGGATCACGATCCGATACAATGGAGAGAGGAACTCCATGTAACCTGACTATCTCTTTAAGATACAAACGGGAAAGTTGATCAAGAGAGAAAGTATCTCGTATAGCAAGGAAATGAGCAGATTTGGTCAAGCGATCAACAATAACCCAGATTGCATTATTACCTCGAGATGTCTTCGGTAATCCAACCACAAAGTCCATGGATATATTCTCCCATTTCCACTCTGGCACTGGTAAAGGCTGAAGCATCCCTTTCGGTAACTGTCGCTCTGCTTTAACCTGCTGACAAGTCAAACACTTCACAGTAAAATCAGCAATATCTCTTTTCATTCCATCCCACCAGTAATACTCCCGCAGATCTCTATACATCTTAGTACTGCCCGGATGAACTGAAAACAGAGAACTATGAGCTTCACATAACAACTCTCTCTTCAACTTTGAATCACAAGGCACACACAATCTATTCCCAAATCTCAAAACACAATCACTATCAATGTTGAATTCAGGCAACTTACCTTTCTGAACCAGCTCTACCTTTTTCTGCAGCTCACTGTCTTGCTTCTGTGCTTGCTTGATTCTATCTGATAGAGAAGACCTCACTGATACCTGAAACAAAACAGAAGGAATTCCTGCACCAACAACTTCTATTCAAAATTTCATCAAATCCTTAACCAAAGGATCACGTTCCAAACACAACATTGTTAATGAAGCATTACTTTTTTGACTCAAAGCATCAGCCACTTTATTTTCTTTTCCCGGATGATAATGAATTGTACAATCATAATCCTTGATTAATTCTAGCCATCTCCTCTGTCTCATGTTTAACTCTTTCTGAGTAAATATATACTTTAAACTTTTGTGATCGGTATATATTTCACACTTTACTCCATACAAATGATGCCTCCAAATTTTTAAAGCAAAAACAACAGCAGCTAATTCCAAATCATGTGTAGGGTAATTTACCTCATGAGTTTTCAACTGTCGTGAAGCATAAGCAATTACCTGATCATTCTGCATTAGGACGCAACCAAGTCCTTTCAATGAAGCATCACTGTATATAACAAAGTCACCATTCCTGGAAGGTAGTGCCAAAACTGGAGCATTCACCAATCTTCTTTTCAATTCCTGAAAACAATCATCACATTCTTTTGTCCAGATAAACTTAACACCCTTCCGAGTTAGCTTAGTCATTGGACTAGATAACCATGAAAAATTTCTAACAAACCTTCGGTAATAGCCCGCCAAAACAAGGAATCTACGAATCTCGGTTACATTTGTGGGTCTTGGCCATTCTTCCACAACTTTTGTTTTTGCAGGATCAACAGTTATTCCATCTTTAGAAACAATGTGACCAAGGAAAGAAATTTGTTGTAACCAAAACTCACACTTGCTGAATTTCCCATACAGTTTCTTTTCTTTTAAGGTTTGCAAGATAACCCTTAAATGTTTTTCATGCTCCTCTTTACTTTTAGAAAACACCAAAATATCATCAATGAAAACCACCACAAACTTATCCAAGAACTCATGGAAAATTCTATTCATTAAGTCCATGAATACAGTAGGTGCATTGGTTAGCCCAAAAGGCATTACTACAAATTCATAATGGCCATATCTCGTACGGAACGCGGTCTTCGGAATATCTGCCTCCTTTACCTTCAGCTGATGGTACCCCGATCTCAAGTCAATCTTTGAAAAAAACTGAGCTCCCTGGAGCTGATCAAACAAATCATCGATATGAGGCAAAGGATATTAGTTCTTAACAGTGATATTATTCAAGGCTCTATAATCAATGCAAAGTCTCATAGAACCATCTTTCTTTTTAACAAATAAAACAGGAGCCCCCCATGGTGATGTGCTAGGTCTAATGAAACCTTTCTCTAATAAATCTTGCAATTGCTCCTTCAACTCTAAAAGTTCAATTTGTGCCATTCGATAAGGGGGTTTTGAAATTGGCTTAGCATCAAGAACTAAGTCAACAGTAAACTCAACTTCCCGATCTGGTATTATTCCAGGCAACTCATCAGGAAAAACATCCGGATACTCATTTACCACTGGCACATCATTAATCTGAACAGTTCCTTTATTTTCAACGACGTGTGCAAGGTAACATTCATTACCATCTTTTACAAGTTTCTCGGCCTCTTGATATGTTATCAAAAGTAAAGGTTCATTCTTGTAAACAAACTGAAAGTCTTTCTGAAAAGAAACTTCTTTAGCTCTACAGTCAATCTTAGCATGGTAAATAGAGAGCCAATCCATACCCAGGATAACATCAAACTCTACTAGAGGTAGAACAATAAGGTTTGCAAGTAGGTTCTTTCCACAGATAAGGATAGGAAGATTCTTATAAATTCTTTTTGCCTCGACACTTCCCCCAGGTGTTTTTACCAAAAGTTTAGGAGTCATTTCTTGAGATGGTATTCCCATTTTACTAGAAAAGGTTTCAGAGATGAAAGAATGTGTAGACCCCGAATCAAACAACACACTGGCATAATCTGAAAAAACAAACAAAGTACCTGATACAACTTCATTTGATGGCCCGACATCTGCTGAAGTAGTTGCAAAGGATTTCACCACCCCTTTCTGCTTGTAGTCTAACTGCTTCCCATCACTCAAGCTCTTTGTCGGACACTCATTTGCATAGTGACCCATCTCATTGCACTTAAAACATTTCACTAACTGTAAATCAAATTTGTTCTTACCTTCACCTTGATCCTTTTTAGTGCAATCACGAGCCTTATGTCCCATCTTACCACATCGGTAGCACTTCCCAGAATTCAGAAGACATTCCCCAGCATGCCTTTTGCCACATTTATCACAAACTGGAAACTTAGTTCTCTTACCATCAGACTTTTTTGAAGAATTCTTACCTTTCTCCTGCCACCTCGGTCTCTTCTTCTGCTGATTGTTATAGAACACTTGGTCATAGGAAAACTCCATTTCCACCTTCTAAGCACATCGAACAAGATTTTCATAACTTTTAAACTCACGAGAAGCTAATGCCCTTCAATACTTTGGCTTTAATCCTGAGTAAAAATGATTGATTTTACTATCAAGGTCCCGGATAAAATTTGGAGCATACCTTGCTAATCGAGTGAACCTTTCTTCATAGGCAGCCACTGAGTCTTCCTCTTGACTCAATTCCAAGAATTGCTTTTCCATCCTAAGTCGAACAGCCTTAGGAAAATACTTCTCAAGAAACATACCTTTGAATTCATCCCAGTCAAGAGCATCAATCTCATCGGCGTCCCTGATATTTTTAACCATAGACCACCACTGATCTGCTTCACCCTCCAAACGGTAAATAGCAAGACTAACCTTTTGATTGTCTGAACACCCCATGACATCAAAAATCTTCTCCAGTGCTTTAATCCACCCTTCAGCTAGCACAGGGTCAGATGATCCTCTGAATGATGGGGGATGTTGCCTCATGAAATGTTCCACCACTGACATGTTCCTCTGCGGTTGATCTGGCTGATCTCGTGCATGGATACCACCGCCATTTATCGCTTGAGTCAACTGCGCCATTACTGCAACAAACTGATCAGTTCCAATTCCGACCATTTCTGGATGCTGATTCGGAAGGTTATTTCCTTCTGTATGCCTTCCTAGCACTGCTTCCCTGTTTCCTCTGCGGAAAACCATTCTGAACAAACATGTCTTAGATGAAGCAACATGGTAATCTTTAAATGCTATGTCATTTCGAAAAAAAAAATAATTTGGGATAATCATTTAATAGAATTATAACTCCTAAAGTTATCTAAACCGACCTCTGATACCAACTATAAGGCCCCAGCCTTAAACCTTACTTAATCTTGTGTTATTACAAGATTACACATTGAGGATCTTTTCGGGTTTAGAGTTTTAGAGAATTAGATCATAAAACTTGCATTACATTCCACATATAAACAAAGTGGTTACATAAAGATAGTATTCTTCATTCCCATCAATGGAAACACATTTAAAATAAAACATGGATTATTTCTTGACACATCCTTGACTCTATCATCTTATCATGTACCTTTCCCTTGACCTGTGAAAAACATTTCAAAAACTTGGGATGAGCATAAAAACTTAGTATGGGTTATAAAAAAAACATGGAAAGGAAACATGAGTTCATATATACATAAGAATGAAATCATACTTTACCCATAAAACATAGGCACTTTAACATACCTCATAAAATCATGAATAAATCATAGAAATCATAAGACATAAAGGTAACTTGAGGCATTCATAACATTCTTACGTAGGGATTAACCCTCTTGGTTACGTTTGGAATACCCATCACAATATATTCCCTAAAATCTCTTCAGAGAAACCTTAACGTTTCACTCCTTCGCGTTACCCAATGCATTGGAGAGCTATAACGGGCTCACCCGCCCTTAGTTTATCACGGAACCACCCGTCTTCATAATAATGCCCAAGAACCATAACATAATCATATCACATAAAACATGCATAAAGGAAACATAACATTTCCACATTTCAATCACGAGATATCAATACAACACATTGATATAACAAAAACATTATGAAAACCATTTCCAATACCAAAGTAAAACATGGTATTTATTTTTCTTTTAAAAAAGAAGGTATGGCTTGTAGAGGAAGCCAAAACTCAAATAACGGTTACGACGGCGGAGAAGTCGTTGTCGCCGCATACGTACGACAAAAACATTCCCTTTTGTCGTTTAGTAAACGCTTCTTATAAAAAAGATTCCTTTTGAATAAACGTAAAAGTCAAAGGGGTTTATACACCGTATAAAAGAAAGTTGTGTATAAAATAAAATATGCCTCAACGAAAGGAGATTGAGACGAAGCCCCATACCTCGTATCCGACTTGACCCGACCGTTCTTTAATCTCCTGAATAATAAACTTGAGTTAATCTATACTTGCTTATGAATATTTTTCAAGTTAATTATTCCTTTTATACCATGTTATGAACATCATGTAATCAATTAAGTTAATAATGTTCATTTTGTCGGTATTTGGTTCTTAAGTCAAAAATATACTTCTTATACTTACATGTTGTTAATTTGGTCAAAGGTTCATTATATCCAGAATGGTATTCATGGTGTAGATATCATATATGTCATATATATCCAGTACATACATTCATTTATAATATTACATCACATTTAGAGGTAAGAAATGAAATGCACCGTTCATGGAGACGGTAAGCCGTACGTACGCATGAACGCTACTTCCATTTCTATTTCATATTTTCTGGAATGGAATCATAATGATATAAGAGTATATTATAATTCCAGTATAATAACATATATAATATCATTAACTTTATCCTTTACACAACCCACATATGGTTTTAACGAATCAAATCACTTTTAGGGGGCGGTAGTCCGCACTTCCTAAAATGAAGATATCGTGTTTTACCAATAATGGAAACCATAAAGGTATTCCCAAAATGAAAAAAACAGAAGCTTAAGGAAAACATAAACATATTATATATCATATATAAAAATAGTGACATCATAATGGCCACCTTTGAAGGTGTTAAATGAGTGCTGAACAATCATCGTTTCGGGAGGCAGAATTTCTCCATCCACGGAAACCTTATGTTCTTTAACCATTTGATGTAGTTGTGTGAGAGTGTAGCTCAAATAAATCTTTTAAAAACATCCTAGTATATTGAAGATACTGGTGTTGTTACAAAATAAGTAAAAAAAAGAGTTTAGGGGGTTGGAGAAGCAAAATAAAACAAATGAACATGAGAGAATGAATTACCTTTAAAAGTGTAACTCCTTTTGAGTTGAGCCTAAAGGCTTCCTTTGAAAGGATTCTGCCCAAAGGGAATCCTCTAGGATGAGTAGAGGGATGTGGAGAGAGAAAATGGGCAGTGGTTGGCCGAGCCAAAGGCTTGAAGAGTGTGTGAAATGAGGTAGAGGTGGGGGCCTTTTATAAGGGGAGAGGAGGGGCACTTTTGGAAAGTAAAGAAACATTACTTTATTTGAAAATGTGTTTCGGTTTTAAAAGGTCCCACATTGATAGAATTCGTGGATAAGGGGATAAGGGTTCGAAATCCACTCATCCAATTGGTTTTGGCCATGTGTAGTTCATAGATTTTATATTATCTTTCCATTTTATTTAAATCGTCAGATAATGATGTCATCGCTGCATCATTATTATGTCATAAATAATTTAATTTATTTAATGTCTAAAAATTATAAAACAAATACTATGATGTATTAAATCTTTTTATCTTTCCAATGACTATTTATAATCAAAATTTGGACTTGTATAACCCCACTTAAAAATTGTTTTCGCAAAACATATTATGTTTGTGTCATTTTCACTTTAACATTAAATAAAAAGTAATTTATGTCATTTCCCAACAAAAGTGGATCCATGGGGTCCCCAAGTTGACCCATGGCTTGTCTTGGTCGTCCATGACACAACCAATAAGGTTGGGACATGTGTCTAGGTCATTTTATATTATTAAAGCATTATTTATACCTTAAACTACCCTAATTACCACTAATCGCGATTAAGAACTTAATAAGTTACTATTCACCAAAAAATTATTTTAATCTCATTGAACCACATTTTACTTCTTAATGACAACCATGTATGTCGGATTTTCAAAATTCAATACACATTAGTGGTAAACTTTCATTTAACTGAAAAAATCAGTTTGCTTGATTACCACTTAGTGGTTTCACTATTCATCAAAAATTGAAGTTTTTCAGAAAATTACCAAAAATTCACCCTAAGCTATATTTGATATTCCGAATTCAAAAATGAAGACTATTTTACAAAATTAAAATCATATAAGTCACATTAATTAATTTAATAATTAATTCCCGCTGCCAGAGCAAATAGCGTGTTTTTACAAAACAATAAGTATCAAAAGATTGACACCAGTTTAAGTCTAATTTCAAAGTGAAATTGATTCCAATGACCACCATTGAATAAATTGGTAAAAATATATTCTAATTTCACTTCAAAACCAATTAAAAACATAATCTAATCATATAAATAAATTAGATTAAAAAGCAGTTTTGATGTAAAATGCAGTATTTTTCACTATTCATTAAAAAATGAACATTGTCAGAAAAATACCAAAAATTCACACAAGGTAAATTTTGATGTCCCAATCATACAGGATAAGTTTATTTTGACAAATATAGTTTATAAAATTGTCAAAATATAGATTCAAAAATGGTTTGCCATCAAAAGGCAGTAAAACAATCTTTTAAGAATATTAGTGTATTTCATGCATAAGATTGTATTTATTTTCATTTTAAGCCTCTATAACACTATCTTAATCATTAATAGACATAGATAAAAATATCTATTATTAATTACTTACTTGGGATGTTACATATATAACCTCATATTAAAAATGATATAGTTATTATAATTGAAATATGATATTTTTAACTCTTCTTTAAAAAAATATAATAAATGTCCTAATCTAACACAAGTGGCTTAAAAATGATCATATTTTCAAAATAAGGTTTATTTTTGTCAAAAACCACTTATACAATTAAATAATGATAAGTGTTAGGGTAATATTATATTATTATAATATTATTTTTTTCCTTTAATTGCCATATTTACCTTTAACCGTGGTAAATAAAATCCAAAATTTATTATTCACCAAAAAATATTTTGATCCTATTAGACCAAATTTTTCATACTGATTACAACCATATATGTCCATTTTTTGGAAATTTAATTCATAGAAGCGGTGAAATTACGTTTATTTCAAATCTACAGATGTGGTTAGAAGGTGGGTAAGAGAGACATTCAAAAGTTCAATAAAATTTTTATATCTAATTCAATTATAAAAATGATTCCAATGACCCAAATTGGACTAATATATGTATGATGTATCTATTGTTACTTTAAATTAAATTTAAAATGAAATAATTATTTAATTGAAAAATTTAGTTTTTTAACAATAATGTAGTATTTTTCACTATTTATTTAAAATTGACTCTTTTCAAAAAAATACAAAAACATCACCCTAAGAAAATTTAAATTTTATGAATTCAAAAATGAAGTCTATTTTGAAAAATAAAATTTATAAATTTCATAATTTGGTTAATACTATTCATACCCATTTTTTAAGCAACTTGTGTGATAGGTCATGGTGCGCTCGAACTCGGTGGTGCATTCATCACAAGCTATTTAATTATTTAAAAATTAGTGTATTGTGTAAGCTTGGGGTGTTACAGAACCTTTTATAGTATTATATTCAAAGGAAAGTCAATTTTTTCACACTATGGTTTTTAACAAGTAAAATATTTTTAATATGGGATTATATAAGGGATATGTTCGAATATAATGTCTTGGGAAATATAAGAAATTTTTATACATCATTGTAATTTATTTATAATTTTTAGAAAATAAATAATTAAATTAAATGGTGACACAATAATGATGAAGTAATTGTTTAATTATTGATAGAATCAAATAAATGATATTAAAAATATTTAAATAAATATAATTTTATATAATTGATTCCATCCATGAATTTTATGGATTAATTTGACATGGTAGGGATGATTTAATAGAGTTAGTTCAAAGATATCAAGTTATTATGATATTTTTAAAAATTCAAATAATGAATAGTGTCAAAATTGACATTAATGATATTCTAAAATAAATAATATTTTATTAAATGATATAAAATTCATAAAAATATAAAATTAGGACAAAGGATTTTTATAAGTCTAAAATTTCATTAATGACTCATTTTTTGTTTTTTTCATTTTATAGTAACTATATTAACCCTAAAAATGTGAATTGCATGATATCACGGTAAGAGTTAAAAGGGGTTAAAATGAAAAGATAAGGATTACAAAATAGTCCAAACTTATCTAATTTTCATTGGATGAACGGTATTCAACTCAAAATAATAATATCATTGAAATAATTCAGTTTGGATGCATTTTTTATGAGAAAATTAATTTATATTAATTTTATATTTTGAAGAATTCCAAGAATTCCCCTCTCCACTCCTATAAAATGGAACCCATTCTTCTATTTGCATCACACCTAAAACCCTTTTTGGTTTCGACAAGCTATACCCAAATCACTTACTATAATACCTCACCATATTCTATATTCTGTAGTTTATGCATAAAAACTTCCATAGAGGGGTTAAGGTTTTAATCAAAGGATATTGTCTGAATGAAAGGAATATAAAGATTATACATGATGATTCGAACTCAAGGTGAGAGATTTTATCTCAATATCCTTTCATAAAGGAATTTATTGATGTTATGAACCTTTATTATCATATAAGTTGTATATATAACCATTTTGAAATGTTATATCATTAATTACTATATTCTCATGATATTTACAGTTTTATTTAAGGTTATTCTTTAATGATTTTTATTCAACTATTTCTCAATTGGTAAGGGACTCTTTAAATAAAACATATTTTTAAATATTTTAATGATTTATTATTATCTTTATCATTCATTTACATGTTTTTAAAATGGTTTTATAGATTTATTTATATAGACATGAATTTTTTAAAGTGTAAATTTTTTAATTTCTTTAAAAAGTTTCAAAGTGGTAAGGGACACTTTGATTCAAAAATATCTTTTATAAATGATTTGAATTAATTTTTTAAAATTGATTGGTTATTTCAATAACATAAAATGTTTTTTCATGAGTTTAAATAAAATTTTAAGAGTTATATGTTGAAAATCACATGATTTTATGTGTTCGTGGTTCTTGTAAATTTGATGGGTGGTTACGTGATAAACCAAATATGGGTGCTTCTATGATAAACTAATGATGGATGGTTATTTTATAACCTCTAATTCATTGGGTATGGAAGTTGGTCATATGGTTATTATATTTATAAGATTTACATATATGGAAGTTGGTTGTATGGCTATTCCATTTGTAAGAGTGACATGTATGGAAGTCGACTGTATGGTCATTCCATTTTAGTATAATTATGCCACAAGTTACCTAATTATATATTATATGTTTTCTTATGATTTTTCATTAAAACTGTTGACTTTAAAAAGTTAATATAAAGATAATTTTAAAATGATGATCTCTCTTTTATGGTAAAAGGGTAGGTTTTATTTTAGGGAAATGTGTTATGGGTTTTCACTGGACTAATGGTTTTATTTATTTATTTCCCTTAATGATTTTTTTGTGATCATCCCATGTTTTAAAATTTTATTTAAAGGTCTCAAGATTGTTGATGTAAAATAATATGTCCTGATGAAATAATCGAAGATGTGTCTCAAAAATAAATAATGTTTTTAATGTGTTTCCTTTGGTGGAAAAATGGATACTTAGTATAAGTGTACACATGTAATCTATGGGTCTACTTTGTAAAAATATTTCTTAATTATATAAAAATATAAACTAAAAAGATCCTTGAATGTAAATTCTACTTCAAAACCACTATAATAAGTTTTTTTTAAGGTCGGTTCCTTATAGTTGGTATTAGAGGAAAGGTTTAGAAAAAATTGGATATTAGGATGTTTTTTAAGAGTTAGTTATATCATCATGGGTTTATAATTTTAAGGTTGACCATAAGTCCAATTTCATAGAAAACCATTTTTGAGGCTTTAAGTTATAAAATTTTAATGTGGCTAACGGCATTTTTGGAGACATTTATTTTTTAGATAATTAAGGGTTATTACTTTTGGGAAAGAAAAATGAAAATTATGAGATAAAAATTATGGTTAGGATATGTTATCGTTGTATTTTATGACTTTATCATATTTGGGAAATGTTAAAAGAATTATATAGTTTTATAAAATGGAAAAATTACAGTATGGGTGACAACCTATCATGTCTGGAAAGGCCACGGGAATCGAACCCACAAACGAAGGCTGACAAGGGCACATCACCTACCACTGGCCTACATGAAGCCCTATTTAGTATGAATTTTTCTTTTTAGTTAAATTATTTTATTGAATTATAATAAATTGATTTTGGGAACATATGTTTTATAAAACATATAACCCTGGGCCTGGAAAATGATTTGGTGATTAAGTGATTAATTTTATTTGAGAAGACATTCACTATTATGGGAACCATATAAGATTAAGATAAAAAGAATACTATGGGATATTATTTTATAATTAAAAGATGAATTATATTAAATAATAATCTATGGTTTTGTTATGGACTTATGGTTAATTGGGTTATTTATGGAAATAATTATCATATCTTAGAGATTATGTGATTTAGGAAAGTACATTTTTTTATGAGACATTAAGAGTGATAGAATTTATTTGGAGATAAATGTTAGAATTTATCTTGGATAACCATGTAATCAAATAATTCATAATTTTGGGTTTCAATATTATTTTGGATTATTTTGAGTAATTTTAAAAACAACTATTTATTGAATGGTCTACGATGGTCTTTGGGTTTTACTTTTGAATTTTAGATATTGAAGTGGTTTTTCATCATATAAGGTTTATTATTTTTGGGAAAATTATATTATATTATACTAACCATTTTGGTTTTGGATAATGTTTAAATACATGATAAATATGTAGTTAATATTTTATGGATTATGTGATTCTATATAAGTTGATTCTAGTGCTTCAGGCATGAAAAATCATATTATATTCTCATTGTATTGAAAAAAATGTGAGTTTGTGGTGTAATTTTATTAAGGTATGAAACTATAATTCTATATTAAATATATTTATTTATGTTATTATTCTAGTAAGTAAATGAATTCCTTAACTCCATGATAAGATTACTAAAATAAAAATGTTATCCGTTTATTTTTATCAATGGCTTTTTGACCCATCACATATTTATTGTTTTTTGATGGTTAGCTTCCCCATTATCAGGTACTATATCACTCTCTATTAGTCTATGATGGTTATTTTCTCTTCCATGTAAAGTAATTACTTCATGGAACCCCAGTATTTATAATCTCAGGTGACCTTTGTACTTCCCTTTCTTCTTTAAAAGCAGAATTTTTATTAATCTTTTTTTTTCAATGCAGGATTTCAATAATGGTATTTTGAACAGTCAAACCCCAAGTTTTTGATCCTAGGATCAAATTTTGAGTATGAAATTTATTAAAGGAGGGGAATGTAACATCCCATGTTTTTAAAATGAAACACCATGTATGATAGCGTATGTGATATAACACATCGAGCTTAAATAAACAGTTAAATATTATTATTTATATGTTACCATCAAATTAGATGTTAGAATGGAAGGAATTAATAGTATTAACTGAATTATAAAAAATTTATTTACACATGTATTATTAATTATTTTGTGACCAATTAATTATAAATTAATGTAAAACCTTTTTGAAATAAAAGGAAATGTTATTCTAAAGAACTATTTAAATGTGAAAAAGTGTGGTTTATGCCAATAAATAAATAAAAATATTTTTGGATTATATTAATGAAATATATATGTAATATATTCAACTGGTGTGGATATAGATATCAAGGACTCCCTCGGACTGCATTACTATAGGCCCCCTTGATTAGTGCTTTCTTTTTTGTCCTTTTTGTCTTTTTTGCCTTTGTTTTTGATTTCCATGAGATAATAAAAATCATATTTGATAAAAAAAAGACATGATATAAGAAAAAATCCAATTTTAAATATAAAAGAAGTATTTTCCCAAAAATATAGTTTTGTTTCCTTTTGATGAAATTCTGGTTTTAAATATATTTTTTTAATTTTATAAATAATATTTAACAAAAGAAAATTCTTTATTATAATTATAGTAAAAAAAATTAATTTTGGATAAATTTTTTGTTATTTTTCTGAGAATTTTTATATTTTGATGAATAGTGAATAATACAAAATATTGTTTCAAAAATTATTTTTATCTAATTTATTAATATAGATAAATTATGTTTTTAATTAGTTATAAATTATACTTAAAAAATTATCATTTAATCCAATGTAGTCCATTTTAATCAATTTATCATTGAAATTGGTCATAAAATCATTGTGAATTTTTTAACATTTTTACATTAAAAAAATCATTTTCTCATTCCGTCAATGGGATTAATTATTAATTAATTTATGCCAATTTAATGTTTTTAATTTTGAAAAATGGATAAAAAAAATATGGAATCAGATGTTCCAAATTATGTAAATAGGTCTTTTTTATTATTGGACATTATGTATAGTAACTTTAGTAATATTTTTTGTTACCACGGTTAAGGGTAAATCAGGTAATTAAAGATAAAATAATATTATAACTACTATAAGATTACACTAAAACATGTTCTAATTTCATTGGAAGAGTGTGGGGGGGATAAATCTTCCTGGGGATGATTTTATGTCTACATGGAGCCACATGGAGGAATTTAACCCTTTTATAGTATTATATTCAAAGGAAAGTCAATTTTCTAATACTCTTGTTTTTAACAAGTAAAATATTTTTAATATGGTATTATATAAGTGATATGTTGTAAGGGCCCGGATCCATGTGGATCGACCCTTTTCATTATTTCAAAGGTCGAAATGCTCAGAAGAGGCTCAGAGGAAGTCCGGAGGGACTTAGAAGCAAGTGCTGGAAGTAGAGAGCATTCACATCGTGAAAAAAGGTTACACCATGAGATTATTAGTTTCATGAAATTTAATATTTTAGAGTTTAAAAAATAAATAAATCGATGAGGTGACGTATTTTTTAGCAGAAATTGACCTCAATTCATTGCACAATGTGAAAGGGGAGTACACGTTGTGTAATCCCCTGACATTGTATGTTTTAAACACATTTTTATCCGCTAGGGTTTGTCAAACCCTATGGCTATAGAAGATCTCCCTCAACTCCATGTGACCCGGTGACCCCCTATACAAAATTTTTTGGATTCCATCATCAAGGATTAATTCCTTTCTTCCCTCCATCAATCTGTAGTGATATGTCTTCGATCTAAGGTGAGTTCTTCTTATCTTCTATTAGTTTCTCCCAGTTTGATATCTTTTCCTTCTGATCTTCTTATCAAAATATATAGGATGAACTAAATTGTTTCTAATGGGGTTTCTCTAAATTGTTGGTTTGTGTGGTTGTTCCATTAAATCCTCGGATGGTTGCAGATCTTACGGGATAGGTGATTAGAGATACATTATGTGGTCTGTTCTCATGTGAATAACATCGAAGACATTTTGAGTTAATGGATTCATTGCTTCTCTATTTTATTTACATGTAATCATAGAACTATCATGATTTATCCCCTTGGATCTTAATGAAATTTACCTAAGTAAATTTTTGGATCAAATTAAAGAATTGGTATCGATCGCATAGCGATGTTGTTACTTTATATCATGATAACAGTTTGCCTCTTGATTTTATAGATAGTGTGATATATATTCCTTGATTGATTTAGCATGTTTTTCTTGATAGAAATTGGTAAAGAATGTAACATAGGAATTACTTGTTAATTAATTGGATAAATTATTAAAGAATCGTGTTTAATGAATCTAGTTGTTATTGCAATTTGGTGATAAAAAAATTGATGAAGATATACATGTTTAATTGAATTGGTTAATGAACCTGAAGCATATTGATAATTGTTGATAAAATAATTAAATACATGTTAAATTAATTTTTTAATTCATTTTTGAAATCTTGTGATAGCATGTTTCTTAGGTTTCCCATAGTTGGAACCTATGAATAATGAATCGGTTATTTCAACATGGAATATAGAACCAATTGTGTGATAAAATATAATGCCCTTATAGGGTCCTAGTTGGCCGTTTTCTTATAAAGGTCTAGTTCCTTGTGCTTTGTAGCCATTAGAGATTGTTGTGTGTGAAGACTAAATGCCTTGTTTTAGGGCCAAGTGCCTAGTTTTTTGTTTGTTTCCTATTGTTTGTGATATGGTTGAGCCTGGAGGTCTATTGTGGTTGTGGGGCCCGGGAGGCCCAGATGTGATGTTAGCCTAGGATGGCTGATCTTGTAGGTATTTTGTGGTATGTGGGGAAGGGAGTCCCGGTTTTTGTTGTATAAATTGATTCCTAGAGTGGTGAGATGAATCGGTTTATGTATGTGGGTGTCAGAGAGGACACTATAGATGATGGAACAGGTTGAAGCTGGGCTTACCCATTGTTATGAAAGTTAGATGCTTGTTGAATTTTTTGTTTGTTTATCTACTTTAATTTCCCCACTGCTTGTGGTAGATGGTTTTGGTTACTCTTCTTCCAAGAGAGGCGAAGATGTGTGGGGTATTCCACATGGTTTTTTTGTTTAGATTCTCATGGTTAGATAAGTCTATTCTCTTGCTGTAGGTTGAAAATAATCGACTGGTGGTTCTCCTACTCACTGTATTGAGCCTCTTGTGTTTGGTAGCTTATAATGTTTTTCTATAACACTAGTAAATATGTAAAGTGATAATGTATTTAATAAATGAATAAATGTTTAACCCATGGTGTCAGAGCTTGCTGGGATGTAATGCTGAGGTTATAATTCTGAGAAGATGTGGGCATGGTTTCTTATGCCTGGAGGTCATGGAACTTTGTTGTGATGCTAATGAAATTTAATTTGGAAATTGTTAATGGTTAAATAATTAATTAACATAAATTGAAACTGATAAAAGGGGATAAAGTAACATAATGTAGCTCTTTAAATGGTTGTGTGCTTATAGGATATTTGGTCTTAGTAGTGGCAGTTGGGAGTCTGAGAGACATTAGATGCATTTGATTCTAAGACTAGGTTATGCCCATAGTGTGGTTTTGAACTATATTGTATCATTTAATTTTGTGTTTCTATATGCTACTTTATCCTATAGGTTATGGAAACTAACACCTTGGGGATTTTGAGCCTTAGGGGTGTTTTACCCAACATCCATGTGGTAGGATGGATGGTTGACTACCCCCTTTTCCCCCACTAGCTTCTATTGGTAGTTACTTGTGATGGTATGCATGACAGTAAGTTTTACCCATATATGTTTTTATAGGTCTACAATGGCTTGTGGTTATTTCACACACATATATTCTGAATATAGTTTCCTAAGGGATATTATAGGTAAAATGTGTATAGGTTGTGATGGCCTGAGGATCTGTACTCAGTGTATGGGTTGTAATGGCTTGAGTTATAATACCTAATGTATGATACGTGTTATGCAGGCTATGGTGGATCTCAGAAACTGCCTGGTTACTTTTGGATATGTGGATATGGTGGTGTGTGTTGCACGAGGTGCATGTTGTGGTGCTTTGCCCAGGTGTCTATGGGATAGCTTTTTTGGAGAGAGATGCTTAGAACGTGAAACATTGGGGAAAAGAAGAAAACTAGTGGGGAAGTGATTGTGGGGTACCCTTGATATTATTTATTATATTATATGCTCTTGTATGAGATACCTAGTGATAGTATCCATGGTGAGGTTAGGATTATAGTATACTTGTTTAGCTGATGAGTTAGTTTAAGTTGTTGTTCACTATGATTTGGCATGCTTTATTTACTTTTGAAGAGATTATCTGGGGAGGATCATTCTAATTATACTGTTATACTCACCCTATGTCTATATAAACTATTTTCAGGTCATTTGGAGTAGGTTAGTGATCAATCTGGTTACTACTAGCTTGAGGTTTTGTTGGAGTTATTTGGGCTTCATGGTCATCATCTTTACTTTTCTTTTGGTACTTGTAGTTTTCCATTAATTTGTTGTAGTTATTTCATGGAATTACATATCTTTACTTTGAAATTTCTTTTATATTGTAGTCTGAGTAGTATTTTATTTGGTGTCTATATTTTCTCTCTCTTTTTCATGTGTTTCTCTTAGAGGGTAATTCCTCCCATCAGTATGTTTATTATACCCTCGGTGCTAGTCACCAACCCGGGGCCTTCTGGAGGTAGGAATCAAGTGTCAATATCTATCTTCTCCTATTTTCATCCTAGGAGGGGTTTACTTTAAGGGGAGGGGTCAAGAAAGAGTGTTATCAGAGGCTAGTTGATGGATATAATGAAGTTTGGAGTTAGGTGTAGGTGAGGTTACATGGGTTAGTAGGGAAACAGTGTCAGCTAAGTTTAGGAAGCACTGTAAACATGACAGATCGGCTGAGACATGGGGATTTAGGGCCCCCTGTGATCTGATTCATAGACCTTTAAGGTTACAGTGGCTACTAAATGAGGTGATACTAATTTTAGGGTAGAGACCTAGGAAAGGATCATGCATCATTATTCTTTTTTCTTGGGTTTTAATGGGAAGACCTTGGGATAGGTTAACCTAAAATTAATAAAAGAAAATAATTATTTAATGTTAATGTATTCCATATTCCAGGTTTAGGAGCACTAATTTTCTGTTATTTTTCATATATGGATCTGAGTCGGCATCCTTCTCAGGTTCACGTAGAAGATGTTCAGCAGGTTGCACCAACAGATCACCGCAGAGTAGAGGTCGATGATGAAGACACTTGGAGGAGGGCACTCAGAGAGTTTTATCACTAGATCATAAAGATGTATAAAGGATACATTTCATATTTAGTCACAACCTAATGGTTAGAGGAAGTTTAGATAGACTTCAGTTTGATCTGTGCTCAGAAAGAGAACTAGGTATCGTTGCATGTGATGATGTTATGTGTGGAAGTAAGGAAGTGGTGGTTATTGTTCCTTAGGTAGTGGTCAGCTTCATTCTTTAGCATTTTCATCACCTGGCCTTATCTATGATTCGTGACTTGAGGTAGAGAGACTTCCAGTTCCCTTGGCATTGACTACACCAGTTGGAGTTTGAACTGTCTTATTTGAAGTATGTAGAGACTGTGATCTATTTACGGGGAATCACCACTCTTGGAAAGATTTCTATATTTATATATACAACCATATGACATCATCCTCAGCATGGATTGGTTTTATTTGGTGTAGGCTATCATGGATTTCTTCAGAAGGAAGGTTGTATTCTTCGATGATGATGGAGAGTCAGTAGTGTTTGTTAGTGAACAAAACCCTTGGATGGTAGGAATGTTCCTTGTCATCCTTTATGTATGAGTTGATGTTGAGTTCTTAGAAGGATTAGCAGTTGGTGTTTCCTAGGGTTGTAGAAGAACACCCTGATGTCTTTCCAGAGGTGGTTGTAGTATAACCCCCTCAATGAGAGATCATGTTCGAGATTGAACTACATACAGGTATGTCTCCTATATCGATGTATCCATATTGGATGGAACTTTCTGATTTTTGAGAGCTACATATAGAGCTCGATGGTTTGATGCGGTGTGGTTTTGATCATCCAAGTGTGTCACTGTGGGGTGAACCAGTTTTGTTTGTGAAAAAGGCTGACGGAATATTTTTTTCATTTATGAATTATCATTGTTTGAACCAAGTGAAAGTGAAGAACTATTATCCTCTTCCATAGATTGATTATTTATTCAATCAAATGAAGGGTGAAAGTTGGTTCTCGAAGATTAATTTGTTGTCAGGATATCATCATATACGTGTAAAGGATGAGGATATCTCGAAGACTGCTTTTCGTTTTCATCATGGGAATTATGAGTTTGTTGTAATTTCATTCGATGTGACGAATACTCCTGCCATGTTCATGGGGTTGATGAAGGATTTGTTCTGTGAGTTCCTGGATAAGTTATTTGTGGTTTTCACTAATGATATCATTGTTTACTCTATGTCCTAGGAGGAGCATGCAGAGCATATGCATTCCATTTTGGGAGTTCTCCACTATGATAAGTTGTTTGAAAGTTTCCGAAGTGTGATACTTTGGTTTGAGAAGTCTGTTTCTTGGGTAATTTTGTATCCTAATAGGGAGTAGTTGTGGATCTATCAAAGATAGAATCATTTTTGTCTTGGGAATCCCCCAAGAAAATGGAAGAGGTGTGAAGTTTTCTTGATCTTGCAGGCTATTACAGGAGGTTCATACCCAATTAATCTCGAGTTATGACTCCTATTATCACATTGACCATCAAGGATCAAGTTTTCTTTTGGAATGATCAGTTTCAATTGTCTTTTGAGTATCTAAAGGAGAAGTTATTCAGGGCTCCAGTTCTTTTTCTACTAATAGAATAAGTTCAGTTTGAGGTTTTTTGTGATATTTGGCATCTTGGTTTGGGTTGTGTTATGATGCAGCTAAGATTGGTCATTTCATATGGGTCTTAGAAGTTGAATCCTCATGATAATAATTATGCTACCCATAATCTTAAGTTGGAATTGATGTTATTTTACCTGAAGTTGTCGAGACATTACCTCATCAGTGAGCACTTTGTGGTCTTCACCGATCATAAAATCCTAAGGTAAGTTTTATACCAGTGTGATTTGGACCTAATTTAGCATAGTTGGATAGATTTATTATAAGATTATGACTTTGAGATTTTTTATACAGCTAGAAAGTGGAATTTTGTGTCCAATGTGTTGAGCAGAAAGTCACATGGTGATTTAGTTTGTGAATCTGGTGATTTCTAGAGAGTAATGTAAGAACTTTAAGCATTACATCTAGATATGGGAGAAGTTGGGGAAAGAGGTTGTCTTTTTTATATGATGGTTCAATCCTCTCTGGTTCAGTAGCTGGAGGAATCTTAGGTGTGGGATCTTGAGGTAGAGGCCTAGAAAGACCTATTTTTTTCTAGTGTGGCCTCTGATGGTTGGTCTGAAGATGAACAACATTGATTGTTGTTTCAAAGAAGGATTTCCATCCCTTTATTGATACATGAGATGTTTCTAAAAGAGTACCATTGTTCACCCTTTGTGGTATATCCAAATGTGAAAAAGATGTACCGAGATTTGAGGAGTCAATTTTGGTGTCCTGGGTTGAAGCATGCAATTGCAAAGTTTGTGTCTCGGTGTTTGTCTTGATAGAAGGTGGAGGCTGAGTATTGTGTTCCTGGTGGTTTTTTCCAACTGTTAGATGTTCCTCGGTGGAAGTGGGAGGCCATATAGATGGAAATTCTTACCATATTACCTTGAACTAACTGAGGATATGACGTTATATGGGTGGTAGTGAATTGTTTGATGAAATCGGCCTAGTTTATAGCGATCAAGGTGTTGATCTTAGTAAGAGTTTTGTCGAGGAAGTATCTGGAGGAGGTGGTGAGACTCCACGGGGCCCCGATGATGATAATTTTTTATCAAGACCCTCGTTTTACCTCTAGGGTGTATAGAGGGCTTTTCTAATGATTTTAGTTCTTAGTTATGTCTTATCACTACTTTCATCTAGAGATGGATGGTCAGACAGAGTGGACCATCCAAAATCTTGAAGATGTGTTGCGCTATTAGGTCCTATATTTTAGATTTTTGTTGATGAGGAACTTTCCATTGGTATATTTTCCTTACAACAATATTTTTCACTCCACCATCAGTATGGAACCATTTGAAGCATTGTATGGCCAACCCTTCCATTCTTCATTGTGCTAGACCGGGGTCATAGAGTCAGCAATTATTAGGCCAGAACTGGTACAAAACATGATAGAGATGGTTTAGGTGATTCAAGAGAGGATGAAAGTAGCACATCATCATCATAAATCTTATACTGATCATAGAATGAGATCTTTTGTGTTCGTCTTTGCGGATCATGTGTTCTTAAAGGTTAATCCTCATTACAGGTAGTGAATTTATGGTTGTGGGAGTAAGATTTCTCCCTAGTTTTTTGGGCCTTTTGAGGTGTTTCCTTATGTTTGAGGCATAGAATATTGGGTATAGTTTCCCCTATAGATGATCTAGATACATGATGTTTTCACATGTCGAAGCTCCATAATTATCTTCATGAGGACTCTCATGTAATCTATTGGGGTGATATCGATGTTAAAAATGATGTGACCTTTAAGGAGCAGCTTATAGAGATCTAGGACCACCAGAAGACGGTCTTCTTCAAGTGAGTTATACCCTTGGTCTATTTCTTGTGGTAGCATGGTGGCATGGAGGAGAGTACCTAAGAACATGAGTCGCAGATATGTGCTTAGTACCACCAGCTATTTTTGGTTTAGCTCTTCTCTTGTAACGATGTTTGTTTGGCGGTTGTATACCTTTCTATTCATGATATGGCTTTCTCTGGTTTCTTATTGTGGATTAATCTTTTTTGAGAGGTATGTCCCTCAGGATAGTGTTTATTTTTGTTTGTTTTTTAGTTTCATGTTGTTCCTTTCATGAAGTGGTTGAGCTCCTATGGGGGCGAGATCTTTGAGAGGTATCTCACGAGGTGGTTGTTTGTACGACCCCTATTTATGTTTTCTCTCTGGGTTGGTTTTGGATTCTCGAGGATGAGAATTTTTTGAGGGATATCTGATGTAAGGGCCTGGATCCACATGGATTTCCCCTTTGTGTGTTTCTGAAGTCCAAAGTGCACGGAGGAGGCTCGAAGGAATTCTGGAGCGACTCGGCTGTTATAAGATGGAAGTGAGAAGATTTCACGCTATGAAATAAGGTTACACGACATGAATATGTGTTTAAGACTAGTAATATTTCGGGGTTTGAAAAATAAATAAACAAATGAGGTGACTTTTTTTCAGAGGAAACCGACCTCAAGGCATTACACGACATGAAAGGGGATTACATGTTGTGTAATCCCCCAAAGTTGTATGTTTTAAAAACATTTTCAGCTTCTTGGGTTTGTCAAAACCTATGGTTATAGTAGCTCTCCCTCAACTCCAGAAGACACGGTGACCCACTCTTTAATTTTTTAGGGATTCCTTTTTCAAGGATCAATTCTTAGATTCCCTCCTTCAATCCATAATGATTTTTCTTCAATCTAAGGTGCATTTTTTCTCTATTCTTGAATTTTAACTCTATTTGATCTCTTTTCCTTCTATTATTCTTGTCATGTGATATAAATGACCTCCCATGTTTCTAATAGGGTTTCTCTCACTTTTTGGTTGGTGCGGTTGTGTAACAAAAACCTCAGATGGATAAAGATCTTGTAGGAGAGGTGATCGAAGATCCGTTGAGTGGTTCGTTCTCATGAGAAGAACATCGAAAAACATTTGAGGTAGGGGATTTTTTGCTTCTATATTTTATTTATGTTCAATTATATATCTATCATGATTTATCCCCTTTGATCAAAATGAAATTGACCAAAGTAAATATTTGAATTGGATTAAAGAATTGATATTGAACGCATAGCGATGTTGTTTCTTTATACTGTGATAAAGTTTTGCCTCTTGATTTTATTGATAGTGTGATATCTATTAATTGATTGATTTGTAAAGTTTTTCTTGATATAAATTGTTCAAGAGCGTAAATTTGCAATTAATTCTTAATTAATTGGTTAAATGGTTAAAGAGTGATGTTTAATGAATCTGGTTATTGTTGTTGCAATTTGGTGTTAACCAAATTGATGCATATATTCATGTTTAATTAAATTGGTTAATGAACATAAATCATGTTGATTCTTATTGATAAAATAATAAAAGTAATGTTAAATTAATTTTTTAATTAATTTGTGATATCTTGTGATAGATTTTTTCTTAGGTTTCCTATAGTTAGAACCTATGAATAATGAATCATTTAATTCAATGTGGAATAAATAACTAGTTGCGTGATAAAATATAATTCTTTTATAGGGCCCTATTTTCTCGTTTTCTTCTAAAGGCTTAGTCCCTTGTGTTTTGGAGCCGTGAGATCTCATTGTGCATGAAGGATGAGTGCCTTGTTTTAAGTCCAAGATCCTGGTTTCTTATTTGTTTCCTACTACTTGTGATATGGCTAAGCCTAGAGGGTTTTTGTGGTTGTGGGGGTAGGGAGACCCATAAGTGATGTTAGCCTGGGATAGCTAAGCTGGGAGGGCTATTGTGGTATGTGGGGTAGGTAGGCATGGTTTTTGTGTTAGTAATTGATGACTAGAGTAGAGATATGCATCAGTTTATGCATGTGGGTGTCGGGGGGACACCAGATATGATCTAATGGGTTGATGTTGGGATTACCCATTTATATAAAAGTTGTATAATTATTGAATATGTTATTTTTTATATGATTTTCTTTCCCCACTGCTTGCATCAGATGGTTTTGGTTACTCTCCTTCCAAGATAGGGGAAGATGCATAGGTTGTGCCACGTGATTTCCATGTTTATATTATCCTAGTTGGATGAGTCTATGCTCCTACTATAGGTGGCTAATACTCAATGGGTAGTTCATCTACTCACTGTAATGATCACCTTGTGTTTGGTATCTTAGAATTTATTTCAAAAATACCTAGAAATGTGGAAATTGGTAATGTTTTTAATAAATTAATAAATGTTTAACCCATGGGGTTGGAGCTTGCTAGGATACAATGATGAGGTTATAATTATGAGAAGCCATAGACTCAGTTGCTTATGCCTAGAGGGAAATGAACCTTGTTGCGATGCTGATGAAATGTAATGTGGAAATTGTTAATAGTTAATTAATAGTTAAATAATTAATTAATATAAAGTGAAACTGATAAAAAGGGATAATGTAACTTCATGTATCTCTTTAAAAGGTTGTGTGATTATAGGATATCTGGTCTTAGCAATGATAGTTAGGAGTCTGAGAGACGTTAGTTGTACTTGAGTCTAAGACTAGGTTATGTCTATCGTGTGGTTTTGATCTATATTATATCATGTACTTTTATGTTTCTGTACACTACTCTACCCTATCAGTTAGGGAAACTGACACCTTGGGGATTTTGATCCCTGGGGGGTGTTTTCCCCAATATCCCAATTGGAGGATGGATGGATGGATATCCCCTTTTTCCCCACTCTCTTCTCTTGGCAGTTACTTGTGCTGTTATACATGGCGATTAGTTTTCCCCATATATGTGTGTAGAGGGATATAATGTCTTGTGGTTATTTCACACACATATATTCTAGATATAGATTCCTATGGATACTATTGGTATAATGTGTATAGGCTTTTATGTCTTGAGGATCCTTACTCAATGCATGGGTTGTAATGGATTGAGGTATAATACCCGATGTATGATACACGTTATGTGGGTTATGGTGGATTCTAAAAACTACCTAGTTACTTTTAGATATGCAGATTTGGTGGTTTGTGTTGCATTAGGTTCATGTTGTGGTGCTTCACCCAGGTGTCTTTGGGCTAGCCTTTTTAGAGAGAGATGCACAGGACATGCAACGTTAGGGAAAATTGGAAAACTAGTGGGGTAGTGGTAGTGGGGTACCCTTGATATTAATTATTATATTATATTCTCTTGTATGTGATACTTGGTGAGAGTATCCCTGGTGAATTTTGGAACTTAGTATACTTGTTTAGGTGTCGAGTTAGTTTTTGTTTTTGTTCTCTATGCTTTATCATGCTTTCTTTACATTTTCACAAGAGGCTCTAGGGGGGGGGGTCATATTAAGTATACTATTATACTCACTCTACATCTATGTAAACTATTTTTTAGGTTAGTTGTATAAGGTTAGATATCAGGCTAGTTATTACTAGATTGGGGTTTTGCAGGAGCTATTTGGGCTTCGTGGTTGTTTTCGTCTTTACATTTCTTTCGATACTTGTAGTTTTCCTTTTAGTTGTAGTAGTTCTTGCATGAAATTACATATCTTCACTTTGAAATTTAATTTATAATATAGTTTGAGTAAGATTTTATTGGTTCATGTATTATCTCTATCTACCACATGTGTTTCTCTTAGAAGGTAATGCCTCTCCTCTGCATGTTTATTATACCCTCGGTGCTAGTCGCCAACTCGGGCCCCACAAGAGGCGGGACTCGGGTTTCACTATCTCTCCTCTCCCATTGTCGACCCAGGAGGGGTACACTTTTTGGGGAGAGGTCATAAAATATGTTATACTATATATGGTATTTGGAAAGATAAAATATTTTTATACATCATGGTAATTTATTTATAATTTTTAGGAAATAAATAATTAAATTAAATGGTGACACATTGATGATACAATAATTGTTTAATTAATGGAAGGATCAAATAAATGATAATAAATTTTTTAAAATATATATAATTTGATATAATTGATTCCATCCATGAATTTTCTGGAAGACTTTAACATGTTAGGGATGATTTAATAGAGTTAGTTAGAAGTTATCATGTTTTTATGATATTTTAAAAAATTCAAATATTGAATAGTGTGGAAATTGAGATTAATGATATTTTAAAATAAATAATATTTTATTAAATGATATAAAAATCATAAAAATCTAATATTCATCCAAATTATTTTTATAAGTCTAAAAATGTCATTAATGAATCATGTTTTTTCATTTTCTATTTTATCGTAATTATATTAACCCTCAAATTGTAAGATACATGGTATGACGGTAAGAGTTAAGAGGGGTTAAAAAAGATAAGGATTAAAAAATAGTCAAAACTTATCTAATTTTTATTTTATAGATTTTATTTGACCCTACATTGTCATATATTTTAAATAATTCAGTTTTGATCCATTTTGATAAAAAAAAATTATTTATATTAATTTAGTATTTTGAAGAATTTGAAGAGTTCTCATCCACTCTCCTATAAAAGGGCACCCATTCTCTTTTATTCACACCTCAAAACCTTTTTTATTTGGGAAATATCCACCCAAATCCCTTCCTATAATCCCTAACCACATTCTAGAGGTTATAGTTTAGGCAGAACACTTAGATTTTTTGATATTTTAATCAATAGAGATTGTCCGAAGGAGAGGAATATAAAGATTGTGCATGATGAGTCAGACTCAAGGTAAGGTACTTCATCTCAATATCCCTTAATTAAAGAATATCATGATTTTATTCACCTTTATTATCAGATAATGTGTATATACAACCCTTTTGAAACATTATATCATGAATTAGTATATTCTCATGATATTTACAGTTTTATTTAATGTTATTCTTTAATTATTTTTATTCAAGTGTTTCTCAATTAGTACAAGAATATTTAACTAAAACGTATTTTTAAGTGTTTTAATTATTTATTCTTCTAAATAATTCTCATTCATGTATCTATTTTTCAAAATGGTTTTATGGATTTATTTATATGGAAATTAATGTTTTAAAATGTCAATTTTCAAATTTATTTAAAAATTTTCAAAGTGGTATGGGTCATTTTGATTCAAAAATATTTTTTTAAATGTTTTAAATTGGTTTTTAAAAAATTATTGCTTATTTAAATAACTTAAAATGTTTTCTTATGAGTGTAAATGAAATTTTAAGAGTGAAATGTTGAAAATTTCATGATTTTATATGTTCATGGTATTTGGACATTTGACTGGTGGTTACGTGATAAACCAAGGATGGGTTGTTCTATGATAAACCAAGGATAAGTGGTTACATTAAAACCTAAAATTAATTGGGTATGGAATTCGGTCATATAACTATTCCATTTGTAAGAGTGACACGTATAGAAGTTAGTTTTATAGATAATCAATTTGTAAGAGTGACATGTATAGAAGTTAGTTGTATGGTTATTCTATTTTAGTATAATTATGTCCCAAGATACCTACTTAAATATTATAAGTTTTCTTATGAGTTTTCATGAAAATCATTGATTTTAAAAAGGTGAGATAATGATCTTTTTTAAATAATGATCTATTCTTCAGGGTACAAAGGTATATTTTATTTTAGGTAAATGATTTATGGGTTTTCACTAGACTAATTATTTAATTTCTTCATGTCCCTAAATGATATTTTTGTGATCATACCATGTTTTAAAATGTTTTTCCACATATCTAATGATTTTTAAGGGAAAATAAGTGTTCATGATGAAAGGATTAAAGATGTGTCTCAAAAATAAATCATCTTTTTTAAAGGGTTTCATTTGGTGGAAAAAATGGATACTACTTATAAGTGTCCACATATAATGTATGGGTATACTTTATAAGATTTTGTCCTAATTCTCTAAAACTCTAAACTCAAAAGATCCTTGAATCTGAATTCTAGTTCAAAACCACTTGAATATGTTATTTTTAGGGTCGTGTCCTTACACTAATGTTGTACATTGAGTAAACATTACAATGCTTTTAATAATAAAAAAATTAAATTAATATGTATTTAATATATTTATATATATGTTTGATACTCTCTATATAAGTTATAATTTAATTTATTTTTTAAAATTATTTTTACCACCATATTAATAACCAATAATTTTTATCAATAAGTAAAATTTTGTTATAAATAATTTTTATCAATAATTTTTTTAACTTTATAAAAAATATGTTTTCAAACAGGTTTGATAATATCGTATTTTAATAATGTATAAAAAATAAAATATAATCAAATAATAATTTTCTAAAATTTTAATAATTTTATATCATAAAAACGTATACATTGTTTAAAAAAATTATCATTATCTCTAAAAGTTATTATTCTATATTAAAAATAAGAACATGTATTTCCTAAAACCAATAAAATTTACATGTCATCTAATTAATTTTACATTTGAGTATATTTTCATTAATCCATTACCATATATTTGTAAATATAATTTTTTGGGAAATAAAATATGAAAAAGAAAATAATTATTTAGGAGTTGAATTTTTAATGATGCATAAATTATAATATACCTAATCATTTATAATGTTCTGATAAAAAATTAGTTTTCTGTATATTAAATCCATTGTAATAAGAACTATGATTGATTGAATATGCTGAGGATATCTAGAGCACCTTACCAACTTCATTGCCACCACTCTATCCTCACTACTACCTTATCTTTTTTTATCACCTCTACACCACTCTCAGGTTATTATGTGAGGGTGAAAATTCATCACCCTCATGCACTTTCACCACCCCTCCTCCCAGTGAGAATGATGTGAAAGGAGACATGTATTATCAATATCATTTTGTTGTGATCCTATCTTAGAACAAATCCATCATTAGTATTCTATTTTCACCTTTCTTTTTTCTCATAGGGAAATTTTAATTTAGTGTTTTTTCTCTTTAATTGTTATTTAAATATTTTTACTAACCTTAATAGTAGAAAAAATAGGTTTCATATTAGGGATTTATAAAATGATTTGTTAAAATGAATATTGAAATGGTTTTCTCATCAGTTTTTCAAAAAAATGACCTTAAAAAATTATTTCACAACAGTTTTAATAAAACTAAGGTTGAAAACATAAATTTATATTTTTACAAGGAAGTTTTTTAATTTTTCTATAATACATAGATAATTTTCAAAATCCCGTCTATATTTTATTATACTGTGAGAAAACATTTTATTATAACATTTTTAACTTTTTAATTGCCCTCCCATTCAATTTTGACAACAATTTAATTAATTATTCTGTCAATTATTTCAACATAGTATTTATCATTATAATCTCATTATTTAGTTTTTTTATTATTTGTTTTGTCTATATTTACTTTTTTTTTAAATCATCATCAACGAAAAATTATTTTATTCGAGTTTAGAATATGAAGTTATGACATGAGATTTTCCTACTATAGGATAAATTTCATTCCAAATTACGATTAAAATTTCTCTAGGATTTATTTACTCAAATTGATGTGGCCATCGACTAAAAAACATATGCATTCAAATGAAACTCACACTATAATAGAAATTATGTGGAAGTATTAATTTTATTTTCATTTTTTTATTTTATTTCAATAAATTTGTAGTTAATCAGTTTCTTTTATTCTTACAATTGAGTAATTTTTATTCAAATATTTTATAAAAAAAATTACCCTGTTGATGTCATTTATTATGATAACTTATATCGAATATTTCTTTTGGACTTCGATTTCCATGGTAACCTATGTTCAATTAGATATTGTTTGAACATTTGAAACTGGATAACATAATAATCAACATAGAAATATGTTTTTAATGTTTATTTATATAAACTAACATTAAAAAATTACAACATAATGGGAATTTATATTAGTTAAAACCCAAAGTAAATACTTGAAAAAAATCAATGATAAATTTTTTTTTTCACTAGGGAATCTATGTCTTCCCTCATAATGATGTCCAAACATTTTACATACATATAGGCACTATTATTACCACTTAAAATGGATTAGTTTAATTAAATAAGGTTATATGGTCTGTGTCTTCACATATTTGGATTTTTCAGATTTTAGTTCCATTGGGAATTTGACTAGTATTTTTCATCCTTTCCAAAAAAAATCTCAAATTTTATACTATGTGATGGGAATGGTTTCTTGGGAATATTTATTTTATTGCTTCAATTTTCCATAAGGAAAAGTTAGGTGTTATTTATAATTCATGAGGGTGATTTACCGTCATTTCATCACATCTTGGTGTAGCAATGTATGGTGTACATTTATAGTTCATAGTTAAAAACAAATTCAGATTCTTAGTAACCCTTTACATGATACCCCATGAAACCATGATCTTTTCACCATAGTAAAAATGTATGAAAATGATGATCTAGTGATGTCAATTCTGAGGGGATGATACATTAAATGTCTATACGCCACATATAAAAGTATTTTTTTAATAGAAGGGTGATATATAATACATGTTTGTAATATCAAGTTATATTATATTAATATGAGTGAAATAATTTTTATCATAGAAAATTCATAATTTTACTATGAATAAAAATCTAAAAAAAAAATTAAGAATATTATTTTACTCATAAGGATACTCAAACTTTCTACCTTTATCTTACTATCAATTAATATTATTTTAGTTACTGAAAATGGTGTTTTTTAATAATTTAAAAATATTTTACATAATGAACTATATTTCATTATATATATGAATATAATTCAATATTAAATGTTATAAAATTTCTTTGATAAATTTATGCATATATCGAGGGTGGAATTAATCATAATTCCAATAACTTTAGTATGGTGTGTTTAGAAGTATAACTATTTATGACTTATTTATGATATTGTGATTTCACTCATTCATCAAATTTTAAAGTATTATTAGTATATACATTAGGGAAAATTAATACCATGCAAAAATTTCGTTCTTTCATTATAGTTTCAATAGATTATATTAATCAGTTTTTATTAAATGATTGATGAATTTGTAACCTACGTTAGTAATGAACTATCCATGAAAACATTTTTGGAATCTCCCCTTCTATTGTTTTGCATTATGTTTTTTAGATATTGGATTGTTATATTTATAATTTGAATTTTCTTTGTCACGACCCATCCTCAGAGATCGTGCTGTGACTACCCCAAGCCCGCCTTCCATAGGCCAGGGGTTGGAGACTAGCACCAAAGGTGTAAATCCCTAAGCTGGGAAGGCATTGCCTTTATGAAAGTAAACAAACACAACAGAGTACGCAACATTAGTAAACACGAAGTAAAATACCATATACAAAAAGTAAGTGCTAAAAGGAAAGGGTCCATAAATACAATCCCAACAGAAAGTACAGTACAACTGAAAAACTAGTACAACTGCAGTAAAGTAAAACAGCAACCACTGAGTCGTCCTCCGGAAATCCTACCTGAAGGGTGGGTACAAATGGCCTCCATGGAACCTCAGGTCTAACCGTCCTCTCCGTGAACTTCTTGCCAAGTGGTCCACCTCTGGGTACCGTCCAGCTCCACAAGCCTCCACCTCGATCAGTGTTGTTCATCATCTATATCCAACACAATGTAGTGCGGGCATAGCCCATGCTGGGGTGAGTATATGATACTCAGTAGGGACCCTGAAACCCTCGAAGGTCTCCCAGAATCCATGAAGGATAAACCACTAAAGAAGGATACAAACACGAAGTATCAACCCACCCTACTTAGGTATATGCCCATACATATACCTAAGTTATCAACCATAGTACCGCTCCAACTCTCAAGCACAAGTGTAACCCAGTCCACACTAGAAAGAAGTCGATCACATTGATGATAATGATTGAAAGTCAAGACTCAGCTCACACAGGTATACATCTTTCGTATAGCGATAGAGATGATCAGATGTTGTCACTGATTCATCTAAGTTGTCAGACCCACACAGGATACAAGACCAGCTAAGCTATCGAATCCACACAGGATACAAGACCAGCTACTCTGCCAGACCCACACAGGATACAAGTAGAGAGGTCAATACTGCAGGACCCACACAATACACAAGAATAGTTTTCATCGTCATTGAACCCACGGAGGATTCCAGTGTGGCAGTCGTCCCTGTCGAACCCATGGGGGATCCCAGTACAGTAGTCGACACAGTTGCAGCCAGCTCTAGGGTTCCCGCACACAACACACTCGATTCTGGGAGGTTCCGCTCCTCAAAAAAAGGGGTTTGATACATCAACTGTCACGAAGTACTAAGTTGATGTATCTTGAAGTTTCTTCTCGACAAAAGAAACCCAATGCAACAGACGGCATGTCAATCGGACACCTGATCTGAGAGTTACTGTCTTTTCTGTTCTAGGGGCCCGGTTAGAATTATGCTTGTTCCTAACCCGGCCGTTTTCCAAAGTTGCCCAAAACTCACTTCGATTATCGCGAAATTACCACCTCGTCACAAGGGTACCAGTGCCGTAGACAGTGCATCGATTGGATGCATGGTCGTGAAGTTATTCTCATTTAAGTGAAACTTGCCCGGCTCGTCAAGCCCGGTGGGCTGGAGGGTCATCCCATCCAGGCTCAGCGGGTCCGACCTGGCTAAATGGTCATCCCGGCCCAATAATGCGAGGCCCAGCCCAGTGGGGCACGATCCGGCCAATAGCAGGCGGCCCGGCCCGCACAAGGGCAGGGCCTGGCCAGCTGTTGGCCGCAACTCGGCCAACTGGTCGAGTGACGCGGAGCGAGGGGTGGGGGGCCAACTTCCCGAACCGGTGGTGAGGAGCGGCACCTCCCTTCTGCCTAGCCGGTCGAAGCCGGTCAGCTTCTCCAACGTGAGCGGCCCGCTTGGGCCGGCCGCTGTCCTCCGCACACTGTGCCAGGCGGCATCGCGGCCTCCTCTAACCCAGTCGGCTTACGATCCAACCGGTTCGCCCGCCGAAGCGGCCCACGGCCCTCCGCAGCACGGCCCCATGGGGCGCCACGGTTCCACCAGCCCGGCCGGCTATGGCCGGCTGGTTCTTCTTCGGCAGAGCGGCCCACGGTTACAGGCCACGGTTCTTCCCCTCTTTGTGGGGCGTCCGATGTTGCGATCTTCTAATGGACTGGTGCATGGCCACCATTTCCTCCACTACCTCAGTCGTCGCCACCTCTTCTATCTCCTCCTCCATCATGAATATAAACAAGGATAAACATAGGGTCATCGGGCCGTGTTCATTTGGCCGATGCCCTCCGCGTTAAGCGGTAGCAGGTGGCCAATGATAATACAAGAACAATCAACGAAGAATGGGGTACAATTATTCACTTAAAGAATATACAAAACCCCTACCTCGTAATTGACGTCACACGTTGACAAGCCATAGAAGACGATCGTCGCGGTAGTCGGGCATCGCAGAAGACGGCGTCGCGGAGAACGGTGTCATCCCGTCAACGTGGGAGGAAGAGTCGTTGTCGTGACACGGGAAGAGAATACGAAGACGACGTAGATTCCTTGACGTTGGGGTGTGTCTGTGGAAGAAGCGTCATTGGAAGAATTCCTCTATGTTCTTCGTCGGGGATGTTCTTCATTGAAGAATGGTGTTCTTCATTGAAAAGAATCACCTCTCTTCTAATTCTCCAGAGCCTCCCCAATAGTAAACTTGCCAATGCAAAAGAAGTAAAAGGATCCCAATTTAATATAATTTCCATGCAATTAAAATTAATACAAAAGAGGTTCCAATTAATTAATACAGATATTAATTAGAGGTTGGCACATTCAATGGGTGTGAGGTGGAGAGGCTCTGTGATAATAAATATGGGGAGTCTTCAAAATAAACAGTAGGGAGTATTAATGGGGAGTTAAGGGGAGGTGAAAGGTTTTGGGTTCGTTTGGGCCCCACCACACTAAATCCTCTCATGGGAAGTTATGTGGGGTGTGGGACCCACCCCTAACTTCCTCTTGGAGGAAATAACCGCTCTTAAAATAAAATTTTGTATCACCACACTTTTATTTAATTTAAGATAAATCCCCAAATTATAACTTTCGGCTCGCATAAAACACAACCGCAGTAAAGGTCCCTTTAAGCAAATATCGGCATTGTGAGTTCATCGGTGTCCTCAGATTTCAATTCTGAGCACCAGTTCAAAAGATAGAAAAAGACCTGCACATACGTTTACTGAACGTACCCGAACAAAACTTCAGAAATTGATTCCGGGCACACCGGGCCTCAGAATCAAGCGCTGTCAGAAACCGTAGACTTGTAAAATTCCAAAGTATTTAAAAAAGAAAAAAATTCCTTGAAATTTCTGAGTCTTTATATTAGCCCCACCTCAGGGCTTTACATCCCCGTAAAGCTACAACACATACTAGAGGAACAAATGGGGGTACTGAGCTCGCATCTAAGCCTCCCACTCCCAAGAGCTCTCCTGGAGGTTCCTGTGCTGCCAGCGAATGCGCACCAGAGGAATCAACCATCCACGTAGAACCCACTCCTGTCGATCCTCGATCTCTACCAAGAACTCAATGAAATTTTCCCCATCATAAATGTCCATCTCTCCATGGTCGATGATGTGGGACGGGTCATGCACGTATCTCCTCAGCTGAGATATGTGGAAGACGTCATGCACCCTGTGCAACTGAGGTGGAAGGGCCAGAGGGTATGCCACCTCACCTACCCTACTGAGGACCTGGAAAGGTCCGATGAATCGTGGAGATAACTTTCCACCCCAGCCAAATCTCCATAGACCTCATCGAGATGAGACCCATAGGAAAATGTGGTCGCTATCCTCGAACTCCAGTGGTCTCCGTCTCCTATCTGCATAGGACTTCTGTCTGCTCTATGCAGTCTTCATCTTCTCCTGGATGATCTGCACCTTCTCCATCATAGTCTGCACCATCTCTGGCCCTACAAGTGCTGACTCCCTTGGGTCTGTCCAGCACAGAGGTGATCTGAAATTTCGGTCGTACAGTGCCTCGTAGGGTGCCATCCCAATGGTGGAGTGATAGAAATTGTTGTATGTAAACTCCACCAAGGGTAAGTGATCCTCCCAACTGTGACCAAATTCGAGGACACATGCACAGGGCTTGTACTCGAGAGTTTGAATGGTCCTCTCATTCTGGCCATCTGTCTGAGGATGGAATGCGGTGCTAAGACGTATTTGCATCCCAAATGCCTCCTAAAACCCCTTCCAAAGTCGGGAAGTAAAGTGTGCTTCCCAATCAGAGATGATCGTCGGTGTAACACCATGAATCCATATGATCTCCTGTACGTAGAGGTGTTCCAAGCTCTCTACTGAGCCCTGCTCTCTGATCGGTAGGAAGTGGGCTGACTTGGTGAGTCGGTCGACAATCACCCAGATAGAGTCATGTCCTCTGGATGTACGTGGAAGCCTCGTCACAAAATCCATGGAGATCCCATCCCACTTCCACTCTGGGACCTCTAAGGTTTTTACCAAGCCTACTGGTACCTGGTGCTCCGCCTTCACTTGCAGACAAGTGAGGCATCGTGAAAAAAACTCTGCTACAGCCTTATTCATACCAGGCCACCAATGCTGTCATCTGAGGTCCTGATACATCTTCACCACTCTTGGATGTACCGCTAGAGGGGAAGTGTAGAAATCCCTCAGTACCTCCTCCTTTAGTGCAAATGGTACCATGGTACGTCCCCTGAAGAGGATGACGTGCTCCCCTCCTTCAGAAAATCCATCAGGCGCATGCCCTGTGGATATCTGAGCATGTCGCTTCTCATAGTCAACATCCCAACGTTGTGCCTCTCTGACTCAATGAAGAAGTAGAGGAGTGACTATGAGAGACTTAATAAAGGTTTCTCCATCTATATCCACAAAGTATATCTGCAACGTAGCTAGCTGCTCTGTCGCCTCTCCTAGTAGCTGAATGCCCAATCTCCTGTTGGGAGCATCAGCTACAATGTTCCCCTTCCCAAAAGTATAGAATATCTCAAATTTATATTCCTGGAGGAACTTGAGCCATCACCATTGTCTTAGGTTCAGGTCCTTCTGTGAGAAGATGTACCTGAGACTCTGGTGGTCAGAGTGGATTGTAAAGCTCTTGCCATCAGATAGTGCCACCACATGTTCAAGGTGAAAACCCCTACTACTAACTCCAGGTCATGGGTAGCATAGTTCTGCTCGTGTTGTCTCTACTATCATGAACCATATGCGATCACTACTCGCTCCAGCATCAGGACACACCTGAGTCTGATCCCTGATGCGTCACAGTAAACTATGTACCCAACTCCCTCCTCCGGTAGCCTCAAGATGGGTGCACTGGTCAATCTCTGCCTCAGCTCTTGGAAGCTTTGCTGGCATCTATCTGACCACATGAAGGGTTTCCCCTTCTTCTTCAAATCTGAAATAGGTTCTTCAATTCTCTAGAAGTCTAGAACAAATCTCCGATAGTACCCATCCAGACCCAGGAAACTTCGCACCTCCGTCGCGCTTCTGGGTGACTCCCAAGCAAGCACTGCCTCAATCTTCGCTGGACCCACTGCTACCCCTACCTCCGAGATGACATGTCCCAAGAAGTGAACCTCTTGAATACAGAACTGGCACTTCGAGAGCTTACCATATAGTTGGTGCTCCCATAGTGTGTCGAGTACTACCTGCAAATTGTATGCATTCTCCTCCTCAGTAGTCGAGTAAATCAATATGTCGTCAATGAATACTATGACAAATCAATTGAGTTAAGGTTGGAATATCATGTTCATGAGGCACATGAACACTGCTGGAGAATTGGTTACGCCTAGGGGCATAACCAAGAACTCGTAGTGGCCATACCGACACCTGAAGGACATCTTCTACACATCCTCATCTTGAACTCTGAGCTGGTGATAGCCTGACCTAAGGTCTATCTTCGAGAACCATCGTGCTCCCTTGAGCTGATCTAAGAGGTCGTCAATCCTCAGAAGTGGGTACTTGTTCTTCACAGTCACCTGGTTCAGGCGACGGTAGTCGACACACAGTCTCAAGCTCCCATACGCCTCTTTGGTGAACAAAATCGGAGAAGCCCAGGGTGAAACACTAGGTCGGATAAATCCCATTCCCTACAAGTCCTCTAACTGTACCCGCATCTCACAAAGCTCGGCGGGAGCCATCCGATATGATGGGGTAGATATCGGTGTTGTCCCGTGGTACAGGTCTATATAAAAGTCTACCTCTCTTCGAGGAGGTAGTCCTGAAACGTCATTAGGAAAAACGTCTGCATACTGATCCACCACAACAGGAAAACTCGGACTCTGCCCATCAATCGCTCTGAGGATGAGACTAGCCAAATGATGTGTGATCGGCTGACCTCTCCTCTTCATAAGTCAGCCATGCGCTGAAAAGGCTCCCTTCTCGCAGGTGAATGTGAACCTAGTCCCATCTGTGTGGACACACCGCACTTTCCACCTAATACAGTTGATCTGAGCATGGACTATAGATAACTAGTCCATACCCAAGATGAAGTCATAAGGCCTCAATGCCACTACAAGAAGATCCCAGCCGAAGCTCTCACCTCCTAGAGTAAGCTCACACTACCGGCACCAGTGTATAATCATTGAGTCTGCTCCCGTAGGAGTCTCTAGCTGTAAGGATCGATCCAATGGCTTCATCGGAATCTTCGAGCTCCGAACAAGGGCAGCGACAATAAAATAATTACTCGCACCTGTGTCAATAAGTACTTCAGTAAGGGTGGAGTAGACACAGATAGTACCTCGAATCATCTCAGGTGCGCCATGGTCATAGGACTCAACTTCCTGGAGCTGAGACCACCTCTTTCCGCCAGCTCCCTATGGTCGGGATGGACCTCCTAGTGGTGGTGGTGGTAGAGCCTCAAAACGTCGTCCACCACCCGCTGCTCGGCTGGATATTTTGCCTCGTCCGCCCACTCCCAGAGGACCACCATGGTCAAACCTCTTCCTCTGCCTAGGGGTTCCCTCTAATATCTAATTCTCATCTTCATGGCGGTTTGGGCAGTCATGATCCATGTGGCCCTGCCCGCCACATGCATAGCATTGTCTGCTATTCGTAAGGTTGGCACTTTTTCGTGTGCCCCGCACAACCAAATCTGTATCCTAAGGTCACCCACCTGATGGCCTAGCCCGCTTGGACCCCTGCGACATCTGTCTACTTCCGGCTGCAGAAGACTCCGTTATGTGTCGCCCTGTGGTGGGTCTCACCACTGGTGACTGCTCGGCGAGAAATCTCTCCACTAGAAGGGATCGCTCCAGCACCTCCGCCTACGTCGGGATGCTGAGGGGAATCGTCGAAGCCCTTATCTCATGACTCAGTCCCTCATCGAAGGTCTGGGCCCTAAAGAAAGGGTCTCGTACCATATACATGGAGTAGCGTGAGAGGTCGGTAAACCTCACTGAGTACTGAGCTACTATCATGATGCCCTGCTCCAAATGTAGTAACTCCTGAATCTGCACCACACGAAGGGTGGCTGGAACAAACTTCGAGCGGAAGAGACTATTGAAGTCTATCTAAAGAAGTGATGCCTCATCATGCACCTAGAGTATCAGGCTCCACCATCTATATGCTACCACATGTAGAAGACTCACGGCAAGGATCACCATAAGGTCAGCTGGTGTCCCTACCAATATGAAAACTCTTACGATAGCCTCTAGCCAATATTCAGCTACCTATGGGTCCGTCTCTCCGCAGAACCTGGGTGGCCTCTATCACTGAAACTCATTCAACACACTCAAGTGGCGTGCACTCTCTGCTACTGGAGCTGGTGGTATCGGTGGCCCAGCGGGTAGTGGTACTGTTGGTGCCTCTGCTGTGATGGGGCCTTGCACCGAGGCCTCATCGCTCGGTGGGCTACCATCCCATACGTAACTCGGAACCCTAGCTGGATACCTTCATGGGACCATCCTAAAAAGAAACAGGTGTGACGCGGTCAAACAGTATACCTGGTGAGCTGACACAAAGTAATCACAAAGAAAACTCTTGAAACACACATGCAATCAGTTTTTTCATGCACTGAGTCGGAAATCAGAGGTCAGGGTCCTAGTGTATGGATACGTCAGCCGCCGCACCAACACTAGACTCCCTAGACTGATAACCACACTCAATACTCTTAACACTATTTCTTCATAGAAAAGAATAATTAGAGTCTTGAGTTCTGCGGTAGAACCGACTCCTCTGATACCAATTTTTCATGACCCATCCTCGGGGCTCATGTCGTGACTACCCCAGTCCCACCTTCCATAGGCTAGGGGTTGGCGACTATCAACAAAGGCGTAAATTCCTAATTTGAGAAGGAATTTCCTTTATGAAAGTAAAAAAAAACAACAGATTACGCAACAGTAGTAAACACTAAGTAAAATACCGTATAAAAAAGTAAGTGTTGAAAGTAAAGGGGCCAGAAATACAAGCCCAATAGTAAGTACAGTACAAATGAAAAACTAATACAACTGCAGTAAAGTAAAATAGTAATCGTCGAGTCATCAGGGTGGGTAAAAATGTCCTCCACAGCACTTTAGTTCTGACAGCCCGCTCCGTGAACGTCTCGCCAAGTGGTCCACCTTCGGGTACCGTCCAGCTCCACAAGCCTCCACCTCGATCATTGTTATCCATCGTATGCATCCAACACAAAGTAGTGCAGTCATAACCTGTGCAGGGGTGAGTATACGATACTCAGTAGGGACCCCGAGACCCCTGAAGGTCTCCTAGAATCCACAAAGGATAAAGAACTAAAGAAGGATACAAACACGAAGTATCAACAAACCCTACTTAGTTATATGCCCATACATATACCTAAGTTATCAACCAGAGTACGGCTCCAACTCTCGAGCCCAAGGGCAACCCAGTCCACACCGGAAATAAGTCAATCACATCGATGATAATGATTTAAAGTCAAGACTCAACTCACACAAGTATACATATTTCGTATAGTGATAGAGATGATCAGATGTAGTCACTGATTCATCTAAGCTTTCGGACCCACACAGGATACAAGACCAGCTAAGTTTTTGGACCCACATAGGATATAAGACCAGCTACTCTACCGGACCCACACAGGATACAAATACAGAGGCCAATACTGTCAGACCCACACAGAATACAAGAAAAGTAGTCATCATCGTCGAACCCACAAAGGATTCCAGTATGGTATTCATTATTGTCGAACCCACGGAGTACTCCAGTATAGTAGTTGACGCAGTCGCAGCCAGCTCTAGGGTTCCCGCACACAGCACGCTCAATTCCAGGAGGTTATGATCCTCAAGAAAAGGGTTTCGATACATCAACTATCATGAAGTCCTGAGTTTATGTATCCCAAAGTTCCGTCTCATCAAAAGAAACACAACACAACAGACGGAACGTCAATCGGACGCCCGGTCTAAGAGTTATTGGCTTTTCCGTTCCAGGGGCCTGGTTGGCATTACGCTCATTCCAAACTGGGCCGTTTTCCAATGTTTTCCAAAACTCACTTAGAGTATCTCAAAATGATTTCCTCATCGCAAGGGTCCCAATGCCTCAGACGGTGTGTCGATCGAACTCACAGTCGTGAAGTTATTCGCATTTAAGCGAAACAGGCCCGGCCCGTCAAGCCCGGTGGTCTGGCGGGTCAGCCCGTCCTGGCTCAGTGGGTCCAACCCGACTAAGTGGCTAGCCTGGCCCGATAATGCGTGGCCCATCCTGGTGGGGCACGGTCCGGCCCGTATCAGGTGGCCCGGACCGCGCCCCCGGCCATCTGTTGGTCGTGGCTTGGCCAACTGGCGAGCGACGCAGAGCAGGGGGGGTGACTTACCAAACCGGCAGCACCGAGCGGTGTCGCCCTCCTACCTGGCCAGCCAAAGCTGGCCAGCTTCTCCAGCGCAAGCGGCCCTCTTGGGGGGGGGGGGGCGCTGTCCTCCGCACGCGGTGCCAGGTGGCCCTACGGCCTCCTCCAACCCGACCGGCTAACGAGTCGGCCGATTCGCCCGCCCAAGTGGCACGTGGAGAGCGGGCCTCGGTCCTCCATAGCATGGCGCCATGGGGCGCCGTGGTTCCACCAGCTCGGTCGGCTATGGTCGTTCGGTTCTTCCTTGGCCGAGCGGCCCGTGGTTGCGGTCCGCGGTTCTTCCCCTCTCCGCGTGGCATCCGGTGTCGCGATCTTCTAACATACCGGTACATGCCCGCCATTGCCACCGCCACCTCGGTCGTCACTGCCTCTTCCATCTTCACCTCCATCGAGAATATAAACAAGGATTAACGGAGGGTCGTCGGTCCGTTTCGTTTGGCCCACGCCCTCCGCGTTAGGCAGTAGGAGGTGGCCAATGATAATCCAAGAACAATCAACGAAGAACAGGGTACAATTATTCACTTAAAGAATATTCAAAACCCCTACCTTGTAATTGACATCGCACGTCAACGAGCCATGAAAGATGAGCATCATGATAGTCGGGCATCGCGGAAGACGGCATCGCGGAGAAAGGTCTCGACCAGTCAACGTGGGAGGAAGAGTCGTTGTCATGATGCGAGAAGAGAATCTGAAGACGACGTAGATTCCTTGACGCCGGGGTGCGTTTGAGGAAGAAGCCTCGTTGGAATAAGTCCTTCGCGTTATTCATTGAGGATATTATTCATTGAAGAACAGTTTTCTTCGTCGAAAAGAATCACCTCTCTTCTAATTCTCCAGAGCCTCCCCAATAGTGAACTTGATAAGGCAAAAGAAATAAAAGGCTCCCAATTTAATAGAATTGCCATGCAATTCAAATTAATTTAAAAGAGGTTCCAATTAATTAATACAGATATTAATTAGAGGTTGGAACATTCAATGGGTGGGAGGTGGAGAGGCTCTGCCATAATAAATATGGGGAGTTGTCAAAATAAATAGTAGTGAGTATTAATGGGGAGTTAAGGGGAGGTGAAAGGTTTTGGGTTTGTGTGGGCCCCACCACATTAAATCCTATCATGGATGGTTATGTGGGGTGTGGGACCCACCCCTAACTTCCTCTTGGACGAAATAACCACCTCTTAAAATTAAATTATGCATCACCACAATTTTATTTAATTTAAGATAAATCCCCAAATTATAACTTTCGGCTCGCATAAAACGCAAATGTGGTAAAGGTCCCCTTTAGTGAATATTGACACTGCGAGTTCATCGGTGTCCTTGGATTTCAATTCCGAGTACCGATTCAAAAGATAGAAAAACTTGCAACTATGTTTACTGAACGTACCCAAACAAAACTTTAGAAATTGATTCCGGGCACACCGGGCCTCGGAATCAGGCGTCATCAGAAACTGCAGACTCATAAAATTCCAAAGTATTTAAAAAAAATTCCTTGAAATTTTTTGGTCTTTATATTACCCCCACCTCAGGGCTTTACGTCCCCGTAAAGCTACAATACATACTAGGGGAACAAATAGGGGTACTGAGCTCGCATCTGAGCCTCCCACTCCCAAGATCTCTCTTGGAGGTTCCCGTGCTGCCAGCGAATGTGCACCAGAGGAATCGACCATCCACGTAGGACCTTCTCTTATCGATCCATGATCTCTACTGGGTTCTCCGTTAATGTCTCCTCATCATCAATGTCTAGCTCCCTGTGGTCGATGATGTGGGACAGGTCGTGCACGTATCTCCTCAGCTGAGATACGTGGAAGACATCATGCACCCTGTGCAACTGATGTGGAAGAGACAAATGGTATTCCACCTTGCCTACCCAGCTGAGGACTTGGAAATTTCCGATGAATCATGGAGATAACTTGTCGCCCTGGCCAAATCTCTGTATACCATGTCGAGGTGAGACTCATAGGAAAACGTGGTCTCCATCCTCGAACTCCAGTGGTCTCTGTCTCCTATCAGCATAGGAATTTTGTCTGCTCTGTGCAGTCTTCATCCGCTCCTGGATAATCTGCACCTTCTCCATCATAGTCTGCACCATCTCTGGCCATACAAGTGCTGACTCCCCTGGGTCTGTCCTGCACAGAGGAGGTCTGCAAGGTCGGTCATACAGTGCCTCGTAGGGTTTCATCCTGATGGTGGATTGATATCTGTTGTTGTACGTAAACTCCACCAAGGGTAAGTGATCCTCCCAGCTGCGACAAAAGTCGAGGAAACATGCACGGAGCATGTCCTCGAGAGTCTGAATGGTCCTCTCAGTCTGGTCATCCGTCTGAGGATAGAAGGTGGTGCTCATACATATTTACGTCCCAAATTTTTCCTGAAACCCCTTCCAAAGTCACGAAGTAAAGCGTGCATCCCGATTAGAGACAGTCGTCTATGGCACACCATGAAGTCGTACGATCTATTGTACGTAGAGGCATCCCATGCTCTCTACTGATCCTTGCTCTCTGATAGGTAGGAAGTGGTCCGAGTTGATGAGTCGGTCAACAATCACCCAGATAGAGTCGTGTCCTCTGGATGTACGTGGAAGCCCCGTCATGAGATCCATGGAGATCCCATCACACTTCCACTCTGTGAACTCCAAGGGTTGTACTAAGCCTGCTGGTACCTGGTCCTCCACCTTCACTTACGGACAAGTGAGGAATCATGAAACGAACTTTTCTACAGCCTTCTTCATACCCAGCCACCAGTGCTGTCGTCTGAGGTCCTAATACATCATCGCCACTCCTAGATGTACTGCTAGAGGGGAAGTGTGGAACTCCCTCAGAACCTCCTCCTGTAGTGCAACTGGTACCATGGTACGTCCCCTAAAGAGGATGACGTGCTCCCCTCCTACAAAAAAATCCATCAGGCACCTTCCCTGTGGATATCGGAGCATGTCGCATCTCACAGTCAACGTCACCACGTTGTGCCTCTCTGACTCGCTGAAGAAGTGGAGAAGTGACTGTGATAGACTGAAGAAAGGTTTCTCCATCTATATCCACAAAGGATATCTGCAACGCGGCTAGCTGCTCTGTTGCCTCTCCTAGCAGCTGAATGCCCGATCTCCTATTGAGAGCATTAGCTACAACGTTCCCCTCCCAAAAGTATAGACTATCTCAAATTGATAGTCCTGGAGGAACTCGAGCCATCGCCACTATCTCAGGTTCAGGTCCTTATCTGAGAAGATATACCTGAGACTCTAGTGGTCAGAGTAGACTGTAAAGCACTCGCCCATCAGATAGTGCCACCGCATCTTCAACGTGAAGACCACTGCTGCTTACTCCAGGTCATGGGTAGTGTAGTTTTGCTCATGTTGTCTCTATTTTCAGGAACCATATGTGATCACTGCTCGCTCCTGTATCAGGACACACCTGAGTCCGGTCCCTGATGCGTCGTAGTAAACTATGTACCCAACGCCCTCCTCTGGTAGCCTAAAGATGGGCGCACTGGTCAATCTTTGCCTCAGCTCCTGGAAGCTCTGCTGGCATCTATCTTACCACAAGAAGGGTTATCCCTTCTTCATGAAAGCTGAAAGTGGTGCTTCAATTCTTGAGAATTCTAGCACAAATCTTCGATAGTACCTAGACAGACCCAAGAAACTCCGCACCTCCATCATGCTCCTGGGTGACTCCCAAGCAAGCATTTCCTCGGTCTTCACTGGATCAACTGTTACCCCCGCCTCCAAGATGACGTGTCCCAAGAAGTGAACCTCTCGAATCTAGAATTGTCACTTCGAGAGCTTACCATATAGATAGTGCTCCCAGAGTGTGTCCAGTACTACCTGAAAATGGTAGGCATGCTCCTCCTCAGTTGTCGATTAAATCAGTATGTCGTGGATGAATACTACGACAAATCGATCTAGTTAAGGGTGGAAGATCCTGTTTATGAGACTCATGAACACTACTGGAGCATTGGTTATGCCGAAGGGCATAACCAAGAACTCTTAGTGGCCATACCAACACCTGAAGGTCGTCTTCTGCACATCCTCATCTCAAAATCTGGGCTGGTGATAGCCTGACCTGAGGTCTATCTTCGAGAACCATCGTGCTCCCTTGAGCTAATTGAAGAGGTCATCAATCCTTGGAAGTGGGTACTTGTTCTTCACGGTCACCTGGTTCAGGCGACAGTAGTCAACACATAGTCGCAAGCTCCCATCTACCTTCTTGGCGAACAAAATCAGAGAAGCCTAGGGTGAAACATTGGGTCGGATAAATCTCTTTCCCTACAAGTCCTCCAGTTGTACCCAGAGCTCACGAGGCTTGAAGAGAGCCATTCGATATGCTGGGGTAGATATTGATGTTGTCCCAGGGTACAGGTCTATGTAGAAGTCTACCTCTCTTCAAGGAGGTAGTCATGGAACGTCGTCAGGAAAAACGTCCGCATACTGATCCACCACAATAGGAAAACTCGGACTCTGCGCATCAACCTCTCCGAGGATGAGACTAGCCAACTGATGTGTGATCAGCTACCCTCTCCTCTGCATAAGTCTATCCTGCGCTGCAAAGGCTCCCTTCTCACTGGTGAAGGTGAACCTGGTCCCATCCGTGTGGACACACCGCACTTTGCGCCTAATATATCCGATCTGAGCATGGACTATAGATAACCAGTCCATACCCAAGATGACGTCATAAGGTCTCGATGCCACTACAAGAAGATCCCAGCTGAAGCTCTTGCCTCCTAGAGTAAGCTCACACTGGTGGCACTAGTGCATAATCGTCGAGTTTTCTCCCGTAGGAGTCTCTAGCCGTAAGGATCGAGCCAACAGCTCTGTCAGAATCTCCAAGCTCTGAACAAGAGCAACAGCAATAAAAGAATGACTCGCACCTGTGTCTATAATTACTATAGCAAGGGTAGAGTAGACATAGATAGTACCTCGAATCATCTCAGGTGCGTCGTGATCGTAGGCCTCGACTTCCTAGAGCTGAACCCGCCACTTTCCTCCAGCTCCCTGTGGTCGGGGTGGACCTCATGGTGGTGGTGGTGGTAGAGCCTCAAAACGTCATCCACCACCCGCTGCTTGGCCAGCTCCTCTGCCTCATCTGCCCGCTCCTGGTGGACCACCACGGTGAAACCTCTACCTATGCCTAGGAGGTCCCTCTACTATCTGTTTCTCGTCTGTATGGCGGGTCGGGCAGTCACGAGCCATATGGACATGCCCGCTACATGCATAGCACTGCCTGCTCCTCGTAAGGCTGGCTTTGTTTCGTGTGCCATGCACAACCGAACCTGTATCCTGAGGTCGCCCACCTGATGGCCTCATCCGTTTGGACCCCTATAACATTTGTCTACTACCGGCTGTATAAGACTCCGCTATGTGTCACCCTCTGGTGGGTCTCGCCGCTGGTGACTGCTCAGTGAGAAAGCTCTCCACTAGAAGGGCTCGCTCCAGCACCCCCGCCTGCGTCAGGATGCTGAGGGGGATCATCGAAGCCCTGATCTCGTGCCTTAGTCCCTGCTCAAAGGTCTGGGCCCTGAAGAAAGGGACCCATACCATATCTATGTAGTTGCGTGGGAGGTCAGTAAACCTCATTGAGTACTGATCTACTGTCATGTTTCCCTACTGCAGATGTAGTAACTCCTGAATCCGCACCACATGAAGGGTGGATGGAAGAAACTCCAAGCGGAAGAGACTCTCAAAGTCTGTCCAAAGAATTGATGCCTCGTCATGCACCTAGAGCATCAGGCTCCACCATCTACCTGCTGTTGCATGTAGAATACTCGCGGAAAAGATCACCATAAGGTCGGTCGGTGACCCTACCAATCTGAAAACTCTGACGATAGCCTTCATCCAATATTTGGATGCCTGTGGATCTGTCTCTCCGCGTAACCTGGGTGACCTCTGTCATTGAATCTCGTGCAATGAACTCAAGAAGCGTGCACCATGTGCTGCTAGATCTGGTGGTATTGGTGTCCTAGCAGGTAGTGGTACCGCCAGTGCCTCCATTATGATGGGGTCCTGCACTGAGGCCTCGTCGCTCGGTGGGCTACCATCCCGTACGTAACTCAGAACCCTAGCTGGCTGCCTTCATGGGGACATCCTGAAAATAAGCAGATGTGCCACGGTCAGAAAGTATACCTGGTGAGCTGACACAAAGTAATCACAAAGAAAATTCTTGAAACACACATGAAATCAGTGTTTTCGTGCACCGAGTCCGAAATCAGAGGTTAGGGTCCTAGTGTATGGATATGTCAGCCGCCGCACCAACACTGGACTCCCTGGACTGATAACCACACTCAATACTCATAACACTATTGCTTCACAGAAAAGAATAATCAGAGTTCTGAGTTCTGCGGTAGAACCGACTCCTCTGATACCAATTTTTCCAGACCCATCCTCAGGGCTCGTGCCGTGACTACCCCAATCCCGCCTTCCATAGGCTAGGGGCTGGCGACTAGCACCAAAGGTGTAAATCCCTAAGCTGGGAAGTCATTGCCTTTATAAAAGTAAACAAACACAATAGAGTACGCAACAGTAGTAAACACTAAGTAAAATACTGTATACAAAAAGTAAGTGCTGAAAGGAAAGGGGCTGGAAATACAAGCCCAACAGTAAGTACAGTACAACTGAAAAAATAGTACAACTGCAGTAAAGTAAAACAGCAACTGCCGAGTCGTCCTCTGGAAATCCCACCTGAAGGGTGGGTACAAATGGCCTCCACGGAACCTCAGGTCCAACCGTCCGCTCCGTGAATGTCTCACCAAGTGGTCCACCTCTAGGTACCGTCCAGCTCCACAAGCCTCCACCTCGATCAGTGTTGTCCATCGTCTGCATCCAACACAACATAGTGTGGGCATAGCCCATGTAGGGGTGAGTATACGATACTCATTAGGGACTCCGAGACCCCAGAAGGTCTCCCAGAATCCATGAAGGATAAACCACCAAAGAAGGATACAAACACGAAGTATCAACCAACCCTACTTAGGTATATTCCCATACATATACCTAAGTTATCAAAAATAGTACGGCTCCAACTCTCGAGCTCAAGTGCAACCCAGTTCATACAGGAAAGAAGTCAATCACATCGAAGATAATGATTGAAAGTCAAGACTCACCTCACATAGGTATACATCTTTCGTATAGCAATAGAGATGATCAGATGTAGTCACTGATTCATCTAAGCTGTCGGACCCACACAGGATACAAGATCAGCTAAGCTGTCGGACCCACACATGATACAAGACCAGCTACTCTATCGGACCCACATAGGATACAAGTACAGAGGTCAATACTACCAGACCCACACAGGATACAAGAACAGTAGTCATCGCCGTCGAACCCACGAAGGATTCTAGTATAGTAGTCGTCGATGTCGAACCCACAGAGGATTCTAGTACAACAGTCGATGCAGTCGCAGCCATCTCTAGGGTTCCTACACATAGCACACTCGCTTCTGGGAGGGTTTTCTCCTTGAGAAAAGGGGGTCGATACATCAACTATCATGAAGTCCTGAGTTGATGTATCCCGAAGTTCCGACTCGTTAAAAGAAACCCAACACAACAGACGGCACGTCAATCAGACGCCCGGTTTGAGAGTTTTTGGCTTTTCTATTCCAGGGGACCGGTTGGAATTACACTCGTTCCAAACCCGGTCATTTTCCAAAGTTATCCAAAACGCACTTAGAGTATCGCAAAAGGACTGCCACGTCTCAAGGGTCCTAGTTCCTTAGACGGTGCGTCGATCGGACGCACGGTCGTGAAGTTATTCGCATTTAAGAGAAACGGGCCCGGCCCGTCAAGCCCGGTGGGCTGGTGGGTCGGCCCGTCCTGGCTCAGTGGGTCTGACCCGGGTAAGTGGTCGGCCCGGCCCGATAATGCGCGGTCCAGCCTGGTGGGGCACGGTCTGGCCCGTAGCAGGCGGCCCGGCCCGTCTTGGCTGGCGTGGCCCAGCCAGTTGTTGGCTGCAGCTCGGCCAACTGGCCGAGCGATGCGGAGCGGAGGGGGTCCTTATACTTCCCAAACCGGCGGCACCGCCCTTCTTCCGGGTCGGCCGAAGCCAGTAGGATTCTCCAGTACGGGTGGCCCTCTTGGGCGGGCCGCTGTCCTCCACACGCGGAGTCGCGGCCTCCTCCAACCCGACCGACTGACGAGCCGGCCGGTTCGCCCGCTGAAGCGGCCCACGGAGAGTGGGCCGCGATCCTCCATAGTGAAACACCATGGGGCGTCGCGGTTCCACCAGCCCGGCCGGCTATGGCCGGCCGGTTCTTCTTCGGTCGAGCGGCCCGCGATTGTGGGCGGCGGTTCTTCCCCTCTCCGCGCGGTATCCAGTGTCGCGATCTTCTAACGAACCGGTGCATGGACGTCGTTGTCACCGCCGACTTGGTCTTCACCACCTCTTCAATATCCGCCTCCATCATAAATATAAACAAGGATTAACGGAGGGTCGTCGGGCCGTGTTTGTTTGGCCCATGCCCTCCGCATTAGGCGGTATCAAGTGGCTAATGATAATACAAGAACAGTTAATGAAGAACGGTTTACAATTATTCACTTAAAAAATATATAAAACCCATACCTCATAATTGACGTCACACGTCAACGAGCCGCGGAAGACGAGCATCACGGTAGTCGGGCGTCGCGGACGACGGCGTCGCGGAAAATGGTGTCGTCCCGTCAATGTGAGAGGAAGAGTCATTGTCGTGATGTGGGAAGAGAATCTGAAGACGACATCGATTCCTTGACATCGGGGTGCGTCTATGGAAGAAGCTTCATTGGAATAAGTCCTTCTCCTTCTTCGTCAGGGATGTTCTTCGTTGAAGAACGGTGTTCTTCATCGAAAAGAATCACCTCTCTTCTAATTCTCCAGAGCCTCCCCAAGAGTAAACTTGCCAACGCAAAAGAAATAAAAGGCTCCCAATTTAATATAATTGCCATGAAATTCAAATTAATTCAAAAGAGGTGCAAATTAATTAATGCAGATATTAATTAGAGGTTGGAACATTCAATGGGTGGGAGTTGGAGAGGCTCCAACATAATAAATATGGGGAGTTGTCAAAATAAACAGTAGGGAGTATTAATAGGGAGTTAAGGGGATGTGAAAGTTTTTGGGTTTGTGTGGGCCCCACCACACTAAATCCTCTCATGGGAGGTTATGTGGGGTGTGGGACCCACCCCTAACTTCCTCTTGGAGGAAGTAACTGCCTCTTAAAATAAAATTGTATATCACCACAATTTTATTTAATTTAAGATAAATCCCCAAATTATAACTTTCGGCTCGCATAAAAAGCAACTGCGGTAAAGGTCACCTTAAGCGAATATCGGCGTTGCGAGTTCATTAGTGTCCTAAGATTTCAATTCCGGGCACCGGTTCAAATGATAGAAAAACCTGCATGTACGTTTACTGAATGTACCCAAACAAAACTTCAGAAATTGATTCCGGGCACACCGGGCCTTGGAATCAGGCGTCTTAAGAAACTGTGGACTCGTAAAATTACAAAGTATTTAAAAAAATATTTCCTTGAAATTTATGGGTCTTTAAATTCTTAATATTCTACAATCCACTTATTATAACCCTTTTTTTATCCACATCCATAGGTTTTGTTCACTTTTTTAGCTCTCTTCATGGATTTATTTCTTAAAAATCTTTATTTCTTCCATTTCCATGTTTTAGATTTCTAGTACCCATTTTTTTCATTTTATTATTATTTTAAAGTTATGGGAATTTAAAATATTTTTTCTATATTTATCAATGATCATTGTGTATCTCATGGTATCAACATATAAACAACTTCGCTGATTTTCTAGATTATAGTCTTATTTTGTGATTTTTTAGAATCCATGGATAATTATCATATTTTTTTGTATAGAACCTTATAGGGAGTGTTGTAAAATATAGATATACATTTTATATTGGGATCATAGTTTTCTAATGCAACATCATTTCACATGATTTTGTGGTTTGTGTTCTACCAATTTATTGTAATTTATTCTATCCATTAACAATCACCTTTGACAACTTACTTATCCACATACCATTTTATTTTATTTTTAGCAACACGATTCATTTTATAAGACCATTTACATAAACTATGAACTATTCTAATTGATAAAACCCCAACATTCCTATGTATAATTCCACATTAACGAAACATCTAGGATAATTTTAATCCATTATTGATATTTTATTTTTCTATAAAATTTAATGAGTTGAATTATAAAAATTTCAGAATAATGAAACAAAGATAAGAATAAGTATCAAAAGAATAGGAAATAAAATTGTTAAAAGGATATATAATCAGACAATTTATACCCATGGAATGATTAAATAGTTGAACTATTAAAAAATAAAATATATATAAAGAAATCATTACATTATGTTCTTGTAAAATATTTCATGATATGTTTGGATTCTATTAGAATAATTCAACTATATTTGGAAAACCATTTTCAAGAGTTTAATATTTATAATTCATATTCATAATATAGAATAAAAATGATTACATTTTTAATTTATAACCTATAATTTCATTTATAATATGTGAACTTTAATATAAAACTTCATATAATAATTTTGATTATCAATGATGTTACATTATTATTATTATATTCTACACTGAAATATGGAATCTCTATAAGTGTAGTATAATTCTATGTCTATAAAATCAGTGTATAATATCTATGAAATCTAGAATCTCTATATGTGTAATATTATCTATTTTTTAATATGTGTGTAATATATCATTATTGGTACCACTCATTACAAATCATTAGAAGATTATTGATGTATTTTCTATAAAATATTGTATGTGTAATATATGTATCAAATCATCTCTGTATCATTCATTAAAATTCAATATTTGTAATCTCTATAGTGGATTACAATTCTTTATCAGTTTATCATTAATTAAAATTTATTCATTAAAATTCAATAATTAATTATGATTACTTTATTATCTTTTCATCATTAATTCATTATTTTCAATAGATTACCATTCATTCATCATCCTTAACATATTACTATTCATTCATTATATATATATAATTCATAAGAATTCAAGAATGTAATATCTATATAATCTCTATAAGTGATTATCTATAACATATGTGTGTGTGTGTAATATATCATTATGTGTAATCACTTTAACATATTATCTATGTCATTCTTACTACATATTATAGAAAGAGATTAAATGAGAAAATCATTTAAAGGGTAATATACTCAATTTCCTTTAATGAGTAAATAGAAAAAGGGATACCACATAAATCTTGTAATGCATTAGTATTTTCATATTATGTGAAAGGGTTAGATGTTATATTTTAAAAAAATCAAGTATTAAAAACGTAATAAACAAAAGATATATGTGGATGTGCCTCACAAAAAGTGAGATTTTTCATTTAAAGTCCCATATTATTATAATCTTCTTATCCAACACAATTTTCATGATATGAATATATAAAATTATTTCTTTTAATGATTAATTGGACCACAATTTTGAATTTAGGAGATAACTGAAGATACTTTTCAATATCAACATGACATGTATATTAAATAAATAATCTTCAATAAAGAAAAGATCGAGGTCAAACATATCAAACTATAGTATGAATTAAATTAATAGATAATGAAAAATATGAGATTATAAATGTATTATCATCAGTGGGTACTTATTTCATTGATAGTGGAGGGAATGTAAAATCACTTTAACATGGCTTCATTGTGCATGACTATATTCAAATTTATGAATGAATTATTACTAAAATTTATTTGGAAGTTAACCCTTATAAAAATTTATATTTCCAAACCGTCCCATGGAACGAATTTTACATACATGCATTAATTATTTGGGACCATGATTATGAATTAATTTTATATAATTTTGGAATAAATATTTTTGTAGTTTTCCTTTTAAATGATATTATTATTTTTCTAGTTTCAATATTTTTTATATACTATATAGAAGGTGATTATCTATTACTGAGGCTATTGTGTTTAGTATAGATAGTTGATAAATGCTTTTAGTTTTATTCTAAATATTTTAATTTGATGTGTATAAATATTATCATTGTTGTTTTTTATGGAAACTATAATAATGGTTATATTTTCATGAGAATAAGATAATATTTAATTTCTATAATTTTCCGTAGATTGGTGGTGTCATATGAAATTTCTAAAAATAAATAGGAAGTTTATTCATTTGATATGATCAAGGATTAAATTGATAAGTAAAATTTATAGAAGTTATTTGGTTTTAATTTTATATATGAATTTGTTATTGTGGTTTTCCTATAGGACAACACATCACACCGTAAATGTAATTTTTTTAGCATCCATTCGTTTTCTATTATTGTATAAATTTTTCTATAATTTATTACCACATATATAGAAGAATATAAAATAGAGGTATCCTGATAATTTTTTAATATTTTTTTCAATTTTCATAGTTAGTTTTGGATTTAATTAAGGATTCATTTACTAAATCTAGTGAGATGATCAATGCTCAAACTATCATAATGGAAATATATTTTCAATGCTACATGTTCCTAGTTCTCTCATTTTTATAGATACTCATTTAATTATGTGAGTTTTTGTATACTTTTTTTCCTTATAAAGTGATGGCAGTGGAAGCTAAGTAGAATATTTTATATATTATTAATTGATGACACAATAATGGTTATATATAATATTGGGTATATATAAGTAGTAAATTTCATTTTGATTGATCCTAGTATTATGATATATTGATGTGATGAATTATATGTAATCCTTTAAGGATGGTAATTAACAATTTATTTTGGATCTAATTATTCAAGAGTATAAGGTCATACATATTGGTATATATTATCCTTTTCATATTTCTCTAGATAGTTAATAGTAATATGGTTTTAATTTTCTTGCTAGGTAATCTTGAATGAAGTATTACACATTGAAATATAATATATTTTTCATTTTCTTACAGATTTTTATATAAACTATAATTCTTATTTTTCTCATTTAATGTTCTTGTTTTCATGTTTCTTCATATTGGTATTTAATTTGGTTTTCATGTTCTTTGTTAAGTGATCTTTTATTGGTAATCTACTTTTCATGAGGTAGTGTAATTTTTACATAATTCATTTCTAGATTTTATGTTCTAATAGATTGGTATAGGGAAGTGTAGATTGGGCTATTATATGGCTTCATGTTCGAGTGTAGAGTAATTTAATATTGCTTCTATTTATCATGGACATGTGGTAATTAGTAATGTTCTTATATTAGTATGTAGTATTTTTCATGTTATTTTGGTAAGTAATTAAATTTGGTTAGAATTAATAAATTTAATTAGTTGAGATGATCAGCTGATTCCATCTACTAGTTCATGTGTTTCATGAATAAAAAATTAGAGATGACTATATAACAATCAATGTGATCCTACTATGGATTTTTCCATGATTGTATCTATTACATGGACATGTGGGTGATCTACATGCATATACACCATCACCAATGTCAAATAGGATAGTTACATTTGATGTGTGAAAGAAAAAAATGTAGATGGATTTTGAACATGTTTCATGTAAATTCATTCAGATTTTGAATAAGTTTATAACATGTTTCATGGAGCTTCCATTTTTATTCTGATTTTGAACATGTTTTTAAATTATTTTTTGAAATTTTTTTCATATAAATCCTTAGTTTATTATAGTTTCACATAATCTAATTTTATAATTATTATATAATAAAAATAATATATAATATATATATTTATATTAATAAATATAATATGAAATTTTAGAAAAGAATATTGGAATATCTATACAAAATATTATATATATAAGGTAATTTACAAAAAAAATAAAATTTTATAAATTAGTATTAAAATAATATAAAATAATATTATTAATAATATTATTTATGGAAATATAAATTTAGGTAATAATATTTTGAATAGATAAATATGTCATAAGAATTTGTTGAAAAATATTTTTAAAAAAATACTATATATTGGTTTTATTATAATTGAAACAATATAATTTTATCAATCATAATTACATTTAGAAATACTATTTTTACTAACAATTTTGTGATAGGGACATATCTTCTCATAATACCTTTTACCAATAAAAAATTTACCCATACCAAAGATAGAATCATGTTGGAAAATGTTGATTTTTTTACTGTTACACTGGCCTTTTGTAAGACTATGACCTCTATTACATGGAGAAGGATGTTGGGGAGATATTTTTGTAGTCCATGAATAAGATATATTGATATAAGGATGTGCGTAATAAAGGAGAGGAGTATCTATTTTATATGTGTGGGGACTGAAAATTAGTAATATTTCTAAACATTTAGAAATTATAAATGTCTTACTAAGGCTCTAATGGCTCATGAATTATCTAATTGAAAATCTATGTTGATAATAATCAAAACAACATCATCTAATAATATTTAAGATTAACTTTTTTGTCCTTATCATAATAAATTTAAATTAAATAACTTGATTTACCCTTTACCGTAGAGACATATTTTTACCTTGGTTAATATTAAAAATGGCATAAAATAAAATTAAACTCCTTAAAACAATTAGAGATATTGATTCCAAATATTGAATAAATATTTCATTATACAGTTTTTATTATTTAATGATATTAATTTTATTATTAGTAGAAGAAAATGAAATGAAATTATGTTTTTTAGAAAATTGGTTTTTTAACAATAAAAATGAACTTATACCAAATTCAAATATAGAGGTTATTCATATTAAATTATTTATATTATGTTTAATAAAATTTAACTAATTTTACTTCAAAACCAATTTTAAACCATAATCAGGGTTTTAATTACTTGAACTCATGAAAAGAATTGATAGTTTTTAAAAAATATACGTTTTTAACTATTCACTCAAAAATCATTCTTTCAGGAAAAATCCCCAAAAAATCAACCAACTAAATATATAATATAAGGTTACCAAAATTAATTTCTTTTCTAGCAAATTAAATTTCTAAAATTTAAATATAAAATAATTAAATAAAACCATGTAATATATCGAAAAAACTTTAGAAAGAATAAAAGTAATTTTTTGATAAAAAAAATATTATATAGAATAAGAATCCATAAAACATAATCCTAATTATTAATAAGAAATGAAATTTATTTATAATTTAAATTACATGGGTTGTTATACTCTTCCTTGAATAATGAAATTTTGTACTCATAATCATATCTTAAATTGGTAGGGATATTTTTCAATAATAGCCTTTTCAGGTTCTCATGTTTCTTCTTTAATCTTGTTATTCTTCAAAAAAACTCTTACCAAATGAGTTATATTATTTCATAACACCTAATATATGAGGGTAATAATATAAATTATATTTCTCCCATAGGATAAATTCTCATCCAATAGTACTACCTTAGGGATAAAAACATGATATGCATCAGGAAAATATTCCCTTATTAATGAATCATGGAACACTTCATGTATCTAAGATATAATTAGAGGAAAATATACTCTATATTGAAATGATCCCACCATTTACTAAATTTTATACTGAATAATAAATTGTGTGAATAAAATTAAATTCATTTTGAAAGTCCTAACATGTCTCTGAGGGTATATTTTAAGAAAGAAATGATCTCTTATATCAAATGAATTGTATTTCTTGGTATTATATACAAAACACTTCTGCATGCTCTAAGTATACCCCCATGACCTAATGAATCATATTTACCTTCTAAATGATCTCATCTATATTTTCATGTCCCAAAAAAATTTCTTTTACTAACTCTGTCCAAACAATCCGGTGTTCAACACCCCATTCCATAAAATGACTCAAAAAGTGACATCTATGTATTGGAATGAAAAGTATTATTATATGAAATTTACACTAAATAAATATTTGGATCCCAATTAACCTAGTAATCAAATTAGAATACCCTAATCATATCGTCCAATGTCTTAATCATTCACTCCCACTATCCATCATATTTATGATGAAAATATATACAAAAAATTAATTTAGTACCCAATGACTTCTAAAGTACTTTATAGAATTTTTCTGAAAATATTGCGTCATGGAAAGATACAATAGGGAAAGGTAAACCATATATTATTACTATCCCTTTTATATAATTTTTACCAAGTTGATAAAATGTTATTGTATCTCAATTAGAGAGAAAATGCCCATAATTTTTTCAAATGATAAATAATAATAAAAATGACATTATTACCACAAGATGGATTTTGAAATTCCACCATCAAATATATAGTTATATTATCACATTCCATTCTTGAACTTTAAAATGATGAATCATACACTTTGGTAGTCATCTCATAGATTTATCCATTTGACAAGTCAAACATTTCATGGTAAAATCAACAATATCAATCTTCATCCCACACACATAATAATATCTAGAAGGTCTCTGTACATCATAGTAATTATCAAGATGAATAGAAAATGGAGAAATATGATCTTCAATTAAAAATTATATCATCAAATTGTGTTCACTCGACACCCAAATCCTAATTCTAAATCCTATAATAAATTCAAGGTCAAAATTTAATTCAGGAAACATACCCTTCTTAAGAAACACTACAGTTTCATGTAATTATTTCTCATACCTTTGAGAATGTTTAATTTTGTCTAACATATATTAATTATCTTCCACATGAACCAAAAATTAATGATTTAATATAATCACTATTTATTATATTTCATTGATTAAATCATTTATAACTAGATGTTATTCAAGAAATAGCATTGATAATAATGCATTAACTTTTCTTCTGAATACAATAACTACCTTTGTTTATTCAATTTTAGGATAGTGAATTGTGAGATTATAATTTTATATCAGTTATAACAATATACTATACCTCAGGACCAAATATATTTGAGTGAATATATTCTTTAATATTTTACAGATAGTATATATTTTAAAATTTACCCCGTATTAATAATGTCACCATATATTTAAAGAAACAAAAACACTATCCAGTTTAGGAGAATCCATATAGAAATTTTAATAATTTATTTTCAATTATCATGATGAATAATTAGTTACTCAGTCATTGTTTATCAAGACACAACCAAGTCTCTATAAGGAAGTATCATTGTAGATAATAAACTCATCATTTCAATATGGAATGGATAATAATGTGTCATTGACCAATCTTTTTTTAAATTCCGAAAAACATTATCCTAATTCATTTATCTAGATCAATTTGTCTCCTTATATATTTAATATATTTAGTAGGCTATATAACAATGTAATGTTTTCAACAAAGAGTTAGTAATAACACAATAATCCAAGAAATCATAAAATCCTAGTGACATTTGTAAGTCTTGGGCAGTCTTTCACCACCATTGGTTTAAAATATTCAATACTTATTTTATGTTTAAAGAGAATATTATTGGGCATGTATTTTCTCAAAAATACTCTATAAATATTTTTGATTTTTATGCTCACAAATACCCTTGTTTTTTTACTGATGATATTACTTTAAGTGAATTTTAGGAAATTAAGATTCTTTGCAATATTTATTTCGAAATTATTTTCAAGTTATTAATCCACAAGGAATATTAATTGAAGTGTTCAATGAATTTTTATTCTAGAATCATTGTTCATAACCTACTTTTACAAGAGTAGCATGAGGAATAAACCCTACATTTAGAACAACACATAAGTAATGAACCCTACATTCTGAAATCTATGTTTGGTATTTTTTGTTTTATGAAGGAACCTTACATTTTAATTTTCAACAATGGAGATTTAAATTAATGATTTTATTCATAATTCCTGCAACAATCTTGACTGTATTAACGATCAATTCAAAGATAATTTTTGACCAATTCAGAGGCTTATTATGATCGATTCAAAGAACCATATTCAACATAGAAAATCTATCTTATTCTTAATATAATTTATGAATCCTCTATTTGATTCATATTTGAATACCTAGGATATCTTATGCTATTTTCTTGGATCTTACCAACTGAAAGAAAGCTATTTATATTTTTATGGAGTATTTTCAAGATATGATACATGATTCAAATACATATACATACTTTTGTATATCCTTGATATACAAATCTACTGTAAAGATTGAATAACTATGTTATTTAAAAAATAGGATACTCATTGAAGTTCGATATATTTCAACCTCATACTATTTTAAGATTATTTATGTTGTTTGTTTCTATTCAAATTGAAGATCATTTTCAACCAGGGTCATGTTAGAATTATTCTTTCTTGAATATATTCAGTTTTGAAGAAGGATGTCCATCTATGATCATTTGATGTTTCTGTAATTGTGAAGTTAAACCTAAACCATTAACAAATAAAAATCTTTTGATTTATTGGAGTTTAAACTGCTCTAACTTAGTTGCGTTGATGTATCATCTTCTTATACTAAGCTATGGATAACCATTTCTCTATAAAATAACCAAAAGGATTTGTTTATCCTTATTGGAATGGTGTCAAATGTCTTCACTCAGTTGTGGATTTTAAGGTATTATAATAAGAGGAGCTTTCTAGTGAAATTCACCAAGATTGATGAGAGAGTGTTGGTGGAGTTTACTAGGGGATATTTGTTCCCAGAACCACTATAAAATTGTTGTGTTTATTCTTTCTATTTATCCACTGTTCATACTTATTACAAAAATGAACACTACATATCTGCATAAATCAAAAAGAGATTTTAAATCCAAAATCTATCAAGATTATCAAGAAGTCACAATTCACCCCCTCTTGTGTATATTTGTATTATTCCAACCTAAAAATTGGTATCAAATGAGATATTTTTGATAAAACAGATAAAGATCTAGCAAGTTAAAATAATAAGGTCTATACAAAGCATTTTTCAACTGATGATAAAAAATAAGGTATGTTTATGGTTCATGATCCATATTTTATTGGTGAAAACTATGGATACTGGAAATCATGAAGGATTATCTAACTAAATAATCTGGTATTGAAAGTGAATTCACATATCATTACTTCTTGTAAAATTCTTGAGAAACTAGAGACTTGGGATGCTATAAAGAATCAGAATATGACATAAATTTAAAGGAAATTAATTCTATCATATGTGGACTTGGACCTCTTGAATTCAATCGAGTATCACAATTTCCTACTGCATATAAGATGTGGAAGACTATTTTAGTTTCTTATAAAGGAATAGATAACATCAGACAAATGAGGTATGCTACTGAAAAACTAAATTTTGAAACCTTTAGAATTTCTTATGGTGAAATAATCTCACAAATGAATGGTAAATTAACATAGATTGTCAAAAATATTATCACATTAGGAGATACCATCAATCAATTAGATCAAGTGATGAAAATACTTAGAGTACCTCCCTCTAAATGGAACGGAATATCTAAAACAATTCAACAATAATATTTTATCAATAATTTGAATATGAAATAATTTATTGGAATATTAATGATGTACAAAGAAGAAATTCAATAATAATATGAAGATAACAAAATTTTGAAAAGGTAAAATACTTCCCTTAAGGTCACAACTAAGAAGCATAAAAGAAAATCAAAAGAAGATATCAAATTTGATAAAGATTCAGACACCTCAGATTCTGAAATGAAACTGCCTCAGCTAGCCAAAAAATTTACAAATTATACAAAAGAAAAGAGGCTTTATAAAATAATTTAAGAAGGAAAAAAAGAACTAATAAAAGTAAGATTACATGAATGAAAAAATTTGGGTCACATCAGACCTGATTGCCTTTAATTGAATGATGAAATAATAATGACATAAAATAAATATCATAAGAAAGAAGATTATGAACACAAATATAAGGGAGATATGAAAGCTATATGGAGTGTATCAGAAGACTCCAATAGCTCTTCAAAATATGATTCAAGAAAACAAAACCCAAAAACTGAAAGAAAATATGTGCTTTATGGATAAGGAAGAAAAATGGGTGCAATGTTATTATTCTTCTACATCTAATACTGATATCTATACAAATAATAAATTTGAATCTAATTTCTCAATGATAGAATAGAAATATGATTCTTTAATAAATAATCCTAAATATTTAAAAAATATTCACAATGATGTTTTAGGTGAGAGAGACACTATGCTAAAACAACATCAAGCACTTATTGAAAAATTCAATTCATCTACATCAAACTTTATTGTTCATGAAAATATGATAGAATAATTATAGGATGAAGTAGAATCTTGTAAAAGTGCTTCTAGTATTTAAAAAAAAGGAAAATAATCTGAATGAAATTCTTGGAAATAATGTTATTAAATTAGAAAAATATGGAATAGGAAGCAAGGGTGAGAAGTCAAAATTATACAAGAATTATTTTGTGCCCAATTCAAAAAATTACACTTAATATTATTGTGGAATAAAATTTCATTACACTAAAAATTGTTATTTAAGAAGTCCTCAAAATAGTGGTATTAAAACTCCTTTATTTCTAAAAATATTTCTTAAGTTAATAACCAAAATTTTGGAAAAATGAGGCAGTTCTGGATTCCCAAATCATTCATTTCTCACATAGTTGGACCCAAGAAAATATGGGTACCAAAATAAACAGATGTTTAAATTATTTTATAGGAAAATACCATAAGAATATAAAAGTTATATGGTATATGGATAGTGGATGTTACATACACATGAGTAGAGATTCATAAAATTTCCATACACTCACTCAAATGGATGGAGGTCTAGTCACTTTTGGTGACAATGCATAAGGAAATATTATTGGATTTGGATCTATTGGAGATCCAAAGTCAATCTCAATCAACAAAGTACTATATGTATAATGGATAAAGTACAATGTGATAGGTATTTCAACTTTGTGATGATGGATTTTAAATTGATTTCTTTAATGATTAATGCTCTGTTTTTAAAGATAAATTGCTTAAATTTAAAAGCACCAAAAACTGAAAATTTCTATACTTTGGATCTAAATTCCTTGCATAAAAAGGAAGTGAATTTCTTAACTGTTGAGACAAATGAATCCTGGATTTGGTATAGAAGACTTAGACATTACAATATATATTCTTTATGTAAATTATCTAAGAAACAATTATTTTCTGACGTACCTATTCTTAAATTTGAAAATAATAGATTCTATGATGCATGCCAAATTGGAAAAAAACCTATATCATATTTCAAATACATTAACAAAATTTCTATATCTAAACCATCAGAACTTATCCATATGTATTTTTTTGGACCATCTTGGGTAGAAATTTTGGCTGGTAAATTATATGTTTGTGTTTTAGTTTATTATTTTTCATGATTCACTTGGGTTTATTTTATAAAACTTAAAAGTGATATATTCACTATTTTTTATCATTTTTGTAAAAAATTTCAAAATGAAAAAATATTTAAAATAATTTTTATTAAGAAGTGATCATGGTAGAGAATTTGAGAATCCATAATTTAATTATTTTTTCTAAAATTTAGGTATTAAACACACCTTCTCTATACCAAAAAAACTTGAATAAAATGGAATTGTTGAAAGAAGAAACAGTCTTATTCAAGAAATGGTAAGGACTATGATGAATGAATACAATCTTCCTACCTATTTTTAGGAAGAATCTATAAGAACAATTTTCTATATCATGAATACTGTTTTAATAAGACATGTTATTAAAAAGGCACCCTATGAACATTGAAATAATAGACAACCTAAAGTAATTTACTTTAAAACCTTTGGATGCAAGGCATATATCTTTAATACTAAGGATAACCTTCATAAATTTAATCCAAAATTTGATGAAAGAATTTTTATAGAATATTATGCTACTTATAAAGACTATATAGTGTTTAATAAAAATTCAAAGATTATTAAAGAATCATTTCATGTGAAGTTTGATGAAACTGAACCTTTCATTAAATAGAAATACCACACCAATGATAAAACTAACTCTTTAGAAAACACGAAACTTGAATCTCCTGAGTCTGGTTTTGAAAATAAAATTAATGAAATTCAGTCCAATTCAGAAGAACATGAATATGAAGAACCTGAAAGTGTATTACCTAGACATACTAGAATGTTAAACAACCATCCTTTAGAAACAGTTATAGGAGACCTAGACACAGGAATAAGAACTATAAGAAATATAGGAACCTGGTTGAATTCTCTACCTTTCTATCTAAGTTAGACCCTAAATCTATTGAAGAAGCTTTTGAAGATGAGGTTTTATTGCTAGCCATATAGTAAGAACTAAACCAATTAAGAAGAAATGAAGTTTGGGATTTAGTATAAAGACCATCATACTATCTAGTAATAGGAACTAAGTGGATTTTTAGAAATAAATTGGATGATCAATGGATAATTACCAAAAATAAAGCTATAATTGTATCTAAAGGATATAATTAGGAAGAAGAAGTTGATTATGATGAAACCTTTTCACCTGTATCTAGATTAGAATCCATTAGAATCCTTTTTAGAATATGTATCTCATATTGATTTTAAATAATATCATACAGATATTAAATATAACTTTTTAAATGGTTATTTAATATATGAAGTTTATGTTGAACAACTAATTAATTTTGAAAACCCTCATAAACCAAATTCTATTTTTAAACTTACCAAAGTTCTTTATAGCCTCAAACAAGCTCCTCGAGCTTGGTATAAATGGTTAAGTTCTTTTTTTAGAAAATGGTTTTTCTATGATATTAGTATATCCTTATCTTTCTAAGAAAATTGATTGTTCTCACATTTTATTAGTATAAATTTATATTGATGATGTTATTTTCAGTTCTATAAATAAAAATATTTGTAATTATTTTTTAAATTTAATGAAAAAATAATTTTAGATAAGTATGATGGGAGAACTAAAATTCTTTTTAGGATTTCAAATCTATCAAAAATATTATTGTAATATTTTAAATCAAATTAAATATATTATTGATTTATTAAAAAAATGGATTTGAAATAGTAAGACCTACACAACTCTAATTTGTACCTATATAAAACTTGATTTGGATGAAGCTAGAAAACTAGTTGAAAAAAAATATAGAGGTATGATTGATATTTTATTATATCTTACTGCTAGTAGACCAAACATAATATTTTCTGTATGTTTATGTGATATATTTCAGTAAAATCCAAAATAATCTTATCTTACTGTTGTTAAAAGAATTTTTAGATATTTAAAATTAACTATTTTTCAATCTCTACTTTACCCAAAAACTTATAATTTCAATTTAATCTCATATTCATATTCTGAATTTGGAGGATTTAGATTAGATAGAAAAATCACATTAGGAACCTGTCACTTTTTAGAAAAATATTAAGTATCATGGTCGAGTAAGAAAAAAACTTAGTTTCTCTATCAAAAACCAAGGAAGAATATGTGTCTGCTAGCTATTGTTGTATGAAACTATTGTGGATGAAGCACACTCTATTGGATTTTGGACTAAAGTTTAATAATATATCTATTTTATTTGATAATACTAGTGCTATTAATATTTCTTAAAATCCTATAAGTCATTCTAACACTAAACATCTTGATATTAGGCACCATTTTTTAAGAGATCGTGTTCACTAAAAGGATATATCTTTAGAATTTGTGAATATCGAATATTAATAACTAATATTTTTACTGAACCACTCCTTATGTCATGTTTTTACTTTATTAATGGGGGTTTAGGAATATTTAATTTCAAATAAATGTTTATCATTTTATTTTATTTTATTTTATTTTATTTTATTTTATTTTATTTTATTTTATTTTATTTTATTTTATTTTATTTTATTTTATTTTTTCAATTATTTTTATTTAATAATTGTTCATTTATTTTTTAAAATTTTATATCTCGATTTTAGTTTTAAACTTTGTGTTTTCAAAATTAAAATTTAAAGATTACCCTATTTAATCGGCATGAGAAACCAGATCTCATCACCATCAGTCAGAAAACTCTCCATCATTCCTTACCATTTGTTCTCAAACCATTTCATCTACCAGATCCCTCATCTTTCTTTCAAACCCTATAATCTAAAAACCTTAAACCTTCAAATTCTTAGAAATGATGAATACAAATCTAACAGATGAAGGTAAACCAAGAAATCTAAATCAGCAGCATGTCCCCTTCAGGAATATTTTCAAGGAAAATTTGTATATTTTTAATGGTTGTATGAGATAAATCTTATATTAAAGAAATCTCTTATGTTTCATGGTTTTTAATTTTTATATAATGAGGAAAATATATATTTTCTTAATGAGTTAGAACTGAACCAGTCTTATAGAAATGTTCTGTTTAGTGTTGGATATTTAGAGGATTCGATATATTTACGAGTGGATGATAAAGAGTTTTTGATCTTCTTAGAAGAAATTGCTCAGATTTTAAAATGTCCTGATGAAGGAGTATTCCATTTTGATCTTTGATCGATTGGAAATAAAGACCACAAATCAGAAGATATCATTTCTTTTCTTTTTGGTTTAACAAATATTAGGAAAAAATTATAAAAAATATTAAACCAAACTAGAAAGTTATGAAAAATTTTATCCAAACTACTATCGTTCCAAGGGTTGCTGAGATAGAAAAGATTTTGTACCCAAATATGTATATTATTTTTCTATTTATCAATAATATCAAGTTAAACTTTCCCAGATATATTCTGAGATATTTGATTCACTATTTCCATTCAGAGGCAAGGATGTCATTATATCCTTATGGTCAGATCCTTTATATTCTTTTGTATAGAAATAATTTGATTTTTCATTTTGATTCTTGAACCAAATTCCATCACAGTAATGCACTAAATGCTGGTACTTTAAGAAAATTTGGTTTCTTTTAGGGTACAGTAAAAGTTAAACTATTGTCAGCGACTGAAACTGATCAAGAAAAATCTGATCCTTTTACTCAAGGGGATCATGGTATCCTTAAGTATGCAAGTTTAGTTCAATTGAAAAATGAAGAAGATAGAGAATCCCATATATAATATTTTTCTCAGCCTGCTAAAATAAAGCTCTGTTATGATGCTTAAGATCTTGATAAAGAAGTTACAAAAGAATAAATTTGTGAGGAACTTGTCTTAAGACCAAGGATTAGATAAGAAACCCAGCATTAGGATCCAGTGTTAGGATTTGAAGATGCAACTCGTTTAGTGAATTTGGTAGAAATAGATCATCTTACAGATCAAAAAGAAGAAATTCAAGCTCAAGAACATCAGGTTTCTCCTCAATTTTTCAATAAATAGAAACTATTCAAGAAGTTTAGCATGTTAAGAAATCAATGACTGATACAAATAAGATCATTAGAAATCAGGTTGTCTCTATGGATAGAACAATATCTATTTATAGAGATAGGACAAAAGTCCTTGATGGTATGTATTTTTTCAGTGACAAATATTTATCTAAATCTCTATCTTTTCAAGAAGAGGCTACTCATTCAAATAATCATGGTGAAATAACATTTGATTCTATAAAAATTTAGGTAGAAGATATTTTCATAAATTTTACCAAGGTTCAGGAGGAGAACTCCAGTCTTTGGAAAGAACTAGAATATGCCAAGAAATATTTAGAATATTTGAAAAATTCATCTACTTCTAGATTGGAATTAGAGTCTATTCAGACATATATTCAAGATTTTATAGATAATCCTATTTCAAAAAAGGGATTCTAAAGCATTTAAGAGAGAAATGATATATTATTTTGGGAAACTAACATCAAATTCGGTTTCCAAAATTGATTTTTTATATTTTAAATGGTATTTGGGTAGTCAATTTTCTTTAATAAAAAAAAGTACCATTTAGTCAATATCTTCTTCTTCAGCACCTCCAATATCTCCAAACTTGATCAAAATATTTCAAGTAATCACATAAGTAATGATTGATATAAATGAAAGACTTCAAACTATTTTTTGTAACAATGGACCATTGTTAGTTCTATTGGATAATCAAAAAGATATTTTTGAGAAATTTACATTAAGTGAACCTATAATCAAGATGCTTCTTAATAAGTTTAGTGATAAGATTTCTCAGTTTCTACAAATATAGTAAAATCTGTATGACTTTTTAAAAGTCAATTTGGATGAAAATTTTAAATTCAATATTCAGGAATTTTGATAAGGCAAATGGAAGACAATATTTCAGATTAGTTTCAAGGTCATTTAGAAGAAATTAAAGAGGTTTTTCAATCTTCTTAGGCTTCTCTAGAAACCTCTCCTATTCAAACCCTTTTACCATCTACCAGACCTATTGTCTAAACATTTTCCTCAAGCCAAAACAAATCTTGTATTTATACAATATTTATAATAAAAATTCTGATGTTTTGTTATTTTTTGCATCTTTTATATATTTTATTATATATTTATCTCAACTTATAGAACCCATGCCATTATTTCTACTTAGTAGATTATGACATTCGTTTTTGGTTCTATGTAACATTAAATGTGTTTTAATCCATTTTCATTTTCTTTATTTTAGATATCACACAAAGGGGGAGAAAAATAGGTAAACACACATTCTTAATTTAGTATCTATTTATTATTTCATTGAAATAATACTATGAAATCGAAATAATATAGTTAAAATATAATTTTCAAAACTTCAAGCATTTTATTTAAGAATATTATTTCCTTAGTGTTTATAGAATCCTATATTTTCTATAAATTATTTTTGTGGTTTTATGATCATCAAAAAGGAGAATCCTTTTGGGTATGTATTTTCTCAACAATACACCATAAATATTTTTGATTTTGATGCTCACAAATACCCTTGTATTTTTACGAATGATATTACTTTAAGTGAATTTTAGAAAATTAATATTCTTTGAAATATTTATTCTAGAATTATTTTCAAGTTATTAATTTGTAAGGAATTTTCGTTGAAGTGTTTGGAGCATTTTTATTCCATACTCAATGTTCATACCCTACGTTGAAAAGTTTAGCATAAGGAATAAACCCTAAATTTAGAACATCATTTAAGTAATGAACCCTATGTTAATAACAGCACGTATGGATCATTATCCCTACACTGAATAGTAAACATATAGATCATCAACCCTACATTATCTAAATGTATAGTTAAGTAATCATATATAAGTAAATAACCTTACATTTTTAAGAAAGGAAAAGTATTGTTAAAGAACCCTACATAAGTAAGGAACACTATATTTGAGAAACAGATGTATGGTTCATCAACCTTACTTTTATGATCAACCCTACTTTGTCAACCTTACGTTCGGAGAATGAACTCTACACAATTGAACTCTATGTTTTCTATTTTTTCATTTTATGATGGAACCTTACATTTGACTTTTCAATAATGGAGATTTAAATTTGTAGTTTTATTCTTAATTTCTATAATGGTCTTGACATTATTAAAGGTCTGTTCAAATCTCATTTTTGATCAATTAAAAGGCTCATTATGATCGATTGAAAGAACTGTAATCGATGGAGAGAATAACTCATATTCTTAAGGGAATTTGTGACTCCTCTATTTAATTATAATTTGTATATCTATAATATTTCAGTAAATTTTCTTAGATCTACTCAACCAAAAGAAAGATATATATATTTGGATGGAGTATTTTTGAGATATGATATGTGATTCAAATACATCTATATACTTTCGCATATCCTTGATATACAAATCTACTACAAAGGTTGAACAAATATATTATTTACAGAAGATTCTACACATTGAAATTCAATATATTTTGACTTCTTACGGATGAAAAATCACTACTATTGTTTATTGATATTCAAATTGAAGATCATTCTCAATCATGATCACTTTAGAATTATTATTTCATGAATACATTCATTTCTGAAGAAGAAGGTCCATCTATTATTAGTTGTTGCTAATGTAATTTTTAAGTTAAAACTGAACCATCAATAAATCCAAATCTTTTGATTTATTAGAGTTTCAACTGCTCATAGTCAATCGTGTTGAAGTATCATCTTCTTGTACTAAGTTGTGGATAACATGTTCCTTATAAAAGAACCAAAAAACTATGTTTATCCTTGTTATAAAGAGTGAAATTCCTTCACTTAGTTGTAGATTTTAAGGTCTTGTGATAAGAGGAATTTTCTAGTGAAATTCACCAAGCTCGTAGAGAGAGCGTTGGTGGAATGGACTAGGGGATCTTTTTTCCATGAACCACTATAATTTTTTTGATATTGTTCTTTCTATTTATTTATTTATTATACTTATTAAAAAAAAGAACATTGCATATCTGCATAAATCATAAAGAGATTTTAATTCCGGAATCTATCAAGATTATCTAAAAGACACAATTCACCACCCTCTTTTGTGTATTTGTATTATTCTGACCTAATAAATATGTCCATGGAATGAAAACAAATATAATAAAAATTTACATTTACTAAATTTTAAAGACAACCTTTTTATTTTAATTTCATTAGAATAATCCTTATATTCCATTAATATTCCTCATAATATTTAGAATCACCAAGAATTAAATTAACTAATACATCTAAAATATTATCCAAATACCCAAGGAAAACTCTATTCATGTAGCACCCCTAGTTTTGAGTAAGTATCCCTTTAATTATTCTTTTTAAGGATATAAGGTGGTTGAGAGAAGTTTGAGAGAGTTTTGAGAAGATTTAAAGAGTTTTTAGGGATATTCTATAGGTTCACAGGTGGTGCATGGTTTGTGGGAATTGTGAAACACTTATAGGAAACCGTGCACAGTATGAATGGGGAAAAGAGAAGGTGTATAGGAGATGTACAGTTTTTTCAAACCGTGAAGTTTACCAGTAGAAAACAAATTCTTTAAAGTGTGGATTTGTTCTTTTTGAGGTAGTGGCTTCGGCATGTTCAGTGCACAGTTTGGGGACCATGTAATGTGATCATGCAAGGTCTCCCTTAAGGTAGAATCAGGAGCACAGTTATCACATGGTTTATCTAACACTATCACTAAATAATGCTTGGGTTAAAGTTAGATCCTTAAATTTTGGATCTAACTCATTTTTACCTCTAAGTTCCTTTCTTTTTCCCCAAATCATCTCTAACTCAGTAATTTTCTCTCTCAAAGGTCAAGTAATATTCATTCATCAATCATAAGGTAGTCTGAAGTCTTTCTTGGGTTATTAGAAGCCAATTCCTCATGGTAAGTGATCATTCTTGGTCGTTCTTTATGTTTTTCTTAGATATAAATCACTCTCTCTCTCTCTCTCTTATTTTCATAGATACACCCTTTGTGGGTATATCTAAGGTTTTGGATGCCAAATATGTCTATATTTGGTCTTTATGTTGATAGGGGAAGAGATATAAGGCGGGGTTTGGGGGATTTAACCTAGTTTCATGAACATTCTTCATGTTTTTCTTCTTTTTCTCCATAAAACTTATTGTAGGTGGATTCACTCTCGAATCCTCTATTTTAAAACTTAAAGGCTTAGTTTAAAACTGATTTATTTGATTGAAATTTATTGTTTATCTCCTATTAAATAATTTTTGAAACCCTTTTGAGTGATGGTTTGTGGAAATTTGGAAATTTGGTGGTGTTTCTAGAAAGTGTTTTGATAAATGACTTTAAAATGCTGATTTTCAAATAATTGTGGGTTTTTATGCATGGAAAAAATGGTTTAAAATAAAAAGAATGATGTTTTATTGAATGGTTTGAACACACTTGGACTTTTCATGAGTTTTCATAGTTGTGTGTCATGTGTTCATATGCATTGGGATGGATAAGGGCATGAAGTACCCCCATCAAAAGGTTGGCACTGATATGGGTGTGAATTACCCCCATCAAATTGATCCACTAAATGAAGAATTAGTTGAAGGATGACTCACCACTCATGAGTATAGGTATTTCCATTGGTTGAATTCATGGTTGGATGTGTGGTTGTGTGGAAAGTAATGGGTTAGTCCAAAATAGAATGTTAAATGATTTTAATAATTGTTTATGTGATTTCCTTAGAGAAGTGTTTACTATGGCTTTTTATTTTGATATAAACCATTTTAGAAATTGTTTTATATAAATTATTTTATATAAATGTTTCTAAATTTATCTATCCTAGTTTTTTGAGTTGGGAAGTCATCAGGGAAAACCTGCTAAGTTTTAGTACTCACCCCTACTTTGGAACTTTGGTTCTTTTGCAGATATCAACTATCGGGATATGGGAAAAGGTAAAGTATCAAACATATTTATCACTACTTCATGATACTTGGGATGTTTGGTGTAATTTGAGCTTGGAGCATGTGGAGCTTCAGATTCACTTGGTTGTCTTTTATTTTTGATAGTTTTTTCTTCTACTGTTTACTTTGAGGTTAGATTGTCTTTCAATGTGGTACTCTTTGGTTGGTTTGGATATAAATAAAATGTTTGAGTTGTCTTTTATTCTTATCATGCATCATGTGAGTGGTTTTATTGGTTATGATTTTTTGGTTAGTTGTCTTATTATTAAAGGTAAAATATTCCTCCATGTGTATTTAATCCCTTCGGCTTTTATTTCTAGCCATTGGTGCCTTAGGGATGTCCCTTAAGGACTAGTAACGTCTCACTACCCTCTCAATCCAATGAGAAGGGGTGACACATCACAAATGGTATAATCTTGTTCGGTCCTTGAACAATAAGTGTCCATCAGTTATGTTGGTCTTGGAGTTGAATTTCATTCTTGTTTATTCTTTAAGTTGAGATCATAGAAATGAGTAGGATTACTAGTACATGAAATATAGATTATAAAAAAGATGTATCTAGCCTTTTTATACTAAACTTCAAGTTATGAGGGATTTGGGTACATAAGTGTTTTGGAGACTCTTATAGTATTTTGAAATCACATTTTCATGGGTTTAGCTAATGATATGAACATGAAATGCATTAGAAAAATGACTTCCCACTAGGAATTCATATTTAATTTTAAGTAATGATTTATGATTTTATGCACAAGTGTTTGTTTTTTCAAGAATATTAAAGTTTTCTTCAAATGAAAGATTTTGAAAAATAGCATGATTGTTGTATTTTGAAAATAGTTGAATTTCAAAAGCAAGTAATGATTTTTCAAAAATGATTGAATGTGGAAAATTTTTATTTGGTAAATAATATGTGTGATAGTTGTTGTGATAGAATTTAAAATTGTCAAGCCTTTAGTTTCTATAGAGTGAGACTTATGGTGTTTGTTATTTGTTTAGAAAATGGAACCCATTAGTCATCGTATAAACCAATTAAAAGAAGCTATGTAAAATGTGGTTGTACCTAATCCATGGGTGAACCAACAACTAGTTCAGAGTATCACTCAAGCATTTCAGGTTGTGGACACAAGGAACTGGAGGGATGACTTGAGGTTATTAGATCATTCCATCCAGTTCTAGAAGTATAATCCACCCATCTTTCTGAGTGATTCAAAACCAGAAAAGGTAGAGGTGTGGCTAAATAGGATAAATCGTATCATTTATTTCATCGACACACCAACAGATCTAAAAGTCAGGCTGGAAATGTATATGCTAGATGTTCTTGCATGCCAGTAGTGGGATCTAGCAGTGAAGGCTAAAGTTGATCAAGGCCATGGTTGGGAGGATTTTGAGAAATTTTAAAAAAAAATTATATCCTCTCATGTTAAAGATTTAGATAACAATGGACTTCTTTAGCTTGAAGTAAGAAAATCACTTTTTCGCTAAGTATGTGGCTAAATTCATGAATTTAGTGGTCTTTTCACTTAAGGTTGCTTCTATTTCAACCTTGAAGGAATACATCTTTGAATCAGGGATGAGAGAGGAGATTATATTTAAGATTATTTTGATCTATATTATAGACTATACATAGATCATCAATAGAGATATAGTGGATAAAGGGGATATATCAGGAGATATGGGAGGAAGAAGTATGTTGATAACTATGGGAAATAGTGGGAACTCTAATGATGGGAGAAAGAGGAAGAGGGACACCTATTTCCAGGGTGGGAGAATTAGAATTAGATGGATAGATTCTTGAACCTTCCTCCATGACCCAAGAGAAAATAAGGGTGTTTACAATGTGGTTATCTTGACCACATAAAGTGATAATGTATATCACAACCTAGATCATGACACAAATACAACCAGATGGGGAATCTTCATCTCTATTGTCATAGTGCTCTGAGGTCAGGTGTTCGGGACACTTCTCAGGTGTCACAGGCATCGTATAATTCAACGGGACAAGGGAAGAAGAATCAATCTCATCAGTAAAATAGAGCTAGCTATGGTTATTCTAGGAGTACCATGACTTCTCAGCAAGGTAAATCTCAACAAGACACCAAAGAACAAACTGTAATAACGAAGCAATTAAATGGATCTGATCAAGTTATTGTGGATAGTCAGGATAGACCATCTAAAGTGAGAGGTATGATTATTTTTAATTCTACCCTTATTCAAGTGTTGTTTGATATTGGTGCATCACATTCCTTTATTTCTTATCATGTTTTTGATTTGATGAGTTTAAAACTTGAGATGATTCCCTCTATGATAAAGATTCAAACTTCTCACGGTCAAAGTTAATGTATAACCTTTGTGTGTAGATCATGTTCTATAATCATTAATGGGTCCAAGATGAAATGGTATTTATTTGTGTTGGAGATGAATTTCATGATGTAATCTTAAATATCAATTGGTTGATAATGTATAAGGCTCGCATTTACTGTCATACCAGAAAGTTCATCTTCAAAACTAAAGATGGCATCAAACATCTCTTTTGAGGTGATCAGAATGTAAAGGCAGGTGAAACTGGTTGGTTGGAACCAGTAGTGGGAATGATCTATTACCAATTTGTAGAGTTGACCTTAGCATCAATGGAAGAGATCAAAGTAAAAAAATTCCATCTTTGGTGGATCAGTTTCCAGATATTTTTACCCAAAAAAATTTCTAGGTTAACAACTATAAGGGAAGTGGAGTTTACGATTGATCGCCTCTTGGGGAACAATACTATCTCACTTCCATATTATTAAATGGAACCAATAGAATTAAGGAAGTTGAAATTGCAGTCGGTTGAGCTGGAAATCATGGGTTTCATTCGTCTGAGTATGTCTCCTTGGGCAGCACTGGTCTTGTTCATCAAGAAGGTAGATTTAACTATAAGGTTGTGTGTGGACTATTTTAAGCTTAACCAAGTTATAATAAAGAACAAATATCCACTTCCATGCATTGATTATCTGTTTTATCAATTGAGGGGTGCTCAGTGGTTCTCCAAAATTGACTTGTAATCAAGATATCACCAATTGCGAGTTTGGAAGGAGGATATTCCAAATACAGCTTTCAGAAGAAGATATGTTCATTACGAATATTTGGTAATGCCTTTTATTATTATGAATTCACCCGTGGTATTTTTGGTGTTTATGATTCATATATTTCAGTAATATGTGGATTATTTTTTTGTGGTGTTTTTTGACGATATATTAGTGTCTTCAAGGACAAGGGATGAGCATGAGAAACACTTGGAAATAGTGTTGAAAATATTGATAGATCGTCTTTTTTATGTCAAATTATCAAAGTTAGTTTTTTGGATAAAATATGTGTTCTTTATTGGATATTTAATTTTTGAAAAAAGTGTTTCATTGGATTCAGAAAAGATATAAGTTGTAATCTCTTAGAAACCTCTAAATAATTTCTTTGAGGTAAGAAGTTTCCTTGGTCTAGTTGGTTATTACCGATGCTTTGTTAGTGAATTCTAAAAACAAGATTATCCTATGAAATATTTGACGAAGAAGAATGTAAGTGCCCTAATCCACATGGATTGACCCTTTTCATGTTTTTGAAGACCGATGTGCTCAGAGGAGGCTCGGAGGAAGTCTAGAGGGACTTGACTGTAAAAAGATGGAAGCAGGGAGATTTCACATCGTAAAAGATGGTTACATGACGTGAATATGGTTTTCAGGATTTGTAAGTTTTTGGGGTTTGAAAAATAAAATAAAATGAAAGGCGGTGGTTTTTTTAGTCAAAACTGACCTTGAGGCATTACACAACATGAAAGGGGATTACACATCATGTGCTTCCCCACTGTTTTATGTTATAAACATTTTCTAGCCCCTTGGGTTGTCATATCCTACTGCTGTAGCAGCTACCTCTTTACTCCATGTGACTTGGAGACCCCCTCTTTGAAATTTTGGGGATTCCTTCATCAATGATCGATTCCTAACTTCATCCTTCTATTTGTAGAAATTTTTCTTCGATCTAAGGTTCATTCTTCCTCTATTATTGAAGTTTCTCCCAATTTGATATCTTTTTCCTACCACTCTACTTTCTATTCAATGTAGGATGATCTCTCATGGTTCTAATGTGGTTTCTCTTGGTTATTGTTGGTGAGGTAGTGTCACGGAGTCCTTATATAGATGTAGGTCTTACTAGAGAAGTGATCAGAGATCTGTTATGTTGATCTGTTCTCATACAAAGAACGTCGATAGCCTTTTGAGGTAGGTGATTAGTTTTTTCTCTATTTATTTATGTGAAATTGTAGAGCTAGCATGATTTATCCTTTTTGAGAGAGATGCTTAGAACTTGTAATGTTGGGGAAAAGCATAAAACTAGTGTGGAATTAGTAGCAGGGTACCCTTGATATTATTTATTATATTATATGTTCTTGTATGTGGTACTTTGTGAGAGTAGCCATGGTGAGGTTGGGAACATAGTATACATGTTTAGGTTATGAGTTAGTTTCACTTTTTTCACTGTGTTTTATCATTCTTTCATTACTTTTTCACGAGAGGCTCTGGGGGGATCCTACTGAGTATACTATTATACTCACCCTACATTTATATAAACTATTTTTCATGTTAGTTAGAGCAGGTTGGAGATCGGGTTGGTTACTACTATCTTGTGGGTTATAGGAGTTGTTTGAGCTTCATGGTCACTATCATCTTTAACTTTCATTTACTACTTGCAGTTTTTCCTTTCATTTGTAGTAGTTCTTTCATGTCATTATATATGTGCACTTCGTATTTTATTTTATACTATAGTCTGAGCAGGATTTTTTTGTGTCTATCTTATCTCTCTCCTTTTCATGTGCTCTCTTATAGGGTAATGCCTCCTACTTATGTTTTTACTATACCCTGTGTGTTATTCACCAACCTAGGGCCTACTAGAGGCAGGAATCAGGTGTCACTATCTCTCTTCTCTCATTTCAAGACTAGTAGGGGTACACTTCATAGGGAGGAGGTCGTGACATAGTGGTATCAGAGGTATGGTTGAGGGATATGATGGAGTTTGGAGTTAGGCACAGGTCAGGTTACATGGGATGGTAGGAAAACGGTGTCAACTATGTTTAGAAATCACTTTAAACATGGGAGACCAGCTAAGACATGGGTATTTTGGGCCCCCTATGATCTGATTTATGAACCTTTAAGCTTACAATGGATAATAAATGAGGTGATATTGGTTACAGGGTAGAGACCTAGGAAAGGATAATGAATCATTATTCTTTGCACATGTGTTTGAATGGGTAGACCTTGGAATAGGTTAACCAAAAATTAATATATAAAAAAAAGAAAACAATTAATTAATGTTAAGGTATTCCATATTCCAAGTTTAGGATCTCTAACTATTTTTTCTTTTGTAGGAATATATCCAGGTCTACTTCCTCATCAGGTTTTCCTAGAATATGTTCAGAAGGTTGTTCTAGAAGATAATCATAGATTAGAGTTTGAAGAAAATGACACTTGTAGGAGGACACTCTGAGAGCTTTAGCTCTAAATTCTACAAAGGTATGATGGATCTGTTTCAGATTCATTCATAGAAGAATAATTGGAGGAGGTTGAGGTAGCCTTCAATTTGATCTATGCTTGGAAGGAGCATTGGGTATCGTTTAATGTGACGATGCTATGTGGGTTGCAAGGCTATAGTGGTTCTTATTCCTTGGAGATTATGAGGAGTCGGAAGTCTCATGGGAGGAGTCTTGAGACCAGTTCAGAGTTGAGTTTCTTTCTTTGACCGTGAAGGCGGCTAGTATAAAGGAGCTTCTTAACCTCTAGAAGGGGATCTCTAGTGTTCCAGAGTTCAGGATCCATTTCAAGAACCTTTTAAGAAATGCTCCCGATCTGTTTCCAGATGAGGAGGCCATAATGAGGCATTTCGAGGAGGCTTTGTGTCTAGAGATCTAGCACCAGATCACCCCATTTATGTTGACAACATATCTTGAGGTGCTAGAGAGAGAAGATTTAATCTAGAAGACATTAGAAACATCTGAATCATAATAATAGGGGAGTCTTCAGGATTCCTCAAAAATTAGAGTTGTGGTCTGGGGTTCCCAGTTTTCTGGACATAAGAGCTTCCAATCAGTCGAGGTTAGGTCCCATCCTTCAATGTCTCAAATCTACGGGGATAGTGAATCATAGGACTATGACAAGGTATAAGATGCATTTTTTATTATGGATTCTAAGGTCATTAGTTGAAAAAGTGCCCTACCTTTCTGATTATTTATCATACGTTGTCTATTATTTTTCAGGTTCCTCTATTGAGGCCGATTTATCTGAGGCAGCAGTAGCAGGTTGCACCAGTTTTGGATTAGTAGAGGGAGGATAGGATAGGAAGTGGACAACCCTAGGGCAATCCGCATCCTCGTATAGTATAGATATTCCATGGAGGTATTCATCAACGTAGTCATAGAGGTCGTGGAGTAGGTCATGGTTAGCTGCATGCTTTAGTGTTTCCAGTGTCGGGTGATCCAGATGTCATTAGAGGTACTCTTTGATTATTTTCTACTTAGATGCATGCCTTGTTTGATTTGGGAGTGATTAAATCCTTCATATCACCTTCCCTTTTCCATTATTTGGGAATTAAGGTAGAGATAATTCTATTTCCATTGGCATTGACTACGCCAGTGGGAGGTCTAGATGACTTGTTTGAAGTATGTAGAGACTGTGATCTAGTGCTAGGTAAGCACCACTCTTAGGGAGATTTCCAATGTTTATAGATAAAACCATATGATTTCATCCTTGGCATGGATTGGTTGTATTATTTGTAGTATATTATGGACTGGTTTAGGAGTAAGGTTCTGTTATTCAATGATAATGGAAAGCTAGCAGTTTTTGTTGGTGAGCAAGACCCTCAGATGGGTCAAAGGCGTGTTCCATTATTATCATCATTAACGGTTGGACTGATGTTGACTTCATCAGAGGTTCAATAGTATGTGTTTCTCTAAATCATATAAGTGTACCATTATGTTTTTCTAGAGGAGGTTGTAGCGTTACCCCCTCAATGACAGATCGAGTTCAGGATCAATCTACAGTCAGGCGTGTATCCTTTCTCGATGTCTCCATATGGGATAGAACTTTTTTAGTTGCGAGAGCTACGTATACATCTCAATGTTCTATTGAAGTGAGGTTTTTTCTAGATGAGTTTTTCACCATGGGGTGCACTATTTTTGTTCATGAAGAAGTCTGATGGTGGTTTCCAATTTTATATTGATTATCGTCGCTTGAACCAACTGAAAGTGAAGAACTGTTATCCTCTTCTACGGATTGATGATTTATTTGATCAAATTAAGGGTTCAAGTTGGTTCTCAAAGATCAATTTGCGGTCAATATATCATTAATATGTGTGTAATGGATGAAGATATCATGCAGACTACTTTTTTTGTTTTCATGGGAATTACAAGTTCATTGTAATGTCATTCGGTGTGACAAATTCTCCAGCTATGTTCATGGGGTTAATAAACTCTATGTTCCATGATTTCCTGTATAAGTTCATGGTGCTTTTCATCGATGAAATCATTTTGTACTTCGCATCTAATGAGGATCATTCAGATCATCTTCATTCCGTTTAGGGAGTTCTTTTCCATGAGAAGTTGTTTGATAAGTTTACTAAGTGTGACTTTTGGGATTAATAAGTCCATCTCTTAGGGAATGTTTTATTCTAATAGGGAGTAGATGTGGATCTGTTGTAGATAGAAGAAGTTGTATCTTGGTAATACCCCAAGATAGTGGAAGAGGTGTGAAGTTTCCTTGGTCTTGCAGGCCATTACAGGAGGTTCATAACCAATTTCTCTTGGGTTGTGACTCCTCTAATAGCATTGACTAGAAAGAATCAGGCATTCTTATGGATTGATCAGTATCAAACAACTTTTAATTATTTTATAGATAAGTTAGAAAGTGATCCAATTCATTTTATGTTAATAGGAGTTCAGTTCAAAATTTTCTATGATGCTTTAGGCCTTGGGTAGGGTTGTGTTATTATGCAATAGAGATTAGTTGTTTCTTATGGGTCTTAATAGTTATGTCCCCATGAGTGTAACTATTCCACCCATGATCTCAAGTTTTTAGTGGTAGTGTTTTCCCTAAATTTTTAGAGACATTACCTTATCAACGAACATTTTGGGGTCTTCACTGATCATAAGAGCATTAGGTATGTTTTCACCCAGCGTGACTTGACCTTGTGCCAGCATCGGTGGATGGAGTTCTTACAAGATTACAACATTGATATTTGGTATACACATTGGAAGGGAAATGTTATAGCCAATGAATTTATTAGGAACTCACATAGTGATTCAATGCATGAATTTGGTTATTCCTAGAGAGTAATGGAATAACTTTCAGCATTACATCTGGATATGGGAAAAGTTTGGAGAACAGGCTGTATTTTCCATATTACAGTGTAGTTATATCTGGTGCAGTATGTGAAGGGATCCCAGTTGGGAGATCTTGAGGTATAGGTATGGAGAGATAAATTTGGTTCTGGCAAGGCCCCAGATGATTGGTATGAGTATGAACAACACTGGGTATTGTTCTGGGGAAGTCTTTTCATTCCATTGGCGATGCATGATATGGTTATCATAGAGTTCTATAGTTCGCCCTTAGTGATAAATCCTAGCATAAAAATATATACCAAGCTATGTGGAGTTAGTTTTGGTGGCCCAGGTTTAAGAATGAAGTTTTAGATTTTGTGTCTCGATGATTGGTCTGCCATAGGGAGAAGGTCGAGCATCGTGTTCCCAGTGGTTTTCTCCAGCCATTAAATGTTTCTCAGTGGAAATGGGGGGACATCTCAATGGACTTTTTATACTGGTTTACCATGATCTCAAGGAGTCTATGATAGTATATTTGTATTATTTTATCATTTGATGAAATATTCCTACTTTATATTGATCAAGGAGTCAAGATGAGTGTAGGTTTTGTTGAGGTAGTATCTGGAGGAGGTGGTGATACTCCACGGGATCCCGGGGATGATCATTTATAATCGAGATCCTAGTTTTACCTATAGAGGGTGTAAAGGTCTCCATAATGATTTTGGTTTTCAGTTATTCCTTAGCACTTATTTTCATCCATAGAAGGATAGTCAAATAGAGTAGACCATCCAGACTCTTAAAGACAAGTTTCTATCTTTTTTATGGATTTAGGAGGTCTATGGATGAGGAACCCGCCCTTTGTGGAGTTCTATTACAATAATATTTTTCAATACACCATTAGTATGGATCCATTTAAAGCCTTTTATGGGTAACCTTTCCATTCTCTATTGTGATGGAATGGGGTTAGAGAGTCAACAATTCTCAGGATGGAATTGGTATAAAATATGATAAGGATAGTTCAAGTGATTCACGAGAGAATGAAGGTAGTGTAGAATCATCAGAAATTCTATGTCGATCATAGGAGGAGACATCTATAGTTTGATTTTATGGATCATGTGTTCCTGAAGGTTACCCACATCATGGGCAGTGAAGGTGTTTACATGGGAGTATGATTTCTCCCTGTTTGTTGGGAATTTCGAGGTGTCAGATCATGTTGGAGCTATAGAATATTGGGTATCACTCCCCCCAGATGATCCAGATACATGATGTTTTTTATGTGTCACAACCCCTCCGTTATCTTCATGATTACTCTTTCATCATCAATTGGGGAGAGATCGATGTTTATGATGATGTGACCTTTGAGGAGCGGCCTGTAGAGATTCAGGAACATCAGGAGAAGGTGTTTTGTGAGAATGATATCCCCTTGGTTTATGTCTTGTGATGGCATGGTGGTGTGAATGAGAATACCTATGAAAGGGATTCACATATATATGCTCAATACCCTAAGCTTATTAGTGTTTATCTATTATCTTGTAACCCTATTAGTTGGTGGATGTAGACCTCTCTTGTTTATGAGAGGGTGTTCTTTTGTTGCTTATTGTGGATGTTCTTGGATGGGGGTGGTTGAGCTCTTATGGTGGATAAAGCCTTGAGAGGTATCTCGCAAGGTGGTTATTTGAATTACCCCTTTATGTTTCCTCTCTAATTTTGTTTTATATTATTGAGGAAGAGAATATTTTGAGTAGTGTCTGATGTAAGGTATTAGATCTACCTGGGTTGACCATTTGCGTGTTTTCGGGGACTGAGGTACTCAGAGGAGGCTCAGATGAAGTCTATAGGGACTCTTCTACTTAAATATTAAAGCAGGTAGATTTCACATCTTGAAATAGGGTTACACGATGCGAATATGGGTTTCATGACGTGTATGTTTTCGGGGTTTGAAAATAAAATAAAATTAAGAGGTGATGGTTTTTTCAGTGAAAACTGACCACGAGGCATAACACAGCATGAAAGGGTATTACACGTCATGTAATTACCTACTTTTGTATGTTTTAAAACATTTTCCAAGTGATCGGGTTATCAAACCCTGTGGGTGAAGTGTCTCCCTCTCGAATTCAGGTGACCCGGCGACCCCCTCTTCGACATTTCTGGGATTCCTTCATCAAGGATTGATTACTAACTTTATCATTAGATTCGTGGAAATGTGTCTTCAATCTAAGGTGTGTTCTTCCTATGTTCTTATGGTTTATCCTGATTTGATATATTTTTCCTCCTTCTCTTGTTTTCATGTGATGGTGGATGATCTCCCATGGTTCTAATGGGGTTTCTCTCGAGCTTTTTTTGTGTGGTGGTGTCGTGGCATCATAAGATGGATTTAGGTCTGGCAGGAGAGGTGATTATAGAACTTTTTTATTGATCCGTTCTCATGAAAAGAACATATATGACCTTTTGAGGTAGGGGGTTTATTATTTATCTATTTATTTACCTACAATCATATATTTGGCATGATTTAGACTTTTTGGAGGGATATGCTTTAGATGTGTGACATTGGGGAAAAGTAGCAAACTAGTGGGGAAGTGGTAGAAGGGTACCCTTGATATTATTTTTTATATTATATGATATTATATACAATACTTGGTGAGATTATCTATGGTGAGGTTGGGAACTAATTATACCTATTTAGGTGATGAGTTAGTTTCACTTGTTTTTTACTATGCATTAGCATACTTTCTTTACTTTTTCACAAGAGGCTCTAGGGGGGTCCTACTGAGTATATGTTTATATTCACCAAACTTATATATAAACTATTTTTCAGTTCAATTGGAGAATTTTTGAGATTAGGCTGGTTACTACTGGCTTGTGAGTTGCAGAAGTTGTTTGAGCTTCATGGTCACTGTTTTCTTTACCTTTCTTTTGATACTTGTAGTTTTTTCTTTCAGTTGTAGTAGTTATTTCAGGTTATTACATATATGCACTTTGTATTTTATTTTATATTATAGTCTGAGTAGGATTTTGTTGGTGTCTCTCTTATCTCTCTCTTTTTCATGTGTTTTCTTAGAGGTTAATGCCTCCCATCTTTGTGTTTACTATAACCTTGATGATATTCTCTGACACGGGGCCTACTTGAGGTAGGGCTTGGGTGTCACTATATCTTTTCTCCCATTTCTAGCCCAATAGGGGTACAATTTGTGGGTAGGTGGTCATGAAAAAGAATGGTTCATTCCAATGGGATGAAGAATGTCATAATTCTTTCCAAGAGCTAAAGGTTCTCCTTACATCATCACCTATCTTGATATTTACAGAATCAGGACAATGGTACGTGGTGTTTTGTGATGCATTAGGATTTGGGCTGGGGTGTGTTCTCATTAAAATAGATCAAGTTTTTGCTGGTGGTTCTAGGAAGTTATGTGTGCATTAGAAGAACTACTCAACACACGATTTGTATTTAGTTATCATAGTCTATGCTTTGAAGACTTGGAATCATTACCTATGTTGTGAGAAATTTACTTTGTTTATGGATCACAAGAACTTGAAACATATTTTCTCACAAAGAGATTTTAATCTGAGATAAAGAATATGGATGGAGTATCTACAAATGTTTGGATTTGACTTGATGTATACACCGGGTAAAGGAAATCTGGTGGCAGATGCATTAAAAAGAAATCCTTATGCTCAGTTTGTGAAAGAAGCTTTGGATGAGTGGTAGATGATTTCGGTCCTAGCCTACATGCATGTGGAATGTTAAGACTGAGGTGATGTTGCGGTTTTATTTTCAATTGTGATAGTTCCTTTTTTAGTAAATATGGTTAAAGAGGCATAAACATCTGATGCAGAATGCTTCGATATGAGGTCAAAACTCAATGGTGGGGAGTGAATTTAGGGATAGAAGCTAGATGGAAGTTTAGTTTTGTGGTTCAAAAATCATATAGTTATGCCTATGGATTCTCAGGAGAAACTTCTTCATGCATACCACCATTCAATATGGGTTATCTATCTTGGAATACCAAAGATGTATAACTTATTAAAAACACATTTTTAGTGGATCATCATGAAAAGCAAGGTGGATGAATTTGTTTCAAAGTGATTTACTTGTTAGGAAGTTAAAGTAGAGCATCAGTGATCAGCAGGTATGTGGCAGTCTTTACCAATCCATGTTTGTAAGTGGGAGTGGATAGCTATGGATTTTTTAGTAGGTATCCCAAGAACGGTTCAGAAACATGATGTCATATGGGTGATTGTGGATCGACTCACAAAGTTGTCTCATTTCATCCTTATTTTTGAAACTCGTATGGTGGAGGATCACTCCAAAATTTATATCTGATAAGTGGTAAATAGACATTTCATACCAGTTTTGATTGTATCAGGTAGAGATATGAGGTTCACATATCCTTTTTGAAAATCCTTACAAAAATCCATTGGGACTTGATAGACTATGTGTCTGATGTATCATCCTCATATGGAATGGGAATCCAAAAGGATGGTAAAAATGTAGGAAGACATATTGCAAGCTTGTGTAATGTATTTTAGTTTCTCATAAGAAGTGAAAGTTTCATTAGTGGAGTTCTTATATAACAACAGGTATCAGGCCTCGATACATATGGATCCTTTTGAATTATTATATGGGAATCCTTATTGTTCTCCAATTTTTTGGGTAGATATAGGTGAGAGTTCACTAGTTGGGTTGAGACTTATCCAAGAAACACTAGATAATATTTAGTTGATCGGAAAAAGGATGGAGACAGCTCAGAGTCAACAAAAAATCATATGTTGATCATCATTGATGGTCATTTTAATTCTAGGTGAGTGTTCATGTGTTTTTTAGGATATCTCTATGTCTAGGACACAAACATTTTGGGAAGTAGGGAAAGTTATCTCCTTGATACATAGGCCCTTTTGAGATACTAGAATGGGTTGGAGAGGTGGTATATCTTATGGCATTTCCACCACAATTCAGTGTGGTGCATAATGTGTTCCACATATCTCAGTTGAAAAATTATCATCCTAACCCTGACCATGTGATTAGATGGGATCACGTTGACCTAGATCTAGATGATTTGATGGTACGTATCCCGGTGTGTATTGTGCATAGGCAAGAGAAAGTCTTGTGTTGAAAAAACATCATTCTAGTGCGAGTTTTGTGGCAACATGGTCAGATTCAAGAAGAGACTTGGGAATGATAAAAGGAAATGAAAGAGAAATTTTCAAAACTCTTTCAAGGAAGCGATGGTTTTCTATTTTTTGGGGACATAAAGACCAATTTTGGGGAAAAATTTTCACCCCCATTTTTAAGTAAGTAACCCTTTAATTATGATTTTTAAGTATAGAAGGTGGTTAGGTGAAGTTTGGGAGAGTTTTAAGAACCTTTAATGTGTTTTTTGGGATTTTATATAGGTGTATGGGTGGTGCACAGTTTGTGGGAACCATGAAACACTTGTAAGAAACTGTGAACAATATGACATGGGAAAAAGAGAAGGTGCACGATAGATGCATGGTTTTTCCAAACTGTGAAGCTTTTTAGTAGAAATTGTGTGCTTAGAAGTATGGATTTGTTATTTTTGAGGTAGTGGATTCAGCATGGTTGGTGCATGTTATGGGGGATGTGCGATGATACTATGTGAGGTCTCCCTTAAGTCAAAATTAGGAGCACGGTTATCACACAATTTATCAAACTATGTGACTAAATTGTGCTCAGGTCAATGTTAGATCCTTAAATTGTACATCTAACTCATTTTTACCTCTAAGTGCCTCGCTTTTTTCCCAAATCAACTCAAACTCTATATTTTTCTCTCTCAAAGGTCAAGGAAGGTTCTTCCATTGATTTGAAGGTGATATGAAGGCTTTAATTTGTGATTAGAATCCAATTCCTCATGGAAAGTGATCATTCTTGGTTGTTCTTGATGTTTTTCTTAGATCTACTTCTCTCTCTCTCTCTCTCAGTTTATTAGATCTATGCCTGTTGTCGGTATATATAAGGTTTTGGATGTCAAATAAGTTTATATTTGGTCTTTATATTTATAGGGTAAGAGATATAAGGTAGGGTTTTGGAGATTTAACCTGGTTCCATGAACGTTATTCGTATCATTCATCATTTTTGACATAAAACTCGAGGTAGGTGGCTTCACTCTCAACTCCTCTATTTTAGAATTTGAAGGCTTGGTTTAAAATTTATTACTCTTATTTAAATTTATTTTTTATCCACTATGAAATTATTTTTGAAACCCTCGTGAGTGATGGTTTATAAAAATTCAGAAGTTTGGGGGTGTTTCTAGAAAGTGTTTTGATAAATGATTTTAAAATGATGATTTTAAAATAGTTTTTAGTTTTGCTACATAGAAAAAATGTGTTTCAATAAAAAGAATTATTTTTTATTGAATGGTTTAAACATACTTGTATTTTTCATGAGTTGGCATGGTTTTGTGGTGTGTGTTCATATGCATTGAGATGGATAAGGGCATTAATTACCCCCATAAAAAGGTTTGGATGTATATGGATGTGAATTGCCCCCATCAATGTGGTCCACTAAGTGATTTCTTAGTGGAAGGATAACTCACCATTTCTAATTATAGGTATTTCCATGGGTTTTATGCATGGTTGGATGTATGGTTGTGTGGAAAAGAATGGATTATGCCAAAATATATTGTTAAATTATTTAAAGAATTGTTTATGTGCTTTCCTTGAAAAAGTGTTTACTATGGATTTGTTTATATTTTGATATAAACTATTTTAGAAATTATTTTATATAAATGTTTCTAAATTTCTATGTACTAGTGTCATGATTTGGGAAGTTTTTAAGGAAAACCTATAGAGTTTTAGTACTCACCCCTAGTTTGTCACTTTGGTGATTTTTTAGATATCATCTATCGAGATACGAGAAAAGGTAAAGTATCACACATCTTTATCACTACTTCATGATACTTGGGTTGTTTGGTGGAGTTGGAGCTTAGAGAATGTGTAGCTTCAGTGTCACTTGGTTATCTTTGATTTTTGATAGTTTTGTCTTCCATTGTTTACTTTGATGTTAGTTTGTCTTCCGTTGTGGAACTCTTTGGTTGGTTTTAATATAAATGAAATGTTTGAGTTGTATTTCATTGTTATCATGAATCAAGTTAGTGGTTTTATTGGTTATGATTTTTTTGTCAGTTGGTTTATTCTTAAAGGTAAAATCATCACCCATATGTATTGAACCCCTTCAGCATTTATTTCCAACCTTTGGCACCTTGGGGATTCCACTTAAGGCCTAGTAACATCTCACCACCCTATCAAGCCAATGAGAATGGGAGGGAAATTACAATTCATAAGATCCATAACTATTATATGTGTATTATTCAACCAAATGGGAATATAAAAAAATGAATAATTACCACACCTAGTAAAAGATGTCAACTTCAGAGTGTCGTCCTCATTCACATTCAAAAGATGATATTAGGGAATTATATCAATCTTTGAAAAATAATATTATCCATAAATTCGATCAAACAATTATTTTATAAGAGGAAACATATAGTTATTCTCAAAAGTAATTTTTTTGAGTTTTCTATAATAAATAAAATCTTCATTAAACCCTCATTATTTTAGATAAGGAATAAAGGAGAACCCCAAGGTGATGTTCTATGATGAAAAAAAACTCTTTTCAAGTAACTACTTTAACAAATTTTTCAATTACATTAAATTTAATGGATCAAAATGATATGTGTGTTTCAAAATTAGTTTAGTATCATGATCTAATTTAAATATGATTTCAACCACCTGATAAGGAATAACATAAGTAAAATCATCAATAAATGCATCCACATATTCATCTAAAATTATCACCTTACAAATCAGAAAAATATCCATATTTTCAATAATATGTGTAAGATAACATTCACTGTTATCTATAATTATATTCTCATCTTATTGATATATTATTATTCTGATAAATAAATTTAAACTCACAAAAATTGAATATAACATGAATATATCTAAAACATACCTTATCATGATAAACTAATTCCAAATTTGTAGCCATAATCACATCAAACTGAACTATGGGGAAGAAAATAGGATTTGTAGGAAAAACATTCCATATATTATCATATGAAGATTATAATAAATGTTTTGTTTTCAAAATAATTTGACCACAATTTTATAATAAAATATTTTCTATATTTCATGAGGTAATATTCCTATTTTTTAGAAAATTCCTTATAAATAATAAAATGTGGTGACCCTAAATCAAACAAGACTTTGAAATAATATATGTAAATAAGTAACATAGATATGACATCATCATTTTATGTTCTTAAATTTTCCTAGTTAGTCTTGAATGACTTGTCCACTTCCTTATTATTGTTTTTATTATGATTTACATCACTATTTAAAATCAGTATAATGGAACAACTCATAAAATTTAAAACATCACACTATCTAGTTGTCATATTTAGTTTTAACATTACCCTGATTATTTTCAGTGTAATCAATATAAAATTTCACAAAATACCACATCAATAACACTTTAAATACTTCAAAATACTCTACCTTGGATTCATCTTAATAAACATATCATAAGATGGAAATTTATACCTCTTAACATCAGATTTATTCGATAGATACGTTCCCATTTATTCCTACTTAGACTGTTGATTGTATTTACTATTGTAAAATATAACAAACTACTTCATTACCTTCTCATAACTCTATACAACATTCTCATAGTATTTAAATTCATTATATGACAAAAATCTTCAAAATAATTATTTTATTCCTATGTAAAACCTGATAATTTTATTATCATAATCCAGAATTAAATTTGATGCATACATGGACAATCTATTAAAATTGTCTTCAGTGGTAACAACTAAGTCCACATAAATTTTTTATTTTCTAAAAAATATCATTATATCCAATTTTTAACAAACACAATATAGTAATTTTCATGGAAAATATTTTTAAATAAAATCACCTTTATGGAATTAGTTTCATCTTTAAACATGGTAATCTTAACTAGAGAACAACGATGATCAACTTAATATTAAAAATATTAATTAGAAAAGGTTAGATTTTAATGTTCAAAAAATCCAAAAACCTAGGATATAATTTCTATAGCAATGATCCATACTTCATCTACATCTGTATTTTTGTATCCACCAAATGTAAAATTGTGATGTTTTATGAAATTCCCCTCTATAGACATGTTCCTTTGTGGATATTTTTTTTTCTATCACTAGAATGGGTACCAATATTAAGAGAATTTTTTCACTAAGTTAACAGATAAAAACTATAATATTCCTATTCCATCCATTATATCTTGATGATTCTGAAGTTAATTATTTTTATCATGGATTTACACTTAATTCACCATATTTACTCTATGGAAAAAAATATGAAATAAGAACAGATTAGATGAATCTACATAGAAAAAATAATGGTCTTCATATGAAAATATAAAAAATAGATTATTATCCCATAAATGTCTTTTCCTCCAAATAACATAACCTTTAATGTAGTCTAAATGTCCCTATGATACCAATTATAACACCCTATAACATACACAATAAATAACTACATGATTTATAATAACAGTTTTAATTTATTATATTTTGAGGATCTTTTTGATTAAGTGTTTTAGATAATTAATAAAAACATTACCATATCAAACCATTAGAAATTAGAGTTGACACTTCTCCTCAATTTCCTTTTTTTGAAAAATGATGGATATGTTAATTTAAACTCATGTTTTATTAAAAATAAAATTTATTATTTACTGTTAAATTCCCATATCATAATATTACACCTTCTTATAGTTTACTTATCATACATAGTCCCTATAAAAAACATTTTAAAACATGGGATGATGAAAAAAATTACGTAAATGATAAAAAAATCAGTTATCCCACTATAAAATTCATGTAATCCTATAAGAAATGTTTCCCTTTTCATATAATATACTTTGAGTTAAAAAAATAAATTTTCATACTCATGAAAGAATATATATTTCCCAAATATTTTAACTTAACATATCAAACTAAATCATAATGTAAAATTCATAATCATGAGGGTTTCATTTAAAACATGGGTTCTCATGAAAATATTTTCTTTAAAAACATACCTTTCACCTTTAAATAGTGCATACAAATTCCTTCAAATAAAGGCTCGTTAGATTAACTTATAAAATAAAATTAAATACATGAAAACACTTTTTCATTCTTAAAATAGACACATAGGTATAGTGGGAAGTAATCTTCACATCACTCTTATAATCTCTATTATAAAAACTATAAAAATAACCTTTTCATTTAATTAAAATATAAATCCATAGAGAATAGAATGATTACCCAATGAAATGTAGATCTATATCAGGCTCACCCATCATCATGAAAATTTTACAAGGACCATAACATATATAAAGGAAATTTAATCTTTCTTTTTTAATTATAAAATCTCATAAATTATTCAGTTTAACACATATAAAGAAGCACTTTTGGGATTAATATAAAAATAAGGATAGAAATACTTTTTAATTGAATTATAATTAAAATAAATCCATAAAATAATGAAAAAATGGATATTGAATTGAAAAACCATGAAAAACTAAAGATATATATTATTAAATAATAACGGTTTCTTAAAGAATAATGGTCAAGACAATGGGATGTTCTATTTTTTTGTAAATGATAAAAATGATTCTGTTCAAACCACTGTAATAATTTAAAATTTAACCTATTTAGAAAATTATTAAAATTATTAATTTAAAAATATTGTAATGAAATTCAAACAAAGATACAAATTAATTTTTACATATATTATTTTATTAAAATAATTGAAAAGAACCATTTTAAAAAACATGGACGTAGTATAAAAATAGATGGAAATCATTAAAATTATTAAAATAGTGTTTTAAATAAAATCATTTACCTCGAGTTAAAATCACCAAATATGTACATTATCTCATGTAATATGAACATATTATAATTTTCTACTTACGTAAGAACCTTTTTCAGTGGTATTCCTATTTTATTATCTATTTATTTCATTTATTACCATTGCTTATATAGTTATTAAATCCATTACTTTCATTTATGTAGTTTTGAGGACATTCAAATAATAATAATAAAATAAATTTGGAGTGTTTAACATTGTAAAAGGGTTCCTGGATACATAATCTATAGAATATTAATCATGAAAATATTATCATCATTATTCGTTAAATAAATTAGGACAATAAATGAAATGTTTTCAAGAAAAACAAATCACATCACTTACTTAATATGGTAGTCCATATGTACGCATGAGTAATGTTATCTTTTCCAATGAGTGTATGGGTAATAAGCTAAGTATTATATAATCCTTATATAATCATTTTTTCATTAATATCATATATAATCAATAATTACAATATTATAACCATTCTTCTGAGGTGGTGATGAAAAAAGAATCACATCGTTTCTTGAGGGTAGTAATCCAAGTGAAAACACGAGAATTGTTTTCATTTACCCTATGATGTAAAAAGAAAATAAAAAAAATTGGATAATAATAATAATAACATTTTTATTTTTGGATGATACTTAAGTTATTATTTTACCATCATTAAAGAATATTTTATAAAGTTATAAGAAGAAATAAATAAGACACACTAGGTAAAAAGTTATACATATTTTATGGAAAACCTCCCTTGTCTTACCACTTAATCCTTGATAGGTCAGTATTTGAGTAAGAATAGGTTCTATAGAACATGGGGAAGAATTATGAGGGTATATTTAGGTATCAAGTCTCTAAAAATAATTCTCAAAATATTCAAGGAAGTGAGGAGAGTATGTTCTCATTTATAACTAAGGGAACTGACACACTTGTAATTTTTCTAAACATTTTAATACTATTGATATCTTTCTCATGGTCAATTAGCTCAAAAAATATACTATTTTGGGATAAGGTGATAAGGATTGAAATAAAATTAATCAACTAGATTTATGATAAATTTTTGTTTATATATCACATAGTATTTTTCTTATTTAACATGATTTAACCTTTTTCATGGGGAAATATTTTTACCATGGATACTATTCATAATGACCGAAAAAGAAAATAAACTGATTAATAATTTTAAAACTTTTTATTAAAAATATGGAATAAATTTTTCGTGATTTAATTTTCATATTTTCTATAAATTACATTTAATAAATGTGTGTCAAATTCAATGTAAAATAGGTTTTTAGATAATTACATATTTAATAGTAAATATTAACTTAGAATAAAATAAAAAAAATTGATTCCAATAAAACTATTTATATTATTTTTAATAAAATATATCATATATTAAAAAAATGAAATTCAAATTTGAATAGTACCTTTTTTTACATTATATAATTAAAAGAAATTAATATTTTACAAAAATTGACTTTTTTAGATTTTCACACCTAAAATCAGTCTTTTATGATAAAACCCAAAAAAAGTCACCAAAATATATTTTTGATATGATGATAATAAAAATTAAGCCCATTTTTTTAAATTCAATTACTAATATTTAAAAAGAAAAAATATTAATTAACACCATATAATAAATGGAAAACAAGTTAGTTAGAATAAAAAAATTTCTTATATAAAAAATATTTATTAAGAATGTTAATCCCCAAAATATAATCATGAATAACTTTTTTAATGGGTAAGGGGGAAGCCCCACATTTTTATAATATCAGGAACCCCCTATATTTAATTTTTTTTAAAGAAAACCCTTACATGACACTAAGGCCTAGTGGTCCATAGGTCTATTACAATGTGACAACTCGAAGGGTATATTTCTTGAAAGCCTTTTATTCTATCCCTAAAGGCCCATTTTTTCCCAAAGGCCCCTTCTTGGAGTGGTAACTTTATAAAAACCAGTACTATTCTAATACCTTCTATAGTGCCTACCACCACTATGGTTCCTGAAATACTACTCACCACCACTACATTACTACTTCTATTATAATGATATTATAGTACCCAGTGAAATTTAACCAAATATTATGGGCCAATAGGGGTTAAACCCTCGACCTCATCTAGTATGATGGGGTGTCATTACCACTCAACTAAGACACCAGATAAAAAATGTGGGTATGGGTTACACTGGACTCTAAGAGAGGGGCCCTAGAAATATACATATCATGTGACGCATTCCCTATCTAGGAAAGGGTCTTGAATCACTCTATAAATAATATACATAATTCCTGAGTCCATTGAGACTTGAGCCTGTTCTAGTTACCAAAAATATAGTGTGGTATAACCATTGGGAATCAATCAACTAAAAACCCATGGGAATGAATATTAATATAACAAGAAATTGATTTATTATTAACATTACACATGTTTTCACATCCACTATGGAAATGAGGATGAAAATTTAAAATATTATAGACATGATGAAAGAAAAGTAAATTAATAGATAAAATTATTCTAAGAATGTATGCAAGACTATATATGTAAATAAGATATACTCCTCAGATATATAGTCTTTTAAAATATAGTCATTGGATATGTATTTGTTTAGTATATCTAATTTAAATATATTGTAATTTAATATAATATAACAATTATTTTTGGAATGAAATAAATGATAATAGTTAGTTAAAACATTTTATTATAAAATTTATTTTTCTGTGTGAAATATTATTATTTAATAATTTTATTATTAAAAAATGGTAATATTGGATAATAAAATTTAATGATTTTTTTTAATAGAAGTAAAATGATAAAATTTATTAGTTAGAAGAAGAATAAATAAATTTAATATGGTATGGATATTTTTTTTAAATAACTTTTTTATATATACTTTATTAGTATTGTATATATTTAAAAGATTAAATTTAATTTATGGAATTCAAATCAAATGTAATTTTTAGAATAATTTAAAAACTATTAAAAAAATATTAGAAATTGATATGAAATTAAATAAAGAACATTTAATGTTTAATGCAATTTTTTCTACAAAATAATTTTTTATATATATTTTACATTTTCATTTAAATGATTAAATTCTAAAATTTTGATACCAAATTGAATGAAATTTTTTCCAAATTTGGAATAATTATGTAAAAATGATCTATTATAGGTTTTGCATATTTTTTAGTAAATAAATATTTATTATGGTAAATAAATGAAGAATGTAAAAATGGGGAAAATGAATTAAATTGATGTGCCTTTGATTCACAATAATCAAACTTTTATTTATGAATTCAATAAGTCCTTTTTTAGTTGCGGGAGGAAAACCTAAATGTCTTATAAATATTTAACCACATAATATACCTGTCTCCCTTGAGATTCCATCATTTCCATTCACCCAACTTATGATTTCAATGAAATTATGATCATTTTAACTTATAAAAGGATCCCTCTTTGCCCATTATAGGAAATAATATTCATCCAATAAAATCTATAATACCTACACATTTTAATAAATATTTTATTTTTATATGAAATCAATATTTTTGTTCTTAAAAGGAATCATAATCCCTTAATTCTATAGGAACTCGTGTTGAGAAATAGTAAATTATCAAATAAGTATATGAGTTCTTATCTTATTTATTAAATTGCCTTATCATTTCAAGTATTTATAAATATCACCCTCCACAATAGTATTTTTATATTAATATAATTATTCTATTGATAAAATAATAATGTTTTTATATAACTCTAAACACTTAAACAATAACTAGTATGACATTTTTATGTTTAGTTCAGTTCAACTAACCACGTGAATGATAATATACATGAATTATAACATTTTCATCATATATAAGTATCAAAACATTAATGCTGGAAATATATTATTTTAATTAGTAATATATTTCATGAATAAGTTTATGTGATGATAACATAAAATAGATAAAATTTCATTTTTTATTATCGATAAATTACTAGAATAATGCTCTTAATAGATTACTTTTTGAAAAAAAAACATACCCATATATTCCAACTAACGATTATGGTACTAAATAAATTATTGGAAAAAAATATTGTACTCCTTTGAAAAATATGGTAATTATGAACTTTATATTATAGAATGAGGATAATATTCTCAATTATGATACATTGATTAAACAATCAAAATTATTAACACTCAATGATGAAAATAAACAATAAATAACTAATACATGTTTAATGAATAATTATAATTTTAGATAATAAAAGATAATGGATCTAAATATGTTTTTAAAATATATTTTTTTTTAATTTATACTTTTATTATAAAGGAGGTTACATGAATTTCTTAATGTTTTAATGTAAATGGTAAGTTTTTTCTTTCCAATCACATGTAGAATTCGATATTATTATGACTAAAATTACATATAGGGAAAATTAATTATCATTATCTCTAAAATTAAATTTATTTTCATCCCCTAGGGTTTTTCATGATTTTTACATCTCCTCTTAACAATTAATCTCCCATATAGTTCATAATTTACCCAATGTAATGCATTTAAGAGAAAACAACATTAACACTTTTTTTAGTAATTAATCTTTCTCTTCCATGTAAATATTCATTATTTGATATTATATATTTCATTATAACCACTTATATGATTTATTATGATCTTTCTTGATGTAATTTAATTTATTTCTATTTTTTTTTAAATATCATTATAGTATTTTTTTGAAAACTATGTCCCTTTTTATAATGTTTAATAGAATATATGTTTTAAATGTTTTTTATATGATAATATTTTCCATCAAATTTTTTAATTTTATTTAAAAAACATCCTCTCTCTTTTTATGGGTTTCTTTGGAAAAAAATTAAATTTTTTTATAAAATATTTTCTATACAATTAAATGGAATAAAAAATGTAAATGTTATTTACTCAATGTTATCAATGTTAATTTTAAATATATTATAAAGGTTTTTTCATCTTCATCTACATATTTCACAATTATTTATGCTTCATCAATAATATGATCAATTGGTACCATCAACCTTATTTCTATGGATATCTTATGATAACTTCTTATATATTCCATTAGGCAACCTATTTAATTCACATAGGGTAATTATGTTATGATGTAATTAATAATATTTTAATTTTTCATGAATATTATTGTTTTTTATTATGTGAATGGTGGACCAAGGACTATACATCCCACCATTGAATTGGGTAATGCCTTATCTAATAATATGAGTGAAAAATGGAAGTTGGTTAAAGTCTTTGTGGGACTCTATCCACTATGTGATAGGAAGAACTAAAATTTTAGATCCATTTAATCATTTTGGTAAATAATTATATCTCATATACAGATATTGTTAGGATTTTGGAGAAAACTCAATCCAATATAGAACTTTATTACTTATGTGATGAAAGTATTAGTAGTGATATTATATAAAAGGAGTGATTTTCTATGATTATGTATATTCAATATTAAAATTCCTATGTTATGTTTTTATGGCTCATGATTATTGATACATTTTCTACACTCTTATTGCTAATGTCTTATTCTTTGCTAAAATACTTTTACCATGACCACTAATTTTTAGTCAATTAATTTTTTGTATGATTAACTTATGTTTTTTCCATGCTTCTTTATTATGTTATCATACTAATATGTTTATCTTACTCTCATGTATTTTCTTTAATTTTTTCCATCATGTTTACCATTATTAATCATATAATCTCACTATTTCTTATGTTTTTATTCCCTAGGTTATGACCAAGAATATTATGTATGATATTTCTAAATTGATATCTTGTGAGAAGACAATTTATGGGATATGTTGATTTTGATTTGAAAAGATTTTATTATGTAACTAGTCTTAGAAGATACTAATCCTTTATTTAATGGTGTGTTATTTATAATGATATGTAATGAATATTTATAAAGAATAATATTATATAATTTTATGTTTTTCTTGGGTAATATTCATATAAACTTAATTATTCTATGTTTCTCTTAATCATGAAAATAATCCTCCACCTGAGATTCACATGAGTTTATACGTGTCAAGAAAATAACATTAAGATTCATAAAGGAGCTGAAAAATCTCCCAAATTCCATTTCCAAAAACTATAGTTCACTTGTACACTAAATCCATCATAGAATGACCTTCCTCTGAATATATGGACACATGAAGGTATTGATCTTTACCAATACCCAACCACAACACTTCACATCCTCAAGAATCAACATTTATTATATATCCATAACTTTCAAAAGATACCAATTGCACATTCATTTCTTACTCTTTGCATTTTATCAAAAATCTCAAAATGCCCTTATATCATGTGACTCTAAACACCAAACACATTATTAATCAATCACTACACCACTCAATTATTTAAATTCATAATTATATATAAATAATCATTTTCTCATAAAATGGTAACATTTATGTATAGATCATTCATATATTATATAAAATTACAATTCTAATCCCCTAAAATGCCATTTATATCCATCAAAAACAATAATATATAGCATAAATACACTAGTAAATCCAAATATTTGAGTATCTAATTAGTATCATGACTTATTTATCCCCCCAACATAAGAAAAAAAAATAAAATTTACATCCCTCCCAATGGTGGTCTTCATTATAGAAATCACTTTCCCTAACATAAATGATGTGGTCCAATCTACAAAACCATAAATATCCTATTATAAACTAAAATCATAATATGACACCTATTTATCATGAATAAAAAAATTACTCTCTTAAAATTTCCACAACATATATCATAAAACACAGATCATAGGACACCATAGTCTCTCTAGGGTAAATCACAAAAACTAAATAAATTCAACCACACATGGACCAGTTTCTTATTTTTCAAAAAAATTAAAATTAAACTATGAACATAAAAACTCACAAAAGTGTTTGAAAAACCAATACATTATTCCATGTTTTTATATTAAAACGTGAAATTATAAAATATCATGATTTTCTAGTCGATTTTGAAAAAATACCCCATATATCTATTTAAATGGCTATACACTTTCACAATACCTTATTTTCCAAACTATATTTTTCTATAAAATCATATTTCATTGTAAAATAATAAGATCCATGAGATATTTCAAATGATACTGACATTAAACTAATTTTATTCATTCTTATCTAACTATATCAATTTTTCATTAAAAAATGCATGTTTTATAAATCTGAAATTACCAATAGAAATTACATTTAGTGGATGATCAATCATAGGAAATAAATTCATAAGAAACCCCTAGGGATCTATAATAAACTATTCATACTCAATAATCTACTGATAATAATTTAATAATATTTTTAGTTTATTTAATATTATAATCATTTTCATTAAGAATAAATGTCAATAAATACTACCAATAGGAAATTATATCATGGAATTAGTGTGTCTCTATAATGATGTGTGGACCATTAGAATAGATATTAATTGAGAACTATGAATCATCTTGATACTTGAACATCTGAAAATGGTATTATTATTATAATTCCTTGCAACCTAGTATACTAACTTGGAAACTCTAGACATCCCCTAGTAACACGTGTTTCAATTAATGTTATTATTTCAAGGCATGATCATGATCTACTTCCAAAGTACTATTATCAAATTAACATAATAAACTAACCATGTACTATAAAAAACATGATCTAATACCACTATCAATTCCAAAAATTTCATTATATAAATAGATTCTTGAATTTTCCACTAAAGGATCAACTGATATAATGGTCTAGATGAAAACATTATAATATCTAGAATATAATATACCATTTTTAATAACACAATTCCATAATGATGTGAATAACCATATCATGTGATATGTGATATTGCATGGATCATTATTTTTATCCCACTCCATTGTATCATTATCTTATTTTTTAAATTATGATTATTTTTTATGGATTTTGAACATACAACATAACAGTTTAAGCACTAAATAATTATTTATAAATAATTACCCATATGTAATAATTATTATAACTCATGAAGTGTTTCATTTAATAAAATATATGAATTTGGATTCAAAATAAACATAGTGGATCACTATATAAATATGATAATGGTTATTAATTATTTTCATCAAATATATTTATTCACAAATTAATTCTTTTCAGGATGAATTTTCCATTCAATCTCCCGCATCATTAACTGATGGGTTTCTGGAAACCGTTTGGAAGAGGGGATCCATCTAAATAATTGTGAAATTCAAAAAACTATTTGATACCATTGGAGTAAGGATCCTATTGTATTCTAATCATGGATAGTTATCTAGGTCATGTGTTGGATGTTTCGTAGGTCAAATTAATAGAAAAAAGTTCCAATGTTCTTTATGTTATTTAATCTATTCCAAAAATTATAAATCTTATGGAATAATAAGTTTTTGATTATGTAATATGTTTCATTTGGGTATGTTTTATCTCCTCAAAAAAACCATAACTATTTTTTTCTAAATCATATTTCTTGTATTGATTAATTGAATAAATGAAGAAACATAAAAATAATAACTCTAGAAACTATGGCATCAACCAATGAAAATAATAATAGTTTATGGATTTTTCAAATACCATGATTTTTTTCGTGTGATATATGCTTGGTTACTAAAAAATTATTTATGATCTCATGATAGTTTTTTTATAATATACATATAGTTATTAATTAAAAATAATGAAACATTTTTCAGTATCACCATTATGTGGTAATATATTCATTAGGTTATTATGATATCCAACATGATGATATACAACACCAAGAATGATATTGAAAAGATCTTGTTTTAAAAGGATTTCATTTTGTTGAAGTTCTCATGGTTTGTATAGAATATGATTCTATATTACCACCATGTAATATTCATGGATAACATGACCATGTATACTCAAAACAAATTTTACCGAAAACTACTTCCTTAAAAGGGATTGACTCTAACTCAAACATCAATTTTCATTGATTATAAAGACTTTACTATTTTTATTGTTCTATATCATGGTCAATATAAATTTTGTTTTCATTGATGTGATCTTGGATTAATGTTTATTTAAATGGTATATAATTCAATTTTTTTATAAATTAAAAAATAATGTGAAATATAAATGTTTTTATATTATGTTCTTTATTTTTTATAAATTAGAATATAATATTTTTTTACTATAAAACATTATTTGGAAATATGTGATGTTTTAGTTTATGTCATGTGTTTGTAAGAAGTATGAAATTTTAATATCATTAAAAATGTGATAATAAAATTATAAAATATTTCTAATATGAAAAAATTCATTTTAAATTCCCTTTAAATAATGAATTTGAAAAGGTTAAAATTGAAATCAATGTGAAATGTTTCTATTTATTTATCCAACATTATTGTCATTATAACATGCCTATATTATAATGTGTTTATGATTACATTATTAATAAATTGATCATAAATTATTATATCATATATATTAATAATATATATATATATTATTCACGATTTAATTCATTGGAATAATGTGTTATATGATTAATGTCCATATTCTATAGTTTAAAGTTATAAAATAATTCTTTAAATTGTCTTGCATCTATTTAAGGAGTTATATTCTAGGTATAATAAAATATTTAATTTTCTTATGCCTTGAAACTGACATATTCATGTTCTATATTCTTTAATTTAATGGTTTATTGTAGTTTATAGAAAATTATAATTATAATTGTGATGGAATTAAAGTATTTATTGAGTAATTTTATATAGATATGTTTAATTAAACTACTTTGTATCCTATGAAATGAGTTTTTATCTAGAAATGTGAGGGTTGGATACCAATCATTTAATGATTACTCATATGGAGATTGTTGATTTAACCTGATTATAATCCTTTACATGAATGGGTTTTGAGAACCATATACATGGTATGTAGTTTGACATGAGAAATTTAGTTGTATTTAAATATGGGTTATTAAAAAAACCTAATATTTATATAATGAGTTATGCGTCAATATTTTTTGAACATATTGATTTATTAGATATAATATAAATTCAAAAACTATATCATTATAATAATTCATATGGGACAACTGTTAACATTTTATAAGATTTCCATATATGTAAACCCCATTGATTATAATATGTGTAAGATTCCTTCTAAAGAAACATTTTTCAAGACCTCAATCATTTATTTGGTATTGTTCAACACAATTTGGATCCCAGTATATTATCTCATGTGAGTAATACATCTTATAGAAGATACTAATAATATTATTTTCCATTATTTTTAGTATTATTTAGGTTACAATTATATAGGAATCCAAAATGATTAGGAAACCAAAGTAATAGACTTATGGCAATCTGTATAACAATTTTAGAAAACAATTTACTCAACTATCCATGATACATATATTATATGATTGGAATGAAAGGATAATATTTTAAGGAGTTTTTTATTTTAATGGAATCATATTTGATAAAAAAACCTTATTAAATGAATTTAAAACTATATACTCTTGTGATAAATGCTCCTATTTTAGATAAAATGGAATGACTATCCACAAAAAAAATAATGAGATCAGTAATTTAAATGGTTATATCTAATAGAATCCTCTTCATATATTTGTAAAAAACTAGGGAATCATTTATTATAATTATGCATTATTTTATTTATCAAAGAATCAATTTTATGATTAAAAAAATTGTGAATCCATTCAACATGTAAATTTAGATTATTTTGATATGGAAATAAGAATTCAATAGATTTTTTAATGGAATTTGATTGTAAATGGTTTACATAAATTTATTCCACACTCATGTACTTGATATAATTTATTATATTAATTAAATAGAGAGAATAAAAATCACTTTTAAGGCTTGTTCTGGGAATTTAATTTTTCCAAGAATTATTTTTAAAAGGTTTTGTTAATATAAATGAGTTTAATTAATGTTTACCCTATTTAATAAATTTTTTTTGTAGTGAGGATAATTTTATTTGTTTTATATGCTCTAATATAGTGTTGATTTTACAAAATGGTAATAGTTTTAGTTAGTATTAGATAGATATATAGTTAATTTGTTCGTAATTTTCATTGAACCCTAAAAGTGGAATTATGAATAATGGGAGTTATTTCCATTTGATGTAATTGCATAGAGCACATAAAGTCATTTATAAAACATTATAGAGAGTCCATATTAGGTATTAGGATTAAAGAATCAATTATTTGATTTTTAAGGGTATATGATATCAAATGAATATTTTACAAACTCAAAAAATATACATGTGTTTAAAATTGATATCAATATTAATGAATAATATAGTTTTTCATCAAATAATTAAAACATGTATTTCCATATCATGTAATTTAATAAAAATATGATTTCAATGATCAATTAAATTTAATTACAATATGTGTAACATCCTCGTATTTTTCATATATAATAATAAAATATTATTGTGAATAATACTTTTTATGAAAAATAATAGATTATATATTTGATTCACATAGTTTCTCATTAATTGAATTATATCACATTTTTTAAACGATTAAAAATATAAAAATATATTATTTATGATAAAATGGTTTTTCTGATACTTTTTCAAAATATTTGGCATTGAGTTCCCACAATGTAACATTTTCATGTATTAAAGAATAATAAATTTTCTTCAGAATAATACTCCAAACACGTATAATAACATAATAGATAACAATTTCAATAGTTTATTTAATAAATATTTCCCCAATAGTAAATAAGAATTATTTTCTAATATAAATTAGTTCGAGTTCTTTAACATGAAATTTCACAAAAAATATTCTTTTAATGTGTCTATTGGGAGTATGTTTGAGCTTAAATATGTTCAAAAGTATAATAAATAAAATATTAAAGTAGATTAATTAAATTAAAATTTAATTTTATATACTAATGGTTTTTTAAGAATATTGGTTATTCATGTAATGTAAAGTGGTAAATTTTTTTTGAAATTGATCTACAAGAAAATATAGTATATAATGGGTTGAAGAAAGATGTTGGATATGAAATTTTAAATACTTGTAATTTTGAAACTGAATTTATTATCATTATAAAATTTAATGTTTTAATGTAAAGGAGTTGAAGTTTATTGTTTTAAGAGTTGAACATTGGTAAAATTATTCATTGTATCACCATTATACAAAAAACCCTTCCTCATTTATTTCACTCACTAATATAGTATACTCAAAGGTTTTATGAAATGGTTACAAAGATAAATGGATATACATAAAAAATTTGTAACAAGTTTCAAAAAATCATAAAAGTGAAATAAAAAAAAGTTCTCTCTGATTAACTGTCATATTGGATAAGGCTAAATATTTTTTTTAGTATGAATTCATTCATTATCATAAAGTTTTTTTCGGGTATAAAATGCATCAATCTATTAAAAATTTACTCGCAACATTAGCATTAATTCATTTTGGCTACATATAGTCACAATTTGATATAATAATAAACCTATAAATATATGAGATCAAGCTATACCAAACTAATTTTCATCAGATAATTTCTTATATTGTGATAAAATGATATGGTTAACATTAGTTGGATTATATATAGAGATACATAGTATGAAAAATTCATAGAAATTTTTTTTTGTTTTCTAAATAATCTATTATATATAACACATGAAGTTTCATGCATAATGTATTTGGTATGATAGGAGTCGATATATCATATTGAATCCTCATACATTAGTTTATAATGTTACCAAGTAAGAGAATAATTATTCATTGATATATATCTTACACATGACATGAAGCTAAGATAATAATGAGGTAGTTCGATATGTTGTTGATCATGTAATTAGATGAGGCTGAACTGTGATGATTATTATCCTATTGTATGATGAGTATGATATATAATCCCAAAATTTAGATAAAATTCGGATGTCTGTGGGAATATCAATATAAGGTACATATAATTTACTATTTAATTTTTGTGAGGGGCATGTGATGTTCTCATTTACCATTATGAATGACTTGATATGTGTTTATATGTCTAGTTAGATTGTACATATAGAATCCATAAAATATTAGATGTCTATGGGATTTACATACTTCATGTCTCAGTGTAACTTGTTTTTATTTTCAATGGGATCATATATATATGCATCTTTTTATTATATATAGTTGATGTACGTAGGTATTTGTATACATGTGTGTAATAGAGATCACACTAGATTCCATTATAGCTTAAGTATCATTGATTCCTTCCAAATGGATACACTTTTCTTCTATTTATGAATTAGGGAAATCAAAATTTTAGGCAAAAATCATGAACTTATAGAGTAACCCATTTTGTTTGTATGTATAATAATTATTTACTATTACAATTTGTTTGAAAAAAATATTGAGTGATACCCAAAATGTGTTTTTTAGGATATATAAAAGATGTTTATGATGGATTTCAAAAATCTGTTAGACATGGTGTTGTTGTGTTTTAAGTGTAAACTATTATTGGGTCATATTTTAGGATTTTTAGATGTTTTGTTCCCTAAAGATACTCTTGTAGGAATAGGAAAAAGAAATTTTCACTTTGGAAATAAATTCAATGATTTAGGTTAGTGGTTGATTCTCAATATAATAAATTATATAAATGTAGTTCTCCTTGTGTAGATGAGTAAAAGTAGATGAGTATATGTAGTAGAAACATTGATGATAATGTGTAGGAATTTTGAAGGTAAATCATTTGGATTCATGGAATTTTAGGAACTCATGATCTAGTGGATTAAGTGATAAATAAGGATAATAAGTTATATATATAACATATATTCTAAAGTAATATAGTGGTTGAGAAAATAGTTTGACTCATGTTAGGGCCACTAGTGATGATATATAAGGGTTTCTTATAATTCAAATTATTGTAAACATGATGGTTAGTATTTATCAACTTGAGAAAGAGTTACTCTATTAAATGTAAGATGAAGGTTGTGTGAAGGGAATCAATATAAAATTTTTTATTACTATAAATAATGGTGGGTATTCCCGATGTATTGGAAAGTGGTATAACCTTTGGACTGACTGACACACCAATATAGTTGGGTGAGAGCACATATTTTTTATGTTATGGAATAATATTTAACAATGTGTTACTATTAATTAGGATCACCATTGTTCCATAGTAAATTAGGTTAAAGTAATTAGTATAATGTTGGGAAGGATGTGGGTAGACTAGAAGGAAAGAAGCAGATGATTCGACAATAGAATAAAACAAAATCTACCACTCATAGTAAATATAGTGGGGGTGTCTATGGAAGAATTTTTTTCATTGATATCATTAGTAGGTGTTTTTAAATTACTATATATAGACATCCAAAACATGGTTATCTTATAACTCACCTCTTTAATATATGAAAAAATATAGCATGTTCTCCTATTTATTTAGAAGTATACATTTAACCATATAATATTTTTTTCTTGTTATTGTTTCTATTTATTGTTTATATCATTGTTCTATTATTCTTTTCATCTTTTTCAGATGATAATTTAGTTTAAAATCTAGAGTATCATAACCATGGAGTTGTAGTTCTTCCTGGTAGATAGTAGTTGATAAGTTATCAGTTCTTGATAATGATTCTATGGGTGTGTCAAGGAATTCCAAGAATCTTGGTGACCTTTTACAAAATTGGAGTTCTATACAAATACTTCAAATTGTAGGAGGTTTATTATTTTTATTAATAGTATCACTACACATTATAACTTTCATATGGTGTAATGACCATTTTTATGTTTCCCCAAATAAGTTTTATCTTGTCATTGTTGAAGAGAATCTATTGAGTAGCATACCAAAACTCAAAAGTATATCATTGTTGGAAAACTCATGAGTTCCTTCACTCAAGTGGTTTACCATGTTTATAGATTTAAGTCACTACTAGTAGATAAGAAGTGCCTAGGTATCTATATTTGATTAAATACTTCAATAACATTTTTGAATCTTCCCATGGTTTGTTATAGAGGTTCCTATTAAAACATGGTTGGATAACTACTACTAATTTCTGGATGATAGTCTGTATTCCTTATGTAATTTGTATCTATTAATACCTAATTGATTTTATGGAATGTTTTTTCAATTAGTGTGGTGTGTATTGATATTTTATATTATGGAAGATCTGTATTTATGAAATAAGGTTTTGCTAAACCTTGAGAAACCTTAAGTCCCATTTATCTTGAGTCTGCTAGAGGTGATATATTGAAAAAATAAAAAATCCAAAATAATAATAAAATGGATCGTGGTATAATATTTATCCATTTATATTGGTGTATAAAATAAAATGAGGATTTAATGGTAATTTAAAAATTAATATAAATTATTCATTTTAGGTAATGAATCATTGGAGGGGAGGTTTGTTGTCTTAAACTAAATGGTCTATACTGGAAAGAATAATTTCTAGAGGTTCAAAAAATATTATAGATGAGAGGGGGTGGCTGATTTTCTACCATGTTATTTCCATATTTTTTGGGTTAGGTTTGAAGTATCAAATTTTATTATCACTGAACCTCTAAGAAATGGAGTAGGTGATTGTTATGTGGGCATTAGTTAGAGGGACACTCATAATTTTTTGAGATGTGATGTTTTTTTCTAGTCATTAAATAGAAATAAGTAATATGGAATAGTCCTATAAAATAATAATATGTTATCAATGTTTGGATGGAGATATATATGAATAATTTTGGAAGGAATGATAATCATGTGGTTGGTATTTATAGTTATGGAAAATGTTTGAAGGATAGAAATTTTTTTTTGATGAATACATTTTGAAAGAGGATTTCATACTCAAGGATTACACTTCATAATGGTGAAGTTTATGAAAAGGTTGTCAAAGTCACTAACAATTTATGGGGAAGGGAAAATATTAAAGACATAAACATATATTCCTAGATGTTTTGGATCATATAACCAACAAATATTTGGATACAGCTCAAGTTTATGTGTATTAAAGGGAGGGAAACTAAGAATTAAAATGATGGTATGTTCCAGTTTTTCTCATGGGGATACTATAGTTTATACCTTCATTGATGAAGAATAATTATTATGTATTTATTATTTCCTCAAAATAAATTTCAAGATGTTTTAGAATATATATTTCAAATATTTTTTTAAAATATTTTAATGGATTTATTTTTATTAGGTTTAATATGAACCTATAAAATCATGATACTTCTTTAATACATACAATATAATTTCAAAATATGAGACATGGAAATTATTGTTAGTAGATTAGGACTTTGTAGTATTAATAGGTTCTAATAATAATATAGAATATCCTATTTTATATACTTTTGTTTTATATCCTTGAAGATAAAATCCATTATATCCTTGATCTTAAGATAATCGTCAATGTTGACATCACTTTGAATGGATTCATATAGTATGATTCGATCCTTGGTATTTATCTAATACAGTTACTTTTCATTATTATCTACATTGTTTTTTATTTCATAGATTATAAAACTCTCTTATTTAAGAGAATGGATGAGAAATTCATTTTCTACTATTTCCATAGGGTTCATAAGAATATCGCATGTTGATTTGAAAAATTATTTCTTCATTTCCTTTCCTTTCACCACCTACCTCACTCCATATATGACATTGTTCTTTTATATCCTCAAACACCAATGTTTTTATTCTTTGCAGAGATGGATGATCATGTGTATTATCTTACCATTACTTTATATGATTGATCCTAGAATCACTATATATTATAGACTTGCTTACAAATCTTATGACTAGGGGTTTTGGTTAATGTGATTAATCATTAATGATTCTCGGATTCTTCCAATTGTTCAGTTTAAAAATTCAATAATTGATATTTTATATCATCCCACAATTTATTAATGAATAGTGTAGTTATGTCACATGAAAATAATCAATCTAATCAGATAAATATTATTATAGATACTAAAAACTGAGATAATATTAGGGGATGAGATCAATTTTACATATTTTACATCCTCCTACATAGTTTTGTTATGTGATTCTACAAATAAAAAAAAATTATAATTCAATTTATTTAATTCCACTATATTAATAATTTAACTAATTTTAATATAATACATTTAAATAGTTCATCATATCTAGATTATGAGTTCTTAGGAATTATCCTAGTTAGATCATGGTGGAGACTTTATCACCATTCCTTTCTTTATTTTCCCAAGTAACTGAGGGAGAAGAACATACAATTTTTAAGGGTTAGAATAATTTTTCTCCCAATCTATATTATAAGTGTTGGGATAATGTAATATCTTATATCCTAGAACAAAATATTCAGTGTTAAACATAAATCTCAATATGTTAGCCTTACCCAAATAGAAAAGATAAGTGTTTGTTTATGAGAACTATTATTCCTTCTATCTAAACTTGAGAAGTGGATCTTCCTAGTATTTTCCATCTCACATACCAACATTGAACCTAATTTATTTATGAAATATAAATCATCTTTCATGGTCACTCAAAAAATTAATGTATCAATAGATATATTCTTTATTGGAATAAAATGTTTTATATTTAAAACGTTTCAAATATCAATGTTCTTGAGGTTATTTGAATACATCATCCTCACTTATTTTCATTGGAAAGTTGAATAGGGATGTTGTAGTCGATTGATGGTTATAAAAAACTCACAAAAATAATATAAATTAAATTAACTCTAATAAATAAAATTCATATACAAAATCAATTCATATTTATTAAACTGGGGGCTTAGAAATATGATATTTTAGAAAATATCATTGATCAATGGGATGACATCAAATAAATTTCTCACTTTTGATTCTCATGAACTAAAATTTGATGTTTCCAAGAACACAGAGAATATCCAAGTTGTAGAGGGTAAATAGAACACTTGGAGTACTTTCCTATAATATTATGGTCTATGGGTCATTGTTCATATGAAATATATATAACAATCTAGTGGTAGATAACATAATAAAATCAAATGTGTGCTTGGATTTGGACTTATAGAACAAAAATGCATCCCCACCCATAATTAGAATCAAAAAATTAATTGAAACAACTATAACAAAGATTCAAGGTTATTAGTACCCTAATATATGTTGATGAATATTTCTGAGGATTACACCAATTAATACCATTAGATAATTTATAAAAAAAATGATATGGTGATATTAAGAGTGTTTTAATTATTACACTAAAGAAAGTTGTAGCCATATATCCCAGTTGAAATATGAAAAAAAATTCATCCCAGGGTGGTTATAAAAAAAATATAGAATAAATAAAGAGACAATAAAGGGTAGAATGAGGATGGATTTGTAGAATATGTATAATCCAATAGGATCCTATTAACCAATGGATGGGGAAGGGTTAGGCGGTGTCCATCACTACTGTCCAACAAACTGTAGCATCTGAGGTAGCATAGGGAGATCGTAAACAATAATCATGTTTTAGAACCATCATTTTTTAGAACCATAATATAATGAATAGTAATAATTTTTTTATTAAATTATATTTCATTAAAGTAATAGTTTTTATAGAATACATACGAGTGATGTTTTCCAAGGGTTATGAGGTGAATGAACTATAAAACTGTGTGGTTCCTTAGAGAATATTATGACTTGTTTTGGGGAATTATTTTTTAAAGTACTCTATGTTTTCAAAATTTATATATTTTGATCCATCATTAGAAAAATATTTTTAAATTTTTACTACAACCAATATAATATTATATTTAGGACAACATAATGTTCTGGGAATTTTATTTTGGAAAGGAATTTTTTGAATAATTTTTTTATAAAAATTTGGTAATGATTTTTGAATTATCTTTAAAGTTTCAATAGTATATATATGATAGAGGGGATCCTTGAAGTATTATAACTAGTGTAAAATTAAGTTGAAGTAATGTATATCTAATTTTAGGGATGAATTTATCTCTGTATACTAGAAGGTTTTAGATCAATTTTTAATGGGACTTTTTTAGTTCGATGATAAATAAATTTTCCATAAGTTGTGTTTTAGATAAATCTTAATTATAGAGGCATCAATAGAGTATGATGCACCAGGTTCTCCTATATTATATATTCTTAGTGGAAGGGTTTTAGAAGAACATGACTCTCGAATGAGTGGGTCTATGGACACATTACACAATGTTTCATATTGATGTCACCATTAGTAAATTTAGAAAGATTCGTATTATATATATATATGAGGGGATCCCATAGAATCATTTAGTAGGATTAATAGTTTATGGAATTATAGATCATGATATGGATGATTGGGGTTCAATTTACTCAGTGGATCATGGATGATCGAAATCATAGTGGACAATCATATAGAAATTTTAATGTGTAGATCAACAGACGTCTCTCTCTCTAATGATATTCAGTGGAATATTAGTTAAAGCAATGAGATTAGTCTTTGGGTATGTGATTGATAGAAATATTTGAGGAATAAATTATCATTTGTGATATTACTAGAATTTTGTGTGGGAACTAATTTTTGGTTAAGTGTTTTTATTTTTGTATGTTATATTCATTATAAATACTCTTAACAAAACCATACAGGTAAAACTTCACCTTCACCTTGAACATCTATATTTAATTGAGAATAATTTTCTTAGTAGAATAATCTATGAAAATTCAACTTAACGGATGTAGTTAAATGGGTATATCAGAGAGGATGCAGCTTAGTAGAATTACCATGTAGAGACCTCAACCCTAGTAGCCTAGATCTGGTGCTTTCTTTTTTACATTGGCATAAGATAAGGAATCACATCCCAATGGACTGAATAGATTAGTAGTCTTGGTAAACTAGATAACTACTTGATTCATTAATTATATTTGAATACACAAATTATAACATAATTTTTTTGAATAATATCCTTATTCCATCTAGAATATCCCTTCATATCAGTCATAGTAAACTTCAAAGAATTATAGGGAAAGGAAACAAAATAAGGGCGAGCAAAAACTCTCAGTAAGGGTTAAGTAAAAAAGAATATATCATGAATCAATAATAATAATTAACATTTAAATGTAAACAATAGAGAACACATACCATTTAAATAACTTGAATAACATGATAAGATAATAAAAAATAAATATGGAAAGGAAAATAACTGAGAACAAAATTCATTTAATCAATAAGATGAGAATGAAATGAATCTATAGATAATAATACAGAGAAAACTTCATAGATAATAATAACTAAATATGAATGGAGGAAATGCTTAATTTTCAGATGTCATGTTTCCTAGGAACATGATACCTTTACCATCAATACATTTCACAATACAGTTTAGAACATACTATTTTCATGACCAATCACAAGACAGTTTAAAACTACTTGTTATAACTCATAGTATTTGGACTATTAATTTTGTCTCATGAGACTACTGATACATCAAGGAGAATGCATTAACTGGTCCCCAACACATGTATTTCATGTCCAAAGCATTCATTATATATCAAATAATCAATATAATTCATAAAAAAAATCTTATAATCAAAAATCCATATTGATTAAAGAAAACAAATTTATGAATATTTACCACTAAAAAATAACATTAAATATAAAAATTGTATGTTAAAATGGTATACGCTTTAGGAAATAAGAATATACATGATAAACAATATGGATATTTAGAGTAAATTTGATGTCTAATGATCATAGGAAAGTGAATATTTTAAGGGGAAGTTAATGACTATAAAATGAAACAAGGAAGTAAATATAAATACTCTACATGGTCAAAATAATCATAAACCATCCATTGTAAGAATAAGGATGGAATGAAAATATACCCATTTAATTAAGAATAAAGTGTTTTTGTCATTTATTAATAGAAATAACATAAAAGACCTTTAAAACATTATTGAGGAAAATATCCTTTTCATTTTTTACTTTAGAAAAATAAAATTCAAAAAAAATTAAAATAATTTTCATTTAAAATAAACTTTGAAACTTACAAAATAATATTTAAAGAAATCAAGTGGTCATGATGGGTGGAAAATCCATTCATGTCATACACAATAAAATGAAGTTTTCTTTCACTTTTTTGATAAAAGAGAAATGGGAATTAATTTGTAAACTACATAATATTCTACCGAAAAAATATTTAATAAGTAAAAATGGGTGAAAATACTTTAATTAATCATTTTGAAAAATTAAAAACGTTTTTATTTTTTATAAAAAATGTTTTTGTATGAAATAGTTTCCCAACTGAAAAGATAAATGATGTGGGATTTTATTAAAAAAATCTAAAAAAAATTAAAAACCAAAGAGTGGAATAAATAATACCAAAATATTATAATATTAATAATAATAATAAGATAATAAAATGAAAAGTTTTATTTAAAATTTATCAAATAATTTCCTTTAATTTAAATTCAATAATGCACAATCTCAATTAAAATGAGATTGTGAAGTAAACCATTAAAATGATCATAACATTGAAGTGATAATAATGAAATTAATTGATTATGTGTATTGAATGAAAACATAAATAGAAAAAGTAGAAATAAAGCATAATATAATTATAATTCATTACACACATAATATTATCATGATATAATCAAATAATTATAATTTTAACCCAATGAGTGGTAATTGAGTTAAGAAATCCCTTACTTCATGCCTCTTTTTGGTTGAACATTCCTTAACCTTTATTATAGTGTTTTTAAACATGTTATAAAATTATTATAGAACCATATTAATATTTATAATATCATACATGATCCTTTTATAACATTTTACCACCAGTTTGACAATAATATTTCATTATTTTTATTTTTTGGGTGTTAATTGACTTTTTTTATCGTTCATGTTTCATCATGAATGATCCAGTACTTATGCATGTTATATAGTTATATTATATCAAAAACTATACACATGAAATAAATATCATATTTTTTGATAAATTTTACTTTTAAAACCAATCATAAATGATGGTTATGAAAAATGAATTATGTTACAATCATGGAGATGATAGATTGTACATACGCATTAGTAATGATTCAATTTTTCAATGATCATTATGAAAATGAGGTACATAATGTTTTTTCTTTATTAAATTATAATAATATCATATATACCATATTATATATTTATGTATACAATCAATGTGGTGTAGTGATGAAAAGTGAGTCACATCGCTTTGTGAAGGTGGTAGTCCACACATAGACGAATGACGTTATCATCTTTACATGAGTGAAATGAAAAGAGAGAAAATGTTATATATATTATCATTAAAAAATGAAAAATATATCATTAATATTATAATTTTTACATTATTATAACATATAATCATTATCATTATCTCTATCACCTTCCATGTGAAGTGTTAGTGAAAGAAGAATTGCATCACTTCGCAAGGTGGTAGTCCTCCATACACACAAGTGGATTTATCATATCATCTACAGAATGAAAATTAAATAAATATATATATATATATGATATAATGACTCCATAGGTATAAATATGTTATAAATATTATATATATACTTTATATCCATCATCATACCCAACTTTGTTAGGTGGAAATGGAAAAACCAAAGACATCGGATTGTGACGCGGTTTTCCACCTTACACTTGAACAATGAATTTTTAACCCATTTGATGGAATTAGAGATGGTTTTAGGTCATTAAAAATTATAACGACCTAATAATATATAAAATATATTGAGGTTATTATATCATCATGGTTTAATAAAAATTTAATGAGGTGGAGAATGAAATAAAATAAAGATGCCCATTAAAGAACTTTACCACTTCTTCAAGTATCCTCCTTAGGTTTGTACTAATTCCCTAAAAGGGTGGATTTATGGAAACAATAAGGATTAAAAGATTATGGTACAGAATTGGGATGTGATTTATAATGTTATTCTCCAAACCAAAGTTTTTTGATGGTGTGAATAAGATATGAGAGGGGTGGCCTTTTATAAGTGGGGGAGAGGACACACTAGGTATTTTTTAAAAGTGTTGAGTGCTTCTACATTTTAAAGTTTTAATAGGGTCCAAAATATACCATTATAAAACCTTATAGTTTTAATGGTCGAAATATTTCCACAAAATGGTTTTTATATAAGTTTATAAGTTATTTTTACCCTTATTGTTTTAGTTTAACCCTCAGCATACCCATTTTTATCTTAATTGCGATAATGGATTTTTACTATATTAATTATTCATTTTTATAAAAAAAATAATATGAACTTATTAGTAATTATAAATTATTATTATTTAAAATATGTAATAAATTATTATATTTTAAATTCATATAATTTGAAAACATTAATTTAAAATTTATCATACAGATGTGATGAGAATGCCTATTTTTAAAGTGAAGATATTCAAAAGATTATGAATACTTTATATCTAAATTAAATATAAAAATGATTCTAATGACCTAAATTGGATTAATTTATATAAAACTAAATAAATTTTACATTAAAATAAATTTAAAATATATTTTAAATTTTTAAATAATATAAACAAAAAGGGAGTTTTCAATTAAATTTCAGTATTTTTCACTATTCATCACAAAAAAGCTTTCAAAAAATCCCAAATATTCACCACAAGAAAATTTTTATATCCCTATTTAAAAAAATTAGTTTCTTTTATCATATAAATTTTATAAAAGTGGTAAATGGAAATTTTCAATTAATTTTGATAAGTGTGACTGAATAATGTGTTATTTAAACCTCATATACATCACAAGCTATCGATGAAATAAATTTATTAAAAAAGAAATATATTATAAAACCTTGTGGTTTTACATTATCCTAAAATCATGGTGATTTATGTAACATAATCTATTAAATAATATTTTGTTATTTTAAAATTTTAGGGTGTTACATTATACCGACCTTAAATAAATTGTGTCCTTGAAATTCAAACATGGTCTTGGTAGTCACGGGTTTGACAATTGAAAATACCATTATTGAAAAACCCACATCATAAAAGAGTTAATAAAATAACATATATATAATAGATAAAATAATGTATGAAGGTTATCTAGAATAACACATAACTTGGTTTCTATGTAGGAGAACATAAGTGGGAAATGAAAACATGGACATGGGAGAAAAGCCTAAGTAGTTATAGAGAGTGATTGAGCTCATTGATAAAAAGAAATTGAATAATCAATGGAATGATAGGGGACTCAAAACCATATATCTTATAGGTGTGAAAATTTCATTGAAGTCATCATAAATGATGGTAATAGGATAAAATTTTATTTCAAGATCATTTTTCCTAAAGTTGAAGAATTATCTTATTGTCTGAGAATTTAAGGAAATGTACTTAATTGATATGTTTCTAATTTATAAGCACAATTTCACATTCAGTTATGCTTTGATTAATTTTCAATTCATCCCATACTCCATGAAATGAATATCCAAAATTTATTTTTTTATGCCTGAAGCACTGAAATTCACTTATAACAGATTGTAAGATCCATAAAAATGTTCTTTAAATTTTTCACTAATGATTTAACAAAAAAATATGGTTAGTAAAAGTTAACCATTATAACAAATTAACTTATAAACCAAATAATTAACACCACTGATTCATCATTAATATTTATTTTTAAAAATTGTTAACTAAAAACAATGATATATTAACCAAGATGTCTTAGAGGCCAATGGTAGGTGCTAAACCCTTATCTTATTTTAATTGTGGCTTCAAGACCCACCACCTATCCATATGAAATAGGTTCTCACCAAGCATGTGGGATTTCCTTTTTCTAAAACCATATTAATATAATTTCTATAACGTTCCTAAAATAATAAGGTGGATATCCTTGAAATAAAATTAATCATTAAATAACCTTTTTTACTATGGTTTTCAACACAAATTTTTTTAAAGGTGTAATAATAATATTTTACTATTATTAATATTTCATTAATGATCATAGCAACGTTTTAGGATATCAATATATTTAATTTTATCTCTATGGAATGTAAATTCATTATTCCTCAAATAATATTTCCACTAAAACATATACTTTCTATAAATATCTTCATAGTGTCTTTAATCTCGGTATACTCCCATCACATAAAACCTAAAAATAAGTTTTTAAGTATTTGAAACTATAATGAATCTTAAACACTATGATCCATGATGTTATCCATAACACTTAAGTTAATAAAGACTTATATGATTCTAACATAGTCCAAAGATGTTTCATGATTCTTATAACCAAAATATCATTGGTAAAAATACATTTCAAATTTAATTTTTTTTTGTTTCACAATTCATAAATACTTCTTCCATTTTATTTACAAATAGGTCTTCCCTATTCTATGGTTTATCCTAGGTCATTTAGTGTCATTATCTATCTAAATCCTTCACTACGGTTTGTAAAGAAAATATTATTTATCCTAAGAATATACCTCACGAGTGTCAAACCAGGTGTAAAATAATGGCCTTCATAAAATACAAAGTGATGATCAGATCAAGTCCAACACACCCTTTTCGGATTTATTACCCCTGGGTATATATCTTTCAGAACCACACCCACTTTTAGTATCTAGATAGGGTTGTATTACCAGAAAAGACCACATAATCTCTACCTTACCAAAACTTTTTGATGTTCTTATATACTGATCTTTATAGTCTATCATAGGGTTATGTTCCCTAATCCATGTTTTCCAAAATCTAGTTCCCAAGGTTTATAATAAAATTTATTTGATACCATATGTAGTGACCCTAACCCCAGTACCTTGTAGTTAGTGCCTACTTTATTACATTGGAATAAGTTTCAATGAATCACGTCTCAATGAATTGAATAGTTTAGTAGTGTGTGTAAACAAGATACATACATGTGTCATTCATTACATTTGAATACACAAATTTAAAAAATATTTTTTTAGAATAACATTATTCTATCTTGAATATCCTTACATATCAGTCATAGTAAACTTCATGGTATCATAGGAAAATAAAATAAAATAAATATAGGCTCAAATGATTAGTAATGGCTACGTATAGTGGAATCTATCATGAATCAATCAAAATAATCAATATGGAAAGTTACATAACTTATAATAAATTCCATTTAAATAAATTGACTACAAATATGAGATAAGGTAGAATAAATATGACAAGATAAACAACTAATAACAGATTTTATTTAATAAATAACTTTATAATGAAAATAATCCATAGATAATATCATAGAGAAAATCACATTGATAATAATAACAGAATCTGAATGAAATTAATGTTAAATTATTAGACATCATGTTTCCCAAGAACAATATATCATTACATTAAATACCTTTCATGAGATGGTTTAGAACATACTACTATCAAGAACATTCATAATATTGTTTAAAACTAATGGATACAAACTCATAGGGTCTGGAAAATATATTTTGTCTCATAATACTACTGATGCATTGAGGGGGATGCATTAACCAGTATTGAACTCATGTATTTATTATTCAAATCATTATTTATATATCAAACAATCAATTTAATTCATAAACAAAGTGCCTTATCATCAAATATCAATGTTAAGTAAAGAATACATATTTATAAATATTTCCAAGATAAACAAATAATATTCAATGTAAACACCATATGTTAAAATTGTGTGAGTTTTAAGTAATTATCATATCCTTGATAAATAAATTTTATATTTAGGGTAACTTTAATGTCTAATGATCACAAAAAATTGAATATGTCAAGGTTAAGATAATTACTACAAAATGATACAAGGAAGTGAATATCAATACTTCATTGTTCAAAATAATCATAAACCATCCAAAGGAAGAATAAGGAAGGTATCAACATATACCCATTGGAGTAATAATTAGGGGTTTTTTCATTGATGAATAAAAATACCATAAAATATCTTTAAAAAAATCATGAGGAAAATATCCTTTTTATTTTGAAAATCAATTTGAAAATAAATTTTAAAAAAACTCAGAAAAAAATTGAAAATAATTTTATTTTAAAACAAACATTGAAATTATAAAATATTTTTTTTAACATTTTAGTGGTCATTACTACTAGAAATTATGTAATTCTATAAACTTTAAAACAACGTTTTCTTTCACTTTTTTAGAAAATGTAAAATAGGCCTTGATTTGAAAATGAAATAAGATTCCTTTCAAAAGAAGTTGTAAAGAATAAAAATAGGTTAAAAGGAATTAATGAATCATTTTTAAAAGGTTGAAAAAAATCGTAAAACATTTTTAGAAAACATAGTTTTATGAGAAAAAGATTTCCGACCAAAGAGATAAATGAATTCAAATTTTCTTAAAATAATTTTATAAAATGTTTTAAGTAAATATAATGGTCTGGATTCTCTAGGTCAATTACTTTTCCAAATCTTGATGTTTTAGGTATCTTGGGGACTACTGGGGACTTATTAAGGATTTTTTTCAAATTTTAGGTCGAATGAATGGTGGAACCAATTGGAATCGATGGCACTGATCGTCGTCGGTGGCACCGATCAGCTGTCGGTGGCACTGATGGACGTCGGTAGCATCGATCGACGTCGGTGGAACCAATCTGACATCAGTGGCATAGATCAACCATCAGTGGGACCGATGGGAATTGGTGCCAATGCGATGGTTCCAATATTTCGGTGACTCACCAATCGGTGATTCATTTCCGGTTTCTCGAGGACTTTCTAGTTTCACTCCAGTAGTGTATATTTTAACGTAAAAGTGTTTCAATAACCATTTAAAAGTGATTTAAGGACCGTAAAAGATGTTTTAAACCCCCAAGAGTTGGGAAACCCTTGATTTACCAAAATGTGGAGCCTTTTTATCTGTATCAAACCCTTTGACACATTTTCCAGCCTCCCGTGTTTTCCAGTTTCACCCATGTTACATGTTTTTACCCATTTAAAGTTAATTCATCAACTCACAACCATCCTTTGGTCTATCTCCACTATTTTTGAGAGGGATTATTAAATCTCAATTAACCCCAATGTGTGAAACTGTCGAGCCGTGTGTTCAATCCACAATCTGAATTTTAAGAACTTCAAAATGGTCTCCCTGATTTTAGGAGTTGTCCTCTTCTTAAGCCGAGATCATATATTCCCTATTCCTTTTTTTATCTAAGTTTGCCTCGAGACTTCCTCCTGAGAAGAACCGTGTGCCCAACTTGAATCCCTTCCTTCTCATCCTTGGAGTTTTCTTTTCCTACAATTCATGTCATCCCCAGTTCTTGGCACAAAGAGAAAACATCAATCCTTGGTCATCCATGTAGGGGTTCTTACTTCGTCTCTCTTTATTGTGAATCATGTGGGGTGGGTATGATGATATTACCTCAGGACGTAGATAAAACCAACTTTAATGAAGATAATAAACATGATTTTAAAGAATTAATGGGTGGTAAATATAATGATGTTGTTGTATTTTACCTTCATTTTTATGTTGTGGATTGTATGGGCTAATCTCCACTGAAAATCATGGTCATTGGTGGTCCTTTCTTGCACACTAATGAAGCTATATTTTTTGGATAATCTTTTGATTAAATGACTGTAACATGGAATCTGATTAATCAAGTAAAATTGGTTAATTAAATGGATTCCCAATGGATAAGAACCCTTGTGTGATCACCCCAGTTAACCAAACAAAAAGAAGGAACTTAATGAACGGTGTTGGAAAAATCTGAAAAACTACCTTGCTCTATTCTGGTGATATACATGGTTGTTCTAGTTGATGCATTGTGGGGTGGCATGGATGGGAATGGAACCTCTGGTTGAGAGGTTGTTGGTTTGTGAATTTGAGGCTGTGTGGAGCCTACGGTAAATGTTTTGGACCTGATAATTTGGGGATTGGTTTGGTTCAAGTACATAGAGGGATCTCACAGATCCCATTTTGATGTTTTTATTTACAAGAGAACCAGGATTGAATACTTAAATGCTTGCTTGGATATTTTCTTTTAGTTTTTTTTTGGATTGTGGTTATGCCTGATATTTTACCGATAGTAAAGGAACATTTAAATAGAATCACTTGAACATGATAATGAGAACGGGTACAATGGGGAACTGTTTTCTAGACTGGGTTGTTCTTTGGTTGTGGCTGTTGTGTACTGGTACATATAGGGGTAGCAGCAAGAGTGATTGTGTGTAGGATGGTTGTTAGTTTCAGGACCCTCAGGTTGGGATGAGTGATTTATTACCTATATGTATAAAATTTAGATCTTGTGTTTCTTATATGCACCCCACCCGTGTTGATAACTTTGTACCGAACAACCCCATTCTATGGGGAGGCTATTTTTTCCAAAATTTCTATGAGTGTCTGGTTATTGGATCATTTCTTCTCCCTCTCCTTGGTAGCCCAAGACTCTTCAGTCAGGTTGTGACAGCTTTAGGTTCATTATGTCCCAAGACTCTTAAAGTAGGGGGTGTTGTGGTGGTTCACATAGGTGTGTGTGGGAAAGTTTTTTCCCAAGTGTCTTCGGGATGAGGCCCAGGTGTCTTTGGGCATGGCAGTGGTTGTTCTGGGCCAGGTGTCTTTGGGTGTGGCAGTAGTTGTTGTGGCCTAGGTGTCTGCGAGCGGGATGTGTGGTTGTGGTGGACTAGGTGTTTGCGGGTAGGATAAACATGTGGTTGGGATAGCCCATATGTTTTTTTTAGGGTGGTAGTGAGACTGCAGTGGGATTTTTGGGGGATGTCTGATGTGTAGGATGTTCTAAATAAATAGTGGGAAAGTGGTGCATGGTACCCAAATATCGATGTTCTATTAGTATTATTTTTACCTAACTTGTGTTATTTGTGGAGTGTTCCTTGGTGAGGCTTGGTGGATAGTTTTACTTTCTATGTGTTTTGGTTACCTCTATTTTTCCTCATGGGTCTTTAGAATATCTCCTCACTTGTTCACGAGAGATTTTGGTTTCCCTACTGAGTATACCTAAATACTCACCCTACATATTTATAACTGCTTTCAGGTTTCTAGGAGGACTTTGAGGAATGTGCCGAACCTTACTAGCTCAGGCATCGGGACAGTTTTCATTGATGTTTATTTTCTTTTGGTACTTTCCTACAGATTTTTCCTTATAATTTGTACAATTTTATTTTGAACATGTATATAGGAATGGATTTTTGTCTTTACTTTTATCTTTAGTCCTTGGTATTGCTGGGATTTACCATCTTATCTTTTGATCTTATTCGATAAAAAAGGTAATACCTTCCATTTATGTGAGATTTTGTACCCTTGGTGCTAGTTTCCACTATGAGGCCTACTGAAGGCAGGACTTAGGGACATTATATCTCCTTCACCTTGAAGAAGGAAGGTCATGGAATCTTGTTTTTCTTTCCCTTATCTTAGAGAAGGTGGTTCATGATAGAATGGTATCAGAGGGAGGTTGATAGATAGGATGGAGTTCGGGGTTAGGCACAGTGAGGATTGCATGGGATGGTAGGGAAACAGTGTTAGGCAATCTTGGTGTGTGAAATAGGCTAGGGAAGACTAGCTTGGACATGGGATTTTAGGGCCCCCCATGATCCAATGCAAGGACTCTAGACCTACTAAACCACTAAGTGAGGCTACATTGATTGTAGGGTAGAGACCCTAGAAAATGTACATTCATCATAATGACTTGTGTGCTTGTGTTTCTAGGGTGTTTTGGGAATTTAAAATAAATAAAAGGTTAAGAAAAGTTTAAAAGGGATTTTTTGCACTACTCAGGCTTATTAATTATTTGTTTCTATTTTTAGTTATGGCACCCAAACATCTTCCACGAGTAGTATGGGAAATCAAGGCCTAGTAGATTGATCTAGTTGATCAGCAGAGGGTTAATCCAGAGGAGGATGACTAGTTTAAGAAGACACTTCATGCCTTCCAACAGCAGACTCTCGAAAAGTATAAGGGAAGCATCTCGAAAATGGAGATAGAGATTTGGCTTGAGGATTTGGTGATTGCTTTCAGTTTGATTTGGGCTTTGATAGAGTACTGGGTTCCTCAAGTAGTGATCCAGATGCGACGGGCGACATGTTAGTGGTGGACGCTTTATCTCAAGGAGAAGAAGGAGGTTGAGGTTTCGTGGACTGACTTTGAGAAGGAGTTCCAAGAGTAATTCCTTTCTTCCATGATGAAGGCTGAGAAGAGGCAGGAGTTGTTCTCTCTCCTTCAAGGGAGTATGATGGTGATGTAAATGGGGATCAAGTTCAAGGATCTACTTCGTTTTTCTCCATACCTCTTTCTAGATGATGATTCATAGGCAAGACGCTTATAGGAGGCACTCCGACCTTCTCTTCAGTATGTTGTAACTCCCTTCACTCTACCGACATACTTGGAGGTTCACAAGAAGGCTGAGGTAATAGAGAGGATTCACACACTGGGATGTGTGCTATGAGAATGGAGCCATTTGGGCTCATCAAAGGGGAAGGCCATCAGCAGTAGGCCTCCAGTATCAGGGTCTTCTAGGTTTCGGTTGACGGAGAGCAAGACTTAGTAGTTTTAGTTCCGATCTTCCAGTCCTCACACTTTCTCTATGGGCCTAGGACCAAGGTGCTTTACCTATGGAAGTTGTGGGAATCTTCAAAATCAGTGCCTTGTCCGAGTTTAGTATAGTGGGGGTGGGAAGTCTCAACACCCACCTTAGCAGCACCAGTTGCTAGCCAAACCTTTCTAGCAGTAGCAGTAGCCTCTAAGAGCAGACGTTGTAGGGGGAGTCTGACCTTAGGGTTCTCAGGGACCTCAACCTTGCGTGGTCGAGGAGGCGGTCGATAGCCAAGGGGTAGAGAAGTTGGGTTTGGGTAGTTGTATGCTGTATAGGAATTAGTTCTAGCAAGGATAAAGGTCGATTGAGGTATGATCAGTCTGTTTAGTACTCCTTCTTGTGCCTTGTTTGATTCAAGAGATTCACACTACTTTGTTGCACCCAGTCTATCCCATGCCTTGAATCTATATGTAGAGATACTTTCCATGCCTCTGGTGTTTATCACACTAGTTGGCAGTCAGATCGGCATGTTTGATGTTCTTTAGGATGCAGACTAATGTTGGGGCCGCATCAGTCTAGTGGGGATCTCTTTCTGCTGCAAATTCAGCCATATGATGTCATCCTGGGAATCGACTGGCTATTTTCCATGCATGTTTTTATCGACTACTTCCATAGAAGGGTCGTGTTCTCAAATATGGGTGTCCAACGTGTAGCCTTCGTTAGAAAGTATGGTTTCCAAGAGGACAGCCAGTGAGTGGAGCCCCTTCTTTCCTTGTTAGCCGAGCTATTAGTGGAATCGATAGACTTGGGGATGGTGGGAGTTCTGGGGATTGTTTGTGAGTTCCTGGATTTCTTCCCCGAAGAGGTTGGGACTCTACCCCCTCGATGTGATGTTGAGTTCGGGATAGACTTACAACCCGGTGCCCATACGATTTTGATGGCTCCCTATTAGATGGCGCCTTCTGAGTTGCAGGAGTTGCGGATTCAGGTTGATGACCTGATGAAGAAGGGTCTTATCTGACCAAGTGTGTCGCCATGGGGTGCTCCATTCTTATTCTCAAAGAAGGTAGATAGTTATCTGAGGCTGTGCATATACTACCAAAGACTGAATCAAGTGACAGTCAAGAACCGTTACCCACTACCAAGGATCGACGACATTTTTGACCAGTTGAAGGGAGAAAGTTTTTTCTCTAAGATCAACCTGCGGTCAAGATATCACCAATTGAGGGTTAAGTATGGTGACATCCTGAATACTACTTTAAAGTTCATATATGGGAACTTTGAGTTCATGGTCATGTTGTTTGGCGTTAAGAATTCCCTAGTTGTGTTCATGGGGATCATGAACTCTGTTTTTTATAAATATCTGGACCAGTTCATGGTTGTGTTCGTGGTCAATATCAAAGTAGGATCACGTTGTGCATCTAAGGAAAGTTTTGTAGGTCCTCTGACACCACCATCTCTACAGGAAGTTGTCCAAGTGAAAGTTCTGGACAAGAGAGGTGCACTTCCTTGGACACATGGTGTCCCAACAAGGAATAGCAGTAGACCCATCAAAGGTCAAAGCGGTTGTTTATTGGGCATCACCCAAGAATGTGGTGGAGGTTTGTAGTTTCCTGTGATTGGAAGGTTACTACCGAAGGTTAGTACCTGACTTCTCTCAAGTTTCAACACCTTTGACATCCTTGACCATAAAATACTAGACTTCCGTATAGAGTGAGCAGTGCCAGGAAGCTTTCAGTTATCTAAAAGGGAAGCTGTTCAGTGCCCCAGTTCTGAGGTTTCCATAGGAAGGGGTAACGTTTAAAGTGTTTTGTGGTGATTCCAGTCTAGTATTGGGGTTTGTGCTGATGTCGTAGTGGGGAGTGACTTCTTATGGGTCTAGAAAGTTACTTCCCCATGAATGTAACTATGCCACCCATGACCTATAACTTGCATCGTTTGTGTTCGCATTGAAGTTGTGGCGGTATTACCTCATCAGGGAACGCTTCGTGGTATTCACAGATCACAAGAGCCTAAGGTATGTCTTCTCCCTACGAGATATGAACTTGCGGAAATATAGGTGGATGGACTTTCTTTAGGATTAAAACTTCGAGGTATCCTACACCTCAGTAAAGGAGAACATGGTGGCTGATTCCTTGAGTAGGAAGTCACAAAAGGATGTGGTTCAGAAGTCAACAGATTCTTGGAAGGCAATGGAGGAGTCGGCTACATTACACCTAGATTCAAGGGTGGATGGTGGTAGGGACTGTCTGTTTCAGATGACAGAGTGGTCTTCCTTGGTATGGTGGGTGGAGGAGTCTTAGTGGGGAGACTCAGATACTGAAGTGATGTGTGACCATGTTATCCAGGGTGATGCTCCATAAGGATGGTTGGAGGATAGTGAGAATCAGATACTGTTTCATGGGAAGCTATTTTTCCCAGTGGAAATGCATGAGGGAGTTCTTGGTGAGTTCCATAACTCACCCCTGGTGGTACATCTAGGAGTCTCCAAGATGTACTAGGGCTTGAGAGGTTATTTTGGTGTCTTGGATTCAAGCAGGCAGTGGCAAAGTTTGTGTAAAAGTGCCTCATGTGTCATCGGGTGAAGGTTGAACACCGTGTTCTCAAAGGTCTGTTACAACCCTTAAACATTCCTGAGTGGAAGTGGGATGATGTCTCAATGGATTTTTTCACAGGACTACCCAGGGATGAGGGAGGTTGTGATGCCATATGGGTAGTGGTGGACCGATTGACGAAATTGGCTCACTTCTTAATGGTTAAGGAGTCAAGTGCAGTGAATGCCTTAGTACATAAGTACATGGGTGAAGTTGTGCAGCTACATAGAGTTACCAGAACCATCATTTAGGATCAGGATACACGCTTTACTTCACGAGTCTGGAAGGGATTACAGCATGTGTTTGGCACCCATCTATGCCTTAGCACTACTTTCCACCCTCAGACGGATGGGCAGACAAAGAGGACCATCCATACATTGGAGGATATACTGAGATCATGTGTTGTGGACTTTGGAGGATCATGGGTATGACACTTTCCTCTGGTATATTTTTCCTACAAAAATATCTATCACTCCACCATTGGCATGGCACTATTTGAATCCTTGTATATAAGACCGTGTCATTCGCCCATGTGCTGGACAGAGGTTGGGGAGGCGGGTGTTCTTGGGCCACAGGTGGTGCATAGTATGACAGAGAAAGTTTAGCTTGTGCGTAAAAGGATGAAGGTAGCTTAGGACTGACAGAATTCTCATACCGATCATAAGAGGATACCCTTTTAATTCGAGGTTGGAACCACGTGTTCTTAAAGGTATACCATCGACATGGACAGTGGAGGTTTGGCAGGGGGAGTAAGCTTTATCCCAAGTTCATCAGACCCTTCGAGGTGTTGGGATGAGTTGACGAGGTGGCATATCAGCTGGTGTTACCACCATAGTTGGAGAGGATCCACAACATCTTTCATGTATCTCATCTCTATTAGTATCTGCATAATGACTCCCACGTCCTCAACTGGGGAGAGTTGTACATTGAGGACAATGCAACGTTCGTGGACCAACTGGTGATAATCAAGGATCATAAGTAGAAGGTGCTTCGTGGATGGACCATTCCCTTGGTTTGTGTGTTATGGAGGCATAGTGGCCTCAAGGAGAGTACCTGGGAATGGGAGGCACATATGTTTTCCCAGTACCCAGAGTTGTTCTGAGTTTTGATCTTGTGTTTTCCTTGTGACTTTCTTATGATGTAATGTTGACCCTGCTTGTTATATGACCAGTTTTTTTCTTGTTCTCTATTTTGTGTGAAGATTCCTGACTATGGGGAGGGTAAGACCTGATCCCTAATCAAGATGCATTAATTCGTATGTGATTAAACCCATTCAAGTGAGTCAGTTCCGTCCAAAGAGAATAGTATCTTAACAAAGAGAAAGGACCTCCCTAATCCATATGTCTAGACGGTGCGTCTTTTCTATGTTTGTGTGGTTACTTGTGGGAGATTAGAGGTAGTGTTTCTATAGTTTTTTAGGAGATATATGTGGGAGATATTTTCCTAGATTTTGAGGTTTTATTATATCTTTCGAACAACCCTAGGGTGGTTTGTCCCTAAGAGGTATCTTACAAGGTGGTTGTTCAGTCCCCCTCTATTTTCTTCAGGTTTACTCTTGAATTCTCGAGGGTGATAATAGATTGAGAGGTATCTAATATAAGGTATTGGACCCTTCTGGTACATTAATTTACTAAATACTATTGTTTGAGTTATCCTGGGGAACATCGGTGACTCATTAAGGAGTTTTCCAAATTCGAACGAATGGTGGCACCGATCGGCATCGGTGGTACCGGTCGGCGTCAGTGGCACCGATAAGCTGTCGGTGGAACAGATTAGCCATTGGTGGAAACAATCATCCATTAGTGGCATTGATGGGCCATTGGTGCCAGGGCAATGGTTCTAGGATGTTGGTGACTCACCCATCAGTGATTTATTTCTAGTTTCTCTAAGACTTTCCAATTTTTCTCCAGTAATGTATATTTTAACGTAAAATTGTTTTAATATCCATTTCAAAGTGATTTAATGCCCGTAAAATATTTTTTAAACCCCCAAGAGTTGGGAGACCCTTGATTTACCAAAACGTGTAGCCTTTTTAATAGTGTCACACACTTTGTTTCATTTTCTAGCCTCTTGTGTTTTCCAATTTCACTCATGTTACATGTTTTTTCCCATTTAAAGTTAATCCATCAACTCATAGTCATCCACTGGTATATCTCCACTATTTCCAAGAGGTATTATTAAATCTAAATTAATCCCAACATCTAAAACTGCCAAACTGTGTGGTCAATCCATGATCCAACTTTTAAGTACTTCTAAATGGTCTCCCTGATTTGAGGATCTAGCCTCTTCTTAAGCTGATATCCTATCTTCCTTCTTCCTTTTCATTTCTCTAAGTGCACCTCAAGACTTCCTCCAGAGATGAATCGTGCACCCATGCTAGAGCTCTTCCCGTTCAGCCTTGGAATTTTTTTTTCCTGCAAGTTGTGTTATCCCCAGTTTTTGGCGTAAATAGAAAACTTTGATCCTTGATCATCCAGGTAAGGGTTCTTCCTTCATCTCTCTTTACTGTGCATTATGTGGGGTGGGTATGATGATGTTCCCTTGGGACATAGATGAAACCAAATTTAACAAAGATAATAAATAAACTTTTAAATAATGAAGGGTGGGAAAGATGATTATATTGTAGTATTTTACCTTAGTTTTTATGTTGTGAATTGTATGCAATCATCTCTACTGAAAATCATGGTCATTAGTGGTCCTTTCTTGCACACTAATGAAGCTCTATTTTTTGGATAATCTTGTGATTGAATGGTTGTAACATGGTAACTGATTAATCACGTAAACTTAGTCTATTAAATGGATTCCTAATGGATAGGAACCCTTATACGATCACCCCATTTAACCAAATAGAAATAAGAAACTTAATGAACAGTGTTAGAAATATCTGAAAAACTCCCTTTCTCTATTATAGTGATATACGTGGTTGTTATAATTAATGCTTTGTGGGGTGACGTGGATGGGAATGGAACCTCTTTTTGAGAGGTTTTTGGTTTGTGAATCTGAGGCCATGTGGAGTCAGTGGTAAATGTTCTAGACCTGGTAAGTTGGGGCTTGGTTCGGTTCTAGTACTTCGAGGGATCTCACGAATCCCATTTTGATGTTGTTATTTATAAGAGAACTGAGACTGGATACTTAAATTCATACGTGGCTGTTTTCATTCAGTTGTTGTTTTGTCTTGCGGTTATGCATGTTAGTTTCTCGATAGTGAAGGAATATTTAAATGGAATCACTTGAACATGATAACGAGAACGGGTAAAATGGGGAACTATTTTCCAGAATGTATTGTGCTCTGGTTGTGGCTATTTTCTACTTGTGCATGTAGGGGTAGTAGTAAGAGTGGTTGTGTGTGGATTATTTGTTGGTCTTGGGACCCTTAGGTTGGTATGAGTTCTTGATTACCTATATATATAAAATGTAGTTATTTTGTTTCTTATATGCACCCCACCCATGTTGATAACTTCATGCCGAACACCACCATTCCATGGGGGGGGTGTTTTTCCCAAAATTCCTATGAGTGGCTGGTTATTAGCTACTTTTTTCTCCCTCTCCCCAGTAGCACAAGACTCTTTGGGCAGGATGTGATGGCCTGAGGTTCATTATGGACCAAGAATCTTTGGGTAAGGTTTGTTGTCGTGGTTGGCCTAGGTTTGTGCAGGCAGTTTGTTTCCCAATTGTCTTTAGGATGAGTACTAAGTGTCTTCGGGCATGGTTGCGGTTGATCTGGCCTAGGTTTCTTCAACCATGGTGGTAGTTCTTGTGGCCTAGGTGTCTGCGGGTGGGGTGTGTGGTTGTGGTGGACCAAGTGTTTGTGGGTGGGATAAACGTGTGGTTGGGATGGACCATATGTTTGTTGTTGGGCTGGTAGTGGGACTATAGTGGGATTTGTGGGGGAGGTATGATTCATAGGATGTTCTAAATAATCAGAGGGAAATCAGTGCGGGGTACCCAAATATTGGTGTGCTATTACTATTATTTGTACCTAAATTTCATTATTTGGGGAGTGTGACTTTGTGAGGCTGGGTGTATTTTTTCTTTTCTATGTGTTTTGGTTACCTCTATTTTTCATCATGGGGCATTAGAATGTCTCCCCACATGTGCAGGAGAGATTTTAGTTTCCCTACTAAGTATACTTGAATAATCACCCTATGTATATGTAACTTCTTTCAGGTTTCTAGGAGGACTTTGAGGACCATGTCGGACCTTACTATCTCAGGCATCGAGATAGTTTTCATTACTGATTTTCTTTTCTTTTAGTACTTTCCTTTAGATTTTTTCTTTTACTTTGTACCAGTTTATTTTGAACATGTATATGGGAATGGATTTTTGGATTTACTTTTATCTTTATTCCTTGGTGTTGCTGGGATTTACCATCTTATCTCCTGATCATGTTTGATAAAAAGGTCAATGCCTTCCATTTATGTGATATTCTATACCATTGGTGCTAGTAGCCACTTTGGGGCCTACTAAAGGTGGGACTTGGGGGTCATTATCTCTCCTTCACCTTGAAGAAGGAATGGCAAGGAATCTTGCCCTCCTTTCCCTCATCTTGGAGAAAGAGAGTCATGAAAATAACAAACAGTGTAAAAATAGTAACATTATATGAAAATATCAGTAATTACTAAAGGATAAAAAAATTAAATGATTAATTAAACAATGATCAAATAATTTCCTTCAATTGAAATTCAAGAATGAACAATCTCGATTAAAATGATATTCTAAAGTAAACCATTAAAATGAAAATAAAATTAAAGTGATAGATAATACATGAATCGATTATGTGTATAAAATATAAATTCACATAAAAATTTTAAATAAAACATAATATAATCAAAATTAATTAAACACATAATATTATCATTACATAATCAACAAAGTAGAAGTTTATCCCAATGAGTGGAAGTGGAGTTAAGAAATCCATTACCTCTCGCTTCCTTTTGGTTGAATGTGACTTAACCACTTAAATAGAGGTTTTAAACAGGTTATTAAATAATTATAGAAATATGTTAATATTTAAAATATCATATATAATCCTTTTATAACATTTTACCACCTGTTTGATAATAATCATTCATTATTTTTATTGTTTCTAGTGTTAATTACCTTGTTTTCTCATTCTTGTTCCATCATAAATGATCTTATTATTGACCATACTATATAGTTATATCATATCCATAATAATATTCATGATATAATTATCATATTTATATATCAATTTTACTTTTTAAACCAATCATTAATTATGCTTATGAAAAACTAATTACCTAATGATCATGGAGATGGTATGCAATATGTACACGTGAGTAACATTTACATTTTTGAATGATCATTATGCAAAGGAGTTAAGTAATTTTTTATCTTTATATAATGATAATAATATCATATATACCATATTATGTACTTATATATATCATCCATGTGGTTTGGTGATAAAAAGAGAGCCACATCGCTTTGTGAAGGAGGTAGTCTACACATACAAGAATGATGTTATCATATTTACTTAAGTGAAAAGGGAAGAAAGAAAATGATATATATGCTATATTTAAAGAAAGATAAATATATCATGAATGTCATAAATATTTAATATATATCCTTATAATAAATAACTTTAACTTTATCACCTTCCATGTGAAGCTTTAGTGAAAGACGAATCACATCGCTTCACAAGGCGATAGTCCGTTGTACACACAAGCAATGTTATCATTTCTCCTATGGAATGGAAGGTAAATATATATATATATATATATATATGTATATGATATCTTGAATTAATAGGTATAGATTTTATATAGATATCATATATATTTATACTTTATACCCATTATCATACCCAACCTTGAGAGGCGGAAATAGGAAAATGAACAACATCGGTTTGTAAGGCGGTAGTCCGTCGTACACACGAATGATGATTTCATAACCCATTTAATAGAAGTGGAGATAGATTTAGGTCATAAAATTATTATAAAAATATCACAATATATGTAATATTCTAATTTTATTATATCATCATGTTTTACTAATAATTCAATGAGGTGGATACTGAAATAAAATAAAGATGCTTGTTGAAGAACATTACCACTTCTTTGGGTATCCTCTTTAGGGTTCCAAAAATTCCTTAAAAGGTTAGATTTCATCACAAACTAAGGTTTCATGGATTAGGTTAGAGAACATTGGAAGTAATTTTGGTAGGTCTTTTTAAATACAATTTGGTTTTAAGGTGTGAAGAAAAAAGGAGAGTGTATGGCCTTTTATAAGTGCGGGAGAGGACACACTTGGTATTTTTAAAAAAAGTTAAGTGATCCCACATTTTTCATATGTAAAAAGGGTAAAAAATGGACCATTATAAAAAATTAGAGGTGTAATGGTATAATTATTCCTATAAAATAGTTTTTATGAAAGTATATAGGTTTCTTTAACCCTATTCATTTTAGTTTAAACCCTTGGAAAACCAACTTTTACCATAATAAGGGTAATTAATTTTTACTACATTCACTATTAATTTTTGTCAAAAAAATAATTTCCAATTATTAGATATTATAAATTATTTTGATTAAAAATATGGAATTCATTTATCCAAATCCAATTCACATAAGTGGGAAAATTAATTTTAAATTAATCCCACATATGTGATAAGAAAGATATTTTTTATAGTGAAAATGTTCAAAATTTTATGAAGTTTTTATATCTAAATTAAAAATGAAAATGATTTCAATGAACTAAATTATATTAATTGATATAAAATTGGACTTATTTTACATCAAAATAAATTCAAAATATAGTTTAAGAATATATATTATTTAAATGATAAGGTAGTTTTAAATTAAAATTCAGTATTTTTCACTTTTCGTCAAAAAATAAAACATCTCTGAAAAACACCAAAAAATCACCCATAGATAATTTTTATATCCCTATTAAAGAAATAAATTTTATTTTTTTCATATAAATTTTCTAAAAATATTATGAAGTAGTTTTAAATTAATTGTGCAAACAGTGACTAGATATAGTTTTGTTTAAACCCAGCGTGCATCGCAAGCGATTGATGAAATTAAATTTATTATAAAAGAAATATATTTTAAGTTCCTAGGGTATTATATTCAAATATAATCTTGTTGTTTCATGTAACATAAAATATTGAGTAAAATTTTAGTCTTATATAATTTCAAGGTATTACATACCATGTGAAAATATTACATGGTGTTGGAATTCAGATGGAGGAATATCTAAACCTTTGATGTTTATCATGTTATTATTATAAGGGATATATATATTCATCCAATATCATTTTTCTAGATGAAATAATGATATTTAGGTGGAAGGTGATAAATGAGATTATGTTTTGACTCACTTAAGGATCTATCATGTTGATACATAATGGTTCCTAGTTTTCTAACAAAGGATATATATATATATATATATATATGGGTCATAAATTACTTATATGAGAACGAATTAGTCACTAACTTAATATTGATGATGATAATAGAGGTATCTACATATTTATAGTATTAACCATATCCAGTGGTGGTTCACCCATAAATTTCAAAAGGCTGAATAAGTGGTTAATTGTTTGGACCCCACAACAAATGTGGGGTTGGACAAACTATTTATTATAATGTCATAGATATTTGAAGAGTTTGTTTTCATAGAGTAGGATCACCTGTTTTATGGAGGCCTTAGGTTAAATTATAGGTGATCAATTTTTTTGATGGTGTGTAGTAGACTTGATGGAGTATAGAAGAATATGAGACAACTAATTGGATCCCATCCAACGAATAATGGGTCATCATAGTTGGGGAACATGAGATAGGAGTATATCATTTATATAATTAGTGAGACTTTTTCATTTTGTTTGCATAGCATTTTAGAACATAGTTATATTTTATTTTAGTGTTTTTTTACCCAAATGAAAAGAAATCATGTTCACCTCTTGTTGTAGGACTCTTTTTCTAATAGTTTAGTCATATTTTTAATTTGAATGATTCTATTTTTTTGTTCTATAGTTTTTCATCTCTATTTTTTTTCTTAGCTAGAATATATTATGGATGAAAATGTAGGGGATCAATATAAGGTATTTTCATATCGTTGTGGTTTTTGGGGTGTGATTACTTTCCAGTTTAGATTACTATATTCTTAGAGTTTCCATAGATTTTTTAACATATGAGTGACCTAGTTATATATTTATAGTCTATAATATTACAACTGGTAGTCATAGGTGGGTGCTAAGGATTCACAATTTTTTAACCCATTATGGGTTCTAGATGATGTCCTTATTGTTTTTATGTTTTTTTTCAAATAAAAAAATAATGTTGTAAAAATGAATATTTGATTTTCTAAAAAGATATTTTGATGATATCCAATAGTATATTTGGATATGGGTTCATATGTTGTTACATATGATGTGATATAATGTGTAGATACACAAATTCTATAATTCCATTTTTTAAGTTAGTACTTTTTATATATTTGTACAAAATGATTAACCATAACATAGGGGTCGATAATATGTCGATGTAAATTCTAGGTCACACTATTTTTTGTTGAATGTCAATTTACCATAGTGTTGTACATTAATGATTCATGTGATATTAAATATTTCCTAAATAATTATTCTTCTTATATTCCATTTCATCATTATGAGTTTTTTCATCATATGATGATAATATATGAAGTATTAAAGTCCATATTAATTCTCTATTATGTATTTATTCATAACTAATGTGTAGAGATTTATAATAGTGGTAACTCATGAAACGTTTATAAAATTTTTTATTATATAATAGCAAAAATTTTGAATTTAAAGGTATAAATATCGATATAAATATAAAGAGGCTCAGTTATTATGATTTTTTGAAGAGGGAATCCTTCCCAATCATTGAGATACTCATAATGATTAAGTAAATAATATGAGGATGGAACCTTTTGACTATATCTTAATGATCACTATAAATCCTATTTGGAAAATCATTTATAATCAGAATCAAAAATTAAATTATACATTATTGTTCATTTTACATCTTTTAATCCATGTTAATAGGGTGATATTATATAATAACTAATATTGGTTGATTTATAACACATAATTTGGATTATTGTAATCCCATATAAAAATAATTTATATTAACATGGAAAGGGTTATTATTTTTTATTAGGTGCACCTCTATATATGTATAAGTATTCAATAAAGTTTTGATGGATTGAAATAATCATATTAATATTATTCTGTGAAATATAATTTATAAGGATAATGTCAAAATAATTTGAAATTTTTAAGTGACCTAAAAATATAATCTACATACAAAACCTTTTAGACATTCATCATTGAGATGAGGGGGAATAATATCGTAACCAAAATTCTATGTGTTTAATTTATTGATGAATGTAGAGTGGTTGATATTAGAATACATGGTGTATCATGTACTTGGATACCATTCATGGGAAACACATCTAGTGAAATATTTATTTGTAATTGAAGTTTTTTAATTATTATGATTGATCTATTGAGGAAGTATTTGAGTGACTATGAATTTCATTTAAAGGTACTTGTAAAGAAAAAAAGAACAGCCATTATATATCTATATAACATGGAAAAACAATGTGATAAATGTATATGGGTTGATATAGATTTGGTGATGAAAATATTGGTATATTATAATTTAATATGCTCCTTGAAGATACATTAGCATACATTATGCAATTTTGATAATGGATGGTAGTTGTGGTTAATAGCTTTCACATAATATTGGATCAGTATCTATCATGTTGTGAAGGATAGTACTTAACATTAAACATTGTTTTTCATAAGAATTAATATATTTTATTTATGAAAAAATATATGGTGTTTGAATTGTAGTACACATTTAAGGAACAATATATACAAAAATTGATGCATTTTAGAGTAAATGGAAACATATATAATAGTATACCATAATGTAGATGGAGATTTGGAATAATAAAAACTAATGTTTGTTGATTTGGAGAAAAAAATGGGATAAACTTCTGAGCATATTATCATTATTCATGGAATGATTCATTATAATTGAAATAAAGGTAATATAGGATTGTAAGATGAATCAAAGCCATAGTGAGAGGTTGGGGAAAATGGGGTAGCTCTAGAATGTGATAGATGAAATATTCATAGAGTAGTTAGTGGTTCATTCCCTGGCTAGGTGATGTTCTAGGAAGATAATGACACATATAGGTATAATTTCGTATAATGAGTATGTTTAGAAGATTGACTAAATCTATATTGTATAAATTTTTAGGGCTCCAACCCATAATGTAAGATATCAGGACATAATATTGTATTCATTCGAATATATATAAATTATCATGGAATGATTAATATGTGGATTTAAATTATATATTATATATATAGTTTATTGGGTTATTGAATGAATATAACATAATATTAGAGTATATCACATTTCAATATTCATAACGTTTTGAGTTATTATACCACAATGGGGAGTGTACTTCCATGATCAGAATATTTCTTGAATTTAATGAAGATATGGTTTCAATTTATAAATTGTAATACATGTATTGAGATTTAGGTAATTAATGTAAACAATTTATAACATTAAAAACATTTAATCATGTAGAACACATCAAAAAAATATTGGATGACTATAGGAAGGTCGATTAATCCCAGCCATAATATAATGTATTAGAATCCATAAACAATTTATATAACTCTACATAGAAGTTCATAATAAAATAGATAGAATAATTTTAAAAAATGTTGTATAACATAAAAATAAGAGAGGATCCAAAAAAAGTTCAATTTATTAGATCTTGTTTTATGTGATAATTTTTTTTAATAAGAAGATATATTTCAATTAATTTATACAAGTATTTAAGAATAATAAGATAGAAACCAATAGTAATATTCCAATTAGATAAAATATAAATCCATAATTAGATAATAATTATTGTAATTACACTGAATATAATGAATTTTTTCCCACATTATTTCAACATTTTCATCTATAATTTCAAGAGTGATATATAGATTAAAAAATTTACTATGATTTATTGTAGATTTCCCTTGTTGGATTTGATGTTTATAGTAGTGGAGCATAAATTCATGTATATTTTAGAAATCATGATTCTTAGTGTTTCAAAAACATATGTTGATCATAGGAATACATAAATTTTTACAAAAACTTCAATATAATTTCATTAATATAAATTATAATGGAATTATATGAATTTGATAAAATATTATATGTATTGGGAGTGACCCTTGAGTGTGATAGGAGAAAGACATAAATCTATTAAAGGATTTGATATGTGGCATAGATTGAACAATAAGAGTTATTTATTCACTAACAATGAGTTTAGAAAGTTTAAGATCATTGAGGCATCACTAGTGTGTGATCCTTGGACATTTTCCTTTATGGTGAACCATGTCAAATAATTATGTACTTTTGTTCATTATATTTTTACATCTTTGTATTTTATAAAGAGACAATCATTTATAGTAGATTATTGATTTTATTCCGTATAATGAGTGTATATGGTATAATAAAGGGGAAACAAAATCAATGGAATGTAATAATATAGTAACACTCTTATTGAACCCCTATCTTAGGGTGAAAAAATTCGAATTAGTCATGAAAAGTAACATATGAATAAAAGTTTCTGAGGTGAGTTTTTATATATAAATATATTTTTTTATTTTTTTTCATTTATGGATTTGATTATGAGTCCACCTATTTTTAATTACAATATTAAAGAGGATTAATACCCTGATATTTTTTTGATATATTTCTACTTAATAAATTTTAAGTGTTTGATAGCTTGCATGATAGGAAACACTAAAATTATGTGACTAATGTTCATAAATGATAAAATAAATAAAATTATATGGTATTTAAATGAAATTTAATTTTTTGAAATATTTTTTTCATCCTATACAAAATTAATCAATGGTCATAAATTGTTTATAAATGAATATAAAATCATATTAAAATAAATCAAATTATTTTTCATAAAACTCTTTTGTTATGTGTATACAATGTTTTTTTCTTAATAAAATAAATAAATAACTATTATCTAATGATTATATAAAATTTTATGTAATATATATTCAATAAGATATTTTACCATTCAATTAATAGTTTTCATGTGGAAAGGAATGAAGGAAAAAATAGTTCTATTCTTGAAAAAGTATTTTTTAAAATATTGTTTTTGTTGTATTTTTCAAACTTATTTTAAAATTATTTTATGAAAAATATACAAATTTAATCCAATAAAATGGTTAATATATTTTTTAAGTGAATAATTAATATAATTTAATAAGGTTTACATAATTTTGGGTCCCTATAAACAGTAAAAGATTTAAAACATTGTGACTATGGTTAGAGTTTAAAATTGTTTATCAGTAGTTGAACATAAAGATAATGGTAAAAAAACCACATAAAATTGTATAAGTAATATTTTAAGAAAATATTTATACCTTATCATATATTATAATTTATTTATTTTCCATTTATATCCAATTTATCAAAAAAAATTATGTTATATTATTCAAATATTTTATGATATTCCTTGTGTGTCCTTCCCCTCCCTAATAAAAGGGAAACTTTTCTCCTACGTTATTTAAAAAAATTGGGCTCTATATCTCAGCCAATACCTTCCCAAATAACTTCTTATATTCATTACCATCATTATTCAGATCCCTTAACTATACCAATACCATCCCAAGAAGGATTAGGGTGTAATCCAAATGTGGTATTCCACAAAAGAGGTAACTGTCTTACCCAACTCATTCAAAGGTTATCAATTCTTCTACTTCCTATTAAACCTATATAATCATTATAACAAAATTTATATAGTATTATAAATATATTTATATTTCATTATGATTATAGGTAAACCATTTTCCTCCACTTTTCCTTCAAATGGTAAATTAAAGTATTTCTTGAGTGTATGTGTGTACTACAACCTCCACCTATTGATATGATTCATGTTCCATTACCATAATTTATGGTTGGTAATTATGATGGATTTAATTTTTATATATATTATATTTATGACATAATTGTTCTTATAAAATTATGATATCCTAAGAATATTATTAACTTTATATCCATTGTAAAATGATAACGTCGTTTATGGGTACGTGTGGACTACCACCTCCACCAACCAATTAGATTAGTTTTTCTATTATACATTACATGAATAGTAAAAAGGTTATATTTAATGAATATATTTGATATTTATGAAATAATTATGATTTTGGGAAGGTGGATTTTTATTTACCATTCTATCCTTCCATCCATCATAGGTGGAAACGTCACTTGTGCGTATGTATAGACTATTGTCTACATGATGTGATGTAATTAGTTTTTCATAACAGAATTAAATAAATATTTATAAAACTATATGTGATAAATAAATATTACACATATTTAATTATTAACATTCTATATAAGATTAAATCTTAACCAAGGTGCATGTACTTGAACTGACGAGCTGAAACATGCATGGAAAGCAAACCAATTTACACCTAGATATTCATATAAACGTATAAATTATTAATAAAAAGATAATTGGAAATTATAAAATAATGAAACATAGTAAGTTATGAATTAATATGGTTATGAAATATATTTATATTAAATATTTATTTATCAAATAAAATATTTGTATTTGTATAATGTAATGTGGGAATTGTGGTAATGGTTTATGTTTCAATCTCATTTGTTTTTGGGATTTTATATGATAAAATTATTTTTAGGTAAATTATATAGTTATTATCCTTTAAAACAAATATATTTTAATTTTTTTGGGATATTCCAAGAATTTTTAAGTAATTATAAATTTCTACTCCCTTTATAAGATAAAACGATCAAGAAAATGTTTTTAAAGAAAAGTCAACCTAATTTCCTCTTTTCTCAAGGAATTTTCCCTTCCATATCCATGATCTTAAAGAATATTTTATGGAAGGTTTTACCAAGAAATTAAAATATTTAATATTTTCATTTTCATTACATTTTAAATTTTATAAAATAGTTTAAAATGAATCTATTTTATGAATCATACTTCAGACAAATTGTTTTTTATTTTTTTCAAAAATTTAAAAAATAATATATTCTAACATATATGGAATTGAAAGGATTTTCCCACCATAATGATCATTCAATGAACTGAATCTTCCTTTAGATTTTTCCATGGGTATTCTCAGTGAAAATAATATCCACAATATTATGGGACTTTTTAGTTAAAATGTTATCATAAGAGAGGTATATTTATCTCATGTTTCTAAAGAAAGGTTAAAATGTTATTTTAAAGGTATTTTGTATCTATGTTAACATCCTTTAAGGATTGATATATTTCAATAGAGATATTCCCTTGTGATTCAATCCAATTTTGTGGATGAATTATGATGATAGTGATATTAGGATAATTACATGATCCCATTTCATTCACATGGGTTACTAAAGATATGATGAGTTAATGAGTTCTCTTATGATACTATCCATATTATTTTTCGGAATGGATTATGATTATGTGATGATTAAATGTTTACAAAACCTTTTTATTTTCTACAGATATTGCTATGTTGATATGATTAATTCATTATGATCTTGTGGGACCCATATGTATGGTTTTCATTATGTGATGGGTGGACCAGAAATTATATATCCCTCGAATGCATTATTTAATTAATGATTTATTATAAGATAAAAAGAACTATAATTAAGAGTGAAAATATTTCAGTAATGGAATATTTATACTATAATAGTCTACAGAGTGAACCATGACTAAGGAAATGATGGAATGGGGAGTGATCCTAATACACTATGATAGTTTTGTATGTGATCCTTAATTATGGAAATGAATTTTTATTCTAATGTGTATGCCAAGAAATTATGAATTATGTTTATGATATGTTGTCATGGATCATGACTTAATATTGATGATTTTACAAACTTATTACGTTTGTATTTTTTTTTTTGAAAAATACTAATGTCGTGATTTATAGTTAATGGTATTTGAATGATTTTTATGATTTTTATATGATAGGATATTTTTTTCATAAACCAATGAATATATTATGCTCACTTATGATCATTGAATGATATTTATTATTTTTACACTTACTAAGAATCTAATTTATCCCTTTTATTTATTTCATTTCCTTGGGTTATAAATAATTCTTTTAAGTGGTGTATGTTTATAAAGTGTACTATGTGAGTAGAATATTTGGGAGATGCTGAAAATCATTCATTAAATAAGATTATTGTGTATCTAGTTTCTAAAGGAAATAAACATTTATAGTTCCAGATCATGTATTGTTCTGATATTTAATTAATATTCACCTAAAATTATATAATATTTATTTATGAGATACACGTTTCACCCCATTTAGTATTAGAATATGGCTTAGTTATTCTTCTATATTAGGATTAGAGAACATTGTTAAAACCCATGGGGACATGTCTTAGTATAGTAAAACATAATGATTATTTAGTAAATTATAAATTGGTCAGATTTCCTATTAAATAAAATCAAATATTAAAATTAGTAATTGGAAGATGTTGTGGAATAGATGAAATAATTTGTAACTACTCTGAACATAGAAAATTGTGTATTAACTTAATCATCTCTAGTTCTAAATAAGTTGTACTAAGACTTTAGACCTTTCTAGACACTCTAGAGGGATTTGAATAGGTAAATTATTATATTTTATAGACCATTATGATTAGTTTGAATATATAATAACTGTAAATTACCAAGGATAAACCCAAGGTGACATAGATTGAAAATAATATTCTATTATTTATAAATCCTAATAATTATTTTTCATGATTACGTGATTAATCAATATGATTATTATTGCTTACACTTTTATTGTTAGTTTTATAGAACAGAGTGAACAAGGAGGAATTGTGTTTACACTAAATGTGATATAAAATGAAATGATTATCCTCTTAAGAAACCAAATAATATTAGAGTTAAAGGAAGAAATCTTGTTGATGATGATATTCAAAATGATCATATGAGGAAACAAAATACTATCAAGTCCTTCATCAGGAAACATCTACCTTTATTTAGTGTTTCTTCTTCATCGTTAATTATTAAGAAATTGATTTATACCACTAAAATGGTATGTTCGAATATCTGGTGTTCAAAGCATGAATTTTTTTCAATTAATATATCATTAGGATGGGAAATTATATTAACAGTTGATTGCTTCCAATAATATGAGGTAATAAAATTAAATTAAATACATGAAATAAGAAGATTCATCGATTTTATTTTTCCTTATGTGTTTACCTCAAACCTTTTTAACTAAAATTTAGAGGGAATTCAAAAAACTATAACAGATTGATGAAAAATCCATCAATAACTATGTGGAAAACTTTACAAGACATGCAAGGTAAATGTAAGGATTTATCATTGAACTAGAAATAACATTTGGTTAATTCATTAATGTATTGATAATATATTGCCAAAAATAATTTTCTAAAAGATACTTTCATAAATATGATGAAATCACCTGAATTTATATCATGTTAGAAATGGAGACGTGAGATGCTCATGGTGTAACACCCTTATATTTTATGAAATATTTTTTTTCAAATTAAACCAATCTTTCCTATGTTTTTCATTTCACATAACTTTGAGTTTATCTTGTGTTACACACAACACTAAGTTTAAACAAAACATGACATATTATTAAAATATTAATATATGATAGTTATCGCCTAGATTTTGGAATTATGGTTATAAATAAGATTAAATAAATTAAGAAAATAAATTATTTAAAAATTTATAAATAATGATCTCTTTTTTGGACAATTAATTAAAAATTTAAATAATAAAACTATCTAAAAATAAAGTAAATCTTTTTCTAAAAAACTATTTTTATACCGAAAAAACAAGTTTTACCTCAAAAAAATAATCAAAAAACTTCTAATGAATAACTTTTATGAAATTTTTATATTTAATATTAAATAAAATATTTAACATTAATCTTATGTTTTTTATTTAAAAGTGATAATAATAAAGTCAATTTTAAGCTTAAAAATAGTATTTTGTTAAAAAGAGATGTCTTTTTACCATTTCTTCACACTTATTTTAAAAATATTTTTTTAAAAATTAATAAATTTTATTTGAAAAAAAATAATTATTTAATTCACAATTTCATAATTATCCTTGGGTGAATGTTTGATAATTTTCAAAAAATATTAATTTTTTAACAAATAGTGAAAAATATAGAATTTTAATTGAAATTTTACATTTCATTTAAATTATGTATAAAGTTAAATTATATTTTAATTTTAAAAAACATAAAATTGTTTCAATTAAATATCTATTAATCCAATTTATTTTAATTGAATCATTTTTATATTGTATTTTGATAAAAAAAAATCTTGTAAACTTTTGAATATTTTCTCCCTAAAAACCTATTTTCTCATCATGTCTGCTATATTAGTTTTAAATTAAATTTTTGGCACTTATATGAATGGAATTTGGAGTAATGTATTCCATATTTCTAATAATAATAATTAATATTATCTAATAAGGCCATCTTAATTTTTGAAAATAATGAATAGTAAAAAACATTAACAATTATTTATTGCAGTTAAGGTAAAAATAGGTTTACCAGGGATTAAACTAAAAAGATATGTTTTAAAATAACCTAAAACTTTTATAAAATAAGTTTTATGTTCATATTTATAATCTATAATATCTATGTCTTTTTAATAATCTATTTCATAGCATTGTAGAATGTTAAAAATGTGGAAATACCTTTTTATTTTCAAAAATTACATGTGTTCCACTCACCTCACTTATAAAAGTACACAGCCACTACTCTCATATTCACAGATTTAAACACTTTTTTTTAGAAAATCACTTCCCAAATAACTTCAAAAAACCCATCCAAACTTCCTCGAATCTATATTTTGGGTAGAAAGACAACCCATGAAGGATTTGGGTGAAAACCTATGAAGGTTACCTGAAGAATATGCAATGTTGTTCAATGAGCATTTTTATTTTATTTCTCCATCTACAAATTTATATTATTATTTAACTCTGATAATATAATAAACTCATTGTATTCCACATATATATAGATTTTTTATGTAAAGTTTATGACTATAACCATCCCTGCTTCCATCGAATTGGTTACTAAATCATTGTTCATGTGCACGGTAGACTGTTGCCTTGCGAACTGATGTCAATATTTTTTACATTACCACCTCCCACGGTTGGGTATGATGATTAATATAAATTATATATATCATATTTAAAATAAATATACCACTTGAGTCATTATAATGTATATACCTTTTTAATTTCCATTCCTTAGGGGAAATGATAGTGTTGTTCATGTGTACGACAGACAACTACCTCGTAAAGCGATGTGATTTGTTTTCACTAACACTTTACTGGGAATATTATGAGGATAAATTAATGAATAAATTTAAAAAATGATATTATTATGATATTAATTACATATTTATCATTATGAAATGATAATATATCATTTTATTTCTTACTTCTTCACTCACTGAATGATGATAACATAGTTCATGTACATGTGGACTACCGCCTTCCCAAAGAAATGTGACTCTCTATTTTAATCAACACGCCACATGGAATATATTTATAAGTATATTTTAATAATTAATTTTTTATTTGTGATATTTTGATAATTATGGAAAGATAAATTATTCGTTACCTCCTTTCCATAATGATCATTTCAAAAATGGAAATGTTACTCATGTGTATGTACAACATATCGTCTACATGATCATAACATACTTCAATTCTCAATACCAACATCCATGATTTCTCTTAAAAGTATAATTTATGTAAAAATATGACAATTATTTCATTATTATTATTATTCTTAATATTTTGGGGCCATAATCAATATAATATGACCAAAAATAATAATTCATAACATACACAAAAAACAAAGAAGTTATTAACCAAAATGTGAATTTAACATGGAATTTTTAATAAATTGGTAATTAAAGGTCATAAAAATCATATATGGTATGATATATATAATTATGGTTCTATAATAGATTTAAAATAAACTTATATTTATTATACATAAGGTTCAAACATGTATGAAGGAATTTGAGACTAATAATAGTGGATTTATATACCCTCTTTTATTTATGGGAGACATATGAAAATTCATCACTTGTTTATTTTGTGTGGTGTATATATCTAACATATTGTTACAACCCATACTACCAGGGCATGTGCCATGACTACCCCAAGACTGCCTCCAATAGGCTAGGGGCTAGTGACTAGCACCGAGTAGGCATATCCCACAAATGGGACACATTAGCCTAAGTACATGTACACACACATATACATACCTAGGCTACAAAATGAAGAAATGTAAAAACCAATAAGTTAACAATTCATGCATACAACTATATCTAACAACTAGAAAACAACTGAAAGTAGAAGTAAAGTAAACAGGTCCAGAATACAATCCCACCACAAAGAGTATGTAACACAAGTACAACCTGGAAGTAAAGGTATTGGGACTATTGTCTAAAATATGTAGGAACACACCTTGGTCTGTCTAGTCTCACTAAGCACCGTTTGATCCTATTCTACCTAAGACTTTATCAAAAGGATGATTTTCTTCCCAAGATATGACATGTGCAAGAAAATCATGTGTAGGGCTGAGTATAACAATACTCAATAGGACACCATGAAACCACAATGCAATAAAACAAAGAAAAGTACAATTAGATATACACAAGTATATGTCTATAGAACATATAACAAGAACATCCATATATACTCAACAGAGACACCATTCCATCAGGTAGTCATAATCAATTGCCAGTTATGGGATTCTGTTCAAAGTACACTCATTTTGGGAGAACTTGCTCCCCAATCCATGATATCATCAGGGACATCGCCAAAGAGGTCTAGCTCATTTGGGACCTGCCCAAAGATAATGTGTTCATCAAGTAATATTATGATACACAAGTATAATATCATTCCCAGACTCACTAGGGGATACCATGGACCTAATCTGGATCAACCTGCTACGTAGGGGATCACACCCAAAACCGTTGGGTGATACCACAGACCCTACCGATGCGGCCTGCTAGATATAGGATTATCACCCTCCTCAAGTAGGTCACGTGATTTCACAAAATCCACTATGGTTGATATAGGATCACACTCCAGTCACAGAGATGGATACCATACTCTATATGAGATTCGACCTCTAGAGGGGATTATAATCTGGTGATGTGGATGTAATGTTGTACTAAACCCTTGAGAAAAGGAACAAGGGAAAGATCTCAAACTATACTAGTACAAACTAAAAAACCACCATTTGTCTTAACATTATTGTCTCAATTTTAGGGTCTCAACGCCATAGACGTCTCATCGATTAGACGCTCCATTTAAGAGTTATGCTCATTTGAATGAAATTGCTTGTAGCCCAACGGGGGGCCTATGGACCTACCACCACGGTATGTCTACCTACTACCATGATCGACCATTGTGGTTGTTCAACATACCATGTGGACCGACCGTGTGGTCGTTTCACCTGTGTTCGACCATCGCGGTCGACAGTCGTGGCTGGCGCACCCGCGGCAGCTCAAGTTGTCGTGGCCCCGCGGTCGACCACGAACTGGCTTCGCCTCAGTTTCCCCAGATATGACCTAGGTCCACCCTCTCTGTCCCAACCCACTTGGCTCAACCCACTTGGCCCAACCTGATATGTGCTCTCTATCATCATGTGTCATGTACGCCACCTCAGGTTCCACCACCCGCACGTGGTCCACTATTGTGCACCGCCGATCGTCGGTAGTTATGTGCCAGTGGTCCCTTATGCAGAATAGTGTGCCTCATCTGTTTCCTGAAAAACTAAACGATTGCATATCTGAGTTTCTTGGGTCCTAATCTACATAGATCCAATCTCGATTTTCAATTCACCTTAAATCCATGGGTCCAATTGAGTTTGGAACCACTTAGAAACATCGAGTCGAGAACCACGGGGTTCCAATGGTGAAGAATGAAAATAACAGAGGTTGAAAATCACAAGAATAAAGGTTTAACATCATTGACCATGCGTTTCTGGACAACTATCAAGAACAGGGGAATTTGCATTAGAAAAAAAATCCCTGATAAATCCACAAATAATCCCATCCTGCGAATATGATCGATCAGCAAACTAATATGTGTGTGGATTAGTCCTCATTTGTCGTAGAAATCAAGAACAAAGAATTTAACCAAATAAACAAATTTCCTGCCTCGATTCGATTTGATCACTAATGAAGAACGATCATCTCATCAAGTTTTTTGGTGAGATATGTTGAATCTGAGGTGGTGAGGATTGATCGATCCATGATCTGCAAATTCATCATCATTCATTTGAGAGAATTCTCTAGATCTCTCTCAAATGACTCTCTAGAGGATTTTGGGGTTTTGCAACTAACCCTGGAGTTCTGACAAAAGGCTTATTTAAATTTTGTCAATTTTTTTGCGTCAAAATAATTTTTATTAAATTATTTTATTCCTTTTACATCTCACGACAACTTTTTCACAAAAAACCCACACAGACTAAAGTTAGTTTGTGCCTAGGGTAAATACACTATTTTTAACTCAATGGTGCCCTTATATTTTTTATCTAGGAAACTGTTTAAGATTTATCCCACTTTTTCAGAAAAACCATGTGCATGTGCTATTAAAAAATTTAATATGTTTTAAACATTTATTCTGGGCATACTGATCCTTGGAATCTCACGTTGTCTCAACACCTGGTCTCTAAATCAATCCATATAATATTCAAAAATAATACATGGAAAATTTGAGACGTCACATTCTCCCCACCTTGGGGTTTTATGTCCTCAAAATCCAAAACAAGGGCTACTCAAATAGATGAGGTCATTGATTATGAATCTGAGCCTCCCACTCTCATGTGCTCTCCTGAAGATTCTCATGCTTCCACTGAACGCGCACTAAACGAATTGATCACCCATGAAAAATCCTCTCTTGTCACTCCCTGATCTCCACAAGTTACTCAAAAAAATATCTCTCCATCCTCAATGTCCATCTCACCCTAGTTGATGACATACGATGGGTCATTCATGTACCTCCTCAGCTATGATACATGCAATATATCATGTAACCGATCTAACTGCAGTGGTAGAGACAAGAGATATGCCACCTATCCAACTCTACGTAGTGTCTGGAAAGGGCCAATGAACCTCTAAGATAGCTTTCCACCCTAGCCAAATCTCCATAATCCCTGTCAAGGTGAACCATGAAATAACACATGGTATCCTTCATTAAACTTCAAAGGCCTTTTTCTCCTATTTGAATAAGACTTCTGATAGCTATGCACACTCTTCATCCACTCCTTGATGATATTCACCTTCTTTGTATTATCTCGCACTAACTTGGGACCCATGAGTACTAACTCTCCTAGGTTAGTCTAGTAAAGTGGTGACCTGAAGGGTCTCCCATAAAAATCCTCGAATAGATCCATACCAATGGTGGAATGGTAGCTATAGTTTTACACAAACTCCACTAGTGGTAGGTGATCCTCTCAACTATGGACAAAGTCTAACATGCAAGACTGCAGCATTTCCTCTAGAACCTGAATGGTCCACTCAATCTAGTCATCCATCTAGGGGTGAAACGTTGTGCTCAAGAGTAACTGGGTCCCAAATTCCTCTTGTAATACCTTCCACAACAAAGATGTAAAGTGAGAATCATGATCTTAAACTATCATTGATGTAACTCCATGTACTAGGACTATCTCTTGCACATAGAGGTGTCTCAATATCTCCAATGAACTCTTCTCTCAAATAGCTAGAAAGTGGACCAACTTGGTGAGTCGATCATCGATCAACTGGATGGAATCATGTCCCCTGGATGTATGTGGTAAACCCATCACAAAGTCAATTGTTATCCCATCATTCTTCCATTTTATCACCTCAAGGGGTTTATCCAAACTCGCTAAAACCTAGTGCTTAGGCTTTACTTGCTAACAAGTGAAGCATTGAGAAATGAACTCTACCACTCTCTTATTCATCCCTAGCCACAAAAACTAACATCGGAGGTCTTGGTACATCTTTTCCACACCCCAAATGTACCACCAAAGGGGATGTATGAAACTCCATAAGAACCTCCTCCCTCAATTCCACTCATACTATTTTACATCAACCTCTAAAAAGAATGACATTCTCCCCAACATTTGAACATCCATCAGGAGCATGCCCTATGGAAATCTAAGCATGTAAGGTCCCACAATCAGTATCCCCAAGTTGTTAATCCCTAAATTTCTTTAAGATTGGAGGGGTGAAAACCATTAACTAGAGGTAATAGGCTCCATCTACATCCATAAAGTATATCTGCAATGATTCTAAATTATCTGATGCTTCATTCAGAAACTGTGAACTAGATCTTCTGTTGAGAGCATATTCCACCACATTACCCTTCCCATGAGTATATAAAATCTCAAATTCATAGTTCTGGAGAAACTCTAGTCACCTCCTTTACCTCAATTTTAGATATTTTTGAGAGAAGATATACTTGAGACTCTTTTTATCATAGTAGATGATAAACCACTCACCCATTAGGTAGTGTCACCACATCTACAAAAAGAAGACTAATGCTGCTAACTCAAGGTAATGGGTCATGTAATTATTCTCATGTGGTCTTAGCTAGCATGAACCATATGTAATCACCACTTTCCTCTAAATCAGAACACAACCAAGCCCAACCTATGATGCATCATAGAACACCACTTACTCAGCATATTCCTCAAGTAACCTCAATATGGGATCACTCTTCAACCTCTACCTCAGCTTCTAAAAGCATTGCTGGCACTTTTCTGTCCACATGAAAGGCTTCCCATTTCGTGTCAAAACTTTCAAGGTAAATTCCACTCTATAGAAGTCGGTTACAAACCTATGATAGTACCTTTACAATCCAAGTAAACTCCTCACCTCAGTAATGCTCTTGGGGGGGCTCCCAATCAAGAATTTCCTCAACCTTTGTTAGATCTACTACAACTCCAACCTCTGAGATAACTTGTCCTGGAAAATGGATATCTCGAATCTAGAACTGACACTTAAAGAGATTCACATAAATTTGGTGCTCTCAAATTGTGTACAAGACCATCCTCAAGTGCCTCACATGCTCCTCCTCATACATCGAATACACTAGGATGTCATCAATGAAGACCACTACGAACTAGTCTAAGTAAGGCTGAAAGATCCTGTTCATGAGTCCCATGAACATTGTTAAGGTGTTTTTCATGAAAAAAAATCACCAAGTACTCATAATGACCATAATGACACTTGAAGGTCATCTTCAGTATATCCTCATCTCTTACTCATAGATTATGTTAACCTGATCTGAGGTCAATTTTCAAGAACCATCGTGCCCCTTTCAACTAATAAAAAAGTTTTTTGATCCTCAGTAGTGGATATTTGTTTTTCACAATCACCTAGTTTAAGTGTCGGTAATACACACATAACCTCAATCTCCCATCTGCCTTCTTGGCAAAAAAACTAGGGCTGCCTAGGGTGAAACACTAGGTCTCATGAAGCCCTTCATCTACAAGTCCTCCAACTATATCTTCAGCTTAGGAAGCTTTATAGGAGATATCTGATATGTGAGTGTAGATATTGGTATCATCCTAGGGTGTAGATCAAGGAATAATTCCATATACCTATGGGGAGGTAAACCTGGAATATATTCATTAAATATTTCCTCATACTTATCCATTACTATAGGAAACTGAGGACTCGTATCATCCACTACACTAAGGGTGAGGCTAGAAAATTGATGAGTAATCAGCTGCACCCTCCTATGTGTGATTCCAACCTACACTTCATGTGTTTCCATTTCACTAGTAAAGTAAACGCTAATTCCATCACTATGGAAACATCAAACTCTTCACCTAAAACAATCAATATGAGCATGAACTGTGGATAACCATTCCATACCAATAATGACATCTTAAGGCCTCAACACCGCTACCAAGAGATCCCAACCAAAAATTTCTCATCCAAGATTCGGGTCACACTGTTGTCACCAGTTCGTGATCATCGAGTCTCCTCCAGTAAGAGTCTCTAAGTGTAAGGTTTGAGTCAATGGTTCAATTAGAATATTTGAGTCTCGAGCAAGATTCATGGAAAGAAAGGAATGAATAGCACATGTTTCTATCAAAACTACAACTAAGGTTTAAAAGATGCAGATTGTGCCTCGTATCATCCATGGAGCCTTGGAGCCATAAGCCTCCATCGGCTAAAGCTGGCCTCATCCTTGATCACCACCTCCCTGAGCCTGGCTTGGACCACTTAGGGGTGGTGGTGGTTATAGATCGAACTTCTGACCACCTCTTGCTGCCATACCTTCCCCTCTGTCACATCCCCCACTCTGTGGACCACCATGTTTCAATCTCTATATCTACCTCAGTGGTCCCTTGACCGTATCTCGATCATCTATACAACGATTTGGGCAATCTAATTCCAGATGCCTATGACTGCCGCATGAGTAACACCGTCTGTACCTTGGATAATTCGAGCCACCCTGGGATCCCTACATTGCTAGCCTTGAGTCTTGGGATCTACCCCTAAAGCCCCTAACCCGCTTAGATCCCTATGATTGTCTTCCTCTACCTACTTATGAGGTCTCAACTACCTTGTTCCCACTACTAGCTCCAACTACCAGTGTCTTCTCTTCCAGAAAACTCTCCACTAATAGGGCTCTCTCAAGTACCCCATCATAGGTAAGAATGATAGGGGATGCCATTGATGCCCTAATGTCTCGGTGTAAGATTTTATTGAAGTTTTGTTCTCTATTTAACTAGTCTCATACCATGTCTAAGGAGTAGCACAAAAGATCTGTAAACTTCACTGAATACTCCACCATGGTCATACTACCCTGCTGCAGATGCAAAAGCACCTATATACATACTGATCATAACGTGGCCGGATAGAACTCCTCTATGAAGATATTATCAAAGATTGTCCAAGAGAAATTTTTCTCATCGTGTGACTGAGTAACAAAAATCCACCATCACCTTGTATATACCTAAATAAGACTCACGTTAAAGACTTTCATCTGATCAGTAGGTGTCCTCACAAGGCGGAAAACATGGGTGACTGCCTCCAGCCAATCCTCATCCATCTAGGGGTCTGGCTCACTCTAAAACTTGGGAGGTCACTACCTCTAAAACTCATGAAACTCACTCATCCTACATGCATCCTCATCTAGTAGTGTTGGTAGTAGCTGTTACTCAATGGGTGATAGTATAGCTGGTAAACCACCTGGAGGTGCTAACTCCGATACAGGCCCCTATACTGATGCATCATCACTGGGTAGATTGTCCTCGTGATCATATGTGGAATCTTGGATGGTTGTCTATGTAGAGGTATCCTGAAATAAAACAAGATGTATCATGTTCAATAGAGTATATATCGGGAGATGACTCAAGAAGGACATGGAAGACACAACCATTCTGATATAATGCATGTACCATTGTTTTCCCAGCAACTAGTGTTTCATGTACCAAGTCAAAAAGTAGGAAATCAGAGTCCCGGTGTATGAATACATCGGTCGTCGCACCAACACTTGGGTCCCTGGCCTGAAATCTTAACTCGAAACACTTAACACTATTTCTCCAAACTAACCTCACAGACTCTCGTTCTTAAAGTAGAAATGACCACTTTGATACCACTCTTTCATGACCCATCCTAGAGGGTCATGTACCATGACTACCCTAAGCCCACATCCAATATTCTAGGGGTTGGTTACTAGCACTGAGTAGGCATATCCCATAAATGGGAGGCATTAGGCTAAGTACCTGTACACATGAACACGTATCCAAGCCATAAAATTCTGAAATGTAAAAAAAAATTGATAAATTTGTACATACCACTATATCCCACAACTAGATTACAACAAAAATTAAAGTAAAGTAAACAAGTCCAGAATAAAATCCCTCCACAAAGAGTCTATACACAAGTCCAACCTAGAAGTAAATATACTGGGACTGCTATCTGAAATCTGTAGGAACACACCTCAGCCTGTCCAGTCTTACTAAGCATCATCTAGTCCTGGTCCACCTAGGACTCCGTCAAAAGGGTGATCATCTACACAAGACATGAAACGTGCGGGAAAAGACCGTGTAGGGGTGAGTATAACAATACTCAGTAGGACGCCCCTAAAACACAAATCAATAAAACAAAGGAAAGTACATTCATCTCAACACAGGTATATGTCTACAAGAAATATAACAAGAACATTCAAATACACTCAAGAGAGAGACCATTCCATCAGGTGGTAATAACCAACTACCAGCCATAGGATTCTGCTCGAAGAATGCTCATTCCAAGAGAACAAACTCTTCGAGCCATGATATCATTGGGGACCCTCGATGAAGAGGTCTATCTCATTTGGTCCCCGCACATAGAGAACGTGTTGTTCAAGGAAGGCTGTGATACCTAGAGATGGGATCATGCCTAGACTCACTGGGGGATACCATTGACCCAATCTGGATCAACCAGCTACGTAAGGGATCACGCTCAGAACCATCGGGGGGTTCCATGAACCCTACTGATGTATCCTGCTAGATGGAGGATCAGTGTCCTGATCAAGGAGGTCACATGATTCCAAAATGTCCTCAATGGGTGATAGAGGACCGCAATCTGGTCTCAGGGAGGGATACCATACTCTATCTGAGACTTGGCCTCTAAAGGGGATTATGATCCAGCAATTTGGGTGCAATGTCTTACTAAACCCTCAAGGAAAGAACCAAGGGAATGATCTAAAACTATACTATTACAAACTAAAAACCCACCATTTTCTTAAAATGACTATCTCAATGTTAGGGTCTCAACGTCGTAGATGTCTCATCGATTGGATGCTCTGTTTAGGAGTTATGATCATTTGAATGAAACTGGTCGCAGCCCTGTCGGGGGCCTGTGGACCTACCACCACGATAGGTCCACCTACCACCGCGATCGACCACCGCGGTCGGTCGACTTACAACACGGACTATCCATGCAGTTGCTGCACTTGTGGTCAACCATCATAGTCATTGCACCTATGGTTGACCATCATGGTCAACCATCGCGGTCAGTGCACCTGCAGCAACTCGAGCTGTCGCGGCTCCATGGTCGACCGTCACGGTCAGCTACAACCGGGATCCACCCCAGTTTCCTCAGATCTGACCTGGGTCTTCTTCATCTTCCCCGGCCTGACCTGGCCCACCGATCTGACTAGCCACACCTATCCTAACTCGCTCTGCATCTGTCATCGTCACCTACCATGTTTGCCAACTCCACCACCTCCATCATTCCCTACGCATCCCCCACCATGGTAGTACGTGGCTCCACCGACCTCATGCGGGAATCGATTGTGCATTGCCGCCGGTCTCCATTCTCTATGCACTGGTGGCCCCTTCCGTGGACCACCACACCTCCTCAATCACTAGAAAAACTAAACAATCATAGATCTGAGATTCTTGGGTCTCAATCTACACAGATCCAGCCTCGTTTTTCGATTTTCCTTAAATCTGGGGGTCTGATCGAGTTCAGAACAACCTAGAAATGTCGAACCGAGAACCGTGGGGTTCTAACGGTGAAGAATGCGAAGAAAAAAGGGATAAAATCACAATAATAAATAATTAACATCGTTGGCCAAATTTTCTTGGCCATCAATCAAGAACGGGGAAATTGGGGTTTAAAACTAAGCTAAATAAATCCCCGATAAAGCCGTAAACAATCTCATCCCATGAATATGATCGATCTGTGGGCTAATATATTTGTGGATTAGTCCAAATTTTTCATAAGAATCAAGAATGGGGAATTTAACCAAATAAAATAATTTTCTACCTTGATTAGGTTTGATCACTGAGGAAGAACGATCATTGCGTCGCATTCATTGGCGACATTCGTCAAATCTAAGGATTTTCCAACTGATAGATCCACAGTCTGAAAATTCTTCATCATTCGTTTGAGAGAATTCTCCAAATCTCTCTCAAATGAATCTCTAGAGGATTTCAAGATTTTTTGGAAAACCCTAGAATTATGACAAAAGGATTATTTAAAGTTTGTCAATTTGATGTGTCAAAAATAATTTTTATTAAATTATTTTATTCTTTTTACGTCCCCTGATTAATTTTTCACAAAAAAACCTGTGCCGACTAATGTTAGGTCACTCCTAGGGTAAATCCGATATTATGAACTCAAATATGCCCTTATATTTTCGATCTGGTAACCTATTTATGAGTTATCTCACTTTTTTCAGGAAAACTGCACGTGCATGCTATTAAAAAAATAATATTTTTCAACCATTTATTCTGGACACATTGGGCCTCAGAATCACATGCCTTCTCAGCATCTGGTCTCAAAATCAATCCATATAATATTAAAAAATAATACATGGAAAATATGAGATTTTACACCTATGAAATGTTTTTTCATGAATATAAATATTTTCATGATATTTAATGTTTCATATGATGTTATTCTATTTTGATTCTTATGATTTAAAAAATTACATAAGTTGTGATGGATTTTAGTCACACTTTTTACATCAGTGAGACATATTCCATATTCACCACTTGTTTTATTAATATGGTATATATAATAAACATGAATGTATTTTATGATGATTTAAGTAAATATTATGGGGATTACATATCCATTTTAGTATCACTCCTTCATGGGGATTATGTTTCAAATGGTTTAATGTTTCAATATCATTATTTATCAATAATTTTTATGATTAAGTATTAAATAATGAAATCTTTTTATCTAAATCCAATGAATTCTCTCAATTTTCTTCTCCACTAGTCATTCATGATATTTTAAAGTAATAATACCATTTTTTCACTCTTTGGTAATTAAAATAATCAAGAAAATATTTTAAAGAAAAATAATCTACATTTCTCAATTCATTTGAAAACCTTTTTTCTTCCAAAACCATGTTTTCTATAAATATTTTAAAAAATGTTTAACATTATTGAGAAAATTTATTAATGAACGTTTTACCCATTTTTTACATTTTATGAAATTATTTGAAAGTAATATTCATGTCATTTTCCAAAAAAAATGAATATTTTTATTTTACCAAAAACATGAAATAAATATTTATTTTAACATGGAAGACATGAATGGAATTTACCGCTTTCAAAACCATTATTTTATTTGAAGAATAATTTATAATATTTAAATGTTATTTTCAAGATGTTTTATTTTTTAAAATGTGTTTTTCATAGAAGAAATGATATTTTCCTCAAGAAATGTTTTGAATAATTTTTTAAGCTATCTTTATAATTTTTCAAGGTTATTTTAAATGAAAAGGTTTTCAAAATTATTTTATGAATTTTTAGTTTTAAAAAGTGATTTTCAAAGAAATTTTATCTTCAAAAAGGAATGTTTCAAGTAATTTTTCTTTCAAATTTATTCTCCATATAAGAAGACATCCTTTGATGTAACTTGTGCTTTGCTGAGGATATCAACCAAGGATACCTTCTTAATTCTTTATCTGAATGGTGTATGATGAAAAGATGTTTATTAAACCTATTTATCTTCCACATGTTATACTATGATAATATTCTTATGAAACCTTCTTCTTTTTACATGGGATATGTTATTATGAAATGATAAAATTATTATGAAACATGTATCTTTTCCACAGGTTATGATACGATAAAATGTTTATGAAACCTATTTAATTTTATAGGATATGATATGATGAATGTTTTATAATATTGTGGCATACATATGTATGATTCTCATTATTTGATGAGTGGGGACATATAGCTCCCTCCAATTAATTGGTTAAATATTTATATCTCATGAGATAGATAGGAAGTGAATGGGGATTAAACCTAGTTTAATAAGGGAATTTATCCAATATGATGGTCTTCAAATTGAACCTTGACTACTATGCTGGTTTGGGAGTGAACTCATTCTACTATGATATCCTTGTTAGAGATCCTTGACTACTATAGAAATTATTTTCTATGATCATGTGTATTCCATAATTCCATGTCTTATGCCAATGTTATTCTCTCATGGATCATGTTCTTTGATTTCCTTATTATTCTTGTCTTATGAACATCCAAACATTATGTCATGTCTCAAGATTATGATCTTTCATAAGTAGGTTATATTTTTAAAATATTATTCTCATGTTCTCATACACTTATGTTCATGTTAGGATTACGTATCTCCTTTGTTTAACCTTACTAAGCATCTGAGCTCACCCTTTCTTATGTTTCCTTTCCCAAGGTTATAAAGAATGGTTTTAAGTAGGGTATGTTTCTGAAGAGTATTAAGGGTGAATTTATTTATGGTAGATGTTAATTATCTTTCTCCAAATTAGAATATTTTATTCCCAGTATCCAAATATAGTAATGTATTATAGTCTCTATGCATGTAATTTTTTAAATTATTGAATATTTATATGAAAATATGTAAAATCTATGTATTAATAACCTAGGTTTATATGGTTAGTATCATAGGATAGTATTAGATAACCTTTAGAAACTTGGATGATAAAAAACTAATTATATCTCATGTTATATGTCTAAGTATAATTCTATTGATGATTCAAAGTATAGAAAAATGTCCTGGAAATTTGGTAAATGATGGAGAAAGTGGTTTCCAAGATGTTATATCCCTATAAAGATAACGCAAGTTGATGTGGATTAATAATATAGGTTCCTATGGGTAAAAGCCTGAAAAAATGATCATTTATATGCACTCTATCATCACTTGGTACATGAAAAAATAAATTACTACATGCCTAGTTTGACACTCCTAGGGGATAAGCTTTGCAAATTCACAAACTCTGTATGAACTATCATGAAGGATTTAAATTAATGATGACCATAGATGACCTAGGTTAAACATAAGTTTTCATACTTTTAAAAAAAGGATTCTTGATTTAGATATACTATAAATTATTCTTCATATTATGTGGTTTTCCATTATGATTATCATTTCTCATACTATGATGTTTAGTTTTAGTTAATGGAAGGGTCCTAAATAAACTGGGTTCATATTGAATGCAATAGAAAATTTTATGATAATCAGCTAAATGGGATGATGATTGGGGTAAAGGATATTGTTATTAGTCTTAATTATTTATCACATAACATGATTAACAACATGTGACTTAAAGAACACTCAGACTCACTAAAGAAGAGAATGATAGAGTTTTTTGAGAGTTCAAGTAGTGGATACAATAGAGGAATGAAGATTTAGTTTCCTATATGTCTAAAATTTGGGAAGAAGTATTAAAGGTAATGTATTATAGGAATTAAAATATTTTTTGGGTATGGAAATAAAGGAAACGAAGTAACTATAAAGAAAAAATGAAAACATAGGATAATGAAATGGATGAGAATAATGGTCTCCCTAAGGTATCATAAATTGTTGAATTCTTTAAAGGTGGAATGTATTATAATTATGAAAATAAATGTCCTAAGGGGAAATCTCATAAAGATAATCATCAAGGTTTTTCAGGTAATAGTTATATTTCTAATGATGAAGGGACTAAAAAATTCATATGAAAGGGAAGAAGTGTTAAGGAATAAAATGATGAATCCTAGTTAATTTCTTAAGGATGAGGTGGAACAATTGAAGTGTTTATGTTATAGAATTATAGAAACATGTTGTATGAATCATGAAATATATATGAATTGTTCATTATAAATTTTTTTTAAGGATATGTAAGAATATGTTGAATAGTACTAATGACCAAGATAAGTGATTTATTGGAGAGGTAATATTTTATGTAAAACATGTGATTAAGAGAATATAACCCTTAATATGTTCCTATGGTTGAGAAAATAGTGTTTAGTTTCAATAATGAGATGATTGATATAGATAATGTAAATTGGATAGTATTGATGACCTTGGAACTGATAAAGGGTTTCTCAAAAAAGTGGATTATGTTATCATTGATGGAGCTGACAACATTATTGGATCTATTGAATATGTTCAATAATATATGGTTTTATTTAAGTAATGAGGGATCATTCATGTTTTCATTGAGGTTTTATGGTAATTCTACTTATATCCATGATTCAAGAGAATATATAATCAAGGTTTTCACGTATTTGTCATGTGACCATTATGAAATGCTTTTTGATATTTGGAGGAATAATGATGAGTTTGGGAAATCTAGTGACCTTGATTATAAATTTTTAATTTTAGAAGGTTTATATAGTTAATCATTTAAGGAATGGTATAGGTATAACTTTTTATGAAGTTTTAAATGTTAATATATTACATCATCACATTAAGATTTATATATATTGGATAAGCAGTGTTAAATTTTTTTAACAAGAGATGGAAGGAATAGATTATCATTCTTATGTGTATTTTATTCAGTGCATTATACATGAAAAAATACATATCCTATAGTAATAAATGAACTGTAAATTGATCAATGAACAACCAAATCATAAAATTATGGCTATGAAATAAAACAATATCAAGTAAATTTTTATATGTTCTCGGTCTAGATGTAAAAGAAAATTTGTATCATTATGAAAAATATATTCAAATAAAATTTTACCCCAATATCATAATTTTTTATGATATAAATGACCTTTTCAAGCCTCTTTGGTTTATGGTTTTGTGGTCATTAACCTTCTCAATATTACCAACTTTCTTATGATCAATGATCTCTATCAGTGTATAATTATTTATATTTTTCTTCCATGATCATATTATCACTTCCTACCTTTGTAATCATATTTGGAAACCTAGTATGTGTTATTTTTGAAGACTTCCACACATCACTTTCTATTTTTCAATAAGTTTTTTTACTAACTATTTTTACAATGTGGGTTTCTATGAATGAATTTTCAAATTGTAAACCTTTAATAAACAATATGAATTTTGAGGGTGAAATTAATTTTAAGGGGGGTATAATGTAACACCCAGAAATTTTTTGAAATATTTTTTCAAATGAATTTAAATTTTTCTATATTTTTTATAACACGCAAAATTGATTTTAGCTTGTGTTACACACAACATTGAGTCTAAACAAAAATTGTCATATTATTAAAATGTTTTTTTATGATAGTTAGTACCTAGAAATTGGAATGGATGTTATGAATAGGATTAAAAAAATTATGAAAATACATTCCTTACACATGTATATATAATGAATTCTTTGATGACTAATAAATTAAAAATGAAAATAAATAAATTATTTGAAAATTAAGGAAATATTTCTCTGAAAACTATTTTACGCAAACAAAAATTATTTAACTAGATAAATTAAAAAAACTTCTGGTGAATTATTGTAACATCTTGTTACCATTATAATAGGTATGAATTAAACCTTGTCATGGTTTTCCTTTTCATTGAGTGGGTAAGGGTTGATTTTGAATTGGGATGATATTGATAATGGTGAAGTCAGAGGTTTGTTTGACTCTCACCTTTAGCCAAGCTTTTCTGTAGACTTCCAGGGAATTACATGTTGTGTAACAGTAGTATATGTCATGTAATGATTCTACATACAAGTAGCTAACTATTTCACCCCATGATAGGTACACATCAAGAGTGGTCAGTACATGCTGTGATGGATTTAATGATTGGTTTTTAACCTAGAGCGTTGGTTTTTAATGAAAAATGGTACATGTTATGATGTTTACAAAACATAAGTATTACACATTGTGTATTGGTATTACACATCATGTAATACCCCGACAACATTTTTAAAATAGGTAGTGCGGCTATTTATTTATTTTTTACTCCTCTACAGTTCCTTGTCCCTTAACCAAAGACTTTCCTAGGTGATCTCAAACCTATATAACCATTCCAAATCCTTTCATTTGGCTTTGGATCATCATTATACTTGTGGTGTGATTCCTGGTTAAGTGTTATCCCCCATTCTTTGAGTTTCTCTCTTTCTCCTCTCTTGGGTTTTCAATTGATTGTCTTATAATTGATGGATCTATGCCCTGTGGTGTTGGATCATGTTTCTAGGTTGAGTTTTGGGGTCTCCTACACCTTCGTTCTCATTGATGGGTGTCGTTGCAAGTATTGAGTTTCGGAAAGAGGTGGGTGGTTCTGTCCTGATTAGCCAAATTGATTATCCTTGTACTGATTGATTTATTTCAATTTTTTATTTAAATTCAATTTCCAAAATTTTCTTTCAATTAAATTGATAAAAAACCTCATTCTAGTTAATCGGGAGATTTGAAATGGTTTTGGAATGGAAATTTGGAAAACCCCTAATTCCATTGAATTGGGGTGTGTTTATGGAAATTGGTTGATTTAAATTGTTGAATTTAAATTTTTTATTTGATAAAAAAATCAATTAAAATTTTCGAATTTAATTGTGGAAATGAATTTTGAAAAGGATGGAATTGGTTTTGAATGGATTTCAAACCTGTAAAAATGGATTAAAATTATTTGATAGAAACCTAGTAGTTTTATCTGATGAAAAGGTCATGTTTTTTATTAGAACCTATTTTGGTTTTAAATGAAATAATGGTATTTTATTGTATTTTAAGAAGACTTAAAATAAATTGCCCATAATGTAAGAGCGCATGCAAGCCTTAGGTAGCTGGTGAGTTATTTGGATACACTATACGCTATTACAATGTTATAAAACATACTTATAGAAAGTCACATCCCATACGGGAGAGTGATGAGTCACTTATTTCGTGTGTCAGGGGGTGTGAGTATACTCATTTTGTTGAGATCTCTTAGAGAATGTGGAATCATATAGCTGGTTAATACTATCGTACCTTTTGGAATATGACTGTGTTTCTCACTTGTTTATTTATATATGATATATAAATGTATGCCAATGCTGTAAAACTACTTTACATTACTTTTTTAGATTTACATAAACTATTTTATGTAACTTTTTTATTTAATCCATTGTTTTGGAAATATTTTATCTCTTGTAAAGTAAAGATTGTGCTTTAAATGTATTTTCCATCATTTTGAAATTGTATAGCATGTTTTGTTTAAAATGTAATTTTTGAATTTACAAACCTATTTATTTTGAAAATTGAAATATTTTCATTGAATAATATATATTTGGAATATGTTATGGAATATTGGGTGGTATCCTATTAGTCTTAGGCTCACACCCTACTTTTGTCTTTGGGTGTCTGTATACTTTCTTCTTCCAGGTTCAAGCAAAGGGAAGGGATCTATTGGAGGTGGATCCAGCTGTTGAGATTTTGACTTGGTGATTTGTGTCCTTAGGTACCTTGGGTTTGTTTTCCTTATTTTTGGTGCTTGTTTTGTAGTAATTTGGAATTTTTATCCCTCGTTGTATTCTGGTACATTACTCCAAGTGGAGATTTCTTGTTATGCATATTTCCATGTTTTCTTTTTCTTATGCTATGTTTTGTGGAAAATTCATTCCCAATTTCATGTTGATGATGTTAGGTGCTAGTAGTTGACCCATGGGGATTAGGAACACCCTTCAGGCTATGTTAGGGTTGGCTTAGTTATCAGATTACCAGGGTACCTAGGCTGGTTTGTGACAAAGTGTTATTAAAGGGAGGCTATTCAGATTTTGTCTTGAAGTCTGTATTCATTTTTGAAATCTTGTTGGGACTTAGGAGGTAGTTGTGATTGAGTTCTTAGCCATATCTCACCACAATGAACATTAAGTCACCATGGGTGGATAGGGAAATATTTCTTGTGGATTAGTTCTAGTCTTTTCCCTATTGTGATTTGGATATAGTGAAATCAAAATCCTAGTTGTTCCATCTATTTGGAATAATTTCCATTGTTGCTCTGTTTGAGTGTTAATATAATGTATTCCTTTTATCTGCATATTTTTTGTAGAATCATGCCTCTAATAAGATGTGTGAATAGGATACAGAAACAGGTTACTGCAAAACCTCAATGAGAAAATCCTATTTTAGATCCGAATCTGTTTGAGGTGATTGTATGCACAGTCCATAACCTAGGACAGGAACCACCTCTAGTCCCTGTTCAGGCTCCATCCATGGACCCTCAGGGGGATGTTCTTCAGAATCATTCTCAAGATTTCCTTCGCTATAATCCACCAGTTTTAAAAGTATCCATTGATCCTAATCATGCTGAGGAATGGCTGGGCAAGATAGAATGTCCGTTTGAGTTCTTGGAGACACCAGACATGATCAAGGTGAAGATCACTACCTTCATACATGAAGGAATAAGAAAGATATGGTGGGACATGATGGTGATGACAAGGAAACATGAGGTCTTATAGTGGAAATACTTCAAGGTTTTTTTTCACAAATTAGTTCTATCCACAGTCAATGGTGTTGGATAAGGATATATGGTTTTTCAATCCTGAACAAGCTGACAAAACTGTTACCGAGTATACAAATCACTTTGTTGAGCTAGTGTGGTTTTATCCTAAGATTTTATCTAATGAGAGGATGAAGTCTCAATGGTTAAATTTGGGGATTTTATTAGATATCTATTCATAAGTTTTCTTTTTGAATATTCCCAATTATTCTAGTGTACCAGATAGGGAGATGATGGTTAATATGGACCTAGAAAGAAATTCAGGGTTGACAGGAGTTCCTTTTTCTCCAAGTGGCAGTGGTGGTACCTTCAAAGTAAAATAGAAGCATGATTATTCACGTGGCAGTTCTTGATGGTAGAGTCATTCCATACCTCCTACAGTGCTAGGAGGAAGTTCTTTTACTTGTTATCAGTGTGATAGGTTGGGACATTCTAAGATTGTTTACACTGAGGAACCCAAGAACTGTAGCTCCTACGGATGTTCAGGGCACTTACAGAGATTCTTTCATCACTTATCTACTATGTGTAGTGGGATAGGATCATCAGTTCCTCCTAAAACTACAGGGAAACCAGATGATTCATGTACAAAAGGTTTCCCTCCATATGAATCTAGAATGAAGCTTCATCACGCGGTGTAAGAGTCTCCGAAGGAAGAATACATGGGTCCAGTGACCTTGAGAGGTACCATTACTATAGCATCGTCATTAGTGACTGATTTATTTAATACCGGTGCATCTCATTCATTTAATTCATCCCATATCATCAATATGATTAATATTCCTATGGAGATTTTATCTTGTGCAATGGATATTACTAAACCCCTTGGTATTAAGAGAGAGCAGGGTCTCTTTAGTCCTTTTTATGCCTTCTCTCTATCAGATTTCGATTTAGCTTGGATTTTTCTGGTTCTTGATATGAAATGTAACGACCCAATTCTTTATCAATGGAAATTCCTTTCTTATAATTATGTCATCTAATCACATGAAATCACAACGGAATGAACAACTAAGTACTATGTGACCTTTAAACATAATATTGTCACTTCTGTGATTTGAATTTTGAAAATCTGACATACACGGTTGTGATCAGTAAGATGTTTGGAGTCCGATAAGACAAACTTAATTTTTCGGTGAATAGTAAACTACCCTTATGGATAGTAACCTACCCTTATGAATAGTAATATGACCCTTATGAATAGTAAATCATACAAAATGATAGTAACCTCACCCTTGAATGTATAAATAAAATTTAGGCATCTTATAAGTGATAATGTGACCATAGTAAAAGTATTAGTATTTTTATAAGTTATAATTAATTAATTTAAAAGAAAATTTATTTTCCAAAAATGTGTTTATAAATTAACAATATTATTTCTTCTAGTTTTAAGATAATTTTATAAGACCTTATTTAATTTTTTAAAGCATTATAAAATCAGTCATAGTTTTAAAATCTGTATTTTTTTCATGTAAATTATGATTTTAATTAAAAAATAAATTAATAATATTTAGAAAATTATTTTTGAAAAATTAATTTCATTTTTGGATTCTATACATCGAAAAAAATCATAGGGTGAATTTTTGGGATTTTTCGAAAATACTTGAATTTTTTATGAATAGTGAAATACAGTAATTTACCGTATGTAAACATTATAAGATAAATGGACTATTCCTAGCATCATAGATGATGTAAGAAACCTTAGTTATAATTAAAATTCACTTATTACTATTTTTGGTCATGTAATCATCACTATTTCTTGTCTTATGGAAAAATAATAAACTAATGATTAAAATATTAAGAATACCCTCCTCCCCTCCACTATAAAAACCACCCACACTCCCCTCTTCTATTGACTCCTATAAAGCCTTTTTCTTTCCCTAAATTCTTCCCAAATATATCCCCAAGCTCCTCCCCCACGTCCATTAGCCCTTGGTCTCCTCGAAAGACCAAATCCTCTCCCCTTAAGAGGCTCTCAAGAAAGATAAAATCAAGAGGTAAATTCCTCTTTTCTTTTCTTTCATTTTCTGTTCATGTTACTTTGTTCTCTTTTCTTTCCTAACCTCTCATCCAAATGGTATGAAAAATCCAATACCATACATGTACTATAATTTTTTTATGCTAATGGGATAATTTATTATCATTTCTCCTTTCCCATCCTTTTATACGGAAGAAATGAAACCACTGTCTGAGATGTGTTAATTTATCACATTCGAGGACGACGGGTTATCAATTTCTATTACCATCTTCAATTATGGTCATGAAAACATTTTTATGGTTGAACCAAACTATTAAATATTTATTTTATCTTTTTTTTTCTGGAATCCTTTTTCACACATGATGTAAAATAATACTATGAAACAAGTTAATTGTGATCAAAATTGCTAAATTAATCCAAGTGTTTATCATTAATGTTTTATATAATGATTCAACTACACTCCAAGTAACCAAATTAAATTTGCAACCATTTAACCTTCTAGATTTTCAATAATAAAATATAACTCCAATTCTGGACAACCATCCTTATTTTACAAGATTATCCATTCATGTATATAAGTAAACCGAACATGAAACAAACGGACCCAAACAATGAAATTGAGCTTCATAACCAATCAAAAAGGTTATGAATGAACTTAAAAAGATTGTACTAAATAAATTAAATGTAAAATAGGTTCTATAATTATTAATTAATGAACCTAATTTTATTATTCAGGTCATTAATATCAAGTGGAGAACACCATCGTACATAAGGTCGGGGATCCTCTCTTTCTCACATTTATTCAAGAATCTCCTCTATGTTATGTCCTTTTATGTGTAATTACTAATGATGGGGTATGATTTCTCACCTCCCCCATACTTCTCTCATGATGTATAAAATATGATAAATCCCTTTCTCTCTCATTAATCCCTCCGAAGTATATGTGATACCATGCCGATATTCCGTAAGTGATTCTACCGAACCTCCTATATTTCTTCGGGTTTCTCTATCTTGCTTTTTAACCAAATAAAGTTGTATTTTCTTTTTATGTAAAACTTAAACATAATTTTTATATGATCCAAACTCATGTTTCAAGATCTACCCCTCATTATCTTTCAGGGATATACATGTTTTTAAATAATTCCCTCCTCAATACTTTTCGATAAGCAAACCCATTTTAAGGGAACTTTCTGAATTCTTACCCATCATCAAGTACAATATATAATCTGATTTTAAGCCAAAATTGTTTTTATAAAACAAAAATTTATTATAAAAATATTCTTGGTTCACTTCTGGTTTTATATAAATGATCATTCCCTTTTAAGTTTTAAATGACCTTTGATATTTTCCTTTAACCGCACGAAGATGTTTAATTTCTAAAGTTTCCCAAAAACACTTTTTTCATGTTATTACTTTAAGTTGACATCACTTATCATGATTTATTACTATTATACCCTATGATAGTCCATTCATTCTCTAATTCCTTTCCTTTATGGACACTTTTATGATAAATTCATCTGTTATGCTTTATGTCATGATTATGATGCCCAATTCTTTCTCTGGGAAACCCTTATGTTTATGGTTGTTTATGTATGATACTATATGTGGAAATCATATTCATGAACATATTAATATGGGTGCGCCTAGATAGTGCTCCAATGAATTGGGTAATGTTTAGTCTCATGAGACGTTATGTGCAACAGTCTTGGTGGTTAGCCTTGACTCGTGCTATCATGTGCAACAGTCTTGGTGGTTAAACTCGACTTGTGCTTCTATATTTGCAACAAGACTTGACTCATGATAAAGTCATGATTTATGTTGCTACCACATTTCTATGATTCAATGTTTATATGATCCCATGTTTATGTGTTATGATTTTATATTCCATTTTACATCATTATATCATTATCTCTAACCCTTGTGCTAAATCCTTATTCTTATGTTTTTTCCCTTACTAGGATTTTAACTCATCCCATAATTCAAGTGATCCTTAGGGTACCCTTTGCAGATGTAAGGGATGAAAGGAAGTTAGGATTTATTTATGAAGATTAAATAAAGAAGTTTTTTTAGTATCATGTTTTTAGTTTTATGTACCTGGTTTTCAAAGACACTAAAATTCATGATACTTTGCTTGTACTCTGATGTATAATTATGCTTAAAATTATGTAATGTTATGTGTGAAATCCTAGGGTCACTATAGTTGGTATCAGAGCATGGTCTAGTTATTTTTTGGGATTAGGGATACATCAATTTAGTAATAACCCTAGGGATGAGACTAAATATAATAAAACACCCCTAAATTTTGGTAAGTATAGTGTAAGTGGTTTATCAAGAAAATACATCCTTATCTAGATAAAAATAGGTAGAGGTGGATCTGGAACAGATGTGTCTAGGGGTAAAACCCGAAAACACCACTTTGAGTTAGACTCAAACGGGAACCGGTACACAACAACAGGTCTTGTTGCAATCTTGGTTTGACACTCCTGGGGGATATGATTTGGTAAATTCATGAGCTTGGTATAAACCATTATTAAGAGAATAAAAAAATATCCCATAAGAATATCAATTAAAAAATAGATCAATGATAACCTATATTGAATCCTAGGGAATCACAAGTTAGTATATACTTCTCCTTTACAAGTTTATCGTCTTATGTTCAAAGTTTCATTTTTATGCTCAATAGATAAGTATTAAATCCCTCTAATTGTATGTTATTTTTCTTAGTTGATGGTAGGAAATAGAATAACTCCTTCCAAAAATCAATGTGATAGGTAATGTGAAGATTTCCCTAATGATGTGCCAAATATGATGGTAGTGGGTGCTTAAAACTTCATGACAGTACTTGCTCAGCTGTCTCAAGTTATGAATAATAACTTGAATCATGTGGAACACCCTCCTCCTCCAAGGAAAGAGAACGTTTTCGTTGAATCCTTTATGTGGAAAAGACCTCCCATGCTTAGTGGATCTTCTGATCCCCTCCTCATGGAACAGTGGATTAACTCCATTGAAAATATATTCTCTATCCTCCAGTTCTTAGAAGAAGAGAAAGTCGTACTGGTAGTCTATTGTTTTGATGGGGAATCTGATCAATGGTGGAAACTAATAAATAATATGAATCCACAAGAGGAAATCAATTCTATGGATTGGGAGGAATTCAAGAGAATTTTTTTCAAAAAATGTTTTCCCCGAACCCTCCATATCAAGATAGAAAGGGAGTTCCTCAGACTCAAGCAGAAGTAAGATGAGTCAATCAGAGCGTATGAGGAAAACTTTACAAGGATTTCAAGGTATGTCTTTGGATTTTTCATGAACACTAAAATCAAGGTGGATCACTTCTTTAGCGGACTAAAGACGAGTCTATGAAAATTGTTGGTGATTTGAGACTTCGAAAACTATGAGGAGATTGTTTTTTGTTCCCTAAAGGTTAAAATAGAGATTAGATACCCTCAGTGGTATCATGGGCTCAGCGAAAAAAAGAGGAAAATGGAATCTAATGTGGGTGGTTCCAAAAATAAATTCCATGATGGAAAGAAACCTAATCATCCCACATGTAAAAATTGTGGGAAGAAGTATCCTGGGAACTGTCTAAATGGAACCAGGAATTGCTTTAAATGTGGAAATTTAGGACAACTAGATAAAAATTAATGAAGGGATGTGAAAAATCCAACTAATGTGGAAGAATAAAGGAAGGTTTAGATAAATTCTCAGCTAGTGGTGCAGTGTTACAACTATAAAGAACATGGAAATTATGCGAACAATTTCCCTAAGTCGAGGGTTTTTAGAGGCAATTAACAATAACCTCTAAGAAAACAAGGAATGTATTATGCTATCACTACTGATTAGGTGGATCTAAACAAAGATGTGGTGACAGGTATGCTATTTTTTCATTCAATAATAGAGAATGTACTATTTGATTTTGTTTCTATGCATTCTTTCATATCTTGCAAGTTTAGTAGAACTATTCAAACACAGCCTCAAAATTTAAAGGATAATTTATTTGTGAGAACAATGAATGGGGAAATTATTGTTTCAATGGTTTATAACTCCTCCCTGGTTAACATTTGTAGATTGAACCTCCTAGAAAATCTATTCATACTTCTTTTAGTGGAGTTCGATGTTATCTTGGGCATGGATTAGCTATCTTTATACAAAGCCAACATCAACTGTCGAGAAAGGGAGATCACTATTCACATCCCAAAGCATCTTACAATTATTTACAAGTGTGAGGAGGAAGATGTATATCCTTTAGAATCATTTTCTCAAGTGTGGATATTAATTCCTTATTAGCAAGCATGTCTAGCTCAAATGATTGAGATAATTGAGAGAATCATGCTCGAAGACATGCCCATCGTGAGGGATTACACTGATGTATTCATTAAAGAGTTGTCTGGTCTTCCTTCTGATCTAGAGGTTGAGTTCTCAATTGAACTTATTCATGGATCTATGCATATATCAAAGACACCTTATAGAATGGCCATCATAGAGCTGGAAGAGATTAAGAAGCAGTTACAGGAGAATTTAGAGAAGATTTTTATACACCTGAGTGTTTCACCATGGGGTTCCCTAGTTATCTTCGTCAAGAAGAAGGATGGATCAATGCGTCTCTGCATTGATTATCATGAGCTCAATAAAATCACTATAAATAACAAGTATACTTGGCCATGGATATATGACTTATTCGATCATGTTTGTGGGTCCAGTTATTTCTCTAAGGTGGACCTTCGATTGGGATATCCCCAATTAAAGGTGAGTAAGGAAGATATTCCCAAGACTACCTTTTGAATGAGGTATGGACACTATGAGTTCATAGTGATGCCTTTAGGTATTACTAATGCTCCAAAAATTTTCATGGATTTAATGAATAGAGTCTTTAGATATTACCTAAACAAATTTGTGGTAGTCTTTATTGATGATATTCTGATATACTCCAAGATCAAGGAGGAACACGGGGAGCATTTGAATACTGTGATAAAGACTTTGTGAATGGATAATTTGTGTGAAAAGTACAGTAAATGTGATTTCTCGATGGAGGAAGTATAATTCTTGGGGCATGTTATCTCCAGCAAAGGGATATATGTGGACCCTTCCAAGACAAAGGCGATTGAAGAGTATCCCAGGCCAACATCTATAATGGAGATCCATAGCTTTCTGGGTATAGATGGGTATTATTGACAATTTGTGAAGAACTTTTCATGATTTTTAAACCCAATGACCAAGATGACATGGAAGGGAGTAAAGTTTTTTTGGACAAAGGAATGTGAAGATTATTTTAAGGAGTTAAAAATAGGCTTATCACTGCACCAGTAATCACACTCTCGACAAGTAGAGAACTCTTTGTGGTGTACAGTGATGCTTAAAATAAGGGATTATATTGTGTGCTAATGAAAAATGATAAAGTGATATCCTATTCTTCAAGGAAGCTTAAAATACATGAGAAAAACTATCCTACGCATGATCTGGAGTTGGCGGTTGTGATCTTTGCATTAAAAATAGGGCATTATTATCTCCATGGGAAGAAGTGTGAGATATATAATGATCAAAAGAGTCTCAAATATATATACACACAAAAATATCTTAATATGAACCATTTAATATGGATAGATCTCATTAAGGATTATGAATTCTCAATCCACTACCATCCCGGTAAGGCAAATAAGGTGGAAGATGCTCTGAGCAGAAAGGATATTGCATCTTTATCAATGATGAGAATTGAAAAGAATCTAATCTTCTTAGATTTGTAGAGGTTGAAAATGGTAATCATTAAGGGAGGAACATCATTAATCATTTCTCAAATTATTTCTCAACCATCCCTTACGGAGAAAATAAAGGATGCTCAAGGAAAAGATGTAGAAATTCATAAAAGGGTCAAAGTCATTAGAAATGGGAAATCCTATGAGTTCATGATTGATGAAGAAGGAGTTGTAATATTTGGGTCACAATTATGTGTACCATATGATCCATAGATAAATAATGAGATTTTTAATGATTCACATATCTCAACCTTCTCTATTCACCCAGGGAGCACAAAGATGTATTGAGATCTCTGAGAGAAATTTTGGTGGGACAATATGAAGAAGGAGATTTGTTAAGTATACATCAAAGTGTCTGGTATGTCAACAAGTTAAGGATTAAAGATTTAAGTCTATGGGTGTGATGCAGTCACTACCCATACCAACATTTAAGTGGGAGAACATCACCATGGACGTTTTCACTGGACGTACAAGGACATCCAGAGAAAACAATGCTATATGGGTCATTGTGTATCATCTTACAAAGATAGCTCACTTTATCACAATTTGAGAGGACTTCTCATTGGATTAAATTTCATAGATATATATCAAAGAGGTGTTAAGGCTTCATGGATTACCAATATCTATTGTATCCAATAGAGATCTGAGATTCACCTCGAATTTCTAGAAAAGTCTCCAACATAGTCTAAGAACTGAACTGAACTTCAGTATGGCCTATCATCCTCAAACTGATGGCCAATCTGAGCAAACTATTCAAACACCAGAAGATATGCTGAGATCTTGTTATATGGACCTCAAAGGAGGATGTGATCAATATCTTTCACTAGCCTAATTCTCCTATAATAATAGTTTCCAATCGAGCATCTGAATGGCACCATACGAAGCTCTTTATGAAAAAAGGTTCATAACACTGGTGTGTTGGGATGATGTTAGTGAGCGTAGGATACTAGGACCTGAAATGGTCGAAGAAATGGTGGAGAAGGTGAAAACCATTCATCAGCACATCTAGGAATCCCAAATTCGACAAAAGAGTTATGAAGACAATCTTCGATGAGACCTTGAGTTCAAAGTTGGAGACATGGTATTTCTACGCATATCTCCATGGAAGAAGGTCATGAGATTTGGGAAGAAATGAAAGTTATATCCCAGGTACATTGGCTCCTTCAAGATTCTTAATAATTTTGGAGTTGTGGCCTATCTACTAGAACTTCCACCTACCATATCCAAAGTACACGATTTCTTCTATGTATCCATCTTAAGGAAGTACATACCAGATCCATCGCATGTACTCTCTTTAGAGGTGGTATAGTTGGAGAATGATCTTTATTACAAGGAGCATCCAGTGAAGATCTTGGATCATAGAGATAAAGTTCTACATAACAAGAATAATCACCCAATCAAAGTACTACGTCAAAACCATAAGTACAAAGAGGCAACATGGGAATTGGAGGAGGCAATGAAGGAAAATTACCCGCACCTGTTTATATCTTAGAGTGTAAAATGAAATTTTGAGGGCAAAATTTCATAAGGGGGAATAATGTAACGACCCAACGTTTTATCAATGGAAATTATTTTTTATAATTATGTCATATAATCACATGAAATCACAACACAATGAACTACTAATTACTATGTGAGCTTTAAACATAATATTTTCACTTCTATGATTTGAATTTCGATAATCTGACATACATGGTTGTAATCAGTATGATTTTTGGAGTCCAATAAGACAAACTTAATTTTTTGGTGAATAGTAAACTACCCTTATGAATAGTAACCTACCCCTATGAATAGTAATATGACCCTTATGAATAGTACATCATCAAAAATAATAGTAACCTTGCCCTTGAATGTATAAATAAAATTTAGGCATCTTATAAGTGATAATACGACCATAGTAAAAGTACTGGTATTTTTATAAGTCATAAATAATTAATTAAAATTAATTAATTAATTTAAAAGAAATTTTATTTTCCTAAAATGTGTTCATAAATTAAAAATTTTATGTCTTATGGTTTTAAGATAATTTTATAATACCTTATGTAATTTTTGAAAGCATTATAAAATCAATCATAGTTTTAAAATCTGTATTTTTTTCAAGTAAATTATGATTTAAATTAAAAATTAAATTAATAATATTTAGAAAATTATTTTTGAAAAATGGATTTCATTTTTGGATTCTACGCATTGAAAAATGGTTAGGGTTAATTTTTGGGATTTTTCTAAAATACTTAAATTTTTTTATTTATAGTGAAATACGGTAATTTACTGTATATATACATTATAAGCTAAATGGGAAATTCCTAGCATCATGAATGATGTAAGTAAGATTAGTTATAATTCAAATGAACTTATTACTATTTTTGGTCATGTAACAATCACTATTTCTTGTATTATGGAAAAATAATAAACTAATGATAAAAATATTAAGAAAACCCTCCTCCCCTCCACTATAAAAACCACCCACACTCCCCTCTTCTCTTCACTTCTCTCAAGCCTTGTAACTTCCCTAAATTCTGCCCAAATATCTCCCCAAGCTCCTACCCCACGTCCAAAATCCCTTGGTCTCCTCAAAAGATCAAATACTCTCCCCTTAAGAGGCTCTCAAGGAAGATTAACTCAAGAGGTAAATTCCTCTTTTCTTTTCTTTCATTTTCTTTTCATGTTCCTTTGTTCTCTTTTCTTTCCTAACCTCTCCTCATCCAAATGGTATAACAACTCCATTAACACACATTTACTGGAATTTTTTTATACTAATGGAATAATTTATTATCATCTCTTCTTTCCCCTCCTTTTATACAAAAGAAATGAAAACGCCGTCCGAGATGTGTTAATTTATCACATTCAAGGACGACCAGTTATCAATTTCTATTACCATACTCAATTATGGTCATGAAACAATTTTTATGGTTGAAACATACTATTAAATATTTATTTTATCTTTTTTTTTTCTTAAAACCATTTTCACACATGATGTAAAATAATAATATGAAACAACTTAATTGTGAGCAAAATCACCAAATTAATCCAAGCGTTTATCATTAATGTTTTATATAATGATTCAACTTAACTCCAAGTAACCAAATTAAATTTAAAACTATTTAACCTTCTATATGTTCAATAATAAAATATAACTCCAATTCTGGAAAACCATCCTCATTTAACATGATTATCCATTCATGTATATAAGTAAACCAAACATGAAACAAACGGACCCGAACAATGAAATTGAACCTCATAACCAATAAAAAAGGTTATGAATGAACTTAAAAAGGTTATAATAAATAAATTAAATTTAAAATATATTCTTTAATTATTAATTAATTAACATAATTTTATTTTCCAGGTCATTAATATCAAATGGATAACACCATTGGACTTAAGGTAAGGGATCCTCTCTTTCTCACATTTATTCAAGAATATCCTCTATGTTATGTCATTTTATGTGTAATTACTAATGATGGAGTATGATTTAGAACCACCAAAATACTTCCCTAATGATTTATAAAATATTATAAATCCATTTCTCTCTCATTAATCCCTCCTAAGTACACGTGATACCATGCTGATATTCTGTAAGTGATTCTACCCGAACCTCCTATATTCTTCCAGGTTGATCTATCTTTCTTTTTACCCAAATGAAGTTGTATTTTATATTTATATACAACTTATAAATACTTTTTATATACTCCAAACTCATGTTTCAAGATCCATTACTCATTCTCTTTTGGGTATTTACATGTTTTTAAATGATTCCCTCCTCAATACTTTTTGATAAGCAAACTCGTTTTAAGGGAACTTTCAGAATTCTTACCCATCATCAAGTACACTATATAATCTGTTTTTAAACCACCATTGTTTTTATAAAACCAAAATTTTTATTATGAAAACCTTCTTTTTTCACTTATAGTCTTATATAAATTATCATGCCCTTTTAGGTTTTAAATGACCTTTGATATTTTCCTTTAACCTCACAAAAATGTTTAAATTATAAAGTTTTCCAAAAACTCTTTTTTTTCATGTTATTACTTCTTGTTGAAATCAATTATCATTATTTATACCTATTATACCCTATGATAGTCCATGTATGCTCTAATTAATTTCCTTTATGGACACTTTTATGATACGTTTATTTGTTATGCTTTATGTCATGATTATGATGCCCAATTATTTCTTTGGGTAACCCTTATGTTTATGGTTGTTTATGTATGATTCTATATGTGAAAATTATATTCATGAACATGTTAAGATGGGTGCACCCATATAGATCTCCAATGAATTGGGTAAAATTTAGTCTCATGAGACGTTATGTGCAACAGTCTTGGTGGTTAGCCTTGACTCGTGCTACCGTGTGCAACGGTCTTGGTGGTTAAACTTGACTTATTCTCCTCTATGTGAAACGAGCCTTGACTCATGATAAAGTCATTATTTATGTTGCTTCCACATTTCTATGTTTCATTTTTTATATGATCCCATGTTTATATGTTATGGTTCTATATTCCATTTTATATCATTATGTCATGATCTCTAACCCTTATGCTAAATCCTTACTCTTATGTTTTTTTTTCTTACTGGGATTTTAGCTTATCCCTTCATTCATGTGATCCCTATGGTACCCTTTACAGATGTAAGGGGTGAAAGGAATTTAGAATCACTTTATTAAGATTATATAAAAGAAATGTTTTTTTAGTCCCTTGTTTTTAGTTTTATGTACCTGGTCTTCAAACACACTAGACTTCACGATCCTTGTCTTGTACTCTGATGAATAATTATGCTTAAAATCATGTAATGTTATGTGTAAAAGGCTAGGGTTGCTATATGAAATTTCTTGACATTATATTTAATATGTATTGGATCATTTCCAATAAATCTCAGATTGACTGTTATCTTCAATGGGTTTACTTTACACCACCCAGTGGTGCATATCTTTTCATTCAAGGATATTGGGACCCAAGGCCAAGTAGAGCCGAACCTTCTTATCCAGAGTTGTGGAAATTGATATCAATGTTTGCTTTTTATCTAGAGTGGGAATCTTTTATCAGTGATCTCCCTCCAGTCATTGTCGATTTTCCTGACGGGTTTCCTTCATATTTCTCTAGTCTGGCACCGGTAAGGAAAGTTAAGTTCTCTATTGATTTAATTCCTAGTACTCAACCAATTTCAATTCCCTCTTACCACATGGAACTATAAAAACTGAAATATTTGAAGTCCCAGTTGGACGATCTTCTCAAGAAAGGATTTATACGCCCAATTGTGTCACCTTATGCGGCGTCAATTCTGTTTTCTAAGAAGACCGATAGATCTATTATCCTATGTGTTTATTATCAAAAACTCAATAAAATCATGATAAATAAAAAGTATTCATTTCCACGGATTGATGATCTATTTGATCAGTGGAAGGGTGAAAAGTGGTTTTAAAATATTGATCTTTTTTCTGGTTACCATCAGTTGAGGATAAAATAATATAACATTCAAAAAACTGCCTTTTGAATAAGGAACAGGCATTATGAGTACCTTGTTATTCCCATTGGTATGACAAATTCTCCTAAAATTTTCATGTATTTGAGGAAAAATATTTTTCCATGAATATTTGGATTCCTTTGTGGTAATATTTTTGGATGAAATCCTCATTTACTCTAAATATAAGGAGGATCATGTGCATCATCTGAGAACAGTTATAAGTTTGCTAAGAAATCACATACTTTATGCAAAGCTTTCAAAGTGTGATTTCTGGATTCAGGAAGTGAAATTATTAGGTCACATGGTGTCTGAACAGGGTATATTAGTTTATCATGAGAAGGTGAAGGATATTATTTCATAGGAAAAACCATGAAATTTCTTCGAGATTCAAAGCTTCTGGGGCCTAGTCGGATATTACCATGGGTTTCTGAAGAACTTCTCGAAGTTGTATTCTCTGATGACTGCTCTAACTTGAAAGGGGTGAAGTTTTCTTGTAATGATAAATCTCATACTTATTTCATTGAGTTGAAACTTATTTTGACTACTAATCTGGTATTTACTCTTCTAGAGGTTGGGCAAGGCTATGTGGTCTTTTGTGATGCATTGGGTTCGAGTTTGGGTTATGTTCTTATGCAAGGTAATCATGTTGTTGCCTATTGATCTCGTCAGCTTAGGCCACATGAGAAGAATTATCCTACCCATGACCTTGAACTCGTAGTTGTGATGCACATGCTTAAAATTTGGTGAAACTACCCTTTTGGATAAAGGTTTACTGCGTATTCAGTCCACAAAAGCCAGAGTTATATATTCTCTCAAAAATATTTGAGCCTCCTCCCAAGGCATTGGGTGGAGTACCTGTAGTCTTTCAAATTTTACATCGCCTATACCTAAGGAAAAGGTAATTTCATTGCATATGCATTGAGTAGGAAAATTATAATCTAAGAAGTGAAGGAATCTTCATAGGAGTGGAACTTGATGGATATTTTTTAACAGTTTCATATTAGAGTCCAGAAGAAAGGGGCTAAATGTTCTTTATCCAGTGTTTAGTTATCATCCTCTCTTCTCGAGATGATTATTCATGATCATGAGCTTGATGGTGAGTTTCATATAATTAGAGACTCTCTATATGGTGGGGAGATAATTTCCCAGTGGTCGTTCTATAAATATGGTGTTTTATGCTATCAAAATCACTTTGTTATGACATTATCAGTAATAAAGGATTTAATGGGGGGTTTCCATAATTATCAATGGGTTGTCCACCCAGGAACCACTAATATGTTCTAAAAAATGAGGTGGCAGTTCTAGTGTCCTGATATGAGATGGGGAATTTCCAATTTTGTTTCTCATTACTATATATGCCAGCAGGTTAAGTTCAAGCACCAGAAACCTTTGGGTTTTCTTCAAACACTTACATTCCCTACTTGGAAGTGAGATGATATCTCTATGGACTTTGTGGTTGGGTTTCTTCATACACAGAGAAAAAATAATGTGATATGGGTTATGATCAATAGGTTGTCCAAGTAGGATCACTTTATACCCATTCGTGATACATCCAAAGTTAAGGAGTTGGGAATTCTATACATGATATATATTTTTCATTGGTAAGGAGTTCAATATACTATAGTTTATGATAGGGATATTTAGTTCACTTATCACTTTTGGAGATGCCTTCAAGAGGAACTATAATCTCAGGTCTATTTGAGCATGGCCTACCATCCATAGTCAGATGTCCAAATAGAGAGAGTTATATAGATTCTTGAGGATATGCTTCATGGTTGTGTTCTCAACTTCGTCAGAGCATGGGATGATCACTTGGGGCTGGTTGAGTTTTCTTATAACAATAGTTACCATTCCATAATCATAATGGCACCCTTTGAGGCCTTGTATGGCCAACCTTGTAAATCTTCATTGTGATGGTAGGAGGTTGGTGAAATTTCCTTGGTTGGACCAAGCTTGGTATAGAAGACGATATCTAATATTCATTTGATTCATTAGAGAATGTTTAAATCACTAAGCTGATATAATTCTTATGATGATTGATGCCATAGACCTTTGGAGTTTTTAGTTTGTGATCAAGTGTTCTTGAAATTTTCACCCTGTTTGGGTCATTGGCGTCTTGGGAGGCAAGGGAATCTTGTTCTTTGTTTCATGGGACCTTTTGAGGTTTTTGATCAGGTGGGGAAAGTTGATTACCATTTAGAACTACCATTGCAGCTGACGTCGACACATAACATGTTATATGTATCGCAGCTGAGAAAGTATCTATCGGATCCATCTCACATTTTTTATCTGGAGTGATCTTGAGATTGAACCTGATTTATCTTTAACTGAGGGTCCAATAATGATAGTTAATTCTGAGAGCAAGGTACTTCATGGTAGGATGATAACTTTGGTTCGTGTGCTATGGCATTATAGTTCATATAATCACGAGATGTGGGAATGTGAGGCAATAATTAGAGAGTAGTGGACTTATCTTTTTGGCATGGAATCTTTTTCATAGGCTTTATAGGGTTAGAAATTTTTTATGGTGGGGAGGTTGTAACATCCAGTTACCATTCTAATAGGTATTCCTTAAAAAAATTCATGGTTTTCCTTTTAGTTGAGTGGGTAAGGGTTGAGTTTGAATTGGGAGGATACCTATAATGGTGAAGTTAGACATTTTTTGGACTCTCACCTTTAACCAAGCTTTTCTACAAACTTCTAGGGAATTAAACATCATGTAACAATAGTACACATCATGTAATTATTCAGCATGCAAGTCATGAACATTTTCATGCTATGATGGGTACATGTCATGAGTTGTCAGTATATGCTGTGATGGATTTAATGATCGGTTTTTAACGCAGAGAGTCAGTTTTTAATGCAAAATGGTGCATGTTACAATGTTTACAAAACTTAAGTTTTATACATTGTGTATTGGTATTACACCTCATGTAATACCATGACATCATTTTTAAAATAGGCAGTCCAATTGGTTATTTATTTTTGGATCCTCTCTAGTTCCCTCTTCCTTGACCAAAGACATTCCCAGACAATCTTGAACCTATCCAACCCTTTCAAATCCTTTCATTTGTATTTGGATCTTCTTTACGCTTACGGTGTGATTCCCGAGTAAGTGTTCTCCCTCTTTCATTGTGTTTCTCTCTTTCTCCTCTCCTGGGTTTTCAATGGATCATCTTATAATTGATGGATCTACGCCCTGTAGTGTTTTATCTTGCTTCTAGATTGATTTTCAGGGTCTTTTACACCTTCGTTCTCATTGATGGGTGTCGTTGCAGGTATTGAGTTTCGGGAAGAGGTAGGTGGTTTCGTCCAGATTAGCCAAATTGATTGTTCTTGTATTACTTGATTTATTTAAATTTTTTATTTAAATTTAATTGCTCAAATTTTCTTTCAATTAAATTGATAAAAACCCTATTCCAGTGAATCGGGATATTTGAAATGGTTTCAGAGTGGGAATTTAGAAAACCCCCAATTCTATTGAATTGGGGTGTGTTTATAGAAATTGATTGATTTAAATTGGTGAATTTAAATTGTGGATTTGATGGAAATGTTTTCAATTAAATTTTTGAATTTAATTGTGGAAATGAATTTTGAAAAGTATGTAATTAGTTTTGAATGGATTTAAAACTTGTAAAATGGATTAAAATGATTTGGTATAAACCCAGTGGTTTTATCTTGTGAAAATAGCATGTTTTTTATTAGAACCTGTTTTGGTTTTAAATGGAAAAAATGGAATTTTGAACTGAAATAATGGTATTTAATTGTATTTTAAGTAGACTTAAAATAAATTTCTCATCATATAAGAGTGCATGCAAGACTTATGTAGTTGGTGAGTTATTTGGATACACACTACATTGTTACAATATTCTAAAACATACATGTGGCAGGTCACATCCCCGATGGGAGGGTGACAAGTCACCTCTATCCAGTGTCAGGGGGACGTGAGTATACTCATTTTTCTAAGATCACTTAGAGAGTGTGGAATCTTATAGCTATTTAATACTATCGTGCCTTTTGGCAGATGACCATGTTTCTCTCTTGTTTATTTATATATGAGATATAAATGTATTACAATGTTGCAAAACTTACATTCCTTTTATGGATTTACATAAATTTCTTTATGTAACTATTTTATTTAATCCATTGTTTTAGAAATATTCTATCTCTTGTAAATTAAAGCATGTGATTTGAAATTATTTTTCATCATTTTGAAATTGTATAGCATGTTTTGTTTAAAATATGATTTTTGAATTTCCAAACCTATTTATTTTAAAAATTGAAATCTTTTCTTTGGAAAATCTATATTTGTCATCTGTTATGGAATCTTTGGTGGTATCCTACTAGGATTAGGCTCACACCATACTTTTTCCTTTGGGTTTTTGTAGACATTCTTCTTCTAGTTTCAAGAAAGGGGAAGGTATCTCTTGGAGGTGGATCCAACTGTTGAGATTTGGACTTGATAAGTTGTGTCCTTGGGGACCTTGGGGCTATTTTCCCTATTTTTGGTACTTGGGTTGTAGTACTTTGGGATTTTTATGCCTCGTTGTATTCTGGTACATTACTCCCAATGGAGCTTCCTTGTTATGAATATTGTCTTATTTTATTTTTATTTCCCTATGTTTTATGGAAAATTTGTTCCCACTTTCATTTTGTATGATATCAGGTGCTAGTCGGTGGCCCGTGGGGATCGGGAATGCCCTTCAGGCTATGTGAGGGTCATCTCGGTTATCGGGTTACCAGGGTACCTAGGCTAGTTCATGACAATAATTTTATTTAAATTTATATATTATATATTCAATAAACTATCTAAAATTCATATTATTTGTTTTCTATAAAATATATACAAATAAATCAAATTTCACTCTTAAAACTATATTTTTATTAAAAAACAGTTTGGTCGCCTTTTTAAACTTATTTTGAAACTTATTTTTGACGCATTTAGAAATTTTATTTTAAAAAATACTATTAATTTTTTAAATAATCATTTAAAAATTATCTTAAAGAGAATGTATTAAATTTTCAGAAAAGTTTACTTTTTTTTATGAATTGTGAAAATATTGAATTTTAATTGAAAACTTCCTTATCGTTTAAATTCTTTATAAAATTAAATTATATTTTCAATTTTTTTAATATTAAAAATGGTTTAATTATATGTCTATTAATATAATTTATTTAATTGGAATCAATTTCATATTGAATTTTTATTTAAAAACCTTATGAGCATTTGAACATTTTGTCTTTGAAAACATGATTTCTTTTCGTGTCTTCAAGATTAATTTTAAATTAAAATTTTCCACATATATAAATGAAATTTTTAAAAAATTGATAAAATATTTGGAATTATAAAAATTTATATTATTTAGTAGGGTTAACTTAATTTTTTACCATAACTAATAGTAAAACCAATAAAAATTATTTTTCGCAGTTAAGAAAAAATTGTGTTTATCATGGGTTAAAAGAAAATGATAAAGGTTAAAATAACATAAAAACTTTTCTAAAATATCTTTTCTTTCCATTTTTAGACCCTGTAATTTATATTCTCTATAATAATCCCTTTATTATCCTTGTGTCTTGTAAAAAATGTGGTCACACCATTTACTATTTGAAAATTACAAGTGTGACACTCACCTCACTTATAAAAGGCCACCCCTCTCCCCTATTATTCACATCATCAAACCATTTTATTTCTGCCAATAACATCCCAAATCACTTCCAAAAATCCCTAATATCATCTTGTATGACTTAATTTGGTCATAAATACAACCAATAAAGTCTTTTGGTGCAAATATAAGGAGGTTACTTGAAGAAAAGGTATCATTATTCAACAAGCATCTTTATTTTATTTCTTCCTACACCCCCTTAAATTATTACTAAACCATTATGAAGTAATAAAATCAGTATTTTCGGTAGAAATTTATGATTATATGTTAATTTCATGACTTACAACAACCCCCACTTCAATAAAATGTGTAATTAAAAAAATGTTTGTGTGTACGGTGGACTACCACCTCGCAAATCAATGTCATTCATTATTCCATTAACACCTATAATGGTTGAGTATGATGAAGTATATAAAGTATATATATGATATTTATATCATTATAATACCTATTGAGTCATTATATAATATATACCTTTTTAATTTTCATTCCTTGAGGGACACGATAATTTCATTCATGTGTACGAAAGACTATCGCCTCACGAAGCGATGTGATTCATTTTCACAAATAATTTAAATGTAAGATAATAAGGATAAAATTACTTAATATATGTGATATACATGATAAAATTATGATATTAATGAAATATTTATCTTTATAAAGTGATAATATATCATTTTATTTCTTTATTTTCACTTACTAATAGATAATAACATCGTTCATTTATTTATGGACTACTGCCTTCATGAAGCAATGTGATTCTCTATTTTCATCACCAAACCACATGGATGTTGATTATAATTGTATTTAATGAAATAATATATTATTTATAATATTTTTATCATTATTTATAAATAAAATATTACTTTCTTATCTTCTATAATGATCTTTGAAAAACAAAAATGTTACAAATGCGTAAGTACAGCCTATCTTCTACATGATCTCAACATACATCATTTCTCAAAACCATAATTCATGGTTGTTCTTAAAAATATGATTTATGCATAAATATTATAATTAATTCATGATAATTATTCTTTATATGATGGAACCATGATCAATTTATGAGGATAAAAAATAAAAAATCAAAACACACATGAAAAACAACGAATTCATTACATGAAATGTGACTCTAACATGGAATTATTACTAAAAGGGTAATAAAGGTCATAAGAAAATAAAATATGGTATGATATATATGTGTGTGTGTGTGTGTGTGAGTGTGTGTGTGTGTGTGTGGTTGTTTGAAATATTTATTATAAAATTATATTAATTATACATGAGGTTCAAATGTGTATGAAGGAAGTCAAGACTTATGGTAAGGGATTTCTAGTCTCTCTTTTATTTTTGGGTGACATATGAAAATTCACAAATCATTTATTTTTTTTTGGGTTATATAATGAAACATTAACATTTATATCATAAATATCCTTATTCTAATTATATTTAATTTTTCTTTTAATATTAGTCTTTATTGGGTCTTATGATTAAAAATATTACTTATTGTAGGGGATTTCTATCTTGCATTTTACTTCTCTCAAAAACATGCCATATTCAACACATATTTCTTTTATGTGGTATATATACTAAATATGAATTTATTTTATAATTATTCTCCTAAAAATAAGGGGGATTAAATATCCATTTTAGTATCTCTCTTTCATGGAGATCTGGTTTGAAAGGGTTTTATGTTATAATCTCATCTTTTATCAGGATTATTGATGATTAAGTCTCAAATGTTGAAATATTATGATCTATCTCTCAATTATTCTAATAAAACTTCTTATAATCACATTATTCATGATATTTTCAAGTCATAGTACCATTTTTACACTCTTTGTTACTTAAAATAATTGATAAATTTTTTTAATTAAAAATCATCTTTATTTCTCTCTCCAATTGAAACCCCTTTTTCCTCCAAAACCATGTTTTCTAAAAATATATTAAAAAAATGTTTTAAAAATGTTAAAATTATTTATTAAATATATTTTTACCCTTTTTTAAATTTTTATAAAAAAAATTAAAGGAATATTCATGTTGTTTTCCAAAATATAACCATTTAGATTTTACTAAAAATGAGAAAAAAAACATTGTTTTAACATGTATAAAATCAACATAATTTACCACCATCATTACCATTTTTTATTTTATTCTTCCTTTATAATATTTAAAAATTATTTTCAAATATTTATTTTCAAAATGTTTTATGTTTTAAAAATTATTTTTCAAAAGAGAAAATATATTTTTCTTATTAAATTATTTGAATGATTTTTAAATATTCCTTCATATATTTTCAAGGATATTTTCAATGAAAATAATTTCTAAATTAATTTATTAATTTTATATATTAAAAATTTAATTTCAAAGAAAATTAATCTTCCTCAAAAAAATGTTCCTTGTGCCATATATTTCAAAATAATTCTCCATATAAGATGACATCCTTTTATTTATCTTATGATTTTTTAGTAATATAAACCATGGATACAATTGTTATTCTTTATTTAAATGTTTTATGATGAAAAGTTGTTTATGAAACCTATTTAATTCCATTTGTTATAATGCAATTCCCTGACCCCAGTTACCTAGAGTTGGTGCAATATTACATAACATTAGCATGATCATAAGGGATCAAATCCTAAAAGACCGATTAGTTTAGTAGCCTTGAAAGTGCTAGATACATACATAAGTTTTACATTACATTTTAAAATGAAAAACAACAACATTGTGTCTCATTTGAACACATTCATCTCCCTTAGACTATCCCTGCAGGTCAGTCATAATATACTTCTTCACATCCTGGGAAAAATAAATCATAGAAAGGGGTGAGATCAGATGCTCAGTAAGGATAACAATATGGCGGAAACTTTCATAAATAAGCATAAACATTTAAGGAAATGTATAAGAGTAAAACATAAGGCTTTTAAACTTAAACTTCAGCATAATATGGAAAATATAAATCAAATAATTCCATTTACTTATTCACATGGATATTTTACTAGTCGAATAATCACATGCAATATCAACATCCAATTTCATATTGATGGAATGCATTATGTCGGAAATCATAACCACATAGTCACGGCCTCATTCCAAGACTAAAAATAAGATTTTTTCAAGGACTTGTGTCAAGACACTGGTTTGTCTCATGATACCTACCGATGCATCAAGGAGCTATAGTGGGCTCCACCCATCACTTACTAAGTCCAATTCATTCCTCATATGAAAAGTTTGAAATATAACATAAACATTCGTATTAAAACTAGCATATGAAATGTTAATACTTAAACCATAAACCATGAATGGTATAAAAATAAAAACATCCACAGTAAAATATATCACAAAACCTTCAATAAAATATGGAATATTGTATCATAATAAATCAACTTCAAACAAGTGTAAAATCCATCAAAGGATGTTGACATAGATGAAATCAAAACTATTTGATAGAAATATCTATTTCTATTTTGAAATCATTAAAAAGTCACATATTTATAAAATAAAACATTTATTTTGAAAATATTCTTATAATATTGTAATGGAAGCTTCAAAGGTGTTATAACGGCATAAAATAGCCGCACTCTCTATATAAGTTAAAAACATTATTTCCTTAATTTTTTCAAAAAGGTTGTAAAGGGCCTTGTTTGGAAAACGAAGGAAAGATTCCTTTATAAACATCTTATAAAAATTAAAACAAGGTTATAAATGAATTTAACCCATAGTATATAAAATAGTAAAAATGTTTTGAAATACATTTTTAAGAAACATGGATGTGGATGATAAAGAGGTCCCAGTAGATACTCACATATAAACAACCTTGGATAATGAAGAGATTATAGAATTAACCCTTACCTTGTACTTTTCCTTGATCAAGGGTACATTAAACTAATGTATAATAGTTAAATTATTGTCATTAAATTATACAATAACCACATACATAAATATGATATCATATATGATCTTCTAATATTGTTTTGTTAATAATATTTTAGCAGTATCATTGTTTCGGGTGTTAACTGATTCATTTTCCTTTATATGCTTGGTTACATAAGACATGTTTGTTATGGATAGGATGTATTTTATTTATATCCAAAATTATATTAAGTTCTTAAAAATTATATTTAATCATAAAATGAAAATTATTCTTGAATGGTTTTGATGGGGAATGAATTTCATCACGTTTGTGGAGACGGTAATCCGTATGTATGCACGAGCGACAATATCATTCTATTTATGGTGAAATCATATGTAATTGGATTTTATATCATATATACATAACCATTAACATTTTATATTTATTATTTACATCAGTTATACTCATTATTATACCCATCCAAATAATGAAGTGTTTGAATAACAAACTACACCATGATGTGGAGACAGTAAGTCGTACGTACGCACGTATGGTGACTTTTCATTCATAGGATGGATAGAATAATGAATATGGTTGTACCATATTTATAATAACATCATATTATGTATAAGGTACTTGAGTTATTATTTTGTTATGGAAACAACAAATAAAGAGGAAGTGGAAAAAGAAAAGAACTTTGAAAGAGGTGGTGGAATTATTACCTCTTCTTCAGGTGTTTCCTTTTGAGTTGATCAAAAGGGATCCTTAGGTTGGCTTTATGATAATTTTAATGACTCTAGGTATAATTTAAGGTAGTTGGGAGGATATTTGAGTAGGTTTTAGCCTATACAAATGGCTTTGAAGGTGTGATTTTGAGAGAAGGGGAAGTACCCTTTTATAAGAGGGGTGAGGGTCACTTCAGAAAAACCTTGAAAAAATATTTTATTATACAATCATATTCGGTTTATAACGGCTCCAAAATGATTTATTTTGAGTATAATGTGGGTATGGGTCTAAAAACTCTCAAAAAATAGGTTTTAGACAGGTTTAGGTCACTATATTAACCTTATCTTTTATATTTAACTCTTAGTTAAATAGTTTAACTTTTACCATGTATTCTTGTATTATTATAATAAATGGTTATAAATTTACTATAAAAAACCAAAATAACCCCAAGTGATTAATTATTAATATATATAACCTTATATAATTCCTTTGGACAAACCTTATATTTTCTAGAATATTATATCAATTAATAATATAGTATTTGTTTTAAAAACTCATTTATGTCAATTTTGACACTATTTGGTATTTTGTTTTTTTGAAAGTCATAAAAACTTTATCTTTTCAAAAAAAGTTTATTTAATAAACCATAACAAGTAATATTAACCTATAAAATTAGTTTAATTCATCAAAAGTATCAATTTACAAATATATTAATATTTATAATATCAATTTTTTAATCTTTCAATGATAAGGTAATTACTGCATTATCATTGTGTCATAAATAAATTTAATTATTTAATGTCTAAAAATTATAAATAAAATACCATTATTTAGGAAATATTTTTATATTTCTAATGAATATTTATAGTCTAATATATCTTATGTATAACCCTATATTAAAATGTTTTAGTTATTAAACTTTGATTTTAACACTTTTAACTCTTCTTTAAATAAAATAATAATAAATGCTCTAATCTAATCCAAGTGGACCAAAATAATCATATTTTATTCCTAAGGTTTATTTTTGTCTAAATACACTTATCCAATATAATTAGGACATGTTTTAGGGTAATTATAATATCATTTTTACCTTTAATTACCCTATTTACTTTTAACTGTGGTAAATAAAATTCAAAAGTTACTATTCACAAAAAAATATTTTCACCTTATTGAACCAAATTTTACTTACTGATTTCAACCATGTCTCTTTATTTTTGAAATTAAATTCACATAAGTGGTAAAATTAGGTTTTATGCAAATTTACAAATGTGCCTAGAAGGTGGGTAAAGGACGGTAAAAAGTTCAATAAAATTTTATACATCTAATCTTATTATAAAATGACTCCAATGAATTATATTGATTTTATATAGGTATTATGTATATATTTTGACTTAAAATAAATTTAAATAAAATAAATAATTATCTAAATAAAAAGTCGGTTTTAAACAATAACGTAGTGTTTTTCACTATTCATCAAAAATTGAAAGTTTTCAGAAAAATACCAAAAAATCACCCTAAGATAATTTTGATATTCCAAACCTAAAAATGAAGTCCATTTTGAAAAATAAAATTTATAAAATTTTATAAAGTGGGTATTATTATTCATAACGACTAGTTTGATTTGTCGTGGTGTGCTAAAACTCCAAGTTGCGTACGCCACAAGCTATTGCATTGTTCAAAGGGAAATGTACCATGGAAGCTTGGGGTGTTACATATAACATGATGAAATTATAATAAAATCTACTTCCTTTTCAATTGTTTATTCTATGATGAAGTAATGAAATGATTTTGATACATGTCGCTTTTCCACAGTTTATGATATGATGAAATGTTCATGAAACCCATTTCATTTCATGGGTTCTAATGTGATGAAATTTTTATGATATTATGAAAGAAATATGTATGAATTTCATTACATGATGGGTGGGACCTATATCTTTCTCCAATGCAGTGGGAAAATATTTATATCTCATTAGATATAAAGGATTGTAATGTTGAGTTAACATGATTTAGTAAGGGAATTTTTCCTCTATAATGGTCTTTAGAATGAACCTTGACTACTATGATGGTTTGGGGAGTGGACCCAATCCTCTGCAATATCCTTGTAAGTGAGCCTTGACTACTATGGAAATCATTTTCTATGATTATGTGATAAAATTCTATATATTATTACAATGTTATAACCTCTTGAATTATGTTCTTTAATTTCCTTTTGAATCATTTTTAATGAACTACCAATCATTATTTCATGACTCAATATTATTAACTTTGATATTAAGGGTATAGGTTTAAAACATTATTCAAATTTTCTTATACCCTTATGTACATGTTATTCTTATATATCTCCCTTATTTACCCTTATAGTGCATCTGATCTCACTCTTTATTATGTTTCTATTCCCCAAGTTATGGAGTATTTTTTTAAGTAGTGTATGTTTTAAAGAGTACTAAAGGGGGTGATCTTTTGTGGATATTTGAAGTATATTTCACAAAATCTAAATATTGTGTTCCTAGTCTCCAAAGACAATAAACTATTTTGGTCTTAAGGTGTGTGTTTATGTAATGTATTTAATATTCATCTAAAAATATCTAATATTTATGTATTAAAATCCTGGATTGTTATACATTATTCTCATGGTTTTGGGTATATTAATAGAATGATTGGATTTCAATAAAATTATAATAATAATAGACATCGGTGAATGAAATATAATCTTCTCTCATTCCATAAGTGTGGAAGGAAACAAGTATTAATTATCCTTATGTGGAATGTAAATTTTTTTGTGTGGAAAAGAGTCTCATCAATGAAAATAATGTTGAAGTAATGTGAATAGTATAGTAAATAAATTGTATTGTAAAAAAGATCGACTGAATGCTCCATCCACTCACCAATTCTATAATTTCTATGAGTATGGATATTATAAAAATATGCTCATGAATCTAAGGGTTAATTATAATAATCATCTTCAGTAACCACTTATCCAAAGAGATTAATGGTAATCTCATATTATCACAACTGCTAACATGGGTCATGATAATGATATGTTGAATGGTACACATATTATCCACAAAAATATGTGAATGTCTTATTTGGTTTGTACTATAACAACTATTTTATATCTATAAATTTTCCAAGGGTATCACATTACTACCTCAATGATTATTTTTTGAGTTATAAGTAAAAAACTAATAATGGTATTATGATCACATCCCATGTCTATAGATCCCCTCTGATAGTTGTATGTGGGAATGTTCTTCCTACAAATATTTTGATTCTATATATAGTTTATGTTTACATTATTTTTGGAATAAATTTTATATGCTTATATAGTGACCATATATATTTCTAATGAATAGAAATCACATTTGACAATAAAAATCAATATATGATCATCTTTCCTTATGAGGGTGAATATGAACATCCAATGGAAATATATTTCCTAATTACATTCAAATTATTCCCCCAAATTGTGATGATGATTTTTCAATATAACATATATTTCATTGAATCCATATATAGTGGATAGGATTAATTTATAATAATTTAAGAATTATCACAAGGATAATCTTTATAGTGGATTCATAGAGCCAATTGTGAAACCATATAGTGAAATATTCATTTTATTTAGTAAAATGACTGGTTAATTCATATTTTTATTGATCATTGAGAACATAACAAGATCACTATCAAGTAAAATTATCCTCTATGTTGGTTTAATAACATGTTTGATAAACTTTGAGAAGATAAGTACATTTCTTAGATCAATAATTTTTCTATATTTCATTAATTTAGGGTTAATAAAGATGATATACCAAACACAACCTTTAATATGAGGTATGGTCATTTTGTATTTCTGATGATTCCATTTGAATTACTAAAGCCTCTACAATCTTTTAGGATCTAATGAAGATTTCCATTATAGATTACCTCAATCAATTTGTGGTATTATTAATTGATGGTATTATTATATATTCCTAGAGTCATCAAGAACAAAACAAGATAACTATTAAGTAAAAGTATCCTTTATCCTATTTATATTATTTTATATCAACTATAATAAGATAAATATATTTCTCAGATTAAGCATTGTTCTAGATGTCATCAATTTAGGGTCAAGAAGGAGGATATACCAAATAAAACTTTGTGTATTAGGTATGGTCATTTTGTATTTATGGTGATTCCATTTGACTTGCTAATTCCCCAAAAATCTATAGGGATAAAATAAATAGTGCCTTTTGATATTACCTCAATTAGTTTTTGGTAGTGTTTATAGATGATATTATTATTTATTATAATAGAAATTAAGATCATGATGATCATTTGAATATTGTGGTGAAGACCCTGGGTAAGGAGATGTTATATAAAAAATTTAGCAAGTGTGAATTGTGGTAAAATAATGTTCCTTATTAGGCCACATACTCCCAAAAAGGGTATATCGATGGAACCTTCAAAGATGGATATTATTGAAAAAAATTATAAACCAACCACTATGATTGAGACCTATAGTTTTCTTGTTTTTTATGGAATGTATAAATGCATTTTGAGTTATTTATAATTTCAATCTTATCAAATAATTATATTGACATAGAAACGAGCCATTTTCAATTGGATAAATGTATATGAAGAAATTATAAAATATTTGAGAAGAATTTTGGTCAACACATTGGTTATTAAAATACCCAATAGTAGATAAGGGTTAGAGATATATAGGGATGCACAAATAAAGGGACTGTCATGCATGCTCATGTATAATATTATGGTGATAATTTATTCCACATGTTAATTCAAAAATCAATGAGATAAATAACCCAATTAATGTTTTATAGATGGAAGTTGTAATATTATAATTTAAAAATTATGGATGCATTATATTTATGGTTAAATATGTGAAATATATAATGGTCATAATTTCATGAATTAAATATTCACACCAAAAAAAGGTACATATATTCCATAGGATATAGTTTGAGTTGATTAATGATTATGAATTCTCAATACATTACATCCCTGGAAAGGAGAATAATGTGAATAATTCTATGAGCTGGAAAGTCCATATTAGTTTTTCCATGATATAGATTGAAATAGATCGAATACATATTAAATCCAAGAATAAAGATCATTAAATCATGAGGAAAGGGGATATATAATATATTTCTCAAAATGAATGTTTATCTATATATCCATATATTGATTAAGAAGGTGCAGAAGGAAGATGTGTAACAACATAATGATGATATGATTGTTCCTATATTCAAACATGATTTCGATAGAATGATATGTTTCACAAACCAAGTATGTGTCTCATCAATGAAATATTTGAAAATAGGATTTGTTGGAAGAATATCACATCTCATCATTCCCTATTTTTCCTATATATATGAAGATGTATAGTGATTAGAAAAAGTATTTCATATAGAAAAAAATGAATATGGTTATTATAGAGTATTTATTTCGATGCTTGGTTTTTCAGTAAGCTAAATATGATATATTGTAGTCTAATTGGATGTTATAACCATTAACCATACCTGGGTGGAAATGGAAAAATATCACCTTATTGTTCATTGTTATGATACCCATAAAAATAGGTGGAACATATATTTTGGTTTTAGTCGATCTTGTTATGAAGTTATAAAGTTTTATTGAAATCAGATATAATTTATCTCTTGCTCACTTTTCCATGATATAAATTAACAAAGTGGTAAGGTTTCTTTGAATGAAACATCATATTGTATTTGAAGAGTATATGAGGTTTACCTTGATGTTATGGAGTTGTCTTCTGTAGGATTTCAATAGGGGATTCATATTTAGTAATTTATATCATCTTCATACAAATGGTAATTTCTAGCGGATGATTCAAAAACCAAAATAAATTTTGAGAGGATGTTTTATGGATTTCAATGGTAGTTGGGATCACACCTTTCTCTGGTTGAGTTTTCTTATAATAATATCATTCATTTGATCATTCATATTGATCCTTATAAAAACCTATATATCAGGAATTTATAACTCCAATGTGATGGGATGATGTTGAAGAACATATGCTATTGGGATCGTTGGTAACTAAGGTAATTAGAGAGAAGGTTAGATCCATTTTCCTACTCATTAGGGAATCTCATAGTTAATACAAAAGATATGATGAAAATAATTGTAAAAATTTAGAATGTGAAGTTGCTGAAAATTTATTCCTAAAAATATCACTATAGAATAAGGATATGATATTTGAAAAGAATGTCAATTTTATCCCATGATATATTGAACCCTTTGAAACTCTTGATCATATCATGATTATTTTTTGGAACATGCTTTTAGATTTGATTATGAAATAGTACATCATTCCACAATAGTGTCTATCATTCCACGAATGATGTTACATAAGTTTAAATAGAGGTTCTGACAAGACTAAATATGTTCCATATAGGATTTTCTTGGTCTTGATGGTATTTTCACTATGAATGAACAAAACATGTTTCAATTATATCATGTAAGAGTAAATCGAAGTCCATGTATGAGTAAACCACAAAATAGATTGATTTGAAGAATAATTAATGTTGAATTGGGTAGATCTAGAGAAATAATACTTGTTACTCTAAGTAATTGATGAATCCATGATAAGGAAGGACACATGGGATTAAAAATATGTCGAATATAGGACTAAGGTCCGGAACCATGATACAATGGGATACCATGCTAAATTTTTGGGGATCTAGAATGTGATGGATAGATTAATAATGACACGATGAATGGATCATTCAGAAGTATGAAAAGATCTAGTAAGATCATGTCACATAAGAGTTTACTATACCGTGGAGAGTGTGGTTTTTGTAGAAATATGAAATCTTGGTTGGTTAAGGATGAAATGAATTTCACCCTAAAGAACGATGTCTCACAATAACTAGTTTGACATTAAATGAGATATTGATGATCACGCCATGATTCCAAAAGGTATTTGTAATGTTATATTATACAGAATTTGTTTATGTTTCTATTAAAAAACATCTCACTACAATAAAGGATATAATTTTGAAATATGTTGTAATTTTTTATATATTATTACATTGTGATAAGTATCATGTTGTGATAAAAAGTTTTTGATAAATTAATGAATATTTGGTTTGAATTTAAAATGTGGAAGATTTTTTTAGAGAATAGGGAAATTGTATCATCCCACTAGTTGAATTTGAAAAAATTTAATCATGTGTGGCACATGGAATGACATTGTAAGATAAGGTGATGGAAGACTGATCATAACCATTGGGTCAAGGGTTCGATGTCTAAGAGTGATTTTTAAAAGTAGCTTATTGTGGTTCAAAAAATTATTGAATGAACGATGTTGAAAAATATTGTAAATGAGAAAATGAGTAGTGGATTTTAACCACATTGTTCGATTGATCACATCTAATTTAATCTATAACACCCCAAGGTTTTAAAAAATAAATTGAAATGCATGAATCACTTAGTCTCTGCAAAATTAAACTTTGTTTAAATATAATTTTTCCACTTATATGATTTGAATTTCAAAAAATGGACATATACGGTTATGATCACTAAGTTATTTAGAGTCTGATAAAACCAACTTATTTTTCTGGTGAATAGTAACATACCCTTATAAATAGTAATATGACCCTTATGAATAGTAAATTGTATTATTATTTTATTTTCTTAAGGTTATAAGATAATGAGGTCTTGATTAATTTTTCAAGGTGATAAAAATGAGTTATGGTTCTAAAATTGTTATTTTTTGAATAAATTATGAGTTTATTTAAAAATTAAATTAATCATATTTAAAAATTATTTTCAAAAAATGGAGTTAATTTTTGAATTCTACACATCAAAAAGTGGTTAGGGTAAATTTTTGGGATTTTTCTGAGACAGTTGAACTTTCGATGAATAGTAAAAATACAGTTTTAAGTTTTCATTGTGTTTGATGACATCATAATGATGTAATAATGATGTAATCATTCTGGTAAACTCTTAAGGATTAAATTATGATATTAGGTGTCCCAAGTGTCCCATAACATGGGAAAAAACCATGAGAAAGCCCATGGTTTTGCAAATACCACTAATGAGGTGTCTTTTGAAAATAATTAAAAACTCCCTCGCATTCACTATAAATACCACTCTCACCCCCCTCTTCCTCACACACCTCTAAAGCTTTTATCATTGTCTAAATTTTTCCCACTTATCTTCCAAAGGATCTTCCCCACATCCAAGACCTATTGGTCTCACCAAAAGTTTAAAACCAAAGGCCTTAAGGAGGATCTCAAGGAGAAAAGATCAAGAGGTAAAGATCATCTTTCATTTTCTTATGTTTTCTTTTCAATTGTTTTCTTTTCTTATAATCTATTATCCTCCCCTTATCCAAGAGGCATGAAAGAGAAAAAATTATATATATTCTGTATTGTTATCATGTTTATGGAAAAATTCATCATCATTCTTCCTCTCCTCTTCCACTTATTCTAAAAATAAAAACATCGTCTGTGATGTGTCGATTTACCGACATCGTGGATGATGAGTCTTCAATTTTCTTTACATCCTTAAAATATGGTTTTAAAACATTTTTAATGGTTAAAAAATTTTGTAAATTGTATTATATGACCTCTCTTATGTTATGGAATTAACTTATATGCATAATATTAAAGGTATAGGATGAAACACGTTCGTGATTATTGAAGAACCGCCAAAATAGTCTAAACAAATATCACTAATGATTTATCTAATGATTAATAATCATACCATATAACAAAAATGATTTATGAAATCATTTAATATTATTTAAACATATTACCACCATTTCATTCCAATTCTGGAGTTTCACTTCCATTTGACAAGAAAATCTTTTACGAACTGACTATGGAAATCATGTAAAGCACACTCCCGAAACAATGGAAATAACAAAATATTATTAATAAATGGGTCAAATGACGTTATAAAGTGATCATATAAGGTTTTATAAAAACTAATATGATTTTTAAAATATTAATAACACTCTTTTAACCAATATACAGGAGTTTTAAACAAGTTTTAAGTATAAAGAACCCGAGGTAAGGGAATCCTTAACCCAGTTTCTATTCTTTGGGTTAACCTTCTATTTCAATAATTATATGGTACTATGATCATTTGGGTAATGAATTTAATTAATATTACTTTTTAATATGTGTATTTACATTTTATACAAATATTCATTTCATTCTATCAATTCTCACTTCAATTATATGAAATTTGTAAGGGACTTTTCTTTTAAAATTCTCTTTTAAAATTCTATTCTACAAAATTCAAAAGCAATGTTTTTATGAAATTATTCATATTTTATTATTATGATCTAGTTCTTGGACATTTTTTATTAAGAATGGTGGGACCTATATCTCCCTCCAATGTATTGGTTATGTGTAAGTTGGAGGTTGGTCTTATGGTTATTTCAAGTGTAACTGTGATGGTTACACCATAAGGTAGTCGTGAGGATTACATTATAAGGTAGCTGTGAGGGTTACAAATCATAAGGTAGTCGCGATGGTTACAATATAAGTAAGTAATGACCAAATATAACTTTATGATTTTATATATGTTCTCTAATGTTTTATGTAAATCTCATGTTTCACAAAGTAAGTATATAAGGGTGAGAAGTATGTCTTTGTGAAAATAATTTCATATGCTTATAAGTTTTCATAGATTAATGTTTTTTTCCTTCTTTTTATATCCCTTACTAAGATTTTTATTCTAATCCCATGTTTTTAAATGTTTTTCATAGGTTATAAGGATTTGTAATATAAATAATAAATTCAAGTTAAATGTTATGAAGATTTTTCAAGAAATCATGTTGTTGTTTTGTGTTAAAAAATATGTTTTGGAAGAAATGGATACTGTTTTAATGGTACCCACTTTGTATGATTATAGGTTGATATGTATGAGTTATGTCCTAACTTTCTAAAATTATAAACCAAAAACATCTTTGGGAATGTAAATAAGTAATATTTGGTTGAAATAGCTAGATTGTGTAATGTTTAAGGTTGGGTCCTTATAATTGGTATCAGAGCATAGTTTATATAACTTTAAGGGTTAGGATGATGTTAATAGAATACCATAAATGATTTTTACCTTATGTTTATGTTGTAATGGTATAGAATTTAAATATTACCATGTTGCTTCATCTAAGATATGTCTGTTCAGAAAGTTTTTCTGTAGAAGAAATAGGGAAGCTAAATTTGGAAGGAACTAAGATGCTGATATCTTTCTGAATTCACAATCAGGAATGGTGGGAATTGGAACTGAGAAGTTTGTGGCAGTAATGGATCAGCTGATGCAGGCAATAAATGGCAGTGTTATCCGTGCAAGAGAACAACCAGAGCTACCAAAAAGGAACAAGATGATAATGGAACATTTTATAAGGCAACACCCTCCTGATTTCAGTGGATCTTTTGACCTAGTAGTGGCTGAAGAATGGATTAAATCCTTTCAAAAGATATTCAATGTTATGGGATGTTCAGATAATAAAAAGGTTAGTCTTTTCATTTATCATTTTGAAGGTGAAGCTGATAAGTGTTGTTCAATGTTCAAGAATATTAGGGAAAGATAGGATATTGAAGCCCTAGAGTGGGATGAATTTAAAGGACTTTTCCTTGAAAAATATTTTCCTAAGGTGGTTTGAATTAGGATAGAGAATAAATTACTTGAATTAAAAGGAGGAATATCTGGTGGTTGTGTATGAAACAAACTTCACTCGACTGGCAATGTATACTCCAAATCTTATTCTGGATCTCGATAGAAAAATCAACCGTTTTTACTTAGGATGGAAGCCAAGATACCAAAGGGCATTGGCCTCCTGGGAATTCAAAAGTTATGAAAAACTTGTATGATGTGCGAGAGGGTAGAAATAGAGTTTTTTGATGATCAAGTGTACTTTTAGAATAAAGAGAAGAAGAGGTCTATATGGAAAGTGATGGGTAAGGATCAATCAAAGAAATCTAATGGTAAGAAAATTTAGTTTCTAGTTTGTGAAAAGTGTGGTAAAAACACCCTGGGGAATGCCTTACCAAAACTGGGATGTTTTTTGATGTGGTAAGTTTAGACATATGGCCCGAGATTATAATTAAAATGATCTTAAGATTAATCGTGATAAGAAAACTGTAAAGTGTTTCAAATGTGGTGAGATGGGTCATTATGCAAATGTATTCCCAAAGAAAGATCTCAATGATGGAAAGTAGCTAGACTATAAGCGGAAAGGTGTAGTGAGATTCTTTGCAACTACGTCAGTAGATTTCAAGCTATCCAATGAAGTGGTATCAGGTACTTTGTTTGTTTACTTAGATTTTTCTAAATTCTTGTTTGATATGGGGTCTACACATTCTTTTATTTTTGAGAAATTTTCTTGTAAATTAGAAATTTCACCTCAAGAAATGAGACTGGAACATATGGTTAAAACACCAGGTGGAAATGTTATAGCAAAAAAGAATTTTAAGAATATTCCTATTGTTATCTATGGAAATACATTACCTGTAAACCTTGTTGTTTTCCTTTAGTAGAGTTTGATTTCATTCTAGGTATGGATTGGATTTCTATTTATCATGCTAAGATTTATTATTGAGATAAAGAAGTTGTTTTTTAGAAAGAGTTTTAGTTCGTATACAAGAACGAACCCATACAATTGATAACATATCAAGAAGCTAAGAAATTGTTGAAATATGGAAATGAAATTTATCTTTATCATATTGTTGAAAACAAGATAAATGTTCAGATTAATGATGTTCCACTGGTAAATGAATACCTTGATGTTTTTTATAATGAGTTACCCAGTGTTATACCTGATCAGGAAGTTGAATTCACAATTGACTTAGTTCCTGATGCTAATCTAATTTTAAAACCCCCATATCAAATGGATCAAATGGAACTTCTTAAATTGAAAAATCAATTGCAGGAGTTGTTTGATAAAGATTTCATTCCTCCTATCACTTCACCATGGGGAGCTCCTATTTTGTACATTAAAAATAAAGATAGTTCTATGAGACTTTGTAAGGGTTGGTGTCCTCAGAACCAACTGTTTTGTACTTTGATTACATAAATGTTCACTTATTATATATTGTTCATTGTTCTGCATGACTATAATATAATAATGTCATGAAATATTTGTTGCATTAATAAGGTCATAGCAGATCCCCGCTATGATGAGAACCTTGAAATGCTATAACAATATTCTTAAATAAAGTTCTGTGGTTGGATGACATACTATGATAGGACACATATTATACAGACTGTCATGTGCGAGTACTCATAAGAAGACGAGACTCTCTCTCATGGAGTTCGCACTTGGTAATCTCCAAGATGAGAGATTATGAGAACAGACCCGCCAGTAGTAATTCTGCATGTCTTGGTGTCATCGGATATTGCTATCTACGAGCGTGTGTAATGGTCCTTAGACTGGAAGATTATCATTAACTCATGTCATGACTCGCGCACTTAGATTTACTGACGAAAACCGTCACGCAGACAGTTGGCGGGAAGTAGGGTACGTTGGGTGCGTCACGAGTGACATGTTGTTAATGGATAAGTCAAGGAAGGATTTGTCCCTTCCATTTATGGAAGTTGATATCTCGGCCCTTTGATTGAAATAGAACTGTCGCATTAAATTCCATGGCCATGGTGTAAACGATGAGTTTATTTCAGGTAGTCAAAGAACGACATATCAAGCATATAGGTTTATGACACTGCCATGAAACCTGCTTGATGAGATATTGAGACAAAGGGATTAAATTACACAGTAAGCGTTCGTATGAGGTGATACGTCAATGCGGCGTCAACTTCTTTCTCTTGGGTGCCTTGACCCGTTGCTAGACAGTAATCTTGGACTTTAGGCAAGCCCGCCTAATGCCAATGAGAAAGAGGCCTAGAGGGTCACACATTAAGTGTATCCAAGTATCTCAAGTTGAATAAAGATTATTCTCGTACGTGGTTTAATAATTATTCAAGGAATCCTAAGTTGTTTTAAATGATGGAGGAAAAATAAAATAAAACAAGTACACGTCGTGTATTATGATTACATGTCGTGTAGTTTTATTTTGGAAAGGAAATGAATAAATGAAAACAAGATATACACGCCGTGTACATTTAATGTACACGCCGTGTAGTTTTCAATGAAAAACAAGCACACGCCGTGTATTTATTAATACACACCGTGTAGTTTTTTTTTAGTTGGGATTTTGAGGATATAATATTGTTTTAAATGATATTTATTATAATCAGTGTGGGCGCATGTCAAGGAATTATTTATTCGACATGGGGTTTTAAATAAAGAGTCAATGAAATAAATAAAACACGTAACGCGTTTATTTATTGTCATAACTCTATAACCCCACACACCCGATTATAAATATCCTCACAACCCCAACTCTTTTCTGACAAGAGAATCGTTGTGCACAACATCTCTGGAGAATTCTTTCAAGGCCGAAAGAACCTCTTCCTCCAAGAACACTCTCAAGACCGAGAGAGATCCTCTTCCATCAGATCAAGACAATCTAAGGCGGACAACGCAAGCAAAGGCTTCTCCACGCTAGCACCCGGAGAATCTTTTGGCGACGTCTAGAGATATGAGGTACACGTGTGGATCACCGCTAGAGGGAGTCTACACTTGGCTTCTACGACGCAACGACGGATCACATCGACAACGTGATTGAGAACATCAACGAAGAAAGAACACCCAAAAGGTATTTCTTTATAATTAATTAAATTAATTATAATCAACCTGTAACGATCCTTGTTTGTGGTTCCGGGAAAAACCATCTTCTTTGTCTTTTTCTGTGATTCGATCCGTGGAGACTGGCGTTTATCGTCGTATTGATCCCGGATTGATCATTGCTAATGACAAAAAGCCAAGTGGGCACATCCACCCACGTGCTTCCGCTGTGCCCGGAACCTGCAAATGGTATCAGAGGGAGGTTACAACGTTGATTATAGTTATTTAATTTTCGTTGATAATTTACGCATTCATATTTGATTCAATTCGAAATAAATCGTTCTATAAATCTGAATTAACGAGATCTATTCTTCCTCCTTCGTTTCTCGATTCATATCACAGAAACGACCTTTTAATTTTAATTTTGATTAAAATAAAAATGAGGAACTCATCCGGAGGAGCCGCTCTTTCTGTCTGTACAACACGGGATTACACGGCGTGTAATCAAAACTACACGTCGTGTACTTAGGTTCAACGAACCAGCACTGGTCCGCCAAACCACGCCGTGTGAATTGATTATGCCTAAGTTTTAATCACGCCGTGTTGACCAGAATAGAACGGCGCGTGGAAACCGGAATACACGATGTGTATGTTGGAACAACACGCCGTGTAGTCCGTTCCGACCCTGGTGAAATCGTGTACAAAGATAAGTCGCGTACCGCGTATACGGGATCGCCAGGCCGGTTACTGTGTAACAAGGAAGTACACGCCGTGTATGATTCATCTACATGCCATGTACTCTAAAATTTCCAAAGTACAGAAAAACACGCCAAAGCCCCGGCGTGTACTTTGGACAAAGGGTGAAAAGAAAAATACACGCCGTGTAATTATAAACTACACGCCGTGTACTTTCCAGAAATGGAATTTCACCAGGTTTCCTCCAATGTACAAAGACCCGTACAAGGAATATGGATGAGAAGAATCTCAAGGAAATTCCGAAAGGAATTTAAGATAAAGAATTGATTAATTATAAGATCATAATTAATTGAATTTGAGCACGTCTTATCTTAAATAAAAGAACGATTAAAAGAATTTGAATTCTAAATATGCGTAAATGTCGTTGCATACTATGGATGATCATGAGCTAGACCAAAGACCCTTTGTATGTGTATGGTTTCATTTAAATTTATTTAATTTAAATTTGTTGGCCTGTGAGCCTTCTTCCAATAAAATATAGGGCCTGCGTGCCCATGGTTTCTTTAATGCAAACCCATGTAATGGAGGATCTCCCAAGCCAGAGGTGACGGTTCAAATCCCGAAGCCAAGGCGAAACCGACACAAGAAGATACAAAGGTGGACAGGTGAGAGCTGCAAAACACGAACCATCAGGTTCAAGGTGTTTTCCCTAGGTCAGGGTAAGCTTATCAAAACCGCTAGATAAGCTAACCAAATAGAAGCTCATGATCATTCCATCTTATTTTATTTCTGTCTGATTGCATGGTTTATATATTATGCATGTGTTGTCGCGATCACATAATTAATAAAATGAACAAGCATGCAAAGATGGAATAAAATAAAAACCGGTCTATGCGTATACATTATCGGAACATGGTTAATCACTTAAGCAAGCATCACTTAATATTAACAAGCATGTGATAATGCAAAGATACGCATAAAGAATAAAATCCCTCAAATACCATATTAAGTCAGACCAAGCCTTCTGTTACTTGATTAAGGGCAAGACTCAATAAAACTATGTGTTTGACCAACCCTTGTTGGGACACTTACTTTTATAAAGGAAGCCCTTATGAAAGGTTTCGGGTTGACATAACCATATTACATCAAGAGAAGTAGCCCTTGCTAGACTTGATGTAATATTGGAGGCAAGAGTTGAGGAAATCCAAGTCAGGATTTCAGGATTGGGGAGTCCACTCAACAGATCAAGGAACTGTAAGCTCACAGTTGGCAAAGACCCGCCTACCTAAATACCTTTAAATAGCTTGACCAACCCTTGTTGGGGTTATGCGAAGGGAAATATGGATCCTTTCCATTAGAATGTCAAAGCAACTGGACATTCCGAGTTCAATGGTGAGGGCCATTGGGAATTGATAAAAGTGGGAGACTTAATAAAAATTTATTATTTCTCATAAAATGTAATCAAGAAAGTACTGATGAATCTGCTCTTTTAAATTGTAGAATCAAAATGACAAACACATCAACCACATTTTCTCTGCGATCAATTCTGGATAAAGACAACATCCTCACCGGCAGTAACTTTCAGGAATGGTTTAGGAACCTTCGGGTTATCCTACGCCATGAATGGAAGTTTTATGTGCTGGAGTCCTCACTTCCTGATTCTCCTGCCCCAAGGGCAAGTGATGAAGATTTCCTAGTCTATGATCAACATTTGAACGATGCTCTCGATGTTCAATGTTTGATGCTGTCATCTATGTCTAGTGAGCTCATGAAGTCTCATGAAGACATGGATGCCTACAGCATGCTCGAGCACCTCCGTGGTTTATACCAGGAGAGAGCAAGACAGGAAAGGTTTGAGATCTCCAAGGCTTTGTTTTAGAGCAAGCTTGGAGAGGGTGCCCCAGCTGGGCCTCATGTAGTCAAGCTCATTGGCTACATTGAGCGTTTGGAGGTTCTAGGGTTTAAACTCCCTGAAGAACTGGGTACCGATCTTATTCTCGCATCACTCCCCCAGAGATTCTCAAACTTTGTTGTTAATTTCAACATGAAAAATATTGAGAAGTCTCGATCTGATCTTCTTATCCTTATTCGCCAAGTGGACAATGACATGAAGCGTGAAAATCCTTCTGTCCTTATGGTGAATAAAAGGAAAGGGAAGGCGAAGAGCTTTAAGCCCAAAGCTTCTTCAAGGCCTTCCAAGAAAAGGAAGATCAAAGGGGAGGCAAAGGAACAGGATGTTGTTTTTTTCGCATGTGGCAAGAAGGGTCACTGGAAGAAAAACTGCACCCAGCCAAGGAAGCAAGGGGAAGCTTCAGGTGCGTTTGTTATCAAATGCAATCTATCTATTTCTACTAATTGGGTATTAGATACTGCTTGTGGTGCTCACATCTGTATCCAAATACAGGAACCAAGTAGATTTAGGAAGATTGATCGAGGGGAGATAGATCTACGAGCAGCCAACGAAGCCAGACTTGTTGTTGTAGCTGTCGGGGACTACCACCTCACATTGCCTACCGGGATGGTCTTGGTTTTGAAAGGATGTTATTATGTACCCTCTGTAACCAAAAACATTATTTCAGTATCCAGATTAGATACTGATGGATTCATATTCAAGTTTGGAAATGAATGTTGCTACTTTTATAAAGATAGCATTTGTTTTGGTAGGGCACATTTATATAACGGCCTTTATGTGTTAGACTACACAAACCAAGTAATGGAAATTGATAACAAAGTTAATTTACATGACTCATACCACACCCAACTTTTGCATCACCGGCTAGGTCATGTCAATGAGAAACGTTTGACAAAATTACATCAAGATGGGTATTTAGATTCTTTCGAACTAAAACCACTTGGTGTATGTCATGCGTGTCTACAAGGCAAAATGACCAAAGCCCCATTTAGTGGGAAAGGTGAAAGAGCTAAAGAGCTTCTAGAATTAGTTCACACAGATGTGTGTGGACCATTTCCAGTTGAAGCAAGGGGTGGGTTATCATACTTCATAACTTTTACTGATGATTTTAGTAGATATGGATATATCTATTTAATGAGGTATAAGTCAGATTCTTTTGATCGGTTCAAAGAATACAAGAATGAAGTTGAGAACCAGCTTGGTAAGAAGATTAAGAAACTCCGCTCAGACAGAGGAGGAGAATATCTTAATCAAGACTTCATTGATTTCTTACGGGAGTTTGGGATTCTATCTCAACTCACTCCTCCTTACACACCGTAGTGGAATGGTGTAAGTGAAAGGAGGAACCGCACCCTGTTGGACATGGTGAGATCAATGATGAGTCATGAGAGTCTTCCATTATCCTTTTGGGGATATGCATTACAAACAGAAGCACACATACTAAACCAAGTACCAACTAAATCGATAAATGGTATTCCATACGAGTTATGGAGTGGACGCAAAGCCATGTTATCGAATTTACACGTGTGGGGTAGCGAAGCATTTGTTAAGGCCTCTTCAGGTAACAAACTTGCACCCCGAGGCACAAAGTGTATCTTTATAGGATATCCCAAGGAAACAAGGGGATATTACCTATACAACCCCTCAGACAAAAAGGTTACAGTGGCAAGACACGCCATATTTCTTGAGAGGGAGCACATCTCCAGAAGAGATAGTGGGAGCGAGATAGACTTCGATGAAGTTGAGGCTCAAGATACACATGAGTTGGTACAAGAACAGATTCCACAAAGCCCCGTGGAAGAACAATCTGTTCCAGAGACACAAGAACTGCGTAGGAGCACGAGAGAGGTGAGAGAACCAGAACGATATGGTTTTCTTGTCACTAAGGATGGTGACTCATTATTGGTTGACAATGATGATCCTCTTACCTACAAGGAAGCAGTTGAAGGCACAGACGTTGCCAAGTGGCAAGAAGCCATGAATTCTGAAATGGATTCCATGTACCAAAACCAAGTCTGGATTTTGGTAGATCCTCCAGTTGATGTAAAGCCTATTGGTAATAAATGGGTATTCAAGAAGAAACTGGACATGGAGGGGCAAGTCAGCACCTACAAGGCACGACTGGTTGCAAAAGGTTTTAGACAGCGTCAAGGAATTGACTATGATGAAACCTTTTCACCGGTTGCAATGATGAAGTCTATCAGAATCCTATTGGCCATTGCTACTTACCATGACTATGAAATTTGGCAAATGGATGTCAAAACAGCTTTCCTTAACGGGAACCTCCAGGAAGATGTCTACATGACACAACCTGAAGGGTTTGTGACTTCAAAGGATGCCAACAAGGTATGCAAGTTGCAAAAATCCATTTATGGATTAAAGCAAGCATCAAGGTCATGGAACATTTGTTTTGATGAAGCTGTTACAGAATTTGGCTTTGTTAAGAACGAATGTGAGCCTTGTGTCTACAAAAGGTTTAGTGGAAGTGCAGTCGTTTTCCTAATAGTATATGTCGATGACATATTGCTAATTGGAAACGAAGTACCTGTCTTACAGTTAGTTAAGGCATGGTTGAATAAATGCTTCTCCATGAAAGACTTGGGCGAGGCGGCATATATTCTTGGGATCAAGATCCATTGTGATAGATCCAAGAAAATGTTGGGCCTAAGTCAAAGTACATACATTGACAAGATACTGAAGAGATTCAGTATGGAACAGTCCAAGAGGGGATTGTTGCCAGTGTCACATGGCATTCATCTTTCCAAGAAAATGTGTCCTCACACACATGAGGAAAGAAAAAGAATGGCAAGGATCCCTTACGCATCCACGATTGGGTCAGTCATGTATGTTATGCTATGTACGAGGCTAGATGTTGCTTATGCATTAAGTGCGGTAGGCAGATATCAAGCTGATCCAGGAGACCGCCATTGGATGGCAGTCAAGACTATCCTTAAGTATCTGAGGCGTACTAAGGATATGTTCTTGGTTTATGGAGGAGATGAGGAACTAGTCATCAGAGGACATGTAGATGCTAGTTTCCAGACTGATCAAGATGACATGAAGTCGCAGACTGGATACATATTCAGTTTGAATGGAGGTGCAGTGAGCTGGAAGAGCTCAAAACAAAGTGTGGTGGCAGATTCTACAGCGGAGTCCGAGTATATCGCAGCTTTTGAGGCAGCTAAAGAAGCAGTATGGATGCGAAGCTTCGTCCAAGAGCTGGATGTTGTACCGAGCAGTAAAGATCCTATCACACTCTATTGTGATAATACTGCAGCGGTGGCACTTGCAAAAGAGCCAAGGTCACATCAGCGGACAAAGCACATACTTCGGAAGTATCATCTCTTGAGGGATTTTTCTCAGAGAGGTGAAGTTGCAGTGAGCAGTATTTCCACAGAAGACAACGTGGAGGAGCCATTGACTAAAGCCTTGACTCAGCAGAAACATGATCATCATGTGAGGTCTAGCGGACTAAAAGTCGTAGGCAGTTGGCTCTAGTCCAAGTGAGAGTTTTTAAGGGTTGGTGTCCTCAGAACCAACTGTTTTGTACTTTGATTACATAAATGTTCACTTATTATATATTGTTCATTGTTCTGCATGACTATAATATAATAATGTCCTGAAATATTTTTTGCGTTAATAAGGTCATAGTAGATCCCCGCTATGATGAGAACCTTGAAATGCTATAACAATATTCTTAAATAAAGTTCTGTGGTTGGATGACATACTATGACAGGACACATATTATACAGACCGTCATGTGCGAGTACTCATAAGAAGACGAGACTCTCTCTCATGGAGTTCGCACTTGGTAATCTCCAAGATGGGAGATTATGAGAACAGACCCGCCAGTAGTAATTCTGCATGTCTTGGTGTCATCGGATATTGCTATCTACGAGCATGTGTAATGGTCCTTAGACTGGAAGATTATCATTAACTCATGTCATGACTCGCGCACTTAGATTTACTGACGAAAACCGTCACGCAGACAGTTGGCGGGAAGTAGGGTACGTTGGGTGCGTCACGAGTGACATGTTGTTAATGGATAAGTCAAGGAAGGATTTGTCTCTTTCATTTATGGAAGTTGATATCGCGGCCCTTTGATTGAAATAGAACTGTCGCATTAAATTCCATGGCCATGGTGTAAACGATGAGTTTATTTCAGGTAGTCAAAGAACGACATATCAAGCATATAGGTTTATGAAACTGCCATGAAACCTGCTTGATGAGATATTGAGACAAAGGGATTAAATTACATAGTAAGCGTTCGTATGAGGTGATACGTCAATGCAGCGTCAACTTCTTTCTCTTGGGTGCCTTGACCCGTTGCTAGACAGTAATCTTGGACTTTAGGCAAGCCCGCCTAATGCCAACGAGAAAGAGGCCTAGAGGGTCACACACTTAGTGTATCCAAGTATCTCAAGTTGAATAAAGATTATTCTCGTACGTGGTTTAATAATTATTCACGGAAGCCTAAGTTGTTTTAAATGATGGAGGAAAAAGAAAATAAAACAAGTACACGTCGTGTATTATTATTACATGCCGTGTAGTTTTATTTTGGAAAGGAAATGAATAAATGAAAACAAGATATACACCCCGTGTACATTTAATGTACACACCGTGTAGTTTTCAATGAAAAACAAGTACACGCCATGTATTTATTAATACACGCCGTGTAGTTTTGTTTTTAGTTGGGATTTTGAGGATATAATATTGTTTTAAATGATATTTATTATAATCAGCGTGGGCGCATGTCAAGGAATTATTTATTCGACATGGGGTTTTAAATAAAGAGTCAATGAAATAAATAAAACGTGTAATGCGTTTATTTATTGTCATAACTCTATAACCCCACACACCCGATTATAAATATCCTCACAACCCCAACTCTTTTCTGACAAGAGAATCGTTGTGCACAACATCTCTGGAGAATTCTTTCAAGGCCGAAAGAACCTCTTCCTCCAAGAACGCTCTCAAGACCGAGAGAGATCCTCTTCCATCGGATCAAGACAATCTAAGGCGGACAACGCAAGCAAAGGAATCTCCACGCTAGCACCCGGAGAATCTTTTGGCGACGTCCAGAGATACGAGGTACACGTGTGGATCACCGCTAGAGGGAGTCTACACTTGGCTTCTACGACGCAACGATGGATCACATCGACAACGTGATTGAGAACATCAACGAAGAAAGAACACCCAAAAGGTATTTCTTTATAATTAATTAAATTAATTATAATCAACCTGTAACGATCCTTGTTTGTGGTTCCGGGAAAAACCATCTTCTTTGTCTTTTTCTGTGATTCGATCCGTGGAGACTGGCGTTTATCGTCGTATTGATCCCGGATTGATCATTGCTAATGACAAAAGGCCAAGTGGGCACATCCACCCACGCGCTTCCGCTGCGCCCAGAACCTGCAGACTTTGCATTGATTATAGAGCTTTGAATAACATTATTATTAAGAATAAGTATATGTTACCTCACATCGATGACTTATTTGATCAGCTCCAGAAAGCTTAGTATTTTTCCAAGATTGACTTGAGATTCAGGTACCATCAACTGAATGTGAAAGAGGATAACATTCTAAAAACATCTTTTCATACTATATGGACATTATGAATTTTTTTTATGACATTTGGGTTAACTAATGCGCCTTTTGTATTCATGGATTCTATTAATAGAATATTTTGTGAGTTCTTAGATAAGTTTGTGGTTGTGTTTATTGATGACATTATGGTATATTCTAAAAGTAAAGAAGAGTATGAAAAACATTTAAGGGTTGTTTTGAAAACTTTAAAAGAAAAGAAACTGTATGGAAAATTCATAAAGTGTGAATTTTGGTTGCAACAAATTTCTTTCCTTGGTCACATTGTTTCTAAAGATGGCATAACTATTGATCCTGGTAAAACGAAAGTTGTTGAAGAATGGCCAAGACCCACAAATATTACCGAGATTCGTAATTTTCCTGGTTTGGCAGGCTATTATCAGAGGTTTGTTAAAAAATTTGCACGGTTATCTAGTCTACTAACTAAGTTAACTTAAAAGGGAGTTAAATTTATCTGGATAAAAGAATGTAATGATTATTTTCAAGAATTGAAAAGAATATTGGTGAATGCTCCAGTTCTAACCCTAACTTTTGGAAATTGTGATTTTTTTCATCTACAATGATGCTTCATTAAAGGGACTTGGTTGTGTTCTGATGTAGAATGATCAGGTAATTTCTTATGCTTAAAGAAAACTAAAATCTCATGGGTTAAATTATCCCACACATGATTTGGAATTAGTATTTGTGGTTTTCACTTTAAAATTTTGGAGGCATCATTTATACGGATCCAAATATGAAATATATACTACCCATAAAAGTCTAAAGTATATATTCACTCAAAAGGAATTAAACATGAGGCAGAGAAGATGAGTTGAATTGATAAAGGATTATGATTGCACGATCAATTACCATCCTGGAAAAGCAAACAAAGTGGTAGATTTCTTAAGTTGAAAACATCATGCATCATTAACTATGTTATGGATAGAACAAGACCCTTTGATTAATGATTTTGATGAATTTTGGCTTGGAAGTTGTTGGTGCAGGAAATTCCTCTATTTTTTTAGGTTTTAGTGCAGTCATCTTTTTCATACGGAATTAAGCAAGTGCGGAAGGAAGACAGAGAGCTATATAAAAAGGTAGAATTGGTTAAAATGGGTAAGTTTCCAGAATTTAAAATTCATAAATATTGTGTTTTGAGATTTTGAAAAGATTGTGTGTGCCTTGTGATTCTCAAATGAAGAAAGAGTTGTTGTACGAAGCTCATAGTTCTTCATTTTCAGTTCATCCTGGAAGTACTAAGATGTATAGAGACCTTCGAGAGTATTATTGGTGGGATAGAATGAAAAGAGATATTGCAGATTTTATCGTGAAATATTTTACATGTCAACAGGTTAAAGCAGAGCAGCAATTGCCAAAGGGTATGATTCAGCCTTTACCAGTGCCAGAGTGGAAATGGGAAAATATATCCATGGAATTCATTGTGGGACTACTAAATACTTCTCGAGGTAACAATGCAATCTGGGTTACCATTGACTAAATGACTAAATCTGCTCATTTCTTTCCTATTCAATATACTATGTCTTTGGATCAGCTTTCTCGACTATACCATGATGATATTGTTAGGTTACATGGAGTTTCTCTTTCTATTGTATCTAACCGTGATCCAAAGATCACTTCTAACTTTTGGAAAGGCCTTCAGAAGTCTTTGGGAACAGAATTAAATTTTAGTACATCTTTTCATCCTCAATCAAATGGGTAGTCATAACGGACGATTAAAAATTTGGAGGATATGCTTCGATATTGTTCAATGGATTATCAGGGAAGTTGGGATCAACATATTTCTTTAGTTGAATTTTCTTATAATGGTAGTTTTTATTCCATTATACAGATGGAACCTTTTACGGCATTATATGGAAAGTGGTGTTGAACTCCATCATTTTAGGATGAAGTCAGGGAAAGGAAGTTGATGGGACCAAAACAAGTAGAGGGATTGGCTAAGAAAATGAATATGATCTAACAACACATGAGGACAGCTCATAGCTAGTAGAAAATTTATGTAGATAACGGGAGGAAAGACTTTTCTTTCGAGATAGGTGATCATGTTTTTCTTAGAATCTCACTATGGAAAAGTGTTATTCGTTTTGGTAAGAAAGGAAATCTAAGTCCATGGTTTATTAGACCTTATGAAATCCTAGAGAGAATTGGACCAATCGCCTACCGAGTAGCTTTTCCTCTAATTTTATCTCAGGTACACAATGTTTTTTATGTTTCGATGTTGAGAAAGTATGCTCCAGATTCATATCATGTTTTGAACCTAGAAGCAGTTCAGCTAGAAGAGAACCATTCTTATGAAGAGAAACCTATTCAGATTCTTGATCAAAAAGAACAAGTATTGCGGAATAAGATAATCCATCAGGTTAAGGTTTTGTGGTGAAACCACATGGTTGAAGAAACAACATGGGAATTTGAAAATGCTATGAGGGAAAGGTACCCTCACTTGTTTAATAAGTAAATAAAATTGTGACAACGCAATTTCCAGAAGGTGGGGAGAATGGAATGTAACACCCTAAGGTTTTAAAAAAATAAATTGAAATGCATGAATCCCTAAGTCTCTACATAATGAAACTTTGTTTAAATATAATTTTTCCGCTTCTATGATTTGAATTTCAAAAAACGGACTTCTACGGTTGTGATCAGTGAGTTATTTGGAGTCTGATAGAACCAACTTGTTTTTTTTGGTGAATAGTAACATACCCTTATGAATAGTAATATGGCCCTTATGAATACTAAATTGTATTATTATTTTATTTTCTTAAGTTTATACGGTAATGAGATCTTGATTAATTTTTCAAGGTGATATAAAATGAGTTATAGTTTTAAAATTGTTATTTTTTGAATAAATTATTATTTTATTTAAAAATTAAATTAATCATATTTAGAAAATTATTTTCTAAAAATGGATTTCATTTTTGAATTCTACACATCAAAAAATGGTTAGGGTGAATTTTTGGGATTTTTCTGAGATAGTTGAACTTTTGGTGAATAGTAAACATATAGTTTTAAGTTTTCGGTGTGTTTGATGACATCATAATGATGTAATAATGATGCAATAATTCTGGTCGACTCTTGAGGATTAAAATATGATATTATGTGTCCCAAATGTCCAATACCATGGGAAAAAACCATGGTCAAGCCCATGGTTTTTCAAATACCACTAATGAGGTGTCCTTTGAAATTAATTAAAAACTCTCTCACTTTCACTATAAATACCACCCTCACCCCCCCTCTTCCTCTCACACCTCTCAAGTTTTGAGTGTTTTCTAAATTCTTCTGAATCCCCTTCCCAAGGCTCTTCCCCACATCCAAGATGTTTTGGTCTGACCAAAAATCCAAAACCAAAGGCCTTGAGGATCTCAAGGAGAAGAGATCAAGAGGTAAAGATCCTCTTTCATTTTTTTGTGTTTTATTTTCAATTCTTTTCTTTTTCTTATAATTATTATCCTACCATTATCCAAGAGACATTAAATCTCAAGTATTATATATATTCAGGATTTTTATCATGTTTATGGAAAAAATCATCATCATTCTTCACCTCATCTTCCTCTTATTATAAAAATAAAAACATCGTCAGTGATGTGTCGATTTACCGACATCTTAGACGATGTGTCTTCAATTTCCTTTACTTCCTTCAAATCTGGTTGTAAAACCATTTTATGGTTAAAAAATTTAAATTGTATGATATTACCTTTATTATGTTTTATAATTAAATTATATGCATAATATTAAAGGTATAGGATGAAACAAGTTCGTGATTATTGAAGAACCGCCAAAATAATCTAAACAAATATCACTAATGATTCATCCTCATACCATATAACCAAAATTATTTATGGAATCATTTAATATTATGGAAACATATTAACACCACTTCATTCCACTTTTGGATTTTTTCTTCCATTCTACAAGAAAATCCTTTACGAACCAACCAAGGAAATCATGTAAAGCATGCTCCTGAAACAATGGAAATAACAAAATATTATTAATAAAAGGGTTAAATGATGTTATAAAATGATCATATAAGGTGTTATAAACATGAATATATTTCTGTAAAATATTGATAACACTCTTTTAACCAATATATATAAGTTTTAAACAAGTTTTAAGTAAGAAGAACCCAAGGTAAGATAATTCTTAACCTAGTTTCCATTCTTTGAATTAACCTTCTATTTCATTAATTACATGGTAATATGATCATTTGGGTAATGAATTTAATTGATATTATGTTGTATTATGTGTATTTAAAGTGTATACACATATTCCTTTCATTCTATAAATTCTCACTTCAATTATATGATATTTGTAAGGGACATTTCTTTAAAAAATCTCTTTTAAAATTATATTCTACAAAATTCAAAAGCAATGTTTTGATGCAATTATTCATGTTTTATGATTATGTTCTGGTTCTTGAGAATTATTTATGATGAAGGGTGGGACCTATATATCCCTCAAATTTATTGGGTATGTGTAAGTTGGAGGTCATCCTTATGGTTATTCAAAGTGTAACTGTGATGGTTACACCATAAGGTAGCCGTGAGGGTTACATTGTAAGGTATCCGTGAGGGTTACAAATCATAAGATAGACGTAAGGGTTACAATATAAGTAATTAATTCCCAAATATATCTTTATGGTTTTATATATGTTCTCTAATGTTTTATGGAAATCTCATGTTTCACAAAGTAAGTATATAAGGGTGAGAAATATGTATTTGTGAAAATGATTTCATGTGCTTATAAGTTTTCATGGACTAATGGTTTCTTTACTTATTTTTATATCCCTTACTAATCTTTTTATGTTCATCCCCTGTTTTTAAATATTTTTCACAGGTTATAAGGATGTGTAAGAGAAAGAATAAATTCAAGTTAAATGTTATGAAGATTTTTCAAAGAAATCATGTTGTTGTTTTGTGTTAAAAATATTATGTTTTGGAAGAAATTGATATATTTTAATGGTACCCACTTTGTATGATTGTGAGTTGATATGTATGAGTTATGTCCTAACTTTCTAAAACTCTAAACTGAAAAGAACTTTGGGAATGTAAAGAAGTGAAATCTAGTTTAAATAGCTAGATTGTGTAATATTTAATGCTGGGTCCTTATATAATCGATGAAGACTCAAAGAATATGATAGTTTTCCATTGATATATATAAATGATGAAGAAGAAAAAGACAAATCCCAAAAAAATATTCTTCTCCAGGAAAATAATCATCTAAAATATTTAGTCGCTATAGTGGTTATTCAAAATAAATATCTTACATTCTCATTAAAAGAGGAAATTTTCATTTTAAAATTTAAGTGAATAATATAGATACAACTCTTTACAATTACTGGATCTAATTATGACATTTTGGATTAAAAGTGATGCGATGTGGATATTGATGTCATATATATTATAGACATGAAGATGTAAGTTTTTTCATCAACATGTTCTTATCTATAGTAGTCCCACATGATAATAAATTATAGATGAAACCCTCAAAACTAAAAACAAAAATAGCCTTCCATGAATTTTTGTACATTAGGGAAAAAGAGGGAGTGCCCCTTGGGTGATCTGTGAAAGATCCCTAAATAATGAAATGGAAATCATCCTTGGAAAATAATGACTGTGATAGAATTTGTATCAATATAATTTTAGTATAAACAATATTTAAATATTGACACATTGCTAGTGTGTTTTGGTTAAACATTTCCCATTGTTTTGAACCATGTAAAATCATTTTGTACTTGTGTGCAAGATATTTCTACATCTATGTATGGCTTAATAAGAGAACCATGAAGTGTCAATGATTTTATAAGTTACATCAAACTGGGGAAAAATGTATAATAAAGGGGTGAATGTGATTAAATTAATTTTATAATCAGGGGAAACATTGATTCATATCCCATCTTAGGGTTTACATGTATATCTTGGTCCCAAAAAAATACTATATAATATGAAAGTAATAGTCTACATATTTCATTAAAAAAATAAAGCACCAACATAAATATCTCGATCATAAAAAAATAATTAAAATAGATATCACATAACATGATACATATATGATACAACTGATGTAAATATTTGAAAAATCATTGAATCATATCCAAATCATAAAAATCACATAAAAATCACCTTATTTCGATACACCATATATCCTATGAAATAATTCTATATTGGATATGGAATTATTCATGAAATTAAATGGATTTTATATAAATATATAGTGAAACCATGTCATCTACACACGTAAGAGATGAGTTTAATAACCTAGTGGGACTCCCAACCCACCACAACACAATGAGAGATTGTTATTTTGTGGATTCATGTGAATGTATGTGGTCAAAAAAGCTATGGAAACCTAAAAAATAACTCATGAATGCACATGTAATGTTGTACCACTTTTCCACTATGACCATAAGACACACACACTCCCTTTTGAATTAAAAAAGAACACCACATCTCAGGAAATGCCCCACCTTCCATTAATTAATGACTAATAAACATTCATATACGAATGTAGTATACCAATCTATCTCTCTTATCTAAAGTGATAATATCACAATGGTGTATGACTAATATCCATAGATACTCACTCAATAGAGTCCCAAATTACCCATAAGCTCTCTCGTAACTCAACATTAACTAAAACCCAAAATATCAAGGAAAACAATTATTCATATTTGAATTACTACAAAGGGATATCATGTAGGTCCAACGATTAATTTATAATGTTAAATGAAAATTCATAACATATGTGACATCAAAGAGGGCCCATTTATTGAATAAAAATATTAATAAATTTGATGATTAAATTAATGGTTTTTGGCCCCAATCATGGTGAATACCAATAGATTAGGATGAATAATGATATGTTTATTTCCTTAAATAACACCCAATATATAAAAATTCCCTCAAAACTAGTATGAATTGATAAAACATGAAAAATAGATACATTGTTTTTTATTGGTTCTCTCAATCCAGGATAATACAAGGAGTATACATTGACTATGTACCAATACACAAAAAGACTAAGAGTGTTTCTACGAAGCATTATAGCATCCTCACTGACCATTTAGATTTACATCATTCATAATATAGAGAGTTTATTCTCTAAAAAACTCATGGAACACTCTACTACTCAATGTTCTAATTTCATTAGTCAACACAAACAACAAACAAGAATAAAAATGCAATGGTATATTTCTCTACATCACCTTAATAAGAACTATACAACCTTTTAGTGAGAAATCCTAATAGAACTCCCCTCTGATATTATTCTACATTCCATTATAGGTTTAGAACATTATCTATCTTCTTCTGATTTATATTATTATTTCACATGTCTAGAAATCCCTCTTAAACTATTTTTACTTCACTGGTCTATAATGCCTTCTCCTTGTTTTCACTATTTTCAGGATCCTGTAATTTTTATTTTGAAAATTGTATCTCCCAGGGGATTTTTTCCAGATGAACCATAATAAGTAAATGAGAAGTCTTTTATTATTTAGGGAAATTGAAATCTATGTTTTTATATTTTAACTATCGACTCATAAAATTTGGAAATAATAGTTCGAAGTGTGACTCCCTCCATCATGGCGAAAACCAGTTCAATTTATTTTCACCCCGAATGTATCATGGTGTGACCTTCTTCACAGCACGAATATCCCAAAATATATCAGAATATGTGATTCATGTAGTCCCATTTTATAGATTTTATCCTCTACTTCATTGTGTGATGTGGCATTATTGTATGCTCTTCGTATACTCAGAATGAGAACCACCATGTGGATAGTAAAATTGACATCTTTTCATGCCCATTTGTGGAATGAACTCCCTTATCATTTAATGATAGTATATTTTTCATGTAATGAAGTCACATAAATGAATATTAATAACAATAGGGATGACCCTTAAGTTTCACCCTTTGTCAAAAAAGTGTATCTACACATTTTCACTATATAGCGCTTCATAAACCATTATGAAACAAACTATATAACTTACTGGAAAGTACTAAATGTGTAATACTCATGAGATCTAATTATGTTGTGAATCTATCTCATGATTCCAACCATAATAAATGACTTCTTTTATTTATGTAATCACAACATGTAACGACCCGGACCCAGCCAGCCACCTGAACAGTGCCAAACGGGTCGAGTGTCACTACCTTAGGCGCACCTCCCCAAACGCCAAAGGCTGCCGACTAGCAGCGAGGGTCTGTTAGGTATAGTGGGGAGGCTATACCCTCTCGGAGGATCATAATATGGGTACTGGTCTGAGTATAATACTAAAATATGCAGCGGAACTAAATAACTCAACAGACTCGAACCAGACCCGCAGAGTGGAAGCATATTCAATATCAATAAACAGCGGAAGCAATATAGAAAACAACTGCAGCGGAAAGTAAACAGAACAACATGCCAGCAATCAACTGTAACAACTACTGTAAACAACCAAGCATGCATTCAAAGCAGGTCATACATAACTGAGTATAAAAAGGGCGCCAATGGCTAACCAACAGTAACGACAACAAGTAAGCATGCTAATGCGGAAAAGGAAACGAAACAAAGTAAACCCGGCTAGGCATGACCTCAAGGTCCATATCATCTCCAAGCAACAAATAATGTAACCCAGCTCCTGAAGCTGGCCTCTTTCCTGCGCGTAAATCCATAAAGTATGCACGCGTCCCGAAGGGCCCGTGCAGGGTGTGAGACAAATCTCAGTAGGATACCACCCAACGGTGCGTACCAAATATATGTGGTTAAGAAGTCATGCATTTACAAGGAAAGCAGTAATCAGTACAATGCACAAATAAACACAAACTCCACTGGTGCACAACAGCCACCATGGAGTGTCACCTGCTTCGGCCAACGCCGGAATCTCTGTCATGTAACCTGGCACCATGTGTCATCTGACACCTCATGTCTCAAGTCCCGATGTCCCGAAGGCGTGCCCAAAATAGTAACCCGGCACCATGTGCCTCCTGATACCTCATGCCTCAAGTACTGACGTCCCGAATGCACACCCAAGAATAGTAACCCGGCACTATGTGCCTCCTGACACCTCGTGTCTCAAGTACCGACGTCCCGAAGGCACGTCCATCCCCTGAAGGCTCCTCACCTCCCACGTGGCTTTCTATGGCAATCACCCCCAACCAAAATACCTAACCGCAACTACGGGGGCCTCTACCCACATGAGTGGTCAAAACCATCTCATCACGGAGTATCTCTGTGTGCACGCTACTCAAAGTCCCAAGTGAGCGGTAATCACCAAAATAGTACCTAGGCCACCAACACGTCTGACACCTCGTGTCCTTGCGACCATGTCGCTCAAGTCCGATGGCATCGTCATCCTAGTAACCCGGCCATGCCCAACCTGACAGTCATACTGCCTCAAGCTGACGTCCATGACGCTCAATCCCATGGTCAAAACCACCCAAAGTAACCCGGGAAAAGCCCCAACCTGTGATCAGCATCACTCAAGCATAACCGGGCCAAGCCCAACACAACCCAAAAGGGTCCAGCAAATGCAATTCAGCAATTGTATATATAACATATTCAACCAGAAAACATAACCAGGCAAAACAACTAAACAGTTGAATTGCACTATGCAGGGTGTTGTCCCATACCAGCACTGAGGTCTTAAATGCCTCTAGCAATTTATATTAAACATCAATAAATTAAACTAATAGTTTATAACAATAACATTTCAATTAAAACCATCTTGGTGTTCCTCAGCCAAAATGCCCCGATGAGCAACGGCCCCTCACCCGGCCCTGCTCACGCAAACTGGTAACCGGGCATACCCAAAAGCATCCTAGAGGTCCCATAAGCAATACAGTATAAAAAAGTAGATAAAACGGGTCCTGCTCAAAATACCCAAAAACGCACCAAAGGCTGTGTCACCCAAACAACCACGAAAACACAAAATGAGGTATGCACCACCTACCTGAGACTCGTACGACTCTACTCCTCCGGTAACAGCCGCCAATTTGGTCTAAAACGCGGTAAATCTATAAAAGATTCAATATCGTTCAAACGCCTATAACTTATTCTAGAATGAAAATCAGACAAAACGGACAAAGAGGAATCGAGACCTTACTGAGGGGGTTCCAACGCACTAATCAGAGCTCGAATCGGGTCTCAGACAGACGATCGGGAGGAGAAAAGGGGTTTGGCCGGCCTGGTTCACGTATCCGGGCAGAGGGTATGAGGTTCTGCCTCAATACGAGGCTCCTGTCCGTTTTAAGCGAAAAAAAGAAAGTACACGGCGTGTACTTTTGGACTACACGCCATGTATAATTTATTTAACTGTTCATAAGACGGCAGGATTCTGCCGACTTACTTTCCGAACCTGCCGACATGAGTACACGGCGTGTACTTGGTTCCTCTTCCTTTCCTCGCCGACTTACCCACATGTCATGTGTTTCCCTTATACACGGCTCGACTACACGGCGTGTCAAAAGGGAACATGGCGTGTCCCTGGTTCTACCCGGCCAACAGGCCTACACGCCATGTATGGCCTCACACGGTCGGGGTATACATGGCGTGTTCAAAACTACACGCTGTGTAGTAAGAAACTATTATACGGTCATCACACGGCATGTACTCGGCGAGCACACGGCTGGTCACTTTCCTACACATACACGGCGTGTACTTAAAGTACACGGCGTGTAGTCTGGAAATTTCCAAAAACTTCGCATTTTCTCCAGCTTCCTCAGAAACCAATCAAAAATTCAAACAGGGTCAGGATTTTGACCCGTTCCAAAAACCCAGGTTCTTACACAACATGCCTAGAGGTTCCATGACATTACCAACACACTACTTCTAGCAATAAAATAAACAATATCATGTGTGACTTCAGTGTGTCCAAAGAATGAAATGAATTATTTTTAGGTATATAGGGTTGTTGATTAAATTTTCAGATTCCCAAAATCATAAATCATAGTGAGTCCTAATGTGTCATGGTATGATGTCTAACTTATATATAGTTCTATTTTAGTTCATCGATGCTTCCTCCATAAATCAATTTATCTTATTTCATCCCCTTGTATAATCAATCAGTAGACTTCAGTCACATTGTAATCAATCACATGCCAAAAAATAGACCAAGTGTATTTTTTCTAACAATATCACCCTTTGGGTCCGTTACCAAAAATTTCATACCATATTGAAAACCTTGAAACCTAATAAATTTTTATATAACATATTCTATAGTTTGAACCTTCCCACCTATAGATAGTACATCACTAAATTAGTTATCATAAAATCTAATCCAATATGATTCAATAAAATCAAGAGAAAAAAGAGTTAAGTTAGAATTTCATTAAGAAACAATTGCATAATCCATATTCTCTTCAATATCTTTGAGTGAAATTGATTCACATGAATATTCATATGTGCACTCTCCCCCATTCCCAAGCACCAAAAAATTTAGATCCACATTTATTTTATGGGAAAAAACACTCCATTTTCATCATTTGATAATATAAAACTTCCACCATGTATATTATTGATAGCTTCTACCCCTTTTTCATACAACCCAAAAAGAATCTAAATATGTTCATAAATGAGGGTTAAAAATATGAATTTTTAATTCATGAGAGACATTGTACCATGATACACATAGAAAATCACATGGGATTGTGGGAATTCTACCTCCTAAATATCTAATTGCAGGGAAATGGTTAGACACTATGAGCCAAAAGATGTTTCTTAAAATTAGATTTTGTTTGGACCTTTCTCATGATACTTTCCTTCATATATCTTATGTTGACACATTCTATAACATAAAAATCCCTTCCCCAACCATCTCTTTGATTAAATAGTACTTTATATAGATTTGATTTGTATTTTAATGGTGGTTATGATTATTGATAATGATGACGGAACTCAAATTTTCATATATGATTGTAATAGGACATTTCAAATCCAATTAATTATCCCCAAGTTATTTCTCCATCTAATTCCCGAGTAGCTTTTAGTATATTAATCTTCTGCACTGCTTAGTTAAATAAATACGTTCTTGTTCCTAAACATATAAATACACAAATCTATAACATGAAAAAGCATTCGATGACATCTTGAGATCTTCCAATGAACTAACATTATCCACATTTGTGTACTCCCACAACTCCCATTATGAAGTTTCATTACATAAAAGAACAAAATATAAATCACTATTAAGGTAACAATGAGTTTCTTCACTAATATCTGGTGGATTTCCTTTAGAAAACATTGGTACTATACATAATGACTTGTGGAAACATAATATTGATTCATATCGCTCTTTAGTACAATAGGATCCAAATTCTTTTCCATTTTTCCATTACATCAACCACCATACCAAGATCATTTTTCCAAAACATCAACTGCATAGTAAATAGTGTATTCATTGCCCGAATGGCCCGAAGGACTTCATTTTTATTGATTTTTGATAACCCCCCTTTCAAGGGATGAGGGGGAACCCTTACAAGACTCGTAGGCTCAGAGATTACATGGCTCGTAGGATTAGGAGATTACATGACCCGAAGGTCTTAAGGAATTCAACCAGACTATCTACAAGGAACTGCCCCTCCCCAGCATCTGCATCATGATAGTATCTCTCCACCTTCGCATGGTCATCTGGCTAGGCTTCCTGTGCAAGCACAGGCTGGTCCCGATGGCATAGTCATACCCTCTCATTCTGACAAATCCATTTGGTTCTGCTCTGGTGAGTGCATCTTTCTCTGAATCATCTTCTGGGGCTGCTCCTTTTTTGTAGTGTGTCTAGGGAAACTGCATGTGGCCCAAAGGCCTTGAGGTAGCCCGAATGCCTTAAAGGTGGCATGAAAGCCCTACTGACCCGAATGTACTATGGTTTCCATGAGTTAGATATAAACAATATAAATTCATTATCTCACCAATCATGGACTTTTCGAACCCTAAAATCTTATGTTCCACAAATGACATCATTTTTCTTCTTCAAATCATCTAAAAATTATTTCATATATATATATATATATGATCACTAATATACATTTATCACTCTCTTTATGGATTTAGAGATTTTGATCAACTCCAACATGCTGGAAAACAATATTTCTCAAGTATCTGTCAAGCCTAGAATAGTCGGCCCTTGATGCATGCTTTAGCATGTATGACGACTTCTTTAACTAGAAAACTATTCTCCCATATTCATCTGCATGAAATGAATCCAATTTCATGAAATACACTTCCTAATAAAGACATTTTTATGTAGTAATGATTTTATATCCATCAAGAAGTCCATGAACATTATTTTCATTAACATTACTAGATAATATTCAATAGATTCCACTCTGGATATGGGGGGAAATTCTCATCAACATTAATCCATCAATTTTAAGAATAAGCCATAAAAACCAACAATTCCTAGTTCAGATTCACCGTTCATTCATCATATTTTTTTTCAGAAACTCCCACTTTTATCCAATGAAATTGTTATCGTCTTTACACGGGAAAATTCCCAATGATGGATTATTTTAAATTTCGATGACATCTTGATTTATCACTTTTATCTAGTTATCATCTATGAAAGCCTCTTTAAAAATCATAGAATCTACATGAGATAAAAGAGTGGAATTTTATAGAGCATTCTTAATGATTTTACCAAATCTATCTAATCACAAAAATTATTTTATCTATTAATTTGACCACATCTCTTATGGTTTCTTCAAATGACATGGAAATAAAAATGAGCATTTAGAGATTTATGTTGTCATAAGAACTACATTAGTCCAATATTTCTCTTATACATTTCTATCAAATAGTATTTCTTAGGGCATGCTATTTATAATTCGGGTTTTCCTCTAAACAACACCATTTTAAGAGTCGTCACTATAGAAAAATATGGCCTTATCGCATGCTTCTTGAGATATTCTTCATCTTGGTTAGTGGTGATTTATATGCCTTTTATCAATCATGTACTAATAAATTTTCTTCCAAGGCATCTTCTCCACCAATCATCGGAACCACATATTTGAAGTGGACACTTAGGATTTGTGGGAGATTACCATCAACTCTACAATCTATATTTATTCATCGATGAGTAGAATAAAATACTGTTTTATCCCGAGATTTGGGTGATAATGGCCCATTGACAACATTATACCCTAACTCAAGAAATCACCCTAATTTCATATCTTTTAGATTTAGTGTAAGTCAAATGATTAACACATTTTGACAAGTATCACATGATTGAATGTGATGATGTGTGAGTTTGGGGAATCAATGAGCTCCATCATTCTAAACCAAGTCATCCAACAAATTTTTTATCGTGTATATAAGGCTCTTGTGGAAAAATATTTTCTCTTTATTCTAGGTTCTGAAATGCATTTAATCTTATTCACTAAATAAGGTGAGATTCCCCTTTATGCGTGTTTCTTGCATAAATAATCTACATCTATTCAATGTAATACACAAGTGTTCATGTTGAAATTCATCTCTTTCCTGAGTTACATAGTTTATTTACAGTAAGATAATTATGACAAAAAACTTCAACCAGTATGAAATTTTAGGTCCTTATGGATCTACCTTCTATTTTACCTTTCCAAAAGCTAATGATCTTTTTCCCTTTATAATTTCCAAAGATAATGACATCTCGATTGTAATATTTGATTCATGTGAAAAGATATTTGTATCCTGAAATTTGTAATGTACAATTGCTTTCCAAAATTCAACCCCAAACTTGGTTAATTTATCTTAATTAAATTAATGTGATATCCACCTTATCTACGTTTTAATTTTTTCAATGACTACTTATTCAATTCCTTTAATGGTGAATGTAATTGTTCCACCTCCAATTCCAGTGATCAATATCTTACATGGGTAGAAATTTAATTTGAGTTTTTAAACTACATGATGAGGCTTCCAATTATTGATAACTGTATTTTATTATCAAATTGGGAACACTAATTTGTGTAATTAATAAGGAGTTCGCATCTTTGCCTCCATAACCTTACACCCAAAAGAGTAGTTGTTAAAGTCATACATAGTGATAAAAAAAATCATGTTTGTGTATGTTTCTCTTAATATCTAAAATACCTTTTTTAATCCAAACAATCAGTATCATGTATTTTTAATACACTATGACTTTAGCAAATCATTACTATTAAATAATTCAATGCATTCAATATCATTATCCTCATGAAACACATATCCTAAAAACAACTGCTATATATCTGGTTGAAATATAAATATTCATGTATCACTGTTAAAATATTGACATTGAACTGGTTGCAATAAATAGGAGTAACCACTTTATGAAATATATGTGTAATGAAAATAAAGTCCACTTTTAATATGAACGAAATTCAATTAGTTTACCCAAAATTACTAATAAGATAACTTATTGTTTTAAAAAATATTTCTCTAAAAATATTTCATTTTATTTGATATGAATTTCTATTTGAAGAAATGCATTATTAATTATGATAAAATATGTTTGGTAATAGTAATTAGTTAACCCAAATTATGTTGGTAGATTATATGAAATAAGAATAATAATAGTTAAATTTTCAAATTTTCATTTTCCAATAAAGATATTTATTCAATATATTTTATTATTTTATCCACAGATATAATTTATAAAATAGAGATTCAAAATTTTAAAAAATGAACATTTTTCGATTTATAATGTCAAAATTAGAACATGGTTAATTTTTCTGTCTTTTTTGAAATAATAATGTTTTAGGTGAATAGTGAAACATACTGATTTTTCTAAAACAACCACTTATATACAACATATATGTTTTTTAGGCCATTCAAATATATTAAATACATTTTTATATAATTAAATAATTCAATTAAAATTAATATATTCAATTCATATAACCCATGAATATCATTTTAGAAACCCATGTAATAATTTTTAAAAAGTAATTTTCATCTTTTTATTTAATTAAATTTATGCTTCGAGAAATTAGATTTTTAATATATTTTAATATCAAATAACACTAATTTGAGCAATAAATAAGTTATTAATAATCATGGTATCAATAAAGAAGATATTTTTCCCTATACATATACATCATGCTTAAAAATGCGGCTATTCTAAAAAAGATTTTTCACACATCACACGCTAACATTAAAATTATTTTTCCTAAATATAGAAATTTAATATGATAATATGGATTTATCACATGGGATCATCATATTAATATTATTTAATAAGTAAAATTTTATTTTTAGTCATGAAAATTAGATTAGTAAGGTTAATGTTAATTACAACGTTAATGAGGAAAATGATACATTTGAATTGTTTTAGTAATGATGAAAAATATTTCTCTAATAAATTATATTATTCTATTATAAATAATTACACTATTATAATGACTAAACATATATATAAACATATTAACAATATTTTATTCATTAATAAATTCCAAATAAGATTAATAACATGTAATGGTGAAAATAACATTTTCCTACGTAACATTTTTTCTATATATAATACATTTCAATTTAAAAGTTAATTTTCTCTCATTAACAATTTTAATTCGACTAAATTGAGATTATATTTATTTTCATTATAGGGAAAATATTTAAGAGTTCTTACTTTTTATATTTAATAATATTTAAAATTAATTAGTCAATATATAGGTACCATAGTAACCGTTAATTTGGTTAAATTGTTAAAGGTAAAAATAAAATCCTTAAACCACATATACATTTTCTCAAGATTAATGGATGAGAGAATTTTATACAACTGAGTATTAAAAACACCCTATATTTCCATTATTTATCAGATTGCACTTTAATAGAGTCATGTAATTACTGAGAAAAATATGAGTGTTTGCAAAAGTACATTTTCTTCACATATAAAATGATAACCTATCCACCCTTTCAAAGTTACACTTCACCTTTGAATTATTTCATCAAAAACTGAAATATCTCTTCCAATATAACTCACTCCCACTTTCTAATTCACATATTAACATTATATTATCTTAATCCATTCATTTTCAATGAGTATTTCGAGGATAGATCAGGTCTCCAACGTAAGTTATAAATGCTTATTTACTTTTTCTTCCTAATAAAACTCTTCCAAATATCATGTAAACATTATATAATGATGACATCAGAATCATAAGTATATCGAATTGTTTTTATAATAATTTTATGACTTATTTATTCTTTTCGATCCACAAAGAAAAACAATTGAATGTTAATTTTCAATTATAAAGACCTGCCTCCATGAAGTAATGTTTCTTTCATCTTGTTTTTATTTCCATATATAAACCACTCAAATTATGTTTCAGAAACATAAAAAAATCATTTAATGTTAGTAATCTTTTTTTATGATGATATTATAGAATTCTTTAACCATAATTATCCATCAAGTTATAGTTTTTTCATGTTTTTGTCGGTTTAATCACCTTCTTGAATAATTCTATAAAACTCTATAATAGATTATTATAGGAAATTAAATTCAAATATTATTATATGTTAATAAAAAATAATTATTGGATTTTCTTCATGTAATGGATATATTAAGTATTTAACATATTATTAAAATATCATATTTGATTGTTAAATTCACTAAAATAAGGTGACACCAATTAAAATTTCAGGCAAATATATGAAAAATTGTATAATAAAGAAATAGTGTTTGATAATAAATAGTGTTTATTAAATGATATATTAATCAAAATAAGGTAAGAGTTTCATGAATTTAAGTACATATGCAGAACAAATCTATAATAAGGTAAGAGTTTCATCTCAAAATTTACTTTTTGAGAGAAATTTTCTTTTATGTAGCAATTTTTTTTTTTTTGATTGTGTATAATGAATATTGGATATATAATATCATGAATTATCTTTATTCATGGTTTTTGAACTTCAACGTTAATTCATAACCCTTTCAATGGATTTTTATTAGAATATTTCTTATGATACAAGGGTTTGTGCTAAGTTAATTTTCTTCCATTGAGTTACAAAAATTCTTATTGAATTCTATTGTTGGATTTTTGATTTATTCTACCTAGTGAATAATTGTTTTTCTGTATTTCTACCTAATTTTCAATGGATCTATAATTTTTCTTTATGAAAACAATATAAGATGACTCTCCACAATGATTATGATTCTTGTAATGGCTCCATGGTCTAAATTCTTATTTCTTGCGAGAAACCTCTAGTTATGAAAAAAATATATTTTATATGGTATATAAACAATCAATTTAATTACAACATCAATAATATTTTATTCATGATACTTGAATTCCAATTTTATGATATCTCTTCTTCAAGGGTTTAGATTTGAATATCGCTAATTATTTAAGGTTTCTATTTCCAACCTGAGTTAAAAATAGAGACCTCCCAAATATGATAACTCATCTAGGGAATTTTTAGTGTTACATTATAAGATCAAAATGATCATCAACATCAATGAGTTATTTTATTTAAAACTAAAAATACAAGGGAGAAGACAAGATCAGGGGTCCTAAAATGGTGGAGCCCTAGAATAATAGGTACATGAGTTATCATGGTGAACTCTTGAAGCCAAAAATCAATTTCCTGGTTCCCTTCAAATTTTGTGAAGTAAGGTAGTACTATCGCTGATCAAATATTTGAAACAAAGAATATGGTATGTAATAGATCAAGGCACACTGGTCTGACCTTGCAGGGAGTTCAGAATGATCTCAGAGTATCCACGGAAGACAGATCAATGTTTTCCCTTCTGCACATTTCCAGCCCATCATGCATGGATGATGATTCCTCTATGAGAGTCCCCAGGTCCGTAGGATTCACTGAAGGCAATAATCACTGAGCTACTATGATCACGGACAATACTGCCTCCACACATGAACCCCGAGAAGCAAGACCCATCAAAATTTAGTTTGAAGCCGCTAGCAGGGGGGATCCAGCAGATCTAGTGTCCCTGAGTAGACGCATGCTACCTGGAGGGAGGGGGTTGTAGACATGCATGATATCCCTAAAAGATTGAGAATTCTCCCACTGATTAAAAAGAGGTGCCTTATCGATCACCAGAAATATAGTTCGGGCCGCCTAGGACTGACATGAGCCAACAATACCAGCACGGGCTTTGTTCCTTGATTCTCATAAACACCAGTAACCTGCTGACATGATAATCACCCGAGACTTCTTCTCGGGGCTATTTCCTATAGCACCCTTGAAACAAGGATTGAGAAACACATCACTTCTAAGATCATGAGTCTTGATACCAATAAAATCACAAAACGCCTGCAAAATAGTTGTAGCCCAGTCTCCTTCAATGAAGAGGTGAGTGGTTGTCTCCTTGTGGGTATTCCTGCAGCATGTTCACTTTGAAGATAACCTCATAACATTGTATTTAACTCCTCGTCCATGGGGAGTTCATGGATCCATATCCTACGAATCATAAAGTTAGAATTTTGAGGGATATATTTGAACAAAAGAATACCTCCCCTTGCATCATTTACAACGTTTGCATGTAGGAGCAGACGATATACCTTCGCAGAGAAGGTGCCTAACGAAGAGCCCGTAAACATGCAGAAGTCACGATCCTCATTCAACTGGATGCTATGAAAAAATCACAAAACTAATAATTCAGAATAGTATTTATAAATTTAGGGTGGTCACTAGATTCCCTAAATGAGACGTCTGGGATCAGATACCCCGGGAAACCAGCTAAATCACCAGCCCAGTTGTGGCTCCAAAATCCAATCTCCCCTCATCTGAGGATCCAATGGGAATTTTTCAAGATAACCGAGATGTGTCCCTGAATTGAGTCCCAAAAACCAGATACCCTCCCCCTTGGATGACTTAAATCCTTCTCGTATATGTTCCTGATAAGTGCGTCTTCACGGATTCATCGACGGGTTCCTTTTCAGTGAGGGATTATCGCATGATGGCACAGGAGGCGACCCATCATGACAAATGGGGTGAGATTTTGTAGTGTAATGAAATTCCGACCAAGCTCAACTTTCTGGTGTGGCGAGTTCGAAAAAATGTGCTTCCCACTGACATGAATATCAAACGTTTCGGTATACATGCGGCTTCCCAGTGCATCTGTTGTGATGATATCACAGAGAAGAATCCTATCTTCATATTTTCTTCGAGGGACAATGGGCCAGGCATGTGTGGCTCTCTTTTAGCAGTTTCCCAGGGATTCCCATCCATTATGTCTCCGTGGTAAACTTCATCAATCAATGGTTTCGAGGAGCAGGGAGTAACTCAGCGGAAGTAAAGGCTAGCAGGGAGCTGGTGCATATGGCAAGCCAGAAATAAAGCTCGTTATGAGGGGCTTACCAGCTCCAAGGCGGCCGTTGGTATCCGAACTAGAAACTTGATGATCGATCTAGCTCGGCTCATTAAAAATTGGGAGACTGCTCCCTCTCTGAGTGATAATGGGAACCAGACAAGCCTTACCTCCTCTTCCCAGTCCCACTCCCAATTGTTGGGCCAGATGGCATCCTCACAGCAACAGGTTAAAACTTATTATCAATGGTTCGTGCAACTCGGGTATCATGCGGGGTGGCGGTTTAGTTCGTGATACCAGAGGTTCGGTTATTATTGCTTTTCCGGCCTCTTTTGGGTATGGTAGTTCTCTTCAGGCAGAAGCTCATGCAATTTTAACTGGTCTGGAGCTATGCAGTAGAAGGAACATAACTCTACCGGTGCTGGAAACTGATTCGCAAGTTGTTCAAAGGGAGCTTCTGGATATTGGCAACACCCCCTGGTCTACTGGGTATCAAATTCGAAAAAGTAAGAATCTAATTAATAATGGCTTGAAGATTAACCACACATGGCGTGAGGGAAATATGGCAGCTGACTTTCTCGCCTCCCAAGCTCCACTGGATGATGCCTTCACTTGCTTCAATAGTTTGGGGTCATTTCCACAATAGTGTGTGAGCATTGTTATTGGGGACTGGTAGAGGCAGAGGCCAGGGGCAGAGCAACTTATAATATTAGGCAGGAGTAGGAGAGTACAGGAAAATTAACAGACACTTGCAGCATATTTTCCCCAGGAGAACCAAGACCCCTCCTAGTCCAAGCCACAAGGCCGTAATACCCAGACTTTCCCCCCTGGACATACCACCTCAGTACTATTTAAAGAATATTCAAGGGGAAGAGTACAGGTGGCTTAACAGACTCTCCCAGCTACTAACAAACCGTGGGGACCACCACTACCTCAAAACAGAAAAAGTAGGACCACAGGCTGAATCACCCAACCGCCTAAAAGAACCCCTTACTGTGGGGACCGCTTCCCCCTCCTTGAGTAGACCTTCAAGGGTGCAGGATCCCCTATGGACATATCAGTCGCCCCTTCTGAAAGAGCAGCCTTGTCCGCAAGGCTGCAGGTGGAAAATTTATTCTGAAGGATATAATCATCCAGCCAAGTGGCGTCCTCAGTAGAGTGGTTCTTCCATTTGACAAGGCTTTGTGGAGTAATCGCATTGGAGGAAGAGGAAGAGCGTCTAGCCAAGATGCATTCGGGTTCGAGGAGGTGAAGCATCGCCATCCAGGTCAGCCGGCAGGGACAGCTGCAAGGGATGATGCCCAATGGCTTGTTTCAATTGGGAAACGTAAAAACTGGGTGAATCCGGGCTGCTGTGGGTAAATCCAGAAGATAAGCCCGGCTGCCCACCGGACGGAGGATCCGAAAAGGGTTGCAAAAGCGAGGGGAAAGTTTGTGGTGAATGCAATGGGCCAACGATTGTTGGCGGTGAGGACAGAGCTTGAGATAAACTGTATCCCATGGCTGAAAAGAAAAGTCACGACGATGTTTGTCTGCTTGATGTTTCATGTAATTTTGTGCCCGAGAAAGATGATGGCGGAGCTGCTGGAGGGCTGTCTGGCGATCCAATAAAGCAGTGGCGACGGCCTCCACCTGAATTTCTGATGGCAGCCCGGTCAGAAGGGTCGGGGGAGGACGACCATAAACTGCTTGAAAGGTGTTGTTTTAATGGAGGAGTGTCAGGTGGCATTATACCACAGTTCAGCCCAGGGGAGCAAAAGGGACCAATTTTTGGGCTGCTCTCCCGCAAAACAGCGAAGGTACGTTTCCAAGCAGCGATTGACTACCTCAGTTTGACCATCATTTTGGGGGTGGTAAGCAGAGCTCATTTGTAATTTGGTGCCCTGTAATCTGAAGAAATCTGTCCAAAAATGACTTACGAATAGTGGGTTGTGGTCACTCACAATGGATTTGGGGATGTCGTGAAGGTGGACCACCTCTTTGGCAAATAACTCGGCAACGATCTTGGCGGTAAAGAGATGTTTTAAGGGGAGAAAGTGAGCATACTTGGAGAGCTGATCGACCACCACCATGATGACATTGTAGCCTTTAGATTTAGGTAACCCGGTAATGAAATTGGTAGAGATGTCCTCCCAAATTGTTGTCGGGATGTGTAGTGGTTGGAGGAGACCTGCCGAGAAGAGTTTCGAATACTTGTAATGTTGACAAGTTTAACACTGGCGGACATACTGCAAAATCTGGTGGCGCATGCCAACCCAGTATAAATTCGCAGCCAGTTTGTGATAAGTGCGGTAAAAGCCCGAATGGCCACCTTGAGGAGAGGCATAGAACTCTTCAAGGAGGCGAGGAATCCAAGGAGGGTTGGCGGGAAGGACCAACCGACCATGGTAATAGAGGACATCGCGGGAGAGAACGAAGCCTCTTGGAGTGGGGCTGCCTGTACGGAGGAGCTGGATAATTTTTCTGGTGAATGGGTCGTCCAGCAGGCCAACTGATAAGGTAGGGTGTTGCTGCCAAAATGGGGAGGAAACAGAACGTAGGCAGGCAGTGCATTCATCGCGACGAGAAAGGGCATCCGCTGCAGTATTGGCCCGGCCTGGCTTGTAGCGAATGTCAAAGGTGTACCCGAGGAACTTGGTGATGCGAACCATGTTGAAGGCACCGAGCTGATTACCCGAGTGGAGGAGTTGGATTTGCAAGGCCCGATGACGCGTGGGAGATTAAAGAGGCTGAATGCAACAATATGCGCCCATCTTGCTTCATTAAAGGCCCAATGGATCTTACCTTGCATGGATGGAGCAAATGGGCCTATTATCTCACTTATTCAAACCCAAATATGATGTTTAAATCTTGGCCCACATGGTTGCACGAATTTGGATGTCTTTCCAACATGGAGGATTCTAGAAATGACATCTTTGGACACCAAAGTCAAATCCGGTGGGTTATGCACTCAAAGTCAAGTCCGGTAGGGTATGTTGGAAAGTTGTGTGCTATTTTTCCAAAAGTCTTTGTTAGACTTTATCTTTTTGACTTTTAAGGGGACAAGGTAGGTTTAGCCTTTATGACTTTAGGGTATTAGATCCTCGACCATTGTATCAACTCCTTGGTTATAGATAGCCACCCCATGTCATTGTATTTTCATTCAAGACTTAATTGAGAGCTTATGCTTTGTTTCTCTCCATTGTGTGAGGATTGTCCCGGTTTTTCTCCTAACTCTTTTGTGTTCTTGCCTTGTCAATCTACAAGTTAGATTGGTGATCCAAGATCACAAAGCCCCCAATTCCGTGCCTCAACCCAAGTGCGTTGTTGTGTGGATTGGTTATCACATCCCTCCCTTGAGTGTATTGTCTAAGTAGTAGGCCGTGCTCCTTAGAGCGTTGATTGACTACTTGCATCCACTATCCATACCCATCATCCACCACATAGCCATGAACCGCATCCTTCAACCGCCGCCCTACGCCCTGAAGATCGGGCCACCCCGTACGCCTCACATCAGTTGGTATCAGAGCTCCGGTTGACACGGTAGGCATCTATCTCTTCATTTAATTTAATTCTGTCCATTACCATCCTTATCCTTCCATATTATTCACCCATTCAACAAAAAAATATCTTTTCTTGAAAGCCTCCTGAATTGGCCTCGTTTGTGCAAGCTTGGATTATTGTAAATTGAGCCAATTTTTCATTCATCTTCTTTCCGCATTTAATTCTCTATATGTGATTTGTATCCGGCAAAAAAAATTCAAATTCTCAACTCATCATTTTGTGATTTTCAAAATTAAGCACCTCCTTTATTTGAGAGATCTCGAAAAAAAAGTCTTACTCTCTGTTCAATCATCTTGTGCTTTAAAACTCCAAGCACAACACTTTTTGAGGAGAATTGACCAAAAAAACGGATACAATTACTCCTTTGTGCTTTACCTTATTAGCACTTTCCATTTCCATATATCACTTTTTCCATCATTTTACTTCATCCCCATTTTGTATTTGGCTCATATTGTTATTCATTTATCTTATCTTGCACAATCGGGAAAAAACCCAAATACCACCTTTCTTCCCCCTTTTTCACCCGCCTGTTATCCATTTTCTAACCTCTTTTCATCCTTTACCCTTTACCACTCATGCGGGTTGTGTTAAACCATCCCCCGACACAATCTTGATTGGGGAAGGATTGGTGGCACCTGATCATCCCGAACAAGGTATTATATTTCACAAGATCTTGGAATTTGAATTGAGTGTTGAGAGTGGAGAGAAATAAAAAAAAATATTGTGTGTGTGAGTGTGTGCATCTTGTTGTGCGTGTGTGTGCGCATACATCTTGTGTGTGTGAGTGTGTATCCTTGTGTGTGTGTGTGTGTGTATCTTGCGTGCGTGAGTGTGTATCATTGTGTGTGTGTGGGTGTGTTCATCTTGTGTGTGTGTGTGTGTACATCTCGCGAGTGTGAGTGAGTGTGTATCATTGTGTGTGTTCCCACCCTCGGTGTGTGTTTGTGTTTTCATAACTTATCATGGCAGAAGATCGTGGGAAGAAAATTGCACATGTTAGCGATGAAGGAAGTCGAAGTAGATGTCCCACAACCGAAGCTACACAACTCCAAATGCAAGCTTTGGTGAGCCACTTCAAGAAGCTTATTGATAAGAAGTTGGAAGTGCTACATGAGAGGATTAATGAATTGGAGAATAAACCAAGCCCAAGGATGATCTATGATAACCCACGACGCGCTCCGGCACCACGTCGTCCCCACATCATGGAGGAGGAGATGGAAAACCTTGATGGTGATTTTAAGGATGTCCCACAAAGGATGAGGTTGTACAAACAACCTAGAGGAGGACAAAGGAGACAACACGATGATGACCTACTTGGCGGGATCAAGGTGAAGGTCCCTTCTTTTCAAGGGAAAAGAGATCCGGAAGCATACTTAGAGTGGGAGATACGGATCGAGAAGGTCTTTTCATACCATGCATATTCCGAGAAGAAAAAGGTCAAACTTGCTTCCCTTGAATTTTCTGATTATGCTTTAATTTGGTGGGATCAAGTTCAAAAGGAGAGGGCTAGATATAGTGGACGTCCCATCAACACTTGGGAAGACATGAAGTTCGTCATGCGGAAGCAGTTTTTTCCCACAAATTACCATAGAGATATCCACAACAAACTTCAATGACTCACCCAAGGAAGTAAGAGTGTAGAAGACTACTACAAGGAGATGCAAATTTCCATGATTTGAGAAAACGTTGAGGAGGATCCGGAGGCAACCATGGCACGATTTTTACATGGGCTCAATCAGGAGATTGTCGATTAAGTGGAGATGTACCATCATGTGGAGATACAAGATATGATCCACCAAGCCACCAAGGTTGAGCAACAAATCAAAAGGAGGAGCAACATGAGGAAACCCACTACCCCTTTCACACCATGGAGAAATCCGAGGAAGGAGATTGAAGAGTCATCAAAGACAAAAGAGGTGGTTGATCTCAAAAGTGACAGGGTAATTTTTCCACCTAAGAAACCTACTTTTGAGGCTAACCAAACCAGGAATCGGGATATTCGTTGTTTCAAATGTCATGGAAGGGGTCACATTGCTAGTGAGTGCCCAAACCGGCGCACCATGACCATCAACAAGTATGGAGAATGGGAGACCTATGGAGAGAGATCGGAAGAGGAGGAAGAATCTCCAGAAATTGATAGTAGAGAGTTAGCAGAAGATGGGGAGATTCTTGTCACTAGGAGAGTTCTAAGCGCACAAATGACCGTGGGAGAGAATGAGCAGTGGGAGAACCTTTTCCATACACGGTGAAAAATCCATGGGAAGGTATGTAGTGTCATTATTGATGGAGGAAGTTGTAGTAATGTTGCAAGCACCGAGTTAGTAGAGAAGTTGGGACTTCCTACTTTGAAGCATCAATAGCCATATCGGCTTTAGTGGTTGAATGATTGCGGGGAGCTGAAGGTCACCAAGCAAGTGAAGGTATTGTTCACCATTGGGAAGTACAGAGATGAGGTCTTGTGCGATGTTGTTCCTATGAAGGCTTGTCATTTGTTGTTGGGACGACCATGGCAGTATGATCAGTGTGTTACCCATGACAGTTTCTTGAATCATAATTCTTTTGTACTCTGAGGGGAACCTATAACCCTCAACCCCATGTCCCCGAAACAAATTCTAGAAGATCACATTCTGAGAGAAAAGAAAAAAATGAGTGATGGGAAAAAAAGAGTGAAAATGAAAAAGGAGAGAATGAGGGAAAGAGAGAAAATAAGAGAAGGAAATAAATGGAGAGCAAAGAAAAATCAAGTGGGAAGAAGAATTTGAGAGAAGAGAAAAATGTGATGTTGGCAAAAAAGAGTGAGGTCAAGGAAGCATTGTTTTCACAGCAAACTCTCCTAGTACTCATGTACAAAGAGGTGTTTCTAAATACTAACGACTTACATTGTTTTCCAAATGTTGTTGAGTCGTTGTTGCAGGAGTATGATGATGTCTTTCCTGAAGAGGTGCCACCAGGTTTGCCACCCATTAGAGGTATTGAGCATCAAATTGACCTCATACCTGGAGCATCACTATCGAACTGCCCTGCATATCGCACCAATCCTGAAGAGACAAAAGAAATTCAAAGGCAAGTTCAAGAGCTGTTGAATGTGGGATATGTCAGAGAGAGCCTTAGTCCTTGTGCCATACTGGTGATTCTAGTACCAAAGAAGGATGGAACATGGAGAATGTGCATTGACTATAGAGCCATCAACAACATCACGGTAGGTATCGTTATCCCATCCCTAGGTTAGATTATATGCTAGATGAATTAAATGGTTCAACTATTTTCCCAAAAATTGATTTAAGAAGTGGCTACCATCAAATTAGGATGAAAGAAGGAGATGAGTGGAAAACTGCATTTCAGACAAAACATGGACTTTATGAATGGTTAGTCATGCCCTTTGGTCTCACCAATGCACCTAGCACATTTATGAGGTTAATGAATCATGTCTTACGTGCATATATTGGAAAATTTGTGGTAGTATACTTTGATGATATTCTGGTGTATAGTAGGACTTTGCATGAACATGTAGATCACTTAAGAAAAGTCCTAAAGGGGTCAAGGAAAGAAAACCTGTTTGGAAACATAAATAAGTGTGAATTCTGTCTCGATAAGATTTTTTTCCTTGGATTTGTTGTGAGCGTCAATGGAGTTGAAGTGGATACCGAGAAGATCAAAGCAATACAAGAATGACCAACTCCAACCTGTATTGGACAGGTAAGAAGTTTTCATGGACTTGCTAGTTTTTATAGAAGATTTGTGAAGGACTTTAGCACACTAGCAGCACCGTTGAATGAATTGACAAAGAAGAATGTTCCTTTCAAATGGGGGACAACTCAAGAAAAATCTTTCCATGCGCTAAAGGAGAGACTCACCCACGCCCCTCTACTTTCACTTCCGGACATCGGTAAGACCTTTGAAATTGAATGTGATGCAAGCGGAATTGACATGAGAGGAGTACTCATGCAAGAAGGTAAGCCTATTTCTTATTTTAGTGAGAAGTTAAATGGACCAACTCTAAACTATGCTACATATGATAAAGAGTTGTATGCATTGTTTAGAGTACTAGAGACATGGAAACACTATCTTTGGCCTAAAGAATTTGTGATCCATTCTGATCACGAGGCTCTTAAATACCTTAGGAGCCGACATAAATTAAATAGGAGACATGCTAGATGGCTAGAATTCATTGAATCATTTCCATATGTCATCAAGCATAAAAAGGGTAAAGAAAATATTATGGTCGATGCACTTTCACATAGATATTCTCTTTTATCCTTGTTAGATTCAAAACATCTTGGTTTTGAATACATTAAGGATTTATATGCCACTGATAGTGATTTTAGAGAACCTTATGAACATTGTAAACCTATAGTTAGTTGGGAAAAGTTCTATTTACATTATGGATTCTTATTTCGGATTGATAAGCTTTGCATTCCCAATTGCTCTATTCGCTTACTTTTACTGAAAGAACCACATTCGGGTGGGTTAATGGGGAATTTTGGTGTTGCAAAAACTCTAAGTGTTCTTAGTGAGCATTTTTTTTGGCCTAGGATATCTAGAGATGTTGAGAAATTTGTGGGAAAGTGCATTATCTGCCATAAAGGCAAATCGAAACTGAACCCACATGGACTATATCTTCCTCTCCCAATCCCCAACACCCCTTGAGAGGACATATCAATGGATTTTATCGTGGGGTTACCACGGACCAAGAGGGGGAGAGATTCCATTTTTGTTGTGGTGGATCGGTTTTCAAAAATGGCACATTTTATTCCTGTCACAAAACTGATGATGCCACTAACATTGCAACACTTTTCTTTCAGGAAGTAGTCAAACATCATGGAATGCCAAGGACCATTATGTCAGATCGAGACACAAAATTTCTTAGTTACTTTTGGAAGACCTTGTGGAGAAAACTGGGTACAAAGTTACTGTTTTCCACTACTATTCATCCGCAAACCGATGGGAAAACGGAGGTGGTGAATCGAACACTATCATCTCTTCTGCGAACAATTCTCAAGAAGAATATCAAGAATTGGGAGGAGTGTCTTCCACATGTGGAATTCACATATAACAGGGCCAAGCATTCCACTACTCAATATTCTCCATTTGAAATAGTTTACGGCTTTAACCCCCTTGCCCCTTTTGATCGAGTTCCTTTGGCTTTGAAGGAAGCAGTTAATATGGATGCGAAAGGGCGTGCATAATTCATCAAGAAAATCCATGAAAAGGCAAGGATAAATATCGAGATGATGACCCAGAAATATGTGGATCGTGCAAACAAGGTTCAGAATAAAATGTTGTTCGAGCCCAGTGACTTTGTTTGGATTCATATGCGGAAGGAAAGATTTCCCGACAAGCGGTAATCAAAACTCATGCCATGAGGCGATGGACCATTCCAAGTGCTTGAGAAGATTAACAACAATGCTTACAAGATAGCTTTTCCAGAGGATGAAGAGTCGAGGACGACTCCTTTTCAAGAGGGGGAGGATGATGCGAACTATGTTGAAGGCACCAAGCCGATAACCCGAGTGGAGGAGTTGGATTTGCAAGGCCCGATGACGCGTGGGAGATTAAAGAGACTAAATGCAACAATAGGCGCCCATCATGCTTCATTAAAGGCCCAATGGATCTTACCTTGCATGGATGGAGAAAATGGGCCTATTATCTCACTTATTCAAGCCCAAACATGATGTTTAAAGCTTGACCCACATGGTTGCACGAATTTGGATGTCTTGCCCACAAGGAGGATTCTAGAAATGGCATCTTTGGACACCAAAGTCAAATCCGGTGGGCTATGCACTCAAAGTCAAGTCTGGTGGGATATGTTGGAAAGTTGTGTGCTACTTTTCCAAAAGTATTTGTTAGACTTTATCTTTTTGACTTTTATGGGGACAAGGTAGGTTTAGCCTTTATGACATTAGGGTATTAGACCCTTGACCATTGTATCACCTCCTTGGCTATAAAAAGCCACCCCATGTCATTGTATTTTCATTCAAGACTTAACTGAGAGATTATGCTTTGTTTCTCTCCATTGTTTGAGGATTGTCCTGGTTTTCTCCTAGCTCTTGTGAATTCTTGCCTTGTCAATCTATAAGTTAGATTGGTGATCCAAGATCACAAAGCCCCCAATTCCGTTCCTCAACCCAAGTGCGTTGTTGTGTGGATTGGTTATCACATCCCTCCCTTGAGTGTATTTTCTAAGTAGTAGGTCGCACTCCTTATAGTGTTGATTGACTACTTGTATCCACTATCCGTACCCATCATCCACCACTTAGCCCCGAACCACATCCTTCAACCGCCGCCCTACGCCGTGAAGATCGGGCCACCCCGTGCGTCTCACATCACTTGGCAATCCAACATTGCTGATCGAAGGAGGTGAGCCGCTGATCCAATAAGTATTTAAGGCTGTGTTGATTAGTGAAAACCACAAAGGGGCGTCCCAAGAGGTAGTGGTGCCAATGTTGGATGGAAAGGACCAAGGCCATCATTTCCATCTCATAAGTGGACTTAGAGAGGTTGTTAGCAGGGAGTTCCTTGCTAAAATATTCAATTGGGCAGTGATTTTGCACAAGTCCAACCCCTATGCCGCGACCAGAAGCATCACATTCCACTTCAAATGGGCGAGAAAAATCGGGCCTGGCCATAATTGTTGTTGTTGACAAGGCGGCTTTGAGAGTGTCAAAAGCCAGTTGAGCCATCACTGTCCAGAAGAAGCCATCCTTCTTGTAAGGGAGGTAAGGGGTTGAGAAATTTTGTCATAGTCGCGGATAAATTTGCGGTAATAGCCGGTGAGGCCAAGGAACCCGAAATCTGCGAACCGAATGGGGAAGTGGCCAAGAAAGAACTTCCTGAATTTTGGCCGGATCCATCCCAACACCCTCTTGAGAGATTATATGGCCTAAGTAGTCCACCTGAGTTTGTGCAAAAGAGAATTTTCTTGCATTGAAAAAAAAATTGTTGTCATCCAGGTGCTGCATGTGGGAGTCCCATGCTGGACTATATACTAAAATATCATAAAAAAAAATTAGAACTAAGTGCCGAAGATGGGCCCGGAATAAATCATTCATTGTAGCCTGGAAAGTGGATGGAGCATTGGAGAGGCCGAAGGGCTTTACTAGGAATTCGTAGTGGCCATTATGTGTACGAAAAGTAGTTTTATCGACTTCATCCTCTTACATGCGAATTTAGTGATAACCAAACTGGAGATCCAGGTTGGAGAAGTAGGCAACCCCATGAAACTCATCCAGCAGTTCGTCAACAACTAGAATCGGGTATTTGTCCGAAATTGCGACCTTGTTGAGAGCCCGATAGTCCACACACAGGCGCCAGGAATTATCACGTTTTTTAAATAGGAGGACTGGGCTAGAATACGCACTTATACATGGGTGGATGAGCCCCTGCCACAATAAGAGTTGCACCTGCTGTTCGATGACTGATTTGTGGGCATGCGGGTAACGACATGGGCAAACTGAAACTGGTCCCTGACCAAGATATAAACGAATTTGATGATCATGAAGGCATTGACGCGGTAAACTTGGGAGATCCTGGAAAATGGAAGGGAAGGTGTCTAGAAGGTGTTTCAGGGGGAGCTGTTGTTGTTGAGGTAACAGAAAAGGTCGAGGTGGACTGGGGATCAATGTATGTAAGGAGGAAAACATGTTAGAAATGTCATGTGTCCCCTGAAGGGTGTGGATCTGTTGACCGGAGCTGTAAGAACCTGGTTTTTGCTACGAAAGACTTTGGAATATTCTTGATGATATTCCAGAGCAGCGCCCTCAGACGGCGTGCGATTCCGAGCCCCGGAGTGGCCGGAATTAAATTTCCGGTGCATTCACACTGGGAACACCAAATAAATGTGATAACTCCTAAACGATGCACCGGATCAGAGATTCGAGTGTACAGATGGGTCCGGAATAGGGTGTTTACCCTAGGAATGACATAAAACTTGTCGGCGTGGGATGTTTGGACCCCTCGCTCACTTTCGGAACGTTAAACGGATAAATTAATTAATTAATTAGTTCGTTTAATGGTGAAACGCGGGTATCTTTTAAACGGTTGCTCGGATTGGAAAACCAAGGGCACCGTTCAGTTTGGAGCATGCCATTTACCCCAGGAGAGGTATAAGTTTCGCGGGCGCTGGCCGTTTGTGAAAAATGGCCTCAAGGGTGTTTTCGTAATTTAGCAGCCTCGGGCGTTATGTTTAATAACTTTTGAACGGGCTCTCGGAATAAAATTCTGAGATCGCCGTTGCGCTCAGAGCGTGGTTCTTAGCCTAGGGGAGGCTAAATCCTGACCCTGTCGGGTGTTCGGGTTCGGGGCTGTCGGGCGGGCGTTTAAGTGATTTGTACTTAAACACACCCCCCCTTCTTCTTCTTCTTCTTCCTCAAACCCTCCCCCCCTCCTTCACCTCCGTCTAGGCGAACTCCGGCGAGGCACAACTATTCCGACGGTCCGCACACGAAGCATCGGGCTACGCCCTTCGAGGTAGGAGTCATTTTTGTTTCGTTTTATTTTTTCCGCAATCTTTGAGCTTAATTAATAGCATCAAATTGTCATCCGATCGTCGATCGATGCCCATGATCGCGTAGTACGTTCTCCGAGATTTCCAAATCTTATTTCGGATTTGAAATCCGACCTCCGAGGCCTCCGCAGCGGTCCGGCGAAGATTCACGGGTTTTTGGGGTTCTCCGGCCGGCGCGGTGGTCCGGCGGTTTCCAGTGGCGGCGGACAGTGGTTCCGGGATGGTGGCAGGGGCTTCGGCGGCGGTCGGCTGGCGGCGGCGCTTTCCGGCGCTGGCGGTTGGCGGCGGCCTTTGGCTCGGCGGCGGCATGCCGAGGGTGCCGGCACGGGGCGGCGACCCGGGGTCGCGGCGCGACGCAACTTCGGTGGACAGAGACTCGCGAACCGCGGGTCTCCGCGGGGGCGCAGCGAGACCAGCCGTCCTTTTAATTTGTTTTAAAACGTGTCCCCTCACTGTACCTATATTCCATTTCTTACATGAAAAGGAAATACAAGGTATACACAATACAAAACGGTTGTGCATGGTGTGAGATAAATAGGATCAAAAAGTTCCCACCCAGGTGTTCCATATCAAGCATCTACACAACAATCCCAATATGCTCGATTTTATATAAACTTGGAATGATGGTCAATTTAACAGTTTTATATAAAATTAATGATAAAAAGTTCCACTTTTTCCACAGTTCCAAAATAAAATAGGTAAATTATTCTCAATGAATAATTTCCACAAAGAAATTATATTTATCAAAAATAGGTATATGAAATCCAAAAAAGCACAAAACCAAAACACAATGTTAAATCATACTCCAAGGATAGCATACTGCCGGGCTATCTATGTCACTTATACTTCAAATATTACTAGTTCACATTAAATTTCCCAGTATCCCATGGATCAAGGTCTAGGGACCAACGACACACCCAAGAAAGTTAACCCTCTTACCATGTCAATCAAGTCCAAGAGACAATTACATTTCGATCTCCAGAAAAATAATACCCATGAAAGTGAATCCCTTCCAATATAAATGGATGAGTCCCAATACTACACCTTCCACCTAACTAACCATGGATATGATGTTCTACATGTCACGACCCGACCCATGTCGGGGCTCGAGTCACAACTACCCCAAGCTTGTCTCTATAGGCCAGGGGCTGGCGATTAGCGTCGAAGGCACTGCAAACTCAGGGAGCCATTTTCCTAAGAACCTGTACACACACACACAACCAACTCAATGCAAAAGTGAAAAAAGAAAAGAAAACAAGATACAACACTGCTATAAATAAACTACAACCATGCATCAACCACTAAACAGTACAAGTACATAACTGAAAAGGAAAGGGGAAAAATACGCGCCCAACCGGAAAAGTGCCACACCCTGGAAATAAGTGGAAAAGTAAAAAAAAACTGAGAGAGCCCCACTCCTAGATCCCCAACTATGACCACCACACATGGTCCAAGCACCCCATATCCCTATGCATCTCTGACGTAACAATCAACCCGTCTGTCGTCTGCACGGGCAAACCAAGTGCGGGCAAAGCCCAAGCAGGGGTGAGTATAAAAATACTCACTTGGATGCCCCGAAGGCTCAAGGGAGCAGCAAGAGTTGTATTGAAGAGGGGAGCAGTGGATAGAACAAGGTACAATAAAAGAGAGTACAACTCAACCCAACAAGAGAGTGAAGTAAACTCATCCAAACATAAGGAGATAGAAATGGTGAGAAGAAAAACTTATCATCAAGTCTTCGCTACCTTTAGTAGGAGAGTAGACAAGTTGAACCATGAGAAGCTAGGCACAGAAAGAACGTGACATACCCCGTGTCTTCGCCTCTATTGGAGGGAGACTAACCAAAACCCAAGGAGTGACTACTGAAAATAGGATACATATATATACTCAATCAAAGAAGCCCAAACGAGAGAGTAAGGGGATCTCCATCTCACAGCTCAACCCAGGAAAAAAGTAACCATCAGTTCTAGAAGTAACCACCAACGATGCCCAGCATCCCACACATCTGCTCTGAATTTCAAGTCAAAGGGACTCAATCATAGCACCTTGATACTATTCACTTTGGGTGGCACTGTCTCGCCCTTACGGTTTTAGGTTGCATCACAATGATGTGTCTCAGTGGGAAATGTTAGAGTTGGTTCCCTGAGAACCAACTGTTTTGTACTTTGATTACATGAATGTACACTTATTATATATTGTTCATTGTTCTGCATGACTATAATATAATAATGCCCTGGAATATTTGTTGTATTGATAAGGTTATGGAAGATCCCTGCTATGATGAGAACCTTGAAATGCTATAACAATATTCATAAATAAAGTTTTATGGTTGGATGACATACTATTATAGGACACATAGTATACAAACCGTCATTTGCGTGTACTCGTAAGAAGACGAGACTCTCTCTCGTGGAGTTCGCACTTGGTAATCTCCAAGATGGGAGATTATGAGAACAAACCCGCCAGTAGTAATTCTGCATGTCTTGGTGTCATCGGAAATTGCTATCTACGAGCGTGTGTAATGGTCCTTAGACTGGAAGATTATCATTAACTCATGTCATGACTCGTGCACTTAGATTTGCTGACGAAAACCGTCATGAAGATAGTTGGCGGGAAGCAGGGTACGTTGGGTGTGTCATGAATGACATGTTGTTAATTGATAAGTCGAGGAATGATTTGTACCTTCCATATTTATGGAAGTAGATATCTCGGACCCTTTGATTGAAATAGAACTGTCGCCCGAATTCCAAGGCCATGGTGTCACGACGAGTTTATTTCTGGAAGTCAAAGAATGACAGATCAAGTATATAGGTTTATGACACTACCATGAAACCTGCTTGATGAGATATTGAGACAAAGGGATTAAATTGCACAGTAAGCGTTCGTATGAGGTGACACGTCAATGCGGCATCAACTTCTTTCTATTGGGTGCCTTGACCCGTTGCTAGACAGTAATCTTGGACTTTAGGCAAACCTGCCTAATGCCAACGAGAAAGTGGCCTAGAGGGTCACACACTAAGTGTATCCAAGTATCTCAAGTAGAATAAAGATTATTTCCATATGTGGTTTAATAATTATTCAGGGAAGCCTAAATTGTTTTAATGTTGGAGGAAGAATAAAATGAAAAACAAGATATACACATTATGCACATTGAATGTACACGCCATGTAGTTTTAATTTTGGAAAAGAAATGAAAAATGAAAACAAGATATACACGCCGTGTACATTGAATGTACACGCCGTGTAGTTTTCAATGAAAAACAAGTACACACCGTGTATTAATGATTACACGTCGTGTAGTTTTTCCAGTTGGGATTTTGAGGAAATAATATAATTTTATTAAATGATATTTATTATAATCAGGGTGGGCTCTTGTCAAGGAATTAATGATTCGACATGGGGTTTTCAATAAGAGTTAATGAAATAAATAAAACGCGTAATGCGTTTATTTATTGTCATAACTATAACCTCAAACCCGATTATAAATATCCTCACAACCCCAACACTTTTCCGAATAATCGTTGTGCACAAAAATTTTGGAGAATTCTCTCAAGATCGAAAGAACTTCGTCTTCCAAGAATGCTCTCAAGACCGAGAGAGATCCACCTCCATCAGATCAAGGCGATCTAAGGAGGACAATGCAAGCAAATGCTTCTCCACGCTAGCACCTGAAGATTCCTTTGGCGATGTCCAGAGATACATGGTGCACGTGTGGATCACCGCTAGAGGAATTCTAGCCTTACCTTTTGCGACGCAATGAAGAATCACATCGGAATGTGATCAGAAATATCAACGAAGAAAGAACACCATAAAAGGTACTTCTTGTCAATTAATTAAATTAAATACAATTAACCTATGATGATCCTTCCTTTGTGGTTCTAAGTCTTTTCTTCTTCTTTGTCTATTTTTGTGATTCAATCCGTGGAGTCTGGCATTTATCATCGTATTGATCCCAGATTGATTATTGCTAATGACAAAAATCCAAGTGGGCACATCCACCCACGAGCTTCCACTACGCCCGGTTGGAGGGTGCCACTCTAGTATCGTTGAGAACCTGTGCCCATCCCAGCTAGAGGGTGCCAATATAGCATCGTTGAGGATCCCTTCCCAGCTCGGCTGGAGGGTGCCACTCAAAAAGATCGTCGGGAATTCCACAACCCCATCCCACTAGAGGGTAAGCCCGATACTGCTCTGGTGATTCTACCTGATCACAACCGTTATCGAACGTCGCCTCTAATAAGCATCATGCTCGAAACATCAAGTGTCTCCTCAGATAAGAATCATGCTCGGAACATCTCGCGTCATATCTCCAAAGCCACTACAGAGGGCACCATCACATTCTACATGAAAAAACAGTCAGGATAGGTTATTCACATGCCAAAATCTAAGTCCAAAAAAAGACGATACGAGAGATAGAAGGTTCATAGTGTAGTAAATGACACATGTGGGGTCCACACGACGTGTGACCCCACCTCATCGCCTCGCCATGTACCTAACCGTACTTGAGTACTAAACTATGAACTAGTACCCACAAGTCATGTTAGTGTACTCCCATAGTACATGGCACCTCTAGTTAAGAGGATGACGAGCACACATTGCTCGTTACTGATCCGAAGGGAGAAAACATAATTTCCACTGATAGAACTCCTCAAATAGCCCAAGATAATCAAATGTATCACACCATCACGATCCTTGCAGAAAAACGCTCAGGATCGACTATTCATTCGCCTGAATTGGACTCCCGATGAAGGAACTTCATTTCGCAACATTGTGCACGAACGGTGCTTCATGGGAACCACACCGTGATTCCGAAACACATCAAATGAATCAAATCATTGTGATCCCCTTGAAAAAACACATGGGATTAGCTATTCATTTGTACTGAACGGACACCCGGTGAAAAAGTGACATTTCACCGCAAATGCCCAAAACGGGGCTCATGGGGCCCGCACCCCAAAATTTGGTTTAAGTTCCCGAAACTAGTCTTTAAAAGTTCTTCTCAACTATAGGGTTGCAATGCCTCTGATGACGCATCAATCAGACGTCGTATACAAATGTACAGTCCGATACAAGATGCCTGAATAATAATAATAATAATATTATTATTATTATTATTATCGGACGTTTTGTGCCACTGAGAATCGAGCCTGAAGCAAAACATTACCAAACTTGCCTCAAAAGGTTCGTCTTGTTAAGAGGAATGTGTGTCCATAGACGACACACAAAACAAACTCTTTGTTTAGAAGATATGATCCTTTAAAGTTTGTCTGGCCCGACCGGTCCGCCCCGCCGGCCTCTGCACCACTGGCGCACCCCATGCGCACTAACACCCTACTGCCCCAGCCCGATGGCTATGATCTCCTTCATGTGGCACCTTTGTCACCATCTCCGCGCCGATGTCGTGCCGGTGGTCCTTCTATGGACCACCGAGAACACCTCGGTTGACCAAATTTTGATCTTAGACTAGATTTGGACTCCTCGAATGAGACCTTCATTGCGCCAGCCTCTACGCGATGATCTGTCATTGTTTCGACATGGAAAAAAGTATCTTCCACTTTCGATCACTGTTGCGCCTCCTCCGGTGCCCGAAACTCAGCTGCAAGCATATATCGTGACTTCGCGGGTTGAGGGCTTTGCAAACATATGCCTTGCTCCCAGATCAGAGGTCGTTTTGGCATGGAAAAAATTTGACCGATGAAGAACTCAAAGAACGAAGCAGAACAAACAATCAGATGATAACCATAGTTAGTTTGGCCATCAATTAAGGATTTCAAAGCAAAAAAATCAAACAAAACTGATTTTCAACAACGAAATTTCAATTAGGGAGCTGCATAATCCAAAATAAAAATCCTAGCTCAATTTTGTATCCGTCGTTGTGTTCGCTACACTCTGATATACTAGAATATGCATTTTTGTCGTGATCTAATGAAATTCGGACATTGAAACACTGTCATCCAGAGCTCCACCATTTGTGAGAAAAATGAGCTATCTGGCTCATTTCTCTTAACTCCGATTTATAGGAGACTGCAAGCGATCGCGGAATCCGAACCTCCCATGCCCTCTCAATTTATGTCGCACTTAGGTAAAACACCTCATTCCAAACTCAACGACGATCTTAGATTTCCAATCCGAGTCCCCGTTCAAAAGCTATTTGATTCTGCATTTTGAGATAAAATAATTAAATTCAATTATTTTATTTACAAAAATGCCCTATGTGGATTTTTCTACAGAAGACCTGTGCCGAAAAAAGTTATGTCCCGCCTAGGGTAAACGCCATGCTCCAGACTCAACAGTGGCCTCAAATTTCTAATTCGAGTTACTGTTTGAGAGATATTCAGGTTTAAGCTATTAAACGAATGAATTAATAAATCAATTCATCCATTTAATGTACCGCCAACAAGGGAGGGTCTGAATGTCCCGTGACGACATATTTTATGTCGCACCTAGGGTAAACACCATGTTTCAGACCCAACCGTGGTCTTGGATTTCTTATCCAATCAAATTTTTATGAGATATCCCATTTCCATCATGTGAACAGTATAAAAACACTTAATATTTTTGTATAATTTATTTTTCGCACACTGGGACTTGGAATTGCACATCGTCTCAGCATATAACTCTAGAAATATATGTAGAAATATTCCAAAGTCATACAAAGAAAAAACTGAGTCTCTACACTGCATTTATAAAATCACTTTTAAGGGTTTGTATCATATAAAAATACAATTCACAACAACAAACTACCCTTTCTCTTCAAAACCCTCTTTGAAAAACCATTTCTCAATTCATTTCACAATGCTTAAAAAATCATTTACCAAAATAAGGGGAATATCCTGTAATGGTTGGTGTCCTGAGAACCAACTGTTTTGTACATTTATTTCATGAATTTTCACTTATTATATATTGTTCATTGTTCTGCATAACTATAATATAATAATGTCCGAGAATATTTTTTGCATTGATAAGGTCATGGAAGATCCCCGCAATGATGAGAACCTTGAAATGCTATAACAATATTCTTAAATAAAGTTCTACAGTTGGATGACATACTATGATAGGACACATAGTATACAGACCGTCATGTGCGAGTACTCGTAAGAAGACGAGACTCTCTCTCATGGAGTTCGCACTTGGTAATCTCCAAGATGGGAGATTATGAGAACAGACCCGCCAATAGCAATTCTGCATGTCTTGGTGTCATCAGACATTTCTATCTACGAGCGTGTGTAATGGTCCTTATACTGAAATATTATCATTAACTCATGTCATGACTCGCACACTTATATTTACTGACGAAAACCGTCATGCAGCCAGTTGGCGGGAAGTATGGTACGTTGGGTGCGTCACGAGTGACATGTTGTTAATGGATAAGTAGAGGAAGGATTTGTCCCTTCCATTTATGGAAGTTGATATCTCGGACCTTTGATTGAAATAGAACTGTCGCATTAAATTCCATGGCCATGGTGTGAACAACGAGTTTATTTCAGGTAGTCAAAGAACGACGGATCAAGCATATAGGTTTATGACACTGCCATAAAACCTGCTTGATGAGATATCAAGACAAAGGGATTAAATTACACGGTAATAGTTCGTATGAGGTGATACGTCAATGCGTCGTCAACTTCTTTCTCTTGGGTGCGTTGACCCGTTTCTAGACAGTAATCTTGGACTTTAGGCAAGCTCGCCTAATGCCAACGAGAAAGAGGCCTAGATGGTCACACACTAAGTGTATTCAAGTATCTCAAGTAGAATAATGATTATTATCGTACATGGTTTAATAATTATTCAAGGAAGCCTAAATCGTTTTAATGATGGAGGAAGAAGGAAATGAAAAACAAGATATACACGCCGTGTATTAAAGATTACACGCCGTGTAGTTTTCCATGGAAAACAGGTACACGCCGTGTATTAATAATTACATGCTGTGTAGTTTTCTTTATGGAAAGGAAATGAATAAATGAAAACAATATATACATGACATGTACATTTAATGTACACGCCGTGTAGCTTTCAATGAAAAACAAGTACACGCTGTTTATTTATTAATACACACCGTGTAGTTTTTCCAGTCGGGATTTTGAGGATATAATATTTTTTTAAATGATATTTATTATAATCAGCGTGGGCGCATGTCAAGGAATTAATTATTCGACATGGGGGTTTTAAATAAGAGTCAATGAAATAAATAAAACGCGTAACATTTTTTTTTATTATCATAACTCTATAACCTCAAACCTGATTATAAATATCCTCACAACCCCGACTCTTTTCCTACCCCATGTGAGACACAACAATTCTGGAGAATTTTTTTAAGGCCGAAAGAACTTATTCCTCCAAGAATGCTCTCAAGACCGAGAGAGATCCTCTTTCATCGGATCAAGACGATCTAAGGTGGACAACGCAAGCAAAGGCTTCTCCACGCTAGCACCCGGAGAATCCTTTGGCGACATCCAGAGATACGAGGTACACGTGTGGATCACTTCTAGAGGGAGTCTACACTTGGATTCTGCGATGCAACGACGGATCACATCGACAACGTGATCAAGAACATCAACGAAGAAAGAACACCCAAAAGGTATTTACATATAATTAATTAAATTAATTATAATCAACCTGTAACGATCCTTGTTTGTGGTTCCGGGACAAACCTTCTTCTTTGTCTTTTTCTGTGATTCGATCCGTGGAGACTGGCGTTTATCATCGTATTGATCCCAGATTGATCATTTCTAATGACAAAAAGCCAAGTGGGCACATCCACCCACCCGCTTCCGCTGCGCCCGGAACCTACAAATGGTATCAGAGTGAGGTTACAACATTGATTATAGTTATTTAATTTTCGCTGATAATTTATGCATTTATATTTGATTCAATTCGAAATAAATCGTTCTATAAATCTGAATAAATGAGATCTGTTCTTCCTCCTTCGTTTCTCGATTCATAACATAGAAACGACCTTTTAATTTTAATTTTGATTAAAATAAAAACGAGGAACTCATCTGGAGGAGCCTCTCTTTCTGTCTGTACAACATGGGATTACACGGCGTGTACTTAAAATTACACGCCTTGTACTTAGGTTCAACGAACCGGCACTGGTCCGCCAAACCACGCCGTGTGAATTGATTATGCCTAAGTTTTAATCATGCTGTGTTGACCAGAATTGAACGGCGCGTGGAAACTAGAATACACAACGTGTATGTGGGAGCAACACGCCGTGTAGTCCGTTCTGTCCCAGGTGAAACCGTGTACGAAGATAAGCCACGTACCGCGTACACGGGATCACCAGGCTGGTTACCGCGTAATAAGGAAGTACACGCCGTTTATGATTCATCTACACGCCGTGTACTCCAAAATTTCCAAATTATAGAAAACACGCCAAAGCCCCGACATGTACTTTGGATAAAGGGTGAAAAGAAAAATACACGCCGTGCAATTATAAACTACACACCGTGTACTTTACAGAAATGTAATTTCACCAGGTTTCCTCCAATGTACAAAGACCCGTACAAGGAATATGGATGAGAAGAATCTCAAGGAAATTCATAAAGGAATTTAAGATAAATAATTGATTAATTATAAGATCATAATTAATTGAATTCGAGTGCGTCTTATCTTAAATAAAAGAACGATTAAAAGAATTTGAATTCTAAATATGTGTAAATGTCATTGCATACTATGGATGATTATGAGCTAGACCAAAGACCCTTTGTATGTGTATGGTTTCATTTAAATTTATTTAATTTAAATTTGTTGGCCTGCGAGCCTTCATCCAATAAAATGTAGGGTCTGCGTGCCCATGGTTTCTTTAATGTAAACCCATCTAATGGAGGATCTCGCAAGACCGAGGAGATGGTTCAAATCCCGAAGCCGAGGCGAAAACGACGCAAGAAGATACAAAGGTGGATAGGTGGGAGCTGCAAAACACGAACCAACAGGTTCAAGGTGTTTTCCTTAGGCCAGGGATAGCTTATCAAAACCGCTAGATAAGCTAACCAATAGAAGCTCATGATCATGTCATCTTATTTTATTTCTGTCTGATTGCATGGTTTATTTATTATGTATGTGTTGTCACGATCACATAATTAATAAAATGAAAAAGCATGCAAAGATGGAATAAAATAAAAATCGGACTATGTGTAAACATTATCAGAACATGGTTAATCACTTATGCAAGCATCACTTAATATTAACAAGCATGTGATAATGAAAAACTACGCATAAAGACTAAAATCCCTCAATACCATATTAAGTCAGAGCATGCCTTCCGTTACCTGATTAAGGGCAAGAATCAATAAAACTATGTGTTTGACCAGCCCTTGTTGGGACACTTACTTTTATAAAGGAATCCCTTATGAAAGGTTTCGGGTTGACTTACCATATTACATCAAGAAAAGTAGCCCTTTCTAGACATGATTTAATATTGGAGGCAAGAGTTGAAGAAATCCAAGTCAGGATTTCAGGATTGGGGAGTCCACTCAACAGATCATGGAACTGTAAGCTCATTGTTGGAAAAGACATGCCTACCTAAATACCTTCAAATAGCTTGACCAACCCTTGTTGGGGTTATGTGAAGGGAAATATGGATCCTTGACACTAGAATGTCAAAGAAACATGACATTTCGAGTTCAATGGTGAGGGCCATTGGGGCTTGATAAAATAGTGGGAGAATTAATTAATTAATTCATTATTTCTCATAAATTGTAATCAAGAAATTACTAATAAATCTGCTCTTTTAAATTGTAGAATCAAGATGACAAACTCATCAACCACATTTTCTCTGCGATCAATACTGGATAAAGACAATATCCTCACCGGCAGTAACTTTCAGGAATGGTTTAGGCTCCTTCGGGTTATCCTACGCCATGAACGAAAGTTTTACGTTCTGGAGTCCTCACTTCCTGATTATCCATCCCCAGGGGCGAGTGATGAAGATTTTCTGGTCTATGATCAACATTTGAACGATGCTCTCGACGTTCAATGTTTAATGCTATCATCGATGTCTAGTGAGCTCATGAAGTCTCATGAAGACATGGATGCCTATAGCATGCTCGAGCACCTCCGTGGTCTATACCAGGAGAGAGGAAGATAGGAAAGGTTTGAGATCTCCAAGGCTCTATTTCAGAGCAATCTTGGAGAGGGTGCCCCAGTTGGTCCTCATGTAGTCAAGATCATTGGCTACATTGAGCGCTTGGAGGTTCTAGGGTTTAAACTCCCCGAATAATTGGGCACCGATCTCATTCTTGCATCACTCCCCCAGATCTTCTCGAACTTTGTTGTTAATTTCAATGTGAACAACATTGAGAAGTCTCTATCTGATCTTCTTATCCTTATTCGCTAAGTAGATAATGACATGAAGCGTGAAAAGCCGTCTGTCCTTATGGTGAATAAAAGGAAAGGGAAGGCGAAGAGATTTAAGCCCAAAGCTTCTTCAAGGCCTTCCAAGAAAAGGAAGATCAAAGGGGAGGCAAAGGAATAGGATGCTGTTGGTTTTGCATGTGGCAAGAAGGGCCACTGGAAGAAAAACTGCACCCAGCCAATGAAGCAAGGGGAAGATTCAGGTGCATTTGTTTTCAAATGCAATCTATCTGTTTCTACTAATTGGGTATTAGATACTGCTTGTGGTGCTCACATCTGTATCCAAATACAGGAACCAAGTAGATTCAAAAAGATTGATCGAGGTGAGGTGAATCTATGAGTAGCCAACGGAGCCAGACTCGTTGTTGTATCTATCGGAGACTACCACCTCACATTGCCTGCTGGGGTGGTCTTGGTTTTGAAAGTTTGTTATTATGTGCCTTCTGTTACTAAAAACATTATTTTAGTATCCAAATTAGATATTGATGGATTCATATTCAAGTTTGGAAATGAATGTTGATACTTTTATAAAGATAAAATTTGTTTTGGTAGGGCAGATTTATATAATGGCCTTTATGTGTTAGACTACACAAACCAAGTAATGGCAATCGATAACAAAGTTAGTTCACATGACTCATACCACACCCAACTTTGGCATCACCGGCTAGGTCATTTCAATGAGAAACGTTTGACAAAATTACATCAAGATGGGTATTTATATTCTTTCGAACTAAAACCACTTTGTGTATGTCATGCGTGTCTACAAGGCAAAATGACCAAATCCCCATTTAGTGGGAAAGGTGAAAGAGATAAAGAGCTTCTAGAATTAGTTCACACAGATGTGTGTGGACCATTTCCAGTTGAAGCAAGGGGTGGGTTCTCGTACTTAATAACTTTTACTGATGATTTTAGTAGATATGGATATATCTACTTAATGAGGTATAAGTCATATTCTTTTGATCAGTTCAAATAATACAAGAATGATGTTGAGAACCAACTTGGTAAGAATATTAAGAAACTCTGCTCAGACAGAGGAGGATAATATCTTAATCAGGACATCATTGATTTCTTACGGGAGTTTGGGATTCTATCTCAACTCACTCCTCCTTACACGCCACAATGGAATGGTGTAAGATAAAGGAGGAACCACACCCTGTTGGACATGGTGAGATCAATGATGAGTCATGTGAGTCTCCCATTATCCTTTTGGGGATATGCATTACAAACAGCAACACACATACTAAACCAAGTACCAACTAAATCGATAAATGGTATTCCATACAAGTTATGGAGTGGACGCACAACCATGTTATCGAATTTACATGTGTGGGGTAGCGAAGCATTTTTTAAGGGCTCTTCAGGTAACAAACTTTCACCCCAAGGCACAAAGTGTATCTTTATAGGATATCCCAAGGAAACAAGGGGATATTACCTATACAACCCCTCAGAAAAAAAGGTTATAGTGGCAAGACACGCCATATTCCTTGAGAGGGAGCACATCTCCAAAAGATATAGTGGGAGCGAGATTGACTTCGATGAAGTCGAGGCACAAGATACACATGAGTTGGTACAAGAACAGATTCCACAAATCCCCGTGGAAGAACAATCTATTCCAGAGACACAAGAACTGCGTAGGAGCACGAGAGAGGTGAGAGAACCAGAATGATATGGTTTTCTTGTCACCGAGGATGGTGAATCATTATTCTTTGACAATGATGATCCTCTTAGCTAGAAGGAAGTAGTTGAAGGCACAGACATTGCCAAGTGGCAAGAAGCCATGAATTCTGAAATGGATTCCATGTACCAAAACCAAGTCTGGATTTTGGTAGATCCTCCAGTTTATGTAAAGCCTATTGGTAATAAATGGGTATTCAAGAAGAAACTGGACATGGAGGGGAAATTCAGCACCTACAAGGAACGACTGGTTGCAAAAGGTTTTAGACAGCGTCAAGGAATTGAATATGATGAAACCTTTTCACCGGTTGTGATGCTGAAATCCATCAGAATCCTATTGGCCATTACTGCTTACCATGACTATGAAATTTGGAAAATGGATGTCAAAACAACTTTCCTTAACGGGAACCTCCAGGAAGTTGTCTACAAGACACAACCTGAAGTGTTTGTGACTCCAAAGGATGCCAACAAGGTATGCAAGTTGCAGAAATCCATTTATGGATTAAAGAAAGCATCAAGATCATGGAACATTTGTTTTGATGAAGTTGTAACAGAATTTGGCTTTGTTATGAACGAATGTGAGCCTTGTGTCTACAAGAGGTTTAGTGGGAGTGCAGTAGTTTTCCTAATAGTATATGTTGATGACATATTACTAATTGGAAACGAAGTACCTGTCTTACAGTCAGTTAAGGCATGGTTGCATAAATGCTTCTCCATGAAATACTTGGGTGAGGCAGCATATATTATTGGGATCAAGATCCATCGTGATAGATCCAAGAGAATGCTGGGCCTGAGTCAAAGTATATACATTGACAAGATACTGAAGAGATTCAGTATTGAAAAATCCAAGAGGGGATTGTTTCCAGTGTCACATGGCATTCATCTTTCCAAGAAAATGTGTCCTCAGACACATGAGGAAAGAAACAGAATGGCAAGGATCCCTTACACTTCCACGATTGGGTCAGTCATGTATGCTATGCTATGTACGAGGCTAGATATTGTTTATGCATTAAGTGCGGTAGGCAGATATCAAGCTGATCTAGGAGACCGCCATTGGATGGCAGTCAAGACTATCCTTAAGTATTTGAGACGTACTAAAGATATGTTCCTGGTTTATGGAGGAGATGAGGAACTAGTCATTAGAGGACATGTAGATGCTAGTTTCCAGACTAATCAAGAAGACATGAAGTCACAGACTGGATACATCTTCAGTTTGAATGGAGGTCCAGTGAGCTGGAAGAACTCAAAGCAAAGTGTGGTGGTGGATTATACAGAAGATTCCAAGTATATTGTAGTTTCTAAAGCAGCTAAAGAAGCAGTATGGATGCGAAGCTTCGTCCAAGAGCTGTATGTAGTACCGAGCAGTAAAGATCCTATCACACTCTATTGTGATAATACTGCAGCGGTGGCACTTGAAAAAGAGCCAAGGTCACATCAGCGGAAAAAGCACATACTTCGGAAGTATCATTTTTTGAGGGATTTTTCTCCGAGAGGTGAAGTTGCAGTGAGAAGTATTTCCACGGAAGACTACGTGGCGGACCCCTTGACTAAAGCCATGACTCAACAGAAACATGATCATCATGTGAGGTCTACCAGACTAAAAGTCATAGGCAGTTGGCTCTAGTCCAAGTGGGAGTTTGTAAGGGTTGGTGTCCTGAGAACCAACTGTTTTGTACTTTGATTACATGAATGTTCACTTATTATATATTGTTCATTGTTCTGCATAACTATAATATAATAATGTCCCGGAATATTTGTTGCATTGATAAGGTCATGGCAGATCCCCACTATGATGAAAACCTTGAAATGCTATAACAAAATTCTTAAATAAAGTTCTACGGTTGGATGACATACTACGATAGGACACATAATATATAGACCGTTATGTGCGAGTACTCGTAAGAAGACGAGACTCTCTATCATGGAGTTCGCACTTGGTAATATTTAAGATGGGAGATTATGAGAACAGACCCGCCAATAGAAATTCTTCATGTCTTGGTGTCATCGGACATTGCTATCTATGAGCGTGGGTAATGCTCCTTAGACTGGAAGATTATCATTAACTCATGTCATGACTCACGCACTTAGATTTACTGACCAAAACCGTCACGTAGACAGTTGGCGGGAAGTAGGGTACGTTGGGTGCGTCATGAGTGACATGTTGTTAATGGATAAGTAGAGGAAGGATTTGTCCCTTCCATTTATGGAAGTTGATATCTCGGCCTTTGATTGAAATAGAACTGTCGCATTAAATTTCATGTCCATGGTGTGAACAGCGAGTTTATTTCAGGTAGTCAAAGAACGACGGATCAAGCATATAGGTTTATGACACTGCCATGAAACCTGCTTGATGAGATATCGAGACAAAGGGATTAAATTACACAGTAAGCATTCATATGAGGTGATATGTCAATGCGTCGTCAACTTCTTTCTCTTGGGTGCCTTGACCCGTTTCTAGACAGTAATCTTGGACTTTAGGCAAGCTCACCTAATGCCAACGAGAAAGAGGCCTAGAGGGTCACACACTAAGTGTATTCAATTATCTCAAATAGAATTAAGATTATTCCCGTACGTGGTTTAATAATTATTCAAGGAAGCCTAAATCGTTTTAATGATGGAGGAACAAGGAAATGAAAAACAAGATATACACGCCGTGTATTAAAGATTACACGCCATGTAGTTTTCCATGGAAAACAAGTACACGCCGTGAATTAATAATTACACGTCGTGTAGTTTTCTTTATGGAAAGGAAATGAATAAATGAAAACAAGATATACATGCCGTGTACATTGAATGTACACGCCGTGTAGTTTTCAATGAAAAACAAGTACACACTGTGTATTTATTAATACACGCCGTGTAGTTTTTCCCGTCAGGATTTTGAGGATATAATATTGTTTTAAATGATATTTATTATAATCAGTGTGGGCTCATGTCAAGGAATTAATTATTCGACATGGGGGTTTTAAATAAGATTCAATGAAATAAATAAAACACATAACACGTTTATTTATTGTCATAACTCTACAACCTCAAACCTGATTATAAATATCCTCACAACCCCAACTCTTTTCCTACCCCGTGTGAGACACAACAATTCTGGAGAATTATTTCAAGGCCAAAAGAACCTCTTCCTCCAAGAACTCTCTCAAGACCAAGAGAGATCCTCTTCCATCAGATCAAGATGATCTAAGGCAGACAACGCAAGCAAAGGCTTCTCCACACTATCACCCGGAGAATCCTTTGGCGATGTCCAGAGATACGAGGTACACGTGTGGATCACCGTTAGAGGGAGTCTACACCTGGCTTCTGCGACGCAATGACGGATCACATCGACAACGTGATCAAGAACATCAATGAATAAAAAAAACCCAAAAGGTATTTCTTTATAATTAATTAAATTAATTATAATCAACCTGTAACGATCCTTGTTTGTGGTTCCGGGACAAACCTTCTTCTTTGTCTTTTTCTGTGATTCGATCCGTGGAGACTGGCGTTTATCGTTGTATTGATCTCAGATTGATCATTGTTAATGACAAAAAGCCAAGTGACACATCCACCCACACGTTTCCACTGCACCCGAAACCTATAAATGGTATCAGAGTGAGGTTACAACGTTGATTATAGTTATTTAATTTTCATTGATAATTTACGCATTTATATTTGATTCAATTCGAAATAAACCATTCTATAAATCTGAATAAAAGAAATCTGTTCTTCCTCCTTCATTTCTCGATTCATGTAATAGAAACGACCTTTTAATTTTAATTTTGATTAAAATAAAAACGAGGAACTCATCTGGAGGAGCCGCTCTTTCTATCTGTACAACATGGGATTACACGACGTGTACTTAAAACTACACGCCATGTACTTAGGTTCAACGAACCGGCACTGGTCCGCCAAACCATGCCATGTGAATTGATTATGCCTAAGTTTTAATCATGCCATGTTGACCAGAATTGAACGGCGCGTGGAAACCAGAATACACGGTGTGTATGTTGGAGCAACACGCCGTGTAGTCCGTTCCGACCTAGGTGAAACCGTGTACAAAGATAAGCCGTGTACCGCATACATGGGATCACCTGGCCGATTACCGTGTAACAAGGAAGTACACGCCGTGTATGATTCATCTACACGCCGTGTACTCCAAAATTTCCAAATTATAGAAAACACGCCAAAGCCCCGGCGTGTACATTGGATAAAGGGTGAAAAGAAAAATACACGCCGTGTAATTATAAACTACACACCGTGTACATTCCAGAAATGTAATTTCACCAGGTTTCCTCTAATGTACAAGGACCCGTACAAGGAAAATGGATTAGAAGAATCTCAAGTAAATTCATAAAGGAATTTAAGATAAAGAATTGATTAATTATAAGATCATAATTAATTGAATTCGAGCGCGTCTTATCTTAAATAAAAGAATGATTAAAAAAATTTGAATTCTAAATATGCGTAAATGTCGTTGCATACTATGGATGATCATGAGCTAGACCAAAGACCCTTTGTATGTGTATGGTTTCATTTAAATTTATTTAATTTAAATTTGTTGGCATGTGAGCCTTCTTCCAATAAAATGTAGGGCCTGCGTGCCCATGGTTTCTTTAATGTAAGCCCATGTAATGGAGGATCTCCCAAGCCATAGGAGATGGTTAAAATCCCGAAGCTGAGGCGAAAACGACGCAAGAAGATACAAAGGTGGATTGGTGGGAGCTGCAAAACATGAACCAACAGGTTCAAGGTGTTTTCCCTAGGCCAGGGTTATCTTATCAAAACCGCTAGATAAGCTAACCAATAGAATCTCATGATCATGCCATCTTATTTTATTTCTATCTGATTTCATGGTTTATTTATTATGTATGAGTTGTCGTGATCACATAATTAATAAAATGAACAAGCATGCAAAGATGGAATAAAATAAAAACCGGATTATGCGTAAACATTATCAGAACACGGTTAATCACTTAAGCAAGCATCACTTAATATTAACAAGCATGTGATAATGAAAAACTACGCATAAAGACTAAAATCTCTCAGTACCATATTAAGACAGATCATGTCTTCCGTTACCTGATTAAGGGAAAGACTCAATAAAACTATGTGTTTGACCAACCCTTGTTGGGACACTTAATTTTATAAAGGAAGCACTTATGAAAGGTTTCAGGTTGACTTAACCATATTACATCAAGAGAAGTAGCCCTTGCTAGACTTGATGTAATATTGGAGGCAAGAGTTGAGGAAATCCAAGTAAGGATTTCAGGATTGGGGAGTCCACTCAATAGATCAAGGAACTGTAAGCTCACAGTTGGCAAAGACCTACCTACCTAAATACCTTCAAATAGCTTGACCAACCCTTGTTGGGGTTATGCGAAGGGAAATATGGATCCTTGACACTAGAATGTCAAAGCAACTGGACATTCTGAATTCAATGGTGAGGGCCATTGGGACTTGATAAAATTGTGGTAGAATTAATTAATTAATTCATTATTTCACATAAATTGTAATCAAGAAAGTACTAATAAATATTCTCTTTTAAATTGTAGAATCAAGATGACAAACTCATCAACCACATTTTGTCTGCGATCAATACTGGATAAAGACAATATCCTCACCGGCAGTAACTTTCAGGAATGGTTTAGGCGCCTTCGGGTTATCCTACGCAATGAACGAAAGTTTTACGTGCTTGAGTCCTCACTTCCTGATTCTCCTACCCCAGGGGCGAGTGATGAAGATTTTCTGGTCTATGATCAACATTTGAACGATGCTCTCGACGTTCAATGTTTGATTCTATCATCGATGTCTAGTGAGCTCATGAAGTCTCATGAAGACATGGATGCCTATAGCATGCTTGAGCACCTCCGTGGTCTATACTAGGAGAGAGCAAGACAGGAAAGGTTTGAGATCTCCAAGGATCTATTTCAGAGCAAGCTTGGAGAGGGTTCCCCAGCTGGGCCTCATGTAGTCAAGATCATTGGCTACATTGAGCGCTTGGAGGTTCTATAGTTTAAACTCCCCGAAGAATTGGGCACCGATCTCATTCTTTCATCACTCCCCCAGAGCTTCTCGAACATTGTTGTTAATTTCAACATGAAAAACATTGACAAGTCTCTATCTGATCTTCTTATTCTTATTCGCCAAGTAGATAATGACATGAAGCGTGAAAAGCCTTCTTTCCTTATGGTGAATAAAAGGAAAGCGAAGGCGAAGAGCTTTAATCCCAAAGCTTCTTCAAGGCCTTCCAAGAAAAGGAAGATCAAAGGGGAGGCAAAGGAATAGGATGTTATTGGTTTTGCATGTGGCAAGAAGGGCCACTGGAAGAAAAACTGCACCCAGCCAAGGAAGCAAGGGGAAGCTTTAGGTGCATTTGTTTTCGAATGCAATCTATTTGTTTCTACTAATTGGGTATTAGATACTGCTTGTGGTGCTCACATCTGTATCCAAATACAGGAAACAAGTAGATTCAAAAAGATTGATCGAGGTGAGGTGAATCTATGAGAATCCAACGGAGCCAGACTCGCTGTTGTAGCTGTCGGAGACTACCACCTCACACTGCCTACTGGGATGGTCTTGGTTTTGAAAGGTTGTTATTATGTTCCTTCAGTTACTAAAAACATTATTTCAGTATCCAGATTAGATATTGATGGATTCATATTCAAGTTTGGAAATGAATGTTGGTACTTTTAGAAAGATAACATTTGTTTTGGTAGGGAAGATTTATATAATTGCCTTTATGTGTTAGACTACACAAACCAAGTAATGGCAATCGATAACAAAGTTAATTCACATGACTCATACCACACCCAACTTTGGCATCACCAGCTAGGTCATGTCAATGAGAAACGTTTGACAAAATTACATCAAGATGGGTATTTAGATTCTTTCTAACTAAAACTACTTGGTGTATGTCATGCGTGTCTACAAGGAAAAATGACCAAATCCCCATTTAGTGGGAAAGGTGAAAGGGATAAAGAGCTTCTAGAATTAGTTCACACAAATGTGTGTGGACCATTTCCATTTGAAGCAAGGGGGGGGGGAGGTTCTCGTACTTCATAACTTTTACTGATGATTTTAGTAGATATGGATATATCTTCATAATGAGGTATAAGTCATATTATTTTGATCGGTTCAAAGAATACAAGAATGAAGTTGAGAACCAACTTGGTAAGAAGATTAAGAAACTCCGCTCAGACAGAGGAGGAGAATATCTTAATCAGGACTTCATTGATTTCTTATGGGAGTTTGGGATTCTATCTCAACTCACTCCTCCTTACACGCCACAATGGTATGGTGTAAGCTAAAGGAGGAACCGCACCCTGTTGGATATGGTGAGATAAATGATGATTCATGTGAGTCTTCCATTATCCTTTTGGGGATATTCATTAAAAACAGCAGCGCACATACTAAACCAAGTACCAACTAAATCCATAAATGGTATTCCATATGAGTTATAGAGTGGACGCAAAGCCATGTTATCGAATTTAAATGTGTGGGGTTACGAAGCATTTGTTAAGGCCTATTCAGGTAACAAACTTGCACCCCGAGGCACAAAGTGTATCTTTATAGGATATCCCACGGAAACAATGGGATATTACCTATACAACCCCTTAGAAAAAAAGGTTACAGTGTCAAGACACACCATATTCCTTGAGAGGGAGCACATCTCCAAAAGAGATAGTGGGAGCGAGATAGACTTCGATGAAGTCGAGGCTCAAGATACACATGAGTTGGTACAAGAATAGATTCCACAAAGCCCCGTGGAAGAACAATCTATTCCAAAGACACAAGAACTGCGTAGGAGCACGATAGAGGTGAGAGAACCAGAATGATATGGTTTTCTTGTCACCGAGGATGGTGACTCATTATTGGTTGACAATGATGATCCTCTTACCTACAAGGAAGCAATTGAAGGCACAGACATTTCCAAGTGGCAAGAATCCATGAATTCTGAAATGGATTCCATGTACCAAAACCAAGTTTGGATTTTGGTAGATCCTCCAGTTGATGTAAAGACTATTGGTAATAAATGGGTATTCAAGAAGAAACTGGACATGGAGGGGTAATTCAGCACCTACAAGGCACGACTGGTTGCAAAAGGTTTTAGAAAGCGTCAAGGAATTGACTATGATGAAACCTTTTCACCGGTTGCGATGCTAAAATCCATCAGAATCCTATTGTCCATTACTGCTTTCCATGACTATGAAATTTGGCAAATGGATGTCAAAACAACTTTCCTTAACGGGAACCTCCAGGAAGATGTCTACATGACACAACCTGAAGGGTTTATGACTCCAAAGGATGCCAACAAGGTATGCAAGTTTCAGAAATATATTTATGGATTAAAGCAAGCATCAAGATCATGGAACATTTGTTTTGATGAAGCTGTAACAGAATTTGTCTTTGTTAAGAATGAATGTGAGCCTTGTGTCTACAAGAGGTTTAGTGGGAGTGCAGTCATTTTCCTAATAGTATATGTTGATGAAATATTACTAATTGGAAACGAAGTACCTGTCTTATAGTCAGTTAAGGCATGGTTGCATAAATGATTATCCATGAAAGACTTGGGCAAGGCAACATATATTATTGGGATCAAGATCCATCGTGATAGATCCAAGAGAATGCTGGGCCTGAGTCAAAGTACATACATTGACAAGATACTGAAGAGATTAAGTATGGAACAATCCAAGAGGGGATTGTTTCCAGTGTCACATGGCATTCATCTTTCCAAGAAAATGTGTCCTCAGACACATGAGGAAAGAAAGAGAATGGAAAGGATCCCTTACGCTTCTACGATTGGGTCAGTCATGTATGTTATGCTATGTACGAGGCTCGATATTGCTTATGCATTAAGTGTGGTAGGAAGATATCAAGCTGATCCAGGAGACCGCCATTGGATGGAAGTCAAGACTATCCTTAAGTATCTGAGGCGTACTAAGGATATGTACCTGGTTTATGGGGGAGATGGGGAACTAGTTATCAGAGGACATGTAGATTCTAGTTTCCAGACTGATCAAGATTACATGAAGTCGCAGACTGGATACATCTTCAGTTTTAATGGAGGTGCAATGAGCTGGAAGAGCTCAAAGCAAAGTGTGGTGGCAGATTCTACAGTAGAGTCCGAGTATATTGCAGTTTCTGATGCAGCTAAAGAAGCAGTATGGATGTGAATCTTCGCCCAAGAGCTGGATGTAGTACCGAGCAGTAAATATCCTATCACACTCTATTGTGATAATACTGTAGTGGTGGAACTTGCAAAAGAGCCAAGGTCACATCAGCGGACAAAGCACATACTTTAGAAGTATCATCTCTTGAGGGATTTTTCTCAGAGAGGTGAAGTTGCAGTGAGCAATATTTCCACGGAAGACAACGTGGTGGACCCCTTGACTAAAGCCTTGACTCAACAGAAACATGATCATCATGTGAGGTCTAGCGGACTAAAAGTCGTAGACAGTTGGCCCTAGTCCAAGTGGGAGTTTGTAAGGGTTGGTGTCCTGGGAACCAACTGTTTTGTACTTTGATTACATGAATGTTCACTTATTATATATTGTTCATTGTTCTACATAACTATAATATAATAATGTCCCGGAATATTTGTTGCATTGATAAGGTCATGGAAGATCCCCGCTATGATGAGAACCTTGAAATTATATAACAATATTCTTAAATAAAGTTCTACGGTTGGATGACATACTACGATAGGACACATAGTATACAGACCGTCATGTGTGAGTACTCGTAAGAAGACCAGACTCTCTCTCATGGAGTTCGCACTTGGTAATCTCCAAGATGGGAGATTATGAGAACAGACCTACCAATAGCAGTTTTTCATGTCTTGGTGTCATAGGACATTTCTATCTACGAGCATGTGTAATGTTCCTAAGACTGGAAGATTATCATTTAATCATGTCATGACTCGCGCACTTAGATTTACTGATTAAAACCGTCACGCAGACAGTTGGCGGGAAGTAGGGTACATTGGGTGCGTCACGAGTGACATGTTGTTAATGGATAAGTAGAGGAAAGATTTGTCCCTTCCATTTATGGATGTTGATATCTCGGCCCTTTGATTGAAATAGAACTATCGCATTAAATTTCATGGCCATGGTGTGAACGACGAGTTTATTTCAGGTAGTCAAAGAACGACAGATCAACCATATAGGTTTATAACACTACCATGAAACCTTCTTGATGAGATATCGAGACAAAGGGATTAAATTACACAGTAAGCATTTATATGAGGTGATACGTCAATGCGTCGTCAAATTCTTTCTCTTGGGTACCTTGACCCGTTTCTAGACAGTAATCTTGGACTTTAGGCAAGATCGCCTAATGCCAATGAGAAAGAGGCCTAGAGGGTCACACACTAAGTGTATTCAAGTATCTCAAGTAGAATAAAGATTATTCCCGTACCTGGTTTAATAATTATTCAAGGAAGCCTAAATTGTTTTAATTATGGAGGAGGAAGGAAATGAAAAACAAGATATACATGCCGTGTATTAAAGATTACACGCCGTGTAGTTTTCCATGGAAAACAAGTACAGGCCGTGTATTAATAATTACACGTCGTGTAGTTTTCTTTATGGAAAGGAAATGAATAAATGAAAACAAGATATACATGCCGTGTACATTGAATATACACACCGTGTAGTTTTCAATGAAAAACAAGTACACGCTGTGTATTTATTAATACACGCCGTGTAGTTTTTCCAGTCGGGATTTTGAGGATATAGTATTGTTTTAAATGATATTTATTATAATCAGCGTGGGCGCATGTCAAGGAATTAATTATTCGACATGGGGGTTTTAAATAAGAGTCAATGAAATAAATAAAACACATAACGCCTTTATTTATTGTCATAACTCTACAACATCAAACCTGATTATAAATATCCCTACAACCCCAACTCTTTTCCTACCCCGTGTGAGACACAACAATTCTAGAGAATTCTTTCAAGGCCGAAAGAACCTCCTCCTCCAAGAACGCTCTCAAGACCGAGAGAGATCCTCTTCCATCAGATCAAGACGATCTAAGGAAGACAACGCAAGCAAAGGCTTCTCCACGCTAGCACCCGGAGAATCCTTTGGCAACGTCCAGAGATACGAGGTACACCTGTGGATCACCGGTAGAGGTAGTCTACACTTGGATTCTATGACGCAACGACAGATCACATCGACAACGTGATCAAGAACATCAACGAAGAAAGAATACCCAAAAGGTATTTCTTTATAATTAATTAAATTAATTACAATCAACCTGTAACGATCCTTGTTTGTGGTTTCAGGACAAACATTCTTCTTTGTCTTTTTCTGTGATTCGATCCGTGGAGACTGACATTTATCATCGTATTGATCCCAGATTGATCATTGCTAATGACAAAAATCCAAGTGGGCACATCCACCCACGCGCTTACGCTGTGCCCGGAACCTACAGATCCATCATTTATCAAAACACCATTTATTAATACACATAAATTATACATACCAATCTATTTCTAAAAAATATTTATAAACCATGGGAAAATATGGTTCATCAAACATTAGATAGATACAAAATTGCCTACCTCAATCTATTGTAGCATATTACCTATGATGGGATCCACACATTAGGAGGAACGAAGAACCAAAAATAGAGGTCCTAGAATTGATTCACACATTTCATAATCAAATTACATAAACTAAAGGGTTGGTATGAGAGGTTATATCAACACATACCTTTAGAAAACATGTGCCAGGACACAACTAACACAAAGACTGGCCTATGGATGAAATGAAAATGATGGATCTAGAAGGGAATATAGGGGAAACATCATCATCACATGATCCTAGATCCATTTATGAAACCAAAATCACTACCACAACTAAAGGCACTGATGAAAGTAAAGGATAATGAACACTTACAAAGAGAGACAAGAAGTTAACCATACTGGAGAATAAACATGTCATGCATAGTGATCCAAAGTGTGTGGAACACCCAAATAAACATGGAATAAACCTATGGTTTTAAGGATATGGCTTTATAATGAATTAAATTGGAGTTAACTTAGTGGTGAATGAAACCCACTGGTCTTGAGGGATTAAGATCATAAATCATAGATCTATAATTTGAATCTCCTATAATTCACAAGCGCTGAAAAACATGTCACCACGTGTAACATCATGCATTATTAAACCTGTTAATTTGTGAGAATATTGCGATGGGGGTGTCCATATTATGTTTAGGGAGGATTGGGGAGTTATTGGGTGAAAAGGGGGAGGTTATTTTTGTGGCATGGATCTTGCATCTTCATCGTAGGGGTTCCCGCTACAGTGTAAGAGAGGGCGGTTGTGGCATAGGGTGTTGAGGGATGATGTTTTTGGTTCCACTACCCTTTTTTGGGTAGCTACAACATGGAGCGAGCCTATGACATAGATTTTAGTTATCACATTATTGGTTGTGGTGTAATAGGTCGGTAGTGACATAATGTTGGTGGCTATTATGGCATTGGAGGATTAGGCCACACTGTGGTTCTCTAAGGGGATGGTTAGTCTAGTTCGTTCAAAACGGTACCCCCCCTATGACATAGAGGTAGTATGTGGTGTATATCCTTCCATAGAAATGCCATGTATATAGCATGGTTTCCTATGATCCAGAATAGTATTCTTCCTAAAACTTAGAATATTCACTATGGTACTTTACATGTTCTTAAGAGCATGGTTTTACCAATTATGCTGAAATGTAGTCCTTCCCTCTACATTGTATTACCTTCTGTTTCTAACCATTCTATGACATAATGAAAAGTGTTATGTTGTGGTCTTATAAATTTCAGAATACCTATAAATTATAAAATTCCCTCAAATCTGTCATTACTCTAACCTATATTTTATTTTTTTGTGTGACCCATGCATTCCCCAAGGAGATATTTCATCCACCATTCAGGGGATTTTGATTGAGGCCCTTGGAGATCGATATGTATTGGTTTAAGATATATTCCCTTCCTCACTTCCCTATGTTATAATATATTTTCTCTTCTAGGGAATGATTTTTTAAATGGAAAAATTTTCATTTTCTATTTTTTTGTAATATGGTTTTTGGGATGTTGTTCTATATTGATCTGAGGGTTCCCCTTCATCGATGTAATTGGAAATTATCTCCCTATCAATCCAGCCTCTCCAAGAGGATCATAAATCTTTATTTTTTTGAAGGGTCCCTTCATTTCTCATTTTATTGTATCATGAGGGAGTGGTTATTAACTTTATTATCTTTGGGAATAAGTTTTTCACTAGCCAACAAATTATAATGAAATGGTAAATTTAAATTTAAGGGGAATATTAATTATTTTCATGCATTTATATCTTTTTGATATTATTTACATTGATATTATTCATGTTTATCATATTACTAAAAATAATGGTTTTTGGGAGCCTATGTTTGTATTTAGTTTATATGTGTCTTAGTTCTCTTTATGTGTTATTTTGGTGATACCGCTTAGAATAAAATGTAAATCACTTATATTATGCTAAATTATTGGTTTCATAGGGAAACTATGGATTGTTTGAGAATAAAAAAAGTGGAATTGATGAACTCCCTTATTAAGTTGGAAATATGATATGTGATTTTTGTGTGGCTGTGAAATTTGTGGTTATGCTGTGTTGGGAGGACATGTTTTGGTGTAGTCATGTTGTTGTGAAGTGTTGTATAGTCATGATGTGAGGTTGTTATGTGATGTGTTGTGGTGTGTCCATGTTGTGCGGTAGTGTTATGCACTTGTGATCTGGGGTGGTTATGTGATGATTTGTGGTTGTGTTATGTGGCAGATGAAATGGGAAATGGTTGTGGTGTGGTCACAGTGAGAAAGAAAATGATGTGGTTGTAAAATGGTGGTGATGTGGGGATGGTTGGCCTGATGATGATTATGGGATTTTTGTTTGTGTGCTTTTGTATTGTGCATGTCACCGGGGTAGTATTGGAATTAAATAATAATATTGAAATTGAAATGTCATGGGCTGGTTTGGTTAATGGGATCATAATTTATAATGAATTGTTTATAAATGGGAACTATGGAAAAATGTTGTCGAAGTTGAATAATGAAATTAATGGGCTTAATGAATGAAATGGGTTAGTAATGGAAATCTAGAAATTGGATAAACATGATGAAGAAGTGTGTAATGTGGCTAATGGATTATGGCATTTTGTTTGATATTATATATATGTGTGTGTGTGTGTGTGTGCGTGTGTTAGTGAATGTGAAATTTTTTATGAGGATTGGGGGGTGGGTGATGTAGTGAGTTATTTAGTGCTTCTTTATGAACCCATACATTGGTCTCTTTGGCGGCTACACACACACACACCATGTATGTCACTTGTGATTTTCTATACACACCTGACCTGTGTTTATCACAATGCGACAATAACAATATATTTGGGGTATTTTTCTCAACATCCCATTTGTGAAGATGGATGGATGTATACCATCTCTTTCCCACTCTCTCTTTCAAAGGATGATTACATGCATGGTCTATGATATAAAAAAGTCAAAAATTCACATTAGTGATGTTTGATGGGATTATGAGATGACTTATAGTGGGGTTCATTCATCGATGGAGGAGGGTTTGAGGTTAATGTCATTCATTTTCATGATACCCTAAAACTATAGTTATAGTTGTACATGAGATGTGAGGCTATGGCCTAGCTATGTTCAAATGAGATGTGATGTGTTAGCCTAGGTTCCATAGGGTAAAATGTGATGTGACTGCCATGGTGTCTTATAGAGAGATGTGATGTGATGGTTTTTGTCTCTTCAGGCATGATTTGATGTGATTGATAGTTGCATGCCAACTGTTAGGAATGCTGTGATGTTTGTATGAGATGGGAGTGCCAGGATGTACGCTGATGGGATGTGGGAATGGAAAATCTGCATGAAAGTGGTGCGAGGTACCCTTTATCGATATGATTATTATTATTCTATTAACATAGATTTTTTATTTGTTGAGTGTGCCATGGTGTGGATAGTCTGGGTTTGTTGACCTGTGTCGGTGTTGTTGGTTTTTTTGTTTTCTCCCTTAGTGAATTAGTAAGCTATTTTTCACATATGTAAGATAGAATTTGGTTACCCTACCGAGTATACATTTATGGTCATCCTACGAATATATAAATTGATTTGAGGTTTCCATGAGGACTTTGTAGACCATGTTAGATATTTCATTTTCGATCTATGGAGTTACTTTTTCATTAACATATATTTTCTTTTTGTTATTTATTTAGAGAAATTCATGAGTATGTATTTCAATTATAAATGATATGTGGGATGGAGTTTGTATCATTTTTATATTATGTCATGAAGTTTTATGAAGATGACTAATCCTTTCTCCTAATCCTATTATTATAGAGGGTAATGCCTCCCATTTTTGAGATTTTTTTATACCCTTGGTTCTAGATGCTAACCTGAAGCCTAATGGAGGTGGGAATTGGGGATCATTATCAATCTTCCTTCACAACCTACTCCGGGGGATCCTTTGGAGAGTGGGAGTCATGAAAGATTGGTATGAATGGTGATGGTTGAGAGATAGGACAATGTTTAGATTTAGGCACTCTGAGAATTTCATGAGTTAGTAAGGAAAAGGTATAAGTTGATATCGGTTCATAACATAGTCCAGGGTAGACCGGCCAGAACCTAAGATTTTTGGACCCCTCATGATTTGACATAATTTCTCACAACTAGAAAATGAAGCTACTACCACAGACCTATATCCACGGTTTTAAAACCATGGCTATAGACATGTTTTCTGTGGCCTATAAGCACAGTTTTGGGGCCCATGGACACATTTTTCAAAACTGTGGCTATAGGCCAATTTTTTCGAATCCCTATAGCCATGGTTATCCAGAATTATGGCTATATGGTTCCCGTGCTTCCACAGAAACAAAAAATGCCGCAAAATATTTGGCGGGAATCCCTACCACCACAGTTTTGAGGCTATTCCCATGATTTTTATTAATATATATATATATCATAATATATATATACACACATGAATGATCATGCGGTATAGTGGTGAGTATGCTGGATCGCAAAGGGGAGGTGTAGGGATTGAAACTCACTGGTGATATCTTTTGTTTAGGCTATTGCCACGGTTTAAACCGTGGATATAGGTCAACCGCCACAGTTCAAAATATGGATATAGGTCAACCGCTACAATGGAAAATTTTGAGGCCTATTGCCACGATTTTCAAAACTGTGGCAATAGGTTGGGACTTACTACCACAGTGATAGAGACCACGGTTGGCCAAAACTATGGCTATAGCCCACGACCATGGTTTTGGGGCCTATTGCCATGGTTTTGAACCATTCCAATAATACTTTTTTCTATTTGTGTATCTATGCATAACAAATGACCAAGTGAGGTGATTTTTCATGTAGGTTAAAGACCATGGAGAGGTACATCCATCATGATTGACTTGTGTTCTAATTTTAATTTGGTGGTTTTTTGGATATGTAAAACTGATTAAGTAAATATTAATAATATTCCATACTACCAGGATTAGAAAATCTTTTTTTCCATTTTAGCTATGGATCCTGGTCATTTTTCGTGTGTGTTTTAGGTAGTGGAGGTTCAACATGATGATTCGATTGACCACAAAAGGGTTGATCCAGTTGTGTAGGATGACCAGTTGATGAAAAAATTGTTCATTTTTATTCGACATGATTTGGGTATATACCAGTGTATCATTTCATATTTGAAGATAGATATATGGTTGTAGGATCTTGATATTTATTTATATTTTATCTTTCTCTCAGTATAGTATTGTACATAGACCCTATCCTTTTACACATATTATTACATAATTTTAAACATAACTATCCATTAAATTACAAGCCAAGGATTGTAAAGTCTAGTATCTTGGATGATTAGGTATATAAAACTGAAATCATGGAACTAAAAAAACATTTATTTATTTATCATCCAATATGAGCTCCTAAATTCCTTTGAGCCCTTATAATCTTTATATGATAACTTAGGGATAAAATGAATAAAGGGATGAGCTAAAAAGCCCAGTAAGGGAATACACATAAGAATAAAGCATAATAAATGGGTTAGAAGGAATAATAAGATGACATAAAAGGAATGGATATATATAAGCAAGCATAAAATATGAAATCATGGTATCATTGGATATGTTTAAACAATATACAACATGATATAATCATGATTCAAGGATCATTGCACATAAAGGAGAATGAGTTAATGTTAACCACCAAGACCGCTGCACATGGAGCAAGAGTCAAGGCTAACCACCAATACTGTTACACATGATGTATCATGATACTAAAAATTACACAATGTATTTGGGTTCTATATGAGTTTACCCATTATAACATGTTCATGAATATGTGTTCCACATGAAAAATAAACATAAGGGTTACCCATAGAACGAAATGGGTATCATAATCACGCCATAGAGCATAATAAATGGGCGTATCATAAAAGTGTCCATGAAATAAAGTAATTAAATCATACATGGACATTAAAAAAAGAAAATATTCATATATCATGATAAGTTATTTCAAACCTAAGTGATAACATGTGAAAATAGTATTTAAGAAACTTCAGAAATAAAACATTTTAGTGTGGTTTAAGGAAAATATTAAAGAGCATTTAAAGAAAAAAAGCGAACAATATTTTATATAAAAACAGAAGTGAAACGTGAAAGTTTTCATATTAAAATGAGTTATTTTAGAAAAATAATGGTGTCTTAAAATATATTATGGAGTGAACTTGAAAATGGGTAAGAATTCAGGAAGTTCCCTATCAAGCTTGCTTATCGGGAAGAATTGAGTAGGGAACCTTTTAGAAACATGTATATCACTAAAAAAGAATGATGAAAGGATATTTATACATGATTTTGGAAAATAAAAATATTATTTAGAAGATGTACATAAAAATAAAAGAGAATTTAATTTGGGTAAAAAGATATAAAGAGTAACCTGAAGGAATAATGGAGGTTCGGGTAGAATCTCTTACCTTATGTTCGAAGTTGTTCTTCACTTGATCATAATGTCATGAATAATCAAATTAAATACATTAATTAATTATTTAATAACCTTTTATACATGTATTTTATTTATTATAATTTTATTAATTTCATTTATTTCCCTTTTTATGGGTTATGAGATTCAGTTTCATTGTTCAAGAGTGTTGGTTTCCTTGGTTTTTATGATCAATTTACTTATATACATGTACAAGTAATCATGTAAGATGAGAATGGTTGTCCATAATTTAAGTTCTATGTTATTAATGAACATAAATAAGGTTAAATTATCATACAATTCATTTGGTTATTTTGGTTGAGGATGAATCATTAGATAATATGTTAGTAATAATCTTTTGGATTATTTTGGGCGGTTTCGCTCACAACAAACTTGTTTTGTTTTATTATTTAACATCATATGTGTATAATGATTCCAGAACATTACATAGGATATAATAAATATATTATAATCTGGTTGAAACATAAATTTTTTCCATGACCATCCTTGAATACATTAGTGGAAATTAAAAACTTCATCATCTTTAAATGGGATAAATTAACACATCATGAATGATGTTTTCATTTTTAGTATAAAAAAGAGGGGTAGATAGATGATGATGAATTATTAAATTATAATAATAAAATTTTAGTATATTTAAGGTAATTTAGTTATCAAACTATTTTAATGAGGGGAGATTAGAAGATAAAATAAAATAAAGCAACTTGAAAATAAATTAAAAGAAAAGGAAGAGGGTTTTACCTCTTGATTCCTTCTGCTTGAGAACCTCCATAGGGGATTGTTTTTGCTCTTTTGATAAGAAAAAATAATATTGGACATATGGGAAGGTATTGGGAGGATATTTGAGCATAATTTGGATTAGGATCAAGGCTTGAGATGTGTAAGGAGAAGAGGTGGTGAGGGGTGGTATTTATAGTGGAAGAGGGGGTTGTTTTCTCATTATTTTATTCATTAGTTTATTATTTTGGATCAAGAATATGAATATTTTAAGAATTATCATCAAATATAATAAAATAATTAATTATAGTCAGAGATTTTGGTCTTACATAATCCATACATCATCTACGACTTCATAATTCATGTATTTAACTTTTATCGTAAATAAACGTATTTTACTATTCATAAAAAAATCAAGTATTTCATAAAAATTCAAGAAATTAACCCTAAATATTTTTGATGTGTAGAATTCAATAACGAACTCCATTTTATAAAAATAGTTTTCTAAATATGTTAAATTTAATTTTTAATTAAAATCACCATTTACTCAAAAAATACAGATTTTAAAATCATAACTGATTTTATAAAACTTTGAAAAATTATCTAAGGTCTCATAAAATTATATCATAATCACGAGAAAAAAAAATATTAACTTATTAATACATTTTATGAAAATAATTTTTTTAAAATTATTAAATTAATCATTAAATTGTAATTAAATATTAATGACTTACAAAAATATCAACACTTAATTAATAATTTATAAAATATTTATTTACTTATACTATGATATAATTATATCATATTGTCAATTATAAGATGAATAAATTTTATTTATACATTCATTGGTGAGGTTACTATTCAATTCTATGGTTTACTATTAATAAGAGTCGCATTACTATTCTAAAGGTCAAGTTACTATTTCATTGGTATAGGTTCCTTAACTTCTAGAAATACTTCTTATTTCATTTATTCATCATTTATAAAGTTTGTATCATGTTTTATATGTGATATTATGTGATTTACAATTTATGACATAATTATAATAAGGGGGTTTCCATTGATAAAAGTTTTGGGTCTTTACATTCTTCCCCCCTTATAAAATTTCACCCTCAGAATTTTGTTCTACAAACTATAGGAAAATAGGCGAGGGTACTTCTCCTTCATCTCTTCCTCTGGTTCCCATGTTGCCTCTTTATACTTATGATTCCATCATAGTAATTTGACTACGTGAGTGGTGTTGTTGTGTATAACTTTATCTCTATGCACTACAAAATAATTACAATAGGGATATATCTGTTGGTAAAAGTGCATTTTCTGTTGGTAAAACGTTTTACCAACAAAAATTGTCCTGTCACTAAACTGTTGGTAAAAAATCTATTGCTAAATGTTATTGCAATAGATAAAATGATTCTATTGAAAATATAATATTTCCAACAGATAATATATATGTTGGTAAAAATGTTTAGCAATTAATTAATATGACTAATATATTTGTTGGTAATATTAATAACATTTATAAACAATACCAATAATTAATATTTGTTTTTAAATTATAATCCAAATGTTGGTATTCCAATATTTTTTTAAAATTTTATATTATATTTATTAATATAATTACATATAATATATTATTATATTTATTATATATTAATTACAAAATTATCTTATATAAAACACCAAAAAACTGAAACTGTTTTTGAAAAAACACATTCCAATATAATTTAAATACATGTTCAAACTTCAAGAAAAGACAAGAATCTCCATGAAACATATTACAAACATGTTCAAACACTAAGAGACTTTACATGGAACTCGATGAAACTTAATCAGCAATCTATTTCTCATAAACATTCGACATCACTGTCGTGGAATCCCCATAACTTCACATGAGCTATTATCTACTGTAGTGGATCATGACATGCACAACTTCACTATCATCTCTTTGATTGCAGTGGACCACCATTCTATGCTTGATGTATCACTTGTCTTTTCTCCCTCCACTTTAAACATGCACTATCACATGCGATGTTCTGATAACACAAATATAACAATTGGCAAATAATTTTCATTTAAATGCATTATATAAAAACAACACATGATATAAACAAGAGGATAATCTTACTAGTGGAAAAACAACTATAATATAATATAACTAGATACCACAATTATAAAATTATCAAGTGGAAACAACAACCATAAGATAATCTAACTTTATACCACAATAATAAAATTATCCATCCTAAACATGATAAGAATATATAATGAATACCAAAACAATTTCCATAATGCATGATATAAAAATAACCAGTGACCACAAGACATAGAATTTGAAAAGAGAAAATACATTTTTAAAATCGATTCATCTAAGAAAAATACCCACACCAGCTAAAATGGAAATAACATGATGATATTGAAGGGATTTACAACCCATAGAATTGAAAATTGGAGATCTGCACCTGTTATTTTTTATTTTTCATTTTTTTGTCCAACAAAAAATTACTTGATGAATTCTAATAATAATAAACACCCAAAGTAGAGACTGAAAAAAATACAAATATCAACACAAGAAAATGGAACAGGAAATTCCAGAGAGACCCAGTACATGATCAAGGACATGCAGTCATCGTCGTCTTCCCCTTCGTCCAGTCTTCCTGCGAGTATAATCAGAAGGTATGGGTGTCACAACCTCAACGAGGCCAATCTTCAAGCCATAACGGCCAATCTGCACCTGTTGTTATTAGGAAATGAGAGAAAAAAAGAAATATATGAAAGACATGACCAAAACTCCTTGAAGGCCAGATTCTATGACCAAACAGAGTCTCTCAAATAAATGATTGATGGTTGATGCCTTGAAAAGGGAAAATATGAGTGGGAGAACATTGGTGCAGATGAAGATACTTGAAGAGAATACATGAAAAAAAACAAATAGAAAACGAAAAAACCAAGAATTTGCAGCCCAAACAAAACAACATCAAAAGCATAGAACCTGCAACTAGACTGAAGCTCATCTTTCATTACTTAAATCCAGATGAGAACTCCCAATCCAGCAGAAAATAGCAGTTAGAATGCACCAAAAAAACACTCCAGAAATTCCTAAACTATATGAAAGGAAAATAGTAGTTAGAATTCCCTAAAAAACCACTCCAGATAGGCCTAAATAGTAGGAAAGGAAAAGTTAATCCAATGCACCAGTAAAAAAATTATGGAATCCAACCACAACTCAAACTTCAGGAACTGAAAAACTCACCCAAATGAAATAGATAATAGCCTCATCCCGAAAAACAAGTGAAACAACACAAACTCCTAACAGCTGTTGCAAGTACTTGATCCAGGATGCAAAAGAAGAGAAGCATAATAAACAACATCCAAAACACTGCAATCTAGAAGACCAGTGCCGAAATCAATGTTTATGATGGAAAAAACACAATGCAACCAATCAATTCATATAAAAACCCAACTGCGCAGCATGTTAACAAGTTAGAACATTAAATACATACTTTTATCAATTAATAGAGGAGTAAATATTTTAATAGAGAATATTAGAGTCATAACTTACCTCTATACAGGAACTAATTTCTAATAAATTCTTCTTGTTATCAAAGTAATGTAGTATGAACATATTGAGAATGTAATTAAAGAACAATAATGTGTCATCACAATAATACCTTATAGATATAGTATTCAAGATCTCTTGACATGGTTTTGTTCTTTTTGAAATAGAGGATGTGAAATATCCAACATTTGAAAGATGGATTCGCCGACCCAAACTAGTTTTTTATGTGCAGGTCTTGGAAAGACGCTTGCAACAATACATCATATGGAAAACTGTTAGATCTATGAAATTTATTCTAACTTTAATGCATAAATACCAACAAGTTCTCAATTAATTTGAAATTGAAATGTTAATAACCTATGATTTCTCATCAATTAGAAAAAAGTCATAACTATTTATTAACAAATAAAATAACATTCCAATAACATATAGAGTAAGTAAATTTAAAAACTAAAATAAACTATGAATCATTAACAAGAAACAATATTAGTTTATGACCACATAAATATATCATTGTGTCACGACCCCCTCCCACCAAAGATGCCCCTCCTGAGCTGGAAATGGTGAAAGGGAGATAATGACCCCTGAGTCCCGCCTCCAGTAGGCCCTGGGGTGGTGACTAGCACCAAGGGTATGAGTTTTCACAAATATGGGAGGCATTACCCTTTTTATTATTTTTGATCGGGAAATAGGAAAACTCAACCACCAAAAAGGAAAAGAACAAGTGTATAGAAATAAACCCAAACCAATTCTACATGCATGTTTAAATAGTTCTAAAACAAGGTACAAGTACAAGAAAGCTCAAAAAGTACAATACCAAAAGAAACAAGAGTACAGAAAACTGCAACAACTCCAACTGTCCCAACTAGTAGGGTCCCACACGGCCCTAGTAGTCTTCCTGGAAACCTGAAAGTAAACATAGGGTGAGCATAAAAGTATACTCATTAGGGAAACCTAAAGCTCTCATGCACAAATGGGGAGACATCCTAATGCCCCGTGAGAAAACAAAAGAACCAAAACCTAGAAAGGAATCTATCCACCCAACCTCATTAGTTACACTCACCAAGTAACACAAGTCAATAGAGTATAGTAGTAATATTATCAAAGTATGGGTACCCCGCACCACCTTCCCACTAGATACTGCTCAAGCCCTCACGCCTAACGCTCTGATGCTTCCCCCTCTTCCTGAGCTAGTGCCACAACTTGGCCATACGAAGCTCGAGCTAGTGCCGCAACCTGGCCATATGAAGCTCATAGTAACCCACCGACACACAATCCTTGGCCATCACCACATCTCATCCCAAAAACACCTGGGAACCACATCACATCTCATCCTGAAGATTCTTGGGAAACATTTGTCATAATCTGGCCGAAGGATCTTGGGCTATAAAACCTGGAAGAGGGAGCATAGGGAAGAACAGTAACCAACCATCCACAATGTCATTTGGATGTTGGGAATAACACCCCCAGTCCCACAGGTTTTCGGCACGTAGTGCTCAATGTGGGTGGGGTGCGTAAAGAAACATAGAAAGATACAAATTTATATAATTATATCAACCACTCAGCCCATCCTAAGGCTTCTACACAAAATATCTGAGCACATGACTTAGCACTGCTACCTCGAGATTATGCACACAACAAGCAATCCCAAAACCCCATTTATGTTTTCATGTTCAACAGATTTAGTTGTCAATTCTTTTAACTATTGGGCAACTATCAACAACCAAACCAAATCGAGTGTTCATAATACATATCCCTGCCAACCACAACAAAAGTTAGGGAAAACACAAGAAATCACATACCAACTCCTTAAAAATTTGATTATCATATCCATCTTTAATTCATTTCCATCACAATACCCCACCATTCATTTATTCCAAAGTTCCAAATATAAATTCATTATCCACATTCCACATTTCCATTACATTCCCCCCGTATATAGTCCACTACTAACCACTTTAATAATATTCACCACCCATCATTGCAGCCCCGCTGCCAAACATCATATCACACAACAACCCAGAAATTACCACTTCACACATCCCATAACAAAACCAACCCAACACCAACATGTTCATTATTCCGTTTTGTTGAACCGGGGTGTTCACACAAGGGTTCCGAGTATTTAATCAGCCAAAATTTTGTGATTAAACAAATTCCACATTTAATAAAATTTTCATCCATAAGAAAATCCAGAAGGAGAGGGAAACATTTAATTGCGTAAGCAAAGGCCCCCAACGACCATGATTTTTAGTAGGCAGAAGCTCATTCAATTCACTAAATAATATCACAGGATATAAATAATGTAACTTTATTAAAAAACTTCCCATCCTTGTTATTTAAGCAATTTATTATCTTTATTAAACCGGTTCAAATGTGTTTCACATAAAAAAGAGGACCCCCACCCCGCATGATGCACAATTTAGAGAGACGAAGGTAAGACCCCTACCTCAACAGGTTCCGATGTCCTTCTACGAACACGACCACCACGATCACAAGGATTATACTAGAATGAACGCACCCACCAAGGACGTCGCGGCACCATCTAATAAACAACACAAGAAACTCCCTCAACGCGGAGATCACACACCGTAGCATGGAAAGAAAACAGGAGAAGTAGGATGAGAAAGAGAATACAAGAACAGAGGTTTAACATACCTTTTTAGAGTTGTTCGTCAAAGACCGTCGTTCCCATCAATTATCAACAGTCTCCTCAGTTGGAAACTACAGAGGGGAAGTCAAAGAAGAGGGAACAGAATAGGGTGTATGATTTTCTCCTCACCGACACGATCTCGCATCCACTGACGGATCGACGATCGGAGTCTGGATGAAGAAGTTAGAGGAGGAAGACTTCTCGATCATCCAAGAGCGTCGTCGTGCGAAGAAGAAGAAATCGGTCTGGAAGTAATCCACAAACCTTTCTTAAATAGGCAACGAATAGGTAAAACAATATGCAGTGTGTATTAATGAATACACGGTGTGACCGTACACCCGTTACGCGTTTTGACTGGTCAACACACGACACGTCACACAGTTTCCATGAATTTAATGATAATAATAATTCTACTAATATTTGGGGTTTCGTTGACCCGAGGCATGAGTCATGAAAAGGTATTCATCATTGGTCTTAAAATGAATTTCTTAATTTTAGGATTATACTGCCGCTGACGGTTCGTCATTCCGACAGCATATGAAGAAGTTACGGTCGAATTAAGATTACATAACCCAAAACAAAAACATGATTATTATATTATTTAATTTAATTTAACACTTATTTTCTTTCCACCTCAAATAAGAACCCACGCTCAACCTCTCTTAATGTGAAGCGCATAAGCCCCCATGATTGAATCCTCTTTTATATTATCATTATTATCATTAAATCATTATTATATTTTAAATTTTCTCTCTCCAATCACAATTCTATTTATTCCACTTTATTTCCCCTCTCACACCCATCACATCATAAGATTTCACCTTTGTTTTACTTGACCTCATTTCCAAAATTATTATCATAATAATAATTAATACTACACAAAAAGTGGCACATACCTTCCTCATTCCATGCCCAACACGCCCCAACCTTCATTACTTTATAGTTTTTATTATTTTCTTTATTATTACATCACTTTGTAATCTCTCTCCAATCTCACTTCAATATCATTATTAATAAAATTAATATTAATAATACCCATCATTAATGTTCTAATTTAATCCCATTAAATTAGATTACCATAATTATTCTCATATTAAACTAAAACCATTCCATGCGACTCAAAACCATTTCATTTAATTGAATTAAATGACAAAACAAAATTAATATAACTTACATATTCAACCCATTTTTAATACATTTAATTTCATTAACCTCTCGCACATAGTTTTACGCCACCATTGTTATTTATTGTTTTTCAATAATAATAACAATTCATAAACTTATTTTATTAACTCATAACTGTTATTATTTTTAATAATGATAATATTTACGCTCATCGCATTGACCACGTTAAACCACCCCGTTAGATATCTGAATTTGACCATGACACGTCAGTGTCGCATAACATCCGTAAATTTAATTATTTAATTCTATTTATTTTTATTTCACACTGATTAAATTGAAACCACTTTTATTATATTAAAACCATTCAATTTAATTATCCCGATATATATACATATATATATATATATATACATATTTACGTCATCGTTATTATTATTATCTTACATAATAATAACTCACATTTAATATTATTAATGAACCACCTCGCTTCCTCTGTGCATCTTCATTTATTTGTTTGCAATAAATACCATGAATCATTTCATTAATTTCTCATTATTATTAATATTATGAATAATATTAATAACACTACACCCATTTTTATTATTCAAATTTAATTTTAACAATTACTCAATTAATAACAAACTGCATGTTTCATTTATCAACGTCTAATGGATCACAAACCTTCCCACTTCACATCATTAATAATAATAACACCCATTAAATCATTTTATCATGATTATTTTCTTTTTAGTTTAATTAATCACACAATTTATGTCATCATCATTATTAGTTAACATATTTTTATGTTATCATCATTATTAAAAATTATCATTATAACGCGCGTCGTGTTGACCACATCGATTTCAACAAAGGAATGGACCGGAGGGGTCCGGGCCATTACATCAGATACCTCTCAAAACATTCTCATCCTCGAGAATTAAAAACCAACCCAGAAAAAAGAATGGATCCGAACAACCACCCCACAAGATACCTCTCAGGGATCTTGTCATAATAGGAAACAACCGGCAACCCAAATTATATGAGTTAGGAATTCCTTCTCCCATACCGAGATATTATCCGCTTTAAACAACTCTGAATCGCCTGAACGGGTTTAATCACATCCACATTAATGCGTCTCGATTAGGAATTAGGTCTTCCGACTTCCATATATTAGGATTTTCCAAACTTACACTACCCCAACACCTTACAAAACAACAATAAATTGCCCGAACACATGGCTTGAGGAATTCCTTCTCCCGTGTCGAGATATTATCCTCTTTAAGCGGCACTCACTCACCTGCATGGGTTTAATCTCATCCACATTAATGCGTCTCGATTAGGGATCAGGTCCTCCTCTCCCCACATGTTAGGACTCTTCACACACATTTAAAGGAAAGAGGGAAAGAACTTTGCATTATAGACTCATGAAAAACAAGGTCCATGCCCAAAGCATGGGCGAGAATGAGTTTCAACAAAGGAGTGTGATGATTCTGAATTTAAACAAAACATAAACAAGAGCATTTAAGTAAAACCGAAAACATCTCTCTCAATCTCTGTCCTGGCTAGGGTTTCCACTTCTGTTGCATGCAACTGTCCGCGTCCCACTCCTCTGCCTCTCTATTGACGTCCAGGTGCCACAGTTATTCAATAAACAAGGAACGCCTAAGCCCAAGTAGCAAGGAAATTTTCTCAAGGTTTCATTTTATCATTTTTATTTCAATTTCCTTCCCAGAACACCCAAATCAAGTAAAAAACAATCATGATGATGCATGTACCTTCCCTAGGGTCTCTACCCTGCAATCAATGTAGTCTCACTTGGTCGTACGGTAGGCTCATAGTCCTTGCATCGGATCACGGGGAGCCCTAAAATCTCGTGTCCTAGCCAGTCTTCCCTGGCCTATGTCACACACCAAGATTAACCAACATTGTTTCCCTACCATCCCATGCAATCCTCACTGTGCCTAACTCCAGACTCCATCCTATCTCTCAACCATCAGCCTCTGCTACCATTCTATCACGACCCCCTCCCACCAAAGATGCCCCTCCTGAGCTGGAAATGGTGAAAGGGAGATAATGAACCCCGAGTCCCGCCTCCAGTAGGCCCCGAGGTGGAGACTAGGACCAAGGGTATGAGTTTTCACAAATATGGGATGCGTTACCCTTTTTATTATTTAAGATTGGGAAATAGGACAAGTCAACCACCGAAAAGGAAAGGAACAAGTGTATAGAAATAAACCCAAACCAATTCCACATGCATGTTTAAATAGTTCTGAAACAAGGTAAACGTACAAGAATGCTCAAAAAGTACAATACCAAAAGAAACAAGAGTACAAAAAACTGCAACAACTCCAACTGTCCCGACTAGTAGGGTCCCGCACGGCCCTGGTAGTCTTCCTGGAAACCTGAAAGTAAACGTAGGGTGATCATACAAGTATACTCAGTAGGGAAACCTAAAGCTCTCTTGCACAAGTGGGGAGACATCCTAATGCCCCGTGAGAAAACAGAATAACCAAAACCTAGCAAGGAATCTATCCACCCAGCCTCACCAGTCACACTCACCAAGTAACACAAGTCAATAGAGTATAGTAGTAATATTATCAAAGTATGGGTACCCCGCACCACCTTCCCACTGGATACTGCTCAATCCCTCATGCCTAGCGCTCTGATGCTTCTCCCTATTCCTGAGCTAGTGCCGCAACTTGGCCATACGAAGCTCGAGCTAGTGCCACAACCTGGCCATACGAAGCTCATAGTAACCCTCCGACACACAATCCTCGGCCATCACCACATCTCATCCTGAAAAGACCTGGGAACCACATCACATATCATCCTGAAGATTCTTGGGAAACATTTGTCGTAACCTTCCCAAAGGATCTTGGTCTATAGAACCTGGAAGAGGGAGCATAGGGAAGAACAGTAACCAGCCATCCACAATGTCCTTTGGATGTTGGGAATACCACCCCCTTCCCACGGGTGTTCGGCACGTAGTGGTCAACGCAGGTGGGGTGCGTAAAGAAACATAGAAAGATACAGATTTATATAATTATATCAACCACTCAGCCCATCCTAAGGTTTCTACACAAAATATCTGAGCACATGCCTTAACACTACTACCTCGAGAGTATGCACACAAAAAGCATTCCCAAAACCCCATTTATGTTTTCATGTTCAACAGCTTTAGTTGTCAATTCTTTTAACTATTGGGAAACTATCAACAACCAAACTAAATCGAGTGTTCATAAACCATATCCCTACTAACCACAAAAAAAATTAGGAAAAACACAAGAAATCACATACCAACTCCTTAGCAATTTGATTATCATATCCATCTTTAATTCATTTCCATCAAAATACCCCACCGTTCATTTATTCCCAAGTTCGAAATATAAATTCATTTTCCACATTCCACATTTCCATTACTTTTCCCCCGTATATAGTCCACTCATAACCACTTTAATAATATTCACCACCCATCATTGCAGCCCCGCTGCCAAACATCATATCATACAACAACCCAAAAATTACCACTTCACACATCCTATAACAAATCCAACCCAACACCAACATGTTCATTATTCCGTTTTGTTGAACCGGGGTGTTGAAACAAGGGTTCCAAGTATTTAATCAGCCAAAATTATGTGATTAACCAATTTCCACATTCAATAAAATTTTCATCCATAAGAAAATCCAGAAGGAGAGGGAAACATTTAATTGCGTAAGCAAAGGCCCCCAACGACTATAATTTTCAGTAGGCATAAGCTCATTCAATTCACAACATAATATCATAGGATATAAATAATGTAACTTTATTCACAAACTTCCCATCCTCATTATATAATCCATTTATTATCTTTATTAAACCGGTTCAAATGTGTTTCACGTAAACAAGAGGACACCCACCCCGCATGATGCACAATTTAGAGAGACGAAGGTAAGACCCCTACCTCAACAGGTTCTGATGTCATTCTACGAACACGACCACCGCGATCACAAGGATTCTCCCAGAACGAATGCACCCACCAAGGACGTCACAACACCACCGAATCAACAACACAAGAAACTCCCTCAACATGGAGATCACACTCCGTAGCATGAAAAGAAAATGGGAGAAGTAGGATGAGAAAGAGAATACAAGAACAAAGGTTTAACATACCTTTTTAGAGTTGTTCGTCAAAGACCATCGTTCCCGTCAATTATCAACAGTCTCCTCAGTTGGAAACTGTGGAGTGGAAGTCGAAGAAGAGGGAACAGAACAGGGTGTACATTTTTCTCCTCGCCGACACGATCCCGCAACCACTGAGGGATCGACGATCGGAGTCCAGATGAAAAAGTTAGAGGAGGAAGACTTCTCGATCATACAAGAGCGTCATCGTGCGAAGAAGAAGCGATCGGTCTGGAAATAATCCACGACCCTTTCTTATATAGGAAACGAATAGGTAAAACAGTATGCAGCGTGTATTAATGAATACACGGTGTGACCGTACACCCGTTACACGTTTTGACTGGTCAACACACAACACGTCACGCAGTTTCCATGCATTTAATGATAATAATAATTCTATTAATATTTGGTGTTTTGTTTACCCGAGGCATGAGTCATGAAAAGGTATTCATCATTGGTCTTAAAATGACCGTATTAATTTCAGGATTATACTGCCGCTAACGGTTCGTCATTCCGACACCATATGAAGAAGTTACGGTCGAATTAAGATTATATAACCCAAAACAAAAACATGATTATTATATTATTTAATTTAATTTAACACTTATTTTCTTTCCACCTCAAATAAGAAACCACCCTCAACCTATCTTAAAGTGAAGCGCATAAGCCCCCATGATTGACTCCTCTTTTATATTATCATTATTATCTTTTATTCATTATTATATTTTAAATTTTCTCTCTCCAATCACAATTCAATTTATGCCCCTTTATTTCCCCTCTCACGCCCAGCACATCATAAGATTTCACCTTTGTTTTATTTGACCTCATTTCCAAAATTATTATCATAATAATAATTAATACTACACAAAAAGTGGCGCATCCCTTCCTCATTCCATGCCCAACACGCCCCAACCTTCATTCCTTTATGGTTTTTATTATTTTCTTTATTATTCCATCACTTTGTAATATCTCTCGAATCTCACTTCAATGTCATTATTAATAAAATTAATATTAATAATACCCATCATTAATGTTCTAATTTAATCCAATTAAATTATATTACCATAATTATTCTCATATTAAACTAAAATCATTCCATGCGACTCAAAACCATTTCATTTAATTGAATTAAATGACAAAACAAAATTAATATAACTTACATATTCAACCCCTTTTTAATACATTTAATTTCATTAACCCCTCGCACATAGTTTTACGCCACCATTGTTATTTTTTTTTTCAATAATAATAACAATTCATTAACTTATTTTATTAACTCATAACCATTATTATTTTTAATAATGATAATATTTACGCTCAGTGCATTGAACACGTTAAAACACCCCGTTAGATATCTGAATTTGACCATGCCACGTCAATTCCGCATAATATCCGTCCATTTAATTATTTAAATCTATTTATTTTTATTTCACACAGATTAAATTGAAACCACTTTTATTAAATTAAAACCATTCAATTTAATTATCCCGATATATATACATATATATATATACATATATACATATTTACGTCATCATCATTATTATTATCTTACATAATAATAACTCACATTTAATATTATTAATGCACCACCTCGCTTCCTCTGTGCATCTTCATTTATTTGTTTGCAATAAATACCATTACTCATTTCATTAATTTCTCATTATTATTACTATTATGAATAATATTAATAACACAACACCCATTTTTATTATTTAAATTTAATTTCAACAATTACTCAATTAATAACAAACTGCATGTTTCATTTATCAACGTCTAATGGATCACACACCTTCCCACTTCACATCATCAATAATAATAACACCCATTAAATCATTTTATCATGATTATTATCATTTTAGTTTAATTAATCACACAATTTATGTCATCATCATTATTATTTAACATATTTTTACGTTATCATCAGTATTAAAAATTATCATTATAACGCACGTCGTGTTGACCACATCGATTTCAACAAAGGAATGGACCGGAGGGGTCCGGGCCATTACACAATGTGATATTCAAATTTTAAATGAAATTCAATATAGATATATACTATTATACAAAGTCCAAAAAATTAATCTTTGAACACAAGGCATGCATTTTAAAAACTCTTTGAAGTATACTCTCAATATCAAATTCAATAGTACATTAAATGATTAATGTAACAAAATGAATATAATACATTTTCACATCACACGGAATGGGAATCATAAATTAATAAATAAAATACACAATGTTGTAGCATTCCACTTACCAAATCAAAAAATGAATTGTAGTCAGATTCAATATAGACAAACATTTTTCAAAAAAGTAAGAATGAATCCCCATCTAATTAGATTATGTAGGATGCACTCATATGTTAATCATTAAAAATCCATTAATTAAAGGTTTAAAATTTCAATGTGTAATGTATGTTTTACTACAATATAGAGAATGGAAACATTTTAGTTCATTTAAAATAGAATTTGTACCTAGGATGAGACTTATGAAGGAGTTTGGTCAGTCTAGATTTCAATAAATCACCCATTCATCTTCATGGGACCCTTACTCATATTCAATATCAAAGACACTGAAAATTTTAATTTCCATGTGTAAAAAGTTTCTTTTCATTGGGACCAATATATTATTATTAAAGATACTATATAGAAGGGATTCATCTCTTTTATGATGACTAGCATTAGGTTTTTATCTGTGAGTGATGAAATGTAAAATAGAGTAATTCAATCAACATTCAAGCCTAAGATTGGGTAATCATGAAAGAAATTTCACATTTTTACATCCAACGTGTTCCTCACATCTTAATTCATCTATTTCTCACCCAGAATTTACATTTTCACTTTGTTAGATTAAGTGAAAAATCTGATTGAGTGGGAATTTTTATGATAACAAATTCATGAGAGAATTATTCCCATCCAACAATAAAAAATTTCATTTGAGAGAACTCAGAAATTCACCAGAAGGTGTACCTTTACTGCTTCTTCTCCGATAAATCACGAAGAGTTCCGGGTATGTCGTCCAGATTAGATTTAGTTGCTCCATAATCACAAAATAGGACAATGTCCTCTTCCTTTAAACTAACTGAGATAAACTTTCCTTCCATGCCATGATGCCTATAACTAACAAAAAGAACTCTTTCAGGATTCATCTTTAGGAGATTTCATGGGGAGCATAATTCCAGCAGGGGTCTTGGAAGTAGGAAGAATCCTCCCCCTAAGAAAGTAATTCAAAGTTGGGATCAAAAACTTTTCCATGTGATACAAGAAGTGAATAATGTTTATTTCATTGGAGTGGCTGAGAAGTATGAAATTAGTATCCCACAGTCACCAAAAAAATAGAACAATAATAGGAAATCTTGATTAATCTGAATTTCACTGAAACCCTAAACCGAAATTCAATTCAATTCAAACAATATATACCCATGATTTTAGGTGCTGAAAACTTTAAGAAAGGAAGTGAATACCTGAGTGTTAGCGCAGGTGGGGATCGCTACGGCGTTGGAGGCGGGCGATGAACTGGGAGTGTGAGCGTGGGTGGGGATTGCTATGGCTTGATGGAGAGCAACGAAGATTGGTAGTGAGCACAAGTGGGGATCGTCACGGCGTGGGTAGCGAGCGATAAACCAGGAGTGTGAGCGCAGGTAGGGATCACTATGGTGTGGGCAGCTAAAGATGAACTGAGAGTGTGAGCATAGATGGGGATCACAACGACTTGATGGTGACCGACGAAGATTGGTGGTGAGCGTAGGTAGGGATCTCTACGGCGTGGGTGGTGAGAGATCAACCGGGAGTGTGAGTTCAGGTGGGGATCACCAGCGGTGAGAAACAAAGATCATAGGCTATCGCGTGAGGGTGGGTGTGGGGTGGGAGGTGGGGTTCTAAGACCAAAGGTGAAGGAAAAAATATATAATAATTTTTTATGATAGTTTTAATAAACTATTATTAATAAAAAAAATATTGTCAAAATGGTTTGTTTGTAGTGAATAAATACTAGTAACATATTTATATATTGAAGATAAACTGTTGGAAATATTAATTAATAATAATTGATTAATTTATTAGAAAAAAATTTAGGTATTAATATGATAAAGTAACAAATTTAATTGTTAGTAAAGTATATGTTGGTATTAAACAATTAATAACAAAAGATATATTTGTTAGTAAAAAGAAATGTTGGTACTTGAATTAAATACTGATAAAACATAATATCTGTTGGAATTACTCATTTATACCAACATATATATTTTTTGTCACTGAGTTTTTGTTGGTAAAAGTCAATTTCTTTGTAGTGATGATCTAAAATCTTCATTGGATGCTCCTCATAAGAAAGATCATTCTCTAATTGTACCACCTATGAATTCAGTATATATGAAGGATCTGGTATGTACTTCCTCAATAGGGATAAATGGAATATATCATGTACTAGATACATGGTTGGTGGAAGTGCTAGTCAATTGGTCACAACTCAAAAATGATCAAGGATCTCTAAGGGGTTGATGTACTCGGGACTTAGATTTCCTTTCTTCCCAAATCTCATGATTCTCTTCCATGGTGATATGTGGAAAAATACCATGTCTTAGACCTTAAACTTAACATCCCATCGACGATTTTATGCATAAATCTTTTGTCAACTTTGGGACGCCTTTACATGTGGTTGAATGGCTTTTACCTTCTCCACCATTTAATCAACCATTTTAGGTCCTAATAGCTTACATTAATCGACTTCATCCCAACATGCTGGTGTTCTACATCTTTTCCCATAAAGAGATTCATATGGATCCATTTAGATGATCGAGTGGAAATAGTTGTTGTAAGATAACTCGAACAGAGGAATATGTTGGTCCCATACTCCTTTCAAGTCTATAGAGCATGCTCTCAACATTCTTTCCAATGTCTGAATAGTCTGTTCATATTTTTCATCAGTTTGAGGATAATAGGCCATACTGAAGGTTAGCTCAGTATTTAGAGCATGTTGGAGACTTTTCCAGAACATCGAGGTGAAAATTGGTTCTCTATCAGATATAATCGATAGTGGTACTCCATGCATCCTTACAACTTATTTTATGTATATCCATGCAAGTTGATCCAGTGAGAATTCCTCTCGAATTATGATAAAGTGAGCTTTCTTTGTAAGATGATCCACCACAACCCATATAGGATTGTTTCCTCTAGATGTATTTGGATGTCCAATGACAAAGTCCCTGGTAATGTTCTCCAAATTCCATGTTGGTATGGATAATGGTTGCATCAACCCTTTAGACTTCTGTTTTTCGGCCTTCACTTACTGACATACTATCCAAATTGATGTATTTTAAGTGATCTCATTTTTTATATTATCCCACCAATAGTTCTTTCATAGATCTCAATACATCTTTGTGCTTCCTAGGTGAATAAATAAAGTTGAGTTATCTGCATTATTTAGATGCTCCTTCTTTATCTCTAGATCATATGGTACACATAATCATGACCCAAATCTCATGACTCCTTCCTGATCCATTTTGAATTTTTAGGATTTTTCTTTATTCATGGATTCTTCCTTCTTCTGAATTTCCACATCATTCCTTTGATAATCCTTTATTTTATCCACAAGTTACGGTTGAGAAATCATTTGATAAAGGATTGATGATGTTCATTCCTTAATTATTACCATGTTCATCCTTTTAAAGTCTAAGAAGATTGGATTCTTCTTAATTCTCATCATTGATAAAGATGCGAGATCCTTTCTACTTAGAGCATCCACCACCTTATTTGTTTTACCGAGATGGTAGTGGATTGAGCAGTCATAGTCCTTGATGACCTCTAACTATATTCACTGGAACATATTAAGCTTCTTCTATATAAATATATATTTGAAACTCTTGTGATCAGTATATATCTCACACTTAAACCCAAAGAGATAATGCTGCCATATTTTCAACATGAAGATCACATATGCCAACTCCAAATCATGCATATGATAGTTTTTCTCATGAATTTTGAACTACCTTGAGGCATAGGCTATCACTTCATCGTTTTGCATTAGTATATAGCCTGAGCCCTTTTTTGAAGCATCATTGTACACCACAAAGAGTTCTCCACTTATTAGGAGTGTGAGTATTGGTGTAGTGATAAGCCTCTTTTTGAGATCCTTAAATCCTTCCTCGCTTTCTTGAGTCCAGAAAAACTTCACTCCCTTCCATGTCAGCTTGATTATTGGGTTTTACAATCATGATAAGTTCTTATTGGTAATACCCATCTAGACCAAGGAATCTATGAATCTCCATTACAGACATTGGATTAGTCCACTCTTTGATTGCCTTTATCTTGGAAGGGTCCACAAATATCCCTTCGTTGGTGATTACATGCCCCAGGAATGATACTTCCTCCATCCAGAACTCACATTTACTATACGTTTCATAAATTTTCTCATTTTTTAAAGTCTTCAATATAATATTCAAATACTACTCATGTTTCTCCTTATTCTTGGAGCATATCATAATATCATCAATAAATACTACCACAAATTTGTCGAGGTAATCTCTAAAGACTCAATTCATTAAGTCCATGAATATTTATGGAGCATTAGTGAGTCTGAAGGACATCACTATGAACTCATTGTATCCATACCTCTTTCAAAATGTAGCCTTGGGAATGTCTTCATTCCTCACCTTTAATTGGTGATACCCTGACTGAAGGTCCACCTTAGATAAATAACTAGCCCCACATAGCTGATCAAACAATTCATCTATATGTGTTAGGGGATACTTGTTTTTTTTCATGATTTTATTAAGTTCACGATAATCGATGCAAAGGCGCATTGATCCATCTTTCTTCTTGACAAAGAGGACTGGTGCACCCCATAGTGAAGCACTCGGTCATATAAAAACCTTGTCCAGATTCTTCTATAACTACTTCTTTAGTTCTTCTAGATCAATGGTGGATATTCTATAAGGTTTCATTAATATAGTTAGATATATAGGAATAAGTTCAATTGATAACTCAACCTCTCGATCAGGTGTAAGACCAATCAATTCTTTAGGGAATACATCAATGTAATCCCTCACAATGGGAATGGATTTGAGCATGATTATCTCCTTTATCTCAATCAATTTAGGAATATATGATTGCTCATAAGTAAATAATATCCACACTTGAGAAAATGATTCTAAAGGATATTCATCCTCCTCCTTACACTTGTACAAAATTGGAGGATGATTTGGGATGTGAAGAGTGATCTCCCTTTCCCAACATTCGATGTTGTATTTGTATAAAGATAGAAAATCCATGAACAATATAACATATAACTCCACCAAAGGGATTATGACAAGATTTACTAGGAGGTTCATTCAACAAACATTAACCAAGGAGGAGTTATAAACTTTGGATGCAATAATTTCCCCATTTTCTATTCTCATAGATAACTCAACCTCCAAATTTTGAGGTGCTTATTGAATATTTCTACTAAACTTGCAAGATATGAAAGAATGTGTAGAATTGGAATCAAATAGTATGTTCTCTATTCTTGAATGAATAACCATCACACCTATCACCACATCATTTTCTGAATCCAAATCAATAGTAGTGATAGATTATTCCCTTCCTTGTTTCCTTGGAGGCTATTATTGATTGCCTATGACAAACCTGGGATTAGAGAATTGGTTTGAAAAATGACCATGTTTCTTATAATTGTAACAGTACACTACAAGATTAGTGTTGTTATGAGCCATCTTTTATTCTTCCACATTAGTGGAATTATTCATATCCCTTTGACATTTCTTATCTAGATTCCCCAATCTTCCACATTTGAAGCATTTACTGGTTTCCTTTAGTCAATTCCCAAGATTCTTCTTTCCACAATTTTTGTTGGAACCAAGGTTGTTATTTGATGAAAATAGAATATGGTTTGTGTTTATTGTCAATCCACTTCGGGTTGATCAAGGGGTTTTCAATTCAAGTGATCTTACAGTATTGGAAAAAATAGGTGTTTAAGGTGGCGTAGTTTCCCAGTATTTGCTAAATTTTTGGTCCTCAAAATCTGGAGTTTGTTTTTGGAAAAGGAAGGTTTTTTGAAAAGGTGGTACGCAAAATGGGATTTCTAAGAACAGTCTTAGGATCATGAAATATAGTACGTGGAATGGAGAACCGAGGACCTCGTAGTGGGAATGGTTCACAGAATAGAATATTGTACAAGGACCGTGTAAGAGGAATGATTCGCAGAGTGAAGGAGGTTCATGGTGAAGACTTGGGGTTTGCGGGAAGTCTTGTAGTATGTAGAAGGCATGATAGTTTGCAGGATGACATGTCATTCATGAAAACAATGCGTAGTTTTGAGAAACCATGAAGGGTGTCATTAGCGGAAACGAGGCGGTGATTTGTGCTGCCATGTAGGGAGAATTGCGATATGTGGACTGAGTAGGGAATATGGTTCATGGGAGATGCACAGTACGTAGTACAGGCAGTTTCATATTGGATATTTGGAAAATCTAGGTTTATAGGATTTTGATGATCTTTTTTCCTATATAAGGATCACTAATCCATTCATTATACTGGAACACTGAGATTAAATATCCAGGGAGGAATTCAGTGAAGTCTAGAGTGGTTCACAGGAAGAAAACCCCACAAAGGAGACTTTGATTAGAAATTCGGAAGGAATTCGGTGAAGTCCAAATAGTTCTTAGAAGACAGTTTAATAAACACGGTTCTTAGAATATGTTTTGTGGAAGACAATTCATGGTGGAGGAGTTGGTCTGTGGAGAATAAGTGGTACACGAAAGTGATATGTGGGAGCGGTATACTGAAGCGGATGTAGAAGCGGTTTGGGAAGGTAATATGTGGTCATATTTTGTGAAGGTAGTACATGGAGCACTCGCAGTACATGGTGTTGTTTAGTACACATAGGAAGAAGGCCGGTTCATGGATGCAGTACGAAGAGAACTCGTGGTAAGAAGTGAAGTGCAGTATGTGGAGGAAAAAGACCAATTCATGGAGGACAAGTTCGCAAATGAGCAGTACACCAAACATTAGATTAAATCTATATGGGAAAACGAGACTTTAATAGAGAATCTATATATAGTTGAGGATGTATGATTTAATGAAAATCCATTGAAGCAACCTTCATGTCGATAATCTGATTTTAGATTCTTCCCAATGTAGTGAGCAAGGGGGAGTCTACAGAAGTGATCTGAGGGACACATTGTACTATCCCTAAAACCTTATAAAGGTAGTGCACCTAGCACATAATGACTATATTAAACTTTTGTACTCCAAAACTAATTATGATTAGTGGACTTTGGTATGACCAAAAACCTATCGGTGTATGCTCCATAGACTCATCCCTTAGCGATGAACCAAGTAAAATTGATGTGTCTTCACTTTTCATGTGATTGTTTGTTTTCTTCTCATTCTCATCAAACATGTTTAATAGGTTCCTACCAATATTGGAACAAGATCCACCACTTTAAAAGAAAAAGTTGACACCCTGATTCAGCAATCCCCTCTCAGGGTGTTCTGAGGCCCTTCAATTCTAACACGTGGGATATTCAGTCTTCTTTCCATCATGGGATTTATTTACTGATCCACCCATATTAGACTCCATTTTCTGCTTTTTGTCACCTAGCCCATGAGAACACTAAGAGTCTTCGATCTCCATTTCAACCTTAAGGGAAAAATTAAAAATCTCTTCACAACCATTGAAGTATTGAATCACTAATGATTTTCATAGACTCAACTTTAGTCCTCTAAAGAAGTAATACACCTTGCTTTCAGTGTTCATGAGAAAGACAAAGGCATACTGTGAAAGCCTTATAAATTTTTCCTCATACACCTTGATAGACTCTTCTTCCTTTTGCTTCAATCCTAAGAACTCTGTTTCGATCTTAAGTAGGAGGGTTCATGGAAAATATTTATGGAAAACATTTTCTTAAAATATTTCCATTCCATGGAGTTAATTTCCTCCCATGACATTATGTTCTTAACCAGTGTCCACCACTGATCAACTTCCCCATCAAAATTATAAACTACCAGAACAATTTTCTATTCTTCTGAGCACTGGAGAACATAGAATATATTCTCACTGGAGTTAATCCATTGTTCTACAAGGAGGGGATCAGTAGATTCACTAAACATGGGAGGAAATTTCCGCATAAAGGATTTGATGGAAACTTTATATTTCCTAGGATAAGAAGGGATTTCCACATGATCCAAGTTATTATTCATAACTTGATCTAGCTGAGAAAGTACTGTTATGATGTTTTAAACACATGTTCTGATCATATTTGGAATTTAATTAGGGAAATCATCACATTTCCTATCACATTGATTGTTGGTACGTGTTCTTCTATTTCCTGCTATTAACTAAGAAAAAGAAAGTGAAATCAGGGGGCTTGAATACTTAGCTAACAAGCATGTAAAAATAAACTTTAAACATAAAAAGGATAAACTTGTAATGGAAAAGTATATCCTAAGTTGTGATTCATAGGTTTCAATCTAGGTTATCCAAGATCTATCTCCTAACATATACTCTTATAGATTTTTTTGTTCCCTTAATAATGGTTCATAATGAGCTTATGAATTTAATGAATCATATCCCCCAAGAGTGTTAAAATAGGTGCATAGTAAGGCCTGTTGTCATGTACTAGGTTATCCTGAGTCTGGCCCAGAAAACCTTTCCAGAGTTGTTACTCTTAGGTACATCTATTCCAGAACCACATCCACTTGTAGTATACAGAAAAGGATGTATTTTCTTGATAACCACTTACTCTATACTAACCAAAATTTATGGATGTTTTCTTATACTTAGTCTTATCCCAAGATTGTTTTACTAAAGTGCTCTATTACCAATCTCAAAAAATAACTATATCGTTCTCTAATACAAAATATAAATACCCTATCCATATTATTACATAATTTTAAACATAACTATCCATCAAATTACAAGCCAAGGATCATAAATTATAGTATCTTGTATAATTAGGTACATAAAAATAAAAGAATGAGACTAAAAAACATTTATTTATTATCATCCATTATGATCACCTAACTTCCTTTGAGCCCTTAAATCTGCATAGGATAACCTAGGGATAACATGAAAAAGGGATGATCTAAAAATCTGAGTAAGGGAATGAACATAAAAATAAAGCATAATAAATGGGTTAAAGGAACAATAAGATGAAATAAAAGGCATTTATATACATAAGGAAGAATAAAATATGTAATAATGGTATCATAGAAGATGTAGAAACAACATAAAACATGACATAAGAAAGATTCAAGGCTCATTGCACATGAAGGAGCATGAGTCGAGGTTAACCATTGAGACCATTGCACATGGAACCCTATTCAAGGTTAACTACCAAGACCATTTCACTAGACATATTATGGGACTAAACATTACCCAATGCATTGGAGAACTATCTGGGTGCACCCATCAAAACTTGTTCATGAATATGTGTGCACATAAAAAATAAATATAAGGGTTACCCATGGAAATAAATGGGTATCATAATCATGTCATAAAGAATAATAAATGGGCATATCATAAAAGTGTCCATGAAATAAATAAATTAAATCATACATGGACATTAATAAAGTAAAATAGTCATATATCATAACAAGCGATGTCAAACTGAAGTGATAACATGTAAAAATATTATTTAAGAAACTTTCAAATTAAAAGTTTTTAGTGAAGTTTAAGGAAAATATTAAAGACCATTTAAAGTAGAAAGGGAAATAATAGTTTATATAAAACCATAAGTGAACCAAGAAATTTTTAATATTAAAATGAGTGATTTTAGAAAAACAATTATGGATTAAAACATATTATGGAGTGCACTTGAAAATGAGTAAGAAATCAAGAATTTCCCTTAAATCAGGCTTGCTTTTCAAGAATAATTGAGTAGGGAAGCTTTTAAAAACATGTATATCCATAAAAAATAACAATGAATGGATATTGATACATGATTTTGCAACATATTAATATCATTTAGATTATTTACATAAAAATAAAATAGAATTTCATCTGGGTAAAAAGAGATAAAGAGTAACCTGAAGGAATAATAGAGGTTTGGGTAGAATCCACTACCTTATGTCTGAAGGTGTTATTCACTTGATATTAATGTCCTAGATAATCAAATAAAATACATTAATTAATTAATTTATAACCTTTTATATATTTATTTTATTGATTATAATTTTATTAATTTCTTTTGTGACCCTTTTGATGGGTTATGAGATTCGATTTCATCATTCAGGAGTGTTGGTTTCCTTGGTTTTCATGATCAATTTACTTATTTACATGTATAGATATTCCTATAAGATTAAAATGGTTGTCTAGAATTGATGTTATATTTTATTAATGAACATATATAAGGTGAAATGATCATATAAGTCATTTGGTTATTTTGGGTGAGGATGAATCATTAGATAATATGTTAGTGATAATTGTTTGTATTATTTTTAGCGGTTTCACTCATAATGAACTTGTTTTATTTTATTATTTAACAAAATATGTGTATAATGATTCCAAAACATTACATAAGATATAATCAAATTATTATAATCTGGTTCAACCATAAAAATGGTTTCATGACCCTCCTTAATGATAGTAATGGAAATTGAAAACTTCGTCGTCCTTGAATGGGATAAATTAACACATCAGAAACGATGTTTTCATTTTTAATATAAAATGATGGGGAAAGAGAGATGGTGATGAATTATTATATTATAATAATAACCTACCAGTATATGTAAGGTACTGGAGTTACCATACCATTTGTATTAGGGGAGGTTAGGAGATAAATGAAAATAAAGGAACTTTAAATGGAATTAAAATAAAAGGAAGAGGGTTTAACCTCTTGATTCCTTCTTCTTGAGAACCTACTTAGGAGATTGGTTTTGGAAGTTTATTAAGACAAAAATATCCTAGACACGGGGGAGGGTCTTGGGAGGATATTTGAGTAGAATTTGGATAAGTCTCAAGGCTTGAGAGTTGTGAGTATAAGAGGTGGTGATGGGTGATAATTATAGTGTGTGTGTGGGGGGGGGGGGGGGGTGTTTTCTCATTATTTTATTCATTAGTTTATTATTTTTACTCAAGACTACGAATATTTTGACTATTATCATCAAATATAATAAAATAGTAAAGGATAGTTTGAGATTTTCATCTTACTTCATCCATACATCATCTATGACTCTCTCTCTCTCTCTATATATATATTTCGTGTTTGGGGGTATAATTACATTAAACACACACACACATGCACCACACACATAGGCCGGAAAGGTAATACATATATCCAAAAAAGGATATCCCACCCATCAAGTTATTATTTCATTTTTATAGGTTCCTTAACTTCTAGAAATATTTCTTATTTCATTCATTCATTAGTTATAATGTTTGTATCGTGTTTTCTATGTGTTTTTATGTGATTTATACTATATTAAATACATTTAAGAAGAGATTTTCCATTGATAAAAGTTTTTTATTTTTACATATTGTGTCCCATTTGCAGTTTCTCATATGTGGGGAGCTATGTGATGGTGGTGGACATAGTATCTTGGTGAGTAGAAGGAGGTGTACATTTCATTGGTTGACTTTGAATGGGAGACCTGAGTAGAGTTTATCTCACCATACATTAATGTAGTGAATATAAAGGAGATTAATTATATTAATAAGGAGAGTTTGACTATGAGGGAGATGGGAATCAATTTCAAGGACTTTTTTTCTCCCCATACCATTTTTTTGGATGAGGTATCCCAAGAACAATGTCTTAAGGAGGCACTGTGTTCTTTAATCTAGTATGCAGTTAATCACTTTAATTTTTTGAAATATTTTAAGGTATAAAAAAACACATATATGATTGAGAACATGAACTTGGGAGGAGGTTTACTATGATAGGATATCCGTCATGTTTCCTCAAGGATTAGATTCGTTATTTCAGGTCTGAGGTTCCATCTTCTTTGATGTTTTGAAATATAGGGACTCAACTGAAGTAGAACCCTTTCCATACTTTTGGGACAAATGGTTTATATGATTTAAATGGGTCCTAGGGATGGTGTATTTTTTTGGGTTTGTTTCCATCACTAAAATCAAGTCCCAAAGATTTTCCCAGTTCAGTATAGTTAAGGTGGAGAAGCCCAGTGTTTTCCCTAGTGGTGGCCACTAGCAAAACCAATTTAGCAGTAGGGGAAATAAGCTTATGTTCTTCTGAGTAGAGATAATAAGGAGAGTCATATTCTTGTATATGAATGACCATCATGTGTTTTTTTTGAGTGAAGTTTTTAGGTGGGATTTAGACATGCACATCCCCTTTTTTTCTTATTTACTAAGTTTTCTATTGAATTAGTGGACACTGGGAAAGAGGATGCCCCCATGGTTTTCAAATAGTTTATCGATGTTTTTTCAAAGAACGATGTGATTATACCATAATGATGTGATATTGATATCATAATAGACTTTAATACCTAATATCTTTTGATTTATATGGATCTTTCTCTAATGGAACCTTTTGATTTGTGGGAGTTGAAGATTCATATAAATGATCTGATATAGAAGGGTTTCATCCATCCCAATACATCATCATGGGGTGATTCAATGTTATTCTCGAAGAATGTGAATGGAAGTCTGGGGCTTTGTATAGAAAAATATAGTTTGAATTAGATGACTACAAATAATCAATACAATATTACAAGGATTAATGGTCGTTTTGACCAGTCAAGAGGGTATAATTGGTTTTCTTGGATCAATATATGGTTTGGATTCCACCTATTTAGGGTGAAGGATGATGTTGTTCTAAATAATGCCTTTAAATATAGGTATTAGAACTTTAATTTTATTTTCATACCATTATGTGTCATGAATGCACCAAATTTTTTCATGGAGATCATGAAAACCATGTTAAATGAATTCCTATACTAGTTCATAGTCCTTTACTTTGATGATATATTAATCTAATTGAAGTCAAATGAGGAGTATAATGATAATCTAAGATATATACTTCTTGTTCATCGATGCCACCTGATCAATAGTTAGTTATCCAATTGTATGTTTTTTACATGAGAGGTGCATTTTCTTAGGCACTTGGTGTCTTGTTAGGGTGATTCTATGGACTCATCAAAGGTTGAGGCAGTTTTTTCTTGTGAATCACCCATGAATGTGGAAGAGGATCTTAGCATCCTAGGTCACATGAGATATTAAAAAATATTGGTATATGAAATAACATGAATTGTTTCCCCATTGGCATCTTTGACCAAGAATGAAAAGAATTTTATCTGGACTAATTAGTGTCAAGTAGTGTTTGACTACTTAAAGTGCATGTTGGTAGTTCTCTATTGCTTCAATTTCTAGATAATGGGTGATGTTTGGGATATTTTGTAATACTTTATATTTTGGAATTGGATGTTCCTTAATGTATTAAAAAGTGGCGATCTATTATTGATTTATGTATTTATGTTCCCATGGGTGGAACTTTTCCACCCATGTTTGGGAATTTTCACCAATTGTGCTTGGGATAATTTTTTGGTGATAATACCACATTGGGGGAACATTTTGGTCTTCAAAAATATTAGGATATTGAAGTATATTAATTTGAACTATGATCTGAATCAACAAAATTGAATATGTATGGAGTTTCATTAGGACTATAACTTTTAGATCTTCTAAACCTTGGGAAAAGGAAATGTCAGCACATATGTTTTGAGATTAATGTCACTAAAAGAGATTGTTTAGGAATCCGGGGATTCTTGGAGGGTGATGTGGGAGTTGGTATCCCAATAAATTGATGTATGGGTGGTTGATATTGGAGGTTTCTTATACCAGATGATAGTGCAGTATTATTTCATCTAGAAGGTGGTGAAAACTTAGTGGTGAACCTTGAAGGAAGAGGTGATGTGCAATCATGTCAGCTAATGTGATGTTCCAGAGGGATGTTCAGAGGATGTTCAGAACCTGATGTTTTTTTAGGAGAGGATATTTGTTTTTGTTAGTGATGTATGGGGAGACCTTTGTGAGTTTCACTTCTTAACATTGGTGGTATTCCCAATAGTTTCCAAGATGTACCTCAGAATAAGGATATATAGTTTCAGTGGTCATATATTTAATGATCGGTGGTAGAGTTTTTGGATCGGTGTTTGGTTTTTTAGTTGGTAAATGTTGAGAATAATAATCCTGTTGATTTTTTATCCCTTAGATATTCTCAAGTGGAAATGGGATGAAATATTGAGGGATTTTATCCCAAGGTTACCCAAATATCAAGGAGGCTGTGATTCTATCTGAGTAATAATGGATTGATTGATGAAATTTTTGCACTTCATAGATATCAAGAAGTCTGGCACCATGGATGTTTTGGAGAGTAGGTATTTGGATGAGGTTATGTAGCTACATGGAGTTCTATATCCATTTACTTGTATCAGGATGCTCATTTTACCTCATGATTATTTAGGTGACTCCAACAAGAATTTGGAACTCATTTTCTTCTCAGAACTACTTCCTACCCTCACATGGAAGGCCAAATAGAGTAGAATATTTAGATAATTGAGTATATGTTATGGGAACACATATTTGACTTTCTTAGATCATCGAAATAACACAATCATTTGGTTTAACATGATTATAATAACAGTTATAACTCATCCAATGGTGTTTCCCCTTTTGAGGCTATGTACATGTAGAAATTTAATTCTCCATTGTGGTGGTCGAGGTTAGAGAGTTGTCATTTATTAGACCTGATGTGGTGCAAATCATGAAAAAAATGTTCAATTTTTTCATGAGATATTGAAAGCATCACATGATCAGAAAAAGTTATATTCCAATCATGGGATGATGCCCTCATATTATGATATCAGAGAACATTTAATCTTGATGGGTTTCCCTTAATGTTGGTAGATAAGGTTTGAAATTGGGAGTAACCTCTCATCCAAGTTTGTTTGGAATCTTTAGGTGTTGGAACACATTAGTGAAGTGGATTATCTGTTGTAACTTTCATTAAGATAGTCTAGACACATGAAGGCTTCCACATCTATTAACTCCCTCAGTATATTACTGAAAAATACCTTGTTATTAACTAGGAATAGTTTGATATTGATGATTATGTGAAGTTAGTTGAGCTTCCATTGGAGATCCAAGATCATTAGGGGAAAGTGTTGCATGGATGAACCATTCATTTTTTTCATGTGTTGTTGATGAATGGAGGAATAAGTGATATTAATATGGATCATGAGGAACATATGCATTCCTAATACATAAAGTTGTTTTTAGTTTATTATTACTATGTTTTATCCAATGTTATAATGCTTGGATCTTAATGTTTTGTTAGCTATTCTTTCATTTATGAAATGATTTCTCTTTTAATACATCAAGCAAATGAAGAGGTGAATAACCGATCCTAATCAAGATTAATTATAATATAACATGATTAAAATCATGATGTTGAGTTAGTGATTAAAAAATTGAAAAATATCAAGGCCTTGAAGATGTAATTTCTTGAATCACATGCTTCATGATTTGATGTGTGATGGTAGTGATGATCATTGGATTAGGTCTTATGGGGATGATATGGTGGTATAATTGGTTATGTTTAAAGTTGGAAAGTTCAATTTTATGTAGAGTGGTGTGTTGATGTAGTCATGAGGGATGTTTGGTGGATATTCTTGGATGGGCTTGTTGTGTTTGGTTGGCGGTGTCATTCTAGTTGGAACAAGATCCTTGAGCGGTATCTCATGGTATGGTTGTTTGAACCACATTCCACCTTTTCATTATGATTTTTTTATTCTTGAGGGTGAGAATAGTTTGAGAGGTATCTAAAATAAAAGACCATACCTTTCATCTCGTCACATTGCAAGAATCTAGTGATAAGATATTTTGATGAAGTTTATAGGGAGTTAGGGAGTTAGGTCATGAAAATGGGGAGTGGAGTTATATTACATGGAGATGAGTGTTGTATTTTATGGGTGGATTTTAAGGTTTAGGGGAGGGTTGTTGTGTCATAGGATTCCCTGGGATGAGATTTTTGGTGACACTTCCCTTTTTAATGTAGTTATAGTGTGGAGTGAGCCTACAGCATGAAGGTGAGTTCTCACTTGGTTGGCATCGGCATAGGAGGATAGTTGTGGCTTAGTGTGGTGGTCCCTATTTTTTTAGGAGGACCAGGTAGTCCGATAGTGACCTGAGGGGTTATTTTGACGGTACTTCCAAAATGGTTCCCCTTGCGGTGTGGTGGAAGGCTACACTATATCTCTTACCTGGGAAATAGTGTAGATTTGTGGTGAAATCCTTGGTTATGGCATATTCCTCTTCCTAATTTATAGAATCAAAAAAATTTCACCAACTATAATTTTCATAGTCTAGTTTAACTAGATTGTAATTAGTGGGCTCTTCACCTCTACATCATAGTCCCTTCTGTTTCCAACCATAATGCAGTGTTGTGGAAAGTGCCCCGTTGTGGTCTTATAAATTTTATACAACCTATAAATCCAAAAATAATATTAAAACTCTTATACATTTGATATTTCATTAATTTTTTGGGATACTCAAGTGTTTCTAAAGGATCTATTTCATCCCCCTTTAAGTGGATTTCGACCCTGACCCTTGGTGATCAATTTGTGGTGGTGTAAGGTGAGGCCCCTTTATTAATATTCCATATATTCTTCTAGTTTCTCATTCAGGAAAGGATTATGTCAATGGAAATCTTTTCTTTTTTTGGTTGTCTTGGTAAGATTTTTTTTGTGAGATATAGTTCTAGGTTGATCTTGGTGTTCACCTTCATTGATGTGCTTGGCAGTTTTCTCCCTCTCGATCCAACATTGCAAAAAAGATCTTAAATTTTCATTTGATGTAGGGTTACTTCATTTTTCATATATTTATATCATATGGGATGAGTTATACACTTATGTATCATTGGGAATACGGGTTTTCACTCTCCTAATAATGATAATTAAATGGTTAATTGAAATTGATGAGGATTGAAAATGATTCACATTTTCTACATCCTTTTAATAATATTGATATTGAGATTATTCATGCTTGTTATACCATTGAAAATAACGACTTTTGGGAGCCTATATTTGTTCTGAGTTGATATGTGTTTTAGAGGCCTTGATGTGTAATTTTTGTGATACCATCTTGAATAAATGGTAAATCACTTATAATCAGATAAATAATTAGTTTGACAATGAAAGAATTCTATGTGTGATAATTCTATAAAATAATGAAGTTGAATTGATGTAGCCCCCTGTTTAAATCTAAGATATGATTAGAATTTTTTTGTGTGGCTATTAAATATGTGGTTGTGATGTGTGGGGTTGATGTGTTATGGATTATCCATGTTGTGGTGCAGTGATGTGAAGGTGTGATCTGGGGTGGCTATGTGATGTGATGTGGTGTTGCCATGTTGTGGGATAGTAATGTTCAGTTGTAATGTGGGGTGGTTATGTGATGATTTGTGGTTATGTTATGTGGTGGATGAGACTAGAAATGGTTATGATGTGGCTACACTGAAAATGAAGTGTATGGGGATATGAAATATTTGTAATTTGGGGCTTATTGGATTGTTGATGATGATGGATTGTTTATTTTTAGGGTGTTGTGTTTTCTAAGCCACCTATGTAGTATTTCAATTAAAGGAGATTATTGATATTGAAGAGGCATGATTTGGTTTGGTTATTGGGTTCAAAATGGAAAATGAATGTGTTAATAATGGGAAGTGTGGTTAAATGTGGTTGAAGATGAATAATTAAATGAATGGTCTTGATGAATGAAATGGGTTGGTAATAAAAATATGAAAATTGCTAAAATTGATAATTAAGGGTGGAATGTCACTAATGGATTATAGTATGTTGTGTGGTATTATAAATAAAGTTGTGGCTGTGAATGTGAAAAATTTTATAAGGCCTATGGGGGGGATGTTGTGAGTTGGTTAGTTCATTGTTTTGAAACCATAGATTGGGATCCTATAAGGATATATATATATATATATATATATATCATGTATGTTCCTTGTGATTTTCTATATGCACTCCACTAAGATTGAGCACTGTTTTTAAACACCCTTATATATGGGGGTGTTTTCCCAACATCCCAGTGGTCATCTTGGATAGATGGTTACCCACTCATTCCTTTTATCTCTTCCATGTGGTGATTACAAATAGTGATATGATATAGATAAGCCAAATTTTCACTATAGTGATGTTTGGTGAGGTGATGAGGTATATTATGGTAGGGTTCGTTCATGGTATGAGGAGGGAACAAGGATGTTTTCCTTCATGTTCATGATACCCTACTACTCTGGTCATGATTGTGTATGTGATGTGATGTGATGGGCCATGTGTGTTTGGGTGATATATGATGTGATTTCCATGGTGTCTGTGGGGATGTCTGAAGTGGTGTGATGGTTTAGCTATATTTATGAGACATGTGATGTGATGGCCTTAGTTTCTTTGAGCAAGATTTGATGTGATGGTCAGTTTCACAAGGGGTGATAAGCATGATGTGATGTTTATAATAGATGGGAGTACCATAACTTACGATGTCCAGTTGTGAGAGTGGAAAATCAGTTGGAAAGTGATGCAGGGTACCCTTTATCGATATGATTTATATTAAATTATTATACTTGGATATGTTATTTGATGAGCATTCCATATCGATGAGTGGCTTGATTAGTTTACATGTGAAAATGTTTTTAATTCTTTATTTTGATCACTGGTACATTGGTATGATCATTTCAGATATTTACAAGAGACTTTGGTTACCCTACTTAGTATACTTGTATTCTCACCCTACATATATACAAACTTATTTATGGGTTACAAGAGGAATTCATGAATTGGGTTAGACATTTATAGATAGGTATTTAGAGATACTATTGTGCCACAACCTTAGATTTACTTTTGGATATTTATTTGGATACTTTTATCTATATTTTTTTCATTTATATATGCATGGTTGGATGGTTTTGGTTTAATTTTTATATCATGTCATGGAGTTTCTTGTAGTTGAATTATCATATCTCCATATCCTATTATTATTGAGGGTATTTCCTCCCATTTGTGATATTTTTTATACCCTTAGTGATAGTCACCAACAAAGTTCCTACTGGAGGTGTGAATCAAGGGTTATTATCTCTCTTCCTTCATTTTCATCTCAAGAGGGGAAACTTTCAAGGGAGGGGGTCATAGAACCTCAGGTGAAATTATAATGAGTTATGAATTTACAATGTAAATGGTATTTACATATTGTATTGATCTTACTTCATAAACTATTTCCATTTATTTCTAGAAATGGGGAATTTATATTTTAAATCATGAATTTATGGTGTGAATTCCCTATGTAGCCATCTCCTAGAAGGAGATCATGTAGAAACTCCTCATACACCCTCTAAACCTATGAAAAATATCTTAAACATAGAGTATACCATTTTTAATAGGTTATTACAATATCTCTAACATAGAAATTTATATCCCTATAAAGTCATGTGGAGTGAGGGTGCTCTAGAATGAGGAAAGACCACTTCTCCCTCATTGAATATTCACACCCCCATGCCTTGTAAGAATATGATCCTTACAACAAATTTTTTTTTACCAAGGTAATAGGATTCTCATGAAATATGTTAATATGAGATTCAAATATATCCACTGGTTTCTCCAAAAGAGAAATGTCTAACTCTAACTCAATCTCATCCCAAGTCATAACATTATAAGGATTAGGATGATATTTCCTAGACTAATATATTTGAAAAAAATCATGGATTCATATCAACTAACCTATAAATGATAACAAGTAAGAAACCTTCCCAAGCTACTTAGTGAAGTCATATGGTAAAACTTTTATTGGATCCATCTTTCATTATTTCCCAAGAAAATGGTGAACCAACCAAGAAGAAACACACAAAAAACTAGGTAAAAATAGAAAACTCCAATGGAAGACACCATCAATCCTCATATGTTTTTTTTCTGACTATGATATATTACCATGATCCAATGTATACGTTTAATCCATGATGATGTCTACTAAATGATACTTAGTGATATGAGAGAGGCCTCACCCACATCAATAAAATAACATGGCTTCCTACACGGTGACCATACAATTTCTTAAAGGGATTCATTTAGATCAAATAAAAGTATCTATTATTATATGAAAATATGACCATATTGAGACTGTTATACCATGATCCACTAAAATCCAAGATATAGGAATGCAGAATATCCTCTATGATATAAATAGCACACTTTGTATGACTATTTATGTGTGGATGATAATCTTTATTCAAACTGATTTGAGTCCCTATATCCTCCTAGAGATTGTTCAAGAATATAGAAGTAAACATGGGATGCCTATATAAGAAAATTGAATATGGAACCCAATTTAACCTCAAGATCCCATGTGCATACAACTCACTAAAATCATAAACATTAGTGGTGTACCTAATCAGAATTAAATGAGAGGATTTCATCAATGGGTTAATCACTACCCAGGTAGTGTTCTTCCCTATGGAAGTTTAGGGAAATCCAACAATGAAATCCATAGAACCCTCACCCCATTTCCAAAATGGAACTATAAGAGGCCTGAGGAGACCATAAGGAATTATTTTCTCTACCATTATCTTTAGGCAAGTGTACCAATGAGACACCTAATCTGCAAAGTGACACTTTATACCTAGCCCTAAGAAATTTTGTCTTGTGTCACAATACATCTTCTTCATGCAGGGGTTAATGAACCATGTTGATCTATAGAAATCATTAAATATTGAATTTCTCACAATTGATGTGATGAAAAACTGAGCATCGAAGTAGAGAATACCATCATAAGGAAGATACCAACCAAAAACTATCCCCACACCATTGAATATTTTCTTGATTTATTAGAAATCAACATTCTATCAATGAACCTATATTAAAGACTCAAGGAGATATGATAAAAACTGAACATTGATTAGAACAACACCCAAAACACCCCCTTGATCATCAAAATTAATTTTAGTGAAAATAACCATTAGTTTTCACTCTTCCATCAACTCCAAGATATTATTTGGTGGAACATTACTACTGAGAGTGTCTACAAAAACATTCCACCTCCCAAGATGTAAGCGATGTAAAATTGTAAAATATGGAGGTATAATACCCACCATTTCTTGTTGAGATTCAAGTAATTTTGTGGGATGATATAAAAGAAAAAAATATGATTAGAAAATACTATTAACATCTCCCCAAAAAGATAGTTTCACCAACATCTAAGATCATGCATAACTACAAGATGCTCCATGTCATGAGTATAAAAATTCTTCTCACGTGACCAAAGAGGATGAGATCCATAGGCCACAACATGACCATACTTTATAACCATTCAAAACAGAATAGGACCAAAAGAATTAAAATATATAACATTACCCTTATCGAACTTAGGTAAGATAAATATAGAAGCTGATGTAAAAATTCATTTCTACTCATCAAAACATTTCTGACATTTTTCATCCCATGTGAACCTTTCCCAATTCATTGTAAGACCAGTCAAATGTGATTATATATTTGAGAAATTCATGATTAACTACTAATTTTATCCATATATACCTAGTAATATCTATTTCATAAATATTTTTAGTGTTACTTCCATGAAAATACAACATTTACCTTTTTAGGATCAGCTGATACTCTAAGATAAAAAAATCACATACCCCAAGAACATCACTTCTTGGATCCCAAAACTACATTCTGATGGATTTTCATAATGTTAGTGGCTCCCCATGGTTTCTAAAAATATATTCATATGGCTATCATTCACATGATCATATGTTTAATATAACATGATATCATAAAAAACACTATAAAAAATGTGTCAGAATAATAATAGAATATTGGGTTGATTAATTCCATAAAAATAGGAGAAGAATTAGTTAGAATAAAAGGAATCACAAGATATCTATAATTTCCATACCTACTTCTACAAGTTTTCTTTGGAATATTACAATTACAAAACCTGAGCTAACAGTAACCATACCAACGATCGATTTTCGATAACCCCATCTCACCCATTAAGTGACCAAACAAGTCATACATAAGAGGAAAAGGGTATTATAATTAACCTTTACCCAGATAAAATTTTTATAGTTCATGGATAAATGAAGTGATCCATCATCCATATTGAAAAATAGAAATGGATCTACCCACTGTGAAACACTATGAAAAATAGAATTCTTATCTACAAGATTGTCCAACTAGATCTTGAGATCCTTTATCTCAGCATCTTCCATGCGATAATAGGTTTTAGAAATAAACTTTGTACCTATCACTGGATCAATCATGAACTCTTCCTACCTCTCTAAAAAAACATGAAATGGAATTTGGAAAGACATTGGTGAAATATAGAACAACTAAAGGATGATCAACAAGAGAGGAACCATCATAGGAGTCAAATGAAATGGTTGACAAAAAACTCTTGAATTATTGATTCGAATGCCCTATATGACAAGAACTCATATCAAAATCTTCCTATAATACTTGAGATATCACATTGGTATTATAGAATTAAACACACTGTTGATAACATACATTTATATCATGGTGAGAAACTAGCCATTCCATACCGAGGATGGCGTCTAACTTATCCAGATCAAGAAATAAGAAACCACTGACTAGCTCCATGTAAGTTATCAAGAGATAATAGGACTTATATCAAATCCACTATTCTCAATTATTTTTAAGAGGAATAACCAACTCCATAATAAAGGAAATGGATAGGAATTAAAAAGGATATTGCAGTTTTTGTGACATGATGCTACACCTGTCAGTAGGTGAAGGCTGAGTATCAGTGACCTGGTGATTTTTTTTAGCCGTTTCCCTACCCCATTGGATTTTTTAGAACATTAATTAAATGGGAATATATAAATGGTTTAATGTAATTGGTATGAAATAGATTAGTTTCTATAAAATATTAATAGAAAATTATACCTCTCACTATAATCGGTTATGTCTCTATCTCTACTTGAAACTCATCTATTGCAATAAGGTGGTTCAATCCTAAGCTCTGTGGCTTGAAACCGATGAATTTTAAAAATTACAAGTATAATTTAGTGGACTATAGAGAAAAATATCCCTAACCAAAATGAGGTGTAGACATATCATAGAAGAATAGCTATCAGTGGCCTCAGTGGCCACATGCATTGCAAATATTGATGGATGTTGTACATGTACTCATAGCAGTAACTTATGTTACATAATGATATAATCTTAGTGGCATACTAACGACTACTATAGATAGTGAAGAATAGGACCAATACTAAGAACCACTTCCACCAACTCTATATTTATCATGCCACTTCCAATTCATTCCCTATGCATTTCTGAAATTGCCTCTAGGTGGAAAGGAAGAAATAGGAGACACAATCATTACCACCATACTCCTCTCTTCCATCATTTCTCTATCTACCTTGTCAACATTGTTTGTAGGTTTCAGTATATTAATCTATGATTTGATATATGGTCACAACCCCAGCATGCATTCCTGAGCTATAAAATGATTATTTATCACTACCTCTAGAAAAAACAAACCAACTTCACAAAATGATTAGTGTATTCTAACACTGAACACCCTCCTTACTACAAGGAGAGGAACTATAGATATTTAAAAAAAATTAAAGAATCTTATTATAAATTTATAAATATATTAGTCTTAAAACCCTTCCAATCCAAGCCCAAGTTCCAATATTCTTGTACCATGGAATCCCAAGATCGCTTACTAGGACCACTAAGTCTAAAAGTTGCTCACATCACCTTAAAATCCATAGTTTTTTCTATGAAGTTGAAGACCTAATTGATATGTTCTACCTCATCCTACAATTCTTTGGGATCATTTATACCCCTAAAAAATGGGGTTTTATAATGTAGGAACTATCAAGATCATTCTCTATTTCCTCCAGCTCCTGGCTATGCCTCAACATCTTTGTTTTGAATTTGTGGTACGTTCTGGTCCATGACATGAACTGAAAAATGATAGAATCTATAAGATTATAATTAAATGAAATATTCCCTTAAGTATAATTAGTTACATTCTCCTATAGGACATAGGGAATATCTATTGGAGGCATGTTTCTACACACCAAAAATAGAATAAAATGGTTCGAGGATATGAAGATCTCATTTTGAACAATAAAACCATAATAAAAAACTGATATTAGGAACATAAATCAACACATTAGAATCATATCCCAACATCAAATTGCATATTGAGGATATTTATAGTAAGAGCTTGATAAGAACTCACCACAAACTACATACCAAGTCCAACAATTCCTATCAAAACTCTACCAAATGTCCCAATATAAAGACTCCTTAGGAGAAACAATTGATTAATACCAATTTGTAAAGAACTGATCGAAAAAAAACCACAAAATACTTGATGGGAATTCCCGATCCCCTTGATCTGGTGACTATCACTCGAATGGAAAATAAAAAACCAGAGTGAACAATTTTTAAAAACCTAAAACAAGATACATGACACATATAAGAAATGGAAAAAAATATTATATTAAACAACCGGGATGATATTTCTTGAAAATAACGAAAACCAATGGTAGTGACACAAATAAAAATAGAATGATAAAACCTAAATGTAAAAATAAATCAACTAAAGGAAAACTAAATCTATAATTAACTTATCCTTGTGATATGCAAGCAACATCCCAAAATCTCACCACTAGATAACTACATCAAGATGACATAAAACTTTCTACCACACAACGATGCCTAACCCTTTCCTACATAAAAATAGAATACATTTTATATACAATAATGAATGGGTGTGTAGGGTGTGAGCTAAATAGGCTCAGAAATATTCCACCAAGTTGTTTCATATCATGTATCTATAAAAAAATCCCAATATAACAACCCATATATTTATTACATATTTATATAGGATTTATTACATAATATTACACTTAATAAAACCTAAAATATAGATAAGTTTAGTGTATTTGGGAATTATGTACATTACATAACAACTTAAAATAAAAAAAACACCATCTTTATTGAAAAATTATTTAACAAACTCACACATAAAACTACATGGGATAACCTGGGGACATACATAAGAAAGGGGTGAGCTATAAATCCCAGTAATGAAATAAACATGGAATAAAATGAAGAATATAATACATTTTAGTCAATAATAATATCAATGGGGAATAAAAGGAGTAGGAATCATAAACATGAACAATGATACATGATATGATATGATAATTGTAAAGGCAACATGAAACATGTGGCAACAAATTGAAACACTGCATCATAAATATAGGTCAAGGAAAACTACTAATAAATCATGATATAAAAATATCCATAAAGTAATCAGGTTCACTCCCTATCACAACATGAAATTTCATGAAACTAAAAATTACACAATGAATTGGAGCGCTATATAATTACAGGCTCACCCGTCACATTCATTTCATTATCATGCTTAAGTGTTCCACATAGATCATAAAACATGGAATAATTTATCATAAAATTTTATTCCATGAATATGTTGTGTGGAATACATACATTTAAGTACCAATTCAAAGAGGTATAATTGTATAATGGTGAAAACCCTTGATTATAAATGTGTATGGTATTCACTGTACAATTGTTTTGGCATAGAAAATCGTAGTGAAATTTCGGCAGCAGAACAACGTCACTTAAAAATTCATAAAATGGGTTGGTGAGAGTAAAATGGGTATCTCATAATTTGGAAAAAAATAGGTATTAATAGGGATATGTAAAGACATATACCAACATAATTAATTAGAAATGGAAGGCATAAGATAAAAAAGGTAACTTGAATAAAGAAGAGAAGGTGAGGATCCATTACATGAGTGTGTGACTTCAAATGATTGGGAGGGGATTCTTGAGAGATTGGGGGTCCCTAAGGAGGAATATAGAGAGTATATGTCATACTATGGATGTGATCCAAGGAGTTTGAGTGAAGCGAAATGGGTGCTTGGGTAGGTTTATATAGGAAATGAGGGGGATTTCATTATTATTTAGGTTTTGGGCTCTACAAAATAAAATAACCAAAACCACAAATCATCCCATGGTTTTTTACCATGGTTTCTAAAAAATGGGATTGGTTTTAATTATTTTATATGTACAAGGGAAAAAATAATAAATAATTCCCTTTCTTACGTGGAGGTGAGTCACACTCTTAAATAAATGATTTTAAAACCTTAAAATATATTAATGGTTTTTAGGATTCATAATGGATTTATAAAATTAATCAAATGAACTTAAAATCAAATTATTTTAAAGTGAAAACACACATATAGTCTTGTATAACTTTTATAGTATTTATTACATCACTTTTGGGTCATTATGATGACTTAATACACAAAATATAATTATACGATATTTAATTTTTACCCAAAAATTTGAATGTCTCAAAAAATTATGAAAAATTAACCATTTGATACTTTTGATGTTATAATTGAAAAATAATATTCATTTTATCTAAATAATTTTTTAATATGTTAATTTTTTACTTTTAAAATAAAATCTATATTTATTAATAAATGATGGGTTTTTGACAATAACAGTTTTTGAACCCTTATAAAAGTTACATTTTACATATTAAAAATTATATGATCATTTATATTTAATAAAAATTATTTAATAATAATATTTTATTAAAATATTATTTATTTAAAAAATCCATTAATTCATCAAAATAAATTCCTTAATTGAAATTTAATATTAACAAAAAAATACTATTTGTGGTTTATTGAATCAAAATAAAAATCATTTATAAAATAACAATAATAGGATGAAAATATATTCATTATTCTATAAAAATTAATGTACATACACATAATTCTAGGGTCTTGATACATATCCCTTTAATACACCACAAAATTCCCTAAGAGTAAGGTGCGCGATGGTGGGACTTTCATGGGGTAGTTGGACAGACATGGTTTGAGCCGTGATCTTGATGAGATTGAAATTCTTCTGTAAACGGGTTTGCTCATGCTTAAGTCATTGGATATCAGCTTGAGATTTTTCAAGGAAAAATCATTGTTATTCTATCTCCCTTAGAAGCTTTGATAAATGGGCTTCATAAAGTACAATCTTACTAGTTGAGGGTATCAATTCCTTTATCTATATCAATTGGATTTGTTAAAACCCTATATTTATACTAATCATATGATCACTATTCAACAACTATATTATCAATAGCAATGATACTTAATGGTATTTTAAATAAAATTGGATAAAAAAAAAAATAAGTACATGTGTTTTATATAACAATATTATACAATAATACATTTAATTAATTTAAAAGGGTAATTTTATTTATAACAGCTTATGTCATTCCAATATTCCCCTATTAAGAAATTTCACCCTCAATATTTTCATTTCCCACACTAAAATAGATGATGGTAACTCTGTTTCATCACTTCCTCCAGTACCCATATATATTCTTGAATCTTTTGGTTTCTCCACATCACTTTAACAAGGTCCATTATCTTATTTCATAGGACTTTGTCTCTACGATCCAAGATTTTTATCGGCTGCTCCTCATATGATAGATCACTCCCCAATGGTTTCTTATCTAGATTGAGTACATGTGAGGGGTTTGTTATATACTTTATCAAGAGGGATATAATTAATAAATCATGTACTTGAGATAGGCTAGGTGGGAGTGCTATTCGGTAGTCCAACACTCTGATGAGATCAAGGATCTCAAAGGAGATGATGTATCTTAGACTAAGCTTTCCCCTTTTCCCAAATATCATCACTTTATTCCATGGAGATATGCAGAGGAATACTATGTCTCCAACATCAAACTCTAGGTCACATTGATAATTGTTAGCATATCTCTTCTATCGAATCTGTGCTTCCTTGATGTGCTACCGAATGGTCTTAACCCTTTCCATTATTTCTTTAACCATTTTAGGACCTAGCAGTTTGTATTCCCCAAATTCATACCAACATGAAGTTGTTCTGCACCTCTTCCCATAAAGGGATTCATAGGGAGATATTTTTATGCTTGAGTGGAAACTATTATTTTATGAGAACTTGACCAGAGGAAGATGTTGATCTCATCCTCCTTTAAATACAACTGAGCATACTCTCAACATGTACTTATTTTTCTGTATAGTTTTCTTATATTGACCATTAGTTCGTGGGTGATATTCCATCATGAAGTTCATCTCAGTTTTTAGAGTACGTTGGATAATTTTCTTGAACTTGGAGGTGAATCTCATATCTTGATCGGATACAATTGATAGTGGTACTCCATGAAACCTCACCAATTATCTGATGTATATCTGTAAATGTTGATCTAGTGAGAAATATTCTTGAATCACAATGAAGTGTGCATTCATTATATGTATATCCACAATAACCTAGATAGAATTGTTTCCTCTAGATGTATTCATAAGTTCTATGACAAAGTATCTGGTGATGTTTTTTAATTTTCATATTAGTATGGGTAATGGTTGCATCATCACCTTATACATATTCCTTTTAGCCTTCACTTGCTGACATACTAGGCACATTTATGTATATTCAAGGACCTTATTCTTCATATTGTCCCACCAATAATTCTCTGGGAGATCTCGATACATCTTTGTGTTTCCTGAATGAATGGAGAATGTCGAACTATGTGCATCATCCCATATATCCTTATTTAACTCAATATTTGATAGAAATCATAATCTTGACACAAATCTCACAATTCCTTCCTCATTAACATTTAACTACAAGGATTTCTCTTTTCTTATAATTTCCACTTTCTTTTGAATTTTAACATATTTTTTTAATAATCCTTTAACCTCTCTAGAAGGTATGGTTGAGCAATTATTTGTGAAATTATTGATGATGTTCCTTCCTTTATGATTCCTAAATCCATCCTTTTCAAATCTAGGAAGATCAAATCCCTTCCAACTCTCACTAATGATAAAATTTTTGGATCCTTTCTACATAGAGCATCTGCCACTATATTTTCTTTACCAAGATGGTATTGGATTGATCATTCATAGTCCTTGATCAGATCTAACCATCTTTTTTGGAGCATATTTATCTCTTTCTGTGTGAATATATACTTCAGGATTTTGTGATCCATATATATTTCACACTTATTTCTAATGAGATAATGCTTCCATATTTTCAATGCAAAGATCACTGAAGAAAACTCCAAATCATGTGTTGGATATTTTGGTTCATTAACATTCAACTGCCATGAAGCATATGATATCACTTTGTCATTTTTCATTAACATACAACCCAATCCCTTCTTTGAAGAATCACTAAATACTATGACAATTTATCCACTTTTGGTTAGTATGAGAACATGGGAAGTGGTAAGCCTTTTTTTCATCTCCTATAACATCTCTTCGCATTGATCATTCTTAGAAAAATTGACTCCCTTCCGAGTTATCTTGGTAAGGGGTTTGATGATCGCGAGATATTTCTCACAAATCAATGATAATACCTAGACAATCCAAGGAAACTATGTAGATCTATCACAGATATTAGCCTCAACCATCCTTAAACTACTTCTTTATTTGAAGGCCCAAAAATATCCTATTTTTTATGATGATATTCCCCAATAATGAGACGTACTTAAAATAGATCTCGCATTTTTTTACTTGGAATAAATCTTTGAAGGACCCTAGATCACCCTCATAGGGAGGGGTGAATCAGGGTGTCAACATTTTCTTCTGACATGACGAATCTTTTTCCCACTATGGTAGGAACCTGTTAAACCCGTCTAATGAGAATGAGTATTAAACAAGCAATATCGTGGAAAGAAGCAACACAATAATTTTACATGGTTCATCACTAAGGGCTAGTCCAAGGAGTATACGCCGAAAGTGTGTTAGTCTTACCCAAGTCCACTAATATTCACTAATTTTGGAGTATAAAGTTTGGATACAATCACTTTATACCAAAAAAACTTCCTTTATAAGATTTTAGGGATCGCTCACTACGTCCCTTAGATCACTTCCGTCTACTCCCCTTAGCTCATTGCCTTGGGAGAAACCCACACATTGTTTATGTATTTTTAAGTCCCTAAATTTTTATGAAATTATGCATCCCCAACTGTTGATAGATTATTTGTTGAATTCCAATTTTTACCCATAGATATAATCCAATTTTCCATGCATTGATAGTTTGTGAACCATTTATCAATGAACTACACTGCTCTGCGTAGCACATGTGTTTCTCATACCACCTCCGCATGTTGCCTACATGTATCACCTCTGCATACTTCCCTCACGTATCACTTATTCTCCATGGAACAAATTATCCTCCATGAACCGTCTTCCGCGAACCATATTCCTCGAACTGTCTTATGTGTACAGTCTTCCTTTGCGGGCTACAGTGCCCTGCAAAACCCCTTGCATGGACAATCTCTACAGACCACTCCTCCATTCATAGAATCCTCCTAAAAAACTTCTTATCCATCGTGAGGTTATCTTCCTGCAAACCACTCTAGGCTTCACCGAATTCCTCCCAAATTTATAATCAAAATATCTCTAAGTAATGAACGGGATTAATGATCCGTTTATATGAAAATAGATTCAAAAATATCACTAATACAATTCACTTGAACATTATATGTGGTATAACCTTCACTGCATACTGCTTCACTCATGAACCTTTTTCCCTACGAAGTCTGTGAACCACCACTCTTGTTCACGGTGGATGATTTTTTATACGAACTCATCTCAACCTCATTTTTTCCAATGGGGAAGAATGGATAAATTTATTTATATATGGTTAGAGAAGAGATGATAATATATTTAAGTATTACGAGACATGAGAACTCAATTCATGCTTACCCTCTTGTTTTCTACACCGATTATTTCTCACGTAGACTTAGAGTGTTAGCTGAGTTTTTTCTTACGTATTAGGTTTTGATTATTGCAGATGATTTATTGAATTTATCTGTAGATTTCCAACAAACCCAAAGGGGGAAATTATTGGACCCAAGGGTGTTCTTTACTAGAACTAGAGTATGGTTTGTGTTTTTTTTCAATACAAATTGGGTTGATCAAGGAGTTTTCAAGATAAGAGATCTTATAGTACAGGCCGAAGCAGGTGTTTAAGGTGGCGCAGTTTCCTAGTGTTTTCCAAATTTTGGGATTTAAAATCAATAATTTATTATTTTTTCAAAGAAAGGCTTTATGAAAAGGATTCCACATAGCATGGTTCATGGACTGCGAATGAAAGTTTATGAAACACATAATAGGTATGCATAACAATGATGGAAATCAACAAAGGTAAGGATTATACATAGCGGTGCGGTATGTGAATTGAAAACAAAAAATGGTTCGCAGGACAGATATGGTTTGCAGGGAGGATCATAGTTCACAGAAGGAAAATGATTCACCAGATGGATTATCATTGGAGAAAATAAGGTAGATATTGTTTCATGGAAGATATCGGCCTCCACAAAGAAGTGTGAAGGTTTACGAACCACATAGGGAAAAAGGTTTTCGGGTGAAGCAATACATGATGAAGGTTTTATCACATCAAATGTTGAAGTGAAACATATTAGAAAGATTTTAGGATCCATTTTCCTATATAAGAAGCACCCTAAGAGGGTAGGGGTAGGGTGTCAAATTTTTATTCAAAACTGACAGATCTTGTTCCCATGTTGATAATAACCTATTAAACCTATCTGATGAGAACGACTAGTAAACAAACAATCACATTGTGATTTTTAGGTCTCTTAACTAGATACCATATTTGGTTCTTTTAGATCTAATTCAACTCTTCATTCATGGATTTAACCTATGATTCATCCTTTGTAGGTTCTTAAAATGAATATTGTTCCTCAACTGATAGGAATATAGATCATTCATTATTTCTAATTTTACTTGTTTGTGTGGGAGATTTCCAATCCCTACTGATGTTGGACTGAGCAATTTATGCTCTTTTATTTCTCCTATGAGGTTTAGATGAATTTTCTTCACCCATGGTTTCCTCTTATTATTCTTCTTCTGATTCAACATCATGATGTTATTCTAGAGTGTTTTGAAGCCTTTCTATACTTCTATATTTGGATCCATTCCACATCCACATTCTTCCTCATGTTCTATCACATCAACATACAAATTCCCTGAGGAATTTTTGGTTTTATCTCCAATGATCTTCCCATCACTACTTTAAATAATTATTCTAAGATGTTTATTGAAACATTTTTAGGCTTTTCTATTCATTTAATATCCGAGGAATATTCCTTCATCCGCAGCATCACCATACTTTCCTTGGTTTTATTCTTTTTTTAGGTTAAAACACTTACTTATGAAAACATATAAATACTTCCAAGAAGGATTCCTACCATGACACAACTCATATGGTGTCTTTATTTCTCCCATATAAAGCCCTGTTCGATTTTAAATATACACAGCATCTTAAACAACCTCTTTCTAGTAATTGCGATAAATAAGGCTCTCAACTAGCATAGTTCTAGACATATTATTCACTTATCGATTCTTATGCTAAACAACTCCATTTTGTAGTGGGGTTTTTATATAATCCACTTCATGTTGTATTCCATTTTTCTCTAGGTAATTTTAAAACTCAATGGATGTGTATTCACCTCCATTATCAGACCACATAACTTTGATAATTTGTCTAGAATCATTCTCGACAATTTGGTGACAAATTTTCATACAATATAAAACTTACCATTTCCTATATATAATCATCACACAAAACATTCTACTATAATCATAAATAAAAAGAAATTATTACCTTTCTCTATATTTTCTAGTAACATTTATAGGACCACATAAATTTGAATGAATGAGATCAAGAAGATTTTATGCCCTTTTCTTCTTTGGTTGATATGAGCTGTAGAACAAATTCCTTCAAATGCATGCATCACAAGTCTTTTCCCATTCATGATTTAGATTGGGGATATCCATGTATATATTCATATTAGATATATTTTCCATGTATTTTTTATTAATGTGGCATAACCTTCGATGCCACAAGTTGTTTTCTTCTTCAACTGTCAGATAGAAAATGTTTTCTTTACTGTCAACTTGATATAGGTTGCCATATGTTCTGTAACCTTTTATGAGATAATTCACTGTATTTCATATGATAGTGCAACCTTTTTGATTGAAAGTAACTATATGTCTTGAGACAAATAGTTATATCAACCATAGGATATTTTGACATAGATCGTCCACATATAGAACATTAGTTTTCTTCATCTCGCCATTATCCAGCTTAGTACTTCCACTGCCTTTGATCTTCAAAGAACCATCATTATCAAATATCACTATTACATTATCCTTTTTCCCTACATTTTTTAATAGGTATGCATTTACTATCATATGGTATGATCATCCACTATCAATAATCTAAGTGCTTCTATTATTTTTATCTTTGAGAGATACTTCTACAAGGTTGGATTTTGAAATTTCCTTCTTTTCCTTCCATGAAATATTAGTTTGAGTGAAGGATAAAGATAGATTTTCAAGTATCCATTTCACCTGAAAAAATTCATCATACTCACACTATTCTTATAGAGGATAAAACCTATTTGAAAGAGAAACACCTTCTTGTTTGTGAGTATTGACTTGTCTCTGAGTTTTCTGTGAATTGTTCCTGCCATTCCTCTGCCTGTAATCAACAGCTTTAGGGAAAAAGTTATAACAATGAAAAAAATATCCATAGAAATTTTTTCTTCTATTAGGATATGAATTTGTTCTCCTTTGTTTACTTTCTAACTCTTCCCTATTAAAATTCCTCCTTTCCTATTCACAGTATGAAATGATATGGCCTAGATAGCCACAAAATTGGCATTTCATAAGTTGAAATGTCTTATCACTTATATTTATCCTCATGTAATCTTACATAGGAATATAGTTTGAATACTTATCATCTTAGGAAACTTGAGGATTGTTTCTAGTTCTCCTTTTAGTCTAATTTGAGGATTTATTTGTTTGTACTTCAGGTGTCTTTGCGATATGTCTAATTTTTAGATTGCCTTTATTTTGAACCATTTTAATTCCAGAATTCAATGTTTCAGCATCAAAACCAATTCCAATGTTTCCAATTCATACAGATCTTTGATCATTCAAAACTATTTCAACTCTATTAGAACCCCGTTCAGCTCTCTCCAATAGCTCAGCATCTAAGAATCTTCCAAACCATATTTTCTTCTTTTATTATTTTGAGTTTGATTAACTTTCAAGCTTACTTCTAAGAGTAACAACTTATTCTTCAAGACCCTCAATAGTCTTGGACTTCTCCCCTAGTCTGGATGAAAGTTCATTGATTACCTTTTCTTGTTCTTCAATTCTAAGATTTAGTTCCACTATATCTTTTGTTCTTTCAAAGGTTGTTGACTGTTCTTTCATTACTTCTTCCAGTTGTTCAATTTCAGCTTCCAGTTGATCAACATATTGTAACGAATCTTCCACAAATTTTATCCAAATTTTTCATCTCTTACATTGATTTTCAAGCTTACCAAAAACACACTTAAGTAGTAACTTGAGATTGGAATCATTGGTCAATTGATTATCTCTATCTTTATCTCTCGATGGTTCTAACTTTTCAATGGTATCCATCATGGAATCATGGGTTCCAAATTTAAATTCTAGTTCTTCTTCCACATATAATTCATTTTTATCATCTTATTCTTAACAGACAAAGATCTTTCTCTATAATTTATTTCTAGATTTGATGTCTCTATTTTTAAAAAAACTTTTTTAAGGGTTCTGTGTGTTTCCAACTTCATTTTCTTCATCATTGAAATTTCTTGATAACTGAGAGACAATGTGCCCAACTCTAACATAATGAAAACGAGCTAGAGGTAACTTGCCTTAAAATTTCCCCTTTCCCTTCTTTAATTTTTTTTAAATGAGTGAAATAATTTCATTTTCCTCATTATCTTCATCAACAATATCTTATGAAATTTCTTGTTTGTCCATGGTTTTGAATTCCATTTCCTTTCTAACTCGAGTCATTTCATCTTCTGGTTTGACTCACATCTCATAATCCACCAGGCTACTCAGCAGATCATCTAGAGAAAGTATAGAAATATCCCTATCCTCAAGGGATTAAACCTTTTAATTATATAGAGGTGGACGTCTTATTAATATTTTTTTTACAATATCAATGTATTTTATTTCGTCACAAGCCCTCGTATTTCTCCAACAACTTTAGTAATTCGACTGAAAAAGGTATCTGTATTTTCCTCAGGATGTATCTTAAGATCATCAAACCTATTATGAAAAACTTATAGTTTTTCCTCCTTAACTTTTCTGTAACCTTCATAAATATTCTCTAGTTTTTCCCACATATACTTTTCTAAAGTACATCTCATCACTTTTAGAAAGATTTGATCAGATAGAGCTGCAGTAAGGGAATTATGAGGTTTGGAATCTGCATAAAGAATTTTCCTAACTGTGTCAGTCATAGACAGTCCTGTTTCATCAGTTATCAGAATCCCTTATGTAGTAGCAAATATTACTTTCATTATAATAGATATTAGATAGGATACCATCCTATTCTTCCAAATCTAAAAGTTTCTTCCATCAAAGAGGAGAACTCCCCTAACATTGATCAAATTCTCCATGACAACCAAGACAAAAAGATTTAACACCAATAGCCTTCACCCTATGATACCACTTGAAGGACCCCGAAGCACCCTGAGAAGGGAGGGGTGAATCAAGGTGTCAACTTTTTCTTCTGATATGATAGATCTTGTTCCCTTTATGGTAGGAACCTATTACCTATCTGATGAGAAAAATCAATAAACAAGCAATCTCATGCAAAGAAGAAACACATCAATTTTACTTGGTTCACACTAATGGCTAGTCCAAGGAGTATACGATGATATTGTGTTGTTCATACCCAAGACCACTAATATTTACTAGTTTTGGAGTACAAGAGTTTTGACACAATCACTTTGTGCGAGGCACATTGCCCTTACAAGATTTTAGGGATGGTTCACTACGTCCCTTGGATCACATCCATCTTCTCCCCCCCAGCTCACTGCCTTAGGAGAAACCCACAAAAAATTTATGGACTAGTAGGTCCCTTAATTATAATGAAATTATACATCCCAAACTATGGATAGATTCTATATTGAAGTTCCATTTTTACCCATAGATGTAATCCAATTTTTCGTGCACTGATAATTCATGAACAGTTACTCTGCGAACTGACCTGCTTCCTTAATGAACTACAATGCTCCGCATAACATGTGTTCTTCATGTACCACCTCTATATACCACCTCAATATATCACCTCCACGTACTTCCCTCACATACTGCTTCTTCTCTACAGACAAACTTCTCCCCCATGAACCGTCTTCCTTAAACTGTCTTCTACGTACCATCTTACTTTGTGGGATACAGTTCCCTAAAAACCCCCATGCATAGAATTTATCCATGGACCACTTCTCCTTTCACATAATCCTCCTCATGAACCTCTTCTCCTTTAAGAGGTTGTCTTCCCATAAACCACTTTGTACTTAACTGAATTACTCCCATATTTCTAATCAAAATCTATCTAAGTAATGAAGGGTATTAATGATCCTTATATAGGTAAATAGATATGAAAATATTGCTAATCCATTTCACTTGAACATTTTATGTGGTAAAACTTTCACCGCATACTACTTCACCCACAAACCTTTTTCCCTATGCGGCCCATGAACCTTCACACTTCTTTTTGGCGGTTGATATCTTCTGCGAACCAATATTCACCTCATTTTCACCAATGAAAAGCCATCCCATGAACCATTTTCCTTCTATGAACTGTGAGCCTCCCTGCGAACCATATCTGTCCCATGAACCATTTTTCATTCGTGGTCTGTATAATACGCCTCTACGTGGAATCATTCCATTTTCTTATTTTCATCGCTGTTTCACATACCTCCTATGTGTTCCGCAAACTTTCCTTCATGTTTTGTCAACCATGACATGCATAATCCTTTTTATAACTCATTTCATTTCCAAAATAATAAACTCCTGATTTTGAGGCCCAAAAATTTGGAAAACACTAGGAAAATGCACCACCTTAAACACCTATTCCACACTATACTATAAGATCACTTGTCTTGAAAACTCATTGATAAACCTAATGAGGATTTACAAAAAAAACCATACTTCAGTTCCAACAAGGAACACCCTTGGGTTCAACAAGCTCCTCATTTTGCGAGGTCCTTAGCATAGTGCTCAGATTCTCCCCACGACCCTCCTTTGTTTTAGAGCATATTATAATATCATCTATAAATACTACCAAATATTTTCTAAGGTAATATCTAAAGAATCTATTGATAAAGTCTATGAATATTACTAGAGAATTAGTTAGTCTAAAAGGCATTAATTTGAACTAAAAGTGCTTGTACCTTGTACAAAAAGTAGTCTTGGGGATATCCTCCTTAATTAACCTAACTTGATAATATCCTAACCATATATCAACCTTGGAGAAGTATTTTCTCCATGTAGATGATCAAACAAGTCATCAATTCATGGTAGAGGATACTTGTTCTTTATTGTGATATTTTTGAGCTCACAATAATCAATGCAAAGGCGTATTTACCCACCCTTCTTCTTGATGAAGAGGACTGGTGCATCCCATGGTGAAGAACTTGGGCATATGAATCCTTTTTCCAGACTCTCCTATAGTTGTTTCTTCAGCTCCTCAAGATCCACAACAACCATTATATAAAGAGTCTTGGATAATGGAAACTTTCTGGGTATAAGATCGATTGAAAATTCAACCTCTCATCTAGGAGGAAGACCAGACTATTCCTCGAGAAACACATTAGCATATTCCCTCACAATGGGAATGTCTTCAAGGATGATTCTTTTTTAGACTTAATAATTTGAAATAGATATGATTTCTCATAGTGAAATAATATACATGTTTGAGATTTTGGTGCTAAAGAGGATTTATGCTCCTCCTTGCACTTGAATAGAATTGAAGGTCGATTCATAATACAGAGAATGATTTCCTTCTCACGATAATTGATGTTGACTATATATAGGGAAAGCCAATCCATTCCCAAAATTTCATCAAATTCACCCAATGGGAGTTTGAGAAGGATCATTGGGAAGTTTATCCTTCAAACTATGATAGAGTAGAAGTTATATACTAGGTATTCAATAATTACCCCATTTTCTATTTTCACCAATAGCTCTACTTCCATGATTTGTGGTAGTGTTTGAATAGTTCTAATAAATTTTGTTATATGAAGGAATGTGTAGAACCAGAATCAAAAAGTATGTCTCCTATTCTTGAATGAATAACTAGCATACCTGTCACAACTTCATTTTTGGGATCCAGCTTAGCGGTTGTGATGGAAAAATATCACCCTTGTTTCCTTGGAGGTTTTTGGTTGTCTATGAAAACCCTTGGATTAGGGCATTGATTTAAAAAGTGCCCTGGTTCCTTACAGTTGAATCATTGAAAAATGTGATAAGGTTTGACTGGTGCATTTCTTTTCTCTGTCGCATTAGTGGGTTTCTCCTATTAGTAATCATTATCTAGGTGTCCTACCTTTCCACACCTAAAGCATTTCCTTATTCCCCTTAAGAAATTTCCGAGGTTCTTCTTTCTACATATTTGATAAGTGGGATGTTTAAATTTCTTAGCACTGTTATATTTCTCCATCAGACTGCCAGAATTAAAATCCATTTTACGCTTCATATCCCTATCATACCCTTGATATTCACTGATCTCTATTTTGACTTTGAGGTAACATTAGAAAATTTACTCATAGATATCAAACTCATGGATCTCCGGGGATTTTCATAGACTAGGATTTAGCCCACCAAAGATGCAGTCAACCTCACATTCAGGGGTAACGAAAAATCTGAAGGCCTATCATGCAAGTCTTGTAATGTTTTCCTCATAAACCCAGATATATTCATTATATTTTTTTCTTGAGGGAAAGGAAATACCTTTTCATTTCAAGTCATAGGGTGTGAGAGAGATATTTATTAAAAAACATTTTTTTGGAATTATATCCACCCCATCACTTCGATATCTTCATAACACTTCATATTTTTTATCAATGTAAACCATTGATCAAATTCTCCCTCCATACGATAAATAACTAGTAGAACCTTATCTTGTTTTTAACATTGAAGTATGTAGAAGATATTATCAATGGATTTAGATCCATTGTTTTATGATTATGGAATCATATGATCTGGTGAAAGTCTATGGCCTTTGTCACATAAAAGACCCAATCTCAACATGTTCTATATTAGGGGAATTTAGACGCCTATCATGATCTAGGATTCTATTCAAAACCCGAGTCAACTTAGAGAATATCATCATAAAGTTCGTGATTCCTGCTCTAATTGGGTTAGGCATCTCATAGGACCAGTCATCACATTTCCCTTTATGTTTATTATTTACCCGGTTCCTCCTATTTATAGACATTTTCTAGAATAAAAGGAAAATAGGGATGAGTATTTTTTTTAAAATTTTAAACATATAAAGGGGAATCCAATGACTTTAAAGGGATAACATATAAATTAAATTTATTTCTTAACTAATGAATTTCTAGGCTTCAATCTATGTTATCCATGATCTATTTCTTAACATATATTATTATGGGAATTTTTTATTCCCTTAATAATGGTTCATAATGAGATTATGAATTTACCAAGTATATCCCCCTGGAGTGTCAAACCAGGTGAAAAGTAAGGCCCATTTTTGTGTACTAGGTTACACCAAGTTAGGCCTGGCACACCTTGTCGGAGTTGTCCCCCCTAGGTATATCTATGCCAGAACCACGTCCACATGTAGTATTAAAACATAGATGTATTTACTTGATGAACCACATACTCTATATTTATCAAAATTTAGGGATGTTTTATTATAATTATTCTTATCCCTAAGGCCTTTTCTAGAGTTTTCTAATCCTAATCCCAAAATAACTAAAATTTTACTTTGATACCAACTATAACAACCTAACTCTTTATTATATATTAATTCACGATTCATTACATAAGATTACACTAAATACAACCCTGAATATTGATAAGTCTAGTGTCTCTAAAAATTAGGTACATTACATAACAACTTAAAATATGAAAAACATCATCTTTATTGAAAACTTCTTTAATAATATAACCCTTAAAAATTCATGGGATAACCTTTGGAAATGAATAGAAAAGGGGTGGGATATAAAGTCTATTAAGGGAGTAAACATGGAATAAAATGAATAATATAATACATGTTAGACAATAGGAATATAAATGGGGCATAAAATATGTAAGAATCATAAACATGAACAATGAGACAAGATATAACATGATAATCATAAATGAAACATGGGAAATGTGGCAAAAACTTAAAACACCGCATCATAAAAATAGGTCAAGGATGAATACCAATACATCATAATGAAAAATTTATATAAAGGAATCAGTTTAAATCCCTATCACAACATGATGTTTCATGAAAATAAACATTACCCAATTCATTGGAGCACTATATAATTCTGGGTGCACCCGTCACATTCATTTCATTCTCATGCTTAGGTGTGCCGCATAGATCATAAAACATGGAATAATATATCATTAAATTTATTAAATGAACATGGAGTGTAGAATAAATACATGTAATCCCAATTTAAAAGTGTTATAAGTGTATAATAGTGAACACCCTTGATAAGAAATGTGTATGGTATTCACTATACAATTGTTTTGTCATGGAAAATCATAGTGAAATTTCGACAGCATAACGACGTCACTTAAAAATTCATAAAATTTACCGATGATTGAAAAAGTGGAATATTATAATTTGGAAATAAAATATTAAGTGATAAGGATATGGAAATAAATATCCAAATATAAGGAATTAGAAATATAAGGCATAAGATAAAAAGGAAACTTGAATAAAGAGGAGAAGGTGAGGATCCCATAATTGAGTGTGTGACTCCAAATGCTTGAGAGGGGATTCTTGATAGCTTGGAAGAACATTGGATTAACTCTAGATAGTGGAGGGTAGTGTATGAACGTGATATAAGGAGTTTTAGTAAAGAGAAATGGGTTCTTAGGTGGGTTTATATAGGAAATTAGGGGCATTTCTTTATTATTTTAGTTTTGGACTCTACATAATAAAATAACCAAAACCACAAACCATACCATGGTTTATAAAAAATGGGATTTATTATAATTATTTTAAAATTAAAAGGTCCTATATTAAAAAAAATAATTCCCATTCTTATGTGGAGGTGAGTCACACTCTTAAAGAAATCATTTTAAAAGCTTAAAATATATTAATGGTTTTGTAGGATTCATAATGGATTTAAAAATATTAATCAAATGAAATTAAAATAACATTATTTTAATGGTATTAAATATATTTCGTCTTGTATACATTTTATTGTATTGATTACATCACTTTTGGGTCATTATGATGTCATAATATACAAAGTATATTTATACGGTATTTAATTTTTTCTCGAAAATTTGACTGTCTCAGAAAATTATGAAAAATTAACCATTGGATAATTTTGTAATTTTGATTTCAAAAATAATATTTATCTTATCTAAATAATTTTCTAAATATGTTAATTTTCACTTTAAAAATAAAATTGACATTTATTAAGAAATACTAGTTTTTTTTGACAATAATGGTTTTCAAACACTTATAAAAATTCAATTTGACTTCGTAAAAATTATATGAATATTTATATTTAATAAAAATTATTTAATAATAATATTTTATTGAAATATTATTTATTTAAAAAATCCATTGATTCATTAAAATAAATTCCTTAGTTTAATTTGAATATTAACCAAAAATACTATTTGTGTTTTATATAATCAAAATAAAAATAATTTATAAAGTAACAATAATAGTTTGAAAATATATTCATTATTCTATAAAAAATAATGTACATAATCATAAATATAGGGTCTTGATACATGTATTTTTAACACACCAACAAACGCCATAATTGTAAGACGTGCAATAGTGAGACTTTCATGGGGTGGTTCGACGAACATGGTTTGGGCTGTGATCTTGATGAGCTTTAACTTATCCCATAAATGATTTTTCTCATGATTAAGTTGTTGGATCTCAGCTATGGTATGGTCAAGGGTAAATCCCAATGATGCTACCTCCCTTAAAAGATCCGATAAATGGGCTTCATAGGGTATGATCCTACTGGTTGAGGCCATCACTTCCTTTGTCTATGTCAATTGAATTTGTTAAAACCCTATATTTATAATAATCTTGTCATAAATATTAAAAATATATATTATAAATGGAAATGATACCTAATGGTCTTTTAAATCCAATTATATACAATAAAATAAAATAACTACATGTGTTTTCTATAACCATATTATATAACAAGTCATTTAAATAAATAAAAAGGGGAATTTTATTTATAATAGCTCAGGTCATTACACCCAATATGCTCAATTTTATAAAAAACTTGGAATCATAGAAAGATGAATTATTTTATATGAAAAAAATGATAAAAAGTTTCCCATTTTCAAATATTCCAAAATACGTTAGGTAAATCCATTTAAATTCAAATTTTATAAAAAAGTAACATTTATCAAAAATAGGTATATGAAATAAAAAATAATACAAAGTGAATGAAAAATGGTAAAACATAATTCAAGGATAACTTATATCTAGGATATCTTGGTCCCTCATACATCAAATATGACTAGTGAGTAAGATAATTCACTATAACCCCCGTATCAATGTCCAAGGAATAAAGGAACATCCTAGAGATTGAACCATCCTACCATCTCAATCACATAATAGATCCAAATGAATCTCTATATAGGAATGGAAGAACACCCTAGAAAGTAAAACCCTTCACATTAAAAAAGGATGACACAAATACTACACATTCATCCTAAGTATAGAAGGATCCCATGTGCTTAATTTACCAAATTATTTTCAATGAGCATGATACATTTCACAATAAAATTCATAATATAGAAAAACCCTTTATCATTAAACCAGTATTTGACAAACCATTTCATAATAAATTTCACAATACTTTGAAAAAAAAACATTTCTTTTACCAAAATAGGGGTAGATCAATATTTTCTCAAGAACCCATTTACATAAAAAAAACAATCAATCCTGAAAATTTATTTATAAAACTATTAATTAATAATAGAACTTATGTTTTATCCATGATTATATTGAGGTTGATCCAACTACATAAAACTCTAGTAGAATACTACTTGAAATGGTATCTACATAATAGGAGGTAAACAGAATAACAAACATGGGACCTATCATTGATTACCACATCTCATGATCCAATTTCATAAACAAAAGGGTCGATTTGAGAGGTTATATTGAAACATACATCGAGAACACGTGTACATAACCAAAAATAACATGAATACCAACCTCCATATGATAATAAAATTATAAATTAAAAGGGAATACAGGAGAAACATTATCATCCCTTGATCATAGACCCATTTATAAATCCTACATAAATTCCAAAAACGGAAGGCATTGGAGAAATAGAAAGAGTAGGAATGATTACCAAGAGAGATAAGGAACTAACATTGTTATAAATAAAATATTCCAATTGGAGTGGTCCAATGAGACTGGAACATCAAAATGAACATGGATGAGACCTAGGGTTTGAGCGAGATGGATGAATATTGATTCAAGAAGGAGTTATTCAAGTGGAGACTAAAACCCACCATGATCAAGGGATTAATGTGGTAAATCCTAGTTAAATGATGTGATTATACCATAATTATTTTCACCAAGAAACACATCACCTAAGGATAAATTATCCTACATAATGAATTTATAATATAAGCAGGATTTATAGAATGTATGGATTTTACTCCCTAAACAATTTTAATGGATTGTACCCAGTGGGGAATTTATGTCATAAATCGTGAATTTATATCATGAGTTCCCTCTTCAACTAGTTCCCAAAAACATCCCCTATAGAAACTCCAAAAAATTTCTTACACCATTTGAACCTAAGAAACAATTACTTAATTATAGAGTATTTTTTTTAACTAGGATTTTACAATCCATCACTACTTTTATCTTTCATTAATGTATTTAGTGTATAATTGAAATTTTCATCCAATATTTTCCATTTTGAAAAGTCAGTATTTCCTTCCTCTAATTAAAGTGTTTAATCATATATGCAATTTATTGATTGATTTGAAAATAATTATTGTCTTAAAAATAATTCTATTAATCATACATTGTAAATACCATATGATTTATTTTGTTTATTTAATTAAGTTTACTAAAAAAATTACTTAATTTCATTGGATACAAGTTTGTTTTTCATTTGGATAATAATGTTATGATTATTGATGGAATTTTTAATGATTAACTCACGTGATTCCCTTTGAAAAGGATACAAGACCCATTTTACATCAACAAGTTTGTTATAATGTGTTGAATAAAATAAATTTTCTTTCTATGTGTTAAATATCCTAAAAAAATTGAATGATTTTAATTTCAATGTTTTATAAAAACTAGATTATTTATATGGGTTATTAATTATTTGATAAGTGAATGATTTTTTATGTGGAACTCATAAGTATAGATGATGATGGGTGGGGTCCTATATCACCCTCTAGTGCATGGGTTATGATTTAATATCTAATTTGATAGGAAATAGAGAGTACATTTTAGTTGATAATAACCATGGGTACAAATGGTTTGGATCATGAATATTAGGTTCCCTATATTAATGAATGCACTATATTTAAATTTTGTTTAATTATTTTATCCATAATATCATGACAATGTTATACTAAAATGGATATTGTCTATTGAACCACTCTTTTGATTTATATCTTATTTTATGTCAAGAATTCTGACATAATTTTTGACCTATTCTTTTTTGGGTATTATTTCCTAATGAATCCTTTTTATTCCCATACACTGATGATATTTTCTTACTATAAATTATAGATACAATTACTGAGCATCAATTCTCGCCAAGTTCTTATGATTACTTTTCTCAAGGTTATATAGAAATTTAGTATGTATGATCTATCTATAAGATTATCTTATATGATGAATTTTTCAAAGATGTTTAAGAATTTCTATAGATTAAACAATTTTACTCATATTAGAAATAAAAATTTCCATTATATAAAGAAGGAATGAGTTTTCAGGTATTGTTTTTTTTTAAATTATCTAAAAATCTAAACCTAAAATGTCATTAGATTATATTATAATGAAATGATTCATTGCTATATTTTAATTTAGATGGACATGTCTGTAGGGTACTATAATATTCTGTCCCTTTAAAAAAATAATATAATATCATGTGTTTTTATTATTTTATGTATTCACTAAACCACTTGGTGTATTTTTTTGGTCATTTTACTATTACCAAAATAATATTTCCTATGGGTTTTGTGTAATTGTGGTTTTACATTAATGTAAACTAATTATTTGATTCAATCAATCCACTAAAGGGATTTTATATCAACATTTTATTACTTATAGAAAAGTGTCCAATTTATTTTTTAGTTATCATTGTTTCGAAATGGATTATTTGAAAACCTAGACAATTTAATTCCGTAAATTTATTCTTGGGATTTTTATCTCTTTTAGATCAGTATGCTTTAATCCCATCTTTAGTAAATCAGGTTCAATCTCTTTAATTCAATTGAAAAATATTACACTGAATAGGTTAATCTATAAATAATTTAGTTCTCTTATTAAATATTAATATTAATCTCAATTTCCTTTTCTGGGTATCAATATGTTCTTGACCTAAGTCATTTAATCATAGCCTTTATCTCATTTTTTTTATTTTGGAAACATTACAAATCATTTTATGTCACACAAAACTCAAAATTTTCACCTATAAATATATTTTTATTCAATATTAGCATAAAAAAAACTTTGATCTCAATGGTTCTATAAACAATATTGTTTTATTTATTTATATCCATTAATTTTGGCACGTCTATGGAAACAATGTGAACTTACACACTGAGGCCTTTTTAGTCCACAATCTATTCATATTTTCCTTCTTCTATGCTAACATATATTTTTTAGAAATAATATATTTCTTTATAATATAATATAATATAAACCCCTTTTTTGTTGAGATCCTTAGATTATTTCATAGTTGGTACTTCATCTTTATCATAATTATAAAATTTCATTAGAACCTTTATAGCTAGAATACCAAAATATCTACATCGAAAGAAAGAAACTGGATTCTTTTGTTTGAATATTCCTTTCCATATTTAATGATACACGATAGGGAAGATATTACCTCATTGAGATAAATTTCATTGAGAACATGTTAAAAACTCAGTATATTCATTTCCTTGAATAAATAATCCTATGAATTAACCTTTACTAAGGATTCATTATGATTGTTACTCATATCATATGAAATAACAGTGTTAAAAAAATCTATAATTACATCCAATGGGTCCTTTAATTCATGCATAGATATGCTTACATAGAAATGTTGTGGTAATATTCCCAAGATCCAATTTACGGCATGAGTACCATCAAGTATTTTAATAATTCTATATATGTCCTCTAAAATAATGTACACATAATCAATGAATACATCTATAGTATCATTTAGCCATATCCACTCATCCTATTATTTATTTCATATAATTTCAAATCTATCTTCACATTCATTAAAATGACCATCATAAATTTTGAGAAGTCTTTCCACCAAGGCATTTATATATTTACATTACGTCCACATCATTTGTAAATCATTGTAAAATTCCCATCATAATGTGTTGAATCCCTTGTCATCAATATCAAGAACTATTCAATATTTTTATGATAATTATTCTCTCTCTTTATAGACTATAATAACATGTATGGAAGATGTATAGACATCCATTTTCAATGACCAAAAATAGTTTATAATATAATTATTTTGTAGTTTAAAATTAATTCCATTGAATATATGTTTCCCTTTATTGTTGATGACCACTTACATTTCATTATAGAGAGAAAACATCATCACAATCATTTAGTTATGACACCCCTTTTTAGTCCCAATTGTGGTTAGTGCCTTGAGAGGGGGGAGATGGATCAGGCATTGTCTATATTTTGAAATTACTATCACCAATGATCTTGTTTCATCATTATTAATGAATTATCACCCCAAAAGTTCATATTAAGTAATACATTTCATAGAGAATTAATGCACCGGTTTTACATAGTTCTCAAAAACTTGGAAAATAAATGGATTAATCATTAAAAATGTTTTGATGCCCTAAAACACTTGGAAAGTACATTTATAATTCAAGTTACATCATTGATCCTCCTAGTAAATAACCATTATAGTACAGAGTGATCAATCCTCCCAAAAACTTAGGGAACTCACTAATATTCCAAGAACATATGCCTTATTTATTCATGAACCAAAAATTATACTACACATGAAATGGTTTATTTGTACACATGGACATTTTCTATAAAAAGAAATAAAAAACCATCGAATGAGAATGTCTCCTATAACATCCTTTTCTTCTTCTTCAACATTCAAAAAATGTTTTGGAACTTCCTTATCATTTTCCATATATTTTGTAAAACATTTTTATAATTCCTATATGCTCTATTTTTCCATAAAATTTCTTGAATTAGATTTCTTTAATCAACAATTTTTAAATCCTTCAATAACCATTTCATTATTATTATGATAAATAAATCTCTCCCCTTATTTTGTCCAAAAAATATAGTAATATTTTTTTAGGAAATTACTTTTAATTATGGTAATTCACCTCTATAATTTCCATATTATACCTAAAAACTCATGAAACAAGGAAATAATATTTTACTCTATGAATCCATATTCCATGAAATGTACCCCTTCAAGTTAATTTGATCCTAAAATTTGATGCGACAAAACCTTATTCATAATCATGAAAAACCACCCAATGTAAACCTAAACCTAATATTTGTGGGGTCCCATTTTTGGAATTTTATTCTCCATAAGTATAAATATGGAATATTTGTTTCTTATTATTAGCAATTAAAGACGAACATCAACATATATTGTAACATTGAAATCTTATCACGTTGTTTCTTTTTTTCGATCTCTTTGCTCATGGTGTGAGATAATATTCTCTATTCCCAAGAGTCATATAAATGAAACTTATGAATTCCAATGATAACTCTTAAATATCATAAAATTCCACATATAGATACTTACACATTATCACTTTATGAAGAGTCATTAAACATCATAGTGTGAGCTACATAACTAGCTTTAAATATCCCAAATATTGATACTCATTTTCTATGATAGTGGAAAAAATCTATCTTGTGATTCCCAACAATAGAACTGTATTCTCTAGCATATCCGAGTTATAACATGATAATATGTGTTGTAGAATGACTAATACACAATAAAAAGTGAAAATGTACCAATTTTAATGTATGAATTAAAATATTTATATATACAAATTTTAGTTATTCTTACATATAATGTGTTATCCATAACATTGTACCATTCCTAGAAATACATTTGAAAATGCGATGTGTAGTGTCACAATGTCATTTCTATATTACAATAAGAAATATTGTAGCTCTTTTGAGATTCCTCAAAGTCACCATAAATATTATTACATAAAACTATAATATTTATTTTATGTAATCATCCACATTATCATCAAACACAACCCCATAAACACACTGAGTAGATTTTTCAAACAATGGGTAAGCTAAAAAAATGTTCTCCATCTGCATGGAACAACATATCTAACCTCTCATTACCTATCCAATATTATCTCAATAAACCTAAGAAAAATATATCTTTTTTACTATGAAAATAGAAAAACCTGATAAATACCATATATAATAATTCATAAAAAAAATACTATCTCGCATTATACGATTAAATAACACACTATATAAAAAAATTTCCTTTTAAAATATATCATCATTATCAGGAAAGCATACCACATTCCATTTAATCAGTCTTACTATAATGAATCCTTATAAATGAAATGGTTTCCATAAGGTATATATTTTCAATTACCCTAAATTAATCACCCTTTACTCTTATAGAAAAATTAAAAGTTTTACAACATCATGTTTACTATGGATATGTGAACTACTTAGAGATACACCATTATCAACTCAATATACCATCCATTTTCAAAACCATGAAAAAGTAAAAATAAAAATGTATAATAACCCCTAATCCTAATACCTTGAGAAAATGTTTTATATATTACATTGGTACATGATACATGATATATCATTCTATAGTGTTGAACAAATTGATAGTCTTATGAGACTATATACATACATAATTTTCTCACTACACTGAATGCCTAAAACATAGCATAACAACTTCTTGATAACATTCTTATTTCTCTTTGAAAATATTTAATGTTCACTTCTTTATTACCTAAGAAAAGGGAAACTAAATAAAGGTTAGTCTTAAAAACTCAGTAAAGGAAAACATATAGAAGAATCTATCTTGAATACATAATGGATTGATAATATGTAAGAGTAAATAATCAATTCATATTTCATTTAATCATTAATGTTAAAAGAAATTTATACATGGAATATATCAATGCAGTAATCCCATGAGTAATAGAACTAATTTCTTATTGTTAGAATTCATAATGACATAAATTAATATTCCGCCATTAAGGCCTCTACCAAGTCTCATTCAATAAACGATTATTCAATATAGAAAATAACCAAATAATACTTAATTCATGCCAAAATGATTATCCCTTGAGATATACTAATTATTTAAGTTTATATATAACTTCAAGACACACCTATTACATAAATATTTCAAATGAATTCTTAATATAATGAATGATCATTATAAAAATTTACATTATTATTTATTAATGTATATACTAAACAAAGTATACTAAATATCAATGTTCACAATCAGTATGGGATATATCATTATTGGTAAAAATCCCAAATCTAATTTTTGAAAAATAGGGTGTCTATATCATATAGATTAATGGGTAGATAAATTTTTTGTTACATCCTTAATAATAATGATCATGCTCATAAAGGTAAAAAAAATGTTAAATGGAAGAAAAATAGTGGTATAGAACATAATCCAAATACATTGATGATAACATAGGAAAAAATGAGGTATAAACAAAAAATTATAAATTAATGAAAGAATAAAATAAACTATTTATATATTTTTTTGTAAGGAATTTATTCTGAGAAGTAGAGATGAAAATGGAAGTGAAACTTTGAAAATAATTTTCATAAATTGTCAATGATGTTATCATAAAATGATGTTATAATCCACAACCAAATCACTTTACAAATGTCATCAATGAAAATTTTAAAACACATTTCTTAATTTTTTTAATAAAATTTGAATATTGAAAATAATTTATGGATATATAGTAATATTAAGTGTGGAAGATAAAAAAATATAAAAATACAATAAAATCATCTTTTTTAAAACATTTGAGAAAATAATATATCTTCTTTTTGGTAACATTTTTAAAAATGAAAAATTCCCTGAATATTTGATTTAATAAATTTATTAAAAAACATAGAAAATTTTAAATTATGATTTATAATGAATAACTTTTATGATGGTGGGAAATTTCAGTCATTTGTAAAATGATAAAAAACATTCTTTTCACACTTTCATAATGAGAGTAAAAAATGAACCATATAGAAAATGATGAAATAACCCTTGAATAATTTTTAATAAAAATAAAATTAAAAAAAACAGACTTAAAGGTATCTTATAAGTATATAAAATACTTTTATTCAATAAAAATAATGAAAATGGATATGGAGGAAATATATTTTGAACCAAAAAAAATTATTGTAACCATTCCATATAAACAATCAATAATTTATTTGTGAGTAACAAAGAGATGGGAAATGGATATAATAAATGAAAAAAGGAATAAATGGAGGATATGATTATAAATGGGTTTTAGTAGATAAAGGTAATATAAATCCCATGATATAAATTTAAACATAAACCATCCCGAATAAAAAATGTGATATTAAAATGAACCCTTACATTGGATTCCCCGTAACATCCTGAGATTTTATGAAATATATTCATTCAGATTTATTTAAATTCTTTGATAACATGTCTTACACACAATTCATAGTATATATTTCATTATAAGAAATACCAGATTTATCTTGCATTGTATGTAACATCAAGTTTCATCTATAACTTGTGTTACACGCAAGGCCGATTCTTATCAAACAATAATAAACCATTGTATTTATTATTTAATATGGAAGTGATATACTAGCCATTATATTGGAGGGTATGAATATTAATGACTATATTATGTTTAAATAAGTCCATAAAATGTTTTTACATTAATAAAATATATTTTATAGGCATAATATAAGAATAAATCCAGCATTACGCTTAAAAATGAATTTTTTAAAAGTAGTTTTACCACCTTTTAATGGTGCACCTACATTAAAAAAATAAATTTTATACCATAATAATTTTATATGAAAAAACAAGCTTCATTCTTGAAATTGTAATATAAATATTTAATTTGGGTTAATTTTTTATTTTTTCTTAGAAGATTCATGTTTTGATGAATAGTGAAAAATAATGAATTTTAATTGATTTTTTTTCATATAATTTATTTATATTATTAAATTACATATTGAATTGGTTTTAAATTATAATTAGTTCAATTTTAAATAAATAAATCCAATTTTGGATATTTTAATTAATTTTACATTGAAATTGGATATAAAAACATGTCAAACTTTCAAACCTTTCTCTTAAAAAACCCGTTATCTCATCCCGTTTTCAAGATTAATTTTAAATTAATTTTTTACACTTTAGTGATTAGAATTTATAAAAATGGATTCCATATTTATAATCATAATAATTTATAATTTCCAATAAGGTCAACATTGTTTTTTACCAGAAATATTAGAGAAAGTAAATAAAATTAATTATAGTGATTTAGGTAAAACAAATTTATTTAATGATTAATCATTGAATATAAGGTGTATAAATAACCCAACACTAGTCAAACACCAAAGGTCTAGAAATATTCCTACCATAACCAACTTAGGATATATTTTTATGATTTATGAGGTTAATATTACTTGATAGTGACCTATATAATATGTTAAGTATGGAAAATGACAAAAAAGATCCATCCTTTCCTTCAAAACATATAAAGATTTAGAGTAGGGAAGAAGATACATAGGATTGATTATAAATATCATTTTGGAATATAAATTAATTATTAGTGTCATAATAAATTATATTTAATTTTTATAGATTATATAATTACATTAAATGCTTTAAAAAATACCAATACATGGATTATTTAGTTAATTGACCGAATGGCCCCAAGGCCTAAATTTTTATTGATTTTGGATAAGCCCCCTTTTAAGGGTAAAGGGGAAAAACCAAGACTTCATGGACATAGATACATAAACAAAATCCGAGAAACAAGGGGGTTGCCACCCAGGATAGAACTACATAGAAGTACCCCTTCCCAACATTAATATCGTTATGTCACGCCTCTACCATAGCATGGCTGTTCAACAAGCTATATTGTGCAAAAATGCATGGTCCCAGTACCGATGGAAGTGCCATACCCTCTCAATCATCCAAATCCAAAAAGCCATGCACAGTGGGAGTGATTTGCTCTGACCCCATCTGAAGCAATACTATGTTGACTATCTGAGTTCCCCAGCATGAAGCAAACATAAGATCATAGCACCACCAACAACAACCATCCTGAGAGAATCCCACCGCACTCCAAGAGAAATCCTGACACCATCTCACTCCATGAGAAATCCCTCCACCACTGCTGTAAAATCCCAGATGACATTCCAAGGGACACAAGATCACACCATCGTCACCAAGGACTGGATGACCCAACATCGTGCCGAGGGAACGCCACTTATGGGGGGATCCGAGTCATCATGAACCATAAATGCCACTCTGGGCATGGATCTACTCCGATCAGACCACGAATGAACCCTCACCGAGGTTTGAAGCAGGCGGGTCATGATGTTAAGACAATCAGTATGAAAAAGGAGAGGAACCAGAGACAGAAAACCTCAAAAAAAACCACCAGATTCACAACTAATCAATGATATCCCAAATCACCAGATATATCTAGAATCACCAAAACAGACAACTTGAAAAAACTCAAAGAAACCAAATCCCAAATCCTACCCCCTCCAGGAATAATAGAACCAAAGTCGAGCCACACAAGAACCCACCATATGCGTGGCTAGGTCATAAAGGACTCACCGAACCAGATCCACCGATGGCACCAAAAGCCGAGACGCTCCGAACTGAGACCGTGTTGATCCACGACTTCAACAGCAGCTACGTCGGGATAAAAACCTAAGAACCTCATCCTTGGAAGCGAAATGACATGCCAAGCCAAGTGACGACGCCAATAACAAGATCCGGAGACCGAACCCCACCGGATGAAGGTGCACCCCACTGATTCCAGACCACGCCCTCGACGAGCCGATGCCAGATGGAGACATGAATCGATCTAGGCCAGAGGGGGAAGGGAAATATAAAATGAAGGGAAACCCTAGCCATTGTGGAAGTGTGAAGAGATGCCACTTAGATTCCTTCCTAGTTCGGGGAGATTGTTCCACTCATCATTCATTTAGTTAATAATTAAATAAAATAAATGATATTTTATTAAATAATTTAAAATTAATAAAAATATTATATTCAACCAAGTGATTTTGAAGTTAAAATAAATATAAAATATGGTCCATTAATGGTTAAATTTATCTTTTATAATGAATATATTGACCCATAAATAGTAAAAACATTATTAGCACAGTTAGGGTTAAAAGAGTGTTTTTGTGTGTTATATGAGTTTTTGTTAAAATTAATTTCCTACACATATTGGATTTTTATTTTATAAATTAGAAATAATATTTTATAATAATTGGGTAATTTTTTTTAATAATTATCACTTTAATTTAGTCTTAATTGTTGAATTATTTAGGTTAGAAAACTAAATACCTAAATGAAAATCCAAAATAAAAAAATGAAACTTAAATACTAAGGAAAAAATGATAAAAATTCATTTATTTTTATGTGGTGTGAGGTTTTCTCTACCATAACTCCTCTTCACACCATTTTGTTTCATTTTGGAATCTCATGAGGCAAGAGAGACATCCCAATAGTGTTTACTTACAAGAATTTGACTCCTCCTCCACTATAAAAAGGAAATATCTCTTCTCCTCTCATCAAAAATATCAAGAATTTTTGCTCATAAAAAACCTAAAAAAATAAATTCTAAAAATATCTCTTCTCATCCTATAATCCTCACTTTGTATAGAAATCCAACCAAGGAATCCCTTTGGTGAAAACCTAAAGGAGTTACCTGAAAAAGAGGTAACATTCTTCAATGATCACTTCTATTTTATTTCTTGATAAAACCATTAAATTATTATTATTTCATACTTATATACTAAAATCAGTTCATAGATATACCTAAGTGTTTTTATGTTATGGGTTACACCAATATCTACACACAATTCCATCAAATTTGTAACGAAATTGTCGTTCGTTTGTACGGTGAAGTACCACCTTACGAAATGATGTCATTAATTTTTACTTTATCACCTCTCATGGTTGGTAATTATCATGGAAATGATGTTTTTGTATGATATTTATGATATTTATTTTATCTAAATACTTATTTAATTATTATATAATATATACCATCAGGTTTTTCCATTTTTTGAAAATATGATAACATCGTTTGTGGACATGTGGACTACCACCTCCTCAACGTGATGTGATACATTCACACATTACATGGAATTTATTAAGGATGTTTATAATAAAAATATTTGATATAAATGACACATATATGACATTAATGACATAATTACCTTCCTGAAAAAATAATATATCAATTTATTTATTACCCTTTCACACATTGTGAAAGTGATAACTCCATTTATATATGTGTGGACTACCGCCTATTCAAAGTGATGTGATTCCTTTTAAATGAAAATAATTATATATAAAATTTAAAGGAAATATCGTGGGTGCTCGCAAATGATGTTAAGTTTGGAGTTATTTAGGTGCAACAAGGTGGATGGCTAAGGTTGTCTCTCAAAGAGATAGTAATTAAAACAACATAATAAAGGTACTATGCAAATGAAGTAAAATAATATAAACACACTACATGAAATTATATGGGGGGTGGGGGGTTGTTTATCTTTTATAAAACTAGAATATGTTTTCTAGAAGACGATTTCATTTTTTTTTATTTTTTAAATGAAGTTCGATTAAAAAGACACAACAAGAAGATGTTTTCTTAGAAAATATTTTAAAAGGTGTAATCGATCTAACTATACCTCTTCATTTAATTATTAATAATTATAATTTAAATTAATATCCATTTAATTATGATCCCCTAATTTTTTAACCCTTGAACCCTATAGGAGTTAACATAACCATAAAGATGAGATGAATTAAACCCGAGGCTAGCTTCAGAACATGCAATCGTAGCACCCTACTTTGATTGACGTTATAAATATAGCTTATGGTCAGTTGTAAATTAGGGAACATATACATCTATAAAATGAGGATGAATTGTATTTATGGATTATATTTGAACTCTACAAATGTATCCCATGTGTTTTGGTTTCACCAGTTAAGTTTGCGCTCTCACAATTTACACAAATCTCGACCTCACATGTTTTTGTGTCAATTGTTCAATTGCTTGATTAGTTTATTATAATTTTAAAAAAATCATGTATCTTATTTTTTTTAATTATAGTAACTTAATTATTCAAAATAAATAAATTAATAAAGTAATAGGTAGATCGATTACTAAAAATAACTACTCTTCCATGGGCGGTGTAGTCATCATAGAAAAGTTTTGCATGTGTACAGGTTTAGAAAGGGTACAACCCAATCTCATTTCTAATATTGATTCCATCCCAAATAGGATGAGTAAATAAGAATAAAATTGAACAAAATAGAAGAAATTATAATAAATAAAAGAGGAACTAATAAGTTTATTACACAAATGGAAACATTACAACATGAAGAAGAAGAAGAAGGCTTAGATAAGGGGATCCTTGGTTAAAGAGCTACCCCTATTACAATGGTTGTAGAAATTAAGTGAAACTAATTATATTCTACTTTAAATCTCATTATTCACTTCCCAACCCCTCCAAATGAGAAAAATGCCAATTTATATAGAGAAGGGGAGGCTAGGTTTAAAGAGGTTTCAAGTGTGAATAGGGGAATTCAGACAAATAAATTAATCCAACTTGAACAACCTTTTTTACCCCTAAAACACATGAACCATCTATCCTTCCAGAAGTATTATTTGTGAGAAAATTAGTCCTAGAGATCCTCTAAAAAGTTGGATCGAATCAAATCATAGATGAAGAATTTATGTCCCAAATACAGAACTGAAGTCCAATTTGGAGAGTCCATCCTAGCTTTGACTTCATGGACCATTAAGTCCAATCAAATGCACAATTTAGCTCATATGACCTGAATAAAAGTTGTATAATATTAAGTCAAAAAAACATTTACAAAATATTAAGTTCAAATAATTCAAATATAATTATATATGTTTGAAATACCACGGTGAATTTTTAAAGGGTAAAATGAGAATTTTCATCAAATTTTCAAATGAATGATCTAATCCAAAATATGTTATAAATAAATATATTTAACACAATGTGAGGAAATGTTTTCATTTATTATCAATAAAATATTTAGCAAAATTGTGTTTTATCAACTCCCCCACACTTACCCTTTTTCACTCCTGGGAAAAACCTCATATCATGTATTCCAAAAAATTATGACATGTAATCATCAATATCAAATCAAAACAAATTTTAAAACAAATATCCTTGAGATCCAACAATTACAAACCAATAAAAAAATATATAATGCCTCATAAAAAAACATTATTTCAAGTTCCTCATTTATAACATTCAACATATTTCAACTTCATTTATCCTCCCATGCACACAAAACACTTACCTCACTTGAATTTTCTCTTATCACACAAATGCCAATTTTTCAGCAATGTATTTCTCATTCAAACTCATACAAGGTCACCACAGGATTGACAAATTCCTACATCGCCACTCGATATGAGTTAATGACATACTTTTATCATGAGGACTTTTCAGGGATGTTCTTTGGATTTTAGTTGGTAGGATTTAGATGTGAAAAATTTTGAGACTAAATGAGGAGGACTTGAATCTTTTTGAAGAAAAATTGAATTGTTATAATTTTCACTTAAATATAGTCTCCCCCTCACTCCCCTTAGTATCAATTCAGCTCCATCATCTTGAGAAATCATGGAAAGTTTACACCATTCATTATTTTAGCAACAAAATTGTCAATATTCTCAAATATATTTTTTTTCATGAAATCTCTAGATAGACACAACATTATTTCTTCATTAGAAGCTCCAGAAAGGCCCAACTTCTTTTATCATGAAAGCTCTAGAAAGTCAAAACTTCTAACAAAATGATTTTTTTCATCAGTAAACACATATCTTTAGAATTTAATTTCCCACCCAAAGTATCACAAAATGTGGTAGACCAACACAATATAGCTTCCCCCACACTTAAGTTCAACTAGATTATGAAATTTCACTTCAAGATTTGGTTGGATAGGGAAAATTGGCTTATAATGTGGCTAACCTAACAGACTGTTTATGGATTATAAGGGATAAAAGGATTAAATGTTCAAGGAAGGACATTGTAAAAGACATTCTTATGAAATAGGGGCTTTAATACAAAATAAATGCCTCAATCATTTAAAACAAAATTACCTCAAACCCTCAAGTTTTGACATGAATAAATCAAATTCTGGTTAAATCAATCATGGTTTGGTTCTTTCAATAAGTGAGGTAAATTTAAATAATATGAAAATAATGGTTCATAAGCCTCATAAGAATGTGATTTCAAATATAAATACAGTAAGATGTGGCATGAGATTCAAAATTTAGAGTACTTTTCCTAAAACTACTAAAGATTTGAACATGGAACAAATTCATTTTCAACATTCATTTAAGCTCAGTTTCATGGGATAAACTGTTTCACTTATTGATATAGATTTCAAAATGGTGATGAGAATCATTTTAGCTAAAAAGTTTCATAAACACATAAAAATTAAAAAATCAACACACATTTTTTTTGAAAAACAAAAAAATAATTGAAATTAATAAACTAAAAGGTTCCCTCCCCCAAACTTAAAATATTTCATTGTTCTCAATGTGAACCCATGAGATGATATGTGAAGATAAAATATATAATTTTAAATAGGAGAAATAATATAAAATTGAAAGGGTTAGGAATAACTTGGTATTCTCAAGTTATTATGGGGTCATGTAGTGTGATGAAATCCACTACATCAGTGGAAAGTCCCTTTATGTAATGCTTCAAGCGTTTCATGTTGACTATAAACCTCTTTAGAATGTCCTCTTGTGTGATCTCCACTACACCATGAGGAAAAAAATTAGATATAATATATGGACCTAACCATCTGGAATGCAACTTACTAGGCATCAGCTTCAGTTGTGAACTGTAGAGTAGGACTCTATCTCCAACATGAAACTCACTTTGTTGGATCATTATATCATAAGATGATTTTTATATTTCCTTGCAGATCCTTGAGTTCTCATATAAATACAATCAAATCTCCTCAAGCTCTTGAATTTATAGCTTCCTTTGGATTCTATCTTGGGCCAAATCCATGTTTCATTTATTTATAGACCAAAAAGCTCGATTCTCAACTTCCATAGGGAGATGACACACTTTCCCAAAAAAAATCCAAAATGGGGACATACCAATGGGTGTCTTTTATGCTATCCTATAATCCCAAAGTTCATCATCCAAGAGCTTTCTCCAATCCTTCCTATTCGGCTACACGATTTTTTCCAAAATTTGTTTCAACTCATGATTTGAAACCTTAACCTAGACATTTGTTTAGGGGTGGTATGGTGTTGATATTTTTTGTGTCACCCCATACTTATGAATGAGGGAAGCCAAATTCTTATTACATAAGTATGTACCTTAGTCATTGATTATGGACTTTGGTACTCCAAACATACAAAAAATCTATGTCTTGACAAAGTCTACCACAACATGGGAATCATCAGTCCTGGTGGCCTTATCCTCCACCCACTTACTCACATAATCAACAACAACAAAAATATACAAAAAACCAAATGAACTAGGAAAAGGCCCCATAAAATCACTGCACCATACATAAAAAATCTCATAGAATAGTATGGGTTGTTGGGGCATCTCATGTATCCTAGAAATGTTCCTAGTGTGTTGGAAATGAGAGAATGACTTACAAAACACATGGGAATCATGAAATAAGATAGGCCTATAAAATCCAGAGTCTAATATTTTCCTAGCCATCCCTTGGGGTCCAAAGTGTCCACCACAAGCAAGTGTAGGACAAAAATGTAAAATACACTCAAACTCATGATCATGAACACACCTCCTAATGACTTCATCACTACACAAGCACCAAAGTTATGGATTATCCCAAACATAAAATCCCGAATAACTCTTTTACATTTGGAATTGATGTTTCTTTAAATTTGTAGGTATTTAAAAGGCAACAAGGTAGTTAACTTAATCTACATATCAAGGATACGTACCTAAGATGGCATAAAGGTTCTCATCGGGGAAAGTGTCTCGAAGTGGTATCTGGTCCAAGGTGTCATCCTTTAGTATGTGAGTAATCCTACTCATGTGGTCCGACACCAGGTTTTATGGCCCCTTCTTGTACATTATCTCAATATCAAATTCTCAAAGAAAGAACATCCATCAGATAAGCCTGGTATTTGCTTTTGGATTCTTCAATAGGTACTTCAGCGCTGCATGGTTAGAAAAAAAACTACTTTATATCCCAATAAATATGAACATAATTTATCTAAAGAAAATATGATAGCAAGAAACTCCTTTTCTGTGGTTGTGTAGTTTTATTGGGATGAATCTAGTGTCCTCAATGCATATGTAATCAAATGTGAACGTCCCTACACCCTCTGATCTAATACATATCTGACCGCAAAGTTGGCGGTGTCACACATAAGCTCAAAAGGAAGCTCCCACCATGGGGGTTGTGTGATCGGTGGAGTGGTCAGACACTTATTTATTTCATCAAAGGATGTCCTGCAAGAATCATTAAACACAAAATCAGAATCCTTTTGAAGTAATGGTGACATAGGAATAGAAATATTACTAAAATCATTGATGAAATGCCGATAAAATCCTACATGCCCTAGGAAATATCTAATATCATGCACACATGAAGGACAGGGTAAGGATGAAATAATATCTACCTCAAATCTGTCAACCTTTGTCCCATTTTTTGACACTATATTCCCAAAAAAATCCCTTGATCTACCATGAAATGCCACTTTTCAAAGTTCAAGACCAGATTCTTCTCAATACAACGATTCAAAACCTTTCCCAAACTAGAGATACAATCATCAAATGAAGACCCATACACTGTAAAATCATCCACAAATACCTCCATGCAGGTCTCAATAAAATCAAGAAAAAATACTCACCATGCATCTCTAGAAGGTACCTGGGGAATTGGAAAGTCCAAATGGAATCCTCTAGTAGGAAAACGTACCAAATGGGAAAGTCAATGTTGTCTTATCCTGATCCTCTAGAGCAATAGGAACCTGAAAATATCTAGAAAATCCATCCAAGAAACAATAACGTGTCTTCCCAGCTAGTCTCTCAAGCATTTGATCAATAAATGAGAGAGGGAAATGGTCCTTGTGACTGGACTGATTTAGTTTCCTATAATTAATACACACACGCCAACTGTTTTTCACCCTCATTAGAACTAAATCCTGTTTATAATTTTTAAAAATAGTAACACCACTTTTATTATGCACAACTTGAATAGGACTTACCCACTTTGAATCTAAAATCAGATAAATTATACCTGCCTTGAACAAATTTTCAACTTCTTTTTTGAAAAATTATAGAAGATTTGGATTCAGTCTCCTTTGTGGCTGCCAAACAGGTTTATCCCCATCCTCTAAAAGAATCCTATGCATGAAAATAGTGGGGCTAATACATGATATGTCAGCCAAGGTCCACCCAATTTCATTGATGTTCGCCCTCAAAAGATTCAAAAGTTTTTCTTCAACTTCAAAAGAGATATTGTTAGCAATGATAATAGGTAATTTTTCACCACGTAACAAGTATGATTGTTTTAGATTTGGAGGAAATGGCTTGAGTTCCAATGTAGGGGATAATGTTTGGATGGAGAAATTGAAGGAACTAAAATATGTACACAATGAACATCAATATCACAATATAAATAATAAAAATCATAGAATAAATCATCAAATCCATTAGCATACTCAACTTCCATGTCATAATCAGAGTGAGAATTATCAAAATTAGAATATGAATCCATTTCAAAATCAAATCTAAGAGATTTATGTGCATTAGAAATAAATGTGGAAGTGATCTTAGACATCAAACTAGAACCAATAATCATAATAACCCTAAGTATAAAGCAATAAAATTCCATGGGATATTTATTTGGTGGTTTAAAATGGGAGATAACAAAAACAGGATGGTCCTCTTATGGGTACTTAATGTAGTCCATAACATTAAATATCACAAATTCATCTCCAAACTCCATGGAAAGTATACCCTCATGAATATTTATAATAGTTTTTGAAGTTTTGAGGAAGGGACTACCTAAGATAATGAGATCATGATAACTTACCTAATAATCCTCCATGTCCATCATGTAGAAATATGCTGGAAAGATCACGTCTCTTACCTGAAAAAGTACATCCTCAAGGAATCCCGCTGGATATACTGTAGCTCTATTCACCAACTGCACCACTACCATCATCATCTTCAACTCACCAACATATAAAGAAGAGAATATAGAGTTAGGAATTACATTTATTGAAGCTACCAAATAACATAAATCATCATAAAAGTGTAACTCACCTATGGTATATGGTATGGTGAATGTTCCAAGATCTTTGCACTATGTTGGCATTACTAGAGTTGGTGTAATGAGTGCTGACACATTACTTCCAAGATTGATCCTATCATTTCTCTTAATCCCTCTTTGATTGGCACAAAGTTATTTTCAAAATTTGGCATACCTTGGGATTTTCTTTATTACTTTAAGTAGAGGGTAGTTGATCTCAACACGCTTGAATGTGTCCAAAAATTCCTTTTTTCATTGCCTATTCAACCATATTCTTAGTTTGTACAACTCTGTTTAGAAATGGAAGGTGTTTAATAGGAACATCATCAATATTTTTCTTACTTTATTTTTTCTCCTTTAGTTTCTCATCAGCTGGTCTAGAATGAAGCTTCTATAGAATTGAGGTAAATATCGGTGGAATGGTGGGTGAAGAAGTATCATTCATTTTCTTCCCACTTCTCAATGTGACGGAACTAACATTCCCCTTGGTATTTAGAGTATCTTGGTAAGGTAGATTTCTATAATTCTTACTTACAAGTTCAAGCAGGGAAGTGGTAATCTGGCCCATTTGAGTCTTGAACTCCCTCATCTCCAAACCTTGACTATTCAACTCATTTTGTTGATTAAGAATATTTTTTTTTCAAAAGATCATAAATATTAGAATCTACCTTGGGTGGGGGATTCCATTTTTGTTGGTTTGTTGATTATTGAGCTTCAAATATCCTTTGGGGTTGTTGGAAACCCAACTAGTAAGGCGGAGGCTGCTAGAAGTTTTTTTTGAAAAGGGGGCCTTTGTTGTTGTCTAAAGACATTCCTCATATCTGATTGATCCTTCTACACTTGGTTTAATGTTGGTTCAAAGGAATCATACTTATTTTGGGGATGTGTCTATTGTTACTGCTGATATGGTCTCCCAGGGAATACTACTGCACAATCCCCTGACACTTGTAATTGGGGGAATCAATCAGTTGGGTGGTCTGTTTCAGTGTAAATTCCACAAGGCCAAATATGAGTGGGTTGGTATATCTTTTGATCCAAAGATATATGCCTCATCATATTGTCAATTTTTCAACTTGGTATCAATTAAATGACTCTCAAGAGAAGGACTTACCTAATGTAATTCCATGACATGTGGTGTACCTCGATCACCAAATTTTTAGGAGTTTTGTTCCATCTTGTCGATCAATGTATGTGCAGATACTAGTGTTTTTTCCACCAATGATCCTCTATCTGCGGCATCCACCATGATTCTCTACATAGGTGTGAGTCCTTCATAGAAGTAATGGATGAGTATTTTCTCACTGATTTGGTGATGTGGTCAGTTTGCACACAACTTCTTGAATCACTCCCAGTTATCATACATTGACTCCCCTTGTGCTTGATTGATCCAAAAGATCTATTTTCAAATGGAAGTGGTTTTTGATGCTGAAAAAATTATCTATAATAAAAGGTATTTAAAATCATTCCAACTTTTCACATCTTAAGGTTGTAAATAATACATCCAATCTTTTGCAGCTCTATCAAGTGAGAATGGGAATGCTCTTAGTTTGATTTGATATTCAGATACATTTCTTTGTTTCAGGGTTGAGAAAACCACATTAAATTATTTAATGCGATTGTTTGGGTACTCACCAGATAATCTAGGAAACTTTGGAAGAAGGTGAATTAACCTAGATTTTAGTTCAAAGTTTGATTCGAGATTTGGGCATGAAATACAATTTTGTTGATAATTGATTTATGGTGCATCTAATTCTAGAATGGTTCCAATAAGTTGATTATTATTTTTTCAGCCATTTTTTCTTGTATTAAGATTGATTTATATGTCTTTTCAATTTCTGTGTTTCTATAATGGATAAATTATCTAACTGGTTGAATGTTAAAACTTCCCATAAACTGAGAATGTCTGATTCGAGCCCTAAGGCTGTGTTCAATCTTAGGATCATGATATAAGATATCTTTGGTATTGATTGATTTCATAAATAAAATAAAATTAGAAATAAGAAAATTGGAACATAATAAAATAAAAATGATAAGTTTGAGTTGATGGTCCAAAAAGAAGAAGAATAAGAAAATAAAAAAGAAGAAAAATTCAGATTGGGTAAAGAAGGAAGAAAGAAGATAAGAAGAGAATAAAATGAAAAATAAAAGGAATACCTCTAAATGGTTGAAATAATTACTTTTATCACAATAAATGGCACCAATTTGAAAGGTATTTCCATGGGATCTCTTAAATGATGTTCATTTTGGGGTTATTTAGGCACTAGGGTGGCTGACCTAGGTCGTCTCTCAAAGAGGTAGTAATTAAAACAACATAATAAAGGTACTTTGAAAATAATGTAAAATAATATAAACACACTAATTGAAAGTATTGGGGGTGTTATTATTTATAAAACTAGAATAAGTTTTCTGGAAGAAGATTTAATTTTTTATGTTTTTTTTAATTTATGAAATGAAGTTCGATAAAAAAGACACAAAAAGAAGATGTTTTTTTAGAAAATATTTTAAAAGGTGTAATCGACCTAAATATACCTATTCACATAATTATTAATCATTATAATTTAAATTAATATCCACTTAATTACAATCCCCTAATTTTTTAACCCTTGAACCCTATGGGAGTTTACATAACCACAAAGATGAAATGAATTAAACCCGAGGCAAGCTTCAGAACATGAAATTGTAGCACCTTGCATTGATTGACATTCTAAATCCAGCTTATGACCAGTGGTAAATTAGGGAACATATCCATTCTATAAAATTAGGATGAATTGTATTAATGTATTATATTTTAACTCTAAAAATTTATCCCATGTGCTTTTGTTTCACCGGTTAAGTTTGTGCTCTCACAATTTACACAAATCCCGACCTCACATGTTTTTGTGTCAATTGTTCAATTACTTGATTAGTTTATTATAATTTTAAAAAAAATTCATGGATCTAATTTTTTGAATTATAGTATCTTAATTATTAAAATAAATAAATGAAGAAGGTAATAGGTAGATCTATTACTAAAAATTACTACTCTTCCATGGGCGGTGTAGTCGTCGTGGAAACATTTTGCATATGAAAAGGTTTAGAAAGGGTACAACCCAATCTCATTTCTGATATTAATTCCGACCCAAATAGGATGAGTAAATAGTAATACAATTGAACAAAACAGAAGAAATTATAGTAAATAAAATAGGAACTAATAAGTTTATTACACAAATGCAAACATTACAACATGAAGAAGAAGAAGAAGGCTTAGATGAGGGGATCCTTGATTCAAGAGCTAACCCTATTACAATGGTTGTAGATATTGAGTGAAACTAATTTTATTCAACCTTAAATATCATAATTCACTTCCCAAACCCTCTAAATGAGAAAAATACCAATTTATAGAGTGTAGGGGAGGCTAGGTTTAAAGAGGTTTTATGTGTGAATGGGGGAATTCGGCCAAATAATTTAATCCAACTTGAACCACCTAGTTTACCCCCAAAACACGTGAACCATCTGTCCTTACAGAAGTATTATTTGTGATAAAATGAGACCTAGAGATACTCTCAAAATTTGGGTCGAATCAAAGCACAAATGAAGAATTTATGTCCCAAATACAGAACTGATGTCCAATCTGGAGAGTCCATCCTAGCTTTGACTTAATGGACCATTAAGTCTAATAAAATAAACAATTTAGCTCATATGTCCTGAATAAAAGTTGTATCCCATTAAGTCGTAAACACATTTACAAAATATTATGTTCAAATAATTCAAATAAAATTATTTATGTTCGAAATACTACCGTGAATTTTTAAAGGGTAAAACTGGAATTTTCATCAAATTTTCAAATGAATGATCTAATCCCAAATATTTTATAAATAAACATATTTAACACAATTTTTGGAAAATTTTTCATTTATTATCAATAAAATATTTAACAAAATTGTGTTTTATCAACTCCCCCACACTTACCCTTTTGCACTCATGGGAAAAACCATATATCATGTATTCCAAAAAATTATGACATGTAATCATCAATATCAAATCAAAAAAAAATTTAAAACACATATCCTTGAGATCCAAAAATTAAAAACCAATAAAAAAATATATAATTCCTCATAAAAACCCATTATTTCAAGTTCCTCATTTATATCTTTCAATATATTTCCACTTCATTTATCCTACCATGCACAAAAAACACTTACCTCACTTGAATATTCTCTTATCACACAAATGTCAATTTTTCAGCAATGTCTTTCTCATCCAAAACTCATATAAGGGTCACCAGAGGCTTGATAAATTCCTACATCACCACCTGATATGAGTCAATGAAATATGTTTATCATGAGGACTTTTCAAGTTTGTTCTATGGCTTTTAGTTGGTAGGATTTAGATGTGAAAAATTATGAGACTGAATGAGGATGACTTGAATCTTTTTGAAGAAAAATTGAATTTTTATAATTTTCACTTAAATATATTCTCCTTCTCACTCCCCTTAGTATCAATTCAGATCCATCATCATGAGAAATCATGGAAAGTTTACACCATTCATTATTTTAGCAACAAAAATATCAATCTTCTCAAATATAGTTTTTTTTCATGAAATTTCCTGATAGACACAACATTCTTTCTTCATTAGAAGCTCCAGAAAGGCCCAACTTATTTTATCATGAAAGATATAGAAAGGAACAACTTCCAAAAAAATGAATTTTTCATCAGTAAACACATCTCTTCAGAATTTCATTTTCCACCCAAATTATCACAAAATGTGGTGGCACATCACAAGACAACTTCCTCCAAACTTAAGTTCAACTAGATTATGCAATTTCACTTCAAGATTTTGTTGGATAGAGAAAATTGTCTTATAATGTGGCAAACCTAATAGGATGTTTATGGATTCCAAGGGATAAAAATATTAAATGTTCAAGGAAGGACATTATAAAAAGGATTCTTATGAAATAGTGTCTTTAATACCAAAAAATGCCTCAATCATTTAAAACACAATTACCTCAAACCCTCATGTTTTGACATGAATAAATCAAATTATGGTTAAATAAAGTATGGTTTTCTTCTCTCAAGAAGTGAAGTAAATTTAAATAATATGAAAATAATGGTTCATAAGACTCATAGGAAAGTGATTTCAAATATAAAGACAGAGAGATGTGGCATGAGATTCAAAATTTAGAGTACTTTTCATGAAATTACTAAATATTTTAACATGGAACAAATTCATTTTCAGCTTTCATTTAAGATCAGTTTCATGGGATAAATTGTATCACTTATTGATATAGATTTCAAAATGGTGATGAGAATCATTTCAGCTAAAAACTTTCATAAACACATAAAAATTAAAAAAACACAATTTTTTTTTGAAAAACAAAAAAATAATTGAAATTACTAAACTAAAAGGTTCCCTCCCCCACACTTAAAATATTTTATTTTCCTCAATGTGAACCCATGTGATGATATGTTCACATAAAATACATAATTTTAAATAGTAAAAGTAATATAAAAGTGAAAGGGTTAGGAATAACAAGATATTCTCAAGTGATGATGGGGTCTTGCAGTGTGATGAAATCCACTACATCAGTTGAAAGTCCCTTTATGTATTTCTTCAAGTGTTTCTTGTTAACTATAAAGCTCATTCTAGTGACCTCTTGTGTGATCTCCACTGCACCATGAGGAAAAAAATTAAATACAATATAAGGACCTAACCATCTAGAATGCAACTTACCAAGCATTGACTTCAGTTGTGAACTGTAGAGTAGGACTTTATCTCCAACATGAAACTCACTTTGTTGGATCATTCTATCATGAGATGATTTTGATATTTCCTTGTAGAGGCTTGAGTTCTCATATGAAGACAATCGAATATCCTCAAGCTCTTGAATTTACAACTTCCTTTGGATTCCATCTTTGGCCAAATCCATGTTTCATTTCTTTATAGACCAATAAGACCGATAATCAACTTTCACAGGGAGATGAAAAACTTTCCCAAAAACAATCCGAAATGGGGAAATACCAATGGGTGTCTTTTATGATATCCTATAATCCCAAATTTCATCATCCAAGCACTTGCTCCAATCCTTCCTATTCAGCTGCACGATTTTTTACAAAATTTGTTTCAACTCCTAATTTGAAACCTCATCCCAGAAATTTGTTTAGTGGTGGTATGGTGTTGATGTTTTTTGTGTCACCCCATAATTCTGAAGGAGGGAAGCCAAATTATGATTGTAGAAGTATGTCCCTTAGTCACTGATGATGGCCTTTGGTACTCCAAACCTACAAAAAATCTGTCTTGACAAAGTCTACCACAACATGAGAATCATCAGTCCTGGTGGCCTTATCCTCCACTCACTTACTCACATAATCAACAACAACCAAAATATACAAAAAACCAAATGAACTAGAAAAAGTTCCCATAAAATCACTGCCCCATACATAAAAAATTTCATAGAATAGTATGGGTTGTTGGGGCATCTCATGTATCCTAGAAATGTTCCCAATGTATTGGAAATGAGAGAATGACTTACAAAACAAATGGGAATCATGGAATAAGATACGCCAATATAATACAGAGTCTAAGATTTTTCTAGCTATCCATTGTGGTCCAAAGTGTCCACCACAATCAAGTGTAGGATAAAAATGTTAAACAGACTCAAACTCATGATTAGGAACACACCTCCTAATGACATGATCACTACACATGCACAAAAGTTACGGATTATCCCAAACATAAAATATTGACTCACCCTTTAACTTTTAGAATTGATGTTTCTTTAAATTTTTAGGGATTTCAGAGGAAAAAAGGTAGTTAACTTAATCTACATATCAACGATACATACCTGAGATGGCATAAAGATTCTCATCGGGGAAAGTGTCTTGAAGTTGTACCTAATCCAAGGTGTCATCCATTAGTATGTGAGTAAGCCTACTCATGTGGTATGACACCAGGTTTTATGACCCCTTCTTGTACATTATCTCAACATCAAATTTCTGAAGAAGAAACATCCATCAGATAAGCCTGGGATTTGCTCTTGGATTCTTCAAGAGGTACTTCCGAGCTGTATGGTTAGAAAAAACAACTACTTTAGATCCCAATAAACATGAAAACAATTTATCTAAAGAAAATATGAAAACAAGAAACTCATTTTCCGTGGTTTTTTCGTTTTATTAGGACGAATCCAGTGTCCTCGATGCATATGAAATCACATGGGAACATCCCTCCACCATTTGAGATAAGGCAGATATGACTGCAAAGTTGGAGGCGTCATACATAAGCTCAAAAGGAAGCTCCCACCATGGGGGTTGTGTGATCGGTGGAGTGGTTAGACACTTATTTATCTCATCAAAGGATGTCATGCAAGAATCATTAAACACAAAATCAGAATCCTTTTGAAGTAATGGTGACATATGAATAAAAATATTACTAAAATCATTGATGAAGCACTGATAAAATTCTGAATGCACTATGAAATATCTAACATCATACACACATAAAGGATAGGGTAAGGAAGAAATAATATCTACCTTAGATCTATCAACCTTTGTCCCATGTTTTGACACTATATGCCCCAAAAAAATCTCTTGCTCTACCATGAAATTCCACTTTTCAAAGTTCAAGAACAGATTCTTCTCAATACAAGGATTCAAAACCTTTACCAAACTAGAGATAAAATATTCAAATGACGACCCATACACTTTAAAATAATCCATAAATACCTCTATGAAGGTCTCAATAAAATCAGAAAAAATACTCACCATGCATCTTTAGAAGGTACTTGGGGCATTGCAAAGTTCAAATGGAATCCTCTAGTAGGAAAATTTACCAAATGGACAAGTGAATGTTGTCTTCTCGTGATCCTCTAGAGCAATAGGAAACTGAAAATATCTATAAAATCCATCCAAGAAAAGATAATGTGTCTTCCTAGCTAGTCTCTCAATCATTTGATCAATAAATGAGAGGGGGGAATGGTCCTTGTGAGTGGAATGATTTAGTTTTCTATAATTAATACACACACGCCAATTGTTTTGAACCCTCATTAGAACTAACTCCTATTTATAATTTTTAAAAATAGTAACACCACTTTTATTAGGAAAAAATTGAATAGGACTTACCCAATGGGAATCTAAAATTGGATAAATTATACCTGCCTTGAACAAATTTTCAACTTCTTTTTTGAAAAATTCCAGAAGAGTTGGATTCAGTCTCTTTTGTGGCTCCCAAACAGGTTATCCCCATCCTCAAAAAGAATCCTATGCATGGAAATAGAGGGGCTAATACATGATATGTTATCCAAGGTTCACCTAATTGCCCTGATGTTATTCCTCAAAAGATTAAAATTTTTTTCTTCATGTTCAAAAGGGATATTTTTAGCAATGATAATAGGTAATTTCTCACCACATAACAAGTATGATTATTTTAGATTTGATGGAAATGGATTGAGTTAAAATATAGGGAATGATGTATGGATGAAGAAATTTATGGAACTGAAATATGTGCACAATGAACATCAAGTATCAGAATATACATAATCAAAATCATAGAATAAAGCATCAAATCCATCAGCATACTCAAACGCTATGTCATAATTAGAGTGAGAATTATCAAAATCAGAATATGAATCCATTTCAAAATCAAATCTAAGAGAGTTATGTTCATTAGAAATAAATGTAGAAGATATCTTAGACATAAAACTAGAACCAATAATCATAATATCCCTTAGCATAGGGAAATAAAATTCCATGGGGTTTTTATTTGGTGGTTTAAAATGAGAGATAACAAAAACAAAATAGTCCTCTGAGGGGTAATTAATAGATTCCATAACATTAAATATCACAATGTCATCTCCAAACTCTATAGAAAGTATACCCTCATAAAAATTTATAATAATTTTTGAAGTTTTTAAGAAGTTACTACCTAATATAATGGAAGCATGATAACTTACCTGATCATCCTCCATGTTAATCATGTAGAAATATGCTGGAAATATCATGTATCTTACCCGAAAAGTACATCCTCAAGGACTCCTGCTGGATATGCTGTAGCTCTATTCACCAACTGCACCACTACCCTCATCAGCTTCAACTCACCAACATATAAATAAGATAATATAGAGTTATTAATTACATTTATAGAAGCTCCCAAATCACATAAAGCTTCAGAAAATTGTAACTCACCTATGGAACATGGTATGGTGAATGTTCCAAGATCCTTGCACTATGTTGGCATTGCTAGAGTTGGTGTAATGAGTGCTCACTTCCAAGATTGATCCTCTCATTTCCATTGAGCCCTCATTTATTGGTATAAAGTTATTTTAATAATTTGGCATACCTTGGGATTTTCTTTATTACTTCAAGTAGAGGGATGTTGATCTCAACACACTTGAATGTGTCCAAAAAATCCTTTTTTCATCGCCTCTTCAGCCATATTCTTGTTTTGTACAACTCTTTTTGGAAATTGAAGGGTTTTATGAGGAACATCATCAATATTTTTCTTTCTTCATTCTTTCTCTATTAGTTTCTCATTAGCTGGTCTTGAATGAAGTTTCTCCAAAATTGAGGTAAATCCTGGTGGAATGGTGGGTGTAGATGTATCATTCATTTGCTTCCCACTTCTCAATGTGATGGTACTAACATTCCCCTTGTTATTTAGAGTAGGTTGGTAAGGTATATTTCTATAATTCTTACTTACAAGTTCATAGAGGGTAGTGGAAATATGGCTCATTTGATTCTTCAACTCCCTCATCTGCAAACCTTGACTCTTCAACTCATTCTATTGATTAAGAATATTTTTTTTCAAAATATCATCAGTATTAGAATCTACCTTTGGTGGGGGATTCTCTTTTTATTGGATTGTTGATTATTGGGCTTCAAATATCCTTTGGGGTTTTTAGAAACCCTACTAATAAGGCGGAGGCTGCTAGAAGGTTTGTTGAAAAGGGGGCCTTTGTTGTTATCTAGAGATATACTTAATATCTGATTGATCCTTCCACCCTTGGTTTTATGTTGGTGCAAAAGGATCATACTTATTTTGGGTATGTGGCTATTGTTACTTCTGATATGGTCTCCGAGGGAATTCTTCTGCATAATCCTCTGACTCTTGTAATTGGGGGAAACAATCAGTTGGGTGGTATGTTTTAGTGTAAATTCTACAAGGCCTAATAGGAGTGTGTTGGGATGTCTTTTGATCCAAAGATATATGCCTCATCATAATGGCCAATTTTTCCAACTTGGTATCAATTAAATGACTCTCAAGAGAAGGACTTACCTAATGTACTTCCTTGACATGCGGTGTACCTTGATCGCCAAATGTTTAGGATTTTTATGCCATCTTGTTGATCAATGCATGTGCGAATACTAGTTTTTTTTCCACCAATGCTCCTCCAGCTACTACATCCACCATGCTTCTTTCTATAGGGGTGATCCCTTCATAGAAGTACTGGATGAGTAGTTTCTCACTGATTTTGTGATGTGGACAGCTTGCACACAACTTCTTGAATCGCTCATAGTACTCATACATTGACTCCCCTTGTGCTTTCTTGATCCAAAAGATCTATTTTCTAATAGAAGTGGTTCTTGATGCTAGAAAAATTATCTATAATAAAAGTTATTTCAAATCGTTCCAATATGTTACACCTTCAGGTTGTAAATAATACATCTAATCTTTCACGGCTCTATCAAGTGAGAATGGGAATGCTCTTTGTTTGATTTGATCTTGAGATAAATTTCTTGTTTTTAGGGTTGAGAAAACCACATTAAATTATTTAAGGTGCTTGTTTGGGTCCTCACCAGATAAGCCAGGAAATTTTGGAAGAAGGTGAATTAACCTAGATTTCAGTTCAAAGTTTGATTCAAGATTTGGGTATGCAATACAATTTTGTTGATAATTAATGTCTGGTGCATCCAATTCTAGAATGGTTATTGTTTTCAGCCATTGTTTCTTGTTTTAAGATTTAGTTAGAAGTTTTTTCAATTTCTGTGTTCCTAGAATGGAGAAATTATCTAAATGGTTGAATGTTAAAACTTCCCATAGACTGAGAATGTCTGATTCGAGCCCTAAGGTTGCGTTCAATCTCAGGATCAAGATCTAAGATATCTTTGGGATTGATTCATTTCATAAAAAAAATAAAAAAAAATAAGAAACGTAGAACATAATAAAATAAAAATGAGAAGTTTGATTTGATGTTCTAAAAAGAAGAAGAATAAGAAAACAAAAGAAGAAGAAAAATTCAGATTGGGTAAAGAAGGAAAAAAGAAGAGAAGAAAAGAATAAAATGAAAAATAAAAGGAATACCTCTAAATGGTTTAAATAATTACTTTAATCCCCCAAAAAGGAACCAATTTGAAATGTGTTTTCATGGTCTCTCTCAAATGATGTTCAGTTTGGGGTTATTTAGGTGCAGTAGGGTGGCTGACCTAGGTCGTCTCTCAAAGAGGCAGTAATTAAAAAAACTTAATAAAGGTACTTTGAAAATAAAGTAAAATAATATAAATAAACTAATTGAAAGTATTGGGGGGTTATTTTTTATAAAACTAGAATAAGTTTTCTGTAAGAATATTTCATTTGTTTTGTTTTTTTTAATTTTTGAAATGAAGTTCGATTAAAAAGACACAAAAAGAAGATGTTTTTTAAAAAATATTTTAAGAGGCGTAATCAACCTAACTCTACCTATTCACATACTTATTAATAATTATAATTTAAACTAATATACACTTAATTATGATCCCATAATTTTTTAACCCTTGAAACCTATGGGAGTTAACATAACCACAAAGATGAAATTAATTAAACCTGGGGATAGCTTCAGAACATGCAATCGTAGTACCCTGCTTTGATTGACATTCTAAATCTAGATTATGGAAAATAGTAAATTAGGGAACATATAAAATCTATAAAGTTAGGATGAATTGTATTTATGGATTATATTTGAACTCTACAAATTTATCCCATGTGCTTTTGTTTCATCGGTTAAGTTTTCACTCTCACAATTTACACAAATATCGACCTCACATGTTTTTGTGTCAATTGTTAAATTGCTTTATTAGTTTATTATAATTTTAAAACTCAATTCATGGATCATATTTTTTGAATTAAATTATCTTAATGATTCAAAATAAATAAATTAATAAGGTAAGAGGTATATCAATTACTAACAATAACTACTATTCAATGGGTGGTGTAGTCATCATAGAAACTTTTTGCATGTGCAAAGGTTTAGAAAGGGTACAACCAAATATAATTTCTATTATTGATTCTAGCCCAAATAGGATGATTAAATAAGAATACAATTTTAAAAAATTATAAAATAGAATAAATAAAATAATAACTAAGAAATTTATTATGAAAATGCAAACATTACAAGATGAAGAAGAAGAAGAAGGCTTTGACGAGGGTATCCCTGCTTCAAGAGCTACCCCTCTTACAATGGTTGGATAATTTGAGTGAAAAAAATTATCATATGAATCCAATCTCTTAATTCACATCCCAAACCATCCAAATGATAAAAAATCCAATTTATAGAGTGGAGGGGAGGCTAGGGTTTAAGAGGTTTCATGTGTGAATGGAGAAATTCGTCCAAATAAATTAATCCAATTTGAACCGCCTGTTTGAACACCACAAAATGTTAACCAGCTGTCCTTAAAGAAGAATTATTTGTGAGAAAATGATTCATAGATCTCATATCAAAATTTTGGCAAAATAAAAGCATTTAATAAGATGTTATGGTCCAAATAAATAACGGATGTCCAATCTAGCGAGTCCAACCCAGATTTGACTTCATGGCCCATTAAGTACAATCAAATGCACAATTTATCTCATATTTCATAAATAAAAGTTGTATACCATTAAGTTATGAAAAAAATTGGAAAATATTAAGTTCAAATAATTGAAATAAAATTATTTATGTTCGAAATACTACAGTGAATTTTTAATGGGTAAAACTGGAATTTTAATCAAATTTTCAAATGAATGGTCTAATCCCAAATATTTTATAAATAAACATATTTATCACAATGTGAGGAATTTTTCTCATTCATTATCAATAAAATATTCAAAAAAAAATCATGTTTTATCAATAAGTATATATGATTAAATAATATGGTATATATGATATAATTATCATTCTTTAAAGATAAGTATTACTTATCTTCTTTCTATAACGATCCTCGAAAAATGGGAATGCTACTAATGAGTATGTACAAGATACAATCTCCAAAATTGAAAAGTTGGTTCATTTTTCATAACCATATTTTATGATTGGTAATAAAATTATAATTGATATATAAATATGATAATTATTTCATTATTATTATTTTGGATATGTTAATATAATGAACTTCTTGATAAAGTCAACAAACCACGGTCGTTTTGACACCTAAACCGAAAATGAACAAATCACATGACATAGACTTATTTATTTAATTAGTTTTATAAAAAATCGTAATAAGTGAAATAAAATTAATGATAAGCTTGAAAAAGGTTCCAAATAAAGTAAATAATTAACATAAGTTTATTATTCAGGAAGATAAAGACACACGTGACAAGGAAATCTCAAGGTAAGGGGTTTGTTCTCAGTATACATTCATTGAGCCATTTTTTTATTATATGCATATGAAAACTTTTATAAGGTGTATATATATCCCCATCGACATTACATATCCATATTATGTCTATTATCATGTTATTTAATGTTTTTATAATTTTTTTCCTTTTATGGGGATTATGATTTAACTGTTCGATATGGTATGAGAAAATTTTAATGTTTAAATATTTAATTTAAAAATATTTACTCCATGTCAATATTTTATATATTATTTTACAAATTTATTTATATGTAAATAAAAGTGTTATAAATAAAATTTGATTCCTATTTTTGATTTCAGTGAAATGATTTTAAAAATTAATCTTTTTACATATTTTACACGGAACATTTTGATAAACATTAAAAGGAATGTTATATTATTAAAGTACATAGAGACAATGAATTTTCAACTACCATGGACATTATTTTATTTTTTTATTCCATTATAATATTTCATTTTTCATTAAATAAAAACCCATATTTATCTTTTTTATATTTTTTTATTGAAAATGTTTTTTCAAAGAAAATGGTGTTTGCGTATTAAAAATGGGTTCATAGAAGAAAAAAGTATTATTTTCTGAATTTATTTTTCATGTGGGTTTAAAAAGAGTTTTTATTGTGTTTTTTGATGAAGATGTTTTACTCTTGATGTTTTACTTAAGCATTTATGAAACAGGTGAGCCCGATATAGCTCATACGAAGTGTTGAGCCCCATTATAGCTCACAGGTGAGCCTGATGTTGCTTATACGAAGGTTTGAGCCCCATTATATCTTTTGAGACTTGTGTGAGAAAGAAATATCTTATAAAAATGGTTTATCCCAATTATAGATCACAGGTGAGCTTGATATAGCTTATATGAAGGGTTATTCCCATTATAGATCTCCAATGCATTGGGTGATGATAATGATGGATGTTATACTTAAGGTTATTCCAATTAAAAGTGTTTTGAAATGATTTTTTTTGGAATCATGGATGTTATTTTTTATAAATGGAGTATGGTTTGTGTTTTTTGTTAATCCACACTGGGTTGATCAGGGAATTCCAAGGTAAGTGATCTTATAGTATAAGATGGCATCAATATTAAAGGTGTTGTCGTTTCCTAGTGTATGCCAAATTTTTGGGCATAACAAATCTAGAGGAAGATGTTAGAATCATGAAAGTATGTTTTTTGGGAATGAAACTTCATAAAAATTGTAAATTCATTGGGTTTTTTATGCTTGGGATGTGATTCACAAATATGTGGAGCATCGCGAACGGTGACCGTAATCTTCTTGACTATGAGAAGCTTTATAAGAATGTTGAATTTCACTGGAGCTTTGTGTGTGAAGGAGCTTGGTGAGAATAATTGTTGAGGTTCATGTAAAATTTGGTAAAGGTGGTGGAGCATCATGAATGGGAAATCCTATAAATATGAGGCAACCCCCACTTCATTTGACACAAAAATATTCAGAGAAAATCCGTAATGCTCTGATTTCATGAAGGTAGGGAGATCCATGAATCTAAATTTATATGAGAGATTAAACATCATTAAAAGAATATTTAAGTCTTTAATGATGCCAATAATTTTTAGTAATGGTTGATTTTCTATGATGGATTATTTTTTGATGGCATTATGAGCTTCATGAAGGAGCTTCATGAACAATCCTTCTAAATATCATGTTTTAGTAAATAATAATTTCAAAGTGCATCAACTTAGGCATATGGTGCAAGAATATTCTCGTGCTAGTCAGAGATATAGAATTTAATTCTAATCTACTTAATATTCCCTCAATTCAAAAAACTGAGTAAGACTTCACCCATGGTAGGGAGATAGGGGAGTCGATGAAAGTGTTTTGAGGGACGCAGTGTGATATCCCTAAAATCTTGTAAAGGCAGTGTTCCTGACATAGAGTGATTGTGTCTAAACTTATGTATTACACAACTAGTGAATATTATTGTATTTAGTTATGACCCACACATTGTCAGCATATTCTCCTTATACTATCCCTCAGTGTCGAACTAAGTAAAATTACTGAGTTTTATCTTTTCAAGTGATTGTTTTTTTCTGCACATTACCATCAGATAGGTTTAATAGGTACCTACCAACATGGGAACAAGATACTTCACTTGGGAAGAAAAATTTGACACCCTGATTCACCCCTCCCCTCTCAGGGTGTTCTGGGGTCCTTTAGTTTTATGTATATAATTCTCTAAGTCACCTAAAAATGTTTTAATTTCTTTCTATGAGTTTTGATAATATTATTTAAGTAAAATTTGTGTTTTTATTCATGAGAAGATGTTTTATTTCATATTCTTAAATAAATTTTAATATAATGGTAGAATTTATACGAGATTATAGGTTTTTATTGAACCAATAGTTTACTTTCTATTTATATCCCTTACTAAGTTTTTTTGATCATCCTATGTTTTTAAAATGCTTTGATAGGGCCTAAGGATGGTTAAGGGAAAGTAATAATTCTAGTTGAAAGTCATAAATATTCTCCTTGATAAGAACTATTCTTTATTTTAAAAGGTTTATATTATGGAAAAAATGGATACAGATCATAAGTGTACACATTTTATTTTATGGTTTTTTATGTATGAGTTATGGCCTATTTCTCTAAAAAACTAAACCTAAAAAGATCCTCAATATAAGGGAAAGTAAAATTCTTGACATAACTCAAAATTATGTAATGTTTAAGGCTATGTCCTTATATTTTATATCAAAGTAATGATTTATAGAACTATATAGTTTTGGATAGTGTTAATAGAAAAAATTTAAAATATTTTTTATTATGGTTAATTTGAAATGATAAATTATTTTAAGATTTCCCTATTTCCTTACTTAAAGTATATTTGTTCAGAATGTTTTTATGAAAAATAAACAAGAAAATTGTATTGCTAAGTTATAAATGTAATAAAATCCTTCATAATTAGCATCCTAATATGGTTGTAATTTTAACTGAGTAGTTTTTTGCAGTTATGGATCAGTTGACACAATATATAATTTTTTTGTGATATCCATTCTAAATAATAACCCAAACTATGATGAAGGAACATGATGATAGTTGATAATTTCATGAAGAAAAATCTCCCATAATTCTGTGTATCATCTTACCTAGGGGTAGCCAAAGGATGGATCAATACCCTAGAGAATATATTTGAAGAGTTTGGATGTTCTGAACATCAAATATAAACCCTTTCCATTTATTATTTTGAAGGTAAAGATCCTTGATGGTGGTTTTGGTTAAGAATACTAGAGAGAAAGTTGACCTTTCTACCATGGAATGTGAATCATTTATTGAAATTTTCCTTGAAAAATATTTCCTAGGGGTTGTTTGACTTAGGATGGGGAAACAATTCCTATATTTGAGGTAGAAATATGATTATTTAGTGGTTTCACTTCAATAAAAATACACAATATTGGAAACATATATGCTAGAAATTATATGAGACATTGAAATTAAAATTAATAGATTTTAATTAGAATTGAAACCAATTATATGAAGATCCTTGGACTCTAGAGAATTTAAAAGTTATGAAAAATTGGTTCATTGTGCTGAGAAATTTGAAATGGTGTTTTACGACACTTACATTCCATGAGATGACAAGAGTAAGAAATGGTCAAGGAGGTAGGAAGTATAGAAGAAACTAACTCAGAATTATAGAGGTAATCCTAAAACTTGTTCCAAGTGTGGTAAAATAAATGTTGGGGAATCTTTGTCAGGATCTGAAAAGTTTTTTTGGTTTGGTAATTTTGGTCACAAGGTTCATGACTGGAGGGAAAAGAGTCCTGAATAAACTAACAATCAAATTACTGATAGACAATCAATAGTAAGATCCTTTATCTGCAACGAGTTGGTACATTATTCTAATGTGTGTCTGAAGAAACATACTTGAGGGTGTAAATCATCATTATCAGAATCTAAATAAGTGATGGAGGAATCATTTGCAACTTCTATAGTCGATGTTGGGAGATATGGTGAAGTGATGGATGGTACATGGAGTTCTATATTTTTCAAAGGTTGATTATAATCCCAATGTCTTAAGAACCCCACTATTAATGATTTAAATAATGTAAATATCTTGGGATACATTTAATATGTTTCTATATATTTATGAGGTATATGTTTAAAATTTTTTGAGTAAGAATATCTCTACTTGTGTGGATGTATGTTTAATGGTATTGGTGAACATAAGGGTTATATATCTATGGAATTATTTAGTTTAAACATTGGATGTTTCAATTTAAATTTATATATTAATTAATTATCTCATCACATAAATGTATAAGATATCTTACTATGTTCTAACCATATTGGATTTGGATAATATCTAATGATATGAGGAAGGTTGTGTTATCCTTTTAGGATCATGTAATACATTAAAAGTTGGTTCTAGTGCTTCAGGCATGAAAATTCATCATGGATAATCATTTTTTGGAGAAAGTGATGAGCTTGTAGTGTAATTTCTTTAATGGATTAATCCCAATGCATCAAGTTAGTATATTTCCTTATGCTCTTAGTATATATAGTTAATTAATCCTTCAACTCTAGGAAAAGGATCTTGAAATAAAATGTAATCACATTACCATCATTTATGATGATATCAATGAACTTTTCACACCAATTTGGCTTGTGGTTTTTTCATAATTGACTTCTAATTGACCATGTTCTCTATCACTCTCTATTATCCCACAAGAATTATTTTTCACCTCTAAATCTATCTTTTAAAATTCCACTAGTGTTCACCCTATGTGGAATCCTAGTTATGCATAACTTATAGTGACCTTTATGTTTCCCACTTTCCCTTTTTAAGAGGATGTTTTATTAACCCTTTGTAATATATGGGTTTCAATAAATAAATTCTAGAAATGTTAATCACTTGATAACCAAGATGAATTTTGAGGTAGAAATTCATTTTACGGGGTCAGGACATAACATCCCACGATTTTATGAAATATATTCATTAAAAATTATTTAAATTATTTGATAGCTTGAGTCAAACACAATGCATAGTTTATATTTAATTATATTAGACACCAATTATATCATCCATTTCATGTAACATCGAGTTTCTTCTCTAACTTATGTTATACGTAGGGCTAAGTCATACCGAATAATAATATACTATTGATATTATTATTTAATATGGAAATTATCACCAGACTATTATATTGGTGGGTGTGAATATGAATAATTATAATATGTTTAAATTGTTTTATAAAATGTTTTTACACATATCCAATAGATTTTATAGGCATAATATAAGAATAAATCTAGTTTTATGCTTAAAAACTGTATTTTTATTAAAAGTAGTTTTACTGCCTTTTGATGGAAATCCTATTTTAAAAATAATTTATGAAACTTTTATAATTTTTATATAAAAAAATAAAATTAATTTTTGAAAGAGTATTATAAATATTTACTTTGGGTTAACTTTTGGTATTTTTATGAGAAGTTTCACATTTTGATGAATATTGATAAATACTAAATTTTAAATGAAAACAACCTTTTTCTCTAATTTATTTATATAGTTAAATTATGTTTTTAATTGGTTTTAAATTATAATTAGTTAACTTTTAAATAAAATAAATCAAATTTAGGCCATTTGAATCAATTTTAGACTGAAATTTGATATAAAAACTTGTCAATATTTTAAACTTTTATCTTAAAACCCATTGTCTCATCCCTAATGTGGGATTAATTTTAAATTAATATCTGCCACATCTAGGATTAAAATTTGAAAAAATTGATTCCATATTTGGAATCAGAATAAATTATAATGTCAAATAAATTTAACTTAGTTTTTTTAAAAAATGATTAGTGAAAGTAATTAAAATTAATTAATTGATTAAGGTTAAAACAAGCTTACTTAATGATTAAACATAGAATATAAGGTGTATAAATTACCGAACACATGTCCAACACCCATTTTTAGGAACGCTTTCGACCCAAACCACCCTAGTATTGATTTTTTTGAGTTATTTGGATAATATTCCATGAATGTGACCTATATAATAAGTTAAGTAAGGAAAAGGATAAAAACGAAACCATCCTTTCCTTTAACACATATAATTATTTGGAGTATGGAAGAAGTTACATAGGTTTGCTTATAAATATTATTTTGGAATATAAATTAATTAGTTTTATCCTAATAAATTATATTTAATTTTTATATATGATATAATTACATTAAATAGTTATGAAACACCGACGCATGGATTATTTAGTTAATAATTAAATAAAACAAATGATACTTTATTAAATAATGTAATATTTATAAAAATATTAACTTCTTCCAATTGATTTTTTTATTTTGATAAATATAATTTATGGTCTATTCATGGGCTGATTTATATTTTATAATGAATATATTGATCCATAAATAGTAAAAACATTGTTAGCATAGTTAGGATTAAAGATGTGTTTTTGTGCGTTACATGCATTTCTGTTAAAAGTAATTCCCAAAACATATGGATTTTTACTTTATATATTATTCAAAAATAATAATAAATGGGACTAAATTTTATAATATGTCTTAATTAATTTCAGTATTAATGGTTGAATTGTAGAGGTTAGAAAACTAGCTACCTAAATAAAAAACCAAAATCAAAACAAATAAGGAAACATAATGACTAAGGAAAAAATGATAAAAGTGGTTTTATTTTTGAGTGGGTGAGTCTAGATTGAACACAATTACTATTTACTCCATTATTTGTCACTTTGGAAGCATATGAGGTAAGTTTGACCTACCAATAGTTATAGTTTTTATATTTACAAGAATGCCATTCCTCCTCCACTATAAAAAGGCATTCACTCTTCGCCTCTCTTCACACCATTAAATCCATTTGGATAATCAAAAACTAGACCAAATAAACTCCCAAAATACCTCATATCATCCTAAAAGTCTCACTTTTTGTAGAAAATAGTCCAAGGAAGCCCTTTTGGGCAAACCTAATGGAGTTACCTAAAAAAGAGGTAACATTATTCAATGATAACATGTATTTTATTTCATTAAAAAATGATTAAATTATTATTATTTAATTATTATATAATACCATCAGTATCCTAAATATAAATAATTGTTTCTATGTTAAGGTTTCAACCTACACCTGCACACACTTCTATAAAATGGGTGAAAAAATTACTATTCAAGTGTACGGTGAACTACCGCCTCATGAAACGATGTCGTTCATTATTTCCTTTACCACCATTCATTGTAAAGACCCGTAAAATTCATGGAAAATTTATTCTTAATTTTCTTTGGAATTTTACAAGAACGCGGTTTCTGACGGCACCTGATTCTGAGGCCCAGAGTGCCCGGAATCAATTTCCGAAGTTTGGCTCGGGTACGTTCAGTGAACGAACGAGCGGGAATTTCTAAATTTTGAACCGGTGCCCGGAATCGAATTCTGAGGGCACCGATGAACTCGCAGCGCCGATATTTGCTTAAGGAGACCTTTTCCGAGGTTGCGTTTTATGCGGGTTGGGAGTTAGTTTTTGGGATTTTAAAAGGAAATTAAATAAAATGTGGAAACACATTTTATTTTTAACCAAGTTGGTTATAACCTCCCAAAGGGAGTTAGGGGTGGGACCCACATCCACTTAACCTCCCTTCAGAGGATTAAGTGTGGTGGGACCCACACGAACCCTAACACTTCACCTCCTCTTTTTAAACTCACTATAACTCCTCTTTTATTAAACTTGACAACTTGGTTAATTAATTGAGTAGAGTTGTTTGAATTTCAAACTTTTGAAATTCAAGTTGTTTAATTGTGTAAATAAAATAAGCCTTAGCTTATTTTATTTTGGTTGGTCTCCTTAGCCATCTTGAGAGGTTTTGAGAAGCTCTCTCCACCTTCTTCAACTTTGACGAAGAACACGAAGAACACTCAAGCTCCGACGAAGAACGCCGCTTCTCTTCTTCGTGGCCGGTGTGTTTCCTAAGATCGACGACGCCGCTTCTTCGATCTTCTTCCCATGTCAACGAAAGGAGTCGCTGTTTCCTCCTCGGATAATCTCCGTTAGCTTACGAAGCTTCTCCAGCGACGTACCTCTTCGGACGCACCTCGATGTCAACGGAAACGACGTTTGATTTCCACGACACCCGACCTCCGCGACGCTAGTCTTCCACGGCTTGTTGAAGTGCTCCGAACTTGAATCCGATGTAGGGGTTTATTTTATTCTTTTGTTCATGATTTATACCCGTGCTTATTTCTTCGTGAAATTTGTCCAATTGTTATCAAATAACGCGAGGGCGCCGGACCGCACGAACACGGCCGACCCTCCTCATATTAATGTCGATCCTGTTGTGGATTGAACGGGTGTGGCGCGGTGCCATCGCACCGCGCAGGATCATACGGCAAGAAACGCGCGGCGCCGTCGCGCCGCGTCGTAAAATAATTCAAGGACGCGACGCCGTCGCGCCGCGTCGAAGAAAGTTGAAGGTGCCGCGGCTAGAGTGGGGCCACGGAGGAGGGGCGCGGTGCCGTTACACCGCGCCGGACGACGAAGGCCGCGGCCGGTTCTGGGCCGCGGCGGAACGAGAAGACCGGCGGCCAGCCGGGCCACCGGTGTCAGAAGCCGGAAGGGGGACTGGCCTTGCCGGTCCCGTTGAGGAAGAACTGGCCGGCTAGGTCGGGCCGGCCAGAAGGGAGGCAAAACCGGGGGGGATTAATTCCCACAGCCAGCCATAATGGCCCCCCATTATGAGGGGGGCGGGTTTCACAAAGGGGGGCAGGCGGCCCCACGTTTCCAGCAGCTCGGCCTTCGGCCGAGCTGGCAGCGCGCCCAGCGCGCTGCATTGCGCAGAACCGCCGTGCCTGGCTGGTTCGCCAGGCCAGGCCGGGCCGGGACGGGCTGTGTCGGGCCAGGTCGACCCTGTCCGGGGCGGGGTCGACCCGGTTTGGGTCAACCGGGGGGTCTCGGGCCGGGACGGCCCGAGCCCGAAACCCCTGTTACCGAGCGGTTTGGATTCAAATGCCCAGAACTCGGGCTATGGACCTCCAAACGACGCGCCGTCAGCAGCGATGCGATCCTTGGATCGAGACGGTCGTTTCGGTATATTGCACTCAAGGTTTCGGATTACTTTGAGTTCGGCCGGGTTGGTTCGTACACGAAACCAACCGGTCCCTCGGAGCGGAAACGCTCATATCTTGAGCTACGGACGTCCGATTGACGTGCCGTCAGCTTTGTTGAGTTCCTCTTAGTGAAACAGATCTTTTGGAATACTCCACCCGAGGTTTGGATGCAGGTGGAGTACGGTCGGGTTGGTTTTTTCTTAAAACCCAACCGGGCCCCTGGGACGAAAAAGCCAATAACTCTCAGACCGGGCATCCGATTGACGCGCCGTCTGTTGCGTTGAGTTCCTGTTGTCGATATGGAACTTTTGGATACATCAACTCTGGACTTTGTGACAGTTGATGTATCAGCCTCTCGGCTCGTGGAGCGGACCCTCCCGAACGATCTTCCTGTGTGCGGGAACCCTAGAGCTGGCTGCGACTGCTACTGCTACTGCTACTGTGACTGCGACGACGACAGTACAGAGATCCTTAGTGGATTCGACGACGACGACTACAACAATCAGCGATCCTGTGTGGGTCCAATCTTGTGTGGGTCTGCGCTCAGCGGTCCTGTGTGAACCAGCGCCTACAGATCCTGTGTGGGTCCGCTCCTGTGTGGGTCTTTGCGGGGGTTAGTACCTTTTGATCCTTCATGGGTCCGACGACTTAGATGGATCAGTGATCATCTCTATCGTCTTTCAAAAAAGAATACGTGTGTGAGCTGAATCCTGTTGCTTTCCTGTGTGAATTGTGTTGTGTTATCCTGTGTGGATTTTGTTTTGCTTTCCTGTGTGGAATACATATAATTTCCTGTGTGGACTGAGTTGTAATTGGTCTCGGAGGTTGGAGCATATTGGAATTGATGACTTAGGTATATGTATGGGCATATACCTAAGCAGTGTCGGTTGTTACTTCGTGTTTGTATCTATCCTTTGTGGTTTATCCTTTTTGGATTTTGGGAGACCTTCCAGGGTCTCGGGGTCCCTACTGAGTAGCTTTTACTCACCCCTGCACGGGCTATGCCCGCACTACGTTGTGTTGGTTGCAGACGAAGGACGGCGTTGATCGTGGTTGAGGCTTGCAGAGTAGGACGGTACCTGGAGGTGGACCACTGGGCGAGACGTGCTCGGAGCGGATGGCGGGACCCGAGGAGCAGTGGAGCTATCTGTACCCACCCTTGAGGTGGGATTTCCAGTGGACAGCTCGGTGTCTCGGATTTTACTTTACAGTGTCTATTTTCCCTTCCGAGTTGTACTTTACTTTCAATTTGGGTGTGTATACTGGCCCATTTACTTTTCCGCACTCCAGTTGTACTCTGTTTTTACTTAGTCTTTACTTTTCTGCTTGCTTACTCTGTGGTTCTTGTTTACTTTACAAAGGAAATGCCATCCCTTTTTATCGGGAATTACGCCTTGGTGCTAGTCGCCAGCCCCTGACCCATGGAAGGCGGGCTTGGAGTAGTCACGACACGGGCCCCGAGGGCGGGTCGTGAAAAATTGGTATCAAAGGAGTTCGGTTCTACCGCGAACTCTGATCTTTTCTATGTGAATCAATAGTGTTTAGCGTATTGAGTGTGGTTATCAGTCTAGGGAGTCCAGTGTTGGTGCGGCGGCCGACGTATCCGTACACCAGGACCCTGACTTCTGATTTCCGACTTAATGCACGAAAACATTGATTGCGTGTGTGTTTCAAGTTTTCTTTGTGATTTCTTTGTATCAGCTCACCAGGTATACTGTTCTAACCGTGGCACACCTGTTTCCTTTTCAGGATGGCCCCACGACGGCAGCCAGCTAGGGTTCCGAGAGTCGAGCGTAACGACAGCCCACCGAGCGACGAGGCCTCGGTGCAGGGCCCTTTGTCAGCAGTGGCACCGGCGGTAGCACTACCCGCCGAGCCACCGATGCTTCCAGCACCAGTCGCTGACGATGCACGTCACCTCAGCGCACTACATGAGTTTCAGCGCCAGCGACCGCATATGTTCCGTGGGGAGACGGACCCCCAGGCAGTAGAGGACTGGCTGGAGGCAGTGGTACGAGTGTTTTGGCTAGTGAGGACACCTGCAGACCTCATGGTGATCCTCGCTGCGAGCCTACTGCACGCAGCAGCAGGACGATGGTGGAGCTTGATGCTCCAGGTGCACGATGAGACATCTCTTCTATGGACGGACTTTGAGAGCCTCTTCCGCTCGGAGTTCTTCCCAGCCACCTTCCATGCAGTGCGTATCCAGGAGCTTCTTCAGCTGCGGCAGGGCAGCATGACGGTCGCTCAGTACTCGGCGAGATTTACCGATCTCTCGCGCTACTCGACCAACATGGTACGGGACCCATTCTTCCGGGACCGGAACTTCGAGCAGGGATTGCGACACGAGATCAGGGCATCGCTGATCTCCCTCAGCATTCCGACTCAGACGGGAGTACTGGAGCGGGCCCTTTTGATCGAGAGCTTCCTTGCTGAGTCTACACCAGTGCCGAGACCCACCGCAGGGAGAAACGTGGAAGAGTCTTCTATGGCAGGAAGTCGACGGATGACTCAGGGGTCCAGGCAGACCAGACCTTCCAGCAGACGACCTCAGGATACTAGCTCAGCAGTGCGGGGAACACAGCGCAGAGCCAGTCTTTCGAGAGGCAGACAGTGCTACTCGTGCGGCAGGTAGGTCAACATGGCTCGTGATTGCCCGACCCGCTGTGCCGAGGAGCAGTAGATGGTTGAGGGACCACCGATGTAGAGGCAGAGGGTCGACCGTGGAGGTCCGCAGAGAGGAGGCGGACGAGGCAGAGGAGCTGGCCAAGCAGCAGGTGGTGGGCGACGCTTTGATACTCTACCACCACCACCACCAGGAGGTCCACCCCGACCACAGGGAGCTGGCGGGCAGAGACAGGCACAGCTCCAGGCAGCGGAGGCCTACGACCACGGCGCGCTCGAGATGATTCGAGGTACTATCTGTGTCTATTCCACCCTTGCTGCAGTACTTATAGACACATGAGTGAGTCACTCTTTCATAGATGCTGCCCTTGTTCGGAGCTCGGAGATTCCGACAGAGCCGTTGGCTCGATCCTTACAGCTAGAGACTCCTACGAGAGCAGACTCGACGATTACGCACTAGTGCCGCCAGTGTGAGCTTACTCTAGGAGGCGAGAGCTTCAGCTGGGATCTTCTTGTAGCAGCGTCGAGGCCTTACGACGTCATCTTAGGCATGGATTGGTTATCTATGGTCCATGCATAGATTGACTGTTTTAGGCGCAAGGTGCGATGTGTACGCACCGACGGGAGCAGGTTCACCTTCACCGGCGAGAAGGGAGCCTTTGCAGCACAGGATGGACTTATGCAGAGGAGAGGACAGCCCATCACTAATCAGTTGGATAGCCTCATCCTAGGAGTAGTTGACGTGCGAAGTCCTGGTTTTCCTGCAGTGGTGGATCATTTTGCAGACGTTTTTCCCGATGATGTTCCAGGGCTACCTCCTCGCAGAGAGGTAGACTTTTATATTGACCTGTACCCCGGGACAGCCCCGATATCGACTCCAGCATATCGGATGGCCCCTTTCGAGCTTCGAGAGCTACGGGTACAGTTGGAGTATTTGCAGGGCAAGGGGTTCATCCGACCTAGTGTTTCACTCTGGGCTTCCCCGATTTTGTTCGCCCAGAAGGCGGACGAGAGCTTGCGACTTTGTGTTGACTATCATCACTTGAACCAGGTGATAGTGAGGAACAAGTATCTGATACCAAGGATTGATGACCTCTTTGATCAACTCAAGGGTTCATGGTGGTTCTCGAAGATAGACCTCAGGTCAGACTATCATCAGCTCAGAGTTAGAGACGAGGACGTACAGAAGACGGCCTTCAGATGTCGGTATGGACACTATGAGTTCTTGGTTATGCCCTTCGGCGTGACCAATGCTCCATCAGTGTTCATGACCCTCATGAACAGGATATTTCAGCCATACCTTGATCGGTTTGTCATGGTCTTCGTTGACGACATTATGATTTACTCGACGACTGAGGAGGAGCACGCCTACCACTTACGGGTTGTACTAGACACACTCCGAGAGCACCAGCTTTATGGTAAGCTCTCGAAGTTCTAGTTATGGATACGTGAGGTCCACTTCTTGGGACATGTAATCTCTGAGGCGGGAGTTGCAGTGGATCCTGTGAAGATCGAGGCAGTGTTAGCTTGAGAGCCACCCAGGACCGTGATGGAGGTGCGGAGTTTCTTGGGACTAGCTGGATACTACCGGAGATTCGTTCCAGACTTCTCTAGAGTTGAAGCATCACTCTCAGATTTGACGAAGAAGGGGAAACCCTTCGTGTGGTCAGACAGTTGTCATCAGAGCTTCCAGGAGCTGAGACAGCGATTGACCAGCGCACCTATCTTGAGGTTGCCTGAGGAGGGAGTAGGGTACGTAGTCTACTGCGATGCATCAGGGACCGGACTCGAACTTGTTCTGATGCAGGAGCGGGTAGTGATCACCTATGGATCATGATAGTTGAGGCCGCATGAGCAGAACTACGCTACCCATGACTTGGAGTTAGCAGCAGTGGTCTTCGCTCTGAAGACATGGCGACACTACCTGATAGGCGAGCGCTTTACAGTCTTTTCTGATCATCAGAGTCTCAGGTATATCTTCTCACAGAAGGACCTGAACCTGAGACAGCGACGATGGCTCGAGTTTCTCCAGGACTATGACTTTGAAATAGTCTATACTCCTCGGAAGGGGAACGTGGTAGCCGATGCTCTCAGTAGGAGGACGGGTATACAGCTACTTGAGGAGGCGACAGAGAAACTAGCCTCTTTGTAGATATCCTTCATGGATAGAGATGGGGAAGCCTTTCTTCAGTCTCTCACAGTCACCCCTCCACTACTGCAGCAGGTCAGAGAGGCACAGCGTGAGGACGCTGACTGTGAGACACGACGTGCACAGATATCCTCGGGACAGGCACCTGATCGTTTCTCCCTTGGAGAAGAGCACGGCATCCTTTTCAGAGGACGTACCATGGTACCAGTCGCTTTGCGAGAGGAGGTGCTGAGAGAGTTTCACACTTCTCCTTTGGCGGTACATCCTGGAGTGGCGAAGATGTACCAGGACCTCAGATGACAGCACTGGTGGCCGGGCATGAAGAAGGATATGGCAGAGTTCGTTTCTCGATTCCTCACCTGCCAGCAGGTGAAGGCTGAGGACCAGGTACCAGCAGGCTTGGTACAACCCTTGGAGGTCCCGGAGTGGAAGTGGGACGGGATATCTATGGACTTCGTGACTGGACTTCCACGCACTTCCAGAGGTCACGACTCCATCTGGGTGATTGTCGACCGACTCACCAAGTCGGCTCACTTCTTACCCATCAGAGAGCAGGGCTCAGTGGAGAGCTTGGGACGTCTCTACGTTGAGGAGATTGTACAGCTTCACGGTGTGCCATCATCTATCGTCTTCGACCGAGATGCTCGCTTTACTTCCCGGCTTTGGAAGGGGTTGCAGGAGGAGTTCGGGACGCAGCTACGTTTGAGCACAGCCTTTCACCCTCAGAAGGATGGTCAGATGGAGAGGACCATTCAGACTCTCGAGGACATGCTCCGCGCATGTGTCCTCGACTTTGGTCGTAGCTGGGAGGACCACATACCCTTAGTGGAGTTTGCGTACAACAATAGCTACCACTCCACCATCGGGATGTCACCGTATGAGGCGTTGTACGGCCGACCTTGTAGATCTCCTTTGTGGTGGACAGACCCTGGGGAGTTAGCACTTGTGGGACCGGAGATGGTCCAGGCCACGACAGAGAAGGTCCAGGTCATCCAGGAGCGGATGAGGATAGCTTATAGCCGGCAGAAGTCTTACGCTGACATGAGGCGGAGGCCACTAGAGTTTGAGGATGAAGACCATGTCTTTGTTGCGGGTCTCACCTCGACGTGGTATATGGATATTTGGTCGAGGCGGAAAGTTATCTCCACGCTTCATCGGACCCTTCCAGGTTCTCAGAAGGATTGGAGAGGTGCCTTATCGCCTGGCTCTACCACCTCAGTTACACCGGGTGCACGACGTCTTCCACGTGTCTCAGCTGAGGAGATACGTGCACGACCCGACGCACATCATTGACCATGGAGAGCTTGACGTTTACGATGGGGTGACTTTTTTGGAGGTCCCAGTGGAGATAGAGGATCGACAGAAGTGGGTCCTACGTGGGCGATCGATTCCTCTTGTGCACATCAGATGGCAGCACGGGAACCTCCAGGAGAGCACATGGGAGCGGGAGGCTCAGATGCGTACTCAGTACCCTCATTTGTTTCTCTAGTTTTGATGTATCTTTACAGGGAAGTAAATACCTGAGGTGGGAGTAATGTAAGGCCCATAAAATTCAAGGGAAATTTTTCTTAATTTTCTTCTGAATTTTACTAGAACACGGTTTCTGACGGCACCTAATTCCGAGGCCCGGAGTGCCCGGAATCAATTTCCAAAGTTTGGCTCGGGTACGTTCAGTGAACGAATGAGCGGGAATTCTAACTTTTGAATCGGTGCCCGGAATCGAATTCTGAGGGCACCGATGAAATCGCAGCGCCAATATTCTCTTAAGGAGACCTTTTCTGAGGTTGCGTTTTATGCGGGTTGGGAGTTAGTTTTTGGGATTTTAAAAGGAAATTAAATAAAATGTGGAAACACATTTTATTTTTTACCAAGTTGGTTATAACCTCCCAATGGGAGTTAGGGGTGGGACCCACATCCACTTAACCTCCCTTAAGAGGATTAAGTGTGGTGGGGCCTACACGAACCCTAACACTTCACCTCCTCTTTTTAAACTCCCTATAACTCCTCTTTTATTAAACTTGACAACTTGGTTAATTAATTGAGTAGAGTTGTTTGAATTTCAATCTTTTGAAATTGAAGTTGTTTAATTGTGTAAATAAAATAAGCCTTAGCTTATTTTATTTTGGTTGGTCTCCTTAGCCATCTTGAGAGGTTTTGAGAAGCTCTCTCCACCTTCTTCAACTTTGACGAAGAACACTAAGAACACTCAAGCTCCAACGAAGAACACCACTTCTCTTCTTCGTGGCCGGTGTGTTTCCGAAGATCGACGACGCCGCTTCTTCGATCTTCTTCCCGTGTCAACGAAAGGAGTCGCCGTTTCCTCCTCGGATTATCTCCGTCATCTTACGAAGCTTCTCCAGCGACGTACCTCTTCGGACACACCTCGACGTCAACAGAAACGAAGTTCGATTTCCACGACGCCTGACCTCCGCGACGCTAGTCTTCCGTAGCTTGTTGACGTGCTCCGCACTTGAATCCGATGTAGGGGTTTATTTTATTCTTTTGTTCATGATTTATACCCGTGCTTATTTCTTCGTGAAATTTGTCCAATTGTTATCAAATAACACGAGGGGTCCGGACCACACGAACACAGCTGACCCTCCTCCTATTCATGTTCATCTTGTTGTGGATTGAATGGGTGTGGCGCAGTGCCATCGCACCGTGCAGGATCATACGACAAGAAACGCGCGGCGCCGTCGTGCCACGTCGTAAAATAATGCAAGGACGCGACGCCGTCGCGCTGCGTCGAAGAAAGTTGAAGGCACCACGACCGGAGCGGGGACGCGGCGGAGGGGCACAGTGTCGTCGCACCGTGCCGGACGACGAAGGTCGCGGCCGGTTCCGGGCCGCGGCAGAACGAGAAGACCAGCGGCCAGCCGGGCCACCTGTGACGGAATCCGGAAGGGGGACCGGCCTTGCCAGTCCCGTTGAGGAAGAACCGGCTGGCCAGGTCGGGCCGGCTGGAAGGGAGGAAAAACCGGGGGGATTAATTCCCCCGGCCAGCCATAATGGCCCCCCATTATGAGGGGGGCCGGTTTCACAAAGGGGGGCAGGCGGCCCCCCGTTTCTAGCTGCTCGGCCTTCGGCCGAGCTGGCAGCGCGCCCAGCGCGCCTGGCTGTGCCGGTCCGGGTCGACTCTTTCCGGGGCGGGTCGACCCGGTTCGGGTCAACCAGGGGTCTCGGGCCCGGACGGCCCGGGCCCGAAACCCCCGTTACCGAGCGGTTTGGATTAAAATGCCCATAACTCGGGCTACGGACCTCTAAACGACGCGCCGTCAGCGGCGATGCGATCCTTGGATCGAGACAGCCGTTTCGGTATATTGCACTCAAGGTTTCAGATTACTTTGAGTTCAGCCGGGTTGGTTCGTACACGAAACCAACCGGGCCCTCAGAGTAGAACCACTCATATCTTGAGCTACGGACGTCCGATTGACGTGCCGTCAGCTTTGTTGAGTTCCTCTTAATGAGACGGATCTTTTTGCATACTCCGCCCGAGGTTTGGACACAGGTGGAGTACGGTCAGGTTGGTTTTTCCTTAAAAACCAACTGGGCCCCTGGGACGAAAAAGCCAATAACTCTCAGACCGGGCGTCCGATTGACGCGCCGTCTGTTGCGTTGAGTTCCTGTTGTCGATACGGAACTTTTGGATACATCAACTCTGGACTTTGTGATAGTTGATGTATCAGCCTCTCGGCTCGTGGAGCGGACCCTCCCGAACGAGCTTGCTGTGTGCTGGAACCCTAGAGCTGGCTGCGACTGCTACTGCTACTGTGACTGCGATGACGACAGTACAGAGATCCTTAGTGGATTCGACGACGACGACTACAGCACTCAGCGATCCTGTGTGGATCAGTGCTACCGATCCTGTGTGGGTCCGATCCTGTGTGGGTCTGCGCTAAGCGGTCCTGTGTGAACCAGCGCCTACAGATCCTGTGTGGGTCCGATCCTGTGTGGGTCTTTGCGGGGGTTAGTACATTTTGATCCTTCGTGGGTCCGACGACTTAGATGGATCAGTGATCATCTCTATTGTCTTTCGAAGAAGAATACCTGTGTGAGCTAAATCCTATTGCTTTACTGTGTGGATTGTGTTGTGCTATCCTGTGTGGATTTCGTTTTGCTTTCCTGTGTGGAATACGTATACTTTCCAGTGTGGACTGAGTTGTACTTGGGCTCGGAGGTTGGAGCGTATTGGAATTGATGACTTAGGTATATGTATGGGCATATACCTAAGCAGTGTCGGTTGTTACTTCGTGTTTGTATCTATCCTTTGTGGTTTATCCATTGTGGATTTTGGGAGACCTTCGGGGGTCTCGGGGTCCCTACTGAGTAGCTTTTACTCACCCCTGCACGGGCTATGTCCGCACTACGTTGTGTTGGTTGCAGACGACGGACAGCGTTGATCGTGGTTGAGGCTTGCAGAGCATGGCAGTACCTGGAGGTGGACCACTGGGCGGGACGTGCTCGGAGCGGACGGCGTGACCCGAGGAGCAGTGGAGCTATCTGTACCCACCCTTCAGGTGGGATTTCCAGTGGACCGTTCGGTGTAGTGGCTTTTACTTTACAGTGGTTGTTTTCCCTTTCGAGTTGTACTTTACTTTCAGTTTGGGTTTGTATACTGGCCCATTTACTTTTCTGCACTCCAGTTGTACTCTATTTTTACTTAGTGTTTAATTTTCCGCTTGCTTACTCTATGTTTCTTGTTTACTTTACAAAGGCAATGCCTTCCGTTTTTACCGGGAATTACGCCTTGGTGCTAGTCTCCAGCCCCTGGCCTATGGAAGGCGGGCTTGGGGTAGTCAGGGCACGGGCCCCGGGGGCGGGTCGTGACATTCATGGTTGAGAATTATGATGGAAATAATATTTTTATATGATATATATGATAATTATGTTTTATTAATACTCTAATAATTTTTTATATAACACACATACTTCATTCTTTAAATTGTTTGAAAATATGGTAATATCATTTGTGGGCGTGTGGACTACCGCCTCCTCAAAGAAATGTGATACATTCACACATTCCATGAAATGTATTAAGGATGTGTTTGATAAAAATATGTGATATAAATTACAATTATATGATATTAATGACATAATTAAATTTCTGTAAATATAAAATATTATTTTCTTTATTAACTTTTCACACACTGAAAAAGTGATAACGTCATTCGTGGATGTGTGGACTATCGCCTCCTCATACGGATGTGATTATTTTTACATAAAAATAATTATATATAAAAGAATATATGATTAAATAATATGGTATATATTATATAATTATTATTATTAAAATATAAATATTACATACCTTCTTTCCATAATGATCACTAAAAAATTGGAATGTTACACATGTGTACTTACAACCTACAGTCTTCATGATTGTAACATTGGTTCATTTTTGCTAACCATATTTTATGATTGGTTCTAAAAGTATAATTGATTTAGATATTTTATAATTGTTTCATTCTTATTATTCTTGATATATTTAAATAATGACCTCCTTGACCATAGTCAACCAACCTTAGTCATTTTGACACATAAACTGAATATGGTCAAAGCACCTGACGTAGACTTAATTATTTAAGTAGTTGTATAAAACATTTTAATAATTAAAATAAAATTAATGAAAAATTTGAAAAGGATTCTGAAGAGTGTAAATAATTAACATATGTTTATTTTTTAGGAAGATAAAGAAACATGTGACAAGACAGACTCAAGTTAAGGGATTTTGTATCAATCTCTTTTCATTAAGGCATTTTTTGATGATATGCACGTTTATTCTTTTAAAAGGTGTATATATGACCCATTTGACATTCTATATCCATATTTTATTTATTATATTATTATTTAATGTTTTTTAAAATATTATTCTTTCATGGGGCTTGTGATTTAACTATTTAATGTGGTTTGTGATGCTTTGAATGTTTACATATTTAATTTCAAAATCATTTCTACATGTCTATATTTTTAATATTATTTTACAAATATATTTATATGGAAATAAAAGTGTTATAATGGAAAATTTATGTCTATATTTAATTTCATTGAAAGGTTTCCAAAAAGAAATCCTTTTACATGATTTATATAGAATGTCTTGACAAAAATCGAAAGGAATGTTCTATTATTAACGTACATGGCGAAAATGAATTTTCCGCCACTATAGAAATTATTTTATTTTAATATTATATTGAAACATTTCCAGTTTCCTTAAATAAAAATCCATTTTTATCATTTTGGATATTTTGGTATCGAAAATTATTTTTCAAATAAAATGTTTTTTTTCATATTGAAAATGGGTTCTTAAAATAAAATGGTATTTTTAATCGAAATTATTTTTTATGTGGGTTTAAAAAGAGTTTTTAAATGTGTTTTATGATGAAAGTGTTTTACTCATGATATGGTACTTTAGAATTATATTAAATGAGTGATCCCAATATAGTTTATATGAAGGGTTGATCCCCATTTTAGCTCACGAGTGAGCTCGATATAGCTTATATGAAGGGTTTATCCCCATTATAGCTTGTGAGAAATGGGTGAGACCGGTATAGATTATATAAAGGGTTAAACCCCATCATAGCTCATGGTTTATCACAATATATATTATAGAAAAGGTGATCCCCATTATATATCTTCAATGCATTGGGTAATGATAATTTCAGAAGTCGAACTCATTGTTATTCCAGTTAAAAGGGTTTTGAAATGGTTTTATGTATATGATGCTCTGAGTCACATACATGATATTTAATTGTATTCTATGGGTTATAATGATTTTATTTGATAAAACATATGTTTTTTTCTTGTGAAATCATTCTATTATATATTCTCAATGAACATTGAATATAATGGTAAACGTTATATGAGTTTTCATGTTTTACTGAACTAACAATTTCCTTTCTCTTTATATTTTTGACTTAGATTTTGTGATCATACCATGTTTTTAAAATGTTTTAATAGGGTTTTAGAATGTGTAAGGGAAAGGAAGTAGTTGATTAGAAAGTCATGGATATTTTCCATGAAAAGAATTCATGCTTTATTTTAAAAGTTTTATATTAAGGGAATAATAGATACTGATCGAAAGTGTCCACTTTTTATTTTATAGTTTTTTATTTATGATTTATGGCATAATTATATACAACTCTAAACATTAATAGATCATCAATGCGAGGGAAAGTAAAATATTAAACTTAATCAATATTATGTAATGTTTAAGGTCGTGTCCTTATATTCCCACTTCATCATATGAATTCAAACCTCCTATATAAAAATATATATTTATTATTCATATGTATCAAAATGAAATTTATATTAGCCAATATAAATACCATTAATTCATAACTATATTTACACATTTACTAGAAATACTTTGTTAAAATCAGTTATTTAGGTGTTAAATATTTTGAATGTCTTGATTCAATGATTTTGGACCTTGCATCATGGTCATAGTTTTCTCACCACAAAAAATGTTAAAAAATAAAACATTCATCCTATATATTCATTAAATTCACATTTATATCAAAAAAAGGATTCTGGTAATTAATTTTAAAATATACAACATCATGAAGGCGATAGTCCACACATACAAGTGGGCGATGTATTAATTTTTCGACAAACTGGTAAAAACATAAATACATAAAAAAATATATTATATATTAATTTCATCCATATTTATATCCATACATGTGATTTGGTTATGAAAAATGAAATATGTTACATAGTGGAGGTTGTAGTCTACACGTACGCATGAGCATCATTTTCATTTTATATTGCACGGAATATATATATTAAATGGTTCTTCAATTAATATAAAAACATTTTAATATTTTACATACATTGATTTCATTATTTAGATATGTTTATATAGTTTTTTTAGGAGGGTTATGGAGAATTAAACTGGAATAATCATGGTATGAACATATACCTCTTCCTTGGACACTCTTAATTTATGAACACCTTACGGATTCACATATGGCTATTTTTTGAAGACTAGAACCTCTAGATCATGAATATTTGTGTTTCCGGGTATTTTTTAAGATCTTGGTTGAGATTAATAGATCAATTATTTTAGATATGTGATAATAAGAAGGGCCCTTTTGTAAGTGATAGGAGTGGCACCCTTATATGTTCCCTTAACATTAGAATAATATAAATTCATTTTCTTTAGAATATGGGACCAAATGGGAAATGTTTAAATAATATGTAATGATATGGTAAAAATATAAACATTTAATTATATTTAAATAGTTTTAGTGAAATTTGAATCCATATCTTTTATTTTAAACTCTTCTTTAGTCCTTTTAACCCTTACTTTGGAGACAAAAATTTTACCATGGTAAATATTTAGCATGGATCAAAATGTAATGAGAAATACTATATAATTTTAATATTATAAATGAAAATATAGAATTAAAATAAATTCTTAATTTCTTATATTTGGTAAATATTAATTCCAATATAATTTTTCAAAAAACGATATTTATTTAGAAAATGGTCTTTTGAAATCTAAAAACGATTCTATAAAAAATCATGTATAAAATTGATTATCATATAATTTTTTATTTATAACCAAAAAAATTATATATTTTTTAACATTAACATAAATTGAAAACTAATTATTACTTTTCAATTCCTTAATTAATGAATATGATGAAAAATAATTATTTTTTTATAATAAAACCACATGCTATTTTTATTCTGCCAGTCAAAGTTTTTAGAATTAATCATAATATTTAAAAAGGGAATTTTTTTATATATTAAATAAATATTCATGAATTAAAATAGGTTTGAAAAATATTTATTTCATTCTTATACCATAATGGTTTTATAAATGTAAAATTATTTTTAAAATAAATAATTTTTCTATTCACCTAGAAATAAACCATTTTATATAAATTCTAAAAAAAATCTATCATATACTTTTGACATGATGAATTCAAAAATAAATTTAATATTTTGTAATTTTTAATTTTCAATTTTTTTTAAATTTTTATATTTATGTCTTTATTGAGTAAATATATTTTAATTATTTTATAATAGTTAGGTTATTGAATGTGCGTTATTCTATAATTTAGGAATGTAATTTTTTTACTTCCATAGAGAAATATTTGGAATTACACAAAGAAATCAGTCAATCATGATCTTGGAATTTTTTTCTAGAAGTCAACTTCTATTTCGAGGTGAAAATATAATAATAAACCTAACTCATATGCTATATTCCTTATTATTGTATCACATAAGATGAAGTCAATATCCATAAATTAGAGAAACATGATACACTACAATCCCATGACCCCATTCCACATTTATGACCATAACAATGAGGTGGATACTCTACATTATTCTATCAATTGATATAAAGTGAATAACCAAATGGAAAATTTTTAAAAACAACATAATGGTTAATTACTGGGGAAGAATAAAATTGGATTAAGGTGGCTATAAACTCATCTAAAGTGTCAATCAATACTCAAATGTTGTATGTAATATACTAAACTCTCTCTCAAAACCATCCATGGAGTATCATGGTATTCTAAGATCATCCCTAATCATGATCACACATTATGCATGATCACACACTATGTATGACTAGATTCCATGCCTCACATAAATAATTCCACAACACTGAAGGGTCCTGGACAGTAACCCAGTGTAAAGGAAATCCCGTAGTTCTAATAAATGGGAACCATTATGGAATATACATGAAATGTCAATCCATAGTAAATGACCCATCACCTCATATAAAGTCCTAATATTGATCCTATGTTATCCTAAATCATAAATAAATAAAAAATATAACCATATAGGTATACTTGTTATGGATAATAATCTCCCCTTTGAGGTTTATTGGGTCATATTATTAAAAAATGGTATTTATGATATTTCCTTAAAAATATTTTGAAAATATCTATATATAAATAACATAATGTTAATCAAATGAGAAATTCATCCATGCATAATGATTTCCCCAAATCCCATAGAAAACATCTTAAAAAATGTTATTTTAAATTACAGCAAACATTATTTTTATAAAAACTATTATATTTTTGAATTTTTTTTACCTATTTAAATTTTGAATAAAATGCCATTTAAAAAGTAATGATGTTTATTTTATAAAAATAAGATTAAAAAACTCACATGCTGACGAAAAAAATAAAATAGTTAATAAAAACTCATTCAATTAAAGAATCACTAAACAAAACAATTCATGTTATACAGTTCTATCATTACTATTAGGTCCATAAAAAACAATCAAATTTATGAACATATTAAATTTAATGTAATATTATATTCCCCATATTAATAACAACAAAAAATTATAAAATCATTAGTATGAATGTACATATAGGAAAAATGATGCATATCCTCAGTGAGTAATATCCATCAATATCATTCACATGTCCAAAAAAATACAACATCGCACTAGCCATGGTTATCTACAATGATCCATAACCTCTCTAAAAATAGAAATCAAATAATACATTTCATTTAAAATTGAAACAAGAAATGACATACATGGTTTGAAACATCATCGGTTGTGTAACTATGTCAAAACTCTGAGTTACAAGCTGTAGTCCACTGTCAATGTATTCCCAAGTAAATGTTAAAAAAAATTCTTATTCATAATATAAAATTTATTGAGAATTAATATAAATAACAAAAATACATGAATAAATAATCAGGAAATATACCTAGAGAGAAAAAATTAAATAATTACTATCAATCCATCCTAATCAACATTTATGAACCATGCATGAATGCCCCATAAAAATGATAAGATCGTCATGATTCAATGACACTGTTGGGTAATAACCTTTCGAATACCTAGAAAAACCCATCCAAAACATATATGATGGGAATATAACATAGAAGGGGAAGTAGAGGAATGATATTACCTAATTCCAAATTCATTAACCGATCATAATTCATATTGATTAAAAGATGAAATAGAGGAATGTGAGAGAAGATGGATATCTAGAATCCCCCTATTGCACCCTCGGGTCATTGGTATATATTTAAATAAATAAATAAATTTAATTATTTTATTAATTAGTGTTTCTATAATTGGATCACTAAAAATATGAAAAGTGAGGAAGAAAGTTAGGGTGAATAGTTATTTCATAGAATATTCTAAATGTGCACTGAAACAGTGCATTAGGGTAGGGAGTTTTGCAGTACAATTTTCCCCATTGGTGTGAAATTTTACAAACCGTAACACTATGACTTCCCCTCCCGTGTTCCTAGGGTTTCCTCTACACTATCTTCTACTACCCTCCTCCAACATTTTCATGTGGCTTAACATCAGTGGATTGGATCTCTCCTCGACGTTGGCATGGCCAGCTAATGAAGGATCACGGATCGCGGATGGCGTTGGTGAGGTGAGATTTGGATTCTCGGCTCATGGAATCAGTTGTCTGGATCTCGGTTTCCAGTGCATCTTGGAATTAGCACTGTGTCGACATGGCTTGGTTATGGTTTCTAGATTTGGGATCTGGTCTCGGCTGGCCCTTGGCTTCGGGTGCTTTCTGGTGTGACTCAGTGTCATCTCTCAAGTGGATCGAAGGGGTGGGGGAGATTTTATGGTTTTTGGATGTCAAAGGTGGATTTGTGGATTAGAGGTTTGTGGTTCGGTTTCATTTTTGAATGTTTTTTCTGGTGTACGAAGTTAGTGTTGTTGTAGTGGTGTCGTCACCGGAGTGTCCCTCTCCTTCCTCGCCAGTCCCTTCTACATCCCATGGCTCATCCGACTCGGAATCCAGGGAGGGTTCTTCCGTGGCTTCATTCTGATTGGCTCCATCCCAGAGTGGCATTGTTGTCCTGGATCAGCTCAGTTCCCCTCAACGGTGATGCTCCATTGAACTTTTGTTGATCTTCCAGTCCTGGGTGATGAAGAATCGGCTCCATGCTCCTTGGTTTTTCCTCCCCTTCAGATTGCTGCAGATGTGGTTAAAGGGTTCCTCGTGGTTGCAGAGGGGTTCATCTGGTTTCAGTTCCTATGGCGCTTTTCAGTGGGGGAGTCCAGATTCTCAACTTCATCCTTTAATTTTTTTTGGTGTGAATCTCTTTTAGTGCGGTTTTTTAGTCTATGAAGTGTCTATTGGATCATGGTTGCGCTAAGGTGGATGTGGAGTGGGGTGAGGAATCTGGATGGCCTAGCCTTCCTCGTTCTGGTTTCTTCTTCGCGCTTTGTGGATGAGATATTTGGGTCATCTCACATCGATGGAGGGTTGGGAGAAATCCGACTGGAGTTCGTCAGCGGGTTTGTGGATTTGGGCTGGTGTCGATAGTCGCACCAATGGGTTCTCGAGGAGAACAGTTCTGTGGTTTGCCCCGCTTTTCTGACATTCATGTTCCCTGATTCGTGGTACCTTGGTCTTCTCTTGATGATTTTTTCTCCAACTATAAAGGTATGTCAGTTTGAATGCTTGATTGGATTTTCCATCCATTGTGATTATATGTTGTTTGTTGTGAAGCCTTTTATTGTTTTTAGTGGGGAAGTGAGGAAGTGAAAAAATGGTGAAGTTGCGAAATGGTGAAGTCATTGTGCATGTATTGTTTTTTGGAGTTTTAATAAAAATAATAATTTTCAGTCACTAACACTATGACTGGTATATAAGAGTTAGGTTCATGGTCTAGACACAAGGTTAGTGAATTATTAAGGAAAATAGTATGAACTAACATATGAGTGGATATTCCTTCAAAGTTTCATCTTTATAGTTGGTTCATTATTTCAAAAATTTAGCTTTCAAAACCATGTAACCTAATCTAAACTTAAAAATTAGAAAGTTCTATATTCCCCATCATTTATTTATTTTCTCTTATGAAACTATAACCCCAATTTATCATTATATATTCCTCTAGCCATTGGATCCACCTCTTCTAAGATCCATTATTTAATTCTATGATATTTTTAGAGAAATATCTCATGGTAACTATTATTATTTATTTATTTTCATCTTCCTTATCCTTATAGTCTCATGTTTATTAATCCCCTCATTGTCTTTGATCATTAGATAACGATGGTGGAAAAATCTAAAACTAAGGTTGATTTTATGTATTAAATCTCTATATTTTTAGGGTTTATAGGGATCCATTTATCATCAAACTATTTGTTTTAAATTAATCTATAAATATTAGTGAATATTTTGCATAGATGACTCTATATAATTATCTTTAATTGAGATTTTTTTTCTGTATTAGATATTTTACGTTTCTATCTGTCTTATTATTACATAAATGAAACATTTAGGAATCATTTATATTTATTCAATATTATTTCCTTATTTTTTTTAAAAATATAGGTAGTGTGGATTTTAATAAAATTCATTGTAAAACACATTTTATTCCTTTAAGGTGTTTGATAAAATGTTTTATAGAGTCCTTTAATTCCACTTGGGCTTCAAAAGTGTATTTAAAAGGACATCTCTTTTTGAGTGATTTTTGTTTTGTGTGTAAACCTCAATTTCATGTAAGGTCTTGTTTGATTATGTGATTACATATTATTGATGTTGGGTAAAACATTTTCCACTTTTCCTAGTGAGTTGACATCATTAATGAGAAGATTTACTATTTTATACTATATTATGGGAATGTGTTATTAATGTGTTGATTATGGGCACATTTGATACATGTTTAGATTATTTAGATGACTTATATAATATTTTGTATTATTACAATGTCTAGTTCCCCTAGTAAATATTATACACTATTTAGGGGATGTCACATATAGACCTTGAACTGTACTTTGGGGTTGGGTTTACATCTTAATAACATAGTCTAGACTGATGTACAATATGTAAGGATCTAGATTACCACATTTTTTATTTACATGTACCAAAAGTTTTATCACATGTTATGAAATGATTAGATATATCTATACTCATATTGGTACTTGATTTCTATATTATATTTATATAGGTTATTTAAAAAACATTCCTAAATCTCAATTAATTATATATTTTTTTTTCATAAAACAAAGGTATATGAAATGAATTACAAAAAAAGGAAATAAATGGTATTTTACCTAAAAAATTATTTCTTAAATGGTATTAATCAATTCAAAATAAATTTCATTTTGAATATATTATATATATTCATAGTGGTATCTATTCAGCTTTTTCATCACACCCTACATGCATCATATGGGTGTATGTATACATGGACAACAAAAACACTATTAATGGTAATAAATAAACAACCATTGGTGGAGATTCATGATTCTTTCATCATTCACAATGGAGGGGGTATTGGTGAGGATCTTAGGTAATGTGGAGTTGGATTTGGTGGGGGAATTTTTGGGATCCACTGGTGGATATGTCAGGTTTTTTACAAAACCAACCTCTCTATCCTTATCATTAAAGTAGATTCTTGTATATAAGATGTTATAGATCACATTAATTTTTAAAAATAAATTTATATATTATGTTTAGTTATATTCATTTTAATATTATATGATTAGAAATGATCTTATTGTTAATATTTTTTATTGATCTGAATGGACGTCCAAGACATAAATACACTATTCTTGATTCCCTAGTGTAGTATGTGTTGTGGTAAATGTGAATTTGAGGGAATGATCATTCAAAAATTGTGTATTTGATACTCTAAATGATTGTCTCCAGACCATGGTGATCTTGAAAATTCTTAGGGATGTATAAAGGGTTACTTTTGTTGAAATTTTATGTTAAACCTACAAGCAAGATTAAAAATTAGTAGCAGCACCCTCATATCATCAGCGGAGTAATGGTATTATGTATATAAGACCTTTGGAACTTGAGTGGTGAGCATGGGGGATTTTATAATTTACTCATATTCATGGTGATTTTAATGGTAAAACTCAAGTTAAACTATCACATCACCTAATCTGGCTTGAAACAAGTCCTAAATAAAGTTCTTGATCATTACATCCTGGGGTAATGATCATGGGTATCGACTTATAATACTGTGTGAACAATTTAACCCTAAAATAAAAACACAACATGTCTCAATTACAAAAATATAATTTCATAAATTGTATTAGAAAAAAATAGAAAAATATATACTCCTATAACATATATAAAAAATTTCTAAAGGCTAATATATAATTTGATAAAAATCATAGCCAAAGCCAAGACTCCATGTGACCATCTGTCACTACCAACCCAATACTCTATGAAGTAAGTAACAATAATGAGAATCATCCATGAATTATGATCGCCTTTACATTATATATATTCTAAAATACCATGAATATAATTATAAAATGGAATAGGTAGGTTGTGAGAACTTACACTTAGTAGGATACAACCATGAATTTATATAATTACTATCAGCAAGTGGATATTACTTTTGACATTAAAACAAAAAATGAATATAAATAAATTTCCCTTTATTTTTTTCATAAAATATACTTTAGGTAAATTTAAAACCATTCATATTCAAATACATAAGAATATAGATATAAAAATGACTTAAAAATAGATGATAGTAATCAAAATAACCCATATCTTAAAAGATAAACATGTGTGTAATTAAAATGGAAAACCTTTTTTTAAAAAACTAATTTGGTCCAGATAAGGGCATTCTATATTCAAATAAATTAGGAATATGATGAGTAAAAGTAAGGTATTATTAATTTGTAAAGAGTGTTCCCTATGGAAATTCTATATTAAAAACATGTGAGAAATAAAACATTAAATAATAAAATAATGTATAAAACCAGGAAAAATTGGGCTCTATAAAATGTTTATGCATACTCGTACATGATAATGAAATTAAATATAGTTATACAGTGAATCCTACCAATATAAAGTTCTTCCACAATCGATCAGTGACATAAAAATAACCACTTGTGGTGTTACACTCACTAGGATTCATATATCAGTAACTAGATGCGTCCAAGGTTCCCAATGTTGAATAATTTCCTAAGCCCTTAAATAAACCATTCTCAAAACATATAAAAAAATTTCACTAAAAATAATAACTTATATCATGATTGGAAAACATTTTTAGAGTAAAAAAATCATATTTTAGTAATTTCATAAAACACATAATGTGAATAAACAACTTTTAAATCATAACCCCATTAAATAACCCCTTTTCAGTACACCCATGATGCATTTCATAAAAAAATTCATCATTGATATGAAATCTATCAATTTCACAAACAAAAATAAAATTATTGACATTAAAATTTATTAATTCTTTGGATAGGATCAATATATTGAGAAAAATACATCCCCAAAGGAGAAAATTAAGTTGCCTTGAAAATAGAGATTGCAATCAAAGTGATATGGTCATCACAAGAAAATATCAAATACTAGAACCATTAATTATCTATTTAACTTTATATCAGGAAATAATTCCCCATATAAATTTTTAGGACATACAGAAGATGAGAGATTAAAGGTAGATCTAGAAAGGTTATGAGAAACAAAAATAAAAAAAACACAACTCAAAGAGGTCCATCTAGATCAATGTAGATTATCCATAAAACCAAGGTAAGAGAAACCTAGAGAATCTTGGAGATTCTGGATTGGGATAATGAAAAAATAGAAGGTAATTAGAGGTAAAATATATTTACAATAATAATATAATTTTATATTTTAAGATGTTTGGATCAGGTCTCATAGTTAAACCACACAGTTAAACAAACTATGTTCTAACTATGTGGTAGCCATTGTCCCTTGAAAACCAATTTTCAAGGATTCCTAGGAAGAGATGCTTGGATTGAAAAACTATGCTCAAGTTACACAAAATACCCTTTAAAAAAACAAAACATACATACAATTTTTATTGAGACTTGAAGGGTTTGTAAAGTCGTGATCAAACAATAATAAATACCACTAAAACGATCAAAGCTATATAGTATGGTTACCGCATGGTAATTCTTAATTATTCCCAGATCATGCATCTAGTTTTTTATTTTATAAATATTCAAATTCCAACCCCTTTACTCTAAATATACTTCAGGATATTCAAATTAATATACATTTATCAAATTATATCATAATTTTTATCCAAATGGAATCAAAATTCTACCCACTGTAAAATATTTTATCCCCCATAATGAACTCATGATTATGTACATGCAAAAATTGAAGGCCACCACCACATAATCAATGCATCCCAATCCTATTTTATGTGTCTATATTATAAAAAATTTCATAGTGTATAGACCATGGTAAATGTTCTAAAATGTTGAAACTTATACTTGAGATACATAATATAAATTGGTTTATCAACAACTATGGAATCAAGATAAAGACCAACGTCCTTCCATCCACTCAAATTGGATATATCTAGTTGATAACTAATCAAATTAGAGACATGAAACATATCATGAATCAAAAATAATAGATATGAAAACAATAACTTATAGGACACCATTCCAAAAAAATTAGAGGCCTCTAAAGGGCTACCAAACCATAGTACCAAATTACACTGCTTACTGAAATGACGTTGTCTACAAATGAGGTGAAATCCAAAGAAAAATATTATCACCAATTGAAAACTACGATGGGTAACACTAGTGGTTTAAAAAATATTTTTTGTGACCCAAAATTGCTAGAAAACTATTCTGAGATAAGTAAATCATCTCCATTAGCGATTGACAAGACGTGATCCTAACTTAGACCATTTATATACCCTTTCCTGACATCAATGAAATCCACACAACCTCCCATATGAAAATTTCAAGCTTTTAGCCTTAATAGAAATGTTTTCAAGATGCCAAAATAAAAAAATAATAAAACCAGTCTCGAATGCCTAAATATTATCCTCTAGAATTAGTGAATTCATATATTTTTTCAATCCATTTTATGATATAATTTTTTTTTCAATACCAATAGAGAACCCATTGCATTCAGAAATACCTTCTATAATTGCAATGAAATAAATGAGTATCTTATATATATATAAACTATAATTACACCATATAGTTTCATAAACCATAGATTATATAAAATTTATAGTTATTCTACAAAAATCACTTCTTTGGAAGGAAAGAAATGTGATGATTACATGAATTGGGTAATGATCATCCAAAATAGTATATTATTGAACAATAAGTGTTTGTGGTAATTTAATAATGAAGTCTATAGGTCTTTCATCCAAAAATATATAATAGATTGGATAAAGAAACTACAAACCAATATTCTTGTGGTGTTCTACATCACCTTCCTAGTAGATAGGTCATCATTAAATAACGTCTGAAAATGACTTTATCACTCTTTTCCACTCACATTTATGTATTCAATCATGAAATATCATGGTAACCCTTAAGTTCATGGACCAAAAATATCCATGGTCATGATCTATCAACCCATGACTCAAGACACATTTGGCAACCAAATACATCCAAATACACTAATATATATTGGGAGACCAAAACTAGAAACGTGAGACTTCCCGACAATGAATGGATCTATTTAAATGATATGAGAGAGAATATTTTCCTTTCATGAGATAAATTATATTACACCAGGAAGAACCAAATTTCTCAAAAATATCCACATATTCATATGAAATTCTCATTTTAAACCCATAAAATTTCTATAAATGGATTCACCAAGGATTCCTTCTCATTTGAATTTATCATGGTCTATGGGGTTATTTCTCTTCATAGAGAGTTTTTGAAATCACCTCATTTTTTGAGAGTTTACCAAATATCAAGATAATGGTTTTGAATTACATAACCCAAAATTTATATCATAGGATCATATTACTATAGGTAAAATTAGAATTTAGGATTCTATGATATCAATACATCATAAAATGTTTTTAAGAGAATAGTGTTACATTGTTCTAAGAACTTGTACAACTTCTATCAACTACATGCCTATGTTTTCATAGTAACAACTTATAAAACCCACTAGTATTAGCATTAATCAATATAGTATCTGATTTTAACCTCACTTACATGCGTTTCTTATGTTCCATATTATCCAACCCAATGATCCGTGGAGAATTGAGACCTAACATGCCCCCCTCCATTTAAAATCAATCTAGAATGGGGAATAAAAGAGAAACTGTATTGGTATAAGATGGAATCAATAAGATACATGAGTTTTATAATTTTAAAAAATGAAAACCCTATGATTTTATATACAAGTCCAAGAAAAATATAATTACATCACAAGGTGAATCTAATAAAAATGGAACTAGATCAAGCCATTGAAAAGTTACCATCCCAAATAAATGGTCAAAAGGTAAATATATCAAACCTCCTCAAGTAACATTGGGATGTAACATTCCAGATAACCTAATCATAAACATCATTAAAAACTAAGAGGGTATTTAAACAAGGTCATGATTCAACAAGAAAGGACATGACTCTAGTCTTGGGTCATGAGACTGCATTTATGGTAAATCATTTTTAATGATTACAACATGATGGCTATCCCAATATAACTGAAAAAAAGAGTACCTTACTTGTATTCCTTAACTTGTCTGGTCACCATAGAAATCATAGTAACCCAAAATCATACCCGAAGATCACCATATTCAGGACATGAATCCAAAAATAATGTCATATATTTTACATAATGTTATCCCTAGAAATAAGGTTCACTGTGTGAAACAATACAATGAGGCATAAAGAAACTCAAGATGTCCACTGATTTCAATGGATCTTCCTAGAGATAATATCAAATATCATGTCTAAAAAATAATATCCCAAACCACAACCATTCCAAAAATAAAGAGTGAGAATATTAAATGATCAACACTCTAAAAAAGGTTTCACTCAAGATTCCACATCCCTGAATAAACATTTAAAATAAATGAAAACTAGTTCTTATTAACTCAACTACCAAGATGAACTTATAAAAATCTCTAGATATGATATAGAAGAACATCGAGAGAGAAGATAACACTATGCACTCCATTTTAATGATAAAAAATATTGAAGATAATAGAAAAATGCCACTCTCATGGAAATAATTTATCATAAACTCATAACCTCTACAGAATACAAACTCAAGCCACAAAAGATGAAAACTCCAGCCGTTCATATCATTTAGAGCCTATAAAATAATCCTTGTAAACAATAATGGGTTAGGATAGACATAAAAGTCAATTAATAAAGAAAAACCATCATAGTGTTTAAAAAAACCCACTTAATGAGAAGTATCATTTTTTGAAAACATAATTATATGAGAAACTCTAAAAACTATTTGAAAATGACAAATAAAAATAACAAATTTCAAAGATAAACCTCTTTATTTACTTCAATAAACCCAAAAAGGAAAAAATTTCCCAATTACTCAATCACTAGATGAATCCTCTTATAATCCAATCTAGATAAATAAACAAGATTAATTTCATCTTTAATTTCATTATATGTGTTCAAAATCCATTAAAAGTGACCACCATTTAATCACCCATAATTTTTCATTAACCATCCATGTTATAATGTGTTTTTTTATTAAAAAAATTATTCTAATTTTTATTTACCACCCCTCTTTAAAAACTATTTTAAAAAGTTATAATTTCTAGAGGAACTATTAAAACCCATAAAATCATCAACACCATCAAGGTGAAAAAAAAACCAATAAAACTTGTGGTGTACCCTTGAAATGTTTTTTTGAGAATTTCATGAATTCTATTTAGAAATTGACCTTTAATTTTAAACCATCCTTAAAATAGATGATGGACTTAATTAATTTCAAAATAATTTTCACAAGGATTCAATACCCATTATTAATTAAATAACCAACATGGGACATGAAAATATTTTAGATTTCACATTGAAATTGATAAGAGGTTTCCCTTAAAACCAACAACCCACCCCATAAAAATAATTAATTATTTTTGAATACATGCTTCAAGAGTGTAAAAATTATATCATATAGATTAATAACTGGTTTCAATACCAAAATGTTTTTGAGGATGTAATTATTGAAAATCCATTTCAATAGACATGATCAAGTAACCCATCATCATTTCATAATTAACCATTTCCAATTAACTATTCAAACATTTTTTTCTTATAATCTATTTTTACACATAAAACATGTTACACTATACATGTATTAAAAAAATCATATCTTAAATACCTACAATAGTTATTCTTGACATCAAAATATTTAAGAAACCACCTTTATTATTAGACTATCAATGAGAGTCTATCAATGAATCCAATAATCATGGGAACCAAAGAGAAAATTAAATGGTATAAGGAGTCATGATTGAACTAATCAAATTTTTAAGGACCTTATTCCAATCATTTTGCAACAACCCGAACCTTCTTTCTAGGTATGTTTTCCTTTTCTGGTTGTTTTTTAGGAAAAGAAGAAATTATGGAAATTTTCGAAGTACACGCCATGTACTTCATGAGTACACGCTGTGTGGGGAAACCTGGAGGCCGCTTAAAGTGGAGTACGAAAACGGCAAGTACACACCCTGTACATCAAAAGTACAAGCCGTGTAATTTTTTTTCATTAAATGCATCGGGGTCACGTCTAATCACCATAACGCTCTCCTTCTAGGTCTCGTTCAACTGAGAGCTCCGTACGACCACAGATCTTCGACGAACACCTGAGCGAGTGTCCGTTCTCCGAATCGAACACCATCGGTTGCGTTGAAATCGCATTAGTGAGCTATATTTTCTCCTAGAGCCCCATATTCTGATTTCTCTTTTATCATGAGATATCGTGGGTTGAACTTTTTAAGAATTTTTATAGATCTTTGGTGTCCCAAGGTGATTCAAGCTTCAAGGTTCACATATAGTGATATTTTAACACCGAGGTAGGTGGTTTGTGCCTTTCCATTGAAAGTCTTTGAGTATTATCTGCAATTCTGACCAATACCCTTGAATGGGGTATTGCGTGTTTACCGTTTTACCCTGATGATTTCCTACCATGCTTGTATGCCTGTGTAGAGGTTAATTGGATATTAATTGGGATGATTTATATGCTTTGGATTTGTTTCCAATGACCATTGGTCTGCTTAGCCTGTTTGGATGCCTGACCTATTTTCCATGCCTAGTGCTGTAGGGTGGAGTGTTTGTATTCTGACATGCTTGATATGCTGTAGAATAATTTAGCCATGTAGTTCTTGAGGTTTACCTTGGATGTTTTTTCCTTTCTATGCTCGTTGACCTACACAGGGCTGTGAGAACCTGGTGTAGTAGACTATAAGGGAAATTGACTGAGTGAGATTACTTAGAGAGTCTTTGAGCACTTTATACTATAAGGGGAATTGACCGAGTGAGCTTCCTCAGAGAGTCTTTGAACCACTTGGGGATATAATGGGAATTGACCGAGTGAGCTTCGTCAGAGATTCCTTGACCTTGGGGGCTATAAGGGGAATTGACCAAGTGAGCTTCCTCAGAGAGTCCTTGACTTACCTTAGACTATAAGAGGAATTGACCGTGTGAGATTCCTTATAGAGTCTTGAATTACTTTTGCCTATAAGGGGAATTGACTGCGAGTGACTACTCAGAGAGTCTTTAGATATTCATATAACTGAAATATATGGGATAGGATGTGTGCACTTCCTAGAGGGTTACCATGCTTGATTAGTTGCTTTTGATATGTGGAATTGTTTTTTACTGAGTAGTTTCTTGTTTACAACTTCTGTACTTTTACCTTCCATATATTCACTGACTATTAGGCACAGATATTTGGTTGGTTTCCTAATGGGATTTAGTCTCACACCCTGTTTGGGCCATGATTTTGAGCCCAAACAGATTATATTTCTGCAGGTATAGATAAGGGAAAGCACCCTTCTACTTCAGGTACTTGACTTGCTGTGGTGCTGGAGAGCATGGGAGCAAGATTAGGCTTGCGATACTAAGGAGCTGTTTATTTGTTTCTTTTTTACTTTGGTTTAGTACTGTTTGTATTACAACATTTTGATTTGTTTGGAGGATTTCCTAGAAATATGTACCATGCATCATTTATATATGTGATTCAGTTGTTTGTTATTCCAGTCTTCTGCTATTACTGTTGTTGGTATATTTACTGCTTCCACTATTATGTATTTGTTTCCTTCCCGCTGTGTTACTCTACCAATGAGGGCATAGTTTCCCCACTATCACACCCAAGGACCTCACTGCTAGTCGGCAACCTATGGCATTTGGGGAAATGCGCTTGAGGCCATGTGACCAACCAGGTACGGGGTGCCTCTGGGTGACTTCTGGAACTGGGACGTTACAAAGTGGTATCAAAGTTGGTACCTAGCCTTAAGTGCGGTGCACTTCCTGGGTTAAGGTGTGGGGCCCACAATGAGGACGTTGTTCTCTAAAGGGGGGATAAATGTAACACCCTCGAATGATAAAAGGGTTAAATGACTGAATGATATGACTCATGTCAACAAGGTGCACCTTCTTTTTCGGGAGCTTACCTGATTAGAACTCCACAGTTAAGCATTCTTGGCCAGGAGTAGTGATCATGATGGGTGAACTTCTAGGAAATTTCCCAGGGTGTGTGTGAGTGAGGACAAAGAGTACTAAAGAGGACATGTGTTGGCCTGTGGGGACTTTCATTAGTCAGATGACCCGTTCGGGGACATGGGTGGGCCCTAGGGTGGGGACCACATGTCTGTGGGGAAATTGGTGGTACCTGGTGGGCTAGGACCCGATGACCATGTTAAGGTGGGGTGACTGTGCTCTCACCGGGACCCAGTTGTCACAAGTTTCATAAGAGGGCTCTTTTCTCTTGAATTACTGTTTGGAGCCTTTATCTAGGGATAAGATGATACAGGTACCTGTTAGTAAGCTATGCCCAGGAGTAGCTGACCCGTGTACAGGGAAAAAACAATTTACCTCATTTAATGCGATTTTTTATGGTTTTGCAACTTTAAAGTTGATTTTATTTTCACCATTGGGTGATTCACATGTTTTGTGCTATTGTCATTAATGTTATTGAGGTTATATTTCTATCGCAACCCAATGAGATGAGGGTGTTCTATCTCATGCATCATATAGGCACTTGCTAGAAATCACATGTCATGCACTCTTTCAATGACATCTAGGATGCATTAGCGATTGCATGTTGTTGTGATATATGTTTTGTAGAATATGAATGTTGTTGTGATAGATGCCTTGATAAAAATACCCACTATTGGATAGGGTATTGTTTGTGTAAGGTTTATTTTGAACGAACACCAAACTTTGGTTCTTGAGGTGTTATGGGCCCTCATGGACCAGAATTTGGTGGATCATTGCCTTGTTTTCCATGTTATAACATGTATAAGATGCCAAACATTGATTCATAGGGAGTACGGGCCCTTACGGATCGAAATTTGGAACTTTAAATGTTTGTTTCAGTGTTTTTCTGGGTTTTGGAGTAGTTTCTAAGGCTTACTCTCCAGAAAAACCCAGAATACACGTTTTGTAATGTTAAGTACATGGCATGTGTTCTTCTGTTTGAGAATAAACTATTTTTTCTTAAGTACACGCCGTGTACTTTATGTACATGCCGTGTAGTCTCTAACCATGTCATAGGCCATGTGGGCAGAGACATGGGATAGGGAATTTCTTAAGGGAACACACTATGTACCAGTTAAACATGCCGTGCAGTGTTGACCTTTTGTCCACCCGTGTAACTAACAACATGGACGGATAAACCTTAAGCTATACATGCCGTGTCAGGATTAAACACGTCGTGTAGTCTGACCCAAGTACCTAGCCGCGTCACTAACAACACATGTTAGTTTTATCCTTTTACGTACATGCCATGTCTGCCTTGAACATTCCGTGTAGTGTGAGCCGTGTTTTAGGCCATGTCACTAACAACACAAGCCAGGTGAAGCTTGTATAGTACACGCCATGTAGTCTTGTCTTAGGAGAATCGTGTGGCTTAACCATGTAGAAGGACTTGGGAAGGGAAGGAGGAATCAAGTAAACACCATGTGTTAAGATAACATGCCATGTGTTTGGGGTGTTACATGACCAGTTTTAGTATAAGTACACACCCATGTGAATTACTTAAGGGAACATGCCATGTAAGAATTGTACACGCCGTGTAGTCATGTTTTGTAAAACTTGAGTGCTATCTTTATTCTATTCCATTCTTAAAATTCTAGTTTCCAGTCCTTGATAATATTGATCTAAGGTGTGCGCTTGACCTTGCAGAGTCATGCCATTGAGACATCCTATGGTTGTACGCCAGTTTCCAAGTGGTGATCATACACCAGACTTGGCTGATCAGGGACTACCTGAAGATCCTCCTGTCATGCCAGTTTTGGCACCATCCATTATACTCGACATAGGTGCTGATGCATAGTTCAAAGAGGGATTTTTGAGGATGATGTAGACCTTTCAGGGAGCACCGCCTCCTGCCTTGTCGATGGAAGAATTGACGCGGGTCTTTCAGCAGCAGCATTCTCCCACTTTCTCAGGGGATGGAGGACCCCAGGCTGCAGAGTTATGGATAAAAGCCATGCTGATGATTTTAGGGCATCTGGAGATACCTCCAGAGAATAGGGAGAATCTCGCTACCTACATGCTTCGAGACTCCTACAATAGGTTGTGGGATGTGATCTCATAGGCGGGACACCAACATAATATGTCTTGGGATGAGTTTCAGCACATCTTCTACGATTAATTCTATCCGGAGACCTTGAGGGCCGATCGAGCTCGATAGTTCATGATTCTAGAGTAGGGTATTCTTACTGTTATGGAGTATTCCTCTCACTTCATAGAGCTGCAACATTTCATTCCTATTCCAGGAGGTGATAAGTTGTTCCTTGCCTGGAAGGTTGAGGATGGTCTGAGGCACAACATCCGATCTCAGGTGAACATCATTAGGTTGAATTCAATATCCTCTATCATCAACCAGGCGCTGATCAGAGAGCGTAATTTGATGGATTCTGGAGTTGTGATCCAGGGCGGTTCGACATCCAGAGTTAGTATTCCTCCTACTCATACCAGGAAGCACCGTAGGGAGACTGCACGAAGAGATCAGAGTAGACAGGATGCATCTTATGGTATCCAGGTGGTGTGCTACCAGTGCAGGAAGAGCAGACATACAAGGCCACATTTCCCAAGAGACCCAGTGGAGTTCCGATTTTGTGTCAAGATGGGTCACCTTCAATGATTCTATCAGAGCTTCTCACCAACAGCTGGTGATAGGGGTTCTTCTATGACTCCGCGTTTAGGAGCAGTGCCACCAGTTTCTCACCAGTCAAGGAACTGGAGTTCTTCTGGCCGTTCAGGACGAGGTGGAGGTCGTGGCCATGGTGGTCAGTCACCAGGATTTCAGTGACATCAGGATGGATCTGCTCAGATTGGTCAAGCAGGGTCACAGGGTTGTGATACTGGTCAAACTTTTGTAGTGGAGCAGACCCAGTAAGAGCAGGATCCTCGACCCTCTACAGTTCGAGGTACGATCTTAGTAGCCTCAGTTTTAGCTTTTTCTCTTTTTAATACAGGGGCTTTTAATAGCTTTATATATGTTGGTGGTGTTTAGAGCCTAGGTCTCTACGTCTTTTCCTCTACCGATATCTTGATGATAGACACTCCGTTGGGGGATAGAGTAGCTAGTGTACATCAATTCATGGAGTTCCCTCTACAGGATGGTGGGTGTTACTTCTTATGGGACCTCTATGTCCTTGAGATGACATGTTATGATGTCATTCTCAAGATGGACTGGTTAGTTCCATTCTAGTAATTCATTGACTGTTATCACCACATTGTGAGCTTCACGTCACTAGAAGGTAAATATTTTTCTTCATAAGGTCGAATGGGATGTCTTGGCGAGTAGAGCGGGACCCGAGCATCTTGGGTTGGGAGGAGTTACAACCCAGATTTCTAGTCTATATCTGGATGACCAGGTAACTTCACAGTTATACTTTCCTCCAGTGGTGGATTGCTTCAAAGATGTCTTTCTAGAGGACTTTTTATGTTTACCTCTGGAGTGAGAGGTGTAATTTTCTATTGAGATTATGCCAGGAGCGTCACTGTTGTTCATTCCTCATTATAGGATGGTTACACTTGAGTTGCAGGAGCTCAAGAATCAGTTGGAGTAGTTGTAGGCAAAGGGTTTCATCCGAACCAATACTTCTCCTTGGGGTTTTCCTGTCTTGTTTGAGAAGAAGGAAGATGGTACCTGTAGGCTTTGTGTGGACTATCAGAAGTTGAACCAGTTGACGGTCAAGAACGGATATCCCTTGCCTAGGATTAATGATCTCTTTGATCAGATTCGAGGAGCCTGGGTGTTCTCGAAGATTGACTTGAGTTCTAGTTACCATCATTTGCGCATTAGACCATCAGATATACCTCTTACAACCTTCCGGAGTAGGTATGGTCTATACGAGTACGTGGTTATGCCGTTCGGTCTCAAAAACGTGCCTGCAGTTTTCATGTAACTGATGAACCGAGTGTTCCTTCCATATTTGGATTTCTTCGTGATGGTTTTCGTGGATGATATCTTGGTGTACTCTCACACTCGACACAACCTTACTACTCATCTTGATATCGTTTTGAGTATACTGAGAGAGCATTAGTTATATGCTAAGCTCTCAAAGTGCCACTTTTGGATGGATTAGATTCACTTCTTGGGTCATGTTATCTTAGAGACATGAGTATCAGTAGACCCAGAGAAAGCGAGAGAAGTAGTTTCCTGGGAGTAGCTAGAGAACGTCTTTGAGTTTTGGAGTTTTCCAGGGTTGGTTGGATACTACAGACATTTCATACATGACTTTTCACGCTTAGTGACACTGCTGACATGTTTGACTAAGAAGGGTGAAAAGTTCATGTGGTCAAATTCTTATGAGTCAGCCTTTCAGGAGATGAAAGGGAGGTTGACATCAGCACCAATACTAGTCTTACCAGAGCTGGGAAAGATCTATACTATTTACTGTGATGCATCAGGTATCGGGCTGGGAGCTGTGCTTATGCAGGGAGATGGGGTCGTTGCGTACGAGTCTCAGTAGTTGAGGCCACATGAGAGGAATTACCTAACACACGATATGGAGTTGGAAGCTATTGTTCATGCCTTACTCTATTGGAGACATTATCTTATGGGAGAGAATTTCTTGGTTTTCACCGACCACAAGAGTCTCAAGTACATTTTCACTCTGCGTGATCTGAATTTGAGACAACAAAGGTGGGTTGAGTAACTTCAGTCCTTTGACTTTGAGCTTGCCTATATGCCTGGAAAAGGCAATGCAGTGGCTGATGCGTTGAGTAGAATGACTCAAATTTAGGAAGTTCAGGAGGCCAGTAGTGAGTGGAAGCTTATGGATCTGTTCTTTGAGATGCATTTAGAAGTTCACGACAGACAGGGGCAGACTTTTCTTTCTTCTATGTCCATTACCTCTACTCTTATTGATCGAGTGCAAATGAGGTAGCTATCAGATTTAGAAGGCCTAGTACTACGAGAGAGCGTGTCAGGATAGGACCCTATTCTGGGATGGACTATAAGTGAGGATGAGTTCTTGTGTTTCCAGGGGCGCATATGGGTGCCAATAGATATACGTGAGGAGATGATGCGAGATTTTCATTCCTCAGTTTGGGGAGTTCATCCTGGTGTCACTAAGATGTATCATGATCAACACCATCGTTATTGGTGGCCAAGTATGAAGAGGGATGTTTTTGGTTTTGTCCTGAGGTGTTCCACCTGTCAGCAGGTGAAGGCGAAGCATCAGCGACCAGCAGGGATTTTACACCAGTTAACCATTCCTGAGTGGAAACGAAACAACGTCGCGATGGATTTCATAACAAGGTTTCTGAGGTCGCCTCAAGGGAATGATGCAGTTTGGGTTGACATTGACGAATTATGAAGTTTTCTAACTTCTTGCCGATCAAGGAGACCTTCAGTGTTGACGAGCTGAGACGATTGTACATCCGAGAGATTGTACGTCTTCATGGAGTTCCACACTCCATTGTTTCAGACAGGGATTCCCATTTTACTTCTTGGGTCTGGCAGGGGTTTCATAAGGCCTTGGGTACACAGGTACTTTTGAGTACAACATACCACCCCCAAACAGATGGACAATCCGAGCGTACGATTCAGGTGCTTGAGGACATGCTCCGAGCATGCATCCTAGATTTTGGAGGTTCATGGGAGAAGCATATACCTCTTGTGGAGTTTGCCTACAATAATAGTTTTCAAGAAACTATTCAAATGGAACCTTATGAGACTTTGTACGGTAGACCATGTCGATCACCCTTATTTTGGCTGGAGGTTAGAGATGCAACTTTTCTAGGACCTCGTCTTGTTCACGAGACCACAAAGCTGATAGAGTTGATTCAGAAGAGGATGGATACTGCACAGTATCTATAGAAGTCTTATGCTGATCAGCGGAGATGACCTCTAGAGTTCGAGGTCGGGGATCAGGTTTTCCTACGTGTCACACCGAGGTTGGGACATAGGAGGATTAGGAGACAGGGTAAGCTTTCACCAAGGTACGTCAGACTGTTTGAGGTTGTGGGGAGAGTTAGGCCGGTTTCCTATCAGTTGTAGTTACCCCATAGGTACCGGTCTATGCACGACGTTTTTCACATTTCTCAGCTCCGACGTTACTTTTCAGACCCATCTCATGTCTTTCAACCCGAGGAGGTTGAGCTCGAAGCGGATGTGTCATTTGAGGAGCATCCTATCCGGATTGTTGATTGTAGTACAAAGGTTCTCCATGGCCGATCTGTTCCTCTGGTACGAGTTATATGGAAGCATGGGCAGGTACAAGAAGAGACTTGGGATAAGGAGGTCGATGTATGAGCACAGTGGCCGAAACCTTTCAAGGTTTCTTCTTTTACGTCGCACTAGGGAATTTCGGGGAAAAATTTCTTTAAGGGGGGAAGTTTGTAAGAACCCAGACCTTCTTTTTAGGTATGTTTTCCTTTTTTTGGTTGTTTTTGAGGAAAAGAAGAAATTTTAGAAATTTTCGAAGTACACGCTGTGTTCATCATGAGTACACGCCGTGTAGCGGCCTTACACACAGCCATATGGGGTGACCTGGAGGCTGCCAAAAGTGGAGTACAGAAACGGTGAGTACATGTTGTTTACTTCAAAAGTACACGTCGCGTACTTTATTTTTTTCATTAAACGCACCAGAGTCATGTCTAATTTCCAGAATGCTCTCCTTCTAGGTCTCATTCAACCAAGATCTCCATACGACCACAGATCTTAGACGAACCCCCAAGTGAGCGTCCGTTCTATGAATTGAACACTGTCAGTTGCGTTGGAATCAAATCGGTGAGTTATCCTTTCTCCAAGAGCCCCCTATTATGATTTATCTTCTCTTGTGAGATATCGTGGGTTGAACATGTTATAATTTTTTTTAGATCTTCGTCATTCCAAGGTGATTCAATCCTTGAGGTTCACATATTGCGATCTTCCAATGCTGAGGTAGGTGGTTTGTGCCTTTCCGTTGAAAGTCTCTGAGTATTATGTGCAATTTTGACGAATAACCTTGAACGAGGTATTGCATGTTTACCGTTTTACCCTGACGATTTCCTACCATGATTGTATGACTATGTAGAGGTTAATTGGATATGAACATGGTTGATTTCTATGCTTTAGATGTGTTTCCCATGACAGTTGGTCTGCTTAACCTGTTTGGCCTCCTGGACTGTTTTCCATGCCTAGTGCTGTAGGGTGGAGTGTTTGTATTATGAGATGCTTGATATGATATAGAATGATTTAGCCAAGTAGTTCTTGAGGTTTACCTTGGCTATTTTTACCTTTCTATGCTCTTTGACCTACACAAGTCCATTCTACACAAGTCCGTGAGAACCTGGTGTAATAGACTATAAGGGGAATTGGCCAAGTGAGCTTCCTCAGATAGTCTTTGAACACTTTAGACTATAAAGGGAATTGACCGAGTGAGCTTCCTCAGAGAGTCCTTGACCTTGGGGGCTATAAGGGGAATTGACCGAGTGAGATTCCTCAAAGAGTCCTTGACTTACCTTATACTATAAGGGGAATTGACCCTGTGAGATTCCTCAGAGTGTCTTGAATTACTTTTGACTATAATGGGAATTGACTATGAGTGCTTCCTCAGAGAGTGTTTATATATTCATATAACTGAACCAGAGGGGATAAGCTATGTGCACTTCCTAGAGGGTTATCGTGCTTGATTAGTTTCTTTTGATATGTGGAATTGTTTTCTGCTGAGTACTTTCTTATTTACTGCTTCTGTACTTTTACCTGCCATATATTCACTGACTGTTTGGCACAGATCTTTGGGTGGTTTCCTACTGGGATTTAGTCTCACACCCTATTTGGGCCATGATTTTGGGCCCAAATATATTATATTACTGTAGGTATAGACAAGGAAAAACACCCTTCTACTTCAGGTACTTGACTTGCTATGGAGTTGGAGAGCATGGGACCAAGCTTAGGCTTGCGATGCTGAGGAGCTGTTTATTTGTTTCTTTTGTACTTTGGTTTAGTACTGTTTGTATTCCAGCATTGTGATTTATTTTTCTGCTTTTCTAGAAACATGTACCATACATCATTTATATATGTGCTTTAGTTGTTTGTTATTCCAGTCTTTTGCTATTACTGTTGTTGGTATATTTACTACTTCCACTATTGTGTATTTGTTTCCTTCCCGCTGTGTTACTATGCCAATGAGGGCATAGTTTCCCCACTATCACACCTAAGGACCTCACTGCTAGTTGGAGGCCTATGGGATTTGGGGAAATGCACTTGAGTCCATGTGACCAACCGAGTATGGGGCACCTCTGGGTGGATTCCGAAACCGGGACATTACACATTTCATACCCACCTCAATGTTACCAAAATCACTTTCTTAATCAGAGCATGTTTTTTCTTTCCATCCAATTCGACTTCACAACATGATTCCTTTTTTTTCAACCCAAAACTAGAATAACCACCAACATGAATGAGGGAAATAAGTCATTATACTAAATTCAAATTCATAGAAGTCAACAAACAAAAAATAAAATACTAACATCCCATAGTAACTAAAGGGTTATAATGAAAGGTAGTGATCATTAACCTACTCAAAATATATTCCTTAAACACAAAAATGTCCTAACTCTAGTATACCAGAACCTAAACCACACATAAGAAGTTCCACTACGCTTCCCAGTATGTAATTTCTATCATTAAATTTTATAATGAATAAACCTGGGTTAACCTGACTTGTTATCTAAGATCTATTGAGAAAAGGGCCAAAGGGAATTCCCAATCACTATGGGTATGTGTAAATCAATTGGTAATGAATATAAAAAACTATGGGAATGATTTTACCCAAAAAAAACACATTTATCATCTACAAAAAATATAATTAAAGAAATCATAATATAGTGCTAAAGAAAGAGGTATACTACTATGATACATGTCAAAAAAATAAAATGCAAATATAAAATAATAAATAAACTAAATTAAACCTAATTTTACATGTCACCATACATGAAAACCAACACAATCCTCCTTTAAGTTGGTAAAAACAATGAGGATCTACAATTCATCATCAACCCCTACCCAATACCTATATCATAATAAACCATATCTATAAACTCCCAAATAAAATGGAAATGTTGGGGAACTAAATTTTAGCAGGATATCACAAAGATTATTTACAATTTCTATCACCACGTAACTAATAATTCAATCTATTGAAAAGACATGTTTATTGTGAAATTTAAATTAAAAATACTTTTTTTTAAAATATTCATTGTTTAACTTTAAATCAATCCAAATTAAAAGCAATGATAATATGGATTTCAATAGAGGTGATAAATAGAGCATAATAATCTAATGACATAATATCTTAAAAATAAACATGTGAGAAATTATAAAGGAAATCCCTTTTTGTAAATAATTATTTAGTTTCATTTAATGAATTTAATATCCACATAAATTAATAATATAGATTGTACATGTAAGGTAGTATAAATTCATAAAAAGAGTCATCCATGGTAATTCCATATGATAAACACGTGAGTAATGAAACATGAAACCATTCCATCTTGAATAAAACCAAGTAATATTGTTCTCTATAATACGAGAATACATATGTGAACACACGAAGGAATACTAAGATATACATATCATTAATCCCATAAATATTGAGTCATAGCCCAACTTTTCTATATAATAATAAAAACCAATAGTGGGGACACACTCACTAGGTTGCACATGTCTATAATCTAATCCACCCAAGGTTACCAATGTGATGTGTTTGTCAAAGAATATAGATAAAAAATTCTCAAAAATTTGATTTTTTTAAAGAAAATCAACCCTATTACCACATTTGAAAATCCATTTTAGAGAAAAAACTTCATTGTGTCTCTTCATCAAAAGCATAATATGCAAAATCAGTTTTTAATAACACCTTTAAACCTCAAATTTTCATGCTACCCATGATACATTTCCAAAAAAAAATCACCATTAATATCAAATCTATCAATTTCACAAACCAAAAAAATTATAATAATAATAACTAATTCAATGGATAATCCCATTATTTAAATGCACCGAACTCAATAATGGAGAAAACATAATCACCTTTGAAAATGGAGATGAGAATCGAATAAATCTAATCCTCACAAGACTAGATTCAATAGTGACACCATCAACACTCCATCCTAATTATAGATATTGTCATCATACCACATATAAGTTTTCATGACATGGAGAAGGTGATATATTAGAGGTAGATCTATAAAGGGGTTATACCAAAAACCATAAAAATAGAGATACCTAAAATGGATCTATCTAAAATAATGGACATTTACCATGAGAGAAAGGGGAGATCCTCCTAGAGAATAAAGAATAGAATAATTCTAGATAATTTTGAATAAGGAAGGGATTAGTGCCTAATTAGAGAGAGGAGATTGGGGTAAATCTCCATTATAATATTTTTTGATTGGGTTATGTACTTAGACTATAAAATTACACAAACTATGTATTATGCATGAAACAAACATTATCCCTTGAAAACTAAGTTGCACGGTTTCCTGGGTAGAGTTGCATAGATAAAAAACCCATGATCAATCCATGTAACAACCACTACACCAAAACCAAAACACAATATGATTTGGTTAGTGACACACACAGTTATTAAAAACATTCTAAAACTATGTTAAATTCCATTGGTACCAACTAATCCATTCTGAGTGGTTACTTCACAGTTAACCATGAACAGATGATTCACCTAACTTATTTTTTCCATATCATTAAATTACAATCCCTCAACTCTCAATATCATCTTGGAACACATAAGAGTTAAACCAAGATCATATTATATCATACTAGTGTCCTTTCACAATTATCATCGAGCTACATTGGTATGTGAGAAATTACATCTTGAATTTCACATTTTTCCATGTATTTTGATATTATTTGATCTGGATCACCATTTTTATGAGTTTTTGAGAAATATAATTATTAATTTAATGAAATTCATGTTTTTTAGTTGAAATTAAAAACAAAACTTAGACTAATAACTTATGCAAATCGTGTTAAAAGTCATCTAGTAAACATGCAACCAAGTTTACAAAACATCATAGTGTCACCCATAAGGTTGTTGAATATTTTAGAAAACATTATATCTAAAAAAATAAAAATTTGTAAAATAATAAAATTTTTACCTAGAACCCCTTTGGTATTTAAAATTTTTATTCACTTCTATTTTTCCTTCATTTGAGCTACTTGCTAGAGTATTATGTTTTATCAATTCTATTTAACATTTATTTATCCATTTGTTGATTTCCATGATCTGTAAACCATATATGATACTTATTATAATGATATCATGAAATCATATTGAAGGTGATATGGATTACTCAAAAAAAGATAACCCTCCTTTGGTCTTTATTTTCATCTTTTTGGCCACCGAAAATAGTTAATAATTATCACGATGAAAAGAGAATGTTCAAATTGAAGTGTGGATCATTATAAAGAGTTTACAATAAATAACCCACCTATTTTTTTTTGAATAAGGGTCTTAGGAAGGTTATGAATGTATAAAGAGAATCAATAATATCATGGTTTTTACTTAGACCTCAGGGATACCAATATATATATTTTTAACATATTCACACAATAAAATATGATGTATATTTTTGGAATCAGTCATAAAAGCCATGATTTATGAATAAATCACTTGTGTGAAGTCTAAAGACACTCTCAAAAGAAAAATTTACCTTAAAATCCAAATTTTGATGAAGGTTAGAGTGTTCATGACTCCACATGTTGGGAATCATTCTATAATGAAATACTCTACTTTATTTTCCTGATGATTTCACATTCCCTTGGATGTCCTCATGTGTGACTAACTAATTAATTGATGGTTTTATATAGGTGTTATTCTAGAGAAAAAAACATCAATTATTTTTTCTACATACTTAATTATGTTGTGGTGATTGATAAGTCAATGATAGATATGACATGCATAGTAGGGATAACTAGTTTGAGTGGTACCCCCACCACTATATAGGGAAGTTAGAGTTCATAATTTAATCAAAATTAGAATTACGAGGAATCATTTTGATGCATTATTAGGCATATAAAATCCAATTCGTAGTCTACTCCCATGAAACATTTGATTATTATGTTGATGGTGTCCTTTGAATGTATTAATTCAGGTCAACATGAAATAAATTTCATAGAAGATACCAATGCACTCTTTCAAAGTGGGTAGATGATTTATCTACAAAAATGTTTTATGTCAACTCCTTAGTTTAGTATGTATTGGTCTTCTAATACCAAAGGATCTCAGGTGTAGTATGATGTATTTATGTGTATTGGGTCTTATCATTAGATGAGGTAGGATTATTGTTAAATGAATGTGATTCTATTCCAGTGAGGAAGAATCAATGTGTGCATGAATATATGATCCTATATATAGAAGAACATGTTCTAGTTGAATCTAAAATTGGGTTAGTTATTTTACAACATTCATTGAATAATTTACCCAGAATGTCAGGAGACAGGCGCGCCTGATCCCATATAATTATAATAAAAAAGTAAGTTACACAAAGGAAGATCACGGAGAAGCTTTACAATGGCGAGTAAACAACACCCCATCACAATCAGCTTGGGCCATGCAATTACAATACTCAGGAAGACCAAAAGACCAACTCGAACTAACCTCTAAGATAGCTCGCTTTGAAAGGGCATCTGCAACTTGGTTAGACTCCCGATAGACATGAGTGACTTCTAAAGATAACCGTTCCATAAGCCGAAGACAGTCGCCCCAGTCCGATAACATCCTCCATGGAACATTCCGCGATCGATCTTTGATAATCTGGACTACAACCGAAGAATCTGACTCAATCCATAACTCATTACAATCATATCGCACAACATACCTGTGCTTTTATCACTACCCACATCTATACTTCAATGGCATAACCATTTCCAATTTAATAAGAGAAGAATCCTTTCAAAAATCCACGACACGTACGAAAAACTCCACCACATCCAGATGGTCCCCGTGCTCCAGAAGCTGCTCCATCAACGTTAACCTTCAACCAGCGTGGGATGGGTGGTATCCATCTTACATACTTCATCATCCTTGGCTTTTTCATCCTTCCATTAACACCAAGTGATCTCAATAGAATCAAATCAGAAACATCATTTTTCATAGAACCAGTCTTCACTTTAGAAGCATTCCGAATTTCCCGGTGCAAGAATAAAAATCCGACATGAAATTATGGATCAACATTATTGAATATAAGCTCATTTCATGATTTCCATATGAAAGAAATGATACCGGCAGCAGCATCAAGCATCAAGGAAAAGACCTGCTCACTGCACTCAATCCTACAAATGGACTGCAACAAACTCTCAACCGAATTGCAGTTGAGGGAGCAGCATAAAACCTGCTGTATGTATGTCCAAAACCTGCATTAAAATTTACAAGAGACAAAGACATGTGCCATAGACTCATCCGACTCTAAAAAGAACAGGAAGGCTGAGGCCAGAGTAATCCCAATGCGCTGCAAATGGGCCTGCAATGGAAGCCTTTGCTTCCGGATTTTCCAGATCAAGATAGATTGTGCGGGAGGAATAAACTCCTTGTAAAACACCACAACCCATTGAGGAGGGTTCAAAGAGGCACCACAAAGGCTTATATAGTTCTCCCTTGTGGTGAACCGGCCATGAAGTTTGGGCATCCAAACCAAAGTATCACATTCATGGAAATAGTACCTTGAGACTTCATTCTGAACACTACTGGGTAGCATTCCAGTGAGAACCGGATTCTCATTAAAGTCAGAAATGGTTGTGTTTTTCAATGAGGATAGAATAAGGACATCATCAGCAATGGGCTGAGAAAGCTAGGGTGTAGTCCAATAGTTCAGATTTGATTGTTTTCAAACCATCCATTTAGATAAATACATTAGATCAGTATAAGCCTTTTTAAGAGTAGGCCATACAAATGAACAGAAATAAGTGGGATATCCTGCATGCAGCTTCTCCACAAACCTACTGAAAAGGAAATCTAGAGAGTTATCAGTTGTTGAAAGGTTCTTCCAAATGAATTTTGTAATCAAAGTATCATTGAAGATTCTAATATCTTTAATTCCCAAACCACCCATACCTATAGGTTTGATACAGTCCTTCCAGGCGATAGTAACAAGTTTCCTTTCATGAATTGACCCAGTCCATATGAAGTTTCTTATTTTACCATTTAGATCCTTGATAAGAGCCCTAGGCCATCTATATAAAGAGAAAGAGTATACAAGAATTGACGTTATCACTGAATTGACCAGAAAAACTCTCCCAGCTTGGGACAGACTCTTCCCCTTCCATCTTGCAAGCTGACTAATAATCCTTAATGCAATAATATCAAAGTAAACTCTCTTTACCCTACCCCAGAAAATTGGCACCCCAAGGTAATTAAAAGGAAAAGATCCTCTTTTCACCCCAAGCTTACAAGCAATTATGATCTTCCTTGATGTTGAAATTCCTCCACCAAAGATGACAGATGATTTTTCCAAACTAATGACTTGACCCGCAACCTCTTCATAGTGTGAAAAGATGCCCTAAATACAAGATATGTTACCTTTATCTTCTCTCCCAAACAACAACATGTCATCAACATAGAATAAGTGGGACGGGGCACATAACTCTCTTCCCACTCGCATTCTCTGATACCATCCAAAATTAGCCAAATCAGTGAGACGCCAACTTAAATAGTCCTCATAAATGGAAAACAGTAGACCAAAAAGAGGGTCACCCTGTCTTACTCATCTGGATCATTGGAAGAAACCCCTAGGCGACCCATTTACCATAATTGAGAGCCTAGCACTCTCCAGAATGGAACCAATCAACCCAATAAATTTCTGGGAAAAACCATGCATTTTGAGAATAGTAAATAGAAAACTCTATCGAATGGTATCAAAGGCCTTTGATATGTCAATCTTCGCTGCCATATTTCCATCTTTCGCCTTTCTCTTCATAACATTCACACATTCAGAGGCGGTGTAAAGACAACTTTGTATATTCCTCCCTAGAACAAAGCCAAACCGATTACACGAGATGAGGTCCTTAGCAATCTCTCCAAGCCTTTTAGCCATTATCTTACTAATTAATTTTGGCATTGTATTACCAATAGAAACAGGTCCAAAATCCCTTATGTCAATAGAATTCTCCTTCTTCTGAATTAAAGCCACAAAATTAGAATTCATTCCAAAGAGAAAATATGCTGACCTAAAAAATTCCCTCACCACATTTACAACATCCACATTAATGATATCCCAATAACACATGAAGAATTTTTTGGTAAATACATCAGGGCCTGCCACACTGTCAATGTTCAGAGAAAATAAGGCATCGTGTATTTCTCTTACACTGGGTATATCAACAAGTTTCTTGTTTTTCACTTCTTTAATAAAAGGCTCAAAGAACCTGATAATATTATCAGAGTTGTCATTTCCAGTATATGAATATAACTTCTCAAAATAGAGTGTCACAGCCTCTGATATCTCATTTTCAGAACAGAACATGTTTCCATCAATGGTAACTGCATTCAAGCCTTTCATGGCACGTTTTCCCTATTCATGCAATGAAACATCTTTGAATTCATATCCCCTTCCTTCAACCATCTAAGGTTGAATTGATTCTGAACCAGGTTTCCTTTCAGGACCAAAAGCCTGTCCAGATTTTTAGCAGCCTGAATTTCTTCCCGAGGGGGCATCTCCTGGTACAGATTATTTTGTTGGCAAAGTAAAAGATCATTTTCAGCCTCTCTAATATCATTATCCAATGAGGAAAAGGATTCCTTACTCCATTTCTTCAACCTTTCCTTAACAGCCTTTAACTTACAACAAAGGACATGAGAAGGGATGCCCGGGAAGACAGTAACCCATGCATTAAGAACAATTTCTCTGCATCCTGGTATCACCACCCAGACATTGTTAAACTTAAAAGGAAGAGGGGATGACCTTGATTTGTTGAAGAAAATATCCATGATAATGGGATTATGATCAGAGTTCAGCCTCAGTAGGGTTCTCCCAGAAATATCCATCATGCTATTCCTCCCATCCACATGTACAAAACATCTGTCCAATTTACTTGCCTCCTTCCCATGAATAGTGTTTCTGCTCTAGGTGAAATCAACTCCAGAGATGGATACCTCAGTGAGTCCACACCTATCAATACAATATAACAGATCAGAGGCTAAAATACAACAGAAATGTTCACCTGTTTTCCCTTCAGGCCTCAAGACAGTGTTGAAATCACCAAGGATAACCCAATTGGTTGCCACATTTTTAGAGATATTGAAAAAATTCCTCCATAGCTCCCTTCTTCTTATGTACAAGTTGGATGCGTAAACAAAAGTCACAGCAAGAGAGTCATTAGAAATACAACAATCAACATTAACCAACTCTGAGTCAACTAAAACCGAGCTAACATTCACACTGATTTGCTTTAATACCCATAGGGATTCAGTGCGAGACTGAAAATGATTGTTTGAAAAAAAGGAATACCCCATAGAATTCCACATGAAGGAGCTCCATTTTTAAAATTTCATTCTTGGTTCAACAATTCCAATTAGCAGAGGTCTATTGGTCATGATAAAATGCATAAGAGATCTGACCGTGGGAGCATTCCCGATCCCTTGACAATTCCAGAAGAGTATCTTCATTTTTGTGATTGGATCCTAGTGCTAGGCCCATCATATATTTTAGTCAAGTATTTATCAGGGATAGTAATCTTAGCATCTGCAGGAGAACCTGGTTCCTTATCAACCGAATCAGGATCTTCATCATCATTAATGCCCTCCTCAGTATCAAGAGGAGAGAATCTGTTCCCTGAATCAATAGGAGCAGAAAACAGACTAGCAGGAAAAATCCTTTTGGCCATCTTGGTTGTCTGGACCCGCAAAAAATCCCCAGAGGAATCATAGGGGGTTCTATCTTCCGTAACACCATCTTTATCAGTAAGCACTGCCTCCTCCGTGTTACTAGCAGTAAGAACAAGTGAAAGAGGATCATAGGGTGTGGTATCATCCGTAGCACCATCTTTATCAGGAAACACAGCCCCCTCCGTCTCACTAATCATAACAGGAAGATCATGAGGGGTGATGATAGAGGCAGAGGCATTCTCAGTGTCCTGAGGAGGGGAAGAAGAGACCAAATCCTGCTCCAACACTGCAACCTCTTGCGTAGTAACAGAAGGCAGTGTTGCCATCTGGCTACGCTGCAAAGATTTTCCCACTTGATCAACTGGTGCTGTAACTGCGTCATCAGATCCTGCAACCATATCATGCCCAGCAGGGAGTTCCTCCCTAGAATCCTTGTGACCAGAAGTGGTGATATCCTTGCCTTTTCACTTTCTTTACCAACAACTTGCCTCATCATGTCCTCTAATGTTACAGAAATTGCATGTTTTATTCCTGTTACATTCCGAGATCATATGCCCAAAAAATTGACAGTGGATGCAGAACTTAGGTTTCCGTTCATAATGAATGATTAAAGTAATGGAATCATCCTGAGTAGTTAACACTACCTCTTCAATCAAAGTTTCTGCCATATCCACTTCAATAAGAATTCAAGCATAATGGCCAAAAGAAGGATTCTCCGTTTTCCGATCAAGCCTAATCGGATTTCCAACAGATGAAGCAATATCCCAAAGAATTTGTGGATGCCAATAAAACCAGTTCAGATTACATACCCAAATCCAGACCTGTGTAAAGGTATTTCTGACAGTATTGGGATCAAAAGTTCGATCCCATTCATGAATGCAAAGAAAACCATGCTGCAAAGGGACCGAGCCAAAGCTCCATGCTCTTCTCTTGAATTCATTCGACGGGAATATGATATGATAAAAACCATGTCCCATTGTAGTCATTTTCCAATCTGCAAACCCCCAAATTTCTACAATCCTTATGGTGAGGTCACTGAATTTCCATGGCTTCTCCCCCTTAGGAACCACCAATCGTGCAATTATCAAGAATTTGCAACGTTTCGTTCTCTCCTCGATCGCATTTTGATTCACAGAAACATGTGCAGTGTGCCCTTTCCTTATGATCCTTCCCGAAGACGCAGCATCATAATCAAGAAAAAAAGCGGGTCGTGTGTTCTTGACAGCCTCCGCAAAGCTCTTCTTACCTCCATCGACTTTTCGAGCGGCACCCGAATATTTCTTTGCACATAGAGAAAACAGATCCCTATGCCCAATTCCATCATCCACCGCTAAACCCCAATCAGGCTGCCTTCCTGATATTTTCACCTCACCCAAATTAGAGATTTCACTCGTATCACCTCCACATTCATCCATCTCCATTGAATAATTTATTTACACATATTTATTTGAAATACTTGAATTCCATTTCCTTACCTCATCTAAATTGATTGATACATTGGGACTATGATCTGAGTTGATATTGTAATTACTAGATTATTATATACCATTGGGAATGTAAGAGAATGTATTCAAATTCATGATAGTCCATGTGATAATTGATGATGTTAAAATCATATGGGACTTCCATTTCCTTGATCTAGATATCTAAGATCCTAAATTTTTATGTGCTAGAATATTGTCTTGAAATCTCATGATGGTCAATATCATTAAATTTTTCTATTTTATTCTCTAAATAGTAATAATATTGTCTTATTGGGTAAGTGTGATCTAAAATAAGGTTAAAAAGGATTATTTAGTCATGATATTGGATTTATTTCTTACTATATATCCATTTATGTTTTTATGTTGTTTAAATGATTCAATATGGTCATTTTTTCACTGGTGGATAGGTATCCTGAAATTTAACATTATCATTTAATTTTAAATACACCCTAATGGTGTCACGATCAAACCTAGGTTAACAAAATATCCATAACCCAAGTTGGTCTTGACATGGGCTAAAGGGTATTCCTGATCCACATAGGGATAGAGAAAAGTGATCAATATTCAAGAACTACCTTTGGAAATATTCCCACAAATAACCATAAAAAATTTCATATAAATAAGGAAATTATTTTTATGTAAAAAATAAGAAAAAAAATTAAAAGATACAATCATGATGAAAAATAAGTTCCAATATCCATAAACAACTATTCTAGACAAAACTCTAGGTCTGATCACTATGTGATGTGACATCACTGCAACAATATTACACCCTTAAATAAATCAAACTTTCCAAAATCCTACAACCAAAAAAATGATTTTTCTTTTGTATTTTCAAATAAAATCACTTTCAATTTAAGAAAGAACCAAACAAAGTATAATAAAAACAGAATCACCATGACCAAGGGGATCCACCATTGCAGGCACGATCCAGACCAAACCCCCAAAACACCAAAAGAGTGGTATGAGAACCAAAATACCACCTCGGACCATGAGAAACAAAACAACATTCATCAGTACCAGCAGACATCAATCCGCACACCATGACTCACCAGCACATCACACCACCACATCAAGGAATGCAGGAGAACCACTATAGACACACCAATAGTGTATGAAAGGTTGATAAAAAATGTTCCCAGTATAATCCCTTGATGTGTTTCAAATAAGAATTTATAAAATTACCCAATTTTTCTCAGGTAAATTAAAATAAAGAAAAGTTATACATTTTAACAAAAAAAATGTATAATTATCTTTTTCCAAAAATTAGGAATTAATTAATATAAATTGGATTCCAAATTATTTCATTACATTAAAACAAAAACATCATGGATGAAAAGAGATAAAACATGCCCATATGTCAACATTATTTTATGTTAATGAGGATCCCCACAATCATATTTTGATCTCTATGACACCTAGTGTGAACATTACACTCTGATAACTGGTCTATATGATAATAATTTACTCCTAAGATTCTATCATTTACATAACATAAGAATCATAGAGCACACATTACCTTGGAATAATAGGTCTAGGGGGGAAGAGTGTATCCCCATGGATGGATACCTACCTCATCATATATCATATATAGGGTTACCATATTATAATAACTCAATTTTTATTTCCTCTTTTAAAACATAAAATAAAATATATGATTTTTTGTTAACAACACCATGGGGGAAATAAATTTCCATAACTCAACCCAAAACCAACATATTTTGTCAAAATATTGCTTATTTACTTTTAAAAGGAAATTTAAAGACCATTTACAAGAAAAATCCATGAATCATGAATTCTAACCATATTATAAAATCAAATTTCAAGATACACAATGAATGGTTTGTATAATAATGAAGAATCATGAAACCACCCACCTTGAGACACTTTGAATAGCATTACCCACCAGTAAAATATCAAAGATGAGATGTGGGTCCTAAAAAAAGATAAAGGATCATAGATCATAAATTCCAAGTAAAAAAATATATTTATAGGTTCTGGAGTAAATAAACGCAAATGGAAAACATAACACCAAAATTCTTGAGGAAAGAAACTCAAGGATTTTTGATCTAGTGAAAACCCCTCAATTTCATAATGGATATAAAATTAAAATGATTAGAAATCATAATCCAACAATTCCTTCTATTTATAATTCCCATCTATAAAGACAATTAAGAATAATTCATTAAATAATTATATATAAGTAAAAAAATAATTTAATTTACCAATAGAGCACCAAAACTTCAATCAACTATTTGATCTTCTAAGGAATTGGGTTGTGAGAGACAAACATGTTCCACGTAATTATTCAAGATCTAATAGACCATATAATGGTCAATTAGGTGAATTATGAATAAAAAAGGGATCTTTATTAATATAATTAGGATACTACCCACACTTACCTGACCAAGATTGGTGCCACTAGCTAGCTAGTAGAGGCCACCTACTGGATAGTGGCTTTTGAATATAGGGAGAAGCCCCTACAAAACCCACCATTGTTCTAGTGGAGGCATACCAATAAAATAAAGGCTACTATAGATGTTTATTTTCTATGATTAATCTATTATTCAAGATGGTGGAGGCCCATATTCCATTCGATTGCTAAAATGTCTTATATGCACATTGAACCCACTGGAAAGCTAGTGGCCCTCACCCATTAACCGATAGACTACCTACAACATCACTATATAAAGTTATTTTTCCACAAATCACCAAATCCTCAAAACATACCCTTATACCCTTTTACAAACTAAGACCATATAAAACCAAATGGAATATTCTATTAATGACCAAAGAAATAATTAAATAAGAACATGATCAATAAAGTACCTGAAAAAAATGGAATGTTTCAATTCTCCATATCATATTTCATTCTACCCTATGAAATCTACATTAAAGAATTTATGACTTAAAAGAGTTCAAATAATTTATCTACTATCATAGACTCCTACTCTCAAGTTTTATAAGAATCAAAATCATGATGACATAGTACTTCAACCAAACTTATAAACATCTGATGTAGAACATTCACATGAGAGTCAAAAACTCAAATATTATGATATTTTTTCGACATATATTGATTTTTTTGTGATTCTTTTTCTAGGTATCAATGCTTTACTTCTTCCTGGTGGCAATGCAATTCTTCTTATTTCCCTACATTCCCACTTTCCCAAGGTGAACGTCTTTCATCACATCCATCAATGATGTATGACCCTTGATCAAAATAGGATGATGGGATGTCAATTCTTCCTTACATGGATTCATCCTTTGATGTCATTTCCTAAGTTGGGTCTCCCTCATGGATTAATTCATATTCCTGAAACTCATTCCAGGTTCCATATTGAGGTGGGAACCAGTTTATTACACTAATTATATATAAGTAGGGAAACTACCTTTGGTTAGGGTGAGTAGTCACATTGGGTACGTCTAGACCTTTCTGAATATTCAGTATATTGGGAACCTGTAAATTCTTCCCATTTTGGATGTCATATCATATGAGGTATCTTAGATGTGAACCCTAGGTCATCTTATATTGGCCATGAGGTAATTGATTCCAAGGGAATAAGACTTATAAGGATTTTTACATCAGGAATCCCATGTTTAATTCATAGGGTAGGTATTATAGGCTAAGGCATGAGTTTATTTTCTTGTGGAGATGGATCTGCACATCCTATTGAGACAGATTGAGGAAAAGGTTTAACGTCTTGTAGAGAAGGATCAGAATTTCCAGTTGAGATGTATCAATGCATGAGTTTAATGTATTTTGGAGAAATATCCTAATATCATAATAATATGGATCGAGGAATGAGTTTAACATCTATTAGAAATAGAAAAGATCTCCTTGTTGACATGGATTGGGGAATGAGTTTAACATCTCATAGAGATGAATCAAAAAGTCTTATTGAGATAGATCAAGTCACGGGTTCTCACGACCCATCCCAGTGGGTCCCTTGTCGTGACTCCCCAAGCCCGCCTCCAATAGGATAAGGGTTGGTGACTGGCACTGAGTAAGGATATCACTAACATGGGAGGAATTTCCTATGTACCTATATTCACACACACATCTCCAAGCCCAAAAAACACTAAAATGTTAAAAACCACTAAGTAACCAATGCATTCATACCACTATATCCTATAATTAGAGTATGATGGAAAGTAAAGTAAGGTAAACAGGGCCAAAAAAATCCCACCAAAAAGAGTCTATAAACACAACTCCAACCTATAAGAAAAGGTACTGGGACTACTGTCTGAAAGCCACAAGAACACACCTTGGTTTTTATAGTCTCCAAAAGCAACGTCTAGTCCTGGTCTACTTATGAATCCATTAAAAGGATGATCATCTACAAAATACATGACACATGCGGGAAAATCCCATGTAGGGGTGATTATAACAATACTCACTAGGACACCCAAAAACCAAAAATCAATATAACAAAAGAAAAGTGAAGTCATCTATATACAGGTATATGTCTACAAAACATATAACATGAACATATATATATAATCAATCCAAGATACATAGTATAAAGGTAATCCACATCCATAGGAATTTAGCTCAAAGATTCCACAAAGCACTCATCCAGGGGAACACACTCCTAAGTCTGATAATATTGATGATTCCCACCTGAGAGGTACTAATCAACAGAAACTGTCATCAGAAAGAGATACAATGATAAAAATAAAGACAATATGATACAATAGATGAGGATAAATAATAGGGCCATGAGGTGATACCAGCAACTCCATCTAAATTATCCCATTAAGTAGGGGATCGATGCTCGGTAGGGTTGGTCATGTCAATAACAAGGAATATAACGAGGGAATAATAATTAATAGAGGATCCTACTCCGGGCCTCTCTAGAGATTCCAAAAACTCTATCCAGGAAGTCCTACTGAAGGGATCGTAGTCCTAAGAGTAGGAAATTATTTACAATAAACTTCAGCGAAATGATAAAGGGAATGAACCCTAACAAAACTTGTCCAAGATGCAGAGGAAAAGAGGTTCGATCCTTGTATAAAGGGGTTAACAACATGTAGTAGGGTCACATGTCATGTCCCTTTACCCCTTGTACTTTCTGTGTACAACATCCTGTGTCTTTAAACCATGTCGTATAGAAGAGGGGATACATTCCATGTAGAAGGAGTTACATATAATTTCCTTGTATCTGGGGTCCGCCCATGTACTTCGATCATGTGCCAGTACACGACTTCAACCTTGTGTCTCTGCCCGTATACCAGTACACAAGGTGGTCCATGTAATTGGTCTAGGCCAAGTCAAGTGGGGGAGTACACACCCTATAGGAAACCCATGTACTCCACCCCGTATCCATGTACCTCATAGGGTACACACCGAGTTGTTCAACTGGGGACTACATACCATGTGTATCAGGGGTTTCTAGAAACTCATATTCTTCCTACAGCTGATGCAGTCGATCTCTAGGAATCTGTTTGGGTGTTCGGTTCACCACGAAACTCCAGATCCATGCTCATTTTACACTCTAACACTGAATCAATGGGATTCATGCATTCAATCATCTTGGAAAATACAATCATAGCCGTTATTAATTTTCATAGAAGAATGTGGATTCATCACTCATCATTGTTCGATCCACTGCTAATCCCACCGTCACACCTCCATCAAGTCGTCCCAATACTGGATCAATGGTCTCGAATTATTATACCTAGAATCGAAGGCACAAAAATCGATTGTTCACAAAGGTTTCACATTAGGAAGAATAAAGAACGCATAATTAAGAACACAATAATTGGGGGAGAAAATAAAAAAAATCAAGAGGGAAAAACCTCAATCGATGTTTGTGTTGATCTTTATTCGTCACAATTAGAATGATAAATTAATCCAAACTATAGTTCTAATCATAGAGATTTAATCATCATGATAAAACTAAAAAATATAATCACATCCTACAAATTCGATTGATCCGTGTGCTAATCTGTTCATGGTTTAGTCTGCATTCGTCATAGGAATCAAGAACAGGAAAGAAAATCAAAATAATGCATCCTACCTAGATTTGGATCACTCGATGATGAAGAACGGTCACCACATCATCATTGTTGGTGAGATCAGTCCAGATTTGTACATGTCGATCTTCGATATGAGATCTCATTATTCATCAGGAAGATTCTTCATAGGTTCCTTCCCAACATCTCCAAATAATTCTAGGGTTATTAGGATAACCCTAGATCTCGGAAATATTTATACATTTAAAGATAAAATCACTGTGTCAAAATAATAAAATAAATTTTCTTAATTTATTTTATTCATTTAAGAATTTGTGATAAATTTCCATAAAAAATTCACATTGACCAATGTTAGGTTGCACCTTGTGTAAAAATACTATTATAAATGCAACGGTGCCCTAAGATTTCTGATATGAGAACCCGTTTAGAATTTATTCCACTTTTTTCCAAAAAATTGTGTGTGCCTGCTATTTGTTATTTTAATATATTTCAAACATTTATTCTGTACAAAATAGGTCTCAAAATCACATTCTATCTTAGGGCCTCGTCTCAGAATTAATGCGAATAATATTTAAAAATAATACATGAAAAAATATGCGACATTACATTCTCCCCACCTCGGGGCTTTTCATCCCTAGAAATACGAAACATAGGCTACTAAAAAAGATGATGGTATTGATCATGAATCTAAGCCTCCAACTCCCATGTGATCTCCTAAAGATTATTGTGCTACCACCAGACACACACCAGGGGAATGAATCATCCATGAAGAATCCTCTCATACCAATCTTCAATCTCTACTGGTTACCCAGTGAAAGTCGCTCCATTCTCGATGTCCAGCTCACCCTAGTCAATGACGTGCAATGAGTCCTACACGTACCTCCTCTGTTGCAACACATGGAAGACATCATGTACCCCGTCTAAATTTAAGGGTAGATCTAAGTGGTAGGCCACCTCACTAACTATACACAATATTTGAAAAAGGGATGATGAATCTTGGAGATATCTTGTCGGCCCGGTGGAATCTTCGTAATCCATGTTGAGGTGAAACTCATAGGAACACGAGGTCTCCTTACTCGACCTACAAAGGACTCTATCACCTATCAGCATAAAACTTTTTATGGATATATGTATTATTCATCCTCTCCTATATGATCTGAACCTTCGCTATAGTATCTCGTACCAACTCTGAGCCCATGAGTACTGACTCTCCTGGGTTAGTCCAGCAAAGTGGTAACCTACAGGGTCACCCATACAAAGCCTCAAATGGTGCCATACCAATGGTGGAATGGTATATGTTTTTGTATGTAAACTTCACCAGTGGTAGGTGATCCTCCCAACTATGTCCAAATTCTAACATGAAATCTCACAACATGTCCTCTAGAACATAGCATCCATTAACATTCACCAGGGGAATAAAGATGTAGGATAACTTCTTACCAAGTTAAAAACATAGCATCCATTAACATTCATCTAAGGATGGGGACAAACAAATGAGGGTTGACCACTGACCATTTTCAAAACATAAGAACCATCTTAAAATGTCATCCAAATTCATCTGAGGCATGTACCCCGTATGGTAGGTCATCCATTGTAACATGAGACCATGCCATCAAGGAGGACCTATCCAGACAAGGAGGATGATGATGATCCAAATAAAGGGACACACTATTCATTGAGATAAAGTGATTGAATGTTTTAATGGATTTCAACCTTCTTTTAATTATGAAACTATTCCTTTGAGAACATTGGTTAGGTTTATCAGTCTTAAACAAGGTAAAAATTCTCTTCCAAGGGGAGTGTCATCACATATTCTAAGTAATGGTCAAAGAACATGAACAACATGGTAGGTGATCATCACCAGAGGAAAGGGATTCTTAGCTAAGGGCCTAATATTCTATGTAGTTTTACATCATGCAATGAGGATAATAGACACATGGTTTAACACCATACATTAAGGATGTTGTATATAAATTTTAGCATCATATTTTAAGGATTTTGGATCATCCTGTTTAATTTTTTGTGATTGGGATGCTGAGTCATCTATTTTAACATATTTTTATTAGGATGTTCATAGGAAAGTCTATCTTATTGTGACCATGATGTGTGAACTAACGTGAACGAAACATGCCTAGCCATGGTTGAAGGAGGCGTAGGAGGGTATCACAACTGTAGGAATAAAATGATACTAATTTTAGTATTGAAATAATGATGTAGATGCTCAATATACATGGGGGGTGAATTTTATAATTTAAAAATTCTTTAGGAACTTTTAATGTTAGTATTGTTTAACAAAGTTAAACAAGGTAAATTCACAAAAACTCTAAGTTCTACAAACTTGCTTGGTTCTGGAAATGTAGTTCTAAAAATGAGATTCTGAAAATGTGGTTCTGGAAATCAAACTAGTTCAACAAACTAACTAGATTCCAGAAATGAAACTAGTTCAAAAAATTAACTAGATTCCAGAAATGTAGTTCTGAAAATGAAACTTAACAGAAGTTTAGAAAAAGAAAATATTCTACCTTAAAGCGTATAGAACCATGATTAATCAGAGTACAAATATAAGAAAGTATAAGATAGTTATACTTTCCTCAACAACCAAAATACAGTGGAAATCAAACCTGAAATAATACAAGAAACAAGTATAGAAATATTTTTACCCAAAGAGTAGGGTATCCAATAACCTTGGAAAAAGGTCTCTTGATTTATACTTTCAATAAATTCTGTCTTACCCAAACCTAGGTAATCCCTCAATCCGAAGATCGGTATCTGTCTTGATATCCCCGCAAGCCCGCGATTTAGAAGGAAATTGGAACCTCTATCTTCCAAACCTAGAAGCACACAATCAGCACGATCGGAGTCTGCACAAAGAAAGTCTGAACAAGTTGTTCACACCCAATCAAGTCTTTCACAACATCCTCACAAAGCACTGGGAGTTGAAAGATCCTCTCTCTCTAGAAATCACATTAGCATCTAAGTTGTCAAAAGGTCTGAAAAGTTCTTCCAAAAGTTCTGAGCTCTTTCAAATGAGCTCCTTTTTATAGGCACGTCTTCAACGGTCGACTCCCTCCTCCAACAGTCATATTTTTCCTTGAATTTTAGAGGGACCTATATACGTGTCACTTAAACAACAGTTAGTAAATAATAGAATGCACTACATCATTTTATAACTCAAACAAGGGTAAAAAAATATGGTTTCTTAACCAAAACTATTTTTCAGAATGTAAGGAAAAATAAAAGTTCAGAGTCTAAGAAAGTTAACCTTCGAAGTCTATATTAAAAGGATATTAGGATTCTGTTTCTCAGGAATTCTGAATCATAATTCTATAGAATTTGGAGTCTGAATTCATAAGAATTTGGAATCTGAACTTAGAAAGTTCAGAGTCTAAATTCAGAACCTGAACTTTAGAAAGTTCGGAGTCTGAATTCAGAGAGTTCAGAACCAGAGTTAGGATCCTTAAATAGAATGCTCTATATCTAAGTATTTATAGGATTCCGAGGTTTTAGATGTGAAACATAATTTTATACCTAGAAATAAAATGAGTTAGGTTATAATATGAACAATGAAAAATAGGTAAGGATAAAATTTACAAGGGGAAGGAAAATTTTCCTTATCAAGGGAAATCTTAGGGAAAATGAAATTTGATTTAAGATAGGGTGTTTGTGATTTTCAAAACATGAATGAATGGAGTAGTCATAAGGAAAAATTATTGACTCAATAATCTCCCAAAACATGAAGGAATGAAAAATTCATAAGGAAACCTTATCGACTCAACAACAACGAGAGTACTCCCTAGAGGGTCTTAAAATGAAAAGGGATATTAGAAGATCCTACACATAGAAAAAGAATCTAAGGTGAGTCAGACACATTTTATGGCCATAATGCATGAACCAAAAGTTTGTGATTCTCAAAGGGGATATGAGTGGTACAGGGGAGGGGAAACCCATCATGAATGAGGATTATAGGGATACCTACCAAAAAAATATACTAAAGATATTTTTCACACATTTTAAGGATGCGATTCTTGGACTGTTGGGTGAGCATCCCAAAAGGATATGTGTAGCATGATGGAGTGACAAAACTACATTAATTGTGGTCCAGGAATACCTAACGCCACAAAACACATTTATAGGGAGACATGGACACAATTTAAATTCATTATGCTGGGACTTGAACTCTTATTTTATGGTTGTATATTTTAGAAAACCTTAAAATAGTTTATGGTGATAATTTTTGGACCATGGGGTCTCATGTGTCTCAACCTTGCTTGAGGAGAAATCCCCCCTAAATCCTAAGACCACATGATCCATTCTCAATGTGAGAAATGAGGAGCGGAATAGAGTTCTAATTGTTTGCAAGGGAGAACACAATGAAGGGTTAAAACAATCGATAAATACTCTTGAGATGATTGAAACTTTCAGGACCATGATAATAAAAGGTGAGTAACTGATGGATGGGTAACAACTAATGACCATGTTTGAAAGGTAGTTTCTATACCTGTGTTAGTCAAAGATGAAGAGAACAAATACAAAATCAACTGTTAAGAGAGTTTAAAACATGGGGGATTCTATTTGTTTCTGAAGTTCATTTGAGGTGTGATCCTAGGATAGTAGGTGAGATAGTGTTTCATGAGACCATTCTGTTAGAGATCTCATTTAGATCTTGGGGATGACTAATATAAAAATAGGAGAAATTGAAAACCACTATAGAAGAAGTGGGGAATGTTTTAGAAATGAGTCTATGGAAGGGATGATACTAAGATGAGATATCTTAGTGTCACTATGTATCCTATGAGAAAGGTAATAAAGGAACACATAGTTATGGTGCATGGTGTGGTAGGAGACTGATACCAGTTGAGTGAATTTTTCTATGGAGAGAATATCAGACCATCTCATACTCGTAGGCATCCCAATTTCATACAAGGTAATGTTTTTGGTCATCCCATACTTTTCTTATGGTGAATCTAGATTTTTTTATGGGGTAGGGTTTTTTTGGTCATCCCATACATATCGTATGAGGCATCCTGGTTCCATACATGGAAGCTTCAAGTCTATTATCATAGAGCTTGGACCATGGGGAATAGATGTCCTAAGGAGACGGGGAATCATAAAAGAGTGATAACCTATCGTGAAAGGAGGTCCAAGGGATTCTCTACTACACAAGACTCTACTAAATGTAACCTGTGTTGAAAACATGTTTCTAGGTAAGAGAATACCCTAAAATGAGTTGACAAATGTTCTTGGACCATGGAAAGATATACAATGTTCACTAGGTATCCCATAATAATGGGAATCAAGCCACACATAGTTCTGGAAAACTATGTGGTAAGAGACCGATGCTGGTAGGGTGGTGTTTTTTCAAGTGAGGATACTGAGTCATCCTATATTAGGATATGAGGCATCCTAAATTTATATAGGGTAAGGCTAGAGTTTAACATCAAGTCCTAAGGATTATAGTTTGATGGTCATACCATAATTATTGTGTGTGGCATCCCAGTTTTTTACAGGGTAAATGATATCACATTAAGAGGCATCCAATTTTTATATTGGTTAAGGCTATAATTTTACATCATATGATGAGGACGTTGGTGAGGATTGCACATTGAGCTGCCTATTCTATTCTTCCCCATGCTTTTTTATGAGAAGATACTTGTATGGTAATGGTTCAAGGAAAATTAATGGTGATGACACCTAAAAATCAAACCCATGAGAGAATTTTAGGGTGATAGCACTATATGTAACAGATGGTTTTGTGTTGAATCTAGGGATGGTCCTAGGGAAAGAATTTCTAGTAGTAACTACATATCCCATGAGGATGGGAATCAATACACACACAGTTCTAGAACATGGTGAAGGGATGGGATTTATGAAACACTAGGGATGAATAAAACCACGTGAATGAGGGACAAATTCACTTTGTTTAGGGTCATAATTCGTATACTAGGGCTCGTAGTTTGAGGTCATATACATTGAATAATTGAAAATATTTTAAGGTCATAATTCTTGGACCATGGATAGGTTCATCAAGGATTTTTATGTAGTGGAAAAGAGTTAAAAATCAACGTGAAAGGATATATGGAGGCCTTTCACCACATGAAGCAATCCTACAACCAGCTACACACAGTTCAAGATCATACAACCTAGACCATGGAAAAATGTTTTAAGTCTTGATGGTAGGACTATAGAAAAACTTTTGTTTTGAGGGGATTTTTGTGGAATAAAAGAGGTAGAACCTAATGTGGAGGGAGGTATTTCAGGCTCACATACCACACAAATACCTCAGAACAAACTTCATACAGATTAAGGTCATAATTCTTATATTGGAGTAAAAGAGGAAAATAGTTTAAAGTCATGATGCTTGGTCTAGTAATATGCTGACCTCAATGATATCTATGTGGAAGTGGTATGGCCTAATGATGAAAGAGGTAATTCAGGCACCATATCACATAAATACCTTGATACAAAATTCACATAGTTTAAGGTCATAATTCTTGGACCGTAAATGTAGAAAAGAGGCCAAAGGGTTGGTAAATTTTTGGCTAGGACTAAAGACATGAAGTATAGATGTCTCTATGTATCCAATGGAAATGGGAATCAAGAAACATGTATTTTTGGAAAGTAGTGTGGTAAGAGACCAACACCGGAACTGGGGGAAATCCCCTTTGATGAGGGAATTGAGGCATCCCAAGGTTTTTGTACAACATCCCATGCTTATGAAATGAGGTAAGGATAGAGTTTATCATCACGTGATAAGGAATTTGGTTTTGGTTTATCTCATTCCATATAGGCCATTATGATTTCAAGTGGGGTAAGGTTTTTACCATCTCATTCATTTCATATAAGGCATCTCAATTGTGTATGGGGTAGGACTTTTTGGAATATCCTATAGTTACCATATGAGGCATCCCAGTTTTATACAGGATAAGATCACAGTTTAACTCAATGTGCTAAGGATGTCAAGAATTGTATCTTAATGTCATACAAATCAGACTATAAATGCTTTTAGTTTAAATTCATGAAGCTCGGACTACATGGGATGCATATAGGTTAAGGTCATAATGAATAGAATGTTACTTATAATTGATAGTCATAGAGTATGGAATATGAATTTTGTATTTTATGGGTGCATGTATTAATGGAATTTATTAGAATTTAAGGTCACATTGCCTATATAATGGGGGTTATTTTAGTTTAAGTTCAAAAATATTTGACCTATTGAAAATGTTTTTCAGTCATACAACCCGAATCCTTTCAAACAATTTAAGGTCGTGTTGTATGCACCTGAGTTATCCTCACACGAAGTACTAATTGAGAACCTTATGGATGATATAAGGTCCTTACCAATTGGTCTTTGACGTTTGTGGATTACTTCCAGGTATCATCAGTGTTCTGATAACCAATATCATGTCACTATGGAGGAAGAAGCTGGGGGGATCCTTCTTGTTGAACACTCTCTATATCATATTCTAGTGCCTCTCAAGGATATTAAAGTCCTGGAGACCATTTTACATTAGATAATATGACTAATACATGGTAAAATTTTCCATTTTATCTAGAATCTGCTGATTATATACATAGATTCAGAGTGATGACATTTTAACCTTGATGGGAAGGACTGACTTTATTCTATACACCAGGGAGTATGGGGTCACTTGGGTGGAATTCCATGTTGTTGTTTGATAGGCCCATAGGGTATTATGAATATTCTTATACCAACTATTTTTATTATTACCCACCATTTTCTATAGGATGATAGATAGGGTATTGTTGAATGCAAAAATTTTCCATTTTTTAGTGCATGGTAGTGATAAGTTTTTTTAAACAAAATGTTGTACATGGAAAAAAATTTAGTCAGCTTGGTATCTGGGAAGTTGGTCCCATTATCTATGAGAGTAGCATGAGGAACTCCAAATCAGTGGATGATATGGGGGGTCATGAACTCAATCACAGAACAAGATTTAACATCTTTGAGAGAAACCACTTCTGCCTACTTGGAGAAGATGTCTGTTGTGGTTAGAATGAACCTGCACTGGAGATATTTCGCTAGATTGTATGGACTCACAACATCAACCCCCCATACTAAAGATGATTGGGAATACCTGGTGGTGTGGAGACTATCCAACGGTCTATGCACAATGTTATAATATATCTAACATACATGAAGCCTCTCTGAGAACTTGAAGGAGTTGTGGACCATGGTGGGATAGAAGTATCCCAACCTCAAAATATGTTGAGATAAATTCAATCCCTCTTGATGGATGATATAGGACCTATCATGTAATTCTTTTATAACATATGGGATCTAATCTTCATTTATTCAACATAGGATGATTTCATCAATCCCACTTTTTTAGAGGGATTTCTCAATGTTAGTCCCACTCTGAAGGATAAACTACGCTGTATAATGAAAAAATAATTCATAATAAGATCAATATGATAGGATAATTTCACACTGGATATACTCAACAAAGGGGTGGTCTGAATATACATTTCTTTTTTCTATGGTTAGACTCAGGTTCCCCAGCACTGAAGTACCGATGGCTATTCAGATTACATTTTTGTTGTCATAACTAGAAGTGGAAGGGGTAATACACTTAGGTGTGCCACATGAATTACAATATTATCCTGGATGGGATCTACAAGTGACAATTCTGAACTTTCCAAGGTTTCATCTTGAACATTATGTTATCAGGGAATGTGATTCAACTTTTTATGGGAAGGGAACTGGGCCATCAGCTGATGGGTAAACATCAACAGGGGCACAAGCTCTTGATTTATAATAAAATAGCCACCCTTGATCTATTTTATATATAGTTTGGAGACTCTATTCATATTTAAATAGTATAAATCAATCTTGAGGTCCAAATAAATAACAGTAATGAGAGCCTAATACTTTGCCTCGTTGTTGATGTAACCTTATGAAAATGGGAATGAGTATGGAAGGATGACTTGTGCCAGAGAGATAAAGATGATCCCCAAGACCACTTTATTAATCTTGGGGTTATTGAGAATTCATCTGGTCAGCCTCTAGGATGATCTATTGAAATGAATATGCTAATACAACACAACTTTTTCCACTAAGAGGATAGCCTTACCTAAAAAATCAATATCCCGTGTCAGTTTTTCAAGGGATGGATGGGCGGACTATAAATAAGCTAGTATCTTGAATTTGACTATTTATTGATTTTTTTCCACTTATTTTATTTGAATTTACAATTTATACACATAATAAATTCATTTATTATTTATCACTTCATCATTATATTCATTTTAAGGGTATATTTCACAATCTAATTCTAATCGAGTTTATTTATTCTTCAATTTCCATTAATGGAAATTATATAATCATTTTCTAATAAACCCTTTAATTTTTTTTTCTCATATGGTTATTCATGATCTCTTTCAAGTAATAGTACCAATTTTAAAATATATTGTACTGATTTTTTTAAATGATTTTTTAAAACCCGGCTCCATTTCTCTCTTCGGTCAGAGATATGTTTTCTCTTAGAACCGTTTTTTTTTTAAAATCAAAAATGTTTTTAACAATTTAGAAATGACCTGTTAAATAAATTTTAACACCTTTTTTATTTTAATGAATCTTCTTATCACCTTCCGAACAAGGAACTTTTCTATCCTTTTTTCTATGAAAAAGGAATACTCTTTTTACCATGTATGGAATTACCCACCTTTATTTCATTGACAATTAATTTTTAATTTTACAAATATCTATTTAAAGTAAATTTTTTTAAAAGTTATTTTCAAAGAAAAGTTTTTTTTCAAAATGTTTTTCCAAATGAAAAGGATATTTTCCTCTAGAATATTTTGAAATCTTCTTTTTATAGTATTTTTATTCCTAAAAAAACCTTTATCTTTACTTCACATGGGATATGTTGTATTTATTCCATCCTTATTATTTATTAGGATGGTTTATGGTCAATTTGGACTAGTATAATAATGATATTCACTTCCTTGATTCATTTATGTAGTCATCTTGAAATATTAACTTTCTAGTGATTATTGAACACTAAATTTCCCCCAAATGTCCATATCATTTATCATGGATATGATTATTGAAAAAACCCTATACCATTTTAACATATGGTGTTTACTTTGAATATTATTTTATATATGTAAAAATATTGATAAATAAGTATATTTTTTCCAATACAGATATTTGATAAGGCATATTGTTCGTAAATTAAATTGATTATTATATATATGAGGAATGATTTGGACATGTAAAATATGGGTGGGGCCTGGTTATAGATAACACCTTGATGCATCATTAGTCTCATGAGATGAGTTAGTTGGATATCCTTATTTGTTTTTTAATCCATAATGTTTTAAAGTATCTTGTGAAAGGTCTTAAAAGTAAATGTTTCACATACCTAGGAAAGATGGAATCCAAAAATTTAGCATTTCCTTTATTCGGATCTAGTTATTATTATCCATGAGATTTTAACGATGAAAAAAATATATGAATTCGTTTTATTATTATTTTATTGATTATATGGTATGTATTTCTAGTCATTTACCTTCGCATATTATTTATAAACTTCCTTCTTGGTTTGTTGATTATATGGCATGTGTCCTCAGTTAGTAACTTTTCATATTGATTATTCTCATTGATTAATTATTATTTCCATTGTACTTAACTATTATTGAGAATTTTATCTCAACATTATTTTTTTCCTTTACCCAAGAACCCAAGAAGTGTATTATGAAAGATATGGAAGGATATACTAAGTGGTAATAAAGTTATCCTCTAGAAAAATTATGTTGCAATTAGTTTATTCATTTTTAAAAAGAGACTCATGTTTGTATCTGGTTTACTAATATTACTAAACTTTTTGTCCCTCTGATATTTGATTCCTTATAATCATGAAAATGTAATTGTATCACAACAAGATCTCTGGGATTACTAGGTTTGGGTACTATAGTGGTGGCTAAAAAAGAAGTTCAAAGACTCTTATAAGCTGGAATAATTTATCTCATCTCAGATTCCAAAATGGGAAAGTCCCTTCAAATTGTACCCAAGAAAAACCAATTAACCAATCCCAAGGAATGAAAATATTGAATTGGTACACACCAAAATCCAAATTAGTTATAGATTTTGTATTGACTATAGGAAAATAAACCATGTAACTAGAAAATGTCATTTCCCTATACCCTTGGTATACTAAATGCATTATAGATTATCTAGGAAAGAACATTATTTTTTCCTAGATGGGTTCTCTAGTTATTTAAAAGTTCAAATAGTACCCTATGACCAAGAAAAGACCACCTTACATGTACCTTTATAAACTTTTCTTACTGAGGGTTCCCATTGGTCTCTATAATGACTTAGGTACTTTTAAATGATTTACGGTTAGTATATTTTCAGTCCCAACTGAATGTTATCTCAATGTTTTCCTTTATGATTTTAATATGCATGAATCATTCTTTAAAAACTATTTGGAATGTTTGGAAAAGGATTCAAAATTTTTTATTGAGAAACAACTGGTCTTATAATTTGAAAGTTTCATTTTTTATTGAAAAATTGAATGTCTTAAGAAATTTTATTTCTAAAGAAGGAATTGAAGTTGATAAATCCAAAATTTATGTCATTTCCAAACATCCTTATCCCACCACTATTTGGATTATTAGATCATTTTTGGGCCATTTTGGATTCAATAGATGATTTATTTGGAACTTTAAAAAAATTTATTTGTCCCACACTGACCAACTCAAGAATGAAATTGATATTGTATTTAATGACACCTTTAATAAAACCTTTGAAAAATTAAAATAATTCTTGGCCACTACCCTTGTCATCTTCCCACTAAAATAGATTCACACCTTTGAGATACTTTGTGATTCTTCCAATAACGATGTAGGGGTTGTGTTATCCCAAAATACTGATAGGATTCCATGAGTGATAGCCTATATTTTACAAACCTTGGACACTACCTTGATAAATTATACAATAATAGAGAAAAAGATCTTATCTATTGTTTTAGCTTTAGAATTTTTTTGTTCTTATTTATTAGGGCGTAAGGTAACTATTTATTATGATTATCTAGCATTAGTGTATTTGATCAAGAAGTCTGATTCCATGAATAGTATGGTAAGATGGTTGTTTTTGCTGCAAGATTTTTAATTGGAGATTAAAGAAAAGAAGGGATGTAAAAATATTGTGGCCAACCACATGAGCAGGCTACCTCACACTGCTAAGGTAAAACCATATCCAAATACTTTTCGGGATGATTCCTTCCCTAATGATAAATTTTACGACATGACCCAATTCCCCGATATGATGATATAGTGAATTATTTGGTCACGTCTAAGGTACATTGTTTCTTATCTAAACATAAAATTGGTAAATTAAAATCTAAATTAAAATACTATGTTTGTTAAGAACCTTATTTATAGAAAAATTGAAATGATAAAATCATTATTAGATGTATTCATAATGAATAAATTTATTCTATAATTTCATTTGGCCACAAAATTACATGTGGGGTCACTTTGGACCTCAAAGAACCGCTATAAATTTTTTGCAAGCTAGTTTTTTTTTGTTCAATGATATTTTAATGTTTTTATGAATTCTGTAAATAATTTCTAAAATTATAGATAATTGGTGGAATTTCCAAAAGGAATGAAATTTCCCAAAAACTATTTATTTTTTTTGAAATATATGATGCCTGGGGAATTGAATTCTTGGTTTCCTTTACAAAATAAAAAATATTTTCTAGTTATGTAATACCTATAGGTTTATATAGTGACCAAGAACCCATTTCATTAATAATAACATTTAATACCTCATGGTAAAACATGGTGTGCACTATATACCTTCAATTCGTACCATTAACAGATGAATTGTTTAGTAGAGGTATCCAATAGATTGGTTTAAATGATCGAGAAAAATATAGTACAAAAAATCTGAACGGACTAGCATAAAAATCTAGAATAAGTGATATGGAATAAAAAAAATCCTACAAGACCCTACTAGTTATGTCTCCCTACTGAATTATTTATAGAAAACATTTCCATTTTACCATTGAGCTAGAGCGCCTAGTTTATTAGGATGTAAAAAGTGTAAACCTAGAGTTTAATGTGGATAGAGAAAAATGAGACTAAAAATACCAAATATTTGGTAATTAAGGTGAGAAGAATATAGGAATATGCTGCTGTACAAATAGAATCTTCCCATGATAAGTTGATCAAGAAGAGAGACTTTTAAGTTGGAGATAAATTAATGATGATTTCTTCAAGTCAGTGACTCTTACCACATAAGATTCATTCCAAATGGACTGGACCATATATAAGAACAAATATCTTCCCTTATGGTTTAGTTGAAATTTAAATAGAAGATTCAAAGAAACCATTCAAAGTGAATGAACAACAACTAAACAAGTACTAGGTTTTTTTGGAAAGAACCTTCAAAGGATTCTAGACTCCTCCCTGCTACTAACAATTAAAAACTTCCAAGTTTTCTTTTTTTCCCCTAAATTTGGTCTTGATGTTTATTTTAATAAACTATCTTCCTTAAATTATTGGATACTTAAATTCAACTAGAACATTATTAGAACCATGTGCAGGGGACGATAACAACTATAATCTATAAACAAATATTACTCTAAATAATGTTTTGTATTATTTCCCTTTTAAATTTTCACCCTTCTCTTGAACATCATCACTATCCTTCCAAGTTTAAAAATACCTTGATAGTGTTTATATAATTCATGGATTCTAAATATGTATGATTTTAAATTATTTTTTAGTGATTTGATCACTATTTTATGAAAGTACAATCATAGAATTAGGGGATGGAGTGTAAGTGAACAAAACTAGGTGGAATTAATTTTTTAACTTTAAGACAAAAGAATTTAAGAACATGATCTAAAGTAAACTCGACCTTTATAAGATAAAACACATTTGGGGTCTAACTGAAATGATAATTCTATAAGTCCTTTGAACTTGAAATACAATGAGAAATTGGGAACCCACAATGTATCTTTGAGGAAAGGGAACTAGGTTTGTTTCTATAATAAAATAATATTATTGAAATAAGTAGTATGTGTAGTGATTTGAACATAATTATGGCTACAAAAAATAAATTCAAATAAAGGGAATTGTAAAAAATAGTTCTATTTAGGTTAGGGGAATATTGAACCCATAGAAATAGAGGAAGTGGACTTATATCACATTCATTTATGTTTTATCATTTAAGTGGAGAATTAATATATAGTTAAAGAAACATAAGAAAGAGGGATGATGGAAGTGTATTTTTGTTAATTTTTTTTTATTTTAAATAACTCTAATCAACCCCCCATTATGAGAAATTGATTAAATTAAAGTAAATAAGTTGTTTAATTCAATAATGAGGCATGATAACTTGAAAAATGGTTGAATCTGTGGTTTATTTCAACTCTATATGGTAAATTAAGATGTATGAATAAAGAATTTTAAAAGAATTTTAATAGAATTCAATGATAAATTTCTTGAGAGTGAAATGGAACATGTTTGGGGGAGTGATGTGAGAGAGGAATTTCTCTATTTTTTAATTTTTATTGATTGAAAATACCCCTCATTATAGTTCAATTATTAGGTTAATAATTGTTTTTTAACATTCATAATTTAGAAATTAATTGAAAATTTGATTTAAATATGGTATTTATTGATAAATAAATATTTTTATTTAAAATTTTAAAACCTTCTTAAGAATATTATTCCTTAAAATTGGAAATTAATTCTATACTAATCATGAAAATGAACCTTTTTAGGATTTAAATTATTGAGGATAGGAGTTACCATAACACCAATGGCCACTAGACTTACTATAGGTGATGACTGTATCTTTCACCCTACATGAACCTATTTTCTCATTATAGGCACGGTGATCATACCTTTATCCTACTCTAATAACTACTTATGGTCACCTAACCACCTTACCACACCCTATTTTCATGGTAGGTATACCTACCATTATTAGCAACATCTTACCATGTGCGATAAAGGAAAACCGAAAAAATAAGAGGAGATGATCGCATAATGAATTTTATTCACCGTTCCACCACACTCATGACAAGAATACCTATCATGATATCACCTTCTCAAAATAAATCTTGCATTAAGGATAATGATCATTGAACTTAGGGTAAGTATACTTACCACAAGCATCTCCCACCATATCACGCATCTTCCTTACCTATGACCATAAAAAACATGAACTACAATCTCTATTAAAGACCATAATCCGTTTAATGTATATTTGATAAGGACCAGAGGCTATTAGCTACTCGAAAAATATTGAGATACCACCCCAATTTATGTGCCTTTACATTGAGGAATAATAGTGTGACACATGCCCTCCTTATTCCACATTCAATTTTTTCCCCAAAATTTGATATTTTGATGGAGTGGAATTAAATTTCCAGAATATTGGTGGTATTACTATTCTTCAATTTTAGCTACTCACCAACTTTGAGTGAGGTCCCACTGGGCATGCCATTTTTGGAGCTACCCTACCCATGTAGATTATGAAGAAGAATAAGCATTATACTCTATCTGGAAGGAGAATGTGGCTTATTGAAACCAGATCCATGCACAAATGAATAGGAACCCATGCATAACTAAAGGGAATAAATGAATAAAATCTAACTAATAAGTCCACTCCTCTATTTAATAAAACTGATATTAGGTGTGAGCTCTAAGTACGAGGCAAGAAGAAAGAACCAGTCTACAAGGAAGCTGTAATGCCACTAATAAGAAAATGGTTAGCCTTCACTGGCCAATGATAGAAAAATACAATTATATATTCTAGATTATGTGACATCTTTCCAATAATATAATTCATCCCATGTGTTATTTTAAACAATGATCATTATTAAAAGCCTAGGCCCACATTACCCACTACTACAAAGCATTCGATTACTCCACCCTCAAAAGGAAAACTAGGTAAGACCATGATAAGAGGAACTACTCCCAGAAATTTCTAAATCAAATCTCATGCCTATCAAGTGAAGATAGGTAACCCATAATCTATAAAATGAACCGAAGGAGATGGAAATGGAATGAAAAATATTGGGGAAGGATACTGTAAAATAAGTCGAAAGAGGAAAATCTTTTTGATTCATTTATTTTATTAATATTCTAATAATGGAACACTAAAACCTCTATGTTTCATCCAAGGAAAATTCCAAGGTTATTCCATATTGATGAATTATAATATTTCAATAATTTACTAACTCATCTATTGAATTTAATAAATTTTTCAGTGGATTTCTCTTATGATTAGATTTAATTTTTTTCTACATGTTTTAGGCATTTTACACACAAGACACTTGAATTAAGTCCAATGAATAAAATAGAAAACTATTGGGTTAATTCTATAGAAAATGGAAATATCCAAAACTAGTCTAGGCAAGGACAAGGGATACAATGATTATTGTAACTCCTTATCTAAATTGAAACATTATGATCCTAGTATTCAGTTGGATTAAAATGATAAGAGGGATATTGATGACATTATAAATAATGATTCAATAGGAGAATTAGGTAATAATCCTAGTTTGTACCATTAATTCCTAAATTTATTTCAGAACAACCCATATTATTCTCTTTTCATTTAAAAAGTTAACCCCCAAAAAATAATTTAAACACACTTTTAACATTGAAAACCCTTGATTCAATTAGAGTCCCACTTTTACTATGATTTTCTTATGTTAAAATATATTTTTATGAGCACCCTAGGATGGGATATCATCACTCTCTATACTTCAAGATCAAGTAATAAACTTCATTAGAGTGAAAATTATGTATAGAATAAGGGCCCTCCAACTTAGGTTCATGCTTCAGAAGATTCTAACATAGTATCATCAGGGTCCTGAGGACCAGTACTAATTCTCCTCAAAGGAATAATAAGAGGATAATATTATTATTAAACTTTTAAACTACCCAAATTGGATGGACATACAAGTGATGTAAGATATAAAGTCTTTTCCCATCACGTAAATCCAATTCGTCTAGTAGTTTTTGGGATTTATCATAATTTTTTAGTCAATTTCAGATGGAAATGCGAAGAAAGTGAATTTGTAATTCAATGTGAAATAATAAATATGTCTTTTATACTAGATAATATGAGGTTTCTATTATGGTTGTGTGGGACTGTACTCTAGTAATCCTCTTAGGAATAAGAAATATTTTTAGGATGAGAATATTTTTATTTATTCACTATCTTTTGGAGTATGTTTGATATGGTCTTGTTGATGAACTCCATCTTTTCATTAGACACAACATGGCAGTAACGAGAATGGTAAGATTTGATATTATACTACTGATACAACTTTTCCACCTCAACCAAATTAAAATTGGTGCCATTTTCTATCAGTAATGTTTGTGGGAGTTCAAATCTAGTATTGAAATTTGCTTTTATAAAGTTGAAAATACTTTTAGTCTTGGATTATTTGAGGGGTATTTCTTCATCACATTTAGAGAAGAAGTCATTAGTAATGATGATGTTTTTTTTAATTTCTTGGTTATAACTAGAGGATATGGACTGACAACATTTAATCCCCATATGAAAAATTTCTAGGAGTATTTAGAAATGTCTAAAAAATCCATGGGTTTGTGGATGAAGTTAGCATCGATATGGTAGGATTTTTACTTTTTGATAAATTTTGTTTAATCCTACAGCATTAGAGAATATATTTATCCAAGCCATTAGATTTTATGGGAAAGATTAAACCCTGACTGGAGGTCACCATAGACCCCTTTGTATACTTATTTCATGATAATAATCGTCTATTCTCCATCAGTTCATCTATGAAGGACTCCATGAAAACCATTATTATAGAGGACCTTCTAATTATTTGGGTTATAAAAATGTGTAAAGTTAATTTATCACCATCATATTTAGTCTTTAACAGCTTTATACAATAGGATTACACCATTATGAAGTTATTCCATAATGGAAATCATCCAACCAATTGTAGGACCATCTGTTTTAGGAATTTAATTAACCTTATTGATTTCATCATTTTCAACTTGAAAAAAAGGTGACACTATTTAGAGGTGAACAATAATAATGATTATTTCATCTCGGTTTGGATCTATCAAAGCTGTGTCTTATTTTTCCAATGCGTATGCCTAGGTATTTTTTGATTGTGGGATATGAGTTAATATCAGATATAAGGGGAATTTTTCCATTATAATTCATAAGTAGTCATTCAGGGGAATTATATCTTCATTTCTGATGATACAATCACCATTTCTTTTCTTGAATACCAATATTGAATCACCTCTAACCTTTAAGTGTTCTATTAGAATATAAATTTACATTTATTTTCTTAAAATGGGGGCCATATACTCTACCTCATTGTTTATGTAACCTTCTAAAAATATGAAATAATTAGGAATGAGGGCATGATAATATACCTTATCGTTTTTGGATTTGAATCACCTCTAGATGTGCCATAGAAATACATCACCTATATATTCTAGTCCTCTTGAATAGAGAATATGTCTTTATTAGGAAATTTAGCATTCAAGGATTTAATTTCCACAGAGGGATGTTCTTCAAGGAATTCTACTAATGAATTTTCTTTTACTTCCTTATGAGGAACGAACTGAATGTTGAACTACTGCATGATGACCTCCAAACATGAGAAATTTCTAGTCAACATTAGACCACTAAGGATGTATTTGAGTGGGTTTTTTAGGAGAGACAAAATGGACCTCATATTCTTATAGGTAGTTTCATAGTTTCTCAATCATAATGATTATTTCTATGTAGGACTTCTCAAAATTAGAATAATGAGTCTCAAAATTATTCATGGTTTGACTGATATGATAGATTCTCTTTTTATTCTTGGTGTCATTATTTTGTGTGACGAGACCACCCGGTGATTATTCTAAGGGAATCACATACAGAATGAATGGATTTTCCTCAATAGGAGGAATCTATACTAGTGGACACAAAAGATATTTCCTGAGACTATCAAATACTTCCTAATAGTCATCATTCCACTAATATATAAACCCCATTTTCATCAACATGGTAAATGGAAAACACATTTCATAATGGTTTTCTATGAAGCATGATATATAGGAATGTTTTCCATATAAACCCCCACCTCATTGTGATTTCAAGGAGGTGACATTTTAAGGATATCCTTTGTCTTATAGGGATTTACTTCGACTCTAGGATTTCATTCCTTGAAGTTGAGAAACATTTCATAGGTAACTCTGAAATAACATTTCAAAGAGTTTATTATTTTTGGATATGTTGTCATAGTTTACTAAAGATAGTCTCAAAATCAGAAAGGTTTCTATAAAATTATTTATATTTAACCACTATATTGTCCATATAGCACTCAACACATCTAATGAGAAAGGGTTTGAAGATGTGATGCATGGTATGTTGTTATGTAGTGATAACATTCTTTAAACCAAATGGAATTACCAAATAGCAGTATACCTTTTGGGGTGGTTGTAAAGTGGTGGATTCCTTGTATTTAGGGTCCATGTGTATTTTTTTGTTCCCATAATAACTATCTATGTAGGAAACGTCCCAATACCCAACTTTTTAATCGATCGATACTTTTATGATCAGTACTAGGAAATATTCTTTTAGAAAATAAAAATTTAGATATATGAAGTTAATCCAAACTATGATCTTCCTATTATAATTCTTTAAATATATTATATTTTCAAGATAATATGGATACTGTACCTCTTAAATGAAATTAGATTTGATATTATTGTCAACTTCAACCTCAATTTTGATGGTGTGAGCCGGTTGTGTCCTTCTGGCTGCCTATATATAACCCCGATGGTTTTATGGAAAATCCCAGGTGGTGAGTGGCCAGCTTGGGGTTGAGACCTGGTATTTATGTGTAATTAAAGGAAAAACCATCATGATATTTCTTCAAAAATAGTTATATACCTCTTTTTCTTTGGAATAAATTTCCACGCTAATCGAAGTGGGTCATGGTTTCTCATTTGAACCCAGATTTATTTGTCTCATCTCATCAATAGTTGTAGAGACTCCTTCCTATAATGATGGAGGGGCATCCCAAACATCCTCCTAATATTCCTATTCTAATTACTCTTCCTCTTACTCTTCCTCTTCCTCTTCTTCTTCCTCTTCCCTTCCTCTTCCACTTCCTCTCCCCCTTCCTCTTCATCTTCCACCCCACTCTTATGGGATATCAGTGATGAAGGAAATTTTTCAGAGTTAGGAGGGGAGTCAATATTCTAACATTTTGAAGATGAAGAAGATTCCTCCAACCTAACTGATAATGTGAGGTTTATTTTAAGTTGAGGTGATGGAGTGAGGGGCATTTTTACTCGATATTTTCCACTATTCATAGTGTTAATGACATTCTCAACAGTATCAGGTGAAATAATCATGATTGATACGATGAAATTCATTAAATATATACCTAAATCGGGACTTATGTCTTTAATATGATTAATGGTAAAAAATATTCTTTAATTATTTGTTTGAAAGGATTGACTAATGTCATTTATAGACCATTTAGGGTAGTGAATTGAGCGATACAATCAGTCATGGGTTATTTACCTTCCCTATGATAGAATACTATATCAATATATTCTAATTATCAAGATTAAAAGAAGTAATTATCATAGTCAAACATACCAATATTAGTATTAATGAAGTATATTAGGAATTGGTGCTATGATGAGGGGACTGTCACAAGTTGATGAGACCAAGTCCTTCCTAAAATAACATTGAAGACCATTTTATTCAGGAAAAATAATTATGAGTTAGAGATGAGGTTCCCAAGCCGACCCCTTAGATTGATTATACTGAGATTATATTGATCAATTTTTCATAACCTTATAGTGTTAGAGTAGAATGAGACAAGTGGGACTCACTATAACCTAGTTGTCAAAGCATTCATGCTGGAATGAGGTTGACCCCTAATCCATTATCAATGAATTCCTGTTGGATATCAATGTTATTTGTCCTCATAGAATCATAAAAGTGTCTGATGTGTCCCTATATAATGGAATATATGTATTTATCCATGAAAGAGATTAACATGTCACATTATAGTAGTTCAATGTTTTCATGATATACCACTGTAGTGTAAACCATAGATTCAAACTTTGAAGGGTTCAGTAAAGCCTTTATTAGTGCTTCTCAGAGATCTTGAAATAGACTGAGAGCATCCAATATCCACATTGTGGCTAGATCTGGGGAAATTTTCTTTAAAATTCCATACTTATATGATTATCTTAGAAACTTCATAGCTTTAGGATTCCCTTTCTTCGGCACATTAGGAGATGATATACTTGATGTAGGAAAATCATCCCCTAGAACATGAGTTGATGGTTCTCCATTCCTCGATGTGTTAGGCCGAACATATTTTCCTTCTTTCCAAGTTCAAATAGATAATTAAACCCCATCTAAAAAATCATATAGGATGATTAAGCCATGTAAAATCTTGGAATATGTGTGAGAACTTTCTTGATCCATATGGGCTCACTTGGGGGCTCTCCCATGCATTTTAGTAGCATAAACTGTCTGAGTAAGGATGTGGCCAAAATATTCAGTTCTGTCATGTTTTCATCTTCCCCCATACCCTCATCTCTAGATTCTTAGTTCCCTAGTTGGGTGTAGGTAACTTGAGATCATGAAGAAACTCATCATTGGAGAATGGATCCATTAAGTGAATGGAATTATTCTAAGAAAATATTAAATCTTTATTTGATAAGGATTATATATGGTGGGTGAACTACCGTGGTACCATTTGGTTGGGTGTTTCCAATGTCCTATATTCTAAATGAATAAATTATGATATAGTTTCTGATGTTTTTGGCATCCATATAGTATCCTCTTATCGTACATAAAATTTTATTCTCTAGTTGTGACACTTATGGATGACCAGTTCTTGGAGGATTGCTACGCCAAAGTGGTTGGTCTTATCTTAGTAAGAGAAACATGGGGTATTATTGGTTGATTCAATTATGAGTTCAGAATATCATGAGTTAGATTGAATTTATTATTATTCATCAGATGATTAAACATTCACTCACCCTTACTAGTATCTTCTTTCCACTCACCTTCTTCCTATGGGGAAGTAATAGAAACACCTTCCACTTTTTGATGATGGTATTACCAACTTCTCCTTCACAGAGTCCTCCATTTAATGGAAATATTTTAAAATAAATTATTCCTAGATATTTTGACCCATTTTCTAGTGAAATGGGTAAATTTTCACAAGATCATCACGACCAACTTGATCAGACCTCTTGGGATTTAGCAAGTTGGTCAGTTGTTCTCCGAAGCCTCTATGATGTAGCCATGGAATATATCATATTAGAATGAAACAAATTTATTACTCAATTCTTAAAATGTATTTTTCCTCTATCCTTTTATCACATCCTAATGATATGGGAATTTTTTATGATGCTCAGTTGGGACTGCCACAAGATATAGTACAGACTTTGGAGCTGGAGCTAGCGTAGTGACTTGCTTAACCATGATAGTTATAGCCTCTTCTTTTCTTGATCTATTTACCTAAGATGACAGAATTAATTAGGAAATGGAATTCATTAGCAATATGGAATCTTCCAATCCTTATGAAACTATAGAAAGATCCCAAAACCCACCTGTATATTTCATAGGGATGAGAAGTGTTCAGAACATGTCATGAAGGTTCTCTATATATAGGGACAAAAAATATTTTTGGGGGATTTATAGATTTAGGGAGTAAGTGAATCCATTCCTCTTAGAAATTAAACATGATACCCTCTCATTCTCTTAATGTTTTTAGTTTGAGAGGTTGAGGGTTGTTTTCTTCTACAACATTGAGAGGAATTGAAAGAGAAACTATCAATAGTGGTCTTTCCATCCTACGACTATCTACGATGGAAAAATGGTATACCATATGAAGGCTGGACCCAGAATGTTATTTATAAAGTGCTTAAGTTTCAAAAATTCTTGTTGTATAGGGGTTACCACCATGGAATCACAACTAAACGTAAAGTGAATCAAATTCTTATCTGGGTCCCCCGATCTATTAAATAATGGAAATTTAGGGCTACCAAAGTTCAGTACAAGAATAGTTGTATCCAACCATTAAGGTTAAGGCCTACTTTATGGATATACTAGTGAATATCATTCCTCCACAGATTCCAATCAGGCTACTAATGGATTGGTAGATTTAATAAACCTCTGAGGTTTGTTTGACTGAACATGAGCTTGAATAGGGTCAGCAACTGGTAGGGCCTGATATTCAACACTACTAATACCTATGGATGAAACCAAAAATAGGTTAACCTTTGATGGTTTTTATTGTTTAATTCTAGATATGTTCCTAATATAGGTGATTCCTGATACCCTATTGCAATTGGGTCCAAATAAATAGGTTTTCTAGTCCTAGGGTTGAGCAGGTTCTCAGTCTATGATCTTGTTGATATGAAGATCCCTTATTCATGGGTGTGTCATCTATGAGGGAGATATGAGGATAAACATTAAGGAAATAACTTACAGTAAAATTACCATTGATTAGTTGTTCATTTAGGTTCATAATCTCTTACACTTCCATCTAATACTTCATGAACCTCTCTTATCTCATGATTGAATAAACTCATTCTAGAAGGTAATGGGATCTTATCATTCCCTTACTATTTTCTGAGATGAAATATAATCGAGGGTGTTGTAGTATAAAATTAATGAAACCTCCATGTATTTGGAAAGACTTTGATTCATGTTATGCACATCATCTTCATCTATTTTAGTGTGGACCATGCTCTAAATAGAAATATCCTCTTATCACTCTTCTGTATTAGCATCATTATATAAGGCATCCGGAGGAGTAGTTTCAAAGAAGTTCACTAACACATAATTCATTTTAGGTGTGATATTGGAACTAAAGAGATATAAGGGATGATTTAACCATGTTATGTACTGAATGAACTATGATCTCTAGGGGTTTTTACACCTAATAAATCACATTTGTTTCTGATTATTACCGATCATCTTCCCTCATTTGGGGATTCCTTTGTAGATTATTTGAAATTTGTGACATGGGGGAACCATAAAGAAACTTCATCGTATGATCTCATAATGAGGGAACTAGGTTGAAAGATGGGATGGACTGTGTGGATTCATTTTTATTACTCCTCCTAGATGGTAAAATAATGATTTATACTGGGTAGGAGGTTGAGGTGAAAAATCCCCTAGCCCTATGGGATGTGGATGCTACCATTCCACTAGTGTAATGTCTTGATCCAAATTTGATGTACATGAAGAGATAAAATATGTTAAAAATTCCCCAACCCTATGGGCAAGGGCTGCTCTTGTATCATGATTTTCATGTCTCAGGACAAATGTTTTTCCTTTAAAGGGACAAACTATGTTAAAAAATCCCCCATCCCTGTGGGATGGGGGTACTCCTATTTCATAACATTTTTTTTATAATGAACCTCTCGATTTTGTGTATTCTTGTTTGAGAAAGAGATGTTTTCAATATATGGTATCAACATAATCCACATGAATTTGAAGTCATCAATGGAATTTAATGATTTTATTACCTTAAGAGGGAAGCATGTTCAATGTTATCAAATGCCTAATACATGAGTCTTTCAATAAATTTTTATTATTGGGATCAAAACATCTAAGACTCATTCAGGGCTGATTCTTGCTAAGCATACCATTTTTGTAAATAGGTATCACATAGAAGGACAAACTCAAAGAAATAACATTACACATTATCACATTTTGTGGTTGTTTATAATAAAATATGGAGGTGAAATGAGAACCACCATGTTCTCTCCATCCTTTAATATGGACACCCTATTGGGCATGGATGATCAATTCATGTAATTCATGCAATCCATTGAGGCATGAATGTTGAAGATCCTTTCATTGTTTTCCTAATTTTGGGTGTTGTGTACTTGTAAGGGTCAGTAAGTAAATTTGGAGATGAAGTTATTCTATTAATTTATCATGTCCATTATATTCTTCGTAAGGTGATAAATTTATTTTTAGGTGATGAAGATTTTTCTAGAGGTTTAGATGGGTGTCGTCCATGAATTCTTGTGATAATACCTCTAGAATATATAATTGATAAATGGATGAAGGTGAAAACATGATAGGTATATTATCCTCAACAAATTTCCTTCTCGTCAGTATCATATTAACCACTTCTTCTTATAGATATTCCTCTACATGATATTCCCAAAGTGGGAATTTAATGACTACTTTGTGGTAGATAGTTGGGTCAGTTTCAATCTCATGTGTTGCATTGGAAAGGAAATAATCCAAGGGTGGTTTGGAGAATGAATATTTCCTTCATCTATCATTTGGTTGATAAATGATGAAACTTTTCAATGATGAGGCATTAGGCATGGCTGACCTAATTTTCCCAGGATCCTCTTAATTAGAGGGATTTCTCATAACTGATTCTGAAAGGGAATGACATTATTCTTGAAATGAAATTTCACTACTAGTAGGACATTTGTAAAGAATTCCATCAAGGGGAGGACTACCATCATAGATTAATATCTGATTGAAATGAGATTTCCTACATCGTATACCTTGGGGAGGACCTTCAGGGTGGATGATAGAAAAGGGAGGGCCTCCTCATAGTTTGATCATCAAGACACAAGGAGGGTTACCATGGAGCTCATCAGGAGACGGGTTCTTATGATCAATTGGATTATAGACACGAATTAAGACCTCATAGTAAAATTTACATGGAAGACCTCCAGAACTACTAGAAACAATGTTGTGTGGAGGACCTTCAAAACTGTTACTACTATCTACATAATTTTGTAATAGATGAGTAGGACCCCGAGGCACCATAGATAGATGTCTGAGGGCTTCAAGAACACCATCATTGAGCATAGAGGGTTTATAAACTGGATCATCATTTTACAATCTCCTTTGGTGAGGCTTATTTATGAATTATCTCTAGTGGGATACTTGGGAAAATTTATATGGATAGTGGATTTCATGTATGGGGGACTATTTGAAGATCTCCCATGTTTTTGATAGAATTTTTCTATAGATTTATTAAATTTTTGCTGGGATATATGTCTACCATAGAGTGGACAATGTGATGGACTGATAAAATTTAGTTGGAATAGTGATATGTGTGTGATCCAATTATCCATTTTCATGGTATTTTTCCAACAGACCTCTTGGATGAGATCATATATAGGTATATACTCTGGAGTGACCCTAACATTATGTTGATGAATCACCCCATTTGTGGGGATATAATTGTGTGTCAACCCTTAAAACACTTCCAATAAATTCATTATATATTGGAATGTTTGTAGGATGTGGGATTGAATTTATGTCTTCCCATTCATCATTTTAAAGATATTTTTAGTGGATTTAGCATCCAGAAGGAAGAAATATTCCCATTATGTGCTTGGATCAAGGATGCATGCCTACTCTTGTCCTCTATTACCTATCAGTATATACCAACAGTCTTCATACATTGGGGACGAAATATGGGTCTTCCCCTGGTTACTTCTAGAATATTCCATCTAGTTTATTCCAGTGTTGTTAGATCATACTTATAAGTTTGATATAAATGAGAAGGTATTTATATCAGCTCGTAGGGTGTCATCAAATTTTTCTAACAGATTTATTTAGCTGGTGCCAATATGTGTTGGTATGATACGGGTTTATAGAAAGAAATTTGTGTCTTCTCATATATTACCTTTATGTTGTGTTGGTGAGATTATTTAGTGGTTACATGGATGTGGGACTATCTCTAATTGATTGGTCTCCAACCTTAATGGGATTACCAAGATTACCAGGTCTTAATGACATGTGTTGGAGCCAATGGGTTGGTGTTATCATAATGTTATGGAATTTATGCCACACAACATTACTGGAGGAAGCTTCTAGAAGGAACCCCTTGGTGGAACCCTTATGTTTTCAGGATAAGGCCTTTAGTGACCTCTTGATGAGAACCCCTAATGTAATGAAGGGATCAATTTTTTTTTGTTTTGGGGAATGGATATAAAAATGGTTTGAAATGGAAATTAGTCTTATATACTTGTAGGACACCATCCATCATTGATTTTATGGTGGGTGGTGATTCATGTGCTGAAGGTATTTTCAATAAGTCTCTAGAGTCAGAAAAGTACCATTGATGTGGCACTCCAATGTTAGTGCATTTAAACCCCAATATTGAAGATGATGGGATGTCGATGGTGTCCTATGGTTAGATGAGGACCCAAATTATACATTATTTGATTCATATTTATGGGTCATCTTAGAAGACACTATAATATATAAAAGATTTATTTTTTAATGTTTCCTAATATATATTAAAAACAAAAACAATAAAACCCTATAATTTATCATCTTAATAAATGAAAAAATGTGTAATTAATGATTTTAAATCCATTTTTGGACAACTTTCATTTTGTGATATCATGAAAGAGTCCTGAAATGTGGGTGACATAATCATTTTGGTTAAGGATTCGTATAGATTTCACAATTTCTATTTCATTCCAAAATATGACATGGGGTTTGAATTGAATTTTTTTGTGGTGGTGGCATGAACCTTCATGTCAGAAACATATTTTCACATTTTTTTGGGTGTCTTCTAATGGTTTTTATTTATAGAACAAAAAACACCAAAAAATTCCCTTATTCAAAATATTTTATGAATATTCTTTCCAAAGGTAGGTGGTCCTTGGGAGATGGATCCAAAAATGATTAGAGGCTCACATTGGTTGAAGCGGCGGGAGGCCATGCTCATCTCCCATTTTGGGAGGAATTATTTTCTACTCTGGGACTATATTATAGATTTAATACATATTTATGTATCCTTTATTAAATCACAAATATAAAATGATTCAGCCTTAAATTAACAATAAATAATTATCATTTATTATGTTTAGAATCATATGTATATATTAGAGGTTCTTAATCGATGGATATATTTTTAAGTATATAAATTTATTAATTGATTGTACCCTTTTTTATATATAGATTAATGATTTATATGTTTTTATCATGATTCTTGATTTAATCCACATAGTGGGGTGATCTGAAATTTATCAACATCTAGGGAGATATGAGTTGTTTTGATTTTAGGATCAGGCCCACAAGATGAGATTATTACATATCCTTATGAATGGAATCTGAACCCATGTAGTTCAATGATACATAATGGGAAACATCATACCGTTTAAGGTCATGTTACGAGGACCACACCATGTGGTTTAATGTGACGTGGTAAGGATTTCTAGGAAAAAGGTGCCTATTCAAGGATGGTGTGGCACTTACACTGAAGCAGTCTGAGGGATCTGGAATGGATGTGGCCTCCCATGTAGGTCAATGGTATTACTATTAATGTGGAACAACATGGATAATTATAAAAAGTACCTAAAACGAATATGTCTTTCAAATTTTAATATGACCCTACCAGGGATATAACCTAGAGAATATTAGGGTCAGTTTGGGGTGATGGGTTTGAACCTCAATGAATCTTCCTACATATCCCATTTGGATAGTAATTAAATCCCACATAGTTAAGAATGGTTATTTGAAATATGGTCCTTTGATAGTTTTTCTCTCTGGGAATATGGCCCTTAGAGAGGATAATAACATTGTTTTGGGGATTACACATAGTAGGAGGCCAAGAGGAAATATGAGAGGAAGATCTAAAAAAGAACTCTTTGTCAAGATAGGTATATGATCATATGGATTTCACAATCATCAATAACCTATATGCACATGCGAGTCATGTGCAGTGTGAGAAACCATAAGAAGTGTAAGAACCTATAAACTGCACAATCTCTTTCATACATTGGTGGATTAGTGAAGGGATACAAAATAAGGGGGAATACCCCACAAGAAATACTAGGGTCTTACTCCATGATGGATTAACTAGTGTGATATTTACTCCTTGTCTTCTAGTAGATGAGGGTGGAGTCATTTAGAGGATCCAAGGAGAGAGACATGATTTTTATGTTCATGTATCCTCTCCTATTTTCATCCCCGGGGTCCCATCATTATCCCTAATTTTGAGGTCCTTGTTAACACATGAATTTATAATTGAGAACAATATGAGGATCCCACCTATCAAGTATGATATATGTGAGACCTCCATTACCATGAGAATATATAATCGATAGGACATTCTGATGTGACATGTTCTTCGATCATGCATATTTAGAGTCTTTGGGGTAGGTATAGATTTAGTCCTCCAAAAAACGAGGGATCCAAGTAAATTGGTTCCCTACATTTGTTGGTATGAAAGGGGGTCTCAAAGGGTGACTTGAGAAGGTGAGTCCAACATGAGATGAAGGTGATTCACATAGGTAGGGCCTCTACAAGATAAATATGCTTCTAACAAATACGGCCTAAGAAAGCTTAAGATTCCTTTAGGAAATGAAAAAACTGATTAAAAAACTTGTGAGAGGTCTTTTTCTAGGTTAGAAGTGTCTCCTAATGTGTTTTTGGGTGAAAAATTCTCACGTATTGTGTAATTGAAGTTTCCATCATCCTAGTATTTTTTTCTAGGGGGTTTTCCAACAAAATGGTCATGGTATTATAGAATTTTTGGAACCACAATAAAATGATCAATACTAATTTTCCCTTACCATGTAGGCTTATAGAACTACCTTAGGGGTTAGAGAACTTGGGAGATAAGAGCTTTAACCAGTATGTTTATCTTTTCATGATGTCAAATGGATGTCCCAAGGATCTTATTTTTTGGAAAGCTTAGGACCATGGGATAATAAGTCCATCTTCATAGGTTAATAATTAATGTGTATAAATTAGAACCATTACACATGTATTGGTCATTCATTCTAGGCCACAGAAGTGGATTTTGTGTGAGAAAAATGGTGTGTAGGTGGGGTTCACACCGGTTGTCTTTAAAGAGTTATTTAACTCCCCATTCTCCTCTACCATATTAGGTACTTTACTTTGATTCAACTCATCCTAAAGTGAAAAAATAGAGTGTGAACATACTTAAATATGGAATTTTTCTAAGAAATTATTACTTTTTGGTTTGTGTTTTTATAATAAAATTATTTTTTACTACTTCAAAAATTGATTAATGAAAATATTAATTCATATTTGGAATCAATTTGTTCAAATTCTGTAATGTTTTCAATTTTATTTTTGGTATTTATGAATAGTAACCGTTGTTAAACATTCTCACCTTGGTCAAGGTTAAAAGGGAAATTGATGTTAATTTTGGTAAAAAAGTGATAAGGCCCCAAAATCATAATTTTATTCCAATTAGATGAGGTTATGTCAACCCTTATAACATTATACTTTATATTAGGCTATTTTAGAGAAACATAACAATTATTACGACATTATATTATTTTAAAACATTTAAAAATCACAAGTGGGCCACTCACCTCACATTAAAATTTCACCTACACTCCTAACTTCTTCATACACATTTTACACTAATACCAACACATATACCTTCCTAAAATCCCTATAAACATCTTAGAGGTCTTGACCTTCTTGAATAAAAAATCCAAAATGATATATGGTGAATGATAATAGGATATATCTTTGGTGGAGATATAAGACTTAACTGACCTATTTTGCATTTATTCTCTCTTATACACATGAAAATATATTCTAAACAATATGAAATAGTAAAAAAAAGTATCAAATATACAATAAAATTTCATTACGATGATCCAAAGACTTTTTTATATCTCATTTCCTTCCAATGGGAAATGAAAACATTGCCTATGCATACTTGTGGAGTACCACATCCATGAAACATTGTGCATCGTTTTCCATCACCTCCTTACATTGATGGTTATAGAGTTGGAATACTGAATATATAATCTGTGTAAAATATTTTTAGGATTCATTAAATATAATATATTACATAAATTATTATGATTTCCATCCTTTGGAAATTTATAACATCGCTTATACGAATGTTTGGAATACCACCACCATGAAGCGATGTAATTAATTTTTAATTATAACCTCAAATGGTTGGTCATAAAGAGGGAACTAGTGAAAAAATATTTTATTTTTAAAAATTTTATGATTCTATAAAATTAAAATAGTATATAATATTTTCTTTCACTTAGTAGAAGAATGGAAATTTTATTCATGCATACGTATGATGTATCATCTTCATAAAACCACATGATTTATTTTTTATAAACACTATACATTGTTATTTTAAATGTGTATTTAATAAATAAATATGATAATTATAAAAGTATTATGATTCAGTATATAATGGATCCATACCACCTTTGACCACCATAGATGCACTGATGTTGCTTTGAAGTTACAAATTGAACGAACCTAAAACATACTTCATGAAATTAACTACTTCATTAACCAAATCAGTCATTGTAATAAATGAAATTAATTGAATAATAATAATGAAATTAATTGAATAATAATAATGAAATTAACAATAAAATGATTATTATTAATGAATATAACTAATATATTTTTATTACTTATGAGTTAGAAATATATGAGGTTAGACAATACTTACAGTATGTGATATTTCCTTTAAACCTTCATTTAATGTATGAATTTCAAATCATTCTCCTTCATAACAATGTTATTGAAATTTTTTGAAGAATTATCTTATTTATTCATTAAATATTATTAAAATACATTAAAAACTAATTTTTTTAATTTAATTTTAATGGATTTAAAAGGAATATTTTCAAAATTTATCATATGGGTCATTTTGATGTTTTTATACTAAAGGTCCCAAATAATTTTTTGTAAACGTATACAACTTATATGATTTTACCACATTCATATCTATTATTAATTATCAATAATTCCATAAAATTTTCCATGGTCATTTTTATAGTATAATATTCACCCAATAAAGTGAAGTTTTTTCATTTTAAAAAGTTTTTCTAATGAACCAAATACTTTTTATCATAATTTTGAGATAACTAAAAGTTTATTCATTATGGGATTGAATTTTCAAAAAAATTTGTTTTGTGATTAAAGTTAATGATATATTTATTTTATTCATTCTATTGTTTTGGAAAATTTATATGAATCATGAGTGATTCAGATATAGCTCTAATTATGGGTGATCCCGATATAGTTCTCCAATGCCTTAGGTAAATTAAATGTGTTTACCAGTGATAGGTTACTGTTATGAGATATAGAAATTATCTGGTTATGTGATTCCATTTTAAGGTCTCTTATAATGTTTAATGTATGTTTAATTTTATATAATTACTATATGATAATATTCAAATATTTTATAAAGAAACCTATTTATTTTTAAACATAATAAAACGATATTATGTTTTATGGAAATATTTTGACATATTTTTAAGGTAAAAGGATTTTTTCCCTCAAAAGGTATTCATGAAATTTAATCTTCTATAAGAAAACCTTATTATAATTATATTACTTTTATGATTTCATATGAAATGAATCAACCAATCTATAATTAAATTATATTGATTTCATGGAAAATTGAATTGGTTTTTGAGGTCAAATTTTTATTATAGAAAACTAAAAAACACATATGAATTTTTCCAGTTTTGAATTAGATTAAAGTATTTATTTTATTTTAATTAAATTATTAATATTTTTTTATCATTAAACATTTTCAAATGATATTTCATAAGGAATAATGGTTATTAGAAATGTTAACAATACCATTTTTTAAGTTATACGTGTCACCAAGAATGATGAATGTGTTTTTTATAGAGAACATTGTTTTTGGGAAATATGGACTCTATGTGAAAATTTAAAATTTTTATTATAATTTTTATCTAATTTTATATAAAACTAAATATAAAATATCCTAGAAATTTATGAATGTTAAACCCTTATTATATATCATTTATTTATTAGTTGAATAAGGTACTTTAAATTATACTATTATTGTCAAACAAATCTATTTATATAATAATCGGGGATGATTACAGAAAAAATAGAAAACTCTCGATGATTTCGAGTTAAAAGATAAAAGATATCATGAATTATAAATAACTAACTATATTGGTGTCATTGAACTATTCATAAAAAAAATTTAAGTAAAAAAAGTTGCATCTATATTTTGTAGACCTACAATTAATGTATTGAAAATAAAGAAAGCAGGGGAAGTTCTCTTGGTATTAGAAGTGAGTCCACTCAAACCATTTTTAGTAAATAATTTTTAGATTATTACCATCTAGTGTGTTGATAAAATGTTTATATATAATCCACAAACTATCCGTTTGTGGTTAACCATGTAATTCACATATGTAATTGCATCTAAATTATATTTATGAAATTTTTGTGTGTTTGTTTAGAAATTAATGAATCAACTCTATATTTATCACAAAATAAGATGATAATTTATAGAGAATAAAAAGTAGCACCTCAATTCATGCCCCATATAAGGGTGTATGGGGATTTTAATTGCTACATGTAGAATTAGAGACACTTGTTTTGGTGTTAGATCTATCATATCAAGAATGGCTATATGAAGAATATTATGAATGATAATATAGTTCATTTATTAGATGGGTGTACATATAAAATATCGAATTATATAATCACATATCACATATGGACTCTTAGACTCAATATATTCACTTCTACTATTCATGGGATACATGTTAGTGATTCTTCCAAATTAAAACTGATTAAAGGGGATGGAATGTTACTTGATATTGATGTTAAACACCTAAATTTTTTATCTTGTGCTCTAATAAATTATATCTAGATGAAGGTGATGATTTTATCTTCATGATTTACTATACATGATAAGTTTTGTAATATTTATAAAGGTATAATTTTTTTAAAAAAATTAATGATTCATGTTTTACATATTATGTTTGATGATATTATGATTTATCTATATAAAATTTTTAATGGGTTTATTAATCATATTATTATGGTAGTTGTAGAAATTTGAGGACATGGTGATGAAATAAATTATCTTATTATTTTAAATATGATCATGGGGTTGTTTCTAGTACATTACAATCCCATTGTTTCCTCTATTGACGAATCAAAATCTGGATAATTTATCACTGGATGACTTGCTCAATATTTTCATTACCTATTAAATACAAGTCAGTTAGTAGGATAAAAAAATAATATAAATAAAAAATAGATATTAAATCATTTTAAAATCATATTAATACTGAACATGGAGTTGAAGATAAGGAAGAAGATGATTTTTTATATCTCTAGGGGAACTACTTTAGATTGTGAATTTAAAAGCACTAGGAATGGGTATTATCATTGTTGGAAAATCTATTTTATGATAATAATGGTTAAATGAATATAAATTTATCAGTTCTAAAAAATAGCTGATAAAGGATACCTTTATTAGTGCTAATACAAAATTGATGATGAAGGGTACCTATATCAGTGCTTTAGTTTTAGAGATGATAATGTGTACCTCTATTAGTGCCAGAAAAATGAATTGATAAGTTGTACTTTTATGAGTGCTAAAAAAGAGATGATAAAGGGATCCTTTATTAGTGCTTTTGTTTTATCACTGATAAAGGTTCCCTTTATCGACACTTTTTTTATCACTAATATGATTTGATAAATAATTTATTTTTAGAGATTTCCCAATCCCTCATATCCCCAATCCCACTATCATTCACCCCACCTAATTAGTGCCCACAAAGACCCTTTGACAGTATTTATGAACTACCCAGCCACCCATGCCCATTCCTAGACAGAATCCTGTTACTTACCATGTGCACTACGAACCCCATTACCAGTTCCTGAAGCATTGTTTTTTATATTTTTCATATTTATATTTATTTATATACATTTACATAAAATATATATATATATATATAAATATTTTTAAAATTTATGTCTGTGTGTCTATGATACACACACACACACACATATTTGTTGGAATATAGTATATATTAATATTAATTTATAGATATTAGAATATATATGTATATAAATATATAATAATTTATTAATAGACAAACATATGTATATATAAAATATATATATAAATTTTTATAAATAAATAAATATAAATATATATTTTTATATTGAAAAAATATATTTTAGTTTAAGTAAAATGGATAATAATTTTTTCCATATAACATTTAAATTTATTTTTAAATACATTTATGTAATATGTTTATAAATATTATATGTAGATGTAAATTTTATACATCTCATAAATAAATATATATATATATGTCAATATATTTACATATCTATATATTTATACATATTTACATATAATTGTATATTTAGATATAAATTGTTTATTTATAAAGGATTTATAAATATTTATTATAAATAACTATATATACTTTATTTAATTATACTGACATATTTATAAAAATATGTCTATATATGTTGTATTTACACAATATGGACACACACAAGCACAATCTCACATATTTAAATACATATCCACACAATTATATATACCATATACATGCACAAATATTTATATATATGAATTTGTTTACCTATATTATAACATACCCATAAATAGATATTTTTTTATTGAAACACAAATATTTATATATGAAAATCACTTTTATTGGTATATATATATTAATGAATTTATATAAGGTAAATAAATAGATATTATTTTATTTTAAAAAACTAAATAATAAATATTTATTTCGATATGGTTTATATATTTAAAAATACATTATTATATAATTATTTTTAATATTTTTTTTTAAAATTGATTTATTATATTTAAATATAATCAATGATGTATGTATTTAAATATAAATAAAAATACAATATGAAAAATGATAGACTATAAAAACTAAATATCTATATAAATGTAAGTCCTGTGAAGTAATTTAGTTTCCACTAAAATAATACAAGTTAAAATTTAGTCTATAAAGAAAAATCACTTATAAAGGCCCCCTTCGGGATTGGTAGAAAAAAATCAATGATATAGGGTGATTTTGTTAAAGATTTTATTTTAGAGTTAATAAACTCAAACATTTTCATACCTTTTGTCTAGTGCTGATAAAGTGGGAATTTATCAGTTACTTTTTATCACTTATAAAGGGACCCTTTATCAGTGATAGAGAAAATTGATGTTAAATGGTGCCTTTATCAGTGCTAAAAGAAAAGAACTGATAAAGGGTCTCTTTATATTCTCTATTCACTATAACTAATAAGGGAACCCCCATTATCTATATTATTTTCTAGTGATAAATTTAGTATGATCTATATTAGTGTAGAATGGGATTTAAAAATTGTAATATCAAATCTGAATTCACAAAAGACTTGACATGTTTCCAATGTTCAATTCTTGGACACATAAAATTATGGTGTCAAATGAAATTATTAGGTGGTAAAGACGATATAAAAATTTTACAGTATCCAAAGTTTAATTTTCCTTCTAAAAGTTAATCTATAATAAGAATCACCTATATAATGATTATTTATGAAAATGAGATACATTATAAAGGAAGAGGAAGCTAATAGTGATTTCCTAGTTATAGAAAAAATTGGATTTTTTTTATAATGAAGAAAGGTGGACAACATTAAAAAGAAAATATGAAGGTGAAAATGATAATTAACCTGAAATCATGGGAGATATCAGAGTGGAACATGAGGGAGATCTTGTGAAACATGCTATTCAGTGGAAAAAATTAAAAAATTGGTATATTGTTAAAATAATCTATAGAATGTTTTTATTAGATTGAGGGTAAATTTGAATTAATATAGAAGGATTTCAAAGATAATTTAAAAGTCATGAATTATTATAATATAGAGTAGTCTTTAAAATTAATGTTAAATACTAGAGAATAATAATTTATGATATTAATTTTTATCTTGAGGATTGATAAAATGAATTTTTTTTTATCATGAAGATGATATGGATACATTAAACAAGTAAATATTAATATTAAAAAATGATCGATGATATAAATATGTTATTGTAGTTTAGAATGTTTTTAGAAGCATAAATATTGAAAATGGTAAATTGATGAAATAATGATTTTGATAAAATTTTAAAAGATTAATGACTTGGTAGGAAAAATATAAGTGGGGTTGGATGTGATACCAATATAAAAAATCATAACAAGAACAGTTGAGTAAAAAGAGATGAAAAGGATGGAAGATATTACTTAGAATTTTATAAACAATAAAATAATATGATGTTTTTAAAAATCTAGAAACATATATTGTGTTGAAGGTAAAATGAAATTTCATTTTCTTATATTCTATTTTTTTGGCTTCCCTGTTCATACCTTGTACTACTCTTTAAATTCTAGGATTTATTTAGATGAATAAGAAATGAGAAGTTGAAAAAGAAGTATAAGGCTATATAATTTAACACATAGAAGAAAAATAATTCATATATAATGTTTTCATTTTTCTAATTTAATAATTAATGATATAGATAGTATGGATAAAATAAATTGGGGTCATAATAATTAATTATACAAAAAATACTTATACGAGAATACCTAATGAAATTAATTTGGGAATTTGACTCTCTATACATGATGAAAAAGGTGAGAATAAATATACTATATATTTTATAAAGATATTTGAAGTTACATGCGTTATCCCCAAACCTGGAAATATATCTTGGAATGAAAATATGATGATAGATAATGAAAACATGGATCAATTTAAACTCTATTTCTTTCTAATCTTTGAGTCTGATGGTTGATTGTGAAGGGATTAGTATAGTTTTAAAATCGACAATGTTAGTAGGGTTTATGCATATAAATACAAAAAAAAACTTCTATATTTATAAAAAATATGGTTCTATATTCTAATGAAGATGGTCATTATATATTCATAACCAAAAAATTCTAGGAACTCACATTGTTCAATATGATGGGAGTTCGAACTCATCACATTCTTTTGGGGTGATTTATTATTTATTTCGTGTATCTATTATAGATTTTTGATATTTTCATGAAATCTGTACAAATAATTGATATGATACTTTCTACCCACGTTCCAAGGATTTGATCAAGACAATGTGTTGATGGGAATAACTGCACATATCATGGGTTCCCCATTATTTTTTTATTTGTTTAGAATGCCTTAGTTTATAGCCATATTTTGGATCTCTAGAGTCTATCATAGTTGGGATGTCATTGGTGTATTAGATATGGGATCAAAACTCTATGAAGATTCCTATATATCTAATGATAATTGGAATCAAAACTCCTATAGTTCATTTGACATAGTTTATGGTCGTATGATAGGATTATACCTTTAATTTTAACATAATGTAGAAATGACTTAAATAAAGGGATAAATCCTTGAGGAGGCATTCTAAAAACCCTATTAAGACAAAAATATGACTCATCATAGTAAATATTATGACTGTATACGTCATTCTATGTATGAAAATAGAGACCTTGAACAGGGGTTATGCATTTATAGCTTCCCGGAAATGTCTCATTGAGAGTATGACCCTTTAAGTGAAGATGAGATGTAATAGGGCTTACATCCCAATAAAGGACCCACATTTGTGGTATATGCATAATGATATTGGAAAATTCATCATTGATCTCTAATACCATGTGAGTCATTCTTGTTGTGGGAAACAAGAGATAGTGGAAGAATGGACACATCACATGAGTGAAAATTTGTATATGCCATACACATTAAGTTTTTCCTTAGAGGTGAATGATTACTAGTCTTAGGGAGAAAATGATATGTTGCTCGGGATATAGGAAGTCATCCTACATATATGGTTTATAATAGGAATTAGATTCCTTATAGGTCAGTCCATCCCTAAACCACTGATGGGTTTAAGGAGCTTGAGGGCATGGTCGGGGATCATAATTAAGATGATTTTCATGTGTATTCCTACATATCATACACAGATGGATAGGGAAGGATGATAGAATCAGAATATAATTTAGATCATGAGTTAAGAGTATTTGTCTTATAAATAGAATTACACTAGGGTGGATTCACATAGGATATCAGGCCTTAGAAAGGAGCCCTACTAGTCATGTTTGGACATGAATCCTAGTTTTTATAGTTCAATTATTCTTGACACACTGATTGGTTGGGATAGGTGACTACTAGAGATGGTATTATTATCATTATACCAATGGTTTAGGAATGTTAGGGACTTATACTAGTATGAACACCCATGTTACATACACATTCTCCATCCTTTTATAGATAAAGGGAGATAATGACCACAAAATGTCTACAAAATATGTTTTGTATGACATGAAGAACTGTATGATAGAATGATACAAATAGGTTCAGATGAGTTCGTAACCCTAATGCATTTTGGGAAATCCCCTTTTAAAGGGGGTGATGGGAAAAAAATTCATTGTTGTGTGGTTACATAGGCTGTATCAAAGTGTGTGTTCCAAAAAAGGTTGAAATGTCATAGGGTGTCTTTCTGACCTATATAGGGCGTCTGCCTGATGTGTCTTGAATGCCTTTATGGCATGATTAGGGTGTCTTCTTGACATATACAAGGTTTCTTCCTGATATTTTATCTATTTTTGGCCAATACCCATTGACTGTTTTCCAAACATATCTATGGTGTCTTCATGACACAATTGAGATGTCCTAGGTTACATCGCATGATCGGAGACAACATGTCACCAGGATATCACATGACAATAATGACATGTCGCTGTTTTTTAACATAATAAAACATGACATGTACAAGGTTATTCACATGGTCTAAGGATGACATGTTGAGGTTGATACACATGATCATAGAATTCACGTACATGACCTTTTATGTGATCAAGGTCAACATGTCCAAGATGATTTGAATGATCAAAGGCCGACATGTCCAGGGTACTTTTCATGATCAAATAAGAAATTTACATGAACTTTCACATGGTCATGACCAACATGTAGCTGGTATTATGAGGGAATTGACTTAAACATGAGGAATTATTCCAGTGATTGATATAAACAAATTATCGTTATGATGGATCACAAGGATGTACAAGATCATGAAAATGAAAAAGAAAACACATTCAAGGGTTGGGGTTTCATATCTAAGGGGATCATTAAAATGCCTCATGGAAAATGGTTTGTATTTCATAAGGATTTCATTACTAAGAGTTCATATCTAGGGAACATATCATAGTGTTCTCATAGTGAGAGGATGAAATTTCTACGGGTTCAAATGTATGTTAGGGTCTCATGAAAATGAGTGTCTGTATGATATATGTGAATGTCTGTGAGTTATCGCATTACATGGAAAAGGGTATGCAAGGAAATATCATGTAATGGTAGACACATCTAGGGCCACATACAAATCAAGAGTTTCCCATATAATTGATGTATTTCACCTTATGGAAAATAAGAGGAGTCATGAATCTGAGGGTTTCCACGCGAGTGTGTCTAATGATGTTCAATTTCACATGTGATTATGTGACATCAAGGAAGTCTTGTAAGGGGTTATCATGGTGGGATCTCATGGTTACCTGAGATAATTCTTCAAAGAAATCATCCCACTCTTCTCCTTTTCTCCACTCCGGAACATATCCTTTTCTCTTTCTCCCCCTCATCACATGTGTGTGTGTTTTTCAAGGTCAGAAAGGGTTTATATGGGTGAAGGTGGCCACATATATCACTACCTTTCATATTAAAGGCATTGTATGCACTATAATGAGGTAGTGGGTAACTTTTCATGATATTCATTATACGATCACTTGAATTCTTGATTCCCCATGTGGTGTCTTCAGTCAACTTCATGATTGGATTCATGTGGAGTCTCTATTCTATATTCTTTATCCTTTATGTGATAGAGTTATTGAGAAACCACAGGTGGCCTTGTGTGACCACTTAAAAGGATTCATATTGAAAAACCTCAAGAATGTATGGTATGTATTTTTTTAAATTTAATTTCTTCAATAGATTATGTTTCATTAGACACCAAGCTTAAACTAACCACAATAAACTATTATTATTATTATATAAATGAAATTATCTTCTCTCTGTTAAATTGGTTGCTATGAATAGGATTAAATATCTTATGAGAATATTTTATTAATTTCATTTGTTACCAATTAAATAAATGTAAATATAAAAACCAATTTAATATAAATAAAATTTATTTACAAAAACTATTTAAATGTGCACAAGTTTGTTTTATACCAATAAAATAAAAGAATCAGAAATTTTTGATTATATTAATGATTTATATATATAATGTTCAATTTAATGTTTAACACTAATCATATGTATTTTCTATACAAGATATAAGAACAAATACAAATTTACGCATAAAAGATGCATTTTTAAAAAATGATAGTTTTCTACCTTTTGATGGAACACTTGTTTTAGATCTATTTTTTAACACATTAATAAATTTTATTTGAAAAAAATAAACTTCTACTTTTAAATTAGGATATGAAAACTTACTTTGTTTGTTTTTTTGGTATCTTTTCTGATAAGTTTCATGTTTTAATGAATAATGATAAAATATTTCATTTTAATTGAATTTTTTTTCATCTAAATAATTTATAGTGTTAAATTATATTTTTAATTAATTTTAAAGTAAAATAAGATCTATTTTTATCATATAATATTATTTAAGTAATTATAATTAATTTCATATTAAATTGTTATATAAAAACATTTCAATCTTTTGAACTTTTTCAATTTTAAAACCCATTTTCTCCTTCTGTCAACATGATTAATTTTAAATATGTTCCCCCCAAATTATATTTTTTGAAGATTAAAAAATGGATTCCACTTTTTTTATTATAAGGTCAAAATTTAGTATCTAGTTCCCTTTTATATTTGGACAATATGAATAGTAACTGTAGTATTTTTCTAATTTCGACTATTAAGGGTAAATATGGTTATTAAGGGTAAAAATAATATTATAAGTATTTTAAAATTACCCTAACACTTGTAATAATTTTATTGGATGATTTATTTTCAACCAAAATCAACCTTGGAAAATTTTTATGGCCTCCTGGATCCACTTGGAAGACATTAAACATTTTATTGTATTTTATTCTAAGGAAATTCAAATATATCATACTCATGTATTTAATAAGAATTTGAATTTTTATATTCGGTCATTCAGAATATATATTAGAATATAAATAGTTATTATCAATATAAAATGTTTGTATACAACATTATAATTTATTTTATTTTTATTAATGAAATAATTAAATTAAAGGCTTTCCCAATGATGATATAATAATTCTTTTATTAATGGACATATCAAATAAATGTTATTAAAATTTTTAAAATAAATTTAATTTGATATATTTAATATCATCCATGGATTTTCTATATGACCTACAATTATTAGGGATGCATTAAAGTTTTTTTCATTTTATCTTGTTTTTATGATATTTTTTAAATTCAAGTAATAAAGAATGTCAAAATTGACACTAATGATAATTTAAAATAAATAATATTTTTTAAAATGATATAGAATTAATAAAATCTAAAATTAGAAAAATTGATTGGGATAAGTTTTAAAATTTCATCCATGAATAATTTGTGGTAATTTTTTATTTTATAGTAACTATATTAACCCTTAAAGAGTAAAAATAGAAGTTGTAATGGTAAGAGTTAAAAGGTTCAACTAAGGGTTAAATCCAATAGATAAGGGTAATAATGTGACCTAAAATTTTATAAAAATTATTATTTGAGACGATTCTAACCCATAGTTATCTTATCTTATAAATAAAACACTTTGGATCCATTTTTAATTTTAAATTAATTTATATTAATTTTGTATTTTTGGAGTTTCCAAAAGTGACCCTCACCTCAATTATAAAAGAGCACATACTACCTCACTTCATAACACCACTTTTAACCTTATATCTCAAACAAAACATAACCATTTATTTTTATAACATCATTATATAAGTTCTGGAGATCTGTGTCTTCCAAAAAGACAATCCCTTAAGAAGATATCTAAGGGGAGTCCACCGAATAAGAGGTAATCATTTTACCAACTCATCCAAGTTCATTTATTAATCTACTTCATATTCATGATTTGTTTATATGATAAAGTAATAAATCCAGTATAATCTATATGATGAGATTTTATTATGTTTACATGACAACCATATTCCATGATTCATCCATCCTATGAAAAGTGAAAGCACTATGAGTGCGTACGTACATCTTACCATCTCCACATGGTGGTGTAAATTCTTTCCATCACCACTTTACCTAGATGTGTATAATGATGGGAATAATGGATATATATAGTACATATGACATGAAATTTATTATGTATAATTAATATACCATTCAATTACTTATCATTTTACCATTAGGGAAATAATACCATCGCTCATGCGTATGTACGGCCTACCGTCTCCACGACGCGATGCGATTAATTTTCTATATCCAAAATTAAATAATTACTATAAAAATGTATTTAATGATTAAATATTATATTTATAATATTAATATAATTAGGGATATTGTGGATCTATATACTATATTATATGTAAAAGAACTGATACATTCATTTCAAAACATGAAAAGGAAAGTGAAGCGGCCAATTCCCAAAACAAGGGTAATAAAGAAATACTATCAACAAAAATATGATAAAATAATATAATAAGTTCATATATGATATAATAAACATGAATAAGGTTATGATATATGTTAATGATATTATTAAAACCATTATACAAGAGTTTAAATCATGTTCAACTAAAGGATGAGTATGGTAAGAGACTTCATCCCAATCTCCTTTCTTTGAGGCATAATTTGATGTTAGACACACACCTTATTTTATGAGTTGTATATACAGTACCTTTTAGTTATCATGTAATTAATTAATTTATTATCATGTTATTTAATGTTTTTTAAATTATATTCTTTCATAGAGTTATTTATTTAAATGTTCAATGTGGTATGGGATACCTTGAATGTTTAAAGAATTAATTATCAAATCTTTGTATCTATATCAATATTCTTGATAATATTTTACCTATTTATTTATATGGATATAAAAGGATTATAAAGGTAATTTTATTTCTATTTTAAGCTTCATTTAATGTTTTTAAAAAAGAATATTTTTACATGTTTTATACAGAATGTTTAGAAATATGACAAAAGGAATGTTCAATTCTTAACCTACACTACAAAAATGACATTCTCACCACCATGAAAAGTATTTAATTTCTAGATTCCTCTGAAATATTACATATTTTATTAAATGAAAAACCTGTTCTCTTATTTTTGGTATCTTTGGTATTGAAATTTTTTATTTCTAAAATAAAATTCTATTTTATACATTTTTTCATATGGGTTTAATAAGAATTTTTCCTCAATAAATTTTCAATGATTTTATTGTAGTAATTTGATCTATATAAACAACCTTTTTTGAATCATATGGTCAATTGAGTTTGATCTATTATGATATCATATACCATATTTTATTGAATGGTTTATGATCATTTTGATTTTGGATATTCTATTTTGATAACATTCTTGGTTTATGGTAAAAGTATTCACATTTTTATGCTATTTTTTAATATGAATGTTTATGTTTTATTTGTTTCAACCCATTAATATGAGGAATGAATTGAACTTAATATGTGATTAGGGGGGCCCAATATATCCCCTAAATACATCGATAGTTCTCATGATACAAACCAGATATGGACTTGGTTTAGGCTTTTCACATTTATTTTTCAATGTTTTTTGATATAGATTTAGGCGAGGCCTCAACCATTTATTTTCAGATGTCCTAGACAAGGTCTTGATGGTATGTTTCATATTTCCATAATTATGAATTCAAGTATTGTGAGATTAGTTATTGATTCCCATGTGATTATTTTATTAGTTGGATATACATGGTTATGTTTCCTAGTTCATGTGATTATATTAATGGCATGTGTTTCATTTTTTACCTTGCCATATTTTTATGTGATATTTACTCATAGCTTCTGGTGTACACTTACCCTTACTGATGACTTGATCCCACCTATTTTATTTATTTCATTTTTTCCCAGGATTCAAAGAATTATATTATGAATGATATGTAGGGTTACAAAAATGGGGAATAATGGAAAACTCAATGATATTATTTCTGTATTTTATATTTTAAAATGAAATGTGGATTTAAATTATGTATCTAGTTTACCAAGACTACTAACCTATTCAGTCCATTAGGATGTGATTCCTTGTATCTTATGATAATGTTATAAATTAAGGCACTAGATCTAGGCTACTGGGTTCGAGGTCATTAAAATTGGCATTGAAGCATGTTTAGTAGAAACCTTGGGAACTAGATTTAGGAAATCATGGATTTGAAAATATAACCCTATGAATGACTTTGAGGATAAGTCTAAGTATTGGATTTCATCCTATAGATTTGGTAATATAATGAATAACATAGATTAACCCTATGTAATCACATATTTAGAATAATATTTAATTACATAAACATCTTATAAATGATTATTCATGACTATATCACTATTATTACTGTTTCTCACTTTGTGTTTTGGTCAATAGTTAGAATCAGTAAGGTTATACAAGTAATGGTTATACTAATGATGATGATGATTCTAAAAAAGAAAAATTAAAGTAAGGAGGTATTAAGGAATAAGATATGAAGCATAGTTGATGGTTTAATAATGAAATAGAATGATTAAAGTTCTTGTGTATTTGGAATCAAGTACTATTTCATAAATTGTTCTCTGGTTATAAGAATCACGAGATATATAAGGATTGTACTTCTATACTTATTCTTTAAGTATTTGAAATCATGAAAGTTTTTATTAATGTTTTTAAAGTGATAAAATATTTGGTATGTGACAATAAGAGCTAAATTATTTTTTTTGAAGAATCAGATGTTATAATTGATTTTGGAAATTTAGAGACCTTTTTGGACTTTGAGTTTGGATAGAATTATTTTGGAAGAGTCTTAAGGTTGTAATATATTAAGTAGAACATGGTATATTATTGTATGAGGATAAAGAATAATTTATTAGATAATTTGTGGTAATCATTTTGGTTTTACTAAATATTTAAAGTATGAAGGAATTACTGGTGGATATTATGATTCATTAATGTGCTTAAGGTATGAAAAATTCAACTTGAATATCCATTTCCCGGTGAAATAGATGAAGTGATAATAGATCAAATCATAACCAAAGGATAATATCAATATGATAACATTTAATGAAATTAAGTAATATTATTTTCTCCAGTTCTTATCTGGATAGTAAAATAATCCATCAACTATAGGAAAGGAATTTGTAATAAGAATGCAATTTATTTAATTTTATTACCAAGAAATAAATGGAATCTTTAACCCATCACACTTTTACAGTTTTTAATGGTATAAATTCTGAGGACCATATTCTCTAATACTCTCCACTTGAACTTGATGGTTTGATTTCTCTTCCATGTCCTAGTTATTTCTTTCCACTAATTATTTCCTTTTCAAAAGCCTAAATTTGCGGTGACATTATTATTTATCATAACCTATTATTAAGAAGATGTTTTATTAACCCTATTTTCAATGTGGGTTTCCCATAATGAAAATTTAAAGTATCAACCATTGATTTTTGAAGTTAAATTTCAAATTTATAGGAGGAAATTTATTATAGGGGTAAATGTAACCCCGAGTATTTTATGGTATGTATCTTTTTAAATTTAATATCTTCAATAACTTATGTTTCATGCAACACCGAGCTAAAAAGAGCAATGATATACTATAAATATTATTATTTAAAATAAAATTATCTCCTATTTGTTAAATTGGTGGTTATGAATAGGATTAAATAACTTATAAAAATATTTATTGATTTTTTTTGTTACAAATTAATTATAAATAAATATAAAAATCAATATAAAGAAAATATTTTTATAAAAACTATTTAAATGCACATAAGGGTGTTTTATACCAATAAAATAAAACAATCACACTTTTTGGATTATATTAATGATATATATATATATATATAATATTGAATATAATTTTTAACCTTCATCCTATGTGTTTTCTAAACAATATGTAAAAACAAATCCAATTTTATGTATAAAAGATACATATTTATAAAGACAGTTTTATCCTCTTTTGATGGAACAATGTTTTTAAATATAGTTTTTGATACTTTTATAAATTATATTTTAATGAAATAAACAAACCACTTTTAAATAATAATATAAAAATTTACCTTAGTTGAATATTTAGTATTTTTTTGATAAGTTTCATGTTTTGATGAATAGTGATAAAATATTGCATTTTCATTGAAAACAACTTTTTCAACTAAATAATTTATAGAGTTAAATTATATATTTATTATGTAAATTGATCAATTTTTTATCATTTAATCAAATTTAGGTAATTGGAATCAATTTCACATTGAATTTGGATATAAAAACCTTTCAATCTTTTGAACGTTTTCACTATAATAACTCGTTTTATTATTCAATCAGTGGGATTAATTATAAATTAATTTTAACCAATTATATGTTTGGAAATTTGAGAAATGGATTGAATATTTGGAATCATAAGTTCTAAATTTAGTAAATAGGTCCCTTTTATTTTTGAACTATATGAATAGTAACTTTATTTTTTATAAATTACAATAGTTAAGGGTAAATCAGGTAATTAAGGGTAATAATGATATTATAAGTATTATAAAATTACCCTAACACTGGTCCTAATTTTATTTTAGGAGTTATTTCCAAGAAATATCAACATTAAGATGATTTTATGGAATCTTGTAGACAGTTGTAAGTCTTTAGACCTTTTATAGTATTTTATTCTAAGGAAAGTCAAATATGTCATACTCTTATTTTTAATAAGAGTTTCCTTTTTTATATATGGTTATTAAGAGTATATATTCTACTATAAAGAGTCATTAGAAAGATAAATTTTTTAACTTCATCATGATAATTTATTTTTAAATTTTATGGAATAAATAATTAAATTAATGGCTTGCACAATGGTGATGTAGTAATTGTTTAATTAATGGACTTATCAAATAAATGTTATTAAAATTTTTAAATAAAATAAATTTAATATAATAAATCTCATAAAAAAATATTCAAAATTAACTAGACATTTTAGGGATATATTAATGGGTTTTTTATAAGTTATATTGTTTTTATGATATTTGTAAAAAGTCCAGTATTCAATAATTATAAAATTTACACTAATGATATTTTAAAATAAATAATATTTTATTAAATGATAAAAAATTCATAAAAGTAAAACATTACGCAAAAATATTGGGATAATGTTTAAAATTTCATCCATGACTCATTTATGGTTCTTTTTTCATTTTATAGAAACTATATTAACCCTTAAAGAGTGAAAATCTAAGTCGTCACGATAAGAGTTAAAGGGTTTAATTAAGGGTTAAATCCCAAAGATAAGGGTAATAATGTGATCTAACATTGCATAAAAATATTTTTTTGAGATTATTTATACCCATAATCATTTTATATTCTATATAAAACACTTTTTCTCTATTGGGAATTGGAAATTAATTTATATTAATTTAATATTTTTAGAGTTTCCAAAAGTGCCCCACACCACAATTATAAAAGGGCACCTGCTCCCTCACCAATTAACAACACATTGAGCCTTCTATATTGACCAAAACCTACGCATTTATCTTTGCAACATCATTTTACAAGTTCTGGATATCCAGGTCTTCTAAAATACCAACCCTAGATCCCTTAATAATAGATCTAATGAGAGTACGCAAAAGAAGAGGTAATCATTTTTACCAACTCATCCAAGTTAATTTATTATTCTACTTCCTCTTCATGATTTATTTCCATGATAAATTAATAAATACAATATCATATATTTTATGATATGTTATTATGAATATTTAATAACCATATTTCATGATTTATCCATCCTATTAAAAATGAAATCACCACATGTGTGTATGTACGTCTTACTGTCTCCGCATTGTGGTGTAATTTTATTTTCATCACCACATTACATTGATGGGTGTAATGATGGAAATAATAGATATATATATATATTACTTATTACATGATATTAATTCTTTATAATTAATATAACATCCAATTATTTACCCTTTTACCATTAAGGGAATGATACCATCGCCCGAGTGTACGTACAACCTACCACCTCCACGATTCGATGCGATTCATTTTACGTATCCAACATTCATGAACAGCTATAAAAATTTAATTAATTATTAAATATTATATTTAAAACATTAATATAATTCTAGATATGTTCCATCTATATCCTATGAAAACAAACCAAGACATTCATGACAAAACATGCATAGGAAAATGAAGCAGTTAACACCCAAAACAAGGGTAATAACGAAATATTATCAACAAATAGAAGATAAAATAAAATAAAAAGATAATATATAGTATCATAAATATGTATAAGACAATGATATAATTTAATAAAATTCTTAAAACCATAATTTATAAGTTTAAAGCATGTTCAACTAAAGGAAGCGTAAGGTAAGGGACTTCCACTCAATCTCTTTTCATTGAAGCATAGTTTAATGTTATGCATCCACCTTTTCATGAGGTGTATATACAACCCCTTTACTTATTATGTCATTAATTATTTTATTATCATTTTATTTAATATTTTTTAAATTTTATTCTTTTAGGGGGATTATGATTTAAATTTTCAAATTAGTATGATACACCCTGAATATTTAAAGATTTAATTATCAAATCTATGTCTTCATGTCAATATTTTTGATATTATTTTACATATTTATTTATATGGATATAAAATGATCACAAAGAAAATTTTAGTAATTTTTTAAAATTCATTAAATATTTTTGAATGGAATATTTTTACATGTTCTATATTAAATGTTTTAACAAATGACATAAGGAATGTTTTATACTTAACATACACGACGATCCCGACTTTACTACTGCCATGACTATTATTTAATTTCAAGATTCCTTCATAAGAATAATTATTTTATTAAATTAAAAACCCTCTTCCCTTATTTTTGGGATATTTGGTATGGAAAATGGTTATTTTTTTTAAATAAAATTGTATTTTTATATGAATTTTTTTTTGATATGGGTTTAATAAGGGGGTTTCCTCAATAATTTATCAATGATTTTATTATAGTATTTTCATCTATGTCAACACCTTTTTGTTTAATTTTATGATTAATTTAGTTTTACCTCTTATGATATCATCTAATATATTTCATCAAATGATTTATATTTAGTTTGACAATGGATGTGTGATTTTATACAATTCTTGGTTTATGGTTAAAGTATTCACATTTCGTATGCTAGATTTTAATAGGAATTTTAATATTGTTTATGTTTCAACCCATTCATATAAGGAATGCATTGGTCTTATTAAGCTACAGGAGGGGCCCTTTATTTACTCTCAATAAATCAGTAGGTCTCATGGGTCAAACTATATATAGACATGGACATGGCCTTTCCCATTTATTTTTAGTTATGGATTTGGATGTGGCCTTAACCATTTATTTTCAGATGTCAAGGCTGAGGCATCGATGTGATGTTTCATATTTCCATCATTATGTATTCCATCATTTTGATATTTTTTATTAATTTTAATGTGATTAATAATATAATAGAATATCTATGTAATTTTTTCCTAGATCATGTGATTATTTAAATGTAACGTGTTTTAGTTATTTACCTTTACATATTTTTATGCCATATTTACCCATTGATTCCATTGTAATATTTCCCTTACTGTGCATTTGATCTCATCCCTTTAATATGTTTCATTTTTCCATAGCACTCAAAGAATTATATTATTAATGATATACAGGGTTATACAAAAGGTGAAATAATGGACGACTCAATGAAATTCTTTGAGTGTTTTTTTATTTTAAAATGTAATATGGATTTCATGTATGTATCTAGTTTACCAATACTACTAAACTATTCAATAATTTGGGGTGTGATTTCTTATATATTATGTCAATGTAACAAAAGTGAGGTACCAGGTCTAGGATACTAGGGTCAGGGTCATTACACACATGGTCATGTAGATTGTCAGCTGATAAGTTCCATATTTTTTATGAGATGTCACATGAGATCATCTTAGATCACATGATCATCATGATCCTTAATTGTAATGGCTTATCATGGTTATAAATATTCATAGAACATCATGTGATACATCTTCTCAGTTGATCACCTCATGGAGGTATAAAATCCTTTAGATGATCTATCAGTGTCTCGAGACCCCCCTAAGAAAATACTTTGAATGCCATGGGTTAAAGATGACGACTCTAATGAAAATGTGGTGTCTCTATGAACACCCAATTAACATGATCAGTCAGTTGATCCTGTGATTGTATCACAAGATGTCATAAAGTTAATTGTCATACCTTTATGAGATTTCACATATTCTTATGATGCCAAGGTGACTGTAACTATTTTTCTGTGTAATCTATAGAACTCCTCTCACTAGATTTATTTTCTTTCCTATCATGATCACCATATCATGATGGTTAGGTTCTTTAAAGTTCCACATGAAGGTAAAACAATGTTTCATGAATACCTTATGTGCATTGAGTATATATATATATATATTTTAGGTTTTATCTATGAGAGATGGTGTTCATAGAGGACATCGAGAGATGGAGTCAATGTTAGGGTCTTGGGATCGAACCAAAAATGTCGATGTTTGTAGGGGATGAAGGTTGAAGATGAAATGTGACATTGATCATACGATATATATTGATTTAATATGGTGTCCCAAATTATTTCCTTTTCCAATTTAATGGGTTAAAAGTTCACCAAGGCTCTTGTTCGAAATATAGAAGCTATTTTTTTGGATTTCACGTAAAAATTGATATCAGACTCACTTGTAGCCAGAAGCATGTATCTAGTTTGCTCCCAACGATCATTGACAACAGCCCATGAATAGAATCTCAAAAATTCTAGAAACCCATGGCATGGATATTATTCCTCTTGTGTGTTCATGTAAATACACTCACACCTATTCCACCTATGCACACTAGCTGTGATGGCTACTTTGGAATGGTTGAGGTAACTCCTATATGTGCTCTGGTTGATCTCGCTGGCTGGCTAGATGCGGTTGGATATATTTTTTTAACAGAAGGTACCCATAAATACATATAATAATAATATAATAACTATCAAAGTAGGAGAATCTTCCTTTATTAATAATGATCAATCTAGATTCTTCAAACATTATGTCCACACCTATATGATAATTGTGAAATATATTTATATAATTTTCAAAATTCTCAATTCTTTGAGAAAAATGTTCTTGGTGCACAATTATAGGTTTCAAAAAAATCCCCCCTTATAATTAGAATATTTTGGAATGAAAATAATCTGATTATAAGGTAAACATAGATTAAGTTTCCATGTATTTGAAGATAAAATTAGCTTCGATATTGAGTTTTATGAGAGCATTTTTCATGGGTGTGTTGACTAAGAGATTTTAGGTGCCATAAAGAGAAGCCTCATAACCTTGAGTTTTTTATAGAATAAAATATAGATATTAACATTTTATTGGGGTATGGATGTCATGAAATTAGATTTTTTATAAAATCTTGGGTGGGAAGGATTTTGGTGGAAAGGAACTTGTTGATGGATCCAAAAGTAAGAAAGTTTGATATCGTAATGTAACCCATGGGGGTGGAAATAAATATATATGTAGTTATGAGGATGAATATTATGAAGATAAAACTCATGAATAGGGAAAATATATTCATGGATGAAGAACTCTGTGGTGAAAGCTTCTACATAGATCTAACTCATATTTAGGGGAGGGGATGTCATCACTTTATGATAGAATCATGGGTATGAAACCATGTTTCGATGGGGATGTTGAATGGATATGTATCTCATTATATGTTCTAGGTAAGACAAATTTATCCACTCTAATAAAATTGAGTACTTAAACGATGGATATGATCTCATGTAGTTTTAAGGCATGAGATGACTAATAACCCTCAAACAGATCCCAAGAAATAGAGATGTGCTCTAAGTTATTCTGAGGTTAAGGGTCGAGGTGAGCATAACTTGATTTTTTATATGGATATATAATGGTCCCTAAAAGATTTGTATCACTTACTTACAACCTTTAATTATTCCCAATTTATTGAAGGAGAGGATTATGATCCATTTACTTGTCTTTTTCTTAGGCTCAACTTTTTCATTTTTCATCCTAGTAAGATTTATGACTTTTCCATATTATGAGTGCTCAATTTTTATGAATCACACAATGTTTGTGTTCAGTGTGTAGAGAAATGAATTTTCCCATGGTTTTATTTTTGGGTTTCCATCTAGGAAAGTATTATGTCTATTTTAATTGGATGTTTATGGTCTTCCATGTTGTAATACAACTATAGTTTAGGGTCTTCTATCTCAGACCTACTATTGAAACCCTAAGGCTAGTTCTATTTATGGATATTAAGCATGGTCCTTAAATCATGTGATTTAAAGTCATGTGAATAAGGAAATATTTTTTTTGAATGAAATATTATATCCCTACTCTAAGAATTGGTAAAACACATGGTGATTTAATGTTGATGATGTTGAATCCACCTGAATAGTCTTGTTATTCAAATTATAAATCATTATCTTGGTATATTTGAGTTAACTAAAAACAAAGGATAGTGGGTATATACTGTGTATTTGTAAAATTGGTAACTAGTATCACACATAGTTAGGTAAATAGATCATGGAATTAAGGGTGAAATTTCCATTGGGAATAAAAATAAACTAGGCACAACTTTTTTAGCTTTTTGTTATTAAGTCAAATTCTAGAGGGGTCCCTTAAAATGAGCTAGTACTTGTTACCAATACACTAAAGGGGAGAAAAAATAGAAATATATCAAGACTATTTTGTTCTAGGAAAAGGGTATAAACTTAAGTAATTTTTTTCTAATATAAACATAAAATACATGAAGATTTTGTAAAGAAAATGTAATACCCAAGGAGGGTTCGAGAACCCTAAAAATATTATCGCTTCATATTGAATAGATTATCATGGAGAGGGGAAGTGACAAATAATTACTATAACTATTTACTCAATAATGGGTTATAATAATCATAGATCATATTTTTCTAGGTCCATAATATAAAACCTATAATATATTTTCCATTTTTGTATTATTCTATATCTTTATCCTAAACTCTAAAAATGAAGAGTTTAAAGAGGTGAGACTTAAATTTTTCTCAGACTTCTCGTTGTGGGATTTTAGTTTGAAAGGTTTTATGTCTCCTTTACAAGTATCTTAGGGTATTTCATATTTATACCAACAATTAAAAATATTTTATGTCTTAAAACTTAGACTAAAGTTCATACCGATTTAGTTCATGATGCATGTGGACCTATAAAATGGTGGTGTTACACAATAGCATAATTAGGATTCTTAGAGTCAAGTCTACTCTAATAACCTTTTTATAAGGAGTTGAAAATGTTTTAAATCATGGAAAAAGGTTATCAGTTCATGATTATTATTATGGGATATTAATTTCAAAGATGATAGTGAATCACTCTATGGTGATGAGCTCCACTACGATGTTGTTAGGGCTCACAAGGATCAAAAGGCCCTTAATATAGGTCCAAAATGCCTCTGGTTGATGGGTCTAAGGCCCTTATACAGATCCATCTCTTACATGGTCAAATTTTGGTATCTTATATCATTTACAAGGTCTATGGAAGGTTTATGGAAACATAATATGCTCAAGATAAGAAGTGAATTTTATATATTGGGGTTATTATAATGATGATTTAAGTACCTGAACATTGGTTGATAAGGGTTAGGATATTATTATCCTTTGATAAAGAGTGATGATGGATGATTGTATCCATAGTTTAGTTTCATACAGAGGGGAAGTATTTATCGTGTAGTATAACATCACGTAGAGAGGAAATATTCCTTGTTGTTTTTCATCATACAGTAAGGATATAGGGGTTGACATGAAATTTTTCAAAATATCCTCAAGGATGGTTGAAAAATGCTAGTTATTTATAGTGAATTTTATCCATGAACAATATTATTGATTGCTATCCATATGATGGATCTCATCCTACGTAGATCTATTTATTATAAAATAAATTTGTATATAGACCAGAATAATACATAGTCATACCGAGTCTATATGACTTAGACCTCTTTAAATAGAGGCATATGTAATTTTTATGAATAGGCTCCCCTAGGTTTACCTATTCATTTTTAATGGAAAAAATCATTCCATAGTTAGATGCTTTAAAAAGATTCCTCCATATAATATTACTCGTATGATGGGGGGAGGGTAATTTTATCTTTACCACTTAGTGATTCATGAAATCATGGATGGATAAAGAGTCCTCTATATAAATCGGTCTCATACATAGAGATAATAAATTTTGATATTTCATTCTATTATATAGGTTAACAATTAATCCCAAGAATAAATTCAAGGATAGGATAGCCTAATATAAGATAAATTCTGTCTTATAGGATAGAACATATGTCATTTAGTTTAACATAGTTCAACTATGGTGTTTTAATTTAGTTTAACATGATTCCACTAGGATGTATCATCGAGGGGAGTAAATATCTCAGGGAAATTTGGTCTCTACAGAAGATTAAAAACCCAAAATGAAGAGGGTAATAATATTATAGGTTATATTATTTATATGAAAATTAGTATGATTCATATATGTGTAATATCAAGAGTATCTGAATCCACTTTAAAATTTGGGTTATAGAAGGTTTAAATCATGACCATGAAAATATGATTCAATTGGAGTAGGAAATAGATGGGTACAAGTCAACCTCATATAATGGTGGAAGCCCATATTCCATGTAGTTAGAACAAAAACTCATGGGTGTAAGGGGCGACTCTCTTCTTGAACTAAAAATCCCACTATGTGTAATCTCTTAGGAATTTTTGTTATCCACTATTGAATCATACTAGTGTCCCTTTGGATTAACTAGTCCCTATTACAAATTTTCTTTAGGGGAGAACTAGGAGCAAGGGATCCCAAGGTCCTTGGGGTTTAATTATAAGGATATAAACTTGAAGAATAGGTTAGTATCAACTCAGATATTAAAGATGTGACATTTTATTATAGATAATATAATATTCAAGAAGGGTTTATGAACTCAAAAGGATACACCAGAATATGTCAAACACATTTTGAGGTGATGGGATAAAACATGTTATTGTTGAGAAAAAATCATCAGAGGTGATTATTTTTTTCAATATAAATACCTCTTATTGTTTAGTTTAATATACCATGAGTTGGATATTGTCATGCCGTTTAAAATCATGTAACTAGGAAATTGTCATGTAGTTTAATGTCATGTGACTAGAATGTTTCTGTGTGATTTAATGTCAAAAGACTAGGACATGGTTCCATGTATTTTGATAGAATTAAACTCAATCATGATAGTCAGAGAGACTTTCAAGGTTCCTTAATTTCACATGATTCAATTATAACATAAAAAACAAGGGATCACTAGATAGTATATTGAGCCGTGTGAGAGTGTATGATAAGGAATATGAAGGGGGGGTACTCATATTAGAGTATGAGATAGTATCCCCACCTAATTTTTTTCACAAAAAGGGAAATATGTAGGTTCGTTTAGAATTAGTGGTTGGCCTAGAAATGGAGGATTCACGAATCACTATATATCCCATAGTAAGGGAATGAAGCCACACATAGTTCTGGCTTCAGAGACCCCCTTGCATAGGTCTGACCATAATCATTTGAAGGGGAGTTTGTTTTCCTTAGAATCATGGTTGGACAAAAGTATTGATGTTTGGATCTCAGTATGTATCCTAATGTAATAGGAATCAAGCCACACATAGTTATGATATAAATGATATATAGTTTAGAGTCATATTACCAGGACTTAGAATATAAACACCTAAACCACTGAGTCATTCTTAATCACTCTTGGATATGGGGAAAATGGATTATGTGTATGATTCAATTGAATTTATATATCAAGAGTTATCATTGAATGATTGGTGGGACCAATGTCACACTATTATAGTTATAGATCATGGGATTAAGGGGGGCCATCCCATTAGTACCAAAACATCCTCCAGGAACAAGATATTTGGAATTTTTTTATTCCCCAGAAAATAATACAAGGTATCCTTCAAGATTGGTCTATCCTTATTACTAATATGTCATAAAATGTCAAAAAATATGCACTCATGGTTTATGGTTATTTATACAAGAAAACATGAAAATATAGTTTGAAAGGAGAGTGTCCAAATATTTTTCTATGATTAGAGTAGATAGGGCTTCATGGGGGAAACATGCCCTAAAATTAAAAGGTGTATGAATACAATGTCATAATATTTCTTTAACAATTAGCATGATCCACATATGAGTAACATTAAGGGTTCAAAATTCACTTGAACAGTTGGATAATGGGAAGTCTAAATCATAATAAAAGAATAACTAAGTCAATTAATGATGTGTACGGCTGGGTTTGGGTCAACCATTAGTAATGGAAAAGAGACCGCAATTGAGACCAAAGCTCCTAGATTTATGGGGGCCACTCCTTCGGGACCAAACATCCTCTAGAAATAAGATCTTTAGAATTATATCATTCACTAGTGAATCCTAGTGAGGTTCATTTGGAATAACTAGTCCTTGTTACCTGTTTGTTATAGGCATGAGGCCATAGAAAGGGAGTTTAATGTCTATGGGATTCCAAGATATGGATATCAACTCGAGGAATTACTCGGTATCAACTCAAATATCGATGATATGAAGTTGTCTTGTGGAGAATTTATGAGTCAAGAAGGTTCTGAGAACCTTAAGGGATAATACAATGGGTATTGAACACATTTAAAGGAGAAGGAATAATATATGAAATTCCTTAATACAAAGTCATTAGGGGAATGATTTTTTGGCATGAAGATATATTTTTCATGTAGTTTAATGTCACATGACTAGGGAATTGTTTCATAGTTTATCATCATGTTACTAATACGTTGTCATTTAGTTTAACATCATGTGACTAGGATGTGGTGATGTAGTTGAACATCCTATGATTAGTACATTATCATGTATTTTAACATCTTGCAATTAGGATGTGGCCATATAGTTTAGCATCATGGACGGGAATTTTCTTATAGTTTAACTCCATTTGACTAGGATATTGTCATGTAGTTTAACATCATGTTACTATGATGTAATTCCCTATCCAAACCAAGTATTGATCATTCTGATCATAGAACTGTTCCATGTTCCATTAGATCACATGATTCCTGATCAGTGTGAGAAACAATGGATAACAGGGTAGTAGATTAAGATACATGAGAGTACATGATAGGAATCATCCACGGTTTTTCATACTTTATTTTGGACTAGATCCTATACACTGATATAAATATCATCGAGGAATATGATTTGGAGTGATGGAAATTCATGCTTGGGCCTGAAATGGAGGATCAAAGCATTATTACATATCCCATTATAGAATCAATCAATACATACATAGTTCTTAGATAGTTACCTATATAGGTACAACCCATATGTAGGGAGGGGTGTATTTTACTCTTTCAATATGTTATTCCTATTCATAGGAATTGGCATCTAGGTGTCATAATGAATCATATAGTAATTTGAATCAATCCACATAGAGTTCTTGAATAGAAAACTCTCAATGAAGGTCTGACCCATACATATAGGGGGAGTTTTTCAAACTTATATTTCAAATAGATCAAGGATTTGAGATTTTGGTGTCACTTCATATCCTATGATATTAGTAATCAAACCACATGTAGTTATTAAAAGTGAAATTTCCCTACATATGCCTGACCCATACAAAGATGAGGGAATTGTTTGAACTTGTATAGATGCTTGACCCAGGGTTTGAGATATGGCCATCATTATGTTTCATATGATAGTAGGAATGGATTAATATTTAGTTCTTGAAATGGAAACTTCCATGTGTTGGATTGAACCATACACAGAGATGGGGGATAATTTAATACCATGGATGGACCCATGATTTGGGATCTATGAATTACTATATATCCTATAGTGACATAAATCAATCAATCTATAGTTCCTGAATGAAAAACTATCCACATTGGTCTAACCCATATGAAGGGGATATTTTTCATTTATATTATGAATGGAACAAATATTTTGGATCTAAGAATCAATATATATCCTATTATATATGGAATCAAGCCACACATTGTTCTTGAATGAAAGAATCTCCAGAAATGTCTGAACTATACAAAGAGCGAGAAAGTTTTTCCACTTAGATTCTTGCTAGACATAAAATTTGGGACCTTGTTGTAACTATGTATCCTATGATAGTAGAAATTTAGCCACATGTAGTTAATGAATGATAAAATTCCCTATGTGGATCTGACTCACGTATAAGTACGTGAGTACATATTTTTTTGACACAAATATAGTTCATGTGTAGTGAGTTTTTCATGATGTAACATTATCCATTCAGTTTAACATCATGCGATAAGGAATTATTATGTGGATTTTAACCTATTATGGTAAATAAATCTCTCATGAAGTTTAGAATCATATGGTATGGATGTCTTCCATACAGTATAATATCATACATAAAGGATTTTGAATGCTATGCAGTTTAAACTATTGCTTCTAGTACTTAAAATTTTTGATTGTAACTTTGTAATGTACTTATTGAGAATCCTCACATCGGTGGAAGGTGTAATGAGCTCCCCATCCATTATGTTCAATGAGTTTTCTCTACCAGAATAGACCTTATGTATGATTTAAGGACCATCCCACATGGGTTCCATATTTTATATTTCTTTACTACTATCATTAGGTCTCTAAGAAACAATACCAATTTTCCTTAAAGGAATGAGAAGATGTGAATTGTTTTTGAAGGCTCCCATAATTTGATATCATGATTTTTCCTATAGCTATTACATTGTAGGATGTTGTATACAAGGATATTAACTAACTTTAGGACTGGTTAAAGTATAATTATCCATACATTACCCATCTACGGGTATGAACGTATGATGAAGCTTCACCAATTAGTCACTAGATATTTTTCATGATGTGGATACAAACATTTTTTGGGAATTTTTTATTCTCTTCTGGACCTGGGCTTTAATCCATGGAGAACATGGCCATGTTCAACTAGAAATTGAGTTTATTTTTGATCTAGAGTTGACCCTCATATCTTTGACAAGTGAGGTTTCTTCCCTTAAATCTATGATTAGTCACCCACATATTTGGGTGATTGAAACCATGAACCCCTCTTACAAATTTCTAGGATTTCATTATTAGATGTATATATGGGATGAAACATGGTTGGGAATTTGTTTATGGATAAATCACTCCATATATATATATATATATTTCAGCCTCTTCTTCATCAGGGTTGTACGCCTAGACCAAGTCAGATCACAAAGGTTGCTTCTCTGGATTGTATGCTGACTGTGGGGAAGTGCTAATGATATTTTATAGGGATCTTTATACGATTAACTCCAGTGTTTCAAGAAATACTCTATATGAAGGTGTATGGGAAAGGGGGGATTTTATTTCACGAGAGAGATAATATAATGGGGAGGTTATCTATGGAATACATCCAAAGAAGAGTCCTTATATCCCATATTGGCCCTATCATGAGGAGGACTATTGAGGTAGTGACCACTTTATACTTCATTAGTAGAGTCATAAAAACATTGAGGTGTTGATGATATGTATGCCATAGCCTTAAATACACTATTATTGAGTAGATCAGGAATATCATCCTCATTATGTATCATGGATGGAATATAGAAACCTTCCTTTTAGAGTTGAGAAAGGTTATGATCCCAATACATGATGGTTTCCAAAAATATGTTTATAACCATCATGTGATATAGGAATATAATTTCATTGTTGAGAATCTTATAGAGTATTATAGGGAGATTCTTTATCAAAGGTTGGGATTTGTGCCTTATTGTGAGTAGTTTCCAAATTATATTGGTCAATACAGTATGAAGTGGGGGTATGAACCCATTTTATATATACATTCCCCATTGGAATATGGAAACCGACTTCCAAAATATAGAAGTGATATGATCATTGTCTTCTATATCCTCTGCAAGATTTTAAACTATAATTCATCAGTAGAAGTAGGAATGTGAGATTGATCCTGTAGGATTCATGAATATTTCAAGAATATTCATCGATAGGGGTGTGAGCCTACACTAATGTAACTTACATACTATTTAAAAGGACTTAAATTGGAGTGGGAGGTATGAGCTTGATCTTTTTCCTTTGGAGTATGTATGTGGATTTCTTCATTAGGAAAGAGTTCCAATCCAAAGGCATGTGTGAAATTGATTTAATGAGAACTAGTTGGAATAGGGATTTAATCTCGACCCTATGATTCACCCTTTACCAGGATATTTAGGTAATTCTCTTAGAAGGGAGAAAGAATGTGTGCTTTCTCTGGAGTAGCTACCTATTCATGTTAACCGTGTAAGTTTGATGCCTTGTGTATTTGTAATGTAATGTGTGTATTTCCATATATCATCATTGAAACATACTAGTAGAGATCTTATATTGTTGTTAAAAGGTATTGAAACTTCCATAGGGTATGTACATAAATTTATTCCTATAATCTATTATTTTCTAGGATATTAAAGTATATTTCATTGATTGAAGTGGATATGTATGCCCTCTCTTTTCCTTATCATGCCATTAGAATAGTCCAATGGGTTTCATGCATAGGGGAATATATTTGTTTCTAACCCATTATTGATATTGGTATATGATAAAAGCCTTTGTTTGAGTGATATGGGATATGATCCCCTCAATAGTTTCCACTTGAATATAACGATGGTATTTCTCCGTAGAGGTGTAGATTTGAAACCACTCCCTCTGGTCCATATCTTTTCACATTTGACAAGGTGCAATTTATTCCAAGGTCTAATTGTTCTGGAAGGTGACCTAGTGAGTAACACCCTCAGCAGGTGACTGAGGGGAAATGGAGGGATTGTGATACTGGAGGGAATGATATTGTACAATATTAGTGTTATATTACTGAATTATATAATATCCACCTGATGCTAATGACATCTTATAGAGAGTAAGACGTAACATAGATTACTATCCTATTACAAAGATGAGTTTCATACAGTTTCACATCATGCGATATGGATTTTTTTTAGTTTCGCTTCGTGCGATTAGGAAATCATCATTTCGATTAACATCATGATACTAAATTGATGTTTCATAGTTTAAATTCATTCTACCAGGGTGTATCATGCAGTTTACGATCATATGACTAGGTTATATCATATAGTTTAACATAATGTATAGGATGTATCTTGTGAAAACCATTTAGGGGGGAGGCCTTCTGGATGGAGCTCGGATGACTGTTATGCATATTTCATGAGTTTCTAGATCCTCTAACTCTATCAACCATTCATTTAACTGATTCTCATACCAATCATTAATTTTAAAGAAACAATCTATTGGTTTACCATAACAACGATATAGGGGGAAGTGATTTTCATGGAAAGAAAAATCTGCCTCACTCGACCTCCTCATTATTTAGAGTTATATCAAATAATTAGCCATGTATGAGTCAATGTACTGGGGGAAATTTTTTGGTTGGATGGAATATACCTTTCCTCACAATTCATCATGATATTGGATACCATGTTGCTTTCTCCATGTGTCACCTATAACTCAGTTGGAATGGGTAGATGGTTGGGTTTGAATCCTAAGATGTGGAGCCCTATCCCTTATCAGTTAAAGAGAAGGTGATGAATCATTAGGGCCTTAGATGATGCATACACTTCCCACTGATTATAAAAAATAGACTCTCCCAAAGTCTTTATAGAAACTGCTAAGGCTGGATGGTTTATAGAGTATCCTTGATTAGGGGGTGGAAAATATCGATATTCCCCATGCCCACTTGTATAGGTGTATTGAAAAGATGAAAATTCTCCAAGTCCTATAGGATGGGGTGAGGTGGAACAATGTATGGACTTCAACAGATGAGGGGCTGCAAAATATAAAAATTCCCATGGCCCTATGGAATGGGGAATATCTATACAAGGAGTTCTATATTAAGAAGGTGGTTATGGGTTATTTTAGTGAATAAATCTCATGAGTAATCCCATAATTATTTCCCATAGACCCTCATTATCTATTTAGTGTTGAAAAATATTCTACTATGTAGAAATTTCCTTGTCCATATTAAGGGGCTAAATGGAAGAAGTCAAAACATCACCCTTTCATCCATTAATTGTATGATGGTTGAATGATGTTGGGAGTCTTGGTGTAGTTCATGGATACTGAATATTTTTTTCCATTAGCCATATGCTTCATATACATTACAATTTGAAACACCAACAAAGTCGATAATACCTTTTATTGATGCATGATAAACTAGAGTGTGTTTATATGGATCTGATGAGAATTTATTAGATTTGGTTGATATAAAATTGATAGAGACATAGCTGGGTTGTTAATCCTCTTAAATAGTGTCTCTCATTTTATGGGTTAGTACTCGATGTGCCATTTGGTGTGATAGTTCCCACCGTACCATTTGGTGGGTCAACACCAGTTTTACTGTTCGGTGCGTCAGTGTCATAATTAAATATGATCCCATGGATAGAAATGATAAATATTTATCCATCCATAAGGGTTGGGGTTCTCCATAAGATTTTATAATCATAAAGGCTAGTTTGATGGATTCAAATTCTCTTGGCTAACAATGATCTACGATTGATTCAATCCCACTATAAGGATACATCAATAGGCTTCATATAATTCAACCATAATAGGGATATGGAACCACTCTATAGTTTCACTATTTAGAAACCCTGAGAGGGGTTTTCTCTTGGATTACCCTATTTGGATCATTTAAGTAGGTAAAACTTCTTCCAAAACTCCCTATGGAATTATTGTCACATGTCAATGAAAATAACTAGAATGGATAGGATCCCTCCTTGGTATTTTATAAGTTATTGATTTAATTAAGATGTTATCATAATCCAACTCCCTATAATAGGGATGGTATGTTTTTATTCTATCTATTAATAAGCTCCCTAGGTTGTTTAATGTGTCAAAAAGGACCACCTCCTCTTCTAAATACTTTCATGTGAAATAACACCTATGGTGAATCATCCTCTATAGGATTTTATAAGTGAATTCCAAAGTTAGGATTGAGTCATTGATGTGGTACTCCTAGACCAATAAGTTCAATAAACAGATCATGTGTTTTTGATTTGGTGACAACATATGTTGGGGCTTTATGGCCAATAATTATAGGGTGGATGATGCATATGATTGGTGTGAAAACTGTTTTTTCACATTAGCTTGAGGTGTTCTAAATGCATTACCATCTTTTCCAGTGATCTCAGAATCTGTTTTCACATTTGATGTTGTAATTTGGATTATAAGTAATATAAGATACCTTAAAGTCGATACATGACACATTATTAGTGATACATCCTATAAAAGAGTACATGTTCAATAAATTACATAAATATATAAAGGATAAAGAGGTGGTTCCAATTATTTATGAAAGGTTAATCATAGTTAAAAGATTTCATATTGGCTTCACAATTTTGTTTCATCTGGATTTTCTAGTTCGATTGTTGACTGTGAGGGGATATATACAGTTTCACAATCAATGGATTTGTTAGGATTTATCAGTATAATAACCCAATGTTTCCCGCATTTTTATCAAATATGGGACTTCTTTCTAAAGGAATCCTGTCATTAGGGTTTCAAGAGAAATTACGTGTAGAAACTTGCATCGGTCAATAAGATATGAGGTTGGGTTCATTGAACCATTTGGGGGGAGAATTATTTTCTGTATTGGGACTCTCTTATAGATTAATGAAATTTTCATCACATCCTTCCCAAACCATGATATGGGACTGTTTACTATTGTCCCAATAACTTGATCAAGTCCATGTGAAGAATGGAACAACTATGTGTATCAATGGTTCTTCAATATTTTCTTATCTATTTATGATGCCTCAGTTTATATCCATATTTAGACTCTATGGATTTTATTTTTTCAGGGTGGAGGTTGGTGTATTGGACATGGGATTTGAACCTCTACACATAATCATACATATCCAATGAGAATAATAATGAAAACACACATAGTTCATTCGACGTAGTTCAGGTTCATATAAAAATTATATACCTACAAGTTTAATATCAATAATAAAGGACATAAATAAAGGGATCTAGAATTAAGGAGATTTCCAATATACCCTACTAATAAATAATTCAGAGTCTGTATATTTCATATTATGAACATCTACATCATTAATTTTAGGATAATAAACACCTTAACTGGGGTATATGTATGTATGGATTCCTTAAATTACCTCATTGGGAGGACGCCCCTTTGAGTGAAGATGATATTTAGTTGGGATTATATTGCAAATAAGGGAACACATTGGGGGAATTCACATCATGCTATTGGTATGATCATATCCTATCTCTTTGTCTGTGTGAGTCATGCTTAGTGTGGTAAACAAGTTAAATTAGAATATTAGACCCATGGCATGAGAGAAACATTATATAGGGCATACACATTAATGTTTCCTTTAGAGAGGTATGATTACCTATCTTATAGAGAATATGATATGGAACTCAGGCCTTAAGATTAAATTCTACATATCCTATATATAAATAGAATCTATGTTATTATAGTTCACTCCATCCCTAACCCACTGATGGGTTTATGGTTATTTTGGGAGTTTTTGGGGATCCTATATAAGGGGATTCCCACATTAATCCCACTTCTCATCCTTTTATAGAATAGGAATGATGTTAGACTTATAATGAAATTTGGGTCCTATGAGTTAAGAGTATTTAGGATATAGAGGGACTTACACTTGGTTGGATGTCCATTGAAGCTTGAGCCTTTGGTGGAGGTCCCACATTTTCTATTTGAACAAGAATCATAGATCACATAGTTCAAATACATCTAAACCACTGATGGGTTAGGATATGTGATTAAAATCTAAGGTATTATTATTATTTTCCTAGTGGTTTTGAAATGTAAGGGTCTTATATCAGTATGGACACAAATGTTACATTTTCAATCACTATCCTCAAATATAAAAAGGGAGATGATGACCATGGAAGTTCTATTGAATATTTTTGGTATGACATGAGGGAACATCTAAGTCAATAATGCAAATAGGGTATCATGAGTGCATAATGGAAATTTTTTTGGGAAATCCTCCTATAAAATGGGTACTCATCAAAAGATTCACAGCTGAGGGGTTACATGGTGTATCTCCATGTGTTTTTTTAGAAAAGGTTGACATGTCCTAGGGTGTCTGGTTACATATCCAGGGTTTATTCCAAATATGTATTAATTATCTTTCAAACATATCTAGGGTATCTTCATGACATGTCTTGGGTGTCTTCTTGATATACTAAGTGTCTGACCAACATGTCCTGACTATTTTAATAACATGGTTAGGGTGTCTTATAGACAAGGTGGACATATCCCAAACATCTTATCATGATCGAATATGACATTCCCATGGGATGTCATGTGAAAATAAACACATGTCGAAGATGATTCACCTGATCAAAATAAACATTCCCAGTGTGCTTCATATGATTGAAGGCTGACATGTCTAGGGTTCTTTGTATGATCAAAGAAGAAACTTCCACGACATTTCATGTGATCAAGCCCAACATATCCAAGGTGGTTGACATGATCAAAGGACAACTTGTTTAGGGTTATTGACATGATCAATGAAGGAATGTCTAGGACCATTCATGTGATCAAGGCCAACGGGTTTAGGGATACATGATGAAATTTTAACAACATCTAGAAATTATGTGATCATATGATCATGTGATCTTAAAATATTTATACGATGGGTTGTCGTGAATATGTCCAAGATCAAGCCTGTGAAAAAGAATGGTTTTCTAGGTGTTGGAGTTTCATGTCCAAGGGGATCTTACCAAAGTTTAATGGAAAGTGGTTTTCATGTTAAGAGGATTTTAGGATTGAGATTTCATATCAAGAGATCACATCCTAGGGTTTTCATGGTGGGAGGAGGTCATGTCTACAAGTTCAAATTGATTTCGAGGTCGTATTATATGGAGTGTCCACATGACAGGGTTTCATTTCCATGAGTTCCCACATTTCATGGATGAGGGTATGCAATGGAATTTAATTTATGGTAGACATTTCTAGGGACACATACATGTAAAGAGGTGTATACATGACCAAGGTATTGTTGCATCCAGAATTGCGAGAGAAGAACAAGTTTGAGGTTGTTCACATGAGGTAATATCATGTTGTTCAATTTATCATGTGATTTCATGACCTCAAATAGGTATTTTAGGTTTTTTCATAGTGTAATATCATAGTTATCTATAAGATTTATCTGAATGCAGTAGCCCACTCTTCTTCTCTACTATTCTCATGTGCGTCTATATTTCTCACTCTACCCATTCTTTCATATTTTTGTTTTTTTCATAGAGAGAAGGGGTTTATATAAGTGGTTGTGGCCTCATATATCACTTATTTTTATAGTGAGGTCTCTATGTACACTATCTTGAGTCCTTCGACACCTTACATGATCAGAATCACGAAATTGTATGAAGTCTTGATACCTCAGATAGAAAATTCTCATGATCAAATGATCATTTTCATGATGAGGATCAATTACATTCTGTCCGTAATTTATGTGATGGAGTTTCTGGAAATCATTAGTCTCCTAAAATGACAACTTCCATGGTTTTGCGTGATTATAAGGATTATCAATGGAAAATTGAATTATTTCAATGTGGCATCACATAAGGTCTTCTTGAATCACATGATAAGATAATCCTTATATAATATGGATTATCATAGTTTTATTGATTTGTAAAACTTCACATGATGATTTGGTATAGTGGATAATCAATTTCATTATCAAATACATTGGATGATCTCTTGGTGTCTTGGGCTCCTCAGAAGAAAATCATTTTATTTATATAGGTTAAAGATAACGACTCTTATAAAACTTTGATGGCCCTATGAACATGTGATTCGATCGATCGGTTAATTGATCACATAAAGGCATCATGCAATTTCATGATGTTTATTATCATGATTTCATGTGATGCATCATATTCTTGTGAAGGCCTGATGATTTTATCTATTTGTTCACTTAACCCATAGAACCCCTCATACTAGATTTAGATGGTCACCTCTCACTATCTCCAACATGCGATGACTTAGTTCTTTGAAGCATTTCATTCTTGAAAATGACATTGCATGCATACCATGGGGGCGTTGAGAACATATTGGTTGTCTCATTTTGATCAATGGGAGATGGATTTCATGGAAGACATCAAGTTATGGAGTCGACATCATGTGTCTTGGTCTCCAACCAGCAGTATCAAAGAGTACATCAGGTGATGGTGGAAGACAAAATTTGGCTTTGATCAAATAGAGGATATGGATTTAATAGTCCATACCATCTTATTTGCATATCCAATTTAATGGGAGAATGATTTTAATGAGGTTTTTCACCATATCAGATATCTCTTTACTTGAACAAAACTTAATAACTGATCATGAATCCACCAATTTCTATAAGTGAGTATAGGGTTCCACTCTTAAAGATCGCCATTACTGACTATGTTGGAACTCTCCATTGTACTTCCAACAAAAAAATGGATTTTATTCCTTATGTGTGTGAGTTGACATTCACCCACACTCATGTCACCTATTCTAGACATCCATGCTGGCTTCTAGAGCATAGTTGAGGGAACTACCTGATGTGCCCAGGTTGAGCTAGCTATCTTTCTCTCTATGGTTAGACATATTTTTCTACATAAATAACCCATAAATACTTAAAATAATAATAGATTAGTTGTCCAAGTAGAATATGTGATATAAAATGTTACTTAATAAAGAAATCTAAATCAAGCTTCATCTAATGTCATTTCCACACTACCAAGTGAAATGTGAACTATATTTATACAAGATTCAAAATTCACAATTCCTTGATTTTAAAGTGATTAGTGCATAATTACAGGTTCTAAAACACTCAAAGAAAAGAATTAATACCACATGGATCATTAATATTGGGTTTTCATCAATCATTAATAGAAATTTAAATATAATTAAATACATTATTGAGTGATTTGATGTTATTTTTTTTATTAATGATGGATATATAATTATAAAAAGAATGCGTGAATACACTACTCGAAGGATTTGAACTTTGGAGAAATGAATTAATCCTTATTTATAACTTTAGGATAGTAATTTTATGCATAAACAAAGATTTTGGCTCTATTATTGAGCTTAACTTCAACCAATATGAATTCTTGACCAAATGAAAAGATTAAAATTCCATCATGAAATGTTATAGAACAAGTGATAACCTTTACAAATTGTACAACATAGAAAACATGTGTTTATTTATAGTGGAATAAGAGAATAGTTTATGGAACCAAAGTCTAGGAAATATTCATGAGAAATTTATGGAAAAACTATACATGATGGAAATAGGAGAACAAATTCTTTAATGTAAATGTGTCTCATAGTAGACACGTGATACATGAATATGGGGGAAGTTGCTGTGTAACCTTTATTGACAGAAAAATAATCTGGCATCTAATTTTCAAGATCTAAGGTGCGATAATAGTTATGTCCCAAAGAATCTATCATGAATATGTAGGGAAATGTAAATTATTCTATTTATTAATCAATATAGTAAAATATATTTTGTTATGTTCATGCAGAGAAAGAAGGATTATATAGAGTGCATGGAAATATTCTAATGGATAGTGGATAAAAAAACATCCTGAAATATTAAAATATTATGATTGCATTATGGAATGGAGTATAATTTGATTTAGGTGGATAAATATGAAGAAAAACATAAAAATAATGATGAACAATCCAATATTTATACTCTAAGTAGAATGGGGATTTGGGATGAAAAAATGGAATGGTAAGAAACAATGAAAAAAATTGTATTTAATTTTTTTTCTCTCTCAATTATTTGATGTAGTTAGAAAATGTTTCATTACATACTAAAAATAGGGAATTATTTATCCCTAGATAAGTAAAAACAAACTATGAGATTTAGTATGGAAGTAATACTACAATGAAGTAGTTATGTGTTTTTAGAAGGAGATTATATATTTAGGACAAAGAGGCAATAATGGAAAATATATTAATTCATTAGATGATGAAGTAATCATAGGATACTCATTAAAGAATAAAAAATTTAATTCTACAAAAAAGAATAAGTATTATTCTATTGAGTAATGAGTTCAATGTTAAAAACATGAGACATAGAAAGTATTTTGGGATTTATAACCTGTATGATATCATTGAATAAGATGATAAAGCTGATATAATGTCAGTGATAGTATAAATAATTCAAAAAAATGATGATTCAGGATTTGATTGAAAGAAATAAATATATACAAAAGATATTTTTTCAATATATTTTATAATAAATATAAGGAATAGTAATTTATCTAATCATTATAATCGGTGAGATAGTTGTACCAACTTGGAGATGAAGGACAATGAATTAGAAAACACTGATTTACTATCATTTTTTGATCATACATCCTTTAAAGAGGCCATGAAGGATAAATCATGTGTATGATCCATATATATGGAGTTATAATATAGTGATATCAACTAAACATTGGTGATTATTGAGAAAATCAGGAATAACAACATAATTTTAAAAAATTCGATCTTCTGAAATATGTTATGAGAAAATTGTAATGTGGTTTGAAATAATTATCAACTTATATTCCATGGTCTTGATTAAATAGAAGTTTTATGCATTGAAGAATAATTTTAAATAGTAGTTCACTTTGAGTTAATGAGACTCTTATTAGTGTTGGTGATTTATAAAGAATTTAAAAAATTTCAACTAGTTATAAAAATAGCACATTTGAAAGGTGCACTCAAAATGAATGTTAATATTGGGAATCTAGAGATATTCATGTTTTGAAATGATGAAAATGAGGTGTAAACATTGAGGAAATACTTATATGGGAAAAATTAGGCACAATAATCATGGTATTATCAACATGAATCATATTTTATGAAATAATAATTCAAATGAGGTAGTGTTTCTCATACCCTTTATGTGGAGATGTCCATGGAAGTACAATTAATGGTGAAAGTTTACGTGGATGATGTAATTTGTGGTGGTATGAATATTAAATTAGTTGATGAATAATCTTATATTCCAAGTTTATAATTTTAATTATCAATGATTTTTATCTCACATATTCTCTTGTGTTTGATGTGATTTAGAAGGATATACACAATTTTATCTAAAAAGTAAAATATGAAAATTAGTTTCTTAAGAAGTTTGATATGTGTGATTTGAAATCTAAGTCCACCCCATTATAGTTCATCTGAAATTAGAACAATATTAAAATAGTAAAATTGTGGATCCTACCCTATATAGGGGAATTATTGGGTGATTATCATACATTAAATCAACTCATTCAGTCATTGTTATTAAATAAGATAATTGGAACTCTTTCAAAGATATCTAAATGAGGATCAAATTTTTATAGTGATGATAATTATATAGTACATATAATGCACTATAAATCAATTTTATCTCATTAATATATATTTGGAACATATATTCTCACCCTTATAAAAAAATCATTGCGTAGGTGATGTTGTGGATAAAATGTCCACAAGTGGAGGATATTTTTATATTTGAACTATGTGTGTTGGTAAGATGATATATAAACAAGGAATAACATCACTTAGTAAGCTTAGAAAATATAAATTATAGTAATATTGATATAAACATATATTTTCATAATAAAAAACTAATTGTAATACCATGGTGAAATAGTGAAATAACCCATGGTAATAATTAGTGAACAAAAGTGTGTTTTTACCTCACATATATTCCAATTCAGTACTTCTACACCAAACACATTGAAATCATTTGTTATTTTGTTTAAGTAAAATAAGATTAAATATATATCAAGATTATTCATGATGGGATAGATCAACAAGTATATTATTTCCTGACTAAGCATATGGAGCCACTATTATTTAAAAGGAAAAAGTTTAATATTGGTTTTCCCCACCTCCTCACACCTAAGGAGGATCAGTAATTTCCTCTAACCCCATAGTATTTAATACATTATTTATTTTTTATCTATTTTATTGAAAATTATTATATTCTATGAATTTAAGAATAACGAGGGAATTCCATCCATGAAGAATTATAGAATAAGAATAAATATTTAATTTGAATTATATGGGTAAAACAATAATAATTAACAAAAAATTCATAATTATAATATCGAGTAGTGAATTAGAAGGGCCTGAAAACATAGTTTATGGATTTGTGATTTTTAAGGCTTTATCATTATTTTTCATAAATATTTTAAAGCATTAATGGGTTTATATATAAAGATCAAAACCCCCATTTAATTTTTTATGAAAGTGGGAGTATGAAAATAAAGGGGGAGTAAATATACAATCGGAGAATATAATAGAATTATGGAAGCATGATCATTTAAAAGAGTTGAATACAAAATCCAAATGAGGATAATTATGAATCCAAATATATAATATTAGGATTTATTATCATTATTTATTTTCTCAATTGAATGAATGTAGGAAATATATGTGTACTGATGTTTATTAATATATATAATACTATCTTATAATATAAAAATATGAGTATTAGTATTGTCAATAAGTTTCTATGTGGACCTAAATCATATTTCATTTCCTAAGAAATAATGTGTATTTTAAATTTATTAATGTATATAAGGATCCTTGTGCATGCATGACTTCATCTATAAATTTTAATTATTTTCTAATGAAATAATAGTTTTTGGTATAAATTTAATTCATTTTATAATATTTTTTTGGAACATTGTATGAAATTCATATATTCCATATGAAATTTTGGTTTTCATTTTAATTGAATCGATAAGAATTTATATATTTCATATAAGTTTTTAATGAATGTATATGAATTTTGAATTTTATAATAAAATTTAGGGGAATTATAAGGATATCTAGATCCTATAATCCTCTTTAGGGAAGTGAATAAGGCTCATTAATTTTAAAAATATTAATTTTTTTGACATTTTTTAGGGAGAAAGCCTAATTTTGATGAATCTTTGAAGAGTTATTCCTTGGGAGACTTTAAACCATTATAAATCATGATTAAAATTACCTTTCCATGAGTGAGATGATTTTTTTTGAGATTAAAGGATAATTTAGCTTTGATGTTATTATATGTTTCATATTATAGATCACATTCTTGAAATATATAATAATGCGACTAAATGATTTGTTCATTTTATCTTCATACAATGGAAAAATAAAAATTTTAATATATGATGATTATTTGGGTCAATTAAGAAGAATAAAAATTATAGATTTTAAAGATAACTGAAAACCATGATTTAGGAAAAATATTATGAGTATTTTTGAACTCAAAAAGGATGGAATACCCAGTTCTAACTTCATAGAATATAAATATTCAATATATATAAATTATCAAGAACAAAATAAATGAATCATATGGAGAATATCAATACAAATTTCATGGAGTTTCCATATAATAAATATTGGATATATTTTTTATGATAAATTGGTTAATTCAATGATAAATGAAAGAAAAAAACATAATATCAACTACTATTATCAAAATCATCTATTTTAATTGGATAAATTATATATTAAATGTAAAATAGGGAATTCTCTTGAAGGTCATGAGATTAAAGATAATAATATAGAAGAATGGTTACACCCTTACTAGTTTAATGTTAATTCACTATTACTAAAATTTTTAAGCAACCTCTATATTGTATCTTAATATTGTTAAAAATGACCCAAAGAAGCTTGGTAGAGTTGGAAATTAAGAAGTTATCCTATTATCGATAGTGAGTACCTCCAACAACGTCATATTAAAATTATTTTATTGTATTACCTCTTAGTAAATCAACACATTTGTGATATATGACCATATAATAGCCTATTGTTGTGAAAATTTTAAAACACCTTTATCCTTATATATACATTCAATACCTTGAATGTGTTTTTTTATAAATTAAATTCAGAATCATATTATTCTTGGTAACATTTTAATAAGATATTTCAAATAGAATAAAACATTATCATGATAATTGTCCGCCCAATTAGGGTGTATTAGGATTCTGGTTACAAAATATTTTATAATCTCCCTCCCTCTAGTCTCTTCTACTATGATTCTGTTCCACAACTATCCATAGTGAAAAATTAAATTGGTATATTTGGAATAAAATATTGAATCCCTTGGTGTTTAGAGTGTGTGAGGATAATTTTCTCTTCAATATTTTTTTTTGAAGATGATGATATTATATTGAATTTTTTAGGTGTATCTACATAATGACCTTTGCCTTGGAAAAAATTTAGCACATTAGATTTCAAATAGTTGTTCCTACCATAATAAAATTTAAATGAGAAATTAAAGACTATCATCTATTTATTAATTTTTTTTCCTGACTCTAATTTTGAAAATATATGGGTTCTTATATATTGTAATGAAATTCATTCTAAAAATATATTTATTCATATAAGTGTTTTAATGAAATTATTCTTCGAGACTTATAATTCCATGTGGGTTATTAAAAGTGGTTATGAAATGATATTGGATTAAGAATGATGTTTTGTTTATCTAAAATCCTTTATTTCAATTAAAGGATGTATGATTACGTTATTATATGATATTTATATTTTTATATATTTTCAAGAACATGGTTTTTGGAGTTGATAAGCCTATTGGGATGATTATATTTTATAATTATATTATTAGAATGTGATAGCAATGAATTTCACATGGAAACTTGGGTATGTGTTTTGGTAATTTTGATGAAGGCTATAATAGATATATTACTAAAATGGCTAGTACCCCTAGTCAATATCATGTACTAGTTAAAGGATGTCACCAAGGGAAGCTTATGTGTAATCAAGTGTTGGGATAATTCCATGTTTACATTATCCAAACCAGTATTCCATGATGGAGTTCCTAAATTACCACTTTACCTTTTTATACATCTAAGAAGTTAAAAACATATAATGAATTATTGAGATGCATCTTTTTTCATTTAAATAAACAATGTTTATATTATATTTCACTTCAATATTTTTTACACTTATAGTTGATCTCATTTACTTCTAAAATTTGGTCTATCTAAGTAAAATAAATGGGATATGAAATAGACTACCAAATTGTTATCCTTATAAATATAATGGCTTTTTCTTATATAAATAATTTCCAAAATGGTATTTTTAAACTACCTCAAATGGGTTTCATGGTTAAAAATATTATATTGATTACTGGTCATATCATACATGGATAATGACTTAGACACTATATAAAAATTATGGATGTGTGAGGACATGTTAATAATTGAAACATGTAATGATAAATGATCCACATATATTTGGGGATCATCATAGTTCATTCTTCAATAATGATGATGGTGTGATTAGTGGTGATTGTGGGTCATGAGGAGTTGTCTTTGATGGTGTTTTTTGATCCTTTAGTGGTGATTATTTAGTTGTTTTTGTGTTAGTGACTCCAATCATTTACTTATTTTGGATTCATGCATATATTATATTTTATATCGCATCGCATTTGGTTTATAATGTTATGTTTGTATATCCATTAATATTCATTTAATTATCCTTCATTAGTTTGAATCATATTATATAAAATGTTTATTGATTTGAATGGATGTACATGATTTGGACACATCATGCTGAAATCCTGACTGGAGTTCATTTTTTGGTGAATGTGATTAAGAATGTGAAATCATAAAAATGATTTTATATGATACCCAAAAACGTTTCATCAACATGTTGGGATAGTAAACACATTTGATTCCTTATAGTGTACTAGTTTGGGTGATATAGTAGGTTATCTTGGATTGCTTAGTTACACTCCATGTGGGTGTCTTGATAAGGAAATGATCCTTGATTTTGGACCATAATATAAAAAACTAAATATTACATGAAATCTTCTTAAATTTTCATGGTGGATTGATTAGTGAGATACAACCATTTTCCAACCCACTACACTTTATGTGGGTTTCTGTCTAGAATTTTGCATGGTTTAAAACCACTCAATAGACCATTATTTCTCCCAAACCTGATGAAAATGTTTTTTAAGATATTCTTGTGAGACCCCAATTTCATATATAATAATTTATTCTCCAAAAATGTAGTAAATAAAAAAACCCATTACTATATTCATAAAAAATAATCCTTTTATGAAATTAATATATCTTAACCCTTTATTCATTGTACAAACACAAGAAGGTGTGGGTCATTCCATTTTACACTAATAAATCCATTTGGGATAGAGTTATTGAATATAGATACATCCAAAAACTATATATAATAGATATTATATAATGTATATGTAATGAAGGATACTTTATATATATGGTAAGGCTCTACAATTTCATGACGTGTTGTATTTTTTTATAGTATTTTGGATGTCTTTTGTTCAGTATTTGGGATGTGTTTGAGTGTTAATATATGGACATTTTGGAATTTGTGTTATTGTAGGTGTGCCATAAGTAATTCCATATTATTTTTGAAGTTGTGTTATACATGGAGTATACCTGGGTGAAACATATAGAACAAAAAAACCAATGGTTGGGTGTGGTCTCAAACATGTGGAACTTAGATAGTCTTTAGAGAACTCAACCAGAATGGCCTCAATATGACATGGTATAAGGTATTATAGGATCAAAATATAAAATTTATTACTCCTATTACATAGTATGATAAATTGATGGATCTTATGGGATTTATTTTATCGAACACACAATTTTCGTGATAGAAATCACCACACCGTGGTTATAACTATTCATTTTTTTTAAACAACTTAATTGGACACTAAAATTTAAGGGGTTTATTTGTTTAAAATATTAAAACATGTGAAATTAATTTTTTATTGGGGTTATTGATGTGGTTTTGACATGATTACAAAAATTTATAACCCTTTTCATATTCTTCTCATGTGGTATGAAGATCCAGATAATCTATGGGTGAGGTTTTTGGGTAATTTCATCACCTATCAAGGGAATAAAAATCAAAAAATTTTGGAGAGGAATCCTAGGATTCCTCTCTTAATATAGAAATTTATTTGAATTATCCATTACATGAAGGAATATACATCTAATATTGGTAATGGATCTCATTTGGTATGATTGGTTTGGGGGAATGATTTAGTGACATATCATATCTATCAACCACATCTCACCTAAGGTAGAATGTCCTTAAAATATAGGGCATTCATATAATGTTGATTTACTTGATTGTCATGTTTTTGAGTGTGTCCATTTATTTGGGACCCATTTTTGGATATTCTATTCTTTTGATTTATATATTTTTTTGTATCATGTGAGATATATGCAAGATGTTATACATTGTGATTATCATAGATATTCCCTATTATGTGCGAATACTATTCCCGTAGAGTTTTTTCATGTGGAATTCATGTGAGAAGTGGAACTATGATCACATGTATAGTATCTATAGGGGGATAATGTGTTTTTAAAATAGGGATTATAAAGGGATGTTGATATAGAGGAGGTGTAAAATGAACTTTGAGACTGACCCAAGATAGTGCAGAGAGAGTGACGAACTTATGGTCTAACCTTATAAGGGTAGGGGAATAAAATCTATGTGACATATCCTGAGGCATAGACAGGTGTAAAATAGCCTTGTTTTCTACGTCAGTAGAGGTAGGGGTATGATATCCTTGTTTAGAGATCTAAGGAAGATGTAGGTGTGAAATTGAATTGAAAAAAGACCTAGGGGTTAATTGGACATGGTCCACGATCCGAGAAATGTATTGTCCTTTTGGATTAATCTAATATTTGATTTTATATGGGAAATTAATTTCAGTATGTATCCAAATAAGGTATGTTTGAGCCTCATGGTAGTTTGGTTATTGTAAAATCACATTGTATATGATTGGTTACTTATTTTTGTATTTTAATACACAATGAATTAAATATAAATATAAATATATATATATTATAAATGCATTGGTGGTTTCCTACTAGGTTTATACTCACACCCTATATAGGAATCTTGATTCCCATATAGATTTCATGGTAAGGGACAAAACTATGGGAAATATCCCTTCATCAAGGAGTTGATCTCGTAGAGATTGGATGCTCGAGGTGATACATATATCAACCCAACAATAATGTAAATAGAAATTACATCATTTTTTGGAATATTTCACACATTACACAAATACATACCCAAAAAACTGTATTAGTTTAGTGACATTGGAAACTTGTAAACATAAACAACTGGTTCCTAATACATATACACTTTCTCTCGTCTATTCCATCATAAATAGAACCCTTTTTGACATATCATACATAATACCTTTATTTATATCCTATGGAAATGAAACATAAGAAAGGTAAAGATCATATGATTAGTAAGGGTAATAAATGGAGATACGTAAGCATAACATGAATATAAGGGTGTGAGAACAAAATATTATTTTCTTAATATCATACGCTTCATGTCAAAGATCGTATACAAGAGTCATGGAATAAATATTAGAAACTCATAAGACATGAATCATAAGGAAGTTAAGAGAATAATCCTTGAAATTATAACATATAAATAATTCAAAAAATTATGGAAAAACATAGATGTATAAATTTTTTTCCATATTAGTCAAGGTTTACTTTCAAGGCCATATTAGTTGAGTGGGTTCACTGAACATACTATATTAGTAGTCAAGGATCACACTGAATACCATCTTAGTATTCAAGGTCCACTCCCAAGTCTATCTTAGTCGAAAAATCCATTTATTGAGCTGACTTCACTCCCCATTTCATCCATGTCTATATCATGAGATATAAATCATCACCCAATTCATAAGAGAGATATATAGGTACCACCCATCAAATAATGAAAACCATACATATGTGTGCCAAAATAACATAAATAAATTATAATAAAAGTAATCCAACCATAGAAAGAATAATGATAGTATCCTTGAATCATACCCCCAATAAAGGATAAGTAACATCAAGTAATGTTATATTAATTGGAAAATGGCATTGCAAGAACATTTTAAATAATCCTTGAGAAAAATTTCTATTGTCTTTTTTAAATAAAATTATTTTTAAATCATAAAATATATTTAAATCATTCTTCATTGAAAATTACCTTTAAAACATAAAAAGGAATATTTTAAATACATTTTAAACACATAAATAATCTTTGAAATAATTTTTCCTGAAAATTATTAAAAGATTATTTAATTTTTTCCAGAAAACATGTTTTTTTAAAAAAAAATCATCTGAAGAGAGAATAGATTTACATAAATCATAAACTATCATGAAAATAAGGAGATTCATGATAAAAAATTTAAAAGGGAAGTATATATACCTTGAAAAATATTATAGGTGCATTACATAACATGTGTCATATATAATTAAAATTGAGACAAAATTATCTTACCGATTTAGTAACTTTTGAATCATAAACCCCATGAAAGAGATATCATCAAATAGATGACGAGATCATGATTTAAAATTTATTTTAATTTTGAATATTAAAATGAGGTTTGTGGTATGAGGAGGTATTGTAGTGCGATTGAGGAGAGTACAAGTTTCCATCTAATCACCTAATTATTTTTATTGAAGAGGTGTCACAATGCTCATTTTTAACTTTCTATTTTATTTTTGAATCTTGATTGGTGTTTTGTGGCGCAGTCATATTGTTTTCACTGGGATAATGTTTTTTATCTATGTTTGGTTTTTGAATTTTTTATTTCACTTGCTTTGTATGGTGGTTTGGATTTTGGGTTGGATCCTTCCATTGTAGGAATTTTTTTTTTTTTGTGGTTCCCGCTAAACCAAAAAGTGGTTTATTTAGAGAATGAAAATATTTATTTGGAGGTGTGATGCTAAAGTTACAATTTTATTTTCTGTATATGTTTTGAATTTTTATTATTGGTACTATTACTTAGATCATGATTTAACCATATTCATAATTATATAAATTATATAAATATAATATATATTTATTATATATTTATTTGTGGTGATTCAAAAAAATTTAGAGGTAAAAAACAAAAAACACCGTTCATGCGGACGGTAGGCCGTTCGTGCGCAGGAACATAGTTTACATTTTTTTCATATTAAAAGTAAGAAAATTATTTGATATATTATAATTAAAAAATAAATTTTATTTCACATATATATCACATATATTTATTAAAACCATCATTAATACACTCAATGTAAATCGTGAAATAATCAAATCTCTTTGTGAGGCGACAATCTATTGTATAGACGAACAACATTTTCATATTCCCACAAAATAGAAAGCATGAGACTATGGTTGATATAAAAATTAAATAATAATAATAAAATAATTAAAATAATATATATATATATATATATAAACTGTAAATCCACCATTATTACCAACCTTTAATGGTTGAACGAAGGACATCAATTTGCGGGGCAGTGGTCCGACGTATAAACGAACTATGATTGTGTATCTCATTTTATAGAACCGTGTGATGTTTTTGGTAATAACCTTAAAAAAACAATGACTTAGTGTATTTAAGATACTTTTTATAATATATAAATATGAAATAAAAATATTTGAAGGGGTTTATGGATGAAATAAAACAAAAATGTTTGATGATGAACATTTCCTCTTCTTCAGGAATCTCTTTTTGGTTATCACCAAAGGTCTTCCTTGGATGGATTTATGCTAAAAGGAAGGCTTCTATGATGAATTTAGGGCGTTCAAAGGTTATTTAGATAGGTTTTTATTGAACTAAATAGGGTTTTAAGTGTTAATAAAAGATAATAATTGGTTCCCTTTTACAAGAGAGGGGAGGAGAACTTTTGGAATTTCATAAAATATTAAATTATTATAAATTAATATTCTATTCCAAATGATTAAAAACTAATTTATTTAGAATATAATATGAGGATGAGTCAAAATAATTTCATAAAATAATTTCTATAAATGTTTCGGTCACATTATTACCCTTATCTTTTGTTTTTAACCTTTATTTAATCCTTGTAACTCTTACCATGACAACATGGATTCTTACTATTTGAGGGTTAATATAGTTACAATAAAATTTAAAATGACTCATAAATTCATAATTAATGATTTATTAAACCTTTTAATAATAATTACTCTAAATTTCATATTTTTATGAATTTCATATCATTTAATAAAATATTATATATTTTAAAATATCATTAATGTCAATTTTAACATTATTCATTACTTTGACTTTTAAATATATTAATAAAACATGATATATTAAAAACAATATTTCAATAAATCTATAAAATTTTAATGAAATATATAAAATTTGTGGATTCCAAAAATATATCAAATTATATTTATTTTCATTTTTTTAATATCATTTATTTGATATTTCCATTAGTAAAATAACTACCACACCACTACTGTGGTACCATTTATTGTTCACCATAAATTAATACTAAATAACCCTTATGAATATAAATCTTTTTAATTTATAATTATAATTTATGGATGAACATAGACTCCGGATAACCCCTTATTAAAAATATTTTAGTTATTTAGATTATTATTATGACATCTTTGACTTTTCTTTGAATAAAATATTCTAAATTTCTCAGTCACATATAAATGGAAACCAAAGAAAATATATTAGAACCTTTAGTGATTATGGGAGTAATTTAATAATGCAATAAAATTAGAAAAATTTTAAGGTTAGTTTTTTAATATTTATAACATTATTATTACCCTTAATTAATCGATTTTTACATGGTTTACCATTTTCCATTGTAATAAAAATTACCAATGTTACTATTAATATTAGGAAAAGGTGAAATATTTACTAAATTCTATACTTATGATTCCAAACAGAAAATAAATTTTCCATAATTCAATTCATATAAATTTTATAAATTAATTCAAAATTAAACCCGAAAATGGGACGAAACAATGAGTTTCTAAAGTAAAAAATGTTCAAAAGATTGAAATGTTTTTATTTCCAATTTTAATGTGAAATTGACACAAATTAAATAAATTGTATTTGATGATATATAATTTAACTAATTAAACATTAAAAAACTATAAATATAATTTAACTATATAAATTATTCAGATAAAAAGTCAACTTTCAATTTAAATGCAGTAGTTATAATTAGTATTCGAAAAAATAAAACTTATTAGAAAAATACCAAAAATTAAATCAAAGTAAATTCTGAAATTTAAATTTTAAGAATGAAATTTATTTTTTTCAAATAGAATTTATAAATGTGTTATAATTTATTTTTAAAAGAGGTATTTGTTGGTCGGAGTGGAATCTCAAGAGGGGGGGGGGTGAATTGAGTTCCTACTTAAAATTCCAGTTTAAAACTTTTCTTATAAAGATCTCAAAAATTGAAAACAACCCAGTTAATTAAGGCAGTAGAGATATAAATGTCTAGTTGGTCAAAAATTTTCTCAAAGGGTGATTAGTCCTCAGTTAAATTAGTGTAAAAAACACTTCTTCAACTTTTGAAACAAGTTTACTAAATTAAATACATACACACACTTACCAAAACTAACTATCGAAGTGAATGTAAAATAATTTTATGTTTTAGAAATTATAAGAAGCGGAAAATAGATAAAACAAAGTAAAACAAAAATACAAAGTACAATGGAGTTAAAAAAGAGGTTCACTCTCAAGCCAAGAATTAATACTCTCCACTTGGTGATCACCTGCCACCAAGCAGTTTATATGAACAATAAACTTGATACACAACCTGTATCAGGATTTACAACAGTTTTCACAAACTGTCCAGGGTTCACACCCTCTACCATAGTTCTTTGAGCAAAAAAAAAATTAAAACCCACACATGGTCTCTTCCACAATTATAAGTGGGAAATAAAATGAAGGATAAGTTTGATGTGAGGATTTTCAGTATCCTCTAGTTCAGTATAGGATAGAGTGTGTGAATCAGACAGACACACTTCTCAGAAATGTAAAAAAATAAACACAATAGAGATAAGATTATAAGCTTGAGTTTAGAAAGATCTTTGTGTTTTAAATTTAGCTCTTGACTCCTTGGAGTGAAGAATTTGCTGTTTGAGTATTTATCTGGAAGTTTTCTTCAAAACAGTGTGTTGAAACTCCAGGTTCTAGCTTTCTGGAATTGAGTGTTCTACTTCTTGTGTTGATCTAGAGTTTATGAGACACAGAAGGCAGCCTTGAAATTTTTCTCTTGAAATGAGTTTCTTGAAGTTCATGGCTTCACACTGAAATTGATCGAATGGTCCTTCCTTGTTCTCCAGTAATTTCATTCTCTTGATTTCCTCTTTCTTAAATTCTGGACTTGCGCTTCTCATTCCTCACTATCATTTCTTCCTTGGTCCTCTCTTTTATAGTTGAGGTCTGACAATATGAATAAGTACATCACGTGCGATCTTTCTTTTACCTCATACTGTCCCCAGATATAGTCTCTTGATATATCTACAATCAAAATTAATTAATGTCAAAATAATTTAATTTATCAAATATGAGCGTTAGAATAATCTTAAGAATTTGACAAAGTATGGAGTAGAAGAGTATGGTAGGCTGGTAAGGGTAGCATTCACAATAGTAGGCTTTAACAGTAAGTTCACATCGACAGCATTTCTCGGTAACCTCCCATTGATAACTCTCTATCGGTAACCTTTTATTGGTATCCTTCAATGCTAACCTTCCCAATAGTAGCCTTGCATCGGTGATCTTGCAACAGTGACCTTTGCAATTAGAGAAATTTTGTGCTGTGATCTTAAAAAAGAGAGCGACGAGATTAAAATAACATAGTTATTACTTTTATATAAACAATATTTTCTCATAAATGATTCTCTTGTAAGAGAAATAATATGCTTTACATAAATGAAACATCATTTGGGATTATCAAAATAGGTGAGTCCAACAATCTCCCCCTTTTTGATAATCAAAAATTATGTTAGTATTTTCTGAATTAGGGTTAAACACATTTGGTAATATCATCAGAGGTGTGTATTCATAAAATTTAACCAAATGTATTGGGTAAAAGTATATGAGTGTATATGAAAAAAATTTAATTAACATAAATATGTATCCTCCTTTGGGTAACATTGATATTCAAGCTTAAATATTTCTCCCCCTTTTTGATTAACAAAAAGGTAGGAGGGAAAAAAACAAAAGAGGATTTTCTAGTAATGAACTAAAAGTATAATATACAAACATTCTACGAATATCCCATCAACTAAGAAATCCCACATTCAATCCACATTAGATATGTACAAGGGAGATTTGTCTTTGGGAGTTGAGTAGGCAGGTTCTGAAGATGGAGGGATAGCCTGAGGGATAGCAGTCAGCAGGGTTGGAGGAGCTACAACAGAAGCATCAGTAGACCTGTAATGAGTAGATCTATGAGGAATCATAGGGGTCAAACTTTTGATGGCCTATGCAGGATTCATCACTGGTAAAACACTGGTAAATCCTAAATTAGCCGAGGTAGAAGACAAGGCTGGAGGAACAATGATGGGAGTGTAGTCTATATAGAGTAATGGAAAAAAAAGATTTCTGAAATCCATAATAATACTTCCTCCTCTCTCCATGGCTGAAATAAAATCATCCTTATTCTCTATGAATTTATCTAAGGTAGGAGTCAACTATCTGAGCCTACTTACCTGATCCTTAAACTCTTGAGAGACAGGTGGAATCATCAAGTTCTGCAACAACAACTTGAAGTGACCATCCACCTGATGCTTAATATATACTCTTTTGGAGTAGAAATCAACTTGCTCTTTGATAGACTTTTGATCTTGAGAAGCTTACTTTAAATAATTTCCCACAATATTATGAATCTATCTGGTAGTATAAATAACTTGAGTTATAGACTAAGGGTCTGAGGGAATTTCACCAGAGAACTTCTCCACTTATTCTCTAACAACCGACCTGAAGGCTTCTAGATCAATAGGAGGAGCAGCTGAAGATAAATCCGATGAACACAGAGGTGCCATAGTGAAAGCCACTGTCTCCTTAAAATATTTTGTCAGCCCACTCATCAGTCTCTTCACATCATCATCTTATCCACTCACATGTGTCTCCATGGACTTCTTAAAGTCCTCAAATACAATGACCATTTACTGAACCAAACTTTTAACATATTGAAGATATTTTTCCACCCGAATCCTTGAAACCAGGTAGGATTCTAATCTGGAAAATAGACTGCTTTATAGATTCCATAGAATCTTCCAAGGTTCTGAGCTGATTATGACAGTCCTTTACCACCTCTAGCAGGATGGAGTGAGAGGTAGAAACTAGCATTTCCACTGTAGAAGTGACAACTTCTTGATTGTGAGTCATATCCCTCTCTCACCCAACTAATCTATCATCAAAGTGTCTCTTTAGATTTGATTTTATTGATTCCAAATCATCTTTCTTCACATAGTCACGAGGTAAAAGAACCACTAGCTGCACAATAGTAGTTTCTAAAATAGTAGGAATTGGAGGACTTCTGATAGGCTGGTCATCATCATAGTCTCTATAATCTAAGACTAAGACCACAAATCCAGGGTCTTCTGACCAATCTACTATTACATGAGCAACAACAATTGAACCTGTGGCAACAGGTTCCTCCCCCTCACATGGAGCATTCTCCTGATCGTCCACATTCAGCTCTGCCATACCCCCTTGAGAAACTACATCAACAGAAGGGTCGACTGCCACTTCCTCTACAGAATCTTCAACATCTTCCGAAAAAAATTAAATCTTCAAATAAATAAGTAACCTCTTCATATACACATTCAAACATTTCTATATGCCCTATCAAAGGACTGAAATGGATAAAGTATCCCAAATTTCATAATCAGTTTTATAAGCAGATATTCTATTAAACTTTTCATCACCTAGAGAACAATACAAATCATTCATTGATTTATAATTATTGTTATAGGTGGCTTTAGTCAACTGAGACCATGTGTCCCTAGCAGTAGCAGGCAATACATGTTTTTCCTCAATTGTGTCCTAGATTTCAGGTCCCATGCTCTATAGATACATTTTCATTTTTAATTTCCACTGAGAAAAATTATTACCATTAAATAAAGGTGGTCTGTTAGTAGCAGCACCCTCAACTCTATTATCCATAGTTAACTAGAATTTTAAAGAACTGAAAATTTAGATATGACATAAATTTTAAGATCTTTAAGATACAACTAAAATCAAAGTTGAAACGAAGTTGACAACTTGTAGAACAGTTTAGGTAATAGCACTAAAAATTTAAAATTAAAAGTCCTTTGATACCAAATGTTAATCAGAGTGTAATCTCAAGAGGGGGGGCGAATTGAGTTCCTAATTAAAATCTATATTTAAAACTTTTCTTATAAAGATCCCCCAAATTTGAAACGGCCTAATTAATTAAGTCAGTAGAGATGTGAATGTCTAGTTGGTCAACAAGTTTCTCAAAGGGTGATTAGTCCTTAGTTAAATTAGTGTAAAAAACACTTCTTCAACTTTTGAAACAAGTTTACTGAATTAAACACATTCACACACTAACCAAAACTAACTATCAAAGTGAATGTAAAATATTTTAATGTTTTAGCAATTATAAGCAGTAGAAAATAGATAAAAGAGAGTACAACAAAAATACAGAGCACAATGGAGTTAAACAAGTGGTTCAATCTCAAGCTGAGACTTAATCCTCTCCACTTGGTGATCACCTTCCACCAAGTAGTTTATATTAACAATAAACTAGATACATAGCATGTATCAGGATTTACAATAGTTTTCACAAACTGTCCAGGGTTTACACCCTCTACCACAGGTCTTCATGGAAAAAGAAAAAAGTACAAACCACACATGGTCTCTTCCATAGTTATACATGGGAAATAAAATGAAAGAGAAGTTTGATGTGAGGATTTTCAGTATCCTCCATTTTAGAATAGGAGAGAGTCTGTGAATCAGACATAAACACTTCTTAGAAATATAAAAATAAGAAACACAATAGAGATAATATTATAAGCTTGAGTTTAGAAGGCTCTATGTGTTTTCAATTCAGCTCTTGACTCCTTGGAGTGAAGAATTTTTTGTTTGAGTATTTCTCTAGATGTTGTCTCCAAAACAGAGTGTCGCACCTCAAGGTTCTAGATTTCAAGAATTGAGTGTTCTTCTTCTTGTGTTGATCAAGAGTTGATGAGGCATAGAAGGCGGCCTTGATATTGTTCTCCCAAAATGATCTTCTTGAAGTTCTTGGGTTCACGGTGAAAGTGCTCGAATAGTTCTTCCTTATTCTCCAGTAAGTTCATTCTCATGCATTCCTCTTTCTTAACTTATGGACTTGCGCTTCTCATTCCTCACTATCTTTTCTTCCTCCGTCTTCTCTTTTATAGTTGAGGTCTAACAATAGGAATAATCACATCACGTGCAACCTTTCTCATACCTCGTACTATCCCCAAATATGGTCTCTGGATATGTCTACAATCAGCATTAATTAATGTCAGAAGTATTTAATTTATCAAATATGACCGTTAAAATAATCTTAGGAATTTGACAAAGTATGGAGTAGAAGAGTTTGGTAGACTAGTAACAATAGCCTTCACAACGGTATGCTTCAATAGTAAGTGTACATCGGCGACATTCATCGGTAACCTTTCCAATGGTAACCTTACATTGATAAATATCCATTGGTAACCTTCCATTAGTATCATTTAGCAGTAACCTTCCCAACAGTAGCCGTGCATTGGTGATCTTACAACGATGACCTTTTCACTTAGAAAAACTTTGCGCTGTGATATTAAACAAGAGAGCAGTGCGATTAAAAGTATATAGTTATTACTTCAATATAAACATGATTTTCTCATAAATGATTATCTTGTAAGAGAAAAAAGATGGTTTACATAAATAAAACATGATTTGTGACCATCAAAACTGGTGAGTCCAACAGTATTCCATTAAAATGCGTTAGAACCACTTTTTAGAAAAATACAGATTTGAAACGTAATACAATATTTCTTTTTATATCATCTCTATAAAACACATAGTATAAATTTTAAACATTAGATTGAATATATTATAAATAGATATAATAAAAAATTGTTATTTTTTATTTTATTAGTATAAAACACAATTGTGCGCATTAAAATAGTTTTTTTAGAATAAGATTTCATTTTATTTTCAAAAGGGTTTTGTAAAGAAACTAACCCGAGTTTCCTAGAGATAATGAATTAATTTATTAAATTGGTATGATAAACAAGGAAGTAACATACTAAAGAACCTAATAGTTTATTAGTTTTTGAAAACCATATAAAAATATAAGTTTTACATTATAAGCTGAAAGAAAAAATAACATAGAAACTCTATTGGAAACATCCATAACTCCTAGATTATCTGTGCATGTCATTCATAATATAAATCTTCGCATCCTAGGAAAAAATAAAACATAATAAATGGTGGAGAATAGATTCTCAGTAAAGAAATGTAATATAACATAAGTTAATATAAACAATAAGGCATGGTGAATGACTAATACACTAGTAGAAATATGATATTTAACATCGACGTAATAATGTCAGGTTTTTAGAAACCAACACCAATAGTATGTGAGGGAAATTTATCGCATTGGGTTTTAGTAAAACCGATGCCAAAAACAATTATTTGATGATTTTCCGCGTCAGTTTTCTGAAAACCAACACGGAAAAAAAATTTGTCGTCAGTTTTCCAGAAAACCGACGCCATAAATTGAAGTTTCGGCGTCAGTTTTCTCCAAAACCGATGCCGAAACATAGAATCCCGTAAATTTTCAGCGTCGGTTTTGGTTAAAACTGACGCCTAAAATAAAAAAAGGGATTTTTGGTGTCGGTTATTCTCCAAATCGACGCTGAATGTTTTTTTTAATTTTTGGCTTCCGTTTTTAACAAAACCAATGCCGAAAGTCTTTTAAAATAAATCGGGGTCGTGAGACCCTCATTTTGTTGGATCATTGAAATCGAAACCCGCTGCGGTGCCTTGGACTCTAGACGAACTTCGAAGCACTATTTGTGATCTTGGAAGGCCATTGTTGATGGTTTTGTTCCATTTTCATGATTTTCAGTGTGCATTCTTCGTTTTTATCTCTTTTTTTTATCTTCCATTGTTTATTTCTTCTTCCATATCCCTATTTTACGCGACTTTCAATTTTCGTTTGATTTTAGTTGTTGTTTATCATTATTTTTGGTTTTTTATTATCATTGTTAGTATAGATTTTGTAGTGTTTGTTTTTTGAAGTCATTACAAACAAACAGAATTTGGATTGAGGATCTCCATTTGGGTTGAACTTAAAATTTTGTTAGTTTTTTTTTCAATGTTGTTGATAAATAATTTATCATTCAATTTGGTTATTGATTTTATTTAATTATTAGTTTATATTTTATTTTAAATGTGTTAGGACATGGTTAAATATTCTTTTAACAAATATTCTTAAATATTCTTTCAACAAATTGTATATTTTTACATTGACTCCAATCAAATTTCACCCAATACACTTACTACACCCTTTAAATTAATGCACTCTTTAATACTTTTGACACATGCGATAATGAAATAAGAAAACAACAATGTAAAACGACCTAATAAATTTTAGAAGAATGATATTATAATTAAATTATAATATCAATATAACACACATGTATATAATATGAAAATAAAATGTATACTATTTCTAAATGTGTTTCATATCTGATATTTTCTATCTGATTATCAATAGTTTTTATTAAATGTGTTTTTGTTTACAAATTATCTGATAGATATTTAAATGTTTATATGTTTTAATATATTAACCAAATATATTGTGATATTAGGTATTTAATGGATCGTAATTGGATTCATATACGAAGAGCCACTAGTGAATATGAAAAAGGAGTTGATAATTTTTTGGAATTCCCTAAAAGACATCTTGAAAACATTGATTTGATTTTCTGTATATGTGTGAACTGTGTAAATATGATAAAGTTAAACTCCAGATAAATCATGTATCATCTCATTTGTTATGGTTTTATCCTTAATTATACACGTTGGATCTGTTATGGTGAAAGAATTTAAAATTCAACATCCAATGTTGATGAAGATATTCATAATGAAGAAGAAGATCGTACTGAAGAATTAATTCATGATTTAGGTGTTGAAACCATCAAAAAAAATACCAACTGTTGAATGATTGTTTGGAGATTCTGAGAAACCATTATTCCAAGGCTGCGGTAAATATACAGTGTTATTAGTAGTTTTGAGATTAGTTAACTTAAAAGAAAAAAATGGGTGGAGTGATAACAGTTTCTCCAGTTTACTTGAGCTTTTAAAAGAGATACTTCTAAAAGGCAACGGACTTCCAGATTATAATTACGAGGTGAATAAAATATTATGCCCAATGGGATTCGGGTATAAAAAGATATATGATTTCCCTAATGATTTTGTAATTTATAGGAAAGAAAATGAATATTTATCAAGTTGTCCTACATGTGGGACATCACGCTATAAGATAGATGTGAATGTCAACTCAGATTCATTCTCAGGTGATGTCATCTAATGTCATGAAAAATAAATTTTGTACTTTCCAATGATAACATCCAATATTTTTTGCATACAATTCTGATAATTCAATTTTGATTAAATTTTAGGTTCCAGAATAAAAACTCATGCTAAAGAAATTTGGTACCTTCCAATAATTCCTCGTTTAAAGAATGTATTTGCAAATTCAATTGATGCAAAAAGGTTAAGATGGCATTCAGATGAGAGCATATCTGATGGTAACTTACGTCACCCTGCCGATTCACCACAGTGGAAGAGTTTTGATAAAAAATTTCATGATTTTGGAAGTGAATTTAGAAATCTCAGAATGGGATTGTGTACTGATGGAATGAATCCATATCAGAGCCTCAGTAGCTAACATAGTTCATGGCCTATTTTTCTGGTAGTTTACAACTTTCCCCCACATCTATGTATGAAGAAAAAATATGGTATGATGATCTTGATGATTTCTGGACCAAAACAACAGGGAAATGTTATTGATGTGTATCTTTCACCATTGATTGATGATTTGAAACTAATATGGGAGGAAGGTGTTAATGTTTCCGATGCATACAAGAAAGTGTATTTTCTTTTGTGTTCTATGATAATGTTCACTATAAACGACTTTCCTGCATACGGAAACTTATCTAGATATAGTGTTAAGGAATATAAAGCATGTCTAATTTGTGAAGAACAAACTTCATATTATCAACTGAAGAATGGAAGAAAGACAGTGAAAATGGGACATCAAAGATTTTTGCGAATTGATCATCCTTATCGTATATTGAAAAAAGAATTTAACAGTTTACAAGAATACAACCTTCCCCCTCGACCATTGTCAGTTGAAGAATACTATGACAGGGTGAGAGATATTGATTAGACATTTGGAAATAGAATAAGTTATGGTTTTCAAAAACATATCTGGACGAATCATTCTATTTTTTTCGAACTACCTTATTGGAGATTTTTAGAGATAAAACATAACATTGATGTTATGCATGTTGAGAAAAACATATGTGACAGTTTTACTGGAACTTTGTTAGACATAATAGGAAAAACAAAAGATGGATTTCATGCTAGATTAGACTTGATATTAATGAGAATACGTTTTGAGTTAGCTCCTGCTGTGAAAGGAAATAGAACATATTTACCTCTTCCTTGTCACACATTAAGCAAGATTGAAAAGATGAATTTTTTTCAGTGTCTTTATGGTATTAATGTACCCCGTGGTTTTTCTTCAAATGTGAATAATTTGGTGTCATTTAAGGATTGTAAATTAATAGGTATGAAATATCATGATTTCCATGTGTTGATGCAACAACTTCTACCAGTAGCAGTGCGTGGTATATTGCCGACGGATGTCAGAAAGGCTATCATCAGGTCATGTAGTTTCTTCAAATCCATTTGTAACAAAGTCGTTGATCCAAATTTTTTAGATGTGATGGATAATGAAGCAACTCTTAATCTTTGTCAACTAGAAATGTATTTCCCACCCACATTTTTTGATATAATGGTTCATCTGCTGATTCATTTGGTGCGTGAGATAAGAATATGTGGCCCTATTTATTTAAGATGGATGTATCCTTTTGAAAGATATATAAAAATTTTGAAAGGATATGTTTAAAATACTTATCGACCAGAGGCCTCTATTGTTCAAAAATATGTATCAGAAGAGGTGATTGAGTTCTGTACTGATTATTTGAATGAGGTAGAGCATATTAGTCTCCCTGTATCTCAACATATAACAGTTGTTAGTGATGTTAGAGAAGTTTGACGATTAAAGGTAAAGTTCATTCCACGTAATAAAGTGATGCATGCACATTTATACATTTTGAACACAACAGAAGAGGTTCAATCATATATATCCTCACATATTGCTGAATTAAAGTTATGATATTAGAAAAGAAATGAAAAGTGGTTAATGATTGAGCATAAGAAGACATTTGTTTCATGGTTTAAAGAGAATGTCACCCCAAATATATCTGCATCAGAAACATTGAAGTGGTTAGTAGGGGGACCATCTCTTAATGTGATCACATGGTCTAGTTTTGATATCAGTGGCTACACATTTTATACAAAAAACATGGATGATAAGAGTACTGTTCAGAATAGTGGTGTGATTGTTTTCACTGAAGCAGTGCATTTTTCGAGTGCCAAAGATAAAAATCCTATTTATGCATCAACATCATATTTTGGAGTTATTGAAGACATATGGGAAATTGATTATATTAAATTTAGAGTCACTATTTTTTAGTTCAATTGGGTTGATAGTAATAGTGGTGTGAAACATGATGAATATGGGTTTAAACTGGTTGATTTGAAAAGATTTAATTACAATGAGGAACCATTTATCATGGAGACACATGCAAAAAAAGTATTTTATGTCATTGATCCGTAGAATGATCAGTGGTCAGTTTTTTTGCAAGGATAAAGATACCATTTGGGTGATGAGGATGATTCTAATGATGTTAGTGATTTAGTTGAGTCTTATTCATCTATTACACAATTTCCAGATGATTACAATGTGTATAAGACAGACATAGTACATGCAATATGTAGAGATCATGATGAAGGAATGTTGGAAAATAATAAATTATTCTCATAATTTTTATGGTAAATATTTATATTTTTTTCCATTTTTGAAACTTACAAATGCATGCTTCTTTTTTTACTTATTTTTGTCTTCCTTATTTCTAATTATTCATTTTTTTAATAATATGCAGGTACACAAAATTTCATTACACTTTCTAGTAGCAATGTCAGATACAAATAGAGAGGAGCAGTTACCGAGGTATATCTATTTTTACATATTATTAAATATTCAGTAATATACTTATTTAATGAAATAAAACTGTTAATTTACAAAAAAAAAATTTAGGACTACTGATGCGTCCTTGGCAGAGGATACTTCTCCTGTTACTACCCAAAAATCAAGTTCTCATGTTGGTAAACATGGTATTACACGTTTACCAAAACTATCACTTGCTCATGATGATGACAAAGTACACATTCATTTTGATGATAATAATAATGTAGTTGGCCCAAATGCAGTTCAGTTTGTCAGTTATATAGCGATGTAGAGCCGTTTCTGGATTATTATTTTATATCCTGATTAGAAGTCAGTGGAAAGGACGGCGAAGTAGCAGATTTGGGAGACCGTGATGGTAAAATATCTTAATTTATTTCTTTTATATCATTTTTTGAATTTATATATTTTAAAGGACATATTTAATTTATTCAATTATAGATGACATTCAATTTTGAGGAAACCTAATAAATTAAGAAAAGACATCTCTCTTTAGTTGCAGTTTAATGGAGAGATTTTAAAACCAAACTAACATGAAATTATGTTTTTGGAAAGAGAAGGTTTGAAAGCCCATGTCTTATGTATCCATATATAGACGAATAAACATGGAAGTGATTTGTTGACAATCGTTAGGAAGAGAAATTTCAGGTATGGTAATTGTTTTATATTTTAAAATTTATGCTATATTTTTCTTATTACTTAGTAGTTTATTTTTATATAACAGGCCTCCATGAGATCTCATCAGGAGATCCAGATGAGAAATGTATACCCTCATACTTTATCACGTGGAGGGATTCATATTTGGAGTAGAAAAAGATTGAAGGAAAATTTGAAGCATTAAGAGCTTGATCAAGTAGTGGTTCATAAGATGTCTAGTTTGGTCCTCCATCTCATCCCACTCACCACAAGAAATGGAAACGAGCAAGAAGAAGAAAAAATGAACAGTATCTTACTGAGGAAGCTCATCAAGTGGCTGATAGAATTTTAAGTAAATATTATTTATTTGTTAACAATTTTTCTATATTATAATTTATAAACACTAATATAAAATTTTTATTTTTCATTTTAGGATGAACTTCAGGAGAAAGAGACACATGGATCTTTTATCCTCGAGGGTAGGATGGAAATCCTAGCCACTACTTTGGGAAAGGTAGAACACCCCGACCGTGTTAGAGGATATCAGGCGGGTGTTAGTATTCAGAAGGTTTTTGGTAAGAGTAAGAAATCAAGAGACCCAGAAATACAATCCTTAAAAGAAGAGATGAAAGAAATGAAATAGTCTATGGGTGATCAAATTCAAGCAGTAGTGCAGAAGGATTTATTAGAACACTTGGAAAGACAATAACAGTCTACATAGCCTTTCAAGGTATATTATTTATTTGTCATCAATTTTTCTATTTTATAAATTATAAACACTAATATAACTTTTTCATTTTTCAGCATTCTCAGCCTCCTCACCCGGACTACCTTGCCCCATCTGCTTACCCTGCCCCATCTGCGCAGCCTTCCGAGGTATATTTTTTTATTTTCCATCAATTTTTCTATTTTATAAATTATAAACACTAATATAAATTTTTCATTTTTCAGCATTCTCAGCCTCCTCACCCGGACTACCCTGCCCCATCTGCTTACCCTGCCCCGTCTGCGTAGCCTTCCGAGGTATATTATTTATTTGTCATCAATTTTTCTATTTTATAAATTATAAACACTAATATAACTTTTTCATTTTTCATCATTCTCATCCTACTCACCCGGACTACCCTACCTTATCGGCTTACCATGCCCCGTCTGCGCAACCTTTCGAGATATATTATTTTATTTTAATCAATTTTTCTATTTTATAAATTTTAAACACTAATATACCTTTATCATTTTTCTGCCTTCTCAGCCTGCTCACCCGGACTACCCTTCCCCACCTACTTACTTTGAGCCTCCACCTCCTCCCACGGATCAAGCCTTATATTGTGAGTTGTTTGTGGGAGATCCTCATGTATATATTGTTGCGTTAGGAGATGTGCATTTTTTGGGGGACTCGGTACATCATCAGCCTATGCAGATGGGTCAGGTTAGAGTATCAATACTTGTTATTATAAATCCTACTGCTCTGCTACCATTTCCTATTGTGGAGATCACCAGTGTTGGGGAATGTATGGGCCATTTTTTACTTTGGCTAACTGCCCTTCTTCGTTATATTTCACATGAAGTATGCATTTTATAAGTATTAATTACAAATGATTCAAAATTACTTATATTTTTTTTGACATTTAACTTATATAGGAATATCTAAAAGCAAAATAAACTGCACAAATGCAACAAAATGTTCATGAACAGTCAGCTGTAGATACTTCTAATATTTCTTATGGGTTGAAAATATTATCTGAGTCCTCTTCTTCCTTGAATTTTATCTATGAGTTTAGGATGACGCCCGATATATGTGGAAGAAATTATCGATTGACATTAATGAAAAAAGATATCATGCATTTAGTTAGTTTTGAAGAGATCAGGCTGAATGTGGTGCAGTTGTTTTCCATGTAAGTAAATTGACGTTTGAATTTCTATTTCTTTAATAAAATATTGTTATTTCATTGACTAACTATATTTTCATTTTAAATTAGGTATCTACACAAGCTTCTTTTACAAAATAAAACTACATGAATTTACAACTTTGTAGATCAAGAGTACATTTCCTTGGAAGTCAAACATGTGAAGAATGATGAAAGAGTTAAATATATATCTGAGAGATTATCACAGACAGAGATTCAATGCTAGTTTTTCCATTTATTGATAAGTAAGAACGTCAACATAATTATGAACTAATGAAAATTATAATGTCATTAATTGTGAAATTTTTTTATTGTAGGAGGCTTTGTATGTTAGGTGTATTTTTTCCAAAGGAATGCACCTTATATTGGTTTTTCTCTTTGTTAGGAACAATGCGTAAACCATTTTTCACCTTATTAAATAGGTAAGTTTTTTTTATTTTTTATAAGCTCATTATGTTTAATTTTCATTATTTAGACAAGTTTTATTAGTTCATATATAAAAAAATGCAGTTCATTGAGACATTTTAACAAGGAATACATGTTAGTAAAGAAACCAACGAAAATCAAATATGTGGAAGTACAAGTAATTAGTTTTTATATTTTTGTTATATATTGGTTTTTATTATTAGTTAAATGTTTTATAACTGTAGTTTCATCGTAAAAATGGACACGTTGAATGTGGCTATTATATTCTACGATTCATGTATGAGATAATCATAATTGGGGAAACTACTGATTTTCTTAAGGTTAGTTGTATTAATTTTTTTTATATTTTCTATCATATTATTCTATTTTTTAATTTCATATCATTCAATATTATTGTAGGAATTCAATGATTCACAGTCTTATTCGCAATCTGATATGATCCATATTCAATCTACTTTTGCGAACTATCTATTAAGTCTAATTAATATTTGAGGTATGTATATTCTAATATTTATAAATAATAATACATATGGGTTCAAAAAAATAACTCTTTTGATATATTAGGTGTTTGAACCTACTAATAATCAAATGAATGCCTCAACAATAAACAATAATGAGCATGCTATAAATGCTGGAGTCGTGGGACTTGCAAATGTTATAAAATTTCTTGAAGTCATTGATTCCAGGTATGTGTATTTTAATTTTACTTTATAATAACAGTGTATAGATAATTTTTTTGATTAACTAGATATAAGCATTTAAGTTATAGGAGGCATTGAATGATAAATACTGTTTGATTGTTTTTGTATATTGTGTTATTTTTACAGGGGTTTAGATTTTTTTGGAAGTGTAATTTTAATTATTTTATATAAAAAATTCATTTTGGCATCAGTTATTTGAAAAACCGACGCTGAAATTTTTTAACAAAATTGAATTTCATAATCAGTTTTATCTGAAACCGACGCCGAAAAATGGTTCGACTGGGTTCTCAGTGTCAGTTTTATCTAAAATAGACACCGAAAAGCCTGTCTAAAATTCAATTTCATCGTCGTTTTTAGATAAAAATGACACCAAAACTCTAACAAAATTATTTTTAGCGTCAGTTTTTGAAAAATCGAAGCTAAAAACCATATTTTTAACATCACCTTTATAAACGTCGTTTTAAAACCGATGTCAAAAAAAATCGACGTTAATTTTTGCTTTTCCACTAGTGACAACACATGCCATTAGAACATAAACTTGAGTATAATATGGAAAGAATAAAATATGAAAAAATAATTCCATAAAAACAATAAAATTAGAATAAATTTTAACCATGGATATTATACTAGTATAATATTCCTATAGATAATTTATTTATAGTCATAATGAGGGAATGAATATTCTAGACATCATAAATATACTATTAAGGCTTCAACCAAGTTGCCTAAAAATAAAATTTTAAGGCCTAAGCCAAAATCCATTTCTATTTTGTCTCATGGGACCTACCAATGCATCGAGGGGCTATATTGGGCCACACCCATCACTTACTAAGACCAATTAATTACTCATATTACTGTTATTAATCATAAAAAATATATACATATGAAATGTAAATAGCTTTTCCCAATCTATAAACATAATCAATAATCATTCTTAGTTGTATAGTGAATGGTATTAAGATAGAACAACCATAGGAATACTAATCATAAAACATTTAATAAAATATGGTAGATGATAATAATAAGAGATCAATCTCAATAAATCCTAAAATTCAATAGAGGTGTTTAAATATCAGAAAATACTCTAATAAAATCATCAAGGAATTCTTGAGAGAAATACCCCTTTTACTTTTCAAAGAAGATTTATTTTGTAAAAATCATTTTTAATTTTCATAATTTATTATATAAAACCAGTAATGAGAAAATAAAGTTTTTCATGACAAAATTAGTTATTTTATAAAAATAATGGTGTCTTAATATAGATTATGGATGGTACTTGGAAATGGGTAAGAAATCTTGAAGTTCCATTTAATTGGGATTGATTATCGGGACGAATTGAGAAGGGAACCTTGTAAAACATGTATTTACTCATAAAATAATGATGAAATAATCAGTATATATGATTTTGGAATATATAAACAAAATTTAGAATAATTATATAAAAATAATGAATAATTAAATTGGGGTAAAGAGAGAGAAAGCGTAACCTAAATTGAAAATGGAGGCACTGCAAAAAACTGAGCATATAGTGGTAGTTTAAACCAATTCTATATGAATATGAGATAGTTTCAAAAAATCACCGCTAAAATTGGTGTTAGCAATCAACACACTGCGATTTCTTCCATTTAGCGGCAGTTTATAGAAAGTGTCATAGAAGTCGTATTTCACCCTAGTTTTCTTAGTTTTACCAGTGGTTTTTGGTTAAAAAAATAACTGGGATCTAGCGGTGGTTTCTAACCACCACTGAAGTCATGAATTTTTACTGAAAAAACTGGCACTAATAAGGATAAAATTGTCACTGATAATTTTTTTTTCATATTTAGTGGCAGTTTTAACCGCTGCCTTAAAAAATACCATAATATAGAAGCCATTTAAACTATCACAAAAAATCCTATATCTAGAGGCTATTTAAACCACCACTATATCATGCATTTAAAAAACAACAACCTATATGTTCTGCAGGTCCAGAACCTGCAGCTAGAACAATACAATAATGACATTGAAAATTTTACCAGATCATCAAATATATCATCAACGTACAAGGAAAAAACACATGTTAAAACTAAAGAATTAAGGTACATTGATTCTCACCAAAACATAAATATCAAAACATTGAAAAAGGAAAACAACACATTGAAATAAATAATACATTTCTCAATATATTGAAAGAATCAAACAAGACACAACACATTAAAAGAATCAATAATAAATAAAAACAAGGAAAGAATCACCACATCGAAAGAATCAATAATACATTTCTCAATACATTGAAAGAATGAATACATTTATCAATACATTTCTCATTGAAAGTACATTGATTCTTTAAACAATTACACTACTCATTTTCAAGGAAAACATAAATTTAATACATTTGAAACTAGATATAAAGAATCAACATACTTCCATTAAAATGAGGCTTCACATGTTAAAACTAAATCCACCAAAATTATAAACAAGATAAATTACTTTAATAATAAATAAATAATTCCTAATATGAAACCATTCATCATGAATATGATTTTTATAAAAAGGGTCATTAATGATTCAAAACCAATAAGCAATGCTTAGACAAAAGACAAATCACCCTAAATATGCATAAATGGTTTAATCCTCCACAAGTGAGGATTAAAAATGAATTAGATTTATATAAGGGGTAAATACTTTATTATATCCCAAGACATCCAATACTTATCCCCCATTTATAAGATTACAAAAAACAACATAGATGCCTCTATGTTACTAGGCCAAATAGAATCTACATAGTCTAAGTTACCCAATTATATCCCCATGTATTATCCAATAATAACAAGACAGAGTTCAAAAAATAGGGTCTATGCACAAATAGAGCAAAAAAATCTCCCAAAAGGGAGATCACCCAACACATCAATATTGAGATCTAACTAAGACGTTGAAACCCATAGGATATTAATTGAACATAGGGTTTGACAGATATGGGTTATCCTATATGTTATAGGCTTTATATATCATTGTATGGATAAATGATATAGGAACTTAGTTTAGTGAGATATAATATAAAATGATCCTTGTTTTGTAGGACTGGGTCGTGATGTGAGATTTGGAAAAGGGTATATACTTATCTATAATGTCTGGGGTTAGATTGAGATTAAAGTCTTGGAGAAAACCATAGGGTTTTGTGTCATGAATTGACCTATAGGAACCCTACTTGGGACACCAGTAATCTGAGAGTGACGCCACATGTTCATCCTTAATTGTTGAAGGTATAATGGCAAGCATAAAGTAAGAATATCACTGAAGTGGGAGGATTTATCCTATTGCATGTGAAAACACACACACTCAACTCCATGAAATACTACATATGTATAATCAAATTAAATGACTCAGTGTAAAAAATTCATTTAGTAACCTCTAGGAAATACATTAGAATGAGATAGATAAATATCCAAGAAATGAAAAGGGTAAAATACATGCCAAACCAAGAGGAAAGAAAGTAGGCCCTAATCTAGAGACAAATGAAAGCGAAAAGAAGAGGAGTTCCAAACACAAGATCACTAAGTCTGACCACCAAACATGGTTACTACCTCCACTTAATTCTATGTTTTATAGATATTAGGTCCACTAAGGACACAAACTACCAGTTGTCTGTACAAGAGAAAAATCATGCATGCAAAGCCTTTATAGGTGTGAGTATAAACATAATTTGTACGACACCATGAAAAACAAGTGGGAAATAGTAGAATATAATAGTTAGATAAGATTATATGTAAAATAAAGATAAGAAAATAAACATCATATCTGATCATATAGAAATTTCAATTTCCTTAGCCAGTTGAAACACAAAATATAGAAACATGGTTATAAAACACATACATAGGAAACCCATTGCCCCGATCCTATCTAAAATATAAGAAAAAGATAAAAAATACCCACATTAGACGTACTGATACATGAAAATAACCTCTCCACTAATCATTTCCCATTGATAAACTCTATTTATCACCCTCTCCATATCCATATCTACTTCTTGTTGCTGGCATCTGTAAGACAATTATATTGAAAATTAAACAATGTTGTATATTTATAATTAAACTTAAAATATATAAAAGTTTTTAAACTAAATGATTTTGAAGTTTTGTAATTTACCTTCTCCCCACCATTCATCACTCACAATCCTAATTTTCCTACCAAATACCTTAGATGTTAATAGTCCCAAACACATCCGTGCACTCGATCATGATGCTCATTCCCAAGGACTTTAACAACTGGGTCATCATGGCAGACTGAGTAGGACTGTGTGGGATTGATATCCCATAGTTCGTAAATTTTTACCTATAAATCAAATATTAGTCGTATTATAATCAATATATATTAACATAGTGATAACTGATAATATGCTATTAAAATGAAAAATGAATTCATACCCCAACTTCTTTGGTAGGATCATTAACAAAACTCCCATCAGATTTTTAATGAACATTCAACCACACTTCTGTTCAGGATGCTTGGTGGCCTAAACTCGGTGACTGCATTAAAATAAGATAAATCAACAATTTAATATATTAAATAGATAATATTTTCTAATAAATATTTAAACTAATGAAAATATTACCAAAGTAAATTGGCTTCTAGAAAAACTCTTTGACCCCACAGTGTGAGTATAACGCTTCCTCCTTGGCATTGTCTTCATTTAATCTAATAAAATTAAGTTCAGAACATATATTTCTTAAAATTCATGTAGACAAAAAAATAGAAACGATAACAGATCCACAATACTAAAAAAAATATACATAATATTGATAATGAATGACTTCCCAAATGACATAGGTGGTTGATAAATTAATGGATAACTGCACATAAAATAATTTTCTCCTTCAATCATGTTAGTTTCTTGATCCATAATTACTTTATCTACTTTATCCACTCTTATTAGACTAATAGTTTCAATTCCATGATGGAAAAATAAGTCCACTTCTTGATTTTGATGAGATTCAATGTTAGAGGTCAAATCTTCCACTTCATCACCCATATCATAAAAGTCTCTTTGTTTTACACAAGAAACTACACTCCACCCTTAATCCATGAAATATTTCACATAATATAAAATTTTCAATTGCAATGATAAGATATAAGGATCATGCAGTTCACGGCCACCAACATCCATGAAGCGAGATAAGTTTACATAAGTAAATTGCAATGAATCTCTTTTAACACCCCTGACAATATTCACCCAATTGAATTTGAATAAATAAACTAAAAAATTCCCATGGTAGTTTAATTCGATAATATCAATGAATTTATCATAGTATTCCTCTTCAGAAAATATAAATATGCCACTATTATATGTTTTCAAACCCTCTTTCCAATTAACTGAATGGAATATAAATCCATTCACGTTGTAAGCGTCGAACTTTCTAGGTTGTTTTAGAGGACCTCAAGAAATAAACTTCAAATCTTCTAACAACTCTACTCGAGTATCAGTATTAATAATCTCAAAAAATTAATATACATTATTATATTTTTAAAATATATTTATCCACCAAATATCTGTATTGATTTCAATATTTATGAACTTATAAGTCATGATAACCATTCTACAAGATCTTTATTAACAACTTTTGTTATATCTTTCTCATTTCGAGTTCATCCTCTTATTTGTATCTTAGTTTTTATCCTAAACTCTTCAATAAATGGATCTACAATTTAACTATTCAGCTGCACATATCTATGTGCCTGTAATAATTCCATTTCTATTAGTGTAACATTTTTGATCCTCCCAAATGGTCAGCCAATAACAGGAAAGATTTTTTATTTCCCATGAATTTCAGTTTGAGTCAATGCGTCGTCAATATGTCCAACTCAATTTAATCTTATCTCAATATCATAAAGGTATCTAGAAAAAATGTATGACACTCCTCTGCTAAATAGCCTTTAGAAACATATCCTTCATGTTTTGCTTTATTTTTCACATATGATTTCAAATTCCCAAGATATATGTGAAATAAAATAAAAAAACATAATTATGTATTTAATGAAGTGCTAATAATTGTTTATTAAAATGGAAAATATATAAATAAATTAACTCTAAATTGGATATATCCATCGATAATGTATGGGGTCACCTAATATAGCTTTCTCAACCAAATGAACAGTTAAATACATCATTACGGTAAAAAAAGATAGAGGAAAGATCATCTCTATTGCAAAAAGTGTCAACACAAATCTCTCCTAAAGGTTTTCAAGATGAAATGGATGTGGAGTTTTCTCACATAGTTTTCTAAAAAATTTGCAGAATTGGAGTACAACAACAATAACATTTTTAGGTAATAATATACGCAATGCCAATGAAAGTAACTACTGTAATAAAATGTGTGAATCACAACTTTTCAATCCATGCAACCTATGATTCTTTAAGTCAACACACCTTGATATGTTATGTGAATACCCATCATATACCTTCAAATGTTTTAAAATTATAAGGAATGTATCTTTATCACTATTTTTCATTGAAAAAATTTACATAGCATACGTTCCATTCTCATCTGAATAGAGATCCCTCTTTATGTTCATTGCTTGTAAGTATTTTTGAGCATTGAGATGATCCTTTGACTTTCCAAGATCATTAAGTAATGTGAATATCAAATTGTCACAAAAATTCTTCTCAATATGCCTCAAATCAAGATAATTTCACAAAAAACTTAAATTTTGAATGTAGAAGTTTGAATAATATAACTTTTTATTCCATTGTTATGTTTTGATATCACTTGATGATGCAATTTTAATTTTTTTCCCACTATCAATCAAATGACACACCTTCCCCAATTTTGTTTCAACATTTATAAGTTGTGATAATATTTCAGAACCTATTAAAAACTTTGGAGGTGGTCTATGATCAATGAATCCATTGAATTTTGACTTATTTAGCTGGAATCTATGAGATGCATTGAGAAATCCTTAATGACACTAGAAGAACCATTTTCTACAGTGAGATATCCATTCAGGCTCAAAATAAAAGTTACAAATAGGAACAGACAAACCCATGTAAGTTTTCCAACTATATAAATTTTCAAGTCTAGGGAAGTCACTATTGGTCCATGTTAGAACAGCTTGCATTTTTAACATTGTTCTAGAAGATGTGTCTCAACACCGTTGCTCCATAAGTACTTTAATTATTCAATTAAAGGATATAAGTATACATCAATATAATTTTCCATGCATTTTTTTCTAGTAATAATCATTGAAATGAAAAAAGACATTTGTTGCATAAACATCCATGAAGGCGGATTGTAAGGGATCAAAAGAACCAGCCAAATTCTATAACTGGTACTCAGAGTCCCAAATGGGTTGAATCCATCGACATACAATCCCAATTGAAAATTACTAGAATTAGATGATAAATATATATGTAATGAATCAAATGCATTCCATGATTTTGAATATCTTTTATGTCACATTAACCCATTATTTTTATTATCTACAAAATCCACTTCATGTGTTCAATAGTTTTCGTTTAGATGAATAATATTTTCAATTGAGGATTTAAAGGAAAGTAACATAAAACCTTTTCATGTGTGTTCATTTTATTCTTCTTTATGGTATTATGTTGATTAAAACTTCCATCATCACCCATATACTGCCATCTAGAGGAATAACATTTTTTTCAATCCCGTCTGCTTGAATCCTCTCCCCAATCAAGCATACAATCATTAGAACACAAATGAATTTTGGAATAATTCAGAACAAGATTGTTAACAACATTTTTCATATCATAAAAAGACTTAGGGATATTTTATTTAGGAAATGTATCATGCAATAATTCCAATATCATGGACATCGCCTTATTTGTAATTACACATAGGCATTTAATATGGTATAAATTCAGCAGAAAAGAATGTTTGAAGTATTTCAAACATCCACCATAAAACTCTTGATTTCCATCATTAAATAAACAATGAAACCCATCTGTCAGCTCATTGAAGTTTTCTCTTACATCAGTCTCCACAGATTCAAGAGGAGGGTCCAATTATATGTTACAATCTTGATCTTGTTGTCATATAGTCTCAAAAACACCACTTTTCACATATCTATTTGTAGAAACCTCAACTGTATTTTCTAATATTTTTTTATATTGATGTTGGTGTCTTTAAATGAGGAATGCATCATTTACAAGGTTTTTATTTCATTGTCCATTTTGGATGAAGTTGGGAGCACATTCTGTAGATTGAAATCAGTGCTCAACGTTTCTGTAATGTTTGATTCTCTGTGCCAAATCCAACAAAAATATTGAGAAGTGAATTGATTAAATATCAAGTTTTCATAAACTTCATCTCTCTTCAACCATCTTCTAAATTTACATTTAGAACATTGACATTTTTTTCTTCCATGAACAGATCAATTGGAAGTTTAAAAATATAAAAACTCCAACAAACCCATAGCATACTGAGGTATGTTCCTCGGTAACGTGATCCATCTTTTATCCATATATATCACAATGTGACTACACATTATTAAAATAAAATTAAAACACATAACTGTTACTAAATAGGAATAGAGATTCATATATACTCGTTGAAAAAAATATAAATATGTTAAATAAGGTTTTCCTATATAAATACACAATAAGGGATCAAGAATCATTTTTCATGACTCCGAGAGTCCAATCACTAAAATTATAAATAATTATATTTATGAAGGGATCAATCATGTAACATAAATTCCCTGAGGTTAAATAATTTTGAACTATATATAAGTTTTTTGACACATTAAACAACTGAATCCCATTTTAAAATTCCAATTAAATTCAACCATGTATATTTCAGGAAAGTTATATATACCAAATATGGTGAATTCACATGGTACTCATTATAGTGATAGGGGAGATGGAAATTTAAAATAAAAACTTCCATAAGAACATTATATTCCATAAAAAAAACTCAGTAGTAGTAGAAAAATAAAATAAGAACAATACCACACCCATGGTAACTAGGAATTACCACTAAAAAGGTTTTCATGACTCACATATATATGGTCTATCACAGGATTCTATAAATTCCTGATATTCCCCTCTTCCATTTACCCAATTTATAAAATGAACTAAATGCTATGATGCCACATTATAATTCTTCATTCTAGACTCATCATATGAGATGAGGTTTAACATACCTCAAGCATTCCAACACATGAAAGTAGCTACAAACTTGTTGCAAGGTACTAATACATATTATATGGTGAAAAAATACATCAAATTAGAGTATAATATAATGGAAAAATAACCAGGAAATCTACCACATATCAATGTAAACATAAAAATTAACAAAATTATTTAATAAATACCATGATTAATTCATATTTTCATACAAAAACTAATCACCCAAGGGATGATAAAAAATATAAAATAAACCAAAAAATAAAACACCAGAAATCTAGACATACATCCATCCTTAGGCCTCAATGCACCCTATCTAAAAATATTCCTCAAGCGTTAAAAGACTTATCCACTATATGTAATGTGCTTAGATGAAGTATAAATATAAGGTATGCATCCACATATGGGTTCCCATGAATGGTGTGAGAAATACATCTCCATATGGCCTTACCTGGTTCCCCTAGTATATTCTATCAAATTCATGTATACACGAGGAATAAAATAAACATTTCACACAAGATCGTTGTATTTAATGGGAAAACCTAGAAAATAACCATGAATTCTCATTAAATGGTAGAACAATTATCTTTGAATAAAATTTTACATGTAAGAATATATGGAACACCAATCTAATTTACATTGTGTGAAGAATTACCACAATAATAATTTTAAAAATATAAAAGTCATTAAAGACCTTATTTAATGGTTTAAAACCAATAAAATAACCTAATATTTTCAGTAAATCTTATTATAATGATTACATATTAATTTTTGACATATAGGAAAAGATGCCACATATATATGAGGGTTAGTTTTCTCCGAATGACCAAAAATGTAGTTTTATTATTTTAAAATTCCTCAAACATGCATATAATGTTTAAAACATATAAAACAACCATAGATTGATTTGTAATGGCTGAACAATTAATATTGGATAATTTTTAATATGTATAAATGAATGAAACATCAATAGATGTGTGGTTTATTTAGAATAAAAAATGCATTTTAATGATATAAAAGTCTTTAAAAACATGTTTTAGAGGGTCAAATTCTAGAAAATAACTTTGGATTATTTTGAAATTTTAGGACAATTACTGGTGAATAATTTTTTAAATATAAGAATAAAAATCACATCAAGTTGAGTTTTGGATCCCTTTTAATGAATGAAATTGAAAAAATTATTGTTTCATAACACTAAAATATTCTTACAATGGTCAAATCTAATAAAATGACCCCTAATAGATGTAAAATTATAGGTAAATAGTCATTCAATATTTATTAAATGTAGGAGTATATAGTACATCAATCTAACATTTAGTGTGATAGAAAATATAAAAAGATCATTTATGAAATTATAAGTTTCTAAAAATATGATTCAAGGGGTCAAAACTGTGAAAATGACATTGGATTATCATGAAATTTTATGAAAGTGTTTAGTGGTTAATTATTTAATTATAGGAATTGATTCTCATCACACTACATTATCTATAAAGGCAGGGTTCGTTGATATCATTGCATAACATAATATGGAATGACCCTCTCATTAAAGGTCCTCAAATAAATAATACCAAATATGGCCAACTTATCACACTATCAATATATTACGGAGGTACACTATAAACTACATGATGCAATAGGGAATAAGCATACATTCTTAAAATATAACCCTCTACTTGAGGAAAAATGGAATATTATTAGTTCTATAAATAATGTCACATCCAATGTCACTTATGGGAGGTCACATCATGCACACTAACATATCACCACAAACATTAGTGAGGTCACATAAAGAACATGAATCATAGGAAAGAACTATGTCAGTCACATAGTTCACCATCTGATCCTAGTGAACTAGGTAGTCGAGAGCTATCCCCTCATCATAATAAGTTATGTATCACCCTTTGGGAAACCCATTTGGACTCTCAGAACCATTATAGTTTACGATCTTTGATATAAGATCACACACTTATATACTTAGTGATTTTTAATAATAAATTATTATCCAAAATAAGATATCAATGTCCATTCCAACATAATTGAATCAACACCACACTTCTAGTCCTACTACCCATGGACTATCCCAATCCATGTCACTCTAAACACCATGGAATCCAATCTCAACCATGCTGCATCTAAGTCCATATCAACTCTCAAAATTTTCATCACATCACATAACATTAATAAATACCTAGAAATAATTATAATTATATATTTACTTTAAAATAGGCATAAATGAAAGAAACACATAGGGTAATACTATCACAATGAACACATATCCAACACACCTTATATGGTCTATGGAGCACTCTCGACACTATACTATCAAAAAAAACCTATGATGTAACACCAATTTAACCATCAATATCATCCAATTTTGGGAAGAAACTAAAAATAAAATTTTATATGTTACCTTCACTTACCACTCGACCTTTGAGAGGTGGTGAGGAGAGTTGCAGTGAGGAGAGGTATAGTGAGGGTCAAAGATGGGCGATGACGGGCTAGGGCTTTGGGGAGTCGGTGGGGTGGGGGTGTAAGGAGAGGGGGGAAGCATCGCATGTATTAAAATTTTTAACTGTTTAGTATAGGTTTATAAAAAACCACCACAAAATTATTTTTTAAAAGAAATTTAGAGGTATTTTACAAAACCACTGCTAAAAACGGCCACTAAACGCTCAGTTTGTCATAGTGAGGTTCGAGAAGAAACCCTTACCTGATGTCTGAAGTTGTTCTGTACTTGACCATAATATCCTGGATAATCAAATTAAATATGTTAATTAATTAATTAATAAAATTTAATACATGTATTTTAATTAGTATAATTTTATTATGTTCATTTATGTTTTTTTGATGAGTTATAATATACAATTTTCTCATTCAGGAGCATTCGTTTCTTTGGTTTTTCATGGTCAGTTTACTTATATATGAGTATGGATGCTAATGTTAAATGGGAATAAATATCCAAAATTGAAGTTATATTATATTAATGAACATCATGAATATTAAATGGTTATATAAGTCATTAGGTATTTGGGGTGATGATGAATCATTAGATAAGACATTATTGATTATCATTTAGATCATTTTGGCAGTTTTTCGATCATCATGAACTGCTTTTTTTTATTAATTAACATCACATATATAAAGGATGTAGAACAATAAATTGGTTATAATAAATATATTATAAATTTTTTAAACATAAAAATATTTTTTTGACCAACATTGAAGTCATTAATGGAAAATGAAAATGCATCATCTATGATGTCTATAAGTAGACACATAATGAGCGATGTTTTCATTCATAGAATAAGAGAGAGAGAGAGAGAGAAAAGAGATTGATGAAGGATATTACATTAATATGATATAATTATATATATATATGATAATAGAGTTATAATGTTACTTTTGATAGGGGAAGTAAGGGATGGATAATAAAATAAAATAAATTGAAAAGAAAATAAAAAGAAAAGAAATTGGATTTTCACCTCTTGAATTCTCCTCCTTGAGATCCCCATTAAGGGGATATGTTTTGTTCTTTTGTTGAGACAAAAGGATAATGGATGTGGGGGAGGGGATTAGAAAGGGAATTGAGATGAAATTTGATAAGTCTCAGAACTTGGAATGTGTGAGGAGAAGGGGTGGTATTTATAGTGGAGGAGATGAGTATTTTTTGAATATTTTACTCATTTGTTAATTATTTTGGCTCAAAACTATAAATAGTTTGAGAATTATCACCAATTATATTAAAATAATTAATTATACATTGATATTATGAGATTATATCATCCATAAATTACATATGACTCAATAATTCATATATTTAGCATTTATCATAAATTATCATATTTTACTATTCACCAAAAATTCAAGTATTTTAGAAAAATCCCAAAAAATTAACCCTAACCTTTTTTTAACATGTAGAATTAAAAAATGAACTCTATTTTATGAAAATATTTTTCTAAATATTACAATTATTGTTTTTAATTAAAATCATCATTTGTTCGAAAAATACAGATTTTGAAATTATAGCTCATTTTATAACAATTTGAAAAATTAACTCTGGTCTCGTAAAATTATATTAAAATATAAGAAACTAAAATATCATTTTATGAATAGATTTTATGTAAATATGTTTCTTTTAAATTTTTTTTATTTATCAAATTTTAATTAAATATTTATGACTTACAAAAATTCTAACACATTAATTAATAATTTTTATAATATCAATTTACTTATACTATGATATAATTATATCATAAATTCATTCATTATATGCCTAAATTTTATTTATACTTTCATGGGTGATATTACTATTCGTTTGGATGATTTACTATTCATAGGTGTGATATTACTATTCCTAAGGGCAAGTTACTATTTCATCGGTATAGGTTCTGTAACTTCAAGAAATACCTATTATTTCATTCATTTTTCATTTATAAAGTTTGTACTATGATATATAAGTTATTTTGTGTGATTTATACTTTATTAAATAATTATAAGATGGTAAATTTCATTGATATAATTTTGGGTCATTACATTCTCCCCTCTTACAAAAAATTCATCCCCAAAATTTCAAGAATCTCACTGCATGAAAGGATTTGCTTAGTTATTCATCACAAATTTATCTATTTCCCACGCCACCTATCCAATTTTATGATATTTATAAATTAACTTTACCATATGAGTCATATGATTACTCAACATATGTTCTTTATTTTCCATAATCCAGATAGGCTCTTTAAAGTAAGATAAATAAGGTTTCAATTCTCTTTCTTAGAAGTGAGAACATGCATTAAGTCTGTCATGTACTTCCTTAACCAAGAGATTTGGAACACATTATGAACTTTAGAAAGGGTAGGCATCATCACCAAATGATAATCCATAGCTGCAACTCTCTCTAGGATTTCCAGAGGTCTAATGTACCTGTGGCTCAGTTTCCATTTCTTACCAAATCTTATAACACCCTTCCATAGAGACACTTTTAAGAAAACATGATCTCCCACATGAAATTAAAAATCCTTCATTAAATTATCATCATATCCCCTTTTCCTACTTTTAGCTACTTTGATATAGTTTTGAATAGTCTTTACCTTTTCAATTGATTCTTCCACAAGATCAGGACCTACAGGTTTCCTTTCACCATCTTCACCCCAAAAAGTTGGTGTACGACATCCCTTTCCACACAATGCTTCATATGGTTACATTTGAATACTTGGATGGAAACTATTATTGTAGGAAAACTCTACCAAAGGTAAATAATGGTCCCAAATACCTTTAAAGTCAAGTGATAATGATCTCAACATGTATTATAATGTTTGAATGGTCCTTTAAGACTACCTGTCAATTTGAGGGTGATAAACAATACTCAAATGAAGATCAGTATACAAATATTTCTAAATAATTTTCAATAATTTCAATGTAAATCATGGATCATGATCAGACACAATTGAAATAGGTGCTCCATGAAGTTTTAAAAATTAATTAATAAAGAGTCTTACAAGGCTGTCTAGTGGAAAATCATTACTTATAGTGAAGAAATGTGAATATTTGGTATGCTGATCAACAATTACCCATATTGAATCATTCTTTCTTGAAGTTTTTGGAAATATAGTGATAAAATACATGGTGATATCATCATATTTATATGTAGGAATAAGTATATTTTCATTAATCCTCTAGGATGTTGTCTTTATGGCCTTAACAATTGAGAGACAAAACATATTGAAACATAATTAGAAATTTTAGGCTTCTTATTATCCCACCATAAATTTTCCTTCAAATATCAATACATATTTTTTCCACCAGGGTGTATATAAAAATTAAAGATATGAGAATCATCTAATAACTACCTCTTTAGCTCAGGTATAGAGGGAACACATAACCTCCTCCCAAATTTCAGAATTCCATCTTCATACACAATGTCCACTGACTTACCATCATTCACATTTTTAATTATATTTTTAATTTTTTCATCATCAGACTAAGAACTTTTAATCCTGTTAAATTAATATGGTTGGGAAAACAATTAAAAAATTAATGATGTTTCACCTTTCTTAAAATTCCCATTTCTATATTTGGTAGATCCATGTTTAAATGAAGCTTTTTAATCCATATTTTTTTAAGAACACCATGATCCTTCCTGATACATTCATTTTCTACCTTATTCAAATTCTCTGGGTGGTAGTGTATTGAACAATCATAATTCTTGAGTAGCTTGAGCCATTACCATTTCCTCATGTTGAGTTCTTTCTATTAGAATATATATTTAAAACTTTTTCTATTTGTTTATATCTCACATCTTTCCCCATAGAGATTGTGTATCTATATTTTAAGAGAAAACATTAAAGTTTCTAACTCAAGATCATGTGTTGGATAGTTTTGTTCATGAGTTTTTAACTGCCTTGATGTATAGACAATAACTATATCATTCTACATAAGGACACAACCAAGTAATATCTTTGATTCATTACTATAAATTACAAACCCACTATTTCCCAATGTTAGATTCAAGATTAGAGAATTCTCTAATATTTTCTTCAATTATTCAAATCATTCTTCAAATACCTTTTTTCAAATAAACTTATCCCCTTTATGAGTAATCTAGGTTAACAGGATATCTAACTAGGAAAATTTCTGAACAAAACGATGATAATAACTTTCTAAAATAATAAAACTACATACGTCAATTCTTTTATTTGGTATAAGAGATTCTTGAACTTCTATTATCTTTTTAGGATCAACTGAGATTCTATCCTTAGAGATAATATGGCCAAGAAAAGAAACTATTTAAAGCCATAATTCACACTTGCTAAAAATCCCATAATACTCTTTTCTTCTAAGAGTATCTAGAACAACTTGAAATTGGTTCTCATGGTCCTCATAGATTTTGGAATATATCAAGATATACTCAAAAAACACCACAACAGAATCCTGAAGATATTCCTTGAAACCTCTATTTATTAGATCCATGAAAACAATGGGTGAATTAGTTAGCCCAAATGAAATTACTGTAAAATCATAATATCTATACCTAGTTTGAAATGTTTTATTTTGAATATATTCCTTCCTCACATGAAATTAATGATATCCAGATCAAAGTTCAATATTCAAAAAATATTGGGATCCATGAAGTTGATAATATAAATCATCAATGAGAGGCAAGTGATACTAATTATTTATTGTAATATCATTTATTTTCTATAGTCAATGTATAGCCTCATAGATATATCTTTCTTTCTTGACAAAGAAAACAGAGGATCCCCATGGAGAAACACTATTGATAATAAATCCCTTATTACTCAACTCATTTAGCTGTTTTTTCAATTCCACTAATTCCACAGTGGCCATTATACAAGGAGTCATTGATGTTGTCCTTGGTTCAGGGATTAAATCAATATAAAACTCAACTTCCCACTCTATATGATTCCTAGGTAAATCATTTCAAAATAAATCAATATATTCTTGAATAATAGGTACATATTCAATTTTAAGATTTCTTTCCTTATCAATAGCTGGTGTTTTCTATTCCTCCACGAGAATTTTATTTTAAAGAACTACTAAAGGCGGATCTAGATATGAATCAGATTATGAGGGCTTTTACTCTAAAGACAAGATATTCTATATCTTCCTCACCAATTGTAATTTAATTCTTTTTACAATAGATTTTATCATCATATTTTGAAATCCAGTACATACCAAATATTATATCAAATTCAATCATTGGTATGACGAAAAGGTCAGAAACTAAAGAATTTTTATGTGTCATAAAGGGAACTGACCTACACATATTTATTGCAATGATACTTTCCTTAGGAGTTTTGACTAAAAAATCCTTTATTAAATCAAAATGAAAATGTATAATTTTCATGGAAAACTAGGAAGATATAAATGAATGTGATGATCCAGAATCAAATAAATTGTTGGATAAGTTTGAAGAAATGATTAAATTACCAGCCACCACATCATTAAGAACTTCAACATCCACATTTATGATCGTATAATCTTGGCATTTCTCCCTTGGAATTTTCTAGGGAATTTTTCCTTAATTATTAAAAAAATAAATTTCATAGTGTCCCATATCCCTACAATTATAGCATTGAACATTGGTAGATTCTTTCTTTCCCTTGCAATTATGGGCTTGGTGACCTTTTTATACACTTGTAATAGAATCCTTTTCCATTTAAGCAGGAACCAGGATGTTTCTTTCCACAAGTATCTCACATCGGAAAACACCCTTTTTATTCTTACCTTTATCAATTCTTTCCTCTTCCACCCTCTTCTTCTCTTGTTTTCCCTTAATGTTAGAAGAGTTAGAGAATTATTTCTCTATCTTGATAGTACATGAGACTATATATTCATATGATGAGAAATTTTGGGAGACCAATTCCCATTAGTTTACTAGTTCTAAACCGTCAAAGAATCAGTAAATATTTCTCCATAGATTACATATATAGTTCGTGACATTTCTTCATAACCTTGTAAAATTGGCTTCATACATCACAACATTTTCATCTTATTTTTTTCTCAGACATAAAAATTTCCTCTCTATATCTACTCACTATTTACGAGGAAAATATTTTTTTAGGAAAATTTACTTAAAATATTTCCATTCCATATTTTCAATTTCTTACTCCTACTTTTCATTTTGAATCAGCGACCACCATTGATCAGCATCTCTTGAGAGATGATAAACTGCCAGGATAACCTTCTTTCATTCATTACTTCCCAAAGAGAGAAATATTTTCAATAAGGTACCAATCTATTTCTTCAATAAAAATGGGTTTTTAGTTCCATTTAATGATGGATATTGTTGTCGTATAAAGTGGTATAACATTTATCTTCCATGTTATTAATCAATATGATCCATATTGGTAAAGTTATTGTTCATAAACTGAGTTATCCATCTTATTATAGTTATAAGTTTCTCACCCCAAGTCATATCTCTAGTATTGTTATAATTATTTTTCACAGGAGGGAAATCCCTATATAGGATACGCGTGTTGATACGATTTTCATTCCTTCCACTATGTTCCATTTCTAAATAATGTCATACACTAAATTAGCTTATTAATATCAATTCATAATCTCGAACTAGAAAAACACTTAACATAAATTGAAATTTTATGCATAGCTAATCTCATAATCATAAACATTATTTCTTTGGATACATATTTAATTTTTAACACTTGATAATGGTTTGTAATGAAAATATGAATTATCCTAAGAATATACCATAAGGTTGTCAATCTAGGTGTGAAATAAGTTTTTCTATCCTGTACCAGGTTAACCCAAGTTAGTCCCGGGACACCTTATCAGATTTTTCACCCTTAGTTACATATATTCTAGAACCATGTACACTTGTAGTATCCAGATATGGATATATTTCGTGGAAGACCCTCATAATATCTTCCTCACCAAAATTCTAGGATGTTATTATATTTTTATCCCCAAAGTTTATTATAGGGTTTTGTTCCCTAATCAATGTTTTATAAATTAAATTTCTAATTTTTATACTAAAATTCCTCTGATACCATGTGTAAAGACCCCGAACCCAGTAGCCTGGAGCCGGTTCCTTACTTTATTACATTGTAATAGATACAATACATGAATCTCAATGGACCAATCAATTTAGAAGTTTTGGAATCTAGATTACATAAATTAAAATTAAATTTCAACTTCAAATTAAACACAACATAGAAACTTCATTGGAATCATCCACAACCCCTAGATTATCCATACATGTCATTCATAATATACATCTTCGCATCCTGGGGAAAAATAAAATATAAGAAATGGTTGGTCTGAGATGCTCAATAAGGGTAATTAATATAACATAAGCTAATATAAACAATAATACATAGTTAATGACTAATAAAACATTGCATTAAAACACAAACATGAGCATAATATGGAAATAATAAAAGCTGAAAAAATAATTCCATTAAAATAATCAAATGAGAATGAAGATTAAATAGAGATATTATTCTAGTTGAATATTCACATGGTTAATCAACTACTAATCATAATTAGGTAATGAATATGACAAAAATAATAAATATACCATCAAGGCCTCGACCAAGACACCAAAAAATAAATAGTTAAGGCCTCGATAAAAATTCATTTCTATTTTGTCTCATGAGACCTACCGGTGCATTGATGGGCTATGACAGACCCAAACTGTAACTTACTAAGTCCAATGGATTCCTCATATGAATGGGGTTAAACATAAACAATATATATATATGAAATGAAAATAACTTTCCCAAATCATCAAACATAATTAATAACAATTTTGAGTAGTATGGTGAATTGTGTCAAGATAGCACATCCACTATCAAACTAATCATAAACCATTTAATAAAATATGATAGACGATAACCATCAGAGATAAATCTAAATAAAGGATAAAATTAAATAGTGGTATTGAAATAGATGAAAATACTCTAATAAAATCATTGAAGAATCCATGAGAGAAATATCCCTTTTACTTTTCAAAAAGAGTTCTTTTGGGAAAATCATTTTTATTTGTCATTATTTTTTTGTATAAAACAAGTAATGATAAAATTTATTTTTTCATGAAAAATTAGTGATTTTAGAAAAACAATGGCGTCTTAAAACATATAATTCATGATACTTGACAGTGGGTATGAAATTGGGAAGTTTCCTTTAATCAGGTTTGCTTATCGAGAATAATTGAGAAGGGAACCCTGTAAAACATGTATTTCCCCATAAACGAATGATGAACTGGTCTGAATATTTATGTTTTTAATATATACATATAATTTATAATAATTATATAAAAATAATGAAGTATTAAATTGGGGTAAAGAGGGAGAAATCATAACCTGAATGGAAAATGGATGTTTGAGATGAAACCTTTACCTTATGTCTGATGGTGTTCTGTAGTTAACCATAATTTCCTAGATAATAAAATTATATCCATTAATTAATTAATTAATTAACCTTTTATACATGTATTTTATTTATTATAATTTTTTTAATTTTCTTTATGGTATTTTTGATGAGTTAAAAGATACAATTTTATCATTCGGGATCATTCGTTTCCTTCGTTTTCATGATCAGTTTACTTGTATATGAGTATGGATGTTCTTGTAAAATTGGAATAGATATACATAATTGAATTTATATGTTATTAATGAACATACATAAGTTTAAATTGTTATATTATTCATTTTTTATCTTGGGTGAGTATTAATCATTGTATAATACATTAGTGATAATCCTTTAGATTATTTTTGCGGTTTTTCAATCATCACAAACTACTTTTGTTTTATTAATTAACATCATGTATATATAATGGTTACAAAACAATAAATAGGATATAATAAATATATTAAAAAAATTTAAGAATAAAAGTTGTTTTATGACCATCCTTGAAGGCGTTAATATAAAATGAAAATGCATCGTCCACGATGTCGGTAAATTGACACATAACGAGCAATGCTATCATTTATGGAATAAAAGAGAGAGAGAGAAAGGAGTTTAATAATGGATATTCCATTAACATGATATAATTACATTATATAAATTATACTGAAGTTATCATTTAACTTTTTAAATGGGAGGTGAAGGAAGAATAAGAAAATAAAATAAATTGAAAAGAAAAGAAAATAAAAGAAAGAGGATTTTTAAGTCTTGAATTCTCCTCGTTGAGAACCTCCTTAAAGGGGATTTTTATTGGCCTTTTGTTGAGACCAAAGGATCCTGTACATGGGGGAGGGTATTGGGAAGAGTATTGGGTAGAAATTTGACATGGTTTAAATCTTGGGAGGTGTGAGTAGAAGAGGTGGTGAGTGGTGGTATTTATAATGGAGAACATGAGTGTTTTTTGAATATTTTTTCATTTGTTTGTTATTTTGGATCAAGACTATGAATAGTTTGAGAATTATCACAAAATATATTAAAATAACGGAGAGTTTTATATTATGAGATTATATCAGCCATACATCACATATGAATCAATAATTTATATATTTAGCATTTATCTTAAATTATCATATTTTACTATTCAAAAAATTGAAGTATTTTGGAAAAATCCCAAAAAATCAGCCTAACCATTGTTCAATGTGTATAATTAAAAAATAAATTTTTTTTATGAAAATAATTTTCTAAATATGAGAAATAAAAATTTTAATTAAAATCAGCATTTAGTTGAAAAATATAGATTTTCAAATTATATATGATTTTGTAACACTTTTGAAAACTTTATTAAGTACTCATAAAATTATATTAAAATCATAAGACAAAAATATTAATTTGTGAATAAATTTTATGTAAAGAAATTTTCTTTTAAATCATTTTATTAATTATAAATATTTAAGTAAATATTTATGACTTACAAAAATTCTAACAGTTTAATTAATAATTTCTTAACATTTATTTACTTATAATATGATATAATTATATCATACTTTCATTTATAAGATGCCTAAATTTTATTTATACTTTCATGGGTGATGTGACTATTCATTTGGCCAGTTTACTATTCATAAGGATTACAATACTACTCCTAAGGGCAAGTTACTATTTAATCGGTACTAGTTTCTTAACTTCTAGAGACAAATCTTACTTAATTAATTATTAATTTATAATGTTTTTATTTTGATATCTAAGTGATTTTATGTGTTTTATAATATATGAAATAATTATAATAAGGGAAATTTCATTGATAGAATTCTGGGTCACTACAAGTATTATTTTCATTTATAATTTATTGGTCACCAAAGAATTAATTATATATTCATGTGTAAACCATATTTTCATAATTCAGTTAATCCTATTCATACCTTCTATTATTACTAATAGTTCATAACTATCATGATAAATATTAAAAAAAAAATGGTAAATCTTGGGCCTGTATGCAACACAAGCTTTCGAAAGAACTCATTGTTGTATGTAAGATAAAGAAAAAATTAGTCGTGTATGTATCTAAATCAAAACTATGTATTGTATGTGGTGACATCTTGTGAATAATGTAATCTTTACTTAGAATTTTGTACAATTAAATCCATCAAAGTGTTTTAATTTATTTGAAAAAAATAATTCATAAAATATAGGGTGTTATGTTCTACCCACCTTAAAATTAATTTCACCCTAGAAAATCCTTACATTAATCAAAATTAATAATGATACCTCTTCCACATGACGTCCTTGGGTTGTAATGTAGCTTCCTTGTCTAGAGGTTTCACCACAAAACATTGACTATGTGAGTGGTATTTTTTCTTATAAAATTCTATATTTGATCCAAAATCTCTACCAGTTGTTCCTCCTAAAAAATATCTTATTCCTGTGGTATGAAATCTAAGAATAGTACATCCGAAGGATTAGGCATGTACTTACTCATGATAGTTACATGTAAGATATCATTAACTTAAGAGATATTTGATTGAACTATCAATCGATAATATACCATCCCTATATGATTAAGAATTTCAAGAAATCACATCATAAAAAATTGTTATTTCACTTCAAAAATCAAATATGGATATTTGAAAATTATTTTGTGGGAAACCCATATCATAAAAAGGCTCAATAAAACTCCATTTTTAAAAATAAGGAGAGTAAAAGGTGAATATCACCACAAAACTAAGATTCTGATTTAGAGAATAGTAACGGAAAGTGAAAACATGGAGATTAAATATAATTATAACTATCAAGCTCTGATGGAGTGTCATAGAGAACATGGTCTTTATAATGTTTACTATCATAGAATGAAAAATATATTGTTATCCAAAGCACCATTTTTTTTATCATAAATGAAGGTATTATGATAATATTTTTCTTGATTCAAGATATTAATTCCTAAAGTTCAATAATTTTCACAAGAATATATACATACTTAATTTCATTCCATATTGTAAGCACAATCGCATCCAGAAATTGTGACATGATCAGTTTCTGCTTCATCTATTTCCCTAATAAATGACATTGAAATTGTAATTTCTGAAGCTCTAGTGTATCATAATATCCTTACTGGTATGAAAATTTATTCCTTCTATTAATATTTATCATCATAATAGAATGTCAAGTTTAGGTTATAGAATACATATTATCCTTTATATGGTGAAGTAACACATTAATCATTAAAAACACATCCAATGTTCAACATAAAAAATTTCATAAATGGTTTCCCTTGTGAACCTTCCAAAATATCAAAATCCAACACTTTCAAAATAAGGTTACTAAATTTCCAAAATAAACTTATCATTAATCCATTAAAAAATTGATCTATCTCTTAATTTTCACAAACCAAACACGCGAAGACCATCATCATGTATTCTCCTAAAACATGGTAATAACCTAAAAATCATATTTAATACACACAATATTATTCATTCCTTATATAATTAAATTTCTTATATGAAATCATTTTCATTTGATGATTGGTTTCATCCTTGTGCTGAAAGAATATGTGATTAAGTTATTACAAAATCCGTGTAGATTCACATGATATTTATCTAATGGATGAAAATTAAGATTTTCATAGGGTTTATTCATTCAAAATTAAATATTAAATTCCCAAAAAAGTATTGGAAAGTAATTATTCCCTAATTGTAAAGCTCCACTTCATCCATTATGATAGCATAAGATATTTATTTTTCATTTTTTCTTAGAGTTTTTTATGTATTAACATCCACATTAGTCATTAGATTTTTAAAATTGTTTGCATAACTCCCAAAATTCTTGTAATTGAAATATTTAATTGGAGGAGGTTAAATATTTGGATCATTCTTCTTATTTAATTAATTTAGCATTCTGTAAGAACCCGGTTCTTATTTTTGAGGTACATGTTTCTTCTTTTCTCTTTTCCTTAAGTGTTTTTGAGAAAATATGGAAAATGGGGAAAAGGCCCAAATTTTGGAAAGTACGGGTCATGTACTTTTCCACACACCGTTTACTTTTGGCCGTGTGGGATGAGTACACAGGGCGTGTGGACATGTCAGCGATGAAGGGTGTAGGAGCCAAATAGACATCGTGTAGTGGTCCCTTACACGCCGTGTAGTCAGTCAGCGGACAAATAGTAAGGCAGTGCCCAGCTGTGCGGCAGCACACGCCGTGTATTCATGAAGACACGCCGTGTAGTCATGTCGGTAGGTGAACAGTACCACGGTGGCGGGAAGTCGCCTGAGGAACTATTTAAAAATGGAAAGTACACGCCATGTACTTTTTTTCACTTAAAATGGGTAGTAGCCTCCCCTGTTCATAGGGAAGGCTTAGAACCAGAGGAAGGAGCGGGAGGGGACAACCGAATCTTTGAGGATCCGTCGACCGCAAACAGGGAATCCGTTTCTACCTCAGATGATCTCGTTGGAACCGCACGAGTAATCCCTACGCTCTCCTTAATCCGTTCTTACCAATTCTTTCCCGAGGGAAAGTTATTTATGTTTGAACGAGTTTTCTTCTTCATCAGATCTACGCCATTCATGGATGTTTCTGGAATCGACGTTCGCATATATCGTTCGTTGGTGTATAAGGTAGGTGGCTTGGTGTTTATTTCCAACTGTCATGCATTTTGTGTGTTTTTGAGCTACGAACCCAAATTTGGGGTGTCGTGTGGCTGAGGATGTGGATATTTTAAATACCTAGAATTGTGTAGGTAATTAAATGTGATTTTAAAATACTGTTCGGGATCGCTGCTTGGATCCAGGACCACCCCGGGGGTGCATTCCTCTATTTAGCCGTTTGGCCAGGATACCTGAGGGTATGCCTTTAAAGTAATGATTGTAGAATTGCCTTAAGAGGAATTTCTTGTGAATGTTAATTTACATGTTGGGCATGGCCTGGTTACTTGTGCCTGGGGGCAGTGTTTTACTTAGCCCGTGGGTGTTGTTTTTCTTAGTCCGAGGGCAGTTGTTATCGTAGCCTGTGGGAAAATTCTTCCGTTCCTGTGGGCAGTTGATTCTGTGCCTGTGGGCAACACTTCATACCCCCGTGGGAAATATCCATATGCATGTGGGCAGATTCTTGTGTTGGATTCTCTTTACCTGAGGGTAGGGGTTTACATGTCTGAGGACGTTGGCTGTTTACATAGAATATTCACTGTGGTGATATTTTAAATTAACAGATTAAATGGATATTAAAATGGAAATATAGCTGGTAAGTTAGTTACTTTTGATTACTGCTTAGTTTATTGAATTTAATTTTGCACACTGTTGTTTCATGTTTACACACAGTTGAGCACGGACCTTTGGTGGGTGCCTACTGAGATTATTTCTCACACCCTGTTTGGATCATGCTTTTCGGCCCAAATAGATTACATTTCTGAAGGTGTGGATAGGGGAAAGAGTCCCTATAGAGGTACTTGATTGGTATTGAGGAGTAGGGGAGCATGGGACCAGGCTTAGGCTCGTGATGCTACTGGCTGTTTTGTTCTGTTTTGTTTTTCTATACATGTACTGCACTGTATTGTTGTGTAGCATGTTATGGATGCTTTCTTAGAATTTGAGGCATGTTTCACCATTTTATATACTGGTTGGTTGTATCTACTGCAGTTTTTTATTTCAGTTGTGTATGGTTTACTCCTTCCGCTATTGTTGTATGTGTTATTCTTTCCGCTGCACTACACATTGACAATTGAGGGCATAGTTTCCCCACTATCAGACCTGGGCCCTCGCTGCCAGTCGGCATCATCTGGTGTTTGGGAAAATGCGCTTGAGGTCACATGGCGAACCGGGTCCGGGGCACCCGTTGAGTGGCACCTGGAACTGGGACGCTACAAAGTGGTATCAAATGGGTTCTTTTCTTTGACTTACTATTTGTATCCTTAGTCAGGGATAGGACGAGAACGGTAGTTGTTAATGAGCTATGTCGGGGCGTAGCTAACCCGTGTACAGGGAAAATCCAATGTACCTTATGTTGCAATTTTACTGATTTTGCAATTTAGAATTGATTTTATTTTCACTGTTGGGTGATGCACTTGTATTGTGCTATTTATATTTTACCTATGGGTTCTACTTGGTTGCAACCCGATGAGATTAGGGTATTCCATCCCATGTATCATTTAGGAACTTGCTGAAAATCACATTCCATGCATAGTTCCATGCCATGTAGGTGCATTAGAATTTTCATGTTGTTGTGATAATTATTGTGCTAGAAAAGCATGTTGTTGTGATAGCTGCCTGATAAATACCTGCTATGTGATAGGGTATTTTTGTGTAAGTCTGTTGAAAGAATGGATGCCAAACTTTGGTTTTTGGGGAGTATGGGCCCCCATTGACCGGAATTTGGTGGATCATTGACTGTTTATTTTATTATAACACAGATAAGATGTCAAACATTGATTCGTGGAGAGTATGGGCCCTCAAGGGTCGGAATTTGACACTTAGGTGTTGTTTTTTGGTATTTTATAGGTTCTGGGGAAGATTCTGAGGCATACTGTCTGGAAACCCAGTATACACGCCATGTAGTACCTTAAACACGCTGTGTATGGTATTCTGTTTGGGAAGAAAAATAAATTTTTTTAGTACACGCCATGTACCCAGAAGTACACGCCATGTAGTCTCTTCCCGTGTCACAAACCATGTGGGTGGCGACACGGGGAAGGGAAGAGCTTGGGGAGAACACGCCATGTAGCTTCTGTACATGCCGTGTGGTTGCTTCCCGTGTCACAAGCCATATGGGCGGTGACACGAGGTAGGAAAAGGCTTGGGTAAAACATTCCGTATACCTGATGAACACGCCGTGATGTGTTGACCAGGAGTCCGCCCGTGTAACTAATAACACGGACAAAAGAGACCTTAAGACATACATGTTGTGTCAATGAAGAACACACCATGTAGTGAGACCTGGGGACCTGGCAGTGTAACTAACAACACGGTTCGGGGTAATCCTTCATGTACACGCCGTATGTGTATAGAACACGCCATGTAGTGTGAGCCGTGTGTCCGGACATGTAACGAACAACACGGGTCAGTGAAGCTCGTCTAGTACACACCGTGTACCTATGGGACACACCATGTAGTCTTGTATGAGGACAGACCGTGTGGACTTAGCCGTGTGGCTGGGAAATGGGGTAGTGTACACGTCGTGTGCGGGTGTAACACACCGTGTAGTTGCAAGTAGATTAGTCGGCCGTGTCACAAGCGACACAGGCAGTTGGAAATAACACCATACACGACGTCTATCTTATATACACGCCGTGTAGTTTTGTTCAATGGGAACCATGTAGCTCAGCCGTGTGGAAGGACCCAGGCAGGGGAAGAGAAGTCAAGTACACACCGTGTAGTCGATATACATGCTATGTAGTCTTGTTTTAAAAATTTTGAATGTCATATTCCTCCTATTCCCTTTTGGGTTTCTTCGTTTTCGGTCGTTGTTAATCTTGAATCTAAGGCGTGTTTTTGACCTTGTAGTGTCATTCCGCCTAAAAGACCGTGCGTTGTTCACCAAGAGAGCGGAAACAAGTATACTCCAGAGATGGTGGGCCATGGTCTACCAGTAGATCCTCCAGTAGAGCCAGATGCGGTGCCAGCTGTTATACCGGACACAGGTGCGGAGGTGCAGTTCCGTGAAGGCTTTATGCGGTTCATGCAGACCTTTCAAGGAGCACCTCAGGCTGCTACATCTATGGCTGAGCTGACACATATCTTCCAGTAGCAGCATCCGCCTATGTTTTCGGGGGATGACAGACCACAGGTTGCAGAGTCTTGGCTAGGATCGATGCAGACTATTTTCAAGCATCTTGAGACGCCTCGAGGGCGGAGGGTCAAGCTCGCGAATTATATGTTGCGTTATTCTGCCAAGAGGTGGTGGGATGTTACCACCCAGTCAGAGAATCACATGTACATGGCGTGGGAATATTTTCAGGTAGTCTTCTATGAATTCTTCATCCCAAAGACGCTGAGGGCAGATAGAGCGTCAGAGTTCATGAATCTGCTGCAGGGCGCTATGTCGGTGATGGACTATTCTGCTCATTTCACCAAGCTTCAGTGCTTTGCACCTATGCTGGTGGGTGATGAGACGTTGAGAGCTAGGTGCTTTGAGGATGGTATCCGATATGACATTTGAGCACCGGTGAATGTTTTCAGGTTGCCTTCAGTACACGCTATTGTGAACCAGGTGCTGATTACAGAGAGGAACCTGCGGGAATCTAGTGGTGTGGGCCAGGGCTGTTCGGCACTAGTTACTAGTACTATTTCTACTGTCAAGAGGAAGAGACAGATGGAATTCTCTCATGGTGGAAGTACCAGTCAGAAGAATGCTTCAGGTTGTCAGGTCATGTGCTACCAGTGTGGTAGAGAGAGGCACAAGAGGCCATAGTGTTCACGAGACCCAGTGGAGTGCCGAGCTTGCAGTAGGATGGGTCATCTGCAGCGCTTTTGTAGGGCGTTTCCACCATTGGCTAGTGAGAGGGGTTCTGTGCATAATCTGTGTGCGGAAGCAGGACCTGTGGCTTCTTACCAGTCGGGGAACTGGAATACGTCAGGGCATGCAGGTAGAGATGGTGGTCGTGGCCATGGTACCCATAAACCAGGATCTTAGAGGCAGCAGGGCGGGACAACTCAGGGTAGCCAGACTATGTCGCAGGGCCATGACACTGGGCAAGCATATATAGTGCAACACACCCAGCAGAAGCAGGATCCCGGACCTTCTACAGTCAAATGTACTATTCTAGTAGCTTTTGTCTTATCTTCAGTACTTTTCGATATGGGTGCTACCCATAGTTTCATATTTGTGCCTATTGTGGAGAGCCTTGGGCTCTGTGTTTCTACTTCTTTTGATATCATGATGTTGGACACTCCGTTGGGGACTAGAATGGCCGGTGTGCGTCAGTGTAAAGAGTGCCCCCTTGAGGTTGGTGGGTGTCACATTCTTTGGGACCTCTATGTCTTTGAGATGAAAGCTTATGAAGTCATTCTTGGGATGGACTGGTTGGTTCCCTTTCGAGCCTTTGTAGACTGATATCGTCGCAGGGTGCGTCTCACGTCACCAGAGGGAAGAGAGTTTCTATACAAGGGCGAATGGGATGTTCAGGCGAGTCAAGATGGAACAGAGCATCATGGGCGAGGTGGAGTCACAGCCCAGATTGTGAGCTTATATCTGGATGATCAGGGGACTTGTCAGAAAGATTTCCCTCCAGTGGTTGATCGTTTTAGGGATATCTTCCTGGATGATTTTTCAGGTCTACCTCCGGAGCGAGTGGTGGACTTCTCTATCGAGCTCGTGCTAGGGGCAGCACCGGTGTCCATTCCTCCTTATAGGATGGATACACCAGTATTGTAGGAGCTCAAGAGGCAGTTAAAGGAGTTACAGGAAAAGGGTTTCACCCGACCCAGTACTTTTCCTTGGGGTTCTCTGGTCCTTTTCGCCAAGAAGGTGGATGGTACCTTCAGACTCTGTGTGGATTAGCGAAAGATGAACCAGTTGACAGTTAAGACCTGATATCCCTTATCGAGGATTGATGATCTTTTTGATCAACTTCATGGAGCACGAGTGTTCTCGAAGAATGAATTGAGTTCTGAATATCATCAGCTACGCGTGAGACCATCGATTATACCACTTACAACTTTTCGGAGTAGATATGGTATGTATGAGTACCTGGTTATGCCGTTCGGACTCACGAACGCACCATTAGTTTTCATGGCTCTGATGAATCATGTGTTCCATTCGTATCTAGATTCTTTTGTGGTTGTATTCGTGGATGATATCTTGGTGTACTCTCACACTCGACATGACCATGCAACCCATCTTGAGATCGTATTGAGTACACCGAGAGAGCATCGGCTATATGATAAGCTCTCAAAGTGCCACTTTTGGATGGACCAGATTCACTTCCTGGGTCATATTATCTCAGACGCAGGAGTTGTAGTAGACCCAGAGAAGGTTAGAGTAGTAGTTTCCTAGGAGCAGCCTAAGAATGTGTTTGAGATACAAAGTTTCTTAGGGCTGTCTGGTTACTATTGATGCTTCATACAGGACTTCTCCCACTTAGCAGCACCGTTGATGGGTCTTACTAAGAAGGGTGTGAAGTTTGTTTGGTCAGAAGCTTGCGAGACAGCCTTTCAGGACCTAAAGGGAAGGTTGACATCAGTACCAATCCTAATACTCCCAGAGCAGGAGAAGAGCTACACAGTTTACTGTGACGCATCAGGTATTGGGCTGGGATCAGTGTTGATGTAGGGTGATCGAGTTGTTGCGTACGGGTCTCGGTAGTTGAGGCCACATGAGAAGAATTACCGGACGCATGATCTCGATTTGGCTGTAGTCGTGCATGTGTTACGTTGTTGGAGGAATTATCTATTGGGAGAGCATTTTGTGGTTTTCACCGACCACAAAATCCTCAAGTATATCTTTACTCAGCGTGACCTGAATTTGAGGCAGATGAGGTGGGTCGAATACCTATAGTCCTTCAATTTTGAGCTTTCCTATACACCTGGTAATGGTAATGCAGTAGCTGATGCACTGAGCAGGAAGACTCAGATACAGGCAGTGCAGGAGGCCAGTGGTGAGTGGAATCTTTTGGCTTTGTTCACTGAGATGCGTCTGGTGGTGCATGACAGTCAGGGGAAATCTTATCTTTCATCTTTAGCTGTGACTTCCACCCTCCTGGATAGAGTGAGGATGAGACAACTATCTAATCCAGAAGGCCTAGTTCTACAAGAGTAGGTGGCAAGTGAGGACCCTCCTCCTGGTTGGACGATAAGCGGTGTTGATGTTCTGTATTTCCATGGATGGGTGTGGGTTCCAGGGGATATACGCGAGGAGCTAATGCGGGAGTTTTATGCTTCAGATTGGGAAGTTCATCCCGGGGTTACCAAGATGTACCATGACTTGAGACGTCAGTACTGGTGGCCGGGTATGAATAGAGATGTAGCTGGTTTTGTTATGAGGTGTTCCACCTGTCAGCAGGTGAAGGCGGAGCACCAGAGGCCAGCCGGACTGTTACAGCAGTTACCCATTCCGGAATGGAAATGGGATGATGTCACGATGGATTTTGTGACGGGGTTGCCGAGGTCACTTCGAGGCAATGATGCAGTGTGGGTTGTTGTGGACAGACTCACGAAGGTATCTCACTTTTTGCTGATCAAGGAGACCTTCGGTGTTGACAAGCTCGGAAGGATGTATATCCGATAGATCATATGTCTTCATGGGTTCTATCGTTGTATCATTTCAGATAGGGACGCCCTCTTTACGTCTCGTTTCTGGTAGAGTTTTCAGAGGGCATTGGGTACACATGTGCTTCTGAGCACAACATACCACCCTCAGACAGATGGCCAGTCAGAGAGTACAATACAGGTGCTTGAGGACATGCTGCGTGCATGCATCCTAGAATTTGGGGGCTCTTGGGAGAAGCATATACCCCTAGTCGAGTTTGCCTATAATAACAGTTTTCAGGAAACTATTGAGATGGATCCATATGAGGATTTATTTGGTAGGTCATTCCGATCAACTTTGTGCTGGTCAGAGGTAGGTGAGGTAGCCTTACTGGGACCACATCTCGTACAAGAGACTTCTGAGCAGGTCCAGTTGATTCAGAAGCGTATGGATACCACGAATTCTCGTCAGAAGTCTTATGTTGATCGCCACAGATGACCTTGGGAGTTCGTAGCCTGGGATCAGGTTTTCTAGTGTGTTTCTCCGAGGCTGGGACACAGGCGGATCAGGAGATAGGGTACACTTTCACCGAGGTATGTGGGGCCATTTGAGATTTTTGAGAGAGTCGGGCTAGTTGCCTATCGGTTTCAGTTACCACAGAGGTACCGGGAAATGCACGATGTCTTCCATGTATCTCAGTTGCACCGCTATCATTCAGACCCATATCACACCTTTCATCCAAAGGAGGTTGAGAATCATATGGATGCGTCATTTGAGGAGCATCTGATTCGTATTGTTTATAGGAGCATGAAGGTTCTCCAAGGCGGGTCAGTTCCTCTCGTATGGGTGCTATGGAAACATGGCCGAGTGAAGGAAGAAACCTGGGAACGGGAGACTGACGTACGTGCTCAGTGGCCGGAGTTATTCACGGCTATATCTTCTCCACCCTTGGAAGGGAAATTTGGGGACAAATTACTTTAAGGGGGGAAGTTTGTAAGAACCCGGATCTTATTTTTGAGGTACGAGTTTCTTCTTTTCTCTTTTCCTTAAGTGTTTTTGAGAAAATTTGGAAAATGGGTAAAAGTCCCAAATTTTGGAAATTACACGCCGTGTACTTCTCCACACACCGTGTACTTTTCCACACACCGTGTACTTTTGGCCGTGTGGGATGAGTACACAGGGCGTGTGGCCATGTCGGCGATGAAGGGTGTATGAGCCAAATACACACCGTGTAGTGGTCCTTTACACGCCGTGTAGTCAGTCGGTAGGAAAATAGTAAGGTGGTGGCCAGCTGTGCGGCAGCACATGGTGTGTACTCATGAAGACATGCTGTGTAGTCATGTCGCCAGGTGAACAGTGCCGCGCTGGCGGGAAGCCACTAGAGGAACAGTTTAAAAATGGGAAGTACACGCCGTGTACTTGAAAATACACACCATGTACTTTGTTTTTTTCGCATAAAATGGGCAGTAGACTCCCCTGTTCACAGGGAAGGCTTAGAACTAGAGGAAGGAGTGTGAGGGGACCATCGAATCTTCGAGGATCCATTGACCGCAAACCAGGAATCCGTTTTTTCCTCGGACGATCTCGTTGGAACCGCACGGGTAAGACCTCCGCTCTCTTTAAGTCGTTCTTACAAATTCTTTCCCAAGGGAAAGTTATTTATGTTTGAACGGGTTTTCTTCTTCGTCAGATCTACGTCATTCTTGGGCGTTTCTGGAATCGACGTTCGTGTATATCGTTCGTTGGTGTATAAGGTAGGTGTCTTGGTGTTTATTTCCAACTGTCGTGCGTTTTGTGTGTTTTTGTGCTAAGAACCCAAATTTGGGGTGTCGTGTGGTTGAGGCCGTGGCTATTTTAAATACCTATAATTGTGTAGGTAATTAAATGCGATTATAAAATACTATTCGGGATCACTGCTTGGATCCAGGACCACCTCGGGGGTGCATTCCTCTGTTTAGCCATTTGGCCAGGATACCCGAGGGTATGCCTTTAAATTAATGATTGTATAATTTCCTTAAGAGGAATTGCTTGTGAATGTTTATTTACATGTTGGGTATGACCTGACAACTTGCGCCTGAGGGCAGTGTTTTACATAGCCCGTGGGCATTGTTTTGCTTAGCCCGAGGGAAGTTGTTATCCTAGCCTGTGGGAAACATCTTCCGTGCCTATGGGCAGTTTATTATGTGCCTGTGGGTGACACTTCTTACGGTCGTGGGCAATATCCGTATGCCTGTGGGCAGATTATTGTGTTGGATTCCTTTTACCTGAGGGTAGGGGTTTACATATCAGAGGACGTTGGCTATTTACTTAGAATATTCACTGTGGTGATATTTTAAATTAACTGATTAAATGGATATTAAAATGGCAATACAACTAGTAAGTTAGTTACTTTTGAGTACTTCTTAGTTTATTTCATTTGCGTTTTCACACTGTTTTTGCATGTTTACACACAGTTGAGAACAGGCCTTTGGTGGGTGCCTACTGAGATTATTTCTCACACCTAGTTTGGGTCATTCTTTTTGGCCCAAACATATTATGTTTCTGTAGGTGTGGATAGGGGAAAGAGTCCCTATACAGGTACTTGATTACTGCTGAGGAGTAGGGGAGCATGGGACCGGGCGTAGGCTTGCGATGTTACCGACTGTTTTGTTCTGTTTTGCTTTTCTGTACTTGTACTGCACTATATTGTTGTGTAACATTTTCTGGCTGCTTTCTTAGAATTTGAGGCATGTTGCACAATTTTATATACTGTTTGGTTATATCTACTGCAGTTGGTTATTTCAGTTGTGTATGGTTTACTGATTCTGCTATTGTTGTATGTGTTATTCATTCCGCTACGCTACACTTTGACAATTGAGGGCATAGTTTTCCCACTATTAGACCGGGGCCCTCACTGTTAGTCAGCAGCCTCTGGCGTTTGGGGAAATGCGCTTGAGGTCATGTGGTGAACCGGGTCCAGGTAACCCGTTGAGTGGCACCCGAAACTGGGGCGCTACCCATTCAGCTGCTTGATGGCCTTTTTCTACACTTAAAACATTTTCCAGTTCTCCTAATACAATTTCCTCCATGTTCCCTTAAACACCTTGAGTATAATGTAAATATAATCTTCTTCTCAATAATGTTTTTGAATTTTTTTTTTGAAATTTATCCTTCTTTTATTATCATAACCATTAGATTGATGGGAAACTCAAATCCAAAATTTTGGAATAAGGATACAAGGAAGGTACTTACTAAAAAATATTTTCTTAAACTCATCCCAAATCATGGAGTCAATTGTATATTGTTTCCTCATATTATTAATAAAGTTCTACCACTAATTCAAATCACCCTCTAAAAAAATTTATAATATATCTTTTTTGTGTTCTGAACAACCAAGTATAAAAAATATATTTTTATTGGTACAAATGAATTTCTCCACAACTATTGGATCGATCACTCCACTAAAATAAGGTGGAAATTTCATTATTAAGGATTCAAGGAAACATTTTTTCCTCCATTTTTCATTTTGATGCACATCATAATTCAAGACTTGATAAGGTCACGTGGTAATGAAAATGAGGTTTTTCATTCCTTATTCCACAGCATTTGGTTCCTTCAGAGGGACATAATTGTTGTATACATTTCATTCCTCATTAACATGGTTTCTTTGGGTTATAGACATGGACTAAATGTAGAAATCATGGCCTGAGAAACAATAATCATAGTTATAAAACCACATAATAAAGGGATATTTCGTATAAAATTTAAATCTATGACACCTTCGGCTTATTCATGGTATTTACTAAAACACTATGATTGCAACCTATAATTAGACTTTTTCTTAGGGATATTACTAAGTTTTTCACATCATAGTTTACAAAGGTTGGATAAATCTTTTCTATGGTACCAAAAATAACAACCCAGTCTTAATGTACATAAACATTACATAATTTTTTTTAGATAATTTCATTCATTACACAAACACACACTAAAAGAACATTTTATTTTAGTGCATTTGGAAGTATGAAAACATAAACAACTCATTCATAATACATTTTCATCATCATCCACCTATTACTTCATAACTAGAACCCTTTTTACATATCATACATAATACCTTTGTTCATATACTAGGGAAAATCAACATAAGAAGGGGTGATCTCTGATTATCGGTAATGGTAAAAAAGGGATATTAATAATCATAACATGAACATAAGGATATGATATCGTAATGAAAAAATTTAAAGATCACACCCTACACATTATAGATCATAAACAATGTTAATGGAATAATGATTGTATGTTCATAAGACATGAATCATAAGGGAATCAAGAGCATAAACCATGAAAAAATAACATAGAAATAACACATGTAATTTTGGTAGACACATAATCATATAAAATTATTTCCATAAAATTCAAGATTAACTTCCAAGGCCATCATATTGGAATGTGTTCATTCCATAAACCAACTTAGTAGTCAAGTTTCATTCCCAAGACCATATTAGTAGTCATGTTCCTCTCCCAAGACCATCCTAGTGGACACTTTCCTTTACCGAACTTTATTGACTTCCTATTTAATCCTTGTCTATATCATGTGATATAAATCATTACCCAATGCATTAGAGGAAGATATGGGTCCCACCTTTGAAATAATGAAAACCATATATATATGTGCAATAAAAAAATTAATAATTCATCAAAAACATAAAACAACCATAAAAATAATAAGGATATTATCCTTGAATCATAACCATAGTAAAGAATAAGTAACATTAAATAATTTAATCTTTTCTTGAAAATGGTTTTGAATGATCTTTCAAAATAATTCTTGAAAAAAATAAACTTTCAATTTTTGAAACCAAACACTTTTTAAATCATAAAATATTTATAATGACTTGTTATTTTAATGTAACCTTAAAAAAAATTTAAATGAAACTTTTAAAACATTTTTAAACAGCTAAAAGATCATTTAAATCATTTTCCTTAAAAATTCATAAAATATACCTTAAAAATATTTTTTGAAAACATTTTTAAAAAACATTGTTTTTGAATAAAATAAATTTCTGAATGAAGAGAGAATAAAATTACACGAGGTTTAAAATATCATGAAAATAAGGATATTCATCATACAACATGTCAAATAGTAGTATATAAACCTCATAATTGAGTATAGGTGCATAATATAACATGCGTCTCAAAGAGGGAAAATTAGGACAAAATTACCTTACTGATTTTGTATCTTTTAAACCATAAACCACATGAAATAAAAATCATAGAATTCATATTTAAATAGAAATAAATTTAAGGATATAGACTATATAATAAATTCATGGGTAGTATATACACGACAAAAAATAAATGACTGGTGAATGTGAAAAAAGTCTCCCAGAAATAAAAATGACACTATAAATCCTCTTACCTTAAGTCATCACTTCCTTCATACATAATTAAACCTCCTTTATAATAAATTTAATTTTTTATACTTATAAAAAAACCATATATATATATATATATAATACCATATATTATTTACTTATGACTTTATATTACTCTTTTATTAACAATTCCATGTTAAAGTTACCACTTTGTTTTTCATACATGTTTTGACTTGTTATTCTTGGTCCTATTACTTAGATCACTGTTAAATTATCTAAAAAATTATAACCAGTAAATAAATATCATATATATTAATTATATATGTATTTTGGGTCATTCTAAAAAAAGAGGTAGAAAATAAAATACACCATTCATGGAGATGGTAGGCCGTACATAGACATGAACGTTGTTTCCATTTTCATGTCATATAAAAAAGAAAGAAAAGTACATGGTATATCATAAATAAAAAAAACATTTATAATTCATATATACCAAATATTTTTTTAAAACAATATTTAATACATTCCATGTAATCTGTGAACAAGTCACATCGCTTTGTGACGCGGTAGTCCGCCGTATATAGGAATGACGTTATCGTATTCCCACTAAGTGGAAAGCATGATGGTATGTGTGATAATACAATTATATAATCATAATAATATCAAAAAAATAATATATTTATTTTATAAACTACAAATCCATCATTATTTATAACCTTTAAAGGTATTAATGGAAGAACAAACGACATCAGTTCACTAGGCGGTTATACATCATACACATGAACGATGATTGAATATCCCATTTCATGGAAGTGTGCATAGTTTTAGGTTGTACCCTTAACATTAAAAAATATAATTATGTTGAATATCCTAATGTTTTTATATAAAGATGAAATAAAAATAAATTAAGGTGTTTAAGGAAGAAATAAAAAACATTCGTTCATGAACGTTACCTCTTCTCCAAGTATCTCTTTTTCATTTTCACTAAATGAATTCCTTAGTTGGATTTGTACCCAAATAAAGACTTATAGGATGAAGGGAGGGAATTTGAGTGTATATTTTTATTTTTTTTGGTTGAACCAAATATTTTTTTACGAGTGAGTAAAACAGAATAAGTGATCCCCTTTTATAAGAGATGGTAGGGGCACTTTTGGAATTTATCAAAAGGTTAAATTAATATAAATTAATTTTATCTTTAAAATGACTCCAAAATGATTTATTTACAATATCAGATGATTATTATATAATTAATCTCATTTAATTATTTTCATGTAAGTTTATCTCACATTATTACCCTTATCATTTGGTTTTAGCCCTTATTTATTCCCTTTAACTCTTACCTCGACACCAATGATTTTTACTGTTTGAGGGTTTATATAGTTAATACAAAATACCAAAAGAACAATAAAAGGATCATTTATTAAATTTTATACCTCATTAAAATAAGTTTTTCAAATTTCATATTGTTATTAATTTTATATCATTTAATAAAATATAAGCTATTTTAAAATAGCTTTAATGTCAATTTTGACACCATTCATTACATTGAATTTTAAAAATATAAATACAACAAGATAAATTAGAATTTTTTTAATACATACCTTTCATTTAAAGGTAATATATAAAATTTATACATGACATTAATTATCTCAAATTTTATTTATTTTAATATTATTAATATCATTTATTTGATATTTCCATTAGTAAAATAATTATTGCCTCATTATTGTATAAGAATTTAAGGAAATTATCTCATCAATAAATATTTAAAATAAAATATTATGATGAATATAAATATTTTATCTTTAAAATTACTATTTATAGCCTAACATGGACTCTAGAGTACCCCTTATTAAAAATATTTTACAAAGTAAGAATATTATTATGACATCTCTGTCTATTCTTTAAATAAAATATTATAATATCATAATCACTTATAAATGAAAAAATGCCATATATTTGAATCATGAGTTATTATAGGATAAATATACTCATAATATAAAATTATGATATGTTATAAGGTAATTTTATAATATTTATAATATTAATTTTACCTTAGTTAAACAAATTTTATCTGATTTTCCCTTTACTAAGGTAATAAAAATTTGGAAAGTTACTATTCTTATTTGGAAAAAAATAAACAAAACTATTTAATAAAATTAAAATTTATGATTCCAAATATGGAATCCATTTTTTAAAATTAAATTCATTGATTTTTTAGAAATTAATTAAAGATTAACCCCGTAGAAGGGATGAAATAGTGGGTTTTTGAAGTAAAAATGTTCAAAAGTTTGAAATGTTTTTATATATAATTTAAATGAGAAATTAATTAAAATGAACTAAATTATATTTAATTATATATAATCTTACTAATTATACTTCAAAACCATTTTTAAATATTATATAACTATACAAATTATTCATATGAAAATTAATCTTTCAATTAAAATGCAGTATTTTTCACTATTAATCAAAAAATGAAATTTATCAAAAAAATAACAAAAGATAAAACATTTTTTTTGATATATTTCATTCAAAAATAAAGTTTAATTTTTCAAATAAAATTTATAATTTTTTTAGAATTTTGTTTTAAAATATATCTTCCATTAAAAGGTGGTTAAACAAATTTTAATTAAAATAATGTTTTATAGTGTCAAAATGGATTTATTTTTATATAATATCTATAAAATATGTAGGATTAGTGTTAAAAATTATAATGAATATTATATATATATATAATCCAAAAAGGGTGATTATTTTATTTTATTTGTTTTAAAACAATCTTTTGTGCATTTAAATAGTTTTTTAGAAAAACATTTCCTTTTAGTTTCAAAATGTTTTTATTTTAATTTATAGTTAATTGGTCACAAAAGAATTATTTATATATTAATGTTTCAACCATATTTTTATAATTCATATAATCTAATTCATACCCTCCATTATAACAGCTAGGTCATAACTATCATGATAAATAATATATTGTTGTTTCGTAAAACTCAGTCTTGAATGTAACGCAAGCTATCGAAGGAACTCATTGTTCTGCGTAAAAAAATAAAAATTAGTCATTAATGTAGAAAAATAAAATAAATGTGTTTTCAATAGATGAATATTTTTTATAAAGTAATCTTTTCTTGGTGTTGCGTGCAACATAATCCACAAAAAAAATTTAATTTATTGGAAACAAATAATTTCTAAAAACTCAACATGTTAGAATACATGAAAAGACTCTAAACTACTATTATTATGTTTTAATTTATTCTCTTTTTCTATCATAAATTTTCTTCCCTACATTATTTGGGTTCTATTGATTTATATTTTATTTCAATTAATTAAATTATTATAGCATAATGATATACTTTTAGTTACCATTATATTGTTCTAGGATGTTTGGTTAATAATTTTTCTATTATGGTGTGTGGAAAATGTTTATAAGGGTATAGACTTCCCAAGAAACTTTTTAGACCCTCCCTGCTAGTTGGTAGCCTCCTGTGTTTTGGAAAATGAAATTAAGGTCATTTAGAACTCTTTCATAGACCAGGTGGTACATGTTAGGGTGTTTTGAAGTGGTATAAGAAGAGGCTTTACTTTTTATTTTATTCTTAACTCTATTTGGGTAAATATGGGAAGAAGATATGCTATGTGGAACACAAGTAGGGATTCATGTATGTTCCTTGTTATCTCTTACATGACATACCTCCAAGTTTTGAGTGATTTTATTTCTTTTACATGTTCTTCTATTACAATTTAATGCTAATCCAGAGTACTATTTTTTGGTTATAGTATGGGGATTTTTGGGTGATCATGCATCATGATAAGGAATGTAGATTAAAACATAATGAATTTTATTTCATTTCACATATATTAATTCTATTAAATAGTTTTCATTGGTAATATAATATATTTTCTTAATTAATATATCTGTAATGACTCAAAAATTCATTAATGAAAATTCCTCTTGGTCAATTTAAATGTCTTCTTGTGGTTATATAAAACATATGCACATATTTGTTCTATGTTTTGGATTTTAAAATACTATTAAGAATTGTGACCGTTGCTAATATAGACATTGTAGATTGATCACATTATTTGTATAAATATAGGGCTTTAACAAATCCAATTTACTCAGAGAAAGGAAGCGATGACCTCATCCAATAGACTTTCCCCATACGAAGCCCATTTATCGGAGCTCATAAAGGAGGTGGCGTCATTGGGCTTCACTCTAGACCAAGAAAAAGCTGAGCATGAATATGTTAAGCTTGAGCAGAACAGCCTACCAGAGAAGTAAAAGTTGATAGAGATTACCACTCGAGCGATGTTATCGGAGCCACCCCAAGAGTTTGTCACCATCACGCACCTTAACCTAAGGTCTTATGCAGGTGTTTTAAGGGGTTATGTAATAAGACCCTAGTACTACGATTATGTACATTATTCTTGTATAGAGAATATACATTCTTTTTATTATTGTTACTTTGTAAATAGTTTTTAAAGCACAAATAGTATTTTTAGTTAATATTCAAACTAAGAAATCTATTTTGATGAATTAATGGCTTTTTGAATTAAATAATATTTTTATAAAATATTATTATTATTAAATTAATTTTTATTAAATATAAATGATCGTATAATTTTATGAATGCAATTGTAATTTTTATTATGGTTTGAAATCTGTTTTTGTTAAAACCCATGAATTTTTGATAAATGTTGGTTTTTATTTTAAAAGTAAAAATTCACAAATTTTAAAAATTATTTATATAAAATGAATATTATTTTTGGAATCAGGACATTGAAATTATCTAATGGTGAATTTTTCATAATTTTCTGAGAATCAAATTTTTGGGTAATACTTATATACCGTTTAAACATATAATTTCTTTTATGACATCATAATGACCCAATAATGATGTAATAAAATAATATAAACATTATGTTCGCCCAATATATGTTTTACCATTAAAATAATGTGATTTTTTGGTTTTCTTGATTTATTTTACAAAGCTTAAGTGGACCCTTCAAGGCTTATAAATCATTTCATCTTTTTAAATTTTTTTCCTTGAGAGTGCGACTCACATCCACATAGGAAACCCTATTATTTTAAGAAGTTCGGACATTGGCCTTATAAATTTTTTTTGACTACACTTTTCAAAAAACCATGGTTAAAAACCATGGGCTGATTGGTGGTTTTGATTAGTTTAATGTGTGGTGTTCCAAACCAAAATAATAAAGAATTTCCCCTTCTTTCCTATATAAACCCATCCACTCTCCCACTTAATCTTAACTAAAAGACTTTGGAGTTCGTCCAACCTCTTCCATCCTCTCTCAAGAATCCTCCCAAGGCGCCCCAATCTCCCAATAAGCCTCTCTCAAGCCTCTCCCAAGCCTTTGGTACCACACTTCCAAGTAAGGGATTCCTAAATTTCTCTTTTTATCCAAGTTTCTTAATATTGTTATGCCATTTTATTATCAATTATAAATGTTGGGGTATGATTTTTAACCTCCCTCATACTAACCTATTTATGTTTGAATGATGAAATACCACTTTCTCTCTCATTAATGCCTCCCATGTATACCCGTTACCATGCCAAACTTCTGTAAGAAATTTCTCTCTCCTAATTTACATTCAAGCAATTATTTTATATTACGTGTGTAAATTCAATTCCATATGTTGGTATATTATTTACCATGATCCCCTTACATTCAATTTAATGTATTAATTAAGAGAAACCCCTTTCACTCTCATCAACCCATTTTAAGAATTTCTATTTGACATCGTTATGCTACCGAATTTACACAAAAATTTACATGCCCAAATCATTGTGTAGTGAATACCATACCCACTCCTCTATCAATGGTATTAACATTTATGAAAATGTACTTGTTTATTGAGGAATTACATTTATGTATTCCAAATATCTTATTCATGGAATGAATTATGATGTAAAGGAATCCATGTTGTATTATCTATGTGGCACACTTATGCATGAAATGAAATGATTATTAAGGGTGTGCCCTGATAGCTCTCTAATGCAGTGGGTAAAGTATATTATCATGATACTTCATGAGAAATGATTGTTGAATCATGATAATTAAATTTCAACGAGGGTTTACTTGTGTTTCATGTGAAATGAGGGTTTACTCATGCTCAATGTGCAATGAGCCTTGGCTCATGCTAATTCCATGTATAGTGTTATTGCCACATCTCCATGTTATGATAATACTGCTATACCATGACTTTATGTTCATGTTTCTTTTATGATTAATTGATATTACTATTTCTTAAAATGTATTGTATTCTTCATGTTATACCTTTTTTACTCCTTTACTGGGATTTATAGCTCACCCTTATCTTTTTCATGTCATCAGGTTATCCCATGCAATGCTAAGTATGAGGGAATGTAGTAGTAATGTAGAGAAAGTTTTATATAAGATGTTGTGTTCTATGTTTTAATTTGTTATGTAATGTTAATAATCCCCAAATACACTAGAACTATCAATCTTTTATGATGTATCAAGTGATGTTTTTATGTAATAAATCATGTCTAAGTGTGTAATAAAGAGCATGGTTGTTATAGTTGGTATCAGAGGATAAGTTTAGTTATTTTTGGGATTAGGATTAGAAATCCCTAGTGAAGCACTAGAGACAAGACTAAGTATTATAAAAACATCCCTAAATTTTGGTGAGTATTGATTAAGTGGTTTATCAAGAAAATACATCCCTGTCTGGATACGAGAAGGTAGAGGAGACTCTGGAACAGATGTACCTAGGAGTGAAAACTCTGACAAAGAATTTTAGGCTTGACTCGAGGTATCCTGGTACACGACAAAGGGTCTTACTGCACTCTTGGTTATAACACTCCTGGGGGATATTCTTTGGTAAATTAAACAGATTAGTATGAACCATTATTAAGGGAATAAAAAAATCCCATAAGAATATATGTTAGAAAGTTGATCAGGAATAACATAGATTGAAGCCTATAGATTCATAAGTTAAGTAAATAAAAGTAATTTATAAGTCATCCATTTTTTTCTTTGTATTACCCTTTTTGTGTTACCCATAATTTTCCTTTTATTAATGAATCATAAATTACTATACTTCAAGTATTTTTATATCACAATTTTTGTCATGTCTAGAGTGTAACTCAAAATTTGATATGTTTTGTCAGTAGGATAAAGGATAGTTTTGAGATGGAAGGGGAAGAACCTAATACAACACTCTTGACCCTTCATGAGGACTTACTCGCTATAATTATTGCGAAGTCAATCTCGCATAGCATTGAAACCTTTTCCAATGTCCAAATTTCTCACAAGAATCTCTACAACATATCAAACACCTCCTCCATACCACAGAATCATCAGGGATCATAGCACACCTATGATTAATTATTAAGCTCCAAAATCTACCACCTTTCAAGATGAGGGAGGTACCATCAGGGTATTTTCAAATATTTCACCCTATCCAGAGAGTATGATTGACTATTTTATTTTAGAATAGATTCTGAAGAGGGTGACATCCGAGAAGCCTATATATATAGTCTTTTCTTCTAGCCTTTTTGGAAACATAGAAAATATATTAGAAGAACCACATTTCAAAAATTTCAAATATGATTCTATCAGACTATTTTACAAAAACATTGTACATAGAGATGATTGGAAACTATACGTTAGAAACAATTTCTTTCGAAATGTGCATCATATTTTCCATCGATATGATCGAGGTAACACAAACTGTGTCTGGACTAAGGAAGTGGAAGACTTTAAATGTGTATTGAGGTAGTGTTGCACTAAGTGGACCCTCTATCTCCATGATTTATGTCATAATGAGGGTTGGGGAATGCTTAATTGTGGTGGGTAAGCAACCCTGATGTTGTGTTTAAATTTTAGAGTTATTTTTTGTATTTTATCAAATTTCGAGGATGCAATTTTTTAAGGGGGGGGGGATTTTAACGACCCAAAAATTCATTAATGAAAATTCACCTCGGTCTATTTAAATGTATTCTTATGGTTATGTAAAACATATAAAATTATTTGGTTCTATTTTTTGGATTTTAAAATACCGTTAAGAATTGTGACCATTTCTAATATAGCCGTTTAATAGTGATAACATGATAAGTATAAATATAGGGATTTAACAAATCCAATTTACTCAGACAGAGGAAGCGATGACCTTATCCATTAGACTTTACCCATACGAAGGCCATTTATCATATCTCAGAAAGGAGGTGACATCATTGGGCTTCACTCTGGACCAAGCCCAATCCGAGCTTGAATACGTTAAGCTCGAGCAGAACCGTCTACGAGAGAAGTGGAATTTGATAGAGATTACCACTCGAACAATGTTATCCGAGCAACCCCAAGAGTCTGTCACCATAGCACACCTTACCCTAAGGTATTATGTGGGTGTTTTAAGGGGTTATGTAACAATACCCTAGTAATACAATTATGTATATTTTTCTTGTATAGAGAATATACATTCTTTTTATTGTTGTTACTTTGTAAATAGTTTTTAAAGCACAAATAGTATTTTAATTTAGTATTCAAACTAAGAAATATATTATGATGAATTAATGAATTTTTTAATTAAATAATATTTTAATAAAATATTATTATTATTAAATTATTTTTATTAAATATAATTGATCATATAATTTTATGAATGAAATTGTAATTTTTATTAAGGTTTGGAAGGAGTTTTTGTTAAAACCCATGGATTTTCAATAAAAGTAGGTTTTTATTTTAAAAGTAAAAATTAGAATATTTATAATTTTTTTAGATAAAATGAATATTATTTTTGGAATCAGGACATCGAAATTATCCAATGGTGAATTTTTCATAATTTTCTGAGCCAATCTAATTTTTGGGTAAAAAATAAATTCCGTTTAAACATATAATTTGTTTTATGAAATCATAATGACCCGATAGTGATGTAATAAAATACATTAAACATTATTTTAAGACAATATATTTTTTAACATTAAAATAATGTGATTTTGGTTTTGTTTGATTTTTTTTACAAAGCTTAAGTGGGCCCTTGAAGGCTTATAAAACATTTTGACTTTTTAAATTGTTTTCCTTGAGAGTGTGACTCACCTCCACATAAGAAACCCAATTATTTTAAGAAGTTTGGATATTAGACTTATAAAATACTATTTTCCACTCCCATTTTTCTAAAACTATAATAAAAAACCATGGGCTGGTTTGTGGTTTTGATTAGTTTAAAGTGTTGTGTCCCAAACCAAAATAATAAAGAATTCCCCCTCCTTTCCTATATAAACCCACCCAAGCTCCCACTTCCTCATCACTCAAAGCCTTTATATTTCGTCCAAACTCTTCACTCCTCTCTCTATAATCCTCCCAAGGTGTCTCAAGCTCCTAAGAATCCTCTCTCAATCCTCTTCCAAGCCTTTGGGATCACACTTCCAAGTAAGGGATTCCTACCTTTCTCTTTTTATCCAAGTTTATTAATATTGTTATGCCATTTTGTTTTCAATTATAAATGTTGGGGTATGATTTATAACCTCCCCCATACTTCCTTATTTATTTTTTAATAATTATAGACCCCTTTACCTCTCATTAAAACCTCCCATGTACACCCGTTACCATGAGGAAATTCTGTAAGGAATTTCTCTCTCCTCATTTACATACAAGCAATTATTTTATATTATGCATCTAAATTCCATTCCATATGTTGGTATATTTTTTCCCCTGGTCCTATTACTTTCCATTTAATTTATAAATTATGAGATACCCCTTTAACTCTCATCAATCCATTTTAAAAATTTATATTTTACATCGTTATGCTGCCGATATTACGCCAAACTTTCCATGCCAAAATCATTGTGTATTTAATACCATACCCAATCCTCTATCACGGGTATTCAACATTATGAAAATGTACTTGTTTATTAATGAATTACATTTATTTATTCTATATCTCTTATTCGTGGAATGAATTATGATTTTAATGAAGCCATGTTTTATGATCTATGTGGCACATTTATGAATGAAATGAAATGATTATGAAGGGTGTGCCCTGATCATGCTCCAATGAATTGAGTAAAGTATAGTATCATGATACATCATGTGAAATGAGTGTTGAATCATGATAATTCAATTTAAATGAGGGTTTACTCGTGCTTCATATGCAACGAGGGTTTACTCATGCTTCATGTGAAATGAACCTTGGCTCATGCTAATTCCATGTTTAGTGTTGTTGCCACACTTCCTTGTTATGATAATCCTGTTATACCTAGCCTTTATGTTCATTTTTCTTTTATGATATATTTATATTCCTATTTCCTAATGTGCATTGTATTATTTATGTTATACCTTGTTTACTCCCTTATTGGGATTTATAGCTCTCCCTTTTCTTATGCATGTCCGCAGGTTACCCCATGCAATAATAAGTACAAGGGAATGTAGTAGTCTGGTAAAGGAACTTTTCAATAAGATGTTGCGTTCTATGTTTTAACTTGTTATGTAATGTTACTAAGCCACAAGGACAATATATCTATCGATCTTCTATGTTGTATCAAGTGAAGGTTTTATGTAATAAATCATGTCTAAGTGTGTAAAAAAGAGAAGGGTTGTTATAGTTGGTATCAGAGGTTAGGTTTAGTTTTTTTTTGAGATTTGGATTGGAAAACCCTAATGAATCCCTATATACAAGACTAAGTATAATAAAAACATCCCTAATTTTTTTTGAGTATTGAGTAAGTGATTTATCAAGAAAATACATCCCTGTCTGTATACAGGCAGGTAGAGGCGGCTCTGACACAGATGTACCTAGGAGTGAAAACTCCGACAAAGAGTTTCGGGCTTAACCTAGGGTATCCTGGTACACGAAAATGGGCCTTGATACACTCTTGGTTATGAAACTTCTGGGGGACATTATTTGGTAAATTAACAAGCTTATTATGAACCATTATTAAGGGAATGGAAAAATACCATAAGAATATATGTTAGAAAGTAGATCATGAATAGCATAGATTGAAGCTTATATATTCATAAGTTAAGGAAATAAATGTAATTTATAAGTAATCCATTTTTGTCTTTGGATTACCCTTTATGTGTAACCCCTAATTTTCCTTTCATTAATGAATAATAAATCTTTATACTTCAAGTAATTTTATATAACAATTTTATCATGTCTAGAGGGTAACTCAAAATTTGATATGTTTTGTCAGCAGGATAAAGGATCGTTTCGAGATGGAAGGGGAAGACCCTCATACAACACTCTTGTCCCTTCCTGAGGACTTACTAGCTATAATTATTGAGAAGTCAAGCTCGCATAGCATCAAAAAATTTTCCAATGTCCAACTTTCTTACAAGATGCTCAACGACATTTCAAACACCTCCTCCATACCATGGAATCATTGGGGATCATGGAACACCTATGATCAAATATTAAGCTCCAAACTCTACCAACTTTCAAGACGAAGGAGGTACCTTCAGGGAATTTTCAAATATTTCACCCTATCCCGAGATTATGATTCACTATTTGATTTTAGAATAGCTTCCAAATAGGGAGACCTCCGAGATGCCTATATATATTGTCTTGTCTTTCAGCCTTTTTGGAAACTTAGACAATATATTAAAAGAACCACATTTCAAAAATTTCTAATCTGACTATGTCAGACTATTTTACAAAAACCTGGTACATAGAGATGTTTTGAAAATATACATTAGAAACAATTTTTTTCAAAAAGTGCATCATATTTTCCATCGGTATGATCTAAGATGCACAGACTGCATCTAGACTAAGGAAGTGGAAGAATTTGAATGTGCATTTAGGTATTGTGGCACTAAGTGGGCCCTCTCTCTCCGTGATCAACATGATAATGAGGGTTGGGGAATGCGTAATGGTGGTGGGTAAGCAACCCTAAATTCGTGTTGAAATTTTAGAGTTCTTTTTGTATTTAATCAAATTGTGAGGATGCAATTTTTTAAGGGGAGAAGATTGTAACGACCCAAAAATTCATTAATGAAAACTCCTATTGGTCTATTTAAATGTCATATTATGATTATGTAAAATGTATGCACTTATTTTTTTCTATGTTTTGGATTTAAAACTCCATTAGAAATTGTGACCGTTGCTAATATATCCGTTGAAAACTAATCACATGATTAGTATAAATATAGGGCTTTAAAAAATCAAATTTACTCAGACAAAGGAAGCGATGACCTCATCTAGTAGAGTTTCTCCATACGAAGCCCATTTATCAGAGCTCAAAAAGGAGGTTCCATCAATAGGCTTCGTTCTGGACCAAGCCTAAGCCAAGCTTGAATACATTAAGTTCAAGTAGAACCGCCTAGAAGAGAAGTGGAAGTTGATAGAGATTGCCACATAAGCAATGTTATATGAGTAACCCCAAGTGTCTATCACCATTGCACACCTTACCCTAAGGTCTTATGTGGGTGTTTTAAGGGGTTATGTAACAATATCCGAGTAATTCGATTATGTACATTATTCTTGTATAGAGAATATATATTCGTTTTATTATTGTTAATTTGTAAATAGTTTTTAAAGCACAAATAGTATTTTTAGATAATATTCAAACTAAGAAATCTATTTTGATAAATTAATGGATTTTGTAGTTAAATAATATTTTAATAAAATATTATTATTATTATTAAATTAATTTTTATTAAATATAAATGAGCATATAATTTAATGAATGCAATTGTAATTTTTATTAAGGTTTGAAAGATGTTTTTGTTAAACCCATGAATTTTTGATAAATGTCAGTTTTTATTTTAAAACTAAAAATTCACATATTTAGAAAATTATTTAGATAAAATAAATATTTTTTTGGGAATCAAGATTTTGAAATTATCCAACAGTGAATTCTTCATAATTTTCTGAGATAGTCGAATGTTTGGGTAAAAAGTAAATACTATTTAAACATATAATGTGTTTTATGACATCATAATGACCCAATAGTGATGTAATAAAATAATATAAACATTATGTTCGGACACTATATGTTTTACCATTAAAGTAAGGTAATTTTGGGGTTTTTTGATTTATTTTACAAAGCTTAAGTGGACCCTTCAAGGCTTATAAAACATTTTGTCCTTTTAAATTGTTTTTCTTGAGAGTGCGACTCACCTCCACATAAGCAACCCTATTATTTTAAGATTTTCAGCCATTGGAATTATAAAATACTATTTTACACTCCCCTTTGGAATAAACCATGGTCAAAAACTCTGGGATGGTTTTTGGTTTTTTTTAATTTAATGTGTGGTGTCCCAAACCAAAATAATAAAGAATTCCCCCTACTTTCCTATATTAACCCACCAACGATCCCACTTACTCTTCACTCAAAGCCTTTAGAGTTCATACAACCTCTTACCTCCTCTCTCTATAATCCTACCAAGGTTCCCAAATCTCCCAATAAGATTCTCTCAGGCCTATCCTAGGCCTTTGGGATCACACTTCCAAGTAAGGGATTCCTACCTTTCTCTTTTTATCCAAGTTTATTAATATTGTTATGACCTTTTATTTTCAATTATAAATGTTGGGGTATGATTTTTTACCTCCACCATAATTCCCTCTTTATGTTTTAATTATGATATATCCCTTTATTTTTCATTAACGCCTCCCATGTACACCCGTTACCATGACGAACTTTCGTAAGGGATTTCTCTCTCCTCATTTACATTCAAACAATTATTTTATATTATGCATCTAAATTCCATTCCATATATTGGTATATTATTTCCCATTATCACATTACTTTCCATTTAATTTATAAATTATTAGATACCCCTTTCACTCTCATCAACGCATTTTACGAATTTCTATTTGATGTCGTTATGCTGCAGAAATTACACCAACATTTTCATGCCAAAATCATTGTGTAGTGAATACCATACCCACTCCTCTATCAAGGGTATTCACATTTATGAACATGTACTTGTTTATTGAGGGCTTACATATATTTATTGCACATCTCTTATTCATGTAATTAATTATGATGTTCACAAATCCATCTTGTATGATCTATGTGGCACACTTATGCATGAAATGAAATGATTATGAAGGGTGCGCCCTGATAGAACTCCAATGCATTGGGTAAAGTGTGGTATCATGATACGTCATGTGTAATGAGTTTTGACTCATGATAATTCAAGTGCAATGAGTGTTTACTCATGCTGCATGTGCAATGAGGGTTTACTTATGCTGCATGTGCAATGAGCCTTGGCTCATGCTAATTCCATGTTTAGTGTTGTTGCCACATTTCCCTGTTATGATAATCCTACTATACCATGCCTTTATGTTCATGTTTCTTTTATGATCCATTGATATTCCTATTTCCTAAAATGTATTTTATTCTTCATTTTATACCGTGTTTACTCACTTACTGGGCTTATAGTTCACTCTTTTCTTATGGATGTCCTTAGGTTATCCCATGCAATGCTAAGTACGATGGAATGTAGTAGTAATGTAAAGGAAGTTTTAAATAAGATGTTGCGTTCTATGTTTTATGTTGTTATATAATTTTCCTAATCCCCAAAGACACTATAACTCTCTATCTTCTATGTTTTATCAATTTAAGGTTTTATGAAATAAATCATGTCTATGTGTGTAATAAAGCAAAGTGTCGTTATAGTTGTTATCAGAGGATAGGTTTAGTTATTTTTGGGATTAGGATTAGAAAACCCTAGTGAATCCCTAGAGTCAAGACTAAGTATAATAAAAACATCCCTAAATTTTGGTGAGTATTTTGTAAGTGGTTTATCAAGAAAATACATCCCTGTATGGATACGAGCAGGTAGAGGCGGCTCTGGAACATATGTACCTAGGAGCGAAAACTCCAACAAGGAGTTTCAGGCTTGACTCGAGGTATCTTGGTACATGAAAATGGGCCTTACTACACTCTTGGTTACTACACTCTCATTAGATATATTTGGTAAATTAACAAGCTTAGTATGAACCATTATTAAGGGAATAAAAAAAATCCCATAAGAATATATGTTAGAAAGTAGATCATGAATAGAATAGATTGAATCCTATAGATTCATAAGTTAAGGAAATAAAAGTAATTTATAAGTCATCCATTTTTTTCTTTGGATTACCCTTTATGTGTTATCCCTAATTTTCCTTTCATTAATGAATAATAAATCGTTATACTTAAAGTATTTTTCTATCAGAATTTTATCATTTCTAGAGGGTAACTCAAAATTTGATAAGTTTCTTCAGCAGGATAAAGGATAGTTTCTAGATAGAAGGGGAAGAACCTCATACAACAATCTTGTCCCTTCCGGAGGACTTACTAGCTATAATTATTGTGAATTCAAGCTCACATAGAATTGAAACCTTTTCCAATGTCCAACTTTATTTCAAGATTCTCTACGACATATCAAACACCTCCTACATACCACACAATCATCAGGGATCATGGAACACCTATGATCAAATATTAAGCTCCTAACTCTACCACATTTCAAGATGAGGGAGGTACCATCAGGGTATTTTCAAATATTTCACCATATACAGAGAGTATTATTCACTATTTTATTTTAGAATAGGTTCTGAAGAGGGATACCACCGAGAAGCTTATATATATATAGTCTTATTTTCTAGACTTTTTAGAAACTTAGAAAATATATTAAAAGAACCGCATTTCCAAAATTTTAAATCTAACTCTGTCAGACTATTTTACAAAAATCTGGTACATAGAGATGTTTTGAAACTATACGTTAGAAACAAATTTTTTCAAAAATTTTCATCATATTTTCCACCAGTATGATCCAAGTTTCACGGACTGCGCCTGGGCTATGGATGTGGAAGACTTCGAATGTGCAATGAGGTATTGTTTCACTAGGTGAACCCTCATACTTCATGATTGACTTGATAATGAGGGTTGGGGAATGATTAATGGTGGTGGGTAAGTAACCCTGAAGTCATGTTTAAATTTTAGAGTTCTTTTTTTATTTTATCAAATTGCAAGGATGTAATTTTTTAAGGGGGTAAGATTGTAACGACCTAAAAATTCATTAATGAAAATTCATCTTGGTTTATTTAAATGTCTTCTTATGGTTATGTAAAAAAGATGCAGTAATTTGGTTTTATGTTTTTGATTTTAAAATACGGTTATGAATTGTGACCGTTTCTAATATAGTTGTTGAACAGTGATCAGATGATCAATATAAATATAGGGATTTAACAAATCCAATTTACCTAGACAAATAAAGTTATGGCCTCATCCTATAGAATTTCCCAAAAAAATCCCATTTATCGGAGCTTGGAAAGGAGGTGGCATCAATGAGCTTCACTTTGGACCAATCCCAAGCCGATCTTGAATACATTAATCTCAAACGGAACCGCCTACGAGAGAAGTAGAAGTTGATAGAGATTACCACTCGAGCAATGTTATCCGAGCCACCCAAGAGTCTATCACCATCACACACCTTACCCTAAGTTATTATGAGGGTGTTTTAAGGGGGTTTTGTAATGATACCCTAGTACTACAATTATGTACATTATTCTTGTATAGATAATATACATTCTTTTTATTATTTTTACTTTGTAAATAGTTTTTAAGCACAAATAGTATTTTTAGTTAATATTCAAACTAAGAAATATATTTTGATGAATTAGTGGATTTTTTAATTAAATAATATTATAATAAAATATTATTATTATTATTAAATTACTTTTTATTAAATATAAACGATCGTATAATTTTATGAATGCAATTGTAATTTTTATTAAGGTTTGAAAGCTGTTTTTTTCAAAACCCATGAATTTTTTATAAATGTTAGTTTTTATTTTAAAAGTAAAAATTCAAATACATAGAAAATTATTTAGGTAAAATGAATATTATTTTTGGAACCAGTACATCGAAATTATTCAATAGTGAATTTTTTATAATTTTCTGAGACAATCGAATTTTTGGGTAAAAATTAAATATCGTTTAAACATATAATGGGTTTTTATAACATCATGATGACCCAATAGTGATGTAATAAAATAATATAAACATTATGTTCAGACAATATATGTTTTACCATTAAAATAGTGTGATTTTTAGTTTGTTTGATTTATTTTACAAAGCTTAAGTGGACCCTTCAAGGTTTATAAAACATTTTGTCTTTTTAAATTGTTTTCCTTGAGAGTGGGACTCACCTCCACATAAGCAACCATATTATTTTAATAAGTTCGGATATTGTAATTATAAAATATTGTTTTTCACTCCCCTTTTTTGAAAAACATATTCAAAAACCATGGGCTGGTTTGTGGTTTTGATTAGTGTAATGTGTGGTGTCCCAAACCAAAATAATAAAGAATTCCCCCTCCTTTCCTATATAAACCAACCCAAGCTCCCAATTCATCTTCACTCAAAGACTTTGGAGTTCATCTAAACTCTTCACTCCTCTCTCTATAATCCTCCCAAGGTGACTCAATCCCCCAATAATCCTCTCTCAAGCCTCTTCCAAGCCTTTGGGATCACACTTCCAAGTAAGGGATTCATACCTTTCTCTTTTTATCCAAGTTTCTTAATATTGTTATGCCATTTTTTTCAATTATAAATGTTGGGGTCTAATTTTTCACCTTCCCCATACTACCCTATTTATGTTTTAATGATGAGATAACCCTTTATCTCTCATTAATTCTTCCCATGTACACCTGTTACCGTGCCGAAATTCTATAATGAATTTCTCTCTCCTCATTTACATTCAAGTAATTATTTTATATTATGCATCTAAATTTCATTCCATATGTTGGTATATTATTTCCCATGATCCCATTACTGTCCATTTAATGTATAAATTATGATTGGACCCTTTCACTCTCATAAATGCATTTTAAAAATTTCGATTTGATGTTGTCATGCTGCTGAAATTACACCAATATTTCCATGCCAAAATCATTGTGTAGTGAATACCATACCCACTCCTCTATCAAGGGTATTAACCTTTATGAACATGTACCTATTGATTAAGGAATTAAATTTATGTATTCCACATCTCTTATTCATGGAATTAATTATGATGTTAATGAATCTATGTTGTATGATCTATGTGGCCCACTTATGCATGAAATGAAATGATTATGAAGAGTACGCCCTGATAGCTTTCCAATGAATTGGGTAAAGTATAGTATCATGATACATCATGTGCAATTAGTGTTGAATCATGATAATTCAAGTGACGTTAGGGTTTAATTGTGCTTCATGTGCATTGAGGGTTTACTCATGCTTCATGTGCAATGAGCCTTGAATCATGCAAATTCCATGTTAAGTCTTATTGCCACATTTCAATGTTATGATAATCATGGTATACCATGGATTTATGTTCATATTTATTTTATGCTCCATTTAAATGACTATTTCCTAACATGTATTGTGTTATTCATGTTATACCTTATTTAATCCCTTACTGGGCTTTATGGATCACCCTTTCTTATGCATGTCCTCAGGTTATCCCATTCAATGCTAAGAACAAGGGAATGTAGTAGTCATGTAAATGAAGTTTTCAATAACATGTTGCATTCTATGTTTTAGGTTGTTATGTAATATTCTTAATCCCTAAGGACACTATACCTCTCTATCTTCTATGTTGTATCAAGTGGAGGGTTTATGTAATAAATCATGTTTAAGTATGTAATAAAGAGAAGGGTTGTTATAATATCTATATTGAAATTTTAATTTCGTGAATCAATGATGATATTTTTATTATATGAATATAATTGAAACTAACATGCATGTACTGGAGACTTGGAATATAAACATGTTTTTTTCCAGGGGTGTTTTACCTTCAGGATGTGGGTATCTTTCTATGATAGTATTTCCAGTAGAGATAAATCATGTGTGCGTGTGAACTAATTGAGTATAAGTGAGCAGTTATAGTAATTTCTATGTGTTCATTATGAATTTTGGATAATGTCACCTAAGATAATAATTACAAGAATGACTACGGAAGCTTGCTATAATGACCCTGAAATGGAGGACATCCATATACTTCCATCAAATGTGCAAGTAGATGTAGATATGAATTCCACCACATCCTGTATAGTTTTTGAGGATGCAAGAACTCTTCATCAAGGAGTCTTTTTAATAGTGTCTATTCAAGGTGGATGAACCCATATGATGATGGCTGATTATTATTTAGGGTTTTGTCTATAGTATCCCCTAACCATCTTGATCATGGGATGAAATCAGGATACTGAGCATTGTATTGATATCATCATTGAAATATTTGACCCAATAGTGACTCCTAAGGATTAATGTGTTATTATTTATAAATTCACGATTCAGGAACTCATGAGGATTTGGAGGGAATTATGAAACAGGTAGGGACACATGAGTGTATAGAATAGGAGAAAATCAAGGCCCTCTTCTATCAGGAAATATTCACTGATGATGGATTGAGAATAGGTGATTATAGATCTTTAATATGTAGAAATTTCAATTCCTATTCTACATTATTTATAGAGTTACTTCACTTCACACATATCTGGGCATGGAATAAGGCACAAAATGTCCAAAATACTGTTACAATCCTACAACTATAGTGGATTTACTTGTTTAGATGCATTGGCTTAATCACATACCTTGTTGTTCTAGGGAAGCCTATAAGTATAGAGAAAGTTATAGAGGTGTACATCATGGTATATATTATTTTAAACCGTGGTGCTACGATGAGTGGGACTCCTAGTGATGTCATGGGAGCCTTTTCATATTATAATATGATGATGGACGAGGATACCTAGAATGGTGGATGTAGGGAGTTGGAGTGAATCATGATATCATTTGAATCCTCTTTTGAAGGATATTGCTTCAATTTTAGTCACTATAGAAACAATCTCATGTTTTTCTATGAATCTCATAATAAGTGTTATCGATGTGGAAATATAGGGAATCTCCATCATTTCTATTTGAATATTCTATAGAAACATTTCTAGAAATTTTGTAGGGTGATGTGGTCTATGAGTCATGGTACTCAAATGAGATCTTATTAGTAGGCCCAAATTATATAGTTGTCACTGAATAAGTTAAACCAATGATCCTCAAGAAAGATTCAAGGGATCATTGTAAGAATTGTGTATTTCATAGAAAAAATGTATGTCTAATGGTGTAGAGAGAACTTATTTAGTGTGTGGTATAGATCAAATTAACTCTATGATTTATTCTAATTTGATTTATAAATGATCCTACCATCCGTTTATATCTATTTAAGTCATTTCTAGACTGGAAATACTAGTTATGTTATCATATGAATTACATTAATTTGATACACTAGTGGGAAAGAAGGTGCATCATCTCAATATATTTCTACATTTTTTTGGTAGTAGTTTTTTTATTAAGGGAATTTATATAGTATATTTATTTTAGAGACAATAATATTTGATGCATTTCGGCATGGTATGGTTCACTAGTTATCTTACAATCAACTATTTCTATAAGAGATGAATATCCTTTACTATGATTATTGAGGAGAATCATTACTATACTAGGGAATGGGATTTTGGATAAAGGAAAAAGGACCAGACCTATGTCAGATTGAATCTATTATAGCATAGGTAGTCATCTTGGTTATCATGATTTATGAAGTAATAACTACCTGTTATATTCATCCAGTGGTGGATTGATTCCAGGATGTCTTCTAAAATGATATATCAAGACATCCTACTGATAGAGGAATAAAATTCAAGATTTAACTATTGAATAGAGTGTAGAATATATCAAACCCTCTATATCATATAGAGAAGGATGAGCCGATGGAACTTATGGTAAACCATGAGGAATTATAGGATAAGGTATTTATAATAATAAATACTACTCTCTAGTATTTTCTAGTTTTTATATTAAAAATGTGAATAAAATTCATCTATTTTTAGGTAAAATATAAAGTCAAATTAATTCGTAATGAAAAACATATAATAATTGTTGAGGATTGATGGTTTTTTTGTCCAGTTGTGGGGTACTTGGTGTTTGTCCAAGATTTACTTGAAATCAGGATAGTAGTATCTTTTTATCAGAGAAGATTATATATGTGAGACAATGTTAATTAGTTGATGTGTAAAATAAAAAAAATCATGGATTTTAGTTTCATAAATTATCTAGCTATGTTCATGAATCCTATGAACATGATCATTCATCCACATCTTCATTATTTCTTCATTGTATTCATTGATGATATTTTTGTATACCCATGAACATTGGAGGTTCATGCTAGAAAACTTGAGATCATATTTTGTATACTTTGAGCACACCGACTTTATGAAATGCATTCAACATGTCACTTTTGGATATGTGAGGTGTTCTTCATTGGGAATGTGATTTCTAATGTGGTAATATTAGTTTAAACAAATAATTTAAAGGTATTGATTCCTTGTACATTCCACATGAAATTTTTGGAGATGAAAATATTAACAAGATTTGTCATGTTATATGGATTTTTCATTTAGGATATCTATAGTTTGGTAGCACATAAAATTGTTCATGCCATTAAAGTGGTGGAGTTTGAGTGGATAGATCAGTGTGAATATACCTTCATAGAGGTGATGAAATCTTTGAATACATCTATACTTTTATTCATACATGTGACTAAGACTTGATATGTGGTTTACTATAATGAATTAGGTATTTAAAATAGAGATATTTTGATGTTTAATGGTCATGTACATGCTTATGGGTCTTGTTAACTATGTACACATGAGTGGAACATACCTATGCATGATTTTGAGTTTGATATAGTGGTATATACTTTAATTAATTGTGAAATTATATCTTCATTGATAGGGTTCACATATAAATTGAGTAAAAGATCATGTTTTATATCCTCTCCCAGTATTACTTGAATATTTGGAAGAGGTATTGGGCTGAGTATTTGTGTAATTTTGATGTTTATATGATTTATTCTTTGAGAATGTGTAATGTTGTTTTAGATTCTCTTAGTATGATTATAAAGGATCATGGAGAGAAACCTTTTGAGGGAGAATGGATATTATTGAACTTGTGGGACGAATGGTTGATGGGTGAATCCTAATATCATGGGTTGATGACATGTCCCTCGTTGGTTATCATATCTTCATAGGTGGACTGGTTGAAATATAGCGAAGAGTTGGGTTTCAGTTTCTTAGTAATGTAGAAAATGTTTGTGGGGGAATGAATGAGTTACATGATGGTTTTAAATAAACATTATGTGATCTATATTCAGTGAATAGTTATGATTCTAGTATCCACAAGGGAAGATCAGATGAGGGAATCTATTAAACTACATTAGGAAGTTAACCCAAGATCTAAGAAGATAAAACCTAATATCAAAAAATGATTTTGGTTTCATTTTTTGAATAGGGAAATCATTTTTTTTTCTACTATTGTATTACAAATTAGATTATTATGTTTGATCAAAAGTGTCCTTATGGTTTACTTTTTTCTCTTCCAGTGGTACTATAGAGGTGGGATAATGTGAAATTTGATTTTTTTCATGGGTTACCAAGGATCTCGAGGGACATTTATGTTCTATCTACAGTGGTTGATCATCTAAAAATATCGGAGAATTTCATATTAATTTGTGAAACTCATTTACAGGATGAGTTAGGAGAAATATATATTTGAGATATTATATGAATTCATGGAGTGCCTATGAGAATATTATCTGAAAATGTGGTTATTTTAATGTCATATTTTTGGAATAGATTGCACAAGTTATTCATAAACCAGATAATTATACATAAAGTGCATCATCCAAATACTGATGGAAAATTAGAGTATAAGTACTATATTCTGGAGTATATCCATTTGGAATGCATCTTCAATTTATACTGAAAACTTAAGGAACATTTTAGTTTTTCATGTCATTCTCTAAAATGTTTCCATGAGCTAGGTGTGGTAGTTTCTTCGAGAAAATTCTAGTATATGACACATTATAATGAGTGTAGTTGATTCAGAAGTAGATTACAAATTCTTATCATAGGAAGTGATCATATTTAAAGCAGAGGTTGTGACCATTTTATTTCACAATGGGAAACTATTTTTCATATTTTTATAACCTCAGTTAGGGCATCTATATTAGATAAAATAGGGGAATATATCACCCTAGATTCTTTAAATGTTTGAGAAAATCGAGTGTATCAAAAAAAATTATGATGATCGGATCACCCTAAACTATATTTAGGTATGTATTACATGTTTCAAGTGACCCAACATCTGTGGTATGAGCTTGATCCATCCATCAAAGATAAATTTTTATTTCAAATAGAGAGATCAACAAGCCTCAAACTATGGGGGCCTAAAATAGTGTAGGCCGAGGGCATCCCCTATGACCAGGTTCACACCCTCAGGTTTCAGATAATTAAAGGAGATGATACGAGTACTAATAGAACTCTAGTCCTCTAAAGAGGCCAAATGATATGCGACCTTGTTACCCCCATACCAAGTGTTTTAGGAATGATAAAACCACTTTTTATAGTTCCATGGCAGTATGGTTGAATCCTATTGGAGAAAAGGGGGCAAGAGTAAGATGTTTGGGTGAAATGGACTGAGTTTTTCAACAAACTATTATAAAAACTTCTTAATTATGAGAATTCATTTTAGTATGATATTTCTAATACCCACATATTTCATGGTATATAGTACATCAATTTTGGAATGAAATGGATGACTTTAATTCATCATATGGGAAGTATTGGAGAGTAAATTATTGGACATGGTTGATTTTAGGATGTTTATGATATAAAGGATAACACTATAGTGGAAGAATATTTATTTCATGGAGTTTAGCTATGTAAAATGTGGAGACAAACATGCCCAATGAGTGGTTATGGACTTATGAATTATGGACTGGGACCCTCCATGAAGAACATTTCTATGATGACCTCACTATGTTGTGGTATTAGTAGTTATAGGTTATAAATGACCATGAAATTACTCCCACCCCATATTGGGTCTCTATGGTGGAACGTTTATGAAATATATGATTTAATCCAACACTATCTTAGTAGGGAATACCCCTGATGTGGTAATAGAACTTCATTTTTTTAATATTCAAATTAGTGAACAAAGCTCAATATAGTTTTCAGTTCAAAAGGGAATCTATTTATAATAAATTCAGGGAGTTATTAATGTATTTTCAACTTTATCTATACATTGACAACCTGTTATATTATACTACTCATGAGGGATGACGATCTATAATAAATATACAGTGATTTTTTAGGGATAAATTAATATCATCTTATGGGTGTGTGAAGAAGGATATTTTATATTGATAGCATAGAAGGCCTCTTTTTGTTAAAAAATATGTTACAATTACCAACTTTATAAATTAATCTACATCTAACAGTCTATGCATATCACATTTTTGATTGTTGCTATGTGGGAGTAATTCAGTGATTCTTATTGGATTTTGATAGCATTGCCCCTATGAAAGGAATTCCCTACCACATAAGTCTTTTTTATATAGTTTATTTTCATGATTTTCATGTCTATGTGTACATGAATAGCCATGTGGACCATTTTTTGATATGGGATTCTTATAATTTTCATATGTTGTGTGTGGATGGCCTGTGAGACCTATCCATTCTGAACCATGTTGGGATATTCTATATTATCCATATTCTATGTCAATTAATGGAATGAAGAGTTCCTTCATATTGTATCAAATTTATAGGTGGAATCATCATGTATTGGTTATCCCTTTATGATGGATCATTTTCTCATGAAATGGTGAAAATGATTATACCTAGAGATGGGGAAGGGGTAGATGACCATGTGAACTGAACCATGATAGAGGATGGTGAATGATGTCATTGTTGCCTTGACTTGTATTGGTAGATTTATGAAGATATTATGTCCTTACCCAAGGAGGATCCAATAATGCGAGGGTGTTATGACCCTACCTAGTATATGTAGAGGCATAATGGTGATGTGGACTGACATGTGGCATGAAAGGGGTAAAATTACCTTATGGCCTAACCCAAGGCTTGATTTTATATGAGACTTGATCCAAGGAATGTGTTGGCCTTATGATCTAATCTGATGTGATTTAATGCATTAGAAATCCCCCCTATATTTTAGTCAAATCTGGTTTACCTTAGGATTTTGGTAGTCAGTTAGAGAACGGTCGTCTGAGAAAAAATTGGATACCTATGTATGAATTTACATTCATCATGACATAAACCATTATATACTTTTGGACGTTATGTTATGTATGTATTGGTGGTTTCTAACTGTGTTTACCGTCACACCCTCCACATGCATCTCAATGTGCATGCATATTTCATTTTTGAGGATCTAACTATGGGTTGAGGCCCTATGTTAGAGAGTAGAGTAGATAGAGTTTTGAGGATGGAGAAATGTTGAATAAAACAGTAGAGTAGTAATGAACTATTTCAGATTAAAATTTTTTATCATACATTTCATGATATACCACATTAGGGGTTTTTCAATTTATATTCATTGACTAGGATTCCATAAATATAGAATAATCATATATTTTATGTATTTTATGAAATTATTTTTTGTTTATTTATACATTATTATGATTCCCATGTAAGGATATTATTAACAATGTTAGAGTATTCCCATTAAACTATTTGAATGCTCAACATGATTTTCAGCCTCTTTCTTAAGGTGATATGATAAAAACATCATGTGGAACTATAGGCTAGACTTGGTGATTTAGTTCGAGGAGTTATATATATATACTCAATAGTTTATACCCAAATAATATATTTTGTCTATGTAAATAGACCATATTCATGTTTCCTAGGGTAAAGTAAAAAATATATATACTCAAAAAATGATTCCAAAGGTCTTTAAAATAACTTAAATTCTATGACTCATGACCAAAGACTCCATAAAATAAAAATATTTTTATACTCTTTGCAATTTAATTATAGAGACTAGATCATTTCATACATTAATATTGTTAATTTTAGATTAATATTCAATACATATAATTAAAAAAATACCCTAGGAGAATAATGAATTAGTGTATTTTTAGACTAGAAAAATAATAATCTTATTTCATGAATGATATTCAATATCTGCCATAGGGTTATTCTCTCATAGTATCCTTCATATTCATTTCCCAATTAATACCTTTCTTCAAAACCTAGGGAAGAAGAAAATATAAGAAATGGAGGGCTGATATTCTTAGTAAGGGTAAACATATGAGATAATAATTAATTATTATATCTGATAATAATTATAAGGGTATGAAAACATAATCATAATATATAAAATTCATAGACAATTAATCAATGATCATTAATCTTGAGTCACATAATAATGAATTTCTAATAAAATGACATAATACATAAAAGTTAAGAGTCATCAAATATCAAATATGATCCATGTAAACATACAATAAGCATAAAACAATAGTTTTTGGAATACACATAAGCATAGATAATCATTTCATCATTTAATTTCCACTCCCAAAACTATCATAATTAACAGAATCCCTTACTAAATTGGTTTCAATCCTCATTATGGTCTTTATTATATCATTAAAGATCCACCTTCACCTCATTCGTTGGAGGGATATATAATTCTTATCCAACCCATAACATAATGATATTTATATATATGTATTCCATATAATCATAGAACATTCTTAATATCATAAAAAATTGAAAATAAATGGTATTCATATAAATTTCACTATTTATTTATAGAAAACTCATAGAAAATAAATAGGTTAAACATAGGTTTAATCATTACCCAATTAACTTAGGGTAATGAAACAATTTTTATAGAATAATCCATAAATTAACATCATCATAATGAATCTTGAGAATGAATTTAGAAGTAATCATAAGATCAAATCCCCAGTAAAGCATAAAAATCTGTAAATTATGATGACATAGAATGAAAATACCTTTAAAATAACATTCAAAAAATTCTTTTAATATATGGGAAAATATCCATTTTATTTTATATAATGTTAACTATAAATTCTAAAAATATTTTAATTTTTTTTAAAATAACTAAGTAATAGTGTAAGTGATGATTCCTTTAAATTAATATCCATGATGTATGGAAAACCATTTCTTAATTTATACATTAAAAGAAAAAATTAATTTCATACTTTGCTAAAAATTTAGAAATTTTTATTGGGATAAAAAATTAACCGAATGATTTCTTTTTATAAATATTTAAATAAATTAAATAATAGTAGAAATTAAATTAAAAAAATAATCTATAGGTAAGATATTTTATAAGAAAAAATGTGAATAGTATGAACATGGAAGAAAAAATTCACCGGCCAAAGAGAAAATATTTTCAGCAATTCACTAAGAAAATTTTCTCAATCATGTAAATTAATAGAGAGAAAATTGGTAATAATAAGTATATTATCCCAAAATAATAAATGGATAAGAAAATAGATGGTTTTTAATGGTCATGATATATAAAACATTCCTCAATGGATGGTTATCATAGACAACCCAAACAAGAATTGAGATTGTAACATAAAAACTTACCACTTTATTAAAGTTTGAGTCATAAAACAATGAAGGAAATAACATTAAATGAAATATTAAATTTAAAATTGTAATGAAATTTAGAATATATCATTTAAAAGGTATTTTTAGAAACCACCTGAATCAAATAAGAATTTAATATGGAATACTTCCTAGATAATCAAAAATGAGATGAGAAACCCTTAGCCCAAGTCCCATATCTCTTAATATGGGTTCAAATATAATATATAATAAATATATATTTATTAAAAATATAATTGATTAAAATATTAGTAAATAAATTAAAATTTATTATTTTTTATATTTTCAAATTATTTTTTATTAACATATTTTTAATTAAATAAGATTTTCATGTGAAAATTAGCCTATTATCCATTAATGTTTCATTTTGATACTTCTAGTATTTTCACCTTTCTTAGGGTTTCATGATATCAAGAATATATTTCATTTCATAAGTGTAATATTTATTTAAATTATATACTTTGATAACCATTCATATAAATAGGTGATGAAAAAATAATTTCATCAATTCATGAAGACAATAACCTGTACATATGCATGGCTGATGATTTCATTTTTTAATAGATGGAAAAAAATAAAGGAAAATTTTATTAAACCATGGAAAAATAATTATTATATCATATATATATATATTATATTAATTATATTTATCCTTATTAAAATCCATGTAATGAAGAAATTAAAAACGAATCACATCGTTTCGTGGAAGTGGTAGTTCAGATGTACTCAAGAGAGGAATTTTCATTTTCAAATAGATGGGAATGTAAGAAGTCATTTAAGATAATATAATATTTCAAGAATAATTAATTCATAAATATTATTTATAAACATTTATTTAAATATAATAACACATTATGTATGATGATGGTGGAAAATTATTTATATCGCTATGTGGAGTCAATAGTCCAGATATAAAATAAGGATAGTTTGATATCCCACTATATAGAAAGGAAATGGATAAAGTTTATTAAATAATCATAATAACATCCCATAATATCTGATATATTTTATTTTTATATTTGAATGGTTATAATATAATTTATTAAGACAAATGAATATGTAAAATAAAATTTATCAGATAAAATTATTACCTCCTTTTTGAAACACCTCCATGGGATCTCCTTTCAAGAACCCTATGGATGGTCCACTGGGGAGACTAGAACCAATTGAACATGGAATAAGATTTTGGAAATAGGTATTTTAATTTGGTTTTCAGTATAAATATATCAAAGTGGTGTGAATATTATAGGATAAGAGGGGTCCTTATATAAGAAATGAAAGGACACACTTGGAATTACATAAAAGAGGTAAATATAATAAATTCATTTTCTTATGAAAGTGGCACCAATCGACCAAAATTTTTAAGATAACATAGATTAAAATAGAAATATATTCATCTAAAAAAATATGGATCAATTTATGTTACATTATAAACCTTATCTTTTTTATTTTTCCTCTTCGTTAGATGATTTTAACCTTATAGCACCCTGACCTAATTAACAACCATAACAATGCTTGTGCTCCGAGTTCCACTGGCCTTAGGCACACCTATCCATTCACAAAAGGTTTTCAACTATTAGTGAGGATGTAAAGGAGTGATAATGGGGAGACTATAACCACTGGTGGTAATATAATAATAGTCTATATAGATATAGCAACAGAAGAAAAGAGGATACACACTCAAACTAGAACCCGTCCATGGAGGAAGCATAAGAAATTACAAACAATAGCAGAAGAAAGATAAATGGATAAATTGGAAATAAATAAACAAGATAATTTTACTATTCTTAGACACTAAGAAGATGTGTATTCAATATAGTTCATACATGCCAATAAAAAATGGCCACCCATGTATGACCTCAGTGTAATGCATATATATAATATGCTGATACATAAAATATAAAAAAAAGAAAAAATATAGGTGAGGTAGTAACCTCAAGGTCCCTATCATTGCATACCATACAACTCAACCACTAGGATCCATCTCCCAAGCTCAAACCCTTACATGTTCACAAAATCAAAAATTCTACACGCATCTTGAAGGTCCAATTTAGGGTATGACAATGAGTCTCAGTAGGTTACCACTAACTTGTGTCTACACTACATTTTTTATTTAATAGGTTTATACTAAAGTTAAAATATAAGTAGTTCATGAATTTAAAATAAAAACAAGATTCCCTAGTGCTCAACAACCACCGGGAAGCTATCAACAGCTTCAGGTAACACCATAATAACTATAGAGGATGGGATCCTTAGCCCATGGTTCAAGGAATCCCCTAATGAAAAACAACACTAGTTTAATCCTCAAGATCAACCTCAAAATATCACATGGAACCTTGAGCAATCAACCATGAAACCGACGTCCCGAAGGCATGACCAATCAAATAATATAGTCCCTCATACCCCTACTTGAAAGAACCCATCAGCTCGAACCCGACTCCCATAGGTACAATGATATATGTCAAAAAATAACAACCTTCTTCATCTTAATAACCGACATCTCGAGGAACGACGATTCCCATAACCCAAAATGAGTCATGGCCCAATAGAATCAATTTTAACAAGCATCAGATAACATATAAAAGTCTCAATACTATCCTATGATGGCTCCTCACCATCCCCATGGATTTATATTGAAATAACACCCATACATTTACTATATCCACAACAATCGGGGGCCTCTACCCACATGAGCGGTCAAAACCACCTCATCAGTAATTCAAACTATGTGCACATGAATCTGAATGGTGATTTGACCGATAATGGTGAGTGTAAATCACCAAATAGAACCTAATCCATATAAATTCATAGCACCTATTAACCCTATGACTATGTTGATCAATATGATGGCCTAGCCATCCCAAATATCCCAAGACATGCCTACAAACTGATGGAAAACCCACCTCAACCAATGAACAAATCACCCAAAATGTGACTGAAATCACCCCAAAAGCATATATAATGGTCCACTCCCAGCCCAAATATCAAATTGCGTCAAAATATATATCCTTTTATATCTGAATGAATGGCCAAAAGGCCATAAATTTTTTATTATTTTTGATAATCCACCTTTCAAGGGGTGAGGTGGAACCCTTACAAGGCTCGAAGTCTTAGAGGTAATTACATGACCCATATGTATTAGAGGAAATCACCCAAACAATATTACTTGGAACTACTCCTCCCTAGCACATTTCATGATATCATCACTCCAACTTGGTATGGTTGGTCGGATAACTGTCCTGGACTGAGCTGCACAGTCCCAGTACCGATGGAAAAAACATACCCTATCATTCTTCCAATTCTGGTTATCTCTGCTCTAGTGAATGTGCCTAATATGAATCCCCATAAGAAGCCTTATCCCTTGTAGTATGACTAGTACATATTCATATTCATGTGGCCCTATGTCCTTTGGGTGGCCCGAAGTCCTTGAGGTGTCCCGAAGTCCTTAAGGGAAAACTGGCCCGAAGGCCTTGGGTGGCCTGAAAGCTTTTCAGGACTTGAGGACCAAACCGATGGCGCAAATGTCTAGATGGATGAATAGTTTAGGAATATATAGTACTGAACAATATATGCTACAGTACCTGCTATATTACTACCATAGTACTAGAAAATATGTCTCCACCCAAATTTGATCTTAGGTCTCTTGGAGGCACTTGCCAAGTCCACACCAACCGAGCCGAGGCTCGTGTGCAATAGCCTTCGATATCTCAATCCTCGATATGATCCTGTCACAATCCCAATGATCTTATTAGTACATAACAAGAAATTTATATACATAAAACAACCCACTTTAATAAAATAAAATAAAATAAATATATAAACAACAGCCCTAGCCAAGTCGCCCATGGTCCAAAACCCGTCACTAAGTCTCAATCATTTGTAGTATCATGTGAGGATTCCTATAAGAATATCACAAGGTTCAATTTAATTAATTAAAAGAAACCATTAAATTAAAATAGTCTCGATCATTCAACACAATAATTCACTAAAATCTATGCCCCAAAACTCTCATGATATCATAAAGAAAAGTAATCACCAGATACATTGAAGTCATAGATGTAGGCACATTTAATCTTACCCTCTTACTCCGAATGATTTGTAAGAAATAATAATTTTAGAATAATATCATGAAAATAGGAAAAAATGACATTCGAATATTCAATTGTCTATGAGGAGAAGGAAAATATAAACAGAATCAAGATAGAGGAGTGACTTATCAAGACAGATTTAACATCGCAAATGGCTTGAAGAACAGAGGAATGATGGAGAGTGGGATAAATCCATAGTTGGATGAAGAAAAGAGAGTAAGATCCCTACTGATATATGTGACCAATAGAATAGAAAATAAGGAATATGAAATAAATCGGAGGGAGGGGTAGAGTGTTAATTTCATAACTTTATTGAGTCGTATGTTAACTCGCACAGTTTTCCAAACCGTTGGGAAACCATGCAGATCCTGCTGTATAGTAGCCAAGCCCCGCATGGTTATCCTATATAGTTAGGCCTAACTATGTGCAAACTGTTCATGCTACATTTCAAGGGTACTTCCTAAATGAAAATAACCATGTGGTTTGACCACAGTTTGGAATATTGTGTGAAAACCATACAGATTCCCTCTACAAAAACTATAGAGGTTCACGCATGGCTGTGCATCTTACCAAGCATAGTTTCTTAAACCCTGCACATGGAAAAAAATGGGTGAACATTTTTCACTAACATTCTACACAATTTGATCTAACCATGTGCCTCAACCCGCACAAAACCAAAATAGGCCCTTTGGGCCTTTGACACATATGAAACCCATCCAAATGCTCAAGGCATTTTCCAAACCTATAAACTAATCTGAAAACAAGAGTTTTGGTTTATGAAAGACTCATAATTGCGATCCGTTAAACAATAAAAGAGTTGGTATACCCACCAAACTCCAAAAAATCAAAATAGGTGAGTATTTATACCCACTCCAAATACCCAAGACGTTACAGTCTCGCCACCACAACATAGCTCATCCTCGAGCTATAAATCCAAACCTGAAGATGATACCAAGAATACCCATATTCTTGAACATAACCTATATTACCTCGATCTAAATAGTATAGGATAACTACCTAAAAGTGATCCCCACCTTAGGAGTTACTTAACTTGGTCGCATCCTAACCCAAAACTCAAATAAAAAAAATTCCATCAACCATTATCAGACTCAAAATTTCTCCTTTGACTCATTGTCACTCCTGAACCTCATCAAGTGCTTATGTGTCATACCTAAAACCCATCAGAATCTTGCACCATATCAATTCTAAACTCTTTCCCATGGATCACATGGCACAAAAAAGGCATTGCATCTCAACAGATACAAAAAATCATCCTGGTTCCTCAAACATCATTCAAGTCCCATATCAAAAGGACACTAAGATGCCTATGTAACTCAAGTAACATGCATCTCCTCGGTGCCCCAAAGTTTATTCACCTCAATAATCATGCATCCAATGATGATCATGTATAAATCCTGGTGCCATGCACATCATATATATAAGAAAACACATCCAAAATTATAGAAATATACTAACTAGGGTCTGGTTAGTCCAATGATATGTCCCATCCACCTCATGCACCAAAAATAGACATTCCTGAAAATTTCATGACAAAGAATAACAAAAGAAAATGGTTATTACTGTAGAATACTTATGACCATCATTATCTCACCAGCCTGCTCAGAACCTGGATGCTCCACAATATGAACTTGGTCTAATACTTGACTTCTTGAGCCTGAAATCCTTGTAGTGCTGCACAAGCCACCTGAAACTGACCTCACTGTTGGGTCCCACTATCTTTTCCATGACCACAATATGTTTTAATATCTCTAAAACCATTACCTGGTACCGCTCTTAATCTGATCTCAGAACCCAAAGTCTACCCTAGTACCTTACTATCGATTACCTGAAAAGGCTTCCCATAAAATCTATTAAGATGACCAACCTTTCCACAAGTCTGACACTCCTTTAGAGGCCACTAGCTGTGAGTTCGGACATGTCCTATTTTTCTATACAATAAGAACACCATAAACAATCCACTTTGAGGTGTTTTTGTCGAGTCGTGGTCATGAATACTCTACTGGAACTCATATCCACGTCACTTAGTTCCATAGAAATCATCGCCACTGAAATCACCTGAGGTCATCACCCATCTTGAGTATGAACTATCTGTCATGTTTTCCTTGCCTATGAGCAGATTGTTCACCACCTATGAGATTGAGACCAACCTAAATATGTTTACCTAAACCCGAATGGTGTTCTCTAAGCCATCCTCTAAATTCCTCACCCCCAAGGTGTCATCACGCACCATACTAGGTGATAAGTGAGACAAATAAATGAACATCATTGCATAGTTCATGACAGACATGTCACACTACTGAAGGCTCAAGAATTCCCAATCTCTCTCTTCCCTTTATCATTTTTGGGAAATTTTTTTTGAAGAACCCAGCCTCAAAGTCCTTCCGTACCAGTCTCTCATGTCCACCAGCCTGAACCTACATATCCCACTAGTTCTTAGAAGGTCCTATGAAAATATAGGCCTCCATATTTATCCTTAGACCTAAAGGCATCTTTATTTGCTAAAAAATAATCTACATATACTCAATCATGTTCTTAGCTTCCTAAAGACAACCCTTCCCCTGAAACAATGGTGGGTGCTGTAGATAGAACTCACATATTAGATACTCCATTGGAGGTTATTCTCCCTAAGGCCCCTATTGATACCCTAGATAATACGTACAAGGATAGATATAAGCAACTCATCAATCCATTGCCCAAATTCTTCCAGATCTAGTGGCTTCTCCATTGGCACTTGAGACTATGCCTGTGCCTTTTCTGGTGTCTCATGATTGGCTAGACCCACAGGGTTCATAACCTGGTTGTTCTTTTGTGGAACCCTTTAACTGACCGCCTGACGCTCCATCCGAGTTATCTAGGTGGAAACCCACAGAATACCATTACATGGTCAGATAGCTTAGATAACATATACATATACATATACATACATACATACATACATACATACATATATATATATATATATATCATAGGAAGGAAAATTTGTATTAGGTAGTGCGATATCAATACCCATACCCTTTCCCATCACGACCATGTTACAAGACATCTCGACCTATTGGCTTCCTTACCCACCCATATCAAATCCATGTATCACATATGCCTTGGGACACATTCGTCTTGAAAAACCATGTTGCCTCAAATTGATGACCATGTCATCGAAATTGGTGATCAAATTCACACCATTTCATCATACATAACAGATCCTATAAGAGCCAGTCACACATACACACAAACACACACACACACATATATATATCACATAACATAAGCAATTTGGATCATGAAACATGAATATATGTATAACATCGTACTATGTTCCTAATCAAAATCATAACCAGATCTGAAAAAAATTCCTTGTATTACTAGTCTAGGGATCACATATAATAATAGGTTACCATAACATCCAAGAACAAAAATCAAGGTGAAAATCATATAAACTGCCAAACGAGAAAAATAGAACAATAATTCTCACCCCTAGTGACTTGGTCCATCCCCATGTCTGGGGCTACAAACACCAAAACATGAGTTCTAAACCCTAATATAACCTCATCCTATTCTCTAGTATACCATAACCCAAATAGTAAGACCAAATAATAAATGGAAATGATTTTGGTATAATTAGAAGCCTTCCATATTCTGGTACTAATTCCCAATAAAGAACTGATTTTATAGAATTTGTAGTACCCCGACTCAATTGCCCACCAGATTTATGCTTTTCGGCTGAGCTCTATTGGCATTAGGCATGCCTAACCATATACCAAAGTCTTCTAATTAGAAGTGAGGGTGTAAATGAGTGATAGTGGGGGTACTATACCCTTTGGTGGTAATATAATAGTGGTCTATATAGATATATCAGTAGAAGAAAAGATCATATAGACTCAAACTAAAACCTACCCATGGAGGAAGAACAAGAAATTACATAAAATAGTGGAAGAAAGATAAAAAACTACATAATAAATAAAAAGATGAGATAAATATTCCATTTTTAGATACTAAGAAGACATGAATCCAATACAGATCATATATGTGAATAAACAGAAAAGGGTCACCCATGGATGACCATATTATAATTCATATATATAACATTCTGATACATAAAAGAGAAAAAGGATAACTCTAGCCAAAGTAGTAATCTCAAGGTCATTGTCCTTCCATCCCACACAACTCAACCACTAGGATCCATATCTAGAGCCCAAATGCTTACCTATTCACAAAAGAATAAAGTCAACACACATCTCGAAGGTACCATGTAGGTTGTTAGAACAAGTCTTAGTAGGAACCACCAATGTTTTCCTACAAAAAAATTTTGATTTATCATGCGTACTCTAAAATTAAAATATTAGAAGCACATGAATTTAAAATAAACATAATCTTCCATGGTGTTTAACAAAAACTGGGAAGCTATAACTTTCTCCATCTAGTTCTAGAATAACTAAAGAGGATGTGATAATTATCCCATGGCCTAAGGCATCCTATGATGTTAAAAAACCACAGTTGAACCCTAATGTTCCACATGAAAATATTACTTGGCACCCCATTCCATCAACCAAGTAACCGACACCCCAATGGCATGCCCAATAAATGAATCTGGTCCCTCAGACCCCATATCGAAATCACCTGTTGAATCAAAGCATGATTCCTAGAGGTATAACGATATCTATCCTCAAATAATAAACTTTGTCATCTAAAAAAATTACCTCCCAAGGAATAATGATTCATATCCTCCAAATTATTCATCACCTAGTGACCTTAATCTTGGTGAGCCTCTTCCCCAACTGACAGCCTTAGCACTGTCATCTGATGGCTCCTCCCCATCCCTATGGATTTCTATAACAAGAACCACTACCCTTTTACCTAATCCACAACTACTGAGGGCCTCTAACCAAATTAGTGGTCAAAACCACTTCAGATCTGAGTCAACCTGTGTGCACACAACTCCAAACCTCACTTTGGCCAACACAGGTAAATGACAATCAACAAATAGAACCCAAGACACACCAATTCAAAACAACTTGTGGCATTGTGATCATGTTGCTCAATCCAATGGCCCAACAATACCAAATATCCTAGTCCATTCCAATAACATGATGGCCTATCCACCTCAACCGATGATCGAATCACCCAACCTGGGATTGGCATCACCCAGAAAACTTATATAATGGGCCACACCTAACCAAATTATCACATATTCTCAAAACCGATAGCCTTCTCTATATCAATCCTCAGGACAATCACTTTATGATCCCATGGATTTCAATAGTAAATCACAAGTAATTATTATATATACAATAACCCACTTTAATAAAAACAATTCAATTCAATAAACAAACAACACCCCTGACCTAACTGCTCAAGTTCCAAAACTAGTCACAAGGACTCAACCATTTGAGGTCTCATGTGAGAATTCCCATAAGCATCTCCCAAGGTTAAATGTAATTAATAAAAATAAAAAAAATTATAAATGTCTCCCTTGGTCAACATAAATGTGTGATAAAAGATACACCCCCAAAAACACTCACTAAATCACAAAGAAAAGTAAGCACCAACTGAATTGAAGTCATAGATGCAGGTATGTCCAATCTTAGCCTCTTACTGTGGCCGATTTGAAAGAAATAATAATTTTAGACTAATTCCTAGAAAATTGGGAAAATAGATCATACAAATTTAGTAGTCCATGAGGAAAAGGAAAATAGAAATAGAATAAATAGGGATGAGAGCCTTATCGAGTAGGATTCAACTATGCAAATAGATTAAATAATAGTTGTCAGATGGAGAAGCGAGATCAATGCTTAACTAGAGGAAGAAAAGGGAGGAAGATCCCTACTTATTTGTAAAAACAAGAGAGGATAGAAGAAAGAATAAGAAATAATTAAAAGGGATGAGTATAAAGGTAATTTCACACCTTTAATGAGTGGTATAGTTTTCTAAACTATGTGGAAACCATGAAGCCCCTTCTGCTTAGGATTCAAGCCCTGCACGGGTATACCACATGGTATGGCCTAAAATTTCACAAACCATGCGTGCTACAGTGCAAGTGTTCTTCCAAAATGATATTGACCATGTTTCTTGTGCATAGTTTGGAAAAACATGTGAAAAATGTGTAGATTCCCTTTGAAAAAACTAAAGAGGTTCACACATGGTTGTGCGCCTCACCCAGCACAGCTTCCCAAACCACGCTTAAGGAAAAAATAGGGCAAACAGTTTTCACTAAGTGGATTTAAAATTTTATCTGACCATGAAGCTTAGATTTCATATAAACAAAATAGGGCTATCGAGCCTCCGAAGCATCCAAAACCCATCTGAATGCCCATGGCAATTGAAAAAACGCTATACCAATCTAAAAATAGGGGTCTAGGTTTATGAAATACTCAAGATTAAGTTACATTAAATAATAAAAGAGTTTTAATACTCATGAAACTCAAATAATCTAAAACGGTAGAGGATTTCAACCAACTCCAAATACTTGAAACATTTCAAACTTTAACTATGGTAAAAAAAATTCAATAGTAAATTTCCATAAATTTAATTATATGGTATGAATTGGATGAAAATGATTAAGGGATTACATTTTAGACTATATCCCATTAAAATAGTCTTTTTTTAATATTCTAATGATTTTATATCATATAATAAATGATTATATTAAAATACCATAAAGGACATTTTTGGGACTATTCATTTATTTGACATCAAATATTTGAAGAAAATAATTTATTTTTAATGTAGACCATTTTTTATCACTAATAGATGATAATTACCCATATAATTTATTTATCATCAAAACTACTCAAAACAATATTTATTTTAATGTTTTTTAATTTTCTTAGAAAATTATTCTGAAGCTTTCACCAGCACTATGTTGGAATTTCCTAAGCATTTAAGTTAATTATATCATAGATAAAAATTAAAAATAAATTAATATAATAAAAAGTATCAATATTCAAAACAATTATTTAGATATTATAATAACCTCTATTTATCTCCATGAAAAAATAAAAGTGTTTTTAAAAGAAAAGAGAGTAGCATGTTATATTTCTCATTACTTAAAATAATATATATGTCATTATCAAAAAAATAGCCCTAAATTTACATAACACAGTATCATGGAGGATTAAAATCGAAACACACTTATAAAATAGATTTGTAATGTCCCAGATTTGACCAAGGTATTGACCGTTATTTTTTTATTCCAATTCCTTAAAGTGACCCAGGGCGCTACCCGCACGACTTATTGTGGGTCCCGAGCTGCTATTAATTGGTTTAAATGGTTGAGAGAGATTTATATAAAATAACACGGCATGCCCCAGCAAAATTTTTCAGGTTACAAATAATTAAAACTAATAAAGAGGAATAAAAATAATTATAGGTAAATTAAAAGAAATGAAAAATGGATAAAAATGAATAATAAAATAAAAGTGGTTGGAGAAAAGTAAAAATAATTAAAATGGCCTTAGCCCATTTTTATAATTATTTTTCCTTTCTCCCTCCCATTTTATTTTTTTAACATTTCCCCCTTATTTATTTCTTTTATTTTTTTTCTCTTCTTCTCCTCTCCTCTCCTCCCTCTCTTGTACGTCACGCCCCCTTGCCCAGGTGGTGTGCCACCCCCTCCTCCTCCTTCAGAAAACCATTGCACCTCCAATACCTCTCAGTTTACAAAACCATCAGAAGCATAGTGAAGCTCTAATCATGGCTAACAATCCACACCAAGAATTGTTGAGTTTCATACACTCTCCGTCACATAATCTGTCATGGAAGGTTTTTACCCGAAGTTGGGGTTTTTCCGAAATCCTTTGATATCTTCAGTTTTACATCAAATCAAAGGTTTCTGTAGAACATGGGATATAATAAGACTAAGAGGTAGGGAGATTATGATTTTTACTGTCGTTTAGTTGCTTTATTCAATTCATACTGTTGTGCCGCTTGTCGGCATCTACTAATGAATCTCAAATAATGCATATTAATTTAATTAACTTATTTATCCTTGATATTTCTGACCTTTTTTAGGGATAAACCTTTCCTAGGTTCTTTTATTCCATTGGAAACCCCTTTGGGTGTGCCGACATAATGGGACTATTTACCATTTTCCTTGATTCTTTAAATTATCATTTATGTGTGTATGTTTTATAAATTTGGGTTGAGGTTTTGAATTAAATAAAACTATTTAGGGTGAATTGTTTTTCCAAAGTAATTATGGTTATAAGACTTGTCATGCCATTCTTTTGTTAAATTCCATTTCCTCTCTTACACTAATAAATTCCATGTTTTGTTAAACATTGAGTTTTTACGTTGGCATTAAATTGGTTAATTAAATAGTTCCAATCATAAATTCTTTCTCTATTATATATATATATATATATACACTTTCCTTGCTGTTTTAAATATATGAAAATGGGGAGAGAATGTGGCTTCCGTATTAATGAACCACATTTAGACTCTCCATACTCGATGGGTTACCAAACTACGTGCCAGGAAAATGAAGTTTTAGGCTCGCCAGGAAAGGGATTTCCACCGAATTTTTCTATAATATTGGGTGATACTAGTTCCCTAAGGGGAAATTGAGGATGGATCCGTTGAAAAATTGGCTACGCCCAACCTCAGATGATACTCGACCCCTTACGTGCGATACTTGGGATGGACTCATAGTTACCATACCATGAGTGATACTTGGACTCCTGTGAGGATTTCATTAGTTGAGCTTGTGGAATTGGATTTAATTGATTGGATGCCCTAAAGTGAACCTCAAGGACGAGATCAAACTCCACCTCTTATTTTTTCAGTTTTAATATGAATGATTGGAATGTTTTATTTATACTTCATAGAGTTTTTCTTCATACTTTTTGATTCCTCTCTTGTTCCTTTAGCGCACCTAGTTTGACACATTGATTAGACCCCATGCCAAATCACATGTTTGGATGTATGACCTTTTTGGTGTGTTTTTTTACTTAGGCCTTGCTAAATATATATATTCTACTTTACTCGGAATCTCATTCAAACATTCATCAAAGGTCGAAGCAGTTTGTATGCGATGGGTGTCCTCTTGGGAACTCAGACCAAGTTATAGTAATTTTTATTTATTTAAGTTACTTAAATTTATTATATATTTATATATGGCACACTGCTATTTGTCTATAATGTGAAATGAAAAGGTCTAGATACCATGGGTGCCATCCTATTGATATTATATCTCACTCCCTCTTCAGGAATCGTTTGGTACCCAAGTAGGCTTTATGTATGCTGGTATAGATTCAGGGAAGTGTGTCATTTCTGATGCTTGATTGCTTTGCTGTTTTGGATGAAGGTTGGGGGAAGAGGATTGAGCCTTGCTCGAGATGCCATGTCATAGTTTCTTTTTGGTATTTTTGTAGTTTGTATCATCATGTTGTCTATGATTGTACCCCATATCCCTAAACAATAATTATTTACATTTGGAAGAATACATTGACATCATCATGGTATATGTTATGACTATCCATATTCTACAGTTATTGTAAATTTTTTTGGGTCATTTATTCACTTATTCTGTTGTTTGCTTTCCTATATTTCTTCCTCTACTTGTTTGAATATCATCTTCAGTTATGTACACTATGTTATACATTATCCTATGAGAGAATAGTCACCCCACAGACTTACCCAAGGCCCCCACTATTAGTAGGGAGCCTCTGGCATTTGGGGAGATGCACTTGAGGTCGTTTGACCCACCGTCATGGGTCCCGTTTTAGAGGCACTTAGGGTGGGATGATACAAAGTTGTATCAGAGGTGCAGTTTTCTTTTTTTTATTACTTTCTTGGTCACACAAGAGTCTAGGAAAGATGAATTTGGAACTTACACTATTCTTGGACATAGCGAACCCATGTACAGGTGAAACCTAAATTTCAAGGGTTGGGATTTCAGTTTTTTCTGATGTTGTTTACTATCGATACGACTTCACCATTGGGTGTCAAACTTTTTTTTGCCGTTACTAGTATTGGTATTATTGAGATGATATTTTTTACTATTATCGTATGATGACATGAGGGAAATTCATTTACGTGCATCAAAGTAGTCACCATAGGGATTAAAATGACATGCATATTTCCATTCCAAATCTAATTTCAGTGTGCATCTGCCTATTTTCATGTGAGTGATTTTGTGTTTAGTTATAATATCATTCAATACTTTTTTGTTATCAATATAAATCGTACTATCTATCAAGATGAAATGACCCAATTAAGTGGTATTATAAGACTTTGAATTGACTTTTCCTAGGAGACCTTTCACCTGCCCTTTTCTTACAATTCCTTTACTTTCTAACCTCATATTCCATAAAATCTTGTCTAAGGTGTGCATTTGGAAATTGTAGAGCAATTCCACTATGAAACCTTCATGCTATATGTCAGGAGAGTATAGATGAGCACATTTCAGAGTTGGTGGGTCTTTAACAACCATTAGTTCTTCCTATAAAACCACATATAGAACCAGCTATAGTACCTTATGTAGTACCTCTTATGGAACCTCCTCCTGATCTTCTACTAGGCACCGATGCTGAGTTTACAGATAGTCTTATCAGGTTCATACAGTTAGTTTTGAGTGTTTCCAGACCTCCCTGACTATGGAAGAGCTTATTTGAGTTTTTTTGTGGCAAAAACCTAACTAATTATCAGGGGATGGTGGTCCCAATGCTATAGAGTCACGGATAGAAGCCATGAAATCCATCTTCAATCATCTCAAGATGATTCTAGAGTGAAGGGTCAAAATTTTTGTCTTTATGCTTTGTGCCTCCGCTAAGTGTTGGCGGGACTCCATTTCTCAATCAAGGAAACCTAGAGATACGGTTTGGGAAGACTTCTTGATAGCTTTCTGTGATCACTTCTTTCTGCAAACTGTATGAGAAGTTCATTCTAGGGAGTTCCTACATCATTAGCAGGGCTCTGATTTTGTTGGAGTTTTATACTCATTTCACTTAGCGCCAACATGTTTTTCCATATATAAATAGTGATATTGTAACACCCCCAAATAATAATGGGTTAAATGACTAAAATGATATGACTCATGTCAACAAGGTGCACCTTCCTTTTCGGAAGCCAACCTGATTAGAACTCCACAGTTAAGTGTGCTTGGCTTGGAGTAGTGGTTAGGATGGGTGACCTTCTGGGATGTTTCCTAAGGCGTGTGTGAGTGAGGACAAAACACACTGGAAATGACATGTGTTGGTCTGTGGGGATAGTCATTAGTCAGATGACCCGTTTGGGCACGTGGGTGGACCCTAGGGTGGGCCCCACGTGTCTGCGGGGAAACTGGGGGTACCTGGAGGGCCAGGACCCGACAACCATGTTAAGGTGGGCCCAGTTGTCACATTTGGTATCAGAGGAGGAACCCAACCTTAAGTGCGCAGTGCACTGCCTGAGTTGAGATGTAGGGCCCACAACAAGGACGTTGTGCTCTAAAGGGGGGGTGATTGTAACACCCCCAAATGATAAAGGGTTAAATTACTAAAATGATATGACTCATGTCAACAAGGAACACCTTCATTTTCGGGAGTCTACCTGATTAGAACTCCACAGTTAGGTGTGCTTGTCTTGGAGTAGTGGTCAGGATGAGTGACCTTCTGCGAAGTTTTCTAGGGTGTGTGTGAGTGAGGACAAAACACAATAGAAAGGACATGTATTGTCCTATGGAAATAGTCATTAGTCAGATGACCCGTTCGGGCACGTGGGTGGACCCTAGGGTGGGCCCCACGTGTCTGCGGAGCAACTGCGGGTACCTAGAGGGTCAGGACCCGATGACCATGTTAAGGCGGGGTGTCTGCGCTGTCACCGGGGCCCAGTTGTCACAGACATGCAGACTACTATAAGCTGCATTGAGGACATAATTTCATATGTTGTCTTCTCATAGCCATAATTCTTTCATTTGACAACCATTATAGAGATTGTGAATTAGGTCTTAATTATGGAAAAAAATCTCGGGGAAGATGATCCTATGTGCTAGGGTTGTTCAGTTCCGAGGCTGTGTAATGGTTCTTCAAGAAGTATAAAGTGCCATTTGGAGGTTTCATGTGGGAAAAAATCCATCCAAATAACATGTAATGAAAACACTAACATATGTCATCAGTGCGGTGGGATTGGATATAAGAAGCCCTTGTACACAAAGAACCCAATGGAGTGCCGATATTGTGGCCAGATGGGTTACCTTCAGCATTTCTGCCATTATTTCCTTTCGGCATCCAATGGAAGAGGATTTGTGCCAGCACCTCCTTGAAGTATGGGATCTATGACTCCACATCAGACTGGGATTTCATTTTCCACTGGACAATCAGGCTGAGGAAGTGGTTTGAGGACATACTTTCAAATGTTGTCTTCTCATAGGCGAACTTCTTTTATTTGACAACCATTATATAGATTGTGAATTAGGTCTTAATTACAAAAGAAAATCTCGGGGAAGATGATCCTATGTGCTAGGGTGGTTCAGTTCTGAGGTTGTGTAATGGTTCTTCAAGAAGTATGAAGTGCCATTTGGAGGTTGCATGTGGGAAAAAATCCATCCAAATAACATGCCATGAAAACACTAACATATGTCATCAGTGCGGTAGGATTGGATATAAGAATCCCCAGTACACAAAGAACCCAATGGATTGCCGATCTTGTGTCAAGATGGGTTACCTTTAGTGTTTCTGCCATTATTTCCTTTCAGCATCCAATGGAAGAGGATTTGTGCCATCACCTCCTTGAGGGATGGGTTCTAAGACTCCACATCAGACTAGGATTTCATTTTCCACTAGAAAATCAGGCTGAGGTAGTGGTGGCCATGGCCGAGGTAGTAAAGTTTCTGAACACCAACGTTAGTAGAGTGGACCTGCTTAGACTAGACAGAAGGCATATCTGGGAGGAGGTGTAGGCCATATGTATGTAGTGCATCCAGCTCTAGTGAGAAAATCCTAAGGCCTTATACAATTAGAGGTACTATCCTTATATCCTCTACTTTAGTTTTTTCCCTATTCGATATTGGTGCTTCACACTGTTTCATATCTACTACAAATGTTGAGAGTTTGGGACATGCCCTCAAATAACTATATGGTGTTATGTCTCTCAAAACTCCTTTTGGGATCCTAACAAAGTGAATTCTCCAATTCCATGAGTGCCCCCTTGAGATAGGTTGGTACCGTTTCATCCGGAATTTCATCATACTCAAGATGATCAGCTTCAATGTCATTCTCAGTATGGAATATATCATTAAATATCATGCCTAAGTGGATTTATATCACCATCAAGTGTATTTCACAACACCTAAGGGAAACACATATATAAAAAAGGGATAACGAGATATCTAGACAGATCAAGCTGGACCCAAGCTTTCTGGGATGGGCACCATGACAACTCAGCTAGTAATCCTCTTTATTAGCAATCAGGAACTGTAGTCAATGGAGTTCCCTCCCATTGTGGATTTCTTCAAGGATGTATTTCCCTATGATTTCTCTATTTTACTTCTTGTGAGGGAAGTTGAGTTCACTATCGAGCTATTTCCAGGGGTGACACCGATGTATATTCCTTCTTATAGGATGAAACCTAAAGAGATCTTGGAACTCAAGAGGTATCTTGAAGACCTTGAGGATAAGGGTTTTATCAGACCTATAACATATCCATGGGTTTCACCAATACTTTTCCCTAACAAGGAATATGGTACCCTCAGATTGTGCATGTATTATTGTTGAATCAACCATCTTAGAGCGAAGAATCGATATCTGTTGCATCATATAGATGGCCTCTTTGACCATCTATAAGGAGAAACTATTTTCTCCAAGGTTTACTTGAGGTTGGGATATCACTAGGTTCATGTGAGACCATATGACATACAATGTACAACATTATAGATCAGTTATGTCTTCTATGAGTATCTGGTTATGCCATTCGGTCTCACGAATGTGCCGATAGTTTTCATGGATCTAATGAATTGGGTTTTCTATCCAGACCATGATTCTTTTATGGTAGTCTTTTTTTATGACATCTTGGAGTATTTATGCTCCAATAATGACCATTCAATCCATCTTGAGATAATGTTTAGTACACTAATAGATCACCATCTATATGTGAATCTCAGTAAGTGCCACTTTTGGATCAATAAGGTTTACATATTGGGTCACATAATATCTGAGGAGGTGTATCAATTGAACCAAAAATGTGAGTGCAGTAGTTTATTGGGAGAATCCCAAGAATGTGTTTGAAAAATGAAGCTTCTTAGGGATGGCTGGATATTACAAATGTTTCATCCATGACTTCTCCCGCTTAGAATCACCCCTTACAACCGTGAGTAAGAAGGGTGTGCAGTTCATATGGTACAAAGCTTGTGAAAAGTATTTTCAAGAGTAAAAGGGAAGACTCATGATAGCTTCGATCTTGATTCTACATGAGCCAAAAAAAGTTATTTTATTTACTGTGTTGCTTCAGGAATTGGAATGGGTTCAGTTATTTTTCTGGGAGATCGAGTCTTGGCTTATGGATCCCGCCAGCTGAGGCCTCATGAGAAGAACTATCCTATACTTGATCTCGAATTGGAATCTATGGTGCATTCTATACACTTTTGGAGACACTAATTTTTGGGGAAAAGGTTCATCATGTAAATGGATCATAAATGATTGAAATATATCTCTTCATAGTGAGAATTAAATTTGAGGTAGTGCAAGTGGGTTAAATACCTGCAGTTATTCGACTTTGAGCTTTCTTATATGCCTAGTAAGGGTAATGTTGTGGTTAACACTTTGATCCACAAAACAAAAGAAAAAGACATACAGGTAGCCAATAATGAGTAGAATATGATGGAATTTTTTTGACATGAATATGGAGGTTCAATAATAGTGTGGAAAACCAGTTCTAGAAACTCTTGTAGTGACATCCTCTCTTTTGGATCAAGTCTATATGTGACTATTATCTGATCAGGTGGGGATCATTTTGAAGAAGAGGGTCACAGGAGAGAACCCACCTCCTAGTTGGGTTATTGATGGCAGTGAAATTACATGCTTCCATGGATGTGTATGAGTTCCATATGATATTCGGGAAGAGCTTATGAGAATATCATCCCTATATTTGGGAAGTTCATCCTGGGATTACCAAGATGTAAAAAAGATATTCATTGTTAGTAATAATGTCTAGGTATGAAGAATAAAATATTATGTTTCATTACCTGGTGCTCCACATATTAGAAGGTGAAGGCAGAGCACCAATGACCATATAGACTCCTACAAACTCTGTCATTTTCCGAGTGGAAATGTTACCACATCTCCATGGATTTAATTATAGGCTTACTAAGATCTCCTTGAGGTAGCGATGGAGTATGGGTGATCGTTGATAGGTTGACCAAAGTCTCATACTCCCTACCTATCCAAGAGACCATATATATCTATGAGTTAGGAAGACTATATATTGGGGAGAATGTTAGACTTCATGGAATGCCCCATTCGTTCATGTAGGACTGAGATGCCCGTTTCAAGTTGCTATTCTGGTAAGGTTTGAAAAAGGAAATGGGTTCATAAATGATTTTGAGTACTACATATCACCCCTATACTGATGGGTAGTCCGATCATACCATTCTGGTGTTAGAGGATATGTTGTGGGCTTGTACCCCTGATTTTAGTGGCTCTTGGGAGAAACATATTCCTCTTGTTAAAGCTTTTAAGAAACAATTAAAATGGTTCCATATAAGGCCCTCTATGGTAGACCATATCTTTCCCCTCTATGTTGGCTCGAAATAGGAGAGATAACTCTTTTGGGTCCTCATCTCATTAAATAGACTTCTAAGCATGCCCATCTGTTTCAGAAGTATATGGATACAACTCATTCTAGACAAAAGTCTTATACCAATCGTTTTTGTAGCACCTTGGAGTTTGAGGTGGGACATCGGGTCTTTCTCCATATTTCACCTAGGTTGGGTCATAAGTGAATCAGGAGATAGGGAAGGTTATCACTGAGATATATCAGGTTGTTCGAGATAGTGGAGAGAGTTGGGCTGGTGTACTATCAGTTTTTATTACCCCAAAGGAACCATGACCTGTACAATGTCTTCAACGTCTCTCAGCTACGATAGTAAGATCCAAACCCATATCATTCATTTATTCTTGAAAACATTGAGCTGGAGGTTGATACATCCTTCGAGGAGTGTCTGATTCATATCCTGGACCGTAACATGAAGGTTCTTTGAGGTAGGTCACTTCCTATAGCCCGTGTGTTATGGAAACACAGACACATTTAGGATGAGACCTGAATGCGAGAGACTGATGTGTGTGGTCAGTGGTCAGAACTTTTCTCATAGGACATTCCCCTACCCTTAGAAGTGAAACTTGGGGATGAGTGGTCTTAAGAAGTGGAGGTTGTAATGTCCTATATTTAACCAAGGTATGGGCCACTAATTTTTTTAGTCCAATTATTTAATGCGACCTTGGGAGCGACCGGTTTCATGTCTCGAAGAACTATTAATTTATTTAAATGGTTGCGTGAGATTTATGTAAAATAATACGTCATTTTCTAACACAATGTTTTAGGTTAAAAAAATTAAAATGATTAAATAGGAATAAAAATAATTTTATGGAATTTAAAATAAATGAAAAAGGGATAAAAATGAATAATAAAATTAAAGAGTTCTGAGAAAAGTAAAAATAATTAAAATGGGATTAACAAATTTTTATAATTATTTTTCATTTGTCCCTTACTTTTTATTTTTATTATTTTATTTTATCTTCTTTCCTTAACTTATTTCTTTCCTTTTTTTCTCTCCTTCATCCTCTCATATTCTCCTTCTCTTGTGCGTCGTGCCCCCTTGCCCAGGTGGTGCACCACCCCCTCCTACTCCTTCAGAAGATGGCTGAACCTACGATTCTTATATATTTCCAATGCTGTCAAAAGTGAAGTGAATCTGTTGGTAAGGATAATCATCAGTAACAAGAATAATTTTGTTTCATCCACTCTATTTCTACATAATCTACCATAGATGGTTTTTACCAAAAGTTGGTGTTTTTCATAAATTCTCAAATTTATTTCATTTTATATCAAATCAAAGGTTTTCAAAGAACATGGGATATACTAAGAATATGGGGTAGGGAGTCTATGATTTCACCCTTTTTTAGTTTCTTTATTCAATTCACACCGCTGCGCCGCTCATTAGTGCCTACCGTAGAATCTAAAATATTGCATATTAATTTAATCAAACACTTTATCCTTGATATTTTTTATCTTTCTTTAGGGAGAACCTCTTCCAAGGTTGTTTCCATGTCACATGACACCCATTTGGGTGTACTGACATAATGGTCCTATTTACCATTACCCTTGATTCTTTAAATTATCATTTATGTGTGCATGTGTAATAAATTTGGGTCGAGGTTTTGAATTGAATAAAATTATTTAGGGTGAATTGTTTTTCTAAATAATTATAGTTATAAGACTTATCATTCCTTGATTTTATTAAATGTCATTGACTCTCCTTATGCTGAAAATGACATATTTTGTTAAACTTTGAGTTATAATGTTGGTATTAAATTAGTTAATTAAATAGCAGTAATCATAAATTCTTTCTATATTATAAATAATTATATATATATATATATATATATGGTTTCCTTGTTGTTTTAAATATATCGGGCCAAGGAGATAATGTGGGTCCCATATTAAGGACCTGCATTTGGACTCTCCTTACTCGATGGGTTACTATACAACGCACTGAGAAAGCGTTGTTTTGAACTTTCTAGACAAGGAATTTCAATAGGATTTTTCTATACCATTGGGTGATACCTATTCCCTTAAGGGAAACTGAGGACATATCCATTGGAAAATTGGTAACAACCAGCCTCGGCTGATACTAGATCCCTTATATGCGAGACGTAGGATATAATCATATTTACTGTACCAAAATTGATACTTAGACTCCTATGAGGAGTACCTTGGACAGGTTTGTGGCATTGGATTTAATTTATTAGATTCTCTAAAGGGAACCTCAGGGATAAGTTCAGACTCCACCTCTTAATTTTTCTGTTTTAATATAAATTTTTGATATATTTTATTTATACTATACAATGTTCTTCTTCATGCTTTGTGATACCTCTATTGTGCCTTTAGTGCAGTTAGTTTGACACATGAATTAGACCCCAAGCCAAATAACAAGCTTGGGAGTATTCCCTTTTTGGTGTGTGTTGTCACTTAGGCCTTGCTAAATATAAATATTCTACTTTACTAGGTATCTCATTTATACTTCTGGATTAGGTTGAAATAGGTGGTATGGGACGAGTGTCCTCTTGGGAACCCATAACAAGTTACAATTATTTTTATTTATTTAATTTTCTTGCATTTATTATATATATGTGTCACACTATTATTTTTCTAGAGCATGAAATAGAAAGGTCTAAACACCATGGGTACCGACCTAATAAGATTATATCTCACTCCCTTCTCAGGTTCCATTTGGTACCCGATTAGATTTTATGTTCACAAGTATGGATTTAGAGAAGCTTGTTGTTTCTGATGCTTGATTGATTTGCTGTTTTGGATGGATCTTGGGCGTAGAGGACCGAGCCTTGCTCAAGATTCTATATTGTAGTTTCTATTGGGTCTTTTAGTAGTTTTTTCAGCATGATTTATATTATTTACCATGTATCCCGGAACTTTCATTATTTACATTTGGCATCATACATTGACATCATCATGGTATTTGTTATGACCATTTAGCTTCTGCAGCTATTGTTTATTTTTTTGGGTCATTTATCCATTTATACTGTTGTTTGCTCTTCTATATTGATTCTGATACTTTTTTTAATATTATCTTCCAATGTGTTCGTCGTGTTATACCTTATACTATGATAGTATAGTCTCCCCATAGACATACCCAAGTCCCTCACTGCTATTTGACAGCCTCTAGTATTTGGGGAGATGCACTTGAGGTCTTGTGGCCCACTATCTTGGTGCATGCTTTAGAGGAATTCGAGGAGGGATGCTTAAATATTAATGGAATTATTTAGGCATATTTTATAGTCTTATCCTTCATTTTAACCCACTTTTACCTATTTTACCATTACCAAGGTGAGAAATATTTACCACATTACTATTCATAATGATAAAAAATTAAGGGGTACCATGTACAAATTTTAATCATTTTGATATGAAATAGTGAATATATTTTTCCAGATTTAATATCTTGATGTTTCAGAAATTAATTTTAATTTAAATTCAAAAAACATAATGAAAATTATTTTTTAGAAAACATTTATATTAAAGCCTCAAATTTAACTAATATAAAATTCATGAATATTCCTGATTGAAATAGTATTTATTAGATTTTTTAATAGTATTGGAAAATTTCATTAGTTTTTGATAAAATTTAATACATAATTGATCATTTTGATGAAATGAAATGAATGTTTCACAAAACATGGTAATTATCACTATTCACAGAAAAAATAATTTTCAAAAAATCAAAAAATAATACGCTCATCTAAATTTGACATGCTTATTTAAAAAGTGATATATATTCAATCGTATATTATATCTATATGTTAAAAAAATAATTAAAATATTACAACTTAAATGAAATAAAATACCATTTTTTTAAAAAACATATTATTAATTCATAAAATGACTTTACTGAAAATTGAATACTGATTTATTATGAATTAAGAAGTAAATTTTCATTATAAAAAACATTATAATTTTTTTTCATATTTTTTATTGATAGTCATACCTATAATTGAACTTATAGGTTATAAAATTAACATTTAAAACATTAAATATGTTATTGTATAAAACAATTCACTTAAATAATTGAGTTATGTGTTATGGAAGCTATCAAGAATGTTATTTTTTAAAATGAGAATTTTGAGGTGTCACATTATACCCCAAATAAATAAACTTCTCCCCTAAAATATTAATTATCATATACAAGAAATAATATATGATGACATATTATTAAAATTTTCAGTTGATTATATTCTGATAAATAATTTCTACATCACCTCTAGGAAGCCTAGTATATTATAATTATATATAAAAAACCAAGTATGAATCATTAAAATACTCATCAATATCCAAAAACAAACCTTAATTATTTATAAATACATTAAAAATAAAAAATTATTATTTATATTCCGTTTACATGAGTTAAAGAAATTATTTTCCATCAAGGAAGAGAATACAAGATAACATACTACTTGATTTAATTTCATTAAATCTTCACAATTTCATACATTGGTTGTTTTTAAATCCATTTATTATACTATCTTAACTCATAATCCATGAAATGAATATTTAGAATGATTTTCTCAGGCCTAATGAATTAAAATTAAATTTTTACAAATCAAAACATCCATAATAGTATAACCAGTAAATCCTTCTCTCTCTAGATATTTACTAAAATGTTTATAAAATGTTATACAATATGGGAAAATATTCATATAATGAGATAATAATGTTATATCTAAATCCTGAATAATAGTACCCAATGGTCAATATTATCCACTTCATAAAAATTTATCCATGAGACTCCTCCATACCATGTCTGACTAAATTCAAAACCCATAAATCATAAATATTTGGTCATGTATTTTTTAAGATAAACTATAAAATTTATTCCCAAATGACATAATGTACTTCATAATTTTATAAACCAAATTAATGAATACTCGAATCATATTTTACCAAAAGATATGCTTTTACAATACAAATATAACATACAAAAAAATAAAAACAAAATAAAATCATATATTATTCCATAAATTAACTCAGAATTCAATCCTCAAATCGCATTTAACTTAATAATATAATAATATCAATATAGTGTAGTTAATTTAAAAGTAAATAAATCACTTAACCAAACAAAATAATTTGAACCCCATGGTAATATATAAGATAAAAAATATTCTCAAAATATAATGACTATTTTACCCAAATTAATGATAATTACATCATATTCAAAGATAATATTAACCTTGAATGATATAAAAATATGTAAATATATTTATATAAAAAATAAAATCATAATTACTCAAATAATTTTTTTTTATTAAAACATATAATAAACTAATAGGGTGTATTCCAATAAATATCTCTAAAAATTTCCTTATTCATCTTAATATCCCATCACATTGTACTTATTAAGGGGTTTCTGTGACCTTAATCTTGTAATCATCCTAATATTTCTATACTCATCACACATTATATCTATCCCATATCACTATTATATTTCATATAATTTCATAGTTTCAATCCTCTCATTCATCATAATTATTTATCAAGAAAATTTGAATTACACAAAGAATATCCCCTAGGATTTTCTTTCCAGTTGAGATAACTTATTCACGCTCATTGTGAAATAGTGATGATCAAATCAATATCACATATTCCCCTTTCATAGAAGTTAATTTTAGGCACATGTTTAGCCAAATTTTATCCACATTCCAATATCTAGACAAGGATTTATTTTCTAGAAGAACCACATAGTCTCTACATTAACAAAATGATAGGTTGTTATCTTATGCATATACATATCACCAATTTTTTTAATAATGTTTTATAATCCTAATATAAAAAATATATCTAAACCCTACTCTTATGAGAACTATAGAGACTCAAGAATTTCATACATTAATATGTAATCTATATAGATGAATATGAAAAACATCTCATAAATGAAAAGGTAGGAGGACTGTAAAGGTTTAGTGTATTATGTTACTATATATATAATCATCTTATTTAAAGAAAGATATAAAACATCTACCATATGTTTTGTCTTATATTTTAATATTCATAGAAATTACATGATTAACACCTTTATTTATGACTTGGGAAAGTATAAAGTATAAAAAATGGTGAGATCATAAATTCAGTATTATCAAATATAGGATATATCAACCTGGGATCATATATGGGTATAAACACAAGGGTATAAGATCATGGAGAAAACATAATGAATTCATACCCAATTATTCAACGATATTTAATAATGAATAATGGAATAAGTAATTGTCAAAAAAAATACATAATAAATAAATTTGGGAAATCATCAATAATGAAAAACGATCCATGAAAAAAATCATAAGCATAAAAAACAAGTTTTTGGCATACAAATAGGTATAGAAAATCATTTCCTTCATCAAGGATCACATCCAAGGATATAATTGAAGGTTGGTTTCACTCCACATTCCACAATTTCATTAGTCAATGTCCACACTCAAGAAAATTATAATGGAATGAGTCCCTTACAAAATGGGGTTCACATTCTATTTCAGTATTTATTATCTCAGGAGATATTGATATTTAATCATTTTATTATAGTACTATAAAAATACATGTCCACCAATCACATTCAAAAAACACAAAATATGTGTGAAAATTTTTCATAAATAAATTTTTATATCATTATATCAATATGTCATAACCCATGGAAGGAAAACAAGTTTGATATATATTTAAAAAATTCATTATAAAATAAATTGAGGAAAACAAATATTTTTCATAATATATTCATTATAACATCAATAACCCATTGGAATAAAATTATTTTGATATAATTATTCGTAAATCATCATCAACATAATGCATCCATATAAATAATACTGATGGTACCGTAAAAAAGTCCCTAGTAAACAATTAAATTTCATGAAGGATATTTAAATAGTTGAAAAATAACGTTAAAATATCATTTAAACTATTCTTTTAAAATATGAGAATATATCATATTCTATTGATATCATATTAACTAAAAATTCACTAAAAATTTAGTAAATACATTTATTTGAAAATTTACATGCAAACATGTAATGGAATGTTCAATGAAAATAACATTCATGATGGAGGTGCCAATGAGCTTATACCCAAGTGGTAAAGGTTCCATCTTGGCATCTAAAATACCCAGGATCGATTCTGGGTAGGGATGAAATTCCCGAGTACTGTAGTTGCACCATAATAGGGAACTGTAATTGTGGAAGAACTATAGTAGCAATGACACTGTAGCGACATAGGTATTGTAAAAAGAACTATAGTGGTGATGGTACTATAGTAGCACATGTACTATAACATTATTATTCACCAGAGGGCCCATCAGGCCAAAAAATGGGATTTGATGTCCCTAGGACTTTGGGCTATGTAATGGGTCTCCCTCTACCCAGAAAAAATGGGTATATAATTTTCATTAATAATAAAATGGGGCTTCATCCCCAACCTTTAGAAAAACATTCATGATATAAAGAAAAAAAATTTATGCTTTATAAGTAAAAAGAAACAATTTCTTTCACACTTTTGTAAAAAGAAAAAATGATTTTTTTGGAAATACATTTCTTTAAAAATATTTAGTTTTAGTATATTGTAAATAAATACCAAGGTAGTGAAAATGATTTAAAAAAAACTTATTCATGATAATAAGTTTCATAAAACAATTATTATTTATTTGGATATGGAAACAAATATTCATCGGAAGAAGTTAAAATGAGGTAGTATTTGGTTTAAAAACATTTTCTCTAGAATTTCAGGTGCATAATAGATTATTTTGGTACTAGAAAATAAAAAATACATATATTACCATATAAAAAGTAAATAGAAGTTTTATAAAGTTTAAGATATATATGATTACCCCAAATGTAAATTTAGTATAAGAAATAATGAAAGTAATTGAGCATATAGCATTAACTCATACCGATATGGTAAGTTTTTAAACATTGAACCAATGAATGAAATTAATTCAAATTAAACATTAAACACCATGAATATAGAAATAACCATGATATTTGATGTCAATTGGGAAATTTATGCTCCAAGTGAAAGAAAAAAGTATTGATTAAGTAATTTTTCTTGAAGAAATAGAAGTAAGATGAGAATCCTTTACCTCATGCCTTCTCCTGCTTTATACTCATTAAAATCTATAGAATAATAAATATACATTTATTATAAATATATTATAGATAAATATTAATATATATCATACTATATATTTTCAATTATAATTTCAAATTATAATTTTATTAATAATTTATTCTTTAAGAATAACGTTTGGGTGAAAACGTTCATTTTTACATTCATGATTCAGTTCGAGAGTTCTAGCACTTTCACCATGGTCACATTTTTATCATAAAAAATATTATTAATGAAATATGTTTCATATTTTTTCATTATGTAATATTTTTAAACCATTTAGATAAATTAGTTATTAATATTTAATTACACCACTTATTAGAGACAATTGTATATATGTACGCATGTGTGATCATTTCACTCTTCATTTGATTAAACAGAGGAAAGGTAAATTGTTATTCACATGATTAAAATCTTTATTATATATATAAAATCACAAATATTAATATTTATATCCGTATTAAAATCAATTTAAAGAGTAAATAAAATTAAATAACATCGCTTTATGGAGGTGGTGGTCCACATATACGCACTATCAATTTAATTTTTTCTAAAGGATGTTAAGGTAAGAAGGTAGTTAAGAATTATAATTCCATAAGATTAATTATGTAATAAATATAATTTAAAATAATTAAATGTATCATAAAAAAACCATTCATGATGGTGGTTGAAAATTAATAATATCTATAGGTTGAGGTCATAGTCTAAATTTACTCATACGGGATACTGTCATTTCCTATGTCATGGAAAGGAGATGGATAAATATATTTCCATAGAAGTATTATAAGTTTAGTATATGAGAGATACTAATGATATTATATTTTAATTGTTGGAATATAATAAAAATAGGAGAAATAAGAGCTAAAATTAAAGATATTAGTTAAATCAATTACCTCCTATTCAAGAGACCACCTTTGGATCTCTTTCAAAGGACCCTAGGGATGGTATTCATTAGAGACCAACTCCTTAAGAACATGGATAATTTTTTTGAAATAGGTTTTAAAAGGGTTCTGTATATATAAATTGGAAAAACCTAGGTAATGATAGAAAATATCAATTTAATATTTGTTAATATGAAATATATACTTTTATCTGTCATAAAAATATTAAGTAATTTTTTATCAAAAGGGTAATTATTTTAACTAAACTATTTTCATATTTATTTTTATGTAAGATCATCGTTAATTTTTTTATTTTTATTTTTCAAACTTAATATCATTTTCAAAATCATATTTTTAAAATTTATTTTTAGTGAAATTTTGGGATTATTTAGAAAATATTGTTTTTTAGTGAATAGTGAGAGATACTATTTTTTTAAAAACATTTTTTCATTTTAATAAATTAAGTTATTTAAAATTAACACTATGTTTTGCATATTATTTTAGGTAAAATTAGTTATAATTTATTTAAATTTAATCCACTTAGTTACTTTTCAATGAATTTTTATTGGTTTCTAGTATAAGTTTGTTTTTGGGTGTAAAATCGGGTTTTTCTAAAAACTTTTTTAAAATGCCTAATATTTATACATTTTAATAATATAAAATAATAACTAATGGGAGTTTTTTATTGAAATTTATATGTTATTTATCTTTAAATATTATTTTATTTTTATAATTTTTTTATTGATTTAATATTGAATCATATTTTAAAAAATATTATTCTTAAAAACCTGTTGTCTCGCCACATCTACGAGATTAATATAAAATTAAATTATTTTAAATTATGTTAAAATAACTTGAAAAAATGGATTCCATATTTTTAATTATAGTAATTTATAATTTATAATATTCTGAACATAGTTTTTAAATAAAAGAATATCATAAACAATAAAAATTAATTACTACAGTTAGGGTAAAAATGGGTTTATAGGGTGCATAAACTAAAAAGATAAGGGTAAAAGTCCCCTATAGAAATATCTAAAAAATACTTGATAGAAAAATTTATTCCACTCAATATAACATGTATAATAATGGTCTATTTTTATCCATTTGTAATTTTGAAAAGCATGGGTGCACAGATATCTTTTTTAAAATGCCATGTGTGTCCTCTCCCTCAATGATAAAGGCCACCCCATATCCTCTTCTTTTCAAACCTCCAAACCTCTCTGGTGCTGTCAATACCTTCCAAAATAACTTTCTATACTAAACCCTATCATTATATAAGCTATATATTATTTCATAAATCCAACGTAGGAATGATTTTGGCACAAACCTGAGGAAAATACTTGAAGAATAGGTTATATTCTTCAATAAGCTTTATTATTTTGTTTCTTTCTCTACCCCTTTCAATTTTTCATAAACCATGATTATAAAATATACCTATTATCTTTAATACAAATATATGTTATTATATTGATTAAATAACCTAAATCATTTCCCTATTCCATCAAATTGATTACAAAATCATCATTCATGTGTACGAAGAACTGCCTCTCCGTGAAACAATGTCAGTCATTTTTCCATTACCACCACTCAAGGTTTTGTATGACTATAGAAAAAAATATTATATATGATAATTATAAAATAATTATACCTATAGATTCAATATATCATATATTTCTTTTTTACCTTCCATACCATAGAGGACATAATAATGTCACTCATGTGTATGGCAGACTACCACATTGCCAAGAGATGTGATTTGTTTTCACTAACTCATTACATTAAAGGTAATAAGGGTAATGATAAATAATATACATAATATAAATAAAATAATAATGGTATTCAACACATATTTCTGATTCTAGAAATATAATATATAATTTTAATTTATACCTTTTTCACTCAGTGAAAATGTGATAATGTCGTTCGCGTATGTGTGGACTGTCACCTTCACGAAGCGGCATGACTCTATTTTAATCATCAAACCCCATGGATGACATATATAAGTATATATAAAGAGATAATATTCTATATATGATATTATTATCATTCTATAATTATAAAATATTACTTACTCTTTTCCATAATGATCATTGAAAAACGGAAATGCTACTCATGAGTACGTACGAAATATTACCAACATGATCTTAATGTTAGTTCATTATTTGTAAAAATATTTCATGATGTATTTTAAAAGTATAATTTATGTATAAATATGGTAATTATTTCAGGATTTATATTCTGGATATGTTTAAATCATTACCTATTTTACCATAGAAAACCTATAAAATTTAATGTTGACACATAATCCATATATCTTCAAAGAATTCGATGTAAAATTATGTGATTAAGAAGTTGTAAATATAATGAAAATAAGCTAAATAAAAACATAATACACCAAAAAAAGGTTATAAAGAATGTAAATAATTAAAATACTCTTATTATTCCAAAAAAATATAGACACATGTGACAAGTCAGGCTCTAGGTAAGGGGCTCCATCTCAATTTCCTTTTGTTGAGGAATATTTTGATGGTATGTACCTATATTCATTTATTAGGTATATATACAAAACCATTTGAAATATTATATAATGAATATATCTATTATCATAGTATTTCATTTTTGGTTTACTGTTATTCTTTCGTGGGGTTTAGGATTTAAATATTTCTAAAGTAATAAATGAAATTTATTCTACATTAATCATCTTTTAAAGTTTCCCTCAAACTCCATTTATCTTATGTGTTCATAATTTTAAAATGTTTTTTGAAAAAAATTTATAAACATAAAATATTTATAAATTTAATTTTTATTTATTTCAAATGTTTTCAAAACGATAATTTTACATGTTTTAAACAGAATTTCTTGACATATGATAAATAGAATGTTCTATTTTAAAGTATATGGTGAAAATGAAATTCCCTTCAGGCATGATTATTATTTTATTTCTAGATTACTTTAAAATATTACATGTTCTATTAAATGAAAAAACAAATTTCTTTTTTAGGTATTTTGGTATGAAAATTTTTTTTTTCAAAAAAAAATGACTTTTGTATTGAAAATGGCATTTGGAAAGAAAATAATAATTTAATATTTTAAACTGATTTTAAAATTAGTTTAGAATACTTTTTCTCATGTTAGTTTTTTTATTCATTTTTTGGTTCTTAGATATTATATATTATGGGTGTGCACATATAGCACTGGGTGATCTCATTATAACTTATTTGAAGAGTATTCTCATGTAGCAATCCAATGGATTGGGTAATGATTATGATATCTATAGAATTCAATTGGAAGATGTCCATATGGTTATTCCAATTTAAAAGGGTTCTATAAGTGTTTTTAATGGTTCTATGAGATGATGTACTAGGGTACCTATATGAATTTTCTATGTTTTTTAATATGTTTTCATGAAAATAATTTGTTCTAAAAATGTAAAAGAAAAGAAAATTTCAACTGAATGATAATTCACATTAAATATAAAAAGTTATGTTTGTTAAGAAATTTATTTTCATATGTTTTCATGTTTTTTTACTTAAATAATGGGTTTCTTCTTTTATATACCTTAATATGCTTTTGGTTCCCATCCAAAGTTTTTAAAATATTTTTCAAAGGATTTAATGATATTTAATGAAAAGGAAGCGATCAAGTTGAATGTTATAAATAGTTTTCATGGAAAGAAACCATTTTTCATTTTAAGAGTTTTATATCATGGAAATAGTGGATACTGATCCGAAGTGTCCACTTTTTGTTATATTAGTTTTTTATGAATACCATATGGCCTAAATCTATAAAAATATAAAAGTTAAAAGATCCTAAAAATATAAGAGAATAAATTATTTACATAAAACTCATGATTATGTAATTTTTAAGGATAAATCCCTATAGTTATTATCATAAGTCATTTTAGATAACATTGGAGTCTAATATAATTTTAATAGTATTCACTTGAAATATTTTATCGTATAGTCCAGTTAAAATGGAATAACATTTTATGTTTACCATGTTTCTTCATTTAAACAATGTCTGCTCAGAATCATTTTCCATAGATAAAAAAGGGAATATGTAGTGGGTAGGAATCAAGAGGAAAATATCTTTCAAAATTAGAATCATAGGATAGTCAGAATTGGAACAAAAGAGTTTGATATAGGAATGGATCAGTTGAACCAACCTATAAATGGTAGTATATCCATACTAGATAGAAACCCGATTTACCATGATGGAACATGTCTATTATTGAGAATTTTATGAGGTGAAATCCCCCATCATTCAGTGGATCATATAACCTTATGGTATTAAAAGAATGAATAAATGTTTTGTAGAAGATATTTTATGTCATGGGATGTTCATAATTTAAAAAGGTAACTCTTTTCACTTATCATTTTGAAGGTAAAGATGATCGATGGTGGTATTTGGTTATAAATAATAGATATAATGATCTTGATGCTAAATAATGGGAAAAATTATTGATATTTTCATTTATAAATATTTCTAAAATACTTTTCGAATCTATAAGGAAAAAAAATTCATTGAATTTTGCGAAAATGATAAATATTTTGTAGTTGCATATAAGTAAAACTTCCCAAGAATTTTTAGGTATGTGCCCGATGTTATTAAATACAATGATAAAAAAATTAATTGGATTTAATTAGGATTAAAACCAGGACCATGAGGATCTTTGGGTGCCTAATAATTTAAAATCTAGGAGAATTTTATTCATTGTTTCAAAAATATTGAGATGGAGTTTTCTGACACTTTTGTGACTTGCGATGATAAATTTAATAAGTGTTCATTATGGAAGGTGATGAGGAAATATATAATAAATAAATATTAGGGTAAGAAAATTAATTTTCCATCTAGTGGTATGTGTGGTAAATTTATCTTTTCAAATGTGTTATGAAGTCATGGGAGATTTACTGATGTGGAAAGTTTGGCCATATATCCCATGAATGCAAGTAAAAGATTCCTAAATAATTAACGAATGGGTTAAATAATATCCATCTAATGATAAGATGTTTTAGGTTCAATGAGTGGGGTCATTATTATAATGTCCTTTCAGAGTTATTTTCACAAGATGAAAATAATCTTGGTTGGAAATCAGAAGGTGTACCAATGTCATTTTCTACTACTACAGTTGATATTGGTCCGTCAAATGATGTGTTAATAGTTATGTTACTTGTGTATTCAAATTATTCCAATACCCCATTTGACTGTTGATCTTTACATTCTTTTATTTATAATTAATTTTTAAGTCAATTGGGAATATATCCTAGTGAATTTAAGATATAACTTTTTGTGAATACTTTGGGTGGAATTATTGAAGTTACCATGATTTAAAGTAATCTTCTTATTTTTCTCAACGTGACGGTCCTTCTTGAAAATGTTGTTAAATTGGAAATTTTGAAGTTTAAAATATATTTGGTTTTGGATATCCATTGAGTTTATTTTGATAAGATATATTATAGTGCCACAAATATTTTTTTCAATGATTTTATTCAATTAATAACATAACAAAAAAGATGAGAAATCGATTAGAGATGAAATTTAATGTCAGCTAACTCATATAGTAAAAAAGAATGAAACTATTCATAGTTGTTCTGTTTCCAAGAGTAAGTAAATTCATGGATTTATTTCCTAAAGATTTTCCTATTTTTAATTAATATTAGGAGGTTGAGTTTAATTTGGACTTAGTACCTGATACTAATACTATTTTTAAATCCCCTTATCAAATTTCTCAAGTGGAACATTTATAATTAAAAAATAAATTATAGGAGTCATTAAATAACTGTTTCATATGACCATGAAATTTTCCATGGAGTGATATTTACTTGTCTGCTAAAAATTAATATGGTCCAGTGATACTTTTCATTAATTATAGATCATTGAATAACATAACTTATAAAAAAAGAATCATTTTCCTCATATTGATCATTTTTCTTATCATCTCTAGGGAGATCAGTATTTTTTGAATGATGAACTGAGGTCAGGGTAACATCAATTGAAAGTGAAGGAACCATATGTGAAGACTTTATTTCAGACTAGATATGGGAACTATGAGTTTTTAGTTATTCTATTTCTATTTCCTAATGTACATACTTTGTTTATGGACATTATGAATATAATTTTTAATGAGTTCATTTACAAGTTTTTGGTGGTGTTTATTTATTAAATTTTGGTATATTCTAAAAATAAATAGGAACATGAATGACAAATATGAATGTTTTTTCAAACCTAATAAGATATAATATATGGAAAATTTTGAAACTATGAATTTTTATTGCAAACAATTTCTTTCCTTGGACAAATTGTTTCTAAAGATGGCATAAAAATTGACCTTAATAAAAAAAAGTTGTTGACAAATGGCCAAATCCCAAAAATATCATAGGGAATCGTATTTTACATAGTTTTTTAGGTTAATTTCATTAGTTTTTTGAAAACATTTCTTAGTTTTTAATCCCACTAACTATATTAACTAGAAAAAGAGTTAAATTAATCTGGAAAAAATAACATGATGATCTTCTTCAAGAACTAAATTGATGATTGATGAATTCTCTAGTTTTGAACCTACCTTCCAGATGTGATTAATTTGTTATCTATAATGATGCTTCATTAAAAGGACTTGGTTATGTACTAATGGATAATGATCAGGTAATTGATTATGCTTCAGGTCATTTGTAAACTCATGATGTAAATTACCCTACACAAGATTTTTAATTAGCTTATTTGGTTGTCAAATTATAAATTTAGAGGCTCAATTTTTATTAGATAATGTTTGAAATATATACTGATCAAAAAAGTTGGAATTATATATTCACAAGGAATGAATTTAATATTATATAGAGAAGTTGGTGGGAAATAATCAATGATTATGATTTCCTAATTCATAAATATCTAGGAAAATAAGATAGTGTAGTAAATGAATTTTTTGAAAAAATAATACAACATTAACCATGTTATGTTTTAAAAGTGACCCTTTGTTTAATGACTTGATAAATCTTTTCCTAGAAGTTTTGGATAGAGGGAAATCAATGGTTTTGTTTAAGGTTTAAGTGCAATGAACTTTTCCATAAATAATTAAGAAATATTAGAAGGATGGTCAATATTTCCATGAAAAGGTAGAATCTATTATGAAGGGTTAGTTACCTAATTTTAATTTTAATGAAGAGCATGTTTTATTATTGGGAAAAAAAATTATGTGTGCCTTGGGATTTGGAGTTGAGGAACGATTAGTTGAGTGAAGTTTATAGTTCCCCATTTTTCATTCATCTGACTAGCACTAAAATTTACTGAGACCATCAAGAGTATTTATGGTGGGATGGAATAAAAATATATATTGATGATTATAATTTGAAATGGTTGAATTATTAGTAGGATAAAGAAGAATGATATTTTATAGTTATTTAGTGGAAATGTGAAAATATATCAATTGATATCATGGTAGGATTTACAAAGACATCTCAATATAAAAATGTGATTTGGGATATTGTTCATTGATTATATAAATCGATACATTTCCTTCCCATTAAAGATAAAATCTATTTTGATAAAATTTATTAACTTTATATAAAGAATATTTTAATGGTACATGGAGTTACTCTCTCCATTATATCAGACATTGAATCTAGATTTATATCTAATTCTTGGAAATGACTTTTGATGTCATCAGATACTGAATTAAATTTTAATATAGATTTTAATCTTCAACCTGCTAGAAATTATGAGTGGAAAATATAGAATACAGAATATATGCTTCACTATTTTTCTATGGATTACCAGAAAATTTGGGATCAAAATATTCCTCTGGTTAAGTTATATTATAAAAATAGTTTTCATTCTAGTATATTGATGACACTATTTGGAGCATTATATGCAAATAAGTGTTAGATACAAGTATCTTGGGAGGATGTAGAAGTAAATAAGATTATGTGACCAAATTTAGTTAAAGAAATTGAAGAGATCGTGAATTTTATTCAACAACATATGAAGTTAGCTCAGATAATATTTAAAATCAATGCAGATTACTAGAGAAAATATCTTTCATTTAAGTTAGGTGATCATGTAATTCTCAATGTTTCTCCATGAAAATGTTTTATTCATTTTTTTGAAAGAAAGGGGAGATAATTCCACAATTAATTATACTATATGAAATCCTAGATAATGTTTGATAATTTCCCTAATGATTGGATTTGGGTCTGAGTTTATCCCAGGTAAACAATATATTTTTTCTTTCGATGTTAAAGAAATATGTTCTGAATTCATGTCATATTTTAATCCTTGAAGTTTTTTTGTTGGAAGAGAATAATTTTTATGAGGAAGAAAAATTTTGATCATAAAGATAAATTATTTTAGAATAAGGTGATTCTATTGGTAAAGGTTTTAGTAAAAAATGATATGGTTAAAGAGGAAACATTGGAATATGAAATTTCTATGAAGAAAATCTATCCCCACTAGTTTAATAGCTGAATAAAATTGAAAGGATTATATTTATATAAGGGGGAATGAATATAAAAATATAATTAATGATATAATAAATCATTTTCAAATTTATTAACATTATCTATATAGTTATATTATATATAAAATATTATGTAATTTATAATTGTATGGGTAATAGTTAAAAAAACTATTTTCATTTAAGGTTTTATATAGAAGTTTAATTTCAAGATTTTATATTTTTATTTTAAAATATTGATATAAAATATAAAATTAAGATATAAATATTTAATTTTGGATATATTTTAGTATTTTTAAAAAAATATTGATTTTTTAGTGAATAGTGGAAATACAGATTTTTCTAAAAAGTTTTTTAATGTTAATAAATTACGCAATTAAAAAGTACCAATATGTTTTGTTAATGATTTAAAGTAAACTAATTATATTTTAATTATATTTTACCAAACTAATTACATTTTAGTCAAATATATATATTTTTTCTATATTATTGTTTTTATGTTTAAAAACATGGTTTTCTAAAAACTGTTTTAAAATGAAAAATGATTCTCCAATTTAATTAATTAAAATAATTCTTAATGGGGAATGTTTTAAATAAAATATATAGATTATGTATCTGTAAATATTAATTTAGTTTCACAAAGGTATTATTATTATCCATAGAGTTAATATAGAGTCATCTTTTTCTCAAATAATACTTTTGTTAAAAACACACTTTCTCGCCACGTCCATCGAATTAATCTAAAATAATTTTTTATGCATCTGTAAATTGAAATTATAAAATTTATTTCATATTTTTAATTATTATAATTTATAATTTATTATAATATCAACTTATTTTTTTCAAAAATTAATTTTTAAAACTATAAAAATTAATTACCATGTTAAAGAAAAAATAGGTTTACCGAGGGGTTAAACTAAAAAGTTAAGGGTAAAAAGACCTATAAAATTGTGTGAAAACTACTATATGGATATTTATTGACCGTGAAATTTCCAAAGTTTTTTAATGTTCCATTATTGACACTTTTTTCATATTAAAATTGCAGGAGTACTCAATTATTTTCAAAAATACCAATTATGTCCTCTCCACCACTTATAAAAGGCCACCAACTATCCCCTTCTATTCACAAATTATAACCTCTTTGATTCATCCAAGTACCAATTTAATAAATTTAAAATGTATATTACATCATAATTTTATCCTTATGATTGGAAGAAATCCATCCTAGGAAGAATTTTTGTGCAAACCTAATGAGTATTCCTGAAGAAGAGGTAACATTTTTTAATGAGCATTTTTATTTTATTTCTTTATCCACCCCAATCAATTCATCTTCAAACATAATTATAAAATAGATTAATTATATTAACAATACCAATATTATATTATGTTAACGTAATAACCAAAATCATTTCACTCTTCCATCAAATGGTTTACAAAATTATCATTCATGTGGACGGCGTACTACCACCTCGCGAAATGATGTCATTCCTATTTTTTCCTTTATCATCACTCATGGTTGGGTATTATAATGGATATGATATCTATATATTATTTTTATAAAAAAATTATAAATATGAATTCATTATAATAAATATAACTTTTTACATTTCATACCATAGGGGATATAATTACGTCACTCAAGTGTTAGGAGGACTACAGCCTCGTGAAGCGATGTGATTCTTTTTCACCAACATGTTGCATAAAAGGTAATAAGTTTAAATATAATGAATATATGTTATATACATGAAATAATAATGGTATCAATAAAGTATATATCATTATAGAAATATATTATATCATTTTATTTATAACATTTCCCCTCATTTATAAAATAATAGCGGCGTTCGTGTATGCATAGACTACCACCTTCATAAAGCATCGTGACTCTCTTTTCATCACCATGCCACATGGATGAAATATATAAGTATATATAGAGAAGTAATATGTTATATATTATATTATTATCATTATATAAGGATAAAATATTACTTATCTCATTTTCATAATGATCATTGAAAAATGGAAATGCTATTCATGTGTTCGTATGACCTACCGTCTCCATGATCAAAACATTAGTTATTTTTTCATAAAACTCATTAATAGTTGATTTTGGATGAATTATTGATGTATAAATAAGAGAATTATGCCATTATTAGTATTATTTATATATTTAAATAATGTACACATTGACTATAGTCAACATACCAAATTCATTTTTGATACATAAGCCAAATAACATCAAAATATCTAACATAAACATAAGTGATTAAGTAATTATGTATTTCCTTATAATAAGTGAAATAAAATTAATAATAATCATAAAGAATGTTTTAAATTAAGTAAATAAATAAAATAGGTCTATTATTCATGATGATAAAGACACACATGACAAGTCAGACTTAATGTAAGGGACTTCATCTCAATTAACTTTCATTGAGCCATATTTTAATGTTATACTCCAATATTCATTTATGAGTAGTATATATAACCAATTTTGAAATATTATATGATTAATATATTATTATAATGGTATTTAATGTTTTTTAATTTTATTCCTTCATGGTGCTCATGATTCAAATATTTCTAAAGTAATAAGGGGACTTTTTTCTATATAAATCCACTTATAAAGTTTCCATTTAAACTCTCTTTATCTTATATATCATTTTTTTTAAATTATTTATGAAATTGTTATATATGGACATAAATTATTTATAAATTTAATTTTTTCCTTATTTTTAAGGTTTTTAAAAGAAATATTTTTACCTTTCTTAAACAAAACATTTTGAAAAATAAGAAATGGAATATTACGTTTTTAAAGAATGATAAAAAAACCACTTTAACTACAACTTTTAATGTTATTTGATTTCTAACTTCCATCTTAAGATTAGTTTTTTTATAAATGAAAACCCCTATTACCCTTTTAGTTTTTTTATTTAAAAAGGGATTTCCAAAAGGAAATTTTCTTTTTGATTAAAAATGTGATTTTAAAAGAAAACGGTATTTTAATATCTAAAGTTATTTTCATATGAATTTTAACTAGTTTTTCAAATAAGAAAATGTTTTATTCATGTTTTTGTTCTTGGAAATTGTATATTATGTGTACACCTAAATAGCTCTAGGTGATACCATTGTAGCTGATATGATGGGTACTCCTATATGACACTCTGATGAAATGGGTAATGATTTTGTTCTCCATAAAAATATATTGGAAGTTGGATGTATGGTTTTTCCAATTTTTAAGGGTTCTATAAGGGTTTTATGAGATGATATCCCATGGTACCTAAATGAATTTTCAGTGATTTATATTGATTTTTCATGGAAACCATTTTTTTAAATGGTAAAATAAATGATCTTTTCAATAGAAGGATTATTCCCTTTTCTGGGTGAAATGTTATAATTGTTTAGGAAATGGGTTTTCATGTTTTTTCACTAGACTAGTGGTTTTCTTCTTTTTATGTCCCTTACTAAGATTTTTGTTCTCATCCCATGTTTAATTTTTTTCCACAATATTAAATATGGTTAATGAAAAGGAAGAGGTAAATTTGAAATTCATGATGAGTTTTAATTAAAATATTTCATGTTTTGTTTTAAAAGTTCTATATAATGAGGAAAATGGATACTGATGGGAAGTGTCCACTTTATATTCTATTATTTTATTATGTATGAGTTGTGGATAAATTATATGAACCTTTAAACATGAAAATATCCTCAAATTTGAAATAATTAATTCTTGACTTAAAACATAAGATTATGTAATGTTTAAATCCATGTACTTATATAAATGGCTCAAGGAGTGGTGAAGAAAGTAGTGTAGTGGTTTCATTTTATAGTGAAAGAAAGGACACATAGGGAATTACATAAAATATTTAGATATATAATTTTTTTTCAAGTTAATGTAGAACTATGTGAAAATAATTTTAAAGATAATATTGGTTAAATTTAAAATAACTTTGTATAATAAAAATTGTATGGGAATATATAGAATTGTAAATATTATATTTTGGATTAAAACCATCATTTTAAAAATTTAACATTAAATATGGGGTCCAAATTTTCAATAATAAAGGGATATAAATTTAATTATAAAGTAACAATTAGATCACAAAAGTTCAAGTGATGAATTTTTTTAATATATCCAATTCCACTTTTCCTTATGAAATATTTTAATCGATTATAAATCATTTTGAAAAATTTTATATAATATAAAATTTATTTAATATTATTTGTGGAACTGTTCATTTAATTTTTCATTCATATTTGGAAGAAAAAATGTAATTATAATATATACCCTTTAACTATCAGTTTTAGATTATAGTTACCCATATAATTATTGGATCACCAAAATTCAATGAAAAAATAATTTTTTTATGTTTTTAAAATTATCTAGTAAATCCTTCCACTGTTTGAACAAACAATGTGTCAGTGTTTCTTAAGAATTTAAGGAAATTATACAATTCGTAAAAATTATAAATAATATAAAATAATGAAATATTTTTTTAATATTATTAATAATAAATTATAAATTACCATAACCTCTTTTAATCCCCATGAAAAATATTATAGTTTATACAATAAAATAGAGTGACATTTTGTATTTTTCATTACATAAAAACATATATAAGTCATTATTAATGAAAAATGGGAAAAAAATTTCCACAAAATAGAATCATGGATGAGCATAGTCTAGCCACACTCAGGAAATAGATTAATGGAAATAGTTAGGGTTATTTTAATCTATTTTCACATATTTTTATCCTTGTGTTACCCATTTTACCCTTACCAAGGTGACAAATATTTACCATGGTTACTATTTATAGTAACTAAATATTAAAATCCATATTTAAAAAATATTAATATAATCATTAAAATAATTAAATACATTATTCATGATTAAATTTATAGAAGTAGAATAAATTAAATAGAATATAAATTCAAAAAATTCAATGAAATTCATTTTTTAGAAAATATGATTTTTTAAGCATAAAAAACATATTATTTAAAAACCGTAAATATTTTAGAGACTAATGGGTTTAAATTTATTTTAAATAAATAAACTATTCCTATATTAATTTATAGAAAAATTTAAAAATAATGGCTCTTTTTTTATGAAATAAATGGCAGTTTTAAAAGTCTCTAATTTCAACTATTCATTGGAAAATTAATCTTTTTAAAAAAATAACAAACGTTGTACCTAAAGTTATTTTTGTATTCTGATTTAAAAATTTATATAAATTCAATAAAATAAAACATCATATTATTTTATGAATTATTGATAATATTCCCTCATTAGAAACTATAAAAATTGATTTTTGATGAAAAAAATATTTTTGATGAATAAAAGGACATTACTGAAAATTGAGTACTTATTTATTAATAATTAATAAATATTCTTGAGTTATGTAAAATCATTATAAATTTATTTTTTATTTTAATTATTTCTATTTATACCATAAATTTTACAATAGGTTTATTAGACTAACATTTAAAACATTTAATTTTTTTATAATTTTACAATTTACTAAAAGCTCACTGTTGCGTTTTATATTAGATTTTTATTTTTATTTTGTATTAATTTTAACTAATTTTATTGGTTATTTTAGGAATCAAACATTTCAGAATTTTTAATTAAAAAAATCTGACTTCTACCCACAATTACCTCATTAAAAGATAATGCTAAGAAGCTGTCAATAATTGGGAGCCCATTAAGAAACAAATATGAAGTTTTTTTTACCCATATTAACATCAATGAAATATATAATTATTAGGAATCCATTGACATATATGGGATTTTATATTATAATATTTATACCATGAGGTACCCATTACCATATATTTCCACCACTGAAATATAATGAATGAGAAAATATTCACTTTAAGGGACTTTTTTGTCAATAGGTATCAAATAATTGATGAACTCCACACATCATATAGATCATCATCACCACCCATTAAAACCCTCATCTATAATTTATACTTTTTATAATTAGTACAATTAGTATAATTATCAAGTATTAAAATGGATTTATACAATTTAAATTCATTATATGTCACATTTAGGCTTCCCTTGACTATGCGCAAACATCAGAATAAACATACATAAATAAATATTTGAGTATATAGTCACATAAATTCATGAATGCAAATAAATAACCATAAAAATATATATAAGTAATAAGGAATTAATATATTTTCAAAGTGTCAAAACATGATCCCACCAAATTAGTTTTTGATATAAACCCTAGGGAGTTATTCACTATATCCCCGAAACATTCCTCATTTTATTGGAATATACATATTCTAATATCTCCTCACCAGAAATTCCATGACGAAAATCTTATTTTAACTTCACCTCTATATCCACATTACCCTATAAAATTTATTTTAGAAAGGTTTATTTATGTTTTTGTAATGGATTTATAATTCATCCTAGCATGTTATGATTTTACCATGATTCATTACAATATCCCATGTCATGATGTTATCAAAAGTATAAATAATATCATCTGAGATTAACCCCTATTAAAATATTCCTTAGACTAATGGATAATTTTATATTTTCTTTTCAGAATGTACATATTCCCTATGTAACATTATTGATTATAGTCTGTTTTCACTATTGTTTTTCATAAACCCCATGAAACATGAAATTAACCCCATGAAAGTCATACCCTATTCTTTAAATGGTAAACTATCTTTAGTGAAATAAAAATATAACTTAGGATGGTTCCCATGATTTATAGAATGACCAATACTTGAAGTTCTAGAATTAATATTCGACCAACATAAAAACAATATTAAATATTTTCAATATTTCGTGATCAATACAACTTTTCTATTTTAAAAAATATTTATATAAAAATATAATAAATTTACAAAATCAATTTTGATGTAATAATAATACATAAATCCATTTAATTATATAAATCAAAATTTCTCTATAATATTTTAAAATTAAACAGTTATTTCTCTACACCACAATCATAAATCCATTTCCAATATCACAAATTATTATCATGATAATATCATTTTAGTTGATAATATAAACTCTCTATTAGATTATCATGAATAATCCAATCATCATAAAGGGAAAAATAATGACAAATTTTCATATATTAACATATTTTATAATTTAGTATCACCAATAATGATTTTCTATATTGAAATCATGTCATCAACTAAAACCAATCATTAACATCCTATCGTTCATAATAAAAAATCCATTATTTTTTGTCAAAAAAGTATGTAAGGAACTAAGTTAAAAGAAAATGGAAAATGTTATTGGTTGAATGGAAACAATTTAGAGTGTTAAGTTACATCACCATTAAAATATCTAATCATAATATATCATTAATATCTACATAACCTCTATAATTTCAAATAACCACCTTCCTATTTAGACCGTTCATTCTACTACTAACTAAACCACATGTCATTTCAAATACCAATAAATTTATTTATACATTATTACTCTATCATTTATTTTCAATATCAACTATATAGTATCATATTATTTATTCATAAGAATAATATAAATAAATGAATTACTTAAAAAAAAATATTTTGAATTCCATTAATATTAAAAATATCTAACTACTAAATAAATAACCAATATTCAACTAAATGGTAACCATCGCATCCCAATTCTTGTAGAATGTTAAAATTTTCATTTGATGGCACATTAATTTTTATAATTTACCCCTTACAGTACATTTTATACCCCATGATCTTTATAAACCCTAAGGCATTAAATTATGGGTTATATACATTAAATATCACTATAAAAACATTTTCCAAGAAAAGAATAACCATTATCATATGAAAAAATTATATCACAAAAATTTAAATTAATTGAATAATTATTATTTTAAATAAATTCCATATTAAAAATATATAAAATAAAAAAAATTATAATATTTCAATCCATATCATGTTTCCCTTTTCTGAATACTTGTATCATGCTCACCATGTTTCTAATGATTTCCCATATAGGGAATAAATTTAACATATATTAAATTCTCTCTATGATTCAATATGTTTTCTAGAAACTCATCAAAATTCATTTCATCTATGATAACAAGATCATCATATGTAATTATATGTATAATATCGTCATAATAGTTATGATTTTATAAAATATGTAATATGCCATGAATCTTTCATAGAGATGAATGTACAGACAATTAATAAGAGAAACCATCAATATTATCTACTATTTAAAATTTGTAATTTTAAAATATATGGATACTTAGTTTCCTTACCAAAACTTCATCCTCAAAATAAATTTGTATCTATAAATAATATATGATATCCAATAGAAAACTACATTGAAATTATAATTTAGTGTATATATGATTTTTGTCTATGTTGTGTAGTAGTTACAAAATATTATTAATTTATACATGTTTATCCTAATCAATATAGTATCCTTACTAATATATAGTTTCACAGTAATATTATCATAATATAATAATTAATGAAACAATTATCCACACAAATCCTTATAAGTGTCTTTAGAAATATTAGAAAAATAATTATCATTATAAGAAAACTATTCAAATAGTAAATGATTTACCCATGATCCACTAATACCATTAATGCACATCACATTATATCCTTCAACATTTGAATAAACTATTTATTTTCACCTTCATTTAATAATTAAAATAGATTATTGAAGCATAATAAGATTAAAAAAGTGTAATATATTACTATCTTGATCAATGATATAGACCATGGGTTACATTGTGGTTTATTTTCCTCAAGACCATATGACACATAAGTATCTAAAAATTTTAATGCTTTTCAAAACAATCTAGTAGTAGTGATTCCATGATTAGAATTATGTGAGATATCATTATCAATTTTTTTATAAATATGTTTATAAAATCATATAATATCAACACTTTTTATAATACAATAAAAAAATACATCAAATATTCAATAAATGAAATATACAAGCAGACAATCAGTGCTTGTATTTCACCATATATAACATAATTTATCGAGATAAAAAATAAACAAATACTTTCTTCATTCAAGGATAGAAACACAATTTTTTCAGAGAATCACACATCATTATGATATTTAACTATATTACATGTATTAACCCACCGATTCTCATTGGCTTGAGAGTACAACAAGTAATTACGGGGCCTTAAGTGACATCCCCAAGACTCCAAAGGCTAGCAATAAATTCTGAAGGGTTTCAAATACATGTGGGGGACAATTTACCCTTTAATAAATAAACCAATAAACCAACCAACCATAACCAAACATTCGCTATATGATGCATGAACTAATAAAAGACAACTCAACAAATTCATGTATCTGAAAAACACATCAAAGTACACATCAGATAAACTACACAAGACTGTACAAATACCTCAAGACTCCATGATCCACATTCTCCAAGCGCCACAATATCTGAACAACCCAAACATCATGAGGTAGTGCTAAACACGAGTGAATCATTACCTTTTCCCTTGTCCAAGAAGATATCATCTGAAAAAGCACCAAAGTGACACATTAGGGGTGAGTATAAAACTCAGTAGGCTTTCCCCAATGAATTCCCTACTCATTCCACTAGGATATAAGATTTAACAAAAATTATATAAAGTGTTTTATATAAAACAATTTTTCAAAAACCATTTATAACTAAATATAAACAAGTTTCCAAAACCATTCATTACCAAAAGCATAAAAGTGCAATTGAAACCAATTTTACCAGCAAGAAATTTATCCAGAAAAATAACTAAACAAGATTTAAAATAATTTCTCAATATCCATTTCTTGGTATACCCAACCATTCAACAGATACATGTAACCAACCATGCATGCTACGTTATGACAGTTCTATACTCATGAGCAGTTTCTCATCGATCTACCTAGTCGTCACAAGGTAATTGTTTCCCATGCTCCATTAACCCTTTAGCACCAAGCACAAGGTCCTATTTTAACAAATCTCTGTATATGAAATATGAAATTTATATCCCATGTTCCATTTAAACTTTGGCACTCCATACAAGGTCATATTTCACCCAAGCCCCAAAAACTCAATATGAACTCACACACCAATATGCCCAACGATCATGACCAAACACCTTTTCAATAAACACACCCTTTTTATTAAAAACAAAATTTTCATGAAACCATTTAAAAATTCCTGAAAATCAATAATTTAAAATCATTATTTTAAATTCAAGAGGCTAAATCACATTGCACAACAATTCACCTAGATTTCACAATTTCACTAAAACCATAAATCATCATTGAAAAATATTTATTACATGCTTTAAAAAATAAATGACATTAAAATAAACCAATTTGAAACTAATACAATCAATTATATAAAGATAATTCGAGAGATAATCTTCATACCATTAAGGTTTTGATGAAACTCGACAACAGACGAAGAACACACAAGAAAACGGGTCGATTCTCCAAGATCAGCCTTCGTTCTCTTATAATAGAAAGTTCATGACTCAAAATTAAATTATTTGGCATCCAAAAACGTAGATCTATCCACTATAGGTTTAGATATGATAAATAATGGTGATTGGAGAAGTAGATCTAAGCAGATCTAAGAAAACGGGATAAATCAGGAAATAATGGTGACATACCTCAAGAATCGGATCAAGATTCCAAGAGACAAGACTAGAGCTCTTCATATATCATGAAAAACACAATATTTAGCCTTTAATTATGTTAACAAACTTATATCTACCCACAGGAGGTATATATCTAAGAAAATTACAAGGAGAGAAGGTGGAGTTTGCAAAAAACGGAAAAGAACCAAGAAGATCGACACTTACCCCACGAATCAGGCTTCAAATCACCAAGGGAAGCCTCTAGGTTGTCTCCAACTTGTGTGGGGAGGATTATCCAGCCTTTTGGGAGGGAAATCTTGAAATAGGGTACTTTTTAAGCCAAAATGAAATATATAGAGCAAAAATGAGTTAGCTCATAGAAAATTGGGTCTAGATTTGAAATCTGCGCAAGGTTTGACCACACAATTTGGGCCAACCGTGTATGGATCATGTGACCTTCCTTTTGGTCCCAAAACTCCTTATAAAACCTCCAAACTCTCCCATCCTTCATGTTTAACCTTTTTATGGAAACATATATTTTTATGGAAACACCCTACTTTATGGAAACACCCTAGTTTATGGAAACAACCCACATTATGGAACACCCCACGTTATCGAAAAAACCCACTTTATGGAAACAACCAATATCATGGAAACATACAACTTTATGGAAACTCTTTATATTATGGAAAATATCTATTTTCTGGAAACTATTTATTTTATAAAAACTCTCTACTTTATGGAAACTCTCTATTTTATGGAAACCCACTATTTTATGGAAACCCAATCAAAGACACACCATTTTAAAAAACATGAGGAAAGGGGTTATGTACCCGAAACCGGGGGTAATACATTCTCCCCACCAATAGTTTTTCTATCCTCTAAAATTAAAAAATCGTCACTGGACAAAAAGAGTTCGGGGCACTACTCTTTTATTTCTTTCTCCCATTCCCAAGTCTTTTCTTGAATCTGACCATGTTTCCATAAAACCCGCACAAGGACGATGATTTTCCCATGTAATACTTTCTCTTTTCTATCCATGATCCATATTGGGATATGTAACAATGATGAATTAAGTTCTAGGTCAATGTGATCCCATATGATCACATGGCCAGGATCATGGAAATACTTTTTTCAATTAGGATACACGCAACGCATTATGCACCGAGCTAAAATGTGGTGGTAATTCCAACCGATATGCCACATCTCCAACCTGTTCTAGTATATCAAAAGGGCCAATGTATCAAGGAGATTACTTTCCCTACTTCCCTAAATGATGATTTCAAAGCCTTGGAGTGATCCTCAAGAATACATAATCACCCATAGATAATGAAAATAGTCTTCGATGTTGATATGCATAAGATTTCTAACGACTATGAGTTGTCTCCATCCTTTTTCTAATCAACATGATCTTCTCCATTTTTTTTGGACAAGGCTTGGCCCGACTAGTGACGTTTCACCCGTTTCCACCCAACATAGTGGAGAATGACAAGGACACCCATACAATGCTTCAAACAGATCCATGTGTATCGAGGCTTGATAAGTTTTATTGTATGATAAATCCACCAACGGTATATTCTCTTCCCATGTGCCACCAAAATCCATTACACAAGCCCGAAACATGTCTTCCAACATTTTTTTGTCCACTCGGATTGCCCATCCATCTGAGGATGATACACTATGCTCATAGTCAACTGAGTCCCAAGGGATTGCTGTTAAGATTTCTAGAAACGAGATGTGAACCTCAGATCTCTATCTGAGACTATTGAAACTGGTACACCATGCCTCATTACCACTTCCTGGATATAGATTTTTGAAAGATCCTCCACTATATGAGTTTCATGAATAAGGATGAAATAGGCCAACATGGTTAGACGATCCACTATCACCCAAATGGGATCATGTTTCTAGACCATTCTTGTAATACCTATAACAAAATCCATTGATATTTGATCCCATTTCCACACTGGGATGGGAAAAGATCGTTACATACCTGTTGGTATTTGATGCTTTTCTTTAACCTACTGATAAGTTATGCACTGAGAGACGAAGTCAGCCACCTTCCTTTTCATGCTGATCCACCAAAACTATGCCTTAAATGCTTTATACATCTTCTGTGTACCTAGATATAATGACCATCTCTAATTGTGGTAAGCATGAAAGAGTTGTTCTAGACAAGCCATAGGTACAACCATCCGATCTCTGAAACACAAAACTTAACCCCCATCTAGTTTCCAGCCCTCAATGGTGTCCCCACCATTGATATTTGAACTCATATCCAGACATTCTACATCATATTTTTGTTCATCTTTGATCATTTTTAAAAATAAGGAAAAAGCTTAGCTAAAAAGAAAACTACAACATCACCTTAGTCCTCACATTCCACATGCATGTATGCTAAAACCGATATCAACTGCCATTCATCTGAAGCTTCTTTCACCAACAGAGCATATGTATTTTTACTCAATGCATCCACCACTAATTTTCATTTCCCTTTTCTGTACATCAAGTAAAATTCAAACACTTGGAGATATTCCATCCATCTCATTTTCCTCAGATTCAAATATCACTCTGAAAAAATGTGTTTCAAGCTTTGGTGATCAATAAACAGAATAAATTTCTCACCAAAGAGAAAATGTATCCATGTTTTCAAATCATGGATGACTACAGCTAACTCCAAATCATGTTTTGGGTAATTCTTCTCATGTAACCTCAACTTTATTAAACCATAAGAAACCACATGGTCTCCTTTCATGGGAACACAACCCAACCATGATCCCGAAGCATCACACTACACCACATACCCCTATCCTAAATTCTGAAAAATCAAGACAGGTGCCGATGTAAGATGACTTTTCAGCTCCTAGAAAGCCTTCTGGCATTCCTCTATCTATTGGAATGAACCATTATTCTTTGTTAGAGCTGTCATTGAAAAATATAGTCATGAGAAATCCCACACAAAGAATCGATGGTAATTGGATATACTAAGAAAACTTTATATCTCGAAGACATTCCTCAGTGGTTGACATGAGACAACTACTTCAATCTTTACAAGATCCATATAAATGCCTTTTTCAGAAATGTAATGGCCAAGAAAATGTACTTCCTATATCCAAAAATCACACATTGATAATTTGGAATACAAAAAGTGATCTCTCAAGATTTGTAACACTGTTTCAAGGTGCACCTCATGGTCAGCCCTTGTCTTTAAATAGACCAAAATGTCGTCGACAAACACCACAAAAAAAGAATCTAGATATTGTGGAAATATCTGATTCATTAATTCCATGAAGACAGATAGAGCATTCGTTAGACCTAAAGGCGTGACTACATATTCAAAGTGGCCATATCTACTTATGAAAGCTGTATTTGGTATATCCTTTTTCAAAACTCTCAATTGGTGATATTGTGATTGCAAGTAAATCTTATAGAACCACTGAGATCCCCTTAATTGATCGAATAGATCATAAATGTGTGGAAGTGGATATCTATTATTTATCGTAACTTTTTTAAGCTTATGATAATCAATACAAAGTCGAAGAGTTCCATCTGACTTCTTCATGAACAAAACTGGTGCAGCCCACAGAGACGTACTTGGTCGAATAAAACCATTTCTTTATAACTCCTCTAACTGAAATTTCGATTCATGTAACTCTGTTGGTTCCATCCTATAATATGGAAGGGAAATAGGAATGGTCCCTGGAAAGAGATCAATCATAAACCCTACTTCCCTTAGAGGTGGTAACCCTGATAAGTTCTTCGGAAATACATCTATAAATTGATCCACAAAAGCTGGAAAACTATTTTCCTCGATCTCTTCCATTTTTGTTTTAGTGAACACTACCAACTGGTAAGAGATCATTCCCACCATTGGTGGAAACAAGCTCTTTGCGCCTTTCTTTACAATCCTCTCTCCTTTAAAGAGATTCTCGATGCCGTCCTCAGTCATGAAACTAACTGGTCTCCTATAGTAGTCGACTTGAGACTTGAACATTGTCAACCAATTCATACATAGGTTTAATTCATAAACATCTATATCAAACATCGATAAGTCCCATTTCATCTCAACTCCATCAAATTTTATAGAACATGATCTACACACAAAGGCTTGAAATTATCTTTCATCGATAAGAGTTTTCAGTTTCAAAACTGAAGGCATCATTTCTAGTTTTAAACATAAAAAGTAAACAGAATGAGAATAAATGAAGGAATATGATGCACCAGTATCAAACAACACTTGCAAAAAGGTAGAATAAAAAATAATTGTACATCTCATTATAAATGGTCTAGCCTGATCATCGACAATCATCTGCTCTGCTCCATAAAATTTCTTCTTTGCTAAAATGTTCTCCTTGTTTCCTTACTGAGGTTTCCCTGTTTGAAGAGTCATGGTATTTCTAGAATCACCATGGATATCTCTACTCTGCTGATGAGTCTGATTTTTCTGTCCTCATCCAGTTGTAGCATACGATGCTTATGACACCTTAGAAGTGTCTTGAGCACCTGAACTTAGAGCACTACGACAATAGCACTAAAGATGTCCCATATTGTTGAAATTATGACATGCTCTAGGTTGTTCCATACAATCTCGCTTTATGTGGTCAAGAGAACCACATTGAAAACAACCTTATTTGCTCTGGGGTCGTGGAGGAAGGTTTACTATTCCAGCCATCTGGTTCGGATTTCCACTTGCACCTCGGAAATAGGTGTCCCTTTTCCACTTGTTCCCAAAAGTTGAGTTCCCACCATTTCTTGTAGGTATCATCATGCCTCCTCCCATAGATATTGAGATATCACATTCAGCCATAGTCTCTCTATTCACCATCTCTGTATAATATGTAATACAAATTACAAAAATATTTGATCGAATCTCCTATCATAGCCCTGATTCGAAGATGCGTGCCTTCAAAGAAGCACTTGTTGTAACCTCGAGTGAAAAGCACACTATATTCATGAACTTAGCTTCATACTCTATGATAGAGAGACTCTATTATTATAGGATGAAGAAGTCCATCATTTTATGGATCTTGAACGTGTGAGGATTGAATTTTTTATTGAACAATTTCTCAAAATACTCATATGTAAGGACTTAATCCAACTTATCCCACACCACTAAATACCACAACTGGCATGCAAGATCCTCGAGCTTATACATCACCAGTTAGACCTTTAGCTCTACCAATGTGCTGATGAAGTTGAAGATTGGATTCATCCTACATAGACACACCTCCACCTTCTCAGGTTCGGAATCACCCTGAAAATTAGGTTGATTCTGCATCATGAACTAGATGGTATGATCTACATGTCATGGATAATTCCTATAGTTCCCTATGTCTACATCTCGAAAATCTTAGACAATACTCTGAACCAACTCTTGGTTCACACATGGTTCAGGTGCAACTACATTCTCCACAACTTCTTCAAGTTAGTTTCAACAATGATTACTGGGTGCCATTTTCTAAACTAACAACGAAATCCATTAATATCACTCTCTAGCTACTTTTGGATTAACATATCAAATTCTATTACATCAACTATCACAACATTGTTTTCCAAAACAACCATTTTCCCATATTCAGCTATTTTTTAAAACAATTCAAATGCTTTTGAAAATTAAACCATTTTCAAAATATGATAAGCATTAACTTTTCAAAATCATTTATTTGAGAACCAATTCCACACTTTTTAAAAAATTAATGATTTTTTACAACATGAATCATTCCTCGAAATGATGTATTCACCCTTAGTGTGAATTCATTCCTCTACAATCCATATCAAGCTCGTATCATTGGCTAAACCCATAACTATGAGATTTCAAAATCTTAGAAGTTTCTTCAAACACTTATTTACCCAACTCCATGGTAACTCGAAGTTCAGCATAAAAGGGTTATCCATGTCCTTTTATGCTATACATTTCAAGTTTCAACAATCCTACTCCTTTATAAGATTCCCACCCAAGGAATAGAAAAGAAGGTATTACATCTCCAAAACTAGGAACATCGATGAATACTTGTTAGGAAAGGACCGAACAAGATGATACCATTTGTAATGACCCGCCAATTCTCATTGGCTTGAGAGTACAACAAGTCATTACTAGGCCTTAAGAGACATCCCCAAGACCCCAAATGCTGGAAATAAATTCTGAAAGGTTTGAAATACATGTGGGGGATGATTTAAACTTTAAGAAATAAACCAATAAACCAACCAACCATAACCAAACATTCACTATATGATGCCTGAATGAATGAAATACTCCTCAACAAATTCTTGTATCTCAAAACCACATCTAAGAAACAGCAGAAGAATAACCAAGTGTCAAAGTAAAAAGTGGATAAACTACACAAGACTCTCCATAGACCCCAAGACACCATGCTCCAAAATCTCCAAGCTTCACAATTTCCGAACAACCCAAACATCACAAGGTAGTGTTAAACACGTGTGAAGCATTACCCTTTCCCTTGTCTCAGAAGATATCATCTACAAAAGCACCAAAGTTCCAAAGCAGGGGTGAGTATAAAACTTAGTAGGTTTTACCCAATGAATTCTTTACTCATTCCACTAGGATAGAAAAGTTATCAATAATTATATAAAAAAATTTATATAAAATAATTTATCAAAAACAGTTTATAACTAAATATAAACAAGTTTCAAAAACCATTCATTACCAAAGACATACAAGTGAAATTGAAACCAATTTTCTAAGCAAGATATTTTTTCTATAAAAATAACTAAACAAGCTTTAAAATAATTTTCCAATGTCCCTTTCTTGGCATACCCAACAATTTCAAAAACCCATGTAACTAACCATGCATGCTACGTTATAACAGATCCATACTCATGAGAGGTTTCTCATTGATCTAACAAGTCATCCCAAAGTAATTGTTTCCCATGTTTCATTAACCCTTGGCACCGAGAACAAAGTCATATTTCAACCAAGCCCTATATATGAAATATGAAATTTATATCCTGTGTTCCATTTAACCTTTGGCACTGAGCACAAGGTCATATTTCAACCAAGACCCAGAAATTCAATATTAAATCACACACCAATATGCCCAATGATCATGACAGAACACCTTTTCAATAAAAAAAACTTTTTATTGAAACCCAAATTTTCATCAAACCATTTAACAATTCCAGAAAATCAATAATTTAAAATCATCATTTTAAATTCAAGAGGCTAAATCACATTGCACAACAATTCACCAACATTTCACAATTGTTCTAAAACCATAACTCATCACTGAAGAAAATTTATTCCATGATTTTTACAATCAATCCCATTAAAATAAACCAATTTGAAACTAATCCAATAAATTCTAGAAATAAGAGTCGAGAGATAAGCCTCCTACCTCAAAGGTTTTGATGGAACTCAACAACAGACAAAGAACGCACAAGAAGACGAGTCGATTCTCCAAGAACGACCTTAGTTATCTTATCATAGCAAGATAACGACTCAACATTGAATTATTTGGAATCCAAAAATATAGATCTACCCAATATAGGTTCAGATATGAGAAATAATGGAGATCAAAGAAGTATATCTAAGAAGATCTAAGAAAATGTGACAAATCAGGAAAGAATGGTGACATACCGCAAGAATGAGATCAAGATTCCAAGAAAGCATCTTAGATTTATTCCTCTATCATGAAAAAACCATATTTATCCTTTATTGACGTTAAAAAAATTATATTTACCCACATGAGGTGTAGATCTAAGAAAATGAGAGGAGAGAAGGAGGAAAAGAACCAAGAAGATCGGCACTAACCCCAAGAATCGGGCTTGAAATCACTAAGGGAGGGCTCTAGGATGGCTCCAACTCGTGTGGGAGGGTTCTGCAGCCTTCTAGGGAGAGAAATCTCAAAATAGGGCCGTTTTAAAGGCAAAAAAGAATATATTGAGCAAAAACAGGTAAGATCCTAGAAAATAGGATCTAGATTCGACCTCTGCACAAGGTTTGACCACATGGTTTGGGCCAACCATTTATGGATCATGCAACCTTAATTTTTGTCCCAACACTCATTATAAAACCCCTAAACTCTCCCATCCTTCACCTTTACCCTTTTTATGGAATTTGTTATGGAAACATCCCACTTTATGGAAACACCCCACTTTATGGAAACAACCTACATTATAGAAAGAACCAACATTATAAAAAACCCAAATTTATAGAAACTATCTATATTATGGAAACTATATATTTTATGGAAACACTCTATTTTATAGAAACTATCTATTTTATGCAAACTCACTATTTTATGGAAACTCTCTATTTTATGGAAAACCGCTATTTTATGGAAACCCAATCAAAGACACACCATTTAAAAAACACGAGGAAAGGGGTTATGTACCCAAAAACAGAGGTACTACATTACAGATGATGACTTATCAAATTCATGAATATCAAAAATCTTATATTCTTTAAAAAACATTTAGTTTCTCAAATAAAAAAAACCAATTATCCTCATTCTCTACCTAATAATCCTGAAAATATATTGTGACTATATGATTGGTCAACACCTCGACTGTATAATAATAAACTTTTGAATCTTCCATTTTTTAGAAAATAATGAATGTTATGTTAACTAATTAAGAAATTATCTCCCAATAATCTCCCTAAAATTGGTTTATAAATACGCCAAAAAATCATTTAATTCTGTTAGTCACATTTATAGAGTTAACCATCACATTATTTCGTCTATATCAGAATCATTAAATACAACTTCAATATTCCATGGGATATGTATATTCTTTAATATATAATCCTAATGAAACAATAACCATCATTACAAAAAAAATCATATAATTCAAGGAGATGATATATTAGAAACACTTATGATTTTTATAAATTGTAAACTAATTACAAAATAAATATTTCAACAATAATGTAAAAAAATTATGACATTGAAATATATAAATAAATCAGAATTTATTTATTTATAATAGAATATATCTCTATAAACCCATTTAGAATGATTAATGTTCTAGTTTGGAGGCCACTCAACTGGTACTCCGACCCATTTCACCACCAAGCCTGAGGTACACATCCTCATGTACTCAAGGACATTGATTGGCCATTGCAGACAAAAGTGGTTACCTGATGAGACTAAACCCCCATATTAGGGTGAAAAAATATAGATTAACAAATAAATAAACACACACATTAGAGTACTTAGAGTGAATAAATAAACAGAATGAAAACATGATTTAATAAAATGTAATGGTTCTTATAGACTAAAATGTTCATTCCCATTTACAACAACATCTATCCCACTAGGATAATCATAGATACAAAACAAACAAAGATGTAAAATACATAATATCTAAGTAAATATTGAGCCACATGACATACCCAATATCACCAACATTTTAACATATCTGGATTGATACACGATGCTAAACGAGAAGCTCTGTTTGATCATGAAACATTGGGACTATTCTCTATCAATCATGCATCCCATTAAAAACCTAAAATCAAGAATCATATCTATATTTACATTATAGTGCACATACATGGGGGGATAATTCTAAGTAAGCTACCCCAATAGTGATCCAATAACCCTATATCATAACTGCATGATTTTGAAATAATTCTAACCTATACAAGATTTAACTAAAATAATAATATATAATAAATACCATCATTGAACCTCATTTTTATGAACATCATATACTAAACCTACTTTGGATAGTGTTGAGTTTTATATAAGAATTCATGATTACTGTTACTATGTATAAATACTAAATGTTATATTTGTAACATATGAATATGAAATACACATGTTATCATTATCAATAAATCATTATAAATGGATATATGGACAAATCCCATGCATATTGGGAATCTCTCAAAACTCTATTATAATAAACTAATCAAAACTAATTCCCAATGTTCTAGGAAATCATAGAATAAATTTCATCCCCAGCACACTATTCAATAGTTTTGGTTCCCATGAATCCTAGGTATAACAATAAAGAATATATAATACCATCAATTTCCCTTGAATAGATCCTAAAAAGGATCTTGGAATGATATAATCATAATCATCATAATTATAATAATAGTGATCACAATTCCCCAATAATTAATGATTTTTTCCTACATAGGAAATGAATACTAGTGACGTGTGGCTTCTAGGGTGTCCCCTTAGGGTCCCAAGGTAAAATGTTGAAATCCTGTGCATTCTTTATAACAACCCTAGTTCCAATAACCTGAAGCTGATATCTAATTTATTACATTGCCATAAGATAAAGGACACACATCCCAAAATAATTATAGTTTATTGGTATTATTAATCTAGATACATACATGATTCACAAATTACATTTGAATACTCAAATTACAACATTTGTTTGAGAATATCATTATTACCTGAAGCATGTCCTTATATATCATTCTTACTACAGTTATCAGAGTCATAGGAAAGAATAAAAAACAAGGGTTTGACCAAATTCTCAGTAAGAGTTACATAAAGAGTATTCTATCAGGAATAAATAAAGAATAATATTTATTGAATAAGAAAAATGGAAAAGAAAATTTCTAAACACAAATTACATTTTATAAAAATTTGAATATAAGGATTAGATAAGAAATAATCAACATGGAATGTTAAATAATTGTAAAAAAATTCATTTAATTAATAAACTAATAATGATATGTCTCGATAGATTATATCATTGTGAATATATCATAGAAAAAAATTAAACAATTCTTAGGGAAGAAAATTATTAATTATTAGACATCATTATCTTAGTAATTACAATACCTATACCTTCACGACCTCTCACAAGAGTGTTTAAAACTTGTGGGTAGGTATACACGAGAAACCCATTTATCTAAGGATAACCAGTTGACACATCTCATGAGTATACTGATTCTTCAAGAGGATATCTATAACCATGACCAACCCATATTAGAATTTATATTAAATTCCTCATATATCAAATTATCGGTTAAATTTATGAATAATATTCCTTATAATTAAATTTCTATACCATGTAATGAATAAATTATAATAATAATTTCTATAGTCAATAATTTTACTTTCAAAGTAATATACCATATATAGAAATGATATAGTGTTTATGTAATAAGTATATTGATGATAAATAATATGTATATTTAGGGGTTATTTATTGTTCCATACATATAAGAAAGTGAATATTTCAATAGAAAGTTAAATACTAAAAAATGAATGAAGAGGGTGAATGATAATAATTTTACGAGTCAGAATGATCACAAACTATATATATAATGAATAAGGGTGATTTTAATACAATATATCCCCAATGGATAATATGTAAAATAAAGTGTTATTATAGATGACAAATAGAAATTTCATAAAAATATATTTAAAAATATTATTGATGAAAATAATATTTTCATTTTGAAAAACACCTTTCAAAACCATAAGGTCACAATTTTTTTTAAAAAAAATATATGAAAATAAAAATTGAATGATTTAAAATATGATATATCAAATTGATATTTCATAATAAAGGGAGATTTTTTATATTTGGTAAAAGTTATAAAAAAATATTCTTTTCCCATTTCTCGTAAAACACAAACTGCCATTGTTTGGAAAATGACATGAATATTCCAAATGACATGAATATTCCATTCAATTTTTTTAAAAAAGTGAAAAATGTATAAGAAATAAATAATTTAGATAATTTTATAATAAATTGGAAACATTTATATAAATCATGTTTTTGGATGAAAAATGATTTTTTATAGAAGATATAAATGAGTTCGTATTTTATTAAAAATGTTTTCTCGATCATTATAAGTACCAAATTGAAAAATAAGGTACAATTTATTTTAAAGTTCATGAATAACCACTGGATAATATAATTAAAAGAGTTTATTATATAATGATCAAATAATTTCCATCAATGTAAATTTAGGTATAAAAAGTACTAATTAAAATTTAATTCTAAAATAAACCCTTTAAATGATTATAATGTTGAAGTGAAAATTATTCAATAAATAGATTATGTGTATCAAAACACCATAGATGAAGTAATTAAAATTAAAATTTAAAATAGCATGATTCTAAAATAATTAATGATATTATATTAGAAAGGTTTAGAATATTATCCATATAAAATTAATTCAGAGTACAACATTAAAATATGCCTCAATGAAGAGAAATTGAGATGATGTACCTTACCCCATGCTTTATTTTGGTTGAACATGAATTAATATGCTTTATAATGGTTTTAATAACGTTATTAATCTATTTATAAGACACATTAATATTTATAATATCTTATATGACCCTCTTATAAAATTTTATGAGCTATTTGTTAATAATATTTCATTATTTTCTTTATTTTGGATATTGATTGACTTTTTTTTCTCATGTGTGTTTTGCTGAAAATGTTCTGGTTCCTAGGTATATGATATAGATCCATCATATAAATAATTATATTAATTTTATAAATATTATATTTACTCATGATATTCAATTTAATAATTATTTTGGATGTTTGGGCATAGAAAATGAATGACATTTCTCTGTGGAGATAATTGGTCATACGTATACACAAGAAACTATATCATTCCATTAATGAGTGAAATTTTTAGTAAATGGATTATATATTAATTTTAAATAATAAATTTATTTTTATATATAACAAATATATTCATTAAATATATATTCATTAATTTCCACTTAATGCGTATTTGAAAAATGAATCACATTGCTTCATGAGGTAGTAGAGCGATGTAAACATAAGAAACATTATCATATTATAGTAGTAACAGAATGTAAGAATGTATATGATATATTATAAATATATAAGTATAATAATATAATAAATATTATTTATATAAATTATATCCATAATTGTACACGATTGTGAGATGTGTTGATTGAAAATAGTTGCAACGGTTCATGAGGTGGTAGTCCTCTTTACACAGGGTCGAGGATTTGGGTTCCCATTTAATGAAGGAAGATATTCATAAATATTTTTTCAAGATAAAAAATAAATTATAGTATATGAGTGATACTGGTGTTATTATTTTTTTGTGTTAAGATATATTTTCAGGTGGAAAAAGTATAAAGAAAACATAATAGATTCGATAAGATAATTACGTTTTCTTAGGGAATCCTCCTTTGGATTTCCTTCCAAGAACCCTGGGGTTCATCTATTTAGAAGAAAAAAATATCTATAATATGTGTAATTATATTTTGTGGATATATTTTGGTCTTTTTGATCCAAATTTATTGATAGATATGAATAAGTGTAGGGAGGGAGGGACCTTTTATAAGTGGGGGAGAGGAGGCACATAGAATTTTTGAAAAAAAAGTGTACCCACTTTTTCTACATTAAAAATGGATCCAAAATGGGGAATTATAGAAACTTAAGGTTTATAAGGTCTGACTATATCTATAAAATTTATTTTGGAAAGTTTGTGGTTATTTTTATCCTATATATTTCTAGTTAAACCACTGATAAAATCATTTTGAACATACCTACGGTAATTATTGTTTATTGTATTCGCTATGAATTATGGTAAAAAATTATGATGAACTTATTAAATAGTATATATTTTAATTATTTAAAATATGTAGTCTATATTTAAAAATTCAATTCACATAAGTGGAAAAATTCAATTTAATATCAAACTTGTAGATGTCATTGAAAAGAGGTTTTCAAATTTAAAAACATTCAAAAGTTTAAAAGGATTATATATGAAAAATTAATATGAAATTGATTAAAATGAACTTATATGGATAAATAAAACAATAATTTAACAAATTTAAATTTTAAAACTTTATTAAAATAAATTGCGGCTTGTATATTATTTAAAAGTAAATGCAATTGTTTAATAAAAAGTTATAATAGTTACTATTCATCGAAGAATGAAAATTTTCAAAAAAATCACAAAAAATAATCCCCAAGAAAACTATGATATTTTGATAGAAAAAAATAATAATGTTTTAAATTAAAATTTATAAAAGTGGTAAAAATTAATTGTAACACATGTCCTCAAAACCTGATGAAACTGTTTTCTTTGATATACATTTTTATCTACTAATTCTAATTTCATTTCTCATTTATAAATATCAATTTATTTTATTTTAATCATATGTAAACTATATAATATTTGTAATTCAGTTTTTAGTACTTATACATTCAAATTTAACTTCGATCAAATATTGGTTATGTTTTAAATAATACTATTTTAATAGAGTATTATGTTTCGTTTAATCCCAATGTTGTGTGCATCGAAAGCTATTGATGAGATTAATTTATTTAAAAAATATACATCAAAGTGTATTAGGGTGCTACACTCTCTTATCAGGTAGATTTTTCATGTTATATATGATACTGAAAATAATTTTGTTCTTTTAAAATCCAAGGATATTACATTATTCCTATGGATCAAAAGTTATGTCCTAGGTGGAATTAGGAATACATGGTAAAATCATCTTCCAAGATGTCTCGCATCAGTACCACATATGACCCAAAGTTGGAACCCATAATGAACCTATAGGAATCCCTAAAAATCTATCATATCACATTAGGCTCATAATATGGATCATTATAAGAATATATGGGAATACAGATTGTACCATTGTCACATTGGGCCCAAAGGCCAATTCCAAGGATGAAATTTAGGGCATGTATCAATACATTAAAATTAAATATTTTAGTTAATAAATTATAAATAGGTTTTCATCAATTTCTTAAACCTAACGCCACTAATAGCGATCTTTGAGCTCATATGTGCATTAAAATTCTGAAGGTGACTCTTTCTACTATCTCTACCCTATATCATAATAGATCCATTAAGGGTTGGTATATCAACTAGGATCCACTTGGGTCCTCTTGGTCCTCACATATTATTAGGAATCCAAATTGGGATCCTAGGAATCAATATACTAGTAGAGGTATCCCTATTAGGATCCTCTTGTTTTGAATATAAATTGTGGAATCCCTCCTTGTACCCCCACTCAGGGACTACTATCTTGGGACAATGCCCATCACTTAGGGGTGACACATCCAACAACCCAACCTCTATCATCTCACATCCTCACATGTCTAATAGAAAAAATATCAAATGGGAGATGGCTATAAGACCATACCCATTTCCAAGTCACTAATGGTTGGTCTAAACACCCAACCTATCTATCACATAAAAACATAACTATGTCCTACAAACTAGAAGACCATCTCATTAATTTAATAGTTAAGAGACTTGACATTAATATAATATTTCCTTCCTTTGTTATCTAGATACTTACATAGAAATCATAAAATTTATCCCATAGGAGGCCTTTGAATCCATTTAATATAGGATGATCATCTCTATCACATCTCTATTGTAACATACCGAGTTTTTAAAATGAAACACTGTATTCGATAGCGTACCTGATACTCCACATCGAGCTTAAGTGAAAAAAAATATTATTATTTAATATGGTAGTTATTGTATAACTGTTAGAATAGAGGGAATGATTAAAATTAATATAATTATAAAAATATGGTTTAAACATGTATATATAATTAATTTTCTGGTGATTAATTAATTATAAATGAAAATAAAAATTTGTTTAAAATAAAATGAAATATTTTTGCAGAAAAACTATTTAAATGTGAACAAGTATAATAAAAAAATCTCCCTTGTCAGAAAATATTAATGAAATATATATATAATATTAAATATAATTTTTAATATTAATCTTATGTTTCTTCAAAACATGATATAAGAACAAATATAATTTTAAATATAAAATAATTATTTTTCTAAAAGGAAGTTTTTCCACCTTTTGATGGCACATTTGTTTTAAATATAGTTTTTGAATCATTAATAAATTAAATTTGAAAAAAAATTAAATTCTTATTTGAAATAGGAGTATCATAATTTACTTCGGTTGTTTTTTTTATTTTTCTTATAAGTTTTAATTTTTGATTAATAGTAAAATATACTATATTTTAATTGAAAATTTTTTTCTCATAAAATTTATTTACAGTGTTAAATTATATATTTGAATGGTTTTAGAGTATAATTATATATTTTTTTATAAATTAATCTAATTTGGGTCATTATAATCAATTTCACATTGAATTTGGATATAAAAACATTTCATTCTTTTGGATGTTTTTACTTTAAAAACCCATTTTCTCAATCGGTCAGCTGGATTAAGTTTTAATTAATTTATGAAAATTATGTGTTTTTAATTTTGAATACTGGATTCTATATTTATAATTATAAGTTATAAATTTATTAAAATGGATGATTTTATTCTTAGGCATTATGAATTGTAACTTTAGTAATATTTTTTATTACCATAGTTAAGGGTAAATCAGGTAATTAATGGTAAATATAATGTTATAAATATTATAAAATTACCCTAACACTTGATGTAATTTCAATTAATGAGTGTGGATCAATTAAAATCATCCTTTTTATGAAATTAAAGCTTTTAGAATCCACTTGGATGAGATTATGAAATTTATAATATTATATTCAATGAAATTCCAATTTTTTCACACTTTTGTTTTTAACAAGTAAAATATTTTTAATATGCGGTTATATAAGGGATATTTTCAACTATAAATATTAATTTTAAAAATAAAGTTTTTTTATTTATCATGATAATTTTTTTTATTTTTAATTAATAAATAATTAAATCTATAGCATGCACATTGATATTGCGGTAATTGTTTAATTAAAATAAATATCAAGTAAATGATATTGAAAATATTAAAATAAATATATTATAAGAAAATTAATAACCTACATGAATTTTATAGATTAATTTTACATTTTAGTGATGTATTAAATGAGTTTTTTTAGAATTTACCTTGTTTTTATGTTATTTCTAAATGGTTAAGTATTGTATATTGTCAATATTGACATTATTGATATTTTAAAATAAATAATATTTTATTAAATGACATAAAATTTCTAAAAAACTCAGTTTCTTCAAAATAATTTTTATAAGCTTCAATATTTAATCTATGACTCATTTATTGGTATTCGGACATTTTATAGAAATTATGTTAACCCTCAAATTGTAAATTACATGATATCATAGTAAGAATTTAAATGGTTAAATAAGGGTTAACACAAAATGGTAAGGATTTAAAAATAGTCAATACTTGTATAATTTTTATTGGATTAATATATTTTGACCAAAAATCATAATAACTTCTAAATTAATAATTTTTGATCCATTTTTATTATAAAATTAATTTATATTGATTTAATATTTTGAGTATTTCAAAGAGTTCCCTCCCTGCTCCTATAAAAGGGCACCTATTATTCTCTATTCCTCACACATAATAACCTATTTGGTTCATCTATTTTCTGAGAAAATACATTCCTATAATCCTTACAAATATTCTGGAGCTCTTAGTTTATAAATAACACTCTCTTTAGAGGTGTAAAAGTGATAATCAAAGTTGATCGTCCGAAGAAGAGATATAGTTTTTAATTAAGTGTTTCTGTTTTATTTCATCATAAAATTACTTCAAATATTCTTAAACAACGAATAAATAACAACCAAAGTATCCACAATACACTTATATGTAATTATTTTAATATCATCACCTAAATCCATCTAAAATTTCATCAAATGGGAAAAAATTAATCGTTCATGCGTACGACTGACTACCACCTCATGAACTGATATAATTTGTTTTACATCACTATCACTGGAGACTGATTATAATTATGGAATTAATGTTTATATATGATATTAATGAAATATTTTTTATTATTAAATAATAAATGATCATTTATGTTCTTACCTTTCCATGCACATAAAAAAGATAACGTCATTCGTGCGTACGTGTGAACTATCACCTCCATGAAGCGATGTGTTTAGTATTTAATCACCATATCATATGAATACTATATATAAGTATATTTAATTTATTAATATTATATTAATTATACTATGATCATTCTATAAATATTAAATAATACATTCAATCTTTCCATAATGATTGTTGAAAAATGAAAACTTTACTCATGCATACATAAGGCTTAACATCTCCATGATTGTAACACACTTCAATTTTCATATCCATATATAATAAACAAATTTAAAAGTGTAATTTATTTATAAAATTTATTATTATGTCATTAATATTATTCTAGATATTATGGAATAATGGCCACTTTGACTATTGACATCATACCCAATTCATTTTGGACTCATGTGTCAAATATCGTTAAAACGTTCAACATGAACTTACATAACTATTTAATTGTTGTAACATGGTAATAAGTGATATTAAAGGAATAATAATCATGAAAAGGTTATAAATAAATTAAATAATTAACATAAGTTTCTTATTTAGGAATTTAAAGGACATGTGTGACCATTCCGACTCAAGGTAAGGGACTTCATCACAATCTCCATTCATTGAGATTCTTCTTTATGTTGTGAACATTATTATTTTATAAGGTGTATATATAAAACTATGAAATATAATATCAATAATTTTATCTTTTCTAATTATATTTAATGTTTTGGTTAATTTTATTCTTTAATGAGTTTTATGATTCTATTATTTAAAAGTGGTATTAGACACTTAGTTCTACAAATATATTTCAAATGTTTTAAGATTTAATTTCAAAATATTTTCCACTAAGTTAATATTATTGATATTATTTTATATAAATTATATTATATATATATTTAATTTAATTAAAATGTTTTCAATATAAATATTTCTATGTGTTTATATGAAATGTTTTGAAAAAATAAAAAAGTAATATTATATTCTTATTGTACATAACGACAACGATACTTCAACCATTACGAATATTATTTAATTTCAATATTCCCTTCTAAGATAACATGTTTTATTAAATAAAATATATTTTTTGGGTATTTTGGTATTGAACATTATTTTTCGAAGAAAAGGGTGTTTTGGTGTTAAAAATGGGTTTGTAAAAGAAAATGTTATTTTTGATATTTGAAAGCGTTTTTTCTGGTGGGTTTAAAATAATTTTCAAGGGTTTTATTCATGATTTCGTACATAGAAATTATATATGAAGGGTTAAGCCCTGTTATAGATAATAGGTGAGCCTGATATACCTTATAAAAGGGTTCATCCCCATCATATCTCATCAAAGATGGGTGAGCCTGATATAGCTTATATAAAGGGTGAGACTTATTATAGCTCTCCAATGCATTGGGTACATAAAAAATGAAATTTGACCATATGGTTATTCCATTTTAAGAGTGATTATAAAATTTATACGGTACTAATTTACCAAGGCACATATGTGATTTTCTATGTTTCCTAATGTGTTTTTAAGAAAAGGGTTTTAATCAGATTTTTATTTTTTATTGGACTAATGATTTTCTTTCTTTATGTCCCTTAATATGCTTTCCTACTCATCTGATGTTTTAAAATGTTTTTTATAGGTATTAATGACTTCTAAGGAAAATGAATTTTTCAATGTGAATTTATTGAATTTGTTTTAATGAAAAAGAAAACATCATTTATTTTAAAAGGGTTTGATTTTGTGAAAAAATGGATATTGAGTAAAAGTGTTTATTTGTAAATTATTGGTTTATTATTTAAGTGTAGTTCCTAATTCTCTTAAACTATAAAACAAAAATATATTTGGGAAAATAAATTTATTTATAGTTTTAAAAATTCTAGAATAAGTTATCTTTCTGTCCGGGGACTTATATTTGGTATTGAAGTAGGGTTTAGACAACTTTGGAGATTATGATGTTTTATTAAGAGTTATGGATATCATCATGAGTTTATAATTTTATAGATAATTTTTTTAATGGAATGCAAACCCCCTTTTAAGGATTATTATTAGGAAAATATGTGAATATTAACGGTCTTTCTGGATAAATTTTTTAGGTAATTATGGGTTATTACATTTTGTGATGACAAATGAAATGTTTGAGATAACCTTTGAGGTTAAAGCAAATTATGGTTATTTTTTAGTATTTATCATATATTAGGAATTTTATAAGAATTATATTATTTTAGAAAATTTCACACCCGTCTTCTTTTTATATTATTTATTTTATTATTTCTGTTGGGCATCAGATAGTTCGGGTCAAGGCCGAACTTAAAATTTTTGAGTTTTATTTTGAAACACACTTTTTGGCCTTTTCGGCATTAAGCGCGCCGCTGTCAAAGCCGCGCGACCTCGCTGGGGTCACCGTGTGACCTCGGCCAGCTTACTGCATGACCTGCCCTATGTTTAAGGGAGATAAAAAATATACGCGATGAATAATAAAATGAGAACACAATAAAAATTGAGACCGCGCGGACTTGGGCGAGGCATGACTCGGGCGAGGCATGATTTTGAAACCACGCAGACTCGCCTGGTCTACCGGGTGACCTACTTGGGTCTAATTAATTAAATAAAATTACTTGATAATAAATAAATAAAAATAAAGGTGATAAAAGTTTTAATAAATTATTTTAATGATCATAATAATATTATTATTTGAGCAGGTAATTGTTATAATTATTTTTATCACTATGGTTATAATTGCTAAAAATTTTATTTTATTACTATTATTTTTATTGTTAGTTTTGTTTATTATTATTATTGTTATTATTATAATTAATATATATAAATATATATATATTTTTTTAGTTTTATTTTTTTTTTATTTATAGCTTTATTTGTAGTTTTTTTACATTTTTTTCTTTGTGTATTAGGGTTTTCGAACCCCTCCTACCCTCAGCCCGTCGCCCCACCCCTCTCCCTCGCTCCCGGTTTTTCACCCCCTTCTCCTCTTCGGTCCGCCGTCGAGCCCAGCTCCCCCTTCTCCTCTTCAGTCCGCCGTCGCGCCCATCTCCCCCTTCTCCTCTTCGTTCCGCCATCCTGCCCAGCTCTCCCCTTCTCCTCTTCAGTTTGCCACACCCTATCTCAGCCTCCACCATTGCCTTGTCCGGCGAAGCCAAGACGCCCCCCCCCCCCCCTTGCCTAGTCCGGTGAACCCCAGCGCCTCCCTTGCTCCGTCTGACAATGCCGCCCTTCTGCCCTCCTGCTCCATCCGGTGACCGCCGCCCGACTCCACCGTTCTCCCCCCCTTCGTCGCGCACCTACTCGCTGGACCAGCCTCACCCCTGCTCCTTGGCCAACCCCGATGCACCATCCACCGTCCTCCTATTCCATCTGACGACCGCCACCCCGATGTCCCTCTGCTTCCCTAGTGCTAATAGTGTTCCATGCGCCTCCTCAGCTGGGTTTTTCTTGAGAGAATTGGTAATAAATTCTTCACTGCAAGTGTTCGAGGCCCACGAATTTCTATTAGAATGCAGTATACAATATCTTTTTCATGATAAGATTCATATAAATTCAACCTTTGTTTGTTGTTCTTGATGTATTTGTTCTTGTTGCAATCCCATGAAGCAGTAATAGGGGGTTACTTCAATTCTGTCTGATCACGGCTAGCGCACCCCCTTCCGGCCGGTTTTCTATCACGGCATACCTCTGGTGGCCTCTTTTAGGACCCGACCAGCCTCCCGCTGCCTCACCAATGGTGCATACGCCCTTGTCTAGTTGTTTCTTCAATTTTTTGGGGTGGGTTTCCATGTTGTTTGAGTTTCCATTTTTATGTTATTGGTTCGATTCTGGAGTTTGAGTTCATTCTAGGTTTCTTGCGGTGAAAACGGTGCACGATTAATGTTTCACGCTAGAATTTGAGGATTTCACAATCAATTTTCGAGGTTCGACGTCGAGGTAGGTGGTTCCACTCTTAATTATTATCTGATTAAATTAATTTGCAAGTTTAATTAATTTAGTATACTATTTAATTAATTTTCATCTTGCGAAATTGTTCTACTTTGAGGTTTGATATCATCTTAATTATTTGGTATCATTTTTAAATTTTATGTGTGTGTTTTCCACTGAAAACTCATATCGAGTTGTTAGTGGTTTTTTTAAATTCTCCGATTAGATTATTATGTTGTGCAATTAGTGTGAACTATATTTTTGACATATTGTCATGTGAATCTTATCATAAAAGAAGGTTTTGTGGGGGTTAATGAGCGATTCCAGATTACTTCTTTAAAATTGTATCATGAGCTTTTGATTCTATCTTATTAGGTTCTGTAGTTTGTGTAAAAGTGTCTTACATGTAGTGTAAGGTTTTCCATCAAATTGTTTTGGTGGTGGAGGTTACGATTTATATTGTATTTGAGTGTGTGCAATGTGGGAGTGTGTTTTGGATTTATAAATAGTTACTTCTGTGTGTGTAAAATCATGTGACACCCTTTTTCTATGATTTCATAAACTTTTTAAATGGTTTATTAAATTATTTCAGTAGTGTGAAGCGTGTTTTGAAAACATTTTTAGCGAGTGTATTATTTCAAATGGTTTTTGTGTGTGCAAATGGTTGTCTTGGCGTGTGTAGTATCCTATTGGGTTTAAGTGTATGATTATGACATGTGGCATGAAATTTGAATTTCTTGAGCACAAACGGGATTCCTGGGTACTAGGTGGGCGGACTAGACTAGCGTGCTAGTGATACGAGAGTGGCATCGGTCCAGTTTCACTTAGCGGGATTGATGCTTACAAAACTAAATAAACATTGTATGATTACTGGAGACCACTACGGTAGGAGGTGTTTCCCTGCCGGTGGATCGTGCATGGGAATGTATGATATGGTTCACCGAGACATGAGTTTATAGGGTCCCACTTCTCGCTAGTATCTTTAGGGTCTCCCATGTATTGTGCTCTTCCTCTGCTTACTACTCACCGTCAGCACACGGTGTGACGTTGGGGTTTCCAAGAAAAGTGTGTGTGTGTGTGTGTGTGTGGGTCTCTGTGTGTGTGTGCGTGTGTATGGGTGTGCGTGCATGTGTGTAAGTTAATTTAAGTTGTTTTCCTTTTAGAGATGTCCCCTTAACAACAGTTTTCATTAAAATAATTCTTTAAACACTTATTTATTTTTATTCTGTTAAATTGAAAATGTATTTTTCATTTAATAATTTTGCGTGGAACCTTTTCTCGGTGGCATCCTACTGGGCTTTTAGCTCACACCCTACATACACCCTTGGGTGTATGTAGATTCTGTTTCTTTTGCACTCCAGGTTGTGACTTCGTGCTCAACGATGGTGGTTCTGGTTTCTGTTGGTCTTCGTGAGTAGGTTGGTGTTGGTATCTTGGGGATGCAACTTCTCGTGTCGCATGAGGTTGGTTTTGGAGTTTAGTTATCTATTCTTGTTGTTGTTCATTTTGGGGTTTTAGCTAAAATTTAGACCTAAACCTTTTTATAGTTTAGAAGTGTGTTTGGTAGCCTGTTTCCAGTTTCATTTTATTTATCTTATTGGTTGTCTTTCTGTCTTTTATTTCGGGTAAAATCGTTCCCACTTGTTAATCTTGATAGCCGGGCACTTGTGCCATCCCGTGGGGATCGGGAACGCCCTTCGGGCCTTGCCGCGGACCGGGTCGGGTGCCGAGTCGGATGGCGACCCGGCCTGGTTCGTGACAAAATGGTATCAGAGGAGGTTGCTCTCTTAGGTCTTGTTCTTTCAGGATAGAGTCATGGTAGACTTGAGTTATGGTTGTTGGGACTCGACGTCCTGGATACGAGTAAGGTGCCTGGCCAGCACACCTCATGGCAGGACTCAAGTTACCAAAGTATGTTGAGGTTTGTCTGAGTTTTTGTTCCTTGCGGTTAATCTTGTCTAAGGGAAATGAAAAGGGGTAAGGTCAGTGGTCCTAGTGATCTTGCAGGGTCTGGAAAGCCATGTGGAGCCGAGGACGTTGTCTTAGAATGCCCTCCGTGCTGGCGGCGTGAATGGCGTGTGGCGGCAACCATACGTTCCAGCCACCCGCTGACACATGTTTTCTCTGGAATCATTTCTCATCTCTTTGTTTTGGATTCGTGGAGATTTGGTTTTTAAGAAAAAAATGATTTGCTATTCGAAAATGCTTTGAAATAAAGCACTTTAACAATAAAATTTTGTGAAAGGTTTGAAAAGTGTGGGTTGAACGTTTTGGTTCTGAAAAATGGAATGGTTTTATTTTGATCCTTGGTGTTATCATGAGCAACCACATGCATGAGTGTATATGGGAAAATGAAATGGTTAATGGCACGAGCGGATGAGTGCCTAGATGGATATGATGTGGATGCCAATGAGGCATGAGAACATGCATGTGCGAGGCCTATGGGGCACCATTGGTGTTTGTGCAACCCACCAGCTTTGTTTCTTTTCAAAAAAAGTTTTGTTAAAGGAAAATTTGGTGTTTTTAAATAACCGGTGATTGTTTGGTGTGTCCCTATATTTTTGAAAGGATGGATGTGAGGCATTTTGAGCCGAGGATCCTTTTGACTTATTTGTGTATTGAGTTTAATTTTTTATTAATAAGTTGGTATGCAAGCGTTTGGTTAGTAAATTCTTTTGAATGTTCTTCGGGAAGCCCTTTCAGTGGTTCCCCCGCACGTTTAGTGTGCGCTTCTGGTATGTCTTGACCACTAAACCAGTTTGGTCAGGTCCATAGTTTTCTTTCTTGACTAGTTCACGCCCCCCCATAAAGCGTTAATATGCGGTTGAAGCATGGCCACAGGTAATCCGCTGTTGGCCAGCCCTCCAGTTGATTAAAGCGGGGACTCTCCCTTTTGAGTGATAGTGATAAGTGTTTTCCTTTTTTCTTTTTGGTTAAGTGGATCCTATCACAATGGGATGACAAGTGCGAGGGAAATTGACAGGTGCTTTGGTTTCTTTGATCCGTCTTAGCTATCGGGTATGAAGTTTGACGTCGTTTCGTCTGAAGGTTCCCCCTTGAAAAAGTGAAAGGAATTCTAGCAAGGAAGGTTGAAGGCGGTTCGGAGTTATCGGTGCTGACTGAAGTCTTGAAAGTCCTGTAGTGCTTTCATCGGCCGCAAGGGTCAGGATTGGTGATTTCTTGCATCCTGAGGTACCTTTGATAGTCAATGGTTTTTTGGAAGTGGTAAAGGAGACTGAAATGGGGAAAAGGTGGAAGAAACCCTAAGTTGTGGGTGTGGTCTATTGTTCTAACTGACCTCTGATCTTTGGTTTGCTTTTTTTAAGAAAAGGTCTGTGTTAGGCTACTAGTTTGGAAGACCCAGTCATATGAGGCTGCTATGGTTGTTTGCAGGAATCACGTGTTGTTTAAGACTCAGTTTTAAGTCCATCTCCTATAATGTTCCTCTCAACAGCAATGGTCATGTTCTGGTGATGATTTATGGTGTCGTGTTCCCATTTTGTGTGACAAAGGGTGATGCGCATGCACCATTTCGGATCTTGTGTTTTTGAATGTTCTGTGTATGATTAGTCGGATTTCATAATGTGTTGTTTTTACTAGTGTTGTCTCGGTTGCAGTGCAGTTGCGTGTGACACCAAAAGGAGAAGCTTCGTTCGGGAATCTTCAATACCTGACTGAAGGCAGAAGATGCTTCAAACATCAGGGCTCCAACCATAGGTCTTGGAGTGAAGCTGGCGCGTGGTTAGGAACCCCGAGAGTGTATGGGACCCCGACTTTATTTCTGTCATCGATGTTGAAAGTGAAAGCAGCTTAATTTGTTTCCTGTGGTTGCTCCGTTTCGAAGGAACCGTATGGATGTGTAAGGTTTTCGTGACTATGTGGAGGCGTGTTCGTCTCGTCGCCTTAAAGTCTTAGGGGTTGTGTCGCATCAAATGTGATCGCTTGAGTAGTCCTTATGGGGTCTGGTGGGTAATTTGGTCTTAATTTGGAATGGTGCTTGTCCAGGGATGTGAAGATTTTGGTTTGTCTGGGGTTGTGGGTTTGATACCCGATGGTTGGGCCCAACCCTCCCCGCCCCTTGTGGTGGGGTGCTTAGTCCCCATTGGAAAGTTTCTAACATTTTGTATCTGCTATTAGTTCTAATGGTGGGGAGACCCACATTGGATCTCGCACGAATTTCTCTATAATGAATCAGTTTAGGTACCTTTCTTTAATGGTGGGGAGTCCCCTCGAACCTCCCCGTTTCGGTTTTCTAGTCTCGTTTCAAGCACTAGTGAGTTCCTAATAGTGGGGAGCCCTCAGGCCTCCCCATGTTGACCTTTTTCTTATGTTTTTAAATATGGCTTGGTGATAAGTGATAAGAGTGTTCCTTGAACGTGGTTTGACATTGATTGTTCATTCTAACCAAATGGTGTGGTTTTCGTTCTATCGAACTCGAGGTGTTTCGGCTTATAAAGTTGGTTTCCGCGAGTGCGAGAGTTGTTTTCCTGGATCAGTCAACTGGAGGCGTTTTAGCTCTTTGGGGTGGGCAACACATATCAGGAAGTCTTTAAATGAGTTTCTCTAAGTTTTCTTTGAGTCACTTTCTCTGAGCATGTTTTTTTTTCCTCTATTTGCTTGATGTATGTGGGGATCCCCTTTGAACCTTAAGGGAGTGTAGTTTTCTGCTTTGGGGTTTGGTTCTAGTTGTGGATTTCTGGGGATGGAAAGATTTATGGTGGGGAGAATTGTCACACCTGTCTTTTTTATTATATTATTTATTTTATTATTTCTGTTGGGCATCAGATAGTTTGGGTCAAGGCCGAACTTAAAATTTTTGAGTTTTATTTTGAAACGCACTTTTTGGCTTTTTCGACGTTAAGCGCGCCGTTATCAAAGCCGCGTGACCTCGCTGGGGTCACCGCGTGACCTCGGCCAACTTACCGCACGACCTGCCCTATGTTTAAGGGAGATGAAAAATATACGCGACGAATAATAAAAAAATAACACAATAAAAATTGAGACCACGCGGACTTGGGTGAGGCACGACTCAGGCGAGGCATGTTTTTGAAACCACATAGCCTCGCCTGGTCTACCGGGTGACCTGCTATGGTCTAATTAATTAAATAAAATGACTTGATGATAAATACATAAAATTAAAGGTGATAAAAGTTTTAATAAATTATTTTAATGATCATAATAATAATATTATTTGAGGAGGTAATGGTTATAATTATTTTTATCACTATGGTTATAATTGCTACAACTTTTATTTTATTACTATTATTTTTATTATTAGTTTTGTTTAATTATTATTATTGTTATTATTATAATTAATATATATATATATATATATATTTTTTAGTTTGATTTTTTTTGTTTTATTTATAGCTTTATTTGTTGTTTTTTTTACAGTTTTTTTCTTTGTGTATTAGGGTTTTTGAACACCCCCTACCCCCAGCCCGTCGCCCCACCCCTCTCCCTCGCTCCTTGTTTTTCACCCCCTTCTCCTCTTCGGTCCGTCGTCGCGCCCAGCTCCCCCTTCTCCTCTTTGGCCCGCCGTCGCGCCCAGCTCCCCCTTCTCCTCTTCGGTCTGCCATCCTGCCCAGCTCTTCCCTTATCCTCTTCGGTCCACCGCACCCCATCTCAGCCACCCCCATTGCCTTGTCCGACAAACCCTAGCTGCCCCCCCCCCCCTTGCCTGGTCCGGCAAACCCCAGTTCCTCCCTTCCTCCGTCCGACAATGTCGCCCCGCTGCCCTCCTACTCCACCCTGTGACAGCCGCCCGACTCCACCGTTCTCCCCCCCCCCCCCCCTTCATCGCGCACCTGCTCACTAGACCAGCCTCACCCCTGCTCCTTAGCCAGCCCCGATGCACCAACCACTATCCTCCTGTTCCGTCTGACGACCGCCACCCCGATGTCCCTCTGATTCCTTAGTGAGAATTGTGTTCCATGTGCCTCCTCAGCTGGGGTTTTCTTGAGAGAATTGTTAATCAATTTTTCGCTGAAAGTGTTGGAGGTCCACGACATTCTATTATAATGTAGTATACAATATCTTTTGCATGATAAGATTCATACAAATTCAACCTTTGTTTTTTGTTCTTGATGTATTTGTTCTTATTGCAAGCCCATGAAGCAGTAATAGGGGGTTACTTCATTTTTGTCTGATCATGGCTGGCGCACCCCCTTCCGGCCGGTTTTCTATCATGGCACACCTCCGGTGGCCTCTTTTAAGACCCAACCAGCCTCCCGCTGCCTCACCAATGGTGCGTACGCCCTTGTCTAATTGTTTCTTCAATTTTTGGGGGTGGGTTTCCATGTTGTTTGAGTTTCCATTTTTATCTTATTGGTTTGATTCCAGAGTTTGAGTTCGTTCTAGGTTTCTTGCGGTGAAAACGGTGCACGATTGATGTTTCATGCTAGAATTTGAGGATTTCATAATCAATTTTCGAGGTTCGATGTCAAGGTAGGTGGTTCCACTCTTAATTATTATCTGATTAAATTAATTTTCATGTTTACTTAATTTAGTATGCTATTTAATTAATTTTCATCTTGCGAAATTGTTTTACTTTGAGGTTTGATTTCATCTTAATTATTTGGTAGCATTTTTATATTTTATGTGTGTGTTTTCCACTGAAAACTCATATCGAGTTGTTAGTGATTTTTTTAAATTCTTCAATTAGCTTATTATGTTGTGCAATTAGTGTGAACTATATTTTTGACATAGTGTCGTGTGCATCTTATCATAAAAGAAGGTTTTGTGGGGGTTAATGAGTGATGCCAGATTACTTCTTTAAAATTGTATCATGATCTTTTGTTTTTAGCTTATTAGGTTCTGTAGTTTTTGTAAAAGTGTCTTACATGTGATGTAAGGTTTTCCATCAAATTGTTTGGGTGGTTCAGGTTACGGTTTATATTGTATTTGAGTGTGTGCAATGTGGGAGTGTGTTTTGGATTTATAAATAGATACTTCTGTGTGTGAAAAATCATCTGACACCCTTTTTCTACGATTTCATACACTTTTTAAATGGTTTATTAAATTATGTCAGTATTGTGAAGCGTGTTTTGAAAACGTTTTTAGCGAGTGTATTATTTCAAATGGTTTTTGTGTGTGCAAATGGTTGTCTTGGTGTGTGTAGTATCCTATTGGGTTTAAGTGTATGATTATGACATGTGGAATGAACATTGAATTTCTTGAGAACAAACGGGAAGCCTGGGTACTAGGTGGGAGAACTAGACTAGCGTGCTAGTGATACAGGAGTGGCATCGGCCCAGTTTCACTTAGCGGGATTGATGCTTACAACACTAACTAAACATTGGATGATGACTCGAGACCACTACGGTAGGAGGTGTTTCCCTTCCGGTGGCTCGTGCATGGGAATGTATGATATGGTTCACCGAGATGTGAGGTTCTAGGGTCCCACTTCTCGCTAGTATCTTTAGGGTCTCCCATGTATTGTGCTCTTCCTCTGCTTGCTGCTCACCGTCGGCACACGGTGTGACGTTGGGGTTACCAAGAAAAGTGTGTGTGCGTGTGTACGTGTGTGTGTGTGTGCGTCTTTGTGTGTGAATACATGTGTGTGGGTGTGCGTGCATGTGTGTAAGTTAATTTAAGTTTTTTCCTTTTAGAGAAGTCCCCTTAAAAACCGTTTTCATTAAAAAAAATCTTTAAACACTTATTTATTTTTATTCTGTTAAATTGAAAATGTATTTGCCTTTTAATAATTATGCGTGGAACCTTTTCTCGGTTGCATCCTACTGGGATTTTAGCTCACACCCTACATACACCCTTGGGTGTATGTAGATTCTGTTTCTTTTGCACTCCAGGTTGTGACTTTGTGCTCATCGATGGTGGTTCTGGTTGCTGTTGGTCTTCGTGAGAAGGTTGGTGTTGGTAGCTTGGGAATGCAACTTCTCATGTCGCATGAGGTGGGTTTTGGAGTTTAGTTCTTTATTCTTGTTGTTTTTCATTTTGGGTTTTTAGCTAAATTGTAGACATAAACCTGTTTATAGTTTAGAAGTGTGTTTGGTAGCCTGTTTCTAGTTTCAGTTTATCTATCTTGTTGGTTATTTTTCGGTCTTTTATTTCGGGTAAAATTGTTCCCAATTGTTAATCTTGATACCTGGGTACTTGTGCGAGCCCGTGGGGATCAGGAACGCCCTTCGGGCCTTGCCGCAGACCGGGTCGGGCGCCGGGTCGGATGGTGACCCGGCCTGGTTCGTGACAGAAAAAGTACAATCCAAAGCTTGTGTGAAAATACATCATTTCTGGAAAGGCCATGAGTTTTGAACCCACAACGGAATATCGAAAATGGTTCATCACCTACCACTAGCCTACGTGAAGTCTAATTAGTATGAATTTTTTTAGTTAAATGATTTTATTTTTTAAGAAGAAATTGATTTATAGAAAAATATCTTTTATTGAGTAGATAACCATGAGATTGAAAAATGATTTAGTGATTAAGTGATTAATTTTATTTCAGAAGACGTTAACTATTTTGGGAACCCTATATGATCAAGGTAAATATAATACTATGTAATTTTATTTAAGAAGTAAAGGTTGAATTATATTTTGGAAGAATATATGATTTTATTTTGGACTTATTGTGATTTTAGTTATTTAGGGAAACATTTATTATATTTTGAAGATTATTAGGAATGTTACTTTTTTGTATAAGACCTCATGAGTTATTGAATTTATTTGGAGTTAGTTCTTAAAATTTATCTTGGGAGATTGCGTGATCAAATTATTTTTGTGTTTTTTTCTTAATTTATACTATTTTTGTGGAATTTTAAAAATATTTATTTTTCAAATTGTTGACATTGATCTTTGGTTATTTTTGTTGAATTTTAGAGATTAAAATTATTTTTTATCATAAAATGGTATATTGATTTCTGAGAATTGTTTTATATTATACTCACCATTTTGTTTTTTTGTTAATGTTTCAATATTTGAAAATAGATATTTAATCTTTTGTGGTTTAGTTTAGTCTATAGAAGTTTATTTTTGTGCTTTAAGTGTGAAAAATTCATCTTAAATACTATTCATTTGGAGGGAAAGGTGATTTTGTGGTGGAAATTGATTAAAGGTTGAAACTCTATATGTCTAGTAAGTATATTACTTTATTTTATTAGTCTAGGAGTTAAATTAATTCCTCAACTGTATGAAAATTATCTTAAAAAAAATATTATCCATTTAAATTTCTTATTAGGAAATCAATATCCTTTTAACCTATCATAAATTTATGGTTTTGAGATTGTTAACATTCTTATGAAAATGATTCTCTACCACTCCCAATCAGTACTTGATAATTTTTTTTCTTCCAAATCCATGTTTTCTTATATGTAACTATCTTATGTGTTATCTTAGTGACTTGGTACTTCCCTTTATTTATTTTAAAAAGGATGTTTTATTAATGTTTTTTCCAATGTGGGACTTAAAAAAGGTATTTTGAAATATCAAAACCTATTTTTTGATCATGATTTAAAACTATGAGGAAACAGTTTATTAAAGGGGGAGAATTTAACATCCCAATTTTTTAAAAGGAAACACTATGTTCGATAGAGTACATGATATGCCACATCGAGCTTAAACAAACAACTAAATATTATTATTTAATTTGGTAGTTATCACATATCTGTTAGAATAGATGGAATGAATATGATTATCTTAATTATGAAAATATTATTTATAAATTATTCATATAATTAGTTCTTTAGTTGCTAATTAGTTAAAAATGCAAATAAAACCATTTTTAAAATAAAATAAAATGTTTTTTTCTGAAAAACTATTTAAATGTGCACAAGTATAATAAAATAATAATTTTTCTGGTTGATATTTGGAAAATTTATATATAATATATTCAATATAATGTTTAACATTAAAATTAAGTGTTTTTAATACATGATATAAGAAAAAATCTAATATTAAATGTAAAAGTAGTATTTTTCTAAAAGACATTTTTTCCACCTATTGATGGTGTACTTGTTTTAAATATAGTTTTTAAATTTTTATAAATTTCATTTGAAAACCAAACATTGAATTTGAAATTGGAGTATCAAAATTTATTTTTGTTTAATTTTTGCTATTTTGCTAATAAGTTTATTTTTGATGAATAGTAAAATAGCACTGCATTTTAATTCAAAACTGCTATTTCATTTTTTTATAATGTTAAATTATATATTTGAATGTTTTTAAAGTATTATTATATCATTTTTTTATAAATTAATCCATTTTTTATCTTTTTAATAAATTTTAAACTGAATTTGGATATAAAAACATTTCAATAATATTTTGATGTTTTTACTTTAAAAAACTGTTTTCTCAATCCATCAACAGGATTGATTTTTTATTAATTTTGGAAAATTATGTGTTTTTAATTTTAAATAATGTATTTAATATTTTTAATCAGACAGTGGGACAAAATTTTTATCTTTGTAAGGAACTTTTATGAGAGTATGAAATTTATAATATTATATTCAACAAAAAGAAAATTTTATCACATTTGTTTTTAAAAAGTGAAATAATTTTAATATGGGATAATATAAGAGATATTTTAGACTATAAATACTATTTTTAAAGGTAAATTGTTTATATTTATCATGAGAATTTATTTTTTATTTTTAGTGAATAAATTATTAAATTATATTCTTTCATAATAAATATGCAATAATTGTTTAATTAAAATAAATATCAAATAAATGATATTAAAAATATTAACATAAATATATTTCGAGATAAATAAAAGCATCCAAGAATTTTAAAGATTAATTTAACATGTTAGTGATGCCCCAAAATAGTTTTTTAGAATCTATATTGTTGTTATGATATTTTTAAAAAGTTATGCAATGAATAATGTCAAAATTGACATTATTAATATTATAATATAAATAATGATTTATTAAATGATATAAAATTTATAAAAATAAAAATTTCCTTCAAATGATTGTGATAAGTCTAAATAATTTATAAATGACTCATTTATTGGTCTTTTGGAATTTTATAGTAATTATATTAACCCTCAAAATAAAAATTACATGATATCACAACAAGAATTAAAAAGGTTAAATAAAGGGTTAAAACAAAAAGATAAGGATTAAAAAAATAGTTCAAACTTGTCTAATTTTTATTGGATGTAGTTATTTCGACCTAAAAGAATATTATATTAAAAAATAATAAATTTTTATTCATTTTTATTATAAAATCATTTTATATTAATTTTATATTTTGAGGATTTCCAAGAGTGCTCCTCCCCTCTCCTATAAAAGGGAACCCATACTTATCTATCCCTCACAATTCCAAACCTATTTGGTTCCAAACATATCTAACCAAATGTCTTAATATAATCTATACCCACCTTCTATAGCTCTTATTTATGTAAGAACACCCTCATTATAGGTGTTTAGGTGTAAATCAAAGGTGATCGTTTGAATAAGAGGTATAGTTTTTAGTTACGATTTTTTTATTTCTTCTTCGACATCAATAAAACATTATTAAAAAATTATGAAATAATAACTATAGTATACTAAATATATTTAAATGTTATTATGTTTTTATAATACCACAATACATCTCCAATTTCATCAAATGAGAAATGAATTAGTCGTTCATGCGTACAACAGACTACCACCTTGTGAATCGATATAATTTATCTTCCAAAACCATGTACAAATATTTGTTATAATGATTAAATTAATGTTAAAATACTATAATCAAGTCATGTTTATCATTATTAAATAATATTATATCATTTAGGTTCTTACCTTCCTATGTACATAAAAATGATAACGCCATTCATGTGTATGTGTGAACTATCACCTCCACAAAGTGATGTGATTCATTTTTCATCACCAAATCACATGAATAATATATATAAGTGTATTTAAATTATTAATATTATATTAATTATATTACGATAATTCTATAAATATAAAACAATACACACCTTTTTTCCATAATGATCTTTTAAAAATGAAAACGTTACTCATGCGTACTTACGACTTACCATCTCCATGATTGTAACGTAATTAATTTTTCATATCCATATGTAATAAATGGATTTCTAAGTATAATTTATTTATAAAATCTATTATTATTTCATTAATACTATTCTCTAGATGATTGACTAATTAAGACTTTGATAATTGACATCATACCCAATTCTTTTTGGACTCATGCATCAAGTATATTTAAAACATCCAACGCGAACATAAATAATTATTTCAATTTTATAACATGGTAATAAGTGATATAAAAGGAATAAATTATTTTAAAAGGTTATAAATCAAGTAAATAATTAACATAATTTTATTTTTCTAGAATTTAGCGTACATAAGTGATGATTCGTACTCAAGGTAAGGGACTTCGTCTTAATATCTGTTCATTGAGACATATCTTGATGTTATGAACTTTATTATTTTATAAGGAGTATATAAGGACCTTTGAAATGTTATATAATAAATTTTCTCTATTTTTATGATATTTATTGTTTTTATTAATTTTATTCTTTAATTTTTTTATTATTCAAATATTTCAAATGGGTATGGGACATATTGATTTGAAAATCTATTTTTAAATGTTTTACACAGAATGTTTTGACAAACATAAAAAAGAAATGTTCCATTCTTAACTTACATGATGATAATGAAATTTAAACTATTGTGAATATTATTTAATTTATAGTTTCCCTTGAAATTTTAAATGTTTTATTAAATAAAAAATATACTTTTTCATTCTTGGATATTTTGGTACTCAAAATGGTTTTTTAAAGAAAATGGTGTTTTTGTGTTAAAAATGGTTTTGTAATAGAAAATGGTATTTTGAAATCTAAAAGTGTTTTTTTAAGGTTTTAAAAGATTTTTCATGGGGTTTATTCTTGTTTTGGTCATTGGAATTTATATATGAAGGGTTAAGAACCATTATAGGTCATGGGTGATATCGATATAGCTTTTATAAAGGGTTGATCCCCATTATAACTCATTAAAGACTGGTGAGCCTGATATAGTTTATATGATTGGTGAGACCCATTATAACTCTCAAATTCTTTGGGTACATAAAAGATGAAAGTTGACCATATGGTTATTCCATATGTAAGATTAATTAAAAGTGTGATATGGAAATGATTTCCTAAGGAACATATGTGTTTTTCTATGTTTTATAATGAGTTTTTAATAAAAGGGATTTAATGAGTTTTCATGTTTTTATTCGACTAATGATTATATTTATTTGTGTCACTTGATTAGATTTTGTGCTCATACAAAGTTTTAAAATGTTTTTTAAAGGTCTTAAAGATTCATGAGGACAAATAAGTTATCATGATGACAGTTTTAAAGATATTTCATGACAAAGAAAACATCATTTATTTAAAATGTGATTCCTTTTGTAAAAAATAGAAATTGAGTAAAAGTGTTCATTTTTAAATATGGGTTTATAATTTAATATTTTTTTACTAATTCTCAAACAATGTAAAATAGAAATATATTTGGGAAAAGAAATTTATTTATAGTTTTTAAATAACTATAATAAGTTATGTTTAAGGTTAGGGACATACATCTATCTCCATGAATAACCTATTAGAAGTCCTTAAAACACCCCAATGGTTCTTCCAATGAATTCTATATGGAAAACACTAAGAATAAAATCCTATTATGTAAAATTTTTCTCTCTAGTGAAAAATCACTTGAAACTCTCAAATATATATCATGGGATTTGTACACTATGTGCATCAAAGTATAGGATGTCTATTGAAATATCCTCACCATGGCCATGTACTTAAATATAGATATGGTACAATTGGGGATCTAGTTATGTACTAATACTTGGTAAGGGTGCACATGGTGTCCGATCATGTACTACAACATAGAAATGGAACAATTCTGGTCTGGACATGTACTACTATATGACCAGGTCCCCCATACATGGTAGACTTCCCAAATACTGTTCCTAATGTCCATGTCCATATACATATTTTTTTGTCCAAAAAAAATTTCTCTCACTAAATAGAAATAACACATGACATGTTTTTTAGACCACATGTTGTGTGACTATGTTTTCCAATCAGAAAACCCAAAAAAATCTGAAATCCCAATTTTCCCCTAATTAAGCATAGATTGTCCCTTATAATCTATTTAGCAGCCATAATAGATCTTTAAAATTTATCAATGACATATATATATGGATTAGTTCCCAAAAAAGAAAAATTGGCCAGCCTTTGGGAGTAATCTGCAGAATCTTTTCCCATATTCATGCTCAACAACTACTACACAGTGGTCTATATCCTCTAAATATTATTGAAATAATATCCCATTGACCCCCCTCTATCACTCACCCAATCTCTCTCTCTATTGGATGAAAATAAAAAAGGGGTAGGACACTTAGTCATAAATGAAAGTTGAAAGGATATGGAATGAAAAGTAAAAGAAAAGGAAAATAATGAAAAAATAAAAAATAAAAAGAAATATAGGTCCATGATTAGCCCTAATGACCACCTTAGGATTATTACTCACCTTTAAAAAACCACCCCTTGGACTCAAAAACAAATTCAAAATCAATATTTGACATTCCATTGAAATTATTTCATCAAACAAATGTTCAAAAATATATTAATATTTATTTAATTAAATATTAACTATTCTACCCAAATTTGATAAATTCAAATTTTCCCCAAACTCATGTCCTAGGGTAAGCATAATATTTTGAGAAAAAAATTGGTTAGAGTAATTTTCTGAGATCATCTAACATGATAAAATGGAAATTTTCCCCTCATAATAATTTGAATCCAAGTGTTCAAATTTCTTATAAGTTTAATAATCTATATAACTCATGGTCATGTGATATCCCCTACATATCAAAAATCATCATAGAGATATCCCGCTAACTATCCAACTACCATGCATTCACCCTATGAATATAAACAAGCAACAATATCATAATCATGCACAGACTAGTCCCACAACATCTATAAATCTCTGAACACAAGTGGAATTCTTCTATGAATGATCTAATTCTCCCCACTATAGGATCATCCTTCTCTTTCCCCCATGAACAAAATATCCATCCCATAACCCATGATATATCCATCACAAAAAATGACAATATGTTCACATGATCGCTCAAAACTAATCACTTTCATGAATTATCTATTAGAATCCTCTCCTGGATAACACAAATTTCATCGTATAAAACCTCCTTAATTACAAATATAATTAGGGGGAAACCAAAAAAAACTAATGGTTTACTACCCACTATATGGATTATGCTATGATTTTACTTCATCACTATGTCAATAAGTACTATCTCTACACATGTATAGATCCTCCAGATCTATACTCCCTATCCTCTCAATACCTTACAATGATTGAGCAAGATCAATCATGCCACTACCCTATATCCATCCTCCTTGGGTCATATATCATCGAGGAAAATTTCTCATTTCATATATATCTATTGAACCTTCATTGGAAAACAAACATAAAAAATTATAATTTAGTCTAGTTCCATATGTAAGCATCATGTTTCACCTTTATCTCATTTGAAAACCAATGAGAGAATGCACTAGGTCTCCAGAAAGAAAAAAAATCCAACTCACACTACTACGATCCAAAACTCATCAGAACATGAAATTTTCTCAAAAAACAATGAATATTCTCTATTTCATTCCATTCATCAAGATAACCACATGTTTATCTATGATCCAATATTGTTCCAAATCATGTGTTTATAACTTCACTTTCATCCAAATACTAAAACACATCTCAGTTACTTGGAAAGGGACCAAACCAATCATTACCATGAAATATCAATTTTATATCATGGAATTCAGGATTCCACATATTACAATTTAGTATGAATCATAGTGACTACCATGAATAATAAAATCATTTAATCATGATATTTATACTACTAACTCTACTACACTTTCCATGCATTAATGTGTAAGTCAAGTGTATACCTACACTTTCCACCTCAACAAAAACTGCAAACCAGTCAGAACCCTCTTCAGGTTTACACACAATCATAAAAAACTCATCTAACCACTAAATGATATTTCACATATAATGTATCTGGGCCTCATAATTATCCCCACATATGCGGTCTCCCGATGGTTCACATCACATAGGAAAAAACTCCTAGATTAATTCTAAAAGTCACACCATATATAGTGTTCCAAAAAACCTAATAAAGGGACCCATTTTTATAATCAAAGAAAACTAAAAACTATATATAAGGTAATTTATCCTCACTGAGAATCCACATATGACTTTTCACCCTTGAGGATGATGATTTCATAGGTAAAAATTAAAATAACTAATAGTATCATCCTATATAATCTATTTCCCATTATCCAACATCATACAGTTCGGTCAAGTAGTGTTTCATTCCATGATTTATGGGAAAAATCTATATTAGTTGATACTAACACATTATGTAGTCAAATAATTATGACAACAACACACAATGGTATTTCCACTGAGGAATCAAATTCCTGCATTTACCATGTAGGGTCAACTTATTTACCGTAATCCAAGGAATTTTTCATTTTTAGCAGATATGAGTCTCACCACATAAATATATATGATCGTAATTATTAAATAAATAAATACCCAATAGATTAAAATTCCTTCATTTGAATATATAAGAATACACCACTTGAGGGGCTACTAACACTTTATTGAATTGATCATCAATCTTCTATGATAGAAATCACAATAGATGGTCAGAAAATGGAATGTGAATCATATGTGCTAGTTCACATGAGAAACCTTTTACTTATATTATAAGAGTGTATAAATCAAGAAAAAGTCTATTTATAATCATCCAAGATCCTTAAATCCAATATAAATCATAAATCCCAAAAACAAATGTGCACCAAGTGAGGTCAAATTCATATCATCCATAAAATCACATGGTAAGATCATCACTCACATCTCGGGTAGATCATACTTTCTAACATAATATATTTTTATGACTAAATAGAATAATATCCATCACAGGCTCTCAAAAATTCATATATCTCTTATAAATTGTATCCTAGATATTAAGATAAATGAAAGATCAAATACAACATTATAACATCTTGGTATAGATGTCACTAGATTAGTTCCCCATATCTATTATATATAAGAATACATCCATACCTCCTCATATATTAGAGGCTACTGACAAGTAGAGGGGGTCTATGGTTGTACTTTGGGGAGACCACAGTCCCATATTAGAGTGAAAAAACAAATATAAATAATAAAAAATCATAAACATCAGAATATGATGAATTAATGAATAATATTGAATAGTAAAATTTCCTAACATAATTAAATGTTGCATATAGAACAGAATGGTCATTCTCATGTACAAAAACTACTATCCCATGAGGATGATCACATATAAAAAATAAATAATAAGATAAAATTAAAATTATCCACATCAACTGTTATCCAAACAAAACACATGATACCCATGGATTTTAGAATTCTCATTCCAATACAAGATAACACAGGATCACCTATAAATGATCATGTTACAACGGGCCTCCACCCTACCCATAGTTCACCCCATGCTCATCCTAAAAAATGAATTTTGGTTTTTATGCACACCGAGGTTCATATATAGGGGGTGAGAAATGAATATCATTAGGCCACCCCCAATTGTGAATGTAAAAACATCATTAATAAGTTTACTCTCATGAAATATACCCATCCAAGATAATAAAAAATGAAATAAAAATAAATAATTAAAACCATCCTCAATCATCGGGTCATTGACCTCAATCGGCTAATCATTAATTATCTAATACTAGAAACTCTATAAATAGGTCACATTGATTGTGCCTTTGTATAAATACTATATTATAGGGTTATAAACATTACATCTTTAATATCCTTATCAAATGGACAATATCACATCAAGAATTTCTCTATAGCTATATCCTAGGAATTATGTATATCTCTCCAAACTCTAGTATAATGAATGGCTCAGGGCCGATTCATAGAGAGTCAAGAAATCACTGAATCAGAATAATCAGCAAGTCACCATGATAATGTGATAGATCCCTAGAATACTATGAATCTCAATCAAGAACATATTATATCATCAGGAACGACTAGATAGATCCTAAGGTGATTTAATACATCGAATTACCATACTAATAATAATAATTTTAATAAAGGTAACCAAAGTCCCCCCAATCCTAAATGGATGGATCATAGAAACTCTATGTTTATTATTGACTTGTATAATCCAAGGCATAACATATATACTTGAGGCCAAATATCTGTATCCCAATAATTATTTACATGTATCAACAGCTAGATCCCAAGCATCATAGAGCATATGCGGTGACATCATGGTCCAATATATCTCACAACCGTTCCATATTAGTCCCAAATCCATACCCAATAAAGATCCTATAGGAATCCCTCACAAACAATCATATAAAATTTTGATCATAAGCTAGATCCTTAGATGAATCATTGGTCATCCACACCATACCATCGTCACACAAGGCCCAAAGTTCGGGTCCTAGGAATCACCTTTAGGCATTTGTCAAACCACAAATGCAACATACAATGTAATAAAAAATAAACCATTTTCATTTATTATTTATATTTATTAATTATATTTTATTGATTTATATTCATCATATGAATATTAATTAATTTTTCACTTGAAATGAAAATGATTTAATTTTAAATAAATTATATTTTCATGTAAAATATTGTTTAATTAAAAATAATTATTTTAAAAGAATAGAATTTTAATTTGAAAAAATCACCAAATATTTTAACGTATCATAAAAAAAAGAATAGGATGATTTTTTGATATTTTTTTGAGATGTTTTATTTTTCAATAAAAAATGAAAAATATTAATTTTTTATGGAAAACTATCATTTTATATTATATTCATGGTCACATAATATTTTGTATTAGTTTCAAAATTTAATTTCTATAATTCAAACATAATCCATTATAATTTATTAGAATCAATATTATACATGAAATTTTTAAAAAATATTTATATATGCAAACATAAATTATTTTGTGAAACTACTTTTCATCACCTTTTTGGGTTTATTTTTAAATTTAAATTTTAAACATACAGAGATTTAATATTTAAAAATATCTTCCATATGTGTAATCATGAATTTCTAATTTTATTAGGTGTTCCCTTTTATTTTTGGTCTTTATAAATGTCAACCATAGTAAATATTTGTCATCTCAGTATGGGTAAACAATGAAATTAATGTTAAAAATAATTTCATAAGGCCTAAAACTTTCCCCGGTACTTAACTATATTTTAATGGATAAGTGAGTTTTGAAAATGGAAATCATGGTTAAAAAGGAGGCAATTTCATATAAAATTCCTCTAATAATGACATTAATATAATTTTACATAAAAAATAAAAATGTCACTCCCTTAATTTAATTACATATACTTTTTTTGAAATGGATAAAATATGTTATTATTTTTACAATTAATTTTTTAATATATAGGAATTATTTATCAAGTTAATATATTTTTTATTCTTCTGTAAAAAATAATTCCCTTAAATTCTTACACAACACCGACTTAATTCTTGAGTAATCAGTAGAAAAATCATGTTAATGATTTTTAAAAAATATACAAGTAATTATTTTTAGCGGGTTATAAAGTGAAGGAAATTATATAGATAAATATAACATATTAGTGTTACCTAAATTATTTATATTTGAATTCCATGTTTATATTGATGAATTTAAAATCAAAGTAAATTAATTGTTTAAAAAATGTAATTAGTTATATTATATAAATTTTATTTTATTAAATGGTTTAAAATTCATAAAATTACTATAAAAATAATTTTCAATGAGATATTTTTTAATATATCATCCATGGTACATTTATGTGTCAATTTCTATTTTATAGTAACATTTTTTACCCCCAATGACTAAAAATTTTAAATATCTATTTAATTGTCAAATGGGATAATGCGAGTTTAAACAAATATATATATATGTGAAAAAAATTATCCAAATAAGTCAAAATGTTATTATATGAGAGAGTATTGATAGATCATCACCCTATATTTCAATTATATCAATTTTCTGCCACTTTTACATGAAAAATAATTTATATTAAATTAAAAATTTAGGTAATTCCTAGAGTTCCTATCCACGAACTTATAATATTCCACATCATATCCTATTTTTATAAAACATTTTGAGAACTATATATAAGAAGTTCACTAAAAAATCATTTCCCAAAATCGCTCCCCACATATTAGAGTCCCACATTTGACCTGAAAACACACATAATAAACTTTAGGTATAGTCTTAAGGAGGTTGTTAAAAAAATAGGTATTTATATTAACTGAGTGTTTTCATTTAATTGCATATTCTAACTAATTAAAATATCATTAAACCACACTTAAATAATAACACCCTTATCTTACATTTTCTGATATATTATCATGTTAATGGGATATCCTATATCTAAATATTATTCAATAAAATGGGAAATAAAACTATTATTCGAGTGTACTGAGTACTACTGCCTCACAAACCCATGTAATTCATTTTCCATCACTACAACTCATGGAAGGAAATAATGATAGAACTAATGAGTATATATGATACCCATGAAAGATTTATAATTATTTGAATAAAATATATCATATAATTTCTCACCATTCCATCATTTAAGAAATGATAATTAGATTAGTACATATGTGTTGATCACCACCTCTACAAAGCGATGTTATACATTTTTCATGACCAAATCCTATTGATGATATATATATATCTGTGTGTGTGTGTGAGAGTGAGTGCATTTAATGAAATAAAATTATATTTATGATATAATCATCATGCTAGAGATATTAAATGATAGTTACCTTCCTTTAATATTTCACTTTAATAATAAAAATGTTACTCATGTGTATGTATGACCTACAGTCTCCATGATTGTAATGTAATTAATTTTTCTTAAACATATTTAAAAGATGATATTAAAAGTAAAAATAATGTATAAAATGATAATAATTTTATCATTATTATTATTATAGATATAGTGGAATAATGACCAATTTGATCATAGGGAACCTAACAATGTCTTTTTTTATATATATGTTGATATCATAAAAATATATAACGGGAACTTAATTGATAAATTAATTTTATAAAAAAACGTAATATAGAAAATAAATATAATAAAAAATTGAAAAAATGATCAAATTCATGTTAAAAATCAATATAATTTTATTATTTAAGAATATAAATAACTTGGGTCAGGAGTCAGAATCATGGTTAAAGAGAAATTAATTTAAAAACCACGTCTTAAATATTTTGAATATTTAATTTGTAAATATTTTTATTCTATTTTTTACATTCATAACTTTTTTAATAGATGCATTTATATGGACATAAACAAATAATAAAGGCAATTTTACATAACTTTTTTTTACTTTATTTCAAATGTTTTCATAACTTATTTTTTTAATTATTTTATATAGAATGTTATGAATAAAGGAAGGGTCGTGTTCAATTTAAGTATATTTTGTGTTAAAGTTTTTCCTGGTTACCACAAAATTTATTTTATTACTGGATTAATTTATATGAATTCATGTTTTATTGAATGGAAAACCAACCATTTTTTTGTATTTTCCATGAGGATATTAAATATAATGGATATTCACATATTCAAAAGAGTTTTTTTGGGAGAAAAAAATATTTTAATTTAAATATATTCTCTTAGGTTCTAATATTATATTGTAGTTAATGTGAAATTTTTATAATGAAGGGTGGTTCTATTATAAAATGTAGATCAATAGTAAAATTTCAATCCATGTACACATGGTTCAGTTATAAACCAATATTGGGTGAGCCAGATTTATCTCTCCAATTCATTGGGTAATGTGATAGAGATAACATGTTAGGTTTCTCCTAAGAGGTTATTATAATTTACTTGGGAGAACATTTAATTTTTAAAAGTAATATGAATATGATTACTGATGTTAAATAAAATATTTATCAATGATTTTATGGGTTTTAATAGAAATTAAATGATTTAAGAAGGTAAGATAATGAAAATAAGTATAAATAGATGTTTATGCTACTACTTAAGGGTGAAATGTATAATGTCATGAAAAAGTTTTCATATGTTTTTCATTATTATAATGTATCCTTTATATGATTTATTTTTTCCTTTATGATTTATTTTGAAAGTATTTATAATATTATTAGGGTATAGAAGTGGAATTCAGGGGTAATAAAAGGTTTTGTTTGAGAGTAAGGATTATTTTGAAAAAAGAAAAATTATAAATGAATTCATTGACTAATGGGTTTCTTTATTTATTTTAATTTAATATATCCCTTATTAAGATTTTTTTTCCAATATCATGTTTTCAATTTATTTTCATAGTTTTTTATGTATATTGGGGGATAAGGATTAGTTCAAGATGAAAATTGTGAATATATGTGATGAAAATAAAACATGTTTTATTTTAAAAGTTCTAAATTGTGGGAAAATTCACAACTGAGTTGATGTGTCCACATTTTAATGTATGTTTTATTTTCAATATATTCATGTTCTAATTATCTAAAACCGTATGTAATAAAAGACATTCTAAAATGAGATAAAATGAATTCTTGATTTTGAACCATAGATTATGTATTTTTTGTGGTTGGTTCCTTATAATTGGTATCAGAGAAAATGTTGAGATGATTTTAAAAGTTAAGATAATGAAAGTAAGAAAAGAGATTCTATATTATGGTTATAATTGTATATAATTTTGAGATTACCATGTCACATTATATATACTATGCGTTATCATAATGGTTTTTTATATAGTAAAAAGGGAAGATGATGTAAGAAAGAACTAAGAGGAGAATATACTATCTAATTTGAAACATGTAATGGTTGGAATTGGAACAAGGTATTTTTTTTACTGTAATAGATTAGTTAACACATTCTATAAATACTGTTGGCCTCTATTTTATAAAGGAAATTGATCTACCATAGAGAAACATGTAGATAGTAGATAATTTTATGAGACCACACCCTCTAAAAATCATTGGAACTTCTTACTTAGTGGTAGATGGGGGATGTAAAAAATATTAGAAAAATATATTTGATGTTATGCGGTGTTTGGATAATCTTAAGGGTACTCTTTCTATGTACCATTCTGAATATTAAGATGATCAATTATGGCCAATGGTTTAGAATACTAGAGAAAGAGAACACATTGATGATAAAGAATGGAATAAATTTATAAATCATTTCATGGAGAAATATATATTTTTTTAAATAAGATGTAAAAGAAATTTATAGAATTAAATTAAAATGTGTAATATTAATTTTCCTTGTATGATTAAAACTTAATCCAAATATAATGGTACAGATGAAATTTTATCCAATATATTGATAGTAAAATTTAAATGTTTTCTCATGAATAATGATGTGATATTGAAGGGAATTATCTTCTAGTGAATTTAAATATATTGATAAATAATCACATTTTGTAGAAATGGTAAAAATAATGTTTACTGATGAAAATATGTTCTATGAAAACAATAAAAAAACATAGTTCTATTAGGAGTCAAGATGAAATATCTCATTAGGGAAATATGAAGGTAAGAAATTCAAGTCTCCAGATTATGATAGATTTGGTAAAAACCACCAAGGGGAATGCATTATCACACACAGGATGTGATTTTAATGTTTTTAGTTTTGACATAGGGATTATGAATTTAAATAAAATGTTCTTGGTAGTGGTAAAACTAATTTTGAAAAATAGGCTGTAAGGTGTTTTAAATGCAATTAGATGGGTTATTTAGAAGACTCATATTCGAAGAAGAAAAATGTTGATGGGAAGATCCATGAATATAATTAAAATCATCTGGTGAAATACTGTATAACTAATTTAGGAGATGTCGGTCCATTTAAAGAAGTTGTAACATGTATATTATTCATTTATTCAAATTATTTTAATCTCTATTTTGATTCAGGGTCCATACATTCATTCATTTCAGAGTATGTTGCTGGTAAAATTAAAACATAACCCTTGGAAATAAAGTAAGTATTTTTGATAAAATTAAATGGGGGTAGTGTTATGGAATATAAAATTTAAAAAGATATTACTGTAATGATTTGCAGAATGGGTTTCCTTACAAACATTATTGTCTTACCAATTATAGGTTTTAATGTTATTTTTTCTATGGATTGGAATTCAGTTTTTCATGCTAATATATATTTTGGAGACAATGAATTTATTTTTTAAAATTAGTTTAATTTTTTTATTTAAGGATCAATTCATACTATTTAAAACATATCAATATATAGAGAAATTGATAAAATATTGAAATTAATATTATCTTTCTCATATTAATGATGATAATAGAAGGTTTCATATTTTTTATTCTAAAAGAAATAGAGTATCTACAATGTGTTTCATGATTTGTTAGTTAATACTATACATATTCAAGATGTATATTTTTCTATTGAATTAATACATGATTATATGAAAATTTTAAAACACTCTTATCAAATGGTTCAAGTAGACCTTCTAGAATTGAAAAACCAGTTATAGGAGTTTCCTAATATTAATTTCATTCTTCAAGTATCTTCACTATGAGGTTATCCAATTTTATTTGGTAAAACTAATTATAGTTCGATGAGGATATTTAGTAATTTTAGTTTAGCGAATAACATCATTTTTAAAATTATTTATATATTAACTCATTATAATGACTCGATTAGACAACTCTATAGAGATAAATATGATTCAAAGGATGATATTAAGTCAAGGTACAATAATAAGAAGGTGAATAACGATCACATTCCAAGGATATTATTTCAAATTATATTTGGGAATTATGAGGTTCTCATTATTCCCCTTAAGTTGAACAATACTGCAGCTTTATTTTAGGATCATACGAATAGTTTTTTTCCATGAGTAATTATATAATTTAGTGTTTGAGTTTATTATTGATATTTGGATTATTATAAATGTTATAAGGATCATGAATGACCTCTAAAAAATATTTTGAAAACTATGAAGGAAAATAAGTTCTATGAAAAATTTAGTAAATGTTATTTATTTGGCTAGAAAAGATTTCATTCCTTGAACATTTCATAAATAAGTATGGAATAATTTTTTATCCTACCAAAAGAAAAGTTGAAAATTAATGGAAATGAACTAAAAAATATATTTAGATTCATATTATTCTTATATTAGTAGGATATCCCCAATAATCTTTGAAAAAATAAACTTTTATCAAGACAACTAAACAAGATAACATGAAAATTAGTTAACATCATTTGGAAAACATAATGTAATGAATATTTTTGGAAATTGAAAGGAGAATTAGAGAATATTAATGTTATTTACCTTCCATCCATAAATAAATAATTTATTACCTATAATGGTATTGAACTGGCTATTTTGGGTTATTTTTTAATATAGAATCACCAGGAAATATATTTTTCTTTATGTCAATGAAAACACCATGAACTAAATATCCTACACCTAAACTTCAACTTGAGGTATTATACTTTTCTTCAAAAAAAATTCACATCACTTATATGGGATAAATTTTTAAATATATATTGAACATATAATCTTGAATTATTTATTCTCATGGAAATAATTTTACATGAGATATAAGAGATTACTAGAATTGATAATGGATTAAGACAACATAATTAATTACCATCCTGGTAATACAGACACAAAAGCTGATGCTTTGAGTAGAAAAAATATTCCATATTAACTATTCTATTTATATAACATGGAACATTGGATAAGGATTAAATGAATATTGAATAATAAATTTTCCGGTTAAGAACACCCTATATTTTTTAGGTTTCAGTGAAATCATATTTTTCAGATGCAATTATGAAATATATAAAATAAGACCATGAGTTATAGGAAAAGGATGTCTTGGTTTATAAATTTATGTTTAAAAAAATTAATATTAAAAAATGTGGTGTTTTGAGATTCAAAAGAATGTTATTTTTTTCTTGTGACCCCATATGAAGAAATAAGTCTAGGGTGAGGCTTATAGTTCATAGTTTTTTATTAATCTAGTCAACATTAAAATATAATGAGACCTTAAAGAACTTTTCCTTTTGGTGTGTAATAAATAATTATATTGTTGATTTTTCTATCAAATGTTTGAATTATAAATAGGATAATGTTTAATGAAAATTTATAAACATTCTTATTCGAAATTTTCCATTGTAAGAATTAATATAGTAAAATATATCAATGGATTTCATTATTGTTTTAACAAAGACATCTGAATGTAACAATGTGTCTTGGGTAATTATTGATTGATTTAAAGAATTGTCTAATTTTTTTACCTAGTTGAGAAAACATATAGTTAAATTAAAATTTATGAAATTATGATAAAGATATAACTATATTACATGGAATATATGACAACCCTACTTTTTATTACAACTTAAACATGATTTATTACATAAAACTTCACTTGATAAAACAAAGAATATCGAGAGGTTTAGTGTCTTTGGGGATTAGGATCATTACATAAAAACTTAAAACATGAAATACAACATCTTTATTGAAAACTTCCTTTACATTACCTCTATATTCCCTCATACTTAGCATTGTATGGGATAACCTGAGGACATGCATAAGAAAAGGGTGAGCTATAAAGCCCAGTAAGGGAGTACACATGGAATAACATGAGGAGTAAAATACATGTTATACAATAGGAAGATCAATAGAGCATAAAAGAAACATGAACATAAAGGCATGATAAAGAATGATAATCATAACATTGAAATGTGGCAACAGCACTTAACATGGAATTAGCATGAGCCAAGGCTCATCGCACATGGAGCATGAGTAAATCCTCATTGCACATAAATCATGAGTAAAACCTTGTTGCACTTGAATTATCATGATTCAACACTCATTGCACGTGAAGTATCATGGTACTATACTTTACCTAATGCATTGGAGTGCTATAAGGGCACACCCTTCTTAAACATTTCATTTCATGCATAAGTGTGCCACATGAATCATAAAACATGGATTCATAAAACATAATCATTTATTACACGAGAAAGTAACGTCGAATTCATACATGAAACTTTGTAATCAATAAGTAAAGGTTCATAAAGGTGGATACCCTTGATGGAGAAATGGGCATGGTATCCACTACACAATGGCATTGGCATAGAAAATCGGTGTGATTTTGGCAGCGTAACGGTGTGACATAAGAATTAATAAAAATGGTTAATGAGAGAGAAAGTGGTTTCTCATCATATTTACATGTAATTTACAGTAAGGAAGTCATGTAGATACACGTCCCAACAATTTTAATGGAATTTAGATTCATGATACAAAATTATTGCTTGAATGTAAAAGAAGAGAGAGAAGTTCCTTTTGGAATTTCGGTATAGTAACGGGTGCATATGGGAGGCATTTAATGAGAGATAAGGGGGTCTCACATCATTCAAAAAATAAGAGTGAAGTATGGGGGAGGTGATAAACTATAACCCAACTTTAATAATTGAAATTAAAAGGGCAATACAACTTAAATTTTTTTGACAAAAATTAGAAAGGAAGAAAAAACCCTTACTTGGAAGTGTGCCTCCAAAGGCTAGAGAGAGGATTGTGAGAGGCTTATTGGGAGCTTGGGGAACCTTGGGAGGATTCTAGAGAGAGTTGGAAAGAGCTTGGACGAACTCCAAAGGGCTTTGAGTGAGGAGGAAGTGGGATCATGGGTGGGTTTATATAGGAAAGGTGAGAGAATTCTTTATTATTTAGGTTTGGGTCCCCTTACATTAAATTAATCCAATCCACAAACCATCCCATGGTTTTTGCCCATGGTTTTTGAAAAAGGGAATAGGAAAACAATATTTTATATGGTCAAAGTCCGAACTTCTTAAAATATTAGGGTTTATTATGTGGAGGTGAGTCACACTCCCATGGAAATTAATTTAAAAAGGCAAGGTGTTGAATAAGTCTTGAGGGGTCCGTTAATGCTTTGAAAAGTAAGTGAAACAAACCCAAAATCACATTAATTTAATGTTGAAACATATATTGGAGGAACATGAAGATTATAGTTTTTTATTACATCACTATTGTGTCATTATGATGTCATAAAACACATTATATATTAAAACGATATTTAATTTTTACCAAAAAATTTTTCTGTCTCAGAAAATTATGAAAAATTCACCATTGGATAATTTCGACATCTTGATTCCAGAAATAACATTTATTTAATCTAAATAATTTTCTAAATATGTTAATTTTCACTTTCAAAATAAAAACTGACATTTATCGAAAATTCACGGGTTTTGACAGAAATGGATTTCAAACCTTAATAAAAATTATAACTACATTCATAAAATTATAAGATCATTTATATTCAATAAAAATTAATTTAATAATTATATTATTATTATTTTAAAATATTATTTAATTCAGAAATCCCTTAATTTAATAAAATATATTTCTTAATTAAATAATAACTAAAAACACCATTTGTACTTTAAAAACTATTTACAATGTATCAGAAATGACTAAAAGTTATATTCATTATTATGTACAAAAATAATGTACATGAACATAGTACTACTTATTTGTTACATAACCCCTTAAAACAGCCGCATAAGACCTAAGGGTAAGGTGTGCGATGGTGACAGACTCTTGGGGTGGCTCGGATAACATCGCTCGAGTGGTAATTTCAATCAACTTACACTTTTCCCGTATACGGTCACGTTCGAGCTTGACATGATGAAGCTCAGCTTGGGCTTGGTCAAGATTGAAGCCCAACGATGACACCTCTTTTCCGAGCTCTGACAAATGGGCCTTGTATGGTGTAATTCTACTGGATGATGCCATCGCTTACTTTGTATGAGTAAATTGGATTTGTTAAAGTCCTATATTTATACTAATCATGTGATCACTGTTCAATGGCTATATTAGCAACGGTCAAAATTCTTAACATAAAAACAAAGAATTTGACATTTTATAAAAACATAAAGAGACATTTAATTAGTTCAACAAGGATTTCCATTAATGAAACTTTGGGTCGTTACAATATTCCCCCCTTAAGAAATTTCTCCCTCGAAATTTTACTTTTCCCATACTAAAAAAAATGTGGGTAACTCAGCTTCATCATATCCTCCAATTCCCAAGTCGCTGCTTCAAACTTGTGGTTTCTCCACAACACCTTGACGAGGGGCATTGTCTTATTTTGTAGAACTTTTTCTCTACGATCTAAGATCTTCACTGGTTTCTCCTCATAAGAAATATCATCTTCCAATTGTACCACCTTAGAAGAGAGTACATGTGAAGGGTCTGGTATGTACTTCCTTAAGAGGGATACATGAAAGACATCATGTACTTTGGCCATAGTAGGTGGAAGTGCTATTCGATAGGCCACAACCCCGACACGATCAAGAATCTCGAAGGGGACGATGTACCTTGGACTTAACTTCCTTTTCCTTCCAAACCTCATGACCTTATTCCACGGAGATATGTGTAGAAGCACCATGTCTCAAACATTAATCTCAAGGTCTTATCGACGATTATCTGCATAACTCTTTTGTCGACTTTGGGCTTCCTTGATATGCTACTGAACGGGTTTCACCTTCTCCACCATTTCTGGTCCAAGCAGCTTACATTCACTGACCTCATCCCAACATGTCGGTGTTCTGCACCTTTTCTCATACATGACTTTATATGGTGCCATTTAGATGATTGAGTAGAAACTATTGTTACAAGAGAACTCAACCAGAGGAAGATGTTGATCCCATCCTTCTTTAAATTCCATTAAGCAGGCTCTCAACATCTCCTCAATTGTTTGGATAGTCCGCTCGGATTGGCCATCAGTTTGAGGATGATAGGCCGTACTGAAGTTCAGTTCAGTATTCGGAGCATGTTGGAGACTCTTCCAAAACATAGAGGTGAATCTTGGATCTCGGTCAGACACAATAGATAGTGGTACTCCATGCAACCTTACCACTTCACTGATATATATCCGTGCCAGTTGATCCAATGAGAAATCCTCCCGAATAGAAATGAAGTGTGCAGTCTTTGTAAGACGATCCACAACAACCCATATTGCATTGTTGCTTTTGGATGTCCTCGGAAGTCCGGTGACAAAGTCCATGGTGATGTTTTCCCATTTCCATTCTCGTATGGGCAATGGTTGCATCATCCCCTTATACTTCTGCCTCTCTTCCTTCACTTACTGACACACCAGGCACATTGATGTATATTCAGCGACCTCCTTATTCATATTATCCCACCAAAATTTTTCTCGGAGATCTCGATACATCTTTGTTCTCCCTGGGTGAATAGGGAAATTTGAACTATGTGCATCATCCAAAAGTTCCTTCTTCTGCTCTGGACTTGATGGAACACATAGTATTTTCCCAAACCACACAATTCCTTCTTCATTAACATTAAACTCCTAGGATTTCCCTTTTTCGATAGCTCCTACTTTTTCTTGAATTCCCACATCGTCCTTTTGAGCATCCTTTAACCTTTCCAAAATAGACGGTTGAGCAATCATTTGTGAAAGGATTGATGATGTTCCCTTCTCTATGATTCCCATGTCCATCTTCATCAACTCTAAGAAGATTGGATCCTTCTCAATTCTCATCATTGATAGATCGCTGTATCTTTTCTACTTAGGGCATCCGCCACCTTGTCCGCTTTCCCAGGGTGGTAATGGATTGAACAGTCATAATCTTTGATGAGCTCTATCCATCTTCTATGGCGCATATTAAGCTCTTTCTGTGTGAATATATATTTAAGACTCTTGTGGTCAGTATATATCTCACATTTCTCTCCATAAATATAATACCACCATATTTTCAAGGCAAAGATCATAGCCTCCAACTCCAGATCATGAGTTGGATAGTTTTTCTCATGGATTTTCAACTGCCTTGAGGCATAGGATATCACTTTATCATTCTGCATCAGCACATATCCTAAGCACTTCTTCGATGCATCACTAAATACCACAAAAAGTTCCCCACTTGTGGGTAAAGTGAGCACGGGCGCAGTGATAAGCCTCCTTTTCAACTCCTTGAATCTTTCTTCGCATTCATCACTCCAAGTAAACTTTACTCCCTTCCAAGTTAGCTTGGTAAGAGGGTTGGACAATCGTGAGAAATTTCTCACAAAATGTTGATAATATCCAGCTAACCCCAAGAAGCTACGGATATCCGTTACTGATGTTGGCCTCGGTCATCCCTCAATTGCATATGTTTTAGAGGGGTCCAATGATATCCCATTGATTGTGATGATATGGCCCAAGAATGAGACCTCCTTCAACCAGAACTCACACTTGCTGTACTTTGCATAGAGCTTCTCCCTTTGCAAAGTCTCTAGTACAGTTCTTAAATACTCCTCTTGATCCTCCTTGGTTTTGGATTATATTAGAATCTCATCTATAAAGACTACCACAAATTTGTCAAGGTAATCTCTAAAGACTCTATTCATCAAGTACATGAAGATTTCTGGAGAATTAGTGATTCCGAAAGGCATTACTATGAATTCATAGTGCACATATCTTGTGCGAAAAGCAGTCTTGGGGATATCTTCCTTCTTCACCCTTACTTGATAATATCCTGACCGCAAGTCCACCTTGGAGAAGTATTGTGCTCCACACAGCTGATCAAACAAGTCATCAATTCTTGGTAGATGATACTTGTTCTTTATCGTGATTTTGTTAAGTTCACGATAATCGATGCAAAGCCGCATTGACCCATCCTTCTTCTTGACGAAGAGGACTGGTGCACCCCATGGTGAATCACTTGGGCGTATAAACCCTTTATCCAGATTCTCATGTAGGTACTTCTTCAGCTCTTCAATCTCAACAACAACCATTCTATATGGAGTCTTGGATATTGGTAGCGCCCCAAGTATAAGTTCAATTGAGAACTCAACATCTCTTCTAGGAGTAAGACCAGGAAATTCCTTGGGAAATACTTCCGTGAATTCCCTCACAATAGGCATTTCTTCAAGGATGGTTTATTCCTTGGACTCAATAATCTGAGCTAGATACACGTTCTCATAGGGCAGTAATATCCATGCTTGATATGATGGATCTAAATGAGATTCATCTTCTTCCTGACACTTGTAAAGAATCGGGGGTCGATTCTCCATATGGAGTGTGATTTACCTCTCCAGAAAATTTATATTGGCTCTATATAATTAAAGCCAATCCATGCCAATAATTGCATAAAATTCCACTAGAGGGAGTATGACGAGGTTCTCCAGGAAATTCAATCCACAGATTATAACAGGGGAGGACTTATACTCTTGGGATGCAATGTTTTCCCCATTTACCGTACTCACCGACATCTTCACTTCCATGATTTGTGGTAGTGCTGGGACTGTTCTACTAAACTTTCGAGATATAAAAGAATGTGTAGAAACTGAATCAAAAAGAACGTTCACTATTCTTGAATGAATAACAAGCATACATGTCACCACTTCATTGTCGGGGTTCACTTCGACAGAAGTGATGGAAAAAGATCTTCCTTGCTACCTTGGAGGTTGTTGGTTGTCTCCAAAAACCCTTGGATTAGTGCACTGATTTGTAAAAAGACCCGGTTCTTTGCATTTTTAGCATTGAACAATGCGTTGAGGTTTGAATGGAGTGTTCCTCTCCTCTATTGTAGCTGCAGATCTTTTTTCCAACAGTTAACAGCTAGGTGCCCTTCTCTTCCACACCTGAAGCATTTCCTCGTCCCTTTAAGGCAATTTCTAGGGTGCTTCTTCCCGCACTTTTGGAAAGTGGGGTACTGGATCATCTTAGCACCATTGGATTTATCCATCGGACCGCCAACATTGAAGTCCACCTTACGCTTCTTGTCCCTATGATACCCCTATGATTCCCAGGTCTCCATTTCGACCTTGAGGTCACATCCGACAATTTTCTCATAGATGTTGAAGTCACGGATCGCTAATTCTTTCCGCAAGCTAGGCTTCAGCCCACCAAAGAAGTGGTCAACCTTTCATTCAGGGGTAACGACAAAGCCGAAAGCGTATCGTGCAAGCCTTGTAAATTTTTCCTCGTACACTCCAACAAGTTCGTCATATTTTTTCTTGAGGGAAAGGAAGTCCCTTTCCATCTTAAGCTGGAGGGTGCGCGGAAAATATTTACCAAAAAACATATTCCAGAAATCCTTCCATTCCAATGCCTCAATCTCCTCCTCAGGCTTCATTTTTTTGATCAACGTCCACCATTGATGAGCTTCTCCCACCATATGATAAGCAGCCAGGAGAACCTTCTCTTGTTCAGAACATTGAAGGATGGAGAAGATATTTTCAATGGAGTTGATCCATTGTTCAGAGATCATGGGATCGGATGATCCACTAAAAGTAGTAGGCATTTACCTCATTAAGCTCTCGATAGCGAATTGTCCCTTCTTAGGGGGGTTTGGACGTTCGACTTGACCCGGGTTTCTATTCAAAACTTGAGTTAGATGAGAGAGAAGCGTGACAAAGTTCGCGATTCCCGCTCCCATTGGATTGGGAATCTCATTAGTACAGTCATCACACTGATCTTCACAATGGTTGTTATCCCGAGTCCTCCTATTACTGGTCATTGGTTGGAATAAAAAGAAAGTTGGGGTAACACATAAAGGGTAATCCAAAGACAAGAGTTTATAACTTATAAATAAACTTTTATTTCCTTAACTCATGAGTCTATAGGCTTCAATATATGATTTTCATGATATACTTTCTAACATATATTCGTAGGGGCATTTTTTTAATTCCCTTAATAAGGGTTCATACTAAGCTTGTGAATTTATCAAAACATATCCCCCGGGAGTGTCATAACCAAGAGTGCAGCAAGGCCCGTTGTCGTGCACCAGTTCTCGTTCGAGTCTAGCTCAAAGCGGTGTTTTTGGGTTTTACCCCTAGGATACACCTGTTCCAGAGTCGCCTCTACTTGCTCATATCCAGACAGAGATGTATTTGTTTGTTAAACTACTTACTTAGTACTTACCAAAACTTAGGGATGTTTTTATTATACTTATTCTTGTATCTAAGGCCTTACTAGGGTTTCTTAATCCCAAAAATAACTAAACCTATCCTCTGATACCAACTATGACAACCCTGCTTTTTATTACAACTTAAACATAATTTATTACATAAAACTTCAATTGATACAACAAAGAATATCGAGAGGTTTAGTGTCTTTGGGGTTTAGGATCATTACATAAAAACATAAAACATGAAATACAACATCTTTATCAAAAACTTCCTTTATATGACCACTACATTCCCTCGTACTTAGCATTGCATGAGATAACCCGAGGACATGCATAAGAAAAGGGTGAGCTATAAAGCACAGTAAGGGAGTACACATGGAATAAAATGAGGAGTATAATACATGTTATAAAATAAGCATATCAATAGAGCATAAAAGAAACATTAACATAAAGGCATCATTAAGCATGATAATCATAACATTGAAATGTGGAAACAACACTTAACATGGAATTAGCATGAGCCAAGGCTCATCGCACATGGAGAATGAGTAAATCCTCATTGCACATAAAGCATGATTAAACCCTCATTGCACTTGAATTATCATGAGTAAACACTCATTGCACATGACGTATCATGATACTATACTTTACCCAATGCATTGGAGCGCTATAAGGGCGCACCCTTCTTAAACATTTCATTTCATGCATAAGTGTGCCACATGAATCATAAAACATAGATTCATAAAACATAATTATTTATTCCACGATAAAGGAATGTGGAATTAATACATGAAACTTTTTAATCAATAAGTAAAGGTGCATAAAGGTGGATACCCTTGATGGAGAAATGGGCATGTTATTTAGTACACAATGGCATTGGCTTAGAAAATCGGTGCGATTTCGGCAGCCTAACGGCGTGACATAAGAATTCATAAAAATGGTTGATGGGAGAGAAAGGGGTTACTAATCATATTTACATTTAATGGACAGTAAAGAGGTCATATAGATACATGTCCCAACAATTGTAATGGAATTTAGATTCATTATGCAAAATTATTGCTTGAATGTAAAAGAAGAGAGAGAAGTTCCTTTCAGAATTTCGGCATAGTAACAGGTGTATATGGGAGGCATTTAATGAGAGAGAAAGTGGTCTTCCATACTTCAAACAATAATAGGGCAGTATGGGGGAGGTGTGAAACTATACCCCAACATTCATAATTTAAATTAAAAGGGCAATACAACTTAAAGAAAATTGACAAAAATGAGAAAGGAAGAAAAAAACCCCTACTTGGAAGTGTGCTTCCAAAGGCTAGAGAGAGGCTTGTGAGAGGCTTCTTGGGAGCTTGGGGAACCTTGGGAAAATTCTATAGAGAGTTGGGCAGAGGTTGGATGTACTCCAAAGGGCTTTGAGTGAGGAGGAAGTGGGAGCTTGGGTGGGTTTATATAGGAAAGGTGAGGAAATTCATTATTATTTAGGTTTGGGTCCCCTTACATTAAATTAATCCAAACCAAAAACCATTCCATGGTTTTTGCCCATGGTTTTTGGAAAATGGAAGAGGAAAACAATATTTTATAATGCCAAAGTCCGAAATTCTAAAAATATTAGGGTTTCTTATTTGAAGGTGAGTCACACTCCCATGGAAATTAATTTAAGAAGGCAAGGTGTTGAATAAGTTTTGAGGGGTTCATTAATGCTTTGAAAAGTAAGTCAAACAAACCCAAAATCACATTATTTTAATTTTAAAACATATATTGGACGAACATAAAGATTATAGTGTTTTATTACATCACTATTGGGTCATTATGATGTCATAAAACACAATATACATTTAAACGATATTTAATTTTTACCCAAAAATTTGGTTGTCTCAAAAAATTATGAAAAATTCACCATTGGATAATTTCGACATCCTGATTCCAGAAATAACATTTATTTTATCTAAATAATTTTCTAAATATGTTAATTTTTACTTTTAAAATAAAAACTGACATTTATCGAAAATTCAGGGGTTTTGACAGAAATAGATTTCAAACCTTAATAAAAATTATTACTGCATTCATAAAATTATAAGATCATTTATATTTAAAAAAAATTAATATAAAAATAATATTATTATTTTATAAAAAAATTATTTAATTCAAAAATCCATTAATTAAATAAAATATATTTCTTAATTAAATAATAACTAAAAACACCATTTGTACTTTAAAAACTATTTACAATGTATCAAAAATGACTAGAAGTTATATTCATTATTATATAAAAAAATAATGTACATGAACATAGTACTACATATTTGTTACATAACCCCTTAAAACAGCCGCATAAGACCTATGGATAAGGTGTGCAATGGTGACAGACTCTTGGGGTGGCTCGGATAACATCGCTCGAGTGGTAATTTCAATCAACTTCCACTTTTCCCGTAGACGGTCACGTTTGAGCTTGACATGATGAAGCTCAGCTTGGGCTTGGTAAAGAGTGAAGCCCAAAGATGCCACCTCTTTTCTGAGCTCCAAAAAATGGGCATCCTATGGGGAAATTCTACTAGATGAGGCCATCGCTTCCTTTGTCAGAGTAAATTGGATTTGTTAAAGTCCTATATTTATACTAATAATGTAATCAATGTTCAACGGCTATATTAGAAACTGTAAATATTCTTAACATAAAACCAAATAAGTTGACATTTTATATAAACATAGAGAGACATTTAATTAGATCAAGAGGGATTTACATTAATGAAACATTGAGTCATTACAGAATATTTATTTAAATTATATCTTATCATGATCCAAGACTCACATATAATTAATCAAATGGAATTTAGAAATCATTATGTACTAGATTAGATTTTACTAAAGCCTTTCATCCTTTTTTTGATACTTAGAGTAAATGGTTCACAAAATATAGGATTTGATTTTATATTTTCCAATAGAATTTTAGATTATTTGGGATTAATATATAATTTTGGATGTTTTTTCTTATAATTAAAATTTTCATTCAAGTATACAGATAGAACCTTTTGAAGTGTTATATAGAAAGCAGTGTCATAATATAACTGGTTGTGATGAAGCCAGGGATACGTGAACTATATTTGGTAAATGAAATGGATGATAATGGTAATATTATTTGGATACATATGATGACTACTTAGAGTCAGTAGAAAATATATGTGGATAATAAGAGGAATGTTCTGTCTTTCAATGTAGGTGGTTATGTTATTCATAATGTATCTCTATGGAAATGTGTTATGTTTTTTGGATGAAAATGGAAGATGGGTATATGTTTCCTTTTAATGTATAAAATCATATATATAGTTGGATTAGTTTCCTTTTATGATTCCTCTACTTAAATTTTATCTCAATTACATGATATTTTTTTGATTTGTTGTTTTAAAAATACATGTCAGATGCATCCGATGTTTTATGCATTGAAGTAGTTTAGTTGAAAGAAAATATTTAATCAGAGAAACATTATACTTAAAATCATGAAAAAGTATATTAAATTTTATGTAATAAGTTGATTTATTAGGTGAAGGTTTTATGTAAAAATAATATGATTAATGTGGAAAAATTGGAATAAAAAAATTTATGAAAGAAAAATATCCACACATATTTATATAATGATTAAAATTTTGATGACATGATTTAAAAAAGGGGGAAGGATATAACAAACTATATTATGTTAAAATAAATCATTTTCTATTATTTTTAATATATAATAATTATTTTTTAGAGTGATATTCATTTTATGAAAATTAGTTAATTTTTTTGTCAAAAAGGAAAAATAATTATTTTTAACAAAATTGGATTTTCATGCATTATATAGTTTTATTTAAAAGAATTATTTTCATATTATAGAATTTTAATATTTCGAAATTAACTTCATTTTTTAACTCAACATTTCAAAATTTTATTAGAATTAGTTTTGGAGAATTTTCTGAGAAGTTTGATTTTTTAATAAATAATAATATATAATGATTTTAATTTAAAATAGTATTTTCATTTCTATTTTTATAGTAAAGTTATTTATTAAATTAGTTTAGAATTTTCATTTGTTCATTTGGATTAAAAATAATCTCATAAATTTAATCAGAATCAATATTATAATATAATATTTATAAGAAAATTTTTGTCCTTAAAATGGAATTCTTCTGTAAAACCGATTTTCATTTCATTTTGTGGGATTAATTTGAAATTTAATTATACAAACTATTTAGAAAGAATAATAAACAATGGATTATATATTTTAAATCCCTAGGTACAAATTTGGTAAATATTTTCCATTTAATTTTTTTTCATTATGAATAGTAACCATAGTAAATATTTTCCACCTCAGTAAGGGTAAATCAGGTAATTATAGTTAAAAAAAATATTACATGGCCTATTACTCTACCTAAAAATTTTAATTAGTTATTTTTATAACTGATGTTTAACAATGATGATAATATTTTAAATTATTTGGTAATTTTATTCCATTTTCCTTTTATAACGACCTTAAAACCTTTTAATAATGAATAACAACCAAGGGTCACTATATTTATTTTAATTTCATTAATTATTCATATGGATAAAAATAGGTTATGTTTTTTTCAAAATTATTTAATAAAATATAAAATAATTGTTATATTTTTTTAAATTTTTATTAATGTAATAACTACTTAAATTCTTACTCAATGCTGACTCACTAATGAGGCAATCGATAAAAAATGACGTAAAATATTTAAAAAACACTAAAAGTGAATTTTATTTTCCAAGATATAGTTTCATATGAATTTTGTAGATAAATATAACATATTAGATAATATTTAATTTTTTATATTTTAAATCCATTATTGTCTTTGTGACATTAAAGTAAAAATAAAAGAATAGTTTCCAAACTATCATTAATTGTATTTTATAATAAAAAACCTTTTTTAAAATGACTCAAAAATCCTCAAAATTCTTTCGTTAGTAAATTTAATGATATATGGTTCAACATATAAACCATGATCCATTAATGGGTGAATTTATCTTTTTTAATCTTATATTTACAACTAAGAAGAAAAAAACATTATCGTTGTTGTAATTTTCAATAGGGTTATCAAGGAGTTAAAATAAAGAGATAAGTGTAAAAAAAATTATATTAATAAGTAAAAATTTTACTAAAAAAGAGGTTTTAGATGGATAAAAATCCTTTCTTCTAATTATATCAATTTAAAAGTTTATTTTAGTGAAATTTAATTTAAATTAATTTAAAATTTTAACTAATTCTACGAGTTCTAATCACCTCAGTTGTATAAGGAAACCTCCTATACTCTTTTCCAAAAACCATTTAAGCACTCAATATTGAGAACTAGCTACTGAAATATATACCTTATTTACCTCCTCAGCTATTGGGGATATTTTTTGATCAGAAAATTTACCTAGGAAGGAATTAGGAACAAACAAAAAAATTTGTCTGAAGAAGTGGTATAGTTCATAACCTAGAATTTTCATTTTAGTAATTATTCTACCTCTTATATATCATATTAAACTATACTAAAATATTAACATAAATATCCTCCATATAATGATATGTTATTATTTTAATATAATAACTTATAACCATCTCAAATTTAATTAAATATAAAATAATCCCATCATTTCTGTGTACGGAGGACTACATCCCCACGAGCCTATGCAATGTTTTTTCCATGACCCCATTTCATGGTTTGTTATAATGATTTATTTATTGTCTGTATATATATATATGATATTTATAAAATATATACATTTAATTAAATATTATATATCATTTACTTTATTATATTTCATTCCACTTACAAATTTTAATGTTGTCCATGAGTTCCTTTGGATTACCACCTCCCCAGAGTAATATGATACATTTTTCATGACATCATCACATGGAATATATATATATATATATGTTTATTTAAATAAATATTATGATATTTATTATAAAATAATAATTATATAAATATATAATGATACTTACCTTCTTTCATTTATGATATTTGAAAAATGTAAAAGATACTCACTTGTATATATGACATGCCATCTCCATGATTGTATCATAATCAATTTTCATAGCCATCATTCATGGATAGTTATAAAATTATAATTAATTATAAAATTATTACTATGTAATGATGATTATTCAGTACATGATTGAAATTTTATAATTTATCTGTATTCAACCTATTGTTATGATTTTGGACATATGACTCCAATATCTCCAGAACATCTGAAAAGAAATTAATTGATTATATAATTGGATATGACATGGTAAAAAAATAAAAGGAATAATAAATATTAAAAAAATTATTTTGAGTATACAATTTCTAATTTTTATTATTCATGATGAAAATGAACATACCTGATGAGTTAGAGAAGTGGTATGTGACACATTACATTAAAAACATCATATTAAATGTTTTAAAGATTTATTTGGTAATTTTTTTCAATACTAATATTCATAACAATATTTTATTAGTCTATTTACATGGATATAAATGAATTATAAATGAAATTATAAATCCATTTTGACTTTATTTAAAATATTTTTTTAAAGGGATCATTTTATTAATTTTATATGGAACGCTTCGGCAGAAGAAAAAAATAATATTCTATTTTTAAGGTATACAACATCAACAATTTTTGTCACCACCATAACCATTGTTTTATTTTTAGATTCCTTTTCAAGGATAAATATTTACTTGTAATAAAAACCTGAATTTCTTTTTCATATGTATTTTTGACAATTTGTTTAAATTTAAAAGGATATATCTATATACAGATTTTTTTTCTTATGTGTAAAAAGTGTATTTTGATTTAGGTTCATGGTATCTGGTTTTATGAGTTTGTTAGGGGTTTTATGAATTGGTTCTGATGATAAGTTGTTATATTATAATTTCATTATAGTTGGAATTGTTATAAAATTTTTTTGTTGGTTCTATTATAATCTAGGAATTGGTAAGCATAATAGATATCTCTAATGCATTGGATAAACGAATAGAGATAACAATTTCGGTTTCTCTTAAGAGTTTATTGGAATTTTTAGGGTAGGTTATTACATTGGTATGATTTATATGAAAATGATGTCCCCTATTACATACATGATTTATTTGTTCTTTCAATTTTTTTCATGAAAGTCTTCTAATTTATCAAGGTACAACAATGAGATTAATATTAAAGGGATGTTTATATTATATTTTAAGAATGAAATGAAAAAAAATTTGAAATATTTTTTATATGTAGTTAATGACTGTAAATAAACCTATATGGTTTTTATTTTACCTTTAATATTTATTTTGAAATGTTTTTAGTGGGTTTTGGTAGAAAAATATTTTTCTTGTTTATGAAAATGATTTCTCTCAACCAAAAGATTATATTAAAAAGAATATTTTTTGTAAGTATTAATGGACTAATGAGATTATATATTTATATTTATATGTCCCTTACTATGATTTTTGTGCTCATACCATGTTTTAAAATGTTCTTCATTGGGTTTTAAGGAGATATATGTATAAGGATGAGTTGAAGATGTAAATATGAAATATATTTCCCGAAAATAAAACTTTTTTTATTTGAAAAAAATTATTTGGTTGAAAAATGAATATTGAGTGAATGTTTCTACTTTGTAAGGTATTTTTTTCATATAATAGTTACGATCTAATTATCTAATAATTTAAAGATTTATATAAATTTAGGAATGAAAAAATATAATTATTTAGTTGAAACTAATTTTTAGATAATTTTTTAAGGATGGGTGCCTATAATAGGGCATAAATAAGTGAAAGGGGAAATCAATAAGGGGGTTGGTCAAAAACATAACCAAATCCGCACTACCATAACCCCATGGGATAAAATGTTTAGTGTATGTTATAAGAATACACCCAATAAAGTGTTTATGGATGCCAATAACAAACCCACATTGGGTCGGCCTATTAATAGGAACACACTTAGGTCCTTAGGGTCTGCATGTGTATAGAGGAGTACCTATCAGGATCGTTAAGATAGTATAGAATAATAGGAATCCATCTTGGGATACACTACATTAGAAAATAACATGTGGAGTACCTCATGGATGCTCAATAAAAATCCAGCATCTTAGGATAATTCCTATCACCATAGGGTAACACATCTCGAAACCTATACTCTATAATTTCAAAGCCTTGCATGTCTCATAGGGAAAATATCACATTTGAAATAACCTCAAAACCATATGATTTTCCTTGTCACTCTAGGATTTTAGAAACACCCTACCTTTTTTTCACCTAATAAATCAATATATTCCTAAAAATTAGGGCATCATTTCATTAATTAAAGAATATTGGGATATGGAATTCCTATACCATTACCTTCTATCATTAACTCAGTCCATTCTTAGGTCTCATAACATATCTCCCATAATATACCACTAAATCCATATACTAGAAGAATAACCTTCCCATTTTAGTGTAATAATTCTAAATATACTATTATAAATCATTAAAACACCCAAAGGATTCCACCATCATGCACATAAAGGAATAAGATTCATAATGGACTCCACTTATGTCCAATTATAGATATAGGGAGAAAAATCACCAAACCCCACAAATGGATAGCATTAGATAAGTAAACTACATGTACCCATAGTAAAGGATGTGTAAACAAATATCACCACTCTAGATAATTACTTCTACAAATACTGGGGACACCTAGGTTCTGAATGTCTACTACATCATAGCTAAGGTACACATGGGGTCTGTCCACGTAATACTATATTGTTGGGGAAGACTTATGTTTTGGTAGTGTAATACTACATGACCATTTCCCCATTATATAGGATATCAACCCAAGTAACTATCCATAAGGTCATGTCCCACTATACCACATATACTGAGATTAAATGGTTTTTATTACACAAAACAATATATTTCATAAATGGGAACAACACACTATGTGTGTTCTTGAAACCAAACATCAGGTGATTAGGTTTCCCAGTTAGGAAACCACTATGAACCTCCAAAAACCTTGTATCCACATGATTAAGAATAAATTGATATTGATGGGTCATTATAATTCATAATAGTGATGTAAAAACTAAGAACAAAAAAATACGGTGATCATGTTATAAAACTCAAATACCAACCATCCTCCTGGTATAATCTGCTAATGATTTTCTCTTATCTTTTCTCTACAGCTAGCACATAATGGTCTATATGTTCTGAATCTACACAGATTCATCTCCATATAAACCCATCTATCCAACTCACTATTTATATATCTTATCTAAAAACCCCAAATTTTGATACCCCAATGGAATCTATAATAAATTGTAAGGATGGGGAATGAAAAGTGTAAAAAAGTAAATAAATAAAAAAGGAAAAGAAAAAAATAAAAGAGGGCCTGGACCAATCCTAATGCCTATAACAAAATAATGACATTACTAAGAAATAGATCTCCTATATTGGACTCAACATAGTAGTTGGAATCACAATTTGGTAATCTTTTCAACATTTATCAATGAATAAAAATGAAAGAATAAAATAATTTTTAATTAAATAAATATTAATTGTTATACCAAAATTAGAATGACATAATCATCCTATATAATTATGTATTTGGTATAAAACTATTTTTTGGGACCAACAAAGTGGTCAATTATATAACTTAATATCAAATAATATGGGATACTAAAAATTTTACCCCCCATGAGCATCCAAACCAAACAATTCAATATTTACTCTATTATATGAACCAAAACAACACAGATTCATACATAATAACAACCCTATCATATATTAATAATCATATGAATCTATAATGATATATCTTATACTATAATTTTTATATAATACATTCATTATGTTATAAATTATCAAAAGAACACATCAAATTCTCTTTTCATCTATAAAGAGAAACTTTTCATTTCTACATGAAAATAAAGTGATACCTTTCATAGTAAATGTGAATATTGGTGGAATAATCAATTAAATTCTTGAATAAGACCTATTATAATATCCTTCAAAGAAATGAAAGTTTCAAACCTCAGAAAAATTTGTAAATAGGTTTTATATAGAAACTTCTTTAATGAATGTATATATATTTTCTAAACAATGCTCCTATATTTAAAATACATAGGAAGTTATCCTCACATGTCCAATATTGGCACATAGAATTTTTGTTATATATATAGTGTTTCCTTAGTTACTATAAATAAAATCAATGATACCAAAATCATGAATTGGTGATATATATATATTTTTCATCTATAACACAATATAAAAGGAACTCAGAATATCAATATATTTGTGTCTTTGAAAGCTAGGCACGTAATACATTGTCAACCAATTGTATACCATAAAATTTAATAAAATAAATTAATAAATTAATATTATAAATATGATCATAACCTCACTAACACCTATGATAACTGAGTTGAATTACGAAACCAAAGAAAGAAATCAGATTTATCTCTCAGTATGGTATAAATCAATAATTAGAAGACATATAAGATAAATCAATGGAAAATTAAAATGTAAATCTCATGATCATAAGTGAAAAAATAGTTAACCAAATAATATCAATGTACTATGATAAATGATTATGTGATAAATTTATTCAACATAAAATATGGAATAGGGAAATAAAACCACAAAGGATAACCATAAATTCATCACATAAGCCATGCTATAAAGATATAAAATCCTAGAGAATAATTATTAATAATAGTGACATAAAGTTTGATTGTGTAACATGTTTAATAATATAAATGAATAATATTTGTATATATTATAATTAAGGAATAAAATAAAATTATACAGAGATAAAACTAATTTTTTATCACATATAAAATAATAAAAAATATAATAACATCATTTTTAATTGTATTCATCACAAAAAATATAATTATTTTTTGAAAAAATTATTATTTATATGTTATTCATAGAATAATAACCTTATAATGGTAAAACCATATAGATTTTTGTCATGTGAATGTTAAACTATTATAAATATATAAAATTAATAGTATGATTAACTGATGGAAGAATCCAGAATTGAAGGAATTGATGATTTTTTCAATATAAAAAACCTTGAATTTAGATATATCTATTTAGGGTATTTCCACTATATGTTTTAATGGGAATATATTAAATACATTTAAATCCCTATAAAATAAAATATTTGAGTATCTCGGTGAACACCCTTAAATCATAATATTGATGAATATAAATTTTTTAATATAAATGAATTTGAAAAAATTCATGTTTTGAGTAGATAAAGGAATATGAAGACCAAGGATTTGATGGATCATTTCGCTTTCATAGATATCATTTCCACAAAACCAAATACAATAGAAAATGGATAAAATTTATTTAGATTATTTAAAAATAAGATCCATTTATGAAAAAGAAACTATTTACAAATTTAAATTTTTTTTATAAATTTTGAATATAAAATATAAATTTAATTGATAAATTTAATTTAGAGTATGATAAGAAATTGAATATGTGTTATTTAAACGGTTGGTTTTTTTATAATTTAAATAATTATGGTATAAGTAATTTATATATAAGGAAATAAGTATATTAAAATAATATGTACAAAAAAGGATTATAAAAACATTCAATATTTGTTATATATTTTTAAATTGAAAATTAGAAATTTTAAAGGGGAAAATAAAAGTGAAATAATGAATATACCATCCATATTGGTTGGGTACATAAACATAAAAACATTGAAATATTCAAATTTATAGAATCATTTTATAGAAGTGTTGGAATGGTTTAAAAAAATATATTCTAATAATAAAATGTTGAATCAATGGAACCATGGAATGAAATATAGTTAGATTTGAATTAAAATGTAGAGAAAAAGAAATATATGAAAAAAATATCTTATAAACACCATGTGTTTTGAGTTAAAGAAACATATAGATATGAAAATAAAATGAATTAATATCCATAAAAAATAGGGTAATTGAGAAATAAATAACCTAATGTAATTATGTTAGAAACATGTTAATATAAAGTGTTAATGTTAAGTATGGTAGCTAGTATAACCATTTGAATGTGAAACAATAGAAATCAATCCTTATAGAAAAATTCTAACATGATCATTGTATATTTTTAAGGATAAAATTAAATTATTTACATCAAAAGTAAATAGAAAATATAATTTAAAATGTTAAAATCTAAAATATTTTCCATATAAGAGAATATATTCTAAAAAGAAAAAATATAAGAAATGAAAGAATATTTTTTTAACAAAATCACTTACCTTGAGTCTTATCTTGCTTCACATATATTATTTCTTCTAGAATAATTGAATAACATATATTCAATAAATTGAAAAGTACTATTATATAGTTTATTTCATATTTTATAAAAAAAATAATTTTTATTTTTTATTTATTTATTAATTTCTTATATCACATGTTAATCTATTGGTTTTGTTTGTTCAATTTATCTAAAGGGGTTCCATTATGTGGGTAATGGTCAATGGTGTTTTCAAACAGTTCATAATACCTAAAGGTAAAAATGTATTAATTTTCATTTCACTACAATGGTTTAAATGTTGCATGATCCATTTATAGTAAAAATTAGTGGAATTTTAAAAATAATTTCTTAGCAAAATGGTTTTGAGAGGTAAAATTAACTATTATGGTTAACATAAAATATAAGTTATTTTAGTTTTTTTATAATAAAAAATAATATAATATTATTTATAAAAATTTACATATAAATTAAAATAATCCTTAATCATAAAAATTAATAATCAGTAATGAACAAAACCTCACTCACCTATGTGGTATAAAAATACCATAGTGTGATGTTTTTATCAGATTATAAAAAGAATAAACAACCAAAAAAATAATTAGATTTTTGAAATTATTTAATTATTAGCTTTGAAACCTTCATCATATTTAGTACTCTATGTATTTTCATTTTACATTAATTCATCATTTACTTAGTAGTTTGATATTATTTGTATTGATTATTTCAATAAACATTCATCGTTTTTATTGTTGTTATATCATACTAAAAAAGCTTCTCAATATTTTAATACATGATCTCAAAATATGTAATAAATTCATGATTTAAATTTAATAATTCTATTTAATATAAATTTTTCAACATGGATATGGATTATGTATTATATTAAATAAGGTTTTCTAAAATATTTTATAAGATGATATAATATAACATGATAATTTGTTTGTGATGTATTTAATGCCATATTTATTTTAATATTTCAGCATATATAAATTTTAATACATTAGTTTATAAGGTAATTATTTAAGAATATTGTACAAAACCATCCATATCTGTGGTTAAGAAAACTGAAATACATCATCCGTGAAGTCGAACAATTGAAAATAATATTCCTCCTATTTTAATTATTTAACTAACAAGAGGAAGTATATTAAATTATATTCCATTAATAATTTTTTTTAGTATAACTATGATATTTATGTCATTATATCATTATAGATATAAGATAATTTTAGGAGTTTGACAAAAAATAAAACATATAAGAGTTTGGTTATGATAATTTACCTCAATATATAAGGAATGGACCCTTTACAAAACTGGATCTGTGAAAATATTAGTACGGATGTTTGGAAGTTATTTTGAAAAAATCAAAAGATTTTGGTTTCATGAGAGGATGAGTGGAAGTTATCAGATGTGGTGTAGATTAATTTGATTATTTTCTCAAGAATGTGAATAGTAATTATTCTTATGATTATATGAAATAATTTATCCATTTGGTGTTGACATAATGATTTTTTACAAAATTTTGGATGTAATTAGTCATACATTTGACTTATAATAAAAAATACTACATTTTTTATATTTAATTATTAACCCTAATATTTTACTATTTTTAAAAACTAAAAAACCTTAACCTTACAAAATTTCAATAGACTGAATCTAGAAATGTAATAAATTATTTTAAAATAAATATTTTATTTTTTAAATATTTTATTTATTCTCATTATAAAAAAAATCATTTATTAAATCATATAAAACATGATTTACTAAAAATGAACACATTTGCTTACATTATATTACAATTATAGAGTAACCATTTAATGGTTTTTTGTTACTAATATTTACTTATATGATTTAGGAAAGAAATTATTTAGAAATTTAATTATTCAATTACCATAATATAAATGTTACAATTCTAATAAGGATGTTAATACATTTATTAAGTTATCTTTTCATGGTATTTTCGATAAATGTAGTTTTAGATACATGTTTTTAACATTAATTTCTTGGGTATTGACTATTATTTCATTTAAAACTAAAAAAATAACATAATACTACTTATTCCCTAGAAAATTCATTTTCTAAAAAAATATTTTTTTATAACGAAAATATCAATTTTAGAAATGGAAAATACATTAAAGTTTTTTTTTAAAAATTATAATCAATAAAATAAATCATATTATTAAAAACATATTTTTGTATGATGACTAATATATATGAATTATTATGTCATAATGAAGTAAAAATAGATATATTCTATTCATAATGTATTTTACTATTTAATTAAAAATATAGTTGTCTAAAGAATTATGAATTATTTACTATTTATTAATTTTTAAATGTTGATTCCAAATCAAGAGACCATTTTATGAAATTTATTTTATATTTTTGATAATTTTAATATTTAAATAAATCAATTAAAATATTTCAAAATCAAGTGTTTGGATCCTAAAATTTAAATACATGTTTTGAATAATTTTTTTATTCTAAAACACAAGGCTCCTGGGTACTGTAGCATCATTATTCACTGGAGGGCTTATGGGTCAACAAGTTGGGCCATTAGCGCCATCTAATATATACCATTTAATAGGCTTCCTTACCATTGGTTCATCGATCCATGTACTGGATAATTAATGTTAGATGGGTGGGCTATCCCCTTGGGGGGTCTATAACCTTCCTTTCTGGCGTGTGTATATGGTGTGTGTGTGTGTTTAAATATAATTATACCCCCAAAAAACTTATATATATATATAACAATTTTATTACTGTTACACTTTTCATTTTGGATTGTAATTATTCTAATGGTCAGATTTCCCTTCAATATATCATATTACCCCTTTAAAAAACATCATTCTCACTTCTAAAATTATTCATTTATTTACCATATCCCCTCAATTTTATTTATCATTGTTTCAAAATAGGAAAAATGTATCTTATATATTATTATTTCATTTTAGACTATTTCATTTGGATTTGAAGTTGACTTCAGTTCCTCTTAGTTTTATGTGTTCTAAATCAGTAGTTATATTCATCATCTTGAATGTAGTTTTCAACTATGTATTATATTTTGATGTTACAATAAACAATTTTTTTTGATAATTTTTTTTTTGAAAAAATTATTTATTATTTTCATATCTCAAGTATTGAGTTATTCCTAATAAATAACTTTATCCATGGGAGTATTATAGTAAAATAATCCATGAATAAATGTAGTTAATTATTCTTTATTTATTTTTTAGGATCCTATGTTTCTTCCTCAATAATTACATTCCTCTACAGTACATTCATCAACTGGGTTTTCTGTAGTTTTAAAAAATTTACTTTATTATTTTTAATCTATATTGGAACATAATTATAGGAAAAGTGAGTATCTAACTCAATTTCATCAATATTGTATACACATGTTTTTCCATCTAGGTACTTCAAATAAAAGAGAGAGAAATAAGAAAATATGTAATTTAGATACGATTGGGTGCAAAGAGAAATTATGATCCACATTTATCTTACCTAAAAATCATAAAACGACCAATGTACCTTATACATAACATCTTGTTCACCATAAAAATTATAACTATTTTTGATTGTGATACTTTCATGAATACAAGATCCCCTACATTAAATTCATTATATTTCTTCTAATTTTCAACATTAATCTTTTTTCTTCATTGAGATGATATGATAAGATTATAGATATCTCTCACTATATTAGATTATTACACAATGATTTATGAATAATGTGGAGTCATTTTCCAAAATTTATCCTACAAAGTTAAGGTATGACATTTTTCCCTAGACAATTCTTCACTTAGTTATATTTTTATACTCAATTAGAGGCTATTAATCCATTAAAAATTCATAAAATTACATTACTATAACCATGTAATTTATATTTTACATGATCACATCCTTAAATTTTTTATATAAGGTTTTTATGGTACTTTTATACTACCCATACATTTGAGCATGACATGTTTTGCTAAAATTTATCTCATTATTGAATGAATTTTGAAGATTGTTTAAAACTTTTGATTTGTTAATGGGGTGTGAATTACATATTATTGATAAAGTGACACAATGAATTCTCACAAATTCAATGATATATATCTATTATTTAAATTTAATGGGTAGATCCTCTAGTATTTCTTATATTCATGTATAAATGTTATGTTAATCTATAATGGTCCATATAACACTATTCTTATAATTTACTATTAGTATCCTAATATCAATGTCTATTATGATATTTTTCTATATCATAATATGTATAGAGAGAGGTTTAATGAAACTATTTGAAGTTATACCCCATCCTTTTGTTGTTGGAATATTAAGAATCTAGATACAATTTTTAAATATTTCCACAACATGATTTACCACCATAACTACTCTCTCAGATACCTATATAACATGATAATATCAGGGTGCTCATAGAAATTTAAGATATAAAATTAATCTAAAAATTCCATCAATAATTAAGGTAATGATGGAACACATAGTCTTATTATAAAAAAACACACACTATAATCATCAATTATGTTTTTGTGTCTCCACTCCTTAGTTTCAATCATCTTTTTTAGGGAATTTGTAACACCCCAAAATATAAAAATACGAACATCAGATTCGATAGCGTTTATGAAATAAAATAAAAATCATAATAAGAAATACAATATCCTATTAATTTACAAGTATATTTATTAATTTTCAATAAATTAAATCTATATCTTTTAATTCAGGAAACATTGAGTTATCTTGCGTTACACACAACAATGTCTTTCTTCTATGGCTTGCATTACATGCAAGACTGAGTTTTAACGAATACTATAAATTTTAACTAAAAAATTTCCTAGCTGTTAAATTATAGTTTATGAATTGGATTAACTAATTTATTAAAATATATTTTTTACAAAAATATATAATGTATTCAATGGCTACCAATTAATTTGAAATGTAAATAGAAACCAATTGAATATAAAGTAAATGTGTTTATAAAAACAATTTTTATACCCCCAAATGTGTTTTTTCTAAAAAATTAATTTAATAACTATTAGTGAATAATGTAAATAAAATTTATATATTATATATACAATAAAGTATCTTTTAAATTCATCCAATAGTTTTGGTAGGAATAATATAAGTATAAATGATGTTTTACGTATTAAATGCTGTATTTTTTTAAATGTAGTTTTTCTGCCTTTTATTGGTATATCTATATTAAAAATGAATTTTGAAAATTTTATAAATTTTAATTATAAAAAAAGTCATTTTTGGAAGTGTAATTTTGAAATTATCTTAGGAAGAACTTTTAGTATTTTTATACAAATTTTCATTTTTTAATGAATATTAAACCAATACTAAATTTTAATTGAAAACTAACTTTTTGTGGAAATAATTGATGATAAAAAATTATTTTTTAATTCATTTTAAATTTATAATAAATATATTATACACCGTTTAATCTATTTTAGATCATTGGAATCATTTTCACATTCAAATTGGATATAGAATCATTTCAAAAAAATTGAACATTTTTACTTAAAAATCACAGTTTCTCTCTCATAAATGGGATTAATATTAAACTAATTCCTACCAATTCTATGATTTTAATTTTGAAAAATTTATTATTCATCAGAATCATAATGATTTATAATTTAGAATTTGGTAAACTTAAATTTTTACCAATATTATTAGGGAAATTCTTTATGACTAATTAAAAGGATTAAGAGAAAAGTAAGTTTACCAAGGGGATAAACTTTAAAAAAAGGTGGAAAATGACCTAGAAAATTTTAAAAAACCATTTTCTTGAAATTTTCCAAAATTACCCATTATTGAATCAAAAATTTTCCATTATTTGAGCAACATGAAATGGAAAATATATGGGTTGAATTCAACCTTTCTAAAATTTACAAGAATACCACTCCTTCACTTTAAAAATGCACTCACCCCTATAACTTTTTCAATTCTCTGAAGAATTTTTACACATAAAAACCATCCCTAAATAAAGTCCCAAAATACCTCCCTTAATCATAGAAGACTCACCTTGAGTTGAAATAAAACTAAGTAAGTCTTTTTTCATAAACCAAAATGAGTTACCCGAAGAAGAGACAAAGTTATTTAATAAGCACTTTTGTTTTATTTAGTTCCCCATATATTAAATTATTATTATATCAACAATACATAGTAAACTAAAAATATTCAATATACTGATATGTTTTTATTTTAAAGGCATGACCTAAAATTTCACAAACATCTATCAAATGGGATATGCAATCATCATTCGTGTGTACGGAAGACTACCGCCTCACGAACAAATGTAGTTCATTATTCCATTACCAAATTTAAAGGTTTAGAATAATTATGGATATATAGTTTATATATAATATATGTATATATATATTATATTTATAATTAAATTATTCTTATTTAATTTCTATATATTACATACCTTTTTTCTTTCCTTTTTTTATGAATACAATAACATCATTTGTGGATGTGTGGACTACCGCATCCTCAAAGCAATGAGATTCATTTGCACATTACATGGAATGTTTTAAGGATGGCCTTAATAAAAAAATTTGATATATATATATCTCATAAATATGAAATTTAAAAGATAATATACATATATATCAATTAATTTTCATTCCCTTAAAATGACATGAAAATAGAAACATCGTTCATGCGTACGTACAACCTACCGTCTCCATGAATGGTGTATTACATTTCCAATCCAAAAATTTTATAGATTAATTTAAATTATTATATAATTAATATGTATGATATTTAAATAATGCTTTACATTCTTGATATTATGAAATCCTGATTTATATAAAGGAAGAAATGCAAGTCCAAACTTACTCAAAAAGTAGGTAATTAAGATCCGAAATAGATAAAATAATAAAATATTCTTAACAAATGAGTAAAAATATAATATAAGAAGATCATACATGATATCATAAATAATTATATGGTTCTTTAATGATTAAATAAAATTATTAAAACCATAATACATGAGGTTAAATTTAGTACAACGAAAAAGAAAGCATTAGGTAAGGGATTCCATCTCGATTCCATTTCATTAAGAATATTATAATGTTCTGAACATAATATCATTTATATGGTTTATAAACGTTCCATATGACATTTAATATCATGAATAATTAATTTTTCATTGTATTTTAATTTTATATTTGATTAATTTCATATAAGATGATTTTAATTAATATTTACCAACTAGTAAAGAACTTCAGAACACGGTTCCTTTTTATTGTGTTATATTACTTCCTTGTTGTCATTAATATTATATAATTATATATATAATTAATTTTTAATATATATATATATATATATATTTATAATTATTTTATTTTTATTTACATTTGATATTTATAATCTATTCATTGGTTGATTCTTACTTCAACTTAATGGTCTTTTCAAGGGTTTACTTCACATTATCATTTTATTTAAGATTTTTTACACATGAATCCCCAAAAATAGAAATTAGCTTTTCATTATTTAATAAAACCTTTCATTTTATTATCCTTTGGTTATACATGATCTTTTTAAAGTAACTGTTCCATTATTTCACTCTTTGGTATTTAATTTTTTTTAGTAAATTCTTCAATGAAACTTGGCTTCATTTATCTCATCACTTGAAAATAAATTTAATTTTAAAACCATAATATTTGTTAAAAACAATTTTTTATATTTTTTTCTAAAATAATTTTTAAACTCTTAAAAATTATTTATTATATGAGTTTTTAAAAAATATTTTCATAAGAATCAACTTGTTTTTTTCCAAAAAAGGAACAATACTAACCTTTAGATAGTGAAAAATAATTTCCTTTTTACCTCATAAGACCTATACATATTTACCCACCATAATTTATTTTATGATCCTTTAGAAACATTAAAAGGTTATTTTTAAAAAAATATGATTTTAATAGTTAAAAGGATTTTTTTCAAAAGGCCTTTCAAAATTCCATGGATATTTTCCTCAAGAATGGTATTAAAAAATATTTTTATGGTATTTTATTTCATAGAAAAATAACCATTATTCTTACATAAATGGTTATACATTGTATTGATACCATCCTTGTTATTCCTTTGGATGGATTATAATTATTTTTATCAAGTACAATATTAAAATTCACTTAATTGAATTAGTTTTGTAGTCATTAATATCTCTTTGAGTTATTCACTTTACAGTAACCCTTGAACATTATATTTCGCTTAAATATCCGCATTACTTATCATGGATATGTTTATTTCCTAAAACATATACCATTTCTAGACACGGTGTTTAAATTGGGAGTTATTATATTTTCTAGTGAAATATTGATAAATCTATATCCATTTCTCAATAAGGATACATTTTGATAAGGCACATTTTTTATAAATTAAATTGATTATTATATATATAAAAAATTATTTGGACTTGTACAACATGGGTTAGGGATTATTAAAAGAAATCCTCTAGATGTATAAGTGGTCTCATGAGAGAAAATAAATTGGGAACAAACCCTTTGTGTTCATAACCATGTGAGATCTACACTATCTTGTAAAGGGTCCTGACATTAGTATTCTATACCATATCATGAAATGTATTGATGGTAAAGGTAAAATGTACCTAGGAAACATGGCATATAAAAATTAAGAATTTCCTTCATTTAGATTCTGAAATTATTATCCATGATATTTTTACTCTTAAAAAATTTATGAATTTAATAAATTATTAGTTTATTGATTAAATGGATTGGTTTTTAGTTATTCACCTTTCATTATTGATTATGACTCATACGGTTATGATAGTCATGTTTTTTGAGTAAATGGCTTGTGATTTTTGTTTTTTACCTTTGCATATAGTTATGAACTATATTCTCAATTTAATGATTAAGTGGAACTTTCTTTTAGTTATTTACCTTTCCATATTATTATGCACTCCATTCTTATATTATATATTAAATTTCATGTGTTTCAATTTTTATCCTTGTCGTATTGATTATTCTTATTCAATCATTATACATTTCGATGTATATAACCCTTATTGAGCATTGGAGCGCACCCTTATTTTTTTCCATTCCTTGGGTTTTCATGATGTGTACAAAGAAATAAATTAAAGGATAGACTAGAAGAAATATAATTATGTCCAAAAAAACTATGTTGTTATTTTTTTATTAATTTGTAATATAGGACTCATGTATGTATCTAGTTTACCAAGATTACTAAAATTCTCAGTCATTTGGTATACAATTTAATTTTAACTTATTCCAATGTAATGTTAGTAGGAACCGACTCTGGGCTTACTGGGGTCGAGGTTTCCAGTGTTTTTATTAGATAAAATTTATTAGCAACCATTTAAACTAGATTTTAGAGAATATAGATTATGGAATATAACCATATGATAGACTTTCAGATTAGTATAGAAGAACATTATAATATTTTTTAAGGTAGATACTATGTGGTGTTTCCTAGTAACACATCCCTTTATAGATACAAAAAGTAGACATGGTTCTAGCATAGATGTACCTCGGGGTAATAACTTCGAAAATGGTGTGTTGAGATTGACTTTATCATAACCTGGTAAACAACAATGAGTCTTAATATACAACTTTCTTGACACTCCTGGGGGGTATGCTTAAGATAATTCACATTTTCTTGAAAAATAAATTTTAAGGATTTGGATAGATAATGACAATTAATGTCCCAGGTTAAACATGAAGTTTCATATATTGAGAATAATGTGTGAATATTTAGACATTATAAAAATGATTAAATGGTTTTTCCACTATGATTATTGTTTCCAACAATATTATTTTTGGTTTTTTTTCAATGACTGGAAATTGAAGGATTCATGTTAACATTGAACATGAAGGATGAGGTGGTGACCATGAGAAACCATATGGGATGTTGATATAAGTGAAAGATATATTGTTTGTTCCTAAACCATTTTCATAAAATATGATAAAAACATATACCATAACCAACTACAGAAATCACAAAAGTATTGGATAATGGATTTTTTGAAGAGATCAAGTGATAGAGCCCATAAAGGAAAAAAGGCAAAATTTCCATATTGTACGAAATGTGGATGGAGAACCCTGTGAATCTGTATATATGGAATGGTTAAATGCATTATTTCTGGGAAATAAGGGTGTAAAGAAAATAATTTCTGAGGAAATACAAAAATTATGATTGAAGGAAATAAATCTCATCCTAAGGATCCATTTATAGTTCAATGCCATAAATCTGGGGCACCTGGGAATTAATCAATTCATTTACCTCTTATAAATGGTAAACTCCAGACTATGAAATTACCTTTATATAAATAAAATAGATGAAGTACATCTTTTTTATGATTCAATAAATAAATTCTTGAAGTGTTTTACCATTAATATTTTGGTTACATGAATCATCAAACATCTAAGGATTCTGTTAAATATTAGAAGAGAATGTGTGTTCAATATATTAAGATTTATTAATATCATAATGAGTTTATGATTTTGACATTGATCATATGTTCAATGGCTTAAACAGCTATTTTAGTATTTATATAGTGATAATATACCAATATTAAGGATATTTTGGAAGGAATTTATGGATAGAATATATTTTAATGGAAATTTTATTCACGAAATAATGACAATACATTTTAGAGACATGTTTTTTAAGGTATTGATAACATTTAGTGTTATTATGATCATTAATGACATTATAATAGTAGTCAAATTAGATAATTAGGATTTTAAAAAATAAGTTATATTGAAATCCCTAGTAAAAGGTTATTTAATGATTATTTTTATTTCATGGATGTCCGTCATACTTTTTAAAAACATTACAAGAATTATATTAATATAGTTTATAAAAAAGAAAAAATACGTGTAGGGTGATAATCCATCTCAACTAGAGAGTTGGTGGTGCTTGAACCCATGACTAAAGAGAGATAAGGGTTTCACACTTACCACTGGCCTACATGATGTCTTAGTCAACATGTCATTATTTTTAGATAAATAATATAATGAATAAATATTAATTAGGAACCAGTTGTATTACTTTTTTTAGATGATAATATATTAACCATATTGATTTTTTAAAATGGTTAGAGAGAGATATTAAAATTTGTTTTATGAATTTTATGATCCATGAAAAGTGAATTTTAGTACCTTAGGCATAAAAAATAATTTTTGTATATTCATTTCATGAAGTAATGGATGTATTGGAAATTAATTGGAGAACAACCAAAAGATGAAATTGTTTTTATATAAATATATCAAGTAAGTATATTTTATTTTATTCCTAGGTATTAAAATAATTAATCAACATTCAAAAAATGATCTTGATATAAAAAATTTATCCTAATACATAATTTTTGGTCGGACTAATGGTAATTTAATTAGCATATATTTATGGATTTCAGCCCCTCAAATTTAAATTTATCATTAAATTTATTGTGATCAATTATATCAATAAATACTTATATTTAATTTTTTTCCCTCTATGTCCAAATATTAAATCCCACTTATGTTCTCCTATATGTAAACTTAATTATGTGACAATTCACTTCCAATTATCTATTTTCAAGAGGATGAATTACAAACCCTTCTCATGAAGTGGGATTTTAAAAAAGTAAAATAAGAATATAAACTTGTTAATTACCAAGATCAAGTTTAAATTTTGAGGAATAAATTTATTTTAGGTGAGAATAATGTAAGAGTAATATATTTTAAAATACAAACTTTATATTTTATAGAAGTATGACATGAAACACCAAGCATTGAAGGAAATATAATATCCTAAGACATTTCATATAAATTTAATGTATTTAAATAAACTCATTCTATATATTTTAATGTATGCAACACTAAGTTATCTTGTGTTACATGTAACAATGTCTTTATTCAATGGTTTTCATTTCATGCAAGATTGAGTTTTACCAAATAATCTTAATATTGTAAAAATTATCTTATATTCATAAAATTGGTGGTTATTAATTATATTATCTACCTTAATAAAATTTATGTTTTATAAAAATATATAATGAATTCATTTTTTACCAATTAGTTTAAAAATGAAAATAAAAACCAATTTAATATAAAAAAAAATTTATAAAAAACTATTTTTATTCCATCCAATGTGATTTATCTAAATAAATTTATTTAATTATTTTTTATTGAAGTATATTAATGAATTTATATATTATATATTAATTCAAATCTTTTTTACATGTAATCTATTTGGTAGGAATAAGATAAGAACAAATCCAATTTCACGAATACAAAGATGTATTTTTCTAAAGGCAGTTTTTTGCCTTTTAATGGAGAAAATATTTTAAAACAAAATTTTGACACATTTAAAAATTTCATTTTTAAAAATAATAATATTTATTTACAAAAAAATTATAAATTATCTTAGGGTTAATTGGTTTCTTATTTTTCTTTGAAGATTCATGTATTATGAGTAGTAAAAAAATACTTAATTTTAATTGAAAATTTACTTTTCATCTAAATATTTTATTATGATAAATTATATTTTAAATTGGTCTCAAATTTAAAATAGTTCAATTATGCATCAATTAATCCAATTTAGGTCATTTTAAAAATATTATAATTGAAATTGGTTATAAAAACATTTCAAATTTTGAATATTTTAACCTTTTAAAACCTTCTTTCTTATCCCATTTGTGGGATTAATTTTAAATTAAATTATATTACTTATATGATTTGAATTTGAAAAATGGATTCTATATTTTTAATAATAATTATCTATAATTTCTAATAAGGTAAACATAACTTTTTACCAAAATTATTAGTGAATTATGATAAAATTAATTACAACTATTAGGAGAAAAACAAGTTTACGAAAGGACTGAACTTTAATCATAAGGAGAAAAATGACATAGAAACATATACAACACCCATTATATGGACATATACAGACATTATGCCTTCATGAATCTAAATTAGTTCATTATTGGAGCCACATTATATGGTAATAATGTGGGTGTAATTACCTCTTTCAAAAATTTGAAAGAATATCATTCCTCTACTATAAAAAGGCACTCACCCTCTTACTTATTGACACCTCTCAAGCCTGTTTGGATCATCCAATACCTACAAAGAATAAACTCCCAAAATCTATCCCCTAACCCTAGAAGCCCCACATTGGGCATAAATCAAACCAATTAAGTCTTATGGTATAATTCAAAGAGAGTTACCCAACGAAGAGGTAACGCTCTTCACCGAGCACTTATCATATATTTCTTCCTCCACCCATTAAATTAATATTATCTCATGATTATATAATAAAACTAGTATAATGAAAATACTTAAATGTTGTTATTTTATTTTTATGACTTAAACATCTATATAATTCTCTCAAATGGGTTACAAAATCATCTTTCATTCGTACGATGGATTACAGCCTCGTGAACTGATGTCATCCGTTCTTCTATTACAACTATTAAAAGTTAGAAATAATGTCTATTTATAGTGTAAATATGATATATGTGATATTTAAATTTTATTTATACTTCTTTAATAACTATATAATGCATAAAATTATTCGTTCCATTTTATTAGAATACAATATCTTCCTTTGTGGATGTGTGGACTACCGCCTCCTCAAAGTGATGTGATTCTTTCACATGCTATATAGACTGTATTAAGGATGATTTTGATAAACACATGTGATATATATCTATATTTATATCTATATATATCATAAATATGATAAAAAGAATGATTATATACATATATATCACTTAATTTTCCTTATTTTAATATGATAGTTAAATTGGAATAACATTCATACGTACGTACGACCTACCGTATCCTTGAACTGTCTATTATATTTCCTATTGAAAAATTGAATGAATTACATTAAATACATATATAATAAATATATATTATATTTAAATCATGGTTTTAATTTTGGAGATTATGAAATCATGATTGATGTAATATAAACCTAAAATAACCAGTGAAAACTTACTCAAAAAACAAGGCAATTAACACCCAAAATAGGTAAAATAATAAATGATTATTAAAAAATAGTTAATAATATATTATTATAAGATCATACATGATTTCATAAATATTAATATTTTTATAGTATATGTTAATAATATATTTAATTCAAATATACTTGTGGTTATATCATGTACGACCAAAAATAAAGTTTGAGTTAAGGGATTTTCTCTCAATTTCATTTTATTGAGCCATATTGTAATTTTATACACATAACTTATTTCATATTATGTATAAACTACCCATTTAAAATGTAATACAATAAATAATACATTATTAATGTAATTTGAAGTTTTAATTTCAATTATTTCATCTAAGGGGATTTGAATTAGGATTTACCAAGTGGTAAATAATTTCATAAATCAATTTATTTTCATTGAGTAATATAAATTTATTCTTATTATTAATATTACAGAATTATGTGTATAAATAATTTGGACTATCTATTGTATTATTTAACCTTATTTTATGTTTATTTACATTTTTATATATAATCCATTCATTGGTTGATTCTCAATTCAACGTTATGTTCTTTTTAAGGGTTTACTTCACAATCCCATTTTATTTGGGGTTTTCACACATGAATTTACATTAAAGGAAATTATTTGATTTGTTTTTTAATAAAACTATTAATTTTATTTTATACTAGTTATTAATGACCCTTTTCAGGTAATATTACCATTTTCACACTCTTTGGTACATAAAATATTTTCGAAAATGATTAAAAAATCATGTTTTCATTCGTCTCTTCAATCAAAAATTTGTTTTCTATTAAAACCAGGTTTTGTTATTTTTTTTTAAAATGATTTTTGAATAATTGAAAATGATTTTAAAGGATTTTTTAAATTTTTTTGAAAGGAATATTTTTATATTTTTCCAAATAAGGAACCATTCTAAAATTTTTATAATGTACATGGAATGTTTCTTTCCTTGTATAATATATACAGATTTACGAGTCATTATTTCTTTTAAGCTTCCTTTACATGTTTAAAAAGTTTTTTTAAGGAAAATGTTTTTAATAGTCATTTTCAGCAAAAAAAATTCAATTTTTCTTTTATAATGAAAAAGATATTTTTCTCAAGATTTTTTTAAAATTTTTATGTTATTTTATTTTATCAAAAACAAAAACCATTATAATTACTCCAATGGGAATAAGTCATAATGATACTATCCATATCCTTCTTATGTGGGTTTTATGATTATTTTAACCATGGATAGTATTTTCATTCACTTCCTTGAATCATTTTTGTAGTCATCAACTTTCCATTGAGTTATTCACTTTCTAATGACAATTGAACCTTAAATTTCACCTAAATAGCCACATTATTTATCATGGATACAATTATTTACTAAACCGTATACCGTTTCTACATATGGTGTTTACATTGACATTTATTTGATTTTTTGGGGAAATATTAACAATTATGTATCATTTAATCAATAATGTTTCATTTTATAAGGAAAATTGTTTATGAATTAAATAAATTATTTAGAATACATGTAATGATTTGGAATGGTATGAAATTGACTGGGGCCCATTTGATGTAAGCCCCTCGATGCATCCTTTTTCTCATCATAAAAAAATAGTTGGGAACAAACACTTTGAGTTCGTAACCAACCGTGTTGTAAATTTTTTTCTGAATTTTATTGATAGTAGTTTGCTAAAACTTCTTATGAATGTTATTGACCTTAAAGGTACTATATACCTAGAAAACATGGCATCAAATATTTAAGTACTACCTTCATTCAGATTCAGTTATACTTGACCTTTCCATTTTCACTATTAAAAAGTCTATTTTTTCATTTTATTATTATTTTATTGATTAAATGGCATGGTTTTTAGTTATTTATTAGGGAATATTGATTATTCCTTATCCATATATGGTAGTGTTATAATTGATTAAATGTAATGTTCTTTTAGTTATTTACCTTTCCATATTGTTATTCACTCCATTATCAGTTTATTGAATAAATGAAATGTGAATAGTGATACTTACCTTTACACATTGATATGCACTCCCTTATGAGTCAATTGATTAAATGGAATGTGTTTCAATTATTATCCTTTATATATTGAATATTCTTACCAATAATACTAAATTGTTCATTACTTTTAAAAATGATTTAACTGTATGTTATTCCAATGTAATGGTTGTAGGCACTGAATATAGGCTTAGTGGGTTTGGGTCACTATATAATTTCCACAAATTTTATACTTCTTTATCATCCCTAATAATGATGGTTGGGAAATTATTTGTAATATGAATATTTTTAACCATTACCAAATAATTTTAATTTAAGACACTACTAAATATATAAAACATATATCCTTATTCATCTTCATAATGGGTAGGGATATTCTATTATTCTCACTAAATTCATATACCACATTTTTTCCCTTTCTAGGGTTTAAGTTTATTTCACATTCATAATCTTTTAATAGTTCCATCCATATACTTTATCTCATGATAGTCATTTTCTATGTGAATATATTCTTCATACTCTAATGATTTTTAGATGTGTTAAATGTTTTAACAAAAATATAGTGATTTCATATCATAAAGGTAAATATTATAGTTCTAATGTCAATATCAGAAGTTAAATAACACTGTTTTTCGGTCCTCAATTCAAATTATGTAAAAGAAAAAACCTGTCATTTTTCATTAGTACACATCATAGTCTCTTATTTTATGTGCACTTGTATATAATTATTCTTTCTTTTCATGATGTAAAGTTTATTATTGGTTCAGAAATTAATCTATTAATTATCTCTTCAAAGTTTCCTCCATATTCCTTTGACAATATTATTTTGATCACTTTACATTTAAACTTGGTTAAAGGATTATCTAAAAGGGGAAAGGATTCAAGAAAAAATAATCATTGAAAGCTAAGAAAAGGAAAATATATATCATAATTTTGTTTATTTACATGTGGTAACATTAATATACCTAGATAATTATAGAGTTAAATGATATAGAATCCATTGAGACATTATAGAAAACAAAATAATCTTTATAATGAAAAAATTAATAATTATAAATATCATTGTCTCTTAGTATCACATTATCATCCCAAACATGATCATTTTTCTATTTATAAAAAATAAATTATATCATAATGTAATTCATAATTACCATAAAAATATATACATACAATCCTATAATACACAATTCATTAAATCCATTAACATAGAGGGTGAATTTTTTATCCCAAAATGAATTAATATGAACTTATAATTCTCATAACTCATATGAAAACTCTCTTTTGTTGATTATTGTTCTTGAATTTTAATTAATGATAAGTAGAAGAGTGATCATTCATTAAGAAGTATTTTTACCCTTTATATTGATCAAACAGATCATCATTACATGGTAAATGTCATTTTTTCTGAATAGTAATTTCAATGATTTTCTTATAATCAACGATGTCCCCATAGATCCATCATTTTTCTTCACTTTGAGAATTAATGAATAACAAGGTGAAAGAATTGGGAATATGAATCCCTTATCTATCAATTGATATATTTTCTTATTTAATATCACCAATTCTACCAAATCCACTCTATAGGGATTATTATATATGTGTATTTCATTTTTGATAAGTTCAATTAGTAATATCAACAATAAAATAAGGTTTATATATTTTTTAATTTTATATAAAATTCAATAATATAATCTTTCACATTAGATTAATCCTTCTTTTTCAGGATTTACATGTAATTATTTTTTGAATCTTATCCATGATTACCATTATAATGAGCTAGTTGGGGTTTTTCTGATCCAGAATTAGGCAATAAAACCCATCCTATAACAACATGGTATTCTACTATAGACTCATAAAATGAAACAATATTCTACAGATTATAATTTATTCAATAAAACATTTATAAGAAATATATCACAAGGAATATATTTAATTGAACTATTTTCTGAATAAATAAGTTTATAATTATATAGCCCTAATGAATTTTAATAGATTGTTACCCATAAAAGTTTATTGGTATATGATTTCCATTTGGAGTTTTAATGTAAAAATTTATCCTTAATGTATCTAGGGATGATTTAATGTTTTTATCAAATATAAAATATATTAATGAGTGCATATATATAGAATCATGTAATAGATTCTCTAACATTGAGTAAATGTTTATTGTATATTTAATAAAATAATTTTGTACATTAACATACACTTTAGTGATTTCATAGGCTCAACCTCACTCTTGTGTCCACATTTTTAGAATTTAACCTTAATGATTGGGGATTGGATTCAAATAGTTCATATTTATATAAAATTAGGGCCCGGAAATTTATTTAATTTTTCTTTCCATTTCACTAATGAAATTGATGACCTTTATCTCCATACAGAACGAAATCTCTAAATCCCTTCCAGCATAACCCAGTGAAATTATTTCCATAATTATTACACGTTAAAAATTATACAATTCCCATTTCCTCTTTTTCATTATGGATTTTAGATATTATCTTATTCAAATTATCTTCATTGAAAAATTAATACTTTTAAAAACTGTTGTTTGTCTTGATGGAACTATTCCCTATATTCTCATATGGGGAAAACTATAGAGTTATTTTTGAACATCTATGAAATGTAAATAATTTATCAAAGAAGTGATCAATTTTTTATTTTTGATTACATACATAAATCCAATTTTAACTTTCCATCCATTTCAAATTATTACCAAATTAAGAAATTGTTTCTTCATTATTTTGTATTAATTTCAAAATTTTCCTTTTAAAGATAACTAAATTTTTAATAAGAAAATACTTATCAAATAAAATCACTTTAAATTAATTACAATAAAATATTTCAACTTCATCCTCTATGGTATTTGTAATAAAATACAATAATTGCTATATATCTATCATTAGAAGATATATATCCCTTATTGTAATATCTAAGCCCAGATGCCACTAAACCAATGCCCTGAGCTGAATCTCCACATGACCTCAACTGAAAATCTTAATATTCCATAGGTTGGTGGATAGTATTGGGGGTTTATGTTGTAAACTTGATGATACTATACCATGTATCATTGTGAATAATCAAAAGTAAATAAAAAACATCAACCACATCTCAGTAGATGGAAATAATAAATTAACTTCAATTAAACAGAATCATTCTGTAATAAAATGAAATACTATATAGTCTATAATATACATTCCATACATAAATCATCATCCATCCACTAGGTTGATCACATAAAAAAAATAAAAAACTGAAAAATAAATAAATCAAACACTACTTCTAACTTCGAGCCATGTCACATACCCATTCTCCAGTTCCCTATTGTGATAATATAGAAAGATCATCAGAATCCACACAAGTAACCCACTCAATCATGATATCTTGGGCCTTTTCTATACACATAATTAATATATTCTCAAGTGGAATATAAACATTTGTTCAATAGGAACATTGAGGTGTACGTAGAAGTGGTGAGATGTAAATATCTATAGGCTAACCACAATTGTGAAATTGTAATCTTCTTCCATAAGTTTATTCTCATGAAAAATTCTCAGCCATTCTGAAAAAAATAAAATAAAAAAATATAACAGTCATCAATCCTTGGGTCTAAGACTGTAATCAACCATACAAACTTCATCCATCACTAGGGAATCTCTTAGAATGTATTGATGATCATGCATACCAAATAAACTGTGGATATCCCAACCATAGGCCCCATGACCAAACCTCGGGACATTATATACCATCTATTACCTAGTACCTAGACAAATCAATATCAGGTACTATTGCCACACTAATGTACTACCAAAACCGAGAGCATCCGTTTGAACACTAACCCAAAAATTATAAGTGATAGTAAAAGGAGAATCAATCGAGATCTAAACTATTAATCAACATTAGTGGTTCCAATATCTCCAATCTCATACCAAACAAAAATAATGGAACATAAATCATGCATTCCATTCCATATGGGTTTTCATTGGTTCACATGACAAGTGCCTCAGTCCATAATCTCAACAACATATGTGTTTCACAATGACCATTATTTTTAACTTTACTTGTGGGACACCAAGTCGATAAATGTAATCCATACTTGTAAAACACTATGTCAACTATCAATATCGATATAGAACATCAAATCATATGGGAATGGAGCATCATGTCCAAACTTCCAAACCTCAGATGTCGAGCATCATATCAGAAATATGTAACTATGAAAAGGTAATTCAATGTATAACTGTATCATCCTCGGTTATTGAGGGCCACGTAAGACATCAAGAATCATACCTATTGAGGTTCATGTCCACCTCTCTAAACCTCTGACATCGAGAGTCATGCCAGACATCTAGAATCATGCTTGTAGAGAATCATGTTATCCTATTTATAAATTGGAATCACATATAATATCACAATATCCCCACATGAATAAATCAAGTCTCAACCTCAAAAAACATAGAAAAATAATAAGGTATGGATGAAAACCCAAACCTATAATCAACATAATAACCCAAAATGATCATACATAAGTTTAGGTCTGAAGATAATGCCCTTAACCATTACTACCGAAACATAAGAACCCTCTCAGGGTCTTCCTATCATCATATCACAAACATATCTCTCTGGGTCAACACAAAAATAGAGGAATACCTATTTGAATACTTGGAACTAGAACTCATTTAGTGGAATCAATCTTCCAATATATGATAATAACCAAACATTGAGGCCAATTCCGATAACTCAGTGGCCAAACATCATGAAAACAAGTTTGTACTTCAGTAGGCATTGGAATTTAAAAACCAAGTACATGGAATGAGAATCATATTTATGTGTGTACTCTATATAGGTTAACTACCGGTATTCCTGACATGGCCCAACCATGTGTATTTTCCTAGTCATGTACATCTACATAGTGTCTAACCCACGCGAGGCCGGACTGTATACCATAGATGGCCATGTGCCCCTACATGGGATATTTGGACATTTACTCATCGATATGTTGAGTGACACCAAATAGTGTTTCCTCCATTGATTTTTTCTAGTAAATTTCATCTCCTCATCCCAGAATTGGATGAAAACATAGGTTTTTTCGCTCAAACCCCCATGATGTGTAGTTGAGGTTTCTAAATTGAATAACCCTATTAAACAATTAAAACCCTCATTTTTCAATGATTAAGAATAGATATACACCAATGTGTTCCAAAGTAAATAAAAAATGGCAATGAAAATTGTAAAAAACTAATTTAGGAGGATCAGACACAAAGTTCAATAACTAGGCTACCTCAGGGGAAAATGTTGATGCTTTGGGTGAAAATATACACCTAGAAACCAGTGTACCTAAATCTGTTCTCGATCAATAACATGGAACAATCCCTTTATCACCTCCATCTCCTTTAAATCCTAGTACAAACATCTTGAGTAAGGAAGAAAAACACCCTCCTATTATGTTTAGGAAACCCTAGGGGGCGATATCTAATTTATTTATTAATTTTTATTTTAATACTGGTCCGGATACCTAGAACCTGAATGGGATTTATACAATTATATGAAAAATCCCCCATTCTGAACCCAATATCAAACTCAAAATCTCAATATAAGATCATATACAAGGGAAAAAATTTCATGTTACCCCTAATGATCAACTGAAACAAAATATATAAATTTCTTATCAAATTCATATTCTAGGGAAAAAAGATCATTTATCCCTCTCCCACTATAAAACTTCTAATACTTATGATGTCTCAGGCATATTCTAACCACGCATCCTGAACCATTAAGGTTTTCAACTCATGCTCATATCATTGCATTCTACTTTATGATGACATTAGATTACATATTCATAACTCCAAAGATAAGGTGTATGACCCATTAAATCCAAGACATTGATTTCTATCAAAAATAGTTTACTAATATAGTTCCTAAATTTGACTTTCATCATAAGCCGTCATAAAAATATCCAAAACACATCACTATGATCATGGTTCTCAACAACATAGAACTCAACCTAAAATTTATAATTCTGAACTAAGAAATTTCCCACCACCAGTGTCACCTACCAAAACAAATATATATTAGTACACCAAACCACTCATTGTGGTCCTCATTAAATCCTCAACCCTACCCACACAATGTTAATAGATGTCACACCTGATTTTTGTTCTTTTATTTTCATGTCTCGGTTTTTATCCAGTTCATCCAAAATCATGATCCTTTTATTTTGTGTTGCATGAGATTAATTTTGAGTTTTGAACTTACATATATGTCTAATCACCCTAATTTGGGTTCCCCATTTCTTGTTTAGGAGATTTCGGAGAGAGGGGGGTTACTTCATGATTTGGTCCAACCATCATCCCATTTCTAGTTTTAAAAACCAAATTTGTTTCTTTTATAAGTCCTTTGTTTTTAAACATTTTTCACCCATTCCAATTCATAAATTTCCTCCACTGAAAAATGAAAACCATCATATCCTTTTGGACCCCTTAAGAATTTATAATCATGGTGAATTGTGGTTACTTATTTAGGTATTGGGCCAACCCATGGGCCCATTTATAGTTTAAAAAAATAATTTGTTTCTTTTATATCTAATTACATGTTTAAAATTTTTTGGTGATTCCACCTCACACTCGAATCCAATATCCCAATCCTCACCCCATTGTCTATTGTCACTATTTGGGGCTCATATTAGTCGCGGATTGGGGAAACATTCTCAATGACTCTCAAATTATCCAGAATTGAGCTCATTCATAAATTATTAAATTTGTACTCTTTTGCCACAAATTTCCATTCCCTAGTTCGTCCCGAACTTAGGAGCCACTCCAATAGGTTTCAAGCCTTTCCTTTTTCTCTAAGGGTGCAGATCTAATAGAATATGAAGAGTTTTCTAGTTTAAAATGTGAGATTCCTTCTCCTTTATCCTCCCTCTTCTTCCTCCTTTCATTATTTTTTGGTTTTATAATCTCCCCTAGTAATGATAGACCTATGGTTATGTTCCCCATGATTTCTGGTGGGTTTTTTGTTCGTTTGGGGCTGGTCTTCATAGGTTTAGGGTTTGTAAACCCTCAGATGGTGATTTTGGATGTGCGTTTCCATTACGCCAAGGATTCGAGGTAGGATATCACTTGAACAAGCCATTATCATTTAAGTTTAATAATTATAATTCAGTTATAACCTTATTTATATGATATCTATTTCTGTGAAACCTTGGTTTTAATGGTTTTGTGTGCAAATTATGTTTTATGACTTATTTTGTTAAAAATATAGTTGTTTTGGTATAAATGTGCACTCCTATTATTTGATAAATTATTCCATGATATTTCACAATTGTTTATGATATTTTTAATATGTTTTAGTAGATTTAATAACTTTATGTCATTAAAATGGTATTTCATCCCTTTTTAAGTGCTTAATATAAGTTGTTTTGTTAAAGAGTGCATGGCAGGTGTTCGGTAAATTGCCCGGTTGGCTTTTATGTGTCCAGTGCAATTTAAAATTATTTGTTTGGATTTATAAATACATTGGAAGCATGTAAAAAATTTATTTTGGTATCCTTTTATAGATTTTCAATTTTAATTTGTTTTTACAAACAAATGGTTTTTGGTTTACAACATGTTTTGGCCCGAGTTGCCAGAAAATGGACCGTTTCACATTCTTATAAAAATGGTTGTGTTATGAATATGTAAAATAAGTGTTTAAGGGATTTATGAATGTGGTTTGATGCTGTAAATGGTTTTGATACACCTCTTTAATAAAATTTTAATGCATAACTTTGTCAAATGTTAGTTTTGAGAAAATGTTTAATGGCCCGTTTGGCCTTTCCTAAAAATAAAGAATGGGTGTCTTACTTGTATATACCATGTTTTTTCAATTGGAATTGATTTATAGTCCATGAAATGATTTTATTAAATGTTTTTAGGGCTGAAAAATAAGGTTTGATATGTTTTTGTTGTGTTTTTATAATAAAAAGAATGTTTTTGAATGAGTTTTATGTGCAATGCCACAATACACTCTTTGAAATTGTTTTATGAAACTTTTTTGTGGATTATTGATACGTGAAATAAATGTGAAGAAATTTTCTGGGATTTTTGTGTTTTTATGGGTTGAGAATGGAATTTGGATGTGAATTGTGTATTTGATAATATGTTTAACTTTATTAAGCACTAAAGGTAATCCTGGGCATCTATGTGGGTGGACGTGTACTAGTATGCCAGTGATTCCAGGGGGTTTGTCCCCTGATTCAGGTAGCATATTTGACTTTGACAACAATAACTAAACTATGATGATGATGATGATGGGGTGCCACTAAGTTATGGGTATTCTCCTTACTAGTGGCTCGTGTGCACGAGAATGTATAATTATTATGGTTACTTTCACTGAGATACGAGGTACCTGGGGCTCACAACTAACTAGTGCCTCGGGGTCTTCCTGTGACTTGTGATCATTGGCTATTTTGTACTCACCATTTGAATACAGTGTGTTTGGTTGGTAAATTCAGCAGTGTGTGTGATTTATTTAAAACTATAAATTCTTTAAAGTATCCCTCTTGAAAACTAATTTCATTTTGATGTTTCACCTCTTTGAAAAATTATTACTAGCATTTTTGTTTATAAATCATGAAAGTTTTTATCTAATAATTATTATAGCATGGAACGTCATTTGAAAAACATAATTTTACATCTTGTATTTAAAACTTGAAATTTATGTTTATTTTATTTTAAAGGAAGTGCATTGGGAATAGAATATCGGGCTAACCTACTGATTTTTAATACTCACACCTATAATCTTCTTCTGTTTTTAGCCCTTGTACAGGTTTCAGTTTGAGTTTGATCACCTTGGGGGACATGTGATCATTTTGTTGGAGAAAGACCAATGGGGTCACATGGAGTAATTTGTTTATTGTGTTTGGTCATTCGAGTTGTTGTTTAACTTGTACTATCAGTTTCTTGTACAAATAATGTTCAGTTTTATTTTTATATAAATGTATTTTGGGCTATCCATTTCTTTTCATTGTTTGTTTAATTGTTTATATATGGTATAAATCATTCCCTTGTAAAATCTATTGATGAAATTGGTTCTTATAACCATCCCAGGAGGATTGGGAATACCTCTCAGGACTTGTTGCGGGCTGGCCTGGTTGACCGGTTCATGGTCGACTCAGGCTGGTTCGTAATAAAATGGTATCAGAAGGAGGTCGACTCTTAGAAGACCTTTCTTTTTAGAGCGCCCTTGTTATTTGGGGGATGTCAAGGTAGATGGATTAGAATTGTTGGGACTTGAAGGGTATGTGCGGGAAGAATGTTGCGAACTCTTTCTCATTCTAATCCTCATGTTTCCATGGGAAGTCTGGTTTTATTAGTGTCTTTTTTTCTTGTTGATTGTTTGGTGTTGGGATATGACAAAGGGAGTCTGACTAATGGCCTCTGTGATCTCGCAGGGCCTGGAAAGCCATGTGGACTTGGGTCATGGTCCTAATAAGTATCTCCGGGTTGGTTTTTTGTTTGACATATGGACATTGACCATATTGTTAAGTCACCCACCACAACTAGTTCCCTTTTGTGGGTTTCTTGGACCATTCATGAATTATGAATTTTTGTTTTGAAAATCCTTGTGTGAGAATTATGGAAAATGGGTTTTAAAGGAAGGATTGGTTTTGGAAAAGTGGAAAAGTGGTTTCTTCAAAAATTAAATATAATAATGTTTTTGGAAAGGTTGTGTTTATTTAAACAAATTTTTGGAAGCAAGTGTAAATGATTTAATGGGATTGGATTTTCCATAATCTAAACATATGATTTGTTGAAATAAAATGTTTTGAAAGTTTGAATCATTTTAAATTAATTCTGAAGTATTTTTTTAAATGGGGCGTTTTGGGATATTGAAAAGTTTTTGAATCTGATGAATTGGTTTTGGATGTTTGTTTATGAGCGGATGGTGTTTTCTAGGAATGAGTTTTGGCCTTTGTGGTTATCAGATTATGAAAAGATACCTTGCTGAATTTTTTAAAAATGGGGAAGGGATATTTGGAATAGAATGGTTGTTTTTAAATGTTCTATTAAATGAAATGGATTGTTATTTTAATCAAATGGTTCTTGAGTAAGCATGGCTTCTCTTGTGAAATTTGAATGGTTTTTTGATTTGGTGGTTAATGTTCCTTTGGAAGGTACACGATTATTTTTGTAATGATGATGTTTTGTTTTTAAAATAGGTGTTTCCATGGGTTCTCACATGAATGGTTTTGTGAATATATGGATGAATGGCCTATATGGAATGGTATTTGAGTGCCTGAGGTGGCATGAAAATGTTCATGTGAGTGAGACTTGACGAAACACCATTGGTGAATGTGAAAATCCACTAAGTTAGTTTTTTTTCAAAAGTGTTTTTAGCTGATATATTGTGGTGTTTGTTTTGAACTGACAATTATATGGATGGTTTATCCTATGTCTTATAAGTGTTGTATATTTAGTATTCTTCCTTATGATCTAGAATTCATACTCTTGTTTCATCTTGAGATGGGATCTTTTTGGTGGCTCAGTTTTGGGGTAATGTTCAGTGAGTTTATAAAGATGTGTTGGATGTTGTGATGTGGCCACATATAGTTCTATGTTTGTAATATTTCTAATTAATAACCCTAAGGATTATTTATCATGTTTCGCAGTCTAGATCCACCTCCTCAAATAATTCCTTGTCTCATTAGTTGAAATAGAGAGATTTTTGGGATAGATTTAAAGTGATTTCACATCGTGATAAATCTTTTGGGTATAGCAGTTGTGTTTGGTGATGTTGATGTGTTTCTCCACATTCCTTGTCCATTTCACTCCTTGTTCGTACTAAGATAGAATTTTGATATGTATATATGAGTTACAATTTAGATGAATTTGTTTTTTTTTAGAAAGTGAGTTTTTTTGGGTGGTGTGATACTTAGCACCTGACTTCAGTGCAAAATATGCTTCAAGATTTAGGGCTCCAGCCATAGGCCTCAGAGTGATGCTATTTATGAAATCAATAAATCTAAAGAGGTGTGGGGAGATTGACCAGGATCATGCCTCCAATATTATGGTATGGTAGTTTCTATGTATCTATTTTGGTTCCTCATTACTATTAATTTCCTTTTGTCACAACAAGCATGGTGTACTTACCCCACACACAATGTCTATGGTTATACCTTCATGGATGTGGGTTTCCATTAAATATCCCTATGTGGACCTACTTTGTAAATCGAGTGCAGTCTTGGTGTTACCTGTTCATATGTGGATAATTTTGGGTATATCCTTTGTTTATTTTTTGGTTTAAGTGGAATAATGATTTGGTCCCCTCCCCTCCCCTCCCCAAGTGGTGGGGGTCTGGATCTGGGTAGAAAGTGTTGGCCCAGTTCTTGTCCCCTTCGTTCAGGAGTGAGTGGTTTAGATGTTCATGTCATAACCCTATTAACCCGAGTTTGTAGGTTGTTGTGGGAGAGTTTTGGTGGGTATATGTGGGTGAGGTCCAATTCTAGTTCATTTTTTTTCATTTCTAGTCGGTCCCTAATGGTGGGGAGACCCACTACTGGTCTCTATGATCTTTCCTTTAAGTATTTTTCATATGGTAGTTGTGATTTAATAGTGGGGAGCATGTTCTACACTCCCCCCATGTAATTGTATTTTGTGAGTGAACATTGGTTTGGGTTATCATTGAGTTCATTGGGAGAAGGCCCAATAATCTGTCTCTTGGCTTGGTTGTGGAGGTGGTGGCTTGACCTTTCTGTTGATTTTCACAAAGTGGTTGTGAGTTGGTGTTTTGTATAGGAAAGAGGATTAATTTATGTTGATGAAAAATGATATTTTCCTAGATTAATAGGTTGGATAATGTATATATGGAATTCTTAGGTGTTTTTCTGGCAGTAGTAATGTGTTATGGCTTTCCGGGGGCGAAAAGCTTTAATGGTGGGGAGAATTGTCACACCCGGTTTTTTTTCTTTTATTTTCATGTCTCAGTTCTTATCCGGTTCATTGAAAATCCCGATCCTTTTCTTGGGTGTTTGATGAGATTAATTTTGAGTTTTTAGCGGCCATATATTTCTAATAACCCTAATATGGGTTCCCCATAGTTTTTAGGAGATTTTGGGGAGAGGGTGGTAACTTCATGATTTGGGCCAACCATGAGCTCATTTCAAGTTTTAAAAACCAAATTTGTTTCTTTTATAAATCCTTTTTTTAAAACAAATTCACCCATTACACTTCATACTTTCCCTAAAATGACATATTAAAACCACCATATCCTTTTGGACCACTTAAGAATTCATAATTATGGTGAATTGGGGTTACTTATTTAGGTATTGGGCCAGCCCATGGCCCCATTTTCAGTTTAAAAAAATAATTTGTTTCTTTTATATCTAATTCAATGTTTAATATTATGTTGGTATTTAAACCTACCACTAGAATCCAATATCCCTATCCTCACCCCCATTGTCGATTTTCCCTATTTGGATCTCAGATTAGTCTCGGATTGGGGAAACATTCTCAACGTCTCTCAAATCATCCAGAATTGAAAAGGTAAATCATCACATTCATAAATAATTTAATTCATACTATTTTTGTCTCAAATTTTATTCTTGTGGTTCTTTTAGACCTTAGGAGTCTCTTCACGAGGTTTAAAGAAATTCTCATTTCTCTAAGGGTGCATATATAATGGAATACAATGATTTTTCTAGTTGAAAAGGTTAGATTTCTTATCCTTTATCCTCCATATTCTTCCTACTTTCATTATTTATTGGTTTTATAATCTTACATAGTAATGATCGACCTATGGTTCTATTTCCCCGAATATTTGATGGGGTTTTGGTTCATTTGGGGCTGGTCATCATAGGTTATGTGTTTGTAAACCCTCAGATGGTGATTTTGGGTGTGCGTTTCCATTACGCCCATTATTCGAGGTAGGATATCCCTTGAATAAGACTTTATCATTTAAGTTTCATCATTATCATTCGGATATAAACTTATTTATATGATATTTACTTCTGTGAAACCTTGGTTTTAATTGTTTTGTGTGCAAATTATGTTTTATGACTTATTTTGTTAAAAATATAGTTGTTTTGGTATAAATGTGCACTCCTCTTTTTTAATAAATTATTCCATGAGATTTTTCACTTGGTTTATGGTATTTTTAATATGTTTCAGTATCTTGAATAAATTTATGGCATGAAAATGGTATTTTATCCCTTTTTAAGTACTTAACATAAGTTTTTTTGTTAAAGAGTACATGGCATGTGTTCGGTAAATTTCACGGTTGGATTTTATGTGTCTAGTGAAATTTAAATTTATTCTTTTAGATTTATAAATACATTGGAAGCATGTAAAAAATTATTTTGGGATCCTTTTATAGCTTCTCAATTTGAATTTGTTTTTACAAACAAATGGTTTTTGGTTTACAATAGTTTTTTGCCCTAGTTGTCGGAAAATGGCCCATTTCACATTCTTATAAAAATGGTTGTGTTTTGAATATGTAAACTGAGTTTTTAAGAGATTTATGTATGTGGTTTGATGCTGTAAATGGTGTGTATACACCTCCTTAACAAAATTTAAATTCATAACTTTTTCAAATGTTAGTTTTTAGAAAATGTTTAAAGGGTCGTTTGTCCGTTCCTAAAAATGAAGAATGAGTGTTTTACTTGTATATACTATTTTGTGTCTATTGTCATTGATTTATAGTTCATTAAATGATTTTATTAAATGTTTTTAGGGCTGAAAAATAAGGTTTTTTATGGTTTTGTTGTGTTTTTGTAATTAAAAGAGTGTTTTTGAATGAGTTTTATGTACAAAGCCACAATAAACTCCTTGAAATTATTTTACGAAACTTTTTTTGTAGTGTATTGATTCATGAAAGAAATGAGAAGAATGTTTGTGGGATGTTTGTGTTTTTATGGGTTGAGAATGGAATTCGGATGTGAAATGTGTATTTGATAAAATGTGTAACTTGATTAAGCACTAATGGGAATCCCAGGTATCTAGGTGGGCGGACGTTTACTAGTATGCTAGTGATTCCATGGGGTCTGGCCCCTATTTCACATAGCTACTTTGACATTGAAAATACTAACTAAATTATGATGATGATAATGGGGGACCACTAGGTTATGGGTATACACCCTACTAGTGTCTCGTGTTCATGAGAAGAAATATTTATTATGGTTACTTTCACTGAGATATGAGGTACCTAGGGCTCACAACTTACTAGTGCCTAGGGCTATTCCTGTGACTTGTGATCATTGGATATTTTGTACTCATCATTGGCATATGGTGTGTTTGGTTGTTAAATTTAGAAGCATGTGTGATTTATTTAAAACTATAAATTCTTTAAAGTAGCCCTCTTGAAAACTATTTTCATTTTGAAGTTGTACCTCTTTGAAAAATTGTTACTAGCATTTTGGTTTATAAAACATGAAAGTATTTGTTTGATAATTATTATAGCATGGAACATAATTTGAAACACATAATTTTACATATTTTAATTAAATCTTGAAGTTGATGTTTTTTTTATTTTAAAGGAAGTGCATTGGGAATAGAATTTTGGGCTAACCAACTGAGTTTTACTACTCACGCCAATAGTCTTCTTCTATTTTTAGACCTTGTGTAGGTTTCAACTTGAGTTTGATCACCTTGGGTGACATGTGATCATTTTTTTTGTAGAGTGACCAGAAGGGTCACATGGAGTTAGTTGGTTATCGGGTTTGTTCAGTTGAGTTGTTGGTTTAGTTGTACTTTCAGTTTCTTGTACAAATAATGTTCAATTCAATTTTTATAAAAATATATTTTGGGCTGTCCATTTCTTTCCAATGTTTGTTTTATTGTTTATATATGGGAGAAATCATTCCCTTGTATATTCTATTGATGCCCTTAGTGCTTGTCGCCATCCCAATAGAATCGGGAATGCCTCTTGGGACTTGTCAAGGGCTGGCTTGGGTGACCGGTTTAGGGTCGACTCGGGCTGGTTCGTGATAATAGAACTGTGACTTATCTGATTCTCCCCACCATTAGTGAGTCATAATATCACCACACAACCCCAAAAAAACTATAAAACCCATGTTCTAATCATTTAAAAATATTATAAATAGATGTTTATATCTCACTCTCACTCAAGGGAGAAAACATCTTCACTTACAATTTCATAGCATTTGAGAATGACATTCATTGTTTTCTCCAACCTCTTTTCCATCATGAATACCTATATTAGATATGGTTTATGGGGAACTCCACCCCATATGTATTCCTAGACACAACTACATGAGTGTAACCTTCAAATAGGCCGGAAAAAAATCAAGAAAATGAATTTAAGTATGTTTTCCTATAAAAAATTATCCCTTAGAATACTCAGGACAATTTCAATATATAGGGAATGATCATATCTAGAATAAGAGTAATCTAAGATATTATTGAAGAATTACACCATATAACTTTCTATTCCTGAATCATCAAAATTTTATACCTAAGGCATCAGGTCACCATGTATGAATGTCTATCATCAGACATAGAATAATTCCCTACCTACTCATGGATCCCTACTCAATTGAAGAATCATGACATATGATTCATTTTTTACCAACATGAAACAAAAAAAAAGAGTTCCACTACATGTTCATGAATCCATGATCCAATTAATTATTATCCATCACACACTCTTTCATAACCATAACAAAAAACCCACTCTATAAAGTCAATCTCTGTGAAAAATCATCAAAAAATACCTAACAAAAATCCCTCGAGTACTGCCTATTATCCTAATAAAGCTCATAAAAATTCATCACAACCCACCTTAACAACCATTAACAAGATTAGGAACCTAAAAAAACCTTGTCCTCATGAAACCAACAATAATTCAAAGGAAATAGAAAACTATTGATACCTATAAAAAATAATGAATCAAATATTCATAATCCCTTTACTAAGATTCACCCTTCTATAACAGTTGTAAGATGCTTAAAAATGTTAAATTGTGCTTCACAAACCTATGGTTACTCGAAAACCAGCTGACCCTATCATAAGTAATTTTAGAATGAGACTATGAACCATCTCCCTATGTTGGATTATTGTGAATAAAGTCCCTAGGCTCTCCTACCAATCCCTACCTATCAAGTATCATGATAAGAAACTATATATAAACACATAGGTCAATGAAAAATAACATAAGAAAAGAGATTATGGGGGTTTTAACATAATATTTTACCAACATAAAATGACATCAGTATCTCAAAACACCCATCATAGGTGTATCACATCTGAAAGACATCACATGAAAAAAACCACCCACATTTATGTAATATTTCCTCTCTAAAAATATAGAAATAAAAATTATTCCTTAATAAATATGCCATGAAACTAATGATAAACCAAAACCATCCAAAAGGGGTCCAAAAGTTATACGTTTTTTTTAAGAAAACTCTCCAGGTTCCGTACACCAACTATTCATGAGCACAACATCATTGTCTGCATCATCGAGTTTCTCATTGTATATGAGAAAACCTTCTATTAGAAAGAGATATATATTATATTACATATACATATGTTTAATTCATGTATTCTCTTTTATGGGTAAAATTCATATGAGATTTTGATGAAACTTTACACAAAAAGACTCTATCTTCTGCAAAAAACAACAATTTTAGGACTATAACATGTCGATGCTATGTTCTAACCAAGATTCAAGAGACACCTCATGCCTTTATAGGAACAGAGGAAAATAAAATTAATAAAACTATTTAAATGGTACATGACCCATAAATCCACCCTAAATCCAAAATCAAAACCACATGTATGTCATCCAAGGTGAAAATCTTATAAAATCATAACATAAAATACCATGAATATAAATCCCAACCCTAGGTAAACTGAATTCCTACGAGAAATAGTGTTCAAGAAGCTCCATCCAATATTTGTAATGGGATCTGAAACAATATTATATATCATATCTAAAAAATCAAAAATTGTAATGTAATATGAATGTAACTCCGCCGATTCAAAATTTTATTGTATCAACCTAGAAGGCACTAATATAATTCTCTAAATAGTTCTCCACATGACCTAAAGAATGACTCCTCATATATTAGAAGTCACTGAAAAGAAGACAATATTTAAGGTAAAACTTCTAGGAGACTCTACCCCTATATCTGAGTGCAAAACTTGAAGTAAATATTGCAACATCATATACATAAGAGTATATTGACAAAATAAATAAACTGAAATAGATTAATATTTTAAGAAATGAAATATAATAAATCCACAAAAATTCATTCCATACATGAAATATAGACCAGAAACTCATAAAATAACTTTTAAAAAATGAACAACTATATATAGATACATTAGCCTCTATTACCAACTTTGAAACATGTTTCATATCGGACCTCCGATACCATATCAATCTATTCTAATACGATCATCATACTAAACACTAGAAAACCACTAATTCATGAAATCCTAGGCCATCACCCTATCAATATTACATCCCTGATCAACCTAAAAGACTACATAAGGTCTACATAAACAAAAATGTGCATGTACATGGGCTGAGGAATGAATCTCAGTAGACCATCATTAATAGTAAAACTATTACACTATTCTATAAGTGAATTCTCATGAAATATTTTCATCCTAGATGAAACCGAACTAAATTAATATAAATAAAACCATCTTCGATCATTGGGTCCATGATAAGGAACGACCATACCTACTTTGGATAATTTTTGGGTGTCTATGACCACTTTGTAATGATTGTCCATGAAAAATAACATGTGAGATCCACAAATATGCCTTCCCTAAAAAACCTAATGCCTTTACTCAATATCACTTACTCAGTACCAATATGCATCAATTTTATGCACTCATTCCAAGATAAGGTAAACCATAACCCAAAATAATAGTACAACTTTTATCCCATTTATCAAAAATGATAGTTCATGTATAATCACTCCATTAACAAAGTATGCATCAACAATGGTGGTACCTAAAGAATCAGTCTAGCACCAGTCCAGAATGATGGAACATTAATAAAGAATTATATTCCATATGGTATGTCATTTCTTCAATTATTGGAGCCTTATTTAGGCATTAAAACAATATTCATGGACCTTAATTCCCACAATTCTCAACTATATCTATGGAACTACATTTCCAACAATCATAACCACAACTTTGGAATTCCATGTACAACATTGGTAATGATAAAAACATCATATCATATGGGGATAGAGTATCATGTCAGTCTTATCCAACCTAGAATCTAGATCTTCATGTCAGACATTTGAAACCATAAATGGGGGACAACATTTCCAAATCCATTAAGTAAAAAATGTGGAGAACCATGTTAGAGATCCATCATTTTACATGTGGAGAATTATTTCAACATCTCTAAACCCTAAAATATAATGACCTTACTCTAAACCCTAAAATATGGAGAGTCATGTCTGACATCTGGAATCACACCCATGGAGCATGGTTTCCACCTCTATAAATGATTTCATCAAATATCATATCAATATAGATCCACCAGTTAAATCATAGTCTCAACATAAAAAATAGAGAATTGTAACAAGGGCTACTCAAACACGCATACATGTCGTTGACATATCTACCCCAAAAGGATCATAAATAATTTCGGTTCCCAAGAGAACATCTATACCCAAACACAACCACCCGCTTAAGGTCATCCTATATATTGGGAACTAACTTGGCCCTCTAGGTCAACACATAAATAGGGGAAACCCTCTTTAGATATTAGGAACTAAAACTCATGTGGATGTATCCCTCTTCCAATCACTGAAAATAACCAATATGTTGGAAAAATCCTATCTCTTGGAGGTCACATATCCTAAAAACATGTCTTAAGCATATCACACCTCTCCAACCTCAATGATAATAAATACATACAATAATGACGTCCTTTATACCATCCAATTTCCAAGACATCCTTGGTTATCTCATACAGAAAACATACTATCCACCTCGAGTCGCAACTCAGTTCTACTAACCAAGGAAAATCCCATTCTAATACCAACCAAGTTATCCAAAAACACATTATATATCCTAAAATCATACACATGAACCTTAATCATGTATCTTACCATATCTCACTCTTATAAGATAACCGTACACACTTTTTGGATGAAAACATATATGTTATAACTTACTCACCCAAAAATCGCTTCTTGGAAGTCCTCCTAATGGCCCATAAAATCTACCATCACATTATTAGAATAAAAAACCACTCAACGGACTAATCATACATCCAATTATTAGTCAACATAAAAAAACATGAAAACCTATCAATAAGGTAGTCAGGGGAATTACTCGATATGAATACAAAAGTACAAAATGTGTACCATCAAAGCTCAATATGGGAAAGTAATTTAGCCAGAAATGGCCATAGGTTCCAGGAGAAACAGAGGCATGTGATGGGTGATTCCCAATATTTCTTTTTTTTCATGATCAATGACGAATCTGAGATCTACAAGTTGATAAATGTCATGTTCAATGAAATTGAATCAAAGATGGTAGAAAATATGAGTCACCCCAGAACTAGAGAGAGGATCATCACATATTATTTATAATTAATTTAATTAACTATGAATTATCTTGATGGAATTATATCTTTGTTGATGGATATGATAATAGATATGTGATTCACCATCATTACATTGTAAGAATAAAGTGTAGATTCCCTCTAGCGTTGATCCACACGTGTTTCACGAATCTCTAGACGTCTCTGAATGTGTCTCTAGGTGATAACATGGTAGATCCTTATGATTGTATCATATTACTTTGATTTATATGAGAATTTCTTCCAAAGAGTTCTCCTAGATCTATTGTAGGAATATTTCTCTACTTTATTGGGAGTGATCTTGGAGAAAGGGATCTCAAGGTCTTGAAGAAATTATTTAATTTTGTTGTTCACAACCCAAACAAATGAATTGTTATATTGAAAAAATAATAGAATCGAGTTTATATATCACTGGGGTTAAAATAAAATAATTTAACAAGTTCCCTTAATTATTTATTCAATACTAATGAAAACCCCATGTCAAATAATAATAATAATAATAATATTTCTCGACATTCACTTAACTTGAGAATTAAAATTGAAGTGCCTGAGATATCAACTTCCATTAAAACAGAAGGGAAAAATCCTTTCTCACGTTATTCATTAATTAAATATTACTTATGACGCACCCAACATATCCTACCTCAATATGAATACATGTAATCATGGTTTTCATCAATACATCAAAGTACACAACTCATGATATTAATTAATAATAACATTAAATTATATGGATCAATACACACATATGTATATATGAATATCTAATAACACATAGATATGTGTATTTCCTACTAGAATATCTCATTATCATAATATTATACTTGATATTACTAAGGGAATACACCAGTAGAAGGTTCCTCAAAGTCATATGAGTCTCCACTCATAATAGTCGGTATAATTTGTGTCCCTCAAATGATATCATTTGGCTATAGATTATGTATTCAAGAGTAGTGTCGTAACACTTATAGGTTCTCATCATAGTGGGGAACTACTATGAAATTTTAGTGAGATGGGTACTCTTAGGAAATTATCAAATATTATGTCACATATAAGAACAAAAATGATTTTTAATTACTTCATTAATATTAAAAACAATGAATACATGTTATCCTAAAATAAATAGAAGTTGGTTCTAGGGAAAAAACACCAAGAGAATCCCACTTTCACTATATCTAGCCACTAATAACCTTCAGTCTGCTAGCTATCACATGATACTCATGGTTCTTATAAGATATGAATTTAGTCAAGTTTTCTACAATGTTCTATTCTACGTGTACTCTGCTTACTAAAACTTCACCCCTATGGTGAAAATACCTCAAGAAGTGATACTAAAAGAGTATATACTTTTTCCATTAGTGTGACCTTGGATTGTTTTCAAGAGCCATCACTACAATATTATCACTATATACTGTGATGGGATCTTTACACTTAGGTACCAAATCAAGATCCTGGAGAATGTTTCAAATCCAAAAGGCTACCTTAGATACATCAGAAGTCACTTTATACTTAGAATCCACTAAAGTATTAGTGAAAACTAGTTACTTTGAAGTCTTTGTGCTAATAAATCCTCTGTGGAGACAAAAAACATATTCTAATTTCGATGTCAGATCATTCTTATTTGTTTAAAAACCAACTCCAATAAAACCCTAGATGACCAAATCCTCTTCTCCTCCATACACCAAGAATATATACTTAGTTCTTCTTAGATACTTATATATGGCCTTAACAGCTGTCTAATGTTGTTATATTGGATCATATTTATATATTAATTCCATTCTCAATACATAGAAAACATAATGTCTAGTACATAACATGGAATACATGATTGATTCTATCGCTGAAGTGTATGAGATCTTACTCATTCACTATTTATCATATTATCTTAGAGGACACATTTTAATAGAAAGATGTAATCCATGAGACACTTGAACCAAACCACTATTGGATTGTTTTATACTAAATATATTTAGTATCTAGTCAATATATATACTTTGTCGTAGTCCATAGAGCATATTGGATATATCACAAATGATCTTTATCCCTATAAATTAGGATTCTTTACCTAATTCCTTTATATAGAATCTTTTGTTTAACTAGTCCTTAATATAATGTAATACTTTTTCTAATAAGTACTATGTCATCAATATATACTAGTTGAAAAATGACCACATTACAATTAATCCTCTTTTAAACACACAACTCACATTCATTCTTAATGAAAATATAATATTTTATAGATTCATCGAATCGAATGTTCCAGGACCTAGATACTTTATTTAATCCACAAATTCATCTCTCCGACATAAGAATCCTTTTGGCCTCACATGGAGTCACAACCCCTTCTGGTTGTTTCATATATCTATCTTACTGAAGGTTCCCATTAATGGATTCAATTTTTACATCTATCTTCCAAATATCATATTCATGGTAATCTTCTATTGAAATAATAATTCTGATGGATTTAAACAAGTAAAATGGTGAAAAGGATCCATCATAGTCAATTCCATGATATTGTTTAAAACTTATATCCAATAGCCATGCTTTATAGGAATTTAATTTACCTTCCATGTCTATTTTTCTTTTGAATACCCATATTCAGCCAACAAGATATACAACAACTTCCACATCAACCAGAACCCAAAAATGCTTCTAATACATGTAATCCATTTCAGAATTCATGGATTCTTTCCATATTGAAACTTATAAGATCTCTAATTATTCATTGTAGGAGATAGGTTCATCATTACCAATGAATAATGACTCACTATATTCAATGACTATAAAACCAAACCTCTCTAGTTATATTACCTCTCATGTAACCCTATGCATTACTTTTGTTTCAGAAACTACATCTTCCATGGGGACCTGTGGAACCAATTCAATTAAAAACACTTCTGTATCTTCAGCATCAACTTCACCAAAGTCAATCTTTCTCCCACTATTCTTTGAGAGGATGTTCTCCCTCTCAAGAAAAAAATCTAGTTTGGATACATTCACTTTCTTTTTTGAGGGGTTTTATAGGTAGTATGCATTGGTTTCCTTATGATACACTATTAATATACACTTTTTACCCTGAGGTATTAGTTTGTTTCTTAAGAAGGCCTTAAACATGCCTCATAACCCCATACACATGTATGTCAAAAAATGAGTTTTTTTCACTCCATAACTTAAATGGAATTATATTTTCTTATTTAGTTGGTATTCAGTTTAATATGTATGCATTAGTTTGTAATACATATCCACAAAATGATAATGGAAGTAAGTATGACTCAGCATCGACCTTAAGATTTCTAACAAGGTACGGTTCCTCCTTTCACTAAAACCATTCCACTATGGTATATAAGGTGGAGTGAGTTGAGATAGAATCCCAAAATCTATAAACTCTTGTTTAATATATTCACCATCTAAATCCGATCAAATATTCACTATATTCTTTCAACATAAATACGGTGGGTTTATCATGCCCCATGTCCTTATCCACATAGAGAATCAATGTAAGAAGTTATAAAATAATCTTCTCATTATTTTTCATATTGAAATCAATAATAATGTTGGATAAGGTCTTGGGAAGTATGAGATCTATATGCAACTCATCAAGGAATTTAATCCCTAAGATTCCCAGGTGTTCAATATTTTCAATAATCTTGACTACATGATACCCATATGACACAATCTCTCCAAGTATAGTTCTAAAAAAGCATTGGATATCTATTACAAATCTTGTTTATCCTTATATTGATAGAGATCCTAAAGGTAAGACATTATCCTATAGGAATCTATATCCTCGCGTTTCTTCAAAATATTAATGGAAATGGATTATAGAATGAAACATTGAACATTTTTGGAATCATTTAAATATTTCCTATATAGTTTTAACTCTTCATCAGCAACCTCATTACCAGGTTCCTTAGGAAAAGTTTCTTCCAACACATTTAATTTTTTTATGGAGAAGGATGACACGTAGGTGCATTTTTCACTATTGAAAATTTATGTTAGTGATAAGGTCATCTGTATCAAGTATGAATCATAATGATATGTTTGATGTAATTTTAATGATGTTTCTAAAAAATAAGATGATTATAATTTTGATATTTATATGATAGAATTTAGAAATATAAATAAATATTATATTTATTAGTCTCCCACTATTTTATCAAAACCCAATATCCTTTTCTATTAACTATGGAATATTCTGTTTCTTATTCATCCTAGTGGCAAGGATCCATATTCCCCTTCTCATTACCCAAACATTGGTTGGTCAAGAAACTTGAATGGTTTTAGGTAGACATTACAAATTCCAACTTCATTAACTCAAAATTCCTTGATCCACTAAGTGGACCCCCCCCCTAATCCTAAAATCTTTAAATTCTATTTCCTCAACCTTTTCCTCTCAGTTACACTATGTCCTGCTTTGGAAATAGACCCATGATGTGAACTAAGTTAAGTAATCCCAAAATCTCAAATTATAATTCCCTTATAATTAAAAGCACCCTATCTTTGGATGGTTATTATCTTTGAACTATGGTTCGAATTTAACTGAGGTAGTGGAAGGTTATACAGACTTAATAAATATAAATGAATAATTTTATCATTTTTGTGCAAAAAATGTCAAATATTATATTTATTTAATTCTTTTTAATATTTAGTGTATTTAAGTAAGTGATTAACCATGTACTCGATAATATTTATGCACAACCCAATTTATTTTAGTTCTATATTTCTGGTTGGTAAATTTCATTAATTTATGTGATCAAAAAAATCTATAATTAAAAAATCATGAAACATGATAGAAATAAAATGATCCTGAGATTTTACTAATGGTTATATTATATAATGGTTAATAAACTAACCATTGACCTAAGGGAAAAACACTTTGAGCCAATTAAGGTCTGTGTTCCATATTTCCACCTGTCCACCTATGTATCTCCTTGGATTGGTTTTGCCTCATCTCCGAAATTGAACCGCCTCCAATATCTTGGGATATCCATCCACCACATATGAATTTACTCACATGTAGGTGAGGGAAAAGGGTTTATATAAAATTAACCATGGGTAAGTAGGCCCTATATAATAAGAGGAGATAATGAACACAACCAAATAATTTAATTTAATAATAATTTAGATGAAACCAATCACATAAAAAGTACTAGTCTATTCTCATGATCATCCACATGCATGATTTCTTTTGTAATTTAATATAAATAGAATTCAATAATTAATCATTATTATTGAAGATAAAATTTGATCGAATCAATTAATTAAAATCTTTAATTAATAAATTATTTAATCTTAATTTTCATCCAAATATCCTTGATATTCTCATCCATAATAACTTTAAATAAATTAAATAGGTTCATTAAAAATTAACTATGTACATAAAATTACCTTGTAGGAAACACAGTGAATACCCATTCGATTTTACCAAATATGTATTGTACTCAAATATATTTTTTACATTTTATTGCGACATATAGCATACACAACTTATCACATACTTCTATGAAATGTATTATCAACTAAGAGATTACACTAATTACATGATTTTTTGGTCATGTGTTATACTTCAATGCACGTAGAGTAACAACTGTAATATGAATCATACATGATATGCATATCTGATAATTACACAAATATTTAATAAATTATATATATATATATATTAAATCGATTACATGTAATATATTATAAATTTAATGACCACATGCAATAACCTATATCATGGTTTATATAATATAATAAATAAATTTTAAATATTAATAATTTGGTATAAGTACATGACTTGTATAGGTAAGATACACATCATGTACATATCTCACCATCTATCTGAGGTACACACCTAGGGAATCGGTATGTAAATTATACATTGGAACCTGGACTACATGACATGTCTAATGGGCTACACGATGTGTGATCTTAGAATTACACGTTCATGAGTCAGGTAGGCCCTGTATAGAAATACATGGACTGTATTTGACTCAAACAGACTACATGCCATTTATATGGGATACACGGAGTGTACTCCATTTTACCGTACACCACCCTAACCGGTAAACACATGGTTTAGGTAATAAATGAACCTTGTTTCATCAATAGAAACCGTTTGAATTAATTTTTGAATTAATTACTGATGCATTGAAAAAAAGTACACGATGTGTAACTCCAGTTACACGGTGTGTAGTCCTTTGTTATATGGAAAGAATCCTTGTCACCTCCAGATGAGATCATCAATTTTATTTTAATCATAAAATTAATCATTTCTTTTAGATTTACCTGAAACTAAGGAGGAAGAATCAGATCTCTATATTTAAAATTAAATAATTATTAAACATGAATTTAGAAACAAAATTAAAATGTGTAAATCACCGATGATCTTTAAATAATTATAAATAATTATGTGAACTCTCTAATACCACTTGTAGGTTTTGGGAATAATAGAAGTGTGTGATGGGTGGTGCACAACATTTCTTTTTTTTCATGTCCAATGATCATTTATAGATAAACACCGTGATAAAAACCATGTTCAATAGAATTAAATAAAATAATATATACAACATAAATCAAATTATAACTAGAGATAGAGGATCATAACATATTATTTATAATTAATTTAATTAAATAATTATTTCCTTGGTGGAATTCTTTATCAGTTGATGGAGATGGTAGCAAATTTGTGATGCACCATCATTGAGTTATATGAATCAAGTGTATATTTCCTATAATGGTGATCCTCACATGTTCTAGGAATTTCTAGATATTGTTGAAAGAATATTTGGGTGATATCATGGCATATCCTTGTGCTTGCATCGTCTTCCTTTGATCACTATGAGAATTTCTTCCAAATTGTTCTCCTTGATCTGGTGGAAGAATATTTCTCTCCATTATTGGGAGTGATCTTAGAGAAGATTGATCTCAAGGTCTTGAGATTATTCTCTAATTTCATTATGCACAACCCAAACAAATGATTTTTTATTTTGAGAAAAACAAAACAGGGTTTATATATCGCTAGGGTTATAATAATATAATTTCACAAGTGCCCTTAATTATATATTTAGTCGTAACAAGAACTCCATGTCAAATAATGATAATATTTTTATTATTTCTCGACATGAGCTTAACTTGAGAATTGAAATTAAATATTATTTAATCAAATAATATTCAATATTTATTATTTTCTTATTGGATCTAAAATCATGGTTCACCATTCTTCCATAATATTAATCATTCCTTGAATAATGTTTATTTATTTATTAAATAAATATCACTGTATTATTCTTTAATAAATAAATAAATATTATATTTAAGAAATAAAAAATATATATTTATATGAAATCAAGCATAAATGAATAATTATTAAACCATGTGTGGAAATAATATTTATTCAACTTTTTTAATAATAAATAATAACATATTATTTAACTGAGATTATAGATACACTTAGTGTTGACCCCATCTAGGCTTGTTTCTCAATGACATTAGGCAACACATCCAAAAGTCCAAGGTTAGCATCTAGAAACACGCCAAAGGACCACAAAGAAGGAATTTAATTCCACAAATACATGTTACCTCATACATATTTTTACTATGTAATATAATCCATTTATCATGATATATCTAATCAAGAAGGTTTCATGCTTGTGCCATCAACCAAAGTGCTCAATGTCACTTTCGTTGATTTCCTGAAAAATAAAAATTCTTATAAAACATAATGGACATGGATTTATTTAGGCTATATCATTTCCATCAAAGGGCCTAAGATATTTAATTTCATTAAAATTGAAGGTAAAAATCCTTTCTCACATTATTCATTAATTTAATATTACTCATGATGCACCCAACGTATCCTACCTCACCATGAATATATGCCCTCTTGTTTTTCATCAATACGTAAAAGTACATGACTCATAATATTAATTAATAATAATCTTAATATGTAACTATCAATACACACATCCACTTAGAAGAATATCAAATGACACATATCAATTCGGATTTCCCAATGGCATGTTTTATCTCATAATATCCTACTTGATATTACCAAGGGTGTATACCATGAGAAGGATCTTTAAAGTCCTATGACTCTCCACCCCTGATAGCTTGTATAATTTTTATCCCTCAATTGATATCATTTGGATATAGAAAATATATTAAAGAATAGAATCATAACACTTACAGGTTCTCTTCATAGCATGTAACTATTATAAAATCTTAGTGCAATAACTACTCTTAGAACATTATCATATACTATATCACATAGTGGAACAATCATGATGTTTTAATTAGTTTATTAATATTCAAAACAATTAATACATGTTATCCTAATGTAAAAATAATTTTTTTATAGGGAATAAACTCTAAGAGAACCCCAGTTGTACTACAGCCAACTCCTAAAAAACATCAGTCCCATAGCTCCCAAATGATACTCATGGTTCTGCTGAAATAGACCATTAGTAAATTTTTCCACCATGTTCTCTTCAGTGGGTACTCTGATTACTGAAACATTACCCCTCTAATGAAAATAATTCAAGAAATGATACCTCTAGAGTATATTCCTTATCCATTGGTGTGACATTGGATATTTTTCGAGATCCAACATTGTAGTATTATCACAATACTCCGTGATGTAATATATACCTATATGTAAAATGTCAAGATCTTGGAGAAAGTTAACAATAAAAAAGGATACCTTGGATATATCAGAAGCCATTATATACTTGGACATTGTTGTATAATCAGTTACAACTGGCTGTTTGAACACTTCCAGCTCACAGATCCTCTATTGATATAGAAAACATATCCCTATTGAAAAATATGATCAGTCTGAAAACCAGGAATAATATAAACCATGAGAACTAGATCCTCATATCCTCCATACACTAGGAGTACATCCTTAGTTCTTCTAATATACTTATGGATAGGTTTAATATCCATCCAATAGTGTTATCCTAGATCTTCTTTATATCTTCCTACCATGCTCAATGCATCAACAACATCAAGTCTAGTACATAACATGGCAAACATGATTAATCCTATTACTGAAGAATATGTGATCTTACTCATCAACTATTTCTCATGTTGTGTCTGAGAAAGCATTTTCATTGAAAGATATAAACCATGTGACACTAGAACCAAACCCCTCTTGGATTATTCCCTATTAAATATTTTTTGTATCTGGTAAATATATGTACTTTTCCACAGTCCTAGAAGCCTCTCAAATCTATCATGAATGATCTTCATCCCTAGAATGTAGGATTCTTTAGCTATTTACTTCATAGGGAAACATATGTTTAACCAGTCCTTAGTAGACTTTAAGACTGGTATGTTGTTTCGAATGAGTAACATGTCATCAATATAGAATACTAGGACAACCACCACATTACAACTAATCCTATTTTAAATACATGACTCACATTTATTCTTAATTAAAACAAATTATTTTATGTATTCATCAAATAGAATGTTGCATGACCTAGACACTAGATTTGGTCTATAAATGGATCACTACAACTTGAAAAATCCTTTTAACCTCACTTAGAGTCACAACCCCTTCTGGTTGTGTCATATAGACATCTCCTGAAGGTTCCCATTAAATAATTCAGTTTTGAAATCCTTATGACAAATCTCATATTCACAATAAGCTGCTATAGAAATAATAATTTTTATGGATTTAAACATGGAAAATGGTGAAAATGTTTCATCGTAATCAATTACTTGATGTTTTTTAAAACCTTTATCCACTATCTATGCTTTATAAGTATTTAATTTACCTTATATGTCCATTTTTTTCATGAATACCCATTTTTACCCAATGTTGTATACATAAAATGATGTAATGACCAAAATCCAAACATGGTTTTGGTACATGGAACCCATTTCATATTTCATAGATTCTTTCCATCATGAAGCTTCTGAGCTCTCTAATTCATCCTTTTAGGAGACATGTTCATCATTGTCAACCAATAATGACTCACCATCTTTGGTGTCTAGAAAACCATACCTCTCTTGTTCTCTTACCTCTATTATGATCCTACACATTACTCATGTTTCAGAAACCACATTATCCATGGGGACCTGCAGAACCTATTCCTATAGAAAATCTTGTGTATATTGAGCATCAAAATTATCTAAGTAAATATTTATCCCACTACCCTTTTTAGGATGTTCTCCCTATCATGTAACAATTCTTGTCTAGTGAGATTCAATTTCTTTTCTGAGGGGTTGTATAGGTAGAATCCATTTGTATCCCTAGGATACCCTACAATGATACAATTTTTACCCTGGGGTGCTAGTTTGTTTACAAAGAAGGCTTTAATAAATTCATCATAACCCCATACACATGTATGTGAAAAAACATGTTTCTTGATACTCTATAACTCGTTGGGAGTTATTTTTTCTGATTTAGTTGGAACACAATTTAATATGCATGTTGTAGTTTTTAATGAAAATCCACAAAAAGATAATGGATGATCTGCATGACTGGTCATCGACCTTACCATTTATAACAATATATAGTTCCTACTTTCACTAACACCATTCCACTCTGGTGTATATGTTGGATTAAGTTGAGAGATAATCCCAAACTCTCGTAGATATTGATGAAATCTTAGTTAAGATATTCACCACCTTGATCGGATTGAAGTTTCTTTATCTTATTACCAAGTTGATCCTCTACATCATTCTTGAATTCATTTAATTTCTCAAAGGATATAGACTTATACCTCATTAAGTGTACATAACCATATCAACTAAAGTTATCAATAAAAGATATGAAATAAGAATATCCACATCTAGCTTCTACTAGAAATGGTCCATAGATATCTGTGTGTCCCAATCCTAGAAGCTCTGTAGCCCTTACAAACAATCTAAAAAATGTTGTTTTGGTCATTTTTCCTTGTAAAAAAGCATGACATATCTTAAGTGGTTTTAGATCAAATGAGTTTAAATAGCCATCTTGACCAAGATTTTCAAATGCTTCTCATTTACATAAACAATAATGTGATTTCAAATATGGGTTCAATATGAGTCGTTTGAACATGATTCATTATCAATTAAAATATTTGTTTTTAATAATTTAATACATAAATACCATCCTTTTAATGTGACATACTATACAATATCTTGTCCTAATAAAAGAAAAAAATATTTTTACAAACATGAAAATAAAACTATATGCATCTAGGAATGAAACATAAATTATGTTCTTGGTAACTATAGATAAATAATAACAATATTTTAAAACCAAAATCATTCCCATTGGAAATGAAAGATATTAGTCAACAATGGCTAGGATAGCCATCCTTTCCCCTTTAGTAGCTCTGGAATCCACCTCTCCTCTGGAAATATTTCAAAATATCCTTGGATCCTATATTCAGATATTGATTTGAGCCCCAAAATCTATATATATAATACCCAATGTGTATATATTGAAAGATTACAATCGATAAAAAATACATATTTAGATTCCCCTTTTGTATGGGGGAAATTCATCTTCTAGTGGCCTAACATGACATGAAATTAATACTACCACCTTTTCCTTTCCCTACATCTAGATATTATTTTTCTTAAAAGGATGATTCTCAGGAGCTTTAGACTTCTTATAAGTCGTGGCCCCCTTTGCCTTGTTCTTTCTATTATTATTCAACATAAATATTGAGAGGTTATCATGGCTCATGTCCTTATCCACTTGGTTAGTCAAAGTAAGAAGTTACAAAAAACTCTTCTTATTTTTGGTCATATTTTAATTAATAATAATGTTAAAGAAGGTCTTGGGAAGCGATGAATATATGGCATCTATACGCAACCCATCTAGGAATTTATTCCCTAAGATGTCTTGGAATTCAATGATTCCAATAAAATTGACTACATAAGGCCCAAATGGTAAACACTCGCCAATATTAGTTGTAAACAAAGTATTGTAGATCTCGTACCTCTCTTGTTTTTCCTTCTATTGATAGAGATCCTAAAGGTGATACATCATTCTATGTGAATCCATATCCTCATGTTTCTTTAAACTATCGTTCGATTTTAATTGAGGTAGTGGAAACCTATACCGATTTAATAAAAATAAATAAAGAATTTTATCATTTTATGCATAGATTTTCAATTATTAAATTTATATCATGCTTATTAATATTAAGTGGATTTACATAAGTGATTAACCATGTCTTATATAATATTTATAAATAATACAATATATTTTAGTTCGATCTTATATGATTGTTAATTTCATTAATTCATGTGATCAAGAAAAAAATCCACAGTGAAATATCCATGAAACTTGATAGAAATAAAATAATAAATAAGTATGATCAAGAGATTTTATTAATTGTTAGTTAATCTAATGGTTGATAAACTAACCGTTGAAATATGGTAAATCACCTTGAACCAATTAAGGTTCATGTTGTAGCTTTCCACCTGTCCACCTATGTATCTCCCATATTGCTTTTTCCTCATCTTTGAACTTGAACCACCTCGCCTAGCTTGGGAGATCCATCCATTAAATATTAATTTACTCACACATAGGTGAGGGAAAATGGTCTATATAAAATAAACCATGATCATGAAGGCCCTACATAATAAAAGGAGAGAAGTCATGCATGCCAACAATTTAATTTAATAATAATATAAATGAAACCAATCACATATAAAGGTATGTTCTATTCTCATGATCATCTACATGCATGAAAAAATTACGAACTTAATAAAACAAGAATTTAATTCATAATCACACTTATTTAAGATAAATCATGATCGAATAAATTAAATTTTATTTTTAATTAATCAATTATTTTATCTTAATTATCATATTAATATCCTTGAGATTATCATCCATAATAACATTAAACAAATTAAACAAATTCATTTAAAATTATCTATGTACATAAATGTACCTCGGCATCGAACCGCCTCCTTGCTTCTTCTCAGTGCTTGTGCGACAGCGGATTCTAGCAGGGGCGGTGGCGTCTTCATGGACATGACCGGTGTGGAATTTCCCATTTGTTGGCCTCTCCTCACTCTCCCCCCATTGCTGGGTAGGGTTTCATCTGGCGTCACGGAAAAAACTGCATTCATTCTCCAGCTTCTCCTATTGTGGATCGACGTGCAGGTCTGTGTCAGCTGAGAGTGTGCACGGTGGTTCGAGGTTGTCTCCGGGTGAGTGTGTGAAGGCAGCGATGGGATCTGGCCTGGTTTGTGACAATAACTGTTGCTGTCTTTGGGTTTTTGGTTTGCTCCTCCCTGTTTTCCTATCCAATTTTTTTTTTGTTATTCTTTGGGACTTCTGCATTTTTTGGTTATGGTTTTTTAGCTTGCGTTGGATCCTGGGGTTTTTATGTGGATTTTTTCTTGAAGTGGTTTCGAGGATGAAGGATGTGGATTTTGTGTTCTGGTATTGTGGAGAAAGGTCACTCTGATTTGGTTTGGTGGCATTGGCGGCTTATTGAACTGAGAGCTCCTCATGGCATTGGTATTTTTGTATGGTCTGACTACGGTTTAGGAGAAAGGGAAGACACAATGATCTATGGTCTGCTCTACAGGGATGCATCTTTTATTTCTTACGGTTTGGTGAAAGTTGATGTGTTGATGTGCTTTGATGAGGTTTTTATGGTTTGGTTTTTTGATTTTGCTTGTGGCATTGTGGCCTTGTTCCATGAGACAATGCATCTAGGTTACTTGAAAGGGAGTGTACTAGATGAGGTTCAGAGCTGATAGCGTTTTCCTCTTCATCATTACCCGGAATTTGAAGTTTTGAGAGGGTATGGCATTTTCCATTAGTATCGGGACTGTGAAACATTGCACAGGACACCTAGCCGAGGAGAGATGGGAAGGTGGACATTGTTCATATTGTTTTTTTTTCTAGGGTGGGGCTACCTATTGTTCTTGAATTGGATTTTCTTTTGTCTTGATGAACTTGGACGATGGATGCATGATTGTATTTTATGTTTTTTATGTCATTCTAGTTTCCCACTTTTTCCTCAAAAGTTATTTTGAAATAAAAATTTAATTTTCAGTTTGTCAGTATCAACTTTATAACCACACATAATAACATGTCTCTAGGTTTACCTATTATAATAAATAAATTTTAAATCTTTATAATTTGGTATAAGTACCTGGCAGGTATAGGCAAGCCACACATTATGTACATCCCTCACTATCTATCCGAGGTACACTCCTAGGGGATTGACATGTAAATTTTACCTTAGAAACTATAATACATGTCATGTCTAACGAGCTACACACTGTTTTATCTCCAAATTACATGGTCACCAGTTAGGTAGGCTGTCTATTGAAATACATGGCCCGTATTTGACTCAAACAGACTACAAACTCTGTACATGGGCTACACGATGTGTAGTCTGGTTGACCATGCACCACCCTATATGATCAACACATGATTTATGTAATAAATAAAAATTGTTTCATCAACGAAAAAGGTTTGAATTTATTTATAAATTTATTCTTGATGCATTTAACACAAGAAGATGATGTGTAAATCCGGTTACACAACATCTACTCTTGTGTTATCTATCTAGAATCCTTAGAACCACTAAATGAGTTCTTTGATTTTATTTTAATCATAAAATTAATTTTTTCGATTAGATATACAAGAAATGAAGGAGGAAGAAGTGTATCTCATGATTCATATTAAAAGAATGGTTAAAATTGAATTGAAAAAACTATATTGAAATACATAAGTAACCAATGATCTTTATATAATTATAAATAATTATGTGAAAGCTCTAATAACACTTGTAGGTCCCGGACACAACAGAAGTGTGCGATGGGGGGTGCCCAAAATTTGTTTTTTTCTTGTTCAATTATCAATTAAAGATCTACATGATGATAATCGTCGCATTCAGTGGAATTGAATCAAAGAAGACATACAACATCAATCACACTGGACCTAGAGAGAGAGAAGATCATCACATATTATTTATAATTAATTTAACAAAATAGAAATTATCAAGATGTAATTATTTTTTTGTTGATGGAGTTGGTAATAGATATGTGATACAAAATCATTACGTTGTAGGAATCATGTGTAGATTCCGTATAATGGTGATCCACATGTGTTCCATGAATATCCTGACAATTCTGAAAGAATCTCCAGGTTCTAGCATGACATATCCTTACGCTTGCATCGTCTTTCTTTGATTTCTATGAGGATTGATTCCAAAGTGTTATCCTTGATCTTGTGGAGGAATATTTCTCTCCATTATTGGGAGCGATCTTAAAGAAGATATATCTCAAGAGATTGAGAGATTTTTTTAATTCCTTTATGCAGAGCCCAAACAAATGAATTGTTCTATTGAGAAAAAACATAACTTTGTTTATATATCGCTAGGGTTATAAAAATATAGTTTCATAAGTTCCCTTGATTATTTATTTAATACTAGAGAAATACCCATGTCAAATAATAATAATAATATTATTATTTCTCAACATTCACTTAACTAGATAATTAAAATTATATACTATTTAATCAAATAATATTAAATATTTATTATTTTCTCACTATAACTAAAATATCGATCTGTCATTCCTCCATAATATTAATCATAACCTGAATAATATTTCTTTATTTATTAAATAAATATCACTACATTATTCACCATTAAATAAATAAATATTATATTTACTAAATAGAAAATAAATATTTATATGTGATCAAGAATACATGATGTAACGTCCCGGATCCAGATGTCACTCAAAGGTTCCCAATACCCAATTGGCCACATAGCATCAAAGAACATTTCCCAAAATGATAAAGTCTGCCGACAAGAAGTGAGGGACTAGGTGTGATAGTGGGGAAACTATTCCCCCATTGGTAGAGTGCAGCATAGAGGAATAATAATATACAATTCTGGAAGTAGTAAATACCAACAACCAAAGTAAATAATGGAGGACTGATAACAGAGATAACCAGAATTCATAACATATAATAGATGACGCTTCATGCCACATGTTCATGTAAATCATCCAAAATAGGATACATTGTAATCAAGTACAAGATACAATACCAAGGTATATAAATATAAAAGAAAACACAGCAACATCACAAGCCTCAGCTTGGTCCCATGTTCTCCAACTCCTAAACAACATATCAAGTGATTGTAGAAGGGTTCTTACCCTTATCGATACCTACAACAATATAATCTTTTTGGTCCCAAAAACATGACCCAAACAGGGTGTGAGAAAAAATCCCAGTAGGCAACCACCCAAGATCTGTGCTAGTCTATCAGTGAATATATGCAACAGGTAGTGTACAAAAGATAAAGCAGTAAACTAGGAAGTACTCAAAAGTAAACAATCCTACAAGTACTAATTTCCATTTATTCAGTTCATGTTTATTAGACAATTAAATTATATTGAATTATAATGATCTTGAGATTCATCCTCATCTCATCAATCCCCCATATAAAGTAAACAGAACTGATGTCTCAAAAGACCATCTAAATAGATATAAGAGAAGAGAGAATCAAAGATCTTTCTTTGACTTGGAAGATGAGTCATAAGTCATCCATTTCAATCTTCATCTCAAAACCTCATACTCAAGCATAAAAAAACCTCACATGGAGCCATATAAAAACCTCTCCCATAGGCATAGAAAAACCTCACCCACAGGCATAGAAAAACCTCACCCGCGGGCATAGAAAAACCTCACCTGTAGGAATTTAATCAATCAATCCGGGCCAAGATTGGTATATAACCATTTCAACATGTGTCAAGGTAAAATCTGGTATATACGAATTTCATTATAGAAAAACAACACAAGTAATTTACACTATTACATGGTTAACAAAAATAAAAACTCACATGGTCATCAAACATGTCATAAGTCTTTCAAGAAATCTAATCATTACTAGGATTATCAATTATAAACTCACATGGGCATCAAAAATGTCACAATACCTTCAAGTGATTTAAAATATCACAAGGCTTAAGAAAATATTTTTATCAAATGTTCAATTCACATCACAAGAATAAAAATTTTATTAAACTATCACAAGTCTAAAACAATTATTTATCTCACATGGTAAATTCACATCACAAGCCTAACAAGTGAATTAAACTATAAAAAGGATTCAAAAATTACTTATCTCATGTGGGAAAACATTTAATTAACCAATTTAATTTTTATGAACCCTAAAAAGGGGAATAAAATCATGCTTGTATGCATCCTAATCCAAATGGCTAAACATTGGTTATCCAGGGGAAATGCACCAACAGGTGGCCCTCAATCACATCAAGCAACCTCAAACATGCGTTGATTAACTTAATCAATTACCTAATCAACATTAGGAAATAACATGGGTCAATTACATTCAAGGAGACACCCTAAACATGGGTACACATCACTCCAACACATATAAACAATTAGACAATTCATGAAAGGCCCAAAACCACCTACCTCATAGTCGTACAACTCTCCTCATCAAACATTGGCCTATAATTAAACCTATAAGGAGTTAGATCTACAAAAAACATTATTAAAACTCAACCATCGATATATAGGTCAAGAGATGAAAACATGAATAAAAACTCAAGAGGAATCAAGAGATTACAGATTGGGTTCCAACACATCTGAAAGCTATCGAATCCAACATCGGATAGAGAATCCGGAGAAAAATCCCTACTTGGTGCTGCTGTTCGAGAGGACCCAAGTGAGGTTATATCCAGAAATGAGAAATTGTGGCGAATTCCCATTATAGAAAATTTTACAAAACACATAGTGTGTAATCTGAATATACACACCATGTATAATCCATTTTCCCTCCTTTCACCTACTTCATTTACACATCATAAAATGCCTTCCAAAATCAATACATGGAGTGTACTGGGATTACACAGTGTGTAACCCTTAGTCACATTGTACAACAGTCCTACATTCAATCTTTAACCTCCTTTATCTATTTTTTCATAAATAATATCTGAAAATAAAATATCCATACCTCAAAGGAAGAACCCAATTCTTACAAACATCCCCCCTTAAAGAAATTCATCCCTAAATTTCCCATCCAATGGTTATGTAGAAAAATATGTGAACAACTCCAGCCCATGTAGTCGTACATCTGCCTCCCTCTGCCAGGTCTCATTCTACACTCGTCCATACTTCCATATCACCCATACTAAAGGAAAAAACTGGCTATATAAAAACTTTATGCTACAACCTATAATTTGAATCGGATGATCTTCAAAGGATGCATATTCCTCTAACTCAATATCCTTATGTTGAAAATAATGAGATGAGTCTGAAAAGAAACGCCACAAATGAGAGACATGGAAGATGTCGTGCATAGCTCGACACCTCTGAGGTAACTACAACTGATAAGAAACCAACTCTACCCTTTCGAGAATCTCAAATGACCGAGAATATCTCGGAGAAATCTTACCCTATCTTCTGATCCACTTGTGTCCCAACCTCGATGAAACATGTTGGAAAATTTGATCACCAACCTCATACCCTGGAGGTTGTCTGTGGCAATTGACATAATATTTCTGATGATACTACATAGTAGCCATATTTTTCTGAATCAACTGAACCTGCTTAGTTGTATGTTAGAAAAGAGGAGGTCTCAACTATAAGGCCCCAGGCTTAAACCTTACTTAATCTTGAGTTATTACATGATTACACATTGAGGATCTTTTCAGGTTTAGAGTTTTAGAGAATTAGATCATAAAACTTGCATTACATTCCACATTTAAACAAAGTGGTTACATAAAAGATAGTATTCATTTTTCCCATCAACGGAAACATATTGAAAATAAAACATGGATTCTTTCTTGAAACTTCCTTGACACTATCACCATATCATGTACCCTTCCCTTGACCTATGAAAAAGATTTCAAAAACATGGGATGAGCATAAAAAGCTCAGTAAGGGATATAAAAATATGGAAAGGAAACATGAGTACATGTATACATAAGAATCAATGAAATCATACATTACTCATAAAATAGAAGCACATTAACATACCTCACCAAATCATGAATAAAACATTAAAATCATAAGACATAATGGTAACTTGAGGCATTCATAACATTCTTACGTAGGGAGTAACCCTCTTGGTTACGTTTGGAATACCCATCATAGTATATCCCCTAAATCTCTTCGGATAAACCTTAATGTTTCACTCCTTCGCGTTACTGTAGACGCCAGAAAAGTCCGTTGTTCCCAAACGAAGCTCCGGATGCGGAAAGCAAAGTGATATTTGGAGTCAGAGGCACGTTCCGGAGGGCCCGGAGGACTTGCGCGAAATTTCAGAGGCTCGCGCGCAAAGTTGAGTCGCGGCGCGCAATCCTCCCGGGATGCGCGCAATGCGCTGGGCCGGCGCGCTATTTTGCGCGCCCGCGGCCTGCGCGGCGCCTTTGCGCGCGGGGTCCTGATTCCGCGCCCGCGAAGCAAATTGCGCGCCCGAGACTGGATTCCGCGCCCGGGGTTGCCTATAAATATAAGGCGACCCCCGACGTTTTGAAGGTTGCCGGAATCCGAAGCGTCGCTCGTTCGCGCAATCCAACCCCTTCCGCGCGCAATGCCGATCTTCAGGTAACCCCCTTTCTTTCGCGCAATAGAGCCTTGGGGTCCGCCTTCGCGCGCAATCCCCTTGGCTCATTTCCTTTGAATAAATTTCAACCCGAAGGCCTTTGCGCGCAAAAGAAGCCTCTTGCGCGCAATTGCCCCCCGGGTGCGCGCAATCCAGCCCGATTGCGCGCACCCCCCATTTTCAAAGTGGCCATTCGTTAGAGAATGAGCCGTTGCCCCCGCGCGCTACCCGAAGCCCGGTGCGCGCAATCCCAATCATCCGCGCGCGAAGCGCTGGCCCAATTGCGCGCCAGCCCGCCATTTTGCGCGCCGACCCGCGGTTTTGCCCGCAAAGCTCCCCTTTTGCACGCAATCCGCCAGGGTCGCCTCCCTTGACCCCCTGAGGGTACCCGCCTGCGTGGCGCCCGATGATCCTCATCCTGGGTGCCCGCACCGTGCGCTGTCTTCCCGTGCAGCCTTCCAGGCTCGTGCGAAGTGACACGGACCCATCGGCAGCAATCATTCGTCCAGCATGACGTTAAACTGCATATTCGTCCAGCATGACGTTAAACTGCATATTCGTCCAGCATGACGTTAAACTGCATATTCGTCCAGCATGACGTTAAACTGCATATTCGTCCAGCATGACGTTAAACTGCATATTCGTCCAGCATGACGTTAAACTGCATATTCGTCCCGCATGACGTTAAACTGCCCATACGTCCAGCATGACGTTAAACTGCACATTCGTCCAAGCTGCACGACGCTAAACTGCCTAGCCCCCATCGTCCGCGCTGCAAGACGTTAAACTGCCAAGTGTTTCGTCCTCAACACACGACGTTAAATTGTGCTTCGTCCGGCAAGACGTTAAACCGTCCGCTTCGTCCTCAACACACGACGTTAAACTGTACTTCGTCTGGCAAGACGCTAAACCGTCCGCATCATCCGATCCCGTGCTCTGCACGCAGGGTCTCCCCCGGTTTGGATGTGGCCTCCACCCGCTCGTCTCTGCAGGGATGTCGGGATTGTCCCGCTTTTGGGACGATTTAATGAGAGTGGCTTTTCCCTACGGGGGCAGGGTATTACAAACCCCTAGTTTCTCGTGGGAGGCTGCACATGTGTATCTCCATTGCGCCTCCCCACTACCGAAGCCAGTAGAGGGTGTGACTGGGATCGAGGTGTCTTCTGCTTTCGGTCCAAGTCCCTTCCAACTGAGTTTTGCCGCATCCGGGCTGCCTCAAGTGCGTAAGTCCTGACAGAATGAACTACGTGGACTTTGATCCCTGTCTTCTAAACAGGGTACGTAGGAAGCCTTCTTGAGGTCCAAGCCCGCCACCTGGTCGTCCCGGTCGTATTTACGTCGGTTCGTCCATCAGTGGACCCCTCCAGGGTTCACGCTTGCGTCGATTCACCTATGAATCCGCCCCTGTGGGAGACTACCCGTGTGTATCTCCACGGTGCCTCCCCGCAGCCCCCCCCCCCCTTTTCCATTTCTCCTTTTATCGTCCAGCATGACGTGAAACTGTGATCCACCCGGCCGTTCCATCCCCCTCTGTGCGAGGTGGTTCGGTTCAATTCTCCGCCCGGCGGCCTCGACCTCTTCGTGAGTCGGCTTGTCGACGTCCAGCATGACGTTAAACTGTATACCCGAACTACGTTGACTTTGATCCGTGCTAACGCGCGGTACGTAGGAAGCCCCTACGGGGTCCAAGCTCTTCACTCCATCATCCATCCTGATCCTTACCCGGGCCGCCACATCCCGGTGGGGTCATGCCACTTCAATCCACTCCACGTTACTTGGGAAGCCGCCCATGTGCTGGACCCAGCGTCGGAGGTTCCCCGTAAGGGGTTCTGTCATCTGATCCACTTTTCGTGTTGATCGGTCTGATGCCGTCCCCGCTGGACGTTAAACTCGCGGCATACCCCGTGTTAAACATGGGAAGCTGAGGAAAACCTCAGGTGACACAGTTCCCTGCACCCAGTACGGGATGCCTCAGGCCATCATGCCTTCGAGAAGCCCTATTAGGGACGGAAGACAGACGTGCAGAGCCGCAGTGTTACGACACGCCCCCAGCACCCAGAGCCACCCGGCCTTCTCACTGCAGGTTTCTGCCCCGCCCAGACTCCTTGGAGCGTCCGGGCGGAAGCAGCGTAATTAACCGGTGTCCATGAAGATATGGCGCCGGGAACGAGATTCACGAACATTCTTAAGTCTATGAGGGAGACCCGGATTAGGCGACGAGTTCCGAGGAGACGTCCAAGGAAGGAGGAGCCGACATCCCATCATCCCGGTTTCGATCAAGGAGAAGACGCCCCTGAATAAGGGACGAATGCCGCCCGCCCTTGGAAAGCGGGACTGCGGGACCACAAGCCGCGCGCCCATCCCCTCAGGTTGACGGGTGCACGCGCGAACGCGTCCTGGCGGAACAGCGTAACCCGACGCACATCCGCACCGAAACAGAAAAATGGTGAACCCGACGTGAATCTCTTCTCCTCGATACGAAGACCGATGGCTTTCAGAGGTGTTGGAAGACCGGCATGTTGCCCGTCCAAGCATTCAGTCTTACCCGCCAGGGGCTGGGGAAGTGAAATCGGGCACTCCGTCTCGCAACGTCGAGGGCCTGGGTTCCCCCCCACGGAAGGCGTCGTGGCGCTAATGGTTAGTTGTCGATTCCTTTTTTCCTGTCAGTGTTAATGGGTTCTTCTCCCTGCTTTCAAAAATCAGGTCGCCCGATCCAGTGCCCGATCGCCACCCGCCCACTGGCGTAGGGATAGGGGAAACACCGACGCGGCTACTCCGCGCGGTCCTGCCCGTTCCACAGTCGTCCCAGCAGCCGCAATTGCGGGACGACCACGCCCTCTCTCCCCCTCAGAGGTCATCCAGAGAAGGGTGATCAACACCCTGGTGCGGAGATACGAGGAAGAGGGAGTCATCCCCACTAGGGAAATGGCTCGCCTAGACCTTGAGGAGGCTGCGCCTCGCCACCACCGCCGCCCCCGAGGGCCGCGCAGGGAGGCACCGCTGCCTATCTCAACGTCCAACCGCTTCGGGAGCTTATCCCCGGAGCGCTCTGACAGTTCCCTTCCCTATGCGGATGAGGTGGAAGATGCCCGGGATCACCCTATCCGGGATTCGCTCCAGGGATCTACGGTAAGGACTCCCGCCAGGCCACGACGACATCGCCGCCAGGCCTCTCAAGTCGAAGAGCGGGCTCTCCACCTGCCCGCGCCGCTCATCCCGACTCGTCTGTCTCGACGCCAACGTCGGGCACGAGCGGAAGAGGATGCCCACCTTGGGGCTCTAGCAACAGCGGCCGCATTGGCCCAAGCCACTGCTGGCTCCAGTCGCCAGGCCTCTGCGCATCCTGAGCGGGGGAACTCCTATGCCCGACCTGGATCGAGGCCCCGACCGCCCAAAAGGCAGGTTGGGTCGACTCTCCCGGTTGCTGGTACTGGCAGTAGCCACCGCGGACCACCTCGCGGTATCGCTATTCACCGGCAGGATCTACTCTGTGTGGCCGATCCAGGAGGCATGGGTCATCCCACCTTCCGATCCCGGCCCGGAGGCCTGCCCGGAATCATCTCTCCCCGCGTCCCCTTTGATATCTGTCCCGGTGCCCCTCGCACCTTGGTTCCCAGTCCTCTTGGCCCCAGCACCAGTGCGGCCGGAGGACGCCAGGACAGAGATCAGCCCTGCCCCGAAGAACCACCCAGGGGCAGGAAGGCAAGGCGTCGACGCCGAGGGAAGAATGTTACGGAATTCCGGACAGAGATCCGACCGGTTTGCTTCTCTGACTCAGAGGCGGAGTACGATTCGGCGACAGAGCCCCTTCCCCAATCCCTCTAGTCAAGGGCAGGGGTAGGAATGCGGCACGTCAGCCTCGTGCTCCCCGAGAGCGAGATCGATGTGATCCTCGCTCCTCTCCGAAGGTATATCCGGAGTAACGAGGGCCTGGTAGACCCCCAAGGATCAAGCTTGCGGTTGGTACCGGCCCCTCCGGAAGTGCCTTCCGTCTCGATCGGAGAAGCCGGAGACTTTTTCTGGGGACCGACGGTCGAACCACGATTTGGTGCGCCCTCGGCGAGCACCTATGCTACGGCAGGATGTTCGCTCGTCGGCCCGTCCTATCGTGATGTAGTAGCCAGGGCACCGCCACCCTCAGAGGGCGGCCCGGGATATGGAGGCCAATCGGCCTGCTCGCCGTATTCACCGTCGGCCAGCCCGTCAGCCCGGCGGCCCGCCTCGGCACCACTACCAGTTCCCCGTCCGTTCCCAGCCATGGAAGAGGACCAAGGAGATCTGGGTCCCGAGTTTGAGTCGTGGAGCTTCTGGACCGTCCTTGCAGAGGGCCACTTCCCTGAGAAGTTTTGGCCAGTCGCAGGACCGGGCTTTGATGCACCTGAATCGCTCACCCCGGATGAGTTCGAATGCTTCCGCTGAACTCTCCGGGAGACTCGCTCCTGTCTTCACTGCCTACAAATGCCATACCCCGGGAGTCAAGCGCACCTGGAGGATATTGGTGAGCAGTGCCGTCAAATTGACCTGGCCATGCTCCCCGCGGTTCGGCACCCCGGGTCATTTGAGCACCACGAGGCCCTCCAACAACGATGCGTTGAGTGTTTTCAAGTACTCCGCAAAGTTATCGAGGAAGCCACTCCCCACGTGTATATCCGTGGATGGGGGCAGTACGCTGCCCTACGCTTCAGTGTGATTCGCCGACAGCCCGATTCGCTGGGTGGCCCTGAGGGTATATCCCCAGGGACAGAAACAGTCAATATGGCTGACCTGTCGGGAGAGGGGAACGACTTGGAACTTCTCGACGGGGGCTTCCCCCCCGAAGACAATCCGTCGTCAGATCCATCGGTGAGAGTTACTCGTCATCAGAGGAACCTCCTGGGGCTCCCCGCACCCACTGAAGCACTGACGTTGAGCCGAAACGTCAGCAAAGGAAAAGAGCACAGCGAGGCTATAAGGCCCGCCGACCCATCTGCCTCCATGCAGAGGGCAGAGGAGGATCCAGAGAAGGCTACGCTACGTCAGCAGCTCGCCGAACAGAAGAAGCTGGTTGACCAGCTCCTCGCCGAACGCGCTGCAGAACGGCGGCCTGACTACGGTGATCCCAGGCCAGGGCAGCAGGGACCGGAACAACCGCTCCTCGATGAGACTCTCCCGGGCAACCGTGATTACGCCGTGTTCGCCGACAGGAGAGAGGCCATTGCCTATGGCAAGAGGGCGCGGTATGTTTCGCCACACCCTCCCGAGTGGCGTGACTACCTGAGAGATCCCGCTCGGATTCCTCCCGCTGCCCCAAGGGCCGCTCCGCCCGCCATCCCACGAGCTGCCGAGTTCGACGACCCGGTCGACGACCCGATTGAAGGGCCATGCAATGCGCTCGTGGTTAGAGATCCTCGCCAGGACTGGAACCCATGTCCGGACGATCCGATGGCGGCACTCATTGCCCGCTTGGAAGCCTTGGAGACTCAGCAGGTGGCGATCCCACCGGACGGCAAGCCCTACCCAGCATGGGTGGATGACATGCCGGCGCCTCCGGGATTCGGGAATCCCACTTTCGCCCCCTTCAACGGAACTGGAGATCCGCCACAGCATTTAGCCCACTTCAACTCGAGGTGCGGGCCTATGTTGGGGACTCCGGCGCAGCAGGAGGCCGCTAAGCTTCGCTGCTTTGTTCAGACACTGGAAGGGCCAGCATTTGTCTGGTACAGCCAACTCCCCGTCGGGTCGGTAACCAGCTGGGAGGACCTCCGTAGACAGTTCCTCTACCAGTTCAGTTCCACGACCCGGAAGACAAGTATCGCAGACCTCTTCAAGTGCAAGCAGAGGCCTGATGAGCGAGTCGCGGACTTCGTCTCCCGATGGAAGGGTCTCACGTATTCCCTTGACATGTCATTGACTCAGGAGCAGTTGCTGAAAATGTGCGTCGGGAACGTCAAGACCGAGCTGGTCCCTTCCCTGATCACTCAGAATTACCCCGGAGGGTTCAGGGACTTCTCAGACAAAGCTCAATGTCTTGAGGAAGCCCTGCAACAGGCCAGCCAGGCACACCCGCTGCCTCCTATGATTCCTGCAAGGAGAGTCAGTAGGGCTGAGCCCGCTGCTGTTGCCCAGATAGAGGCCCCCAGGCCGTTGGAGCTGCTGCCAGTGAGGCCAGCTCCACAGCCTCACAGGAATCCGCCTCCACGGGCTCAGTTCCCGGCCCAGCAGCGGCAGCCCCAGAACCGGTCGGCCCCTCCGCGTAATGTACCGCCACAACCCAGGCGAGATAATCAGGGTCCACCTCCTCGGCCGGCCCCTCCAACCCCTCGTCAAGACCACGCTCCCAGGGGCCCGCGACACCTGACTTACTCATTTCATGAGGATCAGGTCCCCGGTTACTTCCGGAGCGCCCTGGAGCAGAGGATTGTGCGATTGCCTGAGTGTTGGAGGCCAGAGGAGGCACATCTTACGAATAACCCCCGCTACTGCCCCTACCATCGAGCCCTGGGGCACACCATCCAGCGGTGCTATGTGTTTAAGGATTGGCTCCAAGACCAGATTAACAATAATGTAATCAGGTTGGGCCCAGCTCCAGCACAAGTGGCGGGCGTGTTCGTGGGATCAGATGACGATAGTGGCAACGAGGACGAATGGCAGCTGGTCTCCGACCGCGGATCCCAGAAGTACAATAACTGGATGGCCCGCAAGACGACCATTCGCGCCCATGGAATCATCCGTGCGCGCTTGAATCAGCCTGAGCCCCCAGAACCTGCGGGTGCTGCTTCGGCATCGTCGTCCCAGCCTGCCTCTTCCAAGAGGAGCAAACGGCGGCAGCGCAAGAAGGAAGAGCGCGCCCCGCCAGTTCCGCCACTATCCCGTACTCTCGGCGATTTCATACCCCCGGAGATGGGGGTCCCTCCTCGGATCCGCCCGGTGATGGATGATTCGTCCGATGACGGTATTGGGTACGCTTCGGTTAATACCGTCGAGCTGGTAAATCCCTTTTCGGTTCCCGACGTTGAAGAACACCAGGTGGACCTCCCTAGTGTCCCCGGTCATCGCTACCGTCGAAAGAACCGCAGCAACAGGAGTCGCCGGGGCACAGCCGTTGGTACCTCCAGCCAGGCCGTGCACGCCACTGAGACTAGGCAGCAGGCTCAAAACCGAGCTCAGCGCGCGCAGCCCCCCCATCCGGGGATGACGGATTCGCCTCCGCCACTGTTTGTGGTGTGGGACCAGGCAGAACCGCCTCAGCCGCGTCGCGACCAGCTCCGCCCTGCCACGAGTCCATCCCGGCCTCCTGACTCCAGTACGGTGACCATTTCCCAGACTGCGACCAGTGAACAGCGAGATGCGCCAAGTACCAGTCGGCCGCCGATCCAACCGGCAAGGCCCGTCATGCCACCAACCGCAGAGCAACCTCTTGCAACCAGGGGCTCGCGCTTGGCCAAAAAGTATGATGTCCTGAAGCACTTGGCCGACATCCCAGCAAGGCTCTCCATCCTTGAGGCTCTGCGCATGTCATCTGAGATGCGCGAGGCACTCGCTGAAGCCCTGAAAATCCCCCTCCAGTTTGAGACAGAGGTTGCGGCTGCAGAGGCCTTTCACGCCGAAACGATCGAGGACGCCGAATGTCAGGCAGTTATCTCGTTCTCTGGTAAGGATGAAGACCCTCCTATACAGGGACATATCCGTCCGCTGTATGTCACTGGCCAGTTCAATGGCCTTGAAGTCCGGCGCTGTCTTGTCGACACGGTGTCCGGGATTAACCTGATTCCAACTGGGACGCTCCGGAGATTGGGGTTGTCTGAGGATGACTTGATTCCCTCCGACCTCAGGATCCAGGGGTACGACCGCACCGAGCAAACCCCGGTCGGCAAGATACGTTTGAAGACCCAGTTCGGTGACTTGGTTGCCAACACCGAATTCATGGTAGTCTCTCAGGACACTGTGTATAACGCATTGATGGGCAGGCCATGGCTTCACCTTCACGCGGCGGTTCCCTCGTCATACCACCAATGCCTCAAATACTCCCTTAATGGTCGAGTAGGTGTGCTTCAAGGAGATGCCTCTCCTTTTGCCTCATGTGAAGCCCGCTATCTGGACGCGGACTATTACAAGAGCAAGGATAAGCAGATCCTGGCAGGTGAGGTTGAGCCTGTCGATGTTGCAAGCGATCCCTGGGCAAGTCTGGATGACGCTTACGTCCTCCCGATTCACCGGTTGGACGTCGCCATGGTCTTGACGGTCCGCGAGTCTCCTGATGAGATGGCCGCGACCGCCCGCGCCAGCACCAGTGGCCCAGCAGGATCTGGTAGCCCCAATGCAGTTTCCAACGCAGTCTCTCTCGTGGACGATCCCTCCCCGAGCGGAGAGGATATGGAAGACGCACCCTCAGCCTTTGAGGAGGGCGTCCCCGCCACGGTCGATGAATTAATACAGGTGAACCTTGGAACCGAGGCCGATCCAAGACCCACATTGGTTAGTGCCGCCATGCCCTCTGAGGAGCGGCAGCAGTACGTGGACTTTCTCAGGTAGCACCGTGATGTGTTCGCTTGGGGCTACGACGAGATGCCGGGGCTAGATCCTCAGGTAGCCGTCCACCGCCTTGGTCTCCCGGCGAACCATCGCGGGTTCAAGCAGCCTCCCAGGAAGATGCACCCATCCCACGGTGCCATGGTTGAGGCCGAAGTTGACAAGCTTATCAAAGCCAACTTCGTGAGGGAAGTTCAGTACCCCAAATGGCTGGCCAACATTGTGCCGGTCAGGAAGAAGAACGGGCAGATTAGAGTCTGCATCGACTTCCGCGATCTCAACCGCCACTGTCCGAAGGATGATTTCCCCTTCCAGTGACAGAGCTGTTGATTGATGCCACGGCAGGGTTCCAAGCCCTCTCCTTCATGGATGGATACTCCGGATACAACCAAATTCGGATGGCCCCTGAGGATGAGGAGTTCACTGCCTTCAGGGCCCCCCAAGGTACCTTTTGCTACCGGGTCATGCCCTTCGGCCTGAAGAATGCAGGTGCCACCTATCAACGGGCGATGCACCGCATATTCAAGCCAATCCTCGGCACACTGGTGGAATGCTACGTCGACGACTTGGTTGTCAAATCGCGCCAGCGTCAGGACCATCTCAAAGATCTCGAGAAAGTGTTCAGCTTCCTCCGGTCTCGCTGCCTGAAGATGAACCCGTTGAAGTGTGCCTTTGGGGTCACCTCCGGAAAGTTCCTTGGATTTGTGGTAAGATACCGGGGTATTGAGATCGACCCAGAGAAAATCAGGGCGATTAGCCAGATGCCTCCCCCAGGTACCGTCCGGGAACTGCAAGGGTTCCAAGGCCACTTAGCCTATATACGCCGATTCATCGCGAATCTGGCCGGCAAGTGTAAGCCCTTTTCTCGGCTCATGAAGAAAGGTGACACCTATGTATGGGATAAAGAGTGTCAGACCGCTTTCGAGGAAATCAAGCAGTACCTGCTTCAACCTCCGGTCCTGATGCCGCCCGTATCCGGAAAGCCGCTGGTCCTTTATGTGACCGCCCTGGAACGGTCCCTGGGTGCCCTTCTCGCCCAGAAGAACAACGAGGGAACAGAGAATAGCCTCTATTACCTCAGTCGCATGCTCCTCGATGCGGAAGTTAGGTATTCCCCCATCGAGAAGAGCTGCCTGGCGCTCGTATTTGCCGTACAGAAATTACGGCACTACTTGCAGCACCATGAGGTACAGTTGGTTTCTCAGGTAGACCCGTTGAAATATATCCTGAGCCGGCCTATGTTGACTGGCCGCCTAGCGCGGTGGGCTGTGATTCTCCAGCAGTTCGACATCAGGTATGTGTCTCAGAAGGCCATCAAAAGGCAAGCATTGGCAGACTTTCTGGCAGCTCACCCGACCTCCGCGGATCAGCCGCTGGATCTAGGCTTTCCTGATGAGGCCATTCTCTCGGTTGATCGAGCCGATCCATGCTGGCAGATGCACTTTGACGGTGCATCCCGGAGCCCCACCGGTAGAAGACTCGATAATCCTAAGCTCAACAGAGTGGGCTTGGGCATCGTCTTCATTACCCCGGAGCGAGCCGTGCTGCCATACTCTTTCCTGTTGTCAGAGGGCTGTACCAACAATGAGGCGGAATACCATGCCCTCATCACCGGCCTCGAGTTGGCTCTCGAGATCGACGTGCCCCGTCTGTGCATGAAAGGGGACTCCGAGCTGGTCGTTAAGCAGATCAATGGCGACTACATTGTCAGGAAGCCGGAACTTGTGCCATTGTTGGAGTGCACCCTCCTTCTGATGGCCCGGTTCCCTTCTCGGCCGGAAATTTTCCATGTTCCCCGGTCGCAGAACGGTCGAGCAGATGCTTTGGCCAGCCTCGCTGCGTCACTTGCGGAGCCTGAACAGGACAACCTAATCGTCCGCGTGACGCGCCGCAGGCTCATCGCTCCCGTTATCCCGGAAGAAGATCGCGGCCCGTTGGTAAGTAACCTCAACACGGTTGCCCCTATGCCCGGAGCCCCGAGTACCCCAGATATGACAGTCGGATCAGCCCCTGATTGGAGGACGCCTTTGGTTGAGTACCTCCAACATGGCATTCTTCCATCAGATCGGGACGAGCGCGAGCGAGTTCGACGCCGCGCATCGCAGTTCGTCCTCCAGAGCAGTCCCGGCCTGGAGCAGATCCTCTAAAAACGCGGATTTGATGGTGTTCTCCTCCGTTGCCTTCAGGGAGTTGAGATCCCACGAGTCATGCAAGAGGTTCATGCTGGTTCGTGTGGCGCCCACCAGACTGGGCCGAAGCTGTCCCACCAGATTCGGAGGTTGGGATACTTCTGGCCCTCTATGATCCATGACTGCGTCGAGTATGCCAGGAGGTGCCATGCGTGCCAGGTTCATGCGAACTTTGTGCATCGGCCGCCGGAGCCTCTCCATACCACAAGGTATTCCTGGCCCTTTGCAGTCTGGGGACTGGACGTTGTGGGACCTTACCCGCCGGCGACAGCTCTCCAGTGCCGGTTCATTCTGACCGCCACGGACTTCTTCTCCAAATGGGCAGAAGCGATTCCGCTCAGAGAGGTCAAATCCTGTTCGATCGCTGACTTCGTGACCTCCAACATCATCTATCGATTTGGAGTGCCTCACACTATCCTCACGGATAACGGAACCAATTTCTGAGCAGCCGAGTTGAAGAAGTTGTACGCCAAGTATAACATTCGCTCGAACCATACATCTCGCTATCATGCGCAGGCGAATGGACAGATCGAGGCGTTCAACAAAACCCTCTCTAACATTCTGCAAAAGATGGTTGGTCAGAACAAGAAGAGTTGGCCGGACAAGCTCCCCAACGCCCTCTGGGCTTATCGGACGACGACTCGCAATTCCACCCAGATGACCCCTTATTCCCTGGTGTATGGAGCTGAGGTCGTCCTGCCCATCGAGATCCAGTTGCCGTCCTTGCGCACTGCGGTCTACGACCAGCAAGCGCCGGACAGAGTTGCTGAAGCTCGTCTAGTCGAGTTGGAAGCACTGGATGAGAATAGACTTCGCGCTTTGCACAACTTGGAGAGGCATCAAAGCAGAATGGCTCGAGCTTTCAATAAGAAGGTTCGCCTCCGCTCCTTCCTGCAGGGTGATCTAGTGCTAGCCCTAAGAGCGCCGATGATCCCCGGCAGGAAGCCGCCCAAGTTGGAGCCCAAGTGGGAGGGACCTTTTGTTGTCCACAAGGTCTATCCCAATGGCGCGTACTCCCTAGCGACTATGGATGGTGAGCGTGTCACTCCTCCCACCAACGCTAGGTTCCTCAAGCAGTACTTTGTCTGAGTGTGCCCATGTCCTGCACGACATTAAACTACATTCGTCCAGGCTACAAGACGTTAAACTGTTCAGCATTCGTCCGCGCTGCAAGACGTTAAACTGCCAAGTGCTTCGTCCTGCATGACGCTAAACTGCACTACGTCCGAGCTACAAGACGTTAAACTGTTCAGCATTCGTCCTGCATGACGTAAAACTGCCCCTCAAGAACTACGTGCGGCTTGATTCCCATCCTTATGGGATACGTAGGACCGCCTGAACATTCATGTTTCAGGCCCAGCCCCATCCTTCGGGAATTTCCATCCCATCCCGGGCCCTTGGTCCAGTTGCCTCTGGGTATGTGGCATATCGCGCGCGCGGGGGATTATGTCCTCATTTACGTCGGTCTTCTCGCCACGCTGTACGCCCCCCACGTTTGGGGATGCCTTCTGCTCCCCCCTTCTTTTTCCCTCATCGTCCTGCATGACATTAAACTGCCTCTCCAAGAACTACGTATGGCTTGATTCCCATCCTTATGGGATACGTAGGACCGCCGGGACATTCATGTTTCAGGCCCAGCCCCATTTCCCGGGAATCTCTATCCCGCGTTGGGCCTCTGGCCCCAGTTCCCCCTCTATTTTTGTGCGAGGCGTATCGCGTGAGCGGGGGATTATGTCCTCATTCACGTCGGTCTACTGGCCGCGCCGTACGCCTCCCCCGTGTGTGGGACTACCTCACACCCCTCATCGTCCTGCATGACGTTAAACTGCCTCTCAAGAACTACGTATGGCTTGATTCCCATCCTTATGGGATACGTAGGACCGCCTAGACGCTGATGTTCCAGGTCCAGCCCCGTCTCCTGGTTGATCACGGGGATCTGCCCTCTTTTGGTTGCTCTCAGGGTGAGTCCTCTGACCCTTTCCGGAGATCTGTTAACATGTTTTGGGTACTTCGGTCTATGACTCGTAGTGTCAGATTCAATCCCGACAAGTCCTGTGTTGCTTGTCAGGCCTCGCGCTTCCTCTTGTTCGAGCCTTCACTCAAAGGGATCCTCGTTGGCGGTTTGGGTACGATGCCTCAGTGCTCTCCTACCGCTTCGGGTCGATTTACCGGCGAGTCCTGGGCCGCAAATCGATATGAATCCTGCGATTGAGCGGTTGATGCTCGTTTGCTTGCCCCGTCTTAGGCTGACGCGATCGGATGTTGTGTTGCGAATATGGTCAGCAACGTCCTTGATCGCCATGTCGGCTCTTTCAGGCTCTGAACATTGGATTGCGCAGTCCTCATCACACTCCGCCTTTATGCGTTGTAGTGGAATCTCGACACTCTCTTCATACTGACCTCCAGTACACCTCTACACGTTAGGTAGACCAACCAGGGTAATGACGTCGTTCGAGGATCCCATGATCTGAGCACCAGGGATATATGCGGATATCCTCCCTAAGGGCCATGCGTAGCTGGACCCTCGTCCCCATAAGGAGGAGGGAGTCGCCCGAACAATCGCGTTCTGGGCCCAGTATATCTGGAGGCTAGCATCTCTGCCCCTCGGGTGATGGACATATGCAGACTCCTATCCCAAGACTCTTCTCCGGGAATCGTGCGTGACCGCAGGGCTGGGTATGTTCCCACCTCCGCCGTGTCCGCCATACCGCAATAAGCGGATTCCTCCATGTTCCAAACCACACGACCTTAAACTGTGTTGTCTGGTCCTACCACACGACCGTAAACTGTGATCGTCTTGGCCGCCCGACGAGAAACGGCACTGCATCGTGATGTTCTCCTCGGGGGACACTCTTGTTGGGCGCTGGTTAATAACCACGCCATTCATCAATGCCTTCCATGGCTTGATTATTGTGGTGACGCCAGAGATTTCTCAATCACAGGCGTGTCGCCGCACAAAAAAAAACCATTCATCTTTAAGGACAAACAAGAAATATCAAATGCCGCTCCTTCTGTGTGCGAGGGTCAGACCCGCACTCTTCCCCGCGCTGGTGCCCGATTGTGTTGCGCCGCGCATCAAGAACTACGTGCGGCTTGATTCCCATCCTTATGGGATACGTAGGAACGCCCGGATGTTTGAAACTTCGGGTCCAGCCCCCCACCTCTTAGAGATTCCCCCTTCTCTGGGGAATCCGCCGCCTTCAGGTCACCCTCAAGGCGTGTTCCCCGACCCCTTGCAGTGGTCCACCGGTGTCAAGAGTACTCTGGTTTATTTCCAGGAGGGTCAGGATCCGCTTGGTCAGGTTTCCTCCGCTTTTCAGGCTTCGTGCTCCCTTTCATTCGGACCCATCGTCTACGCCCTGGGTGGAGCCCCCGTGAACGGTTCGGACACAATGCCTCAGTGCTCTCCCACCGACTCGGGCCGGTACCCCCAATGGCCTCGGGCAGCAAATCGATATGAATCCTGTGATTGAGCGGTCGATTCTCGTTTGCTGCCTCATTCCACCAACGGTTAGTGCGATATTGATGCTGCTTTTCCTCCACGGTCGGCAGTACTCCCATATCGTTACGCCGGTGCCCCCAGTCCTTGAATGAATGGCCGCATGATTCACATTTTCCACCTCCCATTCCGGCCAGGCGAAACCTCGACACTCTTGACACTATCCCTCAGTGCATCTTCGCATATCCAGGGGATATGACCACGATGTGGCGTGCTTTGAGGTCCTTATGGTCCGAGCTCTAAGACCTTAAACTAAGATCTCTCCTTATGGTCCGAGCTCTAAGACCTTAAACTAAGATCTCTCCTTATGGTCCGAGCTCTAAGACCTTAAACTAAGATCTCTCCTTATGGTTCGAGCTCTAAGACCTTAAACTAAGATCTCTCCTTATGGTCCGAGCTCTAAGACCTTAAACTAAGATCTAGTCCTTATGGTCCGAGCTCTAAGACCTTAAACTAAGATCTACCCCTATGGTCCGAGCTCTACGACCCTAAACTAAGATCTCCCCAAATGGGGTCCTACGTCCTGCATGACGTTAAACTGCACTCTCAGAACTACGTGTGGCTTGATCTCCAGCCTGATGGAGTACGTAGGAACGCCCGGGCATTCCGACTCGGGTCCAGCCTCAGGGATCGTTAAGTCCCGCCCCTCCTCGTCGCCGGCCGTCTGGCCTGACTTCGGGTAGAGTGGTGAAGTTGTGATATTCTCCCCGATTCAGCTCGGGATGCCCCATCGCAAGGATGGGAAGCGACGGTTTCCTCGTCAGAGGGGTGCTGTCTGAGAATTGAGGTGACTCACGGCCAGATTAGTGCATCCGCCTAATACGCTTTCCCCACGGTGGCGCAATTTTGAGAGCGTTGGATTCTGTCCGAACAAATCGTCACTTCACCCCACGCTTCGCATGCCCTGTTGATCTGGATTTCCACCCTTGTGTATGAAGGAACCCCAAAGCGGTATTCATGATGACATGTGGTCCGCCTCCTGCAATATGAATGATGGCCTTTTTTGGTCCGTCTATTGCAGTTGTTATGGTCGATCCACTGTCCGCCTACCGTCTTGGGCATTTCCTGGAAGGCCGACCGTTGTGGATGTCTGGATTCGGGACGCGCGATTCACCTTTTCTCATTTCCCTATGTTCGGATAAAATCTCAACGCCCCTAGCATTGTCCCGCTCGTGTGTTGGAACAGGTTGGGGGGATGGTACATTGATTAGGTCTGAGGTCTCCTTTCCTAGGAATGACCTCCCTCTTTTCTCCAGAAATCCAGGCCCAATTATGGATGCCTGATGCTTGGTTAACACTCCCGCAAGACAACGAATTGTGGTTGAGCATGTTAAACCAAAAGATGCAGATAAATATATTGATTCATACAGATGGATCAAAGTAGCGGAAGCAAATGTTTTGGGAATGGCAAAACAAAGCCCTTAGGGATTAGCGTGCTGAATGAGTCTTTCTAATGCCGCTACCCTTTGGCTGGTGGCCTCCAGAGTTGCTTCTCGCTCTCTGCGTGCCCTCTCTTCGTCGGCGGTCGCAGCGCGCAGTTCATCGATTCTGGCCTGTGCACGCTCCCGCTCGACCTGAATTGTGACCATCTGTTGGCCCGCCTCCGTCAGCTGTACCTGGGCGTCAACCAGCTGGGCTGCTAGTTGCTCCACAAGCTCGGTACACGTTGCGACGAAGTCCTCCTTCTCTGCCGCCTGCCCTTCGAGGCGCCGGACTTCCTGCTCCGCCGCGAGGAGCGCCCGCGTGCTCTCCGACATGTCCCGACTTTGTGTGACGTCGGCACGCCGGCAGCTCTCGCGCATCTTTTCGGCCATGAAATCACGGACCGTTAGATGGAGGCGTTGAGCATCATCTCCCCCGGCACACAGAAAGCGCAGCCAGGTTTGAAGTGATCCCATGCGCCCCAGCCACTCCGACGGGTCTCGCTTGAGGAAGCGCTGGATGCACTTCCACCCCCTACGGCGCGTTATCCGGCTCTCCTCGACCGCCTCCGTGTCTGAGTCATCCATCTCCTCGGGATCGGCAGGCCGGTAGGCAGGGAAGGCAGCCAGCAGGTCTGCTGCAGGGTCCGCCCCTGGGAGGTCCTCACGAGGGATAGGTTCCCCAACATCCGGGCGACCTTCTTCTCTCTCCCCAGCGGCGCTGACACCCTCGTCAGCCCCCAACCTCTCTCTGATGGCAGCACCGCCGACGTCCGCAGCCCCTTGATCAGCAGTTGGTGGGGCCGGCTCGGTTTGGGAAGTCTGTTCCGGAGCAGGCGGCATGTCTGCCACCGGTCCACTCGTGGATGGCCCGGGTTCGGCAACCCGATGAGCCTCCAGTGTTGAGATCACTGCGCAGGGCATGCCATGGTTAGTCACGGATCGTCAACGGCAAGCACCAGCAGTAAAGTAGGGAGACTTACGGGAGTTCGGAACGTCATCTTCCGCTATCCCGGTCGCCGCAGGAACAGTTGCAGCAGGGGACCCCTTAGCGCTTGTCAGTTCGATAATGGGTGCCTGGCCCCCGCCTTGTCCTGCTGGCGCCTCTCCTACTCCCGCTGAGGACGCCTGACCGACATCCGTGTGCTCCTGAGAAAGATGGAGAAATGGGTTAGAAGCTGCATAAGAGAGTGGATGAAGCAGATTGAGTAGGGATAGAAGCGGACCTCGAGGAGCTCAGTGACATCAACGTTGTCAGAGCCGGCCACCTCGCCGCTCTCCCGTGGGCTCCCCTGATGGGATCTTCCCTCGGAGCCTTCATCCTCCCCCATTTCCTCCTCTTCTTCGGAGTCGCTGCTACTGTCATCTTCTTCCGGCGGCATCTGTTCCGTAGCGGGCTCGAGACCGAGCATCACCTTCACCAGAAGGGATGGCTCCGCGCGCTGACCACGTTGGCGCGCGTACTCGTCCATGGCCGTCAGATACTCATACTGCCGGTTGAAGTCCACTCTGTCGGCAATCTGGAGGCGCCCGACCTCTGGCAGATAGATTCCTTCTCTGAGTATCTTTCGCCAGATGGCGTCGGTCCCCAGTGACTGCCGCAGAGTCATCCAGGCCGACCACAGCGCCGGGAAGACCGCATCATGGGAAGGTTCGAGCAGACGTCTCACCTGCTTCCCGGGCCGCTCGTCGACCACCGCACGTGCCCCCTCTCTGGGCGCTGAGGTCGTGGCAGCAGCTCGCGATGTGCCTGCCGCCGAAGTCCCTGCCCGCGCCGGCTCCGCTGTTTGGCGCGCCTCCGTTCTCCCCCGTGTGGCGGCACCTCGCCTCCTTCCTTGACTCCCGGTCTCCGCACGGGTAACCTCGAGCCGCTGAACTAGCTTCCGCAAAAGCCCCTCGGGGTACGCGATGGCCCAGTGTTCGGCGTACTCGGTTGCCAAGCCTGCGTCAACTCCGGTAGGAGGGAGAGTGATGATGTCGCCAGAGCCGAAAGCGGCAAACATCAGCCACATCTGGCGAAGGACGCCAGGGTTCGTCTCCTCCCGGACAGCAGTGAATACCCTCTTCGGCATCCGTTGAAGGCACCCGAACTGCCTGGCGAACCGGGTCGGCACGTAAGGCTCGCAGATCACCTTCCCGTCGATCCGAGCCACGAGCACCCCGCCCCGCATGTTCAGGAAGTATTCATGCTGCTCCAGCGGACCCTGCCCATTGTCGATCATCTGGCCGACGGGAGTGGGGAACGGACTGAAGTTGAAGTTGGCATGATTTCCAATCCGGATCCGCACGCCCTCCTCACTTAGGGTCATCGGAGCGACCCCCGCGATGTTCAGCAGGGAGGGTCGCAGGCCGTTGCCCGGAGGAATGATGGCGTTCGGAAACGTGTACCCACCGAGGTGAGAAGCCACCCAGCCGTGGAAGAACTGAAAGGGCCCACAGATCCTTCGTGGCGACCCCCCTCGTGAGATGCGTCCCAGGATGGCATACAGCCTCGCCAACACTGGGACCCCGAGGTTGTATCTCTTGTTGGCGGCCATAGCGCCCGCCATCGCCAGTGTCGCCGGGCGAACGCCCATTCTCGCGTCCCGCACTGGCAGGAGCCACCCACTCAGAAAGGCGGCCAGGAACGCCGCGTACCGGACATTTGGGTCCCGGGCCTCGATGACGCGGTACCCCCATGAGCGGTAGTCGCCCGTCTCCAGGACCCGCCAGTACGACCCGTTCCGGCTCCTCTGAGCTGCGGTCGGGCACCGCTTCCCCCTACCTGGCATCTTGACCGCCGGGTCATGCTCCATGAACTGGCCGAACCATTCCTTGTAGGCTATGTCCTTCTGGAAGTCTTTGATCCCGAGCCGCTGCGTAGCCAGGTCAAGCAGATGCCAGGTCAGGATGGGAGTCCGTGACCTGTCCTCCCAGGTGTTCTTCGGTGGAAGGAACTCATCATATTGGTAGCCCTCCAGCGGGATACCTCCGATGCAGTGGATGTCCCAGAGACCGATGCCGACCTACCCATGGTGAAGATGGAAGGTGTTGGTATCCGGAGACCATCGGGTGAACAGCTCCGGCCCGAGCTCGGACTGCTGGTAGAAGTGGAACTGCGACGTCCACACCGCCTCGAACAGGCCGATGTACCGCAGCTCCTCTGCGAAGTGATCGCAAGTGTGGCGTACCCAGAACGCCCAGGCCCACTCACTGGTGAAGTTGCCCCCAGACCGCAAGTCCCAGTCCTTCAGCCAGCCCTTGGTGTCGTCCGTGACGCTCTGGCGATATGTGCTCGAGTAGAGGGCTGGAGAATTCTCCGCAGTAGGCTCACCCCCGTCAATGGTCCGCGTCCTCGGGTTCAGGACGTAGACATCCAAGTGCCTGGTTTCCCTGGCAGGATGCCCATTGTTGGTGATGTTATAGCGGTGAAGCTCGTCCTCCCGAGTCACCCAGGTCCGTGGCGCATCAACCTCGAACCCTGGCACCGGAACCTCATCGAGGATGCCGAAGTTCCAGAGCGGCAGGTTGTCCGACAGTGGATATGTCTTCTGGGCCGGCGTTAGTAAGTCGAACAAGGATTGATTGTTGGAAACAATCTCCTTGGCTCCGTAAACCTCCTCGTTCGTCGCCATCTCAGTCCTGCGAGTGGCGGCATCCCCCTCATTTCCTCTGTGCGCGGCCATCTCAGAAGTTTCGGGAGTCGTGCGGGTTAAGGGATGAAGCGTGCGGGATCGGACGAGGCTAGTAGAGGAGTTTGAAGGGTGGCGCGCAATCCAAGTGGACGGCGCGCAATTGGGAAGAATGTCACGCAAAGTTCCGGGTTTTCGCGCAAAGACAGGCGAATTCCGGACGGTTTTGCGCACCGATCGGGCGAATTTCGCGCCAGAAAAGGCAATTTCGCGCATGAGAGCGTTGGAGCCTATCGCGCGGAAAGCCTGAGTACGGAACGCGGGACCCAGGGCCCCTATTTATAGGCGAGGCCGGGGTCCGCGCTGCGCGGAAAGCGCTTTGCGCGACCGCAGCGGCGAATTTCGCGCCCGACGCCCCTTTTTGCGCGCCTAAGTCCCGTGCCGCCCAGGACTTCGGCATTCCGGCGTCTCCCTCGGAACCCGATCGTTGCGACCTCTCGCCGACCAGATTCCGAGGGGGGGCTTTTGTAGACGCCGGAAAAGTCCGTTGTTCCCAAACGAAGCTCCGGATGCGGAAAGCGAAGTGATATTTGGAGTCAGAGGCACGTTCCGGAGGGCCCGAAGGACTTCCGCGAAATTTCAGAGGCTCGCGCGCAAAGTTGAGTCACGGCGCGCAATCCTCCCGGGATGCGCGCAATGCGCTGGGCCGGCGCGCTATTTTGCGCGCCCGCGGCCTGCGCGGCGCCTTTGCACGCGGGGTCCTGATTCCGCGCCCGCGAAGCGAATTGCGCGCCCGAGACCGGATTCTGCGCCCGGGGTTGCCAATAAATATAAGGCGACCCCCGACGTTTTGAAGGTTGCCGGAATCCGAAGCGTCGCTCGTTCGCGCAATCCAACCCCTTCCGCACGCAATGCTGATCTTTAGGTAACCTCCTTTCTTTCGCGCAATAGAGCCTTGGGGTCCGCCTTCGCGCGCAATCCCCTTGGCTCATTTCCTTTGAATAAATTTCAACCCGAAGGCCTTTGCGCGCAAAAGAAGCCTCTTGCGCGCAATTGCCCCCCGGGTGCGCGCAATCCAGCCCGATTGCGCGCACCCCCCATTTTCAAAGTGGACATTCGTTAGAGAATGAGCCGTTGCCCCCGCGCGCTACCCGAAGCCCGGTGCGCGCAATCCCAATCATCCGCGCGCGAAGCGCTGGCCCAATTGCGCGCCAGCCCGCCATTTTGCGCGCCGACCCGCGGTTTTGCGCGCAAAGCTCCCCTTTTGCGCGCAATCCGCCAGGGTCGCCTCCCTTGACCCCCTGAGGGTACCCGCCTGCGTGGCGCCCGATGATCCTCATCCTGGGTGCCCACACCGTGCGCTGTCTTCCCGTGCAGCCTTCCAGGCTCGTGCGAAGTGACACGGACCCATCGGCGGCAATCATTCGTCCAGCATGACGTTAAACTGCATATTCGTCCAGCATGACGTTAAACTGCATATTCGTCCAGCATGACGTTAAACTGCATATTCGTCCAGCATGACGTTAAACTGCATATTCGTCCAGCATGACGTTAAACTGCATATTCGTCCAGCATGACGTTAAACTGCATATTCGTCCAGCATGACGTTAAACTGCATATTCGTCCCGCATGACGTTAAACTGCCCATACGTCCAGCATGACGTTAAACTGCACATCCGTCCAAGCTGCACGACGCTAAACTGCCTAGCCCCCATCGTCCGCGCTGCAAGACGTTAAACTGCCAAGTGTTTCGTCCTCAACACACGACGTTAAACTGTGCTTCGTCCGGCAAGACGTTAAACCGTCCGCTTCGTCCTCAACACACGACGTTAAACTGTACTTCGTCTGGCAAGACGCTAAACCGTCTGCATCATCTGATCTCGTGCTCTGCACGCAGGGTCTCCCCCGGTTTGGATGTGTCCCCCACCCGCTCGTATCTGCAGGGATGTCGGGATTGTCCCGCTTTTGGGATGATTTAATGGGAGTGGCTTTTCCCTACGGGGGCAGGGTATTACAAACCCCTAGTTTCTCGTGGGAGGCTGCACATGTGTATCTCCATTGCGCCTCCCCACTGCCGAAGCCAGTAGAGGGTGTGACTGGGATCGAGGTGTCTTCTGCTTTCGGTCCAAGTCCCTTCCAACTGAGTTTTGCCGCATCCGGGCTGCCTCAAGTGCGTAAGTCCTGACAGAATGAACTACGTGGACTTTGATCCCTGTCTTCTAAACAGGGTACGTAGGAAGCCTTCTTGAGGTCCAAGCCCGCCACCTGGTCGTCCCGGTCGTATTTACGTCGGTTCGTCCATCAGTGGACCCCTCCAGGGTTCACGCTTGCGTCGATTCACCTATGAATCCGCCCCTGTGGGAGACTGCCCGTGTGTATCTCCACGGTGCCTCCCCGCAGCCCCCCCCCCCTTTCCATTTCTCCTTTTATCGTCCAGCATGACGTGAAACTGTGATCCACCCGGCCGTTCCATCCCCCTCTGTGCGAGGTGGTTCGGTTCAATTCTCCGCCCGGCGGCCTCGACCTCTTCGTGAGTCGGCTTGCTGACGTCCAGCATGACGTTAAACTGTATACCCGAACTACGTTGACTTTGATCCGTGCTAACGCGCGGTACGTAGGAAGCCCCTACGGGGTCCAAGCTCTTCACTCCATCATCCATCCTGATCCTTACCCGGGCCGCCACATCCCGGTGGGGTCATGCCACTTCACTCCACTCCACGTTACTTGGGAAGCCGCCCATGTGCTGGCCCCAGCGTCGGAGGTTCCCCGTAAGGGGTTCTGTCATCTGATCCACTTTTCGTGTTGATCGGTCCGATGCCGTCCCCGCTGGACGTTAAACTCGCGGCATACCCCGTGTTAAACATGGGAAGCTGAGGAAAACCTCAGGTGACACAGTTCCCCGCACCCAGTACGGGATGCCTCAGGCCATCATGCCTTCGAGAAGCCCTATTAGGGACGGAAGACAGACGTGCAGAGCCGCAGTGTTACGACACGCCCCCAGCACCCAGAGCCACCCGGCCTTCTCACTGCAGGTTGCTTCCCCGCCCAGACTCCTTGGAGCGTCCGGGCGGAAGCAGCGTAATTAACCGGTGTCCATGAAGATATGGCGCCGGAAACGAGATTCACGAACATTCTTAAGTCTATGAGGGAGACCCGGATTAGGCGACGAGTTCTGAGGAGACGTCCAAGGAAGGAGGAGCCGACATCCCATCATCCCGGTTTCGATCAAGGAGCAGACGCCCCTGAATAAGGGACGAATGCCGCCCGCCCTTGGAAAGCGGGACTGCGGGACCACAAGCCGCGCGCCCATCCCCTCGGGTTGACGGGTGCACGCGCGAACGCGTCCTGGCGGAACAGCGTAACCCGACGCACATCCGCACCGAAACAGTTACCCAATGCATTGGAGAGCTATATCGGGCTCACCCGCCCTTAGTTTATCATGGAACCACCCGTCTTCATAAACAATGCCCAATAATCATAACATAATCGTATCACATAAAACATGCATAAAATAAAACATAACATTTCCACATTTCAATCACAAGATATCAATACAACACATTGATATAATAAAAAAATTATGAAAACCATTTTCAATACCAAAATAAAAGAAAAGTAAAATAGGGTATTTATTTTTCTTTTAAAAAAATGTATGGCTTGTAGAGGAAGACGAAACTCAAATAATGGTCACGGCGGCGGAGAAGTCGTTGTCACCACATACGTACGACAAAAACATTCCCTTTTGTCATTTAGTAAACGCTTCATATAAAAAAGATTCATTTTGAATAAACATAAAAGTCAAAGGGGTTTATACACCGTATAAAAGAAGGTTGTGTATAAAACAAAATATGCCTCAATGAAAGGAGATTGAGATGAAGTCCCATACAAAGACGGTATCCTTGGATTAAGGATAAATCAATTACATAATTATGTGTGACAACCGAATACACCAAATATAAGTGGATATTAAGTGTAACACAATCAGAGGACATTCACACATATTCATAGAACGCCATATTCAAGTAGTACACGTTTATCCCAAAGAATCAAAATTGGGTTAAGAAGTTCCTTTGCAAAAATTCGACAGCCTAAGGGCGTCACTTCAAAATTCAGAAAAAGTGTTGATGAGAGATAAAAAGGGTATCTCATCACTTGGACATAAAATTTACATAAATAAGGATATAGAAGAACATATCCAAACATAATAGTATGTGAACTAAAAGACATAACAAAAGAAGTCTTTTAAAAAGAGGAGGGTGAAAGGTTCCCCTACCGACTTGGGTAACTTTCGAAAAGTACACCCCATTGAAGAAGGGTCTTACAATGAATATGTAAATACCCATAAATGAAATTATATTACAAAAAGAGTATAATAATGGGAAGTACATACACCACTCAAAGGAAATGGTGGCAAATGTAGCATAAAACTCATGGGACTAAAAGTGAGATGAAATATCCCTTACGAAAACTCGGCAGCCTAACGACGCCACTTAAAACATCCAAAAAATGGATTGATGAGATCAAATAGGGTCTCTAATCATATTAAAATAAAATTTACAGAAATAGTAATATAAAATAACATCCCCCATCATAAAAAATAAAAGATTAAAATAATTGACATAAAGGAGAGTACTTAAAAAGAAAGAGAGAGGTTATATCTCTTACGAAAATTCGGCAGCCTAACGGCGCCACTCAAAACTTCAAAAATGGATTGATGACAGAAAATAGGGTCTCTCATCATATGAACATAAAAATTACAGTAGTAGTAATGTAAAATAATATCCCAATCATAAGAAAGATGATCGTAAAAGGAATGACATAAAAGAGTGTACTTAAAAAGAAAGAGAGGGGTAGGATCCCTTACCTCGGGTCGGACTTGACTCGATCGTTCTTTATCGTCCTGAATAATAAACTTGAGTTAATTTCCACTTTATTAAGAACCGTTTTTAATTTCATTATTCATTTATATCACTTATTTCCATGTTATAAACATTATGTAATCATTTAAGATAATAATGTTTTTTTTGTCAATATTTGGTTCTTAAGTCGAAGGTGGACTTCTTACAATTACATGTTGTTCTTGTGGTCAAATTTTCATTATATCCAGAATGATATTCATTATTTGGATATCATATATATCATATATATCCAGAATATACATATATTTATAATATTACATAATCATTTAGAGGTAAGAAATGAAATGCACCGTTCATGGAGACGGTAAGTCGTACGTACGCATGAACGCTACTTTCATTTCTATGTCATATTAATTGAATTAAAACCAAATGAGAGGTATGTATATTTTAATTCTATAATTATATTCATCATTTATATGTTACATACATCATATATAATAACTTTAAATCCATCCTTTATACATCCAACATATGGCATTAACGAATCAAATCACTTTGAGGGGGCGGTAGTCCGCACTTCCTAAAATGAAATTATCGTGTTTACCCACAATGGAAACCATAAAGGTATGCCAAAAAAGAAAAATACAGAATCTTAAGTGAAACATGAACATATTATATATCATATATAAATATAGTTATATCTTAATGGCCACCTTTGAAGGTGTTATATGAGTGTTGAACAATCATCATTTCGTGAGACAGAAATTCGTCATCCACAGAAACAGTATGTTCTTTAACCATTAGATGTAGGTGTGTATAGGTTTAGCTCAAATTCGTCTTATAAAAACATCCTAGTATATTGAATATACTGGATTTTTTACAAAAGAAATTAATAAAAAGAGTTTAGGGGGTTTGAGAAGCAAAATAAAACAAAAAAACACAAGCGAAGACATTACCTTAAAATCGAGTAATTCCCTTTGGTTTGAGCTCAAAGGATTCCTTGGGAAGACTTCTGCCCAATGTGAGGCTTAAAGGAGTAAGCGAGTGATGTGAGCAGGGGTTGGCCGAACCAAAGGCTTTGGAAGTGTGGGTAAAGAGGTAGAGGTGGGGGCCTTTTATAAGAGGAGAGGAGGGGCACTCTTGGAAAGTAAAGAAATGTTACTTTATTTGAAAATGTGTTTTGGATTTAAAAGGTCCCACATTGATATAATTCTAGGATAAGGTGATAAGGTTTCTAAATATACCCAACCAATAGGTTTTTTATAAGTGTAGGTCTTAGATTTTACATTATTTTTTTATTTTATTTAAATCATTAAATAATGAGGTAATCACTGCATCATCATGATGTCATAAATAATTTAATTTATTTAATGTCTAAAAATTATAAAACAAATACTATGATGTAGGAAATCTTTTTTAACTTTCCAATGACTATTTATAGTCAAAAATATTACTTGTATAACCCCATTTAAAAATTGTCTTAGTAAAACAACTCATGTTTGTGTCATTTTTACTTTTACATTAAATAAAAAGATAATAATGTCATTTTCCTTCCAAAGTGGCTCCATGGGGTCCCCAAGTTGACCCATGGATTGTCTTGGTCGGCCATGACACATACAATAAGGGTAGGACATGTTTCAAGCTCATCTCATAATATTAAAACATTATTTTTACCTTAAACTACACTAATTACCTCTAATCGCGATTAAAAACTTAAAAGTTACTATTCACCAAAAAATTATTTTAATTACATTGAACCACATTTTACTTCTTAATGAAAACCATGTTTGTAGTTTTTTTGAAATTCAAAACACAGAGGTGGTAAAATTTCATTTAAACGGAAAATCAGTTTTTATAAGTACCACTTAGTGGTTTCACTATTTATCAAAAATTGAAGTTCTTCAGAAAAATACCAAAACTTCACCCTAATCTATATTTGATATTCCAAATTAAAAAATGAAGTCTATTTTAAAAAATTCAAAACATATAAGTTTCCTTAATTAATTTAATAATTAATTCCCGCTGTCAGAGCAAATAGCGTGTTTTTATGAAACAATAAGTATCAAAAGATTGACAATAGTTTAAGTCTGATTTCAAAGTGAAATTAATTCCAATGACCACAATTGGATTAAATGGTAAAAATATATTCTAATTGAACATTAAAACCAATTCAAAATATAATATAATCATATAAATAAATTAGATTAAAATGTGGTTTTGAATTAAAATGCAACATTTTTCACTATTCAAAAAAAATTAACTTTATCGGAAAAATACCAAAAATTTACACAAAGTAAATTATGATGTCCCGATTCTAAAAAACAATTTTATTTTGTCAAATATAACACATAAAATTGTTAAAAAGTTTATTTAAAAGAGGTTCTCCATCGAAAGGTGGTTAATCTACCTTTTAAAGAATATTAGAATGTTTATGCTTAAAAATTGGATTCATTCTCATTTTTAATCCTCTAACATTTATTGTAAAGAGTAAAAATATTTCAAAAACATATATAATCATTTTTTAGTTAGTTTTGTTCATTCACACCATTACAACGGCTAGACTTTAACTACCATTTAAAATAATATTATTTTATTATTAGAGTGCAACGTAAGATTCCCAAGAAACTCGTTGTTGTGTATTTGGTACGCCATCGAGCATAGCGTCCCCTTTAACGTAATATTAATATTTTATTCACAAATAGGGATAAATATAAAAATTTCATATTCTTTATTTAACAGGGGTGTTACATCCTTCTCCCCTTTTGGGAATTCTGTCCTCGCAATTTCAAAATTGGGCTTGGAAACTCCATTGAAAGTCCCACATCGGAAAAAGAGTCGGTAAAACAAACACTTTAAAATAAATAAATAGAATTACAAAGGTCACCCGAGTTAACCCATACTAGGATTCCATGTAGGAAAGGATGGACATGGAAGAAAAAACAAAGGGTCATGTTCTGAGGGAGAGTGATAGTAAACATGTCTAGAAGAAAGTTAACCATAATAAAATCAAACAATTGTGGTGGATTAAACGGTATTCGATTCCCCAGTATGAAAAGTTAATAGGAAACATTTTTGTTTTAAGTTACTTTTAATTGAGGAATTTATTTTTGATCTTAAGGAAACATACTTACTTGTCTTGTAGACTCTCATCTCCTACTAGATTTCTTACACAAACTCATATTTTCTCCAAAAGATGAGTATTTAGGATGACTTGCTAATATTAAGAGAGCTATAATCAACTTCTATATAATCACCTAGTCCACAAAAGAGAACTATATATTTCCCATGTCTTTAGATTTTAACCAAAACCAAAACCAAAAAGGTTAGTACAAGATCAGATAATCCACTAATGGATAATCCTTTATAAAAAAGAAAATCTATTCTTAATCTCCAAAATTTTTCCAACAAAACCCTAAGTTCAACGAAGACCATTCAATAAACAATTGTCCATAAAATTATTCAATGTAAACCAAACTATGATTGAAACAAAAATATTTGAAGGATTTAATCACATAGTCTTCCAAGGTACAAATTAACTTTTATCTCAAAATAACATCAGATGCTCTTAAATTCTCACATTGAAAAGTAATTAACCTAATCACATATCCTCCATGATAGTTTAATCATTTCCATTTATAACCCAAAATAAACTTATTCTTGATTCCTAAAATCATCTAACTAAAAATAATTAGTTAAACTAACCAGGGACTTCACGTAGTCCAGTGGTAGGCGATAAATACCAGTTGCACTTTGGTTGTAGGTTCGATTCCCAGAGCTTTGTCTGACGCGATGGGTTGTCACACGGTCTACGTGTTGTCCCTTTTTCCAAAACTAAATAATTCTTAAAACATTCCCCAAAACGAGATAAAATCTTCAAAAATGATCATATGATATTTTAACCTCAAGTTTATCTCATGCCTTTCATTTTCCATCATATCATAGAGTAACCCATAATTACCTAAAAAGTAAGGACCATATAAACCCTAATGGTTACCTTTATAATTATTACCTGAACTTCCAAATCGAGTTGGTCATATCGTACATGATGCATTAGATAACTCACCAAGGTTCAAGTGGTTGAGCATGAACCCTTGATAATTGGTTTAGCACAACAATGATATTCCTCACTGAATCCCCCATTTCCTCCAGTCTCTTAATCAGAGAACCACCACAGTTTCCATCAAACCCATTGTCACTTTGGTGCCTGCTTCATCCATCCATTTACTAAAAACATAAATGTCAGTGTGCGTATATCAACAAAATAATTAAGTACTAATGAGGAAGATAAACACTAAGACATACTTACTCATTCACTTTATCTAAAAACTATGACTCTTTCTGAAATCCTATCCATTATGGTAATGTCAATTATGTTTAAAGAATATCCTAACCTCTAAAGTTATATAAACCGACCTCTGATACCAACTATAAGGCCCCAGGCTTAAACCTTACTTAATCTTGAGTTATTACAAGATTACACATCGAGGATCTTTTCAGGTTTAGAGTTTTAGAGAATTAGATCATAAAACTTGCATTGCATTCCACATTTAAACAAAGTGGTTACATAAAATATAGTATCCATTTTTCCCATCAACGGAAACATATTTAAAATAAAATATGGATTCTTTCTTGACACTTATTTGATACTATCACCATATCTTGTACCCTTCCCTTGACCTGTGAAAAACATTTCAAAAACTTGGGATGAGCAAAAAAAGCTCAGCAAAGGATATAAATATATGGAAAGGAAACATGAGTACATGTATACATAAGAATCAATGAAATCATACTTTACTCATAAAACATAAGAACATTAACATACCTCACCAAATAATGAATAAAACATAGAAATCATAAGACATAATGGTAACTTAAGGCATTCATAACATTCTTACATAGGGAGTAACCCTCTTGGTTACGTTTGGAATACCCATCACAGTATATCCCCTAAATCTCTTCGGAGAAACCTTAACGTTTCACTCCTTCGCATTACCCAATGCATTGGAGAGCTATATCGGGATCACCCGCCCTTAGTTTATCACAGAACCACCCGTCTTCATAAACAATTCCCATGAATCATAACATAATCGTATCACATAAAACATGCATAAAATAAAACATAACATTTCCACATTTCAATCACAAGATATCAGTACAACACATTGATATAATAAAAAAATTATGAAAACCATTTTCAATACCAAAATAAAAGAAAAGTAAAACAGGGTATTTATTTTTCTTTTAAAAAAATGTATGGCTTGTAGAGGATGCTGAAACTCAAATAATGGTCACGGCGGCAGAGAAGTCGTTGTCGCCGCATACATACGACAAAAACATTCCCTTTTGTCGTTTAGTAAATGCTTAGTATAAAAAAGATTCCTTTTTAATAAACATAAAAGTCAAAGGGGTTTATAAACCATATAATAGATGGTTGTGTATAAAACAAAATATGCCTCAATGAAAGGAGATTGAGACGAAGTCCCATACAAAGAGGGTATCCTTGGATTAAGGATAAATAAATTACATAAATATGTGTGAAAAATGAATACAAAAAATATAAGTGGATATTAAGTGTAACACAATCAGAGGACATTCACACATATTCATAGAATGAAATATTCAAGGAGTACACGTTTATCCCAACGAATCAAAATTGGGTTAATAAGTTCCCTTGCAAAAATTCGACAGCCTAATGGCGTCACTTCAAAATTCATAAAAATAGTTTATGAGAGATAAAAGGGTATCTAATCACTTAGACATAAAATTTACATCAATAAGGATATAGAAGAACATATCCCAACATAATAGTATGTGAACTAAAAGACATAACAAAAGAAGTCTTTTAAAAAGAGGAGGGTGAAAGGTTCCCCTACCGACTTGGGTAACTTTCGAAACGTACACCCCATTGAAGAAGGGTCATACAATGAATATGTAAATACCCATAAATGAAATTATATTACACAATGAGTATAATAACTGGATTTACATACACAACTCAAAGGAAATGGTGGAAAATGTAGCATAAAACTCATGGGACTAAAAGTGAGATGAAAAATCCCTTACAAAAACTCGGCAGCCTAACGACGCCACTTAAAACTTCCAAAAAATGGATTGATTAGATCAAATAGGGTCTCTAATCATATTAAAATAAAATGTACAGAAAGAAGAATATAAAATAACATTCCCCATAATAACAAATATGAGCTTAAAAGAAGTGACATAAAGGAGAGTACTTAAAAAGAAATAGAGAGGTTATATCTCTTACGAAAATTCGGCAGCCTAATAGCGCCACTCAAAACTTCCAAAATGGATTGATGAGAGAAAATAGGGTCTCTCATCATATGAACATAAAAAGTACATTAGGAGTAATATAAAATAATATCCCAATCATAATAAAGATGAGCTTAAAAGGAATGACTTAAAGAGTGTACTTAAAAAGAAAGAGAGGGGTAGGATCCCTTACCTCGGGTCCGACTTGACTCGATCATTCTTTAACGTCATGAATAATAAACTTGAGTTAATTTCAAATTTATTAAGAAAATTTTTTAAGTTAATTATTCCTTTTATATCACTTATTTCCATGTTATAAACATTATTTAATCATTTAAGTTAATAATGTTTGTTTTGTAGATATTTGGTTCTTAAGTCGAAAGTGGACTTCTTACAATTACATGTTGTTCGTGTGGTCAAAGGTTCATTATATCCAGAATGATATTCATGATTTGGATATCATATATATACAGAATATACATGTATTTATAATATTACATAATCATTTAGAGGTAATAAATGAAATGCACCGTTCATGGAGACGGTAAGCCGTACGTACAAATGAACGCTAGTTTCATTTCTAGGTCATATTAATGGAATTAAAACCAAATGATAGGTATGTATATTTTAATTACAGAATTATATTCATAATTTATATGTAACATACATCATATATAATAACTTTAAATCCATCCTTTATACATCCCACATATGGCATTAACGAATCAAATCACTTTGAGGGGGCGGTAGTCCGCACTTCCTAAAATGAAATTATCGTGTTTACCCACAATGGAAACCATAAAGGTATGCCACAAAAGAAAAATAAAGAAGATTAAGTAAAACTTAAACATATTATATATCATATATAAATATATTGACATCTTAATGGCTACCTTGAAGGTGTTATATGAGTGTTGAACAATCATCGTTTCGTGAGGCAGAAATTCACTATCCACAGAAACAGTATATTCTTTAACCATTAGATGTAGGTGTGTGTAGGTGTAGCTAGAATGATTCTTATAAAAACATACTATTATATTGAATATACTGGATTTGTTACAAAAGAAATGAATAAGAAGAGTTTAGTGGGTTGGAGAAGCAAAATAAAACAAAAGATCACAAGTGAAGACATTACCTTAAAATCGAGTAACTCCCTTTGGTTTGATCTCAAAGGCTTCCTTGGGAAGACTTATGCCAAAATTGAGGCTTAAAGGAGTAAAATATGGATGTGGAGAGACAAAATGGGCAGGGTTTGGCCGAGCCAAAGGCTTTGGAAGTGTGGGTAAAGAGGTAGAGGTGGGGGCCTTTTATAAGAGGAGATGAGGGGCACTCTTGGAAAGTAAGGAAATGTTACTTTATTTGAAAATGAGTTTCGGATTTAAAAGGTCCCACATTGATATAATTCGATTATAAGGTGATAAGGTTTTGAAATATACCCAACCAATAGGTTTTTGACAAGTGTATGTCTTAGATTTTACATTATCTTTTTATTTTATTTAAATCATTAAATAATGAGGTAATCGATGGATCATCACGATGTCATAAATAATTTAATTTATATAATGTCTAAAAATTATAAAACAAATACTATGATGTAGTAAATCTTTTTATCTTTCCAATGACTATTTATAGTCAAAAATATGACTTGTATAACCCCATTTAATTTTTTTTAGTAAAACAACTCATGTTTGTGTCATTTTTACTTTTACATTAAATAAAAAGATAATAATGTCATTTTCCTTCCAAAGTGGCTCCATGGGGTCCCCAAGTTGACCCATGGATTTTATTGGTCGGCCATGACACATCCCGTAAGGGTAGGACATGTGTCAAGCTCATCTCATATTATTAAAACATTATATTTACCTTAAACTACACTAATTACCTCTAATCGCAATTAAAAACTTACAAGTTACTATTCATCAAAAAATTATTTTAATACCATTGAACCACATTTTAATTCTTAATAAAAACCATGTATGTCGGATTTTTGAAATTCAAAAGACAGAGGTGGTAAATTTTCATTTAAATGGAAAATCAGTTTTTATAAGTACCACTTAGTGGTTTCACTATTCATCAAAAATTGAAGTTCTTCAGAAAAATACCAAAACTTCACCCTAAGATATATTTGATATTCGAAATTCAAAAATGAAGTCTATTTTAAAAAATTCAAAACATATAAGTTTCATTAATTAATTTAATAATTAATTCCCGCTGTCAGAGCAAATAGCGTGTTTTTATGAAACAATAAGTATCAAAAGATTGACACTAGTTTAAGTCCGATTTCAAAGTGAAACTAATTCCAATGACCACAATTGGATTAAATGGTAAAAATATATTCTAATTGAACTTTAAAACCAATTCAAAATATAATCTAATCATATAAATAAATTAGATTAAAAGGTGGTTTTGAATTAAAATGCAACATTTTTCACTATTCAAAAAAATGAACTTTATCAGAAAAATACCAAAAATTTACACAAAGTAAATTTTGATGTCCCAATTCTAAAGAACAATTTTATTTTGTCAAATATAACACATTAAATTGTTAAAAAGTGGATTTAAAAGAGGTTCTCCATCGAAAGGCGATTAATCGACCTTTTAAAGAATATTAGAATGTTTATGCTTAAAAATTGGATTCATTCGCATTTTTAATCCTCTAACAGTTATTGTAAAGAATAAAAATATTTGAAAAACATATATAATCATTTTTTATTGAGTACTGTTCATTCCCGCCATTACAACGGCTAGGCTTTAACTACCATTTAAATAATTTTATTTTATTATTAGAGTGCAACGTAAGATTCCAAAGAAAATCGTTGTTGTGTATTGGGTACGCCATCGAGCATAGCGTCCCCTTTAAAGTAATATTAATATTTTATTCACAAATAGGGATAAATATAAAAATTTCATATTCTTTATTTACCTGGAGTGTTACATCCTTCCCCCCTTTTGGGAATTGCATCCTCGCAATTTCAAAATTGGGCTTGGAAACTCCATTGAAAGTCCCACATCGGAAAAAGAGTCGGTAAAACAAACACTTTAAAATAAAGAAAGAGAATTAAAAAGGTCACCCGAGTTAACCCATACTAGGATTCCATGTAAGAAAACATGCACATGGAAGAAAAAACAAAGGGTCATGTTTTGAGGGAGAGTGATAGTAAACATGTCTAGGAGAAAGTTAACCATAAAAAAATCACAAACTTGTGGTGGGTTAAACGGTATTCGATTCCCCAGTAGGAAAAGTTAGTAGGCAACATTTTTGTTTTAAGTTACTTTTAATTGAGGAATTTATTTTTGATCTTAAGGAAATATACTTACTTGTCGTGTAGACTCTCATCTCCTACTAGATTTCTTACACAAACTCATATTTTCTCCAAAAGACGAGTATTTATGATGACTTGCTAATATTAAGAGAGTTATAATCAACTTCTATAGAATCACCTAATCCACAAAAGAGAAATATATATTTCCCAGGTCTTTAGACTTTAACCAAAACCAAAACCAAAAAGGTTAGTACAAGATCAGATAATCCACAAATTGAAAATCTTTTATAAAAAAGAAAATCTATTCTTAATCTCCAAAATTTTTCCAACATAACCCAAAGTTCAACGAAGACCATTCAATAAAAAATTGTCCATAAAATTATTCAATGTAAACCAAACTAAGATTGAAACCCAAATCTTTTAAGGATTTAATCACATAGTCTTCCAAGGTACAAATTAACTTTTATCTCCAAATAACATCAGATGCTCTTAAATTCTCACATTGAAAAGTAATTAACCTAATCACATATCCTCCATGATAGGCTAATCATTTCCATAGATAACCCAAAATAAACTTACTCTTGATTCCTAAAATCATATAACTAAAAAGAATTAGTCAAACTAACCAGGTACTTCACGTAGTCCAATGGTAGGCGATAAATACCAGTTGCACTTTGGTTGTAGGTTTGATTCCCACAGCTTTGTCCGACGTGACGGGTTGTCACACGGTCTACGTGTTGTCACTTTTTCCAAAACTACATAATTCTTAAAACATTCCCCAAAACGAGATAAAATCTTCAAAATTGATCATAACATATTTTAACCTCAAGTTTTTCTCATGCCTTTAATTTTCCATCATATCATAGAGTAACCCATAATTACCTGAAAAGTAAGGATCATATAAACCCTAATTGTTACCTTTATAATTATTACCTGAACTTCCACATCGAGTTGGTCTTCTCGTACATGATGCATTAGAGAACTCGCCATGGTTCAAGTGGTTGATCATGAATCCTTGATAGTTGGTTTAGCACAACCATGAGATTCCTCACTGAATCCCCCATTTCCTCTAATCTCTTAATCAGAGAACCACCATAGTTTCCATCAAACCCATTGTCACTTTGGTGCCTACTTGATCCATCCATTTACTAAAAACAGAAATGTCAGTGTGCGTATATCAACAAAATCATTAAGTACTAATGAGGAAGATAAACACTAAGATATACTTACTCATTCACTTTATCTAAAAACTATGACTCTTTCTGAAATCCTATCCATTATGGTAATGTCAGTTATGCTTAAAGAATACCCTAACATCTAAAGTTATCTAAACCGACCTATGATACCAACTATAAGGCCCCAGGCTTAAACCTTACTTAATCTTGAGTTATTGCAAGATTACACATTGAGGTACTTTTCAGGTTTAGAGTTTTAGAGAATTAGATCATAACACTTGCATTATATTCCACATTTAAACAAAGTGGCTACATAAAAGATTGTATTCATTTTTTCCATCAACAGAAACATATTTAAAATAAAACATGGATTCTTTGTTGACACTTCCTTGATACTATCACCATATCATGTACCCTTCCCTTGACCTGTGAAAAACATTTCAAAAACTTGGGATGAGCATAAAAAGCTCAGTAAGAGATATAAAAATATGGAAATGAAACATGAGTACATGTATACATAAGAATCAATGAAATCATACTTTACTCATAAAACATAAGTACTTTAACATACCTCACCAAATAATGAATAAAACATAGAAATCATAAGACATAATGGTAACTTGAGGCATTCATAACATTCTTACATAGGGAGTAACCCTCTTGGTTACGTTTGGAATACCCATCATAGTATATCCCCTAAATCTCTTTGAAGAAACCTTAACGTTTCACTCTTTCACGTTACCCAATGCATTGGAGAGCTATATCGGGCTCACCCACCCTTAGTTTATCATGGAACCACCCGTCTTCATAAACAATGCCCAAGAATCATAATATAATCGTATCACATAAAACATGCATAGGAGAAAACATAACATTTCCACATTTCAATCACAAGATATCAATACAACACATTGATAAAATAAAAACATTATGAAAACCATTTTCAATACCAAAATAAAAGAAAAGTAAAATGGGGTATTTATTTTTCTTTTAAAAAAAATGTATGGATTGTAGAGGAAGCCGAAACTCAAATAATGGTCACGGCGGCGGAGAAGTCGTTGTCACCGCATACGTACAACAAAAACATTCCCTTTGTCATTTAGTAAACGCTTCGTATAAAAAATATTCCTTTTGAATAAACATAAAATTAAAAGGGGTTTATACACCATATAAAAAAAGGTTGTGTATAAAACAAAATATGCCTCAATGAAAGGAGATCGAGATGAAGTCTCATACAAAGACGATATCCTTGAATTAAGGATAAATCAATTACATAATTAGGTGTGACAAACGAATACACCAAATATAAGTGGATATTAAGTGTAACATAATCAGAGGACATTAACACATATTCATAGAACAACATATTCAAGGAGTACACGTTTATCCCAAAGAATCAAAATTGGGTTAAGAAGTTCCCTTGCAAAAATTCGACAGCGTAACAGCGTCACTTCAAAATTCAGAAAAAGAGTTGATGAGAGATAAAAAGGGTATATCATCACTTGGACATAAAATTTACATCAATAAAGATATAGAAGAACATATCCCAACATAATAGTATGTGAACTAAAAGACATAACAAAAGAAGTCTTTTAAAAAGAGGAGGGTGAAAGGTTCCCCTACCGACTTGGGTAACTTTCGAAACGTACACCCCATTGAAGAAAGGTCATACAATGAATATGTAAATACCCATAAATAAAATTATATTACATAAAGAGTATAATAATGGGAAGTAGATACACCAATCAAAGTAAATGGTGGAAAATGTAGCATAAAACTCAAGGGACTAAAAGTGAGATGAAAAATCCCCTACGAAAACTCGGCAGCCTAACGACGCCCCTTAAAACTTCCAAAAAATGGATTGATGAGATCAAATAGGGTCTCTCATAATATTAAAATAAAATGTACAGAAAGAGGAATATAAAATAACATCCCTCATCATAACAAAGAGGATCTTAAAAGAAGTGACATAAAGGAGAGTACTTAAAAAGAAAAAGAGAGGTTAGATCTCTTAAGAAAATTCGGCAGCCTAACGGCGCCACTCAAAACTTCCAAAATGGATTGATGAGAGAAAATAGGTTCTCTCATCATATGAACATTAAAATTACAGTAGGAGTAATATAAAAGAATATCCCAATCATAAGAAATATGAGCTTAAAAGGAATGACATAAAAGAGTGTACTTAAAATGAAAGAGAGGGGTAGGATCCCTTACCTCGGGTCCGACTTGACTCGATCATTCTTTAACGTCCTGAATAATAAACTTGACTTAATATACACTTTATTAAGAAAATTTTTTAAGTTCATTATTCCTTTTATATCAATTATTGCCATGTTATAAATATTATGTAATCATTTAAGTTAATAATGTTTGTTTTGTCGATATTTGGTTCTTAAGTCGAAAGTGGACTTCTTACAATTACATGTTGTTCGTGTGGTCAAAGGTTCATTATATCCAGAATTATATTCATGATTTGTATATCATATATATCATATATATCCAGAATATACATGTATTTATAATATTACATAATCATTTAGAGGTAATAAATGAAATGCACCGTTCATGGAGACGGAAAGCCGTACGTATGCATGAACGCTACTTTCATTTCTATGTCATATTAATGGAATTAAAACCAAATGAGAGGTATGTATATTTTAATTCCAGAATTATATTCATCAATTATATGTAACATAAATCATATTTAATAACTTTAAATCCATCCTTTATACATCCCACATATGGCATTAATGAATCAAATCACTTTGAGGGGGCGGTAGTCTGCACTTCCAAAAATGAAATTATCGTGTTTACCCACATTGGAAACCATAAAGGTATGCCACAAAAGAAAAATACAGAAGCTTAATTAAAACATAAACATATTATATATCATATATAAATATAGTGACATCTTAATGGCCACCTTTGAAGGTGTTATATTAGTGATGAACAATCATCGTTTCGTGAGGCAGAAATTCGTCATCCACATAAACATTATGTTCATTAACCATTAGATGTAGGTGTGTGTAGGTGCAGCTCTAATTCTTATTATAAAAAAATCCTAGTATATTGAAGATACTGGAGTTGTTACAAAGGAAATGAATAAAAATATTTTAGGGGGTTGGAGAAGCAAAATAAAACAAAAGAACGCAAGTGAAGACATTACCTTAAAATCGGGTAACTCCCTTTGGTTTGAGCTCAAAGGCTTCCTTGGGAAGACTTCTGACCAAAGTGAGGCTTCAAGGAGTAATAGAGGGATGTGAAGAGACAAAATGGGCAGGGTTTGGCCGAGCTAAAGGATATGGAAGTGTGGGTAAAGAGGTAGAGGTTGGGGCCTTTTATAAGAGGAGAGGAGGGGCACTCTTGGAAAGTAAAGAAATGTTACTTTATTTGAAAATGAGTTTCGGATTTAAAAGGTCCCACATTGATATAATTCGAGGATAAGGTGATAAGGTTTCGAAATATACCCAACCAATATGTTTTTGACAAGTTTAGGTCTTAGATTTTACAGTATTGTTTTATTTTATTTAAATCGTTAAATAATGATGTAATCGCTGCATCATCATGATGTCATAAGTAATTTAATTTATTTAATGTGTAAAAATTATAAAAAAAATACTATGAAGTAGGAAATATTTTTATCTTTCCAATGAATATTTATAGTCAAAAATATGACTTGTATAACCCCATTTAAATTTTTTTTAGTAAAACAACTCATGTTTGTGTCATTTTTACTTTTACATTAAATAAAAAGATAATAATGTCATTTTCCTTCCAAAGTGGCTCCATGGGTTCCCCATGTTGACCGATGGATTGTATTGGTTGTCCATGAAACATCAAATAAGGGTAGGACATGTGTCAGGCTCATCTCATATTATTAAAACATTATTTTTATCTTAAACTACACTAATTACCTCTAATCGCGATTAAAAACATAAAAGTTACTATTCACCAAAAAATTATTTTAATTCCATTGAACCACATTTTACTTATTAATGAAAACCATGTATGTTTTATTTTTGAAATTCAAAACATAGAGGTGGTAAATTTTCATTTAAACGGAAAATTAGTTTTTATAAGTACTACTTAGTGGTTTCACTATTCATCAAAAATTGAAGTTCTTCACAAAAATACCAAAACATCACCCTAATCTATATTTGATATTCCAAATTCAAAAATGAAGTCTATTTTACAAAATTAAAAACATATAAGTTTCATTAATTAATTTAATAATTAATTCCCACTGTCAAAGCAAATAGCATGTTTTTATGAAACAATAAGTATCAAAAGATTGACACTAGTTTAACTCCGATTTCAAAGTGAAATTAATTACAATGAAAAAAATTGGATTAAATGGTAAAAATATATTCTAATTTAACTTTAAAACCAATTAAAAATATAATCTAATCATATAAATAAATTAGATTAAAAGGTGGTTTTGAATTAAAATACAACATTTTTCACTATTAAAAAAATGAACTTTATCGGAAAAATACCAAAAATTTACACAAAGTAAATTTTGATGTCCCAATTATAAAGAAGAATTTTATTTTGTCTTATATAACACATAAAATTGTTAAAAAGTGGATTTAAAAGAGTTTCACCATCGAAAGACGGTTAATCGACCTTTTAAAGAATATTAGAATGTTTATGCTTAAAAATTGGATTCATTCGCATTTTTAATACTCTAACATTTATTTTAAAGAGTAAAAATATTTGAAAAACATATATAATCATTTTTTAGTTAGTTCTGTTCATTCCCACCATTACAACAGCTAGGAGTTAACTACCATTTAAAATAATATTATTTTATTATTAGAGTGCAACGTAAGATTTCCAAGAAACTTGTTGTTGTGTATTGGGTATGCCATCGAGCATAGCGTCCCCTTTAAAGTAATATTAATATTTTATTCACAAATAGGGATAAATATAAAAATGTCATATTCTTTATTTACCTGGGGTGTTACACCAACATAGCTGCCTCTACAACCTCCATCCAACACAAGGGTGATCGACATGGTCTACAATACAAATACTCAGAAGAAACCATATGCATAGTATCCTGGAAGCTATTGTTAAAGGAGAACTCAAACAAGGGTATATGTCTCTCCCCAGAACCCCCAAAATCTAGAATTCATGCCTAAATTATGTTCTCCAATACCTGAATCATGCGCTCTGATTGTCCATCTGTCTGAGGGTGGTATGTCGTTCTCAAAAGAACCTGCATACCCAGCACCCTCTGTAGCCCTTTCCAGAAACGAGATGTAAAATGGGAGTCCCTATCTGAAATGATAGAATGCATAACCCTATGTAGTCCTACAATGTCTTAGATGTACAACCTTCCAATCTGATCAACATTGAAGGTTTCCTTAATCAGAAAGAAATATGAAACCTTCATGAGCCTGTCAACCAAAACCCATACGACATCATCACCATGAGGAGACCTCAGTAACCCCATCATAAAATCCATCATGAAATCATTACATTTCCAATCAGGAATGGGTATCCACTATAAATTTCTGGTTGGTCCCTGGTGTTATGACTTCACCTGCTGATAGATGGAACATCTCATGACAAAACCAGGTATATCTCTTTTCACACCTATCCTCCAATACTGATGATGTAAATCCTGATACATCTTTGTGACACTTGGATTCACTTCCCACATATAAGCATAAAAATCTTGTATCAACTACTCAGGCATGTCAGCTGAAACCCGTATGTGAACACATAAATGTATAACCTCACAATCACCTATGGCCCAACCAAGAGGAGGGTCCTCACCTTCCACACTCTTCCATTGAACTAGGACTTTAGAATCTGATAGCTTCCACATCCTCACTCTGTCTATTATAGTAGAGATAACAGTTTAGGATGAAAGAAAAGTTTGTCCCCGACTATCGTGCACCTCCAAGTGAATCTCAGAGAACAATGCCATAAGTTTACACTCACTACTAGCTTGTTGCACTACCTATCTCTGAGTCCTCCATCTCAAATCATCAGCCACTGCATTTCCTTTACCAGGCATTTAATAAAGATCAAATTCGAAGGACTAAAGGTATTCCACCCACCTTCTCTGCTCAGATTCAGATCATGCAGAGTAAAAATGTACTTGAGTTTTTGGTTATATTTGTACACAACAAAACACCCCCTATAATTAATGTCTCCAAAAGTGTGAAGTATGAACAACCATAGATTACTCAAGATCATGCATTGGGTAATTCATCTTATGAGTTCTTAACTTATGAGATCCATATGAAACAACTTGATCCCAATGCATAAGAACTACTCCTAGATTGATACTTGATGCATCACAGTAAATAGTGTAACTTCTATATGGCTATGAAAAAATCAGTATCAATGATGAAGTCAATCTCCCTTTAAACTCCTGAAAGGCCATCTCATAGGAATCTCTCCATCCATACTTCACACCCTTTTTATTGAGGTTTTTCAATGATACTGATAAGCATGAGAAGTCATGTATGAGGCGCTTGTGGTAACTAGATAGCCCCAAGAAACATTATATATCAAAGAAGTTCTTGGGATTTTCCCAGGAAACTACTACTCTTACCTTCTTTGGGTCCACTAATACTCCTGTCTCTGAGATGATGTGACTTAGGAAGTGAATCTGATCCGTCCAGAAGTGGCACTTTGTGAGTTTAGAATATAACTGATGCTCCCTCTATGTATTTAAAATGATATCAAGATGTGTGGCATGGTAATGTCAATTGTGATAATACACCAAGATATCATCCATGAAAACCACAACAAACTAATCAAGATAAGGATGGAACACTTAGTTCATCAGTTCCACGAAAACCAATGGCACATTCGTGAGACTGAATGACATAACAATATACTCGTACATACCATACCTAATTTTAAAGGTTGTGCGAGGTATGTATGATGGTCTAACACACAAATTATGATAATCAGATCTCAAATAAATCTTAGAAAATAAATGAGCTCCTTAGAGATGATCGAAGAGATCCTCAATTCATGACAATGGATACCAGTTCTTAACCGTCAACAGGTTAAATTTCTGATAAAACATGCATAACCTAAGGTTATCATCCACATTTTTTAAAAAAATGACTAATGAACCCCATAGAGAAGTACTGGGTTGGATGAAACCCTTAGTTTTCAAATCCTGTATCTTTCTCTTGAGATCTTGAAACTCCATCGTAGCAATACTGTAAGGAAGAATGGATACTGGTGTAGCTCCTGGCACTAGATCGATAGAGAACTCTACCTCTTTCATAGGAAATATTCATAAAAAGTCATCAGGAAAGATATCTCTAATATGATCAACTATAGGAGGAAACTTTTCTTGACATGTCCCCTGGTCATTCAGATATAAACTTGGAATATGGGCTATCATCCCACACAAACCACGATGCTCAGTTCTAGCTCAGCTTGCCTGGAAACCCTATTTACCCTTGTGTAAAAATGATTTTCCTTCTAGTGGCATAAAACTCACCCTACGACGATAGTAATAGAAAAAGTCTTGAAAGGAGACCAACCGGTCCATTCTATGAATGAAATCCAAGCATGACACCTCTAAGGCGTAGAGGTCCCATAAGAAGTGGCATCCCCAACCTCAAGGGGGAACTCCTTACATTGACACACAATTGTTTTTCTAATCCCTAATGAAGTGTTTAGCATCATAACATCATCATAAGTAAAAATATAGTTCCCAAGGCTCTCCACAATGGAAAATAATATGAAACTATGTGAATCCCATGTAAAAAAAAGTGAAGAAGCCAAAATAGAGGTGAAAAGAATAGTACCTCTGCTAGTAGAAGGTATGAGATCCTACCCCTATTGGGTATATTGTTCCATATAAGTATGACCTATATCGTATCCCTGTGACACCACATGGCTACCTTGTGCTCATTAACCCAGGTGTCGCTGAGATCTTCGGGTTTGGATACCACAACAATGACAACTACCTTGGCCTGCATGTACTGACGTACCCCATTTACCTATTTGATGTGAAGCTGTAGACCCTGCTCCTGAACATGGAGTCAGTGTAGAACCTCTATAACTAGATTCTGGTTTAAAGGCCCTATAGAAGCATTGAAGATGGCCCATATTTACACATTCTCAGTACTCAACTGGGTCCATCTGACACTAAGGTCTCAAATTCCCAACTCTTCCACACTTGTAGCACCTCCACTAGCTACCAGAAGATACATTTCAACTGATACTATCCCAGTGAGAAAACTCCATATGATGCTTCATATTTTTGGTAGAGACAGTACCCAATCTAGGGGATGAACCTCCCTGGATCGCACCTCCGGCTTCCTGTTGATTATGCTTGGTAATCAACGCCTGATTCACGATAGCATATAAGGAAGGCATCTTGAAAATGTTCACCTACGATCAAATGTCATACCTAAGACCATCCTGAAATTGTATAGCCCTTTATATATTGTCACCCATCAAAATATGTGTGAATTTTTTAAGTTCAATGAAATGGTCATAGTACTCCATCACTGAAATAACACCATGTTCCAGATTCATGAATTCCCAGGATCGATTGGCCTTCAGTGTCTTGGAAAAAATTAGTCAGATAAGACCATCTGAAAATATTCCCATGCCATGTCCCATTGATGATATATCATTTTGGTAACATCCCACCACCTATAGGAAGAATCAAATAACATATAAGTCATGAGCTTGACCCTACATTCAAGAGGCATCTCAAGATGCTCTAAGATAGAAAGCATTGAATTACACTATGATTCCATAGAATATGGTCTGCCATGTCATGGAGAATTTGGTGGATGATGCTGCTAGAACACTCACGTAAATTCTTCCATAGACGTGGCAGGCTATGAATCTCCCTAGAAGGTATGCATGAGCCCCATAAAGCCTTCCTGGAACTATACATCAGCAACTACATCTAGTATTACAACTAGTTCCACGACTGGAACATATGAAGGATCCAATGGTAGCCCATATCCTACAACCTTTGGAGTATGATCTTATTCACTCTCTTGGAGTACATCTCAAGGTATTTGTGGTGGCATGACTCCACAAGGTCAAGCACACATCTCAGTTCGAGCTCATTTTATGGGTTTCCATTCAAGAGTGAAAAAATGAAATAGTAAAATACCTCTAAAGTTTCTCAAAAAGGGACTAAATCGAATGTAAAAACCATACATGACATGTACTGCTAAGTCCTTACACGTACGTATTGTCTTTCCAACCTAGACATCAATCAAACCCAAGTACATGGAGTGTTAGACACGTACATGACATATACACATGTCTCCCCTCTTAGCCATGTACTCCCACATAACCATATTCACAAACGTTCTGCCTAAGTAAGCCCACACAACATGTACCGATAGTACAAAACTGTGTACTTGCAAAACCCACCATCCAATGTTCCTTCTCACACAACCAGACACATAGTCACTTACCACATGGAATGTAATATGATTAAATGACATGTAACCAAGAAAATAAATCATCCTTCCCTGAACAAGAAGAACACATGACATGTTAGGCTAAACTATGTACCATGTAAAGTGGGGGTTTCAGGATAGAAACTCTAGTTTTCCTAGAAAAATCCTATTCTATAAAAAAACCAACCACTAGTATACCAAATTTCAATCTGTTAGGGCCCATACTCCCCATGAATCAATGTTTGGAACCCAAGAATAACATATCACAATACAATTCTATACAAAATTCCGAAACATGATCCACCAAATTCTGACCCAAGAGGACCCATACACATCAGAGACCAAAGTTTGGTGTCCATCCAATGTGAATATTTTCATTTACAAATACACCTATCACAACAACATGCATATCTTTCATGATATCTATCACAAAAACATGCAGTCAGTAATGCTTCTAAATGGCATGGAAAGAATGCATGTTGGGTGATTTTTAAAAAGTGTCTATATGATTTGTTAGATGAAATACCCTCATCTCATCTAGTTTCATCAAATAGAACCATAATAATATATATAATAACATCACTGAACTAGTTCATCACCCAACGTTGAAATTGAATCAATTGTAATAACTTAAGATCCAAAAATCACAAGTCAATTCGAGGAAATTTTATTTTTCCCTGGGTTGGGAAAAAATCCCTCAAAAAATCATTGTAGTATTTTGGGGTTGATTGTGTTTGTTGAAAAAACAGGTTTCCATGGTGGATTGTCGAGTTCCAGAGATGTTGTTGACAATCCATGTTGAAAAAGAACCATGAAAATGGAATGAACGATCTGGAGGTGGTACAAAAGAGAAGATACAAGGTGGCATAGTTTTCCAGTGTTTGCCAAATTTTTGGGGTCCAAAATTGGTGGTTGTAGAGCATCGAAAATAGTGGATATCCTTGAAGATATCTTCAAAATATGTCAAATTAATGAATTTCGCAAAGATAAGATTCATGGTTTGGAATTCGTGAAGACCAGAAGAATGTTGACGGTGATGCTTCACGATTACGTCAAGCTTCACGAATGGAAGAGTTGAAGATCATTGAGGCAGTGAAGAGTATTGCGAGTGGAACTTCATGGTGAATGCGTGAAGGAAATAACGGGATGCTCCATGATTACGACGAGCTCCGCGATCCGAAAATTGATGTGATGCTTCATGATTTTGAGAGAATTTTAGCGGGAACTTCGGAGCTTAGAGATTTGAGATGACATGGCGTTGAATTCACATGGAAAGGTAGAGGGTTAGTAGAATCACCTATAAATAGACCTTGAACACATCTGGAGAAGAAGAGAGAGTTTTCAGAGAAAATATTTTTCTCTCGGTTTGCGAAGGTAGTTCGCGAAGATAGTGTTATTCATGAAATAAGAGCTTCACGCCGACTAATCTAGCTCCACGAAAGTTGAGAGCTCCGCGTTGGCTCAGTGAGCTTCGTGAGGGATGTCGGTCTACGATGACTTGAGCTTCGCGAGAGTGCTTCATGAAAAGGAAGGAGCTTCGTAAATCCTTGTTTTAGCTTCACGAAATTGGAAGCCTTGCAAAGTAGGGCGCTTTGCGAAGGTGTTTCCAAAGTGAGTTTCCCGGTGTTCAGGGAAAAGGGGGTTTTCATCAGTGGATGAAATATAGACTTCAACAGAGAATCTAAATACAATGGAGGAAGCATTAATTAGTAGCAATGAAAAGACCTACAAGTCTATAAACTGTGAGTGAATCTTATAAAGAAGCAGTGAGCTCACTTCAGTTGAGAGAGTAGTGAGTTCTCAAATTGTGAGTGGTTGTAAACCTGGAAGGACAGTGAGTTTGATTTGAACTTGTAAGAAACAGTGCGTTTATAGTGGAATTGGTACATTGACACACTTCCAATGTATGCTCCTTGTATGTAGCCTAGTGAGGGTGAACCAAGTAAAAATTGTTGTGTTCTGTGCATGCTTTAAGGTTTGTTCATACTCTGCATCGGGAAGGAGAGAGAAGAGGGTTTTCTCTTACAACAAAACAAGATCAAAAAGGGGTAGTTGTTTTAATCTTCCATACCCTAATTCAACCCTCTTAGGGAATCTATCCTAGTGGACCTAACAAATGGTATTAGAGGGAAAAGTTAATATCAATGTTTATCTCTCAGATGGAGGTCACTAATCATAAAGGATTCCAATATTCGACGGAAACAATTTCCAACTATGGAAGAATTGCATGTAACACTACTTCTAATTATTAGGAATGAATGTGTTAACAACAGCAATACATAGCATAAAAGTTGATATTCATAGTTGTGCATTATTAGAAGCTGAGCATAGAGAGTTGGATGCTGATGCCAAAGGAATTAATGCCTTAGGGGGAGGCATATCCAATCCTATCTATACAAAGGTGATGTCATGAAAAACGTCGCATGCTATGTGGGAAAAGATATTAAATATATATAAAGGGGGTACAAAGGTCAGAGAGGAAAAGTTGCAAGTGTTGTGGAACAAGTATGAAGATCTAAGAATGAACCCGAATGAGTCTGTTGATGCATTTTTCGATAGTGTAAATTTTGTAGTGGAAGACATGCATAGTCTTGTAGAAGTTATTGAAGACATAAAGATAATGAAGCACATCTTGAGGAAACTTCCACCTCGATTCAATACAAAAGTTTCGGTTTTAGAAGATAAAGACCCGAAAGAGCTAAAATTGGATAACATGCATAGCACCCTTGTTGCATATGAAATGAGAAATGATGATAATGATGCTATGGAAAAGAGAAAATCCAAAGAGGTGGCATTCAAGGCCATAAAGAAGCTCACCATTGAAGACTCTAAGGAAGAAGAAGAGACAGATGAGGTGATGTCATTACTCTCCTCAAATCTTCAATTAGGAAATGGAAAGTTTAAAGGGAAGCTTCCACTTTCTTGTTTTCGATGTGGAAAGGTTGGAAATATTACAGCAAGGTGCCCCAAAAAGTTCCAAGAGGATGATGATTTCAATGAAATTGAAATTCCCAAGAAGAATTATCCAGCCTATGGGAAAGGCAAGAAACAGTTCAAGAGAAAATTATTTAAGAAGAATAACCTTCTTTCAAAAGAATATAATAGTTCAGATGAGTTTGAGGTTGAGGAGGTTGTAGAGATAGATAACTGCATAGATTGTGGGGAAAATTCTATGGTGGCAGATGTCGGTAGTTCTCAGAATAAGAATGAAACTGAAGTTGATGAAGAAGAAGATGAAGTTGATGGAAGATTTGATATGCAAGCTGAGTTAGAGGATGCTCCTGAAGAGATAGATGTTTGGAGATCCAAAACAAAGAAATCCAACAAAGTTGTTCATGACGCCAAACTCTATATGTAGCAGTAGGAAGAAGAGAAGTCTGAGTTGATGGAAGAAATTGAGAAACTCAAGTCATCAACATCAGAGGACTCAAAATCAATTAGTGAGTATAAAATAAAAATTGAATAACAGAAAAGGGAGATCGATAGATTGAATAACACAATTTCATAACAAATAAAGCGTATTGAAGAACTTGAAGGAGAAGTTGTCAGTTTGCAGAAAAAGGTAAAAGATCAAGAAAAAATATTGACTCCTGCTGGGTCATTAGGAAATCAGATCACTCAGAAAACCGATAAGATGAAAGTGGATAATAGTGGTTCAGCATAAAATAAGCATCAACTATGTTCATATTCTAAGACCGATGAGGGTCTTGATCGAAAACAAAAATCTGTGAAAATTGAGGTCAGACCGCAATCACCCACTACGAGATTGAAGGTTGATTTTGGCACAAGGCAGAATCAGAATATTCAGAGATCCCAAGGGGAAACTTGCAGTGAAAAATTCACCCAATGGTATAAACCTCATATCATGTGTTATTGTTGTGGAAAGATGAGACATTCACAGTATGTGTGTTCCATATCCAAGAGATATCGAAGGGCACAAGAACAAAGGTGGTAGCCAAACAGAGAACAGTTCTCCAGAACATATTTCTAAGGAAATTGTTTTTAGTGAAGATGATTTGGGAACATGGATAGGTATTTTACTTCAACCATACAGAGTAACATTCCAAAGGAGAATCAAAATGTCCGCAAGAATCAGATCAATGAATCAACAGGTGAGTTGAAAATGCAAAACAGATTTGCAGCTTTGCAAGCTGAAGCAGGTCCATCATACTCTAAGAAAGATCATAAGTCTCAATCCATGAGAATCATGAAGGAAAAAATATGGACCAAGAAGAAGAAGGATGAGAAGGCTGTGGTGGTAGAAATTGACCTTAAAGCATCAGATTGCTCTGGTTTGTAGATACTTGATATTGGTTGCACATCTCATATGACAGGTAAAAATGATCCTGTTAAAGGCGTAAAATATGACAAAGAAGGAGTTTTCAAGTTTGTAAATGATGAAGGCCTGAAGATTATTGGCCCAGGAAAGGCCATGTTTGGGGTAAAAGATATGAGACGTGCCGATGTCTTAGTTGTAGAAGGCCTTAGTCACAATTTTCTCAGTGTCAGTCAACTATGTAACTCATGACATTCAATAAGGTTTTCTAAGAAGATGTGTGTCGTCAAAGGAAGAGATGGGGTAGTAGTTCTACATGGAAAAAGAACAAAGGGAAATATGTACCTGGTAAGTGGAGAAGAAGATATGTGTTTTCTGTCCAGAGAGGAAAAAAACAAGTTGTGTCATAAATGACTTTTTCATCTTTTCCAACAATCCCTGGAAGATCTGGTAAAGTGTGATGCAACAAGAGACCTCCCTAAGCTATCACGTGATTGTACTCACACGTGCGATGCATGACAACAAGGTAATCTCATCAGAAATACGTATAAGGCATAGGAAAAGAAGTCAACAAGAGTTCTTGAATTGGTGCATGCTGATGTTTGTGGTCCTATCACACCAAGAGAAATTGACATAAAGAGGTACACTGTTCTTTTCATTGATTACTATAGAATAATGGAATGAGTATTTGTTATTTCCCATAAGTCAGATGCGTTCAACTGATTTAAACAGTATCGGAGGGAGTGTGAAAGGATGCTTGGACAGAAAATTCTGAGGATTCATTCTGGACAATGGTACGGAATTCACAAACAGTAAGGTAGAAGGCTATCCTGAGAAACATGGGATAAGGTATCAAGTTTCCCCAGTAGTAACTCCTCAATGGAATGGAGTGGTTGAAAGGAGAAATCGGATCATCAACAACATGGCCAGAATGATGCTCATAGAAAATGACCTCCCAGATAAATTTTGGAAGGAAGCGGTTTTGACATCGGTCTACATTTCCAATATGGCTCTATTGTGTCCAAAGGAAGGAAAGACTCTATATGAGATGTGGTACGGAAAGAAGTCAACATTGAAATACTTTCGAATATTTGGAAGTAAGTGCTTTATCCTCAATAAGGAGAAACATAGGAAATTTGAGTCACGTGGAGATGAAGGGATATTCCTCGGCTATTCAGGAAAAATAAAATCATAAAAATATGTTTAACAAAAGGCTAGGAAAAGTAGTTGAGAGTAATGATGTCACTCTTTTGGATAATGAAGAGATTATTCAACAACATAGTGAACAATTTCCAGATGAAATCGATGAGGAGGAAAGTAACACAGGAGGAGAAGATGTGGCTGATGCTGATTCCGATGTAGATACTGATGATGAGCACGTAGAAGAAAAATCTCTATCTGCACAAAAGCCAAGGAGTAGAGTTGAAATTGACAGTAAAAATATAATTGGTGATCAATAAGCTCCAGTTTAGACAAGAATAATGAAGTCACTACCGCAAATATATTTCTTATCTCAGGTATAGCCTAAATTCTTTTTTCATGCAGCTGATAATTAAAATTGGGTTCAGGCCATGAATGAAGAGCTAGATCATATTGAGAAGAATCAGATGTGGGAGATTGTTTCAAGGCCTACAGATAAGATTTTTATCAGGACTAAATGGGTATATCGCAACAAGATGAATGAAAATGGCACAATGATTCAGAACAAAGCATGAATTGGTGTGCAAAGTATACTCCTAGATAGAGGGAATAGATGTTGATAAGACATTTTCACCAGTTGTGAGACTAGAGACAATCAGCTTATTTCTAGCCATTGCAGTGCAATGAAAGTTCAAGGTTTTCCAAATGGACGTCAAATCAGCATTTTTGAATGGGGTTCTGGAGGAAGAGGTTTATATTGAGCAGTGAGATGGTTTTCTCATTCATGAGGATGAGAACAAGGGTTTTATATTGAAGAAGGCATTGTATGGGATGAAACAAGCACCAAGAGCATGGTACTCAAGGCTTGATCAGTACTTGAAGAAGCATGGTTTCCAGCATGGGGGAGTTTATTAGAATATCTATTTCTGCAACAATGGTAATGAAAGGATGATGGTCCTGGTTTATGTCGATGACATAATATTTGGTGGATTAGATGAAGCTCAGTGCATATAGTTTTCTAAATTCATGAAAAGTGAGTTTGACATGTCAATGATTGGAGAGCTAACATTTTTCTTGGTCTACAGGTGACATAAGGAAGGAATGGAATATTCATTTCTCAATCCAAATATTCCAAGGAGGTTTTGAAAATATTTAGAATGGAAAATTCCAAGGAGATGAAGACTCTGGTTGCTACCTGGATGAAGTTTTCCAAATATGAGGATAGAAAGGAAGTTAATATCACAGAATACAAGAAAATCATTGGAAGTTTTCTATACTTGAATGCAACAAGTCCTGAAATTGTATTCGCCACATGCCAAGTAGCGAGATATCAGAGTAATCCCAACGAAATCCACATACTTGTAGTGAAAATAATACTTCGGTATATCAAGGGCACGGTGGACTTCAGATTGATGTATAATGGAAAATCTCAGACAAAGTTATTAGAATATACTGATGCAGATTGGGTGGGTTCAACGGATGACCGGAAATCAACGTCAAGAGGTGCATTCTATCTTGGTGGCTTGTGTGCTTCTTAGCTAAGCAAGCAGCAAGACTAAATTTAATTAATCGCCACAGAAGCTGAATATATTTCCGCCACTCAAGCTTGCACACTGTTATTGTGGATGAAGCAACAACTTGATGATATGGGCATTGAAGTGAAGTCTCCGATCGGAATCCAGTGCGATAACTCAAGTTCTATAAATCTCAAAAAAAATCTCGTCCATCACTCAAGGACAAATAACATTGAGATAAAGTATCATTTTATCATAGAAAAGGTTGAGCAAGGAATTGTGATGTTAGATCATGTGCCTACAGAACTACTGGTTGCAGACAATATGAAAATGGCCTTAGCCAATGAAGCATTTGAAAGTCATCGAATGGATCTGGGAGTTCAGTTGACTCCCCACCCTTAAAAGAGTTTGGATGTCGAACCACCCCTCTCCCTGAGATTTTGCGTGTTTTTTTCTAATGCTCTAATCTGTGTTCTTTCCAATGTTGTAGACCGCAAAGGGGTGACCTTTGGGTTCCTTGACAAAGGGGGAGAAATAGTGACTCCTAGAGGGGGAGAAAATATGGCTAAGGAAGGGAGAAAATGTCTTAGTAAAAGACACGAGGAGAAGATGAAAGGTGGAGTAGTGAGATAGGGGGAGAGAAGTTAGATAGATGGAGAGTTTCAAATATGATGATGATAGAAGTGATCGATCAAAGAATAGATATCACGATAGCTGAGGATCATGATAAAAGTAGAAGAGTGATGTTGAATGGTGAGAGAAGTTTTCCAGCTATCACCAATTGGTATCAGTTTGGTTCAACAATTGGTATCAATTTAGAAATTGGTATCAGTTTGGAATTGACAATTAGTGTCTGACATGAAGTGATTCAATGATGACCTTTTTATACTACTCTTGTTTCTCACGCCGAGAATTGATCATGCGGGCTTAGAGTACGTGTTAAGTGAATCCTTGAATGCTATCAGAATCGCAAGAGGCGAATGGTGGTAGCGGCGAGAAGGCGCTTCAAAGAGGTATCAACGTGCATAAAATTATTATGAAAAAAGTTGTCAACAAACCCAAAGGGGGAGATTGTTGGGCAAAAATCCCTCAAGGTATCATTGCAGTATTTTTGGGTTGATTGTATTTGTTGACAAACCAGGTTTCCATGGTGAATTTTTGAGTTCTAGAGATGTTGTGGACAATCCATGTTGACAAAGAACCATGACAAAGGAATGAATGATCTGGAGGCGGTACAAAAGAATAGATACGAGGTGGTTCCATTTTCCAGTGCTTGCCAAATTTTTGGGGTCCAAAATTTGGAGGTTGGTGAGAATCGTGAAAAGTGGATATCCTTGAAGATATCATCAAAATATGGAAAATGAATGAATTTCGCGATGATAGGCTTCATGGTTTGGAATTCACAAAGACCATAAAAATGTTGACGGTGATGCTTCATGATTACGTCAAGCTTTGCGAATGGCAGAGTTGAAGAGCATTGCAGCGGTGAAGAGCATTGCGAGTGAAGCTTCACGGAGAAGGCGCAAAGGAAATTACGAGATGATCTATGATTACGACAGGCTCTGAAATCCGATAATTATTGTGATGCTTCGCGATTTTGAGAGAATTTTGGTGGGAAATTCGGAGCTTCGCGATTTGAGATGACATGGCGTTGACTTCGCACGGAAAGTTTGAGGGTCGGTGGAATTGCCTATACATTTACCTCAACCCCCTCAGGAGAAGAAGATAGAGTTTTTAGAGAAAATATTTTTCTCTCAGTTCGTGAAGGTAGTTCGCGAAGGCAGTGTGCTTCGCTAAAGAAAAGCTCTGCGCTGAATAATCTAGCTTTGCAAAAGTTGCGAGCTCCGCATTGGCTCAGTGAGATTCATGAGGGAAGTCGCTCTGTGAAGACTTGAGCTTTGCGAGGGTGCTTCAAAATAGTGCTTCGCGAAAAGGTTGGATCTTTTCAAAGGCTTGTTTGAGCTTCAAAAAATTGGGAGCCTCGCGAATTAGGGTGCTTTGCGAAGGTGTTTCCAAAGTGAGTTTCCCGGTGTTCAGGGGAAAAGGGGTATTCATCAGTGGATGAAATCTGGACTTAAATAGATAATCTACATACAGTGGAGGATGCATTCCTTAGTGGTAATGAAGAGACCTACATTTCTTTAAACTATGAGTGGATCTTCTGAGGAAGAAGTGAGCTCACTTCTGTTGAGAGAGCAGTGAGTTCTCAAATTGTGACTGTTGTAAACCAGGAGGGATAGTGAGTCCGCTTAGAACTTCTAAACAGAAGTGCGCTTATAGTGGAATTGGTACATCGACACAATATCGGTGTATTCCCCTTGTACGTAGCCCAGTGAGGGTAAACCAAGTAAAAATCGATGTGTCCTATGCCTGCTTTAAGGTTTATTCATACTCTGCATCAGGAAGGATAGAGAATAGGGTTTTCTCTAACATCAAAACAAGATAAAAAAGGGGCAGTTGTTTTAATCTGTCATACCTTGATTCTCCCCCCCCTCTCAGGGTATCTAGACTAGTGGACCTAAGACCATATATGTGGGGTAGCTAATCCCAAGAAAAGTTTATCAGAATACTCCATTTCCTTCCAATACCTATCTAATGTCTCTAAAAAATAAGGAAAACTAGAAAAGAAACTCCTCTAATACCACTTTATAATGTCCTGGATCTAGATGCCACTCAATGGTGCCCCGTACTCGGTTGGCCACATAGCCTCAAGCACATTTCCAGAAACGCCAAAGGCTGTCGACTAGAAGTGAGGGCCTTAGTGTGATATTGGGAAAACTATGCCCTCATTGACTGAGTGTAACACAAGAGAACAATAATATATAATAGTGAAAGCAGTAAATACCAAAAGGTGAATTAATCAACGGAGGAGTGATAATAGAGATAAAAAAGTCATAACATACAATAAATTATGCTTCATGTCACGTGTTCTCGGAAAGCATCCAAAATATGATACACTGTGCTAAATTAAATGATACAATACCAAGGTACAAAAATACAAAAGAAAACTCAGATGCATCACAAGCCTCAGCTTTGTCATATGCTCCCTTTCTCCTAAACATCATATCAAGTACCTATAAGAGGGTTCTTACCCTTAGCGACACCTGTTACAATATAATATCTTTGGTACCAATGACATGACCCAAATAGGGTGTGAGACTAAATCCCAGTAGGCAACTACCTCAGATTTTTTCCTGTCTGAGAGTGAATATATGCAATAGGTAGTGTACAAAAAATGAAAGTAGTAAACTAGGAAGTACTCAAAATTTAACAATAATATAAGTATTGATTTCCATTTATTCAGTTCACATTCATTATACAATTCAATTGTATTGAATTATAAAGATATCGAGATCCGACCTCAACCCGTCAACCCCCCATATAATGAAAAAACAACTGATGTTTTAAAAGACCATCTAAATAGATATAAGAGAAGAGAGAATCCAAGTTTTTACTTCAGATTGGAAGACACATCATAAGTCATCCATTTGAATATTCACTTTAGAACCTCACCCTGAAGCATAGAGAAAACCTCTCTCGTAGGCATATAAAAACCTCACCCACATGCATAGAAAAACCTCTACCACATGTATAGAAAAACCTCACACACAGGTATAGAAAAACCTCACTCGCAGGAATTTCATCAATCAATCAAGGCTAATCCTGGTATATAATCAATTCAACATGTTTCAGGGTAAAACCCAGTTTATAAACATTTCAGCATAAAAAACAACACATGTAATTTACACTATTACATGGCTAACAAATATAAAAAATTACATGGTCATAAAACATGTATCAATCCTTTCAAGTAATCTAACCATTACTAGCCTTAACAATTATAAACTCACATGGGTATTAAACATGTCACAATACCTTCAATTGAATCAAACTATCAAAAGGATTAAAGGATTATTTATCTCACATGGGAAATCCACATTACAACCCTAACAAGTGAATTAACTGATTACAAGTCTTAAACAATTAGTTATCTCACGTGGGAATTCACATCACAAGCCTAAAAAGTCAATTAAACTATCATAAGTATTAAAAAAATATTTATATCATGTGGGAAAAAATTAAGTTAACTAATTTCATTTTTAACAAATCTAAAATGGGAAACAAAGGAATTCCCATAGTTATCCTAGTTCAAACAGCTAAACAATGGTTATATGTGGGAAATACACCAATAGGTGGCCTAAATCACATCAAGCAACCTCAAAAATGATTTAATTCACTTAATCAATTACATAATAAACATTAGGAAATAACATGGGTCAATTCAATTTAAGGAGACACCCTAAACATGAGCTTTCGACACTCTAGAACATATTAATAATAAGAAAAATCATGAAAGGCACAAGACCACCTCCCTCGTAGTCATACAACTCTCCTCATCCAACGTCGACCTATAATTTGAACTAGAATGGGGTGGATCTATAAAATGTTTATAAACTCTAAACCTTTGATAACTAAATCAAGAGAATAAAACATGAATAAAAACTCAAGAGGAATCTAGATCTTATTGATTGGGTTCCATTGCATCCGACGATGATCGAATCAGAGTTTAGATGGAGAATTGAGATCAAAATTAATGCTCGACACTATTTTTCGAGAGAACCCTAGTGAGGTTCCGTCCATAAATGAGAAAATGAGGATACTTTCCATTTTATAAAATTTTACAAAATACAAAATGTGTACTATGAATATACATTCTATATATATTCCATTTTCCCTCCTTTCACTGACTTCATTTACACATAATAAAATTCCTTCCGACATCAATACACCGTGTGTACTGCGATTACACGATGTATAACCCTCAGCCACATTGTGAAATAATCCTGCATTCATCCCTTAACCTCCTTTTCTCCTTTTTTTCTTAAATACTAACCAAATAGATAAGATCCATACTTAAAAGAAATAACATGGTTCTTGCACATGAATAATTATTAAACCACGTGTGGGAATAATATTTATTTAAATTGTTAAATAATAAATAATGAAAATATTATCTGACTGAAATTTTGGATACACTTACTATGTGATCCTATATACCCTTTTCTTAGTGTAATTAGATAAATAATACTAAATTCCATGGTTAGAATCTAGAAATACTCCAAGGAACCCATAGAGAATAATTCTAATGCCACAATGACATATTACCTCATACAAACACTTATTGTGTAATATAATTCCTTTATCGTGATATTTATAATGAAGTAGGTTGAATGCTGGTGACATCAACTGAAGTGATTGATGTATCTTTATTTTATTTCCTATAATATGAACTTTCATATCAAACATTGTGTCTATAGATTTATTTAGGGTATATCATTTCCATCAAAGGGCCTAATATATCAATTTCCATTAAAATGGAAGGGAAAAATCAATTCTCCCATTATTCATTAATGTAATATTACTCCCGACACACCCAACATATCCTAACTATCCACGAACATATATCCTCATAGGGTTAATCAATACATCAAAGTACATGGATCATAATATTCATTAATAATAATCATAAAGTCTAAGGATTAATACACAATCCTCATATTGTAATATCCAATGTAACATAAAAATGCCGATTTCCTACTGGAAGGTATCGTTCTCATAATATTCTACTAGATATTACCAAGGACCTACACAATGAGATGGTTCCTCAAATTCATATGCGTCTCTACCCTTTATAGCATGTATCATTTGGTACCCTCAAATGATATCATCTGGCTATAGAAAATATATTAAATAATTGCGTCATAGCACATCCAAGTTCTCATCATAGCGGGGAACTCCTATGACCTTTTAGTGTGAAAGATACTCTTAGAACATTATCACATACTATGTCACGTAGTAGAACAATCATTATGTGATAAGTAGTTTATTAATATTCGGAAAAAAAATGAATACATGTTAACATAATGTACATAGAAGTTGGTTCTAGGGAAACAAATCTAATAATGGCATGTAAATACCATGAAAATAACATTTAATTCATGAACACAACATATAATAAACACATGGTACCTACCCGTGTACCTCACATTTATTACCCTTGTATCTTTTCCAATTCATGTACATCTACATGATTTCATCCCACATGGGGTTTTCTTATTTACCATATAAAAATAAGTTCCCAGATATGGGTCATATGGCTATTTACTCGACCACGGGCCCAATGAATCTACATCACGAATCCTGTGGACTACACCACCTGTATCCAAATTCATCTCTTCCACCCCAAACTAGACTAACACAGAACATGTGATCTTAAAAACCCATGCCATGTACTAGGGTTTTCGAACTGGATACCCCTCCAAATCTTTTTATATGCTTGTTTTTCATGTATTAATCATATATAGGCACCCATGGGTGGTCTATAGAAATTATAAAATAGTATTAAAATTTGTAAAAAACTATTATAAGGTCTTTAGGTAACAAAAATCAGAAACTAGCCTACCTTAATGAAAAATGATGAAGCTTTGGGTCCGAATTCATGCCCAGATGTCGATGATCTGAGATTTAGTCTAGATGGAAACCATTGACAAAGTCTGTAGAAAACTATTTCCTACTTTCCTCCTGATACGACCATCAAAAAAAGGAGAAACCCTCCCCCTTTAATAATTCATAGGAAACCCCAATAGTAGTGGGAATGTTTAATAGAAAAACTAAATAATTAATGAAACTTTTAATACCCATCTTGAGTCCTAGAACCTGAATAAGTTGTATACCATACATAGGAAAACCCGTAATTCTTTAGTTAACTATAGAGTAATAATCTAATTCCAATACTCATTTCAAATGATATCCCCATCCAAACTCACATATATAATCTAATATAATATTAATTAAATATTAAACATTCTACCAAAACTCGAATGACTCCGAATTCAACCAAAATCATATACTAGGGTGAACACAATCTTTTGAGACCATCATAGTGTCTAGGAAAATTATCTATGTTATATGACATGGGAAATTAATATTTTTCCCCTTATGAGCACTTGACTGAAAAAATTCAATTTTTTTTTCCAAATTTAGATTATATGGAAACATGGGTCTTTACAATGATAATCTTCTACAATTCTATATATCAAAATTTATAGTATATTCTCTCTAAGGACTTGATACATCTCTAAAATAGTGATGTATTATTGGTTCTATTGAATTCTCGAGGTTGACCAATCCAATGTTAGTATACCCCAAAATTGAGCAATATGATGATCCATTAAGGAAAATTTATTTGTCACAACATGAGAAAAATATAGAGATATATTTTATATTATCTTAGTTTTAAAACTAGAATATTCCAAGAATAATTCATATATTCATTCTTGTTATCCTTTGGAAAGAAAGACTAAAAAAAGGATGTGATCAGATGCTCAATAATGGAAAGGGTACAACATAAGCTATAATAGATTAATTAATTCATGGATAATAAGGAAGAGATAAACTATAATAAAATATTCCATATAACTAATATCATAAAAGGGGAATATATCCATGGATAGAAAAAAACAATCACACAAATAAAAATAAGTAGTTTCATAATCATACATTTTATAATTATGTACATCATTATCATATAATCAAGCACTCACTCATAGACACCGTACATAAATAGGTGAGTCATAGGTCCAATAATGAAATTAATTTTTCAAATTTTTACAAAGGATTCATTGAGGGGATATAACTAGAACCTTACAACACTTACTATGTCTCATTCATTCATAATATGAAGCAAATGAAAAAAATAAATACATAATCCACATAAACATTTGAATTGAAAACTTTCATATATAATTGTAAAATTTTTCCTAATATATATATATAAACTTTATCATAAGATATCCATATAAATTTTTAGGATGGTATCATTTGATTATATCCATAGTAAATCATAAGAATGATCAAAGGACGTAGATATATATGAAAATACCATTAATTAAACATTGAATAATTTTCTTTAAAAACATGAGAAAAATTCCATTTTATTTTGATAAAATTTTAAACAAAAAAAATTACTAAAAATGGTGAGTATGAACTTATTTTAAATTTACCATGTAATTGTGTAGATGAATCTTAAATGAAAATAATATTTATGGTGGATGTATAATCCACATATTCAAATAATTTTAAAACAGTCATTCCCTTCAAAATTTTATTTAAAAGAAAGTTTTAAATTGTTCATATAGAAGACATGATGAATCATTGTAAATCATTGTCAATAACTTCATATATAAAAAAATGGAATTAAATATTCATTTTATCATAGAAAATAACATTCTATAAAATATTTTATAATAAATGGATAGGGAAGAAAACATTCATCGACCAATGATGTAATATGGTCAGATTATCATATATAATCATTTTCATGGTCTTATTAAGTAAAAGGGAGAGAAAAATGGAATATGAATTATAATATCGACAGATAACTAAACGAAAATAAAATATGTTGATTTTAAATGTGAATGATATTATAATTACCATTAATGAAACTTTAAACATAAATAACCCTCAATAAAAATGAGGCTGTGGACTAAACACTTGACTCAAATCTGACCCACCACATGCATAATTTGACTCCAATATAATAGACTTATATTAGTTTTATACCTTATTAATAAATTGTTTCTTGATTATTCCATTTTCATAGTCCCTTTTATTTCAATTATTACCATGACTTAAATAATGAGTAAATCAAATAACATCACCATAGACATTTTGGGGTCCTTTAATTTATAAACCCCAAATATCATCAGTGTGTTGATTGTGGTAAAATTATTCATAGATATATTTTATGAAAAATATTTATAGTTTAAATATTATCAATTTTTTAATTTAAATAAAATTTTATTATCATCCATGATTGGTAGTCATGAAAAATGAATCACATCACTTCATGGAGGAGGTAGTCCATACATATGCATGTGAGAAGTTATCATTTTTAATAGGTTGATTATTAATAAGGTAGATGATATATTATATTTTAAGAATCATAATTATGTTATAAAAATAATATCTATTAATTAGTTCTATCTGTAAAACTATCCAATTAATCTCGTGATGAAATATAAATTACACCACCAGGTGGAGATGGTGGGGTTTACAAATGAACACTTAATTTTTTCATAATCCAATTAATGGAAAAGATATGAAAAAGGGTTGAGTCATTATGAGAATAAAATATTATTATATATAGTATGCTAATGGTATCATATTATCAGGGTTATAAAAAATTTTATGGAGGTTGAAGAAGAAATAAACATGAGAAAATTTAGTTATATGATATATATCTTGTTTAGAAAATCGGTATTGGATTAGAACTTATGCCTTATAAAATGATATTTTGGGGAGTCTATAACCTCTTGAATGTGAGTATCAGGTTAATAAGTTATATTTTTAATGGTACGGGTATTTAAAGTGTATTGAGTTGTGGTTTTCCAAGGAAAATGAGAGGGGGTATTTTTACTTGAGGTAATGGGTGATATAGAGATTAAATATATTTTATTTTATCATTTATGCCAATATATTTTAATGATTAATGATTACTATGGATTTTTTTATTAATAATAATAAAATTAATGTTTAGTTTCATTATCAAAATTATAATACATAATGGAATCATTGAATTACTTATTTCAAGAATGAAAAAAAATACTATTTTTATCTTAATAAAATATAACTTGGGATTCAATATTTTAATAATTGGTTAATAAATTAAAAATAACTTTTTAAAAGGAATTATTTTACTACCTAAATAAATTATTTTTTTTATAAAAACTTTTTATAATATTTATTTGTTAATTATATTATAATGATGTCCAAAAAGTTTGGTTATATGTTAAAACAAATTTTTTTATAATTCACTAAAAATTCAATCTACCCGAAAAATCCCAAAAATTCATCTAAATTTAATAATGAAATAATAAATCCTAATATAAATTTATTTTTATCTAATTAAATTATTATATATTATAAAATATAATGTTGATAGTAACTCTCAAAACCCAACAGAAAACATTTTTTAGAAAAATGAATTTTTAGGGACATAAATGATCTAATCTAAAAAAAATTATTAAGATAATTTATATGGGAAGGATTAGTTTATATTCAATGAAATTTATTTTATGATACTTTGAATCCAAATCCAAAACATAATGGTAATTTTAAAATAATTATTTTTTCCAGAAGAAGTGATAGTTTTACAAAAATATATGTTTTTCACTATTCACAAGAAAATATATATTTTTATAAATATCCCAAAAAATAACCTTAGGATATATTTAGAAGTATAATTTCAAAAATTATATAAATTTTACCCAATTATTATTTTAAATTTTAAAAATTAACAATTAAATATAACCATTATCTAATTTTATAATACTGGTAAAAAATTTCATGTGAATTAAGAAATGATCTCATTATGAAATGTGCAATTATTATAGGAAGAATTCAGATAATATATTTTCCTTAAAATACATAATTTTATCCTAAAATAATTTATAAAAGTTATTTCTTAAAAAATATTGGAAATTCTTCATTATAACTTCTTTAGGTGCCCATATTACAACTTATAGTTTATGATTTATCCAAATAACCTTCCCGAGTAGTATTTTCCACTTCCAAGACACTTTCTCTATGGTTTAAAGAATCTTCATAGGCTCATAACAATATGATAAATAATTTTATAATTCTATTTCTTCATAGGTGAGAACATGCATTTCATTTGGAATGTACAAACTCAATATTGATATGTGGAATATATCTTCAACATTATAGAGGCTAAGTGGGATTGCAAAATTGTAATACTTAGGAATAAATCATTATATAGTTTGAAAAGGCTCTATATACCTAGAAATTAGTTTTTTTACTAAACCTTATCTCACACGTCCATATAGATACCTTAAAAAAGACCTGAACACCCACTTAAAATTATAAATCATTCCTTGTATTATTGGCATAACATTTTTGTGTAATTTTTTTTATAATAATATGATTTTGAATTGTCTTCAATATTAGTGCTATGACATTAATGAGATTTGGGCCTACAAGCTTCCATTAACCCATATTTTCCCATCATGTTGCAGTGTGAAACCTCTTTATTTTCAATACTTTTTATGGTTCCATTTCAATATGTGAAAAAGAATATATTATATATAAATATTCATCGAATGTAAATATTGATAATATATACAATGAGAGTAAATTGAGAAAAACCTCAGAATATTATACAATGTAGGAATAGTTCATTCAGCATTCCAAACCATCTGATTATGATATTCAGGGAACAAATATAGCTAAGTGTCAAGAGCCTTGTGAAGACTATTCTAGAATATCTATGTCAATAAGGGATCAAAATGGGTAAAATTGAAATAGGTACACCATGATGTACCACAAATTAATTAATATAGTTATGCTTGATTTTCTCAAGGGGTATTTGTAAAAATATATTTAGGAAATTTATAGACATGGTGAAATGGTCAATAATAACCCATTTGGAATCATTCATTCATGGTGTATTAGGAAATATAGTGATATTGTCCACAGAAATATAATACTATTTCCCCACAGTTAAAGGTGAAGGCTTCATTAATCAACTATGATATTGTCTATCATCCCATATATTTTTATGAAAAATTAATTTTGATACTTAATCTTTAACTTCATGTTGCATATCATCCTAAAAAATTGTTCCATTGAATCCATATACATGTTAGTGATTCTAGGGTATATAGTGAAATTTTATAAATGAGATTAATTTAAAAAATTTATTTTCAACATATGAATGGATGGAACATATATCCTAATTACAGATTTTAGTATAAAATATTCATTGGTAATAACTACCACATTCTAATCATTCAGGGATTTTATTTTCTTTTAAATATTCTGATCATCAAGCTGGTGGATTTTTATTTTCACTAACAATAACGGTTTTGAAATCACTATAATAGTTGAGACATTTCCCTATCATTATTGATTCCATTATAATTCATAACCAAATCATGAATATTGGATATTTTTCGATCATATTATTTTTCATAAATCCATGATTTTCCTACTCAACGCATTATCCACCATAATTTCATTCACGTAGTGGTATTATATAGTGAAATCATAATCAGTGAGATGTTTTAGCTCTCACCTTGGACTCATGTGGATCTATTTCTATGTGAAGAAGAATTTGAATATGTTGTGATCCTTATATATTTAATTTAATTTACTATAAATGTATTCCCTTTCATATAATCAATTAAATGATTTTTACTCCAAACTAGTGATCATTTTTTGGATAATTTTGTTAATGAAATTTAAAATGAACATGACTCTAGTAACCTCAATCAAGTTTCTACTTTATTACATTGTCATATATACAAGGGGTAGAATCCTGATGATTTGATCAGTCTAGATGATTTTTAGAAGTTGATACATACATGATTCCAATTTTAAATTTGTAAAATAAAATAAAACATAAAAAAAGAAATTGATTTGTAGTAATGAAATTCATTCAAAGGATTCTTCTTCATATTCTGATGAAAGGAAACAAAATAAGGTTCCAATAAAATTATCATTAAGGGATACATACAAAAAAAATATTTCATGAATCAAAAAATAATAATAAGTATGGAAAGGTAAAAAACTAAACACCTACATCTTTGAATCAACAAATGAACTATCAAAACTGTATAATGCATGATTAATATGGAAAGGTAAATAACTAAACACATATTCCAATTAACTAATAATCATATAATGAAATAAATCTAGAGATAACGTCATTGAGAAAATCCAATGGACAATAATAATAACTTAATTATAAATGAATGGAATTATTAATTATTCAATTTCATGATATCTGAAATCATGAAAACCTCTACTATTAAGACCATCCTCTAGATAGTTTAAAATTGATTAGTAAAAAACCATCTTATTTGGCCAAATAAATTGTATCATGAGACCTATCGATGTATTTAGGGGATATCAATTACTAATCCCCATCAATAAATAAATGTCCAACACACTTATCATATATCTAATAATTGTTTTAATTCATTAGTAAATTTTCCTTATAAAAAATTATCCCTATTAACTAAAATTTTAGATTTATCAATATTTCCCCAGTTAATCAAAAAAACATTCAAAGTCAAATTTTTTTTGTAAAAATGGTGTATAAATTGGAAAATAATAACATCTGTGAAAATAATAATATTTATATTAAATATAAATGTAATTTCCAATGATACATTATCACAAAAAAGTGACTGTTTCAATATAAATTTAACAATAAGAAAAGAAAGTGAGATTGTACTGTAACTTTTTCCAATTTTTATTTTTCAAGTAAGATTACCTTGGATGAAATATTTCAAAATTAAAAAAACATAATAACATGAATTATTAAGTAATTTTTATATTATATGTCAAAGGGGTTTTATATACATCATATAAATTAAATTAGGTGAAAAAAATTATAATATGCCTCGATAGATGAAGATAACGTTGAAGTCCGTTACCACATGATTTACTTTATTTTAACTATATTTAACCTTATATATAATATTTTTAAGAATTTTATTAATTTATAACATAAAAAATGATATTTATGATATCATACATTATCTTCTAATAACATTTTAGCACTTTTTTTAAAATAATATTTCATATTTTTCATTTTTTCGGGTATTAATTTACTTTTTTTCTCGTTAATGTTTTGTAATGATTTTTTCAGTTCCTGAAAATAGGATACAAAAAAACAATTTATAGGATTATAATAATTTTATTAATATTATTTCTAATTGTTATACACGTTTTAAAAATTATTCATTATGGGTTGATATTAAAAATGAATTACATTATTTTGTAGAGACGGTAGGTTGTACGTACACACGAGTGATGAGATCATTCCATTATCAAGTGAAAGGGTAAGGAAGTGGGTGATATATTAATATAAAAAGATTTATATCATGTTATATATATCAAATCTATTCATTAAATTTATACATACTACCTTCTATGTAAAGTGTAGGTGAAAAAGAAATCACATCGCTTTGTGAGGTGGTAGTATGTTGTACACACTAGGTACATTATTATTTTTTAATTGGAATGGGATGTAAAAAGTTTTATTTGATATCATAATTATAAAAGTATAATAATATCTTAAATATAATATAATTATGTTAAAATAATAATTATATCTAGCATTTAAAGTTGGTGATGAAAAATGAATTACATCAGTTCATGAGGAAGTAGTCCACCATACACCCAATCAATGATTTCGTTTCCTATTTTTTAGAAGTTGAGATGGATATGAGATATTAATTTAATTTATAAAAAAATACATATATTATTGATTTTATATTTATTATATTATCATTATTTAATAATATTTTAACAATGTATAGGAAGAAATAAAATTAAAACATTCATTTGAGAACACTATCTCTTCTTCGGGGAGCTTCATTTGGATTCCACCAAAAGACATCCTATAAATGATATGTGATCAAAAAAGGTATCTAGGATGTTTTAATGGGAGAAATAAGTGTCCTTTTTATGCATTGAATGAATCAAATGGCTCTGTATGTGTGAATAGGGGATGAGAGGGGGTGGCCTTTATTTAGTTGGGGAGAGGACACTCTTGGATGTTTTTGAAAATATTCCATTACACCCACATTTTACTCATGCAAAAATCATCCAAAATGGACTATTCATGAATCTTAGAGAATATTGGTTTGTGATATGGCCATAAATTGGTTCTTGGGAAACTATTAAGTCATTTTTAATGAATATATTCTTATTTTAACCCTTTGGTACATCAACTTTTACCTTAACCATGTTAATTATGTTTTATTGATTTTTATATTATTAATGGTCAGAAATTATGTTGAACTTATTAGATAATATAAATTATTTTTATTTCAAAGATTGAAACCTTTTCCTCAAATTCTATTCATATAACTGGCATAATCCAATTTAAAAGTATACCCATAGATATGATGGAAAATAGGGTCTTTAAATGGAAATTCACAAAAGCATATAAGGTTTTAATAACAAAAATAAATTTTAAATTAATTCCAATGAAATAAATTTAACTATTATAATATAATTTAACAATTTTTTGTTTTAAAATATATAAAATATAATATATTATTGTAAAAAAATTAAATGAAAAGGATGTTTATAAATAAATATCATTATATTTCACTATTCATTAAAAAATGAAACCTTTTAGTAAAATCTAAAAAAAATAACCCTAAACTAATTTTGATAGTTGATTTAAATAATTAAGATAATTTTATCAAATAAATTTCTTTAAATTTTCAATAAAATAATTTTATCATATTTTTTCAAGAAGTTTCAAAACCATTTAAAAAAAGTTTTCCAGAAAACCTCAGTTTTTTATTAAATAATTATTATATTATTTGAAATAAAGTTATTTACATTAAATTTATTTCGTACAAGTAAAACCAATAATGTTTTCGTCATTTTTTATTGAAATTGATAGCCTCCAACATAACTTCTAGGTCATAATGGTCATGTTTAGGTAATATTTTATTTGTTTGTTTTCTTTCATACCGAGTGTTTTGTGCATCATAAGATATAAAATATATTAAATTTATTTAAATGTAAATAAGTTTTAAATTATCTTGTTTTAAAAAAAATTAAAATAAATAAATTAATGACAAAAAACCCTCTCTTTATCTATAAGGATGCATCCAATACCATTTTTTGATGCATCACTATATATAAAAAACTCATCACTTCCAAATAGAAAATTCAATATTAGTTCATTTATTTATATAATTTTTAATTCTTTAAAATACCTATTCTATTCATTAGAACATTTTAACTTAACCACTTTAAATTTCAATTCAGTTAAAGGGATAAATAATTATGAAATAATTTAAATAAATCATTAACAAAAAAATATATTCCTAGGAATGTATATACCTCCAAAATATCAATTAGAGTTAACCTTTTCATCAGTTCTATTATAATTTAATGTTCCAATGATATTAAATTCTTTGATAAATCATGGAAAATATTACAATATTCCTAAAGTAAAAAATTTATTTTTTCAAAATTTTGAATATAACACATCATCTCTAAGAATCTCAATAATGAATCACAAATAACTATCATACTTATTAAGGAAGTTACTGTATGCAAATATATCATTAATAAGTAACAAAAAAATTATTGTGATAACACTTGAATAACCTATTTATTAGGTCCATTAAAATAGTGACATCATTCGTCATTACAAAGGATATTACTACAAATTAATAATATCCATAACTCATGAAAAATATATCTATAGAATATAGTAATTATTAACTTATCATTGATATCTCAGAGAAATAATATAAATATTTGAAAAATATTTACTTCTCATAATTTTGTCAATAAATTCATAAATATGGGGATGAAGATACTTTCCGTTGTAATAATAGTATTTATTTCACTATGATAGATACAGGACCTCATTAACCCTTCTTTTTTTCTTATCAAATTTAATAGTGGATCCCCAAAGTGATGCATCATGTCATGTAAAACCCTTAACATAATACTACAATAATTTTTTCTTTAGTTCAACTAATTCAATTATGGATATATTATATGGAGTAAAGGATATATTCATTTTTTCAGGGATGGTATCAATAGAAAACTCAACATCAAAATCAAGTGGATTTCTTGGTGTTTCTTCATAAAACTTGTCAATATATTCCTATATAATAGTTACATCCTCAATATCATGGAGTACCTTTCATTCATAGATTGTGTCTACTCCTCTTATCCAATAATATATCTATGGATAGTCATTTTAAGAAGACATAAGAATGATTTTATTGGAAATTCATTTTTCTTCGATGTTGAAACCGCTTTAGGGGTGAGCGGTAACCAATATAAAAACAAGTTGTAACCCATAGAAAAACATCAAAATTCAAATTCAAAATCAGACTTGAAGATTCTCCATCATTAAGTCTTTTTCTACATGCCACTTAACATTGTGTGATAACTATGATTCAGGCACCTTATCGCATCAAAACCCCATCATCGCTTTAGAACAAATCACCAGCATTCCCTTTCACCAAAGTTCTTCATCTCCATTGTAATATCTTCATCATCATTGCCATTATCTTAGTCCCAAAACAAGTCATTACCATCAAAAACCATATCATCGGCATTCCACCTTCACCATCATGACCAATGCCAGTGTCCATCGCCACTGAGAAAAAACAATAATGAAACGAAAAACATAAAATAAACAACTCTGAAAAAGGTAATCATCACCGATTATTTTGAAGAATAAACACAAATAAATTATGACAAAAAATGAAACCATATTCGCAAGAAAAACTGACTCATGAAGCATCTCAAGAACCAAATTCCATTGAATCACACTTCCCAGAACCTCAAAGCATCCACCACTCCAAATCCTACTTGGAGTGGAATTGAGTAACTTGAGGTAAGAGTAGGTTTGAGTAGACAGGGGCTCCGAATGATGCCCCTGGGGAGTAGAAAACTAGAAGATGGAAGGATGAAAGCAGTAAAAACACTAGGAGCACCTGAGAACCCATAAACCACCAGAAAACATGCCCCAAAACCCCTTGGTATCGAATATCTAGCTTCAAAATAGAGAGGGATAGGGGTACATGGGGCCAGAGAAGGTTTTTGGTGGTCGATGACTTCCGTAGAAAACTGTCGATGCTAGGAAGATCGAAGAAACAATGGGTAAATAACTGTACAGAAAACCCTAGGGAAGAAAAAACTAGAGGGTTAAAAATCCAGATTAGGGTAAATAATGAAGCTGTAGAACAAGTAGAGCCAGTGGAGAAGCCATAGGATAAGGAGGATAGGGGTAGATGGTGGTGGATTCGTACAATGGCCTCCCTCCCTTCGAGTCATTGTAGATGTGGTTCCCTAGAGGGAGATACGTAAACATGATTTGGATTATGTAGTATCCCTTTGAAGACAAGGGATTAAACTTCTCCCTTAAGAATACTAAAATACATATTTTGGAAATATGTTTTCCTTTTTAATTTATATTCAATTCTATAATAATGATTATATAAAATTCAACTATATGTATAATAATGATGTTTTAAAATTTGGTAAATCCATGTGTACTAATCGGAACATATTAACATATTATTTTTTTCAATAATATTTCTATTAGGAGTCATGATTAACAAGTCCCTTTATTATATTATATAGAAATATATAATTATTATATAAAAAATTGAATATATAAATGAGTGAGAAGATCACAAATGAAATTGTGATTTAGCTCTATATATAGTTACGATCAAATTTATTCATACCACGTATTTTGGAACATGACCTCATATATATGGTTAAAATAAGTATGAACTTTCTCCTATAGTAATATTTAGGAAAATTATCTTTAATTTTGAGCCATTCATTTGAAAAGTGTCCCATTTCATTATAGTTTAGGAATGAACATCAAAATATTACTTCATTCCTATACAATCATGAGCTTAGTGTACTTTCTCTCTATATGTGAAGAAAACTCCAATTCACCTCAAATATGTTCCATGATGATTCATTATAAAATTATTAGAGGATTAAAATTTCACCCTTCCAATCAACTAGTTTAACATATTTCATTTTTGAAAGTGTTTATCCACCCTCTTATTTTTATGTTTTCACTAGAAAAAAATGCATGGATAATTATTTATATTAACTGATGGAACTTTATACTATATCATAATATAAATAAAATGAATGAGATTCTTATATAATTCTAATAATGTATTTTATACATTGAAATAAGTGATCAATAATACTTCTTGAACATTTTAAATAATCTACAATAGGAATTTCTATATTGTAAATTTTTCATCATCTTCATAAACATTTTCAACTTCATTTTTTTACTTATATTGTTTAATTGAATATTCGTATATATTTTTGTGTGTAAGAAAATTATTTCTAAATGAATATATCCCTAAAAGTATTAAACTCTATAGTAACTTTTTTTTCGAACTCCTTTGTGTTTTAGATCAAAGACCACCGTTGATATATGTCTCCATTACTAAGGTAAATTTCCATGACTACTTTATCAATTTCACTACTATTAAAAGAAATAAGTATCTTATACATGTAATTGATTCACTAAATATATTATAATATATTAGTATCCCCATTTAATGATAGTGGTTTTGTGACAGGAATCACTCTAATATTGTCTCATTATGTTGGGTGTCGATAGGTCACAACAAAATAGATATTTTTTGTCATGACATGAGCCTAGTACCAAAAAATAGTTATAAATTGTTTACTAAAACCACAATAATTATTTTAATTCCCTATAAGGTAATCATAACTTTGGTTATTTTCATTTATAAGGATTCCACTCCTTCCATTAGGAAACATTTCAAAATAATGGGATACACTAAATTATCTCATATCATTATGAATTATAAATCATGTTTAACACATAATATAAATGACAATTTATGCATAGATAATCATTGAAACATAAGGTTATTATCTTTAGTAATATCTTCAACTTATTATAATATTCAAAATCCATTCATAATTGTTTTTAAAGAGTTTTATTAAACAACCAAACCATTTATACTAGGAGTTCTGATCTAAGTGTAAAGTATTAGGCCTACTCATCATTCACCCATTAAATGTCATGATTATACTAAACTGTACTTTTAAAGGGTGTTTACTCTTATGTGAAACCATTCCACAGACAAATACACTTTATTGAATCTAGATGGTGATGTAATTTTTAAGAAACTATAAATTCTCAACATTTTAAAGAAATCATGAGATTATCCTATACATTGAATTATTTATATAAATTTTCATATGAATTTGTTCTAAAATTTATTTATCTCTAAATCTATTCTGAATAGATTAAACTAATATTCCAATGATACAAATGATAACACTTCAACACCAGAAAACTGGATCCATTAGTTATCTTACTATATTCACAAAAGATAAATGTGATCACATCTTGGTTGAAAGAATTATTTTTAAGTCTAGGGAGACTATATATAAAAATATTATAATACATTTTAAAATAATAAATTAAACATAAAATTTTAGAGATAATATTTTCATTTCATTAGGTATATCATAGAAACCATTCCTAGATCTCTTATTGGTATCCTAGGGAATGATAATCCTAAAAAAGTGTGAGATCAGATTCACAGTAATGGATAGAATCAAAAGATACTATCAAAGAATAAATAAATCTTGAATGATACGGAAGGAAAAAACAATAATGAAATAATCCATATGACTAAAATTATTAAACATTAATATATCCAAGGATGAGAAAACAACATAAATAATCACATGGTTAATAATAACATGATTCAAAATTATAGAACATATAAATAAAGACTCAAAATCTTATTGTCAAGTCTACGTTTTTAGACGCCATAAATAAATAGGTATAGAATACACCAAATACCCAAACATGTTTCTCTCATTCAACCTAATGATATATAGAGGTGATATAACATTCCATTAATCAATTACTATATTCAATTCATTCATCAAATTAAATAAATGAATAATAATTTAATATAAAATCAATATAATCATTCATATTGAAAACTATAATATGAAAATTTAATATTTTTATTTTTAATAAATAAAACAAGATTTTCAAAATATAACAATGGAAAATTTTTGGATGGTATCATAATAGTTTATCCTAAATAAATCAAAATTCTCATTAAATGATGTTGAAATACATAATAAATGATTTAAAAGGATAGTAATACCTTTATTTGAAAAGATGAGAGAAATAACCTTTTCCATTTATGAAATTTCAAATTAAAAAATTTCATGATATAGAGAAAATTACATTAATTTTAAATAAAAAGGTAAATATGTGATGGAATCTTAAATAGAAAGATTAATTTTGATGATGGTAAAAACTATTCATTAAGTAAGTGTTGAAATAATGATTCCCTTTCCACTTTTTGTAAAAAATCGAAAGAACATTTTTGGTGGAATGGAAATGTGATTGATTTTATATATTTATAAAATTTTCAGTTTATATTTGAAAATGTATTTAAATAATCATTTTATTATAGAATATAATATTAATTAATATATTTATAGAATAAAGTGCATGGAAGAAAATGTTTTTCTATCAAAGAGGAAATAATGTCTGATTTTCCTTAAAAACAATTTCTTTACCAAATTATGTAACAAAGAGAGTAAAATAATTGGAATTTAGGAAAACTCAATAGATAAATAAAATATGAAAAAATATAATTTATAAATTTTAAATAGTTTATAATTCTCTTCCTTGAATATTAAGACATAAGAAATCCTAAAATAAATGATATTGTTCAATAAACCCTTATCTCATGTCCACCTTTACATGTATTTACTTAAATTCATGTATAATAATGTTCTATTATTTTTTCAACAATCATAACAAAAAAAATTAGTTATATTCATTTTTCATGAATATTTTTATTAAATATATTTACATGTTTCATATTATGAGTATATTTATTATGTCCGTATTAGAATTTTAGGGCCCTTTAATTATAAATTTAAAATATAATAGGTAAATTGATCATGGTCAAAGTGTTGATTGATCCATTTTATAAAAAATATTAATCATGACATAATTACCATGTTTATACATTAAATATAATTTTTTATTCATCCATGAATGGAATTCATGATAAATCTATCACAATGCTTCATGGACGTGCTAGTCCACCCATACGAGCAAATAATGTTATAATTTTTAAACAGGTGAATAGGTAATTAGGTAGATGATATATTATATATAAAAAATATAATCATATAAAAAATATTCTATAAATTAAATAGTTTCCAATATATATATATAAAATTAACGTGGTGATGAAAAATAGATAACATCGCAATGTGGAGATAGTTTGTTGTTCATACACATAAGCGATTATTTCATCTTCTATAGGTTGAAAAGGATATGAAAATAGTAATGTGATCATCATAAGAAAATATAAATATATGGAACATTCTGGTGTTATCAAATAAGTATGGTTATAACAAATTTCAAGGAGGTAGAATAATAAATAGACATAAATAAAATCTGTTAAGTGATATTACAATTCTTTGTAAACTCTCATTTTACATTGAAAATAATAATTTTTGGATGGTATTATGGTGAGAAGAAAAATTATAAGATTTAGGAAGGAAAGTTTTGAAAATATTTCGGTTTAAAATTGGCCTTGAATAGTGAATAAAATGTTTTGTTCTAATGTAATAGAGATTAGGTATTTATACATGAGATGAGGTGTGTTGTAGAGTAAAATATAAATTATTAATCATTTAAGAAAAAAACATTTTAGGATTGATAATTCATATATAATATTTGGTTTATTATTAAAAAATAAAGGATCCTTGATATTAGAAACACTCAAAAACCTAATTACATTCTTGAACCGATTAATTAATGATAATAAAACAAAATATTCCTTTTCAATAAAATGTAAAATATGCATCAAAATTTCAACCATAGGTTTATAAATTAAAAATAATGTATTTAAATTAATTATTTTACACAATAAATATATTTTAGAAAGAAAAAATGTTTCTATTGATATTCATATTCTATTTATATCATAATTATTTCATAATGTTTATGGTGTACATAAAAATTGTATTTATTTACTTTTAAATAAAAAATAAAGCTTCTATAAAAGATCAAAAAATTCACCCTAGCATAATTTTGACACAATAAATCAAAAAATGAAATTAATTTTAAGAAAATAAATTAATATTAGTGATAAATAAATAATATTAATATAAGTGAAAAAATTTAATGGAATGATTTTTTAGAAAAATGATCTTTTACTCATAAAATTAAACGTATAAAAAATCAAACACAAAATTGATTTCTATGGAATTAATTATATTAAATTTAATAAAAGTTATTTAGTGATAAATTAAAATTGAATCCAAAATATAATATTACTTATATTTTTATTGATATAATGAAAATAAATTATAGTTTTTCAGTAATCATCATTTTTCACTAAATTCTCAAAAAAATATTCTCATAAGAAAAATATTTAAAATTCAACCAAAGATTAATTTGACCTACTGAATATTTTTTTTATCAATTTATAAAATTCATATTATATTATTTATAAATTTTAATTTTAAATATAACCATTAAATATTAAAATAATAATATAAAAATAATAGAATATATATTGGAAAATAGTTTAAGGATTACATTCATGCGTGTTACAAGATGGTCTCAAGTATTACAGAACTATTTATTTGTCACAAAAAACATGATACCCAAATAAATATTACATTATATGTTATTCATATGATAAATCATATAATTAGGTGAAAATATTATTTGTCCTTCATAACCTATTTTTCACGTGTATTAATATTCATTTTTTCATAGTGTAATTGGAATCCATATAAAGTGGTGATATCTATTTCCCTGTAAGGGGTTTTGTATAATTGAATCGATACAAAATGTGACATGAATATGAAATAAAATATTTTTATAGAAAATGAAATTGTAACCATAATAAATCACTTTATAAAATTTATATGTAATAAATAATAGAATATTTTCTGAAAAATTGAAACTGTGAGAATAATGTATCGCTTTAGGATTATAAGTAATTAAATGGATAAAAATTACTAATCTCATGGTGATGGAAGTCATACTTTCTATCATCCTAACTATACTTTCATGAACGGATTGATGTATATCATAGTTAAATGGTATAGGAATAAAATAAATACCCAACATAGTTGGTCCCATGAGACCAATTGTTACTTTAAGGGGATAAAAAATTGGAGGCCCCACTAGCCACATGAAAATTCTAATTCAACCATCATTTAATGAGAATATAAAAACAATAAAAAACATATTATTAATTAAGGATAATCATATATATTCATTATTATTTAATTAAATATTTTAAAAAGAATAGAAATAGAAATATAGAATATCAATATTACCCTCATTCAATGTAATAATATTTATGTCATCTTAAATATACTACAGTCAATTTATAATATATAGATTATAAAAATTTATTACAATTAAACCTTATTAGAATAATTATAATGATGTAATACAATATTATACAATCATGTCACAAGAATATCACTAAGAAAAAGACATTCAATAAAATTGTTTTCATTGGTAGGAAATAAAAGTAACAATAGAAACAAAGTCATGAAATTTTTTTAGTATGTCCCAAGGATATTTAATATGGTTTGTAAATAAGTACAAAAATAAATAAATATAAGAGATTAGGATCCCTTACGTTACAATTTTTCTTCATAAATCTTGGGAAATAACACCTTAGAACCTTCATCCCACCCTTGGGGGGATATTGATATGGAAAATGAGAGAAAACATATGATGAGAAATTATGTAGGGAAGAATAATAGGTAAATAGAAGTATATTTACATCCAGTAATGGGAATTGGTTAATAAATTTGGGACATAGCCACTAGAAGTCTAATTTTTGGACAATGAAAACCTATTAGTTTAATAATGGTTTTAACTCAATTTCTTGACATTACAGTAATGGGTTTTGACTTTTTTTATCTGTTAATTGAGATCTTTTTTAAAATTACACAGTCCATGGAAATTTCATTTGTATACAAAATATAGTTTTTAAAACCTAAATTTCTATTTTAGTGTATCTAATGATCATTATAAGTTTATAAATTGACAAAAAATCAATAATTTTTTATGATTCACTTGTATATATTTTTTAACCCATTTGAAATCATATTGAGTTCAAAATAGTTTGAGTACATTTAAAGATTATTTTATTTTTTTTACTAAAAAAATTCAATTATATCATAAAATTATGAAATATTCACTATTTTATAAATCTTATATCATGATTACAAATTTATTTTCATTTTTAAAAAATTAAGTTTTTATCTATTTTAATTTCAATTATTAAATAAGACCAGGTTTTTCAAAATCATATATTTAACAACAAAAAGTATAAAATAATTTTTTCAAAAATATTTTTTATATTAAAACACATGTGTATAATAGAATTACTATTAAATTATAAAAAAATTCAAATAATTAATATTTATGCTTTAGAATATTAATTTCTATATATTATTTTACATTGATTTATAAAATAGCTTAATTAATTTTACAATAGTTATATTGAGTGGTTAATATTCCAATGATCACCTTAACCTTCTAAATATCATATTACCCAATACAAATATACGTCATTATGACATCTAAAATCCATCAATTTTTTAATATATCTTGTCTATTTCTTTATTTTTATTTTCTAAAAAATAAAATTATTTCATATATATTTTTCATTCATTTTTTAGTGTGATCCTTAAATTTTAAATATTATTATGGTTCATTATTTTTTTACATGTTACACAGAAGTATTTAAGGATGCTATAATTAGAGTAATTTACTAGTTTGTATTATGTGATGATGATGCAATGAAAAGGGTTATGATTTGTGGTTGAAATTGTAATAATATGTTTTCTTATTAAAATATTTCCACATTTCTTATATCAAATATTTTATTAATTCCTTTTATTATATTCATAAGCCACATTAATAAAAAAAAAATTCCTTAAATGTTATAAATGATATGTTCATGATATTTCTCATTATAAATACATATTAATGATAACCCTATGATGTTATATATGTTAAAATTAACCTATTAATATAGTGAAAATGATTGTCTATCATAGAATTATGTCCCAAAGTTAATGATTTATTATTCTAAAAATTATCCAACCCCACCCCGATAAAAATATTTTCACCTTGATACCCACACTTCCCGATCTAGTTCTAAGAAATAATTTATTCCAACTCCAAAGGTCATTTTTTGTGTATTTAGAGACATGGTAGATATTACATAAAAAACCATACTATATGATAAATTTTAATAAAATAATTTGTCATATACCAATCATATATATTCTAGAAATTTATTTAACACCAACACTCATCAGGGGGGATAAGGAGAAACAATAAAGGAGTGTGGTTTAATGATCAATTAGGGGTAATAATTTAACAACAATACATAATGGAGTTATCAAAGTCTCATAAATAAGTGTGAGATATGATCTTAAGGGAGATGAGATGATTAATAGAATAATATAATGAAACCATAAACATGATTATGGGGAATAATAACATAAAAATATATCATATAATTGAGAAGAAGAACCTTAAATTATAAACATAATAGCGTTACATATATAATGGAATAAGGATGTAAAATCACAAGATAATAATCATGAATGGTGGATGCATAAAATGAGAATAAAAAACAAGGAAACAAAGAAAATCCTAATATATGTCAAGTATCTATGTCCTAACCATTGTAACATTATCAAAATTCATCGAAATAACATTAAAAAAAGTTAACCACATCAGGTTCATTCATAATGTCACAACCCATCCCCTGGTACCCACATCGTGACTACCCCAAGCCTGCCTCCCAAAGGCCAGGGGCTGGAGACTAGTGCTGAAGGTGTCAACCTACAAGTGGGAGGGATTTTCCTGGATACCTGTACGCACACACATGCCCAACCAAGTCCCAAATCACAAAAGGGGAGACGCATACCACTGTAAAACTGGGTACACATATAACTAAAAGTAAAGGGGCTAGAATACAAGTCCAAATGAAATGGAAAAAATAGAAAAAAGGGAAAACAACTCCTGAGGTCCTCTGCCAAGGATCATACTTGATGGGTAGGTATAGCTCATCACTGCGGCCCTCTACTTCAACTGTCACCGCCGCCCACTTCTGGGTCCTAGCTCTCTGAGACTCAGTTAAAGTTGTTCGTCATTTGCACAAGTCACAATAAGGTTCAGGTGAAGCCCGTGCAGGGGTGAGTATAACAATACCCCATAGAAACCCCAAGACCCCCTAAGGTCTCCTAGAATTTAAAAAAGGAAAAACCACATAGCATAATGTCAATCACAAGCACAATGCAAAGGCATCTCACACCAGGTATATTCTTGGGTAGTAAGAGTTGCATAATCAGTCACATTGTCGAACACCTAGGATACTAGAGAACTCATCCACTATCGAGTATTGTGGGCCTGTCAAATCATACAGAGCTACTTCCCACTAACCATGATATACTTAGGTACTCCTCCCCATCACGTACCGTGGGTCTACTGGGTAACACAAAGTCATTCCCCATCATAGCCTACTGAGCTACTCTTAATTTTGATTACCTTGGGTCTGCCAAGTCTCACAGAGGTGCTCCCCACCGTGGGCCCACAAAGTCACATAGAGGTTATTCCCAATAGGCTGTCGAGTCACACAGACTCGAAAATCAGCAGTCTTCAGGTCTCATCCAATCACAAGGTTCTGTATGTAGCTCATTTGGGACAACCACTCCCCAAACTATCATTCGTATCTCAACCAGCATAAATTCTCAAAAATAAGCAACTCGATGATCTGTCATGTCATAAGGGTTTCAATGCGACATATGACACATCAACCAGAAGCCCAGTCTATATGTTGTATGCATTTTAGTAGTGAGGGCCCGGTTGGATTTGAGTAAGATCCAACCTGGTCAAACTTTAACTTTTTCCAAAATTTATGTGGAGTATCTCAAAAGGAACACCTCGTCCTAAAAATTCTATCACCACTAACGGTTCATCAAATGGACATTCAGTTTAGGAGTTACGCCCAATTAAACGTAACTCGGCCGAAAGGGGCCCGAGTCTGGTCAGATCGACCAGAACCGATCTGGGTCGACCCGACTTGAGTCTGACCCCACTGTGCTGAACCAACCCACTGGGCCTGACCCGACAGGTTGGGTCCGAACCGGCCCAATAGGCCTCGGGTTTGGCCCGCTAGGCTAGCCTGTTTGGTTCGACATGCCTGGTGGCACGGCCCGCTAGGATCACCCCGACCTGTGGTTGCAGGTTGGCTCCATTCTCCTCGGATGTGGCGTATCCTCATCTGGCACCTGATCACATGGTTGGTGGCCCCAACTGCACCTTCCACATCAACCTTCTCTACAGGTTTAATCCTCAACGCGACGCAATGCTGGAGCCGCTGAACTGCAACGCGCCGCGGCCCATCGCAGCTGCGACTTCTTCATTACCCAAGAACGCTACTAGGGCACACATACTCTAATGTCGTGGCCCGTCATGGCCTCATTTTCCCCCTCTCTCCAGCGTCATGGCCCATTGTGGCCACATATTCCACCGCCCAGGTGCACCGCTAGGTTGTGGCTCCTCCTACGGCTGCCGGCTGGGCCGACGGCCCGTCTCCTCTCTGTCAGGCACGCAGCTGGTACCACCTTGTGCCAACATAACTTCTAGTAATCCACAAAATATACAACCAATACTAAAAATAGTGGAGGTTCCAGGCCTTGTTCGTTTGGACTGCACCCTCCGCGTTAGTATTATAACTACAGAAGGATTACTTTAATGTAAAAACTCCCATAAAGAAAACCCAAAAATATCCTCCTTCATTTTTAGAATGTAATAAATATCAATCCATTGTACGATTGATCAGCGTTATTTATAATAATCATGAACAGGGTAAAGGTGAGAAATCAAGAATAAAACCCCAACCTTGTATTCATTGGTAGGTGCTGCAGAAGAGGAGGGAGTATACATGTTTGAAGGTGTTCGTCAGCACTTGTTGTCGCTCATCGATTCCCCCAATATTTGTTGCTCAATCATGTTCTTCGTTGGAGTGTAATGTCTTCGGTGCTTCGTCAAAGCTTCCTCTCATAGCTCTCCCAAAACCCAAGCCTGAGCTCAGATTAAATAGAGGGGAGGAGAGGATCAACGCACCACAAAATTAATGAGGTTTATTAATGAGTATAATTAATGAACCTCTTTAATTCTCTCAAACGACGTGATTACACATTCATATAATTTCCCCCAATAGTGAAGGTACAGAAAAAGAGATTTAATCCATTAAATTTCTTGATGTTTCACCACGGTCCCACCACCGTTTGTCCAATAGTTGCAAAAAAATAAAAATAGAATAATCTTTATTTATTTTTTTGTAAAGTCCAAGAAATAAACCTTTTCATCCAACCCTTTCTGGTCGAAGTTAATCTTACCTTAAGAGAATTTTGGTACTTCAGATTCAATGGTTTCCTCATATTTTTAATTCAAGAACTCGTTAAAAAGAAAGTATATGATGTCACACAAGTTTACTTAATGTACCTTAAAAAGGTTCAAAATTATGTTCTGGGTTCTCTTCGCCTCAGAAAGATGTTCCGTAAATTTTCACAGACTCGTAATAATCCCAAATAATTTTTAAAAATTTTTTATGGAATTTTTGGGTCTTTACATTCTCCCCACCTTAGGAATTTTTATCCCTAAAATCTTTAATAAAACTAGGGGAACAAATGGGGGTACTGAGCACATTTATGAGCCTCATTCTCCCATGTGATCTCTTAAAGATTCATGTTCTTCCAATGAACTCGCACCATAGGAATCAAATGCCCAAAATGGACCCACTTTGGTCGATCCTCTATCTCCACTAGGAACTCCAAAAACAGCACCCCATCATCTATGTCAAACTCTCCCCAATCGATAACGTGCGATGGATCATGCACGTACCTCCTCAGTAGTGACACAAGGAAATAATTATGCACCTGGTACATCTATGGGGGAAGATCTAGATGACATGCCACCTCTCCTACTCTTTTTAGGATATGGAAGGTCCCATGAACCTTAGAGATAGCTTGCTTCCCCAACCAAACTTCTGTAATCCTCGTTGGGGTGAGACCCTTAGGAAGACATGGTCTCCCTCCTCAAAATCCAATGGTCTCTATCTCCTATTGGCATAAGACTTCTTCCAGCTCTGTGAAGTCTTCATCCTCTCCTGGATGATATGCACCTTCTCCATGGTAGCTTGTACCAACTCTAGACCCATAAGTGTTGACTCCCCTGGGTCTGTCCAATATAGTGGTTATCTGTATGGTTGCCCGTATAGGGCCTCAAATGGAGCCATGCCAATGGTGGAGTTATAACTATTGTTGTAAGAAAACTCCACCAGTGGTAGGTGGTCCTCCCAACTACAGTCAACATCATGTACACAAGAAAAGATCATGTCCTTGAGTGTCTGTATGGTCTGCTCTATCTGACCATATGTTTGAGGATGAAAGGTGGTGCTGAAGTATAGTGGATTCCCAAACACCACCTACAATCTCTTCTAGAAGAGGGATGTAAAACATGCATTGTGATATGAGACGATCGTTGATGGAACCCCAAGAATTCGTACAATATCCTATACTTAATGGATTCCCACGATCTCTACTGATCCCTGCTCTCAAATGGGTAGGAAGTTGGCCGACTTGGTGAGTCGTTCAATGATCACCCAGAAGAAATCATGCCCCATGGACGTACATGGTAGCTCTGTCACGAAGTCCATGGATATACTATCCCACTTCCATTATATAACCTCGAGTGGATGAGCTAAGACTGCTGGTACTTGATTCTCGACCTTCACTTACTGACAAGTGAGGCATCATGATACGAAATCTATCACCGCTTTTTTCATCCCAGGCCACCAGTACTGACGCCGGAGGTCCCTATATATCTTCGACACTCTAGTATGTACCACCAAATGGGATGTCTGGAACTCCCTCAAAACCTCCTCTCATAGCATCAGTGTTACCATGGTACAACCTCTGAAGAGGATGATGTGCTCCCCACCTTCAAAAAAATATTTCAGGAGACTATCCTGAGGATATCTGAGCATGTCGAGCCTCACAGTCAATGTACCCAAGATGAGCATCCCGAACTCACAGAAGGAGTGGGGGAGTGACAGTCATAGACTGGAGGAAGGCCTCTCCATCTCTATCAATGAAGGATATCTATAACATGGCTATCTACTCTATCACGTCACTCCACAACTGTATAACAGACCTCCTGCTGAGCGCATCTTCTACTATGTTCCCCTTCCCAGGAGTGTGGACTATCTCAAAGTGATAGTCCTGGAGGATATTCATCCATTGCTGTTGTCTCATGTTCAGGTCCTTCGGTGAGAAGATATACCTGAGACTCTTATGATCGGAGTAAACAGTAAATCGTTCACCAATCAAGTAGTACCGCCACATCTTTAGTGCAAAGACCACTGCTACTAACTCCGAGTTATGGGTAGCATAGTTCCTATCATGCGGTCTCAACTACCATGAGACATAGGTGATCACCACTCGCTCCTATATTAGGACACAACATAGTCTAGTCCCTGATGTGTCATAGTAGATTACATACCCAACTCCCTCTTCGGGTAGCATCAAGATGAGGGCACTTGTCAGTCTCCACCTCAGCTCCTGGAAACTATGTTGGTACTTCTCCATCCACAAGAAAGACTTACCCTTATTCATCAAAGATGACAAGGGTGCCTCTACCCTAGAGAAATCAGGTTCAAATATTAGGAATTACCCTTCCAATATCAGGAAACTCGACACCATGTTCACACTCTTGGGTGGATCCCAAGCAATAAATACCTCTATATTTTCCGGATCCAATGAAAATATGGCCTCCGAGATTACATGCCCTAGGAAATGGATATTCTGTATCCAGAACTGGAAATTTGAGAGCTTTCCATAAAGATGGTGCTCTCGGAGTGTATCCAGAACTATCTGCAGGTGTGTGGCGTGCTCCTCCTTTGACACTGAGTACACCAAGATGTCATCAATGAACACTACCATGATGCAATTTAGGTAAGGCTGGAAGATCCTATTCATGAGTAACATGAACACTAGCGGAGCATTAGTCACATCGAAGGGCATCACCAAGAATTCATAATGGCCATGATGACATTTGAAGGCTGTATTTGGTACATCTTTGTCCTATACCCTGAGTTGATGATATCATGATATGAGTTCTATCTTCAAAAATTACTATTCCCCCTTCATCTAGTTGAAGAGATCATCGATCCTTGGTAGCATATACTTGTTTTTCACAGTTACCTGATTCAGGCACCGATAGTCCCCACAAAACCTCAGACTCCCATCTTCCTTCTGGCCGAACAAAATCAGAGTTTCCCAAGGAGAAATACTGGGCCTTACAAACCCCTTCCTCTAAAATTATTCCAAATATACCCTCATCTCATGAAGCTCTATGGGAGCCATACGATATGATAGTGTAGATATTGATGTTGTCCCAAGGCACATGTACATATAAAAGTCTACCTCTCTCAGAGGATGTAGTCCTACAATGTCATCAAGGAAGACACAACATACTTTTCCTCCACTATAGGATAGCTCAGACTCCTCTCATCTACTACACTAAGGGTGAGGCTAGGAAACTAATGAGTGATCAGTTTAACCCTACATTGGGATAGCCCATCCCGTAATGCAAAGGTTTCATCCTCTCTGGTGAAAGAAAAACATGATCCCATCCTCATGGTCACGCCGCACTTTGCGCCTAAAATAGTCAATCTGATCATGGACTTTGGATATCCAGTCCATACCCATGATGACATAATAAGTCCTCGACACTACTACTAGGAGATATAAGATTAATCTTTCACCTCCTAGAGTGAGCACACACTATCTTCACCATTGTGTAATAATCGAATCCTCTCTTGTAGAAGTCTCTAAACATAATGATCGAGCCAACGACTTTATCAGAATCTCTGAGCTCCAAACGAGTGCCATGGAAATGAAAGAGTGACTAACACCTGTGTCTATAAGAACTACAGTTAGGGTAGAATAGACCAAGATCATACCTGTAATCAACTCTGGAGTGTCGTGGTCATAGGCCTCTTCCGCTTAGAGCTGCGCTCGCCCCTTTCCACCTACTACCTATGGTTGGGGTGAACCACCTGGGGGTGGTGGTGGAAAAACCTAAAATCGTCATCCACCACCTACTACACGACATGATCCTCTTCCACGTTTGCAGCCCTGCAGACCTCCATGCCTGAACCATGGATATTGCCCCGACGGTCCCTCGACCATCTGCTGGTCATCTGTATGGAGAGTCGGGCAGTCACATTTCATATGTCCCTGCCCACTGCATGTAAAGAACATCATGGACCCTGTCTGACTCCCTCTAGCCTAGGAGTCTCATACTGTTGACCCTGAGTCATGGGGTCGGCCTCTAAAAGATCTGGCTCCCTTGTCCCCACACGTCTACTATCTACTATCTACAGAAGATTATTCTGCATATGGTCTGTTGCAAGCTCTAATTGTGGGATCCTACTCCACCACAAAGATCTCTATCAGAAGGGATCACTCCATCACCTCAGCTTGGGTAGTGATGCTGGAGGCACTAATAAATCCCTGAACTCCCACATGAGTCCCTGATCTAACGCTCGGGCCTTGAAGAAAGGGTATCACACCATGTTTGTGGAGTAGCGAGAGAGGTCAATAAATCTCTCCAAGTACTAGGCCACTGTCATGCTACCCTATTATAGGTGAAGCATCTCCTAAATGCGCACAGAGCACAACGTCGCGGGGAAAAACTCATCGTCGAAAATTCTCTCGAAGTCAACCCATGTGAGGGACGCCTCATCATGAGTCTGGATGGTCAATATCCAAAATCTCCCTACTGATAATTGCATAAGTCTTGCTACCATGATCTCCATCTGGTCAGGTGGTGTCCTCACTAATGGGAAAACCCATGTCAAAGCCTGTAGCCAGTCCTCAGCGACCAGAGGATCAGTCTTTATACTAAACATGGGAGGTCTTTGTCTCTGAAACGCATGTAGGGAACTGAGCCTACGAACTCCCTCTTCTAAAACTGATGGTATTAGATTATGACCATCGAGTGGTGGTAGCACTGGTGCACCATGCTGTGGGTCCACCTCAAACAATGGTCCCTGAATGGATGCCTTGTCGCTAGGTGGGCTTCCCCCACGACCTCGTATTGGGATCATGGCTGGTCGTCCATGTGGAGGAATCCTGAGATAGATCAATATGTACCATAGTTAAAACATTATACCTGGTGAGTTTACTCTTATTCAAAATCACAAGACACTTATGAAACCAGTATTTTCATGTATTGAGCCGAAAAACAGAATTCAAGGTCCTAATGTAAGGATACGTCGTCCGTTGCACCAACACTGCACTCCCCAAATATGAAAGTTGGACTCACGACATTTAACACTATTGTTCAAAGGAAAAAACATAGATTCCTGATATTTGAGTGAGAAATGACCTCCCTTTGATACCACTATGTCATGACCCATCCCCCGGGACCCGTTCCATGACTACCCCAAGCCAGCCTCCTGAAGGCCAGAGGATGGAGACTAGCGCTGAAGGCGTCAACCTACAAGTGGGAGGCATTTTACTGGATACCTGTACACACACAAAAGCCTGCAGAAAGTCCCTACTCACAAAAGTAAAATAACATACCACTAAAAAAACTGATTACAAGTACATCGGAAAGTAAAGGGGCCAGAATACAAGCCCAATTAAAATGGAAAAACAAAAAAAAAGGGTAAACAACAATTGAGGTTGTCTACAAAGGATCCTACCTAAAGGGTAGGTAACACTAATCACTGCAGCCCTCCACGTCAATCTTCACCACTGTCCACCTTCAGGTTTGGGCTCCCTGAGTCTCACTCAAAGCTGCTCGTCGTCTACACCAGACATAACAAGGTGTGTGCGAAGCCTGTGCAGGGGTGAGTATAACAATACCCAGTATGGAACCCAAGACCACCGAAGGTCTCCTAGAATTCGACAAAGGAAAAACCACATAGCATAATCACAATCACAAGCACAAAGCAAAGATAGCTCACATCGGGTATATTCTAGGGTAGTAACAGTATCATAACCAATTACATTGTTGAACACCTAGGCAGCTGGAGAAATTCTCCTCTATTGAGTACAGTGGGCCTACTGGGTCACATAGAGCCACTTACCACTAACCTTGAACTGCATAGGTACTTTTTCCCATCTCGTATCGTAGGTCTTTGGGGTCACAAAGAGTTTCTCCCCACCATGGCCTATTAAGGTACTCCACCTATCTAGTACCATGGTTCAGCCAAGTCACACAGAGGTGCTCCCCACCGTTGGCCTACCAAGTCACACAGAGGTTCTTCCCACTAGGTCGTCGAGTCACATAGAGTCGAAAATCAACAGTCTTCAGGTCTCATCCAATCGCAAGGTTTCATATGTAGCGTGCTTGGGAGAACCACTCCTCAAGCCATCGGTCGTATCTCAACGAACCCAAAGACTTAGAGAGAAGTAACCAGATGATCTGTCATACCATATTTTTTCCATCACAGGAGACAATGTGTCAACCAAATTCCCATTCTGTAAGTTATATGCATTTTAGTGTTGAGGTCCCAGTTGGATTCGGGTACGATCCAACCTGGACAAACTAAATTTTTATCCAAAATTCACATATATTATCTGAAAAGGAATGCCTCTCCTTAAGGTTTCTGAGACCCCTGATAGCTTGTCAAATAGATGTCTGGTTTATGAGTTATGGCCAATTAAACGTAATTGGGTCAAAAGGGGTTTGGGTCCGATACGACCCAGCGTGACTGACCCGACCCAGTCTAGGTCGAACTAGCCCATTGGTCCTGACCTCATTGGGTCTGAACCAGCCCGCTGGCCCACGGGCTCAGCCCACCGGACCTGCGGGCTCGGCTCACCAGACCAGCGGGGGTGACCCACCTATTCGGTTCAGCCTTCCTAGTGGTGTGGTCCGCTATGATATCCCTGGACCATGGTTGCGGGCCGACTCCATTCTCCCCAGACATGGAATAGTAGCTTTCAACACCTGCTCACACTATCGGTGGACACAGTCGTGCCTTCCGTGTCAACCTGCTCGGCGGTTGACTCCTCCATGTGGCGTAATACTGGCACCGCAAAACTCCAGCACGTCGCGGCCGTGACTTCTTCACCACCTAGGCGCGCTGCCTGGGCGTTCCTCCTCCAGTTCCGCAGACCATTATGCCCATGGTTTCTGCCGGCCAAGTGCGCCACCGGGGTGTGCCTCCTCCAGCTCTGCGGCCCAGCGTGGCGCAGATTCTGTAGCCCAGGCACACCTCTTGGGCGCTCCTCCTCCTATGGCTATCGGCTGGGCCGGTGACACATCTATTCTCCATCAGGCACGTGTCCGATTCAACAACGTGCCACCATAACTTATGGTTATCCATGAAATACGTAACCAAGGATGAAAACAGCGAAGTATCTAGGCCTTGTTCATTTAGCCTGCTCCCTCTGCATTAGAATTATAACATGGGAAGGATTACTTAAATGTAAAAACTCCCATAATGAAAATCCAACAATATCCTCCCACATTATATGAATGAAACATGGATCAACCCGTTGCACGATTGATCTGTGCTCTTCATAACAATAAAGAACGGGGTATAGGAGAGTCATTAAGCATTAAACCCCTACCTTGTATTTGTTGGAAGGTTCTGCAGAAGATGAGGTAGTGTACATGTCCAATGGTGTTTGTCGGTGCTTGTTATTTCTCGTCAATTCCCCCAATGTCGGTCATTCGATCACATTTTTCATCAGAGAAGAAAGCCGTCAATGCTTTGTCAGAGCTTCCTTTTGTAGCTCTCCCAAAACCCAATACCGAGCTCAGATTAAATAGAGGGGAGGAGAGGACCAACACACCACATGATTAATAAATTTCATTAATGAGTATAATTAATGATCCTCTTTAATTCTCTCAATGGTGTGATGAAACATCCATTAAATATCCCCCAATTGTAAGGTTACACAAAAAAAGAGTCAAGCAATTAAATGGATTGACGTTGCACTACGGTCCGACCACCGTTTGTCCCACGGTTGTGAAAAAAAGAAAAATAAAATAATCTTTAGTTATTTTATTATATTTTTGTAAAGTCCATGAAATTAATTTTTTTGTCTGAACCTTTCCGGTCAAAGTTAAGCATCCCTTAAGTGAATCCCGAAGAGACAGATTCAATGCTACCCTCAGATTTTTAATTTGAACACTAGTTCAATATACAGAAAATAATGCCCTCACATTTACTGAATGTACCTTAAAAAAGATAAAAATTCTGTTTCGGGCACTTCGGGCCTCAGAAACACATCTTGTCAATTTTTGCAGACTCGTAATAATCCCAAAAAATTTTAAAAAAAGTTTATATATAATTTCTGGGTCTTTACACATAATACTCTCAAAGGATATAAAACCATACCCAATAAAGTGGAGGGCTACATAGTTCCAATAGCACTCAATAAAAAAATTTTAAATCCATAATTATGTGTTCTATATGAATATTAATACAATCATTAATATGTTAACATTATTGAATGGTTTACCCATTTAAATAATACAGGTTCACATAAAATTAAGGATGTTGTCTAATTAAATTCCATTTAATTTGGATATTTATTTTTAGGGTATTCCCACCATCTAAATATAATGGTTTATATCAATTTACATAATTTACCTAGTAACAAAATGTGTCACTATATAGGTGAACACTACTAAATGATAAGAGGAAATTATATTTTGTCTATAGTGTAAACGAATCCATAAAAAGGATATTCATTAAAATAGATAGTGTTATATCAAGGAAAAAGAAGTGATAGATTTTTCCTCTAAAAGAGATTTTATTTATACCACTCCATATATAAGTAGGAACACTGGTAATGAATTGTATGATTATTTTAACATATGATCCATTTGGGAAAATTATTCAAATTTATGATTAAATGAAAAAATTAATGGGATTTATAATAAATATTAATATTAAAAATTATAATACATAAGAGGAATATAAGAAACTGAATTTTTTTAAGAAATCAGTTTCATTGTTGTTAGGAAATAAAGATACATGTATAACATATAATTTTTTATTGGAAATGAATTTAATAAAATAATATTTAAAAATTTAATGTTTATTAAAATGAAATGTACATAAATATATTAACTATAAAATGGATTTAAAATTATTATAGAAGAAAATTGTAGATACATCAGAAAAAATACATTTCATGATTATTTCGTGACATTATCAAAAAAATAGTGATATATGTAAACTATAAGATTCATTTTAAAACATGGAGAAATATTACTATAAATTATTTTAAAGATGATGATACTAATATAGAATGTTAGATATTGGAAAATATTCACTTATAAATCATGATGGTAATGAAATAATAAGTAAAATAAAGAGAGGAATGAATGCGTTAATAACCCTATAAAATAGGTATAAGGATAATAATTTAAAATAATGATTCATATAAGAAATATTTATTTTTAAATTTAGACATATAAAAGATGATATGAAGTAAAACAAGTAGAATGAGAAATAATGTGAAAGAACCACTTCAAAAAAACATTGAATGGAGAATAGGTGAAATGAGAAATGCAGTACACCAAATATAAATCACTATAAATAAGGTATACAATTTATATTTTATTGATAATACATTGATGAAAAGTTATACCATAATAATATGATATATGAAAATAAAGAATAAATATACGACAAAACTCCTTGCCTAGATTCATGTCTTAAATATCACACCCTATAACCACTAGAATGGAAGAATTTAATATGTTTAATAAATAATCCAAGCCACGAAAAATAATTTTTTAATGATTTATAATCCTTTTATAATTTTATATTATTGAATTTCTATTTTTAAATTACTCATGTCTATCAATAGGTTTTGTTAGACCAACTCCTCTAAAATTTATTTAATATATTGGTAGTAGTTAAAGGTTTTATAATATATATATATATATATATATATATATATATATGATCTCAAAAAGTGAAATGGTGTTGTTTTTAATATGATATAAGTGGATGAAATGTTTAATGTTCAATAGATGGTCCAATTTTTTTTCTTTTAGTAAACATTCCCCAGTAATCTCATTTATGTGATTAAATATGGGTTATTTTTAATATCAATACTATTATTCACATTTTATCATTTAATAATCATAGAAATAACATAAATTTTTTATTAATATTATACATAACTATGAAATACATTTTTAACGAAGTAAGTAAATGTTGTAATTAAAAATAATATTACCCACAAACATGGTACACAACTACAGTAGTGTGAAATATGTGTTTAACAGAGTTTAAAAATTAAAAAAATAAATTTATCTATTAATTATTTACAGTTTTTAGAACCATATTCATTCATATGAAACTTTTTATTATCATTTTATATGAATTCTCTAAGAACATACTGTCTATTATTATCTATAGCAAATTTTTCAACATGTTTTTTGAATGATTTGTGATCTATGGTTATCCTAGTAAAAATTATATAACTAATTATAATTTTTTTAATTTATATTATATTAATTATATATATTTTTTATTTCTATAGAAAATAATTTTTTTTACCATGCATAGGGTTTAGGTAATATTTTAGACATGGTTCTAGAACTTATATTTTTTAGGTAGTACAACAAACCATGATTGTTAATTTAAATTTTTTTTAATATGATGATTATATTATTGTCCTACTATTATAAACATGTTATAATTTATTTATTTATAAATTAATTATAATTTTATATAAAATAAAACCTATCCATGGAGTAAGTGAATTAATATGATATACATCATAGTTGGAGGTGGTGAATCGACCATTATATAAGTGATTTTTTATTATATAATTAACAATATAATGTGGAATAAGGGATATTTAGTTAATTTGTTAACACAATAGTATACCTATGATATTGATGTATTTATATCAAGATGTATATAAAATAATTTCATGTAGTAGAATAACATGATATCTATTTTTTTCATTTGAGATAGTTTACATATTATTTTGGATTTCCTCTATTGAAATGATACATGTGTAGAAGTAATGGAATTTTTTTGGAAAAAACATCTATAATATGTTTAATGATGTTGGTAATGGATTTTAATAAGGATTTGGAAATAGATAATTCTTAATGTATGAGGAGAGGTGGGTTGTATTTATTGGGGGAGGAGAGGGGTGTTTGGGAATAATATAATGATCACCTTATCATTTTTCTCTAGATAATCAATATTGATGTTTCTTTTAAATCAATACAAAAATTTAATCATTTTAGGATGTGATGCAGGTTGGTTAAATGATTTATTAAGTAATTAATAATGTATTTAAATTATAATAGAAAATATCATATTTTATTTAACATCACAATTCACCTACATATTTCATTATGTGTAAAAAATTAATTATATAACCCTAAAATATTTTCAATACTCTAGAACAAAAAATAGAATCCATTTTTTAAAAATAAAATTTACATTGGATAATTTTCATATTTTTTTCTTAGTGTAAAAAAGTCTGTTTATTTTAATGACATAAAATATGATTTTCAAAAAATGTGTAAAATAAAATATATAATGATACATTAATTGAGTACTTATTTCATTTTATCTTTTTACATAAATAAATGAATATGATTTATAAAAATCACTATTTGGTTTACTAATTCATCAATTACCATATTTTATATTTTGTTATTCCAACTTTCATGTCAGTATTCTAACTATCAAGTTACTATTCAATTAGTTATTTTTTGAAAATTTATATTACCTATAAAAATCCAATTAATAAAGATTTCTTCCATTATCCATAATCCATTGATACTTTATTTAATCTTCACTATAATTCACATAAAATATTTACATCATATACTTATTAAGTTTTATCAATTTCACAACATTGTTTTTGTGTATAATAATTCTCGGTGACCACGACATGATACTACATAAAAACATAGTTCTAATATATAAATTTAATATGTTCCCTTTATAAAATCTTCAATTTTTTTGTGTATGTTTCTAAAACATATATAATGTTTTATTTTGAATAAATAATATAGTGATTGACTCACTACACATGGAGTTCAATTATGTTGGAATTATATTTATTTAAAGGAATAACTATTAATCAACTAAAAATATATTTAACAATATAATGAAATATACATATTTATTAATGTTAAGTATTAATATCATTAAAACATTATAAATGTTTTTTTAAAATATATACATATAAAATTAAAGGGAGAAACCTTATAAAATTATTCATTATATTTTTGTTGATATAGTCCAACACAATCCTGAGTGGCTATGCATGATACAAAATTAATATCGAATAATCCCAAAAGTATATAACTTTTAATATAATATAATAATCAATATAGTTTTGGAACACACTATTGATAAGTCCATAAAACAATAATGGTTTATTTTTCTATTCAAACTGTATCACTAATTTTTAAAATGATTACATTTTTAGTTAATAATAATATTTGGGATCTGTCTATATTTATCCCTTATTCGAATATATAAAAATATAAAATGAGTTTGGGAGATGAAATATACACTTTCGACAATAAAAATAAATTATTTTTTATAAGAATTTGATATAATTTCGTCACTATTAACATATTCAACTACATTTAATCTATAAAAATAAATATTCATCCATCTTATTTCACTGCGAAAATCAAAAGGTGGATACAGTGATATTGTATAATGAAAAAGTATTCTTATAATAAAATAGAATATGTTTCCTCAACAAAAAATGTATTTATCTATGACATGTGATAATTTTGTATAGAATTATGGGAAAAATTATATTGAAATATATTTGTAAATCAATATCTCACTTAAGAAGAAAAATCTTCACAAATTCTAATAAATTGAATTCATAATCCATGAAAAAATTTGATTTTTTTTATATATCACGATTTTATTAACACCTGAATCATATTTTTTTATTTATTGAGGTAAAGAAGTGGCCACCGACCCACTAAAACGCACTGAGAAACCCCTAGGGGGGGTCGACAACGGTGTAAACCAAGAGAATCCCCTTGGAAAAATGACAAATAGGTCGCGGGGAGCGACCCAATACTATTATACACGACAAGAGGCTCCTCTGGACTTCCCAAACCAGCGAGCGCGTCAGCAGCAATATTAGCTTCCCTCAGAACATGATGGACTTGTTGGCCTTGACTTGTCTCTAACGAACACCTTCGGGTTAAATAACTAAGTATCCAGGGAACCTCGTAGGTCCCTTTGACCATCTAGACCAAAGCCTCCAAATCAGACTCAATAACTTCCACCTGCAAGCCCAACCTCCTACAAACGGTGAGCCCTGTGAGAAGGGCCCTCATTTTTTCCCCCATAGAGTTGCCTGCCCCAAAGAAAGCGCTGAAACCTACCAACATCGAGCCACACCAATCACGAATAAGACCCCTGCCTCGTATAATCCCACTCTTGTAGTAGACACCCACGTTCATTTTTTTCCCATGCATGGGGGGTTCTAGAGTACCCACCTGCCCCCCAAATCACTCGTAAAACCGGCCGGGAAGGTCCTGTTGAGGAAGTTGCAGAGGGACGAAGAGGCCTGGCCACCCTTGATGATCGAACCAAGATCAATGGTGAGAGCCTTTTCCCGCATCTGAAGGAACCTCACCGAGGGCCGATCGCCCCACCTCGCCTGGTTCCTAGCCTCCCAAAGAGTCCAGCAGATGGAAGAAAGATTACGGGCCTGAATTTTGATCTCCACCGTGTTGATCCCTACCCCGTAAAACTAGGAGGACCCGAAATCGTGGAAGGAGGTCTGAGTCCAGCTACAATGAGAATGGATGGAAAACATGGTCCAAAGGTGTTCATCCCATTCGCTCTGGAAGAACAGGTGCATCGTTGACTCCCTCCTGGGTTGCGCACAACATAGACAGTGGGACGCCAAGGGGATGCCTTTCCTTTGCAGAATCTCGTCCGTCGGCAGGGCAGAGTTCCTAATCCTCCACATAAGGAAGTTCATCTTGGTTGGGAACTCATGCACCAGAACTTCAAGGCCCACTCGTCCAGAGTCGTATCAATAGCAAGCGACCTGGTGTAATCTTTGATAGAGAACTGGCCCGAGGAAGATCCTGTGAAACAACACTTGTCCACATCGTTATTCAGTGTGATGTTATCAAAAATATCCCACTGGTCCTGGTTGAGAACGGCCTGTATAAAAGAAGGGAATCCACATGCCTCCCTGAAGGACACCATTGGAATCAGGCAAACAGGGAAGAAGAGCGGAACGCCCGCCTAGTTTGACTTCCAAAAATCAACCTTGCCGCGACCAATAATCCAATGGGTTGAACCTTGAATCACCTATAAATGGGAAAAAATGTCCCTAGCCAGCGGGGAAAGGCCAGGCCCGAAGAATGATGGGGACTCACCGTCCCACCCGTATCTTCCTCTGAATAAAGAAGCCCATAAGGAGTACCCCTTAGAAACCTCCCAAGCCAATCGCGCCTGCAACCCCTACATGGTCTTCAAAATGTCACGGAGACCCACCCCTCTCTTGTCCATAGGCTTCGGTAAGCTTCTCCAAGAGGCCCAATGGAACCACCCCTCTTGGTTGGCGTCCCAAAGAAACGCGGTACATATTTTCTCCATCCTTGCAAGGATACACTTTGGAACCTTGACAATCCAAGGAATGTTCATTGGGATGGACGTGAGCACTCTATTGATCAATGTGACTCTCCCCCCAAACGAAAGAAACTTACTCTTCCAGTTGTTGATTCTTCCTATAATTCTGTTGATTGCCCCATCTAAGAAATGGTTTTTGATACAACCATGGGACAGAGGAATACCAAGATAGATCATGGGTAACTGCTGCCTTTGGAATTCCAAAATTCCCTGAATGTCCCTACAACATTGGCTGGAGCACTTGTTAGAAATGAAAACCCGACTCTTGGAGTAGTTGATGCCTTGGCCTCTCAAGAACTCATACGTGCACATGATCTTCCTAAAACCCCGCAACAATCACCTCCTCCCATTCAGAAACACTAAAATGTCATCTGCGAACATGAGGTGGGACACACCCTCCGAACCACCTCGTGAGCGAAAAGGAGACAGACAGCCCTATGCCAGCCCTCTATGAAGGTTTCAGGAGAGAGCATCCTGTGCGAGGATGAAGAGGGTCGGAGACAGGGGATCGCCTTATCGAACCCCATGCACCATCTTGAAGAATCCAAACAACTTCCCCGTAATGGAAATGGACAGCCAAGGGGAGGAATAGCAGTAGAAGCAAAGATCACAAAACCATTCGTCGAAGACCAACTTCCTCATAACCTGAATCACAAATCTCTATTCCATGGTATCGTAAGCCTTGTCCATGTACACCTGGAAAATGACATTAGACCCAATCACCTTCTTGTTGAGATCCCTGACCCGTTCACTGGCGATACCCACCGCCCCTTGTATGCTTCGACCTTGAATAAAACCATGTTGTTCTCTTGAGACGAGCCTAAGAATCAAAATGCTGAGCCTTCGTGAGAGAAGGCCAACCAGAATCTAATAGGACATGTTGCACAGACAGATAGGACTATAATGAGTGAGACTAGAAGGATCCTTGACCTTCAGAATAAGAACCACCCTGGAGGCGCAGATGCTTCTGTTGAGGGCGCCACGTCGGAAGAAATCTTGGATAGCCTCCACCACCTAAGGCCCCACGATCTCCCACGTACCCACATAAAATGATCCTAGGAACCCATCCGGCCCAGGGGCACTATCTAGAGACAGCCCTAGGACCAGAGCCTTAATCTCCGTTGTAGACGGTAACTCCATCAGCCCCGAATTGTCAGACCCCTCCACGAGCTGTGGAATACAACCCATGAAGTCTCCATCTCCCTCTTCCGCACTTTTATCCTTCCTCAAAGTCTGCCCACCGCCCAGAACCTTCTCAAAGTGGTCCAGATCCAAATGGCTAGAAACCCCAACATCTGAGGTAAACACCCCATTACCAAGGTTGAGGTTGAGTTTCTTGTAACTCTTCTCCTTCAGGAAAGCGTGAAAAAAGCACTATTCTTGTTTCCCTCCATAAGCCAACGAAACCGAGATCTTTGCCTTTACGACTTTTCGATCTCAAGAAGTTTCTCCGTGAGAAAAATACATTTGTTGCAAAGCACATTGAACCTTCTGTCCTCCCAGTTGGATTGCAGCTCTTCCTCCGGCCTCTCAATATCCGTCTGAATTATATCCACTCCCGTGCTTGCCTGAGGTCTCTCGACGAACCAGCCTTGGATATCCTTCTTTAACCGCTTAAAGTGATTTGAAAGCCGGCACCATAACCTCCCATTTTCCTCCTGATCCCACAATTTCTTCACCATCCGCATGAAGCCCTCCATCCCGTGCCAGTTACTGTCATACTGAAAAGCCAAACCTCCACCATGCTCCCTTCGAAGCGCCACCAGAAGTGGAGTGTGATCCAAGAGCAACCTGGATAAGTGGGTAACCAAGGCCAATGGGAAGGAATCCAGGCCTTGAAGACTAGTGAGACACCTGTCCAGCTGACTCCAAATGCGGTTAGTGCCCCTACGGTTGTTGCACCATGTGTACTTGTTGCCGCTGAAACCCATGTCCAGCAGGCCCGCAGTTGCAAGGAAAGCCTGGAAGTCTTGCATGCCACTAGAAATGTAAAAAAGACCCCCTCTATTCTCGGTGAGGTCAACAATGGAGTTGAAGTCACCCCTACGAACTAGGGAAGGCCACCCGTCTGAAAGGAGGATAAAGAGATCCAGAGATCACTCCTCCTTGCCGCCTCTATACTAGCATAAACGAAGGAAAAAAGCACCATGATCCTCCCACCCGAAACCCTCGCATTGACGCATTGGTTCAAAACACTAAGCACCTCGACTTGCACATTCTTCTTCCAATAGATCCAGATATTGGAGTTCTCTGGGCTCTCATTCCAGGAATTGCAGCCACCGATTCTCCTAGAGATAACCTAAAGCTTACCAATGTTCTGTTTGGGTTCCAGAATAACCACGATAGGAGCATGATGATTCCTGGACTCTGAGGCCATGAAGGCGCATTTAGCTCATACCCCCAAGCCCCAGGCATTCCAAATAATCACAGAGAACAATAGGTGTGGGTCCTCTTGGCCTTCTGGCCGATTAGACTGTCGGGTGCAGGGTCCAGTAGCAAGCCCTGCTCTTTGGACCTCGAGCGAGTGACTGGACCGTCGATAACACCCTACGGTGAAGTTGTAAAACCCTTCTTTACCAACGGGCCAACAGACTCCTCCGACAAGGAGAACCTAACTGGGGACTGGTGTCGCGAGACGCAAGGGGACGAATACCCTTGAAGGAGGGAAACTAGTACCAAACGTTGCGGAGAGCTACGGGCCGCCTAAAAATCCTTGAGAAAACCTATTGAAACTGAGGCCCCCTGAGGGGAAGCCAATGCTACCGAAGCTAGGTCACTACTCAAAGAGTGCTGCAGAAAATCCGGGAAGAGATGGGTAGAAATCCGCAGCACCAGAGATAGAGGAGAATGAGACCAGGGAGGCACCGGTGAAGCCATGAACTGGAACCCGCAAAATTACTAGGGGTCCGTTGAAGCCGTCAGAGCAGGGACAGCAGAAGTCAGACCCATGTCGACCCCAAGGGGGACATGCGATAAAGAGATCAGGTCCATGTCTGGCAATGCGGGCCCGAGGGCACAGACCCCCACCTCAGACGAGCCAGCAATGACAGAGATAACAGGCGGCGTGAGGGAACCCCTCATGCAGTTTCAATTTGAAATAGACAGAGAACCCTCAACGGCTACCTCGCCCGTCTCGGGGGCCGAGCTAGACGATCCGCCCATCAGAGGACCCCGACGACCAAAGCCGGAAGCCGGTAGCCCTACCTTCCCCTTATGGAAAACTACCTCCGAATTGTCATGAAGACTGCAGGCCACACAGAACCTAGGGGATCCTTTGAAGAGGAGCATCTGCCACCACGAAAGGCCATCCCCGGGGCACAGCAACACATGAGAAGGAAAACGCTCTGAAAGATCAAGATCCATGCAGATACATGGATTCAAAGCAGCTAAAAGACATGTCGTGGGTTCATCAGAGCAGAGGAAGGCCCCCAAGGAGTCTCTGATCGACTGTAAAAGCACCAGGTTCTGGAAAGGCAACGGAAGTCTAGGCAAGGAGTCCCACATATCCACCGACAGTGACTCATTACCGAAGTGGCAGTCCCACGACCACCGGGACAGAGAGAACTGCCACGAAACACACCACTGACCTTACCGCACCTAATCCTTCATGAGGTCCTCCTTGGAGAACATGTGGATGCAAAACGCCACCCTAGAAAGCTCGGAAACTGCCGCCGGCTGGCGCAGCCCCCAGGACTCGACGGAGTCCCTAAAGAAACAGAGGAGAGGTTTGTTGTGCCCAAAACGCTCCACCAGGGTGAGGTCGTGGAAGGAGGAGGCCTCTTGGAGTTCCTGAGCCGAGAACTCCACAGAAGGAACACCCTCCACTCTTGCTGCAACCCTAGGCCCCAACAGGATCGGAGGAATATGCCTGGAGGAGGAAGCCGGGCGAGATGCCTCACTATTAGCCGCGACCGCCGAGGGACCACAGAGAACATCTTTGAAGGACTGGCCCTAGACTTTGACCGCATCACTAGAGGGAGCGACATACACCTGACCAGCACCGCGCATCGGATCAGAAGCCACCGACGGAGGAGCACCCTCCTTGGTGGGACGGTGAAGAACTTGGAGCCCGAGCGCTGGAAGAAGCAGCCATGAAAAACATAATTGGTACCATTTTGTTAACACATTGCATTAAATTACCTCACTTATATGAGATACTATTTGTAATAATAAATTTAATTCAAAAATATTTTCTAATGAATTTAACATGAACATTTCCATATTATATAAAATAGAAATTTATTTATAAAAAACAAAAAAATACATTATAAAATACAAAGAATCCATGTTATGAATGAAATAATATGGTTGAGTCCAAAAGATAAGGAGGTTCCGTGAATCAATTTTTATCTCGTAACATGCTCAAAACTATCATACACCTTGGATAACATCATCATACCTCTCTTTAAATTAGGTTACTCATGTTGACATAAAATTAATTATAAAAAATATTTAACAATTGAAAAATGATAGTTAGGGTAAATCATTATAAAGTAGAAATATTAATTAAAATAGAAGATTGATCATGGAAAATATCATCCATTGCTCAAACATAAACAAGTTTATCTTCCATTTGACATTCTTCTAAAAAATATTTTCATCAACCTTGTTGACGCTCCTTTCCGTCACAAAGTTCAAACGAATGGAAAAGGGGAATACCTTAAGCACAAAGAGAGTCATCCTTTAAAAAACATCAAAAAAATTGACAAAGGCATGAACAAGGAACACATTAAGAACGAGTCGAGCAAGTTTTCTTCTCATCGCGCAAGTTACTTGCGCGCCACATATGAGACACGCAAGTCACTTGCGCACCCTATTCCTTTTTTCACCCAAGGTGCCGAGTGACCTATAAATAGCCCCCATGGGCCCCCCATTTCAAGGACAAATTTTTCAAAACTCAGATTCAAGCTCTGGTCGCCCAAGTCTTTGTCTAACTTATTCCAAACACTTCTATGGTAATACTTTACCTAGAATGGAAGCTCTAAAGATGAAGAATAAGGCCTAAGTTTTGGAACTCATCAATACTTACGTGCCTAAGTGTCCACCCTTTAAGGGAAATGAAGACACTTGCGTGCCACCTTTCCCTCTCAAGGGAACTTGCATGCCATCCTTCTGGAAGCCTCTAGGGATGATACTAAGGGCTTGAGTTCAAAGTCTCCCTAGTATTACCCTATGGATTCTTCGTCGCCCAAGGTGACTCATGTTGCACAAGTCTACTTGTGCGACCAGGACATGCACGCCAGAACAGTACTTGCCCGCCTTCTTCCTAGTCACCTCCTTTCCTCAAATCTACCTATCCTCTTCAAGACATAGCCGTCAAAACCCTCTTCAAAGCCATTTATGGCATGGATCCTTTGTTGGCTTCTTTATCTGAAAAGAATTCTATGAGAACGTCTCCCAAAACCTTATGAATTACAAGATTTATGTCACCATGGTTAGGGGTTTCCTACATAACCCCATCATTTGAGATGAAAAGATCCTTTGATTTGGGCCTCCTTCTCAAGAGTAAGCCCCATTCATAATGTCTTTAACATTGGGCCTCCTTCTCAGGAGTAATCCCCAGTCATAATTTATTTAACTTTGGGCCTCCCTCTCAAGAGTAAGCCCCAAGTCTCAAATCCCCTTAACCTAGGCTTCCCTCTCAGGTGTAAGCCCCAAGTCTCAAGTCCCCTTAACCCGGGCATCCTCCTTAGGAGTAAACTCCAGTCATAATTTCCTTTAAAAATGGGCCTCCTTCTCAGGAATAAGACCTAATCATAAGTCCCTTTTAATTTGTGTCTCCTTCTCAGGAGAAATCCTCATGTTAAAACTTCAAATCTTCATAAAGTACAAATACCTCTAGGGACCCTGCTCCTGGGATTCTTTCCTAAAGTAAGTCCTGATATTCATTTACTTGGGCAGTCATACATACGTAAGCCCCACATCATTTCTCATAACTGCACCTTTCATGTCACCATCGTCAAGTTTATTGATACCTCTTGTTCCTCACACTGATCATGACTCACATGAGCTTAGAGTGTAAAAATAATCACGACATCTCTTCTTGGGCCATTAACCATGCATAAACCCCATATTTCTTTACCCGAACTATGTGGACTTTGATCTCTACCTTAAAATTATTGTATGTAGGAAGCCTTTATAAGGTTCAAGACCATATCTCATTAATTATTTTCCGTCCCATATGACGTTAAACTATATCCTTCTAATCGAACTATGTGGGTTCTGATTCCATTTTAATGAGGATACGTAGGTAGCCCATCTGTGGGTACGATCCCAACTCTGAAATAATATCTATCTTTCTGAATTACAATAAACTTCATGTGCCCCACTAAGTGGCTTTAAAACCAGTATGGTCATCATAATGACCATGATATTTCTATATAATATATTGAAGGATACCATTGACTAAGTGTCTCTAATACATATGGATGATTCTCTGTCGATGAAGAACCGCAAATAAATATAAAAGATTATCTAAATTCCATACATATTAATCATTTATTGCCAAGTCTAAAACTCATTTCATGCTTGGTGAATTAACAAGGATTCATGAACATAACATAAATCTATAAGAGAGTCCCGGAGTAGGCAATAATTCCCCCCAAAAGGTGTGATGAGCCTGAACTCCAATCCTCTCGACCAATGAAAATTATTAAGCCTCATCGGTCCACAACTAATGAGCACATACCATTGGAAAGTAGGCCCAAATGGATATAAAATCATTGGATGTTTCCGGTTCTATGAATAAACCTGTTAGAAATTGATTGGAAAGTTTTAACCTTAAACAAACAAGGTCATACCCATTTTCAGAAGAAACAAAAAATGGTGAACCTGACGTGAATCCTTAACCAAGTTAAATGATGTTTTACTTATTTGTTAGGACCCTATTAAACTCAATATGAGGGCCAACAAAGCAATCAAACACATATGTGTTCATAAAAAAGATGTAGTCTGGCCAAACCTATCTTGATTATGACTACTATATCAAACAAGCACACTTTTCCAAGATCATTCTGCAACACAGAAAGACTTCATTAAAGTTCACACCTATGGATGCCTTGACCACTACTCCTGCTAGATCCTTGTCCGATCTGAGGACGACATCACCTACTTAGTTTCTTCAATGCTGGGTCTTGAATGCATTGGTGAGGGAATACCATCAACACGGTACCATCCCGACTCTGGAGGCTGCTTGACAAGTCGTCCAAGTTAACAACTCACCCTGGTTGTCCCGACTGTGACGACCAGTGGTCAAGAAACAGGTGGTGCCAACCACCGCCTCCAACCGTTTCGGGTTGTTGTCCCCAAAATGCCACAAACAGTCCCTCCCATATTACAGGGAGGTGAATGGAGAGGTCACTCAAGGTCTCAGTTCCAGAAGACAACTGTCTTTCTTGAGGAATCCCACCAACAATCGCCGCTAGACTTGTGCGGTAGTGCACCCTCAACATGATGAGGGTATCACCTCTAGATTTTCGGATCAGGTCCCTCAGACCCAAGCACGCAAGACGAACCATCAGAGGCAAAATTAGGCCAACAGGGAGCAGGTTCCTACCTATGCCCCCTCTGGAGAGTCCCGAAGTATGTAATAATTCCCCCCAAAAGGTGTGATGAGCCTGAACTCCCATCCTCTCGACCAATGAAAATTATTAAGCCTCATCGGTCCACAACTAATGAGCACATACCATTGGAAAGTAGGCCCAAATGGATATAGAATCATTGGATGTTTCCGGTTCTATCAATAAACCTGTTAGAAATTGATTGGAAAGTTTTAACCTTAAACAAACAAGGTCATACCCATTTTCAGAAGAAACAAAAAATGGTGAACCCGATGTGAATCCTTAACCAAGTTAAATGATGTTTTACTTATTTTTTAGGACCCTATTAAACTCAATATGAGGGCCAACAAAGCAATCAAACACATATGTGTTCATAAAAAAGATGTAGTCTGGCCAAACCTATCTTGATTATGACTGCTTTATCAAACAAGCACACTTTTCCAAGATCATTCTGCAACACATAATGACTTCTTTAAAGTTCACACCTATGAATGCCTTGACCGCTACTCCTGCTAGATCCTCGTCCGATCTGAGGACCACATCACCTACTTAGTGTCTTCAACGCTGGGTCTTGAATGCATTGGTGAGGGAATACCATCAACACGGTACCATCCCGACTCTGGAGGCTGCTTGACAAGTCGTCCAAGTTAGCAACTCACCCTGGTTGTCCAGACAGTGACGACCAGTGGTCAAGAAACAGGTGGTGCCAACCACCGTCTCCAACCGTTTCGGGTTGTTGTCCCCAAAATTCCACAAACAGTCCCTCCCATATTACAGGGAGGTGAATGGAGAGGTCACTCAAGGACTCAGTTCCAGAAGACAACTGTCCTTCTTGAGGACTCCCACCAACAATCGCCGATAGACTTGTGTGGTAGTGCACCCTCAACATGATGAGGGTATCACCTCTAGATTTTCGGATCAGGTCCCTCAGACCCAAGCACGCAAGACGAACCGTCAGAGGCAAAATTAGGCCAACAGGGAGCAGGTTCCTACCTATGCCCCCTCTGGAGAGTCCCGAAGTAGGTAATAATTCCCCCCAAAAGGTGTGATGATCCTGAACTCCCATCCTCTCGACCAATGAAAATTATTAAGCCTCATCGGTCCACAACTAATGAGCACATACCATTGGAAAGTAGGCCCAAATGGATATAGAATCATTGGATGTTTCCGGTTCTATGAATAAACCTGTTAGAAATTGATTGGAAAGTTTTAACCTTAAACAAACAAGGTCATACCCATTTTCAGAAGAAACAAAAAATGGTGAACCCGACGTGAATCCTTAACCAAGTTAAATGATGTTTTACTTATTTGTTAGGACCCTATTAAACTCAATATGAGGGCCAACAAAGCAATCAAACACATATGTGTTCATAAAAAAGATGTAGTCTGGCCAAACCTATCTTGATTATGTTTGCTATATCAAACAAGCACACTTTTCCAAGATCATTCTGCAACACAGAATGACTTCTTTAAAGTTCACACATATGAATGCCTCGACCGCTACTCCTGCTAGATCCTCGTCCGATCTAAGGACGACATCACCTACTTAGTGTCTTCATAGCTGGGTCTTGAATGCATTGGTGAGGGAATACCATCAACACGGTACCATCCCGACTCTGGAGGCTGCTTGAAAAGTCGTCAAAGTTAACAACTCACCCTGGTTGTCCAGACAGTGACGACCAGTGGTCAAGAAACAGGTGGTGCCAGCCACCGTCTCCAACCGTTTCGGTTTGTTGTCCCCAAAATGCAACAAACAGTCCCTCCCATATTACAGTGAGGTGAATGGAGATGTCACTCAAGGACTCAGTTCCAGAAGACAACTGTCCTTCTTGAGGACTCCCACCAACAATCGCCGCTAGACTCGTGCGGTAGTGCACCCTCAACATGATGAGGGTATCACCTCTAGATTTTCGGATCAGGTCCCTCAGACCCAAGCACACAAGACGAACCGTCAGAGGCAAAATTAGTCCAACAGAGAGAAGGTTCCTACCTATTCCCTCTATGGAGAAGTCCATTAACATAACATGATGGCAAGAAATGAGTGGACACACACACACCCATCCGTTCTAATCCTGCTGTCCAGCAGACTCGTCTGGCAGCAATCCACCAATCCCGCCAGGCAATTCCGGTGGAGTACTATAGGTAGGCACATACACCTATTTATAATTCATTAGCCAGTTAACAGGATCGTATGACTACATCTGAAGGATCTCTCCAATCAAATGTGGTGACCACCTGAAAACAGGCACATACATCTGCTTACACTCATCAATTCTGCCAGAAGTATCGTTTTCCAGTCTTGAATGAATTTCATCAAGCATATTTGGTGGAGAACAATCAGCAAGAACATATACCTGAAATTCATAAAGATAACCAACAGTCTCGTTTGGTAGCATCCGGAGATGTCAATTGGAAAGCTCCAATGACGAAGAGGAGGCATACACAACTTTCTGCCCCCACACATGAGTAGTGTCAGAATTCAATAACAGGAAAAGGAGGATAGGAGCAGGAACACACACCAACTCCAAACACAGAATGGATGTATATTCTCATTTGGGCAGCTGAAGTCACAAAGAACATTCTAACAATGGTGAAAGATCAGAAGAAATCCCTGCCCATATTCTGGATACCTGTCAGAATATTATCATAGCTTCAGCAACATCACAGGGAAATAATCATAAATATATCCCTATCAGTGGACTGACTCATCAAAATGTCACTCTGGAGCAGAGACACACCTCTGTTCCAGTCCAAGAGGGTTGTGGGGCATACTCCCCCATGTCATACAGACAATAATGTCGGGCACATACACTCGATTTAAATGGAGATAATCAGCCTAACCTGAGCATTTCTCCTGAGCAAGAAAATACACCTTCCCATAATAACCACATTCATCAACAAGTGGTTTCCAAAGTGAGTAATAAGGCATCCAAGAAAAAGACCCATCCAGTAAAGTTGAAAAATCAAGAGCCAATCTACAATAAGGCCTTACTCAATGCTGGAGTTCTTGAATCCCCCAGACAATTGTCTGTTGCAACTCAAGATTCTACTCTCTCATTTCCAGATTCTGGAAGTAACAACAATAATTTTGAAGGTCTTCATAAGAATTTTCCTCATAAAGGATTGCTTCATGACAATTTGGTCAATCTTGAAGTATCATCTTCAGATGAGAGCCACGATAATCCTCTGTGTGGCCAGAAGACCAAGGAGCAAGAGGTTTCATCTTTTCCTGTAACCCACCATAGTGGTCCTCCCCATGAAGATGAATTTAGCTGCGAAAGTACTCTCCGCATTAGTAATTAACATTTACTATAAAATTATTCAATGGACAATACAATAATGAGAAATCCCTCTTATCATGAGGCACTTGAAAATGTGAAGCCAGTCATGTCTGATGCCTTACCGCTAGCAGGTGAAATACTTTATCAACCAGAAGATAGCCCAGGGTGTAGGTCATTCTCCGAACCACCCATGGGTCATTCATCTTCTAATCTGACAAATTAATTCTCTACTAATCTTGTTGAATCAGATGAAGCAACAAAGAATCACCCGCTTTGATCCAATCAGGTAGAAGAATATTCATCAAATGACAAAGAGGAATTGCTGAATATGATAAAACAACAGGTGAAAGGTGAAATACCGGTCATGTTTTGGCCTTTAGCGGACTCTAAGTATGATATTATAGAAATGTTGACAGAATATGGTATTCATGATATTCATCTCAACATATTAAAAACTCTTTATCACTAAAAAGAGAAAATATTATCTTATGATGAATATAAAAATAATGTCAAGATAATAGAAGGGTTGAAACACCAAATTGACTTTGCATCTCTCTTAGTTTCCTGAAACCCATAGGTTGAAAAGTAGCAGAGATCCCTTCAACGTTCATGCCTTGGCGCATTGAAAAGGTTACGATAATTAATTACCAATGCCTCATATGGTATTCATATCAGGGGATGGGGTGTTCATGGAGCATTTCATTTTACTGTGCTCTCCAGTCAACAAAGCCCGCCAAAAGTGGTCTCATGAAATATTATTTCCCATGGCTGTCCAAATTTAACTGGGTTTATGCGTAATCAAAGGCTTGCCCAAGAACAGGCCTCAACTAGTTCTTCCCAAAGTCAAGAATATAAAGAACAAGTTGTCGAATTACTCTTGCATCAATAAAATGAGAATATCAAACATGCTTCTCGTTTAGAGCATGCACATCAACAGGTGACAGAAGTGTCAGAAATAATCCAATGGTCATTTGACCCAGGTGATTTGAGTGGATGCCAGATGATGCATCCGGCCAATTTTCGGACTAAAGTCTGAAAAATCAGGAGAGATTTTAATAAAGTTTCATATGTAGTAGCTCAAGAGACACCTCAGCTTTCCAAACTAGGTACTCTTTTAATCCAACCCTCGGGATCAACAGATAGTATTCGGGGAGTTGAACAGAAAAAACAGGAACAACCCCAGTCCACTGAACTGGGGACTTTTTCAAATTCTCAATCTCTTCCTCAGTGAAAGTCAGTCTTCTCTTAATTAGGGAAGAAGAAAAAAGAGGAACGAAAGGCCGAATTATCAGGAGATTCCCTCCAAATTATGGTTCATCAAGAAGTTCTTGAGAGATCAACAAAACAAAAGGCAATGTCTCATAAAGGACATGGAAGAAGACAGTATCACAGAATCACTAACAGAAGGGCTGCAATGCATTATGCATTGATAAATGTCATTAATTCCACTGTCACTAATCCCCTATAACTTGAGGCTCACTCAGATGAATCAGATGAAGAAGTTCCTGTTCAAGAATCTGTACACATTGAAATTAATGAAAGAGGTGTGCGTACTAGAAGACAGAGGGTTGCCTAGGGGCAATACAATATTTTAGGTAATGCCCTTCCATACTCCAGAAAGGAACATGACAAGGAAAAGGGTAAAATTCAGGTTACATTACACCCTACCTCTAGAGAAGGCCAATCAATCTCATTAGAGGAAAGGTTCGCACAACAAGAAGAATAAATGAAGGAATTAAGGAGGTTAAATGCAGAACTACTTCAAGGTAGTCTTCCTCCTAAGCATGCTGTAGTTAATCAATCAAGGGAATTTGTTGCAGCTACTGGGATAGATCAAGAATATCCCCCTTTACAAGTACACCATCACAGGTCCAATACTATGGTTCATGCATGACACCAACCAGTAATACTACCATCAGTGGCAGTACCAGTCACCACGCTCGTCCAAACTCTAGTTATTGAACCTTCTCAGGTCTAAGATCATCCAGATGTTTCTCAAAAATTAATTACTACCATTGAGTCATTAACAGATCAGTTGGAAGCTATAGAATGAAAGCATGCACAAGTTCAACTAGAAAAAGAGTGCTTACCCTGAATGGGTAGATGCAATCCCTCCACCATCAAATTTTTCAAATACCACATTCCCAATTATTAATGGTTCACGAGATCCAGAACAACACTTAACACATTATGTTTCTCATTGTGATCCTATGATGGGAACTCCTCAACAAAAAGAAGAAGTTAAGCTCATGTGTTTTGTGCAGTCATTACAAGGACCTGCTTTTGTCTAGTATACAAGATTTCAATCACAGTCAATTACTGGGTGGGAAGATCTCCGTCAAATATTTCTTCTTCAATTTAGCTCAACGTTGGCAAAGATGAAAGTTTTGATCTTACCAATTGTAAGAAAATGGAAAATGAAATACTTTCATATTTCATTGCTCACTGGATGGGATTAATATATTCCTTAAGTTTAGCACTCCCTCAAGAAGAATTTTTGCCAATCTGTGTGGAAAATCTGTGTGATGAATTATGCACAACATTGATCCCTGTAAAATATGCAGGAGGGTTTTGAGACCTTAATTCCATCACTCAATAGATAGAAGACTCTATTACAAAGAATAAGAATAAAACTCATGTAATTCCATCAGTTCCAGGAATGAGATTAGGGAAATCAGATACTGCTACAGTTACACTTAAACAAGCACCTATACCTGCTTCCACTTCAAAACCTTCATCATATCGAAGGGCTCCATATCCCGAGCATAAACAATAATGGCCACCTCGTCAAGATGGTCAAAAATAACAAATGAGGAAAGAGTTTGAGGATTTTAAGAACAATGTTTATTCTTTCTGGAATGAACATGTTTCTGGATACTTCATCTCGGCTCTGGAAAATATTCTGGTTCTGTTGCCAAGGCCCAAAAGGCCAAGCAAGGAAGGAGATAAAGACCCCCAACTATTGCTTGTTTCATCAGATGTTGGGGCAACCCATTCAAGATTGTTTTTTCTTCAAAGACCTCATGAAAAAGATGGTGGACTCTAGACAAGTAAAGCTGAAAGGTTCTTCAGCCCAGGTAGCATGTGTTACTGCTACTAATCCAAAGGCAGAAGGTTAGTGGCATGAAGTCAAAAGTAAAAATGTGCAGAAATATGATGATTGCATGGTCAGGAAAATGATCAACCAAACTCATGCCATTTTACAAACACAATTGAATAAACCAATTCAGTCTTCTGCTATGAATTCCACAGCAAAACCCCCTTCATCAGAAGGAAAATCCTCAAAGAAGCGGTGTAATTTGAAGAAAGAAGAGCAGTCAGAAGAAGACAAGATCGTATCAAAGCCTAAGTTGCCTTTGACTCTGGAAGATTTTATGCCGTTTTCTTCAAAATAACGGGCACCGCTCCACCAAACGGAACATCCTGAACTGGTTAATCAGACAGAATCTTCATCAGACAAAGAATTGATCTTTGGTTCTATTAACATGATTCATTTAACAGATCCTTATGCTAATGACAGTTTCGATAATGATGAGCCTAAGTTCCTTGTATCTAACATAGGAATTAGAGGAAGAGACATAGGTCTAGGATATAGGGGAAGACGTGGATATTTCAGAAGCTAGTATTTCAATCCCACCCCTTCTATAACTGCATATGCGGCAGAAACTCGTTTAAAAGACCTTCAGTGAGCTCAACAAGAACAAGAAAGTTCTTCCATGCATGGTAGATTCTGTCATTATGTAGTTATTTTGGAAGACCGGTTAGAGGTCACCCCTTATTTTTCTCAGCAAATAGATAGACCTAGTCGGTCTAATTTATAGAAGCCAGGAGTGTTTCCAACTCCTACCCCGATACGAGATGCATATACTGCCAAAACATCAACTTCCAAGGCACCGGAAAAACCACATTTTCCTGATGGGAAACACAAACCTTTGGACCAAAAGTATGATGTCTTGAAACATTTGGCCCACGTACCGACCAAGTTATCAATTCTGGATGCCTTGAATCTATCAAAAGATCTTTAGCAGGCGCTTATTGAGGCTTTGTCAAGTCCTCAAGAATTCAAAACTGAAATTGCTGCGGCTGAAGTCTACCATATAGAAAATGATCCTGAAGAATTCCATGCAGTGATATCTTTTACAGATGAAGATGAAGATGATGTTTTACATGGACATATTAAACCTTTTTATCTACCTAGAAAAGTTAATGATATAGACATCTGATGAGCTTTCATTGATAATGGATTAGGATTCAATCTCATTTCTATTCGTACACTTTGTTGATTAGGCCTTACCAAATCTGATTTATCTTCTTCTACTTTGATGTTTCCAGGATACCATAAGAATGAAGAAGAACCCTTGGGCGACATTACACTCAGAATTCAGTTTGGAGACCTTGTATCTAATTCGGATTTCACGGTTGTTCATCAGGACACAACCTTCAACATTTTTCTTGGAAGACCTTGGCTACATCAACATGTGGTCATACCTTCGTCATACCATCAATGTCTCAAATATTGTCTCAATGGTCAAATTGGGACATTGTATGGTGATAAAGCCCCATTCAAAACATGTGAATCTGAATACATTGAGGCAGAATTTTATCACATGGAGGGAAAGGAAAAAATCCACAGCAAATAAGGTTACCAAGATTAATACTCCAAGTGGTTTGGAAAAGATTACAATAAACCCATTCATATACGTGAGTTTAGATTATGCGTTGCCTGTCAATCAAATTGATAGGATAGACCTAAATCCAAACACTCTTATGGAAACATCCATAATGTCAGTTATGACAATCGAGCTAGATAGCATGGGAGAAATTGTTGATTCACCAAGAAATGATGAAATCTTAGATGGAGATGTCTTCATTTCATCTGCTGAAATCTAGAAATTCTATACTTCATCAACCAGATCAGAAGACGTTATAGAAATACCAGAGGAAAATAATGATGTCGATTCTCAATCCATCATCTTCTCTCTATCACCCCAGAATGACCCTTCATTATCAATAGGGTCAGAAATGGAAGCCTCTTCTCCAAGATGTTAAAATTTTAACTTCTCCCCCGACCATAGAAGTTCTACTTAATAATATACTATGCAAGTAGAAACAGAGGAAGTAACACATATTGAAGAAGAAGAGGAAGATCTCAGAGATGCTCCTCCAGTATTTGAAGAGTGTATCTCTACTACTGTGGATGATCTCAGAGAAATAAATCTGGGTACAAAATAAGATCCACACCCCACTTTAATTAGTGTAACAATGAATCTTGAAGAGAAAGAAATGTATAATTCATTTTTAAAGAAAAATCGAGATGTATTTTCTTGGAATTATACAGAAATACCAGGACTTAATACCGATGTTTCCACTTATCATTTGGGTTTTCCAAAAGAACATCTAGGATTCAAGCAAGCCGTAAGAAGAACGCACCCAACTTATGCCTCCAAAATTGAAGCTGAAGTTGATAAGATTATCAAGGCTAACTTTGTCAGAGAAGTTCAATATCCCAAATGGATAGCTAATATTATCCATGTGAAAAAGTAGAATGGACAAATTAGAGTTTTCATTGACTTTAGAGATCTTAATCGACATTGTCCCAAGAATGATTTTCTAGTTTCGATCACAGAACTCTTAATTGACGCAACCGGTGGCTATTAAGCACTTTCCTTCATGGATGGATATTCTGGGTATAATAAAATCTGAATGGCTCTAGAATATGAATAATATACAGCCTTCAAAGCCCCTCAAGGAGTGTTTTTATATCAGGTAATGCCCTTTGGACTTAAGAATGAAGGTGCAACGTCTCAAAATTCCATGCACCATATCATCAAACCATTTTAGGTAAATTTGTTGAATGATATGTGGATTATTTGGTGGTTAAATCTAAACAACGTTCTAATCACTTAGCCGATCTGGAAATCATATTCTACAAACTTTGACAACACAATTTGAAGATGAACCCCTTGAAATGTGCTTTCGAGGTAACCTCAGAAAAAATTGTTGGCTTTGTTGTACGCCATCATGGTATCAAAGTTGATCCTGAGAAGACAAAATCAATATATGTTATGTCACCTCCTCAAAATTTGAAAGAATTAAGAGGTCTTCTAGGAAACTTGGCCTATATTCGTAATTTCATTGCTAATTTTGTAGGCAAGTGTTTACCCTTCACCAAATTATTGAAGAAGCGAGTCACCTACCTGTGGACCGAAGATTTCCAAGAGGCATTTGATACCCTTAAGAAATATCTCTTGAGTCCACCTATTGAAGGAAAACAACTTATTCTCTATGTGACAGTTGTAGAGCAATCATTGGGTGCCTTCCTTGCCCAAAAGAATGATGCTGGGAATAAAACAATCCTTTACTATCTCAGTCGGATATGCTTGAGGCAGAAACTCAATATTCAAGTATTGAAAAGTGTTGTCTAGCATTAATCTTTGTAGTTCAAAAATTGAGACACTACCTGAAACATCATGAGGTCTAATTGGTATCTCGCAATAACCCGCTCAAATTTATCCTTAGTCGTCCAATTCTTATAGGATGTCTGGAAAGGTGGGTAGTTATTTTGCAGCAGTTTGATATCCAATACGTGTCTCAAAAGGCAATAAAGGGCCATGCTCTGGCCAATTTCCTTGCTGAACACCCATCTGTAGAAAATAAATCTTTAAATATTGAATTGTCTGATGAGGAAGTCTTATCTATTCAAGATAATCCTCAAGAATGGAAAATGTACTTTGATGGTTCCTCCATAAGTCCAACAGGGAAGAAAATGGAAGATCCTAAATTCAACAAAGTTGGGTTAGGAATCGTGCTTATTTCCCAAAAGAAGGTAGTGATACCCAATTCCTTCTTAGTGTTGGAAGGTGGTAGAAACAATGAAGCAGAATATCAAGCTCTTATCGTAGGCTTGTAATTGGCGCTTCAGGCACAGGTGAATCACTTGAAAGTAAAAGGTGATTTAGATTTGGTAATCAAACAAATCAATGGGGATTATGCCATCAGAAAGGAAGAGTTAATCACTTTGTGTGATTATGTCAGAGAGTTAATGGAAGAATTTCCTTCGGAACCAACATTTTCTTATGTCCTGCGATCACAAAATTCCTATGTTGATACACTGACTAATATAGCCAAAACCATGGCAGATCTAAACCGGGATGAAACAATCATCTGTATTTCCCACCGTCATGTACTTTCACGTTTTTTTCAAATCAGAACAGAGGAAATCAATGAAATCGGTCCCATTTTTGAAACATATGGTTATACTAAAGGATGGATGACACCTATCAGGTAATACCTTCAAAATGGAACACTCCCACCTGGTATAGCTGGGAAAGAACAAGTCTAGTGATTTGTGGTCAATTTTACTCTTTATGATAGCCCAGATCACCAAAAAATTCTCTACAAGAGAGGTTTTGATGGAATTATTTTCAGATGTATTGAGAGTGAAGAGAGAATGGATTTCATGAGTGAAGTTGTTGTAGGAGTTTGTGGTGCTCACCAGTCTGGACATAGACTTTCTGGTCAAATTCGAAGGCATGGATACTTCTGGCCTTCAATGGTGCACGATTATGTTGATTTCACTAAAAAGTGTCATTCTTTCCAAGTATGGGCCAACATCATTCATCAACCCCCAGAGTTTCTTCATGCAACAAAATACTCGTGGCCATTTTCCACATGGGGAATGGATGTAGTTGGACCTTATCCTCTGGCTACATCCAAGCAGTTTAAGTATATTCTTACTGCTAATGACTTATTTTCCAAATGGGTAGAGGAAATACCTCTCAATGAAGTTAGTTCTAAAAGCATTGTTAGCTTCTTTATGTATAACATCATTTCCAGATTTGGTGTCCCTCATACCATGTTAACGGACAATGGCACCAAATTCTATTCATCCAAGGTGAGAAAGTTGTATCAATAATACACCATCAAATCCAACCATTCATCTCGGTATCATGCAACAACCAATGGCCAAATAGAGGCCTTCAATAAGACTCTTTCAAACATACTGAAAAAGATGGTGGATAAAGATAAGAAGTCATGGCCTGATAAACTTTTTCATGCTTCATGGGCTTATCGGACCACCACCCGCACTGCTACACGATCAACTCCATATTCATTAGTAAATGGAACAGAAGTAGTCTTTCCCATTTAGGTTCAATTACCTTCGCTCAGAGTAGACATTTGTGATCAGTCATCCACAGATGAGAAATCTCAGAAGCGATTTGATGAATTGGAATGATTAGATAAAAAAAGATTGGGCACCCTGCACCACCTGGAAGTCGATCAGAATCGAATAGCATGAGCTTTCAAATAAAAATTTCGTGTTCATTCATTCATTCAAGGAGAATTGGTATTGGTCCTTAGAACTCCAATGATACTAGGAATGAAACATCTAAAGCTTGAGACAATGTGGGAAGGACCTTACTCAATACATAGGGTCTACTCTAATGGAGCTTATTCTTTAATCTCAATGGATGGAGAACTCATTACAACTCCAACCAATGCCATATTCTTGAAGAAGTATTTTGTGTAACACAGATACACCCTTTAGTCTTCACTACAAGACTTTAAACTGCATGATCCCTATTTTCCTTACTGCAAAACATTAATATGCATAGATCCCTCCATCTTCCAACATGATGTTAAACTGTGTCCCCCTTTATCGGCATACATGACGTTAAACTGTAAACAATCCATTATACGTCCTATATGATGTTAAACTATGAATATGTCCTGCAAGATGTTAAACTGCACAACAATACGTCCTTGCTACATGACACTAAACTGTACAACACCCTTTGTCCCACATGACGTTAAACTGTGCATCGTTAGTGTTGTTGCTACCTCTTGTTTCTCACACTGAGCATGAATCACGTGAGCTTAGAGTAAGCATCAACCATATCACCCTCTCTGGGCCTCTAACCACGCATAAGTCCCAACACCATCTTCAAGTCATTGTCCTCAAGTACAACTCGATCACCAATTCTTTCTCAATCAAACTACGTGGACTTTGATCCCTACCTTCTAGGCTGGGTATGTGGGAAACCTCTCGAGGTTCAAGCCCAAAACCAATATCTTCACATCGGTTCGCCTCCATCTCATACGATGTTGATCTGTGAATCCCCCCCCCCCCCCAAAAAAAACCAATATCTTCACATCGGTTCACCTCCATCTCATATGATGTTGATCTGTGAAGCCACCCCTAAAACCAATATCTTCACATTGGTTCACCATCGTCCTACGTGAGGTTAAACTATGTACGTCCTTGCTACCTGACATTAAACTGTGTAGCACCATCGTCCTTGCTATATGATGTTAAACTGTGCAGCACCAGTCCATTCATATAACCTTAAACTATTCGCACCTTTGTCTTGTATAATAATAAACTACAACAGTCTCTAACATCCTCACCTGAGAGGGAATCATTATTGACATTAATCTCCAATCATGTCATATTCCAAGGACTACGTGCATACATGGAATTGCTCGAACCTTTAATCTTGGGTCCAAATATCATTGCACTGAAGTCCCCTTTCACCCTTCACATGTAAGAACCAAATCTGTAAAGAGGGTATTTCAAGAACTACATATGGCTTGATTCCCATCCTCTTCGGATACGTAGGAACATTAGAGCATCACTCGAATCCAGCCCCAAGTCTTTGGGTCTAACCCCAAACCCCACTTTCAATCCCTTGGCTGAAAAGTCCCCCTGTGAGAACAATAATTTGGTATGAAAACCATGGTCTTTACTCACATCACGTTTATAATAAACACACAATGTGTCTCCCTCATTATGGTCCGAGATCTACGACCTTAAAATAAGATCTCTTACTCTCTTGTCCCACTTGACGTTAAACAGTATTTTAAGAACTACGTATGGCATGCTTCTCATCCTAATGCGATATGTAGTGAAGTCCAACATCTCAATTCAGGACCCATTCACAACATGATTGTGCTCTGCATTGGTCTATATATCTCCTTCATGCATTGGATAATACCCATTTTTATGTGTCATACTCCTAACCTTAAATGCTTACAGATCTCCATAACCCTTTTCATGACTTTTGGTAACAAAATGTCTGATACCTGGAAATTATTTTTCTTGACTATGTAGCACGTACCCTTAGGCGACCTTGCATAAATATTCTACATAATGGACCTATCAACCAAAAGATGCTATTATTTGACTATGCAGCCAATGACCTTAAGTGGCTATTTATAATTCAACCCCCCTAATGGGTTTTTCAAATAGTAGTAACTTCATTCTTGGGGGAAAAACCTCTTTTGTTGTTATTGGTCTTAACAACGATATGTAGGGATCCTTAAAAACGACCATCCTTAACATATTTGTCCCATACTCTTTTTCATGATCTAAAAGTATTCAAGTATATGGTTTATATTTACCTTCCCTACATTGGGTCAGACCTTCACAAGAGTGACATTCATTCAGTTGTTTGACAATCTTGATTGGGAATATCCTTTCCACATTCAAGTAACTCTCTCCATACAACATACTCTATGCTTTGGGAAATTTGAATCTTCACAAACTTTTACTGGATTTTAGCAATAGAAAAGTAAAATTTCTGAGAGTTCTTTTTCCTCACTATGTCGTATGTGTCCTTAGGTGGCCTTGCATAAGTAGTCTACATAACAGACCTTTCAGCCAAAAGATGCTATTATTTGACTATGCAGCCAATTCCCTTAAGTGGCCCTGCATAATTCAACCCCCTAATGGGTTTGTCAAATAGTGGTAACTTCACTCTTAGAAAATACTTCCTCTAATGCCTTTTAGCCCTATTTTCATATCATCCCTCAGATTGAAAATTTCTTAAGTCATAGTTTACATGTTTTCCCCCATACTTGAATGTGGTAATATGTTTTCAATCTAATTATCAAGGAATTGAGTCAATTTTAATCCCTTCGGTCAAAGCTATTCGACCTTAAACATTAGCCTTTTTATGTCCAACATGCAATAATTTAAACTGCCAATAAGATACAACGTACTCATTATATTGGGAACCAGTAAAAGGAACCCTGAACAAAATTTGAGTCCTAGTTCACTAAACATACATTTTTTATGATTTAGGAAATATTATACAACAAAAAGATCCAAAGTTTATGGGGGTTGTTTGTATAATCCTAGAAAAATTCAAACTATTCTTACTAGGACTATTAGATTAGGTAAAAATTAATTAAGTAATTATCAAGAGAGTGTAGGTACAAATGATTGAAGATGAAATGTCTTTTACATTGATTTAAAAGATTATATGATCATCCACAGATTGGAGTATCTTCTCTTTTTCAAAAATTACAAGAGGATTTCAACATAACTTTTCATTTGATTTATGACATCTGGATCTTTATCAGCAGCCACTGGAAGTTCATTCACTTGACTAAATTCACTCTTTTTAGATTGATGGAGTGATTTATTGGCATCTGCGATGACTTTCATACCATCCATTTGGACTCCTTCCAATGAATTGTTAAGATGGTCAAGTTCCCTAGTAATGGAATCTAGCTATTTCTGAAGGTGAATCTACTGGAAAACTTTATCCTTTATCTTTTGCTTTAGCTCCTTCATCTTTACAGCATGATCAGCCTCAGCTCGGGACACCACAACCTCGAATTCACCGATATTGTTCAGTATCCTTGCTCTGGTCAGATCCTGACGACACTTTTGCTCCTACTCCCTCCTTAAGATGACTTTTTTCACCGCGGTATAGATCTCTTGGTATCCAAAACTGCCTAGTCCCAGCATGACGAACAAGGATTACAGTCATGGGATCTTCAAAGACATCTCTTCAAGAGGCACTTCAAATATGATCTTCCATATATTTTGCCATGCCTTGCGACGTGAGAATCGGAACGACTTTTGCACCTCTGGGTCTTATTCAACATCGCTATCACCGAGGGGAATATAGTCTGGGATTAATGAACTTAAAGAAGTGCCCTATTCTGCTCCATCCCCCCTGACCCTTGGAACTTCACTTTCTACTCTTGTTGGGGTTGAGGCTAAGGCTTCCCCTCCGGATCTAGCCACTAAATTTGAGGCCCTGCAAAGTCAACTGAAAGCTTTGGTTAGTTTTGAAGGATAACAAAAGTTGATTAGCTATCTTTCAAATTAAGTACATCCACAAATATTATCATCTTTTACCCAACGGTAGATCAGTAGCATGAGAAGGCTCCTCCCCGTCTTTCCTAGCTTCAACAGGATTTTCAGGACGGGTTTCAGGAAGCTCTGCTGGGTTAAGCTCCACTTGAGCTAGTGTCTCTACAATGATAGGGTTGTCTCTACCCCCTTCAGGCATCAGCAAATCAGCATCTTGCTTAGACAGAACTGCACATTTCAACCAATCATGATCAGAGATGTAATAATTTTTTTTAACAGGATGAAGGATAAAACTCACATCCAAAATCTTCTAAATCCCATGGAAATTTAACATGATCTAAAATTTCTTCAAAAGACATGCCAAGTTTCATCATTTCATCCAGTGATATCCCATATTCCTGGTTTGTCTCACCAGTGGGAGCATTTGACATGTCTTCTTGGAGACCCTCCTCCTGCGACCTCTGACCCTGGATAACTTCCTCATAGAAAATTGCGGAGTCAGTTGTAGTGGTCGCCAAATGTTCTGGTGCATGTGTTGAACCTAAAGCATCACAAAATGGAAGTCAGTTGATGTTTTCATTCAACTTTATATGAATTTTTGTTAATTTACCAGAAGCAGGCTCTTCTCTCCTTGCAGCAGCAACAGAAGCAGTACTGGGAACAGACGCTGGCTCTTCTTCTCTCCTCGTTTCTTTAGGAGCAGCCAAGTCAGCATGAATTTGAGACTATTCACCATCACCCTCTGTTTTCCTCAAAGGAGGGTCAATCCTCTCCCTCAAAGGGGAAATCAAAGAAGCCCCTGCAATCCCAAGAAGTATGATCAACCTTTCATGAGTTAGGATTCAAGACTATCCGAAGGACTTACCACTACTGATGAAGTGTTTGGCTGTGGTCTTCTTCCTTCTATGCTTTTGCTTCTTTGACTTTTTGGGTGTATTGACATCGTCACCTCCAAATATAGGTATTGGAGAGTGAAAATCCCCATTTAACTCCTCGTCCATGGCTTGTTGGCCTGGAGATACCTCACCCAACTCATGAGGAGATTCAGTGGCTGCAAGAGCGGTGCCACCAGGGCTATACCGCGGTGAAGGGACCTCAATAGTTCTATCCATAACAAGATACAACATGAAGAAAGTAATTTCCTTGAGTAACAAATCTTTCACTGAAATCAAGTTGCAAAGAAAATAAGCAAAGAAACTTACATCTTCAGGAGCCATGTAATCATGCCACTCCTCATCTACTGAAGCACCAATCCCCTCAGTGGTGCCATGATCCATCATTTCCATCACCCGCATGGTGATATGAATGGAATCATCAGTGGAATATATGAGAATTTCTAGCTCTCTGATGAAAGCCCTCACTTCATCGGGGTTATCCTCAAAGCGGATATCAGCAGAAGCCCGGAGATTCTTCACTCCAGGGATATGTAGCCCTTTGCATAAATCCATCCAGGTGGTTTTAGCATCACAATATAAACTCCTCCATGTCTGGACAACCTCTGGTCATAAATATTCAGAATGTGCACCAAAAGGCCGTGAGGATGGTCCTACAATCTAGGACTTCAACTTATTCCCAGTTCCTGCAATCATAGATAAAGGATAAGAAAATGAAACCTTTTTCACTATAAAATAATGGAGTCTAAATTGACTTAATGATATAACTCACCTTGAGTCGATGGAGTAGGTCTCTTGACTCTGGCAGGAGGATTATATCTGGCACGAGGCCGTTTTGATGCTTGTCGCACCTCATCATCCCCATCCTGGGAATCTGGTGAATCAGCCCCTTGTGAAGAACCCGGTGAATTAGCTCTGGGTGAGGAAGATTGAACTTCAAGATGAAAGGTTTCTTTCATGACACTTATCTTTTTACTCCCCACCTGGTATACATGAAGATTCAATACCCCTGCCGTGTATGATGCTACCCAGTTCTAGGAATACCATGTAGTCAATTGACTCGCCGCTCCAGAAACTGGTAGATCAAACACTGCCTCAGTCTTCTTCATTGCTGTTAGCAACCATAGTTGTTGGGAAACCATTGAATACTGCTCAGACCTAAAATGCATGAGAGGGGATACAACAATCTGCCGCAAACACTTGAATTGGCGTGTAAATCTATATGGAGAATAGGCCTCGCATATAATCTCTCCGTCAATTCTGGTGGCCAATACACCATCTCTTCAAGACAGCATATATGACCTCAATTCTAGGCTAGCTGTTCTATCATCAACAAACCGCCCAGTTGGCAGGTTTCCATAGGGAAGGAAATGAAATTCCTTGAACATGCTCAACCTCACCTTCAGATCATAAGGATTAATGTACAATGGAGAAATTCCAGAAAATGCCTGCACCGATGGCCTAAAAGAACTTCCAGGAACCTGTACTCCACTCTGTACAACATATTTCCTAAAGTGAGTGGCGATCCATCCCCAAAAAATATGGAATGGTCCCACTATTCTCAAAGGATACTTACCCATATAGACATGGAGTAAGCTCTTGTGAATCTTCACCAAAAATGGGGTGTCTAACCCAACCATTATTCTCTCAGCCAACTTGGATGCAACAATGAAGGTCCCTGGCCTAAAACCTCCCTTTGAATCCCTAACTGGTAGAAGATAAACACTAAGCCACAAGTCTAAGAATCCCTCCATATGGGTCTTCTCTGGGATTATTTTATCCACTTCATAACCCCAATTTTCAAACTCTCTTGCTTCTAGAGTTTGCCAGAATGTGCCAAGAGCACCCCTCTTCTCTGCTCTGGGGTAGCTGGTAGGATGAGTACAGGTGGGACCCTTCTACTTCTTCTTGATCAGAAACATATCCATCCACTCCTCTGGATAAATATCCTTTCTAGAATGAGTTTTTGTGGACTTTGAATTCTTGAGCTTGTGGAAAATTTTCAATAACTCTCGAGCCAAAGCTGGAGTCTTCTCCGAATCATTCCAGGTTACCTTGGGGGGGAGGGATGAATTCATCATACATATCTCCCAGAATTGGAGCCCTTGAGATCTTGTAGACATCCCACAAGCTGATGCCGATTTCTCCATGATTCCGATGGAAGGAATTGATTTCTGGGCTCCAACGACTGATTAGATTTGGCACAAAAATATCATTCCTATAGACATATGTCTACCCAGCCCAGACAACTTCATATATTTTAGATCCTTTTATATCCTCGACAAACTCTTCATAGGTTTGTCACACCCAATATACCCATATCCAAGTTGGCTTCACACCTCCTCCAGGATGGAAATCCCAACTCTTCTTCCATCCCGTAGATTGATCCATCTGAGAATTTCGGAAAATAGAGGAATAAAAATGCGGATGCAGCTCAGGCTTTTGAAGCTTCAGATTTGGAGCACATGGGCTATGATGCATTATGTATGCCTTCTCCACTGTTCCAACATTGAAAAATGATCCTGTAACTGAGACATTTGCTGAAGAGAAATTTGAGTAAGTCTGAAACTAGGAATGAGGAACATAATTCTTTGCCTCTGGAACATTGACTCCTTGCAGATGAACATGGCCATATAAAGGCAAGTAAATGCTTGGTGGTAAATTGGAATGATATTTCTTCAAGTACTTATCCAAATCCGAGAGAGTGCTGTCACAGATATCATAATATTCATGGCCGACGATGTTCATCATATCATCTAATCTCTTTCTGGACAACTCATCAGCTGATCCAACTCTTTTGGGAACCATTGAATCTACACAAGGATCAAATAGTTAACTTTTAAGAAAGTCTATTTTTAATTAATATTTTTGAAGAAAACAAAAAATGGCAAAGGCATTAAGGCGCACATGTTTTTCCGCGCAAGTTTTGTCGTGCAGGTTTTTCCGCGCAAGTCAAAATCCTTACTGGGGAAGCGCGACACAAAGAAGAGCGATCGACCGAGGAAAGGAAAACACTTGTGCAACGAGAGATCAAAATATTTAAAGGAAGGATGGTTCACATGAAGTGAAACCCATATATATAGGAGATCCCGTAACCCTGTGCACCAGAACCTGCACGCAGCAACCTGCGCGCCTAAAAAAAACTTGCGCGCCGGTGAACCCTGGTTTCTCTTTATCCTCAGAGTCAAATCCTCTATCATTTTTTCAGATCCCACTCTTAGGGGGGAATTCTTTTGACGCTCCTTTCCATCACAGAGTCCAAACGAATCACAAAGGGGAATACCTTAAGCACAAAGAGAGTCATCCTTTGAAGAACTTCAAAAAATTGACAAAGGCATGAACAAAGAACCCATTAAGAAGGAGCCGCACAATTTTTCTTCTCGCCGCGCAAGTTACTTATGCGCCACATATGGGTCGCACAAGTCACTTGCGTGCCCTATACCTTTTTTCTCCCAAGGTACCCAGTGGCCTATAAATATCCCTTGTGGGCCCCCCATTTCAAGGACAAATTTTTCAAAACCCAGATTCAAGATCTGGTCCCCCAAGTCTTTGTCTAGCGTCTTCTGAACACTTATAAGGTAATTATTTACCTAGAATGGAAGACCTAAAGAGGAAGAATAATGCCTAAGTGTTGGAAATCGTCAATACTTGCATGCCTAAGTGTCCACCCTTTAATGTAATTGAAGACACTTGCGCGCCACCTTGCTCTCTCAAGGGAACTTGCGCGCCATCTTTCTGGAAGCCTCTAGGGATGATACTAAGGTCTTGAGTTCAAAGTTTCCCAAGTATTACCCTATGGATTCTTCGTCACCCAAGGCAAATCATGTCGTGCAAGTCTACTTGCGCGACTAGGAATTGCGCGCCAGAACAAACTTGTGCGCCTTCTTCCTAGTCACCTCATTTCCTCAAATCTACCTCTCCTCTCCAAGACATAGCCTTAAAAACCCTCTTCAAATCCATTTATGGCATGGTTATTTTGTTGGATTCCTTATCTGAATGGAATTCTGTGAGAAAGTCTCCCAAAACCTCATGACATACAAGCTTTATGTCACCATGGTTAGGGGTTTCCTACATAACCCCATCCTTTGAGATGAGAAGATCCTGTGATTTGTGCCTTCTTCTCAGGAGTAAGCCCGAGTCATAATTTCTTTAACATTGGGCCTCCTTCTCAAGAGTAAGCCCTAGTCATAATTTATTTAACATTGGGCCTCCCTATCAGGAGTAATCCCCAAGTCTCAAATCCCCTTCACCTGGGCTTCCCTCTCAAGAGTAAGCCCCAAGTCTCAAGTCCCCTTAATATGGGATTCCTTCTCAAGAGTAAACCCCAGTCATAATTTCCATTAACATTGGGCCTCCTTCTCAGGAATAAGCCCCAATCATAAGTCCCTTTTAATTTGGGTCTCCTTATCAGGAGTAATCCTCAAGTTAAAACTCCAAATCTCCATAAAGTACAAATACCTTTATGGACCCTACTCTTGGGATTCTTTCCTAAAGTAAGTCCTGGTGTTCATTTACTTGGGCAGTCATACATACGTAAGCCCCACATCATTTCTCATAACTATATATTTCATGGCACCATCGTCAAGTTTATTGATACCTCTTGTTTCTCACACCGAGCATGACTCACGCGAGCTTAGAGTGTAAAAATAATCATGACATCTCTTCTTGGGCCCTTAACCATGCATAAACCACATATTTCTTTACCCAAACTACGTGGACTTTGATCTCTGCCTTAAAAGTAGAGTACGTAGGAAGCCTTTATAAGGTTCAAGGACATCTCTCACTAATCATTTTTCATCCCATGTGACGTTAAAATATATTCTTTTAATCGAACTACGTGGGTTCTGATTCATTTTTAAAGAGGATATGTAGGTAGCCCATCCACGAGTACGATCCCAACTCTGAAATAATCCCAGTCTTTCTGAATGACAATAAACTTCAAGTGCCCCACTGAGTTACTTTAAAACTAGTATGGTCATCATAATGACCAAGATATTTCTATATAATATATTAAAGGATACCATTGACTATGAGTATCCAATACATATGGATGATTCTCTGTCGATGAAGAGCCTCAAATACATATAAAATATTCTCTAAATTCCATACATATCAATCTTTGATTTCCAAGTTTAAAACTCATTTCATACATGGTGAATTAATAAGGATTCGTGAACATAACTTAAATCTATAAGAGAGTCCCGTAGTAGGAAATAATTCCCCCCAAAAATGTGTGATGAGCCTGACCTCCCATCCTCTCGACCGATGAAAATTCACAAGCCTCATCGGTCCACAACTAATGATCACTTACCTTTGGAAAGTAGGTCCAAATGGATATTGAATCATTGGATGTTTCTGGTTCTACAAATGAACCTGTTAGAAATCAATTGGAAAGTTTGAACCTTAAACAAACAAGGTCGTCCCCATTTCTAGAAGAAACAGACCTACATCTCCTCTTTATACATACTTCTTTCCACTACCTCCTATAAGGTAATTATTTCCCCCAAAGAACATGTATCTCATATAAAATTTTCTCTCTAATAACCACTAAATATTTTTTCTCTTAACAGTTATATATGTTACTTGTTTTGTTGAAACTACATCTGAGGAAGCTGATAAAACAGAGAATGTGGCTAATAAATAATAACCCAATACTCAATCCTCTATTGAATACATTGACAAGAAGGTTATGAAATCCGATTATGGCATAAATTTCTATAAGAAAATGATATAATCCAATGGAATAAATTACATGACTACATAATTCATATAAAATTTTATTTCTATCACACTTTAATATAATTACTACAATTATGAATGAAATTTTATTTCCTTTAAAATTAAGAACTATTACCATTAAATACACTCAGTAAATTACCATATTAACAATTTAGAAAATATAACATGTTATTGACAATAAAATATCCAATATCTTTTTAGGAAAAAAATACCACCATCATATTTTTTGTTTTTAATATCACAATACACATTTTATATACCAGATTAAAATTGAATATTTTCATTTTTTTTATGCTGAAGGAAAAAATATATCTTTAATTCCAATGATATTCATATTTATATTAACTGTATAAAAATACAATGATCTAATTTTTAATCCCTAATTTAATTCACCATATAACCAATCACTATAATGATATAGTATTGTCTACATTTTATGGAGATGATCTACGATAATTTTAATAGATGATGATAATGATGCATATGAAAAATTTAAAACTATTTTAGGAGTTTGTTACAATATTTTCAATAAATAATACCATATCTATGAATATTATGTGAATATTAATTTACACATTATGGGATTCTAATCTCTTTATAAATAATACAAATTGTTTTTCCTAAGATTGCATCTGATTTTATTTTCATCCTTATTTTTTATATAAGTATATATTGAGATGTTTTCATTGTAACAAAAATTAATTGTTAATTTTAATTTTCATGATTTCAATACATTGATAATAATGGATTCCAAGTGTGGAAGATAAAGATACCTTTTAACAAGTTAATATAGAGGTATTCTAATGATAATAAGATAGAGATACTATGTGAGTAGTTTGCATTCAAGGAAGTTCATGAGAATTGAACATGAATACATTAGATTACATTTAGAGTTCTTAATTTCAATTTATATTAACATTTCACCACTGATAATAATATCATTTTGGAGCTTTACGATTACAATCTTTACTATGTGAATTATTTTTATACCTTAATGATTTTCTTTTATTTACTCTGATTTATTATTATTTTAGCATTTTATTGAAATTTTGAATGTTTATGTTTCTAGTACGTTTATATTATGAAACATTATTTTTTGGGTTAATTGGAACATTATATTTCTAGTCATTTTAAACTCAATAATTATAATAAATATTAGTTATTTTTTATACAAAAATTTAAACCCAATTTATCTTTTGGATACACATATTTATATAGGATAAAATTTGGTTTCTAATCATGTCACTAAATTCAATATTGAACCTAATGTTTTAATTTGAATTTTTATTATTTTATTTGAAATTAACCATTAGTTTATTTAAAGTAAAATTTTTACAGAGAAAGTTTTGTATTTTCATGATGGCATGATCACATGTTGGTTTTATATAAAGTTTAAACACTAATAGATTTCTTCTCTTTATATTGAGGATTATGAATACTAGGGTGAGAAAATATAGGAGTTCACTATAATTACTGAGTAAAAAATTTTCATATACTATCTTGAAGTAATAATATTATGAGAAAGAAGTCTAAATTTTTTTTGAGAATAATAAATGGACTTCCAATAAGATTTAATTATGTGTAATATTATATTATTCACAATTTAGTAGAACTTATACAATAATGTTTTTTAAAAGTAGGAATTCATGGTGAATCTAAAAGAATAATAATGTTACACATTTAATAATATCGAATGTTTGAGAAAGTAACTAATACTTTAATATAATTGAATATAAATATTTCTATCTCATACATAGAAAAAGTGGTTTTCATAATAATCAATACATAATAATTATTGTTAATAAAATTTAATCCCTTGAAAATATGGAAATTATTGATGTCCACCTATAATGAAAAGTTATTAATAAATATCTAATGGAATGGGAGTCTAAAAGTAAAGCTATAAATGATATAGAAAATATTAATTATTTAATCCATTATGAATTCATTGGAATGATTATGAAATATGATTGTATTCCTAAATGATATTTTGATAAAGTAATAATGAAACATTCGTTTTCTATTACATCAAAATTGAAGGATATAAATATTAGAGGAAATGCATCGAGGGATAATGATAACAGTTCAAGAGATGATAATTTTATATAAGTAACTAATGATAAATTTTTATATAATTAATGATGATATTTATATCAAAAATTACAAGAGGGGTTATAAGAAACTTGATTAAGAGAAGATAGTTAACAAAAGACTAATCAAAAACCATTTGTTGTGAGTGTAGTATTATTTAACATATTAGGCCATTCTACCCCGATATAAATAATTTAGATTGAAACATTCAAGGAACTTTACTAAAACATAACATAATATTGAGATTTTGTCAATAATTGACTTTATTTCACTTCGATTATTTTTTGAGGTTTATATTTTAAGAGAATTAAGTCATAAATCATATTAGACCAGACTACCCTTACCTTGAGTCTCACATGCCACATACATTCATAATCATCCAAAATAATAAAATTATGTCAATTATTTAATTTATTGAGTACATTTTTCATTTTTAGTATTCTTTTTATATCACTTATTAACATTTTATATAAAATTACATAATCAAGAAAGCTTATATCAGGCGTTTTGATGATATTATGCTTATATGACAAAAATTATATTGGTTGGTTGACTATTGGTAAAGAGGTAACTATTAAACATGTGTATAATAATAAAAATTACCAAATTATCATTTTTACACATTAATTATAATTTTTTAAAACAATCATGAATTAAATTAATGATTAATTAACTATGTTACAATCATGGAGATGGTAGGTTTTACATACACATGAGTATCATTTCCAATTTTCAATTATCATTTTGGAAATAAGTTAAGTAAACTTTTATCATTACATAATATACATAATATCATAATTAAATTTTTATTTCATTTAATATAGTTATATATATCATCCATTTGTTGTGGTAATTAAAAAAAGTATCAAATCGCTTCGTGGTCCACATGTACATGAATGAAGCTATAATTTTTCAGTGTAAGAATGGAACTAATATATTTTATTTTAGGAATGATAAATATGTCATTAATATAATGATAATGTGATTTATATCACAAATATTAAAAAACATTATCGTTATTACCTTAAATGTAAAGAGTTGGTGAAAAACGAATCACCTTGCTTCACGAGGTGGTAGCCAGCCGTACACACGAGCCAAAATATCGTATCGCCCACATAATGGAATTAAAGAATCTATATGTGATATTATAACTCCAAAATTATATACATATGATATAAATATAATATATATACTTTAAATATATAATTTTATCTAGCTTTTAGTGGTTATTTAGGAAAACAAATGATGCCTGTTCGTGAGGCGACAATCCACTTTACACACAAATGATGATTTCGTATCCCAATTTATGGAAGATGAGATAGATTTAGATTATACCATTATCATAATAACATATCATTATATGATACATAATGGTTTTATCAAATATTAATAATTTTAGATTATTTTACATATGTGTAAGAACAAACAAAATAGAAATGCATAGTAAGTAACATTACCTCTTCTTAGACAACCACTTTTGGAATATACCTAATGTATCTAAGAATGGATTTCTAATAAGAATAAGGATTAGGGGATTAGGGGATGTAATTAATAAATATTTTTTGTTAGGTAATGGATGATCCAAATTGATTTTATTATGCTAATAGGATATGATAGTTTGTGGCCTTTTATAAATGAGGTTTGTGGTATACATGAAATGTTTGAAATGAAAAAGGTGTACCCATGTCTTTTTACATGAAAAAAGTCCAAATAATGAAACATTATAAATAATAATACATTATAATTCCTATATATTTCAATACTATAGACATTGGACCTGTTTTATATTCATTTGAACAATTATTTTTTTGTTTAACCCTCGGTAATTCTATTTTTACCTTAACAGCGATAATTAATTTTTACTATTTCGCTATTATTTATGGTTTAAAATTATGTTTAAATTATTTTATAACATAAATTATTCATATTCCAAATATGGAATCCATTTAACCTGAATTTATTTATGTAATTGGAAAACAGTAATTTAAAACAAAATCCACAGACTATGTGAAGACGAGGTTTTCCAAGAAGTGTATTTTTCAAGAGAAAGATTATTTTATATTAACCCTAAGACTGATAATAATTATTGTATGAATACCAATTAAGAGTTAATGATATATAATCTAAAAATTTCATTTAAATAATTCATATTCAGGTATTATTTTAAATAATTAAAATTTGGAAACATTTTTCAATTTATTTTTTTTAGAAAAATCCCATTTTTAATTAAAAAAATCAACTTATACTAAAATTTAACATAAATTTGATTAAAAATTTAGTATTTTTGACTAAATATAACTAAAATATTCTTTTTAACTTATAATAATATTGAAAACCTAAAGGGTATTTTTAATTACATAATTTATTTAAATGAAATGACATTATTAAAATAATCCATGTTTTTCTCTAAATAATGAAAAAAATTTATTTTATAAAAAAATCCAAAAATTTCACCTTATAGATATTTATATATTTGGATTTAAAAAATTATTTTCATTGTGTAAAATAAATTTTATGGAAGTTCTAAAAATTATTTATAAAATTTACTTACAAAAATAAATATAAATCATTTTGGAAGAAAACATATTTTTGGTGAATATATTTAATTTACTTAAAAAATATTTATTGCTTACTATGAATTCATTAATAATTTATATTGAGTAGGACATATATATGTTTCATAATGTATTTATTATTATTCATACTCACCAATTTAACAACTAAGTTATAACGGTTATACGTTTCATGTGTTGTTTAATCTTGGTGTTCTGTGTTGAACGCACTATCGAACATTGGTTTCATTTCCAAAATATTTACATGTTATATCCTTAATACATTAATAAATCATGTTTTTAAATTTTAACTTTATATTATTATTGAAAGGATGAACATTTGAAAATACAATTTTTGGGAACCTACATCCTTAAAAGGGTCAATAGAACAACATTTTGATAAGAGAGAAAAGGATGTATGAAGGTCATATGGAATATTACATAACTAGGATTCCAAGTAGGAGAATAGAAGTGATAAGTGAATATGTATACATGAAAGAAATGTGTAATGTGGATAAAATGATAGATAGTGATAGAGATCATTCATCCTAATAAAAGTGAATGATAAATATAAATTTAAGGACATCAAAAACATTAATTATTTATGAGTTAAAACACCATTTTATTTATTGGAAATGTGCATAATAAGATAAAATTTTTATTTCAATGAAATTTTTATTGGAGTTAAGGAATTTGTTTAACTCATTTACTAAAAAATAACAAAATATATATACATTTCTAGAATAAGTTCCACAATTATGCTATTTATTCCACACTCTCATTTATTTTCTAACTATGAGTATCCAAGATGATGTTTTCAATCCTATAGCACTGAAATAAACTTATAACAGATCATATAAATCCCAAAAGAATAAACAAATATTCGAAATATCTCTAGATATTAACTATAACCAAAATATTTATCATAAGTTGTGATTTTTATAAAATTATATTGGACATATTATGGAATAAAATTAATCACATAATAAGCAAATGACTTTTAAATCCCATAGTTATCTATATGATAATAAATATTTTAAATATGTCATCTTTATAGTCATCGTTAAAACCATTTCATTTAAAATAATGATTTCATAATAACTAGGAAATGACATAGGTCATTGGTAGGCATTACACCCTTGTATCCCTTAAGTTGTGGGTTCAAGAATTGTGCCCCTCCTGGTTACAATAGGTTGTCTCCCAGCCACCGATCTATCCTTTTTGAGAAACATTAATCATTATAATGTTCCAAAAAATATGATGAACATCCATAAAAGTAACATTAATCATCAAAGATCATATAAATACTAATGGATATAAATATCTTAAAACTAATTTCCTACGAAAATTAATGGAATACTTCACGTTAAACCAAAGAATTTCACATATATAATCAAAAAAATATCTCCAAAATATTAATAATCACATTATGATCTCATTAAATAAAACCATTAATGGAGTTTCTAAAACACTGAACATATGATTAACCTCAAAAAATGACCAAGAACCCTAGATCTGTCACCACTTCACCAGATGTCCCAACATCAAATGTTGTAGCAACAAATGATTTTCCACACCATTATGTTTCCAATAATGGTGATTTACAACTTTAGTAAAAATATTTAGACACAAATTAGTATAATTTTACAACCCATTGTATCTAAATCATGCTACTATTGACTAGATATATGTTCTCTGATTCTTTGATTATTTTGAACTGTTTTATTTGCATTCCTAAACCTTGTGACTAAACTTACCATAGTGGTAATACTTTCTATCTCCTAATAAACAATACCCAAAATATATTTTACCACATATGGAACATAGATTCATATTAATAGTCAATTTATTCACCATTTCCTACCACTATGAACATTTCTTACTCTTTTCCTCTTTTGGAAAATGTATATTTGATCAATCCAACTCAATTTTCAAAGTATAATGAAAAAATTATCCTAACATATTAATTATCATGTGTAAAAAACTCTTGGTATACATGGATTTAATCCTAAGTAAAACAAATCAATTTTACTATTAGTGACCTAAATAAAATTTAGTACATACTTGGCCAATAATGTGAGTTTTTATTCAAAAGAGGTCGCTGAATAATAATCGTTTTTCTTCAATTACAAGAATTTTTTCTCTATACTATGCCAAACAACATTTGAGAAATATTTATCAAAGCATTGTATTCATAAATGTGTCCCATTCCATAGAATAAATATATATATATATATATATATTTGGTATTTATAACCAAATACCAGGATATATCATATTAACCTTCAAAATTATAAATAAAAAGGCTTTAATTTTGATGTTATGAATATCCCATGACTTTAAATATCTTCTCCACGGAATCGATACCTCATTTATCTATCACTAGGTTAGATTATATAAATAATTATGGGGGGATGTTACCTCAAGAAATGATCCACTATAGACATGTTCCTTCAGGGTAGAATGGGTTTCTCTATAGATGGATTTCACCACCATCAATAACATCTCTTAAGTAAGTTATCACTAAAAAATTTCATGTTTTAATTCCAACATCTCAAGATGCTAATTTTGAAGGATATTTTACTCATAATTCCTTCCCAATATAGCTTCCCTATTTCCACTATAGAAACCTATTATAAAAAACGTAATTTAGATGAAGAAATATGGTAATCCTCAAATACTATTTAATTTTAAGTTAACAAAAAGGTAAAAATTTTCAAGTACATGGTATTATCATTGTCTTAAACTTTGAAGTTATCCAAATAGACCTATCATACCAACTATAAAGATGTAGAATAAAAAAACATATTCTTGAGTTTTCTTCAATAATTCATATTATTTAACTATGAGGATATTTTTATGTTTTGAGTTTTAGATAATTAGGACATAAATCATATATAAAACACCATATAGTTCAATGTTCAAACATTCGATTAGTATCATTTTTTACATAATATAAAAAATTGAAAATAAAGAATGATTTATTTTCAAGTAAAATCATCATGACATTCAACATGAATTTTTTATTTTTTATACCCATCATTAAAACCTTTGAAAATCATTTTAAATCATTATATGAACACAAAAACTTAGTAAAGGACATAAAAATAATTAAATCATTTAGTCCAATGAAAACCAAGAAAAATTATCTAACAATTACATTAATATTCATAGTTATCATAGTGTATGAAATAAAACATTTTCACATGAAAAAAACACAAATTTTTTTTCTCAAGGTAAGTATTTAATACACATAGCTTGAAATTGTAAACTCTTTTTCTTGATAGAGTACATCACATTGATAACATATTTTAAACCCATGTCGGAAGTAACTATATCCTAGTTAAATCCATAGGATCAATCCATTGGTAACTCCTTCCTTATTTGCTGTTAAAACATGGAACATTATCCAATGCATTAGAGTTGTATCTGGGTACACCCATCATATAAGCTATATCGAGGTCACCCTTCAAACCTATTTCTTATGTATAATGATTAAATACCATATCATGATTAATTTTATTTCATGAACTTTTTAAACATATTTTTTTCTTCTAAAAACTCTTTTAAACTCATATGAAAATGACTATAAAGTATAAAAATACCCTTTTATTTTAAATACCCATTTTTAATACCAAAATACCATTTTATTTTGAAAAATAATTTTCAAAATGAAAATACCCTATTCTTTGTAAAAAAATTCACAATAAAAAATAATCCAAAAAATTGTAAGAGGGTTTTATTTGAATAAATCATGAAATCTTGAAAATATATCTAGAATGAAAATAATGATTATAGTTGAGGGAAAATTCGTTTTCTCTCTATATGATAAAATAGAACATTGGATTTGACTTTTTAACCTAACGTTATTTATAAAACATGAAAAAAGTAATTTTTAAAATCATTACATTAATGTAAAATGTGACATTAACTATAAATTATAAAAAATTTCTAAAAATATAAATACAATCATAAAATAATTTAACAAACATGTACATGGATGAGAAGGGGTTGAAATGAAATCCTTAAAAGAGGATTTTTTTATGAAAGTACCTATCCACATTAAATACATTTTTACTGTAATCCCCATGATTTAAAAATATTAAATATAATTATAATAGAGAAATTCATGATATAACATGTCATATGGGATATATATTCAACATATAAAAGAATATAGTGGTATAACATCAAAATATGCCTCTATGAAAGGAAATTGAGATGATATCCCATACCTTGAGTAGGAATTGTCAGATACATTTTTTATATTACTAAATAATAAACATATGTTAATTATTTAATTTATTAGGAAACTATTATATATATATTTTTAATTTAATTTAAATTATTACAATGTTACAAAAAATTAATTACTCAACACTGTTTATGTCAGGTGCGTTGAAGATACATGGATTTTATGTTAAAAATTACAATGACAGGTTGGCTATTGGCTAAAGAGGTCCTTATTAAACACCTCCAGATTAATAATATTGAAATAATTGTATTATTTATAAATAAAATTTAATTTTTCAAACCAATTATTAAGGGTGTATTTTAAAAATTAACTATGTTATAATCATGGAGACAGTGGCCCGTACGTACACATGAGCAAGGTTTCAATTTTTAAATGATCAATATATAAAGATGTTAAGTAGTAATTTATCATTAAAAATGATAATATTATAAATAAAATATTATTTCATTAAATATAATTATACTTATTATCCATGGGTTTTGGTCATGAAAAAAAGAACCACATCACTTCATAGAGGAGATAGTCCACACATACATGAATGCCATTACTATTTTTCAGTGTAAGGAAAAATGATATGTTATCAATTTATAATAATAAATATTACATAATTATCATTATTATTTCATGTATATCATATATATTACTTAAATTTATGCTTATTTCATTCCATGTAAAGTGTTAGTGAAAAATAATTCATATATATTCATGTGGCTGTTGTCCACCGTACACACGAGCAACATTAACAAAAACCCCAATGAAGGGAAAGAATAAAGGTATATATGATATAATAACTCTATAAGTATAGTTATTTTATAATAATACTATATATAAATACATTCAATCAATAATTAAATCATTCCATGAGACATGATGATGGAAAATTAATGTCATCTGTTTAAGAGGTGGAAGTCTACCATACACAAAGAATGATGAATTCGCATCCCATTTGATGTTAGAGGAGGAGGATTTAGGTTATTAAATTTTAAAAATAACATCTCAGTATATGGAGATAATATATCTATTATATCATAATAATTTAATAATATTTAGTTGATATTGAGGATTAAATAAAACCAAAATAAATTGTTAGGAATTTAACCTCTTCTCAGACAACTTCTTTATGATAACACCAAAAGTCTTACAAGAATGGATTTTTGATCAAACTAAGGCTTATAAGATGAGGTTATTTACTTAAAGTAGATATTTTTTAGCTAATGGATGAGGCAATTTTTTTTTATGTTGTGAATATGAGTGGATAAGGAATGACCTTTTATAAGTGAGATGAGCGGCACACTTGAAATTTTCAAAATGAAAAAGGTGTACCCATTTTCTTTACATGAGAAAATGCTCCAAAATATACCATTAATGAGCCTATGAAATGATAAAATATAAATATGGTCAGAAAATAGATTTTATACATGCGATTAGTTCATTTTATCCCTTATTATATTAGTTTAACCCATCTGTAAATATGTTTTTTCCTTAACTGTAGTAATTAATTTTTAATGTTTTCACATTTTAGTATAGAAAAAATTAAGTTGAAAATATTAGATAATATAAATTATTATGATTAAAAATATGAAATAAAATTTACAAAATTAAATTCATAGAAGTGGAAAATTTTATTCTAAAATAAAAACGGTAGAGGGAATGAAAAATCGTGTTTCCATGAAGTGCATTTTGTGATAAAAATATGATTTTATATTGACTCTAAGACTAGTAATAATAATATTATAAATATAAATTAAAAGTTAATTATATATAATTTATAAAATTAATTTAATATATTTCCAATTATTTATTATTTTAATTAACTAATGTGAAAGAACATTATGACCTTTAAATTCTTTTATAAAGATATTGTTTTAATCCTAATAAAAATAACTGATACTAAATTTCAAAATAAATCAGATGCAAATGTAATTTTGAAAATTATATGTAACTAAACGATATTTTTTTAATAGAAATAATATTTAAAAAATTTTACTTTTAGAATGTAATAACCCATGTACTTATAATTTTTTTTTCATTCAGGAATTAAATAGTTAAATTCAATATATATGTATTATGAAATAAGTTGTAATTATTGAAATTAATGAATATATACTAATGGAATAGTAACCTGAATGTTGGAATAGTAATTTAAATATTGAGAATATTAAACTTTCCCTTAGAATAATAAAAGCACCTATAATATTATAAATAAAACTTAAGTATCTTATAATTGAAAATATGATATGTTATATCACGAAATAATTAAATAAATGTTTTAAAAACGATAAATTATGTGTTTGTATTTTTGTCAAACATATAAGTTTATTTATGACATTATATTTAATATAATGTTTATTTTCAGAAAATGTATTCCTAAATTAGTATTCTATTCTATTATAATTATCAGATAATTTTGGGAGACCTTAATTAATTTTTCAATGTGTCATAAAAGTGGTTATAATATTAAAATCGATATTTTTCGAATAAATGATGATTTCAATTAAAACATATTTTATCATAAATAAAAAATTAATTTTATAAAATTGAGTATATTTTTTAAATCTAAACAACCAAAAATTTGTTAGGCTGATTTTTTGGGATTTTTCTAAAAGAGTTGAATTTTCAGTGAATAGTGAAATACATAAATTTACGGTATTTAATATTATAAGTTAAATACATGAATTGTTTATTAATTCATGGTGTAATAAACCATTAGTTAAAACTCACATGAACGTTTTATTGTAATTATTCATAATAATCAACATTATTGATAGTCTTGAGCTAAAATAATAGGCAAATGAATAAAATAATCGAAACCCCCCCTCTCCTCTCCTTATAAATACAACCCCTCACCACTTATCCTCCTTACACATTCTAAGACTTTATTATTCTATAATTTCTATCTAATTCCATTCCCATTCCTCTTCCCCATACCCAAGACATAATTTCCTACCAAAAGACCAAACCCATGTGCCTTAATGTGCTTCTCAAGGAGACGATATTCATGAGGTGAAGTCCTCATTCTTTCACTTTGAAATTATTTCTTTCATTTGTTGTTTCTACATTATCCTAGACTCCCCTATAAAAAAATTAATGATGAATCTTGAATCATATACATATATACCTGAATTATATTTTGTTAATGTTATATTCATCACTAAACCTCTTCTCTTCCACCCTTATTCTGAAAAATGAAAACACCTTTGGTGATGTGTCAATTCACCGACTTCAGGAACGATGATTTTTCATTTTCCATTAGAGATTTCAAGGACGATAAAAACTCAATTATTATGATTAAAACATATTTTAATATGTATATTATATCTTTTATAATTTTATAGAACAAATTTTATACATAATAATTAAATTAAATTAAACTAGTGAGTGATTGTTGAAAAAAAACCAGAAACAAACCAAACTTTTGTCATTAATGTTTTATTTAATGAATGATCCTCATATTAGAAAAATGATATATAAGATAATTTAAAATTATTGAAACAAATTCCTACCATTTATTTCCATTTCGATAATTTTTCATCCATTTACGTAATTATACTTAAGGAAATGGACCTTAAAGCCAGGAAATGAATGCTCCTAGAACAAGAATAATAATATTTATATATCATTTAAATAGATATAAATAAAAAAACTAAAATTGTAGAAAATAAAATTTATATGGGAAATGTTCTGATTTATGTGATTAATGAATCCATTTTGATAATCAAGGATATTATGTACAAGTGAGGAAGTCTTTTATACACAAGTTAAGGGATTTACTTTTTTTAGATCCTCTTTTTACGTCAAAACTATTTTTAATAAATATCTTTTACTTATATGGAATATGAACATCTTCCCACTTTCATGATACCTTATTGATTTGATATTTCCATTACAATTTTAAGCTGTAAAGAAATTATTTATAAGTGTATGACTTATTAAAAAGGAAAAGTTATTTCAAATTGGAATATTTTTTCTACAAGAATGTTTATTTAGTGAAAGATTTATGTTTTATAATCATGTTATTGTTCTTAGGAATTTTAATGATTATGTCTTATTCCATGATAAACTGATTGTGGGTGATCCCATTATAGAACTCCAATGCATTGGGTAAAGGGAAGAAGTAAACCGACTTGGTTTATCCTAAGTGATTATAAGAATATATTATGATGTTTATTCCATGTGTATTCATGATGGTTACTTCATATGTTGCTGGGAGAGATAAATTATAAGTAAGAGTGATTTGAAATTTTTACTATCAGTTATATTTTATGATTTATGTATTCCTTATATGGTATTAAAGGAAACATATGATTTAAGTAGTTAAGTTAAAGAGATTTTGTTTTATCTATAAATTCTATAACATTGTGAAAGAGCATTCATCTATGAACTAATGGTTTATTTCTTCCTTTGATGTCTTTTACTAAGATATTTGTTCTGATAAAATGATTTAAAATGTTTTTCATAAGGTTTTTTTATCGGTAATTTGAGTTAAAGATTCATGTTTAATGTTTTCATGTTTTATTATTGAATGAAATAAGGTTTTTTAAAGGTTTCATATTATAAAAAAAATAGACATTGAGTATAAGTTTCTACATTGTAATATATGAGTTTATATGTAAGAGGTTATGACCTAATTATCTAAAACTATAAATCAAAAATATCTTCATGAATATATGAAAGATAATTCTAGAAGAATTAACCAGATTATGTAATGTTCATGGCTGGGTCCTTAATGTTGGTATCCGAGAACGATTTTGATAACGTTATGGTTTTGTATGATGTTAATAAAAAACCGATAAATTATTTTTACTTTATGGTTAAATTTAAAATATATTTCGTTTAAAGTTTACAATGTTTCTTCATCTAATATTTGTCTCTTCAGAATGGTTTTCCATAGAAGAAATAGGGATGTTGAAGTTGGAAGGCACTTAGAGGACGACATCCTTTCGAGTCTAGAACTTATAATGGTGTGAATTAGAACAAATAAATTTGTAATAATAATGGATCATTTTATGCAAGTTATAAATTTTGGAGACATCCATAAATTATATCACATAGATAAACCTTATAGGAATATGTCAGTAGGGGAAAATTTTATAAGGAAACACCCTCTAACATTTATTTTATCTTCTAACCATGTGGTAGTTGAATGGTTGATTGAAGCACTTAAAAGCATTTTCTATGTTATTTTGTGTTCAAAACATTAAAATGCTTGGATTTTTCTTTACTATTTTGAAGGTGAGTCTATCCAGTTGTGGTCAATGGTCAAGAAAAATAGGGATAATGATGATATTTATGCTTTGGAATGGGATGAATTCAAAATAAATTTTGTGAGAAATATTTTCCTAAGGTGACTTGACGTAAGATGGAAAACACTTATTTGAATTGAGATAGGGGGAGGATTCTATGGCTAAATGTGAAGAAAAATTCCTTGAATTAGCAATACATACTCCAAATTCTATCTCATATCCTAATAGTAAAATCAATCATTTTTTACTTAGTATTTAAGACAAAATATCAAAGGGAATTTGATTCCCATGAATTAAAATGTTACCAAAAACATGTTCTATTTTCTGAGAAGGTGGAAATGGAGTTTTCCAATGATCATGTATTCTTTTGAAACCAACAGAAAAAGAGTTTTAGGTGGATAAAAAAATGATGGAATGCATAAAATATGTTTGATGGTAAGAGAATTACATTTTCATTTTGTGAGAATTGTGGTAAATATCACACTAGGGAATTACTTTTTAAGTCCTTTAAGTGTTTATGATACAGTATATTTGGGAATATGGCTCGTAATTGCAATGATAAATATCATGGTGGTGGAAAGAACCATTCTGATATATAGAAAGTAAAAAGTTTTAAATGTAATGAAAAGGTTCATTATGAAATAAGGTGTCTGATGAAGAATCCTAATGGTGGTAAGCATCCATAGTATAACAAGAAAGATGTGACGAAATAATTTTATACAACATAAGGGAATTTTTGGCCATCTAATGAAGTGGTATCTGGTATATTTTTAGTTTACTCAGATTTTTCTAATGTCTTGTTTAATTCTAGGCCCATACATTCTTTCAAATCAAAGAAATTTTCTGGTAAATTTGAAATTTCACTTTATGAAATGAATCTAGAACATATTGTAAAAACACATGGGAGAGATATTAAGGTAAAAAGAAATTATAAGAATATTATTATCGATGCTTGTGGAAAGAATTTACTTTCAAACCATATTGTATTGCCCCTAATATTATTTTATGTTAATCTGGGTATGGATTTGATTTCTTTTTACCATTCCAATATTTATTTTAGAGATAATGAAGTTTTTTTCAGAAAGAGTATCAGTTTTTATACAATAATGAACCCATTCCATTGATAACATATCAAGAAGTTGAGAAATTGTTAAAATATGGAAATTAATTCTTTCTTGTATATATTTTTGATAAAAGAGAACTGTTTAGGTTAATGAATTTCCATAGGTAAATGAGTATCTTCATGTTTTTCCTGATTAGTTTCATGGTATTATACTATATTGAGAAGTCGTTTATACTATTGATTTAGTCTATAATGCTAAACCTTTTTTAAAAACCCCTTATCGAATGGATCAAGTATAACTTCTAGAATTACAAAATCAGTAGTTGGGGTTCCTAGATAAATATTTCATTCATATGAGCACTTTATATTGGGGTGACCCTATTTTATTTTTTAAAAGGAATTGTGGTTATATGAGGATTTATATTGATTATAGATCATTGAATAACATCATTATTAAGAATAATTATCCTTTTCCTAATATCAGTTACTTATTTTAACACCTCTAGGGAGCTCATTATTTTTCCAAGAATTAATTTTGATTTTGTTACCATTAGATAAAGTATATGAATTATGAATTCCCAAAAATAGAATTTAGTACTAGTTAATGATAATTATAAGATTATTTTTCACAATTTGGTTTGAAAAATTACCATGTTGTTTTTATGGATCTTATGAATATAATCTTCCATGGATATTTGGATAAGTTTTTTGATATTTTTGTTGATGATATTTTGGTTCATTAAAAAATTAATGAGGATCATGAAAAACATATAAGGGTTGTTCTGCAATCCTTAAAAGAAAAAAGTTGTACATGAAATTTATCAAATGTGATTTTTGGTTACAAAATATTTCTTTTATCAAGAAAATTGTAAATAAGGATGGAATAATAGTTGATATCACCAAAAAAAGTGGTTGAGGAATTCCCAAGGCATAAATATGTTGCTGAGATTTATATTTTTATTGGATTAACAAGATATTATTGATTGATTTTTAATTTTGTTTTTATAATTATCTAACCCACTATCTATGTTTAAACAAAAGGGGTTAAATTTATTTGTATAGAACAATGTGATACTTGTTTCTAGGAATTGAAAAGAATATTGGTAAGTGCCCTAGTTTTATACCATCATTCTATAAAGGGATATTTTTTCATCAACATTGATTCTTCATTAATGGAACTTTTTTTTCTTTATTATGTATAATCATTAGGTTATTTATTATGATTCAAGGAATGAGAAACCTCATGAGTTAAATTATCCGACACATGATTTAGAATTTACAGTTGTAGTTTTCACTTAAAAAAATTGGAGACATCATCTATATGGATAAATTTATAAAATATGTATCGACAAAATATGTTTAAAGTATATATTCACTTAAAAGAAATTTAACATGAGGAAAATAAGATGTCTAGAGATGATTAAGGATTATGAATACACAATCAATTACCATGATGGAATTTTAAAAAGTGTCATATGCCTTGAGTGGAAAACACCATGCTACATTAACCAATTTACATTTAGAACCTGACCACATAGTTAATGATTTGATGACTTTTGGTTGGGATGTTACTAGTGTAGGAAATTTGCTTATTTTGAATCATGTGCCAATGCAATTGACTCTATTTGAAAGAATTAAGGAATCCTGGAAGGAATACCATGAGTAATATAAAAAACTAAAATCAGTTAAAATGGTATGTTTTTAGAATTTAACATTGATTTTTTTTTGTGTTTTAATACATGGGAAGAGATAAAGTGTGCCTTACGATTCACAGTTGATGAAAGAGTTATTGTGTGAAGGTCATAGTTCTTTATATTTAGTAGTACCATGAAGCACTAAGACATAATGATACCTTTGGAGGTATTATAGGTGGGGTGGAATGAAAAGATATATTTCTGAATTTACCATGATATGTTTGAATTATCTACTGGTAATGGAAAAATTAAAATTAATGAAGGGGATGATTGATTCTTTTCTAGTGCCAATGTGGAAATGGGAAAATATATCCATGGATTTTGAAGTGGGATTACCAAAAAGAACATCTCGAGGTAACAATTTGATTTTTATTATTTCTTATTAGCTGACTAAATTTTCACATTTTATTCTTATTTGAGATATTGTATATTTTGACCAGCCTTATTTACTATACCTCAAATAGATAGTAAGGTTACACAGAGTTCTTCTCCACATTGTATGTAATCATGATACAAGGTTCACTTATAACTATTCGAATGGAATTCAAAAGTCATTAAGAACTGAATTAAATTCAAACATTGATTTTCATTCTCAATCTTATGGATAGTGATATCGAAAAATTCAGAAATTGGATGATATTATTTGAGCTTGTTCAATGGACTACCAGGGATGTTTGGATCAATATATTTCTTTGGTTGAGTTTTCTTATAATAAAAAATTTCTTTGTTGTATATATATGGTTCCTTTTGAAGAATTATATTGAAATTGGTTTTTAAATCCATCATTTTGGGATGAATTAGGTAAAATATAGTTTATGGGACATGAATTGGTAGAGGAAACGATAGAGAAAGTTCATATGATTCAATAAAACATGAGGAAAACTCATAGTAAGAAGAAAATTTATGCAGATAACTAGGGGAATAATATTTCTTTTGATATAGGTGATCTTGTATTTCTCAACATTTCTCCATAAAAAAGTATGATGATTTTTTCTAAGAAGGTGAAGCTAAGTCCACTCTTAATTGGACCCTTTAAAATCTTGGAAAATGATGGATTAGTTTCCTACCGAGTGGATTTGCCTCTTAGTTTTTCCCAGGTACACAATAATTTTCATGATTCAATTTTAAGAAAGTATGTTCTTGAATTATCTCATGTTCTATTCTTTAAGGTAATTCAGTTATAAGATAACCTTTCAAAAGGGTAAATTCCTTTTTCGGTTCTGGATCATAGAGAGAAACTATTTTATAATAATCTAATTCATGAGGTTAATGTTTTTTGGAGAAACCATATGGTTTATGAAGCATCATGGAAATATCAAAATACTATTAGCGAAAGGTATCCTCAATTGATTAATAAGTTAATAAAATTGTGAGAAAATAATTCCCAGAATGGGGTAAAATTTAGCAACCCATGTAATAATGTAATATTTTTTTCAATCAATAATTATATAGTTAAATTCATTATAAATATATAATTAAACAAGTGGTATTTATAGAAATTAAGGAATATATACCAATGAAATCATAATGTGACTATTGGAATTATAATGTGACAGTTAGGAATAGTAATATTGACATTAAAATAATAACCTAACCTATAAAAGTATAGACAAATTTTTGTATCACATAAATGAAAAGATGATATATTTATATCATGGAATAAATAAATAAGTATTTTAATAATGATAAATTAAGTGTTGGTATTTTTTGTCAGATATTACTATTTATTTAAAATTTTATAATTAATATAATGATTTAAAATAAAATTTATTTACATTATTTGGATTCATAAATTAATATTTTGTTGTATTACAATTATAAGATAATTGTTTGAGACCATAATTAATTTTTTACAATATTATAAAATAGTTTATAATAATAAAATCAGTATTTATGGGATGAATGATGATTTTAATCAAAATTAAATTTCTCATAATTAAAAAATTATTTTAAAAAAATAGATTCCAATTTTCAAATATAAACATCAATATATGGTAATGGTGATTTTTTGGGGTTTTGTTTTCTGAAATAGTTTAATTTGTGGTGAATTGTGAAATATGGAAATATTCATTATTTAACATTATAAGTTAAATACATTATTTTTTGAGTCATTAATGATGTAAGAACCCATTAGTTCAAACTCACATTCACTATTTACTCTACTAAGTTACAATAATACACACTATTTATAGACTTGATCTAAAATAATAAGAAAAAGAATAAAATAATAAAAAACCCCTCTCCTCTACCTAAAAATACCACCCTCACCACCTCTACTATTCACACATTCTCAACCTTGAGGCCTATATAAATTGTACCAAATTAACTTACCAATACTCTTATACACATCCAATATCTTATAGTTTCACTAAAATACCAAAATCCATGTTCATTAAGGAGGTTCTCAAGGTGATGATATTCAAGAGGCAAAATGCTCATTCTTTCTCTTTTAAATTCTTTATTTATTTATACCATATATTTTCCTACCATATCCAAATGATAATGATAACTCCATTAAAATATATATAATGTAATTATATTATTTTAATGGATTCTCCATAATAAAACAACTTCCCTTCTCCTCTTATTCAGAAAATTAAAACATCATCCGTGACGTGTCAATTCACTACCTTTAAGGACGATGATGATTCATTTTCCATTACCACCTTCAAGGATATAATAAACCCATTAATATGGTTAAAATATATTTTGGTATTTATATTATAACTTGTTAAATATTCTAGATCAAATTTATTTACCTAATAATTATATAAAATTAAACTAGTTTGTGATGGTTAGAATTGCTCCTAAACCAAACCAAACATTTATTGCTAATGTTTTATCTAATGAATCATTCTCATATATCAAAAAATGATATATGAGATCATTTAAAATTATTGAAACATATTAACACCATTTCATTCCTCTTCTAGTTTTTTTATTTCATTTTAAAAGAAATTCTATAATTATACTCAAGGGAACTAACCATAAAGCCATGAAATTAAGGCTACTGAAATGACAATTCGAATATTTATAACTAATTAAAATGGACTTAAATAAACTTAATAAATAGGTAATAAGTAAAATATTATTGGAAAAGTTTCTAAATTAATTAATTAGTGAATCTAATATTTTTATCCATGAAATTAAATACAAGTTCATAATTCTTTCAGACATATGCTTAGTAACATTCTTTTTTAAAATTCTCTTTTTAGGTTACAATTATTTTTAATAAATAAATTTAATTTACTTATAAGAAATATGAATATTTTCCCACTTTCATTACAACTTGTTGATTTTATGTATCCATTACATGTTTAAAATTTTATTTTCAATTAAACTTTTTTTATTTATATGTGCAAGGATTCTAAAAAATGAAAAGTGATTTCAAAATGATAAATTTATTTTCTTTGAGAATGTTTCTTTCATTAAATATTTATGTGTTATTATTATGTTATAGATATTTGGAATTGTTATTATGATAGGTTTTTACTTGATAAATTTTAGGTGGGTGATCACATTATAGCTCTCCAATTCATTGGGTAAAGGGACAGATTTATCCTGTTAGGTTTCTCCTAAGAGAATATGTGAATATACTAGAATGGTTATTCCAAGTGTAACCATGATGGTTACTTCCTGTGTAGCTGAGAGAGCTACATTATATTTAAGAGTGATATAAAAATAATGGCACAAGATACCCATTATGAAATATTTTTTCATATAATGGTTTTATAAGAAGATTATGATTTGATAAAGTAATCTAAAGAGGTTTAGTTTCATATGTAAAAGTTTTAAATTTGTTAAAATGTTTTCATTCATGGACTAACTATTTATTTCTTCCTTTTATATACCATAATGAGATTTTGGTTCTCATCCCATGATTTAAAATGTTTTTACTAGGGATTTTTGATTGGTAAATGAAGATAAAAATTTGAGTTTAATTTTTTAAAGTTTTTTATGAAAATAAATCATGTATTGTTTTAAAAGTTTCATATTATGAAAAATGGATATTGAGTATATTTTTTTAAATATTAATATATGAATTTTTTATACGAGGTCGTGAAATAATTCTCAAAAAAATTAAAACTAAAAGGTATTTCGGAATTTATGAAATATAATTCGAGTGGAATTAACATAAATTTATAATGTTTAAGGACACGTACTTATATTAAATAATTATTTTATTTAATATAAATAGTCTTTTTATAGAATTCGATATTTTTCACTATTCACAAAAAATTAAATATTTTTCAACAAATTCCTATAATTTCACCTTAAGTAAATTTCTACATTCTGATTTTAGAAATGTTTTTCATTTTGAAATTATTTTATTTATATAAGAAAATAAATAATTTCCTAAAAATATACAACTAGGGATTTCAAAATATATATCCATAGAAAATAATTTAAAAAATCATGAAAATACATATTACTTTAAAACTAATATTTTTGAAAACATTTCTCTATTATATAAAAACATCTGATATAATAAATATTTCAAAAAAATATACAACTAGGGATTTCAAAAAATATATATATTCAAATAAAATAAATCAAAAAATACTTTTAAAATAAATGTCACATTGAAAATAATTTGAGTTATCCATAAAGATTTAAAAAACATATTATTAAAAATAATAACTTTTTTCGGAAGAAACAATACATGGATACCATTAATAAATCCATATGGGCACTAGATGTTTCAATTTTTTGAAAACACTCACATCGGTTCGTGGGTTCAATCCCCATTTCTCATATGCGCGTTTTATACCCAAGTGATGAGTTTTATTAAAAAATATTTTATTTTTTATCATTCCAATTCCATTAAAAGATATTTTAAAAATTAAATATATTATTTCCTAAGATGAAAATAATTTTATATATCATAAAAAATGAAAAAATCAGTTTTTAAGATAACACCAAAAAGATTTGGAGAATTTAATAAATTATAAACAATACAATGAAAATAATTGTTATAAAGGAATAAATGTATTTATACATATTCTTGTATATACAGGCATAAAATGTTAAGAATATATGTATTGTACGAAAATAAATCTGATCATGAATGACATCCATATGTTTTATATAATGGTTTATGTATAAAATGATAACAAGGAATTACTAAAGTTGAACATTAGAAAATTTGAGATATCATATCCCATACATACAAATGTAGTTTGAAAATTAAAATCCTTTACATAAAATTGTAGTATTGAAATTATTAACCCCTATATAAAAAGGTGTGTTTTTAGAAAAAATCCTAGCTTTGAAAAATAGAATCTATTTTAAAAATAAAAAACTATTCAATTAAAAACAATACTGAATAAAATAATTTTTATAAAAAATGTAATTAATAAAATTGGTTTTTTGAGAATAACAAGTTAAACCTTATATTAATATAAATTTTTTGGAAAAAATAATTTGTTTTTGAAAATAGAATCCTCATACTAGAAAATAAAAACTTGGGTTCTCCAAAATTCACTTATTTGAAATAATGAAAAACCTCCTTTTGCGAAGTCTAAACTCACCCTCACAATATCTATAAATCTAGAGTAACTCATGTATTTTTATATCAGGGAGTTTGTAAGAGTGTAGTTAGATGTAGATCCTAAGGTAAGAGCTCCTATTTATAAGCCCCAAATATTAAAAAAATTATTCAATTTTTTTATAATATAAATAAAAATGTTTTAAACACAATTTGGGAATACTTCCAAATAAGGGTGGATTTATCCACACATTTTACTATCTCATTAAGAAAAATGATATTTTTTTCTTATTATTTTTATATGTAGTTTTATTTGTTATTTCTTTCCATAACCTTAAAGAACCATATTTATAAGGTTTATATATAGAACAAATATAATATATAAAATATATATAACATATATTTATAAAAACTATATTTTACCATATAATTTAAAAATTATATATATTTTAATATATATATATATATATAAAAGTGTAAAATGGTTTAAAAAAGGGTATTTTGGTATTGAAAATGGGTTTTCAATAGTAAAGGGAATTTTGGTATTGGAAATGGGTCTTTGAGTGTGTTTTGGTACCACAATGTTATTTTATTATGAGTTTAAAAGAGTTTTTCATAGTTTTTATGATTCATAAGTACATTCATTGAATTTTTTTGTTCAAAATATGGTACTTGATAATTATACCTAAGAAATGGGAGCTCCCAGATAGCGTTGGGTGATCTCATTACTACTTATACAATGGGTGTACCTAGATAGTATTAGGTGATCTTGATATATTTTATATGATGGGTGTGACTAGATATCACCCTATTGAATTAGGTAATGTTACTTATTTTAATAGAAAAATGGTTGGAGTTACCAAAGGTTTTATCAAATGGAATTTATATAGATTCAGTTATATATGACTCAGGTTTACATGTGTTATGAATGTGGTTCGCTAAGTAACCAAAATGGGATTTTATTTTATTGTTATGGGTTTTAAAGGCTTCCTTTGATAAATAAGGGTGTTTGTTTTTATGTGAAAATGTTTTATTTCACATGTTCAATGAACATTAAAGTTACATGTAAATGTTACTTAATATTTCATGTGTTTTAATAGAATTATTGGTTTTTTTATATTTATGTATTGACCTCGGATTTTATACTAAAATATCACATATTTTTAGATGAATATTCATTAAATTTGATAAACACATACTTGAGGACTATAATATTTTAGTGTCTTTAGAGAATAGAAATCAAATATTTTTATTTCATAAAAGATAATTAACATCTCCCACAAATAACTTATCTCATAGTAATCCTCTTAGACATATCCAACCTAAACAATTCATCATAACATAGGGAAGGAAACAATAAAAAAGGTGAGTTTAGATGATTAGTAATGGTTTACATATAAGATATCAATATAAGATAATATAAAATCAAAAGATACACATCAAGGAATATAATCACGAAAATAACATATGAAGATCATACACAACCTATCATAGATCGTAAACATGATCCATAGAATAATACTTTACTATTTAAAAAACAATTTCCAATAATATTGAGATATAATCATAATTAATTCATTAAAAATAATCTCATTTTATAAAAGTGTGTCTCCATAATAAATATAGAAAAATGTTTTCATACCTCAAGGTTAAATACCAAGATAATCAACAATGTTTATCAGGACTTATCAAATATTTTCTATTATAGATCAGGATACATTTTCCCCATAGTTGATTTAGATTCACTTATTTCCCATAGTGGATCAAGCCCATTGACAAGTTTCCAATTGTTATCTCATGAGATATAAAGTATTACCCAAATAATTGGAGAGATATATAGGTTCAACCCATCTCATAACAAAAACCATCCTTTTATGTGCTAAAATATCAAATGACATTCATCGTAAAATCACATCACAACCTATGCAAATAAAACAAGTTTCAAAAACATTTCACTAATTCACTGTAGCATAACCCATGAAAAATAAATGGATTTCATAAAAAATTATCAACATAAACATTAACCACTTAGATAAAAAATAAATATTGTATTATTCAATATTATCCCTAGTAAAGCATAAGTAACATCAAAGTTGTCATCTTAAATGAAAAATGATTTTTAATGATCACCTAGAACATTTAATTAAGAATATATTCTATCAACTTAGGAAAAATATTTTTAACAAATAAATTTTTTTTTTAAAATCCTATTCCCTAAACATAAACATGGAAAATTATAAAGGAATAATTATAAATAATTTAAAACATTTCAGAAAAAAATATCCTTTATTCATTGAGAAAACTTTTTAAAACATAAAAAATATAAAATAATTTTCAATGAAAATAACTTTTAAATTATATAAATTTATATTCAAATAAAAATATAGTGATGAAGGTAGGATATTTTGTTCATGTCATGCTGGTAAAAAAAATATTTATTTCACATTTTAGGTAAAAGAAAAATGGAAATTGTTCAAAAAAGTCCTAAAGATTCCATTCAAAAAAATTATAACAATGCAAACATGGGTAATAAGGACATTAATATGTCATTTTATAAATGGTTAAAAAATTTGAAACATTTTTGAAAAAAATATTTTCGAAAAAAGGGTTTTTGACAGAAGATAGAAATAACAATGATTTTTATTAAAAACGTTATTTTGAACTGTTGATTACTTGAAGAGAGAAATATTTATGGAAAACATGTATTATAATGAAATAAATAATTTAGAATAAATTTAATGAGATTATTGAGAGATGGATCATAATATTTTATAATCGGAAGCATAACACAAACAATCTTGATAAACGATGAGATTTTATCATAAAAACCATAACACATTAGTAAGATTGAATCGTAATACCCATTAAAGAGATATTATAAAATTGATATGTAAATACCCATAAACATATTTATAAGAATAATAAAAGTCATTCTTGGGTATTATATACCCCACATAGATGAAACACATAAAAAATATGGAACTTGTCTCATAGAAAATTAATTGGAGACAGAAATCTCTTACCATAAGTCTTGAGTTCATTCATACATGTTAGAAACACATGTATAATAAATATAAGTTTAGTATACATATATTTAATAACCATAATTATATATATATCATACCTTATATGATTTACTTATGATATTATATTACCCGTTTATTTACAATTCCATGTCGACTCACGTTTTAAATAATAGATTATTTTTTAATGTATATTTTGATAAATTATTCTCGGTTATCTTAAACTGATCATGGTTACAATATCTTCATAATTTTAACCATTAAATAAATATCATATATATTATGAATATAGGTGTTTATAGTGATATATAAAATTTAGAGATAGATAATGAAATATACCATTCATTTTAATAGTAGGTCGTATATACCCATGAATATTGTTTCCACTTTCCAGATGGAAAAAGGACTAAAGGTAAATAATATATAACTTTAGAAAATATTTTTTATAATTTTTTTATATACTTACCATAATTTCTTTAAACACATAAATTTTACCTTGCATGTAAATCATGTAGAAATCATATCGCTTTTTGAGGTGGTAGTCCTTCGTACAGACAAACTAGATTATCGAATCCCATGAAATGGAACAAAATACTATAAATATTATATAATAAATATAGAAGAATAATAATATCATAAATACCATAAATAAAAAATAAATCCATCATTATATCAATCTATAATTTTTGGTTTTAAAAAAAACATTATGTCATGAGAAGGCAGTCCACTATACAAATGAATGATGATAACATAACCCATTTCACAGAATATAAGAAATATTTAGATTATTAACTATACATAATAAAATACAATTATATATAATATAATGATTTTAATATTTAATGTTACATTAATTAGTATTGGAGGTGGTGTTGGAAAAAATAAAATTAAAATCTCGACAAGAAATTTTAATTCTTCTTTAGAAAACAAATTTTGGTTTTCACTAATAGGTTTCATAAGTTTTCCTTTTAAAAAATATAAGGCTTTAAGGATGATAATATATAATTAGGGAAGTTATTTTAGTAGTTATTCACTGATACAAATGGTTTTAGATGTGTGAAAAGGAGAGGAGAGGGGGTGACCTTTTATAAGTGGGGGAGTGGCACATTTGTAATGTTTTTTAAATAAAAAGGTGTACCCCGGGTTTTCACATCCGAAAAGGCTAAAAAATGGACCATTATAGACCTTATATGGTATAAGGTCTAAATTTTGATATAAAATGGGTGTTGGACTTTTTTAAGCATTTTAATCATTATCTTTATAGTTTAAACCCTGGGTAAACCAATTTTTACCACAACTACAACAAATAATTATTTTTTATTTTTAATATTTATTATTGTAAAAAAGTAAGATGAAATTATCAGAAAATATATATTTTTTATTCTAAATATTTAAACTATTTTCCAAATTCTATTAACATAATTGAAAATTTTAATTAAAAATTAATCCCGCAAATCGTTGAGAAATAGGATTTCAAAAGAGAAAATGTTTGAAATATTGAAATGTTTTTAAATAAAATTTCAATATGAAAAAAATGAAATAAATTTTATTAAATGATATATTATTATTATTATTTTACCTTTAAAACTATTAAAAATAATTTTTATGTTTTTAAATGATTTAAAATATTAAAATTCTTAATAAAAACTTGTATTCTTTATTATTCATCGAAATATTAATGTTCTTAGAGAGTTATCAAAAAATAAACATAAGATCATATTGAAATTATAATTAAAAAAATTAACTTAATTTTAAAATTAATATTTTAAATGTTGAAAAAATCAATCTTAAAAAAAGCGGACATAAGGAAAATAAAACTGATTTTATGAAAAATACAAATTTTATTCATAATATTGGATTTATTCTTATCTATGGACTCAAAAAATAATAAAGTAAATTTTAAAATTTTGATAAAATATATAATATATATAAATTTCATTAAAATCATTCATTATAATTGTTTTCTTCAATTTTTTAGATAAAATATGTTTTTGAGTAAAAAAATTGTTTTTTAGAAAAAAATTTCCTTTATTTTAAAATGGGTTTTATTTTCATTTCTAATTAATTTTTCACAAAGGAATTAATTGTGAATAACTATTTAAATGATATATTATCATAATTTATTTAGTCATACTCATACCCTCCCTTCCAATGGTTTGGTAATAATAATCATAATAAATAATAATATTTTAATAGCATGTCACGTTTCGTTTCAACTGGTTTTTCATGTAGCAGAGGCTAAACCTAGTGTTGTTTATACAAAATGATAAACTATATGATGTGTGTAATTCAATATAAACTTAGTATTAAATGTATCTTATGCTAAACTTGGTGATCTGTGTAATGAAAAATATCGACAATATTATATTTATTTGAATAATATATTTTTCAAAATCTATGGATATTAAATTTTACCCCCATAAAATGAATTTCACCATGGGAATTCATCACATTGGTACCATAAACTAATGATACTTATTCTTCATTAAATCCATAGTTTCCCTTATAAAATCGTTTTACTATTGATTTTTTCAGAAAACATTGATAAGGTTAGTGGACTTGTTTTGTAGTACTTTATCTATATGATCCATAATATCAATCACCTGTTCTTTATAAGAAAGATAATTCCAAAACAGTAGAGTCTATCAATTTAGTGAATGTGAAGAATTTTTAATTTACTTATTTAAGAGAGGAAAATAAAACACATTGTTAACCTGATGGAGGTTCTGTGTATATTCTCAGCAATATGCAACAAACCCGATCTAATCAAGTATTTCAAAGGAATAAATATACCTACGACTTGGATTTCCTTTATTTATTACATGGATAAATTTATATAATGAACTTATAAATAAAATAAAATTCCACATAATGTTGATTATTATTATTATAATATTTCTTTCAATGTTGTAACATCATGAGATTTTTTAAATATTATTTTTGAAATAAATTTTATGTCTTTGGTATTTTGTGTTATATGCAACACTGATTTTAGCTTGTATTACATGAAACATTGAGTTTATATCATGTTACATGTAACACTAAGTGTTTCTTATATTTCTTGAAAAAATCATTTAATATTTCATTACATGCAAAAATAAGTTTAACTTGCATAACATGTGATAAAATGTTTTAACAAAAACCACGATATATTATTAATATTATTCAAATGAGATCGTTACACCATAGTCATTAAACATAGCAATGTAAATAGTAATAAATAATTTTTAAGTAATTTTTAATGTGTTTTTACATAAATAAATCATATTTACTAATATTTAATTGTTTTTTCAATAAATTCAATATAGGTTTCTAAAATACTATTTTCTCAAAAAATGATTTTTATTTGTTTTTATGAAAAATAATAAAACAGATTCTTGGAATTATTTGAGAACTTATTTAATAAGATAAAAATATATTTTGAAATAAAAATATCAAAATTTTCTTAGGTTGATTTTTTTATAATTTTCTAAAAAGTTTAATTTGTTGATGAATAGTTAAAAATATTGAATTTTAATTGAAAAATCATTTTTGTTTAAAATAATTACAAAGTTAAATTATATTTTTAAAATGTTTTAAAATAACCTTAAACAATTTATAAACACATTAATCTATTTTAGGTTATTGAAATAATATTTATATTGAATTTTAATATAAAAAAATGTAAACTTTTGAAGATTTCTCATTAAAACCCCACTTTCTCATCTTGTGAGTGGGATTAATTTTTAAATTAAATTATTCCATTTCATTTAATATAATTTACAAAAATAGATTCCATAATTTCAATAATACTAATGTATATATAATAGTAAGGTAAAATCAATTTTTTACCATCATAAATAGTGTAAATAGTAAAAAAATTAAATTCCATAGATATGGTAAACATGGGTTTATCAGGGTTTAAATTAAGAAGATAAGGATTAAAATTACCCCCAATTTGTCCAAAACGCATATGATATCCTTATTTTGGCCCTTATAACCTTATGATCCATTTTTATGACGTTTTGGTTCACTTTTCCTAAAAATTGATCTAATAAGTTAAGCAATAACAAATACAAAAAAAAGAAACTTCTTTAATTTAATATCTATAAATCATTGGGATTGGGACAGAAACAATGTATCTTTGGTTTTATTTTTCTTGAAATATAAATAAGTTTTTTTCATGATAATTTTTTTAATTATTTTAGATAAATTAATTACCTTAAATTCATTAGAAAAAAAACTTAATAATTATTTAGTTAATAGAAAAAAATAAATGATAATTAAAATATAAAAATTAAATTATATTGAATGAATTATTTTTATGACCTTAATATTTTACATAAATATATCATGCTATACCGGTGTGGACATAATAAATTCTAACTCCAAAATTATATTTATATTTCTACTTTCAAATTAAAATAATAGTGTCAAAATTGACATTAATGTTATTTTATAATAAATGTTATTTTATAAAATTATTTAAAATTACTAAAAATACTATCTTCTTCCAAGTGATTTATAAATGTTTATAAATTTCATGTATGGTACATTCATGGAAAAATTGTTCTCTTACAATGACTATATTTACTCCAAAATTTTAACACTATGTTATCATTGTAATGGTTAAAATGATGTTTTTTCATGTTACATGCATTGTGTTAAAATTTTCTTTCAACACACACTTGTTTTTTTTAATAAATTTGATTTCATATTAAGAATCAGTGGGCTAAAAATATATAATAAGGATCATTTTATTTTACTATTAAAAGAAAAATTACCTAGATTAAAATGTATGGGTACTGTAGTAAAAAACCATAATGGTAAAAATAAAGAAACTTAGATTTTAAGGTACAACACGATTAAAAAATGTTTTGTCTATATGGTTTATGTATTTATGAACCATATCCTACATACAATCCATTTTTTCTGAATTTTTGAGCCACATGTTGGAGTGATATCCAATTATTGAATAATTTGGAGTATTTACAAAAATTACATTCCTCAATTTCAAAAGGTCACTCACACTCCTCACTAATTCAATAATATCAATCCACTTGGATCTAACAAACCCTAACCAAATCACCTCTTAAATTCAATACCCTCATCCTAGAATCCAAAGTTTGGTCGGAAATCCAACCTATGAGATATTTTGTTGATATCCTAAGGAGGATACCTATAGAAGAGGTAACATTATTCAATGAGTATTTTTATTTTATTTTATCCTCCACATATTTCAATAATTATTAACCTTGATGATATAATAACCTAAATATATTAAACATATTTATTTGTGTTTATTTTATTTTAATGACCTAAAACTATATTCAATTCCATAAAATGGGATATGAAGTCATCATTTGTGTGTACGATGGACTACGTCCAAACAAACAAATGTCATTTTTTTCCATTACCACCTCTTACGGTTGGGTATAATGACTGATCTAATGTATATAGAGGATATTTATAAAATAATTATTTCTCTATATTAATTATATCATATATACATTTTTTCTATCCATTCCATAGTGTCTATAATAACGTCTTTCGTGTGTATGATGAACTACCTCCCCACTAAGCGATGTGATTCGTTTTCACTAATGTTTTACATGGAAGATTTTAAGGATAAATTTAATAAATATATATTGTTATAAATGAAATAATTATGATATTAATGACATATTTATCATTATTATAAGATAATATATAATTTTTTTCTTACCTTTTCACCCATATAAATGTGATGACGCTGTTTATGTACATGTGGATGACCACATTCATGAAGCGACGTGACTCTCTCTTTTCATCACCAAACCACATGGATGATATGAATTAGTTTATTTAAATAAATAATATGATATTTATGATATTATGATATTTATAGAATGATAATATATTACATATATCCTTTTCATAATAATCATTAATAAATTGGAAACATTACTCATGCGTAGGTACGACCAACCATCTCCATGATGGTAACATACTTCATTTATCAAAACCACAATTCATGATTTTTTTTTTAAAATTATAATTTATATATAAATAATTTAATTAGTTAATGATTATTATTCTTTTTATGATGGAACCATGATCATCATAAGTGAAAATAAAAATAAAAAACGAAGACATATATTAAAAACAATTCAATTATTACCCAAAACGTGACTTTAACATGAAATTGTTAATAAAGGATAATAATATAAAATAATTAAATAATATATGGTATGATATATATAAGTAAGTTTGTTTAATAGATTAATAATAAAAATATATTTATTATGAAGATGGTTTGAACATGTGTGAAGGAACATGAGACTTATGGTAAGGGATTTTTATTCTCTCTTTTCTTTATAGGAGACATATGAAAATTCATCACTCGTTTCATTTTTTTGGTGTATATACTACCCTATTGACAGGATATATCATGAATATAATTATTTTAATGATATTTTATGTCTATTTTTATGTTATTATTTATTTTTTCTCAATATTTAAAATATACCTAAGCGAAAAGTGATTTTTTATCAATTTTACTTCTTTGAGACATATGTTATGTTATGTACCAATATTCTCTAATTATGTACATATATAGAACATTTGATAGGTAATTTTACTAATTTAATTATTCTCATGATATTTTTAATTTAATTTAATGTTTAACTTTCATGGATATTACGAATCATTGTTAACAAAGTTGTAATAGTTTTGTGATTAAATATGATGATTTATTGTGATTGCTAATGATTATGTTTCAGATTATAAGTTATTATGATACCTTTAGGATGTAAGACATGAAATTTGATATTCTATAGTTATTTAATGAGATTATATGTTTTATCATTATTTTACTCTCTTTATATACCAAATATTTCAGGAATATTGTTTTAAAAAAATCTCATTTATTTCTCTCTTTGATAAATAACCATTTTTATTCAAAAAAAAGGTTTCTCAAAAATTTTAAAAAAATATGTTTAACATTCATCAAATTATCTATTAAGAAATTTTTATTAATGTCTTATTTTTTACCAAAATATTTCCTAGGAATCTTCTTTTCATGTTCCAAATAATGTTCATTTGGATTTTTCCAAAAATGTTAAAGGAATATATAGTTTAAATCATACAACATGAATGGTATTTTCTTACATTATGACCAATATTTTATTTAAACATTCCTTTATATTTTTTCAAGAATATCTTTAAATTAATAAAATTTTCAAAATAAATTAAATAGTGTTTTCAAAGAGTAGATTTTATTTTCCCAATGAAATTATTTAAATGATTTTTAAAGATTCCTTTATATTTTTTCATGGATATTTTCAAAGAAAAGGATTTTCAAAATTTTAGAAATTTTATTTTTCAATACAAAGGATACTTTAATAATGAACAATTTTAAATTATTTTTAAATAATCCCTCATTTGTTTCATGGTTATTTTCAAATTAAATGTTTTTAAAAATATTTTAAAAAGTGTTTCAGTGAGGAAATGATATTTTCCCCATGAAATGTTTTAAATTATATTTTAAAGATTATATTATAAGATTAAATGTTTATTTTCAATGAAAGGAATTTTATTAAATATTATTTTTCTTTTTTTAGGTTTAGAAAATTGAATTAAAAAATATATTTTCATCAAGATAAGCTCCAAGGGATTTATATTTCATAATAAAGGTACATAAAAAAGACAATATATGTGTAACTTTTTATTTAATAGAGGTATGATCTAGGGATATCATTCTTAGTCTTTGTAGGATTGGATTATGGTTATAGAACATATTTATCTTCCACGGGTTATACGTTGATAAAATTCTTATAAGATCCCCTTATTTTTCATTGCTTTATTCTGTGATGAATTGATGAAATGATTATGAAACTTGTTTCTTTTACAAAACTTTTGTTATGATGATATTTTTATGAAACTCATTTCATTTCATTGACTATGATATGATATATGTTTTATGATCAAACCGAACACATATGTATGATTTTTATTATGTGATGGGAGAGACCTATATCTACCTCAAATTCATTATGTAGTGATTTATATCTCATGATATTGTTAGTAATGGTATGAGGATTGAACTTAGTTCATTAAGGGACTTTGTCCACTATGATAGTCTTTGGAGTGAACATTGACAACTATAATGGTTTGGGGAGTGACCCCAATATGGTATCCTGGGTAATGAGGCTTCACTAATATGAGAAAAATTTTATATGTTTATATGTATGTCACATTTCGTGTCTAATTCTAATGTTATTATCTCATGGATCAACTTTTTTTATTTCATTATAATTCATGTCTTATAAACTATAAATATTTATTCTATGACTCAATATTCTGATCTTTGATTTACAGAGTACGATTTTCATATATTATGATCTTGTTCTCATACCATTTTTTCATGTTATGCTTACATATATCCCTAGTATACCCTTTCCCAACATCTGATCTCACCTTTTCTTATGTTTCCATTCCCTAGTTTAGGAATAAATGATTTATATATAGAATATTTTTGAATAATACTAAAGGCTAATATCTTTATAGAAGAGGTTAATGACCATTCACAAAATTAGAATATTGTGTACCTAATCTCAAATGAAGCTAAACTATTATAGTTCTCAAGCATGTGTCTATGTAATGTGTTGAATATTCATCTAAAAATATGTAATATCCATATATGAAAACTCTAGGTCACTATAACTAATATCAAATCATTATTTCAGATAAATGTTTTGATACTTTGATGTGAAAAATTAGTGATATCTTAGGTATATTTTTAAGGATATCTATATGAATGTTTCTAAGGATAGCTCTTTGGATGAGTCTATGTATGGGAAACATTTCTTAAAATTTGGTAAAGGATATAGTGAGTGGTTTTAAAAAATTAAATCCCTTTTAGAAACTAAATGTGGATTTGGATCTAGCATATTACAATTCCTAGGGGTAATAACTCCAAAATGGTCTCCTTGTGATGGACTCGATGATCAAATGGTTCCCATCAACATGCCTTACTTCACACCTAGTTTTTCACAAATGTGTGATATTATTTTGAAACCCACAAAATATTTATAAAACATCATGAATGATTTAAAAAGATACTGATCATGGATGAAAAAGTATATGAATAAGATTTTATAGATTTAAAACAAGGATCTATGATCTAGATATCCTATAAGTGAGTTTTCATGATTTTGTGGTTTTCATCTATGATTAGTGTTTCTCTAAATATTTATTATGGTTTTAGTGAATGGATAGATATTGAAGGAAATGGGTTAATGTTGAATGTGGTGGATAATTTTCTAATGAGAAGCCAATTGGGATGATAAATGGAGTGAAATATATTGTGATTATTCCTAATTTGTTATCACTGATCATGATTAACAATGTACACCTTGAACAATTACTAGAATCAAAAAATAAATCGAAGGATATATTTTACTGAGATTTTTTGTGGTGGATACCTTAAAGGGAAGAATATTAAATTTTATATATTTTGAGAATGTGTGAAGAATCTCCCAAGTGGATGTCTTAGTGGAATGAGAATATGTTTTGAGTGTGGAAAGGAAGGAAAAAAAACAAGTAACTTTAGAGGAATGATGAAATATTCGATTGATTCAATGGATGAGAATAATGGGAACCCTATTGTATTATTGAATTTTGAATGTTTTAAATAAATAACGTATGGTAATTATGCAAATCGATGTCATAATGGGAAAGATCGTGAGGACAATCAAGAAGGCTGTATGAGTTATGGTTTTTCTGTTGATGATAAAGATATTAAAAATGGCATATGATAGGTAAGAGGTATTGTAGAAGAAGGAATATAATCCTAGTTAAGGGGTTGCGAAGGAAGTTTGATGATTAAAGGATTTATGTATTGGTATTCAAGAATTTTGAAATATATAAGGTTTGTTCAGTATAATATTTTTCAATAATGATTTAAGATAATAGGTTGAATGACGCATAAAACCTAAAAAATTGATTTAAGTTAAAGGATATATTTGATGGAAAACACTTGATTAAGGTAATATAACCCTTAATATATTCCTATGATTGATAAAATGATGTTTAGTTAGGATAATGAGATAATTGATATAGATAAATTAAATTGTGTAGTATTGATGACATTAGAATAGATAAATAATTTTTTATAAAGTATTTAATATTATCGGTGATTGAGTTTTCAAAATTAGGTGATTTATGTAAAATGTTTAATAATTAATGGTTTTATTTAAGGAAATGGGAAGAAGGCTTGTTTTCAATTGTCTTTTAGGGTAATTTTAGTTATTATAAATCTTCATGAGAATATATGAAAATGGTATTAAAATATGTTGTATGTGAACATTAAGATATTATTAAGGATATTGGGAGGATTAGTATTGAGTTTGAGGATTTTGGTGACCTTATACATAATGGTTTGGATTTTCTTCTTCGGGAAGGGTCATAATTCTAACCATTTATTAAGTTGTTTAATTTGAAGTATGGATGAGGCTTTAGATATTAATATATTAATTCACCATATAAATATTTATTCGCATTGGATAACCTATGATGACCATTTTTTTGTGATGAGATAGACAGAAGGAATTATCATTCATTTTATTTCTTATCATATATTAGTGCTTCAGTCATAAAAAATCTACCTTCATTTCTTAGTGTAAAAGATTAAATGTAAATTGATCACGAAACAACCTAAGGGAGATATTGTTCTTATGAAATGGGATCAAACCAAGAAAGTATATATTCTCCTGAAAATTATGTAACTCCAACAAAAGGATCTTGAAACATAAATGTTATCCTATAACCTTCATTTTTGATGAGTCAAATGGTCCCATTACTAAAAAATATATATAGTTTTGTGATCAGAAACCTTATTTGGATATCTTAATTTCCTATGATCAATTATCCCTATCACTATATTCAATTATTTATTCTTTTCTTTCAAGTATAAATATTCACTTCACACCTATGTTGTCAAATGTGTAAACATAGTTATGAAGTAAAATTCCCAAATAGGATAAATGTAATCTATTAGAGGGGGAGGGGTGAATCAATGATATATTTTTCTTTTATGATATTTTTTTTTATAAAAACATCCTCCTACTATTAAATATTTATCTCATTTCTAAAAAACCAAACATTCACACATCGATTGGAAAACTAGTGTTTATAATGTTCACTACTCAATATGAGTAGCTAGATTATGGAATAGTTTGGAAATATTTTAGTACCAAAATATTCACTAGAAAAAATACATTTCTAGGTATAAAACATATATGGAATAACCTTGAACTTATATAGCAAAATGATCAATAAAACAATGCATGTACTTATTCTATAAAAAATAATGTAAATATGTTTTTGTAACATGTTTATAAATCTTCACCTTTTGGTTTTGAACATGTCACTATGATTATTCAATAAAATCACCTTTTTTAATTCACTAGAAAACAATTATTTACTTTATTACCCAATAGCTGGTTGGAAAAACATCTTTGGACATCGTATAACTACTTAGTCTGATTAGTCACTCTAATTGTTTTGTTTGATTCTCCAGTTTGATTATTCAATATGTAAAAAAGTATAATTTTTTTTTCCATAAAAATGTATGATTTTATTCTTCCTTTTTCAAGAATTAGGGATTATGATTTCTCAGTCTAATATGATAAATGTGATCACATCTTCTATAAACACTTCTTCATTCTATAAATGCTTCTAAAGAATTTTTTTCAAAAAAAAAAACCTCTAGTGTTGTCGCTCTCATGTGAAAATTTTCAGATTATATTGTACTTTGAACTCTATTTGTAGGTTCCCCAGAATTGAAAAGGAAGTGATATTTTTTAACATTCCCACTCACATAAATTACAAAATATCAATTTTTATATAAATGTTAACTTCATTTTTTCCATTTTTCAATCCTTTAGAACTCATACATATTCTTATGGAATCTAATTTAAACCCATCAAAATAACATAATTTTGAACCACATTTGAAAAGAACATCCAAATTTATTATTATAAAAACTAATAGTCCAAAACCACCAATTATAATACTATTTTTCACTTTGATCCCCTTGATCCAATTGAGAACATGTAAAAAATAATACTTTTTATTCTGCTGCTTCCATCCAAGTGAATCTATTTGTCCATAAATATTGTTTAAACTTTAGTAGAATTTAAAATCCTTCAACAATATTCTTCTAGAAACTCTAACATGATTATCCTTTTCAATTAATTTATTTAGTTTTTCATAAACTCCTCAAACCAATGAAACTATTTCTTATGAATTCCATCATCCAATGAATTTTCGGTGTTAGTATGATTCTAATAGATCGATATTACGATGCTTGATATCTTATAAAAATAGATGATAGCATTTTTGTATTCCATCTGATTGATTAGTCTCCTAACCCCTTCTAATTCATCAGTTCCAATAACTCAATTGATTGATCAGTGTCAAAAAATTATCTTATAAGTCAAAGTCAAAAAATCTGATCCATCTAATTAAATTTTTTTGGTCCAATGATCTACCTCCAATGGAATTATTCCTTGGATGTTTTATTGGTGGTTATCATTCTTCTCAGGTAATAGTGTGAAAACCCATCTGATGGATCAATGGTGAAACATTTCCAATAGATAGGTATCAATAGTGACTTTTCCAAACACATGACATCATAAAATTCAAACTATTAGACATAAAAAAGTTATACACCTGAAGTTTCTCAAACTAATGATGAGAAACCAGAAAAAATCAACTTTATAGGAGCACCATAAATTCATAATCATATTATCTTCCACAAACATCTTCTTTTATAAAGACTTCTTCTAATTATTATAAAAATTAAGTTGAACATATATTTTTACGATTTCATGTGAAACAAATTGAAATAATTTCTATACATCATACAAAAACCCACTCTATTTTGAAAAACATTATTTTGGAAAAAATATGATTCCAAAAAAAGTTCAGCCAAAATCCCTCTTCAGAATAGAAAACTGAAACTGATCGAATTTCATTCAACATTTCTATCCAACATACTATGTCTATTACTACTTCATCCAATCAGAAAAATATAAAAATAAATCTAATTTTACATAATGATAACTAAATAAAATTTATTCAACATGCACTTCATTTAGAATCCTTCAAGATTCTAAAAAATAACTTCTATCCAACTTAGTCCCACCAATTTTCCCCTTTATATTTTTTTGTTAACCAAGGTCCATAAATAATTAGATCATTGTAACTCAAACTATGGATCACTACTAAATAATTCTAATCCTATGTGAGTGAACTCATTATAGTAAACAATAATCATTAATAGAAGTACCATGTTGTCCATATGTAGTGAATTAAAAAACATCACTTGAACATACAACATCCACCTGTTCAAAAAATCATTTAATTTCATTTATTTTTTCCCTATATTCAATTAAAAAAACTACTAGAATAGTTAAAACACTCACATGCTGAGTCAGTAGCTTTAACCATAAAAAATCCCACTAAATACATGCTTCTTTAAAAGGTTAAGCACATACCAATGGATAGATTTACAAAATATCATTTTTATCCCCATTGACAACACTATCCAAAGACTATATGAGAGTGGGGATAAAAAAATGTTAACCTTTAATATAAATATGATGAATGTCCTTGTTTAAAATAATTTTAAAAAAATATTCTTTTAGTAATGGTTTTTTGAAAATATCATCAACTTATTCTGTTGTAGGAACATACTCTATTATGTGCTCATTATTCTACACATTCTCTTTGATGAAGTTATACTTGATATCAATATGTCTTGAATGAGAATGTTTTAATATATTTATTATTTGATTAATAGAACTCTAATTATTACATCCTGAGAGTAGGGGTGACATCACTTCAACTATCAAATCTTCTAACTGAGTCTTCATCAGCATATGTTGTGATGCAGCATGAGTGGAAGCAACACATTTAACCTCAGTCAGGATAAGGGTCAAATAATTATTCTATTATGTATGGAAACTGAGAAATCCCCCCCTAAAGAAAATAGCTCCCAATATATATCTTCTATCATCCAAAATTCCTTCCCTATCAATATCTATATAACCAAACAAATCCATTCCCCTTGACTTGTTATATTCGATACCGAAATCTGTTGTGCCTATGATATATCCAAGAATTATTTTTCAATCTAAGAGATGATATTCCTTTGGGTATCATTGAAATATTGGGAATTTGGTAACACAATAAAAAATATTTGGACATGATGTAACTGGATATAACAAACATCTAATCATCTTTCTGAATTGTTTATAATCCTCTTCCTTTTTATTATCCATCTTTAGAAAAAAAAATTCCCAATAAAATTTTTGTGGAAATTGGTTTCAAATTTTCCTTTCCAAAAACGTAATCAGTTTATTGGAATAATATTATTGAGTTAAAAAATACATTTCTTCTTTTGTGAGTTTTTACGCAAGGAAAATATTTTATTTCACCGAGTAAGGACATTTAAAACAGCTTATTATTATATTTAAAAAACCTTTTACACGTTCTTTCATCATTCATAACAAAAATAATATCATAAAAATAATAAAAATCAATGGGAGGATTCTACTGATTTTCTTTGATGTTAATATTATTGTACAAATCTTCCCTTTTTAAAGTTCAACATCTATAAGAAGACATAAAATTTGGAATACCAAGATCTCAGAGCTCCCATTATCCAACAAAAATCACTCATCAACTTACACACATAACTTTCAACCTTCCCAATTACAAAGCAACATGGTTTTTCAATGTGAAATTCTTCATCAATTTCTAAATTAATAAATGATGATTTTATATCCATTTAAAAAAATTACAACATCAATGTGTAGTAATTTCATGAAATATTATATTTGTTTCTAACCTTTCCACTTGATTAAAAGCTTAATCGAAATCAATTCCTTCAATTTGTGAGTATCATTTTCAAAATAATCATTCATTGTTAATTATGTCTTTACAATCATCATTCAACTTTTTTTAATCACCCACATTGTACCAATATAATTCTTATCATTTGGTTTATGTGAAAGTTCCCATGTATCATTATTATCAATCTAATACAACTCTTTATTGATATAATGAACTATTATTGTTTCTAAAAAGGTTTATTAAAATATTTTGGATCAAAATTTGAATACAAGTATGTATGTGAAAATAAACATTCATGTTACTATTATTTACACTTTTAATTTTTAATCAACTCTCTTATTTTTATCTTACACATGTCTTATCATTCTAGGATGATATGTATGAAGTTATTCCTCATCACAATAAATATTTGCATCTAATACTTCCATATGTTTGGGATAATCATTGTTGGAATTATTTTCATGCTTCTCAACAAGAACTATTTCACCTTATTCATATTCTTTTTATACATGTAGGTGTGAAACATCTTTTTATATAGTTTTATGAACTTTTACATAAATAGGATCAACTATCCTTCCTATTTATTTTCTGAAACATTTTATATCCCCTAATATCTTAAGTATACCCAATAAAGATTTCATCTTCACCTCTTTGATCAAATTTTACACGATTTCCATCTTTTTTATTTATGATTTTAGGATTCCTAAAATCCAAGAAGTGTTCCAAACTTGGAACTCTATTATAAAACATTTCATAAGGATTCATATCAAAACATTTCCTATAGATGAACCAATAATAGATATAAAATACTTAACTAATAAAATTCTAACAGAAGTAGTGAGAATAGACATTTTCAATTCATATAGCATGTACCATATCCATCTATCATAATTTCGTTATTTTAGAAACACCATTGCATTGTGGTGTTGCAATGTACTATATTCATGAAAAATTAAAATTTTTACAAGATAACTTCTGAATTATTCATTCTTGTATTCTCCACCATTATAATTTCGCATCTTGTTCATAGAATATCAACATTACATTTTTTCTCTTCTAATGAAGATCTTAAACATATTTATAGCATCGAATTTATATTTCATATAAATTATACATGTAATGAGGGTAAAATAATCAATGAAACAAATGATATACTTATTATATAATTTTTTTTTCTCATTCTCCCAAAACTATCAGAATGAATTAGTTCCACGGAAAGAGTTCAACTTTATTGTCCAATAAATTATTAATCTTCCATTTTTGAAAAATTGAACAACTCTAATATCTTAATATTTTTATATAAGGAATATCATAAACACTTTATTTCTTGGATATCATTCTCATATATCTTCAAAAAATATTTCCCATACATTTATTACACATATTATTGTCCCCCCATCATGCTTAGGTAACATGAATTCTGGACATCACCAACATAAAATAAGTTCCCTTTTGTCAATTGACCTCTTGTAAAAACATTTCCATATTCAAATCATTTCACTAGAAAAAAAATATTTTATAGAAATAAATTTATTACCTTAATCAAAAAGTTGTGAAACCCTCAACACGTTTTGTTTTAGAAAATCAATATTCCAAGACCTCTTTGATTTCAACTTTTCTTACACAATAATATCAGATCCAAATCCTTTTATTCTAAGATATTCATCATATCCAAATGTCACTATTCATTTTGTAATGTCATTCACATTCATCAATAGCTTCAAATATCATATCATATGTTCTGAGAAACCACTATCTTAAATCCAGGTTTTTCTCCTTTTATAGATTTCATATTTGTTTCTACAATAAGATACTTTTATTTCCCTTTATCTTATTTCATATATAGATTTAATGAATTGTTTTAAATATGTTTTCATAGTGGTAGGAAAAAAGGAAATACTTTAGAAATATATCTCGTTTGTTCACACCTTTCAAAAATATTTTCTTGATATAGGAACCTAATTTTAACTTTCTAAATAACTTTATTAAAAGTCTTTCTTTAAGAGGATTGAATCCCCCATAAACATTTCATCATGTTACTCAAGGGATAATTTTTGTGTTATTGATTAAACCCAAATATATTTACTGTGTGAAAAATTACCGCAATACTAGTAGTATCTGAAAAGTGAATATTTCCCTCTATAAATTCTATACTACCTGGAGTTGTGAATATGTTTTTGAAGAACTTTCTTACCTTCCACATCAGAACATTGTTAAGCCCAAAATATTTTCTTATCACTCAAAATCTTATTTTTTAATTAATTATTATTCAAAAATTTAACAGAATCATATGTAGTATCATTTTATTTAGACTGTTAAATTTTAGAAACCTTTAAATTTATAAAATTGTTTTTTATAAATATTGGTGATTTTATCAGATTACTTGTTCTTAATGAAATTGAGCAATTTTCATTTCAAAATTTCAATATAATTCTTGATGGTCTTTACTGGATTCATACATTCTAGAAAATTATTCAAATTTAGTGACAGAGTTCATGAAACATTTAAATATATTACAAAAATTAGAAAATTTTTGTTGAGCATGTTCAAACTCCTCCTCCTTTACTTTTAACTTCATTTCAAGATGTTCATTCTGATTATTTTATTTTTCATGTGATTAATTCAAGTGATTAATATCTTATTGAAGTATATATTTTCCTTGAATAATGTAATAAAAATTTATTTCAACATTACTATCATATTTCAATTTTTTATTTATCATTCAAGTATTATAATTTCATTAAGATATTCTCTCAAATCCTTTTCATACTAAATGATAACTTAATCTCATATTATTTAGTACTAATAATTTAATCAAAAAAATCTTCATCATAATCATTTCAAATATATATCTTTTATACATGTTATTTGTTGAATTTTTCACTTCAAATTAATAGTCATCATATTTATCATATTTATTCAAAAAAAATTCTTCTTTTGGATTGAGAGAACTTTATACAATTTCCCTTGGAATAGGACATTTATTTATCAATATTATTCATCTAAGAACTTATTTACCTTATTCTATCTTCATCACTTTCTTCTTAATTATTTGTTCAATATAAATTTCTATAATAATTCAAAAAAATCTGATTTCATAACATTTTAGAGGTATATTCCCTTTTTAAATTCATATACATATTTTCACTTTTTTAAAAAAGATGGACAAAAATCCATAATTTTTTTTGCTGACTTTGTTTTAGGTGATAAATTCACCAAATTCTTCAAATTTCTGAAACTTATTATATTTTCATTGATTAGAAGCATTGAAGGAAATATCTCAATCAAATTTTCATTTTCATTTCATTATATTCTCACTTTTAATTTCATATGTAATGATAGCATTATGAAGGTCATACAAAGATAGATTTTAAGGATCTAAATCTTATAAATATTAAAAAATGGATTTTGACATGTTAAGAAGAATTTTTAATATATTTTAAATAATAATAGAATCCTCTATAATCTCCCCAGAAATTATTATGGAGGTAAAAAAATCATTAAACTTTGTAAAGAAGTTACTAATAGATTCATACTCACCCATTTTTATGTCTTCATACATCATCCTCCATATTTTTAAATAAGTATCCTTTTCCTTCATATTCCATTATAGATATTTTCCAACTTTTCCAAGATACCTTTTGAAGTTACAACCCCCTTCACTCAAAAGAATTTCAATTTCATAATGTGTTTATAGTAAGGAATTATTATCACTTCCATCATTGTCTAGATTATTCTTATAAAAAAATGTTTGAGGAAAATTTTCAATGAGGGGAGGAAATCCATCAATTGTATCTTCTAAAACATTATAACCTAGAGGCATAAGATACGAAAACATTATAACTTTCTAGATAAGATAGTTATTTCCATAAAAAACTAGAGTCACCTTACTATTAACATAATTAAAATTCTATATAAAAACATCTCTTAAAAAAATAAACAGAGAGTTGATGAAGGGAACAATCACGCTAATACCAATTGAAAAGGATTGACCAAGATTTATTTAATCACTGTGAGGGGGATGGGAGAATCAATGATATCTTTTGTTTTATGTTATATTTATCTTATAAAAACCTTAACCTATTGGTTATAATTTATCCATTTTATAAATAAGAAAACAATCACATATCCATTGGAATACAAGAATTTACATGGTTTATAGTTAATTAAGATTATCTTGTCCTTGGCATGGATTATAGATAATCCAATACCACACAATCAATTATATAAGAATATTTTTTATGGATATAAAATTTATAAAATACCATTACACTTTTTTAGAACTATGATAATACAATAGTGAATGTGATTTTTATAAAATGGAGGACATAAATAAGTTTCTAATATTTTTAGAAACCACAAACAGTTGGTTCTGAACATTTCAGTATGCTTCCTAAATAACTTCCACATTTTAAATTCACTAGAAAGTTTCTTTAATTGATTAACCAAAAGCAGGTAGGAGAAAATTCTTTATACTGAGAACAACTATTCATTTTGATTACACACTTCAATTCTTTAGTCTAATTCTTTAGTCCAATTTTTAGGTCTGTAAACAAGTTTAATTTTAATTTATAGAAACTTTTCTAATTTTATTCTTCCTTTTCCTGAATTTGTCAATATAAATTCTCAGTCCCATCTATTAAAAATGATAACAACACCTATGAACACTTTTATAGTCTAGAAACATTTCTCAATAAATTTTTTTTGTAAAAAAACCTCTAGTTCCCTCCCTATCTCCCAATCATGATATTTTTTAAGAATATTATGTACATGGACATTTAATTATAGGTTCCTCAGAAGTGAAAACTATTAGAAGAAATTTACTTTACCTCTCAATCAAATTATAGAATCATGTGTTTCACATACATTTAAAATCTATTTTAACCATTTATAAATGGTTATCAAATCTTCTTGATTATAATTTAATGTACATTTATTCTATATAACATCTTAATCATGAAACCAATTTGAAAAGAACTTCTCAAGCGCTATGTCCATAAACTAACATTTCAGGACCACTCATTCCAAAAAATATTTGTCACATCAATCCCCTTGATCTGATTGGGAACAAAAAAAAGAAGACTTACTATTATAGTGCATCAAACTAATTCAAACTTTTTTCCATAAGCTATGTTGAAACTTCTATATAATTAAAAACGGTTTAATAATAGTCTGGTGGATACTTAAACAAGATTCACCTTGTAAATTAATTTCATTATTTGTCCAAGAAATCCGTAGAATGATCAAACTGCATATGAAGAATCCTAGTATCTAATGACCTATTGGTGTATGTATGCATTTTATGGATTAGTATTATGATGCTTTGAATATCATGAAAATGGTTGACTATATTTTTTTATTTCATCCGATTGATCTGTATCTGATTAACTTCTAATTCATCAGTGATAAAAACTAAATATATTAATCTGTATAAAAAACTTCTCTTCTTAGTCACACTAAATATCTATGATCATTATAATATAATTTTTATAGTTTGATGTTCTACCTTCAATGTAATTCTATACCAAATGTATTATCAGTGTAAAAAATTCCTCTGATTGACTAGTATCAAAACCCGTCTGACAAATTGGTGGTGTAATTTATCCGATGGACTAATATGAAAAACTAATTCTGCAAACAACCTCTAACTTCAAAATATTTATACTCTTAGACATCAAAAAACTTATATATATTATGTTTCTCAAATCGATGATCTCTTCCAAATAAAATTAACTTCTTGGGAACACTGTAAATTTTCAATGCACTTATCTTCCAAAAACATCTTCTTATGTCATGAAATATTTAATAATTTAAAAAAATTGATATAGACACAACATCGTCTAGATTTTTCTCAAAAATACCAAAATGAATTCTATACTTAATACACATTCCAACTTCATTCTAAAAAACTTCATTCCAAAAATAATATGACTCTAAAAAAAAGTTCACCTAGAAATCATCTTTATAATTGAAAATAAAAATTGATGGAATTAAAAAATCTACTTCTAATATCCTCATTTTAGTTATCATTTTTCCAAAATCCTTCTTGAATCGAAAAAACAACATCAATACAACTTGGTCCAAACAATGAGTTACTTTATTTAACATTTTTTTCCAAATTTCATTTTTTATTGGATGTTTTATTATTATTTTTATTATGTGGGTTTCTAAGAAGGAATTTTAAAATGGAAAATGTTTTAAAATTGAGATAAATTTTTATGGATAAATTTAGTATATGGGGGTTAGAATGTAATACCCCATTAATTTTTGGAATATATTTTTTCATATTAATTTAATCTCCTTGATTTTTTGTATTATAAAAAACAAAACGTTTATCTTGAGTTACATGAAACACTATATTTATCTTTCATAACATTAAATATGATGTGTACCATTCATTAATCTTAACACTTATTTAATATTTTGTTACACACAACATGCTTTTTATCTGGTGTTACACATGATACTAAGTTTTAACAAAAACCCTGATATTTAATTAATATAATTCAAACTTGAACGTTATAACCTAAAAAATAAAAATAGAGACATGTATAGTAACAATAGAATTCAAATATTAATTTAAATGGTAGTTTATAATGAAAAAATATTTATAGAAAAAAACTTAATTTTTCAATAAAGTCATTATATGTTTCGAAAATACTATTTTCTAAAAAAAAATTTATATCTTTTTATGAACAATAAAAAAAGTGTAGAAACTTTTATAAAATTTATATCCTAAAATAAACTTCATTTTTGAAATAATAATATCAAAATTTTCTTATGGTTATTTTTTTATAATTTTCTGGAAAAAAATTATTTTTTGATGAATAGAGAAAAATACATAATTTTAATATAAAATTATCTTTTAGTTTTAATTATTTATAAAATTAAATTAAATTATATATTGGTTTTAAATTATATTTTTATAAAATATATATCTATTAATTTATCTGATTTGAATCATTTTCAGATTTAATTTTGATATAACAAAACATTTGAACATTTTATCTTTAAAAAACATATTTCTCATCGTGTTTCTGTAACTAATTTTAAACCAAAATTTTTCATATCATTAAATGGAAATTTAAAATATGGATTCTATATTTATAATGAAATTAATTAATGTTTCATAATAAATTATAATAAATTTTTTACCATACTGAAATGTGGAAACAAAAAAAATTATCATATTTAAGATAAACATGGGTTTATACGGTGTCAAACTAAGAAGATATGGGTTAAAATGACCAAAATTCTTGTATAAAACCCATTATATGGACATATATATACCATAATACCATAATAACATTAGTATATATTTTAAATATTTTTTTTTGTAAATTTTAACTAAATGGACCTATATAATAAGTTATGTAATGAAAAGGGAAAAAAAGGAAACTTTATTGATTTTAATAACTATAATACATTGGGGTTGTGGAAAAACAACATATGTTAGGTTATAAATGTTCTATTGAAATATAAATGATGTTTTATTATGATTTGAATTTCTTTTTAACTATTTATAGGTGAATTAATTACTTTATATTCTCAATAAACACATACTTTGTAATTATTTAGGCAATAGAAATATTAAATACATGATACTGAAAGAAATAAAAGTAAATTGAATGAATTATTTTTATGAACTAATTTTTTAGATAAATATATAATTCTATACATGTTTTTAAATAACATATTCTAGTTCAATATTTGTATTTATATTTTTAAATTCAAACTAAATGAATATTGGAAAAATTGACAATAATGTTTTTTATAATAAATGATATTTTATGATTTTTTTTAAAATTACTAAAAAAAATATCCTTAAAAATATATATTTAAATGTTATTAAATAAAAATTATTTAAAATTCATATAATTAGTACTCTTTTATAGATACTATAATGACCCTTAAATAGTAAAAATCCGGTTAGCACTGTTAATGTTAAAATGAGGCTTTTCCAGTTTAAATGTTATTGTGTTAAACTTAATTTTACAAACACATATGATTTTTATTTGATAAATTGGATTTAAAATTTGAAATCAGTGATTCCAAAGTATATAGTTTGAATCATTCTATTTCAATATTAAATTATAAATTACCTATGTTAAAAAGACTTGTTGTCGTAGTGAAAATGAAAAATGGTAAAAGTAAGGAAAATCAGAAATTAAGGAAACAAATGTATAAAAAATGCGTTTTATTATGTAATTTATGTGTATCCGAAGAATATAATACCTAACATCCATTATTAAATTTTTTTGGATCCACATGAGTAGAGGGTGACCTCCCATTATTGAAAGTTGTTGAGTGTTTACAAAAATGCAACTCCACCTCAATTATAAAAGGTAACTCATTCTCACCACTTATTTAAAAATATAAATCCATTTGAATTGAAAAAAATCCCTACAAAAATCACCTCAAAAAATAAATCCATTAATACTAGAAGCCTTATTTTGAGTATAAATCCATTCTTGTAGGGATTTTAATGCTAACATAATGGTGATACATGAAGAAGATGCCATGTTCTTCCAAAGCATTTTTATTTTATTTCTTCCTCAACATCCTTCAATTATTATTAATCCATGTTGATATAATAATATAAGAGTATTAAAAATAAATATATTTTTTATGTTAGGGGAATTCCCTGAAACCATATCCACTTCCATATAATGTGTTACAAATTCATCATTTGGGTATATAATAGAATACCACCTCATGAAGCGATGTCATTTTTTTTCCATTGAAACCTATCATAGTTGGGTATGATAGTATATATAAAGTTTATATGTGATATTTATTAAATAATGATAGATTTATACTCATTATATCATATTTAAGTTTTTTACTTTCTATTCTGTAGGGTATACAATAATGTCGTTCGTGTGTATGGTGGACTACCACCTTGTGAACTGGTGTGAATTATTTTCACTAACACATTAAATGGAAGATAATAAAGATAAAGTTAATAAATATATATGATATAATTTTAATAATTATTATAATACTTATTTATCATTATGAATTTATAACATATTATTTTCTTTATTACCATTCCCCCCACTCAAAGATGATAATTTCATTTGTGTATGTGTTGACTACCGCCTTCACAATGCAATGAGACTCTCTCTTTTATTCACCACACTAATGTATGATATGTATAAGTATATATAATGAAAGAATATGGTATTTATTCATTTTAGATAATATATTTTCTACCTCATTTACATAATTATCATCAAAAAATGGAAACTTTACTCACCCATAAGTACGACCTACTGTCTCTATGATCATAAGATTTTTCATTTCTCAAAACATTCTTCCATGATTTTTCATAAAAGTATAATTGAAATATAAATTATGAAATTATTTGATGATTATTATTTTGGATATGATGGAACCCTAAATAATTTAATAGGATCAGACATAATAAATCATGACATATATGAAAAACAAAGCAGTTATTACACGAAACATGACTTTAAAATGGAATTGTTAATAAATAGGTAATAGAAGGACATATGTAATTATTATTTGGTATGTTATATATTGGTATGGTTCAATGAAATATTTTTAGTATACTTATATTTATTATATATGAGGTTTGAATGAGTGAAAAGGATGTCAAGACTTATAGTAAAGCATTCATAGTCTCTCTTTTATTCTTGGGAGACATGTGAAAATTCACCACCCATTAATTTTATGTAGTGTATATTCTAACCATTTGGAAGGATAAATCATGAATATACTTATTTTAATGATATTTATCATTTAATTTAATTTTATACTTTATTAAGGCTTACAATTCTAAATATACCCAAGTGGTAAGGGTAAGGCTTACAATTCTAAATATACCCAAGCGGTAAGGGACTATTATCTCAATTTTCCTTTCTTGAGACATAAGAAATGTCATCCACCTATATTATTTTATAATGTTTATATAAAACCCCTTTAACATGTAATATCAAGAATTTATTTTTTCTTATGATATTTTATGTTTCATTGATCATTAGTCATTTTTGGGGATTATGATTCAGTGATACCAAATTGGTAAGGGTTTTATGATACAATATCATTATTTTCCATGATTGTTTATGATTAGGTTTTTGATGATGAAATATTATAATACAGTTCACAAGAAACACATAAATTTTACACTCCTATGTTTATGTCATGATGATAAACCTTATCCATTCATTTTCTTGTCTTTATGTACCCAACCGTTTCAAAATAACGTTTTTAAGAAAATCTACATTATTTCCCTCTTCGGCCAAAAACAATTTTTTCCCGAAGTATGTTTTCTCAGAAAACTAATTAAAATTTCATTTTAACATTATTAATATTATTTATTAAAAAAATTAACCATTTTTTACATTTAAAAAAAATTGAAGCGAATCTTCACATCACTTTCCAAAAACTGCTCATTTGGCTTTTATCGAAAATGTGAACGATGACATTATTTTAGCATGTATGTCATGAACAAAATTTTCAGCCTTCATGACAAATATTTTATTTGAATATTCATTTATATATTTTAATGGTTATCATCTGTTAATAAAATACTCAAATTTTTTAATTTTTTTTCCAAATAGAAAAAGATAATTTCCTCAAGAATTGTTTTAAATTATTTTTAATGATTTATTTATATCATTTAAAGAACATTTCAAATGAAATTTATTTTTAAAATGTTTAAAAAAAAATTCAATGTGGAAACGATATTTTCTTTATAAAATAATTTAAATATTTTTAAATTTTCATTTATAGGAGTCAAAGATATTAAAAAAAATTATTTTCAAAATGTTTTAAAAATTGTTTTAAAAGAAGAAATGTTATATTCATTAAATTTTTTTTAGATTAAATCATCCATTATAAGTGTCAAAGTTTATTTTCAAATAAAAGAAATTCCAAATTATTTATCCTTTTAATTTTTAAATAGTTATTCTTAAATAAATTATATTTTTAATAATAAAATATCCAAGTGATATATCATTTAAAATATTTTTCCATCCAAATTGACGCCCTTTAATATAACTTTTTATTTACTAGGGAAATTATCAGTGGAAACAATTTTTATTATTTTAATGAATGGATTATTTTTTTTGAAAATTGTTTCCATTCTATAGGTTATACGATGATAATATTCTTATGAATAACATTTATTTCTCCATGGGTTATGCTATTATGAACTTCTAAATTGGTTATGACACTTTTTTCCTTTCCACCAGTTATGAAATGATGAAATGATTACGAAACCTATTTTATTTAATGGGCGATGATATGATGAATGTTTTATGATATTATGTGACACATATGTATGATTTTCATTATGTTATTAGTGGTACCTATAAATCCCTCTACAACATTGGGTAAAAATTTATATCTCATGAGATATATAGGACTATAATGGGGAGTGAAATTGGTTCAGTAAGGGGATTTTTCAAATATAATAGTATTGAGAGTGAACCTTGTCTACTATGATGGTATGGGGTGTAAATAAATTCCACAATTATACCATTTAAAGTGATCCTTGATTTTTATGGAAATGGTTTTATATGATTATTTTTATTACACAGTTACATTTATTTTTCCAATGTTATGCTCTGATGGTTCATGTGTTTTTATTTCCATGTTATACATGTCTAATAAACTACTAATAATTATTATGTGACTTTTGATTCTAATATTTGACATGCATAGTATGGTTTTCATATGCTATGATCATGTTGTTATACCCTTATGTTCTTGTTATGGTTAGATATCTCCATTGTTTACCCATACCGAGCATATGAGATCACCCTTTCTTATATTTCCATTCCCCAGTTTATGAATAATGGTTTTATGTTTGTTATGTTTTTGAAGATTAATAAAGGGGAAAATATTTGAGGGATATGTTGATGATATTTAACCAAACTAGAATATTGTGTACTTAGTCTCCAATGACCCTGAACTATTATTTTCCATAGGTTGAGTTTTTATAACTTATTAAACAATCATATAAAAAGACGAAAAGTACATATATGAGAAGCATGTGTTTCTAAAAATGTTTTTCTATCCTTAGGTGTGTCACGAACCATCAATAAATGGGAGGCATTTTCCTAAGTACATGTACACATGAACACATATCAAAGCACAAAATAATGAAATGTCACAACAGTAAGTAAATAATGCATACATACACTAAGATACCAACCACAAAATACGAAAGGAAAGTAAAGTGTAGTAAAATAAAACCAGGTCAGAATACAATCCCACCAAAAGAAAGATTCTACAAAAGTTAATGAACATGTTATTGAAACTCATCCATAGAAAACCCTACCTACATAGCAAGGTACTGGAAAACTGTCTAAAGTTGCAGGAGCACACCTTGACTATTTGGTCTTTCCAAGAACCACCGGGTCCTAGTCCACCTAGGACTCTGTCAAGGTGTCGATCAATTGCACAAGACATGAAACGTGTGGGAAAAGGCCTTGTAGGGGTGAGAAAAACAATACTCAATAGGATACCACATAAACAATAGAAATAACCTAAAGGAAACACCAATAAAGAGAAATAGTCATCTCAACACATGTATGTGTCAAAAAAAATATATAATAAGAACATCCAAGTATACGCATAAAGGATTCCAAGCCTTAAAGTCTCATCCACTGCCAGCTACATGGTTCCTCTAATAGAACGCTCATCCCAAAAGATCTCACTCCTCAAGCTATCTGATAAAAGCAAATATTGCAGATCTACCAAAACTAACCACAAAGACATACGGTCTTGATAAGTCATGTAGTATCAATTATACATTCTATTTCTCTAAGACACAGAGTCTAAATACATAAAAACAAAACATCAACAACTAAAAATACATGAAGAACACTCATCAGTTCATGACACATAGAACAAAAAGAATATAAAAACAATATACAGATCGGGGTCCATCGTGCCCAGGGCATACTGGGGGACTCGTTTACCTACTGGAAACATCATCCTAGATAAGGGAGTGATTTACTCATAAATATTGGTCACAATATATCCACAAACACTATATAATATTACACTAAGAGAAGTGGGGACCGACCAGGCTGCTTAGTATGATACATGATCCAATCTGCTGAGTCAGTTTTCAAAGCTAGGATGAGACAAATCACTTCAAAACACATGTCATACTCTATTAAGGGAATGAGATCTTGCATCTAAATCTCTTAGTAAAATCCCAAGGGTATAATCTCAACCTTTACTATCATCCTCTATGACTGGAACAATATCCTGCATCGAACCCTCATAGGAATATAAAAACAGGACACTACCAACCCCTAACGGTCCGACTAAAAACCCAAAAATCCATATCATAAGGACCTCCCCTTATCAAGGGTCCCGATGCTATATATGAATCATAAAATGGATGATCTCTTTGAATGTTATTGATTTTTAACTGAAAAAAGGGGCAGACCAAACCCACTGGATGACCTGACCTAACCCGGTTTGGCCTAGCCCATTGGGCCCGATACATTGATTAATCCCATGTGCCTTGGCTATCCTTCTTGCCATGAAAAATATGTAGGACCGTGTGTGCCCTGGGAAACACAACGTCTCCATGTTCAATGTGTAAAACCATCGCGCCTGCCTACCCTGCAACCCCTGTCATAGTAGGGATCCTCCAATCGCATCAGATCCATGATTCATGTGGCTTCCACCACTGTAGCTCTCTACCAGCATGATCCACCTAATTTATGTAGCCACTGGTGTATCAGTGAACCCTTATGATAGCCATCGGTTCTCCTCGGGTGCACCATTTTTCAAAATGGAGGCACATATGCAATCCTAAAGTAACGTTCTTCCTCGCTCAGGGCTCAGATCAACATCACGATTCATCTAGATGAAAAACCACACATATGAATATATCTCCTGAATCACATCGATCTGTCCGTCACCATCATTTCCGCACCTCTCTTAGGCCATTCCGAATTGTATCCTTGATTTATGTTCATTGATCCAAGAAACGGATGTGCAATGATCATCCATTAATGAACCATTAGGAACACGAAGAATTAAGAGAATATGAAGAATATTGAAGAATAAAGATGCATGGAATAACCCATGGTTTGAACCTCAGATGTGTTTAATTATGACCTCAATCCATTATGTTTTAATTTTCACAAAATCATAAAAAAAAATTAATCAATTCAAACCCAAGAAAAAAGCCGTGTAATTACGTCCATCGCATAAGAACGAGCGATCCATGGGTCAACCTATTCATTGGTTGATCCACGTTTGTCATTAATTTTCAAGAATGAGGAATAGAATAATCAAAACTAAAATGCCTTACCTCGACTTAGGGAAATCATTGATGAAGGGTGTATCCATGTCGTCATCATTCATTACTCTTTAGTCTATATATTCAAGGTTGTGTTGATCTGACATCATTTTCCATTGTTTTCTCTAAAGTTTCTTGTCATCAAATCAATAGAATTATAGGGTTGTGGTGAAACCTTAAATTATCCAACTAGATCCCATTATAAATAAAACACCCATTCGTTGAATAAAATATTTTTATTAGAATTTTTTAAGGATGTTTATGTCCAAGAACTATCATTCACATCTGTCATGCGCCGACCGATGTTAGGACTCACATATGAAAAACAACTCATTTCACACTCAGTAGTGGTCTTTTGTTTCCAATCCGAGTTACCGTTAATCAGTTAATAGGATTTTAAAATAAAAGAATTTTATTTAATTATTTTATTTACGATTATGTTATTTGTGATAGTTTTTTCTGATGACCCATGCGAACCAAAGTTAGGTCGAGCCTAGTTTAAAGCTACCATTATGATATCAACAATTCTCTTATATTTCTGATCTAAGAAACCATTGAAAAATTATTTCAATTTTTATGAAATTTCATGCACATGTTCCATTAAAAACCTAACATTTTTCAAAAAATTATTCTGGGCACATCGGGCCTCAGAATCGCACGCTGTCTAAGTGATTGGTCTCATAATTTTCCCAAATAATATCTAAAAATAAAATTTGGAAAATATAAGTAATTATATTCTCCCTATGTTATGGATTTACATTCTCAAAATCCAAAAAATGGCTACCTTAACACAAGGTGAGTGTACTGAGGACAAATTTCGGCCTCCTACTCCGATGTTCTCTTCCGAAGATCCCTATGCTGCCACTGGATATGAACTAAGGGAATCAACTATCCATGAATGATCCTTGATCTCCACTAGGAACTCATCCAAATTTGTCCCATCATCGATGTCTAGCTCACCCCAGTTGATGATGTGTGATGGATCATGCACTTATCTCATGAACTATGACCGGTGGAAGAAGTCTTATACCTGGTCCAACTATGAGGGTAGATCCAAGATGTATTCCACCTCACCAACTCTACGTAGTATCTGAAAAGAAAATGATTATGAACATCATATATAGCTTTTTGTCTTGACCAAATCTCTATATCCCGCATCAATGATAGAAATGAAGGAACATATGGTATCCCACCTTGAAATCCAAAGGAATTATTTACCTGTCATTATATGATTTCTGATGGATTTTTGTAGTCTTTATACACTCCAAGATGACATGCAACTTCTCTATAATTTTTTTCACCAACTCCAAGACTATGGGTGCTTACTCTCTTGGGTTAGTACAATAAAGTGGTGACCTGCACGATTACTTGAACCAAGTCTCAAATGGTGCCATATCGATGGTTGATGGGTAGATGTTGTTGTATGAAAACTCCACCAAAGGTAGGATACCCTCCCAAAGGAGGTCAAAACCTAACATGAAAGACCATAGAATGTTCTACAAATCCTTAATGGATCACTTAGTCTAGGTGTCTGCCGGTAAGTGAAACACTATTCTCAATCATAACTGATTCTCAAACACATCATGTAATCCCTTCCACAACTAGGATGTGAATAGAATATCATAGTCGAAAATTATCATCGATGGAACTCCATGGATTCAAACTATCTCTTACACATCAGTGAATCCCAATATGTCTACTAAACTCTACACCCACATATCATAAAAGTGGGGTGACTTGGTGAGTCGGACAATGATATCCTAGATGATATCTTTCCCCCTATACATAAGTGGTGAAAAAATAATGAAACCCATTGTTATCCCATCCCACTTCTATTCTAGAACCACAAGGGGTTGACTCAAATCGACTAGAACCTAATGCCCAACCTTCACTTCTCAACAAGTATGGAATTGAGACACAAACTCAACAACTTCCTTCTTCATCCCTAGCCACTAAATTGACATCGGAGGTCTTGGTACATCATTTCCACACATAGATTTACCGATAAATGGAATGCCTAAAACTCTCTCAGAACCTCCTATCACAATGCCACTAGTATCATCATTCATCACTTTAGAAGAAAAACATGCTCCCCACCTTTCTAATATCCCTTAGGGGCATTCCCTATAGGCATTTTATAATGCTGAGCCTCGCAGCCGGTATCCCTAATTTGTTTCTCTTAAACATTATATATGATTAGAGGGGTGAAAACCATTTATTAATGATAATATGCTCCAAGTCTATCCAAAATGGATACCTACAATGAGGCTAACTACTCTGATTTCTCTTTCAGCAACTACAAGCTAGAAATCCTACTAAGAGATTCTTCTATCATGTTCCCCTTCTTAGGAGTATAGAAAATCTCCAAATCATTGTCCTACTGGATCTCTAGAATTCGAATCTATCTCATATTCCAATCCTTCTAAGAGAAGATATAATTGAGACTCTTGTGGTTTAAGTAGACAATAAACCACTAACCTATCTAGTAGTATCACCACATATTTAATGCGAAGACAACTGATGCTAACTCAAGATCATGGGTCACATAGTTCTTCTCATGGGATTTCAACTCACGTGAACTATAACCAATCACTGCTTGCCTCTACATCATCACACAACCAATCCTATTTCCAGATGTATCACAAAACACTATGTAATAAACACCATCCTATGGAAACATTAATAGGGTAGCGCTCTTCAAACTCTGCCTCAACCTTCACTGGATCCATTGAAACTCTAGTCTCAGAGATGAAATGTCCCAGAAACAATGTCCTCTTGAATGCATGAATTACACTTCAAGAGCTTCCCCTGTACCTAGTGCTATCAATGTGTGTCTAGGACCATCCTCAAGTGTCTCACATGATTTTTATTGGATGTCGACTACACTAGGAAATTATCAAAGAAGACCACTTGGGATTGCAAAGGGTGAAACATCAGGTATTATGAAGCCTTTCATCTACATGTCCTCCAAATTCACTGTAAGATCATGAAGCTATGTGGGAACCATCTGATATGCTGGTGTAGATATTGGTATCATCCTAGGGTTTAGATTAATGAAAAATTCTATCTATAATTGGGGAGGTAAACCTGGAACATCATTAGGGAATAATTCCTTAAACTCCACCACCATTATAAGAAACTAAGGGCTCAGAACATCTCGTACACTAAGGATTAGGATATCTAACTGAAGAGTAATCAGATGTACTCTCCTATGCAAGATTCTATCCTGATCTCCAAGGATTTCCCATTATCTGATAAAAAGATAAATCTAGTTTGGTTACCATGGAGAACAATTCCCTTTTCTAAAAACAATCACTTTGAGCATGAAATATGGATACTAGTCCATACTGATAATGACATTGTAAGCCCTTGATGCTACTACCAAGAGATACCAAAAAAATTCTCACCTTTAAGAGTCATGTCACACTATTGGAACTAGTGTTTGAAAATCGAGTCTCCTCTAGTAGGTTTTTTTAAGACCAAGGTTCAATTCAATAGTTGAAATAGAATCTCTGTGTATCAAACAAGGAAATTGGTAGGAAAGAAAATCACTATCACAAGTATCCATCTACTAAAACTAAAGTAGAAAGACACAAATAGTTTCTTGAACCATTCTCAGAGTCCTAGGGTCATAACCCTCAATAGAATGAAACTGTATCCTCCACTATCCTCAAGCTCCCTAATTTTTGTATGGACTTCCTAGGGTTTGGGGTGGTAACACATCAAAATGTTGGTCACCTACTACTGCTTCCCCACCTCCTCTACCATGTCTTCCACCCGACGGATCTATTTTCTCCTACCACTGCCTCTTACTTTGCAGTTTTTTAACTACCTATCTGAATTCATCTTGAATGGTGGGAGAATATTGTGAGAGATGACCATCCCCTAACAAGAATATAAATGTATCGCTTTTGTGTAATTGATGTTCCCTTGGGGAATCTAATGAAACCTCATGTTCTGTGATCATGTTGTGCACCTACTAATGGTTAGTCCTCCTAGCCCTACATCCTAGGTGATCACTACCTCAGAAGCCTAAGATACATGATTGAACCCTGTGTATCATCATCTAGTTCTAGAATAGCCATGAAAGACTTAGTTTGGTAGATACATTCACCTGAACCACTAGAGATAGGTTAAAAAATGATCAAACTAAGAAAGCACCACCCGCTGACCATCTTGAAGAAAAACTGCTCCATGATTGGATCTGCCCAAGGAGGTATCATCAAACATTAGATCAAACTCTTGATCTGGCTGTAGAAACCACACAAGATATCATTGTGAACACAACCTATAAGAAAACAAGATGTATCATGATAAAAAGAGTGTACCTAGTGAGCTAAATCAAGAAGGAAATGGAAAACACAACACATTCTTATATGATGCATGCACCACTATTTTTTTCCTAAAACTAGTATATTCATGTGCCGAGTTGAAAAACAGGTTTCCAGATTTTCATTGCATGGATTTTTCAGCCACCGCACCAATACTGGAGTCCCTAAACTGAAATCCAAACTGAAAACACTTAACACTATTACCACAAACCAGTCTCATAGACTCCAATTACTAAAGTAGATACAACCCCCTCTGATGCCACTTTGTCATGACCCGTCCCATAGGGGCCGGTTCCAGGACTACCCCAATCCCACCTCCAATTAGAAAGAGGTTGGTGACTAGCACCGAGTAGGAATATCCCACAAATTGGAGGCATTTTCCTAAGTACCTAGACACACACACACACACACACATCTATAGGATGAAAAGAATGAAATCTAAAAACACTAAGTAAACAATCAATGAATACACTAAGATACCAACCATAGAGTATGAAAGAAATGTAATGTAAATTAAAGTACAACCAGGATAGAATACAAGCCCATCAAAATAAATAGTCTACAAAAGTGAATGCACAAGTTTCTGAAACTCATCCATAGAAAACCCTATTTGATGGTCAAGCTACTATTCATCTAGCTGAAGCTGCAAGAGCACACCTCAACTATCTGGTCTCTCTAAGCACCACATAATCCCGATCCACCTAGGTATCTATCAAAGTGTCAATCGTCTGAACAAGACACAACATGTGTAGACAACGCCCGTACATGGGTGAGTAAAACAATACTTAGAAGGACACCCCAAAAACACATAGTAAATCCTACAAAGGAAATACCACTAAGAAGATATAGACCAATCAACACAGTTATGTGTAAAAAAAATATAATATGAACATCTTGGTATACTCATAAAGGATCTCAAGCCTTGAAGTCTCATCCTCTACCATATACATTCTTCCTCTCATAGAATGCTCGTCCGGGAGATCTAACTTCTCAATCTATCTGATAGAAGCACATAGAACAGATCTAACAAAATTAACCACATAGACGTATGGTCTAGATAAGTCACAGAGTTTCTATGAGACTTTCCATTTTTCTAATACACAGACTCTCAATACATCACAAAAAAATATCAACCACTGAAAACTTCCTGAAGCATGCTCGTCAGGTCTAGTCATGTAGAACAGAAAGAATCTGATCTCAATACACAGATATGGGGTCCACCATGCCTAGCGATCATCGGGGGGTCTTTTGGACCTACTATAAACACCATACTAGATAAGAGAGAAATTACTATGTAAATATTCATCACAACAGCTCTACGAAACATATATAAGGAAACACAAAGAGATGTGAGGACCAACCATGCCTCTTAGTACGACACATTCTCCAACCTATGAGTCAACTTTCAAAGCCTAGATGAGAAAATTAACTTCAAAATGTGGTTCATTATCTATGTTGGGAATGTGATCCTTCATCAAACCCTTATAGTAAAATACTAAGGTAACGGTATCACTTTTTTCATCATCCTCTATGATGGGAACTAGAACCTATATTGAACCCTCAAAAGAATATATAAACAGAATGCTCCCGACCTCTTCTTATCCTACTAAAAACCCACAAAGCCCTCTCAAAAGTTCCTCCCATTCTCAAGGGTTCCAAGACCATAGATTATTCATCAAACATATGCTACGTTTCAAAGTTATGAATATTTTAATGAAAAAGAGTATGATCTGACCCGTTGGATGACCTGACCTGATCCGTCTGGCCCACTAGACCGTTGGACCTTGCCAATAGGACCTCTAGAGAAGCTTGACCCCATTGATCTAACCCGCAGATGTCATATGTCTTTCACTCCACATGTGGTCAACTGAATAGTGTTCCCCTGGTCAATGCAATTCCACCACGTTCAATGTGAATGTACACCATGTCCGACTTCCCCACAACCCCCGCCACCGCGAGATCCTCCAACCACGACCGATCCATGGTTTACATGGATACTTCAACCTCAGCGTTCCTCTGTCACACATCGCCTCCTGTACATAGCCACTTGCATGCTGATGGGACCTTCTGTGGGCACTGGTTATCCTCTAGTGCTCCTATTTTTGAAACAGAGGCACATATATGATCTTTAGATCATGTTCATCATCAAACCTGTGCTCGGATCAACATCAAGATTCATCTTGATGAAAAATCACTCGAACGACGATATCTTCCAACTCAATTTTATCTGCCAATCATAATTTTCATCACACCTCCGGTAGGTTATCCTGACATTAGATCCTAAATTTTAGATCATTGAGCTAAGAAATGGAGGCAAAATGATCATCCGTTCATAACCTAAGAAGAACGTGAAGAATGAAAACAACGTGAAGAACATTGGTCAACAAAGGAACATGGAAAAACCCATGGATCAAACATTGGATGTTTTTCATTCCAGCCTTGGTCTACTTTGTAAGAATGATCACAAAATCATAAGAAAACTTTAGTCAAATTAACCTCAATAATAAAACCCAAAAATTACGCCCATCGAGTAAGAATGAGTGGTTTACGGGTTAAGTTGTTTGTTGTATGATCCTTGTTCATCATTGATTTTCAAGAATGGGGAAAATAATAATCAAAACCAAAATGACCAAACTCAACTTGGGATAATTGTTGACAAAGATCGAAGTTACGTCGTCATCATTCATCAATCATTGATCCATCAATTCAATGTTATTCTGATTCGCCGTTGTTTTAAAATGTTTTCTCTAGAGGTTATTTTCTCAGATTAAAAGAAATAATTGGGTTGTGGTGAAACCCTAAATTACCAGACTAGAGTCTATAAAATGGAAAACGTGACTGCATTGAATAAAATAATTTTTTGAATATTTTAATTATGTTTACATCTAAAATTTATCTTTCACAACTATCCTGTGTTGGCCAATGTTAGGCCTAATATAATGAAAACACCTCATTACTAACTCAACGGTGGTATCCGATTTCCAATCAATTTTACTATTCATGAGTTATTAGAATTTTAAAATAAAATAATGTTATTTAATTACTTTAATTATGCTTACGTCCTTTTTGACATTATCTTCTAATGTGCTGCACTGACCAATGTTAGGTCACACCTTTGGTAAAGCTATCATTCTGGGTTTAATGTTGCCCTCAGACATTTGATCAGGACAACTGCTTAAAAGTTTTTTCACCATTTATGAAAATTCATTCTCACATTCTATTAAAAACATAACATTTTTCAAAAAATTGTTTCATGCACATTAGGCCTTAGAATCACACACTATCTTAGCACATGATCTTATAATTTTTCCAAATAATTTCTAAAAAAAAAATCGGGAAAATCTGAGTAATTAATATGTGTTTCTAAATCTCTCTATCCTTCTCTTTCATATACTTCACTAGATCAGGTACTAATAGCTATCTTTATAAAACTTCATTATAGTACATTGTATTTATAAATTTATTTTTGTAATGTGATTCATAAGGATCCATTTGAATTCCCTGGTGATAGGTATTGTTGTTAAAAATATTAACTAGAGGAAGGTATTGATCCCAAAAACATTTGAAACCGATATAACAAGATCTTACCATATCCTCAAGATATTTAATTATTTTATCATTGACCATATCTATGAGGATGATATTAAATGCTAAAATTTAACTCCTTATTAATATATTTCTGAATAATTTTCCAAAACATCGAGGTAAAATTATGATCTTGATCAAATAAGATTGAATATCATACTCATTGAAATATTACCACTTCCTTAATATATATCTAGGAAAGTGGATCAAGAGAATAATATTCTTTGATAGAAATTAAGTGTGTGGAATTTGTAAGGTTATTAACTAAAACCCATAATTACCTCAAACCCAAGGTTAAGTTAAACACTAAATGTTAATAGTACCTCTAATCATATATCTATAAAGTGAAAAAGAATTCCAATTTAAATAACATTGTAAATGAAATGAATACAAAACTAAAGGGTTGTATTTCACTAATTTTCTCCTAAAATATTCTTATTCATAGATAAAACTCCTTAATATAAAACCAAAAATTGGTTTACAATGATTTAGAACTTTTGGTTGACATTAAACTCACAAACTCACAATGGTATCCACTAATCTTAAGTTAATAATTTTGGGATGTGTACACACTTCCAAATTTCAATTCACTCTTTAGTAATTATATAAGATCTTATCTTATACATTTTTTGTTGGAATCTTGGATTCAAAAATTTATTGATTTAATATCAAAACATATTTATTTATTTTGGAATTTATCTTGTGGATATAATCACATTAGATTTCAATAAAGTATAGAAAAAAATATTTTCAAAGGGATCATTCATAAAATAGAAAACATGATATTACTAACTATGTTGGGGTGGATAAGTGTTCCCTAATAATAATTATTCAGTTCATATAATATGATTATATAAGAATTTCATTTTTTCCTTTGTATTTAGATGTTTTTTTGGTTTATCATCCATATTAGCCATTGTATTGCGGGATTAATACACATAATTCCCATATTCGTTTCCCTTGAAAGACTACAGTATGGGTGGTTCATTATTTAGAATCCTCTTCTCATCAATTTCATTAAACAAAAAATTAATAATATTTTCACATTAAGGATCTTTATAAGCTACATTTCTAAATTTATAGAACCTCTTAATTATATTCAATAAATTCCCTTGATACTTCTTCCAAGATTTTTGGAATGAAAATGGATGGAATTTTATTCCACCATTTGAGTTTTCACAAGACTTTGTATACCTTTTATTATGAAAACCACAGTAATGGAGTGAATATCCAATTTACAGTTCTACCTTTAGTGAAAATTGAATGAATTCTTTATAGATACACAAATTCATTATATCCAAGGCCTTTAAATGAAATATTTTTAGGCAATCAATTTTTCTTAGAGGGATGATGATTAAACTAGAAGCACACATTCTAAGCCTTGTAAAATTAGCTTCATAGGTAATAGTGGATCGATTATCCTTTTTCTTATACACAAGGAATTAATTTTCTACAATATTTCATAGAATATGAGAAAATTACATACTGAGAAATATCCCTGTAAACTCATCAGATTCCGAAGATTTAATTTTAACTTGTTCCCTCATGTTCTTAATAAGAGTTCACCATTGATATGATTCTCCTTCTAGATGATAAACATATCGAATGAATTTTTCATGCTAAAAAACCAATGAATGGAAACTAAATGTTCATTGGTATTGATCAATTTCTCAGAACCTAGTGGATTAGTAGAACCACTAAAAGAAGGTGGATGTTTCCTCTTGAATAATTGAACAGAACATTGTTCACCCTTTTCTTGTTTCTATGATTGGCATGATTCATAGCTTTAGAAAGACCTATGAGAAAATAAAAATTATTATTTTTATTCCAGATACCATAATATTTTGTTTCATTAGATAAAAATCATTAAATTGGATATCTCACGAGACATTAAAACTGGTCATTCAGGTTACATCCATTGATTAAAATCAAAACAAATACTATGAGAAACACTAATCATACTGTAAAACTAGAGTGTAATATCTAGAATTTTATAATGATAATAAAACCCCCTTATTGTTAAATTATATGTGTCTTATGTCAAAAAATGATTTTTCAGTGAAAATAACATCATAAATATGTTATATTACTATATTAAAGGTAAATCCCATTTAACTCTTTGTAATATTAAATAAAATATTTTTAGATTCAAAAAGTAAGTTGATATCAGATTGTGAAGCCTGTAAATCCTCGATAAATACAGAATGAAATTATTAATTATATTATAATAATGGAGAATAATTTATTCAAAATAATTGAATAACTCTAAGAAGGTGCATCATATGAGAAATCCTAGACAACTATGAGGTCTGAGATGTTGTGTTCACCCTAGTATGGGTATAAAATTTGTAAGCATAGAATGTTTGGATTCCTCGCTCATGAAAATAATTTACTTAAGAATTTTTATTATATTATTTTTCAAAATAGAATAATATCTCTAACATAGTGTGACGTACATCAAATATGAGATCACTAGTAGGTTTTTAATGTGGTGTTTACCCTTGATAGAGTATAGTATTTGTAGGCACTAGGAATTTTTTATGTCTCGCTCATGATAAAAAAACTCTATATATTTAATTAACTTTTTATTCCATTTTTAAATATTAAATAATTAATATCTATCAATTAGTGAATCATATAAAAAATCTGAGACCACTGTTAGGTTCGAAATGGGATTTCACACAAGGAAGGGCATAACATTCAAGACCAAAAAGTGTTTTCTAAGATCAATCATAATTTTTATGTTATTTATAAATTATATTAAATAAATTTTTATAATATTTTTTATACTCAAGAATTGGAGGTTAATGTTCACCCTCTTCCAAAAATTTCTAAAACCTCCATTGATACACGCCCAATGATAAAAAAATTAGGGAATCGTTACAATTTTTACTAATTCTAAACTACAAACCTCAATCGATTGAAATAAAATGACTCGTAGTTAATATTCAGATAAATCACACTTTAGAACGAGTTCTTGATTTAGGGTTTCAAACAGAAGAAAAATTATGTAGGTTGGGGTTGTGGAATATCTAAAATAAATGGTTCTTCTGATGTTGTTGATCCTAATGAGTCTTATAAATCTCAGATCTACCCTATTCGTGATAGGCACAACTAGATGCAGTCACAATTTTTCTCTCTGGTATGAGTGTTAGGTTTGAAAATCTATGTTGTAAAAGGTTGGTTTCATTTTAATTATTTTTTCTTCCATTTTTCAAATCTCCTCTCATCAATATCTCCATTGATATTGTTCAGAAATATGCTCCATCAGTGTCATTGGATTTGTCTCGACGAGCAGAAGTTATATCCCATTTTTGTTCTGAAGGAAGAAAGGTTTTTCTCAATCTGATTTTCCATTTTAAATGGATATATTAAAATAAATTATTAAAGGATAATTACATTATTTTATATATATATGATTTTTAAAAAAATTCATATGATATTTTTTTCAAATTATCAAAGGACAACAAATTTTTTTATCAAAAATATTTATCAAAAGGTTTATTAATGTATAATTGCATCCAATTAATAAAATGATAATTTGTGAAAACAAATTATCATAACATAATTGATACATGATAATTTTTATGGAATAATTATTAGAATATAATTATAAAAATTATCAATGGATAATTATTTTGAAATTTCCAAATGATAATTTTTGGGAAATTAAAACAGTAGAATTATTGCATGACAATTTTAAACACATGTGTTGTTTTGAAATTATAAATTGAAAAAGTTATATAGGAATGATAATTATCATCACATATCCTAATTTAAAGGATAATTTGAAAATTATAAATTATCATCACACGTGATAGTCTAAATTATATTTTGAGAATTATCCTAGAGAGATAGAGAGAGAGTATCAACGAATATGATATTTTATTTATTTTCGAAATAAAAAAGAAATTTCTAGGTGCTAGGAACCTTAAAGAATCTCAAGTATCAAAGTATATATAATAAACTACAAATAGGTGTTCCTGACCAAATTATTCTCACTTTTTACATTGATTATTTTTTAGGTAGGAAGTTCCTTATCTATTTGGGCTCTTGTTTACACATGTTTCCATACTATATTTATGTGTTATGTTATTTAATATTATGATTCACTTGTGCTTGCATGTGGGTGTGTGTGTAGCCCCTGATATATTATGATATAATTCCATGATATTGATGTGATAAATTGATTCCATTATGATGTTTTATTCACATGCTGATGTATATGATGATTCTATATTTGTCATTATGTGTTTTATGGTTGATATCATTCTATGAATTTTCATGTTTTATTTTGTAGTATCGGTATATTTATACTTGATAGGGTTCCATATTGGTATGATTAATCCTTGTGGGGTGTTTTAAAGAGGTGCAACAAAGATGAATGTGAATCATGGTAACCATGTAACATGACATCTACTTGATGCCTTGTGGATTTTGAGTATATGAATGACACTTGATGCCTATTAGATTCTGAGTGTTACATGATGCCTTGTTGATTTTAGGTAGGTTATAGAAACTCGATGTCTTTTTTATTTTTAGTATTACCTGATTCATTTTGGATTATGGGTAGATTGTTTTCACTCGATGCCTTTTGAATTTATAGTGAATCTCAAACATCCATGTGGATGGTTTTGGATACTTATCTACGTACAATATATTTTTAGTATGGAGTTGAAGTAGGTACAGTTGGGGTTTTTTTGTGACTTGGTTGGTGCACAACCACTTAGTTATTTATTGTGTGTTATTATGCATGTTACAGATTTATTTTCTATGGAATACACTTGTATACATGAGAACACTGGGTTAATGACACATTGGTGCTGTCCTACTAAGTCTTGTACTCACACACTACTTGGGAATTTTGATGCACTTGTAGATTTCATAAGGGATCCAATGAAGGAAAAGGGACCTATGATGGGAATATTAGTATTGGAGTGTGGAGCTAGTAGGAAACTCATATGGACACTAGAGGATTTTAATTTATCTTATATTTTTATAATACTTACTACATTGGTTTTCCTTACCTCTTGGGATCTTCCTTCTTGTATGACATGTATGCCATCTTTACTTTTCCACATTTTGTATTTGATTATTATTATGTTTTTTATTTTTTATTATTAAACATGTGATATGAGAATAAGGGTATAGTCTATGTAATGACCCTATATTTTCAAACATTAACATTATATAAATTTTTTTGAATACACAAAACATTACACAAATAGATGCAAGGAGACTGTACAAGTCTAGTGTATTTGGAAACACGGAAACATAAAAATTGGTACATAAATGAGCTACATTATCTCCTACTAGGTTCTTATAAACTAGAAATATTCTTAGAAACATCAAACATAATACATATATTCATCACCTGGTGAAGGAATCACAAAAATGGGATGAGTTCAAATTCTCAGTAAGGGTAAACAAGGGATACATTTAAGTATAATCATGAGAATAAGGGTATGAGAACATGATCATGAAGATAGAAGATCATAAAATTTATTTCAAAGACCATAATAGAGATCGTGGAATAAATATTTTTTACTCATAAGACCAGAATCGTAATGAAATAAAGATCATAAGCCATGAAATCATAACATAGGAGGAAAACATGGAATAGTGGCAAACACATAAGCATATAATATTATTTCCATAGTATCCAAGGCATCACCTCCAAGACCAAATTAGTGGAAAAAGTCCTTTACTGAACTGGGTGAACCCTCATTCCAACACTGAATTATTAAAACAATTGAACCCTCATTATATCCCTATATCACTACACCAAGTAAACCATAATTACAATTTTATATATCTATCTGATGAGATATAAATCTTTACCCAATGCATTGGATGGAGATACAAGTCCCACCCGTCACAGAATGAAATCAAACATACATGCACCAGAATATCATAAATGAAAATATTATAACCCATGAAATGAAATGGGTATCATAAATATGTAAACATATCATAACCTATGTAAAGAGACATGTTTCATAATTATTCCATCATAAACATAACCCATGAAAATAAGTTGGTTCCAAAAGCATATAACCTGTGAAAAAGAAACTAGTTTCAAAAAATCATATCATTAAAACGTAATCCATTTAGAGAAAAAATATGAATAGAGACACTGAATAATTTTCCCATAAATTTATTATTAACACCAATGGATGGAATCTTATATGAGAAATAATTTTGAAAGATATTTTAAAAACACTTCTTGAAGAAAATTTTCTTTTATTCTTTTAAAAATGGTTTTAATTATATAAATACTTTTGAAAACCTTTTTCTTTGAAAATATCTTCGAAAAAATACAAAGTAAGATTATAAAACAATTAATATTTTTTGTAATATTTTTTTCTGTGAGAATTATATTCAAGTATATTTGGATTTTTTTTGAAAATACGGTTTTTGAATACAATATATTCCCACCAAAGAGAGAGGTGGTCAGATTTTACTAAAAACGTTATCTTAAGTACCAAAGAGTATAAAAATGGTACTAAAAAATGAGGATATATTGAATAAACATAGGATAAAAAAATCATGAATATTCCTGAACTATGGATCATAATATTTCATCAATGTAATCATAAACATAAACAATCTCAAAAAAATGGGGAGATTGTCTAAATAAACTCTTATAACTTGGTGACTTGGGATCATACTCTCCATGTAAGAAATGGAAATTAGATGAAGCTTAATATATCATTATAATTTTTATATTAATTATATATCATTTAAAATGTATGTATATAAACCTCAAAAAAAAATTAGGTGCATAACAAAACATGAGTCTTAAATAAGGAAAATTGAGAGAAAAATGTTTTACCAATTTGGTGAATTTTGAAAGTTAAAACCCATTAAAGAATGATCATATAATGGATATGTGAATACCCATAAATATATGTATAAGATACATATAATTAAATCATATTAATAACATACAACCCACAATTGTAAAGAGTGTCAAATATAGCCTGTATCTCATAGAAATTAAAAGTGAGATGAAAATCCCCTTACCTTGTGTGTTGACTTTCTCCATACCTGTAAAAGATTCCTAAATAATAAATATAACATTATTATAATTATTTTACAGAATAAGATTTTTATATATATTACCATATATACTTTTATTATTACCTTATATTACTCTCTTGTTAACGACCCTATGTTAAGATTTCACTTCGGGTAATATTCTCTTTGTTCTTCGTATGTGTCTTAATTTGTTATATCATTGATCCTTATAATTATATCATGATTAAAAAGTGTATAAAATAATATAAATATCATTTATATCCATTATATATATGTCATAATAATATATATAGTAATGAAGTATGTAATGGGATGCACCATTCATGGAGACGGTATGCCATACGTACGCATGAACGATGTTTTTGGTTTTTATTACAGTATCAAAAAAAGGTATGTAAATGTAATATATATGTATATATATATATATATCATTTTTACAGTATCATTAATATATTATATATATCATATAATTTCACTAGACCCTTCCTTAATACATTCCATGTGGTGTGTGAACAAATCACATCACTTTGAGGGGGCGATAGTCCACACATCCTCAAATGAGATTATCATATTAACACCAAATAGAAGATAAAAATAAGTTTGTTTTAAAAGGAATATTGAACCTTAATGATATAATAAATATAAAATATTAAATATATAAACATATTTTCCATCATAATGTCCACTATTATTGTTGGTAAAGGAGAAATGAACAATCATCATTTCGTATGACAGTAGTTCTCCATACACAGAAAAAATATGTTCAACATCCATTATATGGAGGTGTGTGTAAGTTTAGGTTGTAAAATTTGTCTAAAAATATACTATTATATGTAGGATACTAGTTTTTTTGCACAAAAATTCAATAAAGATAGTGGATGGGGTGGATAAAGAAAATAAATGAAAGGAGTTTGAGAGAAGATGTCAACTCTAAATCAGGTAACTCCTTTTGGTTTGTGCCAAAAGGCTTCTTTGAGATTCTTTTTGACAAAAGGAAGGACTCAAGGAAGAAGGTAAGATTTTAGGGAGGATACTTGGGTAAATATTTTCAGAACTTAACTGTTTTTATAAGTGTGAGGAATCAGTACATGTGAAGGCATTTTATAGGGAAGGAAATGGACTCACATGGAAGTTTTAGAATTAAGTTAGGTGTGAACATGTTATTACATAATAAAAGTCATACAAAAACAAAAAATAAATAAAAAATGGAAGGTTTCTGGATTAACTATGGATATTCAACTAGTTTCGGAAAAGTGTATTACTCATTTGGGCCCTTAATTTTAAGGTTTAGTCTCTAATTAAGCTTAATTTGTCCTTAAACATTGTGATTAATTATAATAACTTTTACTAATACTTTGGGTCAAAACTTAACATGGTATAATTAGAATCTAAATATTAGACAGACTACAAAACTTTATGTTGAAATTTATAAATTCACTTCACATAAGTAGTCAAATTAAGATTAGTGTAAATCCTGTAGACGGGACGAAAAAAAGGGGTTTTAAAGGTGGAAAAAGTTCAAAAGTTTGTTTGGATTTTATATTCAGTTTCTAAGTGAAATTTATTTTAATGAAATTTACTATATTAATAGATGTAATATTTATCTAATGTGTAATTAAAAATAATTTATAATATCATTTATCATTAATAATTAATTAGACAAAAGTTAGTTTTTAAACTAAAAATATGTATTTTCACTGTTCATCAAAATGATGTTTCTCAAAAAAAGAACAAACAAATCACCCTAAGATAATTTTTACATTATAAATTAAAAAATGAGGTTTAATTTATCAAATTAAATTTCTAAATGTGTATAAATTGATTTTATTATTAACAATATTTCATTCCTGAAAACAATATTTTTAACACAAAAAGAAATTTACTAATTTTTATTTCACTATCAATATGCTTTATTTATATAAAAAAATTGTAAAAAATATTTTAAAAGTAGTTATTAATATTAATATAGCTATGTTTAATGGCTATGTTATAATTATATTTTTTAAATAATTATATTACAGAAATGATGTTTCATAGAAACTCAGTGTTTCTTGAATCGTACGCCAAGGCTGTGTTGCATATATTGTACACCAGGTTGGTGTTTCTTGTAACATACACTAATTAGGGTTTTTATGTAACATATGACAAATCAATTCCATTTTTAATGAATCATTGACTTATTGCATTTCCATATTAAAATGAAAATTTAAATTTATTCGAGAAAAATAGGTCCATAAAAACGTGAGGTGTTACATTCTACCCAACTTAAAATGAATTTCTCCCTCGAAATTCATCACTTATGTAAAAAATATAGGTTAAATATACTTCACAATATCCGCAAGTTCCCAAGTAACATCCTCTAACTAGTGATTTTTTCACAACACATTTACCAATTGAATGATCTTGTTTTGTAGAACTTTCTCTGACCGGTCCAGAACATCAACAAGTTATTCCTTGTAAGAAATATATTTCACTAGTAGTATGACCTTTGATTTTAGCACATGTAAAGGTTCAGGTATGTATTTCCTTCGGTATAATACATGGAACACATCATGGAATTGATAGACAGTTGGAGGAAGTTCCAAGTGGTAGGCTACCATTCTGATGTGATCAAGAATCCCAGAGGAAGCAATATACCTAGGGATTAGTTTCCCTTTCTTCTCGAATCTCATAAATATTTTCCAGGGTGGGATTCTTCGAAAAACATTTTCACTAACTTATAATTATATATCAAGTATATGGTTATCAACATAAAGTTTCTACCAACTTTGAGCTTCTTGATATGTAGTTGAATGATTCTAACCTTCTCGACCATTTCTTCCGTTATCTCAGGTCCCAATAGTTTTCTTCCTCCAACCTCATCCCATCATGTTGGAACCATAAATTTCTTCCCATATAGGGCTTCATACAGTGTCATCTGAATGCTTCTGTGAAAGCTATTGTTGTAAAAAAAATCAAATAGTAGAAGGTGTTGATCCCAACCATCATTGAAATCCGTAGAACAAGATCTCAAAATATCCTCAAGGGTTTGAATTGTTCTTTAAGACTGACCATATCCTTGAGGATGATAGGCTATGATGAAACTCATTTCTTAATCATGTGCCTTATTAATACTTCACTATAACTTTTAGGTAAAACTCATATCGTGATCTGATACAATGGAATATGGTACTCAATGCAACCTTGACACTTCCTTAATGTATATTCAGGCAAGAAGATAAAGAGATAAATATTATCTGATAGAAACAATGCGTTATGAATTAGTAAAGAGGTAAAATACCACCCATATAGCATTAAAACCTTTAGAGTTTTTGGGTAGTCCAACAAAAAAATCCAAAATGATGTTCTCCCATTTCCATTCTGGTAAGGGTAATGGATGAAACATCCCTTTATACTTTGGTCTTTCAGTATTAACTTGATGGCATACCAAACACTGAGATACAAACTCCACGATATCTTTGTTCATTCCATCCCACTAAACGTATTCTTTTAAGTCCCTACACATGCTCACATTTATATGATGAATAGACAATGAAGAATTATGAGATTCCTCTAATAGATTCTTCAAATCTGGCATGGAAGGAACACATACACAGTTCTTGAGAATTATCATTCCATCCTACTCAAGGTTAAATTGAAAAAAATTTCAGACCTTCTTTTGTAGATCTTCATCTTCCTTTTTTCAAGTCCTTAATAATCACATGGATTTGGGGATAAACATTCATTTAAAAAATTAAAGATTTTCCCCCTTTGTTCAGGATTTCTTGATCCATCATTTTAAAATCCAAAAATATTGGATCTTTTGTGATCCTCATCATTGATAATCTAGCATGATATTTTTTGACTCAAAGCATCATCCACCATGTTCTCTTTCAAAGGTTGGAAATATATTGAGTAGTCATAATCCTTTATCAAATCTAACCATCTTCTCTGGTGCATGTTTAACTCCTTCTATGTGAATATATATTTCAGACTTTTATGATCGGTATATTTATAACAGTTTTCCTTATAAATATTATGACTCTATACCTTTAATGAAAAAATTACCGCTGCTATCTACAAATCATGAGTTGGGTAGTTTTGATCATGAATCTTCAACTGTCATGAGGGATATGCTAAAAACATGTTATTTTTCATAATAACACATCCCAAACCCTTATTGTATTCATCACTATATATTACAATCCATTCTCCCCTACAAGGTAGTGTAAGTACAAGTGCACTATCCAAATTTCTCTTTAGTTCCATGAAATTTTCCTCACATTCATCTATCTAAAGGAACTTAACACCCTTACGACTTAACTTGGTCAGAGGATTTTATAGGGATGAGAAATTCTCCAAAAACTATTGATAATATCTAGCTAACCCCAGAAATCTACGAATCTCATTCACCGTGGTTGGTCTAGGCCAAATTTTAATAGCCCCCATCTTTGATGGATCTATTACTATACCATCTCTTAAGATTATGTGACCCAAAAATGAAACATTTTAGAGCCAAAAATCAAAATTGTTCATTTTTTTTCATAAAACGTATCATTCCCTAGGGACTTTAGTAAAATAATCATGTGATATTCATGATATTTTTTTCTATTTTAATAGATAATAATATCATCTATAAATACTACCACATACTAGTCGAGGTAATCTATAAAGACTCTATTCTTTTAATCCATAAACAAATAAGGGTAATTATTAAGACCAAATGGATTCACTATATATCCATAGTGACCATACCTTGTATGGAATGTCGTCTTCTGTATATCCTCCCTCTTGAACCTCAATTTATGACATCCAAAACAAAGTTAAATCTTGTAAAACTATTATAATCTGCACAGTTTATCAAACAAGTCATCAATATAGGTAAGAATATACTTTTTCTTGATTGTGATCTTGCTCAACTGCTGATAATCAATGCCGAGTCGCATTTTTCCATATTTATTTTTTCACAAAAAGAATCGGTGCACCCCATGGGAACACACATTGATGAATGAATCCCCTATCAAGGATTTCGTGGAGTTTCTTATTTAATTATTGAAACTCAACTAGGTCCATTCTTTAAGGATTCATTAAAATTGTTGTGAAACCTGGAATAAGTTCAATTGAGAACTCAAATTCACGTTTTGGTGTAAGACCAAGAAACTCTTCCAGAATGAAATCTGCAAAATACCAAACAACATGCATATTATCGATGCCGATCTTCTCTCCAACCATTTGAGACAATAAACACTTTTAATGGGAATTAAGACCCACTCATTGGATGTAATATGCATAGGAAGTTCATATCTATTTGTCACATTAATTGATGATCATAGGAGGGATTGAAATATCAAACATATCTTCCATACCTTGAAAATTGATGTGGGTTTTTTTTAGAGAAATCCAATATATGCCTATGATGACATCAAATTTGAAAAAAGTAAGAATGAAAAGATTTTTAGGAAGTAAATTGCCCCAAACTTTAACTGTAGAGGAATCATAGAGTTGAGAAGAAATTATATTAATATTAAGTGCTTTTATTACAAATTCCACATGTAATTATTTTGGATAAATCTTAACACCCTTTGAAAATTTTATATATATAAAAGAGTAAGTAGATCGAGAATAAAATATGACATTAACAGTTCTTTAATGGATGATAATTGTACCTTTCATTACCTCATTATCGCATCCCTTATCAAAAATAGCAATTCCATGAGATTTTCCCTTATCCCTTTACATTAGTGGTTTCTAATGTTGATAAATATCACCAATCCTTGGGTTTGGGTAATGGTTATCATAATTCCCATTCTCCTTATACTTGTATCATTGAATCATGGGAGGTGCATTTTGTGTGGATTTTTCTATATTATCATTTTGAAAAAAATTATTCCCATCACCTCCATAATCAAATACATGATGGACAACCCTTCCACACAAAAAACATTTATTAGACCCCTAAGGAAATTTCCTATATGATTATTCCCACATTAAGAGCATAAAAAAAAGTTCATATTTTTTCTCCATGGTTTTTAGAGTTTCCTTTAAACTCAATCTTCCTCTTTTTTATTAAATCCATTAGGTTGATACGCGACTCCAACCTATATTTAAACAATGATTGTAAAACAAAAACTCTCTTCATATCTACTAAATTCACTTATGAACAAATCCCTTATGATATTGGGCTTTAATACACAAAAGAACCTATAAACATTACTTTTATATTGGGTGATAATTCCTAAATCATACCCCGTAAGTCTCAGGAAATTAGCCTTGTATGTACCAACAAATAAATCACCCCTTTCCATCAAATCATTGAACTCTTTCTCCACCTTAGTATAAATAATTAAAAGAAATTACTTATTGAAAAATAAGTTCTTTAAATTTTCCCAAATGATGGATTCTATCACATTATGCTAACTTGTAATCTAGATTAGTGTCCACTACTAATTTCATATCCTTCTAACCGATAAAGAGAAATAATTAATTTCTCTTGATCCATACACTGAATAACAGAGAATATAATTTTGGTGGTACTAATCCATTGTTCAGAAAATAGTGGATTAGAAGACCCTTTGAAAGATGGTGGAAATTTCATAATGAAAGACTCAAAAGAATGTTGTTTCCTTATTTTCTCACGTGGAATGCCACCATGATTCATAGATTGTGAAATCTGGGTGAGCATAGTAAGAATATTTTTCATACCAACTGCAATAGAATTCTGTTTCTTAGGAGGGAAATCATTTCATTGTCCATCATAATCTCTATTAACATTGTTCCTTTAGGTTCTGCCCTTTTACTAAAACCAAAAGGATAAAGTAAGAAATAGTTATCATAATGAGGAACCACATAATCATGAAAAATCACTTATAGGATGTAAAAATTATGACCCCTTATTTAATCTATGAAACCATAGGTTTATCCTAGGACATTTATAGATAACCTATATTTAAATACTTCACAATGTTCTATGAAGAGTTTTTGAAATCCCAAAGAATATCCCCTAGGAGTGTCAAACCAGGTTTGTAGAAAGGCCCGTTCTTGTGTACCAGATTACCCCAAGTCAAGCTCATAACATTTTGTCAGAGTTGTTACTCCAAGATACATATGTTCTAGAGCCACATACACTTTTAGTTTCCAGATAGGGATATATTTCTTAGAAAACACTCACTATATCCTTTAAAAAAATTCTAGGACATTTTCAGATACTTTGACTCATCCCTCTACTTATCCATAGACGTTCAAAATTTTCCTTTGACACCAATTGTGATGACCCTGTCTTTTCAAACATTAACATTAAATAAAATTTTCAAAATAAACAAAAAATTACACAAATATACGCAAGAAGACCGTTCTAGTCTAGTGCCTATGGAAACATGGAAACATAAACATTGGTACATAAATGAGCTACATTATCTCCCACCATGTTCTTCATGACTATCACCCTTCTTAGACACATAAAAAATAATACATATCTTCAACACCTTGGGACCAAAACATAAAAAATGGTTGTATATAAACCCTAATCTCTATTTTCCACATAAACATATCTTATTACATAAAATATTCACTTTTTAGAAAAAAGAAGATCGAGAGGTATAGTGTATTTTTTTATTTGGAATGTTATATAGGAACTTAAAACATGAAAAACACATCTTTATTTGAAAACTTCTTTTACATGACCACACACATTACATTGAACTTAACATTTCATGTGATAACCTGAGGACATGCATAAGAAAAGGGTGATCTATAATGCCCAGTAAGGGAGTAAGCAAGGAATAACATGAAGAATACAATACATGTAAGGCAATAGGCATATCAATGGATCATAATACAAACATGAAAATAAATTCATTATATAACATGGAAATGTGGCGACAACATTTAACATGATATTAGCATGAGCCAAGACCCATTGCACATGAAGCTTGAGTAAACCCTAATTTCACTTGAATTAGAATGAGTAAAACCTCATTGCACTTTACTTATCATGATACTATTCTTTACCCAATGAATTGGAGTGCTATTTGAGCACACCATTTATAAACATTTTATTTCATGCATTAGTGTGCCACGTAGATCATACAACATTGATTCATTAAACATAATAATTTATTCCAAGATTATGAGATATAGAATACATAAATTTATGTCCTAAATAAAAAAGTACAAGTTCATAAAGGTGAATACCCTTGACAGAGAAATGGGTATGGTAGTCACTTAGACAATGATTTTTGCATGGAAAGTTTGGTGTAACTTCGACAACATAACGACGTCAAATAGAAATCGTAAAATGCGTTGATGAGAGATAAATGGGTATATCTTTATTTATAAATGAAATGTAAATAAGGGGGGGGGGTCATATAGACACATTTTTTAACATATGTAATGGTATTAAATTCATAATACAAAATATTTTCTTGAATGTAAATTTGAAGAGAGAAATTCCTTACGGAATTTCTGCATGGTAACAGGTGTACATGGGAGGCATTAATGAAAGAGAAAGAGGTATATCATAATTAAAACATAATTAGGGAAGTACGGGTGAGGTGATAAATCGTACCCCAACATTTTTAATTGAAAAAAATGGTATAATAACATAATAAAAATTGGACAAAAATGAGAAAAGAAAAAATCCCTTACTTGGAAGTGTGATCCCAAAGGCTTGAGAGAGGCTTATGAGAGGCTTCTTGGATGCTTAGGGATCCTTTAGAGTAATATAGAGAGAGGAGGAAAGAGGATGTTCTAGCTCCAAAGGATTTTAGGTAAGAGGAAGTGGGTGCTTGGGTGGGATTATATTGGAATAGAGAGGGAATTCTTTATTATTTAGGTTTTGGACACCACACATTAAACTAATCAAAACCACAAACCAACCCATGGTTTTTGCCCATGTTTTTTCCAAATGGGAGTGTGAAACATTATTTTATAAGGCCAATTTAATAAATTATTAAAATATTATGTTTGTTTATGTGTAGGTGAGTCACACTCTCGACAAAATCATTATAAAAGTTACAATGTTTTTTAAGTCTTAGAGGGTCCACTAAGGCACCAAAATATTAATCAAAAAAATCTAAAATCACATTATATTAAATGTAAAATATATATTTTCATAACATTGTGTTTATAGTATTTTATTACATCACTATTGGGTCATTATTATGTCATAAAAACATTATATAATTAATCGGTATTTAATTTTTACCCAAAAATTCGACTGTCTCAGAAAATTATGTAAAATTCACAGTTGGATAATTTCAACATCATGATTCCAAAAATAATATTAATTTTATCTAAATAATATTCTAAATATTTTAGTTTTTTACTTTTAAAATATAAACCGACATTTACTAAAAATTCCTGGGTTTTAACAAAAACAGTTTTCAAACATTAATAAAAATTAAAACTGTATTCATAAAAAATATCCAATCATTTATATTTAATAAAAAGAGATTTAGTTATAATAATATTTTTTGAAAATATTATTTAACTCAAAATTTCCATTAATTAATCAAAATACATTTCTTATTTAGATATTAACAAGAAATACTATTTGTGCTTTAAAACCCATTTACAATGTAACAATAATGAAATGAATGTATATTATTTATGTAAAAAATAAATCACAGAATCGTAGTGCTAGGGTTTTGTTACATAAACCCTTATAAAACCCGCATACGACCTAAGTTTAAGGTTTGCAATGGTGACAGACCCTTGGGGAGGCTCCGATAACATCGATTGGGTGGTAATCTCTATTAACTTCCACTTCTACCATAGGTAGTTGTGCTCAAGCTTAATGTGTTGAAGCACAACTTGGGCTTGGTCAAGATTGAATCCTAGGGATGACACCTCCTTTCCAAGCTAGGAAAAATCAGCTTCATACAGAGAAATTATACTAGATGAGGTCATCACATTGTCAAGGTGTTGTGGTGAAACCACAACTTAAAACTTGAAATACAACATCTTTATTGAAAAATTATTTTACATGACCACTACATTGCCTCGTACTTAGTATTGCATGGGATAACCTGAAGACATGCATAAGAAAAGGGTGAGATATAAATCCCAATAAGGGAATAATCATGGAATAACATGAGGATTAAAATACATGTTAGACAATAGGAATATCAATAGAGAAAAAGATAAGCATAAACATAAATACATGATAAAGCATGATAATCAAAACATGGAAATGTGGAAATAACACTTAACATGGAATTAGCATGAGCCAAGGCTCATTGCACAGGGAGAATGAGTAAATCCACATTGAAAATGAAGCACGAGTAAAACCTCGTTTCACTTGAATTGTCATGAGTAAACACCCATTTCACATGATGTATCATGATAATATTCTTAACCCAATGCATTGGAGTGCTATAAGGTCGCACCCTTCTTAATCATCTCATTTCATGCATAAGTGTTCCACATGGATCATATAACAAGGATTCATAAAACATAATCATTTATTCCATGATAAAGGAATGTGGAATTCAAACATGATACTTTATAATCAATAAGTAAATGTTCATAAAGGTGAATACCCTTAATAGAGAAATGGGCATGGTATTCAATACACAATGACATTGGCTTGGAAAATCGGTGCAATTTCGGTAGCATAACGACGTGACGTAAGAATTCATAAAAATGGTTGATGAAAAATAAAGGGGTGTATCGTCATATTTACATGAAATGGATAGTAATGGGGTCATATAGATACATGTTCCAATAATTGAATGTAATTTAGAGTCATGATACAAAAGAATTGCTTGAATGTAAAAGAGGAAAGAGAAATTTCTTTCAGAATTTCGGCATAGTAGCGGTTGTACATGGGAGGAATTTAGTGAGAGAGAAAGGGATCTCTCATCATTAAAACATAAATAGGGAATTATGGGGGAGGTGGTAAACCATACCCCAACATTTATAATTTAAATTAAAAGGCATAACAATTTAAAGAAAATTGGACAAAAATGATAAAGGAAGAAAAAAACCCTTACATGGATGTGTGCATATAATGGCTTGATAGAGGCTTCTCGGGATCTTGGGGAACCTTGGGAGGATTTTAGAGAGATTAGGGAAGAGGATGGATGAACTCCAATTGCTTTGATTGTGGAGAAAGTAGGATCTTCAGTGGGTTTTATACAAGAAATGTGAGGGAATTCTTTATGTTTGGGAAACCTCACAATAAACTAATCCAAACCAAAAACCATCCCATGGTTTTTGCACATGTATTTTGGAAAATGGAAGTGAAAAAAGATATTTTATAAGGAAAAATTCCAAAATTCTTAAAATAATAGGGTTTCTTATGTGGAGGTGAGTCACACTCCCAAGGAAAACAATTTAAAAAGACAAGATGTTTAATAAGCCTTGAAGGGTCCATTAATGCTTTGTAAAATAAGTAAAACAAACCCAAAATCACATTATTTTAATGGTAAAACATATATTTTCTGAAAATAATGTTTATAGTTTTTTATTACGTCACTATTGGGTCATTATGATGTCATAAAACACATTATATATTTAAACGGTATTTAATTTTTACCCAAAACTTTGACTGTATCAGAAAATTATGAAACATTCACCATTGGATATTTTCAACATCCTGATTCCAAAAATAATATTCATTTTATCTAAATAATTTTCTAAATATGTTAATTTTAACTTTTAAAATAAAAACTGACATTTATCAAAAATTCATGGGTTTTGAAAAAAAGGATTTCAAGCCTTAATAAAAATTAAAATTGCATTGATAAAATTATACGATCATTTATATTTAATAAAACATACTTTAATAATAATAATAATATTTTATTAAAATATTATTTGATTCAAAAATCCATTAATTCATCAAAATAGATTTCTTAGTTGAACATTAACTAAAATACTATTTGTGCTTTGAAAACTATTTACAAGGTAACAATAATAAAATGAATGTATATTCATTATTGTATACAAAAATAATGTACATAACCATAGTGCTAAGTTCTTGTTACATAACCCATTATAACACCCGCATAAGACCTAAGAGTAAGGTTTGCGATGGTGAAAGACTCTTGGGGTGGCTCAGATAACATTGCTCGGGTGGTAATCATCTATCAACTTTAACTTCTCTCATAGGAAGTTCCGCTCAAGCATAACATATTCAAGCTTGTCTTGGGATTGGTCAAGAGCAAAGCCCAAATATGCAACCTCCTTTCCGAGCTCTGAAAAATGGGCTTTGTATGGGGCACATCTACTGGATGAGGCAATCACTTTCCTTTGTCTGAGTAAATTGGATTTGTTAAAGCCAAATATTTATACTAATCATGTGGTCACTTTTCAACGGCTATATTAACAACGGTCACAATTCATAATAGTATTTTAAAATCCAAAAACATAAAACCAAAGAAGTTGAAAATTTATATAAACATTTTACATAGAGACACTTAATTTGATCAATAGGGATTTCTATTAATGAATGTTTGAGTCGTTACAATCTTCCCCCCTTAAAAATATTCACCTTAGAAATTTTATTTTCTCACACTAAAACATATATGGGTAACTCTACTTCACCACATCCTATGATTCCCATGTTGCTTCTTCAAACTTGTGGTTTCACCACAACACCTTGACGAGGGGCATTGTCTTATTTCATAGAAATTTTTCACTAGGATCTAAGATCTTCACCAGCTTCTCTTCATAGGAGAGTTCATTCTCCAATGGTACCACCTCTAGACTGAGTACATGCGATGGGTCATGTAGTTACTTCCTCAGAAGTTATACATGGAATACATCATGTACTTGAGATAGGTTTGGTGGGAGTGCTAGTTGATAGGCCCCTGCTCCAATGCGACCAAGGATCTCAAAAGGGATGATGTACCTTGGACTATGATTTCCCATCTTCCCAAATCTCATAACTCTATTACATCGAGATATGTGGAGGAATACCATGTTTGCGACATCAAACTCTAGGTATCGTCAATGATTATTAGTATAGCTATTTTGTCGACTCCACGCATATTTAATGTGCTGCTGGATTTTATTATCCTTCTCCACCATTTCTTCGACCATTTGTGGACCTAGGAGTTTTCACTCCCCAACATAATCCCAACATGTTGGTGTTCTACACCTTTCTCCATAAAGGGCTTCATAATGAGCCATTTGGATTCTTGAGTGGAAACTGTAATTGTAAGAGAACTCAACCATAAGAAGTTGTTGATCCCATCCTCCTTTGAAGTACATTGAGCATGCTCTAAATATGTCTTCACGTGATTGGATAGTCTACCCAGATTGGACATTAGTTTGAGGACAATAAGACATATTGAAGTTTAGATTAGTATTCAGAGCATTTTGTGACTCTTCCAGAATATAGAGGTGAATCTTGGATCTCGAATGGATAAAATAGATAGTGTTACTTCATGAATTCATAACAATTCTCTAATATATATCCATTCCAGTCGATCTAATGAGAAATCCTCTCAAATTTCAATGAAGTGTGTAGTCTTTTTAAGATGATCCACACCAACCCAAATTGCACTATTTACTTTGGATGTCTTCGAAAGGCCATTGACAAAGTCTATGGTGATTTTCTACCATTTCCATGATGGTATGGGTAATGGTTTCATCTTCCCCTTAGACTTATACCTCTCATCATTCACTTGATGATATACCAGACACTTTGATGTATACTCAATTATCTCCTTCTTCATGTTATCCCAACAATATATATCTTGGAGATCTCGATACATCTTTGTGTTTCCTAGGTGAATGGATAAATTTGAACTATTTTCGTCATCCAAAAGTACCTTTTTAACTATGGATTTGATGGAACACATTGCCTTGACCAAAATCCCATAATTTATTCTTCATTAACATTGAACTCCGGGGATTTCCCCTTTCTGATAGTTTCCACTTTCTTCTGAATTCCCACATCATCCTTCTGAGCATCCTTTAACCTTTAAAAAAGAGACAGTTGAGCAATTATTTGTGAAAGGATTGATTATGTTCTATTATTTATGACTCCCATGTCCATCTTCATCTAATATAAGAAGATTGGATCCTTTTCAATTCTCATCAATGATAGAATCATTGTATCCTTTCTACTTAGAGCATCTGCTACCTTGTTCACATTCCCAAGGTGGTAATAAATTAAGCAGTGTAGTCTTTGATCTGCTCTAACCATATTCGTTGAAACATATTCAATTATTCCTATGTGGATATATACTTGAGGATTTTGTGATTTATTTATATTTTATACATCACTCAAATTAGGTAATGCCGGGAAAATATTAAAGCAAACATTATGGAAGCTATCTCCAGATAATGTGTTGGATTGTTTTTCTCATGAACTTTAAAATACCTTGAAGCATAGGCAATGACTTTGTCATTTTTCATCAACAAATAGCCCTGGCACTTCTTCAAAGCATTATTGAATATTGAAAAATGTTCTTAACTAGTAGGTAGTGTGAGCATTGGTATAGTGATAAGCCTCCATTTTAACTCCACGAAGCTATCTTTGCATTCATCACTCTAAGAAAACTTTACTCCCTTCCAAGTTATCTTGGTAAGAGGGTTGGAAAAGCATGAGAAATTTCTCACAAATTAGCGATAATATCCAACTAACCCCAGGATGTGACAGATATCCGTTACTAATGTTGGTCTCAGCCATCCCTCAATTGAAGATGTCTTGGATGGATCCACTGATATCCTGTTTCTTGTGATGATATGACCCATGAATGAGACCTCCTTCATCCAAATATCACACTTTCTATAAATTCCATAGAGTGTCTCCTTTCACAAGGTCTCTAGTACAGTGCTTAAATTCTCATAATACTCCTCCTTGGTTTTATAGTATATTAGAATATCATCTATAAGGACTACCAAAAATTTGTTGAGGTAATATCTAAATACTGTATTAATAAATTCCATGATGATTTTTAGAGAATTAGTGAGTCTGAAAGGTATTATTATGAATTCATAGTGTCTGTATCTTATACAAAAAGCAGTCTTGGGGATATCCTCCTTCTTCAACCTTAATTGGTAATATGCTGACTGAAAATCCACCTTGAAGATGTATTGTTCTCCCCATAGATAATCTAATAATTCATCAATTCGGGGTAGAGGATACTTGTTCAATATTGTGATTTTGTTGAGCTCAGGATAATCAATTCAAAGACGCATTGACCCATCCTTCTTCTTGACGAAGAGGACTGGTTCACCCCATGGTGAAGCACTTGGTTGTATAAACACTTTATCCATATTCTGATGTAGTTTTTTCTTCATCTCCTTAAGATCTACAAAAACCATTCTATATAGAGTCATGGATATTGGAAACACCGCAGGTATAAGATCAATCGAGAATTCAACATCTCTTCTAAGAGGAAGAACATGAAACTCCTCCAAAAATAGTTCATAAAATTATCTAACAATAGAAATGTCTTCAATGATGGTTTATTCCTTAGACTCAATCATCTGAGAATGATACATGTACTCATAGGGTAATAATATCCACACTTGAGATGATGGGGCTAACGAAGATTCATCATCCTCCTTACACTTGTACAGAATCGAGGGTCGATTCACCATATGAAGAGTGATTTCCCTCTCATGTAAATTTATGTTGTCCTTATATAAGTAAAGCCAATCCGTGCCAATAATTGCATCAAATTACACCAAAGGGATTATGAAGAGTTTTTTTGGGAAGTTGAAACAACAAATTCAGATAAGGGGAGTAGTTTTATTCATGGGATGCAATGATTGAACCATTTTCTATTCTCATCGACATCATTACTTCAATGATTTATGGTGGTGTTGGGAATTTTCTACTAAACATTTGGGATATAAAAGAATGAATTGTACCAGAATCAAAAAGTACATCCTCTATTTTAGAATGAATAACTTGTGTATCTGTCATCACTTCATTTTTGGGGATCACTTATGTGGTAGTGATGGAAAACACTTGCCCTTGATGCCTTGGAGGTTGTTGGTTGCCTAAAAAAACCCTTCTCTTAGGGAACTAGTTTTCAAAGTGCCCTGGTTCTTTGCATCTAAAGAAATGAACAACACATTGAAGGTTGAATAGAGCGTTCCTCTTCTCTATCGCAGCTGTGGTTTTTTCTAGTCAGTAGTTAATGGCCAGGTGACCTTCTTTTCCACACCTAAGGCATTTTCTCATCCCATTCAGGCAATTTCTAGGGTTTTTCTTTCCATACCTTTGATAAGTGGGTTGTTCAATTTTCTTAGCACCGTTGGATTTATCAATCAGTCCACTAGAATTAAAGTCCACCTTAAAATTCTTATCCCCATGATACCCCTATGATTTTATGATTTCCATTTCGAATATGAGGGCACATCAGACAATTTCCTCATATATCTTGAAGTCACAGATCACTCTGGATTTATGAAGGCTAGGTTTTAGCCCCCCAAAGAAGTGGTCAACCTTGCATTCGGGGGTAACGATAAAGCCAGAGGAAAATCGTGCAAGCCATGTGATGTTTGCCTCATACTATCTAATAGATTCATTGTATTTTTTCTTGAGGGAAAAAAAGTCCCTTTCCATCATAAGTCAGAGGGTGTGAGGAAAATATTTATCGAAAAATATTTTCCAACAATCATTCCATTACTATGCCTCGATCTCCTCTACAGGCTTTGTATTTTTTATCAATGTCCACCATTTATCAACTTCACCTTCCATACGATAAACATCCATGAGAACCTTCTCTTGTTCGGAACATTAAAGGATGAAGAAGATTATTTCAATGGAGTTGATCAATGATTTTGAAATTGAGGGATCAGATGATCCATAAAAAGTAGGAGGCCTTTGTATCATGAAGTTCTCGATTGCAACTTGTTCTGGATTAGGGGGGTTGAACATTCCTCTTGACCCATATTTATATTAAAACATGAGTTAATTGAGAGAGTATCATGACAAAGTTCACGATTCACTCTCCCATTAGATTGGGCATCCCATTAAAGGGTAATCCAAAGAAAAAAATAAATGAATTATATATTACTTTTATTTTATTAACTTATGAATTTATAGGCATAAATATATGTTATCCATGATCTACTTCCCAACATATGTTCTTAGGAGAATTTTTTTATTCCCTTAATAATGGTTCATACTGTGCTTATGAATTTACAAAATAATATCCCCCCGAGAGTGTCGTAACCAAGAGTGTAGCAAGGCCCCTTGTCCTGCACCAGTTCCTGTTCAAGTCTAGATCAAAGTTGTGTTTTCAAGTTTTACCCCTAGATAAATCTGTCTTTGAGCCCCCTCTACCTGCTCATTTCCATACAGGGATGTATTTTCTTGAAAAACCACTGAATCCATACTCATAAAAATTAAGGGATATTTTTATTATACTTAGTCTTATCCATAAGGCTTTCACTAGGGTTTTCTAATCTTAATCCCAAAAATAACTAAACCTATCCTATGATACCAACTATACAAACCATGCTCTTTATTTCGCACTTAAACATAACTTATTACATAAAATATTCACTTTTTAGAACATAAAATATCAAGAGATCTAATGTGTTTGGGGATTAGGAACGTTACATAACAACTTAAAACATGAAATACACATCTTTATTTAAATATTCTTTTACATGGCCACACACACTCCTTCGTACTCAACATTACATGAGATTACCCGAGGACATGAATAAGAATATGGTGAGCTATAAAGCCTAGTAAGGGAGTAAAAAATGTATAATATGATGAATACATTAAATATCAGTAAATAGTCATATCAATGGAGCATAATAGAAACATGAACATAAAGGCATGATATAACATTGTTATCATAACATTGAAATGTGGAAACAACATTAAACATAATATAGCATGAGACATGGATCATTGCACATGGAGAATTAGTAAAACCTCATTTCACTGGAATTATCATGAGTAAAACTTCATTTCACTTGATGTATCATGATACCAGTCTTTACCCAATGCATTGGAGCGTTATCAAGGAGCACCCTTTATAATCATTTCATATCATGCATAAGTGTGCCACATAGATCATACAATATATTTTCATTAAACATAATAATTTATTACAATAATTAGAGATGTGGAATACATAAATTTAGGTCCTAAATAAATATGTACTTGTGAATAAAGGTCAATACACATGATAGTGAAATGGGTATGGTATTCACTTACACGATGGTTTTGTCAAGGAAATTTTGTTGTAACTTCGGCAACAAGACAACATCAAATAGAAAATATAAAATAGGTGGATGAGATGAAAAGGGGTATCTAATCATTTATAAATGAAATTTACAGTAGGGGGGTTGGTCTTATAGATACATTTCCTAACATATGTAATGGAATTTAGATTCATAATACAAAAGAGTTGTTTGAATATAAATCTAAAGAGAGAAATTCCTTACAGAATTTCATCATGGTAAAATGTTTAAATGGGAGGAATTAATGAGATAGAAAGAGGTTTCACATCATTAAAACCCAAGGAGAGAAGTATGGGGTAGTTGATAATTCATACCAAAAACATTTTTAATTCAAAAAAATTGTATAACAAAATAATGGAATTTAGAAAAAATGAGAAAGGAAGAAATCCCTTACATGAAAGTGTGATCCCAAAGGCTTGGGAGAGGATTGAGAGAGGATTCTTGGGAGATTAGGTCTCCTTGGGATGATTATATAAATATTAGGGTATAGGTGGGTCTATCTACAAAGGATTTGAGTGAAGAGAAAGTGGGATCTTGGGTGGTTTTATATAGGAAAAGAGAGGGAATTATTTATTATTTAGGTTTTGGACAACACATATTAAACTAATCAAAACCAAAAACAAACCCATGGTTTTTGCCCAAGGTTTCTGGTAAAGGGGATTGGAAAAAATATTTTATAAGTCCAATGGACTATCTTCTTAAAATATTAGGCTTTATTTTATGGAGTGGAGTCACACTCTCAAGGAAATCATTTTAAAAGATAAAATATTTTATAAGTCATGGAGGGTCCACTATGGCACCATAAAATGAATTAAAAAATCGAAAAATCACACTATTTTAAAGGTAAAACTTATATTGGACGAAAATCATGGTTATAGTATTTTATTACATCACTATTGGATTATTATGATGTCATGAAACACATTATATAATTAAAAGGTATTTAATTTTTACCCAAAAATTTTACTATCTTAGAAAATTATGAATAATTCACCATTGGATAATTTCAACATCATGATTAAAAAAATAATATTCATTTTATATAAATAATTTTCTAAATATGTGAATATTCACTTTTTAAAATAAAAACAAACAATCATTGAAAATTCATGGGTTTTTACAAAAATAGTTTTCAAACCTTAATAAATATTATAATTGTATTCATAAAAATTATATGATCATTTATATTTAATATAAATCAATTTGGTAATAATAATATTTTATTAAAATATTATTTAATTACAAAAATACATTAATTCATAAAAATTTATTTCTTAATTTAATATTAACTAAAAATACTATTTGTGCTTTTAAAACCATTTATAACGTAACAATAATGAAATGAATGTATATTCTTTATAAAAAAAATATTACACATAATCATAGTGCTAGGGTCCTATTACATAAACCCTTAAAGCACCCTCATAATACCTAAGGGTAAGGTGTGCAATAGTGACCGACTCTTGGAGAGGCTCAAATAACATCGCTTGAGTGGTAATCTCCATTCACTTCCACTTCTCCCATAGGCGATTTCGCTCATGTTTAACGTGTTGAAGAAGCTTGGGCTTGGTCAAGAGTGAATCCCATTAATTCCACCTCCTTTCCAAGCTATGAAAAATGGGATTAGTATGGATCAATTCTACTGGATGAGGCCATTACTTCCTTTTTATGAGTAAATTGGAGTTGTTAAAGCCCTATATTTATACTAACATGGGATCACAGTTCAACAACAATATTATCAACAATAATAATTATTAATGGTATTTTAAAATCCAAAAACATAAAACCAAGTTAGTGAATAAGTTTTATATAACAATTTTACATAATAATACATTTAATTAGATCAAGAGGAATTTTTTTTAATAAAAGTTTGTGTCATTACAAGGTGAGCTCAAATGCTCAGTAAGGGTAAACAAGTGAGACATGTAAGTATAATCACGAGGATAAGGTTATGAGAACATGATCTTAAAGGTATAATATCATACCCTGTATATCAAGGATCATGAAAGAGATCATGGCATAAATATTGGTAGTTCATAAGACATGAATCATAATGAAATAAAAAGGATAATGAATGAAAGCATAACCTAGGAATAAAACATGTAATTTTGGCATACAAATAAGAATATAATATGATTTCCATAGTAGCCAAGGCATCAATGAAAATACCATCATAGTGGAAAAATTCCTTTACTGAACTAGGTGAATGACCATTCCGGCCCTGTATTACTTAACCAAGTGAACCCTTATTCCAGCCCTATATTACTGAATCGAGTAACCCACGTTCTAGCCATATCTCTCTTATGGTATATAAATCTTTACCCAATGCATTGGTTGGAGATATTGGTCCCACCCATCACATAATGAAATCATATATACATGTTCTACAAGATCATAAATGAACATATCATAATCCATGAAATGAAATGGGTATCATAATCATGTAAATATATCATAAACTTTGGAAATATAGAGGTTTCATAATTATTTCATCATAAACATAGCTCGTGAAAAGAATCAAGTTACAAAAGAATATAACCTATGAAAGAGAAACATTTTTCATAACATCATGCCATAAAAAATTAATACATTCATAGAAATAATATAAATTAAGATATTCAATAATTTCCCCATAAAGGCATGATTAACACCGGTTTATGTTATCTTATATTGGGAATAATTTTTAATGATATTTTAAAAACACTTCTTGAGAAAAATATACTTTATTCGATGAAAAATTCTTTTTTTATATAAAACCTTTTTAAATCCTTTTGATTTTAATATAGATTTGGAAACTTATAAAGGAAGATTTTAAAATAATAAAACATTTTTAAAATCAATTTTACCTTGAGAATTATCTTCAAGTATTTTTTAAAATCATTTTAGAGAACATGGTTTTTGAATACAATATATTTCTAAACAAAGATAGATGTGGTCATATTTTACTAAAAAAATTATCTTAATTGCCAAAGAGTAGAAAAAAGGTAATAAAAAATGAGGATATCTTGAATAAAAAGAGGACAAGGAATCACATGAATATTGTTGAATGATTTATCATAATATTTCATCAATGGAAGCAGAAACATAAACAATCTCAAAAAAAATGAGGATACTATCTCAATAAAATATTATAACTTGGTGACTTGGGATCATACATTACATGTAAGTAAAGAAAATTACATGAAGCTAAATATATCATGAGAATAAGTAGATTCATTATATAAAATTTAAAATTGAATTATATAAACCACAAAAAAAATTAGGTGCATAAAAAAACTTTAAGAGTTGGTGTCCTCGAACCAATTGGTTTTACTTTGATTACATGGATATTTAACATATTATTGCATATTGTTCATTATTCTACATGACTATGATGTAATAATTTCCTAGAGTATTTGTTGCATAGATAATTTCATGGAAATTCCCTGCTATGATGGGAAACTTGAAATTCTATAAAAATATTATTAAATATAGTTTTAAGTTGGATGACATACTATAATGGGACACATAACATGCAGATTGTTAGGTGTCATTACTTGTAAGAAGATTAAGCTTTCTCTTGTGAAGTTCACAGTTGGTAATCTTCATGATAGAAGATTATGAGAACAGACCCACTAGTAGGAATTCCACATGTTTTGGTGTCATTAGATATTTCTATATGCGAGATTGTGTGATGATCCTTATACTTTAAGATTATCATTAATATGTGTCATTACTCGCACACTTTGATTTACTGATGAAAACCATCATGCATACCATTGGCGGGAAGTAGGGTACATTGGGTGTGTCATGAGTGGCATGTTATTAATGGATAAGTCAAGGAAGGATTATTTCCTTCCATTTATAGAAGTTGATATCTTATCCCTTTGATTGAAAAAGAACATTCGAGTGAAATTATATGGCCATGGTGTAACTATGAGTTTATTTCAGGTAGTCAAAGAATTATGTATCAATCATAAAAGTTGATGACACTATCATGAAACCTGGTTGATGAGATATTGCAAAAAAGGGATTATATTACACAGTGAGCATTCGTATGTGGATGTCATTGTTGCGACATTATGTTCTTTCTCTTGGGTTCCTTGACCCATTTCTATATAGTAATCTTGGACTTTAGGCAAGCCCGCCTAATGCCAATGAGAAATAATCCAAGAGGGTCACACACTAAGTGTTTTTGGTAGTCTCGGTTAAATTCTATTTGAATTTAATTAATAAAATAAATATCATTTTCAAGACCATGGAATAATTTTATTCATGTTAAACTGATCGCATAAATTAAATAAAATATATTTATTTATTTTATTGAATATTTAATAAATATTTATTTACTAGTTTGTAAATAAAGTATTTATTTAAGAGAATAAATTATTTATTTATTTATTTGAGTGTTAAATAAATGGGAGTGGATTTAGAGAAGACTAAGGACAATACGGTAGTAAAATAATTATTTTCAATATGGTAAATAATTATTTAACTAGTTGGAACAAGTTAAAAATAATAATGATGCTGCTATTATTTTGTGACGTGGAATTTTATTTTATCATTCCATTTTGTGTAAGTTGGAACACCATGAATAATGACGCAATATTATTATTATTATGAGAATGGGTTTTCTCTAATTTCATGAATGTATTTAATTGTTTCTATGTAATTAAATATTGTAACTAAAATTCCATTATATAAATAGACAAGTATGCCTATTGTGCCATACACCACCCCAAAGACCTGGTGAATTGAGAATTATTGAGCCGAACAATTTCTCTCCCGAATCCTCCTCTATCCCCTCTCAATAATTTGAAATTTTCTTCAAGGCCAAATAACAAGCAATCAAGAACGACCGATACAAGTCAATTTCTTCACTTTCCTAGCACTCGGAGAACGAGCGATGACGATCAGAGTCCATCGGAGCATGTGTGAATCACCACTAGAGGGATTATAGTTTGGATACTTACAAGTGTAATGAGATAATCCATAAGGGTCATTCCGTATGATCAACACCATCAATGAATAAAAATACCAAATATCCAGGTATTATTTTTTTATGAAATTAATTAAATTAATTATAAACATGATGTGCAAGATCCTCTCTAAAGGTTTCGGGCCTCTTTCTTCATTATCCAAATATTTTATTATAGTACATGGGGACTGGTGTTCATCATCATATTGATATCAGAATAATCATTGATCATGGTAAAAATCATAATTGGGTGTTGTCCCAACCGCACTTTCGCTGCACCCAGAACCTTCAAAAACATGGGTCTCAAAGAAGGAAAATTAAGACAAAACTGTTTTACCGATTTGGTAACTTTTGAATGTTAAACCCCATAAAAGAAGGATCATAGAATGGATATGTGAATAACCATAAATTTAAGTATAAGATACATATAATTCAATCACATTTAGAACATACACCCCACAAAAGGAAAGTGTGGTGAAAATATCTTGTATCTCATAAAAATTAAAAGTGAGATGAAAATCACCTTACCTTGTATCTTGAATCTCTTCATACCCATACAAGATTCATGTATAATAAATATAAGTTTATTATAAAAATATTAAAGAATCATATTATTATATCCATTACCATATATATATATATATATTTTATTATGAACATATAGTGCCTGCTTATTAAAGATCATATGTTAAGTTTTCACTTTGGGTAATATTCTCTTTGTTCTTCGCATGTGTCTTAATTTGTTATATCAATGATCCTTATACTTATATCATGATTACATAATGAATAAATGATATAAATATCAATAATATCCAGTATACTTATATTATAATAATCTATATCAAAATGAATTATGTAATATAATACACCATTCATGGAGACGGTAAGTCATACATATTCATGAACATTGTTTTCTATTTTTATTTTCGTATTGAAATAAAGAATGTAAATGGTATATATATATGTATATATATAATTATTCAATTATAATTAATATATTATATATATAATATAATATCACTAAACCCATCTTTAATACATTCTATCTTGTGCTTGAACGTATCAAATCGCTTTAAGGGGCGGTAGTCCACACTTTCTCAAATGAGATTATTTTATTAACAACTAATGGAAGGTAAACATATGTGTAATGTAAAATTAATAAATAAAATTAAATAAATACAAAATATAATATATGACATATAAAAATATAGTTTCCATCATAATGGCCATCATGGTTGGTGGGAAAGGATAAATGAACAATCATCATTTCGCGAGGCAATAGTTCCCCATACACAAAAACAGTACGTTCAACATCCATTAGATGGAAGTGTGTGTAATTTTAGGTTATAAACTTTATAAAAAAATATTATAGTATATTTAGGATACTTTTTTTGTCACAAAATAATGTAATAAAGTGAGTGGAGGAGGTGGAGACTGAATATAAATGAAATGATCTTCAGAGAAGATGTTACCTCTAAATCAGGTAACTACATTTGGTTTGTTCAAAAAGGATTATTTGAGAGGATTTATAACCAAAGGTATGCTTAATGGTATAAGTTAGGATTTATGGGAGGCTAATTTGGTTGAGAATTTATGAACTTAAATGGTTCGAGAGGTGTGCGGAATGGGTAGATGTTGCGGAGTTTTATAGGGAAGGAAAAAGACTCACATGTAATTTTTAGAAACAAGTTTGGTGTGCACATGTTATAACCTAAAAAAGACATAAAAAACCAACAAACTAAAAAGATGAAAGGTTTATGGCCAAAATATAGAAATAATATGGGTTTTGGAAAAGTTTAATGATCATTTGGGCTATTAATTTTAAGGTTTAGTCCCTAATTAAGATTAATTTGGCCAAAATCATAGTTATTAATTTTAATCACAATTACTAATCATTATTGTCAAAAAATTAACATGGTCTTTTTAAAATATAAATATTAGAGTAATAAATTTTTTTATTTAATATTTTAGAAATTCACTTCACAGAAGTGGAAAATTGAGAATTAGTGATAATCCTATAGACGGGACGAAATAGCGGGGTTTTAAAGTAAGAAAACGTTCAAAAGTTTGTTGTTATTTTACATTGAGTTTCAAAGTGAAATTGATTATAATGAATTTAATTGTACTATTAGGTGTAATATTTATTTTATATATCCTTAAAAATAATTTATAAAATAATTTATCATTAATAAATAATTATAAAAAGGCAGTTTTTAAACTAAAAAGTAGTATTTTTCACCATTCATCAAAAATGATGTTTCTCAGAAAAATCCCAAAAATTCAACATATGATAATTTTGACATTCTAAATTAAAAAATGTGGTTTATTTTATAAAATTAAATTTTTAAATTTCCGTAAAAATTACTTTATTATTAACAGTGGTCCATTCAAGAAAACAATATTTTTAACCCAAAAATGACTACAAAAAATCTTGTTTTTCATTATTAATATGTTTTATTTATATAAAAAAATTATAAAAAAATATTTTAAAAATAGTTATTAATATTAAAATAACTATGTTTAATGGATCGGTAATAATTATCTTATTTAAATAATTATATTATAAAAATGATGCTTCGTAGATACTCAGTGTTGTGTGTATCGCACGACAAGTCGGCGTTGCGTGTAACATACGCTGAGTCAGTGTTACCTATAATGTATGCCAATTAAGTATTGCATGCAACGTATTCCATGTCAGTTCTCTGTGAAAGAAATATTTTACTTAGTTCATTTCCAAATATAACTGAAATTTTAAATTTATTCGAAAAATACAGTTCCATAAAAACTCGGTGTGTTACAGTCTCCCAACAGTTCCACCAGATACCCTCACTGTTAGTCAGAAACCTGTTGTATATGGGGAGGTGTGCATGATAAAACGTGGAATTCTATCATGGACCATGTGAATCAGGTTGGGATATTACAAAATATTATTAGAGTATCAAGGATAAATAAATTGTTCTTTGCTTAATTTTGGTTGGGATTGGTTAAATGGGAGATAGAACCATTAGGACTCAAGTAGGGGAACTATTTTGGTGCCTTTCTAGAACTGTGTAGTGGAAAACTGAGTTTCCATAAATTCAACATTTTTTTACCAATGATTAAATTCACTTTGGGTGACCCACATGATATTATATATGTTTTATGAGATTTTGTGTATGTTCATTCAAAATTACTAGGCACGTAGGATCACATTCCATAAATATACCTATTGTGGTACTGCATAGTAGTTCATTAATTTAATCCCTTGATTTGTACTATCTATTTGGGATAGTTGGAGCTGTGTGATATATCTTTATTGGAATTAATTAGTTGAACTAAGCATGTTGTTTTGTTTTTATATTTATGCGACAACATTGAATAACATACAGGGACAAAGACAAGGGTCAATGCTTTGAATGGTTTACTTTGTATTGATGGTAGAATCTTAGGAAAAACATTTTATGAACCCATAGGTTGGTTAGGATCTTTTTATGTTTCTAGTGGTTCTTCTATTGCAGAAGATGCCACCTTAGAGATGTATGATGGGATCACCAACTGTGGTAGCCCAGGATACTCACGTCCCACCACCAGTTGTACCAGAGGATATACCCCAACATGATCATGTAATAGAATAAGAAATTTAGGCTGTAGAAGCCATTCAATTGGTAATTTTTCTAATAGTTCCTCTCTAGGTAAGACCCACATATAAGAACATGACTAACACTAACCATGTTTGGGATTTCCAGCTCTAGTTCACTTTGAAATTTCAGGGAACCGATGACCCACATGATGTATATGACTTGCTTGGATTTTTTAGTTAATCATTGAACTTGTCCAAACTCCCATTAAAGGGTGTGATCCTACAACATTCATGTGGTAGGGACCCTCCAGGAAATAATGGACTTCTGTGAACCAATCTGGGAGATGAGAGGGTCATACGTGTTTAACCTTCATGGATATTTTTTCTCATGAAATATTTTCTAGTCACTATGAATCTAGACCATGCCCTAGAGTTCATGTAATTAAAATAGGGTTCCATGAAGTTTTCTACATATAATTCTCAATTTATGGAGTTGCTTCATTATTATCTTTTTTTATCTAAAAACGAGGCATATAAGTCTCAGACTTTTTAGATAGGCCTTCGACTAGAACTCAGATGATAGTTTAGGTGTATTAATATAACAATGTATACATAGGTCTTTCCTATGGTCGTGACATTTGAAATGTTATTCAAGGAGGAAAGGGTGTCTGGCTCACTACCAGCCCATGGAAGGCCATTGACTGAGTTACCTATCCCTAGTGTGGGATTTCCTTATGAAAATAATAAAAAGTAAGATGAGAGACATGCAATGGATTACCAATATGAAAGTGGATTAGAGTGTACCCACATCATCCACTTTGGAAGGAGTTTCACAATGTTTTAACCATGGAAAGGATAAACACTTTCATAGGTTCTGCATTGCACCTCAGAGCACATTTTGGATATTGAGCATGTATTTTATAAAAAATACTCTATTATATATGATGATTTTGATGTTCACCAATACCCATATTTTTTTCTAATAATAATTTTTTTTGTATTTTTAAGAATATATATATCATAATTATATTCCAATTTTTGATGGAATACAAAGATACATGATATGTTCTAAAACACTATTCATACCCTACATTGGGTGAATGAATGTATGGATCGACATCCTTATATAGAATAGTAAACATATGGATTAACAACCCTATGTTTGAATGATAACACGGAATAACAATCCACTATTGAAGACTAAAATCACTATACATACCCTACACAAATGAACCCAACATTAAGCAAAGGAACCCTACACTATGAAAATGAACCTTGTGCTAAAAAAAGAGACCCTAGTCCATGAAAACTAAACCTATGCTATACAATGGAATGTTTCACTATGAAAAGAAACCATACGATACATAGTTGAACCCTATGTTTGAATATTCACTGATAGAGATTTAAGTCTATGACTTTTCAGAGATTTATATAATGGTTTTGATCAAAGTAAAAATCTTCTCAAAGATATTCTATTATTGAATAAAAGTCTTGTTTTTATTAACTTATAGATTCATATTCAATGGTGTAAATCACTCATACCCAAAAGGAAATTTATTAATCTATTGATTGATTTTAAATTTTAATATCAGTGGTCAATGAGGAGAATTTCCTAGATCTACTCAACTGAAAGAGGGTTATATAAATGATCTGATTATTTTCACTATTGACACAAAAGATACAAATGATATTCAGATAATGTTTTCTTGTGAATATATTCTCCATAGAACTACTAAAAATAACAATAGACACTTTTTTTTCTAAAGTGTCTATACTTTGAAGATATACATTTCTAGCCCATACAAATATAACTACAAATTTTTATTAGTTTCTATTCATATTGAAGTTAATTTGAAACCAATATCTCTTTGGATATATTATTTCTTGAAAAAAAATTCATCCTATAAAAAGAAGATCCATATTATGTTAGTTGTTGATGCAACTGTGATGTTCAACCAGAACCATCAATAAATAATTTTATTTTGATTTTTTAGAGTTTCAACTTATCATACTTAGTTGTGGTTAAGTGTCATATTTTTTTCACTAGGATGTGGAAAATTGGTTCCCTATAATATAACCAGAAGGCTTTGGTTAAAATTTTTGAAAAGGTGTCAATAACTTGTACTCAATTTCAGATTTGAAGATCTCGGGATAAGATGATTTTTTAGTGAAAATCACCAAACTCATTGAGAGAGAATTGGTGGAGTGGAATAGGGGGTCTTTCTACCTAGAGACACAGTAAAAATTACTATGTTATTCTATAAAGTCTATCCACTACTCAATTACTTATAGTACTGAACACGGTATATATACATTAATCCTAAATGGAGTTAAATGCTAGAATAATTCAAGATAATTAAAAAGACTCAATTAACCCTCTATTGTGTATATTTGTATTATTCCAACCTAGAAATTTGTATCAGAGGTGAATTTTTTTTGATAAAGTAGTTAAATATATAGAAATCTTAAAAGAATATGGTCAATATAATGTATATGTTAATAGATGACCTGAAAGAAGGTATGTTTATGATTCAAGCTCCATATTGTAATGGTGAAAACTATGGATGTTGTAAATCATTAATGATTATCTGTCATATGATTCTTGGATTCAATGTTTAATCGAATATCATCACTCCTTAAGTGATTCTTGAGAAACCAGAAACATGGGATGTCTCAACAGAAGCTGAATATGATATCAACTCAAAATAATTAAATTACATAATATGCAGACTTGGTCCTGAGGAATTGAATCAACTAAAACATTGTTCTACTACCTAAAAAATATTGAAAACAATTATTGATGCATACTAAGGAACTGATAATATTAGACAAATGAGATATGATTCTAAAAAACTAATGTTTGAAAACATTATAATGTTTGATGGTGAAAGAATCAAAAAAAAGAATGGGTGGTTAACAAAACTTTTCAACAATATGAATTCCTTAGGAGATCCAATTCAACAATTAGATCAAGAATTAAAATTACTTATAGTAATTCCCTGTAAATGGAATAAAATATCTGCAGCTATTTGAAAATAATCACCTGGAATGAATTTGACTATGATGTAATTAATTAGAACATTGATGATGTACAAATTAGAAATGAATTATGAATTTGAGTATCAAAATATTGTAAAAAGGGGAAATACTTCCCTTAAGGTGAAATATCAGAATCATGAATGAAAATAAAAATAAGATGTCAAAACAAAAAAAATAAGATTCCTCAGACTCTAAAATGGAAGTGGATCATCTAGATATAAAGTTAATAAAATTTTAAAAGAACAAAAGAGGCTTTGTAAAATACTTTAAGAAGAATAAAAATGAGCCTTGATATTTAAGATGTTGTGAATAAATAAATATGGGTCACATTAGACCAGATTCTCCCCAATTGAAAGTTGAAAGAGGGATAGAAAATAAATATCATAGGAAATAATATTACGAGGATAGAGAAAAAAGTTCTATAAAAGATACTTGGAGAATGTATTAAGAATATTACTGAATATCTAAATATGATTCAAAAAATAGATGTGGGTAACTCTGCTTCATCACATACTCTGATTCCCACGTCACTTCTTCAAACTTGTGGTTTATCCACAACACCTTGACAAGGGGCATTGTCTTATTTCATAGAACCTTTTCCCTATGATCTAAGATTTTCACCAGCTTATCTTCATAGGAGAGGTAATTCTCCAATGGTACCACCTCAGGACTGAGTACAAGCGATGGGTCATGTATGTACTTCCTCAAGAGTGATAAATGGAATACATCATGTACTTGAGATAGGTTTGGTGGGAGTTCTAGTTGATAGGCCATTGCTCCAATGCAATCAAGGATCTCAAAAGGGATTATGTACCTTGGACTAATCTTTCCCATCTTCCCAAAACTCATAACTCTATTACATCGAGTTATCTGGATGAATAACATATTTGAGACATCAAACTCTAGGTATCGTCGATGATTATCATCATAGCTATTTTGTCGACTCTGAGAAGCTTTAATGTACTGATGGATTTTATTATCCTTATCCACCATTTCATCGACCATTTTTGGACCTAGGATTTTTCACTCCCCAACTTAATCCCAACATGTTGGTGTTCTGCACCTATTTCCATAAAGGGATTCATAAGGAGCCATTTGGATGGTTGAGTGGAAACTATAACTGTAAGAGAACTCAAACATAAGAAGATGTTGATCCCATCCTACTTTGAAGTCCATTGATCATGATCTAAACATGTCTTCACGTTATTGGATAGTCCGCTCAGATTGGCCATCATTTTGAGGATGATAAACCATACTAAAGTTCAGTTCAGAATTCAGAGCATTTTATGACTCCTCCAGAACTTAGAGGCGAATCTTGGATCTAAAATAGATACAATAGATAGTGTTACTTAATGAATCCATACCACTTCTATGATATATATCTGTACCAGTCCATCCAATGATAAATCCTCTCAAATTGAACAGAAGTGTTCAGTATTTATAAGATGATCCACAACAACCCATATTGAATTATTTACATTGGATGTCTTCGAAAGTCTGTTGAAAAAGTCCATCGTTATTTTTTACCATTTCCATGCTGGAATGGATAATGGTTTCATCTTCCCCTTATACTTCTACCTATCATCATTCACTTTCTGAAATACCAGACACATTGATGTATACTCAATGTTCTCCTTCTTCATGTTATCCGACCAATAAATATCTCAGATATCTCAATACATCTTTTTGTTTCCTGGGTGAATACAGAAATTTGAACTATGTGCATCATACAAAAGTTCCTTCTTTAACTATGGATTTGATGAAACACATAGCCTTGACCCAAATCCCATAATTCCTTCTTAATTAACATTGAACTCTAAGGAATTCCCATTTCTGATAGTTCCCACTTTCTTCAGAATTCCCACATTATCCTTATGAGTATCCTTTAACCATTAAAAAAGAGATAGTTGAGAAATTATTTGTGAAAGGATTGATGATTTTCTATTATTTACAATTCCCATGTCCATCTTCATCAAATCTAAGAAGATTGAATCCTTTTAAATTCTCATCAATGATAGAATCATTGTATCATTTTTACTTAGAGCATCTGCTACCTTGTTCCAATTCCCATGGTAGTAATGGATTTAGTAGTGATAGTCTTTGATCAGCTCTAACCAACTTCGTTGGCACATATTCAACTCTTTCTATGTGGATATATACTTTATTCTTTTGTGATTCGTTTATATTTTACACATCTCTCCAAATAGGTAATGTCTCCAAAATATTAAAGGGAACATTATGGCAGCTAACTCCAAATAATGTGTTGGATAGTTTTTCTCATGAACTTTCTATTTCCTTGAAGCATAGGCAATGAATTTTTCATTTTTCATGAACACACAACCCTAGTACTTTATCTAAGCATCATTTAATATTGAAAAATGTTCTTAACATGTAGGTAGTGTGAGAATTGTTATAGTGATAAGCCTCAATTTGAACTCCACGAAGCTATCTTTTCATTCATCACTCCAAGAAAACTTTACTCCCTTCCGAGTTAGCTTGGTAAGAGGGTTGGAAAATCAGGAAAAATTTATAAAAAATTAATGATAACATCCAACTAACCCATGGAATTTATAGATATCCGTTATTGATGTTGGTCTCGACGATCCCTCAATTGAAGCTGTCTTGGATGAGTCCACTGATATCCCATTTCTTGTGATGATATGACCCATGAATGAGACCTCCTTCATCCAAAACTCACAATTTCTATACTTTACATAGAGAGTTTCCTTTCTTAAGGTCTCTAGTATAGTGCTTATATTCTCCTCATACTCCTACATGGTTTTTGAGTATATTAGAATATCATCTATAAGAACTACCAAAAATTTGTTGAGGTAATCTTAAAGACACTATTCATCAAGTCCATGATGATTTTTAGAGAATTAGCGAGTCTTAAAGGTATTAATATGAATTCAAAGTGCCTATATCTTATACGAAAAGCAATCATGGGGATATCCTCCTTATTCACCCTTAATTGGTAATATCCTGACCGGAAATCCACCTTGAAGAAGTATTGTTCTCCTCATAGATAATCGAATAAGTCATCAATTCGAGCAGAGGATACTTGTTCCTTATTGTGATTTTTTTGAGCTCAAGATAATAAATTCAAAGATGCATTGACCCATCTTTATTCATGACGAAGAGGACTGGTGCATCCTATGGTGAAGCACTTGGGTGTATAAACCCTTTATCCATATTCTCATGTAGTTGTTTCTTCAGCTCCATAATCTCTACAACAACCATTCTATACAGAGTCATGGATATTAGAAACACCGTAGGTATAAAATCAATCGAGAATTCAACATCTCTTCTAAGAGGAAGACCAGGAAACTCCTCCAAAAATAGTTCAGAAAATTATCTACCAATAGGAATGTCTTAAATTATTGATTATTCCTTAGACTCAATCATTGAGAAAGATACACCTACTCATAGGGTAGTAATATCCACACTTGATATGATTGTGCTAAAGAAGATTCATAGTCCTCCTTAAACTTGTACAGAATCGATCGTTGATTCACCATATAAAAGTGATTTATCTCTCACGTAAATTTCTGTTGTCTTTATATAAGTAATTCCAATCCATGCCAAGAATTGCATCAAATTACACCGAAGAGGGTATGAAGAGGTTTTTTGGGAAGTTCAAACCAAAAATTGTGATAGGGGAGCAGTTATATTCATGGGTTGTAATGATTGAACCATTTTCTGTTCTCATCGACATCATTACTTCAATGATTTTTGGTGGTGTTGGGAATTTTCTACTAAGCATTGGGGATATAAAAGAATTCATAGTACCAGAATCAAAAAGTGCATCCTCTATTTTCAAATGAATAACTAGTGTACCTATCATCACTTCATTTTCGGGGTTCACTTCGGTGGTAGGGATTGAAAAAGCTCACCCTTGATTCCTTGGAGGTTGTTGGTTGCCTTAAAAACCTTTCTCTTAGGGAACTAGTTGTCAAAGTGCCCTGGTTCTTTGCATATGAAGCAATTAACAACGAATTGAAGGTTGAATAGAGCATTCTTCTCACCTATCGCATCTGTGGGTTTTTCTTAGTAGTATTTAATTTCCAGGTGAACTTATCTTCCACACCTAAGGAATTTTCTCATCCCATTCAGGAAATTTCCAGGGTTCTTCTCTCTGCACCTTTGGTAAGTGGGTTGTTGGATTTTTTTAGCACCGTTGAATTTATCCATTGGACCACCAAAATTAAAGTCCGCCTTACACTTCTTATCACCATGATACCCCTAAGATTTTCTGATATCCATTTCGACTTTGTGGGAACATCTGAAAATTTCTTCAGAGATATCGAAGTCCCAGATCTCTAGGGATTTCTGAAGGCTAGGTTTTATCCCACCAAAGAAGTGGTCAACCTTGCATTCGAGGGTAACGATAAAGACAGAGTCATATCGTGCAATCCTTGTGAAGTTTTCCTCCTACTATCTGATGGATTCATTTTCTTTTTTTCTTGAGGTCACAGAAGTACCTTTCCATCATAAGTCGGAGGGTGTGAGGACAATATTTATCGAAAAATATTTTCGAAAAATCTTTCCATTCTTATGCCTCGATCTCCTCTGTATGCTTTGTATTTTTTTATCAATGTCCACCATTGATCAACTTCACCTTCCATATGATAAGAATCCAGAATAACCTTCCATTGTTCGGAACATTAAAGTATGGAGAAGATCTTTTCATTGGAGTTGATCCATTATTCGAAAATTGAGGGATTAGATGATCCATAAAAAGTAGGAGGCCTTTGTTTCAGGAAGTTCTCAATTGCATCGTTTTCTTTCTTAGGGTGGTTGATCATTCCTCTTGACCCATGTTTTTAATCAAAACATGAGTTAATTAAGAGAGTATCATGACAAATTTTGTGATTCACACTCCCATCAGATTGGGCATCTCATTAAAGGGTAATCCAAAGACAAAAATAAATTAATTATAAATTACTTTTATTTCCTTAACTTATGAATTTATAGTATTAAATCTATGTTATCCATGATCTACTTAACAACATATGTTCTTAGGGGAATTTTTTATTCCCTTAATAATGGTTCATACAGTGCTTATGAATTTACCGAAGAATATCCCCCATGACTGTCGTAACCAAGAGTGTAGCAAGGCCTGTTGTCATGCACCAGTTCCTGTTCAAGTCTTCCTCAAAGCGGTGTTTTCAGGTTTTACCCCTAGATACACCTATCCAAGAGCCCCCTATACCTGCTCATTTCCATACATGGATGTATTTTCTTGAAAAACCACTTACTCAATACTGACAAAAATTTAGGGATATTTTTATTATACTTATTATTATCACTAAGGTTTTCACTAGGTTTTTCTAATCTTAATCCCAAAAATAACTAAACCTACCCTAGGATACCAACTATAACAACCATGATCTTTATTTCACACTTAAACATAACATATTATATAAAATATTTACTTTTTACAATATAGAATATTGAGAGGTCTAATGTGTCTGGAGATTAGGAACGTTACATAAAAACTTAAAACATGAAATACATATCTTTATTGAAAACTTCTTTTACATGAACACACACACTCCTTCGTAGTCAAAATTGCATGAGATAAACTGAGGACATGCATAAGAAAACGGTGAGCTATAAATCCCAGTAAGGGAGTAAACAAAGTATAATATGATGAATAAATTAAATTTCAGTAAATAGTCATATCAATGGATAAAAAGAGAAACATGTACATAAAGGCATGATATAACATGATTACCATAACATTGAGATGTTGCAACAACATTTAACATAATATTAGAATGAGACTAGGATAATTGCACATGGAGAATTATTAAAACCTCATTTCACTGGAATTATCATGAGTAAAACCTCATTGCACTTGATGTATCATGATATCAGTCTTTACCCAATTCATTGGAGCGCTATCAAGGAGCACCTTTTATAACCATTTCTTATCATGCATAAGTGTTCCACATAGATCATACAACATATATTCATTAAACATCATAATTTATTCCAATAATTAGAGATGTGGAATACATAAATTTATTTCCTAAATCAATATGTACATGTGAATAAAGGTTAATACACTTGATAGTGAAATGGGTATGGTATTCACTTACACTGTGGTTTTAGCAAGGAAATTTTGTTGTAACTTCGGCAACATGACAACATCAAATAGAAAATATAAAATAGGTGGATGAGATGGAAAGGGGTATTTAATAATTTATAAATGAAATGGAAAGTAGGGGGTTGGTCATATAAATACATTTCCCAACATATGTAATGGAATTTATATTCACAATAAAAAAGAGTTTCTTGAATATAAATGTAAAGAGAGAAATTTCTTACAGAATTTCAGCATGGTAATAGGTATAAATGGGAGGAATTAATGAGATAGAAATAGGTATCACATCATTTAATTATATATTGGACGAAAATCATGATTATAGTATTTTATTACATCACTATTGGGTTATTATGATGTCATAAAACACTTTATATAATTAGATGGTATTTAATTTTTACCCAAAATTTTGTCTGTCTTAGAAAATTATGAAAAATTCACCATTGGATAATTTCGATATCCTGATTCAAGAAATAATATTAATTTTATATAAACAATTTTCTAAATATTTGAATATTTACTTATAAAATAAAAACTAACAATCATTAAAAATTCATGGGTTTTGATAAAAACAGTTTTCAAACCTTAATAAAAATTACAATTGTATTCATAAGAATTATATGATCATTTATATTTAATAAAATGTAATTTAGTAATAATAATATTTTATTATAATATTATTTAATTAATAAAATACATTAATTTTTAACTCTATATTTCTTAATTGAATATTAACTAAAAATACTATTTGTGATTTTAAAACCATTTACAATGTAACAATAATGAAATGAATGTATATTCTTTATACAAAAAATATTACACATAATCATAGTGCTAGAGTCCTATTACATAAACCCTTAAGGAATCCGCATAAGACCTAAGGTCAATGTTTAAAATAGTGACCAAATCTTGGGGAGGATCAAATAACATCACTCGAGTGGTAATCTCTATTAACTTCCACTTTTCCCGTAGGTGGTTCTGCTCAAGCTTAACGTGTTAAAGAAGTTTGGGCTTAGTCAAGAGTGAATCCTATTAATTCCACCTCCTTTCCAAGATATAAAAAATGGGCTTTATAAGGAGCAATTCTACTGGATGAGGCCATCACTTCCTTTTTCTGAGTAAATTGGATTTGTTAAAGCCCTATATTTATACTAACATGTGATCACTGTTCAATGACTATATTAGAAACAATAACAATTATTAAGGGTATTTTAAAATCCAAAAACATAACACCAAAAAAGTGCATAAGTTATATATAACCATTTTACATGATAATACATTTAATTAGATAACTAGTAATTTTTATTAATAAAATTTTGTGTCATTACAAGGTGAGCTCAAATGCTCAGTAAAGGTAAATAAGGGAGACATTTAAGTATAATAATGAGCATAAGGTTATGATAACATGATCTTGAAGATAGAATATCATACCCTATGTATCAAGGATCATAAAAGAAATCATGGCATAAAGATTGAAAGTTCATAAGATATGAATCATAATGAAATAAGGAGGATAATGCATGAAAGCATATCCTAGGAATAAAACATGTAATTTTGGCATACAAATAATCATATAATATGATTTCCATAGTAGCCAAGGCATCAATGCAAAGACCATCTTAGTGGACACTGTTCTTTATTGAACCGAGTGAATGACCATTCCGACCCTGTATTACTTAACCAAGTGAACCCTCATTCTATCCCTATATTACGGAAATGAGTAACCCCTGTTCCATCCATATCTCTCTCATGGTATATAAATCATTACCCAATGCATTGGTTATGGATATTGGTCCCACCCATCACATAATGAAATCATATATACATGTTCTACAAGATAATAAATGAACATATCATAATCCATTAAAAGAAATGGGTATCATAAACATCTAAATATATCATAACTTGTGGAAATAGAGATGTTTCATAATCATTTCATCATAAACATAGATCGTGAAGAGAAGCGGGTTACCAAAGAATATAACATGTGAAGGAGAAACGTTTTTCATATCATCATTCCATAAAAAAGTAATACATTCATAAAAATAATATAAATTAATATATTCAATAATTTCCCCACAAAGTCATTATTAACACCAATTTATGTTTTCTTATATTGGAAATAATTTTTAATGATATTTTAAAAACACTTCTGGAGAAAATAACCTTTCTTCATTGAAAAATACTTTTTTTATATAAAACCTTTGTAAATAATTTTGATTTTAATATAGATTTGGAAACATATAAAAGAAGCTTTTATAATAAAAAAAATTAAAATCAGTTTTTCCATGAGAATTATCTTCGAGGATCTTTTAAAAACATTTTTTAAAACATGGTTTTTGAATACAATAGATTTCTGAACAAATATAGAGGTGGTCATATTTTACATAAAAAATTATCTTAAGTACCAAATAGTATAAAAATGTTAATAAAAAATGAGGATATCTTGATTGAAAAGAGTATAAGTAATTACATGAATATTATTGAATGATTTATCATAATATTTCATCAATGGAAGCATAAACATAAACAATCTCGAAAAATGAGGAGACTATCTCAATAAAATCTTATAACTTTGTGACTTGGGATCATACATTCCATCTAAGAAAAGAAAATTACATGAAGCTCAAGATATCATGACAATAAGTAGATTCATTATATCAAATTTAAAATTTAATTACATACACCACGAAACAAATTAGGTGCATAAAAAACTGTAAGAGTTGGTATCCTAGAACCAACTAGTTTTACTTTGATTACATGGATATTTAATATATTATTACATATTGTTCATTATTCTACATGACTATGATGTAATAATTTCCTAGAGTATTTGTTGCATAGATAATGTCATGGTAGTTCCCTACTATTATGGGAACCTTGAAATTATATAAAAATATTCTTAAATATATTTTTTCAGTTGGATGATATACTATAATGGGACACATAGCATGTAGACTCTCAGGTTTGATTACTCATAAGAGGATGAGTCTTTCTCTAATGAAGTTCTCACTTGTTAATATCCAAGATAGAAGATTATGAGAACATATCCACTGGTAGGAATTACACATGTTTTGGTGTCATTAGATATTTCTATCTTCGAGCGTGTGTAATGATCCTTAGATTTTAAGATTATCATTAATACATGTCATGACTCGTACACTTTGATTTAATGAAGAAAACCACCATGAAGACAATTGGAGGGAAGTAGGGTACGTTGGGTGTGTCATGAGTGGCATGTTATTAATGGATAAGTTGAGGAAGGATTATTTCCTCCCATTTATGAAAGTTGATATCTCGGCCCTTTGATTAAAATAGAACCTTCACGTGAAATTCCATGGCCATGGTGTAACAATGAGTTTATTTCGGGTAGTTAAAGAATGACATATCAAGCATAAAAGTTGATGACACTATCATGAAACCTGCTTGATGAGATATTGTGAAAAAGGTATTATATTACACAGTGATCATTCTTATGTGGATGTCATTGTCGCAACTTTATGTTATTTTTCTTGGGTTCCTTGACCCATTTCTAGATAGTACTCTTGGAATTTAGGCAATCTAGCCTAATGCCAATGAGAAATAATCCAAGAGGGTCACACACTAAGTGTTTTTGGTAGTCTCGGTTAAATTCTATTTGAATTTAATTAATAAAATAAATATTTTTCTTAAGACCATGGAATAATTTTATTCAAGTTAAAATGATCGCATAAATTAAATAAAATATATTTATTTATTTTATTGAACATTTACTAAATATTTATTTAGTAGTTTGTAAATAAAATATTTATTTAAGAGAATATATTATTTATTTGTTTATTCGAGTGTTTAATAATTGGAAGTGGAGTTCGGGCAGACCAAGGTCAATCCGGTAGTAAAATAATTATTTTCAAGATGGTAAATAATTATTTAACTAGTTGGAATAAGTTAAAATAATAATAACGCTGCTGTTATTTTGTGATACAGAGCTTTATTTTATAATTCCATTTTGTGAAAGTTGGCACACCAAGAATAATGATGCAATATTATTATTATGAGCATGTGTTTTCTCTAAGTTCATGAATGTATTTAATTGTTGCTATGCAATTAAATATTGTAACTGATATTCCATGTATATAAATATACAAGTATGCCTTTTTTTTCCTACACACCACACCTCACGCATGGTGAATTGAGAATTGTTGAGCCAAAAAATTTCTCCCTCTAATACTCTTCTATCCCCTGTCAAGAATTTGAAGCGTTCATCAAGGCCAAAGAACAAGTAATCAAGAACGACTGACACAAGACACTTACTTCACTTTGCTAGCACCCAGAGAAAGAGCGGTGACGATCAGAGGCCATTAGAGCACGCGTGAATCACCTCTAGAGGGATTATAGTTTGGATCCCTATAAGTGAAATGAGATAATCCATAAGGGACATTCCATATGATCAACATCATCAACAAATAAAAATACCAAAGATCCATGTATTATTTTTTTATGAAATTATGTAAATTAATTATAAACATGATGTGCATGATCCTCTCTAAAGGTTTCAGGCCTCCTTCTTTTTTATCAAAATATTTTATTATATTCCATAGAGAATGGTATAATGACCCATACCATACATACATTGTTATTAATTCATAATTGAATCATACTTATTACAACAAATAACAAAACCATGAAAGGACCGTATAGGTATAGTGTCTTTAGAAACTGGTAAACATAAACAACTGGTTCATAAATCATCTAAATTGTCTCCCATTTACTTCATCATATTTAGAGTCCCTTTTTGGTATATCCTATTTAATACCCTTCTTCCTGGCCTGGGGAAAATAAAACATACAAAATGGTGATCTAAAATGCTCAGTAAGGGTAAACAAATGAAATATCAATCATATCATATTCATAAGAACATAACATTTTGAAAATCTTAACCTGAAAAAGAGATCATAATATCATAAAATGGGATAAATCATAGTAGTAAAATGTAATCCCATTAATCATAAAAAAAACATGAAACTTTGTGGAATACACACATAATCATAGTGAATCATTACTTAGTAGTCAAGACTCATTGCCAAGACTATCCTAGTGGAAAAAGTCCATTTCTGAACCGAGTTCACTCCACGTTTCTGTCCTATATCACTAAACCGGATTAACATGCCGTTCCAGCCATGTCTATCTCATGAGATATAAATCTTTACCCAATGAATTAGAGGGAGATATATGTCCCACCAATCTCATAATGAAACCATTCTTATGTGTGCCACAAAATCATAAATCATACATCATAGCATAACCCATGTAATAAAAAATGGGATTCTTAAACATCGTGACATCATAAAACAATTCATATAAGATAAAGGAATTAATAAAAAGAATTCTTTCACAACATAATCAAATAAATGTAATAATAGGGATATACAAAGAAACCTATATTATCTTAGATGGAAAATAATTTTTATAAAACACTTGAACTCCATTCTTGAGGAAAATATCCTTTCTACTTCAAAAACATTTTATCTTTCTTATCATGTCATACAATATTAAACTAAAATAATTTGATTAAGAATAAACATGAAAACATGTAAAGGAAGCTTCATGGAAATAATGTTCTATGAAATCATAAAAATCCATTCATGATGGATAAGTTAAAAAGAAGACATTCCTACCTTAATATATCGAAAACGTTAAAAAGGTCCTTGTTTGGAAAAGGACGTAAAGATTCCTTTATAAACATCTTATAAAAAATTCAAACAAGGGTATAAATGAATTTAACCCATATTCTGTAAAATAGTAATAATTTTTTGAAATACATTTTTAAGAAACATGTATGTGGATGTTAAAGAGGTCCCAGTAGATAATTATGTATAAACAACCTCGGATAATGAGGAGATTGTGATATAAACCCTTACAAAGTTCTTTTTGTAAATAAAATAGATCACTCGTGTCTTCACTATAAGGCCACATAAATAATGCCTAAAAACATGATATGATATAAAAATTAATTTCTCACATAATCAAAGAACGACATAAACATAAAGAGAAGATCAACCCAAAGAACGAAAATTGGGCTAAGAAGTTCCCTTACCTCATGTCTGACTTGACTCGATCATTCTTTAATCTCCTGAATAATAAACCAAAGTTAATTTATACTTTCTTAAGAACCTTTTTAAGTTTAATATTCCTTTTATATAACTTATTACCATGCTATAAACATTATGTAACCATTTAAGTTAATAACATTCGTTTTGTCGATATTCGGTACTTGAGTCAAAAATGGACTTCCTATAATTACATGTTGTTCATGTGGTCAAAGGTTCATTATATCTAGAATAATATTCATGATTTATAAATTATATATATCATATATATCCATAATATACATGTATTTATAATAGTACATAACATTTAGAGGTAAGAAATGAAATGCACCGTTCATGGAGATGGTAAGCCGTACGTACACATGAACGCTAATTTGATTTCTATTTATTATTTTCATGGAAATAGAACACAATGATAGATAGGTATATTATAATTCCTTTATAATATCATATATTATATCATTAACTATATCTTTTATACATCCCACATAAGGCATTAACGAGTCACATCACTTTAAGGGGATGGTAGTCCACAATTCCTTAAATGAGATTATCGTATTTACCCACTATGGAAACCATAAAAGATTGATATAATTGGGAAGTACATAAGAATAAAAAAATAATAATCATAATATATATCATATTTAAATACAGTTCCATAATAATTACCACCATGAGAGGCGGTAGGAGATAATCGAACAATCATCGTTTCGTGAGGTGTTAGTTTCCCATCCACATAAACATTATGTTATTCATCCATTAGATGGTGGTGTGTGTAAGTGTAGTTCTAATACTTATCAAAAAAACATCCTAGTATATTTATGATACTGGTGTTGTTACAATATAAAGGATTAAAAAGAGTTTAGGGGTTGGAGAAGTAGAATAAAAGAAAACAATTTAAGAGAAACCGTTACCTTTAATTTGGGTAACTTCCTTTGGTTTGAACCAAAATGACTTCTAGGAGTGACTTCTGCCTAAGGTAAGGATTCTAGGGGGAGTAGAGGGATTCATGGAGCTTAATTGGTCAGATTTTGGATGAGCCAAATGTCTTGAGAGGTGTGAGGAATTGGATAGAAGTGGTCTCCTTTTATAAGGGGGAGGAGGGGCTCTTTTGGAAAGTGTGAAAATATTATTTTATTATAAACTTATATTCGGTTTAAAAAGGTCATAAATCATTAAAGATGAAGATAATATGACTCATAGTTGAAATAAAATCATCTAATAAGAATTGGACATGTTTTGGATAATATTTTAATCATTATAATCTTATTTATTTAAAACATTTATTAATGAGGTAAATACTACATTATTATTGTGTCATACATAATTTAATTTATTTGTTGTCTAAAAATTATAAAAAAAATACCATCATGTAGGAAATATTTTTAGCTTTTCAATTAATATTTATAGTCAAAAAGGTAATTTATATATTCCCTTATAAAAAATTATTACTAAAAGATTTTTTTTAATGTCAATTTTTTCTTTACATTAAATTAATTAATCCAAATTGTCATTATCACTACCAAGTGGCTCAAAAGGGTCCCAAAATCAACTCACGGATGCCCATGGTCGTCCAATACTCATAAAATAAGATTAGGACACGTTTTTTGGTAATTTATTATTATTATAATATTATTTTTTACCGTTATTTACCGGATTTACCCTTTAACCATGGTAAATAAATTATTTACCGAAGTAATTATTCAAAATGTCTAAAAATAAAAGTTACCTATTTACACTATTTGAACATACGGATTCCAAATATGGAATCCATTTTTCCAAATTCAAAACATATAAGTGGAATAAATTAATTTAAAATTAATTCCCATTGTTAAAACAAAAAGTGTGTTTTTAAGAGATAATAACTATCAACAAATTGACAGTTGTTTATGTCCGGTTTAATTGTGAAATTATGTCTAATGACCAAAATTGTATTAAATGGTAAAAATATATTATTAATATACTTTAAAACCACTCAAATTCATAATTTATCACTACTAATTATTTTTATTAAAAAATTTGTTTTTAATTAAAATTTAGTAATTTTCACTATTCATCAAAATATAAAAGTTTTCAAAAAAATATCAAAATTTCTCCCTAGGATAATTTTGATATTCCAAATCCAAAAATGAAGTCAATTTTGAAAGATATAATTTATAAAATTTCAAAAAGTGGGCATTACTATTCCTAACGGCTAGTTTATATAATATTTTAATAGCATATCGTTGTTTAGTGAAACTCGGTATTGCGTACAACATATATTATAATGGAAGGTCGTGAATGCGTGTAAAGAATTCCAAGATAGTGTTGTGTGTAGTGAAATATTCCTTTGATGTTTAATATAACATAATACATAAAAAAAATTATACTTCTCATAAAATATCAGGGTGTTACATTCTACCCCCCTTAAAATGAATTTCGACCTCAAAATTCGTCACTTCGTAACAAACAGATGAGGATACCTATCTCTTATCATATCCTCAAGATCCCATTTATCTTATTATAATTGGTGGTTCCTACATAAAACTTTCACCAAGTGAGTGGTCTTGTTCTATAGGACTTTTTCACTACGATCTAGAATCTCTATCGGTTGTTCTTCATAAGAAAGATCTTGCTCCAGCGGTACAACTTCTGAGCTTAGTACATGTGAAGGATCATGTATGTACTTTCTTAGGAGAGATAGATGGAACAAATCATGAAATTGAGAGAGATTCAGTGGAAGTGACAATCGGTAATCTACCTTACCAACACGATCCGGTATTTTGAAAGGACAGATATACCTAGGGATCAGCTTTCCCTTCTTTCCAAATCTCATTACTCTTTTCCAAGGAGATATTCGTAAGAACACTTTGTCTCCCACTTCAAACTCTAGGTCTTTTATTCGGTTGTCAGTATAACTTTTTTTCGACTCTGATCTGCTCTAATGTGTTGTTGAATAGATCTGACCTTTTCTGTCATCTCATCAACAAGATCAGGTCCTAATGGCTTTCATTCCCCAACTTCATCCCCGCAAGTTGGTGTTCTGCATTTCATTCCATATAGAGCTTCATAAGAAGCCATCTAAATACTGAAGTGAAAGCTATTATTATAAGAAAAATTCACCAAAGGTAGGTGTTGATCCCAACCACCTTTGAAATCCATAGAGCAAGCTCTTAACATATCTTCTAGAGTTTGAATTGTTCTCTCAGACTGACCATCTGTCTGAGGATGATAAGCAGTGATGAGACTCAACTCTGTATCCAGAGTATGCTGAAGACTTCACCAAAACTTTGAGTTAAACGTCGGATCCCGATCAGATATAATGGAAAGTGGTACTCCATGCAATCTTACCACTTCCTTCACATATATCCTGGAAAGCTGATCTAGAGAGAAATATTCTCTAATAGCAATGAAGTGTTCCGACTTCGTAATATGATCAACTATGACCCAGATAACATTATTTCCTTTGGATGTTTTTGGATGTCTAGTGACAAATTCCATAGTGATGTTTTCCCATTTCCATTCTAGTATGGGTAATGGTTGTAACATCTCCTTAGATTTCTATCTCTCTGCTTTAACTTGCTGACAAACCAAGCATCGAGAGACATATTCAACAACATATTTTTTCATGTCATCCCACCAGAAGTACTATATTAGGTCCCTATACATATTTGTGCTTCCAGTATGAATAGATAATGAAGAACTATGAGCCTCAACCAACAGCTCCTTCTTTAATTATGGGATGGGAGGAACAAAAAATCAATTCCTGAACCTTCACTACTGGAAAAACGACTTATACCCACGGTTCAAAACCGTGGGTATAGCCCCCAAAACCGTGGGTATAGCCTATACCCACGGTTTTGGGAACCGTGGGCTAGAACGGCGTCGGGATAGGGGTCTTGACCTATACCCACGGTTCTACCAAACCGTGGGTATAGGTGTCTCACACACCAATATCCTGATGTACAGCATGGCAAGGAATTTTACCCACGGTTTTCAAACCGTGGGAGATTTAAATTTTTAAAAAATATAGGGCCGCAGGTTTCAAACCCGCGCCACCAGCAGCGACTCAATGCTGCAACCTAATAGCGGACCAACCGACCTGCCGAAATTTTATATCTATACATATAATTTTATTGTAATATATTAATAATAATGCTGTTATCTAAAAAAACAGTGGCCAGCGGGTTTCGAACACGCGACTAGGAAGAAATGAGTAGAACGGTGAACCAACTAAGCTACGAGGATCTTATTCCTGTACTCATACAATTTTATACTTATATTAATACTGTCGGAATATTTAAAAATGGCAATGACCGAGATTAGAACACTACACTACGCAGAAGTGAACGGAAATCTAAACCAACTAAGCTACTGAATTTATATTTATAAAAATATGCATTCTTATATTTATATTATTTAAGGAATTGTTCCCGCGTAAAATTTATTTTATCCCGCACAATTTTTTTCCCATTTTTTCCAACGCCATAACGCGGGAAACATATACCCACGGTTTGGAAAACCGTGGGTATAGGTCTTTGAAAAAATAACACCTATACCCACGGTTTTTAAAAACCGTGGGAATAGGTCTTCACAAAAAAACCTATACCCACGGTTTCGGCAAAACCGTGGGTATAGGTCTTCCAAAAACACCTATGCCCACGGTTTTGTTGAAAACCGTGGGTATAAGGGACCTATACCCACGGTTTTGGAAAACCGTGGGTATAGGTTCCCATACTATCTTATACCCACGGTTCAAGAAAACCGTGGGTATAGGAGGGACCTATACCCACGGTTTTGTGGAAAACCGTGGGTATAGACCCAATTTCCAGTAGTGCTTATTATCCCATCACAATCAAGGTTGAATTCAGGAACATTTCTCACCTTCTTTTGTAACTCTACATCTTCTTTCTGTGCATCTTTATTCTTCTCATGTATAGATGGTTGAAAATTCATTTGGGAAAGATAATATTTATCCCCTAAAATTATAATTCCCAGATCCATCCTTTGTAAATCCATAAATATTGGATCTTTTGTGATCCTCATCATGGATAAGCTAGCATGGTCTTATCGACTTAATGCGTCTGCCACCTTGTTTTCATTCCCAAGGTGGTAATGAATTGAGCAGTAGTAATCCTTAATCAGGTCCAACCATCTTCTTTGACACATATTCAGATCCTTTTGTGTGAGAATATACTTTAAACTTTTTTGATCAGTATAAATATCACACCTATCACCATAAAGATAATGCCTCCAAATCTTTAATGCAAATATTAGCAAATCTAACTCCAAATCATGAGTTGGGTAATTTTGATAATGGATTTTCAACTGTCATGAGCCATAAGCTATCACCATATCATATTTCATGAGAAAACACCCCAATCCATTCTTTGATGCATTACTATAGATCACAAAACTATCTCCACTATAAGTTAGTGTGAGCAAAGGTGCACTGGATAAACTTCTTCTTAACTCCTTGAAATTCTCTTCACAATCCTCTGTCCAAGCGAACTTAACTCCTTTTCGAGTCAACCTGGTGAGTGGATTATATAATCGTGAAAAATATTTCAAAAAACATCGGTAATATCCAGCTAGACTAAGAAAACTTCGGATCTCAGTTGCTGCCGTTGGTCTCTATGACAACCCTTCTTTTATTACAAACTTAAACATGATTTATTACATAAAACATCTCTTGATAAAACAAAGACGATCAAGAGGTTTAGTGTCTTTGGGGCTTAGGATAATTACATAAAAACTTAAAACATGAAATACAACATCTTTATTGAAGAGTTCCTTTACATTACCACTACATTCCCTCGTACTTAGCATTGCATGGGATAACCTGAGGACATGAATAAGAAAAGGGAGAGCTATAAAGCCCAGTAAGGGAGTACACATGGAAAAACATGAGGAGTAAAATACATGTTAGAAAATGGGTATATCAATAGAGAATAAGAGAAACATGAACATAAAGTAATGATAAAGCATGATAATCATAACATGGAAATGTGGCAACAACCCTTAACATGGAATTAGCATGAGCCAAGGCTCACTGCACATGGAGCATGAGTAAATCCTAATTGCACATAAAGCATGAGTAAACCCTCGTTGCACATGAATTATCATGAGTCAACAATCATTGCAGATGACTTATCATGATACTATACTTTACCCAATGCATTGGAGCACTATAAGGGCGCACCCTTCTTAAACATTTCATTTCATGCATAAGTGTGCCACATGGATCATAAATCATGGATTCATAAAACATAATAATTTATTCCATGATAAAGGAATGTTGAATTCATTTTTAAAACATTATAATAAATATGTAAATGTGAAAAAAGGTTAAAAACCTTGATGGAGAAATGGGCATGGTATTCACTACACAATGGCATTGGCTTAGAAAATCGGTGCGATTTCGGCAGCGTAACGACGTGACGTAAGAATTCATAAAAAAAGGTTTAGGAGAGTGAAAGGGGTTCCTCATAATATTTACATGTAATGGACAGTAAGGAGGTAATATAGATACATGTCCTGACAATTGTAATGGAATTTAGGTTCATGATACAAAAGTATTGCTTGAATGAAAAGAAGAGAGAGAAGTTCCTTCTGGAATTTCAGCATAGCAACGGGTGTACATGGGAGGAATTTAATTAGAGAGAAAGGGGTATCCCATCATTCAAACAACAATAGGGAAGTATGAGGGAGGTGAGAAACCATACCCCAACATTCATAATTTAAATTAAAAGGGCAATACAACTTAAAGAAAATTGAAAAAAATGAGAAAGGAAGAAAAAACCCTTACTTGGAAGTGTGCTTCCAAAGGCTAGAGAGAGGCTTGTGAGAGGATTCTATGGAGATTGGGGCACCTTGTGAGGATTCTAGAGAGAGTAGGGAAGAGGTTGGATGAACTCAAATGGCTTTTAGTGGGGAGTAAGTGGGAGCTTGGGTGGGTTTATATAGGAAAGGTTAGGTAATTCTTTATTATTTAGGTTTGGGTCCCCTTACATTAAATTAATCCAAACAACAAACCATCCCATGGTTTTGGCCCATGGTTTTTGGAAAAGTGATAACGAAAACAATATTTTATAAGGACAAAGTCCAAACTTCTTAAAATAATAGGGTTTCTTATATGGAGGTGAGTCACACTCCCATAGAAATTAATTTAAAAAGACAAGGTGTTCAATAAGTCTTGAGGGGTCCATTAATGCTTTGAAAAGTAAGTAAAAAAAACCAAAAATCACATTATTTTAATGGTAAAACATATAATGTCCTAAAATAAAGCTTATAGTATTTTATTACATCACTATTGGGTCATTATGATGTCATAAAACACATTATATATTTAAATGGTATTTAATTTTTACCCAAAAATTTAATTGTCTCAGAAAATTATGAAAAATTTACCGTTGGATAATTTTGACATCCTAATTCTAGAAATAACATTTGTTTTATCTAAATAATTTTCTAAATATGTTAATTTTTACTTTTAAAATAAACACTGATATTTATCGAAAATTCACAGGTTTTGACCGAAATGACTTTCAAACCTTAATAAAAATTATAATTGCATTCATAATATTATAAGATCATTTATATTTAATAAAAATTAATTTAATAATAATAATATTTTATTAAAATATTATATAATTCAAAAATCCCTTAATTTTAAAAAATATAATTCTTAATTAAATAATAACTAAAAACACTATTTGTACTTTTAAACTATTTACAATGTATCAAAAAAGACAAGAAGGTATATTCATTCTTATATACAAAAATAATATACATGAACATAGTACTAGCGATTTGTTACAAAACCCCTTAAAATAGCCACATAATACCTAAGGGTAAGGTGTGTGATGGTGACAGACTCTTGGGGTGGCTCAGATAATATCGCTCGAGTGGTAATTTCTATCAACTTCCACTTCTCTCGTAGACAGTCCCATTCAAGATGACATGATGAAGCTCAGCTTGGGCTTGGTCAAGAGAGAATCCCAAGGATGCCACCTCTATTCCGATCTCTGACTAATGGGCTTTGTATGGGGAAATTCTACTAGATGAGGCCATCGTTTCCTTTGTCTGAGTAAATTTGGATTTGTTAAAGCCCTATATTTATTCTAATCATGTGATCATTGTTCAACGGCTATATTAGCAACGGTCAAAATTCGTAACATAAAACCAAAGAATTTCACATTTTATATAAAAATTTTACATAAAGAGACATTTAATTAGATCAAGAGGGATTTTCCATTAATGAAACTTTGGGTCATTACAATATTCCCCCCTTAAGAAATTTCACCCTCAAAATTTTTCTTTTCCCACACTAAAACAAATGTGGGTAACTCAACTTCATCATTTCCTTCGATTCCCAAGTTGCTTCTTTAAACTTGTGGTTTTGACACAAAACCTTCATGAGAGGCATTGTCTTATTTCGTAGAACTTTTTCTCTAAGATCTATGATCTTTTCTGGTTTCTCCCCATAAGAAATATCATCTTCCAATTATACCACCTTAGAAGAGAGTACATGTGAAGGTTCTGGTATGTACTTCCTTAAGAGGGGTACATGAAATACCTCATGTACATTGGATATGGTAGGTGTAAGTGCTAGTCGATAGGCCACATCCCCAATGCGATCAAGAATCTCGAAGGGGCCAATGTACCTTGGACTTAACATCCATTTCTTTCCGAACCTCATGACCCTCTTCCATGAAGATATGCATAGAAACACCATGTATACAACTTTAAACTCAAGGTATCATTGACGGTTATCTGCATAACTCTTCTGTCAACTCTGGGATGCCTTGATATGCTGCTGAATGGTTTTCACCTTCTCCACCACTTCTTTGACCATTTCTGGTCCAAGTAGCTTACGTTCACTGACCTCATCCCAACATGCCAGTGTTCTTCACCTTTTCCCATATAGGGCTTCATATGGTTCCATTTGGATGCTTGAGTGGAAACTGTTATTATAAGAGAACTCAACTAGATGAAGATGTTGATCCCATCCTCCATTAAAGTCCATTGAGCACGCTCTAAACATATCCTCAAGTGTTTGGATAGTCTGTTCGGATTGGCCATCAGTTTGAGGATGATAGGCCGTACTAAAGTTCAGTTCAGTATTCAGCGCATGTTGAAGACTCTTCAAAAACTTATAGGTGAATCTTGGATCTCGGTCAGACACAATAGATAGTGGTACACCATGGAACCTTACCACTTCCCTGATATATATCCGTGCCAGTTGATCCAATGAGAAATCCTTCTGAATAGAAGTGAAGTGTACAGTCTTTGTAAGATGATCCACAACAACCCAGATTGCATTGTTGCCTTTGGATGTCCTCAGAAGTCTGGTGACAAATTCCATGGCGATGTTCTCCTATTTCCATTCTGGTATGGGCAATGGTTGCATCATCCCCTTAGACTTCTGCCTCTCTGCCTTCACTTGTTGGCACACCAGGCACTTTGATGTATATTCAGCGATCTCCTTCTTCATATTATCCCACAAAAAGTTTTCTCAAAGATCTCGATACATCTTTGTGCTCCCTGGGTGAATAGATAAATTTGAACTATGTGCATCATCCAAAAGTTCCCTCTTCAGCTCCAGACTTGATGGAACACATAATCTTTTCCCAAATTGCACAATTCCTTCTTCATTAACATTAAACTCCGAGGATTTTCCTTTTTCGATAGCTTCCACTTTTTCTTGAATTCCCTCATCATCCTTTTGAGAATATTGTAACCTTTACAAAAGAGATGGTTAAGAAATCATTTGTGAAAGGATTGATGATTTTCCCTTCTCTATGATTCCCATGTCCATCTTCATCAATTCTAAGAAGATCAGATCCTTCTCAATTCTTATCTTTGATAGAATCGATGGGTCCATTCTACGTAGGGCATCTGCTACCTTGTTTGCTTTCCCAGGGTGGTAATGTATTAAACAGTCATAATCTTTGATGAGATCTATCGATATTCTCTAGCGCATATTAATCTCTTTCTGTGTGAATATATATTTAAGACTCTTGTGGTCCGTATATATCTCACATTTCTCTCCATAGAGATAATGCCGCCAGATTTTCAAGGCAAAGATCACCACCACCAACTCCAGATCATGCGTTGGATAGTTTCGCTCATGGATTTTCAACTGCCTTGAGGCATAGGACATAACCTTATCATTCTGCATCAGCACACAGCCTAATCCCTTCTTTGAAGAATCACTAAATACCACAAAAATTTCCCCACTTGTGGGTAAAGAGAGAACGAGCGTAGTGATAAGCCTGCTTTTCAACTCCTTGAAGCTTTCTTTGCATTCAGCACTCCAAGAAAACTTTACTCTCTTTCGATTTAGCTTGGTAATAGGGTTGTACAATCATGAGAAATTTCTCACAAATCGTTTATAATATCCAGCTAACCCTAAGAAGCCACGAATATCCGTTACCGATGTTGGCCTCTGCCATCCCTCAATTGCATCTGTTTTGGAGGGATCCATAGATATCCCATTGCTTGTGAGGTTATGGCCCAAGAATGAGACTTCCTTCAACCTGAACTCACACTTTCTGTACTTTTCATAGAGATTCTCCTTGAGCAAAGTATCTAGTACAGTTCTTAAATGCTCCTCATGATCCTCCTTGGTTTTGGAGTATATTAGAATATCAATTATAAAGACTACCACAAATTTGTCTAGGTAATCTCTAAAGACTCTATTCATTATTTCCATGAAGATTTCTGGAGAATTAGTGAGTACGAAAGGCATTACTATTAATTCATAGTGCCCGTATCTTGTGCGAAAAGAAGTATTGGGGACAACTTCCTTCTTCACCCATACTTGATAATATCGCAACCGCAAGTCCACCTTGGAGAAGTATTGTGCTCCACGCTGCTGATCGAACAAGTCATCAATTCTTGGGATAGGATACTTGTTCTTTATTGTGATTTTGTTAAGTTCATGATAATTGATGCAAAACCGCATTGACCCATCATTCTTCTGGATGAAGAGGACTGGTGCACCCCATGGTGAATCACTTGGGCGTATAAAATTTTTATCTATATTCTCCTGTAGTTGTTTCTTAAGCTCTTCAAGCTCTACAACAGCCATTCTATATGGAGTTTTGGATATTGTCAAAGCCCCGGGTATAATTTCAATTGAGAATTCAACATCTCTTCTAGGAGGAAGACCAGGAAGTTCCTCGGGAAACACTTCTGCAAATTCCCTCACAATAGGAATTTCTTCAAGGATGGTTTCTTCCTTGGACTCAATCATCTGAGCCAAATATGCGTGCTCATAGGGTAGTAATATCAATGCTTGAGATAATGGAGCTAAAGGAGATTCATCTTCCTCCTGACACTTGTAAAGAATCGGGGGTCGATTCTCTATATGGAGTGTGATTTCCCTCTCCCGACAATTTATGTTGGCTCTATATAAGGAAAGCCAATCAATGCCAAGAATTACATCAAATTCCACTAGAGGGAATATGATGAGGTTCTCCATGAAATTCAATCCACATATTATATTAATGGGATGCAATGATTTCCCCATTTTCCGTACTCACCGACATCTTCACTTCCATGATTTGTGGTGCTTCTGGGATTATTCTACTAAACTTTTGAGATATAAAAGAATACGTAGAACCTGAATCAAAAAGTAAGTTCGCTATTCTTGAATAAATAACTAGCGTACCTGTCACCACTTCATTGTCGGGGTTCACTTCGGCAGAAGTGATGGAAAAAGCTCTTCCTTGCTACCTTGGAGGTTGTTGGTTACCTCAAAAAACCCTTGGATTAGGGCACTGATTTTCAAAATAACCCGGTTCCTTGCATTTGTAGCATTGAACAACGTGTTGTGGTTCAAACAGAGAGTTACTCTCCTCTGTCATAGCTGTGGGTCTTTCTTTCTGATAGTTAATAGCTAGGTTCCCTTCTCTTCCACACATGAAGCATTTCCTCATCCCCTTAAGGCAATTTCCAGGGTGCTTGTTTCAACACTTTTTGAAAGTGGGGTGCTGGATCTTCTTAGCACCGTTGGATTTATCCATCGGACCACCACCATTGAATTCCACCTTAAACTTCTTATCCCCATGATACCCCTATGATTCTCCGATCTCCATTTCAACCTTGAGGGCACATCGGAAAATTTCCTCATAGCTGTCGAAGTCACGGATTGCTAATGCTTTCCATAGGCTAGGCTTCAACCCACCAAATAAGCGGTCAACTTTGTATTCTGGGGTAACGACAAATCCAGAAGCATATCATGCAAGCCTTGTGATGTTTGTCTCGTACGCTCCAAAAGATTCTTCATCTTTTTTCATGAGGGAAAGGAAGTCCCTTTACATCTTAAGTTGGAGGGTGCACGGAAAATATTTACCAAAAAACATCTTCCAGAAATCCTTCCATTCCAACGCCTTGATCTCCTCCTCAAGCTTAGTATTTTTGATCAACGTCCACCATTGATCAGCTTCACCCTTCATACGATAAGCCTCCAGGAGAACCTTCTATTATTCATATCATTGATGGTTGGAGAAGATCTTTTCAATGGAGTTGATCCATTGTTTAGCGATCGTGGGATCAGATGATCCACTAAAACTCAAAGGACTTTGTATCATGAAGCTCTTGATAGCAACTTGTTCTTTATTAGGGGGTTTGAACGTTCCTATTGACCCGTGTTTCTATTTAAAACTTGAGTTATCTGAGAGAGAAGTGCGTCAAAGTTCACGATTCCCGCTCCCATTGGAATGGGCATCTCATTAGTGCAGTCATCACACTGATATTCACAATGGTTGTTATCTCGAGTCCTCCTATTACCGGCCATTGGCTGGAAGAAAAGGAACGTTAGGGGTAAAACATAAAGGGTAATCCAAAGAAAAAAGTTGATGACTTCTAAATAAACATTTATTTCCTTAACTCACGAGTCTATAGGCTTGAATCTAAGATTTTCATGATCTACTTTCTAACATATATTCTTAGGGGTTTTTTTATTCCCTTAATAAGGTTTCATACTAAGCTTATGAATTTACCAAAGCATATCCCCTCAGGAGTGTCATAACCAAGTGTGCAGCAAGGCCCATTTTCGTGCACCAGTTCCCGTTCGAGTCTAGCTGAAAGCGATGTTTTTGGGTTTTACCCCTAGGATACATCTGTGCCAGAGCTGCCTCTACCTTCTCGTATCCATACAGGGATGTATTTGTTTGATAAACCACTTAATCAGTACTTACCAAAACATAGGGATGTTTTTATTATACTTAGTCTTGCCTCTATGGCTTTACTAGGGTTTTCTAATCCTAATCCCAAAAATAAATAAACCTCTCTCTAATACCAACTATGACAACCCAGATTTTTCACATGACGTATCATGATACTATACTTTACCTAATGCATTGGAGTGCTATAAGGGAGCACCCTTCTTAAACATTTCATTTCATTCATAAGTGTCCCACATGGATCATAAAACATGGATTCATAAAACATAATCATTTATTACACGATAAAGGAATGTGGAATTCATACATGAAACTTTATAATCAATAAGTAAATGTGCATAAAGGTGAATACACTTGATGGAGAAATAGGCATGGTATTCACTATAGAATGGCATTTGCTTAGAAAATCGGTGCGATTTCGGGAGCGTAACAGCGTGACGTAAGAATTCATAAAAAAAGGTTGATGAGAGAGAAAGGGGTTCCTCATTATATTTACATGTAATTTACAGTAATGAGGTCATATATATACATGCACCAACAATTTTAATGGAATTTAGGTTCATGATACAAAAGTATTGCTTGAATGTAAAAGAAGAGAGAGAAGTTCCTTTTGGAATTTTGGGATAGTAACGGGTGCACATGGGAGGCATTTAATGAGAGAGAAAGGGGTCTCCCGTCATTAAAAAAATAAGAGGGAAGTATGAGGGAGGTGAGAAACCATACCCCAACATTCATAATTGAAATTAAGAGGGTAATACAACTTAAATAATATTGACAAAAATGAGAAAGGAAGAAAAAACCCTTACTGGAAGTGTGCTTCCAAAGGCTAGAGAGAGGCTTGTGAGAGGATTATTGGGAGCTTGGGGCACCTTGGGAGGATTCAAGAGAGATTAGGGAAGAGGTTGGGAGAACTACAAAGGCTTTGAGTGAGGAGGAAGTGGGAGCGTGGTTGGGTTTATCTAGGAAAGGTGAAGGAATTTTTTATTATTTAGGTTTGGGTCCCCTTACATTAAATTAATCCAAAACCCAAACAATCCCATGGTTTTTGCCCATGGTTTTTGGAAAAGGGAAGAGGAAAAAAAATATTTTATAGGGCCACAGTCCTAACTTCTTAAAATTATAGGGTTGCTTATGTGGAGGTGAGTCATACTCCCATGGAAATTAATTTAAAAAGATAAGGTGTTTAATAAGTCTCGAGGGGTCCATTAATGATTTGAAAAGTTAGTAAAAAAAAACACACAATCACATTAGTTTAATGGTAAAACATATATTGGCCGAACAAAAAGCTTATAGTATTTTATTACATCACTATCGGGTCATTATGATGTCATAAAACACATTATATATTTAAATGGTATTTAATTTTTACCCAAAAATTTGATTGTCTCAGAAAATTATGAAAAATTCACCGTTGGATAATTTCGACATCTTGATTCTAGAAATAACATTAATTTTACCTAAATAATTTTCTAAATATATTAATTTTAATTTTTAATATAATCACCGATATTTATCGAAAATTCCCGGGTTTTGACAGAAATGGCTTTCAATCCTTAATAAAAGTTATAATTGAATTCATAAAATTATAAGATCATTTATATTTAATAAAAATTAATTTAATAATAATAATATTTTATTAAAATATTATTTAATTCAAAAATCCCTTAATTTAAAAAAAATTGAATTCTTAATTAAATAATAACTAAAAACACTATTTGTACTTTAAAACTATTTAGAATGTATCAAAAAAGACAAGAAGGTATATTCATTATTATATAAAAAAATAATTTACATGAACATAGTACTAGAGATTTGTTACATAACCCCTTAAAATAGCCACATAAGACCTAAGGGTAAGGTGTGCGATGGTGACAGACTCTTGGGGTGGCTCGGATAACATCGCTCGAGTGGTAATTTCTATCAACTTTCACTTCTCTCGTGGACAATCCCATTAGATCTTGACATGATGAATCTCAACGTGGGATTGGTTAAGAGAGAAGCCCAAGGATGCCACCTCTTTTCCGAGCTCTGATAAATGGGCTTCGTATGGGGCAATTCTACTGGATGAGGCCATCGCTTCCTTTGTCTCAGTAAATTTGGATTTGTTAAATCCCTATATTTATACTAATCATGTGATCACTATTCAAAGACTATATTAGCAACGGTCAAATTTCTTAACATAAAACCAAAGAATTTGACATTTTATATAAATTTTTTTCATAAAGATACATTTAATTAGATCAAGAGGGATTTTCCATTAATGAAACTTTGGGTCATCACAGTCTTGAACATCTTTCAATAACCTCTTTTTTTGCTAGATCCACATATATCCCCTCTTTTGAGATTATATGACTAAAAAATGAAACTTTTTGAAGCCAAAATTCACACTTGGTAAATTTTGCATAAAGATCCTCCTTTCTCAGGGTCTTCAATACAATTCTCAAGTGATCTTCATGTTCTTCCATGCTCTTTGAATATGCCAGAATATCGTCTTTAAAGACTACCACAAAATGATCAAGATAGTCTCTGAAGACTCTATTCATTAGATCCATGAAGATAGCAGGGGAATTAGTAAGACCAAATAGAATCACTATAAATCCATAGTGTGAATACCTTGTACGGAAAGCTGTCTTTGATATATCCTCCATTTTAACCCTTAATTGATGATACCCTGAACAAAGATCAATCTTGGAAAAATATTGAGCTCTGTGTTGTTTGTCAAATAAGTCATCAATGCGTGGAAGAAGATATTTGTTCTTGATAGTGATCATGTTAAGTTCTCGATAATCAATGAAGAGTCTCATTGATCCATCTTTCATCTTAACAAACAGAACAAGTGCTCCCCAAGGTGACGCACTGGGGTGTATGAATCCCTTATCAATATTCTCTTGGAGTTGCTTCTTCAATTCCTGCAACTTAATTGGGGCCATTCTATATGGTGTCTTTGAAAAAGGAAAAGCACCCAGTACGAGTTCTATTGAAAAATAAACTTCACTATTTGGTGGAAGACCCGACAATTCCTTTAGAAATACATCATCAAACTCCCATACAATGGGTGTATTCTTAATCGTGACTTTCTCTCCAACCATTTGAGATAAATAACCTTCATTCAGTGGAATCAAGACCCATATGTTGGATGAAATTTCCACTAGAAGGTTATATTCATCCTTGCATCGATAGATGATAGTAGATTGATCGGGAATATTAAACATGATTTCCCTTCTTTGGAAATTGATATGAGCTCCGTATAAAGAAAGCCAATCAATGCCAATAATCACATCAAATTCTATTATAGGAAGGATCACAAGATTTGCAGGAAGCACTTTCCCACAAACTTCAATCGGAGAAGAATTGTAAACTTTTGATGTGACCGTTGTGCCATTAGGAGTTGTCACATCTAACTCAACATCTAATTGTTGAGGTAATATGGAGATACCCTTAGAAAATTATTTAGAAATAAAAGAGTGGGTGGATCCAGAATCAAATAAAACATTTGGTACTTTAGAGTGGATGGTATGTGTACCTTTCACCAATTCGTTATTGTACACCACATCGCTGATAGTAATTACATGTGACATTCCTTTGTCTTTGGCCTTAAGAGTTTGTTGACGTCGATTATCATCAACAACCCTTGGATTAGGGCATTGATTAGCATAATTCACCATCTCCTTGCACTTGTAATGTAACAACCGAGACTTTTATGAGAAATATTTTGTTTTTATGTTATATAAATCATCAAAGGAATCTTTCACTACACACAACACTAGCTTGGTTTGCTTTACACGCAACCGCGGCCTTCCTCAATAGCTTGCGTCGTACACAATACCGAGTTTCACTAAACAACGATATACTATTAAAATATTATTAAAACTAGCCGTTATGAACAATAATAACCACTTTTTAAAATTGTGTAAATATTATTTTTCAAAATGGACTTCATTTTTGGATTCGGAAAATCGAAATTAGCTTTGGGTGAAATTTTGGTACTTTTCGGATAACTTTCATATTCTGATGAATAGTGAAAATTACTAAATTTTAATTAAAAACAACTTTTTTAATCGAAATAATTAATAGTGATAAATTATTAATTTGAGTTTTTTTAAAGTATATTTAGAATATATTTTTACAATTTAATACAATTTTGGTAATTGGATGTAATTTCACATTTAAACCAGACATAAACAAGTGTCAATCTTTTGATAGTTATTATCTCCTAAAAACACGCTATTTGTCTTGACGGCGGGAATTAATTTTTAAATTAGTTAATGCAACTGATATGTTTTGAATTTGGTAAAATAAACATCATTTTTGAATTCATAATATCAAATATAGATTAGGCCTAATTTTTGGTATTTTTTTGGAAACTTTCATTTTTTGATGAATAGTGAAACCACTAAGTGGTAGTTAAAAAAACTGAATTTTTTCATAAAACTTAATTTTACCGCTTCTGTGAGTGGAATTTTGAAAATCCGAGAGACACGATTAATATCAAGGACTAAAATTTGGTTCAATGTGATGAAAATAATTTTTGGTGAATAGTAACTTTTTACTTTTTTTACCACGGTTAAAAGTAAATAGGGTAGTTAAGGGAAAAAATGATATTATTATTACCTTAACACATGTCCTAATTTTATTGGATAAGTGTAATTCGACCAAAAACAACCTTAGGAATAAAATATGACCATTTAGGCCAACTTGGATTAGATTAGGACATTTATTATCAATTTATTTAAAGAAGGGTTAAAATAGGTAAAATCAAAGTTTAATAACTAAATCATTTTTAATATAGGGTTATACATAAGATAAATTCGACTATAAATATTCATTAGAAATATAAAAATCTTTCCTACATAATGGTATTTTATTATATAATTTTTAGACATTAAATAATTTAATTTATTTATGACACAACGATGATGCAGAAATTATCTTATTAATGAAATATTGAAATAATTGATGTTATAAATACCCAAATAAATGTAATTTGAGACTTTTTATGAATTAAAATAATTTTATATGTTAATATGACATGTTAGTATTGATTTAATTAAATTTTTTTGAACTAATCATTCTGTTATGATTTTCACAAAAATCAATTACAAATTAGTGTCAAAATTGAAATAAAATTGTTTTTAAAACAAATATTATATTTTTAATTGTTATTTTATTCCTAAAAATACATGGTTAGGCGAAATCACTTAGATAAGGTTATATATATTAATAATAAACAACTTGGGGTTCGTTTATCTTGATATAGTAAGTTTATTAACCTTATAGTGTAAGAAAACAAGAAGTCACGGTAAAAGTTAAATTATCTAAGTTAAAGTTAAATTTAAATGATAAGGTTAAAATTGATACCTAAACTTGTCTAAATTCTATTTGATGAGAGGATTTAGACTCATCCCCACCTTATCTTCGAAATATATCAATTTGGAGCTATTAAAAACTGAAGTTGAATTTATAATAAAATAATATTTTTAGTTATTCCAAAGGTGCCCCTCTCCTCCCTTATAAAAGGGAACCTCCTCCATCTCCTCCTCACACCAATTTGAGCCTTCAAGCTCGGAGAACCTCTACCCATTTCACTTCCCCACTTCCCTATAAACATCCTATAAGTCCTGGTCTTCTTTAATGACCAATTGTAGTGCCCTAAGAGGAGATCTCAAAGAGGCACTTCAAAGAATGCCCATTAACTATTCTTTCATATTTATTTCTTATTCTAATTCTTCTTCTTTAGTTGTTTCATTATGAATTAATTACATCAGTATAACTCATACACTGATATGTTATTATAAGTATTAAACAACCCTATTTCACCATCTATCCATCCTATGGAAGACAAAATCACCGCGCGTGCGTACGTACAGAATACCGTCTCCACACCGTGGTGTAATATATTTTCCACCATCACCTTACTTGGATGGGTATAATGGTGTAAATAATGACTATATATGATTATAGTAAAGTGATATTGATTCTGAAATAGTATATATACACTCCAATACAATTCCATGATCATGGGAATGATATCATCGCTCGTGCGTACGTACAGAATACCGTCTCCACGATGTGATGCGACTCGTTCTACATGATCTTCATTGCCTAATGATTATATAAATTAATTGAATTATTGAATATGAAATATATTACACTAATAACATTCTGGAAATTAGGTATCTATAACCTAAAAAGAAAAATAATAATTTACTCGACAAAACACGTATAAGAACAAAAAGTAATAAACACCCGAATAACAAGTAGTAATGAAATATTACTAATAAAAAGCTAATAATATGACCATATATGATATCATAAAAGAAATTATGATTATGTAATAAGTCAATAACATTATTTAAATCATTATATAGGAGGTTCTGACACTTACGAAGCAAATCAGACCTAAGGTAAGGGAAAATATCACAATCTCATTTTTTATCCGAGATTGTTTATACATTGGTATTTACTGGGGTGTATTTTATCATCCACATCCATGTTTCCTCAATATGTAATATTATTTACATCCACCTAAAAATTATTTAAATCCATTTTTACCCTTTTTTGAGTTTTTAGTAAAAGATATGAAAGGAATCTTTTGTCGTTTTTCGTACGACGTACTTTTTGACTTTTCCGACAAAAGTATGAGAAGAATGTTTTTTTAACTTATACGGAATGAATGGATTTTTAAAACATTATTTCCAAGAAGATTCCTTTACAAGTTTTCAAGTTTATTTTTCATCAACTTCTTTTAGTTTAGAATTGTATGACATGTTTGGAAAGGAAAAGTGTATTTGAAGTAGAAAGGATCTTTTCCTCAAGAATGGAGTTTAAGTGTTTTATCAAAATTATTTTCCATCTAAGATAATAATGGGTTCTATTCCTATCCCTATTATTACATTGATTTGATTATGTTGTGATGGAATTATTTTTATGGATTCCTTTATCTTATATGAATTTTTTTATGATTTCATGATGTTTAAGAATCCCATTTTTATTACATGGGTTATGCTATGATGTATGGTTTATGATTTTGTGGAACACATAAGAATGGTATCATTATGAGATGGATAAGACATATATCTCCCTCTAATTCATTGGGTAAAGATTTTATATCTCATGAGATAGACATGGCTGGAACGACAGGTTAAACCGGTTCAGTAAAACAGGACTGAAACGAGGAGTGAACTCGGTTCAGAAATGGACTTTGTCCACTAAGATAGTCTTGGAAATGAGTCTTGAATAATAATAAATGATTATCTATGATTATGTGTGCATGAAAAAAAGTTTCATGTTTTATGTTATGATTATTGGGATTACATTTCACTACCATGATTTATCCCATGTTATGAAATTATGATCTCTTTTGCAGGGTAAGATTTCCAAAATGTTATGTTTTTATTTTGATGTGATTGATATTTATTTTGTTTACCCTTACTGAGCATTTGAGCTCACCCTTTTGTATGTTTTCTTTCCCCATGCCAGGAAGAAGGGAATTAAGTAAGATATGCCAAAAAGGGACTATAGATATGATGAAATAAATGGGAGACAATGTAGATGCTTTATGAACCAGTTGTTTATGTTTCCCAGTTTCTAAATACACTATACCTATATGGTCCTTTCATGGTTTTGTTATATGTTGTAATAATTATGCTTCAATTTTGAAGTATAAACCATGTATGTAAAGTATGAGTTGTTATAGTTGGTATCAGAAGAATGGTATATTCAACCTTTGGAAACTAGGATGTGAAAGCCTTAGTAAGAACCCTAAGGATAATTCTAAGCATAGAACACAATATTAGTGTTTTAGAAATGACCATGAATAACCTAAGATAAGACCTTAAGTGTGAAATTTTATTCTTGATTATGTGGTTTTCCTATTATAATTAGTGTTGCTCACACTATTCTTCTTGGTTTTAGTCAATGGCTAGAACCCAAAGGAACCATGTTAATGCGGAATGCGACGGGCAATACAATGATTGTCCCCCTGAGTAACCAAACATTATGGGAGTTGGAATGAAAAATCTTGTAGCCATGCTCACACAATTTTCTCAAGCTATGAATCATGCAGGACTTCCAAATGAGCAAAGTAAGGAGCAAAATTTTGTTGAATCATTCATGAGGTAGCATCCACCTTCATTCAGTGGGTATACTGATCCATTAGTTGCTGAACAATGGATTAGTACTACTGAAAAGATATTTTCAGTTCTTCAATGTTCTGAACATGATAAAGTCATCCTAGCAGTGTATCGTTTTGAAGGAGATGCTGATCAATGGTGGAATCTTATTAAGAATATGAGGCAAAGGGATGAAATTGAGTCCATAGAATGGGACGAGTTTAAGAACTTATTTTTCAATAAGTACTTCCTTCGTATTCTCTGAAAAAATATGGAGAAAGAGTTTCTTGAACTGAAGCAAAAGGATGATGAATCTGTTGGTACCTATGAAGCAAATTTTACAAGACTTGCAACATACACGTCTTGTATTATTATCCAACCTGAGAGTAAGATTGATCGATTCTTAAGTGGATTAAAACCAATTCATCGAAGGGCCTTAGCCATAAGGGACTTTAATAGCTACGAGGAAATCGTTCGATGTGCTCTCAAAGTTGATATGGAGATTGGAGTAACCCATCAGTCATATGGATTTGATAAGAAGAGGAAAATTGAATTCAAAGGAAAATATAAAGAGCACACTGAAAAGAATATGAGTTTTCCCTTATGCTCAAAGTGTGGAAAGAAACATGGAAGGAGTTTTCTTAAAGGGACAAGTAAATGTTTCAAATGTGGAAAGGAAGGTCATCGGGAATTTGAATGCCGCAATGATGGGAAGAATATGTCTAATGATGCAAAAAAAGGAAGGGATACTCAGAATCAACCTACTACACTTCAATGTTTCAAGTGCCGGGAGATGGGGCATTATGCCAATCAATGCCCAAATCCAAGGGTTGATGATGATGGTCGACGTCAACAAACTCTTAAGGCTAAAGACAAAGGAAAGTCACATGAAATTTCTATCAGGGATGTGGAGTACGATAACGATGTGGTGAAAGGTACACTTACCATCTACTCTAAAGTAGAAAATGTTTTATTTGATTCTGGATCCACCCACTCTTTTATTTATGATGAATTATCTAAGAGTATCACCGAATTACCTCAATAATTAGATGTTGAGTTAGCTGTGACAACACCTAATGGAACAACAGTCGCATCAAAAGTTTATAATTCTTCCCCGATTGAAGTTTCAGGGAAAGTGCTTCATGAAAATCTTGTGATCCTTCCTATAGTGGAATTTGATGTGATTCTTGGCATGTATTGGCTTTCTTTATATGGATCTCATATCAATTTCCAAAGAAGGGAAGTCACATTTCATATTCCAGATCAATCTATGATCGTCCATCGATGCAAGGATGAACATTACCTTCCAGTGGAAATTTCTTCCATCTTATGGGTCTTGATTCCACTGAATGAAGGTTATTTATCTCAAATGGTTGGTGAGAAACTCACGATTAATAATATTCCCATTGTACGGGAGTTTGATGATGTATTTCCATAGGAATTTCTGGGTCTTCCACCAAATCATGAAGTTGAGTTTTCAATATAACTCGTACCAGGTGCTTTGACTATTTCAAAGACACCTTATAGAATGTCCCCAATTGAGTTGCAGGAATTGAATAAGCAACTCTAAGAGAATCTTGATAAGGGATTCATACGCCCTAGTGTGTCACCTTGGGGAGCACCTGTTCTGTTTGTTATGAAGAAATATGGATCAATGAGACTCTGCATTGATTATCGAGAACTTAACAAGATCACTATCAAGAACAAATATACTCTCCCACGCATTAATGAATTATTTGACCAACTACGCGGAGCTCAATACTTTTCCAAGATTGATCTTTGTTCGGGGTATCATCAATTAAGGGTCAAAAGGGAGGATATACCAAAGACGGCTTTCTGTAAAAGGTATGGACACTATGAATTTATAGTGATTCCATTTGGTCTTAATAATTCCCCTGCTATCTTCATGGATCTGATGAATAGAGTCTTTAGAGACTATCTTGATCAGTTTGTGGTAGTATTTATAGATGATATTCTTGTTTATTCAAAGAGCAAGGAAGAACATGAAGATAACTTGAGAATTATATTGAAGACCCTGAGAAAGGATAAGCTTTATGCCAAATTTACCAGGTGTGAATTTTGGCTTCAAAAAGTTGCATTTTTGGGTCACATAATCTCAAAAGAGGGGATATCTGTGGATCCAGCAAAAATAGAGGTTATGGAAAGATGGTCGAGACCAACAACAGTAACTGAGATCCGAAGTTTTCTTGGTTTGGATGGATATTATTGATGTTTTGTGAAATATTTTTCACGATTATGTAATCCACTCACCAGGTTGACTCAGAAAGGAGTTATATTTGTTTGGATGGAGGAATGTGAAGAGAATTTCAAGGAATTGAAAGGAAGGTTATCTAGTGAACCTATGCTCACACTTCCTTGTAGTGGAGAACGGTTTGTGATCTACAGTGATGAATCCAAGAAGGGGATGGGGTGGGTTCTTATGAAAAATGATATGGCGATATCTTATGCCTCACGACAGTTGAAAATCCATGAGAAAAATTACCCAACACATGATTTGGAGTTAGCTGCGGTAATATTTGCATTAAAGATTTGGAGGCATTATCTTTATGGAGAAAGGTGTGAAATTTATACTGATCATAAAAGTTTAAAGTATATTTTCACACAAAAGGAGCTGAATATGCGCCAAATAAGATGGTTGGAACTGATTAAGGATTACGACTAATCAATTCATTACCACCCTGGGAAAGCAAACAAGGTGGCAGATTCATTAAGTCGACAAGACCAAACTATCTTATCCATGATGAGGATCACAAAAAATCCAATATTTATGGATTTACAAAGGATGGATCTTGGAATTTTAATGGAAGGGGAGAAATCTTATCTTTCTCAAATGAATGTTCAACCATCTATAAATGTGAAGATTCAAGAGGCACAGAAAGAAGATGTTGAGTTACAAAAGAAGGTGAGAAATGTTCCTGAATTCAACCTTGATTGTGATGGGATAATAAAGTTCCGGAATCAGGTTTGTGTTCCTCCCATCCCAGAATTAAAGAAGGATCTGCTGGATGAGGTTCATAGTTCTTCATTATCTATTCATCCGGGAAGCACGAAGATGTATAGGGATCTGAAAGAGTACTTCTGGTGGGATGGCATGAAAAGAGATGTTGCTAAATATGTCTCTCGATGCTTGGTTTGTCAGCAAGTTAAAGCTGAGAGACAGGAGTCTAAGGGGATGTTACAACCATTACCCATACCCGAATGGAAATGGGAAAACATCACTATGGACTTTGTCACAGGACTTCTTAAAAAATCCAAAGGCAATAATGCTATCTAGGTCATAGTTGATCGTCTTACAAAGTCTGCACACTTCATTGCTATTAGAGAGGATTTCTCTCTAGATCAGCTCGCCAGGATATATGTAAAGGAAGTGGTAAGATTTCATGGCGTACCACTTTCTATTATATCTGACCGGGATCCGAGATTCACCTCGATGTTCTGGCGAAGTCTTCATCATACTATGGATACAGAGTTGAGTTTCAGCACTTTTTATCATCCTCAAACAGATGGTCAGTCTGAGAGAACAATTCAAACTCTAGAAGATATGTTGAGAGCTTTCTCTATTGATTTCAAAGGTGGTTTGGATCAACACCAACCTTTGGTGGAATTTTCTTATAATAATAGATTTCACTCCAGTATTCTGATGGCTCCTTATGAAGATCTCTATGGAAAGAAATGCAGGAGTCCAACTTGCTGGGATGAAGTTGGGGAATGAAAGCTATTAGGACCTGATCTTGTTGATGAGAAGGCAGAAAAGGTCAGATCTATTCAACAACATATAAGAGAATCTCAGAGTCGACAAAAAAGTTATGCCGACAACCAAAGAAAATACCTAGAGTTTGAAGTGGGTGATAAAGTGTTCTTACGAATATCTCCCTGGAAGAGGTTCATGATATTTGGAAAGAAGGGGAAGTTGAGCTCTAAATATATCAGTCCTTTCAAAATACTGGATCATGTTGGAAAGGTAGCTTACCGATTGGAACTTCCACCGAATCTCTCTCAAGTTCACTATGTGTTCCATGTATCTCTCCTGAGAAAGTACATACCTGATCCTTCACATGTACTCAGCTCAGAAGTTGTACCGCTGGAGCAAGATCTTTCTTATGAAGAACAACCGATAGAGATTCTGGATCGTAGAGAAAAAGTCCTACGAAACAAGACCACTCGCTTGGTGAAAGTTTTATAGAGGAACCACCAATTAGAAGAAGCTACATGGGAGCTTGAGGATATTATGAGGGAGAGGTATCCTCATATTTTTGTTACAAAGTGACGAATTTCGAGGGAGAAATTCATTTTACGGGGGGTAGAATGTAACACCTGAGAATTTTATGAGAAATATTTTGTTTTTATGTTATATAAATCATCAAAGGAATCTTTCACTACACACAACAAATAGCTTGGTTTACTTTACACGCAACCGCGACCTTCCTCAATAGCTTGCGTCGTACGCAATATCGAGTTTCACTAAACAACGATATACTACTGAAATATTTTTAAAACTAGCTGTTATGAACAGTAATAAAAACTTTTTGAAATTTTGTAAGTTTTATTTTTCAAAATGGACTTCATTTTTGGATTTGGAATATCTAAATTAGCTTAGGGTGAAATTTTGGTACTTTTCAGATAACTTTCATATTCTGATGAATAGTGAAATTTACTAAATTTTAATTAAAAAAAACTTTTTTAATCGAAATAATTAATAGTGATAAATTATTAATTTGAGTGGTTTTAAAGTATATTTATAATATATTTTTACAATTTAATACAATGTTGGTCATTGGATGTAATTTCACATTTAAACCAGACATAAACAAGTGTCAATCTTTTGATAGTTATTATCTCCTAAAAACAAGCTATTTGTCTTGACGACGAGAATTAATTTTTAAATTAGTTAATGTAACTGATATGTTTTGAATTTGGTAAAATAAACATCATTTTTGAATTCATAATATCAAATATACCTTAGGCCTAATTTTTGGTATTTTTCTGGAAACTTTTATTTTTTGATGAATAGTGAAACCACTAAGTGGTAGTTAAAAAAACTGAATTTCTTCATAAAACTTAATTTTACCCCTTCAGTGAGTGGAATTTCGAAAATCAGAGAGACATGGTTAATATCAAGGACTAAAATGTGGTTCAATGAGATGAAAATAATTTTTGGTGAATAGTAATTTTTTACTTTTTTTACCACGGTTAAAAGTAAATAGGGTAGTTAAGGGTAAAAATGATATTATTATTACCCTAACACATGTTCTAATTCTATTGAATAAGTGTAATTTGACCAAAAAAAACCTTAGAGAATAACATACGACCATTTAGGCCCACTTGGATTAGATTAGGAGATTTATTATCAATTTATTTAAAGAAGGGTTAAAATAGTAAAAATCAAAGTTTAATAACTAAAGAATTTTTAATATAGGGTTATACATAAGATAAATTCGACTATAAATTTTCATTAGAAATATAAAAATATTTCCTACATAATGGTATTTTATTTATAATTTTTAGACATTAAATAATTTAATTTATTTATGAAACAATGATGATGCAATAATTATCTTATTAATGACATATTGAAATAATTGATGTTATAAATACCCAAATAAATGTAATTTGAGACTTTTAATGAATTAAAATAATTTTATATGTTAATATTACATGTTAGTATTGATTTAATTAAATTTTTTAGAACTAATAATTCTGTTATGATTTTCAGAAATATCAATTACCAAATAGTGTCAAAATTGACATAAAATTGTTTTTAAAACAAATATTATATTATTAATTGTTATTTAATTCCTAAAAATCTAAGGTTCGGCCAAATGACTTAGATAAGGTTATATATATTAATAAAAAACAACTTGGGGTTCTTTTGGATAGATATAGTAAGTTTATTAACCTTATAGTGAAAGAAAACAAGAAGACAAGGTAAAAGTTAAATTATCTAACTTAAAGTTAAATCTAAATGATAAGGTTAAAATTGATACCTAAACTTGTCTAAATTCTATTTTATGAGAGGATTTAGACCCATACCAACCTTAGCTTAGAAATATATCAATTTGGAGCTATTAAAAACCGAATTTGACTTTATAATAAAATAATATTTTTTGTTATTCCAAAGGTGCCCCTCTCCTCCCATATAAAAGGGCACCTCATCCCTCTCCTCCTCACACCAATTTGAGCCTTCAATCTCAGACAAAACCTGAACATTTCACTTCCCCACTTCCCTATAAACATTCTAGAGGTCCTGGTCTTCTTCAAAGACAAATTTTAGTGCCCTAAGAGGAGGTCTCAAAGAGGCGCTTCAAAGAAGAGGTAATGCCCGTTACAGATTCTTTCATCTTTATTTCTTCTTTAAATTCTTCTTATTTAGTTGTTTCATTATGAATTAATAACATCAGTGTCACTCATACACTTATATGTTATTATAAGTATGAAACAACCCTATTTCACCATCTATCCATCCTACGGAAAAAGAAATCACCGCGCGTGCGTACGTACGGAATACCGTCTCCACGCCGTGGTGTAATCTATTTTCCACCATCACCTTACTTGGATGGGTATAATGGTGTAAATAATGACTATATATGATTATTTTAAATTTATATTGATTCTAAAATAGTATATATACACTCCAATACAATTCCACGATCATGGGAACGATATCATCGCTCGTGCGTACGTACGGAATACCGTCTCCACGATGTGATGCGACTCGTTCTACATGATCTTCATTGAATAATAATTATATAAATGAATTGAAAGAATTAATATGATATATATTACACTAATACCATTCTATAAAGGAGGTATCTATAACCTAAAAAGAAAAATAATAATTTACTTGATAAAACACGCATAAGTACAAAAAGTAATAAACACCCGAATAACAAGTAGTAATGAAATATTACTAATAAGAAGATAAGAATATGACCATATATGATATCATAAAAATAATTATGATTCTGGAATAAGTCAATAACATTATTTAAATCATTATACATGTGGTTCGGACACTTACGAAGCAAATCGGACCTAAGGTAAGGGAAAATATCACAATCTCATTTTTTATCCGAGATTGTTTATACTTTGGTATTTACTGAGGTGTATTTTATCATACACATCCATGTTTCCTAAATATGTAATATTATTTCCATCCACCTACAATTGTTTAAATCCATTTTTACCCTTTGGTGAGTTTTTAGTAAAAGATATGAAAGGAATCTTTTTTCATTTTTCGTATAAGGTACTTTTTGACTTTTCCAACAAAAGTACGAGAAGAATGTTTTTTTAACTTATACGGCATGAATGTATTTTTAAAACATTATTTCCAAGAAGCTTACTTTACAAGTTTTCAAGTTTATTTTTAATCAACTTATTTTAGTTTAGAATTCAATGACATGTTTAGAAAGGAAAGGTGTTTTTGAAGTAGAAAGGATATTTTCCTCAAGAATGGAGTTCAAGTGTTTTATCAAAATTATTTTCCATCTAAGATAATAAAGGGTTCTGTTACTATCCCTATTATAACATTGATTTGATTATGTTGTGATGAAATTATTTTTATGAATTCCTTTATCTTATATGAATTTTTTTATGATTTCATGATGTTTAAGAATCCCATTTTTATTACATGGGTTATGCTATGATGTATGGTTTATGATTTTGTGGCACACATAAGAGTGGTATCATTATTAGATGGGTGGGTACTTTATCTCCCTCCAATGCATTGGGTAAAGATTTTAAATCTCATGAGATAGGCCTGGCTGGAACAGAAGGTTAAACTGGTTCAGTAAAACAGGACTGAAACGAGGAGTGAACTCGGTTCAGAAATGGACTTTGTCCACTAAGATAGTCTTGGCAATGTGTCTTGACTAATAAGAAATGATTCTCTATGATTATGTGTGCATGCCACAAAGTTTCATGTTTTATTTTATGATTATTGGGATTACATTTCACTACTATGATTTATCCCATCTTATGAAATTATGATCTATTTTGCAGGGTAAGATTTCGAAAATGTTATGTTTTTATTTTGATGTGATTGATATTTCTTTTGTTTACCCTTACTGAGCATTTGAGCTCACCCTTTTGTATGTTTTAATTCCCCAGGTCAGGAAGAAGGGTATTAAGTAAGATATGCCAAAAAGGGACTATAGATATGATGAAATAAATGGGAGACAATGTAGATGCTTTATGAACCAGTTGTTTATGTTTCCCAGTTTCAAAAGACACTATACCTATACGGTCCTTTCATGGTTTTATTATATGTTGTAATAAGTATGCTTCAATTTTGAAGTATTAACCATGTATGTAAAGTATGGTTTGTTATATGTAACATTGAAGTGTAGGAGGTGCATTCTGTGTAGCCTTTTCTTTGATCGCATCAAAAGAAATATTTTTCCCATCACTGCGACATTCAAATTCCTGATGAACCTCTTTTCCACATTTGAAACATTTACTTGTCCCTTTTAGACAATTCCCTCCATGTTTCTTTCCACACTTTGAGCATAAGGGAAAACTCATATTCTTCTCAGTGTGCTCTTTAGATTTTCCTTTGAATTCCATTTTCCTCTTCTTGTCAAATGCATATGACTGATGGGTTACTCCAATATCCATCTCAACCTTGAGAGCACATCGAATGATTTCCTTGTAGCAATTGAAGTCCCTTATGGATAACGCCCTTAGAAGACTTGGTCTTAAGCCACTAAAAAATCGATCGATCTTACTCTCAGGTTGGATAATAATACCAGAAGCGTATCTTGCATGTCTTGTAAAATTTTCATCGTAGGTACCAACAGATTCATCATCCTTTTGCTTTAGTTCAAGAAACTCCTTCTCCATCTTTGTTCTAAGAATACGAGGGAAGTACTTATTGAAAAATAAGTTCTTGAACTCGTCCCTTTCCATGGACTCAATTTCATCTCTTGGCCTCGTATTCTTGATAAGATTCCACCATTGACAAGCTTCACCTTCCAAAAGTTATACCGCTAAGATGAATTTATCATGTTCATAACATTGAAGATCTGAAAATATCTTTTTAGTAGTACTAATCCATTGTTCAGGAACTAATGGATCAGTAGACTCGCTGAATGAGGGTGGACGCTGCCTCATGAAGGATTCAACAGAATGTTTCTCCTTCCTTTGCTCGTTTGGAATTCCTGCATGACTCATAGCTTGAGAAAGTTTTGTGATCATGGCTACAAGATTTTGCATTCCATCTCATATAACGTTTGGTTTCTCATGGGAACAATCATTGCATTTCCCATCGCATTCCGCATTAACACGGTTCCTTTGGGTTCCAGCCATTGACTAAAACCAAGAAGAATAGTGTGAGAAACACTAATTATAATAGGAAAATCACATAATCAAGAATAAAATTTCACACTTAAGGTCTTATCATAGGTTGTTCATGTCCATTTATAAAACACAATGATTGTGTTCTATTCTTAGACTTATCCTTAGGGTTCTTACTATGGCTTTCACATCCTAGTTTCCAAAGGATGACTATACCGTTCCTCTGATACCAACTATAACGACCCATACCTTACATACATTATTATTATTTCAAAATTGAAGCATACTTATTACAACATATAAAAAAACCATGAAAGGACCGTATATGGATATTGTCTTTAGAAACTAGGAAACATAAACAACTGGTTCATAAAGGATCTACATTGTCTCCTGTTTATTTCATCATATTTAGAGTCCCTTTTTGGAATATCCTATTTAATACCCTTCATCCTGACCTGGGGAAAAGAAAACATACAAAAGAGTGAACTCAAATGCTCAGTAAGGGTAAATAGAAGAAATATCAATCATATCATATTCATAAGAACATAACATTTTGAAAATCTTAACCTGCAAAAGAGATCATAATATCATAACACGGGATAAATCAAAGTAGTGAAATTTAATCCCAATAATCATAACATAAAACATGAAACTTTGTGCCATACACAAATAATCATAGAGAATCATTTCTTAGTAGTCAAGACTCATTTCCAAGACTTTCCTAGCGGACAAAGTCCATTTCTGAATCGAGTTCACTCCTCATTTCAGTCCCGTATCACTGAACCGGATAAACCTTCCGTTCCAGCCATGTCTATATCATGAGATATAAATAATTACCCAATGCATTGGAGGGAGATATAGGTCCCACCCATCTCATAATGAAACCATTCTTATGTGTGCCGCAAAATCATAAATCATACATCATAGCATAACCCATGTAATAAAAACTGGGATTCTTAAACATCGTGACATCATAAAAGAATTCATATAAGATAAAGAAATTCATAAAAATAATTCCATCACAACATAATCAAATCAATGTAATAATATGGAAAGAAACAAAACCCTATATTATCTTAGATGGAAAATAATTTTGATAAAACACTTGAACTCCATTCTTGAGGAAAATATCCTTTCTTCTTAAAAAATATTTTATCTTTCTTATCATGTCATACAATTTTAAACTAAAAAAAGTTTATTAAAAATAAAATTTAAAACTTTTAAAGGAATTTTCATGGAAATAATGTTCTATGAAATCATAAAAATCCATTCATTCCGTATGAGTTAAAAAAAGACATTCTTACCTTAGTTTATCGAAAAGGTTAAAAAGGTCCTTGTTTGGAAAAGGACATAAAGATTTCTTTATAAACTTCTTATAAAAAAGTCAAACAAGGGTATAAATGACTTTTACCCATATTCTTTAAATAAGTAAGAATATTTTGAAATACATTTTTAAGAAACATGGATGTGGACGATAAAGAGGTCCCAGTAGATAATTACGTATAAACAACCTCAGATAATGACGATATTTTGATATAAACCCTTACAAAGATCTTTTTGTAAATAAAATAGGTCACTTATGTGTATTCACTATAAGGTCACAAAAATAATGAATAAAAACAAGATATGATATAAAAATTCATTTCTCACATAATCAATGAACAACATACACAGAAAGAGAAGATCAACCCAAAGAACGGAAATTGGGTTAAGAAGTTCCCTTACCTCGTGTCCGACTTAACTCGATCGTTCTTTAATCACCTGAATAATAAACCAAATTTAATTTCAACTTGCTTAAGAACCTTTTTCAGGTTTAATATTCCTTTTAGTTAACTTATCACCATTTTATAAACATTATTTAACCATTTAAGTTAATTACATTCGTTTTGTCGATATTCGGTACTTGAGTCAAAAATGGACTTCTTATAATTACATGTTGTTCATGTGGTCAAAGGTTAATTATATCAAAAATAATATTCATGATTTATAAATTATATATATATCAAATATATCTAGAATATACATGTATTTATAATAGTACATAACATTTGGAGGTAAGAAATGAAATGCACCATTCATGGAGACGGTAAGTCGTACGTACTCATGAACGCTACTTTGATTTCTATTTATTATTTTAATGGAAATAAAACATAATGATACATAGGTATATTATAATTCAAGTATAATATCGTATATAATTTCATTAACTCTATCCTTTATACATCCCACAAAAGGCATTAACGAGTCACATCACTTTAAGGGGGCGGTAGTCCACACTTCCTCAAATGAGATTATCATCTTTACCCACTATGGAAACCATAAAGGTTTAATATAATTGGGAATTATAGAAGCATAAAGAAATAATAAACAGAATATATATCATATATAAATACAGTTCCATCATAATGGCCACCATGAGAGGCGGTAGGAGATAATCGAACAATCATCGTTTCATGAGGTGTTAGTTTTCCATCCACAGAAACATTATGTTCTCCATCCATTAGATGGAGGTGTGTGTATGTGTAGTTCGAATACTTATCATAACAACATACTATTATATTTAGGATACTGGTTTTGTTACAAAAGGAAAGATTAAAAATATTTTAGGGGTTGGAGAAGTAGAATAAAAGAAAACAATTTAAGAGAAACTGTTACCTTTAATTTGGGTAACTTCCTTTGGTTTGAACCAAAAGGACTTCTTGGAGTGACTTCTGCCTATGGTAAGGCTTCTAGTGGGAGGAGAGGGATGTAGGGAGTGTAATTGGACAGAGGTTTGATAAGCCAAATGGCTTGATATGTGTGAGGAATTGGATAGAAGTGGTCTCCTTTTATAATGGGGAGGAGGGGCTCTTTTGGAAAGTGTGAAAATATTATTTTATTATAAACTTATCTTAGGTTTCAAAAGGTCCAAAATCATTAAAGATGAATATAAGATGACTCATGGTCGAAATAAAATCATCCAATCAGAATTGGACATGTTTGGATAATATTTTAATCATTATAATCTTATTTATTAAAATCATTTATTAATGAGGTAAATAATGCATCATTATTGTGTCATAAATAATTTAATTTATTTGATGTCTAAAAATTATAAAAAAAATACCATCATGTATGAAATCTTTTTATATTTACAATTAATATTTATAGTTGAAAATATAATTTATATAACCCCTTATAAAAATTAATTACTAAAAGATTTTTGTTAATGTCAATTTTTTCTTTACATTAAATTAGTTAATCCAAATTGTCATTATCACTACCAAGTGGCTCAAAGGGGTCCCAAAATCGACTCAAGGATGCCCATGGTCGGCCACTACTCATCCAATAAGGTTAGGACATGTTTTAGGGTAATTTATTATTATTATAATATTATTTTGTACCCTTATTTACTAGATTTAACTTTTAACCATGGTAAATAATATATTTACCAAAGTAATTATTCAAAATTTCTAAAAATAAAAGTTACCTATTTACACAATTTGGAATTCCTGATTCCAAATATAGAATCCATTTTTTTCAAATTCGAAACACAGAAGTGGCAGAAATTAATTTAAAATTAATTCCCGTTGTTAAAACAAAAAGCGTGTTTTTAAGAGATAATAACTATCAAAAGATTGACAGTTGTTTATGTCCGGTTTAATTGTGAAATTATGTCCAATGGACAACATTGTATTAAATGGAAAAAAACATATTCTAAATTTACTTTAAAACCACTCAAATTCATAATTTATCACTACTAATTATTTTGATTAAAAAAGTTGTTTTTAATTAAAATTTAGTAATTTTCACTATTCATCAAAATATAAAAGTATTCAGAAAAATACCAAAATTTTACCCTAGGTTAATTTAAATATCTTGAATCCAAAAATGAAGTCCATTTTGAAAGATAAAATTTATAAAATTTCAAAAAGTGTGTATTACAATTCATAACGGCTAGTTTATATAATATTTTAATAGCATATCGTTGTTTAGTGAAATTCGGTATTGCGTACAACACACGTTATCATGGAAGGGCGCGAATGCATGCAAAGAAAGCCAAGCTATTGTTGTGTGTAGTGAAAGATTCTTTTGATGTTTCGTATAACATAAGACATAAAAAAATATACTTCTCATAAAATATTAGGGTGTTACAACTGGTGTTCATCATCATATTGATCTCAAAATAATCACAGATCATGGTAAAAATCATAATTGGGTGTCGTCCCAACCATGGTTCTGCTGCACCCGGAACCTTAAAAAACATGGGTCTCAAAGAAGGAAAATTACGACAAAACTGTTTTACCAATTTGGTACCTTTTGAATGTTAAACCCCATAAAACAAGGATCATAGAATGGACATGTGAATAACCATAAATTTAAGTATAAGATACATATAATTCAATCATAGTTATAACATACACCCCACAAAAGAAAAGTGTGGGGAACATAGCTTGTATCTCATAAAAATTAAAAGTGAGATAAAAATCACCTTACATTGTATCTTGACTCTCTTCATACCCGTAAAAGATTCATGCCTAATAAATATAAGTTTATTATAAATATTTTAAAGGATCATATTATTATATCTATTACCATATATATATACTTATTATGAACATATAGTGCCTTCTTATTAAAGATCATATGTTATGTTTTCACTTTGGGTAATATTCTATTTGTTCTTCGCATGTGTCTTAATTTTGTATGTCATTGATCCTTATACTTATATCATGTTTACATAATGAATACATAATATAAATATCAGAAATATCCAGTATATTTAAATTATAATAATCTATATCAAAATGAATTATGTAACGGAATACACCATTCATTGAGATGGTAAGCCATACTTATGCATGAACGTTGTTTTCTGTTTTTATTGTCGTATTGAAATAAAGAATGTAAATGGTATATATATATATAATTATTCCATTATAATGAATATATTATATATATAATATAATTTCACTAATCCATTCTTTAATATATTCCATCTAGTGCATGAACGAATCACATCTCTTTAAGGGGTGGAAGTCCACACTTTCTCAAATGATATTATTTCTGAACACCAAATGGAAGGTAAAAATATGTTTACTATAAAAGTAACAAATAAAATTAAAGAAATAATAAATATAATATATTACATATAAAAATATAGTTTCCATCACAATGGCCACCATGGTTGGTGGTAATGGAGAAATGAACAATCATCATTTCACGAGGCACTAGTTCCCCCATACACAGAAATAGTATGTTCAACATCCATTAGATGAAGGGGTGTGTATGTTTAGGTTATAAACTTTGTAAAAAAATCTTACAGTATATTGAGGATACTTTTTTGTCACAAAATAATGTAATAAAGTGAGTGGAGGTGGTAGTCATTGAAAATAAATGAAATGATCTTGAGAGAAGACGTTACCTCTAAATCTGGTTACTACTTTTGGTTTGTGAAAAAAGGACTCTTTGAGAATATTTTTGACCAACGGGAGGCTTAATGGTATAAGGTATGATTTATGGGAGGCCAATTTGGGAGATAATTTCTGATCTTAAAGGGTTTGAGAGGTGCGTGGAATGGGTAGAGGTGGTGGACTTTTATAGGGAAGGAAAAGGACTCACATGTAAATTTTAGAAACAAGTTTAATGCGCACATGTTATAACCTAAAGAAGACATAAAAACCAAGAAAACTCCAAAATGGAAGGTTTATGTCCTAAATATGGAAATAAAATGGGTTTTGGAAAAGTGGAATGATCATTTGGGATGATAATTTTAAGGTTTAGTCCCTAATTAAGCTTAATTTGGTCATAATCATAGTGATTAATTTTAATCACAATTACTAATCATTCTGGTCAAAAATTAACATGGTATTTTTAAAATATAAATATTAGACTAAATAAAATTTTTTATTTTATATTTTATAAATTCACTTCACAGAATTGGTAAATTTAAAATTATTTCTAATCATATAGATGGGATGAAATAGTGGGGTTTTAATGTAGGAAAATGTTCAAAAGTTTGTTGTGATTGTACATTCAATTTCTTCGTGAAATTTATTCTAATGAATTTAATTGTACTATTAGGTTTAATATTTATCTTATATATCCTTAAAAATAATTTATAATATCATTCATCATTAATAAATAATTATAAAAATGCAGTTTTTAAACTAAAAAGTAGTATTTTTCACCATTTATCAAAAATGATGTTTCTCAGAAATATCCAAAAAATTCAGACTAAGATAATTTTGACATTCTAAATTAAAAAATGGGTTTTAATTTATAAAATTAAAATTATAAAGGTTCTTAAAAATTATTTTATTATTGAAAATGGTCCATTCAAGAAAACGATATTTTCAACACAAAAATGACTTTACCAAAAATCTTGTTTTTCATTATCAATATGTTTTATTTATATAAAATAATTATAAAAAAATATTTTAAAAGTACTTATTAATATTAACATAACTATTTTTAATGTTTGGGTTATAATTATATTTTTTAAATAATTATATTATAAAAATGATGCTTTGTAGATACTCTGTGTTGTGTGTATCGTACGCCAAGTCGGCGTTGCGTGTAACATACACTGAGTTAGTGTTACCTATAATGTATGCCAAATAAGTATTGAATGCAACCTATTCCATGTCAGTTCTGTCTGAATGAAATATTTGACATATTTAATTACCAAATATAACTGAAAATTTGAATTTATTTGAAAAACAAAACTCGGTGTGTTACAGTCTCCCCACAGTTCCACCAGATACCCTCGCTGTTAGTTGAAAACATGTTGTGTATGGGGAGGTGTGCATGAGAAAATTTGGAATTATAGCATGGGCCATGTTACTCAGGTTGGGATGTTACAAAATATTATTGGAGGATCAAGGCTAACTAAATTAATCTTCACTTGATTTTGGTTGGGATTGGTTAAATGGGAGATAGAACCGTTAGGACTCAAGAAAGGGAACTATTTTGGTGCCTTTCCAGAACTGTGTAGTGGAAAACCGAGTTTCCATAAATTGGAAATTTTTTTACCATTGATTAAATTCACCTTAGATGACCTACATGATATTATATGTGATTTATGATATTTTTTGTATGTTCATATAACATGACTAGGCATAGAGGTTCACATTCCATAAATATACCTATTATGGTACTACGTAGTAGTTTATTAATTTAATTCCTTGATTTGTACTATCTATTTTAGATAGTTTGACCTGTGTGATATATCTTTATTGGCATTAATTAGTTGAACTAAGCATAATGTTGTGTTATTATATTTATGCGACAACATTGAATAACATACATGGAAAAAGAGAAGGGTTAGTGCATTGAGGATTTTACTCTGGGTTGATGGTAGAATCTTAGGAAAAACATTTTGTGATTCTATAGGCTGGTTAGAATCATTTTATGTTTCCAATGTTTCTTCTATTGTAGATGATTCCACCTTAGAGATGTCTGATGGGATTGCCAACTGTGGTAGCCCAGGATACTCACATCCCACCACCAATTATACCAGAGGATATACCCCAACATGATCATCGAATAGAATAAGAAATTTAGGTTGTAGAACCCATTCAGTTGGTAATTTTCCTAATAGTTACTCTCCAGGGCAGACCCACATAGAAGAACATGACTGACACTGACCATGATCAGGATTTCTAGCTCTAGTTCACTTCAACATTTCAGGGAACTGATGACCCACATGATGTATAGGACTTTCTTGGATTTTTTAGTGAATCATGGAACTGGCCCAAACTCCCAATGAAGGGTGTGATCATACAACGTTCATGTTGAAGGGACCCTCCACGATATAGTGGAATTCTATGAACCAATTCAGGAGATGAGAGGGTCCTATGTGGTTGACCTTTTAGGATATTTTCTCTGATGAAATATTTTCTAGACACAATGAATCTATACCATGCCCTAGAGTTCATAGAATTAAAATAGAGTTCCATGAATTTTTCTACATATTATTATCAATTTACAGAGTTTCTTTATTATTCTCTCTTTTTAGCTAGTAAAGAGGCATAGAAGTATCAGAAATTTTATATATGCCTTCGAATAGAACTCAGATGACAAGTTAGATGGTTTAATCTAACAATGTATACATAGGTCTTTCCTATGGTCGTGTCCTTTGAAATGTTATTCAAGGAGGAAAGGGTTTCTGGCTTACTCCCATCCCATGGAAGGCCATTGACTGAGTTAGCTATCCATAGTGTGGTATTTCCATATGAAAATAATAAAATTAAGACTAGAGACATGCACTGGAGTACCACTATGAAAGTGGAGTAGAGTGTACCCGCATCATCCACTTTAGAAGGAGTTTCACAATGTTTTAACCATAGAATGGATAAATACTTTCATAGGTTCTGTACTGCACCTCAGAGCACGTTTTGGATATTGGGCATGTATTTTAAAAAAAAATACTCTATAATATATGATGATTTTGATATTCACCTATACCCTTATTTGTTTTCTAATAATGATTATTTATGTGTTTTTAAGAATATATATATATCATAATTATATGTCTATTTTTGATGGAATACAAAGATATAGGATATGTTCTAAAACACTATTCATACCCTACATTTGGTGAATGAAGGTGTGGATTAACATCCATATATAGAATAGTAAACATATGGATCAATAACCCTATGTTTGAATAAAAACATGGAATAACAATCCAATATTGAAGCCTGAAATCACTATACATACCCTACACAAATGAACCCAACATTAGCCAAAGGAACTATACACTATGAAAAGAAACCTTGCACTAAAAAAAGAGACCATAATCTGTGAATAAAAAAACTACGCTACACAATGGAACCCTACACTATGCCAAGGAACCATATGATACACAGTTGAACCCTATGTTTGAATATTCACCGACGGAGATTTAAGTCTATGATTTTATCTGAGATTTATAGAATGGTTTTAATCAAAGTAAAAAACTTCTCAAAGATAATATATGAATGAATAAAATTCTTGTTTTTATTGACTTATATATTCATATCTAATGGATTAAATCACTCATACCCCAAAGGAAAGTTATGAATCCATTGATAGATTTTAAATTTTAATATCAGTGGTCAATGAGGAGAATTTCCTAGATCTACTCAACTGAAATAGGGTTATATATATGATTAGATTATTTTCACTATCAACACAAAAGATAAAAATGATATTTAACTAAATTTTTCTTGTGAATATATTCTCTATAGAACTACTACAAATAAAAAAAATCTGTTATTTTTCTAAAGTGTCTATACTTTGAAGATATACATTTCTAGTTCATACAACTATAAATGCTACTTTTTATTAGTTTCTATTCATATTGAAGTTAATTTGAAACCAAGATCTCTTTGGATCTATTCTTTCTTGAAAAAAATTCATCCTAGAAAAAGAATATCTATATTATATTAGTTGATGTTGGAACTATAATGTTCAACCAGAACCATCAAAAAATAAAACAATCTTGATTTGTTAGAGTTTCAACTTCTCATACTCAGTTGTGGTTAAGTGTCATCTTTTCAAACTAGGATGAGGACAACTGGTTCCCCATAATATAACCAGAAGGATTTGATTAGAAATTTTGAAAAGGTTTCAACAACCTGTACTCAATTACGGATTTAAAGATCTTGTGATAAGAGGAAATTTTCTAGTGAAAACCACCAAACACATTGAGAGATAATTTGTGGAGTGGAATAGGGGGTCTTTATGCCCCGAGGCACTATAAAAATTACTGCGTTATTCTTTAATGTTTATCCACTACTTAGTTACTTATATTACAGAACAAGGTATATCTACATTAATCCCAAATTGAGTTAAATGCTATAATAATTCAACATTATTAAAAAGAATCAATTAACCCACTATTGTATATCTTTGTATTATTACAATCTAACAATTGGTATCAGAGGAGAAATGTTCTGATAAAGTAGTTAAATATATAGCAATCTTAAAATAATAAGGTCAAAATAAATTATATGTCAATAGATGACCTGAAAGAAGGTATGTTTATGATTCGAACTCCATATTGTCATGGTGAAAACTATGGATGTTGTAAATAATTAATGATTATATATCGAATGATTCTTGGATTCAATGTTTAATAGAATATCATCACTCCTTAAGTGATTATTGAGAAACCAGAAACATGGGATGTCTCAACAGAAGCTGAATATGATATCAACTCAAAACAAATAAATTAAATAATTTGTGGACTTGGTCCTAAAGAATTAAATCAACTACAACAATGTTCTAATACCTATTTTTTTTAAAACAATCATTGTTTCTTACAAAGGAACTTACAATATTAGACAAATGATATATGCTACTAAAAAACTAATTTTTTAAAATTTTAGAATGTTTGATGGTGAAATAATCAAAAAAATGAATGGGTGGTTAACAAAACTTTTCAAAAATATTACTTCCTTGGGATATCCAATTATACAATTAGATTAAGCATTAAAATTACTTAGAGTACTTCCTTGAATATGGAATGAAATATTTGTAGGTATTTGAAAATCATCACCTGGAAGGAATTTGACTATGATGGAATTAATTGGAACATTGAGGATGTACAAATTAGAAATGCAAGATGAAGTTGAGTATCACAAGATTGTAAAAAGGGGAAATAATTTCCTTAAGGTGAAATATCAGAATCATGAATGAAAATAAAAATAAGATGTCAAAACAAAAAAAATCAGATTCATGAGACTCTAAAATGGAAGTGGCTCATCTAGCTATAAAGTTAATAAAATTTTAAAAGAAGAAAAGAGGCTTTATAAAATACTTTAAGAAGGATAAAAATGAGCCTTGAGATATAAGATGTTGTGAATAAAAAAATATGGGTCACATAAACTAGATTTTCCCCAATTGAATGTTGAAAGAAGGATAGAAAATAAATATCATAGGAAAGAATATTATAAGGACAGGGAAAAAATTTCTATAAAAGATACTTTGAGAATGTATTCTGAATCTTACAAATCTATAAATATGTTTCAAAAATGATCCACGAAATCTGAAAGAAAATATTTTCTTTATGGATAAGAAATAATAATAGGTACGATCCTATTATTCTTCTTATTATGACTTTGATATTTATTGGAATAGTAAATTTGATGCTTACTGTTCTATGCTAGAAGAAAAATATGATTATTTATTAAAGAAGGACAAGTCAATAAATTTTTTTCACAATTTTGTTTTAGGAGAAAGAGACAGAATGATAAAACAACCTCAAGAACTAATTGAAAAATTCAATTCATCTACATCAAACTGTATTATTCATGAAAACAGTATAAAAGAATTATTGGTTGAATTAGATACTTATAAGTGTACTACAAGTATTTTTTCCAATGGAGAGAAAATACTGAATTCTATTTTTGTAAAGAATGTTATAAAATAGAAAAGTATGGAATATGAGTCAAGGGGGAAAAATCAGAATTATTCTAAATTTGTTTCCGAATTCAAAAAAGTATACCTGCCATTACTGTGGAATAAAACAACATTACACTAACAACTGTTATTTAAGAAATAATTAAATAAGTGGTATTAAAAATTATTTTATTTCCTAGAATATGAATAAATCATATAATATAAATTTTAGAAAGATAAGAAAGATACAGATTCTGAGGTCCTTGCTCACTGACGTAGCTGGACGTAAGAAAATTTGAGTACCAAAACAAACATGGTTTTAAATGCTTTTTATAGTAAAAGACCACCAGTAAAATTTTCTATTTGGTATATTAATAGTTTTTATTTTAGACATATGAGTGGTGAATCATCAAAGTTTCTTACACAAACAAAAATTGATGGAGGTATAGTAACTATTAGTGATAATGCAAAAGGAATGATTGTTGGAGTTGCAATTTTTGGACATAGAATTACAATTTCCATAAACAAAGTATAGTATGAACAAATAAAAAAGGAAAAAAATGATAATGATTTCTCAAAATTGTGACAATGGACTTTATGTTGATTTATATAAAAATTCATTATTAGTTTTCAAAGACAAATTTATTAAATTTAGAGTACCTGTAACTAAGAATTTTTAGACATTGGATCTCAATTCCATGTGTAAACATAAATTAAATTATTTAAATACTATGAAAAATGAGTCTTGGATCTAGCATAGTAGACTTAGAAATTGAAATATATATATTTTAAATAAATTATCTATGAAAAAAATTATTTTTGATTTTGAATGTCTTAAATTTTACAATGATAGATTATGTGATTCATGTTAAATTTTTAAACAACAAAAAATATCTTTCAAATCAATTAACAAAATTTCTACTTATAAACCATTAGAACTTATCCACATGGATCTGTTTGGACCATCTAGGGTAGAAAGTTTTGCTAGAAAATCATATGATTATATTTTTTTAATTATTTTTCAAGATTTACATGGGTTTATTTTCTAAAACTCAAAAGTTACATAATCACTAATTTTGAATGTTTTTGTAAACTTGTTCAAAATGAAAAAAAATTAAAAATAGTTTATTTGAGAAGTGATCACAGTAGAGAATTTGAGAATCAGAAATTTAATTATTTTTTTCAAATTTAGGTATTAAACACACCTTCTCTTCACCAAGAACACATCATGAAAATGGAATTATTGAAAGAAGAAACATAACTATTCAATAAATGGAAAGTTCTATACTGGATAAAAAAATATTCCAACCTATTTTTGGGATGAAGCTACAAGAATAGCATTCTACATTGTGAATATAGTTTTTATAAGACCCCTTATTAAAAATACACACTATAAACTTCGAAATAACAGAAAACCTAATGTAAAGTACATTAATTTATTTGGATTCCACATGTTTATCTGGAATACTATGAAAAAATTGAAAAATTCAAACCAAAAGCTAAGAAAAGAATATTTTTAGGATATTCAACTACTTATAATGAATATAGTGTGTTTAATAAAATGTTAAGTATTTTTGAAGAATTAGTTAATGAAATGTTTGATGAAACTAAACCTTTTATTAAAGATAAAGATCAAATAGATGAAAATATTGACTCATTTGACAACATGAGACATGATTCACAATAGAATGATTTTGAAAATAAAATTAATTAATTCCAATATAGTTCATAAGATCATGAAACAAAATAACCTAAAATTGTCTTACCTAGGAAGACTAGAATATCAAAGAATTCTCTTTTAGAAATAATTATTGAAGTTATAGACACATGAGTTATAACTAGAAGAAATGCTGGGAACATAGTTTAATTATATACCTTTCTATCTCATTTAAAACCTAATTCTATTGAAGAATATTTAAAATATGATAGTTATTTGTTATCCATGCATGAAAAAATAAACCAATTTAGAAGAAATGTTGTTTGGGTATAAGTAGAAAACCATCCAGTTATCTAATAAGATAAACTAAATTGATCTTTATAAATAAATAGGATGATTAATGGATCATAAACTGAAACAAATCTTGATTAGTATCAAACATATATAATTAGGAATAAGGAATATATTATGATGAAACCGTTTCACCCGTTGCAAGATTAGAGACAATTAGAATCCTACTAGTTTATGCATCTCATATTAATTTTAAATTATATCATATGAATGTTAAATCTATATTTTTAAATGGATATTTAATGGATGAAGTTTATTTTGATCAACCATCGGGTTTCGACAACCCTCAAAAACCAATTTTTTAAACTTAATAAATCTCCTTACAGAATTAAACAAGAACATAGAGGTTTGTATGAATGTTTAAGCTCATTTTTTAGAAAATATATTTTCTATAGGATAAATAGCTCCTACTATTTTTAATAAAACTGTTTGTTATAATGTTTTAGTAGTACAAATTTATTTTTATGATGTTATTTTTGGTTCAATAAATAAAAATACTTGTAATGTTTTTTCAAATCTAATGAAAAAATAATTTGAAATGATAATTATGGGTGAATTATATTTCTTTTTAGGATTTATAATCTATCAAAATGATTATGGAAATTTGTTGAATTAATGTAAATATATTCTCAATTTATTTAAAACTTTTGGACAAGAAAATTGTACGAGTTATATAACTCCCATGTTTACACATATAAAACATGATTTGGATGATGCTAGAAAACCAGTTGAAAATAAGTTATATAGAGGTGTGATTAGTTTTTTACTATATCTTACTATTATCTTTCCATATATAATATTTTTTTTATGTTTATGTGAAAGATTTTAGTCAAATCTAAAACATTCCCATGTTACTACTGTTAAAAATATTTTTCATAAATTAAACAGGAACTATTTTTTAATGGCATGTTTATCCAAAAACTCTGATTTAAATTTGATTATAAATTCAAATGAGGAATTTGGAGGATGTAGATTATATTGAAAAATAACCTTCGGCTAGGGAAATATTTAGTATCATGGTCAAGTAAGAAGCATAATTTTGTTTCCCTATCAACAGCCAAGGAAAAATATCTATATCTACTGTTAGTTTCTATTCACAATTATTATGGATGAAACACACTTTAATGGACTTTGGATTAAATTATAATAATATTTTTATTTTATGTGATAATACTAGTGGAATATATATTTCAAAAAATCATATAAGTAACTCTAGGTCTAAGAATATTGATATAAGGAATCATTTTCTAATAGATCATGTTCTTAAAATGGATATATCTTTTGAATATATAAATACCAAATATCAATTAGCTGATATTTTTTCTAAAACACGTCCCATTGCATGTTTTAATTTTATCAAGGGGAGTTTGGGATATTTAATTTTAAATAAATGTTTATTAATTTATGTAACTTAATTTATTTATAAAATAGTTTTTATTTAGTAATTGTTCATTTATTTCTTTAAATATTTTTTTTTCAAATTTGGTTTTAAATAACGTCTTTTCAAAATTAAAAATTTTAATGATGACCCCACGTAATCAGCACGCAAAACCAGACCACATCCCTAAAACATCAAAAATATCCCACCTTAATTATTACTCTTTCATGACCATTAATATTACATAGCATCACTCATTTCTTCTTCCAAAAATCCTATCCATCGAACCTTTAATCCTAAAATCTTTGGTAATGGAAACCTCAGGAATAGTTGATGGAGTTGGTCCGAGTGAGCTTTCCACCACCATTTGAAGTATGATCTAGTACTTCAAGGTAAGGTTAATAAATTTCGATTGGTTAAATTAAAAAATCTATTATTTAAGAACACAATTATATTTCAAGGGTTGGAGTTTGTTTTTTTGAGAGAGTAATACACCTTTTATGTTTGGAATTGAAGTAAAAGAGTTTTATAGAAATGTTTAATTCAGTTATGGAGATGATAATGATATTGTAATATTTATTATTTACCACAATGAATCTTATATTTCTTCATTGAAAAAAGATAAGCAGTTTGTTTATCCCCAAGATGGGGAATATCATTTTGATTTAAGAAATATTGGAGTTAAAAAATATTAATAAGATGATATAATGTCATCTATATTTGGAATAATAACTATCAATAAGATAATAAAAAAATTCCTTGATGCTGATCAAAAGGTCATACTATATTTTAATTAGTCATCAATTGTTTTGAGAATTGATGAGTTTGAAATTTGTTTTATCATGATATGTATATTCTATTTTTGTTTTTGAATATTATCAAGCTGAATTTCAGTCGGTATATGCTGAGATACATGCATCATTAATATCATAAAGAAGAAAAAATTTATTTCAATCCCTATGGAAGAATTATTCATCTCTTTTTGCTCATATTGGGAAAAGTATTGGACATCTCATTTGGTATGAAATGACATTATCGTAATATTTTTAATGCCGAAAGAGTAATGAAATTATGATATTTCTAGAGCAATTATTGTGGTGGTATGTTACCTTTTGGAATAGTATAACATTAAAGGATGATGGATACTACTTAGGGGGAGCTGATATTGTAACCATATGATGGTTCTGTTATACCCAATTCAGAGGAATAAGTTGAATTGAGAATTGAAAAGGCTGGTCATCCACAAAGGAGATGAATATCAGTTTACATTTCTAAAGTCAGGGATGAGGCTAAATAATAGAAATAAAAAATAGTTGTGCATGTGGGTCAAGTAGATGAGGATGTTAAGCAAGATACTCAAGGGGGATATCCACTAATGGAATTTTCCCTATTTTCAGTGAAGCTTCCCTTGTTAAGATATCTCTTATTGTTGTTGATTCTGTAGATGCAGAGGTGTCTGCATTAAGGGAAAGAATATAAGGGCTTGAAACTACAGATTATGAGGATGAGCCAAGGATGGTGTTAGTAGAGGTTGTTCTAACTTCCATACAACTTTCAAAAAAGTCCTATGACACCTTGAATAGAAATATTGGAGCTCTAATCCATAAATAAAATCAATTAATCAAATTGAAATTGTCTCTGAGATAAGAATTAAGAGCTGAAAATAAAAAAGTGGAGGATCTTAGAAGTTCAACTGTGCCTTGATATGAGTTTGAGGCACTATAGAATACATTCAAGGATACTCATGAAACTCTTGTTTCGATGGGTTATATTGAAGATTTTATAAGAACATTAGCTGGTGAGTTTATAAAGATAAAGGAATAATCGGCTAAGAAATCTAATTTTAACGAGTTGAAGTAATTTTTGGGGGTAAGTTTCAGTCTCTTAGATAATGTCATCAAGAATAAACTTCTAATAAAAATACTTCTCTATATATGATTGTAATATTTGAGAAAATAATTCGGGTTTTATATGATTCAAATGAAAAAATGCACACTCTACAGTGTAATAGTACTCCCCCGAATGTTCTTTTAGATAATAAAATTTTTCTGATCAGGCAACTAACCTCCAATGAATCTTTGTTAGGGCTAGTTCTTCATCAATTGAATGATCAGTTTTCTACATTCATTCAAACTGAAGAATTAGTTAATGAATTTTAAAAGGTAACATTAGTTGAATGTTTGAAGATAGTTCAAGACTGAAGTAAGATGCTACAAGAATGGACATAAGTATTCAAAAATAATTTTCAGATTCTGTTGGTGAAGTTACATGATATACATGGTGTGGTCCTATCTACTCCTCATCCTGCTACACCTTATCCCAACATAGACAAAAATTGAACCAACAAGTCTAACCAAATCCCACATTAAAAAAACAAAATTTAATTGTGGGATGTAATAATTAAAAAAACATTTTATTGGTGCTTTAATTTAATTTACTTCATCATTATATCGGTGAGTTTTATATTATTTTATACATTTATTTTTTTATTATTTATGTGCAATTTTACAATGATAATATTTAATTTTTTTTTATCATTTAACAGTTTTAAAAACTATTCATTTATAGTTTAGTTCAATATTAAATGTGGATTGTATCATTTTTCTTTCAACTTTTTATTTGATATCACAAAACTGGGTATAATATTTGAGAACCACACAATTATATATTTCATAAAAAAAATTATAAAATTTGAGAACATATAATTTCTTTCAATTTTGAGTAATGATTTTTGGGATAAATTTACTATGAAAAATTAATATCAGAAATTATATTATATTATATTTGATAATAATATCATGGTAAGAAAAATTTATTTATTTTTTGTTTACATTATCTATATTATGTAATTTATGCTTATGGGTTTTGTGATCATCAAAAAGGGGGATATTTTGGGGCATGTATTGTCTCAATAATACTCTATAATATATGATGTTTTTGATGCCCACAAATACCCTTGTTTGTTTTCTTATATAGTTTCTTTATGTTTCTTCATGAATATATATATCATGAATATATGTATCTTTTTTATGGAATACAAATCTATGAGATGTGTTCTGGAAAAACTGTTCATACCCTACGTTTTGTGAGTGAATGTATAGATTAACATACCTACACTGAAAAACAAACATATGCATCATCACCCATATGTTTGAATAAATGTATGGAATGAAAATCCAAATTTGAAGACCAAAATTGGTATTTATACCCTATGTAAAGTAACCATATGCTATGAAAAGGAATCCAATTCTATGAAAAGGAATCTTATGCTATGTAAAGGAAACCTATGCATTGCAATGAAACACTATGCTACAGAAAGGAAACCTATTCTATACAATGGAACCATATGCTACACAGTTGAACCCTTTGTTTGACTATTAAATGATAGAGATTTAAATCTATGATATTATCTAATATTTTTGCAATGTTCTTAAGAGAAGTAAAAATATGTCCATATCTATTCAATGACCAATTAAAAGGCTCATTATGATTGATTTAAAGATTCACATTCAACTGAGTAAATCACCCATACTCCTAAAAAAGTTATAAATCTCCTAAGTGATTTTAAATTTGAATATTAGTGGTATATCAAGTAACTTTCTTGGATCTTCTCAACCAATAGAAAGCGACATATATAATCATATTATTTTCGCTATCGACACACATGATACATATGATATTCAACTAAATTTTTCTTTTGAATCTTTTCTTTACAAAACTTATTCAAATAACAAAGGACTATATTATTTTTCTAATGAGGCTATGCTTTGAAGATATAAATTTCAACCTCATACTACCCTAACAAATGCTTTTTATTAGTTGATATTCATATTGAAGATCATTTTAAACCAGGATTTATTTAGTGCTGTTCATTCTTAAAAAACATTCATATTTGAAGAAGAATATCTATAATCTATCTATTGATGATGTAACTATGATGTTCAACATAAAATATCAACTAATCAATATCATTTTATTTATTGGAGTTTCAACTTCTCATACTCAATTTTGGTTAACTATCAGATTCTTACACTAAGCTATGGATAGCCGGTTCCCTGTAAAAGAACCAGAAGGATAGTTTTAGACTTGTTATAAATGTGTCAACTTCCTTTATTAAGTTATGGATTTGAATCTATTATGATAAGAGGAAATTTTCTTGTGAAAATCACCAAATCGTAGATAAATCATTGGTGGAGTTGACTTGGGTATCTTTGTTCCCTTAACCACTATAAAAAATGTTATGTTATTATTTACTATTTATAAACTGCTCAATTACTTATAGTACAAAATGATGAAATATTTATAGGCTGGGATCTTACTGAGTTAGGGGTTAGAAATTGGGATTCGATCAGTTTTCTCATCAACATACTCAGACTAGTCATTCGGCCTAGGGATAAGGAAGATGAGATAAGAAAAGTTTCATGTACAATGTGAACCAAACTCCATAAGATAGTGGAGAGAGATCATCCACTGTTTGAGGTACAATACCGATCACCTTTACTTTATTTACTACCTTATTCAATAATGGTGCTTCCAATTCTCTCATATATTCACAAGTAGTTAATGGACATGACATACTAGTCGAGTTTCCATCTGAATTAGTCTATATTGAAATAACGTTGGGTATGAGATTAGATTGTTTCCACTAATGCCCAGAGTGTCCACTAGCCGTCATCGGCTATGGACATCTGTAGGAATTCATAATTTTGGAAATGATTTATTTCGATGTTATTTTTAGAATCAAATGTCTGACCAGCTTCCAAGATTACATTGATTGCTTTTGTAGCCAAGGACACCCTCCTGATAGGGAAGTTATCTTTGATGTAGAGCTCGTACCGAGTGTGAAACCCATTTCAATACCCCGATATTTTATGGATCTAACCGAGATTAAAGAGATAGAGGTACAAAAAAATTACTTAGAGAGGAAGGGATTTATCATACTACATACTTCATAATGGGGTGCAGATATCTTTTTCTCTAAGAAGGCATATGTGGGTCTTCAACTATGCACTGATTAATGAAAGCTGAACCAAGTGACGGTGAAAACCAATAACTATTTCCCAGAATTGATGATCTTTTTTATCATATATGGGGAGAAAAGTGTTTCTCCAAGATTGATATTCTATTAGGATACCACCAATTGCGAGTTAGGTTGGAGTAATTTCCAATGATAGCATTTCTGAGGAGTTATGAATTTTATGAGTACTTAGTGATTCCATTCGAACTAATGAAAGCACCAGTAATGTTCATAGACCTCATGAACAAGATCATTCATCAACACTTTGATTCTTTCATCACAGTTCTTAACAATGATATCTTCATCTACTCACTGAAAAAAGAACAAAAAGCTAGAAACTTAGAGATAGTCTTGTGTACACTTCATGCACACATGATTTACATGAAATTTCAACATGCCTTCTCTTGAGTATCATCACCCATGAAAATATTGAAAAATAAGGGAGTATTTATCTAATGGTTATACTAGTGTGAAGATTAATTCCCTGTGATAAATAAAAGGTTGATAAAATCTCTATTAATAACACTCTATGAGGCTGGTATTGGTTATACAATGTACTGTTATACATTAGGAGTTGGTTTGAGAGGGGAGATGAGGCAAATAGAGTAGGTAGTTACATATGGGTCTCTTCATCTATGACCCCATTAGAATAACTACCCTACACATGAATGGGATCCGAAAATAGTGGTTCAAAGTCTGAAGTTTTGGAGACACTATCTCTTCTATGAGAGATTTATTTTTTAGATAGTTCACAAGAGATTTCTCTATATCTTCACATTGAGGGATCTGAATCTGAGTTAGAGCTGATGAGTTTAGTATTTGAAAATGTTTAAAATTAATATAGAATATGCAATGATGAAGTTAAATGCTATAATGATTCCCTTAACCATAAGTCTCAAGATGAGGAAGAATATGGTGAGAGGTCCTCAAAGGTGATGTGGAGTTTGATGACTTTATTAGATGATTGGAGGATAGATGCATTATAGGACAATGGTTCGTTGAATCTTTCTCATTTGATATTCACATCCCCACTTGTGGACCGGGGAAAACATGATTAGGATTCAGACAGGGAGTGTGCTTTAAGGATGGAAAAACTAGCTGGTGAGGAATTAATGCCCAGATGGTCGATGGATGATGATTGAGTGATCTTGGTACATAGGAGAGTAGTATTTACCACTTCCATCAGAGGGGAGTTGACGAGAGATTACCATACCTCTATATGGGAAGTACATCCTTGTGTGACTATGATGTATCATGGAATCATATGATAGTTCTGGTGGCCATGGATAAAGAGAGATATTTTTAGATTTGTCTCTCTATGCCTCACCTGTTAAAGGGTGAAGGGTGAGCACCGACATCCTGGTGGGTTGCTACAACCACTCCTGATACCTATGTACAAGTGGGAAGATATCACTAAATACTTTTTTACCAAGGTTACCCAGGAACTGAAGGAGTTGTGCAGTTGTTTGGGTGATTTTTTATTAGTTAATGTATTCTTATCACTTATTACTGACCAAAGAGACTCACTCAGTGGAATAGATATGAAATATATATGTTTGAGATATCGTATGCCTGCATGGAGTCCATTTTAGAATTGTTTCTTAAAGAGATTCATGGTTTACATATTGCTTTTGGAAGTTATTTAGAAAATCTTTTGGGACTCATCTCATATTGATCATGATGTACCATCATTATACTGACAAATAGTCTTAGGGAACCATATGCATATTGGAGTATATGCCTCAAGAATGTGTGATAAACCTTGGAGTAGCAGGGGATGATCACCAATCCTTGATTTTGTTTTCATACAAAAATAGTTAACAGGATTTGAATCAGATGGAACCTTATGAGGATATTTATAGGAGGCCATGTAATTCACCACTGTGTTGGGATGAGGTGGGTGAGGTAGTAGTTTTGGCCACAACATGGTTCTGGAAACCTCTGATAGAGTGTGGATGATATATAAGGGATTGATCATCACCCACAGTATACAGAGATCATATGTTTACTAAAGGAGGATATAATTTGATTTTTCTATGGGAGTTCGGGTTTTCTTGAGGGTGACTCCTCAGTTTGGGCACAAACATATAGGTATGTAGGGAATACTTTCACCATATTTTGTTGGAACCTTTGAGATCCTAGAGAATTTAGGGGTCGTGGTGTACTGTCTGGACCTCCATTATCACTATCGAGGTATGAACAACATGTTACATGCATCAGAACTTTAGTGGTATATACCAGACCCCACACATGTTATTGATTGTGAGGATGTTGAGATAGAGACTGATGTATCTTATGAGGATTGTCTATTGCAGATTATAGATCAAAGCAAGAAGGTGCTGCGAGGAAAGATATTACCACTAGTCCGAATCTTCTAGAAACATGGATGAATACAGGAAGAGATATAGGAGCATAATTCTAATGTTCAATCTCATTGGCATGATTTTTTCAAGAAATACAGCTATAGATACTTTTTGGGGATGAGAATTCATTAATGGCAGAGAATTGTAAAATCATTAATTTTATAAAGACAAAAAAACACCCTTATTTTTATATTATGTGTGGCTTATGTCAAAAAAAGTATTTATCAATGAAAATAACTTAATTAATATGTTAAAGGCCTTGCATAAAGATAAACCCCAATAAACTTTTCAGAATATTAAATCAAATATTTTCAGAGTCAGACGCTATGTTGATGTGAGATTATGTGGCCCCTAAATCCTAAAAAAGAATGAATAAAATTATTAAATATATTATATTAAGTGTGAATAATTTATTAAAAATAATTTAATAACTCCAAAATATTACGTCATATGATAAATCCGAGACCACCGTTTTGTCTTCGACGTGATGTTTACCCTAGGTGTGATATATCATTTGTAAGTGTTGTAGGTTTGGATATGTCCTCCATGAAAAAAAATTATTTAATAATTTTTATTATATTATTTATAAAAAATTTAATATCTCCCAAAAGGTAGGTTTTACATCAAATTTGATACCACAATGTGGTATTTAACAAGGTTTTTAACCTATAAAGGGTATAACATTTGTAAGCGTTGGATGTTTGGATGCCTCAATCATGAGAAACACAATTTTCATATGTAATTAATTATTTATTCATTTTTCAAAATAATAAATATTTAATATATCTCAAACGGTTCATTATATAAAAAATATTAGACCACTGTTAGTCTAAAAAATGGGGTTTATCATGGGATGGGCATAATTTTTTTGAACAACAAGCATTTGGTCATATCACATGTAGATTTTTTGTTTATTAATAATTATATTTAATATAAAATTTTATTTTTTCAATTGAATTATTTTTCAAAATAAAAAATCAAAGGTTACTTCTCACTCCATTCAAAAAATCATTTTTTCTTTCATTGAAATTCCCCCATGATATAAAAATCATGTAATTTTAACTATTTTAACTAATTCTTAATTGTAATTATTAATCGAGTGAAATATAATGATGCTTAGATAATTTTTAGATGAATCACACTTTAGAAAGGGTTCTTGATTGTGTTTTTTTAGAAGAAGGAAAAGTTTATGGTTTGGGGTTGTGAAATATAAAAAACAATGGGTTCTTTCGATGTTGTTCATCCTGATGATTCTTAGCAACCTCATATCTGCTCTACATGCGTTAGGTGAAGCCAGTTGTGATTCCAATTTTTCTCTCCAAGCATGAGTGACATGTTCTTCCCTGTAATCTAAGCAAGGTTGGTTAAAATTTAAATATTTTTTCCTTCCATTTTTGAAATCTTCTTTCATAAATATCTTCTTTGATATTGGTCAAAATTACACATCGTCAATGTTGTTGGATTCGTCTTGATAACCAGAATCCATATCCTTTATTTATAAAGGCAGTAAGGTATTCCTCAATCTATTTTTTCAAATTATCAATGGATCTTTTTAAAATGAATTAGAAAAATATAATCACATGGTTTTATCAAGATATGATTTCTCAAAATTTTTATGCCAGAGATTCTTTGAATTATCAAAGAAAAATGACACATTTTATCGAAAATAATTATAAAAATGTTTATTAGAGGATAACAACATCAAAATTATAAAAAGATAATTCATGAAATAATATTATCATAATATAATATTAAATTATAATTTTTATATAATAATCAATAGAATATAATTAAAAAAATTATCAAAGGATAATTACTTAAAAGTTCGAAATTCTATTTTATTTGAAATTTCAACAGTTCAATTAGTGAAGGATAATTTTAAATACATGTTTTTTATATGATATATTAAATAAGTTCTCCAGGAATGATTATTATCAACAGATGTTATTATTTAACTGAAAATTTTGAAATTATAAATTATCATCACACATGATATTATTAATGATAATTTGATAATTATAATAGAGAGAGAGAGTATCATCATATATGATATTTTATTTCTTCATTAAATAAAATAGATATTTATAGGTGCCAGGAAATATTGATGGACCTAAAGTGTTTATGTATCTATGAAAATATAGGAACATGTGTTCTTGACCAGTTTATTTACACTTTTTACATCAATGTCTTTTTGAGGTAGGAGGTTCCTTACCTATTTGGGCTCTTGTTTACACATGTTTCCATATAAAATTTATGTATTGTCTTATTTAATATCGTTATCGACTTGCGATCACATGTTCATGTGTGTGTAGACCATAATATAGTATGATTTAACTCCATGATATTGATGTGATATCTTGAGTCCATGATGATGTTTGATTCACATGTGGATTTATATTATGATGCTATATTTATTATGATGTGTGTTTTAATTATCGTCATTTTATGATTTTTTGTGATTTCTTTTGGAGGGGAAGTATGTTTATAATTGACATGGAGTCATTGTGGTGTGATTACTCCTTATGGGGTTCATGCATGATGTGCAGAAAATAAGATGACACATCAAGATAAACTTTCAACCTAGAATCTACTTGATTCCTTGTGGATTCTGAGTGGATGACCAAAACATGAAGCCTTGTGAATTTTGAGTGTTACCTGATTCCTTGTGGACTCTGGGAAGGTTATTGATACTCAATGCCTTGTGGATTCAAAGTATTGCCTCATTCATTTTGGATTCCTAAAAGGTTATTTTCACTCGATGTCTTTTGGATTTTGAGTTTCATACCAATAGCCATGTCACTAGATTTGGATACTTATCTACATACATTATATTTCTAGAATGGAGCCGAAGTACGTACAACTATGGGATTGTGGTGGCTTGGTTTGTGCAGAACCACTAAATTTTTGATTGTGCATTATTATTCTCACTACACATTTATTTTGCTGTGATATAATCTTAAATACTTCGGCATATCAGGTTAATGGAACATTAGTGGTTTCCTATTGAGTCTTGTAATGACACCCTACATGGACATTTCGATGCACTTATAGATTTCATGAGGGACCCAGTGAAGGCCAAGGGGCATGTGATGGATGGATGAGTTGTGGAGCACAAAGCTTGTAGTAGACTGTGATGGACATTATAGGACCACAATTTATCTTTTATTTATCTATAACTTACTACATTGGTTTTTCTTACCACATGGGATCTTCTTTGTGGTATGTCTTGTATGTTATCTTTACATTTCCTAATGTTTACTCTGATTATTTATTATTTTCTTTATTTTTTATTATTGATCATATGATATGGTAATGAAGGTATAGTCTCTCCATGGTTCCACCAGTGACCCTCACTTCTTTCCAGAAAGCTCTTACATATGGGGAAGAGCGCATGACGACATGTTGAATTCCATCATAGACCCGATGGTTTAGGATGAGATGTTACACAGAGAATCATGAAAAATCATTTATATGATATATAAATCATCTCACCATCTTTTTAGTCTATTACAACATATACTTATCTTGTATCATGTTGGGATTACCAGAGACATATTGAGGTAACAATGGGATTTAGTTTATTTTCGATTGATTAACAAACTATACACATTTCCTTCCCAATAGTGATACTATATATTTGAATCATATATCCTGATTGTATATAAAGGATATAGTCATGTAACATGTTGTTCCTCTCTCCATTATGTTAGACCGTGTCACAATATTCATATCTAATTTTTGTAAAGAGATTAAACAATCATTGGGTAGTGAATTAATATTTAGTACATCATTTTTTCCTCAAAATGATGGTCATTATGAGTAAAAAATTCAGACTGTGGAATATATGATTCATTATAGTTTAGTGGATTTCTAGAGACATTGGGATCAATATCTGCCTTTGGTTGTGTTTTCTTAGAACAATAGTTTTCTTTCTAGTATAAAGATGGACCCATTTGAGACATTATAAGAAAATAGCTGTCAAACAAATTCTTTTTTAGATAATGTTGGAGAAAGGTTGTTGATGAGACTAGAGTTAGTAGTGGGAATAGAAGAGATAGAGTAGTTTATTATTAAATATGTGAAGATTTCTCATAGTAGGAAAAATATTTTTTTGACAACCACATGAAAGATATTTTTATTGAGGTTTGTGATCATTCTTTATTAATGTATCCAAATAGAAAGATGTTATGAATTTTAGTAGAAATGGGGATTTAATTAAATCATTCTATGGAGAACATAAAAACATGGATAATGTTGGATTAGTTTCCCACAGAGTTTATTTTCCTATCAGTTTATCCTAAGTATAAAACGTTTTTCCTTTTTCAATGTTAATGAAAAATTGTCTTGATTTATCTCATGTATTGAGCTAGGAAATAGTTTTGTTGGAAGAGAACCATTCATATGATAAATATATTATTCATATTATTGACTATATAGAGAATATTTTTCAAAATAAGGTGATTCTCTTGGTTATGGTTTTATATAATAATTATGGTTGAAGGCCAAGCATGTGAATATTAAAATGCAATGAGAGAAAGATATCCCGACTTGTTTTATAAGTGAATAAAATTTTGAGGATGAAATTTCCAAAATATGGAATTATATTACAACCCAATTAATGATAAAATAAATTACATTCATTTTTTTAATATAATTATATTCATTATAAAAATAATAAGTACTCTTACATAAAAATAGAATATATTTAATTAAACTATTTTCTTATATGATATTATTTAAAATAATAAATTATAAATCATATAATTTGAAATTTAAAAAAAATATTTCATTTTTGAAGTCATCATTTAAAAATTATGATACAGTGAAATTTTCAGATTTTATAGAAAACATTGTTTTTTTATGAATAATGAAAAAATACTGATTTTTATAAAAAGTAATTTCTTTTTAATTAATTAAGTATACTAGAAGTACCAATATGTTTTTAATATGATTCCATTTAATATAAATATTATTTATTTATATTAAATCTAGTTTATTTATATTTATTAAAATTTATATTGGATTTTATTAAAAGTTTATTTTTTGGGATTAGGAACTGGTTTTTTGAAAACTGTTTTAATGTGAATAATGTTTCTCCATTTTTATTAATTAAGATAATACCTTCTAAGAAATAATTTAAATCAAATATATGGATAACATATAATAATATATTAATTTATATTCATACATGGATTAATACTGATCATATAGTTAAGATGAAATAATTTTTATCACGAAAAATACACTTCTTGAGTCCCTACATTTTAGTTGCCTCTACAGGTTTTGTATTAGATTATATTTTACATCTTAAGTGAAAAGATTTTGGTAAAATGGATACAATATTTGGAATCCGAATAATTTTAAATAGATTTATCGGGTACCCAACTAAAATGATAAGGTTGAAAATAACCTCAAAATATGTTTGGTAATATCCCATTACCATCTAGATGGAAAATGAAGTATTACATGTCGTGTAAGGGTTCTATGTAAAATTCATGAATGGTTTCACACTGTGATGGGTACACATCATGATGGGTCATTACACGTCATGAAGGAATTAATGATCAGTTTTTCAATTCGAATCATTGGTATTTAAGTCAAGGCATTGCATTTTTGGTGGTTATGAAAATTAAGTATTTAAAAATGTGTATTGGGTTTACAAGTTGTGTAATACTCCAACTATGGTTTTTAAACAAGTAGTGATGATGGCCTGTTATTTTCCCTTCAACTCCAGAATAATCTCCCTCAACCTAATGCCTTCCCTAGGAGATCTTGAAGCTCTCCAGTCCTTCAAGATCCATTGTTTTATTATTCAATCAATGCGGCACTTGCGGTGTGAGTCAAAAGTAAGCGTTCTTTCTCATTCCTTGATGTTTTATTTTTCTTTTCTCTTGTGATTTCTACGGATCATCCTTAAATTGATGGATTCATTCCCCATGGTGTCAGATCTCATTATATGATGGTTCTAGGGTCTTATTCACCTTCATTCTTGGTGACAACTTCCGTTGTGAGTGTTCTTTTGAAGAAAAAGGTAGGTAGTTCCATCCTGATTATCCAAATTGATTAAATTTGTATTGATTTATTTATTTCAATTTTTGATTTAAATTCAATTTCTGATTTAATTTCAATTTCTTAAACATGATTTAAATTGATTTGATAAAACCCAATTCTATTGAATTATGGGATTTGAAATGGTTTTATTGTGGAAATTTGTAAAACCCCCAGTTCTATTGAATTTGGATGTGTTTATGGAAATTTCTTAATTTCAATTGATTAATTTTAAAATGTGGAATTGATGGAAGTAATTTCAATTAAATTATTGAATTTAATTATGGAAAAAAATTGTGGAAATTGAGGGAATTTGTTTGGAATGGATTTTGAACTTGTAAAAATGACATAAATTATTTTGGATAAAAACCCAATGATTTTATCTTATGAAGGAGGTATGTTTTTTTTTATTAAAATCCATTTTGGTATTAAAATGGAAAATTGGATGTTGAAATGGAAGAATGGAATTTAATTGTATTTTAAGTAGTCATAAAATAAATTTCTCATCATTGATTTTGTAAGAGAACATGAAATCCTTAGGTAGGTGGGGAGTTATTTGGACACACTCTATGTTATTACAAATTTCTAAAACATACTTGAATTGGGTCACATCCCCGATGGGATAGTGGTAAGTTGCCTTTGGACAGTGTCCTAAGGATGTGTGTATACACCTATTTCTTAGTTCACTTAGAGAGTGTGAAGCCCTATAGTTGGAAATACTATCATACCTGTTTGGATGGTGTCCATGTTTCTACCTTGTGATTTATATTTGAGATATAAATGTATTCAAAGGTTGTGAAAATTATTTACATTCCTAATAAATTTATATAAACCATTTTTTATAATTTTTTAGGACATTGTTTTAGAAATATTCCATCCCTGGTATTGCCTTTTATTAAAGTATTTTTACTCATTTGAAATGTATAGTAGGAATTGTTCAAATATTATTTAAAATTGAAAACCTATTTTATTTAAAATTATAATCCTTCCTTCGGTTAATAATTTATTTTCATCTATTATGTAATTCTTGGTGAGACCCTACTGGGATTTTTAAATCACAACCAAATTTTTCCTTCAGGTGTTTGTATACTTTCTTCTTCAAGGTTTGATAAAGGGAAAAATATCACTTGGAGGTGGATACAACTATTGAACCTTGGTCATAGTGAGTTTTGTACTTAGGGACATGATATTTTTTCCTATCATAGTACCTGGGTTGTAGTACTTTGGGATTTTAATGCCTTGTTGTATTCTGGTACATTACTTGAAATGGAGTTTCTTAAGTTAGGCCTACTATCTTGTTTATTTTTATTTCACTATGTTTTTTGGTAAATTAATTTTAACATTCATGTTTTATGATGCCAAATTATAGTTTCCAACTCTTGGGGATCAAGAATGAACTTTAGGATATTTTCGGTATGGCTCGGTTATTAGGTTACCAAGGTACCTCAGTTGGTTTGTGACAAAGAAGTATCAAAGGAAGGTTGTTCAGATTTTTTCTTGAAGTCAGTATTAATTTATGAAATCTTTTCGGGACTTATGAGGTAGTTGGGATTGATTGTATGACCAAATATCACTGTAATGAACCTTATATAACTAGGGTTGGTTAGGTAAATACTTATTGTTTATTATTTCTAGTATTTTCCCTTTTCTAATTTGGATAAAGTACAATCCAAATATGATTGTTCAATCTATTGGAAAGATTTTCCCTCTTTGCTCAATTTGAGTGTTGATCTAATGTCTTCCTCATTTTTTGCTGATTTAGTATAGAATCATGCCTAAAAATAATACATAAAAATAAAATCCAAGAAGAGTCTACTGTAGAACCTCAATGATTGAATCCTCCAGTGGATATAAATCTAGTTTTTGTGATTGTGTGCATTGTACAAGCTATATGATATGCACCTCCCCCAGTTCCAGTTCAGGTTAAATCTGTAGATCCTCAAGGGAAGCTCTTCAAAATCATTGTCAAGGTTTCCTTCTCTAGAAGCCACTATTTTTCAAAGGCTCCACAGTCCTTAGCATGATGAGGAATGGATGTGAATGATAGAACTTTTATTTGAGTTCTTGGAGATACCAAACATGATCAAGGTGAAGTGATCCAGTTTCATGGTATACTGACCGAGAAGGAGATAGTGGGACATGATGTTGTCAATAAATAAACATGAAGGCTTTTTTTAGAAAGACATCAAAGATATTTTCATCGACTATTTCTACCCAGATTCAATAGTGTTGGCCTAGGCTATAGTGTTTTTCAAGCTTGTGCAGGCCGATAGATCCGTGATTAATTATTCAAAACTCTTTGCGGAGATGGTGAAATATGCTCCTAAGATTGTATCTAATGAGTGAATGAAGGATTAAAAATTTTATTTGGGGATTTGATTAGATATATGTTCTCAGGTTTTCTTGCTAAAGATTACCACTTATGATGATGTGTTGGATAGGGTGATGATGGTCGAGATATACCTGGCTGGGAATTTAGGGTTATCAGGAGTTCCTTTTTTTCCCAGTGGAATCATCAGTTCCTTCAACTGAAAAAATAATATTGATGATTATCATGGATGTTTTTATGATAGAGTCATTCTGGACCTCCTATAGTTCCAAGAAGAAGTCTATTATTTTTCTAGTCGTGTGTAATTCTAGGGAATTCAGTTAGGGGTTTCATTGAAGAACCTACGAACTATATCTCATGCAGTTGTTTAGGACCATTACATAGATTCTGTCATAAATTTTCTACTTCACGTGGTGGAACATGATCATCTTCTCTACCTAAAATTGTGGGAAAATCAGATGCTTCATGTATAAAAGAGTTCCAGCCACAAGCATCCATAACAAATCTACGTCATGCAGTGTAAGAGTTTCTAGAGGAAGTAGACATGGGTCTAGTAACTGTGAGAGGTACCGTTACTACAACATTTTCATTAGTGAATACTCTATTTTATACTTTTACATCTCACTTGTTTATTTCAACCCATATTTTTAATCCGCTAAATCTTCCTATATAGATTTTAACTTATGCTATGTATGTTACTACACCTCTTGGTATAAAGATAGAGAAGGTTATATATAGTCTTACATGTGACTTCTCTTTATCATATGTCGAGCTATCTTGGATATTTATAGTCCTCGACATGGAACCTCTTGACTTTATTTTCATGATGGTTTGGATCATTGCAAATAGAGACCTGATTGTTTGTTATATTCAGAGGGTATTCTTTAGTACACCCAGTGGTGTGTCTCTTGTTTTTCATGGATAATGGGACCCAAGGTTGAGTAGAGATGGGACTTCTTATCCCAATTTGTTCAATGTGACACAAGTGTTTTCTTTTGATTTGGAGTGGGATTCCTTGCGTGGTGATCTCCATCCAATCATCATTAAGTTTCCAAGAATGTTTCATTCTAATTTATATGGTTATCCAGTAGTAAGGTAAGTTAAGTTTTCCATTGAATTAATTCATTATACTAAACCAGTTTCAATTTCCTCTAATTTAATGACACTAGCTAAACTGAAGGAGCAGAATTCCCAGTTGAACAATATTCTTGATGAAGTATTTATATGGTCGAGCGTGTCACCTTGGCCGGTATTGTTTCTCTATGCTTCGAATTTTGATGGTTATGTTCAGTGATGTGTTGATTATAAAAATATCAACTGAGTTATGGTAAAGAACAAATATCATTTTCCATATATTGATAATTTGTTTGATCAGTTGAAAGGGGATAAGTGGTTTTCAAAGATCAACATATGATCTGGTTACCACCAGTTGAGAATAATGGAATCTAACATTAAAAAAACATCATTTCGAATAAGGTATGTCCATTATTATTACCTTATTATTCCCTTTAGTCTGAAAAATTCTTCTATTGTTTTTCATGGAATTGATGAACTAGATTTCCCACATGTATGAGGATACCTTTTTGGTAGTCTTTTTACAAGACATCCTCATTTACTCTAAATCCAAGGAGGGTCAGGTGGATCATCTGAGAATAGTTTTTAGTCTGCTGAGAAATCATTGTCATTACACCAAGCATTCAAAGGACGATTTCTGTATTTGAGAAGTGAAATTATTGGGACATGTGGTGTCTGAATAGGGTATATTAGTTGATCCTGAGAAGTTAATGGTGGTTATGACTTGGGAGAAACTATGTATTGTCTTTGAGAACTGAAGCTTCTTGGTCTTAGTCGGATTTTACTATAGTTTTGTGAAGGACTTCTAGAATTTTCATTCTCTAATGAATTATCTAAATCAAAAGGGGGAGAAGTTTTCTTGGGGTGATAAATTTCATGTTTCTTTTTTTGAATTGAGATGTCTTTTGAGTACTGCACCGGTTTTGACTCTTCAAAAATCTAGACAGGGCTATGTGGTCTTTTGTGATGAATCAGGTTCAGGCTTGGGCTAGGTTCCTTTACAATGTGATCATGTAGTTGCTTATGGATCTCATTGGTTTAGGCCACATGAGAAGAATTATCCTACCATAAACCATGAACTTATTGCAGTGATGGATGAGATTAAGAGTTTTCAGCAATACCATTATGGTGAAAGGTTTACCGTGTTTTAGGACCACAAAATATTGAGTTATATCTTCTCTTAAAAAGATTTAAATGATTATTAGAGGCATTAGGTGGAGTACCTGCAATCTTTCGACTTTGTAATTGCTTATACCTTGAGGAAATGGAATGTCATTATAGATGTGTTAAGAAGGAAAACTCTAACTCAGGTATTGAAAGAATTTTCAGAAGAGTGGAATTTGAGGGATCTCTTTGCAAAGTTTCATGTTGGTGTTTAGGAGAAATATTCTGAAATTGTGTTAGCTAGGGTTCAGTGTAAATATGCTCTTCTTGAGATGATTCTTTAAGAATAGTAGCATGATGAAGAATTCCATAGCATTAGTGACTCTCTTTATGGTGGGGAGACCGATGCCCGGTGGTCATTCTCCAAAGAGGGTGTTATTTATTATCAGAACCTATTTTTTGTGTTGTTAGCAGTAAGGAAGGTTGTGATGGGGTGGTTTTCATAATTCCTAGTTGGTTGTGCACCCAGAAACCGCAAATATGTGTTACGGTATGCGATGGTTGTTCTGGTGGCTTGCCATAAGGTGGATCATTGTCGAGTTTTCTTCTCACAGTTATACATGCCAGTAGGTGAAGTTCGAGCACCAAAAACCTTCGGGTTTACATCATCCAATTAAAGTCCCTACTTGGAAGTGGGATGAAATCTCTATGGACTTCAGCAATGGGTTTCCTCATACCCAGAGAAAGAATAATTTGATATGGATTGTGTTTGATAGACTGACCAAGTCAGAACATTTCATACCCATTCAAGATACAATTGATATTGAGGATCTGGGAAATCTCTATGTGAAATATATTTTATGTTTTCATGGAGTTACATATGATATAGTCTCGGATAGGTATCCTTGGTTCACTTATTGCTTTTGGAGAGACTTTTAGGTGTTACTAGCATCTCAGGTTCATTTGAGCACAACTCACCACCCACAGTTAGATGTACAGACCGAAAGGGCTGTATAGACTCAGGAGGATATTCTTGGGCTTGTTTTCTCAACTTTTTTAGGGCTTGGGAAGATCACTTGGGGCTAGTTTAATTTTCTTATAACAATAGTTACTAGTCCACAATCCTAATGTCACCTTTTGAGGCCTTTTATGGATAGACTTGTAAGTATTTATTATGTTGGTTGGAGGTCGGTGAAATTTCTTTGGTTGGACCAATCATGGTGTAGGAGGCGACAATGAAGATTCAACTAATTCATTAGAGAATTTTGATAGAAAAGATCTGATATAAGTCTTATACTGATCATCATCGTAGACTATTAGAGTTTTCATTCGATGAAAATGTGTTCTTTAAAGTCTCACCCTAGTTGGTTCAATGATAGATTAGGAGGAAATGGAAGCTATCTTGACATTTTTTTGGGGCCTTTTGAGGTTATGGAGTAGGTGGGAAAGGTTACATAACTTTTAGTACTTCCACCATAGTTGACATCGATATGTAACATATTCTATATATAGCAGCTAAGAAAGTATCTCTCTGAACCATCTCACATTTTGAGCTGGAGTGATCTTGAGATCACACCCGATTCATCTTTAATAGAGCAACCAATCATCATAGTTGATTCTGAGACCAAGGTACTTCATTGAATCCCCATCTGGATAATCAAGAGACATAGGAACACGAGGTTCTAATGAGAGAATAGTAGCCTCATATTTTTCTCTTAGAATATTCTTTATAGGATTTTTTGGGATACAAAGTTTTCAGGGTGGAGAGGTTGTAAGATCTCATTACCACCTGGTAGGTCCCTGATAGATTGCACATCATGTAACAAGGTTACCCTTTGTGTAATAGTTCTATGTAAAAGTCATGAATGGATTCATGTTTTGATGGGTACTTGTCATGATGGGTCATTACACATCATGAAGGAATTAATGATCAATTTTTAATTTGGATCAATCATATTTAAGTTGAGGTGACACATTTTTTTATGGCTATAAAAATTAATTATTTCATGATGTGTATTAGGATTACAAGTCATGTTATACCCGGAATGTGGTAATAATATACGGAGTGTGACTAGTCTGTTCTTTTCACTTCTGATCCAAATTTATCTCCCTCAACCTAAAACCATCCCTAGGCTTTGTGGAATCTTTCTAGCTCTTCTAGATCCATTCATTTTGCATTCAATCATCGTGACACTTGCAGTGTGATTCCTGGGAAAGTTTTCTCTCTCATTATTTATTTTTATCATTTTCTCCCCTCTTGTTTTTTCAATGGATCATCCTTAAATTACTGGATTCATTCCTTGTGGTTTCATATCTCAGTCTAGGTTTGTTTATGAGGTCTTCTTCACCTCCATTCCCATTGAATGGTGTCGTTTAGAGTGTGGTTTTTCTAGAAAAAGGTAGGTGGTTCTTTCACGATAATTCAAAAAGATTAACTTTGTATTGATTTATTTATTTTAATTTTTGATTTAAATTAAATAACTTAAATTTTCTTTCAATTAATTTGATAAAACCCAATTCCACTGAATTTGTATATTTGAAATGGTTTTGGCATGGAAATTAGAAAAACCCCCAATTCCATTTAATTGGGGTGTGTTTAGAAAATTGGTTTATTTAAATTGTTTAATTTAAATTTTATATTTGATGGAAATTATTTTCATTAAATTATTGAATTTAATTGTGTGAATGAATTGTGGAATTGATGGAATTAATTTTGAATGGATTTCAAACTTGTGAAAACTACTTCTAATGTCATGGATAGAAACTGTGTGGTTTTGTCTTGTTAAAAAGGAATGTTTTTATATTAAAACTTGTTTATGTTTTAAAATGTAAAATTGGTGGTTGAAATGGAAGAATTATATTTAATTATATTTTAATTAGTCTTATAATAAATTTCCCAGCATTTATTGTGTAAGGGAACATGCATGCCTTAGGTAGTTGGTGAGTTTTTTGAACACACTCTACACTATTAAAACATTCTAAAACATATATGTAGCAAGTCACATATCCAATGGGATGATGGTGACTCTCCTTTGGATAGTGTCATAGTGATGTGTGTGTACACATATTGCTGAGTTCACTTAAAGAGTATGGAGTCCTATATATGGAAATACTATCCTACCTATTTGGCAGATGACCATGTTGCTCGCTTGTGATTTATATTTGAGAAATGAATGCATTCCAATGTTAAAAAACTTCATTACATGCCTACTGAATTTTGATAAGCAATTTTGTTTAATTTGTTTTATTTAAGACATTTTTTAGAAGTATTCCATCACTTGTAAAGCCTTTTTTTAAAGTATTTTTCCATCATTTGAACTGTATAGCATGATTTGTATAAATATTCTTTAAAATGAAAGCCTATTTTTTTTTAAATTGAAATCATTCCACTGATTAATAATTTTTTGGAATATCTTATGGAATCTTTGGCGAGACTCTACTGGTCTTTTTAGATCACACCATAATTTTTTCTTTTGGGTGCTTTTAGACTTTCTCAATTCAGGTTCAAGAAAGTGAAAATGATCTCTTGGAGGTGGATCCTACAACTGAACCTTAGTAATAGTGAGTTGTGTACTTAGGGAATTTCTCTGTTTTACTATCTCTGTTCCTGGGTTGTAGTACTTTCTAATATTTATGCCTTTTTGTACTCTATTACATTACTCCCAGTAGAGTTTCTTTTCGTATTCATACTGTTTAGTTTTTTTATTCTACTATGTTTTGTTTAAAATTATTTCCCACTTTCATGTTGTATGATTCTACATGCTAGTGTCCAACCCATGGGAAATGGGAACGCCGTTGGGGCTATGTCAGGGACAACTCAGTTATCAGGTTATCGGGGTACCTTGGATTATTTGAGAAAAAGTGGTATTAAAGGGAGATTGTTCAACTTGTATCTTTGAGTTAGTATTAATTTTTTAAGTCTTATCAGTACCTATGAGGTAGTTATGATTGAGTGCTTGACCATATATAAACTCAATGAATGTGGTTAGGGAAAGACATAATTTGGATTAGTTCAAGTCTTTTCTCTATTTTGATTTGGATAGTGTAGAATCTAAATCAAATTATTCCATCTATTAGGAATATTTTCCGATGTTTGTTAGTTTGAGTATTGATCTAATTATGTTATCCTTATCTACTAATGTTATATAGCATCATGCCTCTAAGAAGTCATCTGAATCGAATTTAGGAAGAGGTATTACTGATCCTCTCCGATTGAATCCTCCACTAGACCCAAATCTAGTTGAGGTGATTCTATGCACTGTCCAAGCACCGGGATATGAACCACCTCTAGTTCCCATTCAAGCTCCAACTGTGGATCCTTAGGGGGATGTTCTTTAAAATCATTCTCAAGAGTTCCTTCACCATAAGACACCAGTTTTCAAAGGCTCCACTTATCCTCAACATTCAAAGCAATGGTTGGGAAAGATATAAATTATATTTGAGTTGTTGGAGACATACGACGTGATCAAGGTTAAGTGTTTCACCTTCGTGATAGAAGGACCAAGTAGGAGATGTGGGGACATGATGGTGATAATGAAAAAATATGAAATATTAGCATGGAAATACTTCAAGGTTATTTTAAAATATGAGTTATATCCAGATTCAATGGTGTTGGCCAAGGATTTAGAGTTTTCAATCTTGAGTAGGATGACATAACTGTGACTTAATTTTCAAATAACTTATTGAGATGGTGCACTTTCAACCATAGAATGTATCTAGTGAGAGGATGAAGGCTCGAACACTTGAGTTGGGACTTCAATCAGATATCCATTCTAAGGGTTTCTTGCAAAAGATTCCCATTTATGAAGATGTGTTGGATCGGGCGATGATGTTCAAGATGGACCTGGTTGGAAAGTTAAGGTTATTTGGAGTTCTTTTTTCTCATAGTGGAAGTGTCAGTCCCTTCAAAGGAAAACATAAGTGTGTTGATTATCATGATTTTTCATGATGGTGGAGTCATTCCAAACTTCCTACCATGCCAGGAGGAAGTCCTTTGATTTGCTACTAGTGTGGAAGTCCATAACATTCTAGGAGGGTTTTCATTGAGGTACCCAAGAACTGTAGCTCCTACTGATATTCGGGACACATATAGTGATTTTTCCAAAACTTTTCTACTCTTAATGGTGGAATATGATCATTATATCCCACTAAAACTGTAGGGTAATCAGATGCTTTATGTATACAAGGGTTCCTTCCACATGAATCCCAAATGAAGAAACTTCATGAAGTGGAAGAGTCTCTAGAGGATGCAGACATCGATCCAAAAACTGTGAGAGGTACCATTACTATTGCTTCATCATTAGTGACTTATCTATTTGACACTAGTGCATCTCATTTGTTTATTTCAACTGTATTTTTAATCTGAAAAATATTCATATGGAGACTTTATCTTATGCAATGGATATTACTACACCCCTTGGTACAAAGAGATAGAAGGGTCTCCATAGTCTTTCCTGTGTTGTCAATCTATCAGATATTGATCTATCTTAGAGATTTTTTTTTGTAATCGACATGAAATCTCTTAGCATAATTTTTAAGATAGATTGGGTCATTTCCAATAGATCCTATTTTGATTTTTATCTTCGGTAGGAATTCATTACTACACCTAGTGGTGTGTCTCTTGTTCTTCAAGTAGATTGGGACCCAATTCCAATTAGAGTTGGACCATCTTATCTAGAGTTTGGGAAAGTGATATTAGTGTTTTCTTTTGAACTAGATTGGGAATATTTTCATGGTGATCTCCACCAATTTTTCATGGGGTTTCCCAATGTGTTTTCTTCTATTTTATCTTGTTTGTTGTCGGTAAAGGAATTCAGTTTTCCATTTTCTTAATTATTGGTACGCTACCACTTTCAATTCCTTCTTACCACATGGAACCAGTTGAACTTAAAGATATGAAGTCCAAGTTTGATGATCTTCTTGAAAAGGGATTTATATGCCTGAGCATGTCACCATGGGTGGCACCGGTTCTTCTGATATAAAGGATGAGGGTTGTCTTCACTTATTGTTTAATTATCGAAATCTCAAACAAGTTATGATAAAGAACAAATATTCGTTTCCAGGGATTGATGGTCTGTTTGATTAGTTGATAGGGGAGAAGTGGTTTCCAAAGTTTGACCTATGATCTTGTTACCACCAATTGTGAATAAAGGAATCCAAAATTCTTAAAACTGCCTTTCAGAGTAGGTAAAACCATTATGAGTACCTTGCTATTCCCTTTAGTCTAAAAAATGATTCTTTAGATTTGATGAACTTGATTTTCCATGAGTATCTGGATAACTTTGTGGTAGTATTTTTGCATTAAATCCTTGTTTACTCTAAATACTATGATAATCATGTGTATCATCTTAGAACAGTTCTATGTCTGCTGAGAAATCACTGAATTTATGCCATGCTTTCAATGTGTGATTTTTTGGACTTGGGAAGTGAAATTCTTGGGACATGTGGTGTCTGAACATGGTATATCAATTGATCTGGATAAGGTAAAGGATATTATGACTTGGGAGAAACCACGTTATTTCTTTGATATCCAAAGCATTTTAGGATTATCTAGATATTACCATAGGATTTTGAAATACTTCTCGAAGTTGGATTCTCTGTTGACTGCTGTAACTCGGAAGGGGTTGGCGTTTTATTGGGGTTATAAATGTTAGATTTATTTTGTTGAACTGAAATTCATTTTGACTACTACATCAATTTTAACTTATACATAATCCAAGAGGGGCTATGTGGTATTTTTTGATGAAACATGTTTAGGCTTGGGCTGCATTCTTATGCAAGGAGATAATGTAGTTGGTTATGGATATCGTCAGCTCAGGACATACAAGAAGAATTATCCTACCCATGATCTTTAAATTGCTGACGTAATTCACGTGGTTATGGATTATAAAATTTACCTTTATGGAGAAATTTTTACCATGTTTTTTGACCAAAAAATATTGAGTTATATCATCTCTTAAAATATTTGAATATTTATCTGAGGCATTTGGTAGAGTACTTACAATATTACAACTTTGACATCTGCTATACCTCTGGGAAAGGGAATATTGTTGTAGATGCGTTAAGAAAGAAAATTCCAACCATGGTTGTGAAAGAATATTTGGAAGATTATAATATGATGGCCCTCTTTGAAAAGTTTCATATTGGAGTTCTAGAGAAAGGGTCTGAAATTTCTTTAGCCAGTGTTTAGTTGAAATCTTCTCTTCTCAAGGTGATTCTTCAGGAACAATTTCTGGATGAAGAATTATGTATCATTAGATACTCTCTTTATAGTGGGGAGACTGATTCCCAATGGTCATTCTCCAAATAAGGTGATCTTTATTTTCGAAACTGCTTTGTTGTACTATTAGCAACAAGGAAGGTTTTGATGTGGTATTTTCATAAATCCCAGTGGGTTGTGCACCCAAGAACCACAAAGATGTTTTATGATACGTGGAAACAATTATTGTGGCCCGGTAGAGTAAGAGCGTCACTAAGTTTGTTTATTATTATTATACATGTCAGTAGGTGAATTTCAAGTGCCCAAAACATTTTGTTTAAATTTAACCACATCTAGTCCTTACATGGAAGTGGGATAAAATCTATATGGACATTGTGGTTAGGGTGCCCCATATCTAGAGAAAGAAGAATGTGATATGGGTTTTGATTTATAGGCTCCCCAATTCGGCACATTTCATACCCATTTTAGATACATCCAAAGTTTAGGAGTTGATAAATATCTACATGAAAAAGATTATATGTTATTTCGGGGATCCATCTTCTATATTTTCCAATTGAGAACCTCAGTTCACTACCCACTATTAGAGAGGCCTTCAAAAGGCAGTAGGATCTCAGGTCTATTTAGACACATCCTAACATCTGAAGTAAGATGTCCAAATAGATAGGTCTATACAGATTCTGGAGTATATTCTTCATGCTTGTGTTATTGACTTTAGTGGGTATTGGGATGATCACTTGGGTTGGTTGATTTTTTTTATAACAGTAGTTACTAGTTTTTGATCTGCATGGAACCTTTTGTGGCCTTTTATAAATGGCCTTGTATATCTCTTTTATGTTGGTTGAAGGTTGGTGAGTGTTCCTTGGATAGAAAAACCTTGGTTCAAGAGATGACATTGATGATTTAGCTGGTTCTTCAGAGAATGTTGGCATCACAGAGCTAATGTAGCTCTTATGCTGATCTTCGACGTAGACCTTTGGAGTTTTCAGTTGGTGGCCAGGTGTTCTTGAAAGATTCACCTTTATTGGACATCAATATCTTGGGTGGAAAGGGAATATTTCTTCACATTTTGTAGGAAAATTTGAGGTTATGGATTAGGTGGGGAATGTTTCATACCATTTAAAACATCCCCCATAGATGACATTGATACATAATGTATTTCACGTATTGAAGCTGAGAAAGTATATCTATGATGCATCTCACGTTTTAAGCTAGATTCATATTAATATAGAACCTAATTTAAATTTTATTGAGAGGCCAATAATGATAGTTTATTCTGAGACCATGGTACTTTATGGGTGGACAATACCTTTGGTTTGTGTACTATGGCTTCACAATCATGATAATCTTGAGATATGGGAACACGAGGCAAAAATGAGAGAACAATGACATCATATTTTTGGATTGGAATCTTCTTCATAGGCTTTCTAGGGATATAAATTTTTTATGGTGGGGAGGTTGTAACATCCCATTACCATTTGTCAGGTCGCTGAAGGATTACACATCATGAAACAAGGTTACATGTCCTGCAAGGGTTCTGTGTATAAGCCGTGAATGGCTTAACGGTGTGATGGGTACACGCCCTGATAGGTCACTAAACAGTGTGAATGAATTAATTATTGGTTTTTAATTCAGAGCATTGAGATTTATGTGGAGTCGATTCATATTTTCGGGGTTACAAAAATTATGTATTTCATAATGTGTGTTTAGAATGGGGTTCGGTCATCATGGTTCTTGTGGTGTGATTCCCAGGAAAGCGTTCTCTCTCATTATTTGTTTTTATCATTTTCTCCTCTCTTGGGTTTTTAATGGATCATCCTTAAATTGATGGATTTATTCCCTGTGGTGTCAGATCTCATTCTAGTTTGGGTTCTGAGGCCTTCTTCACCATTATTCTCATTGATGGGTTCCGTTGTGAGTGTTTTTTCTCTTGAAGAAGGTAGGTTGTTCCATCCCATTTATCCAAATTGATTAGCTTTGTATTTTTTGATTTATTTCAGTTGCTTATTTAAATTAAATATCATAAAAATTCATTTAATTGATTTAATAAAATCCGATTATAGTGAATTGGGATATTTGAAATTATTTTGTCATTAAAATTGGGCAAACCCCAATTCCATTGAATTGGGGTGTTTTTATGGAAATTTTTTCATTTAAATTGTGGATTTGAAGTAAATTATTTAAATTAAATTAATTAATTTAATTGTGTAAATAAATTGGGAATATTGATGGATTTGGTTTTGAGTGGATTTCAAACTAGTGAATATGGCCTAAATTTTTTTGGACAGAAACCCAGAGGTTTTATCTTGTGAATGAGGCATGTTTTTTAATAAAAAATATTTTGGTTTTAAAATTTCAAACTAGTAGTTGAAATGGAATAATAAGATTTTATTTTATTTTAGGAGGTCTTAAAATAATTCTCCCATCATTTATTGGGTTAGAGAACATGAAAACCTTAGGTTGTCAGTGAGTAATTTTGACACACTCTATACTATTACAATATTCTAAAACATAAATGTAGTGGGTTACATCTTCAATGGGATGGTGGTGATATGCTTTTTTCCGGTGTCATATGGATGTGTGTATACACATTTTTCTATGTTCACATAGAGAGTTTAGAGTCCTATAGTCAGAAATACTGTAGTACCTATTTTGCAGATGACCATGTAGCTCGGTTGTGATTTATATTTGAGATATAAATATATTCCAATGTTTTAAATATACATTACATGCCTACTGAATTTATATAAACTGTTTTGTATAAATTTTTTATTTAATCCATTTTTTTTAGAAATATTCCATCACTTGTAAATCCGTTTCTTAATATACCTTTCATCATTTGAACTGTATAGAATTATTTGTTTAAATATGATTTAAAATGACAAACTTGTTTTATTTACAATTTAAATCATTAATTTAGTTAATCATTAATTGGAATTTATTATATAATCCTTTGTGATACGCTATTGAGATTTTTTTCTCACACATTACTTTTACATTCAGGTGTTTGTATAATATCTCCTTCTTGGTTCGAACAAGGGAAAAAGATATCTTAGAGGTGGATATAGATTTTGAACTTTGGTCATGGTGAGTTTTTTCCTTAGGGACTTTAGCAGTTTCTCGATCATAGTACTTGGGTTTTAGTACATTGGTATTTTTATGCAATGTATTATTCTAGTACATTATTCCCAATGGAGTTTCATTTTTATGCATATTATCTTGTTTCTTTTTCTTGTATTATGTTTTGTGGAAAATTTGTTCCCACCTATATGTTGAATGATTCAAGGTGCTTTTCACCCACCCATGGGAATTGGGAATGACCTTCAAGTGATTTCAGGTATAGCTCACTTATTAGGATACCAAGGTACCTGGGATGGCTCAAGAAAAAGTGGTATTAAAGAGTGGTTTTCAGCTTTTGTCTTGAAGTGAATATTTATTTTTGAAATCTTATCGGGACATAGGAGGTAGTTGAGATTAAGTGCCTGGATATCTCTCACCACAATAAACCTTAAGTCACTAGGGGTGATTATAGAAAGCCTTCTTGTGGATTAGTTATAGTATTTTCTCTATTCTGATTTGGATTGTGTACAATCATATCTAATTATTCCATATATGTGGAATATTCTCCCTTGTTGCTCAGTTTGAGTATTGATCTAATGTCTTCCCCATTGTCTACTAATGTTTTGTAGCATCATGCCTCGAACAAGACATGTGAATCAAATACAAGAAGAGGCTACTAATAAACCTTAGTGAGCGAATCCTCCAGTGGAACCAAGTCTAGTTGAGGTGATTGTGCACACTATCCGAACTTTGGGACAAGTAGTACCTCCAGTTCCCATTCAGGCTCCTAGTGCGGATCCTCCGGGGGATGTTCTTAGAAATTTTTCTCAAAAATACATTTTATATAAGACACTAGTTTTCAAATGATCCACTAATCCTGGAAATATTGAGGAATGGTTGGAAAAGATACAATATATGTTTGACTTCTTGGAGTCACCAGACATGATTAAGGTGAACTGTTCCACCTTTGTGCCAGATGGATCAAGTAGAAGATGATGGGACATAATGTTGATAGTGATGAAACATGAAATCTTAGTGTGTAAAGACTTAAAGGTTATTTCATTAACCATTTTTATCTACTGGAAATGGTTTTTTTCATGCATATAGATATTTTCAATCTTGATTAGGCTGATAGAATCTTAACTTATTATTCAAATCGCTTTACATAGATAGTTCAGTATTCACTTTAGATTGTATCTAATGAGAGGATGAAGGCACAATAGTTTGATTTGGGACCTCGATAAGATATTAATTCTCATGATTTCTTTCCAAAGCGTCCCACTAATTCTTATGTTCTAGATTGGGAAATGATGTTCGAAATGGAATTGTCTTGGAATTTAGTTTTATTAGGAGTTCCTTTTTCTCAGAGTGGTAGTGTTAGTTACATCAAAGGAAAACTGAAGCATGATGATTCTTGTAGAAATTCATTTTGGAAAAGTCATTCCAGACCTCCTACAGTGCTCAGGGGAAGTCCTTTGATTTTCTACCAGTGTCGCAAGCTAAGAAATTCTAGGGGGTTTTCACTGAGGCAACCGAGAACTGTAGCTCTTGTGGATGTTCAAGACACTTATAGATATTCTACCATAATATTTCTACTCTGCATGGTGGAATAGAATCATCAAATACTCCTAAAACTATGGGGAAATTAGATTCTTCATTTATAAAATACTTTCTTTCATAAGCATCTAGAATGAAGATACTTTACATAGTAGAAGAGTATCTAGAAAATAATACAGAGGTCCAACAACTGTGAGAGGTACCATTACAATAGATTCATCATTAGTGACTGCTCTATTTGATACTGGTACATCAGAAACATTTATTTTAACTTGTATTATTAATATACTAAATCTTTATATGGATCCTTTATCTTGTGAAATTGATATTACTACAACCCTTAGTACGAAGAGAGAAAAGTGTCTCTGTAGTCTTTCTTGTGTCTTCTCTCTATCAGATGTCAAGATATCTTGGAGTTTTCTATTCTTCAACATGAAATATCGTGACATCATTTTGGGATGTATTGGATCATTTCCAATAGATCCCAGATTTTTTTTATCTTTGGTGGGTTGTTTTTACTACACATAGTGGTGTTACATTTTTTTTCAAATAGATTGGAACCCAAGGTCAAGTAGATTCAAAGCGTATTATATAGAGTTAGGGAATGTTATTTAAATGTTTTCTTTTGTTATGGAGTGGGATCATTGATTTTTGATCTCCCTCCAATCATCGTCAAGTTTTAGTACATGATTCCTTTTTATTTTTCCAGTTTTCCACTAATAAGAGAAGTTGAGTTTTCCATTGATTTGATTCCTGGTACTCAACCAGTTGCAATTACCTCTTATCACATGGAACTAGCTGAACATAAATAATTGAAGTCCAAGTTGGAAAATATTCTTGATAATTAATTTATATGTCCGAGCATGTCACTTTGGGTAGCACTAGTTTTCCTCTCCAAGAAGGTTGATGGTTATGTTCACTTAACTATTGATTAGCGAAATATCAAATGAGTTTCGATAAAGATCAAATCTATGTTCCTAGAAACTAATGATCTTTTAGATCATTTTAAGGGGTTTATTTTGTTTTCAAATATATACCTACGATCTAGTCACCACTAGTTGATAATGAAGGAATATGACAATCATAAAACATCCTTTCTGAGTAGATAAGACCATTATGGGTACCTTGTTATGCCCTCTGGTCTGAAAAATGATCCTATAGTTTTAATGGATTTGATGAACATGATTTTCCACGAGTAACTGGATACCATAGGGATATTCAGTACTAATTAAATCCTCATTTACTCTAAATCTGAGGAGGATATTGTGAATCATCTTAGAATAGTTCTGGCTCTACTGATAAATCACTGACATTTTTCAGGCATTCAATGTGTGATTTCTAAAATTGGGAAGTGAAATTCATGGGACACGTGGTGTATGTATATGGTATATCAGTTGATCATAATAAGGAAAAGGTGGTTATGGTATGGGATAAATCTTGTAATGTCTTTGAGATCCAAAGCTTATTGGGATTAGCTAGATATGACTACTGTTTCTTGGTGGAATTCTTAAAGATGGATTCTCCGATGACTACTGTAACTCAGAAGGGGGTGATGTTTTTTTGGGGTGATAAATGATAGAGTTATTTGGTTGAACTAAAAATTATTTTGACTACTATGCCAGTTTTGACTCTTATGGAATTTGGGTAAGGCTATATGGAATTTTACGATGCATTATGTTCAGGCATGGGCGACATTCTTATGTAAAGAGATCGTGTAATTTCTTATAGTTCTCGTCAGCTTAGGAAACATGATAAGAGTTATCATACCAATGAACGTGAACATGTAGCTATGATTAATTCACTCAAGAGTTGGTGGAATTAACTTTATGGAGAAAGGTTTACCATGTTTTTGGTTCACAAAATTTTGAGTTATATCTTATCTCAAAATTATTTTAATCTTCATCAGAGGCATTGGGTGGAGTAACTACAATATTTTTACATTGATATTGCCTATACCTTGAGTAAATGGAATATCATTACAGATGAATTAAGTAGGAATATTCCAACCAAAGTAGTAAAATAATCTTTGAAAGAGTGGAATTTGATGGCTCTCATTGCACAGTTGCATATTGGAGTTCAGGAGAAAGGGGAAAAATGTGTGTAGTCAGTGTTCAATTGATACATGCTCTTATGAAGATTATTCTTCAAGAAAATTATATTTATGATGAATTCCATATCATTAGAGACTCTCTTTATGGCGGTGAGACTGATTCCTAGTGGTCGTTATCCAATGATGGTGTTCTTTGTTATCAGAACCACTTAGTTGTGCAGTTAGAAGCAATGAATGTTGTGATGGGGGATATTCATAATACTCAGTGGGCTGTGCACCCATAAACCACAAAGATGTTTTATGATATGAGGAGGTTGTTCTAGTGTCCCTGTATAAGGCACAACTCTGCATAGTTTCTTTCAAGCTGTTATACATTCCAACAGGTGAAGGAAGAGCACAAAAAACCATTAGGTTTACTTCATCCACTTCCAATTCCTACAAGGAAGTGAGAATAAATCTCTATGTACTTTTTAGTTGGGTTGACCAATACCCAATGAAATAATGATGTCATCTAGGTTGTGATCGACAGGCTAGCCAAGTCGGTGCATTTCACTCCCATTCAAGATACATAAAAATTTAGTGAGTCAAGAAATATCATTGTGAAAGAGATTATATGTTTGAACAGAGTCCATATAATATAGTATAAAATAGGGATCCTCGGTTCAATTATTTCTTTGGGAGAATAATTTAGAATTCATTGGGATATTATTTTGGTTTGAGGACGACCTTCCATCTATAGTCAGATGTCTAGATAGAGAGGGCTATACAAATTCTTGAGGATATGATTCGCACTTCTGTTCTCAACTTCAGTGTGTCTTGGGAAGATTACTTGGGGTGGTTGAGTTTTCATGTAACTGTAGTTACCTGTATGTGATTCTAATGGCTCCTTTTTAATCCATGTATGGATTTCCTTGTATGTATTTGTTGTGTTGGTCAGAGGTTGGTGAAAGTTTCTTTGTTGGACAATGCTTGGTGTAAGAAATGACAATGAAGATTCAGTTGATTCGTCAGATAATGTTGATAGCACAGAGTGGATATAAGTCTTATGTTGATCATCGCCATAAACTTTTGGTGTTTCTAGTTGGTGACCAAGTGTTATTGAAAGTTTCAACCTGGTTGGGTCATAGATGGATTTGGAGGAAAGGGGAGCTTGCACAACATTTTGTGGGACCTTTTGAGGATATGCATCAGGTAAGGAAAGTTGCATACTGGTTAGCACTTCCACCATAGCTAACTTCAATACATAACATATTCAATGTATCACAACGGAGAAAGTATCTCTCTGATAAATCTCATGTTCTTATCTAGGGTGATCTTGAGATAAATCCTACTTTATCATTGACTGAGCAGCGAAACCAAATAGTTTATTATGAGACCAAGGTACTTAATGAGAGGATGATACCTTTAGTTCATGTGCTATGTTTACACGGTCTTGATAATCATGAGACGTGGGAACACAAGGTTCTAAGGAGAGAAAAATGGCCTCATCTTTTTGGCTTGGAATCTTCTTCACAGGATTTCCGGGGATAAAAAGATTTTATGAGGGGAGGTTGCAACATCCCATTACTATTTCGTAGGTCACCAAGGGATTACACGTCATGTATCAAGGTAACATAGCGTGTAAGGGTTCAATGTACAAGACGTGAATGTATTCACTCTTTGAATGGTGCATGTCATGATGGGTCATTACCCATCATGAAGTAATTAATGATCGATTTGTAATTTGGAGCGTTGGGATTTAAGTCTAGTTGATGTGTTTTTTAGCAGTTACGAAAATTAAGTATTTCACAATGTGTATTGGGATTATAAATCATGTAATACCCTAGCTATGGTTATTATACAGGTAGTGAGGTTGGCCTTTTGTTTCCCCCTCTGCTCCAAATTCATATCCTTCAACCTAAATCCTTCCCTAGGATATCATGAAGCTCTCTAGCCCTTCTAGATCCATTCTTTTAGAGTTTTATCATCATGGTGCATGCTATGTGATTCCTGGTTATGTGTTCTCTATCATTCCTTATTTTTCTCTTTTTCTACTCTCCTGGGTTTTCAATAGATCATACATAAATTGATGGATTCATGAACTGTGGTGTCATATCTCATTTTAGGGTGGGTTCTGATGTCTTCTTCACCATAATTCTCATTTATGGGTGCCATTGTGAGTGTGGTTTTTTGGGAAAATGGTAGGTGGTTTCGTACCAATTTGGAAAGTTGAATACCATTGTATTGCTTGATTTATTTAAATTATTGATTGAAATTAAATTTTATACACTTTATTTCAATTTATTTGAGAAGAACAAATCCATTGAATTTAGAGATTTTGAAATGGTGTGGAAATTGGAAAAAATGCCAATTCCATTGAACATGGGTGTGTTAATGGAAATTTTTAAATTGAAATTGCTTAATTTAAATTATGGATTTAATGAAAATGATTTCAATTAAATTTTTAAATTTAATTGTGATAATTAATGAAATTGGTTTTTAATGGATTTTAAACTTGTGAAAATGGTATAAAATGTTTTGGTTAGAAACCTAGTGGTTTTATCTAGTGAAAGAGGTGCGATTTTTTTTATTATTAAAACCATTTTTGGTTTTAAAATAGAAAATTGGCAAATGAAATGGATGAATGGAAATTAATTGTATTGTAAGTAGTGTTAAAACAAATTTCCCATCATTGATTGTGTGAGATCACATGAAATACTTAAGTAGTTGGTGAGTTATTTGGTCACACTCTACACAATTAAAACATTCTCAAACATACATGCAGTGGGTTATATCCCTGATGGGATGGTGGTGAGTCGCCTTGGGCCAGTTTCATAGAGACGTGTGTATACAAATATGTTTTACTTCACCTAGAGAGTGTGGAGTCCTATATCCAAAAATACTATCATACATATATGGTAGATGACCATGTTTCTCCATTGTGATTTATATTTGAGATACAAATGTATGCCAATGTTGTAAAACTACTTTAAATTCCTATTGAATTTATATAAACTATTATTAATAAATTTTTTATTTAAGACATGATTTTAGAAATATTACATCACTTGTAAATCCTTTGCTTAATGTATTATTCTATTTTTTGAACTGTATAGCTTGATTTGTTTAAATATTATTTATAATTCCAATATTGTGTTATTTAAAATTTAAACCATTCCTTTAGTTAATCATTTTTTGAAATATTATATAATGCTTGGTGAGTTTGTACGAAGATTTTTATCTCACACCCTAATTTTTCCTTCGGGTCATTGTAGACTTTCTCCTTCCCTGTTCGAGTAAGGGAACTAGATCTCTTAAAGGTGGATCCATCTATTGAACCTAAGTTAGGGTGAGTTGTGTCCTTAAGGAATTTGGATATTTTCATATATTAATACTTGTGTTGTAGTACTTTTGGATTTTATTCATTGTTGTATTCTGGTACATTACTCCTAGTGGAGCTTCTTTTGTTATGAATACTATCTTGTTTCATTTTCTTCAGCTATGTTTTGTAAAAAATTCATTCCCACTTGTATTTTGTATGATTCCAAGTTCTAGTCTCTAAAACATGGGGATTGGGAATTCCCTTCGCGCTATGTCAGGACCATCTCGGTTATCAGGTTACCATGGTACCCAGGATGGTTTGTGACATGTCTAAAGTATTTTTGATGCACATATTTTAACTGTATCACATGAAAGGGTGAATAATGTAACATTTTTCCCTTTTAAAATTCGAAAACCATGGGTGCACATTTTTCTTTTCAAAAATTCAATGTGTGCAACCCACATCACCAATAAAGACCACCCCCTCTCAACCCCTCATTATAGTTTCAAATCCATTTTTCTGGACAATAAAAAAAAATTAAATCCTAAATTCAATTAACATTTCCAAGAATACTTATTTTGATCATAAATCCTTCTTATAAGGACTTTTAATATAATCCTGAAGAAGTGGTATGAGAAATGTTAAAATTATTAATTATGCATTTTTTGTATAATTTATTCTTCCACATTCTTTTATTCTTGTTCAACAATTATTATATATCAAAACCATAATATAATTTATACATAGATGTTTTTATTTTAATTTAATAACATAAATAAATATCCTTTTCTATGATATGATATTTGAAATCATAACTCGCATGTACGACAAACTATCGCCACATGAATTAATGTCATTCGTTTTCAATCATTGATTTTTAGTGATATATATATTAATGGGTTTAATGTATATAAATATATATATATGATATTTATAACATATTTATACTTCTAGAGTAATGATATCACATATAAATTATTTTTTTCCATTTTATAGGGGATACAATAACGTCTCTTGTGTGTACGATGGACTACCGCCTCACGAATTGATTGGAATCAGATTTGAAAAATGCATTACATGGAAGATAATAATAATAAATTTAATCAATATATTTTTTATTCATGAAGTAATAACTCTATTCATGAAATATTTATAATTCTAAAAATATCATGTCATTTTCATTCTTACACGGAAAATTATAACGTCGTTTGTGTATGTGTGGACTACCGCCTCCATGAAGCGATGTGATTCTTTTAAAATCACAAAAAACACAAGAGATATATATAAGTATATTTATTGAAATATTATTGTATATATTATTTTATGATAATTACATATAAATAAAATATATATACCTGTTATCGATAATAATAATTCAAAAATGGAAACATTACTCATGCATACATACGACCTACCATCTATATGACGGTAACATAGTTCATTTTTCAAATTCAACTTCATAATTTATTTTAAAAATAATAATGATGTCTATATATGATAATTATTTCCCCATTATTATTTTTAATATGTTGAAAAATGAACTTCTTGAAAAATATTTAACCTACTAATTTAATTCTTAACACATGGGCCAAATATCATCAAAAAACCGTCATAAAATTAATTGATTATGTAATTTTATATAACTTGGTAATAAGTGAAATTAAATGGATAAATAATATGTAAAAGGTTATTAAAAAATTAAAAAATTAACATTATTTTTCTATTCAGGAGGGTAATGAACATACATGACAAGTTAGACTCATGGTAAGGGGTTTCATAACAATTTCCTTTCATTGAGGCACATATTGATGTTATGCACCTATATTATTTTATAACATGTATATACTACCCATTAGACATGTTATATTCTGATTTTCTATATTCTATTGATATTTAATGATTTTTTAAAATTTATTATTTCCTGGGGATTGCGATATAAATGTTTCCAAAGTGGTAATGGACTTTTCTTGAAAAGAATCTATTTTTAATGTTTTCCTTTAAAATATATTTTCTTCCATGTAAATATTTTATAAATTATTTAATGAATATAGTTATATATAAATGAGTGTTTTATAAGGGAATTTGTTTTCCATTCTTTCAATGATTTTCGGAATTTAATATTTATGAAAATTGTTTGAATTTATTTATAAATGAAAAAACAAATATACTATTTTAACATATATAGTGGCAATGAAATTTTTTCCTCTATAAAATTTCTTTTATGTTTGGAATAAATTAAAAGTTTTCTTGTTTTATTGAATGATAAACCCAATTTCACTTTTTTGGGTGTTTTTGTGTTAAAAATGGATTTTCTAAAGAAAAGTATATTTTTTGTATTAATTTTTTTTTTCAAAATGAAATTGTATTTTTGTATTCAAAATTGGGTTTTAAAAAAAATTTGTATTTTTATATTGGAATGTGATTTTCATATGAGTTTGAAATAGATTTCAAAATTTTATATGATGATAGAGTGGAAGAAAAAAAAATTCTACTCATGATATAACAATTGAGTGTTATAGATAAGAAATGGGTGTGTCGAGAGAGTGTTGGGTTGGACTATTATATATTATACAATGGGTGTGCCCAAATAGATCCATGTAAGCCCAATATATATTTTCTGATGGGTAAACTCATATAAAAGTACAATTTATTGTGTAATGTCCTTTTTCTTAATTAGAATGATAGAGGGAGTACACAAAGGGTTTAACCTATGGATTTAACTCATATTTTGTTACTTATAACACGGGTTTAAAATAGGCAATGAATGTGATTATCTATAATTATAAAAAGGGATTTGATTTATGTGCTATGAATTTTAATTATTTTCATTGATATTTTTTTTTATTTTTCATGTGAAAATGATTTATATCTTTTTCCCAATAAACATTGAGATAATGTTAAAACATTTCATAGGATTTCATGTCTTCCTATGAATTGAGAAACTTATTCTTTCTATTTCTCATATTGATATTTTTATATTCATCGAATATTTTAAAATGTTTTTCACTAGGTTTATGGATAGGTAAATGAATTGGAGAATTCAGGTTTAATGTCGTGAATATTTTCCATGAAAGGAAATCATCCTTTATTATAAAATTATTATATAATAGGAAAAATATATAATAATCGGAAGTGTCAAATTTTTATAATATGGTTTTTTTATGTAGGAGTTATAACCAAATTCCCTAAAACTATAAATATGAAAATATCATCAATGTGATAAAAGTTCAACTCATGAATAAATTTACTTTAATAAATATTTTTAAACTATTTACTAAAATTTTTACAAAAAGTTAAAATTTATATAAATATACATCATAATGTAGTTAATAATATTTATACCTACTAATTTAATAGATGGATCTGATGAATATTCATTTAATGTTTCATTTAATCTCATTGTTTCATGTTAATCACAGTATCAATCATTTTTTTCTTTTCTAAAATCTCATGGTGTTACAGAACTATTTTAAAATATATTTTAAATTGATAGATATGAAATGAACTAATTCCTTAGATATTTAGATTGCAAGTGAAATTTCTACTTCTTTTGAAAGTTCATTAGATCAATTTAATTGAATAAATTAGAATGTTTGATTTTATAAATTTATAAAATTTTCAGATAATTATAAATGTTTATTAGATAACATAAACAGTTTGGGAATTTTTTCATAATATTCCTTAAATTATAGTCTGGTAGATTTATCTACTATGGTTGAGAGTAAGGTTGATAACTCGGCCTATTCTAGTGATTATAAGAATTTTAAATCTAATTTTGGTATATATGGTTATATTGTTGATGTTGATTTACATTACCAAAATAAATATATAAATTGTCTCTGACATAAGGATAAATTGGATGATATTGAACACAAACTATTTATATTTTATAATATCAAATTATTTTTTTCTATGTTGAGTAATGGAAATCAAAAATATTAAAAAGATAAAGGTAATCTTAGAAAACTCACATCATTTTTGAAGGAAAATGGTGTGTTAATTTTTTCTATTAAATATGTTATATAATGATAGAAATGTGTTAATAAAAAATGATTTTTTAATATTAGTATCAATAATCTGAATATTTTTAAGTTGAAGGGTGAGATAAAAGTAAAATTTATTTTCAGTTATTTATATGTTTCTAATTATTTAATTTATCAAAAATTATTTGGAAAATTATTATTTCATATATGGAAGATCATGGAGTTACTATTAAGATGTAATTTTAAATTTAATGTCTAAAAAACAAAATGTATAGATATAAACTAGAAGAAAATAATTGGGAAATATTAATTGACATTTTAGAAAAAATTGAAAACATCCATGCTTGATGTAAAATCCCCAGATAACCATAAAAAAATTCATCACTTTTGTGAAAATTATAGAGATATTCCATTTTATGAGTTTGAGGAGAGGGAATGTGATGAAGAGATGTTTTTTTTTTAAAAAATAAATATTTATATGAAATTACGATTTTATTTTAATGAATCATGCTTCCAATCGGCACCAACTGGTCATAAAAATCAAGAATCCCAATGTCTTATTTGTAAAAAATTTGTTTCCAAAAAGTTATATGATTAAAATTTGTAATTATGAATACATGAAATCATGGTGTATTATTAGATTATGTTTTAGATACAAAAAATGAAAAATTCATTTTTATATTTTTTAGACCATACATCTATTGTAAAAATTATATATTCCAAATTTTCAATCTCTCATTAATATTTTGATTTTATTTATTTTATTTCTAGTGAAGTAGATATTTTTTTTAAATATATTTTCATGAAATGAAATTTACATTTCTAGAGAGATAATATTTTTAGATAGAGTTTTTCTAGAATAATATTTTCCAGAAGATTATAAATATGATTTATCTAGTGATAAATTATATAAAATTTCATTCATTTAGTTAAACCTAGGTATTTATTTTATACTATTGTCTATTTGGTAAGTATTCTAAATTACATTTATAATATAATTTTTAATTCCATCAGAAAATTTTTAAAATATTTTGGGAAGAAAAAACAATCAATTTCCTTAATATTTTATTATAGAAGATTATTTTTTTTTGATCTATATTGACTAAACTGAATATAGATGATCAACAGTCACCTAAATCACCTATATAATGGGATTTGGACCCTAGGGTGGTTGGTTTCATTATGTTCTAAGTTATTTCTATATATTTTTGTTAAATTATTTTTCTGTTATCATTTATGGATTATGATATTAATTTTTCAAAGAAGTCATTTTAATTGAAATTTTCATGAATTACTTGTGGATTTATAGATATGAATAAATTATGGATTTTTATTTTTCACTGTTACCAAATTAGATATATCAAAATAAAAAATTCTACCACTGGAGGAATATTTTTTTAAACTCTTCTCATACATGAGTCAAATAGAACAAACAATTCATCCCAAATATAATGATACAGTAGGGTTTCCATTAGTCACTTTTATTAATAATTTTATTTGTTTTGAAAAGATTTTTTGGATTTGATGGATATAATATTATAGTGGGAGTTAAACATTATATCTTATAATATAAATGATGTATTTAGATCTTTTTCAATGTGTATAAATTAATAATGAATATTTTATTTTAATGAGTGAGTTTATAAGATAAATAAACATTCACATATGGAAGCATAGTCTTATTGTGGTTTCATTTATTCTTACTAATTAGAAAGTGTCTGATTTACATAATAAAAAAAATATGATTTCAATACACTATATTTCCACATGAGCATGATAAAAATGATTTTTTATAGTTTACGAGGTATTGTACTAAAACCAGATACATATGGAAGGTAATGATAAATTTATTTTTGTACTTCGTGATACTAAAATTGTCATTAGTAATGTTTATTAATAAAAAAGGTTTGTAGAATTAGTATGATTATAACCAAATTGATGAAAATACTTCTTATTGTAAGACCATGTCTCAAATGAAATTAGTTTATGTGTTACAAAATAAGACATAAAAAATTATAGCATACACAACATACAACACTTATTTTTATGGAACCACAAAATATTATTATTTATATAGAATCATATTCAAATAATGCATTAATTACAGGGTATGAATTGGAATAATCACATTACGAAAGATATATAAAGGTTCAAAAAAATAAAAAAATATTGGTAAATTATAAAAAAAGAATCTCCTAATATTTTTTAAAGTCATTTAATTTTTTCACACCACAAATCATTCATATTTATTTTCTTAAAAGAGTGATATTAAACAACATGAAATAAAATTTGTAGGGAAACCAAAATAAACATAAAAATAGGGAGTCCTAAAATAATGGAGCCCTAGAGCATTGCCTCTCACTAGATTCACTCTCTCCGAAGGCATGGAGTTCAAGCCGGGGATGCAAGAAATCCTATCTCCATGGACCACTGTCTACACGAGAAAATCCGTAACATTGTTTCCCTATCTCAAAGTAAATATAGTATTCATACTATTTTTAATAAGGCCTTGACACCATCTACTGGTATATGAGATTAACTAGGGGTTGTACCTGAGCCAATTAGAGACCTGTATAATGTTATGGAATTTTTTTAGCCACTACTATCATGATGTTTCCTTCCAATATTATAAACTCCCTATGAGAATCACATTTACCTCAGCATTCATGTATTTGTCGATACCAAAGGGAATAGTAAACACGACAATAAAGCCACCCCATGATTCCCAGACCACACCACCCCACTGTATGAATCCCATACTATACCACCCATCCGTATTAAGTTTAGTATCGAAGATGTGTGGACTCATAAGGAACTTAGTGGACATAGTTGATTATCATGTTAGAAAAAACGAAGTGCTGACTCACCAGGAGAGATCTGAGTATCAGATCTTCCTCTTAGTTCTTGCATATGTGAGTTAAATCAGCCGAGATGTTCTAGGTTCAGATGAAAAGGGCTCTACCTGTGCATAAATAGTCATCAACCTATGTTGTGTTCCTAGAATTCCAGATACACCAATAGCCTACTACAATAACTATATGTATTTCCATTTATTATGTCATCCCTAATCTCACACCCTAGAACCACTGATAAGAATCAATGATCCTCGTATCTATTGGGAGTAAATTATAGTAAAATCACCAAACACTCTCCACACTGGCTATGCCCATTAACATTCGAAGAAGAGGTGAGTTGAGCTCTCATTTTTATTCCCCTTGAAATAAGGGAACTGAGAATCTATGTTAATTCACATACTTTTATTATTCTAATCAGTAGGTAGTTCTCGATTCCCTATCATCCATACAAGTATGTTGTATATTTCCAGGCATTCCTTTCACCATATCATCTCACCCAAAGTGTCTTCAAGTACTAGGGATCAAATCATCCTATGGTAGTCTTATGAAGATAAAATGCAATGGGTTAGATACTAATTAATATTAATGCGGTAAAAAATGTCACACTTTGATTGTTCAAAATAGAATTGATGAAGTTTAGGGACCTGCATGAATTCTTAAAGGTTAAATCTAAGACCAAACAACAAGGAAATCCAAGAATGAAACTAGCCCAGTTGTGATGATAGAATGAGATGTCACCCCTTACCACTATCATTTGGGTGTGTCTTTGAAGAGTTGGGATATGAGGTTTTATGAATGAATATAAATATGAGGAGCTCTCTTTTACAATTACCATATACCCACAAGATTCATTTTCCATAAACATTCTCTAGAGGATCCATTCTTCAATATTATCCCATTATAATTTTTCATTCAGGATTTGAAGCATATCAAAAAAATTTCTAATATCAATAACACCCTCCTTCAATGGTCTATCCATTCCCTCCTAAGAATCCCAATGATTCTTGGACTCTTGATGAGCATCTGAAATGAACAAGTCCAATATATTATTTATGTGAGATATGAGAGCCTTCAGAATCTTGGGTTTTGAGAGGGCATGGATTAGTATTGATGTTAGTACACTGTTCACCAAGTTTATTCTAATTCCAAAGGATAGGTATAAATTTTTCCAATTCATAAATCTACCTACAATTATTGTTGAGTCAATAAAGTTTACTTATGACATTTCCATTCATCCGTGTTTTTCAAATCACAAACATTTTATCTTAAAGAAAATTATATTTCTCTAAGGATTATTTTTATATAGAAAATTTCCCTTCTCTATGGAAATTTTTATCGTTACCATAGTTATCATTTCCTTTTTTTATAACCTCTCAAAACCAAACTGATTTTATTATAAATTAAAAAATTCATATTCTTATGTAAAAACTCAGAATATTATATTTCCATGGATATAGAATCTTTTTGTTTTAGACTTAGAATTATCTGAAATTCAAACTCCAAATTCTCTGAAATTCAGACTCCAGAAATCTCTGAAACTCAGACTCTGAATTCTATGAAATTCAAAATCCAAATTCTCTAAAATTCAAACTCCCAATTATCTGAAATTAAAACTCCTAATTCTATGAAATTTAAACAAAAAATTCCTCAGGATTAGGAATCTGAATTAATCAGAATTTCCAATCTGAATTCCTCAGAATTTAGAGTATGAATTCCTCATAATTTAGACACTGAATTCCTCATAATTCAGACTCCGAATTCCTCAGTATTCAGACTCTGAATTCCTAAGGATTAAGACTCTGAATTCTTTGTAAAATAGAATTCGAATATCCATGTTTTCTAGAATTCAATTCTTTATATGTTTAGAATTAGAATTATAATTTTACTTAAACTCTCTATATTTATATTTGGTTATGATAATTCATTTATCCTTACACATTCTTTTTAAAAAATAAAATTATGTCGTACAATTTTTTTCTAAATAACCATTGCTTGAGTGACATGTGTATAGGTCCTTTTAAAATTCAAGGAAAAATATGACCATTGGAGGAGGGATCCGACCATTGAAATATATCATATATATAAGAGTTCATTCGAACAAGATCATAAAATGTTGATCTATCTTGAGATTACATGTTGTGATGTTATTTCTAGAGAGAGAGAGACATTCATGCCTTGTTCATTTTCATAAACATATTATTCAACCATGAACATCTTGTTCAGATTGCATTGTGTGACTCTGATTGTTGGTGAGCATAATCGAGGGCATATGGGAATAGGAAGATAGAGGTGCTGACTACCTTAACATTTGAGGGCTTGTAGGGATAACAAGACAGATTCCAAAATTCCTATCAAGGGCTTACCCTGGTGTGGGTAAGACAAACTTTCTTGAAAGTATAAATCAAGGGACCTTTATCCAAGGTTTTTGAATTCCCTACTCGTGGGTTTAAATATTTAATACTTCTTAATTGTTCTTGTTTCATGTTTCATTTCAATTGCATTTTGTTAATGAAAGAAATATAAATTTATTACATGTTCTATTGCTTGTATGTTATGATAAATAAGATTTTATACACTTTAAGGTAGAATATTTCCCTAAGTAATCTTTTATTATGTTTCTTTTTAGGATCTATTTTTCTAGACCCAACACAATCTTTTTCCATAAATTAATAACTAAAAAGGTTTTGTGAATTTACCTTGTTTAACATTGTTAAACATAGTTTTCCTTAAGTTTAAAAATGAATGTTTTTAAACTTAAAATTCCCCATCCCTCTTATAATTAAGAATCTACATAAACTATTTATATCCTAAAATCAGTATCAGATGAGGTAAATTAGAAATACTGATACTTTTCTCACGACTGGTATCTTGATCAGCTTTACTTTTTCATTTTTACATGCTTATATTTCATTACTCATATTTCCTTTCTCAAATTTTTTCTTTACTAAATATTATGTTTCTTAGATTATCTTCCTCGGATTTTCTTACTAAGACAATATTTCCCAGTTTATCATTCTTTATTTATCTGGATGTTTGTCATATATATATACTAAACTAACCTCTTTAGAAGAAAAGAATTTTTTTCATTCTAAAAATGGCAAGAATAAATGTTGGTTTCATAGACAATATAAATACTACAAGACCTCTTATCTTTGATATAAATGATTATAAATATTGGATAGATAGGATGAAGAAATTTTTTATCAACACTGGAGTGGATGATTTAGTTATTCTTATTGGTGAATATAAGATTCTAAATAAATAAAATCAGAACTTTTAAAAACCAAGAAAAGCAAGAATATCAACCTAACATCAAGGTACGAAATACATTTCTATGTTCCATGACCATGAATATATACATTCAGATATCTTAATGTGAAGCTTCCAATTGTATGTGGAAGAAAATTGAAGTTAATCACTTTGGAAGTTCAAAAGTGATAGAGACCAGAAGAGATATATTAAGAGTAGAATATCATGTATTTTTTCCCTATAGAGAACCAGTTTTCAAAGAGCAACAAATATTTATGACTATTGTAAACATTATTCAACCTATGGGAGAAAAAGGATTAGATGATGAAATTATTCTAGGAAAGATTATATATATTATGACCAATGAGTTGAAATCCAAAATAATATCCATTGATGAGAAGAATAAGGTTTCTAATATTACTCTTGATGGAATTTTGGGAACCATTATTCAATAGGAGAGAAGAATGAAAAGAAATGATGATATGAATAAGAAGAAGAATGTAAATGGAATTGTAGCCTCTACTACTACTAAACTCAAGACCCTATAAAGGGTTACACGATCTAAGTCTAAGTATGTCACTATTTTATCTGAGTCTATTGAAAGTGAACATTATTAAAATCAGTTATCTAATATTGCTCAAAGGATGAACAAGATAGTGGAAAATAAATACTTTTAGTATAGATATAAAATGAAAGAAATAGAAGACAATAATGACTCATAAGTCACTTGCTATGAATGAAAAAGAGCTGGACACATCATGCCAGATTGTCCAATACTCAAAAGAAAAGATAGAAAAGAAAATAATTCTAATAGAAATAGAAAGAATTATTAAAAATATAAATCCAGGAAATTATTTAAGGCTAATGATGCATGGAGTGCCAGTGGTGATGACTCATCTGATAAATCCTTAGAGTATGAAAATTTAGTAAAAAAATCATGGTCTACTAGCTAAACTACCCATGTAAAATCATTATCTAATGGAAAAGGTACACAATGTTGAATCTATATCTAATGTATATTTGAATGAAAATAAAACTGCTGATAATTATTTTAAGTCTTTAGATGAAGATAACTCTTTACCTTCTTATGAAGACATGTCTAGGTTTTCCAAACTACTTAAAAAAGAGAATTATAAACTCACGAAAAATCTTGAGAAGGCAAATTATAGAATGACTATACTTACAAAATAATTATCATATCTTTATAAAGATCTTGATGAGAAAAATATTGACCTAGAGTATTTTTCTGAAAATATTATGAAAGTAAATTATGATAATGATAAACTTTCTATGAATCTTGAAATACGTACTGCTAAGAAAAATATTCCTAAAAATGTTAATATTGAGGTTAAGAACTTGGTTATTAAACTAAAGATAGAAATATTTAATTTAAGGAAATGTCTTCCAAAATTTATCTCAGGTACGTAAAACTTTGAAAAGATGTATTCCCAAATACGTCTTTTAATAAATAGTTCTATATTTTTTTATAACCACTCAAAACAAGTTTTTAGTAATAATTATTTTGTTCCACAAAGTTCTCCCTTTTTCACAAATTTTTAATGTGGTGTACATTGGGAGAAAAATTGTTATTTAAATAAAATCCAATATTTAGGTTTTCATAGAGCTTATTTTTCTAAGAAAATGTGGATTCATAAAATTTTACTTTCTAAAATTTATGGACCCAAAAATGTTTTGATTTCGAAAGTCTAACTCTTTTATTTTTAGGATAATAAATAAAGTACCAACAAAAATATATGGTACATGGATAGTGGATGTTAATGGTATATGACCGGTAACAAAAACATCTTTAAAAAGATTATCAAGACGAAAGGATGAAAAGTATCTTTCAGAGATAATGCTCAGGGAGAAATTGTTGGTATAAGTAACATTATTCTTCTTGAAAAACATTAATTTAAAATGTTTTATTTGTTAAGGTTCAAAAACAAAACCTCATTAGAATAATTCAATTATGTGATGAAGGATACCTTATGAATTTTAGGAATGATAAATGCTTATTACACAATTCTAAAGAAGATTTTATTCTTTCAGTCCATATGTATGATAATGTATACACACTAAACATACAATACCTTAAGATCCATGATATACCTTGACATAGTGCAATGAAAGATCAATCATGGTAACATAATATAAGGTTAGGATGATTTATCCTTAGGAACCTATGAAAAATCTCAAATAAAATAATTTTTAAGGATCTATCGAAGATTAGATTTTATTCTTAAAAAGTTATTGGTCCTTGTCAATATGGAAAGAAAAATAGATAGATTTTTAAATCAATCGATAAAGTTTCAACTTCTAATGCATTACAGTAAATGCATATGGATCTTTTTTGTCCAATAAAAACAGGATGTATTGGAGGAAAATATTATGTATTTGTTTTAGTTAATGATTACACTAGATTTATGTGGGTATATTTTCTAGCGAAGAAATATAAAGATTTTTCTTATTTCAAAACTTTTAGATCCCATGTTAAAAATGAGAAAAACCTTATATTGATAACTATTCATAGTGATCATGGATTAGAATTTCAAAATTCATATTTTGTAATTTTTTTAGTAAGAAAGGAATTACTCATAACTTCTCAGCACAAATAACTCCTTAAGAGAATGGTGTTGTTGAAAGAAAAAATCGATTTATTAAAGAGATAACTAGAACCATGTTGAGTGAATATTATATTGCTAAACAATTTTGTATTGAGGCTTTTAACACTACTCGTTATACTATAAAAGGAGTTTCAATCAGAAATTTTCTTAACAAAACACCTTACAAATCATGGACTGGAAGAAAACCTAGAATTTATTACTTCAAAGTACTTGGTTACAAATAATTAATCTTGAATACTAAATATAACTTGCATAAATTTTTACCCAAATAAGATGAACGATTTTTCCTTGGTTACTCCATTACTTCTAAGTCTTATATTTTTTTTGATAAAAAAACATGTACTGGTGAAGAAACAGTGCTTGTTAAATTCAATGAAACTGATGTTTTTGTTTTTAAACAACCCAAACTGACATCCTCAGATGTATTTTTTTTAAATTTATTATCAACCATTGATAGAAGATTCTTCTAATAAGGAAAATGTTCAAGAGAATATTTTTTCCGCATTTACGAAAGAATATTTTCTACCATATGTTGATGAACATGTTTTAACACACCCAAACCAATTGTTTCATAAGAATCATATCAGTGATAGTATTATTGGTGGAGTAAATCAACCTGTAATGGCAAGAAGTTAAGTAAGAAATGAAGTAGAACATCTAAAATTTCATTCCCAATTAAAAAAAATCACTGATAATGATTTAGGCGATGATGATGGGATTAATGCTATGTTTGATGAGCTCAATGAATTCAAAAGGAACAAATTCTGGGCAATGGTTGAAAGACCTAAATAATCTTATGTAATTGGAGTAAAATTGGCCTTTATAAATAAGAGTGATGAAAATGTAATCATAATAATAAATAAATATAGATTAGTTGCTAAAGGCTATAATCATCAATAAGGAATAGACTATGAAGAAACATATGCTCCAATTACTAGAATTGAATATATTCACATTTTACTTGCCTTTACAACATTCATTAATTTTAAACTTTTTAAAATGGATGTGAAGTGTGATTTCCTCAAAAAATATGTTCAAGATGAAGTTTATGTTGAAAAACCTCCTGGTTTTGAAGAGACAAGACATCCTGAACATGTTTTCAAACTTACCAAAGCTTTATATGGACTTAAACAAGCCCCTAGAGCCTAGTATGATAGAATTATAGGATTTTTGTTACAAAAAATTATGATATGGTAACTTATGATCCATATTTTTATAATTTTATAAATAAATAAAATAAAAATATTTTTATTGTTTAAATTTATGTTGATATAATTATATTTGGATCATCTCAATAATATTTAACTGGTTATTTTGAAAATATAATGAAATATGAGTTTTAAATGATTATGATGGGTAAGTTATAATTTATCCTAGGATTTTAAATTTCACAAAAACTGGATGGAACTTATATATGACCACATAAGTATATTGAATATCTTCTTAAAAAGTATGGATATGAAAACAATAAAACTATAAGCACTCCAATTGGTACCTAAAATTCCCTTGATCTTGATTAAGTTGGGAAACCAGTAGATCAAACATTATTTATAGGTATGATAGGAAGATTACTATACTTGATAGCTAGTTATCCAGACTTAATGTTTTTAATATGATTATGTGCATGATATCGATCTAATCCAAAGGAATCTCATTTAAATATAGTGAAAATATTTTTTTGTTATTTAATGGGAACCATAGATTTAGGACTTTTATATACTTCTGGAAATGATTTTGTTTTAAATAGTTTTTAGAATGCTGATATTGGTGAATGTAGAATGGATAAAAAAAGTACATCTGGAACTCACCATTTATTAAGAGATTCGTTAGTTTCTTGGTCATGTAAGAAGAAAAACTCAGTAGCACCTTCCACTACTGAAGCTGAGTATGTAGAAGCTGGAAGTTGATGTGCCCAAGTGTTATGAATGAAACACACATTCATAGAATATGGAATGAGTTTTACCAAAAAACATGTATTTTGTGATAAAACTACTAACATTTTCCTAATAGAAAACCATCACATCACTCCCATGGAAAACACATAGATATTAGGCATCACCTTCTAATGGATCACACACTTAAAGGAGACATCATTATTCAATTTAACATAATGCAAGATCAAATTTATGATATTTTTACAAAATATTTATGCTCTAATTGATTTGAATACATTAAACAAAAGTTATAAAGGATAACCGTAAGGTAATCTTCCATATTAACTTTTTAATGAAATCAATTTCCTTACATTAAGAAACACTTTTTCATAGGGGTAGTACATTTTCTTATTAACCAAATTTTTTTCCCTCAATCAATTTTTTTCGCAACCCAATTATTTTCCCATAATTGAAATTTTTTGGGACCAATTTTTTTAATCAAAATTTTCATAACCAAATTTTTTTCCTTAATTAATTTTTTTGAAACCAAATTTTTTTACATAATGAAATTTTTTATAATCAATTTTTTTAATCAAATTTTTTCAAAACTCAAAATTCCTGAACCCAAATATTTTTTTACCTAATAATTGTTTTTGGAAACTAATGTTCCTCAAGACAAATATTATTTTACTGAATAGTTTCCTAGAAATCCTGAAGGTATGTTTTCTTACACAAATTTTCCTAAATGAATTTTTTAATTGTTGATATTTAATTTTTTTTGGATTCACTTTTCTTAAATATGATTTCTCCTTAAAACCTCAAATTATTAGAACCCACCAAATCCGTCTTCATATTTCATATCAACCGTCAAATCATATTCTGATTATTTAAACTGTTGGATTTGAACTGTCACTTCAACGCCTATGTAAATTCCACCCTATAACTTGTCCCACATCGGTTTTCAAGGATTTATGTACCAAATCTCTACCTATCTTCAAAAATATTGTTGATTTTCCAAGTTTTCATACACTTCAGATGTCCCTGGAAGCCTCCCCGTAGAAATATATGTCTTTAGTTAAGGAAATCAAGTATTGGGAAAACTATAGGAAAAAATTGGTTGAACCAAATTTATTATAAAATTATAATTCCTTGATTACGAAAAATATTATCCAGAATAGAAGAGAGATTTTTTTAATAGCCATGTCCAAGAGTTAGGATCTGGTTTATCTCGACTTACTTATAGAATTCTATGATACAATATGATTTTGTAATGATGGTAGAAGAGATAAATTTTTGTTCAAGATCTATGGAAAAAACATATTCCCTATCTTTTAATATGGTATAAAATATTATTGGAGTTCCGTATAAAGGTGAATAAATTTTCTACACCCACAAGTTTCTAGATCAGTCAAGAAGTTTTGAGAAGGGAAATGAAATTGAGTTCTTTGTACTCAAAGAAGTAAAATCACCAAAGATTAACCACCTTTCAAAAAATTACATAATTTTTGAATTATGGGTACAAGGTTTTTTCATTCCGAGAAAAGGTGATAATGATTCCTTAAATAAAACTGATATATTCTTTCTGGATTATTTAGTTAACCTAAGGAAGATAAATCTTGTGAAGTATATCCTTATGAAAATCACCAACATCATGAATGGAACTCTAAAATCCCAGATCATCATATATTCAGTCATTTTGTTTAAAATAATATTTCTTTTCCTAGATTTTTTCAAAATTACCTATAGCTCTAAACCAATAAATATCAAGATCTTCCTGCTAAACGATGATAACTTAAGGAGAATGAAAGCCAGATTCAATACCAAGCCTGAAGAATTTTATTATATTTATGAAAGTGAGGTTAAATATCTAGCTATAAAATTGGAAGTAGGAGAGACTTACAAGAAAGCTCAGAAGAAGAGAAATGAAAAATAACCGGAAACCAAAGTGAAGCCTACAGTTCTAGAAACTCAATTAGACCCACCAATTCCATAAAAAGAAACTTTCCCTGATAAAGTGGTAGAAAAAAATAGACAGAACAAAAGAAGAATTTGAAAGAAGGAGATCAAAGTTTTGGCCTAGATCCTATTGAGACAAAGTGATTGAAAATTCAAATTTCTAAAGTGTATGAAAGGAAAAAAAGGATAAGAAGATAAAAAATAAAATGTTTGAATATGAGTTAGTTCAAGAACTACTCAAGAATACTGAGAAATAATCTAAATAGTTACAGGTATTAGAAACTTTTCACCAATAAGCATTACCTATAAGAACTTAGAGAAAGAAATTTTCAATTCCAGAACCAGAAGTGGTAGAAGATATAGTTTAGGAAGATGAAGTAGAATAATAAAAGGAATAAGAATATGAGTGTCATGATGTTATAAAGTAAATGGTTGAATATCATGAGAAGGAAATTACAGCTGAAATTATCTCAATCCGAACATCCCAGGCCGATTCAACAAAAATGGTTTATTAAGGAAAACATGATGATGGAAAGTAAGAGGCTGACAAACCTACCGATGATGAAAGTAGCAATCATGGCTTCATCCAACCCGATGATCTTAAGGGAGATACTGAGAATGAAGAGGTTGCTGAAGATAAAATTGTCCAACTTTTAGATAGTGATCATGAATCCCCGAAGAAGATAGAGACTATTTCCAAAGTAGAAAAAGGAAAACAGGTGATTGATGATACACCTAATAAGGATGTGGTGGTTAAGAAGGATGTTGATGGTTCATCTAAGAGGAAAGATGAATATCAAGACAATTAGTCTTCTCCTACAAGGGAATAAGATTCTAAAACATCTTTTTATGGGTCAGGATTTCATGGTATAGTCTTTATAGAATTTAGAAAACATCATACCTCTATTTCCTAGCATTGATTTGAGATACCAGCTACTTCAACACTCCTTTAATTTGTTGTTGGATTTCGTAAGCATGTTCCAGGAAAAATTCATCAAGCTCGAGGCAGATTTCCAAACAATCCTTATTGAATTTTATGATCATATAAGATCATGTAATGAAATTAAATTTTATTCTAAAAGAACAATTGAAGAATTTATAATTCTAGATGACTTTTTAGATTTGGTGAAATATTATTTTGATAAGCTAGATAATAGGATGAAAAATCTTCTAAAAAGTTTTTTATAGAATCTGAACACTGGACAAGTAGCATGGAAGCATGAAGATGAAGATATGAATGGGAAGTTGAATTCAATTGAAATAAATCTGAACAAATAAAGGGAAATTAGGGAATATTTTCAATAAAAATTCAATCATCAATAAGATATAGTAATGTCTGAAGAAGAAATAATTAAGCCACATGATGAAAAAATCAAGGCTTTGGAAAAGAAAAATCAGGTTCATGATTTATTTCTCAAGAGGTTTGAGGAAGATCATAAGGATATAAATAAGTTGAATTCTAAACTAAAAAATATCATGCTGAAGGAAAATAAGGATGAATAATTTTTTTTCCAATTCCAATATTATTTTTAATTTTTTACTTGATATTAAATTTTCAAATCATAATGAAAATTATGTTGTCCTTTATTTGGTTTGATTTATATAGTTCTAATATTTCAGGTTCCATTTTTTATTCTCTTGATATGTTTTTAAAAATCACAAAGGGGGAGAAAAGAATAATAAAAAATACTACGTATAAATAAGATAATTCCCTATGTAAAGAGAATTTTAATTAAGGGGGAGTATACATAAAGAATAATTTATTATATAAGAAAAAGTAACTTCACCAGGTAAGTCATGAATAAGATCCTTAGGGATTTCAAAACCTAAGGGGGAGTTAGTCGTATTCATCTTTCATAAGTAAAGTGAGATAAGTTTTCTTTTAAAAGTTCAAAAAGAAAAATCATTATCCATTATATTATTTTTCGAAAGTTTGTTTGTGCTTTCCAAAAATGTGGAGATTATTGAATCTATTTGGTTTCCTTATAACCTTTCCATTACTCTATGTTTTAAAGATCAAAAACAATTTATCTTAAGGGAAATTATATTTCTCTAAGGTTTATTTTCTTAAGAAAATTTCTATTCTTCAAGGAAATTTTTATCCTTACCCTAGTTTTCAGTGACTTTTTTTATAACCTCTCAAAACCAAAATCATTTTCTTACTATGTTAAAAATTCGGATTCTTATCTAAAATATCGTAATTTTATATTTCACATGATATAGAATCTTCAGTTTTTAGACTCTGAATTATATATAATTTAGACTCCGAATTCTCTAAAATTCAGTCTCCGGAATTCTATGATATTCAGACTCCAAATTCCCTAAAATTCAGACTCTGAATTCACTAAAATTCAGACTCCGAAGTCCTCAGAATTCATACTCTGAATTCATTAGAATTTCAACTCCAAATTCTTCAGAATTTAGACTCTGAATTCCTAAAAATTTAGACATCTAATTTCTCAGAATTTATACTACAGATACCTCATAATTCATACCCTGAATTCCTCATAATTCAAACTCTGAATTCTTTGTAAAACAGAATCCAAATATCCACGTTTTCTAGAATCCAATTGTTTATATGTTTAGACTCAAAATTCTATTTTCACATAGACTCTGGATATTCATATTTGGTTAAGTTAATTAATTTTTCCTTACACATTCTTTTTTAACAATTAAAAGATGTCGTAAACTTTGTTTCTATCTAACTGTTGTTTGAGTGACATGTGTACAGGTCCGTCTGAGATTCATGGAAAAATATGAATGTTGGAGGAGGGAGGAAACTATTGAAATCTTTCCTATAAATAAGATCTCATTTGAACAATCTCATAATTTTTTGATTGATCTAGATATTACATGTTGTGATGCTGTGAAGTTATTTCTAGAGAGATAGACTTTCATAGCTTGTCCATTTTCCAGAATATCTTGTTTATCTGTAAACATCTTATTCAGATTGATTTATGTGACTCCGATTGTTGTAGAGTACAATTTAGGGCTTCCAGTGACAGGAAGACATAGGTGCCAACTAACTTAAAGTTTGAGGGTTGCTTGGATATAAAATAGATTCTGATATTTTTATCGAGGGCTTACCCAGGTGTGGGTAAGGAGGACTTTCTTGAAAGTATAAATCAATGGAAATTTATCCAATGTTATTGAATAACCTACTCTTTGGCTTAAAGTATTCCTTAACTTTTAATTATTATTGTTTCATGTTTTATTTCCACTGAATATTGTTAATGAAATAAATTATAAATCTCTTACACATTCTTGAACTTTTATTCTCTAATAAATAAGATTCTATATTCTTTAAGGTAGAATCATATCTAAGTAAACTTTTCTTAAGATTATTTTCCAGATCCATGTTTTCATACCAAAAGAATTTTTTACACAAAGTACAAACTAAATAGGGTTTGTGAATTTACCTTGTTTAACTTTGTTAAGCATTTTTTCCATTAAGGTTTAAAATGAATGTTTTTAAACTTACAATTCACCCCCTCTTGTAATTGAGCATCTACATACACTATTTTGATCCTACAACTCTCCACACAGTATTATCAAAATTGTGGATTCAAGGACTTCAAGCTGAGACATGGGCACCTAGATAATCCATAGGGAGAGATCTTCTCTGCATGTCAAGACTATTTTTCAACGATCTTTATCATATTATTGTGAACCTATTAGAGATATAGAATCTACTCTTCAATAAATTAATAAACTATCCACTCCAAATAAGATATCATCAATAAGGTGGAAAATAAATATAAATGATCACTTATTATCATTTGAAAATATAAGATTATCATACTCAAACATTAAGTGGGAAATGGTCCATGAATGAGGTCTACCCTAATAGAGAAGAACACGACATTGTGTGATACTCTTATAAATGAGGCGAATGAGAACATATTGTTTACTAATGAATAAATTTTGGGGAAAATAGATCACCTTGCCTCAGTCCTTGAACCTTCTTAAAGAAACCATAGTTTTTCCCATGAAGGATATTGAAAGCCCATGGGATCTGTAGAAACTTAACAAATGGTCAAAACCCCACAAGGAAACCCCCATTCATGCAAGCACCATAATGATGAAGTTCAATTCTACCCAATCACAGGCTTTCTTCATATCCTTATTGATTTATATTTTTGAACCAGGTACCTAATTATTAATACCACTGATAATATACTGGGCTAGTTTTATACCCTCTGGATATTCCTCCCCTCCATGAACTCATGAAGTTCTACCGAGATCCATTGAGGAATGAAGGTTCAGAGAAGTTAATCAAGTATGAAAGACATCATATTATAAGGTTAGTTTCACATGATTATTAGGTGATAATGGTTGAGAGATGGGGGATTCATGAGATTATGGATAAGCATCAATGTATTTCATAGGCCACATGGGGATGTCCACCACCCTGAAAAAAATACTATATTTTATTCACTAGATCACTCTAGGTGAGATCTTAATAAGTTCTATAGAAGGAACCTAGAGAACTGTTTGGGCCTGGCATGCTCTCTAGGTTCAGACTACATAACACCTCATAAACCTCTTTCTCTTTAGCTATTCTTCCAAAGACTGATTTTTCAAAACTATATTACACATGAGGAACTACATATTGAAGGTCTTATCCTCCCCTTAGGTATCCTCCCTACATATAATGATTGGGGTCAAGAAGAAGCATTTTAAAATAGGTCTCATCCATACCTCCAACCATATCCCTTTTGTCAGAGTAAGATCCATCCTCCAACATGATATTGGGTCTCATGATTCACCGTATCTCTTTAATACATTCATGATGGAATATTTATTATAGTCACCTTCATAGAGCTATTTTATTCATCCTTTCTCATGCATGACCCACTCTGCCTCAAAATCAAGTCAGCCAAAATATTTTTCTTAATGATCAAATCATAAAACATAGCCTTTTCCCAGATAGTTTCTTGTTTATATTCATGGAATTATATGTTATCCTTTTATGTATCAATTTCATGTACATGGGGCGGTTTCTCCAAAATCTAGGCTATCAGGTCACTCATAACTCCACAAAGATTGTTTTAAATACCAAAAAAGGCTATCCCCTATGTAGGTTGGTTCCCAGAATCACTCACCACCAAATGGTAGCTCGGGGTGTTGATATATAACTCAGAGAAGTTGAAATGGTCCCATATTTCTTACATGGGGGACAGAACAACCTGTAGTGGAAAATGATTGGATAATATTTAGATGAGGTGAGTTACCTTATCATTTGGGTATATGAGTATAGTGTGGAAATTAGAGAGACACTGATCCAAGAAAGACCATGAATTTAAATCCTCAATCTAATTATTAAACTAGGTGAAACAATCACCTGTATATCCCATGTCTAGTAACCCACAATGATCCATGAGTGAGAAACAATCTTGGCTGCCTTTCTGAGGGAAATCTCATATCACCTTCTTCTCTATCGGAATCTCCACAATGCTAAATTAACCTACCAAAAAAATGGAGAATTACTAAGATAAAATGAACCTAGACCATTACACGTGGAAATTATTGTCTAAGTGTCACAATAACCATACAAAAATGAGAATATAAAACTTAGATAGCCAACTTTGATCTGATTGGTGATGAACTAGTCCAATTCCTCAATCAAATCCACTGTTATACTAGAATTCTGAAAGATTCAAATGTCTTGATTTTGGGGGTTGGCATGGATGAAATAGTTTATTCTAACATCATCCATGAATTAAATAATTTTTAGGGGAATTACTTAGGTTCAATTATTTCTAATAAGTAAGACTTACTTGACTGTAATTCATTGGAATTGAAGTCATTCTTTACCTAGGCTCCTAGGACCTAAGAGTTCCAAATGGTGAATGATATAATTGGAGAGAACATAACTTAATTTTGGACATTCATGATATACCAAACATATCCTGAAATAACTTCTGATCCGTGATATGTTTTTATTGCGTTTGTTTACACATCCCTTTAGGGAATGGAGAAAAAATCAATGATGTTAGAGGTGGGAGATGGTAAACACAACCTTTAACTCTCCATTGTCCCCAGACTTGATGTAGGAGGGGAACTAGGAATAGCATGCCTGGGGGAGAGAAGAAGGTCACACCACCTGATAGAGAAGGAAGAGGGTCCATAAAACTTGAAAATTCCTCCAATGATTAGTGAGGGGAGGTTGATGTCAGACGAGCCTGAGCTTGCTGAACAAGAGAAACAACATTGTACCAAGAAGACCAGATAAATGGAAGCTAATTAGAGGGACCTAGATCATGAAGAAAGGTAAGGTGAATATAGGAAAAAATACCCTTGCCAAAGTCAAGCGCACAATAAAAAATGACAGTGATCTTATGAAGATAATCTTTGGAAAATGGAGAATCCAAACCTTTTTGGGGAACCAAGGAAAAACACAAGGATCCCTCCAAGACTGATGGATAGGGGACCCAACGCTCTGTCTACTGAGGTAAAGAACTTTCCAAGGATAAAACACTATACATGGAGGAAAACCAATCCCTAGTCACTATCGTGGGTAGTAATTTGACTAACAAGGACATACGGGGAATAGGAAAAAGAGTCTTCACTACAACTCTGAGATCCCTGATGATCAACCACTAACTTAGCTAGATGATATTTTATAGGCACCGGTATAGAGTTACCTTGAATTTTAAAAAATTATCAAAACCTAGGTGGATATTGATAAAAAAAATTACTTGGGACTAGTTTAACGAGTCTTTCATGTGAAGGAAAATCCAGTCATGGTGGGGTTGGGAAACATACAAGTCCACACAGATTAAGGCTACTGAGGCTCCTCAAAGATGATGGTATGGTCTTCAACATATAGAAATCCACCTAGAAAGTCCCCAATTTCACATAGTATAGAGACATTATATAATAGTAGGGGAATGCTAGGTTGGTTGATCCAAACTCTCTCATGTAGGTGAGTCCCTACCCTGGTAGATATCCATCATCCAACAAAAAAAATTGAAGTGATAATGAATAACACACCCTTGAAAACCCTTGGAACATAATGATATGTATGGGATTGGATAACTCCAAAATTAGGTATAGATTAGATATACAGACTGGTAATGAAAACCTAGGAATTTTGGAGTGGTTTAAATTTATTATTATGGTTATTATGGTTATAATATTTATTCTAGATATGTGTTTAAATTGAATTATTTTCTAGTATTATGTTGTTGAATTTATTGATGATTATTATATGTTTGTTGATTTGGGTAGCATTATTCATCCTCAAAGACTAGCCTTGTATACATAGGAATATTATGGAGAGAGTTATTCTTCATCTCTTGACCAGAGTCTAATTGAAGAAGTCATTCAAGTTGTTCAAGATCCAAATTAGGGAGTGTGCTATGGTACTTATTAGGATAATGAAACATAAAAAAGGAAAAATAAGGATAGGGATTAGAAGTTATTGAAAACAAATCCCCTTATATTTGAGTAATAATGGATGCCTAGGAATGGAAATATTAGTTTGAGAAGATGGATAGGATCTTTGAGTTACTCAATATCATTATATCCATCACAACAAAGTGTTCTTGGTTTTTGTTGGATGGACCTAGTCGAAAGTTGCAGGAATCAATGGTCCATTCAAGATTCCTCAAGAAGATGGGATAAATGATTTCAAACCTAAATCTAGTGAGTGGTCCTACCACACTACTTTATTAATTTATAATATATGGGAATATATAGACCATTATCTTGGGGGATGTTCATTGCTGTAATATGCATATCATTTTGCTGAGTTAGTCTAGTTCACTCCCAATGCAGTTTCCAATGAACATATAAAGGTATAGTGGTTTAAAAGTGTATTTTTCAAGATATTTTATCGTATGTAATCCAGATTTCTTTAGATGTATGCTAAGGATTTTGATTGGTCCCTGATAGTGGAGACTAACTAGGTAGGTAAAACTATCTTTTATGAACCATTTTTAACTTTGATCAAAGGTGGTAATGAAATGTATTTATAAAAGTGTAAGTTAGAGGAGTAGGGTAAGGGGAGTTTTAGTAGCTCTAGATACCCCTCCCGACTGCATTTTTCAATAGCTTATAGTGATGGATTTGTCATGTTCCACAAGTGTGGGAGGTCTTATAACAAGATGTCTATATGTCCAGTTCCACCTAAAATATCCCATGAATGTGGAATCCTATGTCACTTGAAAAATATATATAATAATTTTCCTTCTTCTCAAAATGGTATGGGCTCCACAACATCCAGGTTACTATAAACTGAGTTTGGTTAATCAGTGGCCATGGATTTTCAATATGGTGGGCATGGTGGCAAGGATGGATGTTCCAATATAAGGAGTCCACTCATGGAAGAGAAATAGGTCAGTATTTGACCTTAGGTATCAGTGGATATAATGACCCTTCATTAAATGCATCAAGAACTAGTGGAGTAAGATGTTGGATCAATAATAGTCATAGTTTCATATCTTATTGAATCATCTATATTAATTTCATTATTTAATATAGGTACTTATGAATCATTCATCTCTATTACCCATGTGGGATCACTAAAACTCTTGATGGATCTTATGTAATATTATATAGAGTAAGTTACACCTCTTGGACGGAATATAGAACAATTCATTAGATGTACATAATTTGTTATCAACCTATATGAGGTCATTAGGAAATGGGTTTTTCTTGTCCTTGAAATGGACTTCCTTGATGTGATCATATGATTGGATTGTATGTAATGTTTTAAGGATGAATTGTTTTTTCATTTAATGGAGGGTCTCTTTCACATCACTCAATAGGAGTACTCAGGTCTTATAGGGTGAATATTAACCATGGTTAGGACGAGCTAGACCTCCACATTAGGTTGTTGTTAGTCTCTATTTCCTTTTATATTATATTATGCAGAAAAAATGGTAAAGGTTCTTAGAATGGGAGGCCTTGTATGGTGGACAAGTTCCTAGAGTTCTTTTCACAGGATATCTCACATTTACATTTGGAGGGGGATGTGTAGTTAACAACTAATCTGGCACTATAGAAACATATGATATCTCTTCCCTAAAACATTGTGGTCCCCACTGAGTTAAGGGAATTAAGTATATAGAGGGTTGATTAATAATCCAAAGGATTAATTTTCTTGTGTGTCTCGCCCAAGGCCACACTAGTTTTTTTAAGAATATTTATAGATCTATTTGGATGTCCATTGATTAAGGGAAATTTAATAGCTTCACTATCAAGAATAAATACCCCTTTACCCACATCAATGACCAAATTGATTATCCTAATAGAGAATTATTTTTTTCCAAGATCGATATATTCCCTTGGTATTATTAGGTTAGTTTAATGGAATTTAATATTCCCACTATGAATTTTTGAAGTAGGTATAAACATTTTGAGTAGATACATATTTTATTCAGGCTAATGATTGATCCAACAATTTTTATAGTCCTTATGATCTAGGTATTTCATCAATAAATTTACTCTGCTTTATGGTATTTGTGGATGGCATCCTTGTCTACTTTGGAACTAAATTATATCATTGTCAGCATTTTAGGATTATTCTTGGAATGCTTTAGAATCATCTTATATATAAAAAACTCTTGTAGTATAGTTTCTAGATCTTATTGGATAAATTTTTGGGGCATGAGAACTTGGGGATTTTGGATTTAGCTAATCTAGAGAAAATCAGAGAAGTGATGTCATGGGACATGCAGAGGAGTGTATTTTAGATCATGGGATTGTTAGTATAGGTAGAATACAATACGTTTTTTTGGGATTTATATATGAATGCTTCATTAATGATCGAGATTACCCAAAATTGGTATGTTTTTACTAGAGCCTATAACTCAGTACAGATTTTGAATAACTCTAGTAGTGGTCGACCACTACCACTATCTTGATTTAAATGTAGTACGTGGTTTATTGTGATTCTTATAGTATAGGTATTGGAACAATTTTTATATAGGTTTCCATGTGGTAGTGTACGGATCTCTCCAACTATGACAATATTAAAGTAACTACCAAAATCATAACCTCGGGATAACAGTGGTGATCCATACTATGAGATCCTGGTTGCACTTCATATTTGGAGAATATATTACATTATACATTGACCACAAATTTTCAGCCTCTATATTCTCACATAGGGATCTATATAAGAGATATTTCCAATGGATCGATCACCCTAATGTGTTGGAATTGGGTACTTTCTATGCCCATGATAAAAGTAATGTGGTGTAAAACACCTTATGTCGGATATTTCCAATTCATGATTTGAGGGAGTCTAGTGATGAGTAAAATCTAATGGTAATTTTATATCCAATACATTCATAATAAAATATGAATATTGAAGAAATGTTAAAGACTACCATTCAGTTCACTCCCTTCATTATCAAACTAATCAGAGGAGATAATCTTAACGATGTTCTATGTCAATATCTTTGCAGTTTTTAAATGGTGGGAGGATTCAGATGAATGAATGATTTATTTTGTGAGGTTTATTTTTATTAAGGGTCTTTTACTCATTCCATTATGCTTACATAAAGTAGAGACACATGATCTCCCCCAATCATATTATATTATTCATCATAGGTTAACTAATATGTTTTATGATTTGTGTCTATGTTTATGGTGGTCATGTTTAAATCATGATATAGATGACTTTGTAAATAGATGTTGTACTTGTTATTTGATTAAGGCCAAGATACAGAGGGCCCCATGTCAACTTCCACGACCCACCATTCTTACCTGGAAGTGGGATAAGGTTACCAATGAATTCATCATTGGGTTTCCCCATACATTCCATGGAACGAACTCCATCTTGGTGGACTTTAATTGTCTTTCTAAATATAACTCTTTCATTTTAATCAAGTACTTAACTGAGGTGGAAGAATTGGGTAGGTTTTATGTCATGGAAATTATGAGATTTCTGGGTGTTTTAGTGCCTATTTTTCAGAAATACACCCATGTTTTCGCTCTTGAAACTGGGAAGGCCTTTAAAAGGAAATTAGATCATAGGTAATGATAAATATTGAATACTATCTCCAAATTTATGATCATAAAAATGGTAAAATCATATTATGAAATAAATGATCCATACATGTGTGATGAACTTCTCATGTTCATGGGATAAAAATACTGGATTTGTGTAATTTTCATAAAATCATATTTAATAATCCCATTTTAATAATGTCTCCCTTTGAACCACTTTATAGTCATCCATGTTAGTCACCTTTGTGTTTGATGGAAGTGTGTGAGACTTCTTTCTTAGGACAAATAATTTTGCAGGAAATATTTTGTAAAGATCATATGATCAGAAATTGATTTTTAATGGTACATATCCATCATAATTCCTATTATGATGATTAATGTCATGCATTGGGATTTATTACGGATAATTAGGTGTTTCTAATCGTAACACCTCAATTGGGTCACCATCATCTTGCTAATAAGGGAAAGATTATGCCTTGGTTTTTTGAACCATTGAATATTATGGAAATAATCGGTAATGTGGAATACCGATTGGATTCTCCATCCAAGTTTTCATCAACACATGATGAGTTAAATGCAATTCAATTAAAAAATTATAATCTATACCAATCTCAAATATTTAATTTTAATGTATTAGTGATGAAACTTGACCTATCTTGGACTAAGAAACTTGTTTAGATTGTGGAAGCCCATGTAAATTTTCATTAGGGGAAATCTATTACATTAGACTGGGTGCATTGAAAACATGTCAAATATAAGCATCATACAAGGGAACAAATGTATTGGGTGGAGGAACATTATTCTCATTTAGTTTGAATCTATCTATATTTTGAATTTCCATGGGAATATGTTTTTTTATGTTGATTAAATATGTCACACTTATAGTGTTCTTTGAGGTACTTTTTCATTATTTTATATCTTAATTGTGTTCCGTTGCATTATTGGTAGTTTTTCATGAAAAATGATTATTTTTGAGAGGAGATAAGGTGACACATGGTTGGTACATGATTAGGGGAAACTATGTACCATTCCAGGGAATACCATGAAAACCAAATAGTAGTATTTCCAAGGTTTCATGGATTTACTCTTGGTCATGCTCCCCTCCATGAAAAATGTGAATCCTAACCCTAAACATGGATATAGGTGGGGAATAATTAGAACACCTTCTAGCATACTGTTCAGCCAAATCGGGATGTATGCTAGATTTTGATAAACTTTTAAGTTCCAAGATCTCCTCTCCCACATTATAACATTATAACCCATCTATTTCACCCATTTCAACCCTATCTAGTCCTATGATCACCCCTTATCCACCTTTACTCCCTCATGTCTCAATTTTACTTATATTTGTATTGGTTTATTCAATATTATTCTTATAAAGTCCCACTTATCTTCCCATATTCCTTTATCATGGTCTGATCACTCTCTCTACTTGGGTTCTCTTTTCTCCAAAAATGATATCATCCTAGATTGAGTTCAATATCATATATTTGGGTTCAATCATTATTTTTTAGTGTAATATTTCATTCATAGGTTCATATCTTGGTTCATCTTATGGTGTCTAACTATATTGGTGGTGATTTCATAAAAGGTAGGTGGATCTATGCATAACCATTATTTGGTAGGTTATATAGTCTTTATTTGTTTTCTAATGCATTCATAATTGCGTAGGGCGTGAAGAAATCGGTTAATTTCATTTTGAGGATGTGTTTAATTTTTTTTTCTAGTTAAACCCCAATGAAATTTTTGTTTCTTTGTTTGTGTTGGTTTGATTGTGAAATATGGGGTTTTTTTGGTTTAATAAATTGAAAATAACAAGGGTATCCTAGGTAACTAAGTGGTAAGACTATGAAAATTATACTGGCTTGACATTCCCTCTAAAACATGATTACGATAAAACACTAAAAAAATATAAATGATTGGGATTGGTTGGCTCGAGTAGGAGATTGAAATTAATATCAAGGTTTGATCATTGAGAGTATGAGGATCATATGTCCCCACTCTCCCTAACTTATTAGGTATTTTTCATGGTTTTTATGCAATGGTTATACTTTTTTTCCTTTATTTATGAACCATTAATTTTACACAATCCTAATAAATATTTTTTTATAAAATAATATTTTTATTCTATTATCAAAGAAATAATGTTTTCAATTTAAATTGTTTCCATATTTACAAAAAAAATCATGATTATTTATCTCATAATGTCTAATAATTGAACCATTGTGTGTTATCTTACTAGGAAAGTGATATTAGACCCAATACACACCCTCAAGTGTATGTAGACCATGTTATTTCTAATTAATGTAAAGGAATGTTTTTACTTGGAGGTGATGGTGGTTACACATTCTATGAGTTTCTTATTATAAGGTTTTGATGCTGGTGTCATGGTGGGTGTATAACCATATGTCACAAGGTGGTTTTATTCATCCAGTCATTCCCCACCTTATTTTAGTCATTTTTAATTTAGTTGTAGTTGTTAAATGGTAAAATTTTTATGGGAGTTATATCCTCTTAATTTTTATGTAATGGTTATTGGTTTTTTATATTTCAATATTATAATGATGTTCGTTATCCTTCTCATTAGTTAAACTATTACCAAAAGATTTCTCTAATGCCCATCCACTAGTTTCCATCAAACAGTGATTGGGAACACCCTTTAGTCCTTTTCATAGGTTGGGTCAAGTGTTGGGGTGGAAGTCATCTGGGACTGGTTTCTGGCATGAATGTTGGGGTCTTGTATCACTATCTAAAGCATTGGTTAAATGTTTATATCTCATAAGATAAATAACTTTATAGTAAATTTTAGCCTCTTGAAAGCATTTGTATTGATGGTATGAATCATGAATATTATGTTACCTATAATATTGTATGAACCATATTTGAGTGGTGATACACATTATTATATTATTCTCACATGGTGTTATTAATAAATATAATGTTCCCTATACTAATTGTGAGCCACATTTCTAGTGTGGATTAATGTTATCAACTTATGGGTAATTTTTATTGAATAATTTTTTCTCACTATATTAATTTCTAATTTTTGACATATGCCTTGAATTTGGATATATACATTGTTGGGATTATAATTCTCATATATACTTATTATAACCATATTCTTATTATTTCTAAGATTTTGATATTATATTCTTATCACCAAAGTTTTAAAAAAATTAGCATCTGAGCTGACCTATTTCTTATTTATTATTTAATTATGTTATGAAGAACTTGAATAGAACTGTTATAAATAGAAAAATAGATTATGTGGAATCTTTTCTGGGATATATTTATGGATTATTATCAATTAATTTGTTTCATTTATTATAGGTAAAATCTACATTTGATTAGATAAATAGAGTCATTGTTAGTTATTTTTTTCCTAACTCTGAAAAAGTAAACCTAAAAAATCGTTTGAATGTATGTGAAAAATTATTTAACCATGATATTGTAACCAATATTGGTTAAAATTGTGTCATATCAGTTCATATTAAATATGATATATAAATAAAGAGTTTATTTAGACTAGGTCCAAGGGGAATTTGTACAATGTAAAATGTATTAAAATATTATTAGTTTGACAATGTTAATGTTAATAAGTTTATAATCACTAGGTAAACTATATTATTCAGTTTATTTAATCTATCATTAATCATTAATCAATTAAAAAAATATAAAATAAAACACCATAATGTCATAAAGATGCAAAAAAAGAAGCTATTTTAAATCATAGATTATAGAAAAAGAAGAATCGATTGTGAAAGAATAAATTATTTAATCTTTGTAACACTATAACATGAAATATTGGGTTTGAGCTAGAATTCCACACAACCTTAGGTGAAACTCCACATTTGAGTAATGTTTCCAAATATCAGTTTGGATCTTGAGTGAAACCATGGAAAGACTACACCCTCTTTCAGAGTTCAAAATAAAAATATATAACGAAAATTAAAAATTAAAAATTTGAGTAACTAGAAAATATAAATATAAAACCAATATAGTAAGTAATAATATGGAATCTCAAATAAATCAACAAAATATAATTAAAATCATCCAAAGTATTGGTACTTCATGAAAATAAATCCACTATAAGAAACCCCACTCGATCTCTAACCAGCAACGTTCACATCCTCCCACTCCAACTGGTCATTTTTCAACCATAGAACCCTTTCTCTTAAAAAAATACCTAGTCATGAAATATATAAGTGAAATTAAATTCCTAAATATGATGTTAGTAAAATACTTAGTGGGAAACCACGAATTACTCTTAGAATCATTTCTTAATATATAAAAGTTAATCCACGAATGAAACCATGGTATAGATAAGACCAAAAATATTTCACACCGGTAAATTATATATGTATATATATATATTAGTTACTCAAATACCATAACCGCCTACTTCAGTTGCATCCAGAAAGAAACCTCAATGGATAGCCTAAAACATCCCCCACCCCCTCATGATATTTAAAAAATGGTGGAAAATACATCATTAAGGATAACTAAATGCATATAAATCTCAATCCTAAAACATTCATCTTAGGTAATGGACTTATAGGCCCCACCAAACATTAATCATTAGATGAAAATGATATCACATATGATATAAGAATTAAAATGGAAAATCAAACCACATGTCATCTCATTAGTATCATCATTAGTAAAATCCATATGAAATAAAAAAAATCATTGTTCAAGGATACATAGACATACCTCAGGCAATTGAGTATCTATTATACGTTTCTAAGGGATACACATGAACAAAAATAATCCTTAAAATAACCCATATAATATATGTGGGAAATTCTATGTCTTACTACCTCAAGGATATTGATAAAAAATCCACATTTTTTCTAAAATCATCACGCAGATCTCATCCATGTTCTTGTTAGATAAAAACACTCACCAAGGGTTCCTATAATAGATTCATTAAGAATAAATATTATTAGCCAATGAAATATTGACCAATCATGTATAAGGAATCATCATCACATCCTAGACTCAAGATAATAACTGTATAAAAATGGATAATGGTTCTAGTATTTTAAGAGTGACAATTATATAATGGTTTGTTGAATTAAACCCACAATTTAAATCAAAAATTTAATACACCTATTACATGAGTCATGAATGCAATGCATTTTTTGTCCTTCATAAAGTTATTAAAACCATTAAAATAGTCAATATAATCGATAAAAATATTTTTATGAATTTTATGAAATCAAAATGAGTTACATATTCTATCTGGGGAAAAAGAAATGTAAAATAAAGTGTAAAGTTATATCATCAGAAGTGGGTGATGTGTTAGGGTAACATGATTTCACCCTTTTGTAGCAACTAGGTGTCACCTTAGTGTATCAGGTTACCCATACACATCCCTTTAGAAACACCAGCTACCCTGATGTAGCGGTAGGTTTTCCACATCCATACTTTAGAAAACCCAAAATACCTATATGGGAGACTCATATTACATGTACATGGCAGTGAAAATATGCTAATACCCATACTAATCTATGTTATTACCTTTACTTGAATAAGGAAACCTTAGGTTATAGTTATGTAACCCTTAATAATCTCAAGGTACCATTAATTAGTGGCTAAATTCTTTTACGAATTTCTTGTTAAAATCAGTTTACCCTTAGAAAACCTTCTATGTACCCTTACACAACACTTTACAAAAGAAGCTTAGCCTTCCAAAAATTATAAAAACAAAACATTACCCTTACAAAACCCTCATGCACAAGTGATTATCCTTATCTAACTCAAAGAAACTACTTAACATTATATATCCCATAAAAATAATAGTTTGTATTTATTTATCACTGGAAAACTTTTATCTACCCACATTCAAGGTTATAAAACCCATTTTACCCAAACATAACTCTAAAAATACCTAATTCAGGGTAATATTTCTAAAAATAACAGTTTTTTTAAATATGGATTATGAATATTTACCAAAGGGGCTTACAAATATGAAGAAGATACAATCCCCCGCAATGATGATTAAAAATCCCTGAGAAGTATCTCAAGAGGTAATGATTAAACATATTTAGGGATATAAACTAACTAAAACACGGGAAATAGAAACCACTCATAAACAAAAATAGGTTTCTATAAAGGTTTAACCTAAGAGACTACCCTCAAGGATAAGTAATAACCCCTAAGAACCACCCAAAAACAATTTCAAGAATATTTTACCAACACATTAGTCACAACTATATTTATGAACTCGAGAATATACTAAATCATGCTCAAACAAAGAATGCATATAATAATGTACCAAATAACATATACCAATTTCAACAGAGATCTATTTATTTGGTATCTCTCAAATTCAAGAATTGTGTATGTATTTCATGTGAACCTACATACCTTGAATAATCCATGAAAGAACACTAAATCCCACAAATAATCTTATCAATATTCTATGGATCACCCATGGTCAAATTAATCAATGGTTACATCAAACAAAAAAAAACATAAATTACCACATTATTGAAACATAGAGGTCCACTATATGGTTCATATAATAAATTGATATAGTTCCACTACCCCAGTCCCAAACATCATAACTAATTTCTACCATGTCCCAAAATAAGGATAATAAAAAATACATTTTAGTAAACCAAACTGTTTGATTCTATTTTGTAAAACACCGACCTAAACCACCAGGTTGGAGCCAAAAGGCCACAATACTACATGAACTAAACACTATAAATTGGAGGTTATTAAATAGTAGTGTTGGTCTGGAGTGGGACTATGTGGGGAACATATCCACTAAAAGAGTGAATAGTAAAAATAAATAACAAAAAAAATATAAATATTCGATCAGATCAAGTGGAAAATAAAAATATTAAAACCACCCATGAAGTAAAAAATAGCATGAAAAATAAATCAACTAGAACTAACAAAGAGGTTACAATTTATGGATAATTATTTTTAAGAAGATCATAAACATACATCCTTCTCAAACACCATACCATAACAAATTCATACCAATACATTCCACATTACAAACAATCCAACATAGGGTACTTTTCCATTTTTGGATTCCTATCCATGAAATTTTAAAATACACCAAAATACCTAAGCAATGTGTGAGTAGAGGACTCAGTAGGACACCGGTATGAGACCTTAACATTAGTTTATAAGATATATAAGTTCATTTCTGAAAAGTAACAGGTCATAGATACAATAAAAATTATATCACACAAGTACAATATTTATGTCATGTACTCAAAGATTGTATCCACAATATTTGGATTTGTGGTAGTATAATACTCAATAAAGAGAATAATACATCCCCTCTTAAGATATTCCAAAAAATTATTGATGTATCCCTCATTTGGGATAACCCAATGCATTAATACCTTGGGTCTAATATGTATGTATTATGAAAAAGAACTATAATCCCAACCAAAATCTCATCTAAATTAGAAAGAGATATCATATATGATACAAGATGAAAATAACATATCTATCATCACATGATGTCAATAGTATGATCATCAGTATAATCTATATACATGAAACACAAGACAATTTCAAGGATACAAACACAAAAACAACTCATATGATCAAGAACCAATCACATATTTCTCAGGGACACACACACACATCAAAAATCATTTTTACTACCCCATAAGAAATATGTGAAATTAAAGGGAATACAACATCAAGTATTTTAAATAATACCATGATGGATCATCAAGAATTATCACCCAAATCATATCTATGTGTTAATAAGATCAATAAATTGGCCCAATATTCCTAAATATGGTTTAATTTTTTTACTTCCTAAATAAATAAATAAACAAATGTGATAACACTTTCTCTCTACTGGGTAATTTCAAAATTATCCATTATATCCATAGACAGCTATTGAAAAAAATATTTCTTAATTAATTACTATAATTTCACATTTGATAATACTATATGTCTATACAATAAAATATGTTTACACATGACAATTATTCTATATCATTCTATAAAAATATTAATATTATTATCAATTAGGAAATTTTCATTCAATTCTTCCTTAAAGAACATTGAATTATATTTTTCATTTGAATGAGGTAATGAATACGACAAATTTATCACATCAAAACACTGCACCCCAAAATAGTGGAGAGAGAGTGAAGAATCAAAATCACATGGAAACTATAATAATAACTCATATTAGTCAATGGAAGAATCACCAATCTTAAAAAATAATCTTACTATGTTGATAGACTCAAGAGAAATACTGATGAACTAAGGTAGAAAGGTACGTATATTGTTAAGAATGAAAACTTTTTATATGATTGTAGAATAAAACCATCACATAAATCAAAAATTTAGATTTTCTTTTCAGTGAATAAAAATATCATAGATTTTGTAACAATTAATTAAGGTAATAGTAAAATTAAATAATCTAAGACAATCATTTTAAATAATTTTAGACATTTAATGGAGTAAAAATTAGAATTTTTTTTGTTTTGGAATTTAAGGAATGTTTTAAAGACATTTATACCGATGTGGGTATAGTGTAAGGGTAAAATGATTTTACCCTTACATATATACTCATTATTATACAATGACCCATAATTTCTATACACAGACATTACATCTTATTATATAAATAGTCTTTACAAAACATTATTATACGGACCTGGCCTTAAACATAACATAATCTTGAATTAAATGAATAATTCACATTAATTTTCTTTTTAGGTTTAGATTTTTAGAGAATTAGGCCATAACTATTGCATTAAATCTCAAAAATTACAAGGTAGACACTTATAATCAATTTCCATTTTTTCCTAAAATAAAAACTCTGGAAAAAAAGAGTCATGTCTAGTCCCATGTTTTAGACAGCATGAATTTTCCTTGATCCCATTCTTGACCCTATTAATCTTTAGGTCTTGTGGAAAACATTTCAAAACAAGGGATGAGCATACAAAGCTCAGTAAGGGATATAATACAAATAAAGAAAACATTTGTTCATCAATGGATACATAACAAAAGATCTTTAAAATACCTCATGAAATCACAATATTTATGAATAACACATAGAAAACATAAATCATAAAGGAAACTTGTGGCATTCATATCATACTTACATTGTAGCTATCACATCTATATAGGGAGTTACATTTGGAATACCCATCACGGTGTATTCCCTACATCTCTTAGGAGAAACATTCATGTTTACCTCCGTCACGTTACCCAATGCATTAGAGAGATATCTCGGGATCACCCGCCCTAGGTTTATTACGGAACCACCAATATATGTAAACAATTCTCAAGAACCATAACATATTAATAACACATAAAACAAACATAAATTAAAGATAACATTTCCACATTTCAATCACAATATATCATTTAAAATTATTTACATAACAAATCCATTATCAAAACTGTTTTCAATACCAAAATACGTAAAAATAGTATATGGTATTTATTTTCCTTTTAAATACATTATGGATTGTTAAGGAATGCAAAAGATAAAATAATACTCGCAGTGGCAGAAAGTTCATTGTCACTATGTACGCTAAAAAGAAACATTATTTTTTGTCGTTTAGTAAAACACTTCATAGAGAAAAGATTCCACTTGAAAAAAAGTAAAAGTCAAAAGTGTTTATACCGAGTATAAAATAAAATAATGTATTAAAACAAAATATTCCTCAATGAAAGGATATTGAGACGAAGTTCCTTATCTCGTGGCTGACTTGACTCGTTCGTTCTTTAATATCCTTTAATTTGGGTAACTCCCATTGGTTTTAACCAAAAGGACTTCTTGAAGTGACTTCTGCCTAAGGTAAGGCTTCTAGGAGGAGGATAGGGATCTTGAAATAATATTTTTAGGGGTTGGATGAGACAAGGGGCTTGAGAGGTGTAAGGAATAAGTTATAAGTGAGGGATTTTTATAAGGGGGGGTCTCTTTAGGAAAGTGTGAAAATATTTTTTTATCATATAATGATATTCAGTTTGGAAAGATCCAACACTAATTAAAGTAGAATATAAGAGGACTAATGGTCAAAATAAATTCATACAATAATAATTGGGCAGGTTTTGGATGTTATTTTAATATTTATAATCTTATATATTTAAATCATTTTTAATGAGTTAAATATTGTATCCTTATTGTGTCTTAAATAATTTAATTTATTTGATGTCTAAAAATTATTAAAAAAAATACCATGATGTAGGAAATATTTTTATCCTTCAAATGAATATTTATAGTCTAAAATATATCTTATATTACCCCTTTAAAAATTAATTTTCTAAAAGATATTTGTTTATGTCATTTTTGTCTTTACTTTATGTTAATTTAAATATAGTTTCATTATCACACCCAAGTGGCTTCATGGGGTCCCAAAATAGACCCAAAGATGAACATAGTCGTAAATGACTCAACCAATAAGGTTAAGACAAGTTTTAAGCTAATTTTGTTTTATTATAATATTCTTTTTACCTTGAATTTCCCTATTTACCTTTAACCGTGGTAAATAAAAGTCAAAAGTTACTATTCACCAAAAATTATTTTCAACTTATTAAACTACATTTTAATAAATAATAAAAACCATGTATGTTGGATTTTCAAAATTCAATCCATTGAAGCGGTAAAATATCATTTAGATGAAAATGTCAATTTTTAACTACTACTTAGTGGTTTCACGGTTCATAAAAAATTTATGTTTTTCAGAAAACTACCAAAAATTCAGCCTTAGCTATATTTGATATTCCAAATTCAAAAGTGATGTCTATTTTGCCAAATTCAAAAACATAGAAGTTTCATTAATTAATCTAAAATTAATTCCTGTTATCAAAACACATAGCGTGTTATTAAAAAACAATAACTATCAAAAGATTGATACTTGTTTATGTCCAATTTCAATGTAAATTAATTCCAATGACCAACATTAGAATAAATAGTGAAAAAAATAATATAATTACACTTTAAAACCAATTAAAAACATAATATAACCATATAAATAAATTATATTAAAAGTCACTTTTGAATTAAAATAAAGTATTTTTCACTATTCATAAAAAATGAATTTTATCAGAAAAATACCAAATATTTACCCAAAGTAAATTTTGATGTTCTGATTCTAAAGAAAATTTTATTTTGTAAAATAGAACGTATAAAAGTATAACGTCCCAGAATTAATCAGTTACATACCATTTTTAATTTATTGTTGTCTAATTAATTAAGCGACGCGGGGCGCACACCTCGCTGCGGGTCCCAAACAGCTTTTTATTTAATTTAAATAAATGCAGATGTTTCCTAAAAAATGTCATTTCATGCTTTGGCGTGGTGTTTGAGTTTTAAATAATTAATTAAGGATTGGAAAAGAGTAATACAAGATTTAAAGAATATTTAAAAAAAAGTAAGAAAGGATAAAAAGAAATCCTTAAATAAAATAAAGAGGGGGTTACGGGAAAAATGAAAATAATTAAAATGGGGGATTCCCGTTTTTAATTATTTTTAATATTTTATTTTCCATTATTTCATTTTATTTTCCATTATTTCATTTTATTTTCTCTTTTTATTTTATTTCCTTTTTTCCTTATCTTTTATTTTTCTCTAATTTTTCTTTTCTTTTCTTTTTCTTTCTTTCATCACTTTTCTTTTTTCCTCTCCTCTCTCCCTCTCCCACTCATCGCATCGCACCCCTCAATCCTGTCACACCAACCAGCAGCCCCTTCGGAAGGATGATGATCCTCCATCCGACGTCTTATTCTACCGTAGTTAGGTGCACAGTAAACCTTAGGGAAATACTAACGTTGCGCAAGTAGAATCGTTCGATTTCGTTGAGTATTCTGCGTGTAGTTCGTCGTAAAAGATTTTTACCCTATTTTGGTGTTTTTAAAAAATCCTTCTTTTTCATCTGTTTTAGGTCAAATCAAAGTTTACTACAGATCTTAGAGTCATCTAAGACTACAAGATACTGTGCCTATGGCTTTCCCCCTGTTTTGTTACGATTTATAAAAAATGCACTGTTGTGCCGTTAGTCGGTGTCTACCAAATTTGATTAATTTTACCCATTTTAATTACTTTAATGGTTCTGTTTAATTTTTTCAGCTTTAATCTTCTTAAATTAATGCTTTTGAATGGTTGCAACATGATCGGACACCGCTTTGGGTGTTCTGTCATAGTCGTTATATTTTTTTCGTTAGTCGGGTTATTAATTTAATTAGTTGCAGGTATTGCACAACCCATTTTTATTGTTTTTAAATTAAATGAATAGTTGTTTGAATTATTGCAACAAACTTGGACACCCCTTTGGGTGTTCCGACATGATCAGGGTATTATTCCATTATCCAAGTTTATTTTCTGATTAATTGCATATGTTGCGACGCAACTTTTTATTGTAATTAAATTAAATAAATAGTTTCTTGAACATGAACTTCAATTGTTGGATCACTGGCACTTGTTCTTATGAACTATTTATTATTTAAATATGAATTATCCACTATGGTTGATATGATATGTATATTTCCTTGAATGTTGTTGGGTTTTACTTTTAAATTTATTCCTTGTAATGCACGGATGTACCTAGTTAGTTTTCAAGTTACGACTTTATATGCTAATTATGTCATATCTGCTACTGTGAAAACTTTAATTAAATTTAGGGAGGGTAAAGGAGGAGGTTTCTATATTAAGGGACACTCTTAGAACCGCCATTTCTGATGGGTTACCTCTATGTGCTAGGGGGTGGTGTTGTTGGCTTTTTCAGACTAAGATTTCCCCAGAATTTCTAATACTTTTGATTGATCCCGGTTCCAAAAGGGCCCATTGGGACAGATCCATTGGCAATGTGGCTTTGCCAACCTCAGATGACACTCGACCCCTTTTTCTGAGATCAGGATGGACTCAAGGTAAAGCCATGCCTCAGGTGATACTTGGTCTTTCGAAATATTTCCTTGGACGGGCTCGATGGCATTGGATAAATTGACGGATGTTTCATAGCGATACCTTCGGGACGATCTCGGACTCCAAATCCCCACTTGAACCTTAAATAATGATTCCCTTAAGGTTTATGTTATTTCTAATTGAGTCTATTGAGAATTGATATATTTCCCATGATATTAGGAAGTGTTCCTGGTTGACACTGGACTTGAACCCCAAATTAAAGCACAAGCTTGGGGTATACTTTTTCCTGCTTTTACCTTGATTTCTAGGATATATATATGGGTTTTTGTGCATTTATTCTAATAGGTACCCTTTAGGACTACAAGCTTAGGCTGAAGCAGGTGACCAGACATGGGTGCCGTTTGGGACTTAGGCCTACTTATTTATTTCATTTCACTGCATTTAATTTATTTGAAATGGTTATTTAATGGCACACTACATTTTTATTTTTGCACTAAATGTAATGGTTTAGACACCATGGGTGCCGAACTGCTGGGATTTTATCTGACACCCTGCTCGGGCATCGTCAACACCCGAGTAGATTACAAGCTCACAGATATTGACAAGAGTAAGTCTTCTACTTCTGATGCTTGACTGTTCATTACTACTTAGGATGGAGACTGGGGTAGATGACCAGGCTTTTCTTGCCATGAAGTTGCTTCTTGAGTCTTTTCTATTAGTTGACTGTGTGTTTGAGTTCTATTTTCTGTACATTCATTTTAGACTCATATCATGGAATGGCACTCTTTTGTGAGTTTCTGCACTTGGTTTTTATTATTTAGTTGGATTATTTACATTGTTTCTGCTGCAGTTTATTTATTCACATGCTTTTGCTACTTATTATTAGTTTTTGTTTACTTCCGCTGTGATATTATCTATTACCTATGAGGGAATCGTCTCCCCCACGGACAGAAAAAGGGTCATCGCTGCTAATCGGCAACCTCTTTCATTCGGGGAGATTCTCTTAAGGTTATGTGACACACTGGTCTGGCCACCGTCTTAAAGGTGAGCCGAGTCGGGATGTTACAAAGTGGTATTAGAGGCGGTTTTTCCTTTTGTCTTACTGTTTGGTTTTGAGAGGAGACTAGGAGATAGAGATATGGGATGTACTCTATGCTTGGAGGTAGCTAATCCATGTACATGGGACAAATCAAATTCTTGGGTTGGGATTGCAGTTATTGATTATTCCAGTTACTATTGATATGATTTCACCTTGGGTGACTCACTTATATTGTGTTGTTATTGTGCTGGTATTATTGAAATAATGGGTTTACAAATGCAACCCGATGATACAAGGGAAAAACATCCCATGCACTGCGATAGGTAGTATAGGATTTAAATGACATGCATATTGACATGCCTTATCTACATTGAGTGTGCATCTTCCTGTTGCATGTGAGTGTTGTTATACCTAGGGGTAAAATTTTGAATTGTTGGTTTATTGAATATAAGGTTGTGTTAGTCTGTTATATGTTAGCCTAAATCAACCTAGGAGTGGGCTGTAGAACTGTTTATTAGTCCTTTTTAGTTGTCTCTTCTATATCGAAACCCAACTCTTGAGGTGGGTTGTTTGTTGTTTAGTGCTCAAAGGCAGGCTATGTACCTAACCTCTTTTGCACCCTTCTTGTTTTCTCACATTCTTTACTCCTTATCTAAGGGTGTGTTTGGCTTTTGTAGACAAATGCCACCACAACATCTTCATGCGGTGTCTCAAGAGAGTGGAAATGAGAGAATTCCATGGATGGTGGGTCCTGAACCACATGTGGTTCCTCTCGTAGAGCCTCTTGTGGCGCTACCTCCTGTCGATCTTCCGAGGGACCCTGATGCTCAGTTCAAGGATAGTCTCCTCAGGTCTATGCAGTCGGTTCAGAATATCCCCAGACCTGCCCCATCTTTGGAAGACCTTACAAGGGACTTTCTGTAGCAGCACCCTTCCACCTTCTCGGGGAGTGGCAGCCCTCATGCTGCAGAATCATGGATAGAATCTATATGGTCTATCTTCGACCACCTTGAGACACCTATAGAGTAAAGGGTCAAGCTTATAGTCTACATGCTTCGTGTCACCACCAAACGCTAGTGGGACATTGTTTCTCAGGCTGATCAGGCCAGTGACATGGCTTGGGCCGATTTCCAAGAAGCCTTCTACAATCACTCTTTTCTGCAGACTCTGAGAGATGATTGTGCGTGGGAGTTCCTACATCTTCAGCAGGTCTCTATGACTATGTTAGTGTATTCTACTCATTTAACAGAACTTCAGCGTTTTTCCCCATCTCTGACTGGTGATGCAAATACTACTGTGAGGCGATTTGAGGATGGAATTGAGTACACTATTCGCTCATAGGTGAATATCTTCCATTTCACCACTATTATGAAGATCGTGAACCAGGATCTAATCTTGGAGAGAAATGTTAGGGAAGCTAAACCAGTGATCCAAGGCGGTTCAGTTCCGAGACAGGGTGATGGATCTTTTAGCGGTAGGGAACACCGTTTTTAAAGTGCATGTGGGGGAAATCCTATCCAAACAACACGTCTTGATAGATCTGTCACATGTTATCAGTGTGGTAGGGATGGTCACAATAAGCCGCAGTGCACAAGAGATCTGAAGGAGTGCTGAGCTTGTGATAGGATGGGTCACCTTCAGCGTTTCTGCCATTCCTTGTTTTTATCTTCCAGTGGTGGATGATCTGCACCTGTACCGCCTTCAGGTATGGGATCTATGACTCCACAGTAGGCTAGAAGTTCTTTTTCCACCGGTCGATCCGGGCGAGGAAATGGTGGAGGTCATGGTCGAGGAAATCAAGTTCTATACTATCAACATTAACAGAGTGGACCTGCTCAAGCCAACCAGGAAGCGTATCAGGGTCGTGGCTTAGGTCCCATGTACACAGTGCAATTAGCACTATAGGAGCAGAGTGTAGGACCATCTACAGTGAGAGGTACTATTCTAGTAGCCTCTTCCTTAGTTTCTGCTATTTTTGATACTGGCGCATCGTACTCCTTTATATCTGCTGCTGTTGTTGAGAGTCTTGGTTTTCCAATTGAGTATCATTGTGTTGTCATGTCTCTCAAAACTCTGCTTGGGGTCTCAAAAGAGGGAATATGCCAGTGCCAAGAGTGCCCACTCGAGATAGGCAGGTACCATTTTGTTTGGAATTTCTATATCCTCGATATTTTTGGAATCAAAGTAATTCTTGGTATGAACATGCTTTATCCTTACCATGCCCAAGTGGGTTTATATCGCCCTTGGGTGTATTTTACATCACCTGAGGGTGACACATATCTTAAAAAAGGGGAATGGGATATGCATGAAAACCAAGATAATCCTAAATACTCAGGGTTGGGTAGAGTCACAGCTCAGTTGGCAAGTCTCCTCATGAGAAACTAGGGAACACAGCTAGTTGAATTCCCTCTAGTGGTGGGTCTTTTTAGGGACGTCTTCCCCAATGATTTCTCTAGCTTACCTCCTATGAGAGACGTGCAGTTCACTATAGAGATTTTTCCAGGTGCAACACCAGTGTTTATCCCTCCTTGTTGGATTAAACCAACAGAGCTACAGGAACTCTTAAAGAACTTGAAGACCTTGAGGCTAAGGCTTTCATCAGACCTAGCACATCGTTGTGGGGGTTCACCTATCCTTATTTTCCAAGAAGGCAGATGGTACCCTAAGGTTATGCATGGATTATCATCGAATCAACTAGCTCACTATAAAGAATTGATATCCATTGCCTCATATAAATGATATCTTTGAGCATCTCTAGGGAGAAACTATTTTATCCAAGATTTATATGAGGTTGGGATATCACTGGGTGCGTGTGTGACCATCTGACATACCACCTATAGCATTTCGAAGCCGGTATGGCTTGTACGATTATCTGGTTATGCCTTCCGGCCTCATGAATGTGCCAACAATATTCATGGCCCTGATGAACTGAGTTTTCCATCCGTATCATGATTCCATTGTGGTAGTCTTCATGGACAACATCTTAGTGTATTCACGTTATATACACGACCATGCAACCCATCTTGAGATCATGTTGAGTACACTAAGAGAGCACCAGATAAACTTTAAGCTTTGTAAAATCCACTTCAAGATTGATAAGTTACACTTATTGTGTCATATTATATCTAAATAAGGGGTTTTAGTTGACCCATAAATGGTGAGAATCATGGTTTCATGGGAGTAGACCAAGAGTGTATTCGACATCAGAAGATTCTTTGGTTTTCTCACTATTACAAGCGATTCATCCAGGATTTTTCTTACTTAGCAGTGCATCTCATGACCTTGAATAATAAAGGTGTATAGTTCATCTGGTTAGAATCTTGTGAAAATTCTTTTCAGGAGATGAAAGGAAGACTAACCTTAGCCTTGATCCAGATTCTTCCTCAACCTAGTCATAACTATACAATTTATTATGATGCTTCAAGAATTGGATTGGGTGCAGTTTCGATGCAGGGTGATCGATTCGTGGCATATGGATCTCACCAGCTGAGACCTCATGAGCATGACTATCCTATAAAAGACCTTAAGTTGGCAGTTATGGTTCATGCTCTAGGTTTTTGGAACACTATTTTTTGGGTGAGTGATTCATTATTTACATGGATCATAAAATCTTGAAATATATCTCCACTCAACAAGACTGGAACTTAAGGCAATGTAGGTGGGTCGAATTCTTTTATTCATTAAATTTTGAGCATTCTTATACCCCTGGGAAGGGAAATGCTATTGTGGATGATTTAAGCCGCAAGAAATAGACACATTCCTTGTAGGTAGCCAGCAGTGAGTGGAAGATGATGGCATTGTTTTTAGAGATGCACCTGGAGGTTCATGAGTATAGTGGACAACCGGTTCTAGCAGCTCTTACAGTGACATACTCTCTTCTATAAGAAGTCCAAATGCAACAGTTTATTAACCCTGAGGGGCTCGTTTTGAGGGAAAGTGTTATAGGAGAGAATGCACCTCCTGGTTGGGTTATTGATGGCAGTGAAAATCTCCTTTACTGTGGCTGTGCATGGGTACCTTTAGGTTTACGGGAATAGATGATGAAGGAATCTTACACCTCTATTTGTAAAGATCATCCTGGGAAGACCAAGATGTATAGAGACATGTGTCGACAATATTGGTGTCCTGGTTTGAAAAAGCAGATAGCATGTTTCATCACTTGGTGCCTCACCTGCCAACAGGAAAAGGCAGAGAACCAGCGACCTTCTGGAAATTTACAGCCTCTATCCATTCCTGAATTGATATGGAATGACATCACCATGGATTTCATTATAGTCTTTCCAAGATCTCCTCAAGGTAGCGATCATGTATGGGTGGTTGACGATAGGTTGACCAAAGTGGCACACTTGTTTCCTATTTGAGATACCTTTACGATTGATGAGTTGGGAAGGATATATATACGAGAAATTGCGAGACTTCAAGGTGTACCTTGTTCTATTTTCTCAGACAGGGATGCCCGTTTTACTTCACAGTTCTAGAAAGGGTTGTAAAAGGCACTAGGCTAACAGGTACTTCTGAGTACTGCATATCACCCCGAGAGTTATGGGAAATCCAAGAGAGCTATAAGAGTGTTAGAGGATATGTTACGGGCTTGTATATTTGATTTTGGTGGTTCCTGAGAGAAGCATTTACCTCTTGTCGAGTTTACCTATAATAACAGCTTCTAGAAGACAATCCAAATGGATCTGTAAGAGGCTCTAAATGGTAGACCGTGTTGTTTACCTTTGTGCTGGCTCAACGAAGGTGAGGCAACTGTGTTGAGTCCTCATCTCGTTCAAGATACTTCTGAGAAAGTTTAGTTGATTCAAAAGCATATGACTATAGATTTGTCTAGAAAAAAGTATTATACCAATCATCGCAGCAGACCTCTAGATTTTGAGTTGGGACATCGAGTCTTTCTATGTGTTTCTCTAAGGTTGGGTCACAGGCATATCAAGGGATAGGGGAATTTATCCCACAGATATGTCAGGTCATTCGAGATAGTGGAGAGAGATGGGCTGGCATCCTATTAGTTACTACTGCCTCAGAGGTACTATTCCATGCACGATGTTTTCTATGTATCTCAGCTTCGACAATATCATCCAACCCTTTCACATTCTTTGGACCCTGATGACATCGAGCTTGATGCTGATGCATCCTTTGCAATGCATCTTATCTGTATCATCGGCCATAGCATGAGAGTACTCAAAGGAAATTCAGTACCACTGGTCTGGGTTTTGTGGCAACACAGACGTGTTTAGGACGAGACTTGGGAGCAAGAGACGGATGTATTTGACCAGTGGTCGGAACTCTTCTCTTGCGATGTTCCACTACCCTCGAAGGGAAACTCGGAGATGAGTTGTCTTAAGGAGTGGAGGATGTAACATCCAAGCCTTAATCAGGTACATACCATTTTTACTTTACTGTAGTCTAATTAATTATGTGACCCAGGGTATGCACCTACACACCTCTATGCGGGTTCCCGAGCAGCTTTTTACTTAATTTAAATAATTGTAGATGTTTCATGAAAAATATCACATTGCACTTTGGCGCGGTGTTTGGGTTTTAAATAATTAATTAAGGATTGGAAAATAGTAATAATAGATTTAAAAGAAGATTTAAAAGAAAGAAATAAAGGATAAAAATAAATTCTGAAATAAAATAAAGAGGGGGTTACACAAAAAATGAAAAAATAAAAATGGGGGATTCCCATTTTTAATTATTTTAATTATTTTCCTTTCCATTATTTTGTTTTATTTTATCTTTATATTTTATTTACTTTTTTCCTTATCTTTATTTTCTATTATTTTTTTTCTTTTCTGTTTCTTTCTTTTCCCTATTTTCTTTTTTCCTCTCCTCTCTCCCTCTCCCACTCATCATGTCGCACCCCTCAATCCAGTCACACCAACCAGCACCCCTTTAGAAGGTCGCTACTACTCCGTCCGATGTTCGATTCCTTCGTTGTTAGGATTTTAGTAAACCTTAGGGAATGGATAACGTTTCTCAAGTAGAATAACTCGATTCTGTAGATTATTCTCTGCACAGTTCATCACAAAATATTTTTACCCTATTATGGGGGATTTCTAGAATCCTTCATTTTCATCCGTTTTAGGTCAAATAAAAGTCTACTGCGGATCTTAGAGTCATATACGACTACGAGGCAAGGTTCATACTCACTTTCCCTCCATTTCTTTGTGAATTTTAAAAAAACGCATCATCGTGCCGTTAAACTGTGCCTACCAGCTTTGTGTAATTTTACCCATTTTAATTACTATAATGGTTTTGTTTAATTTTTGCAGACTTAATCATCTTAAATTAAATTGTTTAGATGGTTGCAACAAGATCAGACACCCCTTTAGGTGTGATGACATAGTCGGCGTATTTTTGTGTTAGTCGGATTATTACTTTAATTAGTTGTGGGTATTATGCCACCCCTTTTTATTGATTTTAAATTAAATGAATAGTTGTTTGAATTATTACAACAAAGTTGGACACCCCTTTGAGTGTGCTAACATGATCGGTGTATTCATCCATTAGCTGAGTTTATTGTTTGATTAATTTTATGTGTTTTGAAGCAACTTTTTATTGTAATTAAATTAAATAAATAGTGGCTTGAACATGAACATAAATTATTGTATCATTGGCACTTGTTTTGCTAAACTGTTTATTATTTAAATATGAATTAATCGCTAAGTTTGATATGATATGTTTATTTCCACTCAATTTGTTGTGTTGTACTGTTAAATTTATGCCTTGTGATGGATGGGTGTATCTAGTTAGTTTTCATGTTGTGACTTTATATATTGATTATGTGATATCTACTTCTGTGAAAACTTTAATTAAATTCAGGGTGGGGAGAGGATGTGGGTCTAGTATTAAGGTCCACGCTTAGATCTTCCATTCCTGATGGGTTACCTCTATGTTCCGAGGGGCAGTGTCATTGGATTCTCCAGACCGAGGCTTCCCTAGACTTTCTAATACTTTTGAGTGATACTGGTTCCAAAAGGACCCATCGGGACGGATCCGTTGGCAATGTGGCTAAACCAGCCTCAGATGACACTCAACCCATTTTTGCGAGATCGATACAAACTCATGGTAATTACATGCCTCGAGAGATACTTGGTATTTTGAAATATTTCCTTGGACAGGCTCGATGGCATTAGATAAATTGACAGATGTCCTGTAGCGATACCTTCAAGACATGCTCAGAATCCAACTCTCAACATGAACCTTAAATAATAATGCACTTAAGTTTTATGTTATAGCTAATTGAGTCTATTGAAAATTGAGAAATTTCCCCTGATATTTGGAAGTATACCTGGTTGACACTGGACTTGAACCCTAAGTTAAAGCACAAGATTGGGGTATACTTTTTTCTGGTTTTACCTTTGTTTATGGGTTATATATATATGTGTGTGTGTGTGTGTGTGTGTTCGTGCATTTCTACTGACAGGTACCCTTTCAGACTACCAGCTTTGGCTGAAGAAGGTGACCTGTAAATGGTGCCGTTTGGGACCTGGGCTGACTTATTTATTTCAATGCACTGCAAATTAATTTATTTAAAATTTTAATGTAAAGGAACACTGCATTTTTATTTTTGCACGAAATGGAAAGGTTTAGAAACCATGGGTGCCCGCCCACTGGGATTTTATCTCAAACCCTATTCGGGCGTCATTGACACCCGAGTAGATTACATGCTCCCAGGTATTGACAAGGGGAAGTGTGATGCTTCCGATGCGTGACTGTTCATTACTGCTTAGGATGGACACTGGGGTAGAGGATCGAGTCATGGTCTTGATGAAGTTGTTTCTTGTGTCTTTTATTTTAGTTGACCATGTGTTTGAGTTCTGTTTTACATATTTCATTTTAGAGTCATATCACGACATTACACTCTTTTTTGAGTTTCTGCACTTGATTTTTGTTATTCAGTTTGATTATTTACATTGCTTATACTGTAGTTTATTTGTTCACATTCTTATACTACTTATTATTTGTTATTTTTTACTTCCACTGTGATATTATCTATTACCTATGAGGGAATAATCTTTCCCACGGACAAAAAAAGGGCCCTCACTGCTAGTCGCCAGCCTCTGGCGTTCAAGGAGATGTGCTTGAGGTTATGTGATGCACCTGTTCGGCCACTGTCCTAGAGGTGAGCCAGGTTGGGATGTTACAAAAAGGTACAAAAACTATATTTAAATAGGGTTCACCATCAAAAGGTTGTAAATAGACATTTTAAAGAATATTAGAGTATTTATGCTTAAAATTAGATTAATTCACATTTTAAGCCTCTAACATTAATTGGATAAATGTAAAAACATTTAACAAACATGTATAATCATATTGTAGTTATTACTATTCATTCCCACTAATACAACGACTAGGCATTAACTACAATTTAAAATAATATTATTATATTATTAGTGTGAAAAAAAAGATTTCAAAGAAACCCATTGTTGCGTATCGAGTACGCCATCGAACAGAGAAACCCCTTTAAAGTAAAATTAATATTTAATTCACAAATATGAATAATTATGGAAATTGTCATATTATTTATTTACCTGGGATGTTACATCCTTCCCCCCTTTTGGGAATTGCATCCTCACAATTTTATTCACTTGTCAAATAAATGGGGGTATTTATCCCTCATAGCATTTTCAGATTACCATGTTTCCTCTTCAACCATATAGTTTTTCCAAAAAAAACTTTTAACTGGTGAATTACCTTATTCCGCAACACTTTCTCCTTCGGTCAAGAATCTGGACTGGTTGTTCCTCATAAGAGAGATTATCTTCCAATTGAACTACCTCTGGACTTAAAACATGAGATGGATCTGGCATATACTTTCTTAACATTGAAATGTGAAAAACATTGTGTACCTGGGAAAAACATGGAGGTAAATCCATTCTGTATGAAACTAATCCAAATTTCTCTTGGATTTCATAAGGTCCAATGAACCTCAGACTCAACTTTCCCTTCTTACTAAAATACATCACACTTTTCCATGGAGAATCATTGAGAAAGACATGATCACATACCTCAAAAGAATGATTCTTTCTCTGATTATTTGCATTACTTTACTGCCTCCTTTGAGCTGTTCTCATGTGATTCTGAATCAACTGAACCTTTTCTGCCATCTCTTCTACCAATTATCGTCCCATCAGCTTTCTTTCACCTACTTCATCTCAAAAAGATGGAGTTCGACACCGCTTTCCATATAATACCTCAACTGGAACCATTTGTATACTAAAATAAAAACTATTATTATAAGAAATTTTAACCAAAGAAATATGCTGGTACCAACTTCACTTGTAATCTATGGAACAAGAATGTAAAATATCCTCAAATGTTTTAATTTTTCATTCCGACTACCCATCTGATTACGGATAAAAATCTGTAGTAAAATTTAATTCAGTACCCAACGACTTCTAAAGGCCTTTCCAAAAGTTAGAAGTAAACCTGAGATTATGATCAGATACAATGGAGAGGGGAACACCATGTAACATGACTATCTCTTTATCATACAATCAGGAAAGTTGATCTAGAGACAAAGTATCTCAAATAGGAATAAAATGAGCAGATTTAGTCAACCGATCAACAATAACATAGATTTCATTATTACCTAGAGATGTCCTTGGTAATCCCACAACGAATTCCATGGATATATTTTCCCATTTCCACTATGGCACCGGTAAAGACTGAAACATCCCTTTTGGTAACTGCCACTCTGCTTTAACATTATAATAAGTCAAACACTTCATAGTAAAATTAGAAATATCTATTTTCATTCCATACCACCAGTAATAATCACGAAGATCTATGTATATCTTAGTACTACCAAGATGAACTGAAATCAGAGAACTATAAGCTTCACATAAAAACTCATCCTTCAACTTTGAATCACACGGCACACATAATCTCTTCCCAAAACTCAAAAAAAAATCATTATCAATGTTAAATTCAGGAAACCTTCCATTCAGAACCAACTCTACATTTTTCTGTAACTCATTTTCTTTCTCCTGTGATTTCTTTATTCTATCTGATAGAGATGATTTCACTGACACCTGAAACAAAATAGAATAATTTTCTGCACCAACAACTTTTATGCCAAATTTTCCTAACATAGCATGGTTAATGACATATTAATTTTTCGACTCAAAGCATTAGCCACTTTATTTGCTTTTCTTGGATGGTAAAGGATTGTGCAATCATAATCCTTGATTAATTCCAACCATCTCCTCTTTCTAATGTTAAATTCTTTCTGAGTGAATATATACTTCAAAATTTTGTGGTCAGTATATATTTCACATTTTACTGCATACAAATGATGCCTCCAAATTTTTAAAGAAATAATAATAGCAGCTAATTCCAAATCACGTGTAGGGTAATTTAACTCATGAGGTTTCAACTGACATGAAGTATATGCAATAAATTGATCATTCTACATAAGGACACAACAAAGTCCTTTCAACGAAGCATCACTGTAAATAAAAAACTCACCATTTCTAGAAGGTAGTGCCAAGAATGGATCATTCACTAATCTTCTTCCAAATTCTTGATAACAATCATCACATTCTTTTTTCCAAACAAACTTAACACCTTTTCGAGTTAACTTATTCAGTGGACTATATAACCGTGAAAAGGTTTCAACAAACCTCCGGTAATAACCTACCAAACCAATAAAAATATGGATCTTGGTTTTATTTGAGGGTCTTTGACATTATCCAACAACTTTTGTTTTAGTAAGATCAATAGTTATGCTATTTTTTGAAATAATGTGACTAAGGAACAAAATTTGTTGTAACTAAAATTCACACATGCTGAACTTTCCAAATAGTTTCTTTTCTTTTAAGGTTTTCCAGACAACCCTTAAATGACTTTCATGCTCCTCTTTACTTTTAGAATAAACCAAAATATCATCCCTAAACACATCCACAAACTTATCCAAGAACTCATGGAAAATTCTATTCATAAGATCCATGAATACAGTAGGTTCATTGGATAAAACAAAAGGCATAACTATAAATTCAAAATGACAATATCTAATACAAAACAAGGTTTTCGGAATATCTTCTTCTTTTATTTTCAACTGATGGTACCCCAACCTTAAATCAATATTCGAAAAATACTGAGTTCCCTGGAGCTGATCAAAAAAATCATCGATATGAGTCAAAGGATACTTGTTCTTAACAGTGATGTTATTCAATGCTCTATAATCAATGAAAAGTCTCATTTAACCATCTTTCTTTTTAACAAACAAGATAGGAGAACCACATGGTGAGGTGCAAGGTCGAATGAAACCTTTATCTAATAATTCTTGAAATTGCTTCTTTAACTTGAAAAGATTAATTTTATCCATGCGATAAGGGGGCTTTGAAATTGGCCTAACAGTAGGAACTAAGTCAATAGTAAATTCAACTTCATGATTAGGTATAATACCAGGGAATTCATCCGGGAAAACATCAAGGTACTCATTTACCACTGGCGCATCATTAATCTGAATAGTTCCTTTATTTTCAACAATATGTGCAAGGTAACATTCATTTCCATATTTTACTAGTTTCTCACATTCCTGATATGTTATCAAAAGAAAGGGTTCATTCTTGCACACAAAATGAAAATCTTTCTGAAAAGAAACCACTATAGCTCTACAGTCAATATTAGCATGATAAATAGAAATCCAATCCATACCCAAAATAACATCAAACTCTACTAGAGGAAAAACAATAAGGTTTGTAGGTAGATTATTTCCACACGCAAGGACACAAAGGTTCTTATAATTTATTTTTGTCACAACATTTCCTCTAGCTATTTTTACCATAAGTTTGGTATTCATAGCTTGAGATGGAATTCCCAATTTAATAGAAAAATTCTCAAAAATGAAAGAGTATGTAGACCTTGAATCAAACAACACATTGGAATAATCTGAACAAACAAATAGTGTACCTGATACTAATTCATTTGATGTCCTAACAACTATTGAAGTAGTTTCAAAGGACTTCACCACCCATATCTTCTTGTAGTATAGATGCTTTCCCTCAATTGGGTTCTTCATTAGACACTCATATTCATAATGACCCATTTCATTGCACTTAAAAGATTTTACAGACTACAAATCATATTTTTTCATACCATTACCATGATATTTTTCAGTGCAATTACGAGCCTTATGTCTTACCAGAATTCAAAAGACATTCCCCAGCATGCTTTTGACCACAATTTTCACAAACTATAAGCATAATTTTCTTACCATCAGACTTTTTTTTAAGAGTTCTTCCCTTTCATCTACCTCCTTGACCTCTCATTCTGTTGTTTATAAAAGAAAACATGATCATCGACAAACTCCATTTCCACCTTCTCCGCACAACAAACAAGTTTTTCATAATTTTTAAACTAACGAGAAGATAAAGACCTTAGATACTTTGTCTTTAATCCTGAGTAAAAATGGTTGATTTTACTATTAATATCTCGTATGAAATTTTCAGCATACGTTTCCAGTCAAGTGAATTTTTCTTCCTAAGTAGCCACTAAGTCATCCTCTTGCCTCAATTATAGGAATTGTTTTTCTATCATAACACGAACCACCTTAGGAAAATTTTTCTCAAGAATCATACCTTTGAATTCATCCCAATCAAGAGCATCAATCTCGTCACTATCCCTAATAATTTTCACCATCAGCCACCACTGATCAGATTCACCTTCAAAACAGTAAATAGTAAGAGTAACCTTTTGATGTTCTGAACACCCCATGACATCAAAAATATTTCCAGTGCTTTAATACACCCTTCTGCTAGCATAGGATCAGATGATCCTCTGAAGGATGTGGGATGTTGCTTCATGAAATGTTCCACTACTGACACATTCCTTTATGGTTGATCTGGCCGATCTCATGCATGGATACCACCACCATTTATAGCCTGAGTCAATTGTTCCATCACAGCAACAAACTTTTCAGTTCTGATTCTGACCATCTCAGGTTACTGATTGTGAAGGTTGTCTTCCTCCTGATGTCGTCCCAATATAGCTGCTCTGTTTCCTCTGTGGAAAACCATTATGAACATATAAATATCATAGGTGACACAACATGGTAATCTTTAAATTCCATATCATTTCAATATTAACATAAATTAATTTAGGGATATTAATTTAACAATACCCTAACTCCTAAAGTCCTAAAGTTATCTAAACCGACCTATGATACCAATTATAAGGACCCAACCTTAAACAAAGCATAATATTGAATTAAATGAATAATTCACATTGAGGATCTTTTCATGTTTATATTTTTAGAGAATTAGGCCATAACTATTACATTACATCTCAGAAATTACAAGGTAGACACTTCTAATCAGTTTCAATTTTTTTCATAAAATAATAACTCTTTCAAAAAAAGAGTAATGTATAGTCCTATGTTTTAGACAGAATGAATTTTCCTTGATCCCATCCTTGACCATATTCATCATTAGGTCCTGTGAAAAACATTTCAAAACTTGGGATGAGCATAAAAAGCTCAGTAAGGGTTATAAAACAAATAATGAAAACATTAGTTCATCATTGCATACATAACACAAGATCATTAAAATAACTCATGAAATCATAATATTTTTGAATAACCCATAGAAAACATAAATCAAAAAGGAAAATTATGGCATTCATATCATACTTACATTTTAGCTATCACATATACGTAGGGAGTTACATTTGGAATACCCATCACCGTATATTCCCTAAATCTCTTAGGAGAAACATTCACGTTTACCTCCGTCACGTTACCCAATGAATTGGAGAGCTATCTAGGGCTCACTCGCCATAGGTTTATCATGAAACCACTTGTATATGTAATCAATTCCCAAGAACCATAGCATATTCATAACACATAAAACAGACATAAAGAAAAGATAACATTTCCACATTCCAATCACAATATATCATTAAAATATATTGACATAACAAATCCATTATCAAAACCATTTTTAATACCAAAATACGTAAAAATAGTATATGGTATTTATTTTCCTTTTAAAATCATTACATCTTTTTAAGGAAGCCAAAAGATCAAATAATACTCGCGATGGTGAAAAGGTCATTGTCACCGCGTATGCTAAAAAGAAACATTCTTGTTTTTTCATTTAGTAAAATGATTCATAGAGAAAAGATTCCTTATGAATAAGATTAAATGTCAAAGGTGTTTATACAACGTATAAAAGTAAGTCATGTATTAAAACAAAATATTCCTCAATGAAAGGTGATTGAGACGAAGTCCCTTATCTCATGTCCGACTTGACCCGTTCGTTCTTTACTATCATTTAATTTGGGAAGCTCCCTTTGGTTTAAATCAAAAGGACTTCTTGAAGTGAATTCTACCTAAGGTAAGCCTTCTAGGAGGAGGATAGGGATATTTAGAGATTATTTGGGTAGGGTTTGGAAGAGAAAAGGGGCTTGAGAGGTGTGAGGAATGGGTTAGAAATAAGGAGGGGGAGGAGGGGCTCTTTAAGATAGTGTGAAAATATTATTTTATTATATAATGATATTTGGTTTCTAAATATCCAAAACAAATTAAAGTAGAAGATAAGATGAGTCATGGTATAAATAAATTCCTCCAATAAAATTTGGATAGGTTTTGGATGTTATTTTAATATTTATAATCTTATTTATTTAAATCATTTATTAATGAGGTAAATATTCCATCCTTATTGTGTCATACATAATTTAATTTATATGATGTATAAAAATTATAAAACAAATTCCATGATGTAGGAAATATGTTTATCTTTCCAATTAATATTTATAGTTGAAAAGATAACTTATATAACCCCTTATAAAAATTAATTTACTAAAAGATAATTGTTTATGTCATTTTTTTCTTTACTTTAAGTTATTTAAAATAAATATCATTATCACTCCCAAGTGGCTCCATGGGGTCCCAAAATCGACCCAAAGATGCCCATTGTCTTAATTGACTCATCCAATAAGGTTATTACAAGTGTTAAGGTAATTTTGTATTATTATAATATTCTTTTCACCTTGAATTACCCTATTTACCTTTAACCGCGGAAAATAAAAGTCAAATGTTACTATTCACCAAAAATTATTTTCATCTTATTGAACCAAATTTTACTTACTAACAACTACCATGTATGTCGGATTTATGAAATTCATTCCACATAAGAGGTTAGATATCATTTAAATGAAAATGTAAGTTTTTAACTACTACTTAGTGGTTTCACTATTCATCAAAAATTGATGTTTTTCATAAAACTACCAAAAATTCAGCATAAGATATATTTGATATTCTGAATTAAAATATGATTTCTATTTTACCAAATTATAACCTTAGTGGTTTTATTAATTAATTTAAAATTAATTCCCGTTATCAAAACAAATAGCGTGTTTTTAAGAAACAAAAACTATCAAAAGATTGATACTTATTTATGTCAAATTTCAAAGTGAAATTAATTCCAATGACCAACATTGGATTAAATGTTAAAAACATAATATAATTAAACTTTGAAACCAATTAAAAACATAATATAACCATATAAATAAATTAGATTAAAATGCACTTTTGAATTAAAATACTATATTTTTCACTATTCATAAAAAATGAATTTTATTAGAAAAATACCAAAAATTTACCTAAAGATAATTTTGATGTCCCAGTTCTAAAGACTAATTTTATTTGGACAAATAGAATATATACAAGTGACCATAACTAGATATAAATAGGGTTCTCCATCAAAAGGTGGTAAATCGACCTTTTAAATAATATTAGAGTATTTATGCTTAAAATTAGATTAATTCACACTTTAAGCCTCTAAATTTTATTGGATAAATATAAAAACATTTAACAAACATGTATAATAATATTTTAGTTAGTTATATTAATTCCCACCAATACAACGACTAGGCATTAACTACAATTTCAAATAATATTATTATATTATTAGTATGCAACGAAGGATTTCAAAGAAACCCGTTGTTGCATATCAGGTACACCATCGAACATAGAAACCCCTTTACAGTAAAATTAATATTTAATTCACAAATATGAATAATTGTAGAAAATTTCTTATTCTTTATTTACCTGGGATGTTACAATTATGACCCTCAAAAGAGACATATAGGATTTGTGTCTCTGAAAATATCGATACATTAACAATTTCTATTTAAGCTGCCTATATAATTTCACACTAATTTGTTCATAATAAGAAAAATTTTAAGGCATATCACACTTAAAACCTATCTTATTGACCTGGGGAATGGATAAAAAGAAATGGTGAGATAACTTTCTCAGTACGGGTAAAAAACAGAGATAATAATGACCACTTATCTAAAACAAGATCATTATCGTAAGATGAAATTATTTTACCATTTTAAAACAATAAATTTCATATCACATATAAAAATTTTATTCATGGAATAAATCCAGATAGTTAATAAATACTTTATTGTAAATAAGTAAAATAACATGAGCTATGATAGAAACACAATTTCATAAGGCCTATGTTTGTGGAATACACATATTCATATAAAATAATTTCATTAACTAAGGACCACTACCAAAAATATATTAATGGATTTATTTAACAACTGATTCCATAATATCATTAGTCAGGGGTCACTCCTAAGTAATTAATTATTGAATAAGTGCCTTTATCAAAGTGGTTCATTCCCCATTTGAGTTCTTATTATCTCACGAGAAATCAATCTTTAGCTAATGCACACGAGAGATATACAATTCCTAGATTATGCATCACATAATTAAAATAAAAAATATATGTTCCATATAATTATAAAACACTAATAATATCATAATTAAAGTAATGGAAACAATTTTTTTAAAATATTTCATCATCTCTTAATATCCTAACCCATGGAAAAGAAACATGTATCATCATGGTTTCATTATAGCTAAATTATATCATGTGAAAAAATGATTTTTATAGAATCATAAATAAATAGTCATCATTATAAGACCTCTAATGAATTAAGGTGGATGATATCATTGGGTCAAAACCCTAATAAATTAAAATTAACATCTAAATATGTTATCATATATGAAAAATTACATTAATAGCTAACAAGACAATTACATGACAAAAAAACCATTTTAAATATGAAATAATTTATTTAAAATATAAAATTTTATTAAATATTAATGAAACTTTTTTATTTAAAAGGAAACATGGAAATTTTTAAAGGAACCTTAAAATCATTTAGAGATCCTTACAGAGAGAATTACTTTATTTCCCTATACATTAATGTAATTATTCTATTAATATATTCAATAATACGTCAATATAACCACATTTGGGAAATGAAAAGAATATTACATTAATTTTTTTTAAAAAAGTAAAACATGGGAAATTTTAATTTTATAAATAATAGGATAAAAGTAAAAACATTATGTGAAATATTTTTTTAGAATATATACATGAAAGAAAATGGGCATTCGACTGATGAGATAGATAATGTATAATTTTCTTAAAAATATTATTTCTGTATCTTCAATAATTAAAGATGGGGAAATGAGAGGAAAACATGTAATAACCAAAAATTACTAAATGAAGATAAATGTATTGATTTTTATGAGAGTTATATTATACAATTTCTTTATTACAAAAATAATCATATATAATCATGACAATTAATGAGATTATAATATAAATCACTTAACTCTTATTTGATATACATTGAAATCATTCCATTCTCATTTATAATTATTTTAAATTAATAATAAATCAATTAAACATTACATTACATATGTATATTATCATATACGATCCAATTATAACCTTTAAACTCCTATTTGTCAAAAACTATTTATTAATATCATTATTTTTTAGTGTTAACAATTAAATTTTTTATGGGAATTTCGGTTTGATGGTTATGGTCCTTTTATAGTGATCATGGTTCCATAATCTATATAATTAAAATTATTATATCAAGGTTATATATATTAATTATATATATAGTAATATTAATTAATAAATGACAAAGAGAGAAAAATTAATTACAACATTCATGTAGTAGGTGGGATGTTTGTATATATAAATACTGATTTCACTTTCCAAGGGATAGAACAAAAGAATGGTAATCAATAATATACCTTTATAAGATAATTTTTATATAATATAAATTGAATATATTAGTTAAATATATCCTTATTTATATCCATGTTCACTAAAAAAGAAAATTGAATCACATCACTTCAGGGTGGTGGTAGTCTACACATTCGCACGAGCGACAATGTCATTTTCGAACTAAAGGGGTGAAGGTGGATTATGGTTATTGAATCATCAATATAATAGTTAATTACATTAAATATATATAATAATTTATTTTATAGTGGGTAATAGATTTTTATGGGAGTTATAAATAGAAATAAATTTAAAGAGGTTGTGTAAGATGATTTCCCCTTCTTCTTGAGGCCGCCTTTAGATTCCATCTTAGTTACCCATGAAATGGACTTTTAAGGACACCAAATCAACTAAATTATGAATATTTATTTTCAAATGATAATTGGGTATAATTTGAATATATATAATCCTCAAAATAAGTGATTAATGTAGGAGAATAGGTTCTCTTTTACATGTGAAGGTAGGGGCACTCTTGCAAACACTTACAATATTAAATTAATAAAAATTAATTTTAAAGATAATGTGTTTCAAAATAAATAAATTTCAAATATATGTTGATAAGGAGTTAATATAATATCATCAAATAAAATTTGTACTGGTTTAGTATATTTTTTAACATTACCTATTAGTTTTAACCCCTCATTAATACTTTTTACAAATACCCTAGTATCAATGTGTTTTGTGAATTAGGGGGAAGAAAAGTTACAATAGAAGGAAAACTGAACAGAAAATGGAACATTATTTATATTCTCAAACATATATCATTCACTTGTATAAATATAGTATGTTTTTGAATTATAAATCATTTATAAAACATTTTTTTATTAAAAAAACATTTTCGTTTTTGGAAATACAAAAAATATTATAATATAATGTGTCTAACTCATGTAAAGAGTTTAGAAAATAAACTAGATTTAAATTTAAGGAGTTTATGGATAGAAATTAATATTTATTTATCTTTAAACATCATTGTAAACCATATAATTTGATTTATTCCGTTGGATTAAATATTTTAACACTAAATGTGGTAATGATATTTTCAATAATAAAGGGTATTTAATTTATATATAAGTTGATTGTAGGATCATAAATGGAAAATGTATACAATTATGGACAATTTTTTTATCAAATTTTCCTTTTAGAATAATTTTTTAAATAATTTAGTAAAAATTATTTATCATAAAATACCAAAAACATCATTTTATGGAATTGTAACATAATTTGACATTGGAAAAAACATAAAAGAAATGGAATTAGAATATAAAATTTTAAAAAATATAAAATATGTTATATTTTTCATCAATATTCAAGTTAACCATTAAATTAACCAAACAATATTACTTTTATACTTTTTTTAAAATAATTTACATTATTTTTCAACTTCATGCACATACACTATATGAGTCCTACATAAATATTCATCATAATTTCATGCCAAATAAAAAAATAGATTAATATTATTAAAATAATTAAATAAATTCTAAAATAAAATGTGATATTTTATATTTATGTATATTTACTCACATCTGTCTCTGGAAATATTATTTAACTTGTAGTTTTGACTGTTCTATCCTTGTGAAATCATTTCATTACCATTTTCATAAGTTAAGTGTTATATTACAAAATGTTTTGAATCAATACATAAAAATAATTAATAATAACTAATATTTAATATATATATATATATATGTATTTATAAAAATATTCCACTTTTTCAAATATTATTTTTTGGATAAAAACCTTTTCTTCCCCAGGGAAGAACAAAAACTACATCGACACTAAAAATAATGTTCAAACATATCATAGAATATAATTTTGATATTCAAAAATTAAAATTGTATTTTATTTATAAAATAATATTTAATAATTTTCAAGAAATTAATTATAATATTTTCTAATTACAATAAATACAAACTATTTTGAAAGATAAGGTATTTTGAAAAATATAATGAAATTACTAAAAATTAGTTCATATTTCCAAAAAATATATCAATATTTTTATGATTATGAAGATTATATAAATAATAATTCAAATACATATATCCAGAGATTCCAAATAAAAAACTCTTTTTGAATGGTAATAGAATATTTATATTTTTTATTTCATTTAAGAACACTGTTTTTTGTTATAGATTCTATAAAAAATATTGTTGTTTTAAAACCTTGGGGTATTACATTCTCCACAGATTAATAAATTTAATCCTAATAATTTGACATAGTTCTTAATAATCAAGGCCTTGATATTTGAAAATTAATTTGTAAGAAAACCCATGTTGTATAAAGGTTCAATAAATCACCCTCTGGAAAATATAGAAGGGGATATACAAAGGTAAAATGAAAAATCACATAACTAGGTCTCTAAATAGGAGAATAATAATTGAATGTAAAAATAGGGTCATTTAGTTAATATTAAGTGTAAAAAATATTGATGTAGAGTAATATAGATCATTTATCATAATAAATTGAATGATCTTGAGAAAGTTAATGACCACAAAACCATAAATTAATAATATGTGAAAAAATACCATCGATGCTCCATAAATTAATGTAATAAGATAAAATAATTATTTCAAAAATCATTTTCATAGTCTTTATGAATTAAATTACAATGTTGAATAAGAAACTATTGTGATATAATTACAAAAAGTAGAATTTGACCATTTATATTTTTTTGACTACAATCTCATTTTTCTACCAAATGGTAAGTGTTCAAGATGAATTTATCAGGAATGAATCCCTAAAATAAACATCATAATCCACAAAAAGGATATTATTTAGTACTTCCCATCAATAAATATTGTCTAAAATTGAATGTTTTTCACAAGAATACCCATAAATTATTAACCATCCAATTTTACACAAAATTTATACAATAATAACATTATTTCCACTTTGATCATTTCATAAATAAACATACATCTTAAATAACCACAAAAAAATCATTATAAAAAATGTCATATCTTCAAAATAAATCACATAAATTTCATCTTACATTCCAATTTTTTTCCATTCTTGACAAATAATATTTCATTTTAAATCACATGTTAAATTTAAAGGTCACATATACCACAACCTAGTGAAACATCTTCTAATATACCATTAATCACCATGAAAAATCATTGTATTTTTTTTAATGTAGTGACATTTCCAAAAAATATCATGAATAAAATTTGGATACTGACATGAATGGTAATCCTTATCATGAACATAAATATCATAGAAAATATCTCCTTGTCGATGAATAATTTTTTGTTCAATAAAGATTATTTACATCATCCTATATAATAGATAGTAATTAACATAACAAAAAACCATATACTAACCCAAAATATTTTTTAAACCTTAATATAGTATTCCAACAAAATTATAGTTAATGTTTCAAATAAACTAAAAATACAATCACTTAAATACGAAATGGTATTATTTATTCCATTAATCTTATTATCGAACTTATACCTATTAACCCATGATGTTAAACATAAATCTTATATTAAACACACATGAAAATATATATTCATTTGAAAATAAACACAAGTTTTTTTTTCAGCCGACGAGCCTATACCAAATTGGTATAGGCTCTTTCATGGCATCCCAAAGCCCCAAAATCAAATCTGGGCAGGGAATAATTTTCTAGGTACTATAGTAGAGCTGTAGAAATACTATAGCATCAGCAAAACTATAGTAGCGATGACACTGTAATGGAGGAGGCACTATAGGAGGAGTTGTTGTTGTGACGATACTATTGAAGGTACTGTAGCATCATGAGTACTATAGCAGTACTGTTCACCAAAGGGCCCTTTGGGATAAAAAATGTGCTTTCAAGCATTTTATTCAGGCCACTTGGCCTTGGGCATTTGGGCTATGTAATGGGTCTTCCTCTACCAAGACAAAAAGAGTTATTTTTGTTAATAATAAAGTGAGGCTTTTTCCCCAACCTTTAAAAAACAATAGTGGTTTTCATCAGATAAAATCACAGACTATTGAATATATTCCATAAATACACAAACATAATAAACTTTATCAAATACATTCTTATTAAAATATTCATCATATAACTATCAACATTTAATTTTACCAATAATATACCATTTTCATCATTAATTTTGATCATCTAGTAATAGAAACTAAACATCATCACCATACTTATAAAAAATAATTCTTGGTTATTGATAAAATTTAATATTTGTTTTCAAATCCTAAATTAAAATATAATTTAAAATAATCCATAGATGTTTTATAATTGTAATAACCTGAATAACATAGAAATAAAAATTGAAATACATAATTCTTAAATCCCAATATATGAACACTTCACTCCATTACCATCAATGATTTCCAAATATTAAACCCTTATATGGTCTAGCTAATAACCCTTGAATAAATAATTGTCTCGTATAACTACCATAGTCCCCATATATAATACATTTAACTATAAATGGTACCATAAGAATAAAATTTCCCCCCATTAAACATTTAATTTTTATTCATTAATTTCTTTCTCTTTGCCTATTTATTCCACTCCTGAAACATCACAAATTCTTATGAATGATTTCAATGAGTGATTCATCCCACATTCGTGAAATATAAATAGTTTAAATTTCAACCCTTTAGGGAATTCTTGAAACACCATTTATCACTTATCAGGTGTGTTAGGAAACTATCCTATGTTGATATTGTTAATAATATACTATGATATATTATTAAGAATAGTCAAAAGGTTTATCCTTGTAGATCATGTTAAATTTTTTATCTTATATAAATAATTCCATTTTCCATCTAATAGTGTATTAACATGAATCCTCTTTATTAAGGATCTTTAGTAAAACCAAAAAGTATATTGTGAGAAAAATATTAATAATATGGAATCATATAATCAAGATAAATAATTCCTAGGTTATTTCAACCATGAATCCTTCTTTTCAAAATTTAATGTTATACATTTATATATGGTTATTCACAATAATAATCTATTAAAATAATTTATTATTTTTTATAAAGATAATTTTAATAACTTAATAATATCGCATGGGAGTTTCAACCTAGATGTGTAGTGAGTAAAATAGACCATGTTGTAGAACGATGGTTAACATGTACTCAACCATCTATTTTTGGGGTTATTAACCATTTACACATCAATTATATAATAAAATCCACCTATAGTATCTAGAGAGAGATGTATTTCTTGGAAAACCTTACATTCTCTTCTTTACCAGGATGTTATGATTTTGTCATATACATAGCATTAACCTAACTATTTTTCACTAAATTAATTCCATTCTAGTCCCCAATGATTTACTAAATCTATCCATAATCAAAACTACAGTGACCCATACAATTTAGGTAACACCCTAAAATTTAATGAAATATATTTTCCAAATAAATTTAACTTCTTTGATAGCATTCATTACACACAACATTGAGTTTTAATAAAGTAAAAGATTATATAAATATTATTATTTAAACACGACTATTATAAATATGCCTTTAAATTTGGTTATATGAATATCAATAAAAAAATTTAATGATTAATTTTATAGTATTTAAATATTTAAAAAAATTATGAATTAGTGCTTCATTTTTAGTAATGTCTTTTCATGCTTTGAAAATAATTTTTATCTCAAACAAATTATAGGTATTACTTTTTGTAAACAACTAAAAAAATAATTTTTTGAGAGTTTAAGTAAATTTATTTGAAAAAATAAAAACTAATTTTGGAATCAACATGTTTAAATTATTTTTTGGTGAATGTTTTATAATTTTATAAAACGATTAATTTTTCTATGAATAATGGAAAATTAAATTTTTTATTAAAAAATGACATTTATTAAATAAATAAAAAATGTTTCATCTGATTTTAAAATGTTTTAAATGTAATATTATAAAATTTATATAATTAATAAACCAATTTTGGTAATTCAAATAAAATTCATAATGACTTTTGATATTTAAAAATTGAATAAATATTAATCATTTATCTTCAGAAACCTATTTTTTCATCACATTTACAGGTTTAATTTTAAATTATATATTTCTAAAATTATAAATATAACTTATAATGATGAATTGAATATTATGAATCATAATAATTAATATAATATTTAATGGTGAACATAATTTTTTTATAAAATTAAAATTAAAATAATTATAAATTTTTGGTCACGGTTGAGGTTAAAACTTGTTTACTATGGGTTAATCCAAATAGATAAGGGGTATAATAACCTAAAAAATGGTCCAAATTTAATTTTCTAGACATATATATACTATATCATAAAAAAAAGATATAGAGTGAATAATTTTGGAACCTTTTTTCAAGTTTAGAATGTGGGTACACTTTTTTATTTTCATATATATTTAGTGTGTGTCATGAAACCATCCCTCCAATGATAATCCTACTAAACCGGAAATGAAGAACGAGAGATAATAACCCCCTAGTACTTCCTCTAGTAGGACTCAGGTTGGTGACTAGGACCAAGGGTATACAAATCTCATGAAATGACAGACATTACCCCTTTTTTGAAACAAGATCGAAGATAAAAAGAATCATCCACAATGAAACTCCATGACAAAATATAAATGAGAACCAAAATCCATCCCACATGCATATTAAAAATAAAAACTGATGCAAAACATGAGCCTCCAGAATAAGTAACAAAAGAAATGCTATGTAGAGGCACAAAATCTTGTAGGGATCTGAGATAGTGAGGTCCATCATGGTCCATGAAATACCCATAGAAACATGAAAATAGTTTTATATATGTTGGTTGAGCATACAAGTATACCCATAAGGAAAACCTAAGTTTCTCATGCATATTTCAAAGAAGTATAATAGTTCCCCTTTGAGAAAGCAGCAGAACAAAATAATACGTAACTTTTATACTAACCATCCCAACCTCACTAAGTCACACTCACTGAATAATGCAAGTCAAGTGATGTAATATAATGCACCTTGATGATAGGGTACCCTGAACTACCTCCCACTTATTAGATGATTTTATCTAATGGTATACTTCATGGATCTCAGACCTCTTCTGAACATACCACATCACATCCCACTCACACACACTTGGGCATCACAAACCATATCTCATCCCATTACCTCCGACATGACCCACATTACGTCCTGCTCGCACACACCTGGGCCTCACAAACCACGTCATGTTCCATTACATTGGCCATGACCACATCTCATATAGAAGACACCTCAAAAAGAACAACACATATCCTCTTGAAAACAACTGGGAAAGAAGAACACATCTCATCCCAAAAACACCTGTGAAAGCGCAACAGATATCATCCTTAAAAAACATGGGAATGAAAAACCCACTTGAGAAATATAGGGATACCACTTCCTAGAAGAGGTAGCATGGAAGAGAGGATGGATTTCCATCCATTTCCCTAGAATTAATTTTGGAAAAGACACCCTCCACTATGACGATGGGGGTGTTCGTCACATAGTGCTCAAATAGGGTAGGGTGAGTATATAAATCACAAGGAAAAAATACAAGTATATATTTATAGATAACAAAAACTCTACCCATTCAATATACCCAAAAAATTCATTTAATCAATTTATATTCTTTATTAGCAAATATTTGTTTATTCCAGAAACAAAACCCTCTAAATCCATCCCAAATTTCATTATAAAATATTCATTAATTCCTTTGCTATCTGGTAAAATGAAAATCCCAATATACAACAAGTTACAAAGAAAAATACATACACGGAGAATATCCAGAAGAACTACCCGTAGCCACCGTCACCATCCTTATTCAAAGTCATCTATCCAAAAACATCCACAAAATACAACATCTAGAAACACATCCCCACACATTCTGATTACAGAACTACTATTCCACACTTATCATCCATTTTAAAATAAATCAGTCTCTCAACCTTAGATTCCAACACACCACCTAAGACATTCCACAACACACATCCATTCCCAGAACCGCACTATAACACAAACCAAAAAATCCCCACACACACATCATATCACCACCCTTACTAAAGAAAAGCAAAAAATTCATATTTAATAAGGAATTTATGATTTAAATTCCACTTGAGAATTTAGGAGTCATCGTAGAAACAACACAATCCTAGGGATTTAATTCAGTAGTCAAATATACATGATTAACCAGTTTCCATTTAGGGTGATACCATAAAAACCAAAACCATGTAGAAAACCCAACAAATATATCCAGTGAAAAAATACCCCCAATGGCCTCTATTTTCAACAAGACTTTCAACCCATATAATCAAAACATCACAATCAATAACAAGGATGTAAAAGCATGAGAACAAACCCTTATACCCCTTTATCCAATTTCATTTAGCCAATTATTATCTTTATATAATTTGTTAAAACCGAAATCCATTGGTAGAAAAAAGAAAACCCCTTATGCATGATTCACAATCAAGGATAAATAAAGTAAATCCTACCTCTAAGAAGGTTTCCTTCTCTTCCATGCATTGTAGGGTAAATAAGGGTGACCATAAGTGATAACTGCACATATAGAAATAAAGATCAACCTATTCTGAATAGTAATATTATCAAATATCTTCCCAAACATCAAACTCAATCCTATCCATACCAATGCATTTAATCATATGGGAAGAATAAGAGAAAACATACGAGAAAAAGTAGAGAACTCACCACAGACCGACCACTAATCGACAATGAACAACCACCGAGGTCAACAGATTGAAGAGGGAGGAAGAGGAATCAAAGAATTCCTCAAGGTGCCTAGGATTCATATGGAATGATAAGGATAAGAGAGCGTGGCTGAATGATTGAATGTTTGGTTGAAAAAAAATTTAAAACAAAACTAGATTGGGGTATTACGTAATGTGTAATACACTTTCATGTCATGTAGTACATGTGGTTTGATTTCCGATGAAAAATGCATCGCCACTTGATTCATTATATTTTTAAAACCCTGAAATATTAAAAACTATGAAACCTTATAGACAAGCCATGAAATAGTGGTTCACATCATGTAATCACACTAAAGGATGTGTAATCTCCCTACTTCGAGCCTTTAACAACTGAACCTCTCCAAACTCCTCATGAGCCTGCCCTGAATGTTTCCATCCACCAAAACCCACAAAGTAATAGACTAGGGGAACACATAACATTACATCAGATTCATATAAAACAATTCTTTCCCTTGAGAATCCAAAACCAACCCAAAAGAAAGCGGGGTCTGATCAACCACCCCACAAGATACCTCTCAAGGATCTTACTAAAATTTAAATACCACCATCAACCAAATACAACAAATTTTAATGATATACCACCATTTTTGTTTTGAAATATGGAGTGGAAATGCCAACATCCAAAGAAACCTCCTCTAACAACTATTAACTAGAACGGTCATAAGACACACCACACAAGAACAACAACCACACGATTTGAACACAAAAACAAGATAATTTCATTCTCCATGTCAAAATACTATATGCTTTGGGTGGTATTGACTTCCCCACCCGGTTGTAATCACATCACAATTAATGCATATCGATTAGTAATTAGGTCCTCTCCTCTTCACATTTGAGGACTTTACCACACACCACACCACACACATCACAACCATGGGATGAACATCTTATATCATAATAAACAAGGTTAAAAAAATTTAATTATAAATAAAAATAGAGAAATAACTCAAAACACCTCTAGGAACTGGTAACACATTTTTGTATCTCCCTCCCATGTACTCCCCTACCGGCCACCATGCCTCCACAAAAAATGAACCCAATGAATGGTCCACCCATGCAACACCTTATCCAGATGATCCAAGATCTCTACTTGCCACTCTAAAAGCATCAGTTCATCCTAGATATCAAACTCTACCCAGTCAGTGACAAGGGAGTCATCATGAATATACTAATAAAACTGGAAGAAGTGAAAGATGTCATTGATCCTCTCCAACCGAGGTGACAATTCCAACCAATATTCAACCTCGCTGACTCACCCCAATACCTCAAATGGTCCAATGAACCAAGGATAAAGATTACTTCCTCTACCAAACCTTCACTTCCCACATCAGGGAGAGAACATCAAGAATACATGGTCCCCAATGTCAACCTATAAGGACCACTTTATATGATCGACACAAGAATTATTGTGTTCTTGAACTACTTTTTTCCTCTCTCAAATAAGATAAAATTTTTCAGTCATTCTCTGCATAACATTTGGACCAAGGAAAGATATATCCCCAACCTCTATCCTTCACAAAAGATAATGACATGGTATCCTATAAAATGCCTCCAATGAAGCCATGAAAATGGAAGAGTGATAGCTATTAATATTGGTGGACTCCACCATGGGAAGGTGTTGTACCCAATATCCACCAAAGTAAAATACACACACCCATAATATTTCTCCCAACATTAGGATAGTCTGCTTGGTCTTCCCATTTGTCTGAGGGAGGAAAGTAGTGTTGAGGCACAATTGGGTTCCAAAAGCTTGTTGAAATCCCCTTGAGACTCATGAGGCAAACTATGCATCCCGATATGATAAAATGGACCTCGAAACTCCCTAAAATAGCACCAATTCATCCACATACCTCATGGCCAAGGCATCCACTGTTCCAAACTCCTTAATCTCTATAAATTGGGACCATTTCATTAACTCATCCCCTACCCCCTAGAGAGCATCACATCCACCCTTTTCTTTCGGTAACCCAATGATGAAATCCATTAATATGTCATCCCTATTACCCTTGGGTACATCCTAGGACTGCAACAAACCACCGAGAACATGGTGATCATCCTTCACCTGTTGTCAAACTAAGAAACCCTCCACAGACTAGGCCATTTCTTGTCTCATCCCAGGCCATCAGAACTAAATTTTCAAGCCATGATACATCTTAGAAATTCTTGGTTGAACTAATAATAGTGAGCTATGAAACTCACATAGGACTTACTCATGAATTTCCACGAGAATAAACAACATTTGGTTCCCACCATCCTATAAATATACCTCTAGAACATCACCATAGATTACATGATCACCCATCAACTCAACATCTAAGTCTCCCCACATAGACTCCCCCTACTACATCAGATAATATTGCACTGTCATCTAAAATAATAGGCTTTAACATTATTCACTACTACATCTAAGTGTAAAGCTTACAACTCCTCTATTTTTCTCCAACCAAATAAAGATTCCCAAATAACCTCATTCTATTATTTTTAGATTAAATAATCAGTCATGATATCCCCCTTTACTAAGGTGTAGGAAATCTCAAAATCATAGTCTTGAAGGAACTCTATCCACATCTGCTTTTTTAGATTCAGATCATACTGGTAAAAGATATACATCAACATCATGTGATTCATGAAAACCAAAAAGTTCTCCCCTACTGAGGTAATTCCACAAAAAATTAAGCATGAAGACAATTACTACTAACTTCAGATCATGGGTGGAACAGTTACATTCATGGGGATGCAACTTACTATCCCCATAAGAGATCACTGCTTGAATCTACATCCGAACACATCCCAAACCCAAAAAGTAAGAATAAATAAAATACCTCAAACATCACCCCTTCTACTAGAGACCAGAGCACTAGATCAATAACCAAATTCCACTTTAGGTAACCAATCAATACCTAGCATTACTTATCCCATAAAAATTCTTGATCCTTCATAGTCAAAGAAATCAATGGGGATGCAACTTGAGACAAATCAGGTATGAACCTCTGATAATAGCCTAGAATACCTAGAAAACTCAAACATATGCCACATTATTGGGTCCAACCGAGGAAAAACCTCTTAATCTTTTTATGGGTCCACGGCTACACCCTTATGAGACACCACATGCCCAAGGAAGCATACCTTCCATTTCAAGAACATACACTTTGAAAAAATTCCATAGATCTTGTGGGTTCGAAGAACCTATAAAATAGTTCTGAGATTCTCAACATGGTCCTCCTATAACTTCTAGTAGATAAGGATATCATTGATGAAGAATAAAACAATATAATCAAGGAACTTAGAGAACATAGAGTTCATAAGTCCCGTGAACACATATGGTGTGTTCGTAACACTGAATGGAATGACCATGAACTCAAAGTCCCCATACTAACATATTAAGGTTTCCTTTGGAATATATCCCTAATTAAACCTCAACGGGTGATATCCAGCCCAAAAATTGATCTTAGAAAACCAACTTGCCCCTATCATCTGGTCGAAAAGTTCATCTATCCTTGGATGAGGGTAACAATTCCTGATCGTCAGTTGGTACAACTTCCATTAGTCTATACAAAACCCCAGACCACCATCCACCTTCTTTGAGAACAACACTAGAGTACCCCATGGTGATACACTATTCTGGATAAAAACCTTATGCATCAGGTCATCAATCTAAATCATCAACTCCTACAACATAGAAGGTTCCATCTGATAGGGATTCATTGAAATCGAAGAAACACCATGCTGTAAGTCTATCTTGAACTGAACATCTCGTCAAGGAGGTAGTTTCACAACCTCCTTGGGGAAAAAATACAGAAACACCCCAACAACTATGGGAACCTCCAACTTCTTAGTGTCTACTAATTCCACTGACAGATGAGCCCAAAAGGAAAGAATAGGATCCACATGTCGACTACCCACATAATAAACCCACTTGCCAATGAAAAATACATATTGTCAATACACATTCGAAAACATGACTCTCCTATGGAATAATTCAATAATAGCATGCATGTAATAAAACCAGTAGGTTCTAAGGATGACATTATATGGCTTCATCTATAGAAAGAAAATATCCCCATGGGATCAATACGACCCCATCATCAGTCTACACCCCCAACACACATCAAACAATCTGTTTTGGCCCTGACTGGCATACTCAACACCAGGGGCATGGGAAGCCTCTATACATCTATCCCTAGACCATGGGCTAGAGTAGGTGGGACAAAGGTGTTTGGAGACCCAAAATCAAACAAGGCACAATCAAGGGTACTAAACAAACTAATTGTACCTCTGACGACCTCCAGACACACTGGAACTACTACCTCTACAGCATGCAACTGACCATTCCCAGCTCCTCACCTCAATGATAAAGACCACCTCCATGTCCATGCCTGGTTGATAGTTCTTGATTATGGGGGACATCCTATGGTTGGAATCTACACGATCTAAATCCTCTCGGTGGAGAAAAATCCTAATTTAATTGCTACTAAAACTGTCCCACCGACAACTGATCCTATGGTTGACACTAAAACCTATCCACCTCCAACAGTCTAAGCTCATGAAGCCACTGGAAAATAACTTTGAATATGGGCATGAACCACAAAAAAAACATCTTGGCACCAAGACCACCTAAAGAGAACATGATCCACTACTACTAGAAGGTGAGAAGAAAAACTATTTAGGTTGAATCCCTTCTGGTCGAATCTTAAAAAGCTGTAGTACATGAGACCTACCGCCAACAATGATTCTTCTTGACGAACACTACTATATCCCCCCTCACAGTATACCACCTCATGAGTGCATCTTCTCGATCACCTCCACATTGTTTTGAACCCTTGGATACATTAACAATGTAATGGGAGTAAAAACATACTAGATCGAAGGATGGAGTGCCTCCTCGAGATGCTTCACATGAGATTCCTCATTCATAAAGATATCTAGTGCAAAAAAAGGAGGTCCTTAAACATGATCCCATGTTCCGTACTATCATACTCCCCTACTGAAGGGAGATTAGCTCTTGTTTCTTATAATCCTTCATAGTCGACGAAAGGAACTCTACTATGAATTCCTTCTCAATGTCAACCCACAAAATTTTTGCTTCCTTCCTCTCCCCCAAATAAACTATCCACCACTAACGCACCACTCCTCATATATGAATAACCTCCAAAGGATCCCAATACTCTCTTGGGTCCCATATCAAACTGAAGGCGATCTCATTCTTCTAAATCCATCTTTCCATCTCCATATTTGAAACACTACCCTCGTACTTTTCCAGATCCTACACTAAAAATCACCCAACTTCTTATACCATTGGTCATATTAATTGACCAGATCAACCCTATATTGATCAACCAGATCAGCCTACCGATCCTCGACTGCCTGAACCACACATAGACGATGACCAAGAGCCATATCTAAAATGTATGCAAGGATTTCCAATGATCGAATTGTAGAGATTTTTCCTTAAAATTATTTTTAATCCATTATATTCATTTAATCCATTTTAACCATCGTAAAATAACTCAATTCAAACAAGATCACAAGTCATTAGGATTTATGTGCCTCTCCTTGGTCACTACCGTAAAAATGGTGCAACCTCACTTGGTTATTCAGTAGTCTCAAAGACCTTGAATCAGATCATAGGGGGCCCTAACATCCCGTGATCTAGCCAGTCTTCCATATCATATATCACACACTAAGGTGACCTAAAATTATTTCCCTAATAACCCATGAGATCCTAAGAATTCTTAACCCTAAATCTATCCTATCTCTCAACCATCCCTCTAATACCATTCTGTCATGCCCCCTCCCTCTAAACATACACATAATGGGATGGAAAATAAGAAAGGGAGATAATGACCCCTGAGTCCCGCCTTCAGTAGGCCCCAGGTTGGTGACTATCACCAAATGTATATAAATCACAAAAAATGGGAGGCATTACAAATTTTAATTAAACAAGATCGGTAGATAAAATGAATCAACCACAATAAAACTCAAAGAAATAATATAAATGATTACCAAAATCCATCCCAAATGCATCTGAAAAATAGAAATGATACGAAAAAAGACTCTCTAAAGTAAGTACCAAAAGTAATGCTTAGTAGCGAGATAGAAACTTTCAATATCCATCAATGTAAGGTCCATCACGGTCCATGAAATCCTCCAAGAAACTGGAAAATTGTTTATTATACATAGAGTGAAGATACAAGTATAATCTATAGGAAAAACAAAGTCTCTCATGCACATGTGAAAGAAGCATACTAATTCCCATGTGAGAAAACCAGAGAACTAAACATGACCTAACTTTTATACAAACCATCCCAACCACACCAAGGCACACTCACCAAATAATGAAAATCAAGTAATTTAGTAAAATAAAAATTGATGATAGGGTACCCTGTACCACCTCCAAGTGATTAGGCACTATTTCCTAATAGAAAACATCATGGAGCTCCCACAGCCTCCGAACATACCACATCAAATCTCTCCTACACACACCTTGGCCTCACAAACCACATCTCGTCCCATCACATGGGAAATGCGCCACATCACATACAAACCACACACACCTAGGCCTCAAAAACCACATATCCTCTTATCACTTGGGGAATGGGCCACATCAAATGCCTCCCGCATACTCCTAGGCCTCACAAACCGAATCTCATCCCATCACCTAGTACAGGTGGCACATCTCATCCAGAAGAAACCTATGAGAGAACAACACATCCCACCTCAAAAAACACCTGAGGAAGAACAAAACATCTCATCTAGAAAAATCCTCGGAATGAAAACCTACCAAAAGAATCTAGGGCTACCACCACTTGGAAGAGGGTTCATGGAAGATCTGGTGTCTAACCATCCATCCTCCCACTATGATGTATGGGAAAGACACCCTCCCTGATGATGAGGGGGGTGTTTGGAACATAACGATCAACTAGGGTGTGGTGAGTATATAAATAAAATGGAAAAATACGAGTATATATATATATATATATATATAACAAACACTCCCAACCTATGGGTTCTCAATCAAACAACTAACTCAAAATACTACCAACATTTCTTCTACCTTTAAATTAACAACACTAAAAAAGAAGACAAAAACCCTCTATATATTCCCAACAAATTCTTTGAACCAATTTACATTATTCTTTAACAAATATTTATTCATTATTTTAACCAAGCCAACTCAAGTTGTTCCAAAATTCATTAGAAAATATTTATTTTGTCTGTAACTATCTAGGTGACTACCAAGCACATCAAACAACAAACAACATAGAAAAATCCATACATGGAGAAATTGTGGGAGAATTACCCATACCGACCATCACCATCCTTCTTCAAAGTCATCCCTCGAAATCCATCCACACAAAAACGAATCCAGCCACACATCCCCACAAAACCTGATCACATCCCTCCATCACCATACTTCTCATCCATTCCATAATCAATCAATCTCTCAACATGAAATTACAAAGAACCACATAATCCATTAAAAACAGACAATCTTTCAAACAACCACACCATAGAATAAACCAAAACAACCCCACAAACACATCATATCACTACACATACAAAATTAAAGCATAAAATTTAGATTAAATAAGGAATCCTGTATTTAAATTAAACTTGTTAAATTAGGAGTTATAAAAAAATCAATACAATCTTGGGGATTCATTATATTTTTATAATATATGTGACTAAAAAGTTTCAATTTAGAGTGATACCACAAAAACCACATCTAATCAGCAAACCCAATAGATATAGAAAGTGCGAAAAAAACGACCAATGACCACCATTTTCAGTATGGTGTTCAACATGTACAATAAAAACATCACAATCAATATCAAGGATGTAAAAGAATGAGAACAAACCAATCTACCCATTTTTTCAATTTTTTAGGTGATTTTTATCTTTGGTTAATTCGGAACTACCAAAATCCATAGTTACACAAAAGAAAACCCCTCCCACATGGTAAATAATCAAGGAAAATGAAGGAAATCATATCTTGAAGAAGCTTTCCAACTCGTTCATACACAACAGGGTGAAGAAGAATTCTCGCAAGCAATAATCGCACCATAAGAAACACATATCAACCTATTCCTTAGCAGAATATTATCAAAACACTACCCCAAACATCCAACTCAATCCAACCCATACCCCTACAGTGAATCCTAGGGGAGGAAAAATATAAAATAGATTAGAAATAATATATAAATCACCCCAGAAAGACCAGGGATTGACCACGAACAAGAACTAATATCAACAGATCGAAGGGGGAGGAAGATGGATCAAAGAATTCCATAGGGTGCCTAGGGTTTATCTGGAATGATATGGAGAAGAGAGAATGACCAAATGAATGAAATCTTGGTTTAAAATAATTTTAAAAAATCTAGATCGGGGTATTACATGACATTTAATAACATTTCACTTCTTGTAGTACATGGGCTTTGATTTATTCCAAAAAAATGTCGCCTAATGATTTATTTTAATTTTTAGTCCTCAAAATATTACAAGCTATGAAACTATCTAGACAAGACATGAAACAGAGTTTCACATCGTACAATCACATTACACGATGTGTATTCCCCCTACTTCCAGAATTTTGCAACTGAACCTCTCTAAACTCCCCCAATGCCTCCCATAAATGTCTCCAACCACCATGAACCTCGATGTAAAAGTTCGAGCGAACACAGATTGTTATAGTGTGTCCTCTGCTACGTAATTAAAAGTGAACCTCCTCTCTTTTCATCTTGAAAATTATAAATAACTTTTTTCTTAAATGACCTAACCAAATAAAAAACTCACATCCATCCCCACATTATATAGTCATTAATATTATTAGGGAATGTTTCTAAATGGATTTAGGTATGATCCTAATGTTATTATTCTAATGGATAGTAAAATTCTTAAACATGTGTTATTTATTTCTCCTTCCACCTCATTAAAATATTCTTTAATTTTGATGATATAATAAAAAATATCATCCATATAATGATATTTTATTACAAATATATCATAACTTATATCTATATCCTCATCCATCAAATTTGAAATGAAACTATTGATCATCTGTTTGGAAGACGACTACCTCACGAACCAATGAAATTAATTCTCCATCAGCATCTCTAGTAAATTATTATAATGACAGACTTTACATATTTATATGATATTAATGAATATATATAATTTCTTACTTTCTATTTCATGGGAGTTTGAGAATGTCTCTCGTGTGAACAATGTACTACCGCCTCATGAAATGAGGTGAATTGTTTTTCACATATGCTTTACAAATATGGTAATAAGGATATATTTAATAATTATATAGGATATTTATGAAATTATAATTAATATATAATGAAATATATTATTTACCATCCTTTTAGTAAGGCCCCATGTTTTATTCGACAGTGGCTTTTAACATTAATTTGATTTTTTACTTTCAGATGCTTGTAAGGATTTGAAATGTTAATTTTCACTTATAAGATGATATTAGATATTTTTTTAAAGCACTCCATTGATACCAGAATAAGGTGTTTACCCTAGGATAAAAGTTTTTTGGAAATCCAAGCTATTCAAATTTTAGCAGAATAATTAATAATTAATAATTATTAAATTAAATATTAATTTATTCAAGCCGGTTCATTCAGTCATATCTTTTGATTGGGGCATTGGGTTGATATTTCATCTCCACTTTTGAGTCCATAATGAATAATTTTTCTTAGTTGGGAAAAAACTCATGTTGGGCGTTGGGGCCGACCGAGTCCCCCCTATTTTCTTTTTCATTCATTTTTCATTCCTTTTTCATATATTTCATTTATTTCAATTCCTTCTTCCTCCTAGATTCTTATAGATTCCCCCAGTGGGTTCCTCCTTCACATAAGAGATCAAAAATAGTGATACAATGAGAGAGAGAGATATATAGATAGAGATAGAGAGAGGAATAGAGGTACCTATGCGGAGATCGAGACATGCTGAATCATAGTGTAGCAACCATGGACTATAGAAATGGGTGAAGATTTGGCCATTTGAAAAAATGGTAGGCAATTTTAGGGTTTTACCATAAATACAAATATATTTGTAATTTTATAGTTGTAATCAACTATAATGAATTATTATGACCTATTTATGGTTGATCTATTTATTTCGTGGTAAAGACATGGGTTTTTTGTGTGATTAGAGGTTTTTTTGTTTGGGAAATCCCATGTACATAGCGTGTGGTTTTAGGAATACAAGTCGCATGTTCTTCTATTTTGGTGATTATAACTTTTTATATGTACAGGCTTTGTAGGTGGTGTACAAACCATGTACTGATACTCAGCCGTGAAGCTGATTTCCTGGTCATACTACCCATTTAAGGGTCACATACCATGTAGAGAACCCGAACATACATAGTGTAGCTCACACGCCCTATAAAGAACATGAAAAGGCCAAGTACCTAGACATTACATTTGACGTACATGGTAATGTACCCCAATTTAGGGTACATTCCATATAAAGGAAAAAAATTTAGTTTACTTGGGTGTTGACACACCCAATCTTATGGGAGTACATGCCCAGGTTGGGTTTTGGGAGTATACATCGTGTACTTGGTGAGACACATCATGAACTACCCATTTGCAGCCCATTTTTTTTTCTTTGTGTCTTTTTTCATAGATTCATAATTAGACATAATCTAAGACAATTCAGATTATTTTTTATGTAGATTGTGATTCTAAAACCCTTGGAGTGATTCAAGGACTCCTAATGGGTGTTTTCGTCTTTTACCTACATAGAGAGGTTTTTTATCTAGCAATCGAATCCAATTGACTCCAAATAATAAGAAATGATCTATGACGGGACATGATCTATCTCCCTGACTAATTCCTTGAATCTCTTCCTGTGAGGATTTCAACCTTTTGAGATTTTCCATTTTATCATAAAAACTCGAGAGACCAGTTATTTCTAAGCATCCACTATAAGATTCCACTACTTACTTTTGACCAAGAGGATACCATATATGATACTTATATCATCTTATCATTACAAGGGGTCCCATATGGGATGAATTTTTTCCATTTTAACCAAGGGAATCCCATGTTGGATCATTTTATCTTTGTATCATTCTGATGATCCCTTGTAGGATGCCTCTTTTGACTTTTCGTTTGAGGATCCCATGTATGATTCATACTTTAACTTCTTATATGAGGATCCCGAGTAGAATGACTTCGTTTATGTGTAGACCTCAAGGATAACAAGTAGTATTCTTCTCCATTGTTTTTAAATGAGGTAACTAGTGGGTACCTTGATGTTTGAGAGAACCTGATCTAGTACGGTGGGTTTGGTTACATATGGTAGCAAGTGTCACCTTAGAACTCATGCAGAACTTGTAATCCATAGGGGTTATCATATTAGTGTTTGATTTAGGTATTATGTCACCATAAATATTCTATTTATACATCAAATTTTTACTATTTATATAGTGATGATCACCATAGGTGCTTCCTGGTTGGGGGATGATGACCCCAACACAAGGCGTCTTTCCTTATTTTTGGGATGCCTATATGTTCTTCCAAGGATCCTTCTTCAAATCCATGTTATTTGTAATGTTTACACATATAAAAAAAGTTACTACCTAGGACATGGATGTTAGGACAATATATTTTATTAATAGATTATTGGGATTTCTATATATGCTTCTTAGAATCTGGTTGTTGAGCCTACTACTGTGATATACGAGCATGATGTCCCTAGTAATGATATTAGTGGACGATTCCACTCTCCAGAGTGATGATGAGGATTATCATATCCTTCTACTGTTACATTACGAGGTTGATTATTTTCTCTTCAGATCATGGGATAAATGAGGTTGATTAATCTATCCTCAAACCAGGGTTGTCAGTGGATGATTATAATCTTTTCGGCTTTTGGTCCATAGAGGATTATTACACTCTCCATGAACTGTGGCCAATGTAGGATCACTATGATATCCTTGATTTTTCATATAATGTAGATCAGTAGATCTTCCCCATAGGATCAATTTTATGAGAAATTTTCTTATCACAATGGTCGATCATGGCATCTCACACCTATGAATGATATTGACATTTGGATCTCTAAAGGTGTGTATGACATCTTATTGGTGAGTTCTCCTTACCTATCACCTAAGGTTCAAAAACTTATTGTTAATATGATTTGAAATTTCCTAAACACCTATGTACTATGACCTAGGAATGAGATATTAGACCTGATTTACCTTGAATGAGAAGCATCACATCTAGCTCAGTGGCCATTTATAGGATGCCTTCATTTACTTCTTAATAATCCTTTATAATCATTATTGGAGTCAAGAACGGGTGAAATAAGGGTTAGGATGAGTATCCCCAGTTGGTAACGTATATTGATTAGAATTTTTTTTAACATTTTCCGATGTTGGTATATGTCTACTGGGATTAGAAACCCATAGATCAAGTTAATTATACATAGATTTAGTGGCATGACATCCAACTAAATGCCCATGCATAGGATGTCTAGGCTTACCGAACCAAGGATCAACTACTGATTGGTTTTATATTATTTCATTGACCATACTCATGAATATTAATATTTATATATAAATGTATATGTATGGGACTATACATGTATAATCATATAGATATGGACATCCATGGTGGCACATTCCCAGATGACTGAGACTACAGTCCTGGGGTTCACATGTAGTTTTACATTATTGGATTTACTTATCCTTTTAGTGGAGTATCAGATAGGCTGAGTATATTGATTTATCATAAACTTATTGAATCATATTCTATAGGTTCATTATTGGGGTGATCAACTGAGATTATTTCTTACCCCTGCATTTGTAACTTGATGTGTGTGTCGACAATTTGTATAATTTTTATGTTTAACATAGGTTCATATTGGATAGGTCTAAGGCCTAGAGTTGCAACATCAACCATATAATCATTTTTCGGTTCTTCTGATTGGGTTGGTGTAGTTTGATAGTATCTGGCTACTAGGTATGTGGTATATCTTAGAGTTATTAGTTGATCAATGTGATTTTATTTTAGTTTGATTTATATTTCTATATATGTATGGTCAGCCCTGTGTGTTACCAGTGATGAATGTATGACATATCTATTCGGGATTTTATGTATTTTTAATTTATATTACTATATCTATTAATTTTTTTATTTACGGCTTCTACACAATTTTTATTACTCATGTGCAAGATACTTAGCTATTTCCATTGTTTTTATACTCTGATATAAGGGCATAGTCTCCCCACTATCACACCATCGACCCTCGCTGCTAGTCAGTAGCCTCTGGCACATAGGGAAGCACTCTTGAGGACATATAAGAAACTGGATCAGAGCACTAGTTTAGTGGCATCTAGGTCGGGATGTTACTCAATCATTCTATCAATCAATAAAATTTAAACAACATCCATGGGTGTGTATAGTCTACCATCTCCATGAATTATGCAATTCATTTTCTACCTCTATCATTTATGGATTAATATAAATACATATATAATGAATATATATTAAATTAGTATCATTTTTGATATTATTTATATCATGGAAACATGATCAATGTTAAGGGACTAAAAATACCTAATCCAAACATACATGAAAAAAATGTTATTACGAAAAAACATGATTTTGACAAGGAATTATTAATAAACATGTAATAAAACATTATAAGTAAATCATATATGACATGAAACATATTATTATGATATTTCAATATATATACAATAAAAATAAATTTATTAAAAAGGAATTTCATTCATATATGATGGAATTTGAGACTTATGGTAATGGAATTTATTCTCAAATTGTATTCTTTGAGATATTTGTTATGTTATAAACCTATAAAATATTATAAGGTGTATGTAAAGACCTATATAAATGTTATATAATGAATTAATTTTTGTTCTAGATATTTAATGATTCATTTAATATAATTCTTTCATGTGGAATATGATTCAGATGTAACTAAATTAGGTAAGGGACTTCATCTTACTTTTTAATGCCTAGTACATATGCCATAGTCACCAATTTTTTCTTTACTAGGTTGTATATAGTTATTAGTAATTTCTTCCATTGATATTCTAATAAAAAATATGGGATATACATATCAATCCATGTTTTTTTTCATTGTAACTACGATTCAACTTTTATCAATGTTTTATAGTTTTTATCTTAAGATCTCGTTATTTGTCAAGAATGTTTACGATTATATTTCTTATTATAAATTCTAATGATATAGTAATAAAGAATTTCATTTGATTTACTATCCTCTGGTTATTTCTTGAGAATACATTTTTCTCTTTCACCTCCTCTCATAAAGAAATAAATAGATTAAAATAATGATTTTAATAAAATTCCTCATTATATCTCTCTTTGGTCGAAAATCATTTTTGACCCATGATTATGTTTTCTAGAAATTTTTTAGGAAATTTTATACTAGTATCCAATGATTTTTCAAACAAATCATTATCAAAGAAATAATTTTTTAAAAAATATTTAAAAGTAATCTTGTTTTCATTTTTTGAATGAGGTACTATTCAAAATTACATAAAATGTGAATCAAATATTCAAATTAAAGAGTATGTCATGAACAATATTTTTTTCCATCAAGACCACTAAATTTTTTAATTAATATATTTCACTCTTTAAAAGTTATTTTAAATGAATATTTTTCATTAATGATTTTAAAATTTATGGTTTTTAATGATTTAATTCTAAATAGAATTTATGTTTTCCAAAATAAATTTTCATTGTGATATTTCAAAATAAATTTCCATATATGATGTAATATTTTCATGTTACTTAATATATAATAGGTATTTGATCCAATGGTACCACACTTATTATTTTCGTGATGTTTTTTTATATCTTTATGACTGTGATTATAATATATTTATGAAATAGGTTTCATTCCATGGGTTATACTATGATAAAATTATGTTAAACCAATTTATCTTCCTGCGTTCTAATATCATGATTGTTTTTAATATTTTGGAACACATATTTATGGTTTTAATTATATGGTTGTGGTTACATTATAATTAAGGATTATGGAATCAATATATCCCAATATTTTTAGGACCTATATATCCCTCAAATTCATTATGAAACAATTTATATCTAATGATATAAATATTATTAGAATGTAGAGTGAACACCATTTAGTAACATAATATACCCAATATGAATAACATAGGAGTGAACCATGGCCACTATGATTGGTTGGGGAGTGAACCAAATCTAGTATGATTGTAATTGGAGTGAACTATTATTACTTTTATCATTTGAGTAGTGGAAAAAATATACTATGATAGTCTAAGTTGTGAATAGTTGACTATAAATGAAATTATTTTCGATTCTCAATTTTTATGCAAAAAATATGTGTTATTAATAGTTTATTCCACCATGGATCATGTTATATTATTCCATTAATACTCATATGTTATAAAAATATATGATTTAGGTTGTGAATCATGTTTATGATCTATGATGTATAGGTATTTTTTTTAAAATGTTATTATCAGGTTCTCATTCCCACATTCTCATTTTATATTCATATCCCGTTTCATTATTCATAATAGGAATCTGATCTCAACCTTTCCAATGATTCATTTCCTGGGGTTATGATGATTGTAATTATGTATGATATGAATAATAAGGTTTCTACTTATGATTAACATAGTGGGATATGGTTTAGATCACTTATGAACTGATAGTTTGTGTTTTCATCTTTCCAAAAGCACTAGACCTATGTGATTCTTGAATCGATTATTTAGTTATGTAATGAATATTCATATTATAAGATATGATATATGTATATGAAATGTATGGAGCACTATAGTGGTATAATATCAAGGTTTTTTTAACCTTTTGAAACCATGAAAATACTATTTTAGTGAAAACAATTAGAATAATCCAAATTATGAGAGAACATCCTATGTTATTGTAACAAAATGAGTATTGTTTTCTAAGTAATTGATACCCTTTCATGATACTACAGGGGGTTGTGGAAAGAGTATAGTTGTACCTAGGGGAGATATCAATGAAAAGGGTGTATTGAGTTAGACCCTCTCATCTCCTTGTTCATGATAATAGTCCTTGATACACACTTGGTTTCACGTTATCAGGGGATATGTATTTGAAAATTAAATACTCTTTACAAACCATCATGATGGATTTTAATGATGGTAATGAATATCCTAGGAGAAAACATTGGTGTAAAAAATTATAAAAGACATGTAATAATTTATAAATAATAGGAATGATTATCACTCTTATCTATGACTCCATATGGTTATGCTAAAAAGTTTTGTTTTTGAAAGGGATTGAAGATGGAGTAATGATGTTGGGGGGGGGGGGGTGAAAAGTATTCTCAATTATTAATGTATCTTATTTTATATTTTCTTTATGAATTCCAATATAACATGAAAAGTCTTATGGAATGTTAATTTATATTAGAAATTATTAGATGTTAAATTAGTAATGAAAAACCAGAATGGTATGATGATTGCATGTTAAGTCTTTGATTCTTCAATGGATGATGTTTGAAGTAATGTGCTTCTAGATAACCTCATTGTTCTTCCTATGTTTAAATTTGATTCAATTTTAGTTGTGTATTTTTTTTCTTAATATAAATTCCACATCAATCCCAAAGGAAGGGAAGTCATATTGATATTCCAAACCATATAATGATCATATATTAGTGTGATTATAGATATGAACTTCTGAATGAAATCAAGTCAATTATATGGTTCCTAATTTCCAATTAAAATGTTTATATTAGTTGGATTATAAGAAACTAAAAATTAAAAATAATCATATTTTGGGAGGTTTTTTATAAAAGAGTTTTCTATTATTCTATGGAAAGGTGAAGTTGAGTTATCATTATACCTCATAACTAGTGCTACATCTATTTTAAGGCATCCCTATAAAGTAGACCTGGTTATGTTTTAGAAATTGTAGATGAAGCTCAAGTAGAATCCTGACAAGGGATTCATTTGGACAAGTGTGTCACCATGAGGTGAACATGTTCTTTTTGTTAAAAATAAAGATGGATTGATGAAAATTTACATTGATTATAGAGAGATGGAAAAAACCACAATCAAGAAAGAGTATCATAAAATCTATATTTATGAATTTCTTGATATACTGTATCGAGAAAAAGACATTTCAAAGATTGAACATCATTATGAATATAATAAATTCAGTGTCATGAAGGATTACATACTAATGATTTCATTCTATAAAAAGGTATGGAAACTATTAGTATATACTGATTCCACCCGGTCTTACTATTTCCCCTAATTTATTTGTGGATTTAATGATTTTAGTCTTCAATGATTACCACCAACTATTTTTGGTAGTATTTATAGATGATATTTTAATTTATTCAATGTGTATAGATATCACTTAAGAATTCTACTGAAGACCCTTAGGAAAGGGAAAATGTTTAAAAAGGTTATTTTTTTTTTGAATTTTGGCTACAAACTATTAAATTATTCATTCATATGATCTCATGATAGTTTAGATCAGTGTATATATCAATGATATAATTTATTAAACATTGGCCTAGAACAACCACAGTAATAGTTTTCTGATGTCTTATTCTTTTATCTCAATATTACTAATAGTTTGTGGATAATTTCGCATAACTATCTAATCAACTAACCATGTTGGATAATAAGGGTTCCAAGTTCCTTTATATGGATGAATGTATGGAAAATATCATAGAACTAAAAATAATGTTAATTAGAGAACCTCTACATACAAAAGGATACATTAAATGCACCAAAGGCATTAGACCAGGTGATCTCTTATCATCCATTATTTTTGCTATTACAGAAGATTATCATAGCAGATTTCTCACTCAACTGGATGACTGAAAAAATTCAAACCCATTCAGGTGGCAAGAAACCTCAATGTTCATACGCATCTTCTATATGCGGATGACATAATTTTGTTCTTAAACGGTGAAAAAAGAAATATTCAAAATTTAAAAAATGTCTTGTCTCATTAAGAAGAGATTTTTGGTCAAACTATTAGATGGAACAAATATTTTGTGTTCTTCTATAAAAGAATCTATCTCAGTAGTAAAACTAGCATTACCAATTGCTTAGTAATCAAAGAAGGATCCTTCCCCTTCACCTATCTGGGAGTTCCCATCTTTTGGGGAAGACCAGAATCCATGTACTTTAATGCTACTGCTAGCCAGGTTATCAATCAACTATCCTCCTGGAAAGGTAAATCCCTCTCCATGGCTAGCAGGATTGGGTTGGGTAAGTCTGCGATTGACTCCAAATTAGTCTACTCACAGATGGTCTATAAATGGCCTACAGGTCTTCTTAATAAAATTAATGTTTACCTCAAAAACATTGTTTGGAATAGAATTATTCTTGAATGGAATCATGTTACCATACCCTGGTCTACCTGTTACAAACCTCTTGAGAAGGGTGGTCTTGGTATAAAAAATCTCAAACTCTTTAATGATGCTCTTCAAGCCAGACTAACTTGGATATTATTTAATAATAACTATGATTCCATTGATTTTCTCAAAGAAATATTCTTCATGAAGCTCAAGAAAGGTAATTTGAGCTATGTAAACCCTTCGATATGGCCATCCATTAAAAAATATTTTTCTAACATTATGAATAACTCTAGATGGATGGTTTTCTCAGATTCTTCTATGAATTTTTAGATGGACAATTGGACTGGTGATCCCCTTTTATCTATGCTTCCTCCCAATTCCCATCTGAAAAACATCAATTGCACTATAAAAGATGTGATTCAGTCTCGTAACTTTAATTTTCCTGATAGCATCATGCATGTTGTTGATAATTATCCTTTCTCTAATACTAAATATTTTCTTATTTGGGAGCCTTCCCACAATAGTGTGATTGAATCAAAAAGATTTTACAACTATAATTTTTCAAATTTAGACTCTAGCTCTATTTGGTTGAAACCTTTTGATAAACCCTAGATTAAACCCTCAAGACTCAATATTGTTTGGCACATTTCTCACATCTGTATTCCCTCTAAGGTTTGTATTCAATCTTTTGGTATCCAACTATTCTCTAAGAGCCACTTCTATCGCCAACATAGAGAGGAGACCAACCATCTCTTTCTGTCGTGTGCTATGGATTCAGCTCTATGGATTTATATTACTAACATATTTGATTGAAGATGGTTATTTCTTGACTCTACTTTCTTAAAAAATTATGTGAGGAGGTTCAACCTTCGAAAAGAATCAAGAACCTCTTCTTAGAAGCCGTTACTGAGCTCCTTCATGTGATCTGGTATAAAATAAATGACATTAGTCACAACAACTGCACATTCAATCTTAATTAAGGTTAGATGTAGATTCTCATCCCCATTAAAGATGCAGCCTCGATTTAGAAATCCTATTGTGACCACACTGTTGGAGACTATGTGATCCTTCATCGACTTGGGATTAATGGTCTCTACAAACAACTTAGGTACACCATTGAGGTGTTCTAGAAATCCCCGCTCCCAGAATGAATCAAAATTAATGTTGATGGAGCTTCCAATGGAAACCCAAGGACTACAGGATGTGGTGTTGTCTTAAGAGACATCCTTGGCCATTGTTAGGGATTCTTTTTCAACAATTGCGGTGTCACCTCTGATTTTGAAGAAGAAATTATGGCTGTGATTCTTGTGGTTAACTTTGTCAAACAAAATGGCTGGAACAACATTTCGATTGAATGTCACTCAACCACTATTGTCTAAGATATTTGGAATGGTATGTTGCACCTTGCGTGGCTCCTTACTACCCTCTGGATGAGCTTCCTTGCTTCGTTTTTGGAGAGCAGATACATTGCCACTCATGACTTCCATGAAGAGAACATTGCTTCAGACGATCTTTCCAATAAGAGAATCAACCTGGGCATTACTTGGATGGATGATATTTTGGTAAATATTCTCCCTCTTTATGAAAAAGATTTTAATAAAATCCCCTCCTTCAGAATAATAAAATTTCATTCTTTTTATTGAATAATTTGTGTCTTGGTCTTTGATGGAGGAACCACCTTCTTTAAAAATATATATAACTTCTACATACATAGACATGTAGTGTACATGGGTTTGTAATCTATAGTGATTCTTGAATAAAGGGATTGGGATGCATTTTCATGTAGAATGAAATGGTAATATATTATAGATCTAAAAAATTGAATGTTTATAAGAAATATTACCAAACTCCTGATTTGGAGTAATCTATGGTAATTGTTTCATTAATAATATAGAGGAAATTGAAAAAAGAAAACATGACTCAAATTTTTTTCCTTACACATAGACATAGATTCATATATTTTCGTAGTTTCTTATTTTATAGCCATTCTCTCTCTTGTGAGGTCCTCCACTATGCTGGATGCTTGTCCCTTTAAATTCTCATTTTGAGATGATTCTTCTCCATATCTTATCTTAGTTCCTCATCTGGGGGGTTTCCTTTATAAATTCCCTTCAATAATCTTAGCCAAATCATAATCCTCCTTGCTTCCTAGAGATTTTATTGAAGGTAGAAAACATAGTAACCAATGATAATAAGATATTTATTGAAGTTACTAACAAATCCTTCATGGAAACCTTGAAAGGTTTGATGTGGACTTTGGTTTTGAGGTTTGGGGAATGCAAGATTCCTCTTTCTCTTTTCCATAACTTTGTGGGTTCTTGGGGATGGACACTATAGAAATTGTATCTATCTTGAATCTAAAATACTTTTGTGTGGTGCTTCAATTGTGATAAGATTTTGATTGATAATGGTGTAAGGATCGTTGATCTATGTGTGGATGTCTTGTTAATCATTCTTAGTGGTTGATGGAGTCCTATTATGACCGTGATACTCCGATTATGGCTATTTGGATCTCATTACTAGTTCTCGCACTTTCATTCCAGAATAGAGCCTTCTTGAAAGTAAATGGTGATTCTTTAGATAGTTTCGAGTGTGTGGATGAGAAGAATATTATCCTTGAAAAAAAACCATTGGAAATGATCTATGTGGAGATGGTCATTTTACAACCTGTACCAGATTGAATATGCCTTTGTGTGAAGGATTCCTAAAAATGGATGAAGAATTGTTTTATCATTCTACTCTATGATTTGGTTCCTTATGAATTATCTATGAGAACTATTTTCCTATATGTAGGAAGTGATGTAAGGGTGTGGTTGGAGATTAGTCAAAGTAGTATTCCATTATTTATTCTTCTCTTACAGGACACAATTAGTCTCTATTATATAAGGCGGTGAAGTATAGATATTCCTTGGTTCAAAGTTGTATAGATATTTACCACTTGGGTGTGTTAGTAGAGAGGGACATGGTACCTTATGTACAGGTTTATAGTGCTTCTTCTTAATTGTCATTGGTGCCTTATAAGGTGATGAACCAGTTATCTTATATCGAGGGGAGTTATTAGCTTGAGACTGGATAGATTCACCAAAAAGGGAAAGCAAAACGTGTGGATGGAATATTTCATGCTCATTCCATTTCTATTCATGAAAATGTCCTTTTGATCAGATTATATCCCTTATACTCTCACCTTATAATATTCCACCACAAGTTTAGGCGCCTCAGACTCCCTCAAGTTAAACTCCCATACAAAATTCTAATATGATTCACCATAGTCCAAGGACTCTGTTAATATTGATCCCAAATGTACATGTTCTAAGTCATTTTTCAATTTTATTTAATATGGTTCTTCACCCGAAAAATTTTAGTGTATTCTGAAAGTGGGATAAACCCCAGACATAGAATAATATATTGTATAGTGCTGCTCTATCTACTCTTTTGACTAGTGGGGTGTGTACTGGACGACAATCCAAGAGTTTAAGGTAAAACTTTTATCACCAGATTAAATGTACCAAGATGTGTGAGGCCATAGCTAAGAAGATATATGACCAATGTTTTCCTTCATGAAATGGAATTATTATGACCTAGGGGATCTGGTTAAATATAACTACAAAGGTAGGAAAATCTAGAAGCAGTTGTCTTACCTTATTGTTATTCAAGTGCCTAAGCAATGCTCCCATAATATTTCTGAGTTTTAAAAAAGAGTTATTATTCAAGAAAGTATATATTAAAACCAATATAATACATATATATAGCCAATCTAGGATCCAAATATCACAGTTCATCTATTGAATGCAGCATATCAAATGGTTACTAAAAATATTTTATCAGGAACTCCTATCTTTTATTTATCCTTTGTTTATGGAAACTGTGATGACCTGGTTAAAAATTCATTGTTGGATGATCTATAATCCTTTAATCCAGGAGAAATTATGTGGATTATAGGTGGTGATATGAATACTATGGATGATCCAATGGAATAGAAAAGGGAGGGGGAGTTCCCACTGATGGCCTGTGAGTAATTTGTTCAATACATGGAGTGATGTGGTATCATGGGCATGGGTTACTCAAGGGATCAATTAACACATTATAAGAATAATATATGGGGTCATCAAACCTGGTTTCATCTTGATTGGTGTCTTGAAAGCCATTATTCTTTTTTATATTTTCAATTTCAAAGGTTACTTACTTGGTACAAATCATTTTTGATCATTATCCTCTTATAGTTTCATTGGTGACATGGTTGGAGGGAGGATAACATATCAAATTCTCCCATACATGGACTAAAACACAAGGCTATCATCAAGTTGTGATTTAATCCTAGAATAAATAAATCTAGGGGAATGAATGGGTAGAAATCCATAATAAACATAAGAGTATCTAAGGTGAACTTTGATTATGGATAATCAAGAAGCACCCTCATTTTCATGACATGGATGTTGTTAAATGGAATATTGAAAAAATGGAACACAACCTTTAAAATTATTATAATGAGACATTATTTTCCGAATATATTATGAAGAAGTAAATCCTATCAGATATGATATTAAGACATGAGATATTGTTTCATGAGAAGTCAAGAATTTTGTATCTTAATGAGGGAGATTGGAATTCGGTGTTTATTCATGCTTTCATAAAAGAGAAATGATGGATAATATAACAAATATTATACTAAAGTATGGGTATTATACCAATGAATGAGATGTGGTTGGTGGAATGGAGGAATCCAATGTCAATTTAATTCTTGATGGTCCCAATCCTTTCATGGAAGAAGGATTTCTAGGGGGGATGTCATGATATTCTTGGTGTTGTACCTACCTCGGTCTCTGTTATAGATTATAATATTTCTAAGAAGTTTCTGAGTATGAATAATTTTATGAGGAAATGAGGAGTATAAATCCAAAAATGTGTTACAGGTCTTAATGTCATTGAAGGATCATTCTAAAGAGCTTCATGAGACGTGATTAAGATTTTTATGGTGCAGGTTTTGCATGATTTCTTTCAGGGTTGTAGCTTACTATTTGTTTCTTGTGCCACTACCATGGTTTCATTCCAAATATAAAAGTCCCAAATTCTCTCTAACATTATAGACCAGTAAATATGTGTAACATCCCATATAACTTACTTTCTATTATAATTAATCAAAGGTTGTTTGATTATCTTCCATGTTGGATCTCTAAAGATAAACATCGGTTTGTTAGAGATAGGATGATCCAAGAAGAAATTGGGTTGACATAGGAATTGGTAAATAATTTCAACTATAAGGTCCTTAGATAAAACATGGAAATCAAATTAGATATAAGTGAGAAATATGTTGGAATTGAAAAAAAATTCATTTTACAAGTTATGGTCATTGTGGGATTTTCCACATGGGCCACATACCTTATCTTTAGGTTGTTTTGTTCCTCATGGGTGGCTATATCTTTTTCTAGGAATGAACTATGGCTTTTTAATGAAACACATGGGTTGAGATAAGGAGATATATTAACCCCAAGTATTTTCATCCTCACCCAATATGCATTAATCCGACTTATTAATAAGATAATATCAAGTATCAATGTTCTCCCCTATCAATGTGGACACTCGCCATTAGAATATTCCATATAATGATTGAAGATGATAAAATAATATTCACAAACACTAGAAAGAGGTCATTATTTGGTATGATCAGGGTTTTTGAAAACTAATGAAAATGGATTGGACAAGTAAAAAACTATGAAAAGAATATCCTATATTTATCAATAAGTTTTTTGGAAAGGATATCATGTGCCCTTAGTGGAATCCATGATATACAAAGAATGATTTTCCATATGAACTATCTCGGAGCTCCAATAGCTTCAAGAGCTTTATGTATACAACACTTTGACCATATTTTTTGAAGTATTATAGGTTGTGTTAGGAACTTGAAGAACTGATTTCTATCATTTGGTGGAAGGATAACATTGGTAAATAGTGTGCTTGCGATAATACTTATCCATGGACTGTCTTCCATTATAGTATCGAATTTATTTATGACCAACATTGATAGGATCCTAGATACATTTATCTGGGATGAAAAATAATTATGGGAAACAACATTGGGAATCCTAGATGATGATAAAAAAACCTATGAATGAGGGATGCATAAACATGAAAAATATTTCGGACACCCAACATTGATGTCATGTGAAACATGTGTGGGAGGTGATGGAGGGAAGAACTCTCTATGGAAGAGTTATGGGGGGTATTCATTCATAGGGAGAGAGATATAGTGGGTTGAAATTAATTATGGACTACTCTTTATCCTCATCAATCGGCCATGCAGAACCATGGACATTGGATAGTGGAAAGATGTAATATACCATTCTGTCATAAAAATTGATTTAACCTTAATATTGGTTTTCTAGGGTGTCCTATAATGGACATATTTTTACAGATGGCAAGAAATTTCCTTTGGTTAATTAAATCCATTATATAAAATAAACATCATGTGATTTTGGATCTCATTGATTGAAATAATGTACTAGATAAAATCAATTTCACTAAGTATTTTTTGGGAATCTACTTTGTGAAATATTTCTGCAAGGTGATGATATTCTCAGATCATCATGACTTTTGGGTTGATCTTATATGGTTTAATGAGGTTCTTGAAAAGTAAATCTTCTTGGTTTGGAGGAAGTAAAATCCAATGATATCGACAGTTGACAATTTTAAGCGTGCTAACATCAATTTGTTTTCCTAGTGTATGTGCTTCAAAGAGAGTCAGGAGGAAAGTTCAGATCATCTTGGATTTTAGGGTGATTGGGTATGTTTTCTATGGACCTTATTCAGTTGATGTATTGTTATTAATTCACAGAAGTTTACCAGTATATCATTTCTCAACATATTTTTTAAGGAGCAGTGAAATTTGGTCCCGAGAGGAATACTTGATCAGTCATGTTGATAGCTGGGTTCTAATGTGTATTGAAATCAAAGAATAATTCCCATAACAATGGTCGTGTATGATCATGGATAGTTTTGGTGATCCAAAAAAATATATATCACTAGACATGTAGTGGATCATCAAAAACTGGAAGGAAGGTCCCATCTTAAAACTAATACAGGTAGGTAGTTCTTGTCATGTTTTGGTTAGCAGTGATGTTCGGGGTCACATGTTTTGTTTTCTCTCCAACTAGTCTGGACCAAAACTCAACACTAATGGATCATGTGTCATGGGAACCATGCAAGTAGGATTCTTGGTCCATTATCATAGGGGCCATTTCATTTTTTTGTATTCAACATACTATGGGTGAGGAAAATCCCTTCAGAAAGAATCCATTATTATGATTATAGACATCTTTCTTTGCAAACAACGTAATGTGAATCTAGTAGTGGTGGAGATAGACTCCTTCATTATTTATAATTCCTTAAAGAACACATTTTATTCCTTAGGTATTATATCCTACATCATTATAAGTTGCATGTTTATTATTTATATTCAAATGATGATCCAAGATACCTGGTGGGAAGGTAATAAGGTGGAAGACTATATCACTTCCTTAGCGGGGCATGAAACTAATATAACTTGTTACCCTACTAAGATCTCACAGCCACCTGAGGCTAAAAATATGGTATGAGGTGATTCCCTTGAGCTTCATTACTGTAGACCCGATTAGTGGTTGAGCAGTTTCTTGTTTTTCTTCTGGTTTAATCTTTCTGATTGGATTTTTTTTACAACCCAATTTAATAAAAAAATGATGATAATTGAATCATATAGAGGAATTATCCTTATAGTAAAAACGGTGATATATATACTGATCACAAAAATTTAAACTATATATTCACATAAAATTATTTGAACATGGAACATATAATATGGTTTGATCACATTAATGATTATGAATTCTAAATATATTTCTACATTGGTAATAAATAAATATTGCTAATAAATCAATTTTAAACGATTATAATGGATATAAATTATTTGAATCACAAAAATCAATTATTTATATATTTAAAATGGACTTATCTGGAAATCCTGATGAAATTGGAAACATTATATTGATCTAAAAGGATCATTTAACCAGCCAACCATGTGATGGTTGAATAGCTATGAAATATTGATATGGAAATGTAGAAGATAGTGAGAAATGTTTTTGAGTTTATCCATGATCGTGATAGAATGATATTTTTTAGGAACCATGTATGTGTTTAATCCAAACTAGTTTTGATGAAAGAGATCTTAGAGGAAGAACATAGTAATTAATTATTTATTTATCATGGAATTATAATGATTTATAGTGATTTAAAAGAGTTTATCTGGAGGTATGGCATGAATTAAGTGATTTATGAGTTTTTATCCTAGTTATTTGTGCCACATCATGTAAATAATGAGAGGAAAATGTATAAGGGGTGTAACAAACATTACCCATACCATAATAGAAATGGGATATCATCACCATGGATTTTGTCACTAGTCTCCCCAAAACATCAAAGGGGAACAATGCTATAAATGTTATAACCGAATGTATTTTAAACTGAAGACACATCATCAATATTAGAGAATATTTCTTTCAAGATCAATGTTACATAATATACATCATTGAAGTGGTAAGGTTTCATTTCATACCACATTCTATTGTATATGAGTAGGATTTGAGGTTTAACTCAATGTTTAGGTGAAGTCTTCACCATTATCTTGATACGTAGTTGAGTATTGAAAGTTTATATCAACCCCTAATAGATATTTATTATGAGTGAATAATTCATGCTCTAATGTATGTTTGAAGATCTTGTTTAATGGATTTAAATTTTTTTTGGACTAGTACCTTCTTCTAGCTGAGTTTTTCTACAGTAGTTGCTTGTAGTCAGTTATTTAGATGGATTCTAAGGAATCCCTCAATGGGAAGAAGTGTAGAACAACAACATGTTTCTATTAATTTAGATAAATAAACTTTTTAGGACCAAATATAGTAGAAGAAAAGGTATAAATGGTCATAATAATTTAGAAACACATAAAAATAGTAAAAAATTGAAATAAAAGTTATGGTGGAAATCACCTATGTAATTTTTATAGTGATGTCGGTGACAAGGTGATTATAATAATTTCTCCATGGATAAAGGTAATGAGATTTTGAATTAAGGAAAAACTAATAGCTTCACATATCAGCCCCATGGTAATTATAGATCACAATGAGATAGTATCTTACCGATTGGTACTTCTACCAAAACCTCTCTTAAGTCTATGATGTGTTCTGTTCATATCTCCCAAATATGCACATACCCAATCCTTCACATTTATAGAAATCAAATTCCATAGCACTTGATCGGTATATTTACAAAGAATAGATACCTATGATGATTCTAGATTATAGATTTAATGTTATACAAAACAATACAACTCACTTAGTCATTGTTTTTTTAAAAGACCACTAGTTTGAGGAAGCTACATGGGAAACATAGGAAGTAATGAGGTAGTAGTATCTTCAATTGTTTGTACAATGTGACACAATTTCATGGGAGAAATAAGTGGGGTATAATTTAAACCATAATATTTTAGGAAATATATTTTTCAAATATATTTAATTTCATAGATTGTTATTATTACACACAATACAAATCTTTAACAAACCATAATATACTATTAATATTATTAATTAAAATTGGATATTATAACCAAGACATTAAATTTAATGGTATGATTAGGAATAAAATAAATATTGAAAATTATTTATCAAATTTTTATATAAGGAAATAATATTTATAAATAAGTACTTAATTTTTAGTAACATGTTTATATGCTTCAAAAATACTTTTTTTCTCAAAAAACGATTTATATTTCTTCTTGTGAACAAAAATTAAGCATAATTTATTTTTAAAATATTAGAGATATAAATTGAAAATATTGAGTTTGATTTCGGAATAAAAAATTAAAAATTATCATTGGGTGAATTTAATATAATTTTAGGAGCATATTAATTTTTCGGTGAAGATTGGAAATTAATAATTAAAATTAAAACAACTTTTTTGTTTAAAGAATATTCTAAGAAACATATTTTCTGAATTTGTTTTAAAATAGAATTTAGATCCATTTTTTTATTTTTAATATAATTTAGTTTATCTTAATCAAATTCATATTTACGTTTTATATTAAGACATTGTATACTTATGAAAGGTTTTTATTGGGAAAAATGTTTCTTTGTCATGTTTACAGGTTGAACTTTAAATTCAATTTTGGATATTATGTGAATTAAATTTAGAAAAATGGACTAAATATTTTTGAATCATAACAATTAATATCATATAAAAATTTAAAATTAATTATTAGTCGAAATTAATCATAAATAAAAATAAAAAATAATTACCATTGTTAAGGTAAAAATATGTTTACAAGGGCTCAAACTGAAAATATGAGGTGTAAAATGAGGTAAAATTATTTAAGAAACCCATTTTTTGGAAATATTTCAATGTTATAAACTCTAATGTTTCATAATAATCCACCTTTCATCATTATAACTATTTTAAAATGGGGTTTCAATTTATTCTTGTCCAAAATTCAAATATTTTATTCTGCCAAACTTATTAAAGTAAACCCCCTCTCCTCTCCTATTTACACGTAAAATATAATTTGAATCAGAAAATAGATAATAAAATATCCTCCTTAAGTAAATTATAAAATCATAGAGTCCCTTTTCAGGTTATTGAACCCTCTTTAGATGATTTAGGTATAACATAAAGTCGTTATTTGAGTAAGAAGTAAAATATTTAAACATGTTTTTTTGTTTTATTTATTCTTCCACCTATTTAAAATACTATTAAAATATTCAAATATAATAACTCCATTATCTTACAATTACATAGATGTTATTATATTAATGTAATAACCTATATACATCTCCAATCTCATAAAATGGGATGAAACTGTCAATAGTGTGTACGGTGAACCACCGCCTCATGAACCGATGTAATTTGTATTCCATCCCCACATCTCAAGGATGGTTGTAATTATGTATATTACACACACACACACACAGATATATATATATATATATATATGAAATTAATGACATAATAATACAAACGTAATGATGATATCACATATAACTTCTTAATTTAAATCTAGTGAATTTGATAAAATCAATCGTATTTACGGAAAGCTACAAACTCACTAAGTGATATGATTAATTTTTCACTTACACATAACATGAAAGATAATAAAGATAATTTTAATGAATATATGTTATAAATATGATGTGACACACCATGTTTTATGATTTTTTATCTACAAATAAATTAAAATTCTTTTATGTCTTGCATTGCACACTATACTATGTCGATATTTCATTAAAAAAACATTCCACTACATGAAACACAATGTTTCACTTTACAAACACACAAGACTAATTTTTTTACTTATGTTACAGACAACAATGAGTTACTTTATAGACTGGGTTACACAAATGGCCATGTTTTATAGAAAAAAATATGATATTTTTCATGATAGTTATAAAACAACTAATAGAATGGTGGGTATTAATAGGATTTACTAAATTATGAAAATATGGTTTACCCATAAATATATAATTAATAATTTGGTGAATAATTAATTATAAATTAAAATAAGACCATTCTATAAATAAAGAGATTTTTTTCTCAAAAAAACTATTTAAATATAAATAGGTCAGTTTTATAAAAAATAAATAAAAAATAACTCTAGAATGATTCTACTAATGGAATATATACCTAATATATTCAATATAATGTTTAAAAGTCATCTTATTTTGTTTCTAGGCATGACATTAAAATAAATCTAATTTTACACTAAAGAACTATGTTTTTTCTAAAAAGTAGTTTTACCACCTTTTAATGAAAGAATTTTTTAAAACTCATGTTTTTTATATTAGTAAATTCTATTCGAAAAAATAAATTTAATTTATATAAGTGAAATATCAAAATTTAATTTAATTTAATTTATTAATTTTCCAATATATTTCATTTTTTTATGATCAGTGAACAACACTACATTTTAATTAAAATGTGACTTTTAATCAAAATAATTTATATAGATAAATTATATTTAAAATTGGATTTATTGTATAATTAGTTAAATTATAAATTATTTAATACAATTTTGGTCATTTTAATCAATTTAAAATTAAAATTTAATATATAAACATTTCAAACTTTTGAACATCTTTATTTTAAAATATCATTGTTTCATCACATATGAGGTATTAATTTTTAATTTATTACTGAAAATTAGGTGAATTAGATTTTGAAAAATGGATTCTATAATTTCAATCTTAATATTATAATTTATTAAATTGGTTTCATTTTTTTGGATAGTATAAATAATATCTTATTTAGTTTTCCTTTACCATATTAAAGGGTAAATTGTGAAAAAATTGTCTAATTACGGGTACAAATAATTTTATAAATGTTAAAATATTTAAATAAAACTTTTTATTATTTTATTAGATGATTAAATTTATCTCATATGCACAAAAGGTTTGAATATATGGCCTTTCCCCATTATATGTGATTATAAAATTGATTATATTTTACTTAATGAAAAGACAAAGATGTCACAATCATATTCTTAAAAAATATATTATTTATAATAATAGATTATCCATAGTATATGGTACATTATAAATATAAATTCTTCTATATAAAATAATTATCATCACCATAGTGATCTAGTTGAAATTTTTAGTGAAAAAACAATTAACATAAATTCATGCACAATAGTGATGGAGTAATTAATTTACTATTATAGATATAAAATAACTCATATAAATATTTTTAAAATAAATATAATTTGAGATAATTAATTTTTAAAAGAATTTTGTACATCACCTTGAAATTGTAGTTAAATATGAATAGATTTTTTTGAATATATATTGTTGTGTTGATATTTTTAAAAGTCATTGTAATGAATAATGTCAAAATTGACATTAATGGTATTTTAAAATAAGTAATATTTTATTAAATGATATAAAATTCCTAAAAATATAAAATTAGGAAAAATCATTGGGATAAGGATTAAAATTTCCTTAATAATCCATTTATTTGTGTTTTATAATTTTATAGAATCAATATTAATTTTCAAACAATACAAATATAGGTTTTCATGGTTAGAGTTAAAGGGATTAAATATGGGTTAGAAATAAAAAAATATGGGTAATAATAAGACTGAAACATATTTAAAAATTATTGGATGAGAGTATTTCAGCTAATAAAAATCTAATATTTTTAATAAATCTATTATTTGGATTATGGATTAGAATATTAATTTATATAACTAAATCTTTTGAAAATTTCTAAAAGTTCCCCTCCCCTCTCTTATATGAGGGAAAGTATTATTCTCCATTCCTCGAACATAAAGATATATCTGGATTGGTAAAACCCTATAAAAATATCCACCAATATTCCCTCTATATAACATAGAATCCTTCATTATGGTATAAATTCAACTGAGTATATCCATTGGTGAAAACAAATAAGGGAGATACCTGAAAAAAATAACATTCGTTAATGAATGTTTTTGATTTATTTATTCCTAAAACCCACTCCATTATTTTTTTACAAAATCTAAATATGAAAATAAATATATTATAAATATTGATATTTTATTTATTTTAATGTTATGATTTAAAACATTACACAATTCCATAGAAATGTTATATATAATAATTGTTTGTGTGTATGAAAAACTACTACCTCACTAACCAATGTCGTTCGTTATTCCGTTACAACATATAAAGGTGTTAAAAAATGATGGATTTAGAGATTTATAGAATATATATTATTTTTATGAGTTTAATGTGATTATATAACTTTTATGTCATACATACCTCCATGCTTTATATTTTTTTTGTAAATACGATAACATTATTTGTGTATACGGCAGACTACCGCCTCGCGAAGCAATGTGGTTCATTTATGCATTACATAGAATGTATTAAGGATATTTTTAACAAAAATATGTGATATATATGAAATAATTATTATTATGTAATGATAATATATCATATTTTTAAGTTTTATTTAATTTTAAAAGAAAATGAAAACATCATCCACGTGTATGTACGACCAAGCGTCTCCATGAACAATGTTTTTTATTTTCTAGGTATAATTTTTTTAATCAACATAAATACATATATAATGAATATATATAATATTTATATCATGTTTATAATTTTTAATATGATGTAATCATGATCTAAGTATGAGGACCAAGAATAAAAATTCAAAATATGTATGAAAAAAACTATAACATTAACATGGAATTGGTAATAAAAAATAATATATATTCATAAGTAAATCATGTATGATATTATATATATTAATATGGTTCTATGGTTTATTTATAAGAAATTTATATAGATTATATAAGAGTTTTTAATTTTTATTTTGGAATTCAATACTTACGGTAAGGGGATTTCAACTCTCCTTTTTATTATTGTGAGACTTATTCCATATTCAACAATAATTTATATTTTTGTGATGTATATAATAATGGTTAATGTATTATATTATCCATATCCATAAATTAATAGGTATTTACATATCTATAAGATGATATGTATTTTATGTGGATAACTGTTCAAAACATAACAAATCAGCACGATAATTTTGTATAGATGTTCTTTCTTTGAGACACATGTTATGTTATGCACCTATACTATTTTATGAGGTTTATATAATATAATTTTACACTTTATATCCTAAATATCATTATTTTCATGAAAATTTATGTTTCATGTAATTTTTTCCCACTTCGATCATCAATTTGTTTTATTCAAAAACCACATTTTCTAAAAATATTTTTAAAAATGTGTTTTTAAATGATCTTATAAAATTTTCTTGAAAAAAAGATTTCATAATGTTTTATCTATTTAAAATGGTATTAGAATATTATTTATAATATTTCATTGTTATTTTAAAACTATAATGTTTTCAAAATATGTTATTGATTAAAAACAGTTTGATTTAAAATATTGGAAGGATATTTTTATCTAAAATTAGTTCAAATAATCTTTTAAAACCATTTTCAATCTAAGATAACATTATTTAACGTTAGTTATGATTTAATAGGGTTTTTATTAATTGATAAATTCCTTATTATATCTATGGTTGGGTTATGTTTATAATGAATGATTTATATTCTAATAGAACACATAGGTATAGTTTTCATTATTTGACTGGATGGAGATATATCTCCCTCAAATGCATTGGGTAATGATTTATATCTACAGATATAGACATGGAAAAAATGGGTAGTAATCCATATTTAGTAAATGAATTTATCTCCAAAGATAGTCTTGTGAGTTAACCTTGGCTAATAAGATGGTCTTTAGAGTGAACCTTGACTACTATGATGGTTTGGGGGGTGAACCTATTCCACTCAGATGGCTTTGGTGGTATGTCTTGACTACTATAAAAATAATTTTATTTATTTATGTGTCTTCTACAATTCCTTGAAATATTTATATTTTATTCATTCATGAAATATGATCTTTAATCCTTTATGATTCATTTCTTCTGAGCTGTAAATTATTTTGAAATGACTCTTGTATATGATCTTTGATATAAACTGCGTGTTTTAAAAATATTTTGACTATGTTCTAATACCATTATGTTCATTTTATTCTTATATATCACCCATTTTTACCCTTACTAAGCATATTATATCACGCTTTATTATTTTTATTTTCCCTCGGATGCATATGGCGGTATTAATTACTATATGTCAAAAATGGTCCTAGTTTTGAAGAAATGGGTGGGATAATTTGCATATCTTCTATGAATCAGATCTTTTATGTTCCCATGTTACAAAACACACTAAACCCATATGATTATGGTGTGGTAAGGGTAAATATTAGGTCATTATATTTAGAATTCTAGAATAGTTTATTTAACCATTAGAAACTAGGATGAGAAAAGATTAGTTAGAACCCTAAGTGAATGTCTAGGTCATAACCCAATAGTTTTGGTAACATTCATGAATAATCTGAAATTAAAACTAATGTGTCATGTATTGAAACTTTATAATTAATTCCCCTTAATTATGTGGTTTTAAGAGTATATTTATTTCTGATAACACAATTATCTTTTGTTTTAGTCAATAGATAGAACCCAAAAGATGACCATTAATACTAAATTTGATGGGTAATGCAATGATTTTGAACATTAGAAACTAATTTATATGGGAGATGTGATGAAAATTCTTACTGATATACTCACACAAGCTTTGAATCATACATGGCATCTAAATGAGTAATGTAAGGAACAACGTTATATCGAGTTCTTCATGAGGCAACATCCACCTTCTTTTTGTGGATCTTCATATCCACTAGTTGAAGAGTAATGGATCAACACCATTAAGAAAATATTTTCAATTCTTCGATATTCAGGGCATGAAAAGTTTTCTTAGGCGTTTACCATCAATAAGTCGAAGTATAACAATGTTGGAATCTTATCATGAAAATGAGATTGTAAGAAGAAATTGAATCAATTGAATGGGATGAGTTTAAATGAATATTGCTCATCTTGTTCAACACATGTGTTGAACATATAATTATGGAGTTATAATTTTATCAGCTAAAGAAAATGGATAAATAATCCATTGGTACGTATGAGTATAATTTTAAAAGGATTTCATGGTTTTCTGTTGGTTTAATATTCAGTCCAAAAAGTCAAATTGATTGATTATTTGGTGGCTTAAAAACTTGAATTTTAACAGAATTGGATAAAATACAATTTAGTACTAATGAGGGAATTGTTTGATGTTATCTCAAGATGGATATTGAAATTATAGATACCGATCAATCTCATGGTTTTAATAAGAAAAGAAAAATTTAATTCAATGACAATTACAAAAACCATAGATAAATGAAGATGAGTTTTCCTTTATGATTAAAGTGTAGGAAGACCTATGATGAAAATATTCTAAAGGTTACTGGTAAATGTTTTAAATGTGAAAATGAAGTTCTTTGGGAAACATAGTGCCAATGTGATGGGATTAAGTTAGATAATGGCGTGAATAGCGAGAAAACAACATGAAATGCACCCCCACACTTCGATGCTTCAAGTGTTAGGAAAATTTTAATTATGCTAATTAGTTCCCAAATCCAAGGGTTGACGCTGATGATCAATTTATACGATCTCTTAAGGACAAATACAATGGTAAATATCATGTGATCAAAATTGTAAATGTGTAGTATTGCAATAAAGTGGTGGAATGATTGATTTTTTTTGTATTAAAATTTCTAAAATAATGTTTTTAAGTAATTTTATGTTAATAAGGAATAATTAAACAAGTAAGGATGTTACACTATAGTTTCTTCCCTTAAGTATTTGAAATGATATGTTAAATAATGATGATGGAATGGAAAATTGATTTACTAGTAAAGTGACAGTTTTAGAGAAAACATGATTTGGGAATGATAACACTTAATATGTGCATGATGTTGGGATAATAATGTGACAAATATAGTTCTTTATTTATGATAAAATAAATTGTATAGTATTGATGACCTTTGAACGGATTAGTAATATGATGTTAATGTGATTTATGATATTATGGATTGATTTTATTGTATATTTGGATATAAGGTATGAGGAAAGAGTTAATTTTTGAAATCATGCATGTTCTCAATAACATTTTATTATAATTAATTTTATTACAATGTTTCAAAAGAATACATGATAATTATTTTCATATGATTGGAATATGACAATAAAGAGCTAAATAAAGTTTCTTGGGGGGTTAACAATAAGTTAATTTTTAATATTTAGTAACCTCATTTAGAAATTATTGAATTTTACTCTTTTTGAAAGTTCATTTTAAAAACCATTTATGAAATTATTTAAATTGATATTTGGATGTGGTTTTAGATATTATGAGTTAAATATCCATATAGTGATTTATTCATATTGGATATACTTTACTAGACATTATTTAATGATGGTAACTAGAGATATAAGGAATGAGTTTTCATCCCATTATTGATATTATGATCTATATGTTCTTAAAACATTACAATTTCATCCTCATTTATTAGAATAATAGAGAAAGTAGAAAATGATAATGGAACAACCGATGAATGAGATAGTGCTTCCAAAATGGAATGAAATCAAGTATGTATATATTCTAGTGAAAATTATTCAACTTTTGGAAAAAATCTTGAAACAAAATATATTATCCTAGTACCTTAATTTATAATAAATAAATTGTCCCCATGGATTATTAATGATTTATCATTATGTGAAGGTTTACTTTATAATTACTATGTTCTCTATCTTTCTCCTTTAGAAATTGATAGTTATAATTCTCTTCCATGTCCATGTTGTTACATTTCACTAATATAATCCAAATCTGAATCCTAGTTTTGTATTGATCTTCTCCTTTTACTCTTTATATTTATAAAAATAGAGTTGTATTGATCCTTTTTATGATGTGGGTATCCCTATAAAAGTAATTTTCAAATACCCACCATTGATCTTTAAAGTGAAAATTCAAATTTCAAGGATGCAATATCATGAAATTCATAATCGTATTAGGATGGTAGTTTATCAATTAACAGTTGTACTATATATCTCTCAAGTCAATGATATGTTACAAGTATCTCTCCTGATAAATTAAATACCTGATCCTTTATATGTAAAAATATCAATATTAAAACCATTGGAGCAAGATATTATATATGAGTAACAATTGGTAGAGATTTTTGATCGAATATAGAATGTTATAGGAAATAAGACAACTCACCTAGTCAAGGTTTTTTTTGTGAAACCTCTAGCCGAGGAAGCTAATTAGGAACCTGAGGATGTGTTGAGGAAGAGTTATACACATATTTATTTATCCATGTAATGTATTTTGGTGGATAAGTTCATTTTAATTGGGTTAGAATGAAACACCATGAGTTTTATAAAGTATTTTTTAATAATAAATTAAAATTCTATGATGGATTATGTGGAACACAACACTAAGTCAATAATTATTTATATAAAATATTTCACTACACACACCCCATATTTATTCCTGAAGTGAATGCATGATTAATGTTTCATGGTTTTATACATAACAACGATTCCTTTTGATAGCTTATGATACACATAAGATAGAGTTTTACTGAGCAATTATATACTATTTATCATGGTATTTATGACCTAGCCATTAGAATAGAAGGTATTAATAACATTAAATTAATTACGAAAATATGGTTGAAACATGTATATATAATTAATTATTTAGTAACCAATTAATTAAAAATGAAAATAAAACCCTTTTGAAAATAAAATGAAATATATTTTTAGGGAAACTATTTAAATACGAACAAGGGTGTTTTATACTAATAAAATAAATAAATCAAACTTTTTGAATTATATTAATTAAATATATATTTATATATATTATTCAATATAATGTTTAACATTCAGCCTTTGTGTTTTCAAGACACGATATAAAAGTTAATATAGTTTAACACTACAAAACTCTATTTTTCTAAAAAACTGTCTTATCTCTTATTGATGAAAGACTTTATTTAAAATAATGTTTTGTCACTTTTATAAATTTTATTAGGAAAAATAAATTTTATTTTATAAATAAAACTCTCAAAATTTACTTTGGTTTAATTTTTGGCATTTTTCTGATAAGTTTCATTCTTTGATGAATTGTGAAAATACTACATTTTAATTGAAAGATGTATTTTTATCCGAAAAATTATTTAGATAAATTATATTTTAAATTGGTTTTAATGTTTAATTAATTCAATTATAAATAATTAAATCCAATTTATGTAATTTTAATCAATTTAGCACTGAAATTGAATATAAAAAAATTAAACTTTTAAACATTTTTTACTTTAAACACTCATTGTTTCATCCTGTATGAGGGATTAATATTTAAATTTTTTTGGCATATTATATGAATTAAATTTTAAAAAATCGATGAAATATTTGGAATGAGAAGATATAAATTTTTTCAAAATTTATATTATATTTTTTTTCATATTAATAATAAATTTTATAATTTTTGTTACCATGGTAATGTGTAAATAGGGTAAAAATTTATTAATTAATGGTAAAAATAATATTATAAATTTTATAAAATTAAAAAAAATGTTTTTCTAATTTTATTGTATGAATAAATTTCATCTATAACTACTAAAATTTCCAATATATGGCATTTATCCCCATTTTATAATCTATTATTACATTTATAATATTTTAATTAACTAAATGAAAAATATGTCCCATCATTTTCTTAATAAATAAAATATTTTTAATAAGAGATTATCTAGACTATATGATGAAATATAAATATCAGTATTAATTATAATTGAATTATCTTTATTATGTAAATATATTCACAATTTTTATTGAAATAAATAATTACCTTCAATTCTGGAACAACGGTGAAACAATAATTATTTTACTAATGAAAATATCAAATGAATGATATAAAAAAATTAAAATGAATATAATATGAGATAATTAATGTAATAAATGGATTTTATTTATTAAAACTAAATATTATATATTTATTAAAATATATTTACTGAATATATCTTATTTTATTGATATTTGTAAAAGTCAATGTTTTGAATAATGTCAAAATTGACATTAATAATATTTTAAAATAAATAATATTTTATTAAATAATATAAAATTATTATAAATATAAAATTATAAAAAATTATTTAGACATGGTTTAAAATTTAATAAATGATCCATTTTTGTGTTTTATTTCAATTTATTGAAACTATATTAATCCTAAAATAGTTAATATCTGTGTTGTTATGGTAAAAGGTAAAGGAATTAAATAAGGGTAAACCAAAAGATAAAGTTAATAATGTGACATAAACATTTCTAAAAATTATTTAATAAGGTTATTTCGACCCATAGACATCATATATTAAATTAAATCAGTGTGGTTCTATTTGGAATTAAAATTAATTTATATTAATTTCATATTTTGATAAATTCCAAAAGTGCTCATCCCCACTTCTATAAATGGGAATCTATTATTCCCTTTTATTAAAACTTAAAAACCGATTTGGATCATCCAAAAAAATTCCATATATAATAAAAAAATCTCTAATTTCATCATAAAATCATTAATTTGGAATAAAATGCAACAAAGGATTTACTCTATTGAAATCCAAAAGAGATACTCGAAGAAGAGGTAACGTTCATCAACGAATGTTTCGGATTTATTTCTTCCTTAAACCCTAATAATTTTTTTATTTAATATTTATATATTATTTTTTCTGTATTAAAAAAATTTATATGTTTTTATGATCTGTATTAAACCTAAAACAACATAATCTTTTGTAAAATGGCATACAAAATCATTGTTAGAGTGTATGGCGGGCTACCGCCTAACAAACCGATGTCATTCGTTCATCCATTAACACCATTAAAATTTATTTATAATGATGTATTTAGACTTTATATATTATATATATTATTTATATGATGTTATTATGGTTCTTTACTTGTTATACCACAAATAACTTCATGCTTTCTATTATTTAGGTATACAATAACATCGTCTGTGTGTAGGAGAGTACCACCTTGAGAGGTGATGTGATTCATTTATGATTTACATGGAATTTCTTAAAGATGGTTATAATGAAAATATTTAATATATATGATGTAAAAATTATTCTATAATGATAATGTATTATATAATTTTCTTTTATTTAATAAGACAAAAAATTGAAAATAGCGTTCATGTGTAATTTGGCCTACCATCTCCATGAAAAATGTATCTTATTTTCAACCATTATTTTTTTAATAACCTTAAATTAATATATGATGAATATTTATGTTATTTAATTGATTTTTATCCTTATTTATAATGTTAAATAATTATGTATGTAAGTGGACCAAGAATAACAAGTCATATCTTGTATAAAACACAGAGTGGTAACTTTAACATGAAAATTTTAATAAACGAGTAATACAAAAGTAATAAGTAAAAATTATATAGTATTATATATATTAATATTTTCTTTGATTTATTTATAATAAAATAAAATTTAATACATATGATTCTATAACTTGTATGAAATAATTCAAGATATACTGTTAAGGGATTTGAAATCTCATTTTTAATTTTGTGAGACATATTCCATATTCACCACTTTTTTATTTTTTTGGTATATATACATCCCATGAATGTATTATATGATACTTAACCTTAAATTTATGGGAAATTAAAAATCAATTTGATTATATATCATTCATGTGTTTTATGGTTCAATAGATACCGAATCGGTAAGGTGATTTTGTCTCAATTTTTCTTCTTTGAGACACACATTATGTTATGGACCTACACTCTTTTACAGAGTTTATATAATTATAATTGACATTTTCTTGTCATTAATCTACTTATATTAATGATATTTTATTCTTCATGTAATTTTATTCAGTCTTATATTGGAATTTTATTATTTAAAAACCATTTCTTCTAAAAATGATTTCCAAAAAAAATGTTTATAAATGATCTTTTATGAAACTTCACGAAAAATGATTTCAGAAATGTTTTATGTGTTGAAAATGGTTTCAGATGATTAAATTATATTTTTTGAAGGATATTTTAAATTAGTAAGGTTTTATAAGTATTCTATGATTTAAAAAGAGTTATTTTTTCAAAAATGGAAAGGATATTTTACAAAATAATTATTTCAAATGATCTTCGAAAACAATTTTCCAACTAACATAAAATTATTCGATGTTACTTATTCTTTACTAGGGTTATTATTTGGGGATACTATCATAATTATTTTTATGGTTGGTTTATTTTTAGGATTAATGATTTATGCTCTTATTTAACAAATATATATTGTTTTCATTATTTGATGGGTGGTACCTAAATCCCTGTCAAATGTATAGGTTAATTATTTATATCTCATTAGATAAACATGGATGAAATTGGGTGTGAACCTAATTTAGTAATGGAATTTTCCCACTAAAATGAAATTTTTTGTTAAAATTGACAACTAATATGGTCTCGAGATTGAACCTTGACTACTAATATTTTTTGGTAAGCGATCCCATTCAACTAAGGTGGCCTTGGCAGTAGTCCTTTAATACTATAGAAAACATTTCATATATTTATATCTCTACCAAAATTCCATGTCTTATTTCTATGTTATGCGTTAATGGATTATTATCATGAATACCTTATGTTTAACATATTATTAACTTCTAATATTTATTCCATGAATATTTTATATGATCTTTAACATGCCGTGACTGATCATAAATTTTTTATTATGTCCTCATACCCTTATGTTCATGTTATGATAACTTATCTCCCTTGTTTACCCTTACTGAGCACATGATAACATCCATTCATATGTTTCATTTCCACTGGATAAAAATAAAGGTATTATGTATTATATTTCAAAAAGGGTTCTATATATGAACTAATTTATGGAGGAATATATAGATGTTAAATGATTTTTTATGTTTACATGTTTCCAAAGACACTAAACCAATATGATTCTCACATGGTTTTGTCATATTATGTACTGAATATTAATTTATATGGATGTAATATATCTGTATAAAAATATTGGGTAATAATATGTGATATAATAATGAATCTGTAATGGTGATATATTATTTACCATCTTTTAGTTTTGTTCGTCATGAAATTGGAAACAACATTCATGTGTACTTATAACATACCATCTCTATAAATGATGTAATTCATTTTATCTCTATAGATAATATAGATTAATATAAATATATAAAATATGAATATATATGTTATTTATATAATTTTTAATATTATTTAAATTAAGGAACCATGATCAAATTAAATATGAAAAAAATATCAATTCCAAACCATTATGAAAAATACAACATTTATTACCTAAAATGTGACTGTGACTACAAATTATTAATAAATGCGTAATAAAATAATATAGGTAAGTAATATATAATAAGATAAATATTAAATTTGATCTATAATATATTTTTAACAAAGATATTTTTATTATATATGATGTTTTAACGTGTATTTATGATGCCAAGACTTAATATAAGGGAATTTTATCTCAAATTGTCTTCTTTGTAGCATATCTAATGTTATGAACCAGTCTTATTTAATGAGGTGTATATAAATCCCCCATTATATGATATCTAATGATCATATTTAATCAAATTATTTTTTAATCTTAATATTATACTATACTTTCATGCGGATATGATTCAAAAGTTACCAAATTTGGTAAAGGATTCCATATCCCTATTTTTTATTTGAGACACCCACCAAATTCCCAACTTATTTATTTTTTATTTTTTATATACATCATATGAATGTATTGTATGATTGTTAAAATGATTATTATGGGACATAAATATACATATATAGTTCTCTTATTCATGGGTGTAACAATTCAAATGTTTTATATGTGGTAAAAGTTTTATGTTACAATCCCATTGTTTATCAATGTTTGTGAATAAATTTAAGATAGGGAAATATTAGAATATACCACTAAAAAAATCAAGTTTTTTCTTATCCTGTGATTATTTATGGAGAATAACATTTTTCCGTTCATTTAAACTATTAATACTCTATTGAAACAAAAGGATTTTATTAAGAAAAAGAAAATTTTTCTCTCTTTGATCGATAACCCTTTTTATTCTTTATTTTTGTTTTATAAAAATGATTTAAAGTATTTCATAACAATCTCTAGTTATTTATTTAATAAATTTTTACCAAAGATTAATTTTTTACCAAATGGTTTAAAAGTATTTTTTTCATTTTTGGAATGATTTTCTCTATGAATTTTATTGAAAATTTAAAATGAATATTTTTTAAATTATACAACATGAATAGTATTATCATCCATTATAATTTTTTTTTAAAATATTACATTACATGTTTTCAATTAAAATGAAAAAGAAAACGCTTTTCTAAATATTGTGGAATGTTTTATATTTTAGATAATATTTTTCAAATAGAAAGGTTATATTCCTCAAAAAATATTCTATAAGATATTTCAAAACCACTTCCCACATAATATGACATCCATTTTTGTTATATAAGATTTAAATAGAAATTTTTACAAATTTTATATTATTATTAATTCTTGAAATGATTTATATATATTTTAGTTTTATGTTAATTATTATAATATTTATTTAATCTTGCCTCTTTTCCATGGGTTATGATTTGATAAAATATTTATAAGACTGAATATTTTTCATATGTTATAATATGATGAATGTTTTATGATCTTATAGAAAACTTATGCATAGTTTCAATTATTCTAAAGTGATTATTTTATAAAAAATGATGATGGTTATATTATAACCAAATAATTGTGGGGCCTATATCAACCTCAAAATAAATTAGTAAACAATTTTTTCTCAGAAAAAAATAACTCGAATGTGGAGTGAACATAGTTAAATAAGAGACTTTGTCCACTATTATAGTCATGGGAGTGATCTAGGAGGAATAATATAGTTTGGGGAGTGATCTAAATCCAATATGATATTATTGGGAGTGAACCATTATTACTAAAATTGTTTGGGGAATTGACCAAATCCACTATGATAGTCAAGGAATTAAATACTTGAATACTAATTAAATGATTTTATACGATTATTTGTATTCCAAAAATCTATGTCTTGTGGATATGTAACTTTATAATGGATTGTGTTCAGTGGTTTACATACAATTAATACCATTTTAACTTCCTTTAATTTTTATGTGAATCATTTTTATTATCTATAATATAAAGGGTATGGTTTTCAAATGTTATTATAATCTTCTCATACCATTTTTCCCATGTTATATTGATATCACCCTTGTTTATAATTACTTATCATCTGAGATCACCCTTTGTTATCTCTCCATTCCTGAGGTAATGAATAAAAGTATTATGTATTACATATCTAAGAGGGGTTCTAGTTATGAATTACATAACAATGGAAGATATAGTTCACTTATATACTAGTTGATTATGTTATCATGTTTCCAAATGAGCTAGAATAATACAACTCTAGTCAGTATCATTTGGTTATGTAATTAATATTAATCAACTAATATTTTATATATATTTATGAAAATTATGGGTTGTCACAAACAGAACATTATTTTTAGGTATTTTTCTTCTTATATTATTGGAGTATCTTTACCCTTGGTTTCTCCATAGACTCCCCCATGAAATTTTGATGAAATGGGTTATTTTTTTGTGGAATGAACTTGGTGTACTATTTGTGTGCATGGTTTACTAAACCATATAGGGAAACTGTGCATAGGTTTCATGGTCATAATTTTTTTATGATATTACAATTTTTTTTCCCATAAATAAACCTAATCCACCTCTTTTTTTTCATTTGACCCTAAAATCCATGAAAGGATCCCAATATCCCTAAACATCTTTTTTAACTCGTTTTTTAAAAGGAATTTTGTTGGGAAACTTCAATATTTATCAATTAAAGGAATCCTCCTTTGTTTTTCTTCTATTTCCTCAAGGTTTCCACCATCATTCTTGAAGTTCCAAATGGCCAAAATTGGGGTTTATTAATTAGGGTATAATTTTGTGTTTCACAGTAGAATCTTGCGGATTAGGGTTAATTTTCATCCCCATATGGTATAAGTGGTGCAATTGAAGTTTTTCACAGAGATTTGGGGGTTTTGACCTCTAAGGTAGGTGATTCCATGTATATATATTTTAGATGAATTTATATTTCTTTATTGACCTATTTTATATGTTTTCCTATCATTTTGTTTAGTAAAAAAATTGTTTTTGGTAGAATTGATTGAGTGGTTGATTTTTAAGATGCATTTTTGTATGAAAATGATTGTTTTTCATGTGTATTTTGAAGTTTTTTATTTCTCATGTATTAGGTTTATTAACTATTTTTTGGGATTCTAAATCTGTTTGAGTGTGGGTTATTTGTGAATTTGTCCTTAAAAGAGGGGTTTGGAATGGATTTTGGGTAAAAATATTTGTTTTACTTCTTGAAATTGTTTTATGAAAATTGTTAGTGGTGTACTGAGTTACACAATGGGTGAAAATACATGTTCGGTACTGTTTTGTGTGTGTATGATTCAAAAATGGTAAATTTATGTGAAAATGGTAATGTATATATGCGTAACATGTTTGATTACAAATATGGAAACCTGATTATCAATGTGGGAGGAGTAGGACTAGTTTGCAAGTGATCTGGTACTGGTATCATCCCTATTTCACGTAGCTTGTTTGACGATGAAAACACTAACTAAAATTTGATGATGTTTGAGGACCACTAGGACATTGAGGTTTCCCCTCCTAGTGGCTAATTCATGAGAATAATATTGGTTATGGCTACTTATACACCAAGATATGAATTACCTAGGGCCCCATAACTAGCTAGTTCTTAGGGGTGTTCCCGTGGATATTTCTCACTCAATACAACATATTTACTATCATCATAGGGTGGGATTTGTAGGAAAATTCAGCAGTATGTGTGTTTTATTTTATTCAATGTTTCCCTCTTGAAATATTTTTTTATTTAAATTTTCAAATGTATAGAAATTGTTGTACCATTTCTTGTTTATAAAAACATGCAAGACTTTTCTTTGAGAATGTTTGTCACATGGAATATTTTGGGGTGTAATTTTATTGGGCTTAGGCTTACACCCTACTTACACCTTTAGTTGTAAGTATACTTGATAATGTTTGACACTGGTATAGGGAAGGTCCATGGAGATGGTGGCTCGAGTTGCTAGCTTCTTTTCCTGGTTTGGTGTGATAGAGAAGGTTTAGTGCTGATGTACCCTTACCAAGTGGTGGTTCATAAGTTGGACTTGTTTCTCCACTATAGTTGTGTCCCTCTTATAGGTTTTTTTAAAACCATGTATTTCAATTATGAATTTTATTAAATGTTGTTTGGGTTAACTTTTCAGACTCGGTTTACTTTTTGTTTTTGGTCGTTTAATGCTTTTAAACATAGATACATCATTCCTAGACCATTATTTATGATACCTTGGAACTTATGCCACCCCATGTGGATAGAGAATTATCTTCAGGCCTAGCCATGGACCAGGTCGGATACGGGTTTGGATGGTGAACAGATCTACATTGTGACAAAATGGTATCAGAGTAGGTTAAGATCTTCAGGTCATATTATTTGGGATGAGTCTTGTTAGATAGGATCTCGGACTATTGGGACATAGAGTTCTAGTTGTGAGTAGGGCGCCTGCACCGTACCTCTAATGATAGATCTCGAGTCTCCATGGGATGTTGGGTTTTTGTTTCACTTCACTTTTTGGTGAGATGTTCTGGTTGCAAATTACATGTTTGCATTGGTTGGGAGTGGAGAAGTTTTTTATTTCATTATTGTGATGAGTATCATTTACTCATATTTGGTGTTATTGCTGAAATTTTTTAGAAGTGTTTTAAAATGTTTTATTTTGGGACTGTCTCTTTTTTAGCAAGATGCCTCCCTAAAGACCTCCCTTGCTCCCATAGGAGGAAACCATAGAAAGTTCTTCAGCACTGCTTGATCAGAGGCTGGTAGGAGCTCTGGTTTGGGATGTCCAAGAACAAGGATAGATAATGGTTCCTACTCATACAATATCTACATAAGATGATTATAGTCCTAGGAAGGACAGATCCCATGAGTTTTATAAGAACAAGCCTTCATCCTTCTGAGGTTTCATAGAAGCCTATGAAGTAAAGGAGTTTCTTGAGAAGATTGAGCGCATGTTTGAGTTCCTTGACACATCTTTGGAGGATAGGGTGAAATGTGTATCATTCATATTAGTGGGTCCAAACTACAGATGGTGGGAATTAGTGCTTCAAGATGGGAAGTATGAGAAGATGAACTGGAAGGACATCAAGGCTATCATCAATTACAAGTAATATCATGAAGTATTGTACTATTCTAGATCCTGAGTGTTTATGGTTATCATCTAGGGGACCAATCAGTGATGTAGTATTCCAACCACTTTGACAAGCTAGTTCGATATTCCCCCCAGATAGTCTTTAATGAAAAAAATAATGGCTCAGATATTTGAAAAGGGATTGTGGATAGAGATCTATTCATAGGTCTTCCTATTTAAGATGAAGACCAATGTTGAGGTGTTTGTATAAACTTATACGGTAGATATTGAATAAAAGGGGAGGTCTGGTTTCTCTTGGGCATTATCAGTGATTGGAAGTGGTAGCTTATCTGAGATGAAATGTAAGTGAGATGAATAGGGGAACAAAAAAGGTGGTAGTTTAGGCCTTCTTCCCCGGTAGTTTTCATCTTTGGATTCTGATTCCAGGTCCATTGTGTGCCACCAGTGCAGGAGGACAAGGCACACCCAAAATTTATGTACATACCTTATGATTCATTGTTATCAGTGTGGATTTATGGGGTACTTACGATGATTTTTTAAGGTGGCATGTCCACTCCAGGGTGGGGCTGGATCTGTGGATTCCAATGGATTAATGGTTCATTTACAGTCGTTGAGGATGGGGGGTTATCTATTTAGTGGCCATGAAGGCAGGGCGAGATCATCTTCTAGGAAGAAATAGTTTTTTGTAGAGCCATAGGTGAGAAACCATTCTTAGGTAGAGAAAACGCATCTTCATTCTACGGATCAGGAACCAATGGGATTATATGTAGAGACTTTAATAGTTCGAGGTACCATTTGGATTTCATATTATTTACCTACTATAATATTTTATACTGATGCTTATATTTATTTTATCTCTTACTGTATTTTAAACCTTTTATATTTTCATAATGAGTTTTTGTTATTTTTTTATGGATCTAGTGACATCGTTGGGTTTGAAGGAGCGAGGTCTTAGCTGTCAATCATGGGAACTTTCTATGTCAGGGGTTGAGATGGAGTAGTACCTCTTGGTCTTATATATGGAAATATTTGATGTAATCCTTGGAATGGATGGGTTGTTCATTTTCAAGTTCATATCTATTTCTATAGGCGATGGGTGAGTTACATGGAACCTGATGGGAGTCCCTAAGTTTTTCTTGGGGAATGGGATCCTTGATTAGGTTTTGCGAGACCTCCACTCCAAGAGTTCAGAAATATTATCTTCCATTTATTATTGCTCATTCTAGAGGAAGATGGTCATGCTCTTAATGGTGGATTACCTCATGTAGTGGATGATATCCTGGAGGTATTTCTAGATGATTTTTTTAGGATTTCCCATATATAGGGATGCAGAGTTCTTGATTGATTTTTCATCGAGAAGAAAGCTGATATCTATTACCTCACATTGTGTGGCCCCCAAAAAAGTTTATTGAATTAAAGATAAAACTGGAAAATTTATAATCCAAAGGAGTCATTCACCTAAGATTCTTTTCTCGGGTAGCTCCCATTATGTTTTTGAAGAAGGAAGATGGGTTCCCCCAGTTGTGAATTTATTATCGGAAGTAGAATAAGGTGACCATAAAAAATATATCATTTTCCCTGAATAGATGAATTTTTTGACCTGCTAACGGGGGAAAAGTGGTTTTCCAAGATATACATGAGTTCAGGTTACCATCAAGTTATTGTGAGAGTGGAAGATATCACAAAGACAGCTTTCTGAATTTGGTACATCCACTTCGAGTACTTGGTCATGCCCTTCAAATTGGACAATGATCTAGTAGTATTTATGAAACCCGAGATTATGTTATTCCACCAATATATTGACTCGTTCGTCATGGTATTCGTGGATGCCATCCGAGTTTACTCTAGATCCAAGGAAAAGAACAAGCATCATTTCTGGATCATGTTGAGAAATCTATGGGATCATTGTATGTATGATAAATTGTCTATATGAACCTTATGAATTTTGGAATAGAAATGTATAAGTCATTTCATCTTGGAATTGGGGTTTTTAGTATATCCCAAGATGATCAGTGCATTTATTTCATAGGAGTAGTTGAAGAATGTATTGGAGATCAAGAATTTCCTTGGACTGGAAGGTTACTATAAGAGGTTTATTTGGGATTTCTCTCGGAATTATTTTCCAATGACAACGCTCACTCAAGAAATGGGTGAAGTTTTAATGGGACCTAGAATGTCATGCATCCATATACGAGTTGATGCAGTGGTTGACTACCGTCCCAGTTTCAATCATTCCATAATTTGGAAAGGGATATGTGGTGTATTGTGATGCTTTATGTATGGGTATTGGCTGCGTGATTATGAAGGGTGATCGCGTGGTGGTGTATAGATCTCACAACCTATAACCACATGAAAAGAATTACTTGACCCATGACTTGGAGTTGGCAACGACGATGCATTCTTGGAATACATTGCATCACTGCCTCTTTGGGGAGAAGTTTTTGGTCTTCTATAATCATAAGACCTCAGCCTACATCTTCTCACATAATGATCATAATCTGTGGTAGTTCCATTGGATCGAGTATTTTTAGGTGTTCTACTTTGATATCATTTACACTCTGAGAAAGGGTAATGTGATGTCTGATTCCTGGTGAAAAAAAAATTCATTCAGGATTTGAAAAAGTCTACTGATGAGTGGACTCTAATGGGACTCTTTGGTTAGATTCCCAAAGAGGCCTAAGAGCATAGTAGATGGGTGTTCTTGGAAACTGTTTAGTTGACTCCATATATTTTAGAGCTGATTCAGTGTAAGCAACCTAGTGATGATCTATGTCAGCAGTCGATGCAGTTTCATCATGATGGGGAGACATATTCTGATTGATCTTCATCTTATGAGGGTATCATGTGCTTGAAGGGTCGTTTAGTGGTGTCATTGTCACTAAAGAAGGTGGTAATGTAAGAAAACCACCAGTCTTAGTGGTCCATTCATACCAGTGCTAATAAAATGTATTATGAAGTCTTTCAGCAGTTCTGGTGGCCATGTATGATGCAGGATATAACTGATTTTGTATCGTGGTGTTATACATGTCATTAGATGAAGTCAGAGCATCAAAGGCCCTCTATTTTTGTCCCGTCATTACCCATTCATACCTAGAAGTGGAATGATTTCTCAATAGATTTTAGTATTGTATTACCTCTTACACCTCAGGGGTAAGAATTATATTTGGAAAGTGATTGATTATCCAACCAAATCACCCCACTTTATTCAAATCAGAGATACAACCAAAGTAGATGAGTTGGGCCAATTTAATATCAAGAGGTGGTAAGTATTCATGGTCTTCCATTAGTAGTTGTCTTAGATAGAGACCATGTTTCCCCTCTTAGTTTTTGGATGTCCTTTAGATGGCATTGGGGACACAGATTAAGATGAGCACGATGTACCATCCTCAACCAGATGGCAAGATGAGGTGGCCAAATGATATTCTGGAAGACATGATCCATGCATGTGTATTGGACTTCAAAGGTTTTTGGGATATCAATTTGGGATTGGTTGAGTTTTTAATATAATAAAAGTTACCAATCATTGATTCTAATGGATCCTTTTCTAGAGATCTATGGTCGGCTTTATCGCCCTCCTGTGTTCGGATGAGGTAGGTGAGACCTCATTGTTGGGGTCAAGCCTGTTCAAGAGACATCTGAGAAGGTCATGTTGAATAGGTAGTGTTTATTGATAGATATATTCAATTCAAATCTAATGCTAGAAAAAGGAATTGAGACCTTGAGTACTCTATGGGTGATCGAGTATTCTTGAAATTGGAACCTTGTTTGGGCCATCATTGTTTGGGGAAGTAAGGAAAACTAACATCGAGGTATGTCAGACCTTTTTAGATTACTAAATAGATTATAAAGGTTGAATACTTGTTAAATTTTCCCTCTCAGTTGACATACATTCAATATGTATTCTATGTCTCGCAATTGAATATATACAATATAAACCCATCCCATGTGTTGAAGTGGGAAGAATTGGAGATTGAGCCCGATTTATCAGTGTTTGATTAGCCGGTGAGAATAGTATATTTATAAGAGAAGGTTCATCGGGGAAAGTCTATTCCACTAGTACAATTCCTTTAGTAGCATGGTAATTACATTAACAAGAAATGGGAGTGGAATTTATTGGTAGAGAAAGAGTACCCATTCTTATTTTCTGATCAAGATTTGGGTTGAATTTTAGGGGAAGAATGTTTTCATGATGGGGAGAATTATCACATCTATGTCCTTATTTTATAGTATTGTTTCATCTTATATTATTTTCCTATCTTTCCTCCTAGGTTCCCCCAAGCCCCCCTTGAAATTTGGATAAAATGGGTGGTTTTTGGGTGGCCAGAATGAGGCACATGACTTGTGTGCATAGTTTACTAAATTGTGTAGACAAACCATGCATATGTGTCTAGGTCATGTTTTTTTATGTTATTAAAATTTTTCCCTCTCATAAATAAACCTAATAAGACGATTTCTTCCCACACTTGTTCTTAGCATCCCTGGAAGGCTCCAAATCTCCCTCAACCTCTATTGGAACTCATTTTTGGAAGGGGATTTTGGTGGGGAAACTTCAAGATTTTTGAAGTAAGTGATTCCTACTTTGTTTTTCTTCTATTTCCTTAGGGTTTCTTCACTCCTTCTTGAAGTTACAAATATCCACCAACTAGGGTTTCCTACCTAGGGTATAATTCTGTGTTTCTTGGTTGAAACTTGTGTATTACGGTTCATTTTCACCCCCTTGTGGGGTGGCAGTAGCATGGTTGATGTTTTACACAGAGACATGGGTTTTTTGACCTATAAGTTAGATGATTCTAGGTGTAGAAATTCTTTTATGAATTTATCTAGATTTTTACCTATTTTTCATGTTCCCCTTCTAGTGTTTTTGTTAAGAAAATTGTTTCTAGTATCATTGATTTTGTAGTTGATTTTAAAGTGGAATTTTTGAATGTGAATGAGTGTATTTTATGTGTATTCCATGTTTTGTCTTTTGGAGTTATTTTATGACTCATGGAATTGGTTTTTTAAATGTTTTAGGACATCCAAATCTATTTGGGTGTTATTTGTTTGTGCATTTATCCTTGAAAGAGGGGTTTTGAATGGATTTTGTGTGCAATTCATTGTTTTACTTCTAGAAATTGTTTTATGAAAATTCTAAATGGTTTATTTAGTTACAAAATGGTGAAAAGACATATTTTTGTACTATTTAGTGTATACATGATTTAGAAATGGTACTTATGTGAAAAGGGTATTGTATAACATGTGTAATCTTTTTTAGCACAATGAGGGAAACCCAACTATCTAGGTGGATAGACTAAGACTAGTATGGTAGTGATCTAGTAGTGGTATCTTCCCTATTTACCTTAGAAGGATTGAGTATAACAACATTAACTAAACATTAACAATGTTCAGGTACCACTAGGATATTGGTGTTTCCCCTCCAAGTGGATCATTGAGTAGAAGGTTATTAGTTATGGTTACTTATACATCGAGATACAATGCACCTAGGCCCCCACAACTAGCTGGTGCCTAGGGGTGTTATTAGGACTAGTGATCATTGGATATATCATATTTACCGTCAGAATATAGTGAGTTTGGATGGAATTTTTTTTATCATGTGTGTTTATTAATATGTGTACATTATTCTATGTTTCCCTCTTGCAATATGTTTTCATTTTTTATTTAACCTTTTAGAAATTGTTAAAGAATTTATTATTTATAAAATCATGAAATATTTTTATGTGAGAATGTTTATAACACAGAATATTTTTAGGTGGAATCCTATTGGGCTTAGGTTCACACCCTACTTACACCTTTGGGAGTAAGTAGAGTTCATAATGTTTGACATAGGTAAGTGAAGGTCCTTGGAGACAACAATTCAGGTTGTTAGATTCGTCTTGAGGTGCGGTGTTGTTGAGAAGTTATGGGTAGCATGTCCCATTGTTTTGTAGTGGTTCTTGAGCTGGACTTACTTCTCCTTTTTAGTTGTATACCTCTTTGTGTGTTGTTTAAAACTATGCATTTTAATTATTAATTTTATTATAGGATTCTTTGGTTTAAATTTTCAAATTCGTTTTATTTATTCTTTCTGGTTATTTAATGCTTCTAATCATGGGTAAATAATTCCCAAACCATTATTTATGATGTCCGAGCAGTTGTTCCTTCCTGTGGGGATATGGAATGTTGTTCGAGCCCTACCATGGACTTGGCTGTGGGCCAATTTGGAGGGCGGGTAGATCTATTTTGTGACATGGTTCATTGTATGTCATGAATTGATACGATATCTTAACTGATGAATATTGATTGCATAACATTATTATCCTAAAAAAGAATTGGTTTAGAGTATTTGGAAACATGGATACATAAATAGATGGTTCATAAGATATTTATATCATCCACCACTAATAAAGCCATAAATACCACCCTAATTATTCATATCTTGCATAAAATAATTCTTTATTATCTAGGGAATGGAAACAAAAGAAACGATAAGTTCATATTATTAATAAGGGTAAAAAATGAATATATCCCTGATCACATATGAATAGAATGAGTAAAAGGGTATATTGAAATGAGTTTAAAATTTCAAAACCATACACTTTATATAACAGATCAAAATATTGATTCATGTAATAAATTTTCATAGTTATAATGTATTAATCAAATTGGAATCAAATAATTTGAGACATGAGACAATAACATCACCACAGGACATATTTATTCAATATAAAAATAAGCCAAGAAAATTATTTCTTAATTTAAGAATCAATGAAAACACTATAATATTGGAATGATTTTAAAACAATTACATCATATATTTATTCAAGGTTCACTCCCAAGGCTATCATTGTTGATAATTCCCCTTAATGAAGTGGGTTTACTCCCCATTTCAGTCCTTTTTGTCTCATGAGACATCCATCATTACCAAATATGTTGGAGGGTGATATAATATTTTTACCAATAGCCACAAAATTAAAATCATATACATGTGTTCCAAAATATCTTAAAACATTAATAATATTATTAACCATGGATAATAAATGGGTTTCATTAAAATTTCATCAAATCATCCTAGAATAACCTAGTAAATGTTTGGGTTTCATAATGGTTAAATCATAATTAAATTAACCCATTGGAAAGAAATGGATTTTATAGAATAATCCTTAAATCATCACCATCATAATCCATAAAAAGAATTAAATTGGATGGTATCATTGGATATTAACCCCAGTAAAGGATATTTAAAATGAAATGATGATATCATAGATGAAAAATTCATCTTAAATATCACTAGAACATTTCTTGAGTAAAATTACCAATAACAATGAAAAAACTTATTGAAAGTATAAATATTTCATAAATAATATGGGAATCATTTTCATTAAGAAGAATAATATAACCATATTAAGGATCCTTAAAATCACTGATAATTCCTGAATTTGGTAATTTTTTTCATCATGTACTTTAAAATAAATATTCCTTTAAAATTTTTTATTAAAAATTCAAATGTACCTCATTCAGAAAATGAAACGAATATTATTTCTAAACTATTAAATAAAAATTAAGAAATTTGATAAAAATGACATCAAAATTTTATTTTATAATAATAAATACTTTATTGAAAACATTTTTAAAAAATATAGATATGGAATAAAATTTATTTTAAAGAATATAGATAAATAAATGTGTATTTCCATAAAAAACATTATTTTAGTATATTGAATACATAAAGTGATTAAAATGAATGGAAAAAATATAGTCTCTAGAAATAAACATAGGGTATTAAATTTCAAGAGTTTCATTACTGGTAGATCATAAAATTTCATCATCAAGAACTTAATCACAAATAATCCTTATAATCAATTATATATTTATAAAAATCCCAAACATTGGATTTTACTTACTTTGATGGAACTCAAAACAAATGTATAATAAATTATTTTTTTGTTATAAATCTATATAAAATTGATATAAATAATTTTAAACTCATATATGATCCGCTTATAACATTGAAAACCCAATTTATTAAGAATTACTTTTTAAAATATTCATTTTTGGCTGTTAACTATTTCATTTTTTCCTGAGAATTTTGGTTCAGTGGTTCATATCCTTATATGGTGATTATGGTTTCATAATTTCCAAGATTTATATCTTGGTAATAATATCATAAATATTCCTCATATATATATATATAAATTATACCATGAAATATATATATATATTTAGAAATACGAATTACACCATTTATTGAAATCATACATTGTACATACAAATGAACACTTTTTTTAATTTTCAATGGATGGTATGAAAAAAATGTAAAAAATAATTCACATATAATAGGTTATTTTAATGTCAAATTTCTCTTATTTATTCATTAAATTTATCCTCATTACCATCCATGTAAATAGTAAATGAAGTACAAACCAAATCACCTCATAGAGGTCACAGTCCACACAAATACATGAGAGAAATTATCATTTTTTAATTAATGGGATGAAGGTTTATGATAGTAAATAAATCATCATAATAAAAATTAATTATATAAAATATACTTATTTAATTATTTTAGAATTTATACTTTGGATATAGAGGATTTTTAGGAAAAAATAAATTGAGAGATGTTGGTAAACATTATTACCTCTTCTATAGTTGGACTCCATTAGATTCCATCATGAGGACCCTTGGAATTGTTTGTAAAGAAGTTACAAAACTCTATATCATGACTACGGATTTTTATAAGTGAACTAAGAAGTTATTTGTTTTAAGTGGAAAGATTAATATGTCCTAGATTGAGAAGAGAATAGATTTTATTTTATATGTGAGGGAAGGTAACCCTTATAATTACATTAAATATTAAATTAATAAAAATAAAATTTCATGATCAAGTGGATCCAAGAATAAATATTTTGAATATATTATAAGTATAAGATTAAATTCACTTATGAAAACATGTTTTCTCATGTTTAGGTGAATTTTAACCCTTGTATCTTAATTTTAACCCCTCATTAACCTTTTTGACAATTAATTTGGTATCAATGTTTTTCAAAAGTTTGGGATTATTTATAATACAATAAAAGGAAAAGTGACCAATTAATTGACCATAATTTTTATTTTAAACCATATATATTTCACTTGTATGATGATATAATTTTTATGAATTTTCAATCATTTAATTAAAAATAATTTATCCTAAAATATGTTTAATACCATTTTTGGAAATATATGAAATATTATAAAATAAATTATGTATAAATAAAATAAAAGATTGAAAAATGACATCTATTTGAAGATAAGGTCGGTATAGTCTTCATAAAAAACACAATAAAATATATATAGGTCAAGATAACATTTTAAATGTTATCATTTTTTAACCCCTCGGTTGGACAATTTTAACCATAATAGTGGCATTGACTTTTTCAATGACAATGGGTTATAATTTTACATATAAATTTACAATTGGGTAATAAGTTGAAAATTGAGGATTTTTTTTACAATTAATAGTACTAATTTCTCCCTTTTAATATTTTTATTATTCTTATATATTTAAAATATATAATTTAACAAAAAGTATATTTAATGTCTTATATAGAACAATTCACACATTTTTTTTGTTAAAAAGGATAGTATTGGAATTCTAATATAAACTTTTCTCAAAAATATATCATATTATATTTATATTGAAAATACAAGGTTCAATATAAAAAACCAATTCAATATTACTTTTACTGTACTTTGAAATCATTTACATGCTCTTTCAATGCTTGAATAAGAACTTTGTCATCACTGCATTATAATTTCATGATATTATATCAACAATAAAAAAATAATACCACGAAAAAAATAAATAGGTTCATAATAAAAATTATATTCATTTTAAATATATATATATTCAAAAATATGTCATGAAAAATTATTTAATATGTGTTTTTGAATTATCTCACCTTACACATGCTTTGGGGAAGCATTTAAAACAAATCACATTTCATAAAACTCAAAATTTCATAACTATCAATCCTTATCATCAATTATACCTCATATTTAATATTTATGTCTATAAAAATATTCCCCCTTTTCGGATATTATTTTTAGAACACCCAATTTGACTTTTCTAATGATGTGTAAACACTGCATATTCACAAAAAACTATAATCATATTTATCAATAATGAAATTTTATTTTAAATATTTTTAAATATTTTCAAGTTATAAATGTATTATATTATCATAAAATTGGGTTTCCAAATTTTTTATTAATTTTTATTTAATATTTTGGTCATTGGGATATGATAAATGATGTCATATTTCATAAATACTTATTTATTTTATAGTTCCAGAAAAATTATTTTTTTGAAAAATTCCAAAAATATACCCTAAGATAATTTGAAAATGATGATATCAAAGATGATATTTTATAGTAATTGTTTCTAAATTTTAAAGAAATTATTTATAATATTCACTCATAAAAATCAATAAAACCTTTATTGAAGAAAACATATTTTTATGAACAAAATTGAATTACTAAAAATTGAGTGCTTATTTACAAACCACTTATTAATACATTATTATTGATTATAAACTGTTTATACATATATCATAAATTTTCTACTTATATACAAACATTACAATTGAATGGATATGTTATAAGGACCATTAAATAGTAATATTTTTTGGTCCTTTAAACTCGAGGTAGCATGTTATATCTGTCATCGAACAAATTGTTCTTAAAAAACCTATGGGTGTCACATGTCATGTAAGGGTACTAGGCTATCTTTTTTCAACCCTTATGAAACATTATATACATTTAGTTAGTGTTAAGTTACCCACATAATACATTTAATAATATTTCTATACATTTACTTAGGACTCTGATTACTATTACACATGTAGTGGATATGTGTTGGTACCCTTACACAGGTAAAGCTTTACCATTATACGATCATTTATTCCTGACTTTTTCGATACGTAACCTCTTTGAATCATATAATACCCTTATATGGAGTTTATATACCATTATATAGTCCTTGGAACTTATTAGATACCATTATGAATCTTTGGAGGCATGCTTACGTAGTGCTTATGAATAATGGCTTAGCCATACACAACCCCTAAAAAAGGCCATTACATATACGCAACCCGGATGAACAATATCCTAACATTATGAAATTATAGGAAAATCCAAGTTATATATATATATATATATTCATTTAAAAAAAGTGGTTACCATTATATAACCTTGGACACGATACTCTAATCTTGGAAATTATCTTAACACCCATTTTACCATTATTTACCCCACAAAATACATGGTTAAGGGAAAAATTTGTGGAAAAAAATAATTTTCCCATAGTAATACATATGATTTTGAAGCAAAAAAAAATTATGAAATGTGAATGTTACAATCTTAAACAATGATTGAGAATATTACCTCCCTGCACATCTCTCTCAATACATAGACCAACCAAGAAATACATCCTTAGAATGAAATCTCTTTATTAAAATTAGATGAATTAAAGAATCTCACCAAGGCCCATTTTTTATCCATATGGGATGGTTTTAATGATTTTAAAACATCCAAATAAAATCAACCTACACTAAAAAAAATTATATGTATCACATGGTCTTTAATAAAATAGATTATATGATAGTATTATTTGAGTCATCCATGATGGGAGTCAGTGGTGGGTCTATTATACACCAATCACAATAGATATGAAAACACACTATCATTTACCACACTATAGTTATAATCCACATAATAATTAGTAATAATCCAACATTAACTATGATACCATAATTTCACACATATTTTTCAGGTTCTCCTTCAAATTGATCCTTAAAAGCCTCCACAACTCTTTATTAAACAAATTAAATAACGAATGAATGTGAATGTTGATATGATTCATACATGAATGAAATATGGAGTTTCTTATCAATTTTAAAGCATATTGACTATCATAATGAACCTTGTACTGAATATATTTCAATCTTCCCACATTGAGAGATTTCCAAATCCATATCTTCACTATAAAATACATCAAAAAAAGGTAATATACTTTTTTAATAGTTAATTTAATGAAAATTTTAAAGTATATCATCTAATTTAACTTCTACAAATACTTTATAGATGTATCATGATAAAAAAATATTGTTTCTGGAATCTATAAAAACTAATTCATTTTTATATTCCTTCTAAGTGTGAATCATAAATTCCATTGAAAAAATTTTAATTCAATTTTACATTTAGATACCTCATAATAATCTAGTGATTCTTCTAATTCATATACAAATTCATACAGTGTACACTCCACAACAATCATCAATTTTCAAAATGTATAGGTGTAAAACATCACACTCACACTGCCGAATGATGTGAATGATTTTTTTAATTAAATATATTTTTGGGTACAATGTAACAAAAACCTATATTATTTTTTCAAAAATTAAATAATCTAAAAAAATATCTAACAATAAAAACACAATCCAAAGAACATATGGTTTATTTCCATTGAGTATTACTAATATAATAAACATTATCAATGATACTTGTGAGCATTTCATTATAATAAAATTAATTACACATCTTTCAAGAATTATAATATTTTATACTCGTATTCATAAAATCAGAGTTTAAAACATAATAAATACATAAACTCAAATTTTTTGGAAGTGGAAAATAGTTACAGAAGTTATTAATGGATAGATAATAATAAAATGAGAAATCATGAAAGGGGTAAAATAACAAAAAAAAACCTAGGATGTTTTAGAGATATTAAAAGGTCCTTATAGAAGGACATAAAATCTAAAATGAAAAAAATTTACAATGGAATATGTTTATGTAATAATTACACATTAAACATTATCCATGGTGTACAATAATAAGAATAATTTTTTTTTGGAATAATTGAATTCTTATGAATTCATATCCTAGTTGAGTGCTAATCACCAAAGGATTCTCGTAACATAGTGGGCCTAGGTGGACAACATTTGAACCCTCTTGGTCTCAAGATATAACACTTTAATCATTATTTTGATGGACCACTACCAGTGTAACAGTTTGGGATTGTGATACTACCCATGTATCCTTTAGTGAATTGGATATAACTCATGGACAATAATGAGAATATTAATCAACACATGTACCCCCATTTTTATAGGTTTCTAACCATGTACCATCATTGGCATGAGCTACTACCTTTGAACCCTTTTGGTATTGGGTACTACCCATATAGACTCTATGGATTGGGGGACAACCTCTAAAGATACAAAGTCTTGACCGTATAACCATACACTGTATTTTTCTAAGGATACTAACAATATCCCATCATGGTATTGGGATACTACCCATGTACACTCTGGGGATTGAGAAATAATTGATGTAGTTGATTGGGTTTGTCATACTACCCATGTACCCACATGGGATTTAACTAATTTTTTCATACCATATTTGAGTTCCTTATATTTAAAATAATATCCAATGTAATAGAGTGTGATAAAATTCTACACATTTCTACTACATATAATTTCGTTATACAGTTATAAATAATCATCAATCAAATCATAAATAACCTATGGAAGTAAAAATGTGTACTATATTATTTCCTTATATTATGATGAAAATGATCTCAATAGTATAAATGGCTGATACAAAAAATTAAATCACTAAAAATAGTGTTTTAATAAAATATTTATAGGGTGTTTCATGAAAAATAATTTCAAATGAAATTTATCAATTAGATATGATTTAGATAATTTTAGTGAAAGAGTAATATATTTTTTATAAATAGTCTTTATAATTTTCATTATAGATGATGTTCAGATCACATTCATATATCATTATAGAAAAGGTGAAGTGAAATATTTGGAAAAAATATTTATTAAAATGATAACTCAAAAATTTATTATTTAATGTTTATAAAGGCAATCAAAACCAAATTTAGATTGGTTTATGAAATATTTTATTCTTAATTTATGGGAAACATGAACTATATTTCTTGAAAAAAAAAATTGTAAATGTATGTTTTAAAATGTCCCATGAAAAATAAATACTTTTAAACATATCACTCAAATAAATAAAAATAAGTTTTTATTATAAAATAATAAAGTATAATACTATTTGGAATAACAAATTTGAAATAGAGGTAAAATTTTCTTTAAAGGATATCTTATTTCATATTAAAAACAACACTTCTATATGAGAGTAAAAATAATCATGAAAGAAGATTTGAGTTGGTTACATCATTTTTCCGAGATATAAATGAATAGGTATATTATAAAATAGTATGATTAATAATGTATAAAATATATAAAATCGATGATCATAAAATATAATTTTAATTAAATGAATGGAAATATGAATTAACAAAATCAATCAGGGATATCATAATCCATGAAGAATGAGATGTTTGGAAATATTTTTTTTGAAATTAAAATAAATAGAAAATATGTATTTATTACCTCATAAAAATATGAGATACAAGTTTTCCCAAGATATATGAAATAATTTCAATAAGTATAATAAAAAATCATTAAACATGAAATGAGATTCAAAAAAACCTCACAACTTTGTAATCTTTCCAATGGATTACCCATGAAGGTATATCATTAGATGTATTTATAAACCCATAAAATATAATTTTAATTATCATAATATTAATCCATTGAAAATATATACAAAATAAATAAAGAAACATATACAGAATATGTATCATATTTTAATGAAGAAATTTTGATAATGAATAACCCTTATCTCGAGCCTAGATTAATTATTTTTATGTGTCTAAAATAAATAAAAATTATAATTATGTATATTAAAATACTTCATAATAATAATTAACATATATAATTTATTTAAAATGTTTTTTAATTATTATATTTAATTTATCTATTATATAATTTTCTCTTATGGTGGTTACTCTTTGTTGTTCAATAGATTTTTTTGAAAACTCCATTATTTATTGATAGTTTTGAAATTTATTGTAAAACAACATCTTAATATACATATGTTTAGAGGTTTTATGTTTTATTATTTCATCATATAAAAATTTATATAGTCTTTAACCTTTTGTTAAAAAACATATCAAATTTAAAAATGATCCTTTATTTCTTTATTTAAGGGGGTCCTTTTTACTATGATTGTTTGTGGCCAATATAATAGATATAATATCCAATATTATATTTAGAATATATTTTTATTATCAAAATTATAATATTTAAAAATTAATAACATTTTTAATGTCATCTATTTTATGTGGTAATAAAGATGGAAAAAATATGATTCATCGAGGAGGTATTCTGTTTGTACGAATGTCGACGTCCTCATTTTTCAAATGGTTTTATAAAGAAGGTTAAAAGGTGATATTTCATTATTATATTAACAATTAAAAATATTTTTAATACTACTATAATCATACATTCATGGTTAAATAAAACATTAGGGGATTTTGGGAGACTAAGATGAAAAGTATAAGGAGTAAGAAATACTAACATGAGAACATGATATTTTCCTTTGAAATGGATCCTTATGATAAAAAATTGAGACCAGAAGAGTTTGAAAATGTGATGGGTATGCAATTGGAAAATAATAGAATTAATTCAACATGAAATTTAATGTAATATATTTACATTTAATTTTCTGAATATATATCCTTTTATTAGAGTATAAAAGTGTAATTTTGGATGTACCTATTACATTTCAATATTAGTATGTCAAAATTCATGGGTGCAAGGATCTAAAAGGATAAAATATTTTGTGTGTGTATGTGGGGGGGTGGATATAAGTTTTATAATTCCTCTACCACTAACTTTCACACATGTTGTTAATAAATTTCATGATATTTACCACTTGATTTGTACCAATAACCATTTTTTACCATGATGACTAGATTTACCCCAAAAAATATATATCTGATTAAAAATAAAAATTTACCATTATAAATATATTTTTTAAACCAAAATTTATTCTTAATATAACATATTACTATTTTTAAATTAGTTGAACATAACTTTTTAAATAAAACATTGAATATGTAGAAAAAATATTTTATAGACAAATGAAGTTTTTACCATTAAGTGCCCTTAATTGTATATAATATTGATTAATAATTGAAGGTTTAGTAATAAATTTTTATATTGTTTTTAAAATATAGAATATTTATTTATGAGATTATATTAATTTATTTGAGTAAATAAATATGACATAGTGAATATAAAAAAGTGCTGTGAAAATAATAGCTTTACCATTATCTTGAACAAAAAAATTAATCACTATAATCAAACTATTATGACAAAAGAAGACATTAGTTGAATTATATTATATGAATATAATGATCTAAAATTTGAATTCCATTTTGTTTAATTTAATTTCTTCTTATTATGAAAACACGTTTTCTAAAATAGTTTTACTTTAAAATATTAATTATGTTCTAAATAAATTATTATCCAATTTTAAAAGACCAAAATTCCATTTTACATTTAATTAAATAAATTTTATAATTATTTATTATTATAGAATGATGTTAAAAATAATTTTATTCATTCATGTTTTATGATAATTTCATAAAAGTGATGGTATTAAACAAATTTTTCTTCAATTCATTAATCACATAAAAATAAAATATATAAAAAAAATAAAAAAACCAAGGATATTTCTGAAATTTTCAAATAAGATTTGATAAATATTTTTCAAAAATAAAATTATAAAATTTGAAAATTTATATTTTAGATGAAAATATAATATATTAGGAGACACAATTTTATTGAAAAATTCCCTTTTAAAACATTATGTGTTTTTAATTCTTTTTTATATGTATTTATAATTGATTAAAATATATTGTTTACAAGGGGATTTATTATTGAGGAATTTTCGGTATAATATTCAGATAATATATTGAGAATTGTTTTCCCTGTTTTCATGTGATGCAATGTATTGATACAATGATTATATATGGTATTTTTTTTTAAAAATCCATATGTGTTATATAATGGGTATGATACCATCTCTATTTATTTAATTTATTTATTAGAGAATAAACTAGAATTTATTATTGAAATCATGTTTCTGTTATGAATAATTATCATTGATTTGGATATATCATTTCAGAAATCATTTAGAACATGTTTAACTTACTTCTCCTATGAGAGCCATAATATAATTATCTTTCAATGAAGACTAACCTACTTCCCAAAAAACTATTTATCACCTCCAATGTATTTCATATATAAAGGCATAGAAAAATCAATTATTCACTAGATGAACATCATTTAATACTTCTTAAGGATGTTCATGTCTCAATATTATTTATGTGGGAAAATATTATACCTTCTTAAAATCTAATGATATAAAAACACTCAAAAAAATGTTCCATCTTATAGCCTATAAACCCCAATAATGACTCAACATGTTTTAACCCTTCCATGGGACATTTTTAATTTCATAAAAGAACTTATTTAATATAGAAATGATATTCTCTTGTCCAAAATGGGAAACTATTGGCATCCTTCACATATATCTCCTCAGTAAGATATTCACGAATAGAATATATCATCACATCATGTTTCTCATGATATTTTACCTTAGTTGTGATGAAATATCTATAGATGATTACTCTGTCATATTTTATGATTAATGATAAATCTTCATACTTAATAATTCATTGTCGACTAGAATATGGAACCAATTTATGTAATCTAAAACATGGTCTATAATTTTAAGGATACATATCAACACATTACTAGATACATAATTACTAAATAGTAAGATCTATGTATAAACATTATTGATTTCACTACTATATGAACATATACATATTACTGATGTTGATAAAAAACATTGATCTCTATGGTGAATACATATAGAGTGAGACTCAATGTTTCCCCTAATTCAAGAATTAACATCATGTTTATGGTGTTGGATCCTTATCACCATTGATGTACTATTTATTTTTTATTGTGAGAAACACTCATTCAAAAATGCGGTCATGTATCCAATGTAAAAAATGTGATTATTCCTCTCATATAACTGTAATGATGATATTTCCTCATATTATAACATGTTTTTTTACAATGTACATCATATTTCATAATAGAACTACATTGAGTGATTATTCTTCCATCATCCAAGGGCCATTGATGAAGATGTTTTTATATATTTTCCTCTCAAAGTATATCACCCATGATAGATTTAATCTATGCCTTGTAATTTGTTTATGATAATTATGGGTTATTATGTATCCAACATTTTTCATGAAATTGATATCATCTATAAAAAAATTGATTCTCAACTAATATTTTTCATTATGATATCACAAATTCTACCAACTATATATGCCATGAAAATAAAAAGATGTTTATTTTTGGGGTACTATGATACCATATTTAGTAGACATTCCAGGTGTTGGTCTCACATCAAATGGATATAAATTTCATTAAAAATATAGTAAGGTGAATATTCTATAGAAACAATCAAAAACACATCTTTTTATAACCTATATTTGATATTATCTTTACCAGTATCTTCTTGTATCAGTTGGTAGTTCTACATCATTTGTATCTAAATTAAATAAATAAATCATTTTTATATTTTCTTCATTACATCTATGTAAATTACTTTCCAATTTCCTCATCAAATATATCATGGTCCTTGGAAACTAACTTTTTGTCTCCCTAGGATGAGAGCATGTGTCTTGCTGTAACATATATACTTCAATTTGGATTCCATATAAAAAAGTGAATCCATTTCCATTTCAATGAAACATATGCCTATAGGTTTAATATTTCTGAGAGAGACACCCAAGATTTCCCAACTATTAAAAATTACATGGTGTAATTTATTCACTAGATTTTGTTTAGATATAGTATCACATGTATCAACCAATTAATTCTCTAATAATTTAAATATTCATATGTGTTTAGAAATATAGGATCCACTCTATAGTCAAATATCCAAGAAACTATATAAAATAAGGGTCTTCATGTGAGTAGTATTAGACTTGAATAAATTTCCTAACTTTGAAAAAACTATGTATTCAATTGTATCTTGAAAAAATGTGGGTAAATTCTAGGATCAAATGATCCAAAAATTTTAATGATAATTTCCTTATCTAGCTTCATTATTGACACTTAATTAGTTTCATATGGGATGAATCCAACATTATATATAACATTAAATATACCCTTATTTATGAGGATATAATATGTATAATACATCCATATAGATTAGTTAAAGGAATTCATAAAATCAATCACTCCTATAGACCCCTATATTAAAAATTAGTTCAGTAATAATCGGATGTGAATTTCAAAAAATTTACAATGTAGTTCAATTTAAAATGGATGATAATATTGGAGTAGACTCCTATATCCATGAAAAAAATCTGGTTGAAGAAGAAATAATCAATTCCAAATCCAAGGTTGATATGAACCAATGCTATATTATTAATGTAGAATTATAGATCAAACACCAAAAAATTCACTAGTTATTGAATAATATAATCATTTAAAAAAATAATGTTACATAGCACACTAAGATTACCAAAACAATAAAATAATATAAGGATCCAATTTTAGAACTTTTTTAGATTTTCACAATTTAAATCATCCCAAAAATAAATTTTAGAGTCAAATTTAGAAACATGATTCTACAAAACATAATTTTTTTCACTAGGGGGACCTATAATGTTAGATAATATTTCTATGCCAAAATATTTTATTACACATTAGGAAATGTTTAGACCACATATAATGTATTAATTGCAGAAGAAACTGATAGTAATTTCCATTTTAAAAAATAATTACAAAAAACCTCTCTACACTATGAAATATATATATATATTGATATAACAAGGATCTCAGAATAAGAAAGTGCTTCATTGAATCGGATTCCATGAATGTTGGATGACCCCAATGAAATTTTTTAATATCATGGTGGGAGGTTTCTATGTGTGAAAAAATCACATTAATCTCCACCTACACATACAAATACATGGTCATACCCGATGGTATCAATAAAATAACTTCTCTATGTATATAATTTGAATAAAACATTATTGCAGTCAAGGGTTGGTGAATCAATCGCTCAAAAACATGGTTCTAAAAAATATTTCTCTCAGAAGACAAGCACAACATTCAACACTGGAATCTGCCAATCCATAGTACACAAATAAATTTATTTTTTCATATTTAGTAAATTAGAAAATAAAAATACAATTAGTATATTTGACCAGTATCAATGGATTATTAAACGTTAATTATTCATTGTGTAACTTATACCTATATAAGATATTTATTAATCATCATTAACACTAATGAGTTCTCTAATCCCTAATTTCTATATATCTATATTTGAAGTCACGTATTATAATATTGATGTAGAATACCCATCAAATCAAACTCCTCACTTGGCCAATAGTTCAATTTCATAAACCTATTACATTAAATAAAATCAAATCCTTAATAATTTTTAATTTTTTCATTATCAATATTATTTTGGATTTCCACCATTATCCACTAGGATTAACATAAATAGTAATGAAAACAACCTTGTTTGAGTAAATATATTATCTGACACCCCTATATGTTGGAGGAAATAAATATTCGATCAACTATATTTCCATTTATTCATCATGTTATTATCCAATTAGGGAAAAAATTCATTTAAATAATTTCATCACATAAAAAATGGGTTGTCAAAATAATATAAATATCATAGCCAAAAATTCTAATCTTATTTCATAGGAAACAATATATAATGTCCCCGTCCATGAATACATTAAACAGTGCACTGAAATGGGTCACCACATGACCTCAAGTGTGCCTCCTCAGACGACGTAGGTTGTCGACTAGATGTGAGGGTCTAAATAATTCACATAGGGAGAAAATACCCTCTCTAACAGAGTAATCCACAACAGAAAATAAATTGATAACAAAAATAATATGATAAAACCATAGATCAAACATAATCATACATCTAAAAATATCAGTATAAACATAAATCAACAATAAATATGAAATGTCATGATAAACAGTGCCAAGAGTGCAAGAAAATCCAAAATGATGAAAAATAGCTGAATCCCCAAAAATAGTCCTGAAACCAAGTCTGGAACCTCATCCATGTGCATCCCATGCCTGAATCAACTCCCATTCATGGGGCCCTTACCTTTATCCTAACCTATAATCATGAAGTCTGCTTTGGTACCCCATGTCACCCGAGTAGTGTGTGAGTACAACTCAGTAGGAAACCACCAACGTAGTCCGAAAAATTTATAGTAAACTAGATAATTCATGTAGGTGGTAAAAAACACGGTAAACAAATAAAACTCAGGTTCCATTAATTAAAAATGTTTAGTGAAGTATTTCATAGCATTATTTCCATTTCCAATACCTATACCATCTTCATTATATAATTCAATTTCATCCCACGTTCAATGGATTAGGCATGCTCATCAATCTCAATAAACAAGGGGGTTAAATCTTTTTCCATTTTTCACTAGGGATAAACACATCATCACATATAAAATACACTGACCTTGATACCTCAGTTCTGGTGGTATCATTGAATGAAACCATTAGGGGAGTAGATCTCTTCCCCTTCCTAAATCAGTGCATTTTGGGGTGGAGTTTTGGGACTCCGTCTAACTCGAACAGGGGGTGTAGAATATCACGTCAATACTCCACTCTTCCAAGACATGTGAACATTCTTATTAATCCATCCACCACACACATACCATTGTACAACCAAACACAACTGACACAAATGGAAACGAGAAACCATAATAAATAACATTGGAATCAATATAATGACATAATCCATTAACACATTTTACAATTACATTACATAACTATTTAGCCTCATTTCCCATCTCTGATGACTAAATCACTAAGAATATCCACTAATTACCTTGAATTAATCCATTTAACATATTCCACAATTATCTTATGAATATTCATTTAATATATTCCTCAATTTACAATCCATTACCAATTTAACATGTTGAAAATTTCATATACACTAATCCTCTTAAGAATTTTAACAAAATTCACAAGCCATTTGACACAAGCTCAATTAACCCAATTAGTCCATTTTCAGGCCACTGGAAACAACCCATTAAGGCATTATAAATCCTAGTACCAAGTATCTATATCCCATATTAATTATCAAATTACCCAACTATCTTGTTCTTTTTGGGAACTACCTAATCGCAATCATACTCAACATTTCGGTTAACCATGTTTGGGAAGGTATGAACACCCCATGGGTGCCCCTAAATTGGTCCAAACATCCTTAATTCCCCCACGAGGATCATGAGGGGTTAAATTTTTCATTTGGACACCCATTTTTTCAAATATCCCTAATGGAACCAAGAAGACAATATATGGAAAACAAGAACATAATCTCATTTGAATATATCTATATAAAAAAAATGGTATGTAACTTTTAAACCACCAAATTCTAATTTTTTTATGAACACACTCTTAATCATAACCAATGATCATGATCCAAACCACTTCAAATTCCCAACCTAGAGCTTCAATTCATAACCAAAGATGCCCCAAATATCCAACAATCAAAGGAAAATATACCTTGGTAAAATTGGGTCATCCAAGATTGTCACTAGGGTTTCAAGGGAAGAAATGGGGGAGAAAACTAAGTAGGAACTTAATAATCGAGAAGTTGGATTTTTTGTAAAATTTTTAATTGTAATGGGGAACATGGTTTACCCTAATAGTTTCCAAACTAGGAGAAATACACTTTCTAAGGGGAGTTGGCCACATTGTTACCTGGGGATTCTAGAATGGTTTGGAAGCTAAGAAACTACCATTTGGTATGCCTCTGTTTAAGGTTTCATGGTTATCTAAGAAAGGACACGCGATTTACTTAATAGTGCGCCAACAATGCGCCTTTCTTTGATTGGCCGAGTTTAACTTTATTTCTTGTATCAAACCCCTAGAACACTCCTTGGGATACTCATACTCCCAAGTAAACATTACATTAACAACAAAGGGGATTGAAACCAAAATTTAAAGAAGGACAGACATCCATGAAAAGAAGTATCTTACAACATCCCCATCTTATAATTTCTCATCCACGATCTGTGCTCCCAAGAATCACTGAGACATTAAAAAAATAGATCGGGCCATGGGGCAATTATATTTTATTCTTACTCCAATGTTTCTTCATGAAAATTCCCATGAATCCAAAAAATACGAAATAAAAGTGAAACCTTGTCCTGCATGATTTTTTCACGAAATTTTATGATATGAACTACATGCTCCTCAATGGAGACATCAACCTCAAGCTCTACATATTAAAAATTAACAACATGAGATGGATAAGGGTGATACTTCTCTAGATATGAAACATAAAATACATCATGAATTACACTATACCCTTTTGGAAGATCCAATTTATAAGACACCAATCGGATCGTCTCAAGAATTCTAAACAAAACCATATACCTTTGTTCCAGTTTTACCTAATTTCAAATTTCATGGTGACCCAGCCTCACTGACATCCTAAGAAACACCTTATAAGCCACTATAAAATCAAGAGATCTATGATGGTGATCTACAATTGAAGTCTACCTACTCTGAACTATTATAATGCATTTGAGAATCAAATGATACTGTTTTGATGTCTCATGTATGAAACTTGGTCCCAACATCTCAAAATCTCCAACATATGACCAACACAATAGAGATCTAAATTTCATAACATATATCACCACAAACAGTTCTATTTGAATTGTATCCTAGAAACTATTATTGTAGGAAAACTAAACAAGCAACAAGAGTCTTTCCCATGAACCATCGATGTCTAGAACACATGCTCTCAATATATCCTATAGAACATGGATCATATACTCCGATTTACTATCCATTTTCATGTGAAAATACATACTCAAAATCATCTATGTACCAAGTTCCTTTTGCAGTACCTAATAAGATAATGATGTGAAACACTTATCACAATATGTAACTATGGTCCATAGTAATCTTTGAAATTTCAATATTTTCAAACATACAACTCACCCAAATAATCAATGGTGAAGGTATCATGGATTAGAAATAAATGATCCACCTTATTCAATCGATCCAAAACCACCCAAATTGCATAATTATTTCGAGGCATCATTGAAATTACCACTAAAAAATCATTATTACATCATCACACTTCTATTCGAGAATGAAAAACTATTGTAACAAACCACTTGGGTACTGATGCTCAACCATCTCTTGCTGATAGGTAAGGCCTCACACAAAAAACCTGAAGACTTTTTCTTCATTATCAGCCACCAATACTGCCTATGACGATCAAAATACATTTTAGTAAAACCAGGATGCACAGATAACTTTGATCCATGGCACTCCCACATACAATCTTTCCACCTACACACTGTCATGAATACAAAACCATGAACACAAACAATCTCATCAGTACCAAAATCCCAAACAGAAGGTGACTCCCCACCTTTAAGAATTTCTTTCATAGCTAAACACTTAGGTTCCCCAAGATTAATCTCCTTGATCTAACTTAAAAGAATAGACTCAACAGTGATGGACACAAGGGTAATCTTTCAATGCCCATCCTAAACCTATATGGGCATTTCAGAAAACAAGGTCTACATTTTCCACTCCGGGGTAGATTCCTAAACCACATAATTACGAGTCTTCTGACTCAGAGCATCAAAAACACTATTCCACTTTATTGGTGTCTAAACCTACTAGAAATAAGAAGACTGATTTTATTGTACTATCTTCACTACCAGATATTCAAATCACACTGATAGAAGATATTATTAATAATTTTATGGTTGGTATACACCATAAATCATTCTCTCAAAAATTAATGCCCCATCACATTAAGGCATAAACCATGGAGAAAAAATCAATGTAATGAGTATGTTAATTTAATTTATGAGACCTCAACTATTGTGATCCATATGAAATGACCTGATCATCCTTCATCAACACAACTCCAATCCCAACAACATACATATCTAAAAACATGATATACCCCTTTCTGGACTCCAATAAGATCAGAACTGGTATTGTAGTCAACCATTTCATTAACTATTGGATTGTATCATCACATTCCCCATACCATTGAAACATGATTCCCTTCATTTTAAAACTAGAAAGTGGCTATTCCAATTGGGATTAGTCTTTAATAAACTTCCTTTAATATCCAACCAAACCCAAAAAAATCAGAACATTTGTAACATTATTGGGATGTTCCCAAGACATAACTTCATACTATTTTTCTAGTTCTAATGATGCGCCCTCCATTAAGATATCAGGACCCAATAATTTCTCCCTATAAATCTATAAGGGAAATTTTTATAGCTTGGCGTATATACTATTCTCTTTTAGAGTACTTCAGATGATTTCAAGATGATTGGTAGGATGTTCATGAGTTTTAGAGTACACCAATACGTCATTACAAAAGACAACTACAAAATTATCTAGATAAGGGTGAAATATTTGATTCATTAAAGCCATGAAAACTACCTGAGCATTGGTCAACCCAAATGGAAATACAAAAAACTCATACATCATGTAATTACTCTTCAAAGTAGTCTGTGATATATATGACGGTCTCACTGTTAGCTGGTGATACCCCAATATCAGATAAAATTTAGAAAACATTTAATCTATTCTTAGCTAGACAATAAAATCATCAATTTGAGGAAGGGGTTTCTATTTTGAATTATTTTTTATTCAACTTCCCAAAATTGACCCATAGCCTCAATGATCCCTCAGCCTTTGTGGAAAAAAAGTACTAGAGATACCTATGGTGACGTTCTGGGATGAATAAATCCCTTTCTCTATATTTCCTCAAACCGAACCAGATATTTCCAGAGTTCTAGCTGTACCATTCGATATGGTGGAATTAAAACTGGATCTTCCCCTGCCAGCAATTCTGTCGTGAACTCAACATCTAAATCGGGTGGGAGCCTCAAGAAGCATGCATGAAACACATCCTAGAATCGATCCACTACATGAGTAAATTCATACTGCTAGACTCTTCCATTTTGAAGCATAAGAAAAACCACTAGGGCTGTGAGCTCTCCCAACAATTGGAATACTAACCTTATATGACCCACTCAAAAACCCCACTCCCCAATATGGACATATGTGTCTCCCTAAAGAGATGTGGATACTAACCAACGATTTTCATAGTCGATATGGGCCTGGTACAACACCATCCAACCGATTCACAAAATTAGGTCCAAACCCAACATCTCAAGGATGAACAAGTCCGATAGAAATTGATACCTTTCAACCTCGAGAGAAAAACCATTACATTCAATGATATCCACAGCCCACACCCCTAATGAATATTTAATTGACATAACCCCACACACACGTTCCATGGTTAATCCCATCACAAACACAAATTGAGGAGAAACATTGGAATATGTGGCACATGTGTCAAATAAAGATCTTGAGATCATGGAAGCTATAAGAATCATTCCATGAACTATACATGGCCCAACCTTGGAACATCTTGGTGTAAACTGAAATTCCTGAAGTTAACCTACCCCTATACCCTGGGCTTTAGCATGAATTCTAGGCATTTTACCACTCTGTTGATATAGACACTCCCACCCCAGAGTACCATGTCTAACTCCTCAACCATTATGACCAGTAGAGCTCCAACTGCTTTCCTGATATAGGGTAACTGACAAACTAACTTCACATGGAACCTCCATCAACCCTTAAAACATGAACAATTGTTGAGTATTCCTATGTAACCTCTGTATGTTCCCCATTCCACTGAACTATCAGCACTCAAATGGTGGATGAGGGCATGGACAATTCATGTGACTTTTCCTACCACAATGAGAATAGAATATCTGATCTGCATCCTGAGAGGCTGACCCTATCTTCTGACTGCTCTATGAACATACACCTTTAAAGAAACTCCCAAAGCGATGCTTCTTGTTCTTGGAAGACACACCACTAACCCGTCCAATCAGTTCCACACATCTAGTACATGAAGCACCCTTCAGCTTCCCTTTTGAGATAATGGATTGATCCACTACCTCTATAAACCATTTGAAACATAATATTATCACATTATACTTGATCTTGTGTCCTATCCCATCCTGGAAACTTTTCTCTATAGCTACCTCATCCCCTTCCAATGCTTGAATAAGGCACCAAAAATTAGTGATATGGATAGAACAATCCATTACCAACATTTCCCCTCAAGTCAAACTCATAAAATCCACATCTTTATCTTATTTCATGGTATCTAGGTAGAAATTACCTAGACACATTTCATGGAAATCTTTTCATAACTTTCCTTCATCTTTTTTGGTCTGCACCATGATTTACCACCAAAACATTTCCTGACCTCTCAACATATAGGCTTCCAACGTGGCTAGCTTCTTCAAAGGAGTCTCAAAATGGTCAAAAAAAATTTCTATGGACTATATCTATAATCCATATGCCTTTGGAACACCCTCTTAGATAAAGTTTAGAGGGTGTTGTAGTTGAAATTCCATAGTCAGATTAAACATGCTCGGAACAACCCACCCTGGATCTCATTCCATTAATTTCTTAAAGAGAGAAAGGTTCTCACGAAACTGTTATACTCTATTATCTAGGATCACCACATTCTCGTGGTCCCCTACTGGAAGATCATTTTCAGAAAAATCCTCTTGTTGTCCAACCAACACATGACATCATAGTTTAATTTCTATACAATGTCAAACAAGAGATTTAGAACACATTACATAATGTTTTCACAACAATATAAAAAAGGCTATATAAAATCCATAAACAACCCCATTAACATACACTATCCCAAAGGTCATCATAAAATCCCAAAAAACCCCTCAACCATCCTTAATGAGGGTCCTGGGAAAACACTGGTAAATGAATATAAATGGTCCCAAGTCATACATAATAAACTATTTCAAAACTATTTCCACACATAAAAAAATAATTCCCTTTAGGAACATTTCCCATTTCACAACATGTTGTATCTATAATTTTGACCAATTTATGACTTTTTTAAGAAATGTTTTTCAACCATTCATAATATTTTGTTTTCTCTTTTACCATTTCAATTACTTTATTAGAAATAGTTTTCATTAAATTTTTAAGAAGGTATAATCCATCTTACCTTTCATACCACATATACCTTTCCAAGGTGTGCTTATAATGATACATGCCGCCTAAAATCATAAGTTCCTATAATGATAAATGAATTCACATTCCCGTTCCATTCCAACCATGAGATAAATACCATAAAACTATCACATCACACACAAGTGCATAACCCAATGGTAAAATATCATCAAATGTAAAAAAGCATAATAAGAATGAAAACTCCTCCATTGGGCGACTTGAGTTTTCCCTCATACATGGATTAGCTGCTCCAAATAATGAGCTCATTACCAAGGCCCAAAACATTCTTGACCTCCTATCTACAATAAAGAAAATAGTAAGTCACAGAAAATACGTGCTCTGATAACACATTGTAATATCCCCATCCTAGAATCCACTAAACAATGCCCCAATCTAGGTTACCAAATGACCTCAAGCACACATCCTCAGATGCCAGAGGTTGTTGACAAGCTGTGAAGGTATGAATAATTTATATGGAGATTCTATACCTCTGTAGCAGAGTAAGCCACAATAAAAAACAATAAAAATTATGGAATGAATATGAATAAAACATAGATTATACATAATCTGTTATATCCCAATATGGGAACAAACCACAATCAATAATAAATATGAAATTTCATGAGAAATAGTTCCAAAAGTGCATTAAAACCCAGAATGAAGAAAATATGTGAATTCCAAAAATATTACTGACTCCATTTCTAGAACCTTGTCAATGTGAATCCCAAGGCTGATTAAACTCATAAGTTAGGGTCAAATTCCCCTATCCTGACCTAAAATCATGGATTCTTTTTGGGTACCCCATGAAGCCTGAGTAGGGTGTGAGTAAAACATGGTAGGCCACCACCAACGGTGTATAAAAAATATCTAGTCAATAGATATCACATGAAAGTTCTAAATAATAACAAGGTAAATAAATAGAAATCCGGATCCACTAATTGACAATGTTTACTAAATTATTTCCTAGAATTATTTCCATTTCCAATACTTATACCATATTCATTACATAATTCAATGTTAACCTACATTCAATGAATTAGTAATATTCATCGATATCAATAAAAATGGGGAGAAAATAAATTATATATATCACTATGGATAATCTTATCATCATATATATAAAACATTCACCATGAAGCATCAGTCTGGGTGGTCTCATTGAATGAAACCATTATAGAAATATAGTTATTCCCCCTTCCCTAATCCATGCATTTTGGGGTGGAGTTTATAGCCTCAGTCTAACTCAACCCATGGGTGTAGAACCTCATGTCAATACCTCAATCTAACAAGAAATGTGCACATAATTATTTCTCCATTCGTCACACACATACTATAGTACAACCGAACTAAACCAACATAAGTGGATACAACAAATCATAAAAAAAAATTTAGATTTAATATAATTCCATGATTCATTAAAACATTTTTTTATTACATTACATTAATATTTAGCCTCATTTCCCATATCAGATGACTATCTCACCAATCATATTATCTAATTCCCATGAATTATCCTATTTAACATATTCCACAATTCCCTTATAAAAATATGTTTAACATATTTCCCAATTAACTATCGTTTACCAATTTTACATGTTCACCATTTCATATGCACTTATCCTCTTTGTAATTTCATCACAACTCACAAGCCATTTGATACAATGTCAATTAACATAATTAATCCATTTCAGGCCATGCCAAAAAACCCCTAATCCATTATCAATACTAGGCCCAACAATCCATATCCTATATTAATCATCAAATTACATAACTATCATGTTCATTTTGGGAACTACCAAAGAAGAATAAAATTTCATAATTGAAGTTTCTGTTACATAATGTCATGAAGGTAGGAACACCCCATGGGTGCCCCTAAATTGGTCAAAACATCCTTATTGCATCCGACGGGGAGCAAGAGGGGTTAAAATTTTCATTTAGACACCAATTTTACCAAAACACACTAACACCACTAAAAATAAAAAAAAGGAAAAAAGATCACAATCTCATATGCACATATCTATATAAAAACCATGGGATATGACTTTTATACTACCTACTTTGAATCTATTGATGAACACACTCTTAATGGTATCCATATATCTGGATCCAAATACCATTTGAAGTCTCAACCCAAAGCTTCAATTTTATACCAAAAGAGCTCCAAATGGACTATAATTGATGAGAATGGTCCTTGGGAAGATCAGGTAGTCCAAGTGTTTCATTAGGGTTGTAAGGGAGGAAATGTGGGAGAAAATCATGTAGGAAATTATTAATCCTGAATTTTATATTTTGTAAAATTTTAATCTTTAATGGGGCACACGGTTTACTCGAACAGTTTTCAAAAAAAATGGGAAATTTTTTCTTAAGCTACTATATAAAAGGATTTGGGTCACATGGTTACCTATGGAGCCCCAAAAGGATTGGAATAGTTTCTCCAACAATGTGGAATGTATCTGTTTAAGATTTCATGGCTTTCTAGGGATGACTGTATGGTTTACTTAACCCCACGCCAACTGTGCGTCTTGCACATATTGGCCCAATTTTCCTTTATTTCATGTCCTAAACCCCCAAAACGTCCCCGTGGCCCCTCATTCCCCTAGAAAACATATCATTAACTATAAAATATATTTCCACCAAAATTTAATCAAGGTAATACCTCCATGAAGTGCAAGATCTTGTATAATACATTTCTATCTTTGATCTATAATAATGTGCCTGTTTTTTTTATTTCAAAGTGTTTCCATTGAAACCATGTTTTTTGATATTTGTAGAGAATAAAACATATATTAAATGAGTTGTAGATTTAATATTATTTCTAGTATTTTTACATTCTCTAATGAACTTTTATACAAGTGTATCAAAATTATAATATGAATCTGAAAAAAATTATTGAGTAAATCATTCCATTATGGACTAAATGAATTATGATATTAATGAGTTTTTTTACCATTACATATTTTAAGAGACTCTAGTAATGAAATATAATAATTAATTTAGTTTTTTAAATATTTTTTCAAGTACAACCTCGCAAAAAAATACTGACAACTGTATTAATAAATCCCATATTTAAACATATGCATCTATTTTAAAATTTATTTTGTGAAAAAAAAGACACAAATTAAAATCTATATACCAAAATAAATAAGATAAATTAATCATAAAGGGAAAATTGAAAATGATAATATAATTAAAACTTAAATATACATTTTATATTTCATCATAAAAAAATCCTTTAAAAAATTATTTCATTTTTTCATTACATCAATATATTATTAAATATATAATAGTATTAAACAACTAAAATTCCCTTAATGTTGTGTTATTATAAAACCTGAAAGAAATTTATATTTTTATTTTAATCCTCGTCTATCATATAATATAATATTCTTGGAATGATTAAAAAATTGATATTCAAAAAATTAAATCAATTGAATGTTAGAGAATCATAATTGAAATTCATTTTTTTTGGAATTTATCATTTTAACCTTGATTTTAAAAATGTGAAGAAATTATAAATATATACTGATTTTAATCAAAAAACAATAATTAATGAAATAAATAATAACAGAAAAAAATATAAAATAAAATCGTATCATACTCAATCATGGAACTAATTACCTAAACAATAGAATAAGATGAATTTTGTAAATGAAGAAATTACCAAACCATGGTAATGTAATATAATATGTCAAGGTTTATTATAATTTCATCCTATTACTTTTGAATGGGATAATTCAAAAGAGTTTTGATTTTAAAATACCCATCCCATGGCCTTATATATCCATGTGCATGGATTATCAACATACCATCCCATATTTTATATCACCTAAGACCGGTATATCTTGAACATCTTCACATAGTACTATATCATGTTTTTTATAACATATGTAGTTACAATATCACCCTATTCATTTTCATATTTCTTTTAATAATTAGATTTTTTGAAATCCGATTAGTATCATTCAATGGGAGTAATTGAGAACAAAAATAAGAAAATTTATATTGAATTCTCATATTTCTGTTGAGGTTAATTTTTTCTCCATATTCTCTCATTTATTATGTTTTAGTTTTAATATTAAATTAAGTTAAACCAAAATAGTTTTGTTGAGTAATTGTTTTGTTCCATTTCCAAAAATAGATTACACTCCCTTTATAATTTTCAATAAAGGAAAAAAACATTAATCAATTTTATTGGTCCTAAATGGGATAAAATGATGAAAAAAGATGTGGAATGTTTGGTAAATAGTAAAATAATGTATACTTTAGGATATTAATGTTTACCGGTGTATGATGGTCAAGTAGATGTATGCATATTAGGATATAGTTAATTATAATATGTTACTGGAGTTGTTACTAAAGATTAACCTTCTTCTATTTTGGTTGAAAAATATAAGAATATCCCCTAGTTGGAGGCCCCATATGGTGGGGTGGAATGAAGAGTTCTTAATAGAATCAATAAAAGAATGAGTTATGGGGTTTTCAACAAAAAATTTGTTTCATCATATCATATATATAAATACAAAATGATTTTATGGATTTTTTATACATGGAAGGATTCCCATATTATAAATTTTAAAAGATAAGATGCAAAAAAGGAATATCAATATAAGGATATTCCAAAACCAGAAGACTCTAGAATAAATTTATATTACATGAGATGGTGATATTAATGTGTTCATTAGATCTAGAATGAAAAATATGTTATTTCCAAGTAATTATTACTCTAGTATCAAAAGAAAAATGGTCAATTATTCAGATTCAAGGTTGAATATTGATGATAAAGGTGGTGGTGGGGATATTGGGGGTCTATTGATTACTCATATGGTTTTATTATATGAATCCAAATACCCTTAATTTCTTCATGAATAAATACATATATTATTTTCTAGTTTCTTTTATATATTAAATATGAAATGGATTCTACTCAAGATAATTTTTTTTGGATAATGTGGTGTCTTCTATGAATAATATTTAGGTAATATTTTAAAACGAGTTAAGGAATATTAAATATTCTAAAATGAGGTAAATTTAACTATATTTTTTTTATTTTAACATGGGATGAAGAATTATCTCCATATTCTGAACCCTCATGTGATGATTTGGTTAATAAATGTGGATATGCACATCCATGGATTTATCCCTATATTCTTTTTTTTAATTACTGGGTTTTTAGGTTAGAATTTGTTTTATTTAATACAGGTTTAATCAATTTTTGTTCATCCTTGTTTCCCCCAATTTGTACATTTTTTTGTATAGGCTATTGGTTGATATTTATATAAGAAAATGAATCTTTATTAACATTATCAACAAAATAATCATATCATGGGTGTATGTTATAATATATTAGACATAAAATAAAATAAACTTATTATAAATCTATATATTAAAGTAAAATTCAAAGAATTTTATTATTCAATAATGAAAAGGGTTTTTGATCAATTTATTTTTAAATATAAACACATTCTCCCCTTTATATCTCGAGGTAATTTTTTTATTGTCCACAAATATTCTCACATTATACATGAAATATATAAGGGATACTGTTCAAAAAATAGATTATAAATCACGAATATATCAAGACCCTCAAAGGAATTGGTAAATATATGTAACATTTATATATGAATCTATAGAGATTGTGATAATCCATTTTCAAATCATTCCAACACAATACATACACCCCTCCATAATCTAATCAATAACATTCAATACAAAAATAACTTATAATTGGTGATGATATTATTATAACATATCTTTGTCTTATACATACAATGATTCAACTAATATACATTCATGATGTACCTTATTTATGATGAAAATGATGATACGACCACATAGGTCCATTTTTATTAACAACCCCTTAAAGAAAAAAGTCTCACTTAACACATCTAATCTAAAATACCCTTTCATAGGTAATATTAAGGTTTTTAAAAAGTAAAAATATATTCCATATATTAGATATCAATCAATGATGAGTGTTTTTATTATAATAACATAGTTTAATAATTACATTTAATATAAAATAATCTATTTTATAAATAAAAATGTTTGCATTTGATAAAATTGTTGATTTTATTTCAATCAAATATTATATAAATTAATATTATCCAATTAAAGTATTAAAACAAAATATAGATCAAATTAAATATATAGGCCACCAAAATTTCATTGAATAATTAGAAAGAACTAAAAAAATTGAATCACCATAATTGATATCTCATTTCTGGTGATATTATGGCTCACTAGACCTCACATGATCACCCTCCGCCCAAATGGAATTAAAATTATCCAAACACACCCATATTCCCTTGATCACTATCATACTATAAATAAAAATACACTTTAATTAATGTAATATTAAAATGAAAAACCTTCCACTAATTAAGGGTTTTGAATCATTAAACATCATGGGAGGACTCATCATTAAACACTTGAAAGAAGGCACCCTGAATCAAATAATATATTTTATAGAGGTGGTAGTTATGAATAAAAAAGGGAACAACATAAGGATAGGATATTATATATGAATCATAGGCTATAATGAATCAATGAAAAAATTATTAATTTAAAAGATTTAAGATATGTAAAAATATTGTATAAGTGTAAGGAAGGTGTCCATTCCCTTGGTTTTGAAAAAAGGGTAAAAGATATAATTAAATTTTAAAACTATAATAAATTTACTTACTATTTATACAAAAGATGTTAGGGATGCATGGTACCTATAACACTAACTATAGGTTCCCAATATTCATCATGGGACAACCCATTACTTTGTTTACTCAATATATACCTTATTCTCATTATATAAAAATGAATATTCCACCCCCATTCCACCACTCAATCTAGTTATTAAAACAAAAAACCATTCAAAATCCATCAATCCTCTATAAACATAATCCTTTGAAAAACAACTCCACTTTTATTATAGAAAAATGTAAGAACACATAGCTTTTTTCAGGTATGTTTTCCTTATCTTGTCATTTTTTAGAAAAAGAGTAATTTTTGTAAATTTTCGAACTACACGCCATATACATTCTGAGTACATGTCGTGTACTCAGTTACCGCTGATAGTCATGTTCTAGTCATGTAGCGACCTTGTGGGGGGTGACCTGGAAGCCGCCTAAAGTGTAGTACGGAAACGACAAGTACACGTCGTGTACTTCCAAATTACACACTAGGTATTTTTTTATTAAACGTACCGGGGTCGCATCTAATTACTAGAAACAACTTCTCCTAGGTTTAGTTTGGATGAGAGCCCTCATACGACTGCGATATTCCTTCAATCCCCCAACCAAGAATCCAATCTCCAATTCGACCACTGTTGATTGCGTTAGGATCACCTCGGTAAGCTCTACCTTCTGCTTGGGCTTCGTTTCATGATTCCTCTTCCTTCTCAAGTTATCCTCTATTGAACATTTTAGACATTTTTGTATTTCTTTGGAATTCTATGGTGATTCAAGCCCTGAGACTCAAGTATATTGATATTCCAACACTGAGGTAGGTGGCTTGTTCTTTTCCATTAAAATTCTTTGAGTTATATGTGCAATTTTCCCGAATACCCATGAATGGTGTATTGTGCGTTTACTGTTTTAGCCATATTGTTTTCCTGTTATTCTTGTATGCTTGAGTAGAGGTTAATTGAATGTGAATAGGGTTAATTACTATTCTTTGGATGTTTTTCCCCATGCATGATTGCCTGTTAGGATGCTGTTTACTTTCCCATGCCTAGTTGTATGGTGGTGTGATTGTTCTGATAAGCTGATATGTTGTAGACTCTTATCCAAGTAGTTCTTGAGGTTTACTTTGGCCGATATGCGTTGTTATACCTAATTGACTTACACAGGACAGTGAGAACATGGTGTAGTAGACAATAGGGAGAATGGATGTAAGGGCTTCTCTATAGTGTCTGTTTTACTTAGGATGTGAGACCATATGGGGAATTGACGTAAGTGATTCCTCAGAGTGTCTGTAGTTCCTCAATGTGGTCCACAGAGGGAATGTGATGTAATTACTTCCCTTGAGCACCTTTTGTTACCGATATGAGATTATTGGAGTAATGGATGGCGATTACTTCCTTAGAGAGTCAATGCTTAAGTTGAACTAGAGGGGTTAGACTTAGTGTACTACCTAGAGGGTTTCTTGTAATTCTTAGGTAGGACCAGAGGGGATAGGCTGTGAGTACTTCCCAGAGGGTTACCTGTTGTGTTATCTATTTTCTTATGTTATTAGGTAGGACTAGAGGGGATAGGATGTGGGTACTTACCAGAGGGTTACCTTTTGTGATTATTTTCTTTAATTAGTTGTTTCTTGATATGGGAAATTGTGGATTGTTACTGCTGAGTACTTCCTTGTTTACATCTTTCTGTACTTTACCTGCCATATATTCACTGACTGTTAAGCACAGATATTGTGGTGGTTGATTACTAGGATTTAGTCTCACACCCTGTTTGGGCCATGCTTTTGGGCCCAAACATATTATATTATTGTAGGTATAGACCAGCAGAAGCACCCTAATACTTCAGGTACTTGATTTGTTGTAGAGTTGGAGAGCATGGGACCAAGCTATGGATTGCGATGCTGGGGAGCTGTTTATATGTTTTCTTTTGTACATGGATTATTACTGTTTTTTATTCTAGCATTGGGATTTGTTTGGATGCTTTCCTAGATGTATGTATCATGCATCATTAATATATATGTGTGCTACAGTTTATTATTTATAGTCTAACGCTGTTTACTTTTGTATGGATTATTCCTGATTCCTCTATTGCTATTTGTTTTACTTCTGTTGTGTTACTCTTCCAATGAGTTCATGGTTTCCCCACTATCACACCCAAATTGGTATCAGAGGTAATATTTTCTTTTGAATTACTGTTTGGAGCCTTTAGCTAGGGATAAGAAGGAATATGTAGTTGGTAATAAGCTATTCTCGGAAGTAGCTAACCCGTGTACAAGGAAAATCCAATCTACCTCGTTATTGTAATTTTTCTGGTTTCGCAATTATTACAGTAAATTTTATTTCACCTTGATTGATTTAGATGTTTTGTGTTGTTATTATTGATGTTATTGAAGTTCTATTTCTGTTTCAACCCAATGAGATAAGGGTATTCCATCTCATGCATCATTTTGGAACTTGCTAGAAATCACATGTCATGCATTCTTTCCATGCCATATAGGGTTCATTAGTGATTGCATGTTGTTGTGATAGATTTTGTGTAAGATATGCATGTTTTTGTGATTTTTTCCTTGATAAAATACAAGTTGTTTAATAGGGTATCGTTTGTGTATGTTTTTGTTTGAATTAATGACAAAATTTGGTTCTTGAGGTGTTATGATCCATCATTAATCAGAATTTGGTAGATTATTAACTTTTTTACCTTGTTTATAACATGTGTAAGATTCCAAGCATTGATTCACAGGGAGTATGGGCCATCATGGATTGGAATTTGGAACATTAATGTTCATTTCAGTGTTTTTCTGGGCTCTAGAGTAGTGTTTGAGGCTTACTGTCTAGAAAAAAACCCATAATACACGTCGTGTAGTTTTACTACATGCCACGTGTTCTTCTGTTCGGGAAGAAACTGTTTTTATTAATTACACGTCGTGTACCATATGTACATGTTGTGTAACATATGTACACGCTGTGTAGTCTCTAACTGTGTATTAGACTGTGTGGGCAGGGACACATGGTTTGGAATCTTTGGTAGGACATGCAATGTACCAGATGTACACACCGTGTTGTAGAACAGTGTAAATGGCCGTGTAACTAACAACATGGGTTCGTTGTGTCCTTTCTAATACACTATGTTTCCATTTGAAACATGACATGTAGTGTAACCCGAGTACCCGACCATGTAACGAACAACACGGGTTGGAAAAATCTTCTTTGTACACATCATGTCTGCCTGGAACATGCTGTGTAGTGTGAGTCGTGTAACCGACTGTGTATCTAACAACACAAGTCGGTGAGGTTCATCTAGTACACTTTGTGTTTGGAACTAACACGCCGTGTAGTCTCGTTCTAAGGAGAACCATGTGGCTTATTCGTGTAGAAGGACTCTGGCAGGGGAAGATGATTCAAGTACACACCGTGTGTTAGGTGAACACCCTGTGTTTATAGGGTGTAACACGACCAGTTCTAGAAGGAGTCCACGCCCATGTGAATGGATGAAGGGAGAACACCGTGTAGGGGATATACACACAGTGTAGTCAGGTTTTGGAAAAACATGAATGTTTTCCCTCTCTTATTACCTTCTTATACATTCAGTTCTCAGTCTTTGATAATCTTGATCTATGGTGTGTCTTTGACCATGCAGAGTCATGCCACTGAGACATCCACTAGTTGTATGCTAGTTGCAGGGTAGTGATCAGACACAAGAAATAGCTAATCAGGGACTACCTATAGATCCTCCTATTGTGCCAGTCATGGCACCAGCTGTTATACTAGACGCAGGTGCTGATGCATAGTTCAGGGAAGGCTTTATGATGAAAATGCAGACCTTTCAGGGAGCACCACCTCCTGCCTCATCAATGGAAGAATTGACACAGGTCATTCAGTAGTAGTATCCTCCCACTTTCTCAGGGGATGTAGGACCCTAGGCTATAGAGTCATGGCTAGAAGCCCTAATAACGATCTTTGAGCATCTACAGATACCTCCATAGAGGTGGGTCAATCTCACTACATAAATGCTTCGAGACCCCACCAAGATGTGGTGGGATGTTATCTTATAGGCAGAAAGCTATGAAGTCATGGATTGGGATGAGTTCCAATGTATCTTCCATGACTAATTCTATCCTGAGACCTTGAGGGATGATCGAGCCCAGGCGTTTTTGAGTCTGGATCAGGGTACTCTTTTGGTTATGGAGTATTCCTCTCTCTTTACCGAGCTGCAACGTTTCATGCCTATACCAAGAGGTAATCAGTTATTGCTGGTAAGAAAGTTTGAGGACGGTCTGAGGCATGAAATTTGATCATAGGTGAACATCTTCAGGTTGACTTCTATCACTTATATTGTCAACAAGGCACTAATTACCGAGCGCAATTTGAGATATTATGGAGTTGTAAGCCAGGGCGGCTCGGAAAATAGAGTTAATATTACTCCTTCTAACAACAGGAGGCACCGTAGAGAGTCTATGTGCTGAGATCAAATGAGGAGAGATACTTATTCTGGTATTCATGTGGTGTTATACAAGTGCGGAAAGTGCAGGTATATGAGGCCACATTACCCAAGAGACGCAGTGGAGTGCCGATATTAAGGAAAAATGGGTTATCTTCAGTGCTTCTATCAGATCTTATCACCAGAAGATGGTGAAAAGGGTTCTTCTATGACTCCTCGTTTAGGAGCATCTCCACCAGTTTTTCAACAGTCTAGGAACTGGGGTTCTTCTGGTCATTAAAGTTGATGTGGAGGTCATGGTCATGGTATCCAGTCACATGTTTCTTAGCGACAATAGGATGGATCAGCTTAGGGTGTCCAAATAGGGTCATAGGGCTCCGGTGCATATTTGAATTTTGTAGTGGAGCAGACCCAACATGAGCAGGATCCCAGAACCTATACAGTTCGAGGTATGATCTTAGTTGCCTCATTTTTAGCTTCTGCTATTTTCAATACATGGGCATCCCATATCTTTATATTTTTTTGCTGTTGTGGAGATCCTTGGGCTTTGAATATTTTCATCTACTAATATCTTGAAACTAGACACTCCATTGTGGACTAGAATGATGAGTGTATGTCAGTGCAAGGAGTTCCCCCAAGAGGTTGGTGGGTGTCACTTTTTATAGGACCTCTATGTTCTAGAGATGAATGGCTATGATGTCATTCTCGCAATAGACTGGCTAGTTCCCTTCCAGGTAGTCATCGACTGTTATTACCGCAGGGTGGGTTTCATATCACCATAGGGTGGATCTTTTCTTCATAAGGGTGTGTGGGATGTCCAGGTGAGTTGAGCGGGACCCAGAAATCATGGGTTAGGAGAAGTTATAGCCCTGATTGCTAGTCTATATCTGGATAACCAGGGGTTTTCACAGATGTACTTTCCTCCAATGGTAAATCATTTTAGAGATGTCCTTCCAAAAGACTTTTCAGGTTTGACTCTAGAGCGTGAGGTAGACTTTTCTTTTGATCTTGTCTCAAGAGTGGCACCGATGTCCATTCCTCCTTATAGGATGGCTACACTAGAGTTACAGGAGCTCAAGAAGCAGTTGGAGGAGTTGCAGGCAAAGGTTTTCAACCGAACCAATAATTCTCCTTGGGGTTCACCTGTTCTTTTTGTGAATAAGGCAGACAGTACCCTCAGGATTTTTGTGGATTATCAGAAGTTGAACCAGCTGATAGTCAAGAACCGATACCCATTACTGAAAATTGATGATCTATTTGATCATATTCAAGGAGCTCGGGTGTTCTTGAAGATTGAATTGAGGTCCGGTTACCATCAGTTGTTCATTAGACCATTAGATATACCTATTATAGCCTTTCGGAGAAGGTATGGTCTATATGGGTATATTGTTATGCTGTTCAGTCTCACGAATTCACCTGTAGTTTTCATGGCACTCATGAATAGAGTGTTCCATCCATACTCGGATTCCTTCATGGTGGTTTTCGTGGATGATATCTTGGTGTACTCTCACACTCGACATGACCATTCCACACATCTTGAGATCGTTTTGAGTACACTAAGAGAGCATCCATTATATGCTAAGCACTCAAAATGCCACTTTTGGATGGATTAGATTCACTTCTTGGGTCAAGTTATCTCTGATATCGGAGTATTAGTAGACCCAGAGAAAGTGAAAGCGGTAGTTTCATGGGATAATACGAAGAATTTTTTGAGGTAAGAAGTTTTATAGGGCTGGTTGGGTACTACACACCTTTCATACAAGACTTTTCATGATTATCAGCACCACTAATGGGTCTGACTAAGAAGGGTGAAAAGTTATTTTTGTAAGATTCTTGTGAGTCATCCGTTTTAGAGCTGAAAGGAAGGTTTAATTTAGCACTGATACTAGTATTTCCATATCCAGGAAAGAGCTATATTCTGTACTATGATTCTTCAAGTATCGGGTGGGAGATGTGCTTATGTAGGGAGAATCAGTCGTTGCGTACGAGTCTCGGTAGTTGCGGCCACATGAGAGGAATTACCTGACGCACGATCTCGAGTTGGTTGAAGTTGTTCATGCCTTACGCTGTTGGAGACATTACCTTATGTGAGATAATTTTGAGGTTTTCACTGACCACAAGTTTCTCACGTACATCATCACTCAGCGTGATCTAAATTTGAGACAATGAAGTTTGGTTGAGTACCTTCAGTCTTTTGACTTTGACCTTGCCTATACACCTGGGAAAGTCAATGCAGTGGATGATGTGTTGAGAAGAAGGACTCAGATAAAGGTAGATTGGGAGGCCAGTAGTGAGTGGATGCTTATGGATTTGTTCTCTGAGATGCATTTGGAGGTTCAAGATAGACAGGGGTAGATATTTCTTTCATTTATAGCTATTAACTGTACCCTTCTTGATCAAGTGCGAATGAGGAAAATATCAGACTCAGAAGGCCTAGTCCTATAGGAGAGTGTATCAAGAGAGGACCATTTTCCTTGATGGACCATAGGCAGGGATGAGATCTTTCATTTCTAGGGGCACGTATGGGTGCCATCAGACATACACGAGGAGATGATGCGAGACTTTCATTCCTCAATTTGAGCTGTTCATCATGGTGTCACCAAGATGTATCATGATATACACCATCTGTATTGGTGGCCAGGTATGAATAGAGAAGTTTCTAGTTTCGTCATGAGGTGTTCCACCTATCATTAGGTGAAGACGGAGCATCATCGACCAGCAAGGCTTTTACAACAATTACCCATTACCGAGTGGAAGTGGAATGATGTCGCGATGGATTTTGTTTCAGGTTTACCAAGGCAGCCTTGAGGTAATGATGTAGTTTGGTTGTCATTAACAGACTCATGAAGGTTTCTCACTTCTTGTCGATCAAGGAGACCTTTAGTGTAGATGAGCTAGGACGGTTTTACATCTGTGAGATTGTACGTCTGCAGGGAGTTAAACACTGAATTATTTCAGATAGGGACACACATTTTACTTCATGAATCTGGAAAGGGCTTTATAAGGCTTTGGGTACATTGGTACTTTTGAGTATAGCTTACCACCCCCAGACAGATTTCTAGTTTGAGCGTATGATACAGGTGTTTGAGGACATGCTTTGAGCACGTATTCTGGATGTTAGAGGTTATTGGGAGAAGCACATACCAATTCTGGAGTTTTCCTACAACAATAGTTTTCAAGAAACTATTCATATAGAACCTTATGAGGATTTGTATGGTAGGCCAGGTCGATCACACTTATGTTGGTAAGAGGTAGGAGATGCAGCTTTGTTGGGACCTTGTCTTGTTCAGGAGACCTCAGAGCAGATAGAGTTGATTCGAAAGAGGATGGCTACTGCACAGTCTCGATAGAAGTCTTATGCTGATCAATGGAGACGACCTCTAGAGTTCGAGGTCGGGGATCATATTTCTCTATGTGTCACACCGAGGTTGGGAAACAAGCGGATTATGAGATAGGGTAATCTTTCGGCAAAGTACGTCGGGCCATTTGAGGTTTTGGAGAGAGTCAAGGTGGTTGCATATCAGCTGTAGTTAACTCAGAGGTACCAGGATATGCACCACGTCATCCATGTTTCTCAGCTTCAATATTACTTCTCAGACCCATTTCACGTCTTCTAACCTGTGGAGGTTGAGTTGGAAGTGGATGCATCGTTCGAGGAACATACTATCTGGATTGTTGATCGAATTATAAAGGTTCTTTGTGGCCGGTTTGTCTCTCTACTATGAGTACTATGACAACACGGGTGAGTACAGGATGAAACTTGGGAGAGGGAGGCCGATGTATGAGCACAATGGCTAGGTCTTTTTAGGGTTTCTTCTTCTATGCCGAATTGCTAGGGAAATTCAGGGAATAATTTTTTTTAAAGGGGGAAGATTGTAAGAACAAGGATCTTCTTTTCATGTATGTTTTCCTTTTCGGCTCATTTTTTAGAAAAATAGGAATTTCTAGAAATTTTCGAAGTACACGCCTTGTACTTTCTGATCACACACCGTGTACTCGGTTACCACGGGTAGCCATGTGATAGCCATGTAGCGGACATACACACGACCATATGGGGGGTGACCTGGAGGCTACCTAAAGCAGAGTATAGAAATAGAAAGTACACATCCTATATATCTAATGTAGACACCAGGTATTTTCTTTTTTTCATTAAACATACCAGGGTCGCGTCTAATCGCCAAAAACACCTTCTTCTAGGTTTGGTTCGGCCGAGAGCTCCCGTACAGTTGTGATCATCCTCCGAGACCCCAACCAAACATTTGATCTCTTATTCAACCGTTGTCGATTGCATTGGGATCACCTCAATAAGCTCTTCCATATGCTTGAGCCTCGTTTCTTGATTCCTCTTCCTTCTCAAATTATCCTCTGATGAACATTTTAGATGTTTTGTAGATCTTCAGCGTTTTAAGGCAATTCCATCCCTGAGACTCATGTATATTGATCATCCAACACCGAGGTAGGTTTCTTGTGCCTTTCTGTTAAAATTCTTTGAGTTATATGTGCAATTCTTCCCAATACCCCTGAACGGGGTATTGTGGGTTTACCGTTTTAGCCTTATTGTTTGAATGATATGCTTTTATGCTTGAGTAGAGGTTAATTGAATGTGAATAGGTTTAATTACTATACTTTGAAAGTTGTTTCCCATGAATGATTGCCTATTTTGACCGTTGGGTCTATTTTTCCAGTTAGGCTGCTGTTTACTTTCCCATGCCTTGTTGTAGGATGATGTGATTGTTCTGATATGCTGATATGTTGTAGACTGCTAGATAAGTAGTTCTTGAGGTTTACTTTGGCCGATATGCGTTGCTATACCTACTTGACTTACACAGGTATTTGAGAACCTAGTGTAGTATAACATAGAAAGAATGGACGTAAGGGATTTTCTAGAGTGTCAGTTTTACTTACGATGTGAGACCATAGGAGGGAATTGACGTATGTGCTTCCACAAAGTGTCTGTAGTTCCTCGACGTGGTCCACAAAAGAAATTTGACATAAGTGCTTCCCTAGAGCACTTTTAGTTACTGATACGAGACTATTGAAGGAATTTATGGTGATTAATTCCTTAGAGAGTCTATGATTAAGCTGAACAAGAGGGGTTAGACTGAGTGTACTGCCCAGAGGGTTGCTTGTACTTTTTATGTTGGACCAGAGGGGGTATGCTATGAGTACTTCCCAAAGGGTTACCTGTTGTGTTATCCGTTTGATTATGTTTCTAGGTAGGACCCGAGGGGATAGGATGTGGGTACTTTCTAGAGGATTACTTTTCATGATTATCTTCTTTAATTACCTGTTCCTTGATATTTGAAACTGTGGATTATTACTGTTGAGTACTTCTTTGTTTGCTACTTTCTGTACTTTACCTGCCATATATTCACTAACTATTAAGCACAGATCTTGTGGTGGGTTGCTACTAGGATTTTGTCTCACACCCTATTTGGGCCATGTTTTTTGGGCCCAAACAGATTATATTGTTGTAGGTATAGACAAGGGAAAACTCCCTTCTACATCAGGTACTTGATTTACTGTGGAGTTAGAGAGCATAGGACCAAGCTATGGCATGCGTTGTTGAGGATTTTTATATCTATTTTCTTTTTTACTTGGATTAGTAATATTTTTTATTCTATAATTTTGATTTGTTTGGAAGCATTACTAGGTGTATGTATCATGCATCATTCATATATACATGTGCTCTAGTTTAATATTTCCAGCCTTCTGCTGTTTACTTTGGTATGGATTATTCTTTCTTCTGATATTGCTATTTTTTTTACTTCCATTGTGTTACTCTACCGATGAGGGAATAGTTTCCCCACTATCGCACCCAAGTCCCTTGCTACTAGTTGGAAACCTCTGCCATTTGGGGAAATGCGCTTGAGGCCATGTGACCAACCAGGTACGGGGTGCCTCTATTTAGATTCTGGAATGGGGATGTTACAAAAAAATACATGAATCAAAATTGAATGGATCTTAATTTAACATAATTCTATTAATAAGGAGGAAAAAATGAAATTAAAATACACAACAAAAAACACACGATCACTATCCTTGAGCATTAAGGGTTTATTAATTTATTGATATAGATTGTTAAATAGCATTATACAATATCTATATATTTATAGATTATTTATTTTATATCATTCCATTTACACAAATATGAGTTATGAAAAATAAACCTTCACTGATTTATAGACACATATATAGTAGTGAATAAAAGAAACAATATGAATCTACATAAGTTACTATATGATAAAATATTGGTAACAATTATTTTTAGATAATTTTAAAAAACATAAATGATATTTAAAATTTCTTCTAAAACATAGACATTATTACAAGGTTATTTCTGATAAAACTATTCAAATCTAATATATTTTTCCATATTTTAATAGGAGACATTTAATAGTTATCCTCAACCATGTTCTCGTATAATTATATAGTCCCTTAAAATAAAAATATATAAAATCATGATCTATATTTAAAATAATATAACTATGAAATCTATGATGTTTAATAACCAATTTTATTATATACCATGGTATGATACATAAGTAACAGTTCATCTTATATAGGTAACAAGTGTGCCAACTTCCTGAGTTGATCAACGACCACAATAATATCTACATGATTCATGGTTGATCTAGGTATTTTAATTCCAATTTCCATATAAATTTCATCCCACTTCCCAACAAGTATGTGTAATTTTCCCATCGCCCCACCAGACCATTGATATATTTTCCACTCATTGATAAAACATATATCAGGAAAGAGACTCATCAATATCATTTTAAAGGACTATCCACAAAATATTATAGGTAACATGACACAATATAGTGATTCTATGATCCACCTCAATCCATGACTTATTAAATCTACCTATAATTTCAACCCGAAAAGTCATTAGCATAACCCCTCTTATAATGAATCCATGTGATAATGTTTTTAACATGAACCACCCGTAAATGGTCTCCTCAACATTTAAGGTATCTCAAATTCCCTTACACTATATGCTAGAAATTTGTAATATTCACCAATCCCAAAACCATATACTCAACATAATATCCATTAAGAACAACATTGTTCCAATTTTCCTCTATGTTCTAAAAGAAAAATAAATGTATAGCTATATAATATGAACACTCTTTGGGGTCCATAATCACTTGAGTCAGAGTCTTCTAAAATGAATAATCATAAAAAATATGTTCTCTTTCCTATCATATTTGTATGTAGTATGTGATAGGTCTGATGATAAAATTCATTGTATTACTTTCTTTAGTTAATATTTTTAACTGATATAAATGTACTTCAAATACGTGAGATTAAAAAACATGATGATCTATATAGTGAATAGAAAATCCCCCATATGATCCAATGAATTCACAACAACATATACATCCATATAATATATTACATAATATTTCCCATCTAGTTTTAACTGCATTTACTTATACACTACTAAATCATCATGTTTTATAATAATAAAACCAAATACTTACCTAAAAGAATTATAATACACCTGCTTTTCATTATAACATTTCATGGAAAAAAATAATTTTATAGAAGTAATCCATTACCAAAAATATTTCAACCAAATTGTTAGTTTTTCCATTAATTATGATTATTACTAATTTTTGACTCAATGATTTAACTGATTAATGAAATATATATATATCATAAATAATCTACTAATAAATCAATTTCAGTATCACAAAACATTAACTATATATTATATTCATCGGAATTTTACTATAAATAAAAATATAACTTTATAATAGTGTATAATAATTCTTTTATCTTATACAACATTCCATAAAACATCACCTTAAAAATCCAATATTGATATTAAATTATCAATTCATATAACTTATTTTCCAAAAAACACCTAAAACATAATTTGGATTTCTCTCATGATCTATATTTCATATTGGGTAAATCAAGATATCATATATAAGCAATAAAAAAAAGTACATATACTTTTAGATAATTCGGTATTCTAAATACATGAACATTATGGTATGATAGTTGTACCCAAATCCATTTGTAAACACTATCACTATCCATAATGACAGTAAAAAACATCAATATAGATTATTTAATTACTATTATTTGATTATATCTGGATTAAAAATTTAATTTGTAAAACCATTCAAATCCATTTAACTAATTTTATATGCCAATAATAAAGGATAGTGGGCATATATTATTTATCAACACTGAAATATTTTTTTTATAAATATATAACTGCGGGAAAATTTTTCACTATTTGTGAAAAAAACATGTTCTAGGATATGTGAAATGACGAGGTGAATAAATCCATAATATTTAAATTGTCCATACCAAATAATAATTTTAAATAAATTACCTTTTTCTATTTGGTAGTAAGACATAGAAACCATTTTTCTATTAGAATAAGTTATATTTAAAATTCAATGGAAATGTTTATATATAATACTAATAAATACATAGTAAATGTATTGTTATATTTATCAAATATCATAGAGATATTTCATTGGAATCATATATTCATGGATTCAATAACTAAACAAAAAAATTAAAAATAAAATAATATAAATAATATAATAAAATCATATTTATATTCATCAAAATCCATTTATCATTGAAATATATATACATTTCTAAATAGATAGAAAAACATGCACTATTTAACTATAATTTACATTTTAGACCTTATTGTTGATTTAAAAGTCCATCAAAATAAATAAAACACTTATTCATCATGAATAGGATAAATATCATGGTACATCAACACCACTAATCATTACCAACAAATACAGACTCTTAATTCCTTTCCCTGACTTCTCATCTACTGGATCATTAATCATCACAGTGTAAGACATTAACATTTGTTGTAACCCTAATGGGAACACTAACTACATAGAAATAAAATATTAAATTATAATGGATTAAATTATAGTGGTAATTATATATAGAAATTTATTTTACCAATATATTGGATGACCCCATATGAAAATTTTATTTCCTGAAAACCAAAAATACTCTAAGAAGTTACATTATTTATTTTAAGGTGGAGGTCTCCATTTTGGTTTGGGATTTTCCCACCATAAAAATGGTCTCTCGAATAGTATTCCATATCGTATCAAGAAACATTACATATCAATCTTCCCTGATTTAATGAAAAATTATATAATTTTATAGAAATTACTCTTTTAGTTGCCCATACACCATTAATAAATACTTTTACTAGACATGAGTATACATTGAGTCACCACATGTCTAAACTCATGAGCCTAGAAGCACTGAAGAGGTATCATTCCCTTTAAGATGAATAATATTATCACCTAGAATAATTGTTGAATCAATTAAAAAATGTTTTAATCTGGAAAATAACTCCACCTTCTATCTTATAAATGTTATAATCCACATACTATTTGAAAAAAAACAATGTATACATTTATCAACACCATTTTACATTCCAATTACACATATGTTATTAATTAATGAATGATATTTCATGATAGGGTTATAGATAAATGTACATTTCATACATGTAAATCATGAGGCACCTATTTTTTTTATCATCACTTGTTTGAAAAAAAAAATTCCTAAAAATCATCAATGTATAAAAAAAGTTATCAATAACAATTACTAAAATTTCAAAATTGGATTTATTTTACAATCATTAAAACTCTATGGTAGTCATAAATGTTAAATAAATTTATAAAATTGTTTACATTCATATGATTATACAATATCTAATTAGTCACTATCTCCTATATCCATAATCAAATATTTCTAACTGTATAGGATAGAAACTAGTTTAATGGGATAAAATAAATCTCCAAAAAAACCATTCTGCTGAAATGAAAAAATTGAAAAAGTTTAAAAATATTGAACAATATTTAAAATATTTGAAAAAAATCCAACTGATATAATAAATAATATTTTTGAAACTAAAATAATTATACTATAAAAAACAGACTAATGATTATAGACACAAATAGATAAAAACATAACTACAATATCCATATAGAATCAAGAATAAATCTACTCCATAATGTTATCATTGAATATATGAATCAAATATAAAAAAAGAAGGATATTTCTAACATACAGTCCTTAATTTAAAAATGTATGTCATACACTTGAAATCGTTTATGTATATTGTGAATATATAGGCCTTTATGATTTCCCTAGTGAATCACATTTATATAGAACATTATGATGATTTAAAATTAAATTATAATCATATGTTAATTCGTTTAATCAATTTCCAATACATTTTTTATTTCAAAATATATTAAAATATTAATTATTCAAATATAAAATTTACAAATATATTTCAAAAATCATTTATTCACAATGTAAATATATTTAGTTTCCACTAACATTAATTATTTTCATGAACTATAATTTTCCAAAAAAACAAAAACCCTTTATTTAGTCCGTAAAAAATCATATTTTATAAAACAAAAAATTTCCCAATTTAAAAATTATTTTGAAAACTCACTAATTTTCCTATTTTGAAATAATATCATCAAAATGATATTGTGAGTAATCAATAATGTTTACAAATATTCTATGAAATCATATAAGTTAGTGCACTACCAATCAGAGAAACCCATATACAATAATTTATAACCCACCAATCCTAATTTATAGGCTAATCAATTAGGATTCTTTTAAAAAAAATTATAACTTCATGACTCAACCCACCCATACCGCACATGGGTCAAAAACAATTCTAGTGTGCTGCTCCATACTTCCACCACTAAGTCGTTTAAAGAAACCATCACTATAAATATATGTCACAAATATAAGATGTAGTATCCTATAAACAAGAAATAATAAAAAAAATATCCATTATAAAATATATAGCTATAAAATACCATGATTAAATGAGTTATTCATAGTATGTCATGAATGAAACCAAAGAGATTATCACAATTCCTCTTTGAGGCCCCTACAAAATGAATAAGTAATACTAGGATCCCTATCAGAGACTATAGGAGAAGGGACACCATAACATTTGATAATATCCTACACTTATAGAATTCATGGGTCCTCTTCATTGGTTGTATCATGAATGTGTCTGATTTGAATCAGGTGTCAGAGTACTAGGGTATCTGGGTTAGTTCTTCACAAAGTTGTATTAGAGATGAAAGTTAAGAATCAATCCATGATGGTAATATGTGGTTTGGGATGTATTGATCATACTTATGAGGTTTTTATGAGTGATTTTATAGCTAGATCTCATCGCAACAAGCCTCAAATCACAATAGGTGTTTGGTAAAAGTATCCTATATTAATGTTTTGATCAAACTCCTTAATTTTCTGTTCATTTTATTAATGTGTGATAAAATCCAAAAAATAAATTTCTTATTAGTGGAATTTATATTTTTGTACCTCTTGTCTGAGTTATTGATCATTATATCCTTTACAATGGGTTAAATATTTTATTTTGTTCTTTTGTTGAATCATGACTTTGAGAAGATGTGTGAAGAGGCCCTTGGAGGAAGCCTCTACTAAAACACATATAGTAAATACTTCGTGGACCAGAATATTGCTGAGAAAGAGGTGCGGGATATTAAATATCTCATATAAGTACCTGTGGTAGTTCCCATTCATCATCTGGTAGTGGAACCTCATAGTTATTAGTCCGAAGATCATAATTAATAATTCATTCTCCATAATACACATTCTTTACAAGGCTCAAATGACCCTCAAGAGGCTGTGGAATTGTTGAAAAAGATATAGCTTCTTTTTATGTTCTTGGAAATGAATTAATCTATTAAGGGGAAATGTAATACATTTATGCTCAAAGGTCCTAGTATGATATGGTAATATTTTTTGGTGATGATGATAAATAAGGAGTTTTTGGAATGGAATTATTTTTTAATTATTTTTATAGATTAGTTCTATCCAAAATCTACAATCTTTAAAAAATCGATGGAGTTTTTCAAACTTCAGCATATTAAAATGACCTTGACTTAATACTCAAACTAAATTGTTAATCAAGTTCATTTTTTTTATGGGATGGTGATTAATGATAAGTTTATTTCATTAATATTTGAGATGGATCATCAATATGACATTTGACCACAATTTTTCTTACTGAAGATGAATTATTATACTGATATGCATGAAATGGAATTATTGGTTATAGTTGAACTGGCTGGTAATTCATGGTAGACTGGAGTTCGATTTTCTATTAGTTGATGTTTTTTTAGTTCCTTTAAATGGAATAGGAACTTTGATAAGTCTTATGGTGGTTCTAGATAGAAGGTTTCTTCCAAACCTTTTTAATCATTTGGCATAGGTCCATGAAGATGCTTTCAGTGTAGTAAGGTTGGGAATTGGAGATGTGTTTCTATTAAGGTGACAATAATATATAGTTTATGTGGTATATCAGGACACCAACATATTTTCTACCAATTCTTTTCTACTCCAGATAATGGGATAGGATCATATTCCCAAAAATGATATGAGGTTTAATCATATTCTACAAGATCTAAGTGGTTCTATCCATTGGAATATGAAAAGAATCCTTTTCACGTAGTATAAGAGTCTCTTGAGTGGGTTTATATTAGTATAGAGACTATGAAAGGTACCATGACTATAGATGAATATATAGTCAAAATTTTATTTTGTATAGGTGCATATAACATTCTATACGATCCTATTAATGTGAACCTTTTAAATCATCCCAATGAGATTTTACCTTATGCGATGGATATCAATACACCCCTAAGAATGAATTGAGACTATAGTCTCCTTTGTCTTATTTGTGTGTTCTCTTTATCATATATTCTTCTTACCTATAATTTTCTAATTCTTGATTTGAATCCTCTTGAAATAATCATTGGTATGGATTGGATGATTTTTCTTAAAGATGATATTGAATATTATCGTCGATGGGTTGCCTTTACTATGCATAATGGGGTGATGTATGACATTTAGATATAATATGACCTAATTTATTGTATATATGGACCTTCATTTCCTTATTTCGGAATGGTATTATGGTTTTTATATTCTGACTTAGAGAGAGAATATTTGAGTGTTGGTATCCCACCAGACATCTTCAAATTTCCAGATGTATTTTCTTCTAAATTTCTTTATTCTTACACTATTAAGAGTAGTAGGGTTTTCTATTAATTTACTACCTGGTACTCAAATGATATTTATTTATTCTTATTGTATTGAACTAAATGTATTAAATGTGTAAAAAAATAATTTGTATGATCAATAAGAGGAATTATTCTTATGACAGAGTGTTCCACATCAGGTGGCCCATGTTCACAATCCAAATAAAGATGGATGAACACTTCACCTCTACATGGAGTAGTAAAAACTCTATTGAGTTATAGTAATGAATAAGTTTCTATTACCATGAATTTATTTTCTGATTTAGTAGTTGAAATTAAAAATTTTATTCTCAAATATTGATATTCAATATTTTTATTACCAATTTAGTATAGAGGAATATGAAATTATGAATACCACCATTAGTAGTAGGTATGGAAAATATGAGAATCTTGAAATGCCATTTTATATATTAGACAATCATTTATTTTTCATGGATTTAATGAACATTATTTTCCATGAGTACCTCGAATCATTCATATTAGTATTTTTGGAAGACATTTCAATTTATTCCAAAACTGTAGAGGATCGTGTTTTTAATTTTAGAGTATCCCTTTGTATATTAGAAGATCACAAACTTTACGTGTCACTTTAAAATTTTAGTTTTTGGTTATGGGAAGTGATGTTGTTTGGAAATTTGGTGTCATAATAAGGAATCATATATGATACCTTGAAGATGACGGACGTTATGAAATGGGGGTAACCACCTAATATATTTGCGATACACGTCTTGTTCATCTTGGTGGGTTATTAACATAGGTTTGGTCCTGATTTTTAATAGATGGATTCTCTAATGACCACCCTCACATACAAGGGAGTGAAGATCTTTTCAGATGAAAAACTTAATAACTGTTTTGAGGATATGAAATGTCTTTAGACTTCTGTTCCAGTTTAGCTTCTTACAAGGGCTTGGAAAGACTTTTTATTCTTTTGTATCACAAATTTGTTTGGGTTTAGGATGTGTTATTACGTTGTGAAATCATGTGGTATCCTATTTCTCCATTAATATTACGCCACATGAGAATAATTATTTGAACCAAAATCTATGACTTTTACTTTTTAAGCTTGATCATAATAGTTTAGTGAATTTCCTTTTTGGATAATTTTTTAATGTTTATTATGAACAAAATTGATTGAGTTATATCATCTGTCAAAAATATTTGAACCTCCGGTTGATGCATTGGGTGGAGTACCATATTCCTTTTGATTTTTATATTTCTTATACCCTAGGGAAGGAAATTTTATTATTGATGCTTTTAGTGGGAAACTAATGACCCAGGCTATGAAGGATCAATAGAAGAGTGGAAATTGATGGACCATTTTGCTCAGTTTAATTTTGGAATCTGGTAGGAATATGTTGAGGTTATCTTAGAATTTTTTTCATATGATCTTTTACATTATAAGGATGGTTCTTAAATAAAATATTATTGAGGACAAATTCTATATAAATATAGAGAATCTTTATGGTGGGATACTGTCTAATTGTGGATACTCTCATTAGAGAAAATCCTATGTTTTCAAAATATATTTGAGGTTACTTATCCAATAAGAAAGTATGTGATGGGGGAATTTCATATCCCACAAGGGGAAGTTCACCCATGAAACACAAATATGGTCTATTATGTGGGAAATTATTTAGGTGGATGAGTATGAGAGGAGACATCTCTAACTTTGAATCTCATTGTTATACTTATCAACTGGTCAGATATGAGTATCAAAACCCTTTTAGCTTGCTTCAGTTGTTTGAAGTGCCAACCATGAAGTGGGATGAGATCTTGATGAACTTTGTGGTAGTGTTTCCATTTACCCCTCACAAGAATAATGTTATATTGGTTTTCATTGTTTCTATACCCAAATAAGATCATGTTATACACATTTGTGATACAACTAACGATGAGGACTTGGAAATTCAATAGGTGCATGAGATTGTCATTTTTATAGTTTCCCATATTTTATAATCTATGAAAGAGATTCATGTTTTCCATATCTCATTTTTAGAGGCCTCCATGACAAGGATATTATGTTTATTTGATCAAATCATATCATTCATTGATTGGTATCCAGATAGAACGAGCTATACAGATTCTTGAGGACATGTAATGTGATTGTGTTCATGATTTTTATAGTGAAAAGAAAATTAATTTTTAGATTTTATAGTTTTATTACAATAAAAATATACAGTATAAAATTTAAATTGATATTTTTGAGTCTTTATATGGATTCCTTGGGAATATCTGTTGTTTTGGTTGGTTATTGGTGAAAGATCTTTGTTTGTACTGAGTTTGGTAAAAGGAATGATATAGAATATTCAGTTGATTTGTTGGAGGATTTTGACGACACATATCTTCTATACATATTTTGATGACTGTAATAGGTGCAATTTGGATTTTCTTTAATTGGAAAAAATGTTTTTTAGAGTATTACCTTGTTTGGTATATCAATATATTTGGAAACATGGGATGTTTGCACCGTGGGTTGTGTAATTTTTTTGAGTTTATTATTCTAGTGGGAAAATTAGATTTCTATTTAGTACATATTCCACCGTTTCAATAGATACATAGTGTTTTCCATGTATTATATATTTGATAGTATCTTTCTGACTCATATCATGTCTTGATCTACGAGGATCTTTACGTTGATACTATTTTATCTGGGACTGAGTGTACCGTTAAGAGAGACGATTCATTGAAAAAGTTTCTTCAAGGGAGGAAGATAACTTTGGTATATGTTCTGTGGAAGATAAGTTATTAATCTTATGCGAAATGGTAGTATGAGGCACTGGTGAAGGATAATTTTCCTCACAAATATGATGTGGATCTTTCTTGATAAGATTTTTGGGTGCATAATTTTTTAATGGAAGGGATGATAAAATATATCACTAACTTATCTCAGAGATTTCTTAACCCCCTATTTTTATATATTATTGGTAAGTTATTATCTTGGAGTGTCTCTAACAAATTGATATGTTAATGGTAGTATTCATGGTTGGCACATAGTTACGTAAATGCATGTGGTTTGGCCTATCAAATGGTGCGTACTATTGTGAGACATGAGAAGCGGCACAAATCTTACTGAACTATGTGGCCAGCATCTCAAAACCATTCATCCTATAACAATGAGTTGTTTTATTGTTGTTTCATGGTTTTAAAAATCATTTTCCCTATCATGAGAAACCCTACACCCTTTGTTCAAGGGTGTATGCCTGGGGAGAACTATTTTTATAATTGTGCGACCTTACCCATGAAAATATGTGCACTTGTTTTATTTACCACAATAATTAATTTAAAAAAAACCTTCTATTTAACAATTAATAACCCTATTTCCACCCTGACATGAATCTTTGGTCTTTTAAGGATCCCAAGAGGTAATTTTTTCTACTTAAATCCATTTTTATGGTGCAACGAAGAATATTTGATCTCGTTCGATTACCTATGAGTATGTGGATCTCCTTCCTTTTGGTTTATTTCAATATCACATTATCTCCTCATTATACGTTAATAGATTATCATGTTGTTGGTGTATCTAAAATAATTTTTTATGGTTCTTGATTATAGATTGTGTTTCTTGACATCCTTCAAGCAGTTCTTCATTAGAGATCATGTTTTAGGTGTTTCCATTGACCAGAGGATTAAAGGATGGTTGTTCAATGATTATTTTATATCTAATCTAAACCTTATAATTCATGGTTGAGTGGAAGGTATATTTAAATGTATTTAAAAACATTTATTTAATTGGATATTATGAGTGATTTTAAATGGATTTAAATTTTTGAAAACAAATAATTATAATTTAATTAAAATATGGGGTGGATTTTTGATAAATGAGGGAATGATTTTGAATCTGACTTGATCAATAAATATTTTTTGAAACATATAATATAATTACTTGATGTTAATAAATATTTTAAATGATATGAATTGTGGAAAACCACTCTTTTTGTTTTGAAATGAGAAGGTCATGTTGAAAATAGAAAAATAAGAAATCATAACTTGAATTGAAATTAAATGTTTGGTCTTCCCATGTATGGTTGATTTATTTTTTCCAGAATATGTTATCCAAGATTGTTATTGGTTACTTGGAAAATTATTTTAGGAACTTAACTCCTTTTTAATTTATTAACGATGACAACATTTAATAATGAATTTTGGAATGATGGCTTGGGAGTGTTCCCATCTTGGGGTGTCAATTTCCCATGATGGTTCCATGATTGGGGTGTACATTGTATTTAGTGTGCACACTTATCTTGATCCAATATCATTATTGTGATTTTTTATGATCCTATTACATGATCTAACAAATTACGTGGCTTATGAATTTAGTGTTATGACTGGATTTCATAGAAATACATGATATAGAATATTAATTTTTTTATTCATGCTAGTGAATTTATGTAGTATTTTAATATAAAATGGTCTTTTAGTCTAGTTTTCATATATTGGAAATCTCTTTTAATGTGAATTATTGTTTTGGTTTAAATTATATTAGTGATATACCATGACTTATTTAATTAAAATTTACAATAAATTGTTTAATTATTATGGAATTGATTGTGAAACAATTGGTAACACCCTAGTATGATTTTTATCTCACAACATACCATTTATATTGTAAGTTTGTATATTTAATTATTCATGGTCTAAGAAAAGGGAAATCAACACTTAGAGAGTGTGAATATTCTTGATCCATGGAGAAATATATGGGAGATTGTGACCTATGGAGCTATTTTCCACTAGTATCAATGAAGTTATTGAGACTTATTTTTAGTTGTTGTTGTTGTTTCCTTTTAGATGTTTCAATTTCTATCCATGTTTGGCATTTCTTATTTGTTTCTAGTATATTCACCCATTGGTTTTTTGGGAATTCTGACTTGTATCTTTCATCTTTCATTGTTTTGAGGACCAATAGTCCAATCTTTGATCGTCTAAGATGTAAGGTGTTAGTATCTAACCCTCTGGGATAAGGAATTACCTTTAGGAAGTGTCATATCCCTATTAGGTATCAGAGTAACTTGGTATGTTGTTTGGTTCTTGAAATTCATCAAATGATTGTTATTAAAAATTGAAAGAGAATAAAATAATTTAATACTGAAAATAAATATTGATAAAAATACCTATTTTTTACATTGATGTTAGAAATAATATATTAAGAATATGTAAATTCAATATGATAATAATTATTCCACCTTTAAAATAATTTTTAAAATATATATTAAATTGTAATTTTTTATTCATAATGAATAATTATCGTGGTAAAAATTAAGTCATAATGGTAACAGATAAATGTGTTAATAGTTGTTAAACATTGGAATAATGATTAAAATATCTAGAAAAACATTATATTTGTTTTATTAGTTGAGTGTATTTCTACATTCCTGATTTTTATATTTTATATTGATCATATTTTTTCTAATTTATAGTGAAAATATCTATATATTATTTTAATGTTAGGGGTATTTTCAAGGGTCCCTCTCCCCTTAAATTAAAACTGGATGTAAGAACCCGGTTTCTATTTTAGAGGTATGTGCTACTTCTTTTCCTTTTCCTTAAGTGTTTTTGAGAAAATATGGAAAATGGGGAAAAATCATGAATTTTGGAACTACACGCCGTGTACTTTATCCACACGCTGTGTACTTTTGGTCATGTTGGGATGAGTACACGGGGCATGTAGCCATGCTGGTGACGAAGGGTGTAGGAACCGACTACACGCCGTGTAGTGGTACCTTACACGCCGTGTAGTCAGTCGGCAGGCTTGAACATTAAGGCGGTGGCGTCGCCTCCAGCTGGGCGACAGTACACGCTGTGTACTCGAGAGTACAATCCGTGTACTCATGTCGACGTATGAACAGTATGGCGGTGTCGCCAAATGAACAGTTAAATGAAAGAAGTACACGCCATGTACTCAGAAGTACACACCGTGTACTTTGTTTTTTAGGCTTAAAACAGGCAGTAGCCTCCTCATTTGGCAGAGGAGGCACTTGAGCCATTCTGGAGCCAAAGGGGGAGGCCGGATCTTTGAAGGTCCACTGGGTGTTCGTCTCGAATCTGATTCTGCTTCGGACGATCTCGTTGGAACCACACGGGTAAGCCCTCTCCTCTCCTGGTACCATTCTTGCCAATTCTTCTCCTAACGTAAGTTATTTACGTTTGAATTAGTTTTGTTCTTCGTCAGATCTACGCCATTCTTGGGCGTTTCTGGAGTCGGCGTTCGGGTATAGCATTCGTTGGCGTATAAGGTAGGTGGCTTTGTGTTTAGTTTTCCAACTGCTGTGTGTTTTGTGCATTTTTGTGCCACGAACCCATGTTGGGGTGTCGTGTGGCTGAGGCCGTTTCTATATTTAATACCTAGAATTGATTAGGTATTTAATTGTGATAATAAAATGTTGTTTGGGATCGTTGCTTGGATCCAGGACAATCCTGAGGGGTGTGTTCCTCTATTTAGCCATTTGGCCATGATACTGGGCGTATGCCTTAAATTTAGTAATTGTAGAATTTCCTTGAGAGTAATTTCTTGTTACTACTTGTTTACCTGTTGGGCATGGCACGATTACCTGTTTAGCCTGAGGGCATTGTTGTATTTGGCCTGAGGGTGTTGTTGTGATTAGCCTGAGGGCACTGCACTATTTAGCCTGAGGGCTGTAGTATTTCACCTGAGGGCAACCTTTCGTGCCTGAGGGCTTGACTTCTGTTCCTGAGGGTGACACTTCCTACGCCTGAGGGAAATTTCTATTACGCTTGAGGGCTATACCTGCGGGTTGGATTCTGCTTACCTAAGGGTACAGTTTTGTTTGTCTGAGGATGGGGACTGTTTACTTAGAAATGAACTGTGGTGGTTTCTAATATTTAAATGGATTAAATGGATAATAAAATGGCAATATAACTGGTAATTAGTTACTTTTGAGTACTGCTTACTTTATTGCATTTTACTACTGCACACTGTTGTTGCATGCTTACACACAGTTGGGCACGAGCCTTTGGTGGGTGCCTACTGAGATATATTTTTTTCACATCCTATTTGGGTCACGCTTTTCGGTCCAAACAGATTATGTTGCGGCAGGTGTAGATAGGGGAAAGAGTCCCTATACAGGTACTTCACTATTGCTGAGGAGTAGGAGGGCATGGGACCGAGCCTAGGCTTACGATGCCGCTGGTAGCTATTTTTCTTGTTTTGATGTATGATTAGCCACTAAATGAGGCTAATATTTATTGGTAATATATATAATATTCATGTTCTTTATTATTCATAAACACCATTTTAGTGCATTTTACACTTTGAACATCATTTCACATTATGATTGTAATACCTTCTTAAAATGCACTATTATGTGGTACATTTTTGAACATCATTTAAAGTACCAAATGATTCATCTTATTATACATATTTTAATTTCATAATTGATCTACACTCCAATATAAACATGTTTCATTCAGGGATCAATGGAGAATTCATGGAGGATGATGGAGATATTTGGCAATGAAAGGAAGCAATTCTGGAGAAGGCAGATTGGACACCAGCCCACTGATGAGACTGTGGGGCCCAACATATAGGCCCAATTAATCCCAAATTTCTTGGGATAATAGAAGACATGTATAGGAACAAATCACTCGGCAGGAGTTAATGCTAATTCGGCCTCCATGGTGGTAATATAGGCGGCCCAAGTTAGAGATACAATTCTGGGCCAGATTCTGCGGCCCAGAAAAACAGCCCACTAATTTGATCATATATCTGAATACACAATTCCAAATGGCCCCACATTTTACAGGAGGTTCTAACACATCCCGAGATACATTTTCCTCTTCTATGGCCCACTCTGATTCGGCATTCTAGAAGGTCTTATAGATGCGTCTGTTTGGTGGATGAAAACTGGCTGCCACCTCGGGTCAAACGTGGAAAAGTCCAAATTCGACAAGCTTTCCACCACCTATAGCCTACAAAAATTAATTAAGATACTTTTTACTGTTGGTGTCTCTACCCAAGGCTCCTAAAATTCCTATTTAAGGAAGTGGTGGTGAAGGAGTTGAGGATCTTGGATGCTTTGTTCAATTGTAATGGTATGCTGCATTTTTGTTGCCTCAAATTTGTCTTTCACATGTAAGTTGTTCAATTCACTTTAGTTTCTTAATAAAAGTTCTTCTTCTACTCATATTATGTTGTTCTTTATATCACTTTAATACCGTTGGATCAAGGTGTGAATTCATTCACACCAACCCTTGTGAAATTATTCACACAACGGTGGAGTGATCATTTTATTTTTGTTGTTTTCTTTACTTCTCCATTTCCTCCCTCATGAATCTACTTTCCGCTTCCATTGAAACCATGGGATCAATGGAGGGCTAACCCACTTATTGGTTGATCCAAGGGAGTAGCAAGGGGGTGGATTGGATGTTATTTATCACCTAATTAATGTATAACCACATCTTTAATTGGGATTTTTATTTGATGATTTTTAAACTCCATCGTCCTTGTTGAATTTAAGGCCACACACTTCAAATACTAATACAAACCCTTACCTTGAAGTGCTCAAAACTTTGATCCTTAAAGTGTATAAATGATTAGTATTAAAGGGTGTAGGAATTAAAACAGTAAGTGATGATGTTGTTTTATCTCCTTAAATGAACCCATCTCAAATTTAAGAAATTGAAATCATTAAAAAGAAAATACGCCCAATCCACCTCGAGCGATAACCTAGGATCAACTCATTCTTTTAAATTGAATCCACTTAAATCTATTAGATATCTTTAAAACCCATCCAAAATAAATCCAAGTTGGACACTTCATAGCCAAAAATCCATCCCTTAGGTTGTGTATCTTAAGTATCTTCTTAGGTCTCTGTGGAATCGATAACCCAAGCTACACTACGAGGACTGTTCTACCCTTCTTCTCTTGGGTAAATTTGGGCGTGAACCAAATTTTGGTGCCATTTCCGAGGACCAAGTAAGTACCTCAGATCCAAAAAAAACCTTCTTTCCTCACCTCCATTCTTCTACTCTCACCCAAGATCTCTTATCTTGTCCCTTTCTTGCTTTTTTTTGGCGCATGTCCGCCTACACCCGCAATTTCTCAAACAGACTAGTTAGGGTGGAAAGTCCTAGGATATGGGAGTCAAGTCCACCTAAGGGATTGTTTAAATCAGATTCAAATATTCTTGAAACCCCGGAGTCAGAACTTGAAACAAGTCCAACGGAGGGTCATCCACAAAATCAAATTGTAAACCCTGGGGGGAATCAAATGAGAAACCAAAACCAAGAAGCTCCAAACATAGGGAATGTAGTTGATCAAACCATGAACGACTACCTCATTCTAGCTTGGACCAATGCCCCCTCATGCATTAGACAAAATTCATAGGAGACACCAACTACATATTCAAACCCCATGTCCTAAACCACCTTCCAACCTTTCATGGGATGGAGTTAGAAATGCCATACCTTAATGTCAAAGAGTTCAACGACATTGTTGAAACCATGTGTCCCCCACATCAACTAGAATCCGCTAAGATGAGGATATTTCCTTTTTCATTAAAGGATCGAGCTAAAAATTGGCTAAACAACTTGAGACCTGCATCAATCCACTCTTGGGACCAACTGCAAAGAGAATTCAACAAAAAATACTTCCCTCATCACAAAACAATTTCACTTAATAAGAGCATCCAAATTGTTTTTGAAAAAGAGGGAGAGTCATTTTATGAAACATGGGAGAGGTTAAAAGACACCCTAAACATGGTGCCACACCATGGGTTTTCCATACCTGAACAAGTGAGAATTTTCTATGAAGGGTTGGGTCCGGGGAACAAACAGTTCATTGACATGATGTGTAATGGAACCTTTAAAAAAAGGCCCCAAATGATGCTTACGAGTATCTCGAAAGTCTAGCTGAACAAAACCAAACTTGGGGAACTTCACCTTATTCTGAAAAGCCACAAAGAACCACTGGAATTCATACACTTAGAGAAGAGGAAAGCTTTAGGGATAAACTCGCAGCACTCTCTAGGAAGGTTGAAGAGATAGACCTTAGGAAAGTCCATGAAATCCAAAATGTAGACCTTGTTTGCACAATTTGTGACAAACACGACCATAAAACATACAACTGCCCAACCATTCCATCCATCAAGGATGTTCTTCTAGGAGGAACCCCCAGCGGAAGTCAATGCCATAAACTTTCAAAAGCCCCAATACCAAAACACCTTCAATCCAAGGTACAATGACCACCCAGGCTTCCAATGGAAGGATAACCAACAACATAGCCAACCACAAGGGAAAAATTCTTACCCTCAACAGAACTACCAAACCCATAACCAGTTCCAAACCCAACCTATCCAATACCAACAGCCACCGGTCCATTTTCAACAAACCATCCCACCTCCAAAATATCCCTCTGGGATAAACCAACCTACTCAAGCACCAACCCAAACTGTTCCACAAATCCTACTAGAACAACTATGCAAACAAATAGAGAGGATGAACTCAGAAGTATCTTCCCTAAAAGAATAACTTCAAACCATCAAAACAGGAAAGGAACCCATGCCTACTCAGGCGGTGCCATCCTCAACTTTAAGTGGAGAGTCAAGTTGTGCTCAAACAACTCATGAACAACTAAAGGCTGTGACAGTTTTAAGAAGTGGGAAATCAATTAAGAAACCTGTACAACTAATTCAGAACCCACCTAAAGATTCAAACTTGGATGAAAATTTAAATGAACAACAATATCAAACTGAGAAAACTAATAACAATGTAAAAGAAACAACTCTTCAAAAAAAACCCCACAACCTGCACCATTTCCCCAACGCATGAGGGGGAAATCCAAGACTGAACTGAGTGAAACGTTGAGGGAAATATTTTCACAAGTCAAGTTGAACATACCCCTTCTCGATGCCATCCAAACTATACCTGCCTACTCAAAGTACCTTAAGGACTTGTGAACTTTTAAAAGCAAATTTTCACATAAAAACCAAGTCCTTTTGGATGCTAATGTGAGTACCACCATTCAAGGGACCATTCCTCCTAAGTTGAAAGACCCAGGTTGCCCTTAAATCAATGTTGAATTAGGAGAAAGCAAAGTTGTCAAGGCCTTGTGTGACCTAGGTGCTAGTGTCAATCTCATCCCATATGTTGTGTACTGCCAGTTAGGTCTGGAAGAGCTCCAACCCACATCTGTCACACTTCAGCTTACTGATCGTAGCATCAGGGTTCCAAAGGGGATTTTAAAGGACGTTCTGGTAAAGGTTGAAAACTTCATATACCCTGCTGATTTCATTGTCCTTGACAACCATCCAAATTTAGGAAATAAGGAACAAACCCCAATCAACCTTGGTCGTCCTTTCCTTGCAACAATCAACTCTGTTATCCGAGTCTGAAATGGGAACATGACCATCACCTTTGGGAACATGAGTCTAGACTTGAACATCTATAATGCAAGCTCACAAATAGGGGATGACGAGGATATTCATGAAGTAAACATGATAGGAAGCATTGACAATGAATCCATGGAACATCAAGGAATATTTGATGAATGTTTAAGTCCAAATGAGATTGATTTCCTTTGTTCATATGAAGGAAGTTTATCTCCTTGGCTTGAATCATTTTCAAATTGCTCTTATGATGAAGTCTTAGGTCCAACAATTAGTGAAACCTTTCAAGAAACCAATTTCATAGAGACCCTTCTAAATTCCTTCCCTAAATTTGATCAGGCCAATCTAGTAGCTGAAACTTGTATATGTGAGGAATCAATCCAATCTGAACCTCTAAAAAAAGAAATTGATCTTGATCCAATGTCCCAATCTTCTGCTGAAATTCTGAACCAACCCGATCTTGAATTGAAGGAACTTCCTGCTGCACTAATGTATGCCTTCCTAGGGGAAAATCAAACACATCCTATTGTCATTTCTTCTTCTCTTGAAGCCAATCAAGAGAGGATGCTTCTAGATGTCCTTAGGAAGCATAATAAAGCCATTGGTTGGACCCTTTCTGATATTCCTGGGATTATCCCACTTATCGGGACTCATAGGATTGTCCTGGAATCTGATTCAAAGCTATGTCGTCAACCTCAACGGCGACTCAATCCTAATCTCATGGAGGTAGTAAGGAAGGAACTTCTGAAATTTTTGAAAGCTGGTATCATATATCCCATAGCTGAGAGTGAATGGGTGAGCCCAATCCAAGTGGTTCCAAAAAAGGCTGGAATCACAGTGATAACCAATGAGGATGGAGAGATTTTTCCAACAAGGGTGAGTAGTGGATAGAGGGTCTTCATTGACTATAGGAAACTAAAATCATTCACCAAGAAGGACCATTTCACCTTACCATTCATTGACCAAGTCCTTGAGAGAGTGGAAGGTCATGCCTTCTACTATTTCTTAGATGGGTACTCAGGGTACAATCAAATTGAGGTCTCCCTAGAGGATCAAGGGAAGAATACATTCACATGTCCTTTCAGTACCTTTTCCTTCAAACGCATGCCCTTCGGGTTATGCAATGCCCCTGGAACCTTCCAGCGGTGCATGATCGGAATCTTCTCAGACATGGTAGGGGATTTTCGTGAGGTCTTCATGGATGACTTCTCTATGTTTGGGGATACTTTTGAGGGATGTCTGCAGAATGTGGAGAGAGTCTTGTTAAGATGTGAAGAAAAAAATATGGTCCTAAACTGGGAAAAATGCCATTTCATGGTTAAAGAGGGACTTGTTCTAGGCCATCTGGTCTCGAGTAGGGGGATTGAAGTTGATAAAGCAAAGGTTGACATCATTCATCACCTTATATCACCCAAAACTGTCAAGGAAGTGAGTTCTTTCTTAGGACATGCTGGTTTATATAGAAGATTCATCAAGGACTTTAGTTCAATATCCCATCCCCTTTGTGATCTCTTAGTATAGGATGCTCCATTTGTTTGGACAGAAAGCTGTGAGGGTTCATTCTCAACCCTCAAATCCTCTCTCACCTCTCCTCCCATTATGAAATCTCCAAATTGGAACCTTCCTTTTGAACTTATGTGTGATGCCAGTGACTTTGCTGTTGGAGCTGTGTTAGGACAACGTTGTGATAAAACTCCTTATGTCATTGATTATGCAAGAAAATCCATAAATGATGCCCAAATCAACTACACCACCACTAAAAAGGAGTTACTTGCTATTGTGTTTGCCTTAGAGAAGTTTAGGTCCTACCTCTTAGGATCACCCATCACTGTGTTCACTGACCATTCTGCACTAAAATACCTCTTCCAAAAACAAGATGCTAAGGCTAGACTGATTTGGTGGTTCCTTCTCTTACAAGAATTTTACCTCACAATCAAGGATAAAAAGGGAGTTGAAAATGTTGTAGCTGATCACCTCTCTAGGATGGAATTCAAAGACAACTCAAATCACCTTTCTGTGTCTGATTTGTTTCCTGATGAACACTTATACTCTGTGAGTGACTTCCCTTGGTATGCTGACATAGCAAATTTCATAGTGACAAGAGTCATTCCAAAATTCTTAGGGACTCATGCTCGAAGGAAATTCCTTTCTGATGTTAGACACTATGTGTTTGATGATCCATACCTCTATAAGTTCTGCCCTGACCAAGTCATTAGGAGGTGTGTTCCAGAATCTGAACAAGAGTCCATCCTTAAATTCTATCATATTGAGGCATGTGGAGGTCACTTTTTCTCTAAGAAAACATCTGCTAAGATTCTTCAATGTGGTCTTTTCTGGCCCACCCTTTCAAGGGACTCCTACACATTTTGTCAAAGCTGTCCTAGGTGTCAACAAGTAGGGTCCATCACAAAAAGGAATCAAATGCCACTCACTCCCATCTTAGTGGTTGAAATCTTTGACTGTTGGGGAATTGATTTCATGGGTCCCTTCCCAAACTCTCGGGGATACCTCTACATACTCTTAGCTGTTGATTATGTCTCAAAATGGGTTGAGGCCATTCACACAAAATACAATGATCTTCAAACTGTGATTAGATTCCTAAAAGAAAACACATTCTCTAGATTTGGAATTCCTAGGGCTATCATAAGTGATCATGGGACTCATTTTTGCAATCATCCATTCTCATCACTCATGGAAAAATATGGAATTTCTCACAAAGTGTCCACTGCTTACCACCCACAGACCAATGGTCAAGCTGAGTTAGCCAATCGTGAAATTAAGAAAATTCTTGAAAAAACTGTCAACCCCTCTAGGAAAGATTGGTCTGAGAAACTCTTAGATTCTCTTTGGGCCAATAGAACTGCATATAAAACCATTTTAGGAATGTCCCCATACAGGTTGGTTTATGGTAAAGCATGTCATTTGCCAGTGGAGATTGAACATAAGGCCTTTTGGGCAATTAAGAAAATGGATTATGACCTCTCATTGGACGGAACAAAAAGGAAATTCGATCTCAATGAACTGGAGGAACTAAGGATGGAGGCTTATGAAAATTCAAGGATCAATAAAGCTAGAGTTCAAGCCTACCAATCTAGGAATATCAAGGTCAAACATTTTGAACCGGGAAAACTTGTGCTCTTGTATAGTTCAAAACTTCATTTACATCCGGGAATGTTAAGGTCTAGATGGTCAGGACCTTTCATAGTGCATCATGTATTCCCCCATGGGGCAGTAGAGATTCAAGATCCCACAAGTGGTCACATTTTCAAGGTCAATGGTCAAAGGTTAAAAACATTCATTGAATCATTCAATAAACAGGAAATAGATGTTGAGTTAATTGATCCAATCTATGAGCTAGAAAAAAATTGATAAATTTGGGATCTAGGTCGGGCTAACGACGTTAAACAAAGCGCTGCACGGGAGGCAACCCGTGGTTTTTATGTTTCTAATCTTTCTGAATCATCTTTATTTTTTAAATAAGATTACTTAATCATTTTTATATTTAAAAATAAAAAAATAGACTTTTGACCTGTTCTTCTATTATGAGTATGGATGGGTATGAAAGAGGAGCACCATATTCATCCGTGTCACGTGGTGTGATCCTTGAGTAATACCTTACCCAGAAATTTAAAAAGAAGACAATGTATCATCAGTTTATTTTGTTTTTATTATTCAATAGGTTAAGAAAAAAATATAATAATAAAAAAAAAAGTCCACACCATAGGCCGTGGGGAAAACCCCGTCACAACCGGCGAAGCCGCGGGGACTCGAACCCGGGACCGAAGGGAGACAGGGGCGCACGCTTACCACTGACCTGTGGCTTCTTGTGATACCTTATTCTATAATTTTTATATATATTCTTATATTTTACTTCCTTTATTATATAAATATATATATATATTGTTTGTTTTTGTTTGTTTTGTTTGTTTTGTTTTTTTTCTTTTTCCACTATGGAACTTTCCAAGAGACATGGATATCAAAGGAATAAATTCGAGCGGCAAGAACTTCAAACTTCAACCACCAGGTGACTTCATTCCATAATCCTCATTTTCAATTTCCTTTTTAAATTTTTATTCCCTGCCTCTACTCCTTCTAATTTTTCATTTCTTCAAACACTGGGGACAGTGTTGTTTTAAGTTGGGGGGGAGATAAAATTAAAAAAAATGCTTTTGTGTCCAAAAAAAAAATTGAATGATTTGAAAAAAAAGTAAATGGAAGGAAAAATTCCTTTAACTTTGAACATGGTAATACACATTGCACACTGTGAAACTGAATATAAAATAATTTAGCATTCCCTGATTCTGATTTTAATCCTTGTATAATTTCATGAGCATTGATTTTGGAAAGTGTGGCTGTCCAATGTGATATTTCATCATTTATATTTTCATCCAAATAAAAAAAATTTCACAATGCACGTCCTCTAGACTGTGGGGTACTAATTTGAATTTTTGGGGTCCCATAATAAATAGCATAGGATGGGTTTTTTGTTTATGAATAATATGAGTATTCAAAAAAAAATTAAAAAAAAATTATTAAAAAAATAAAAAATAAAAAATAAAAATAAAAATTCGCGTGTAGAGCAATGGATTGATAAAATGCGAGGCTTTCGGCACTTGGGGATCATGAATCCAGAGTTGTCTAGCCCTGAGTTTTTCAATCTATCTCTATTTATGGTAATATGACAGTGTTTTTGATTAAGTTAACTCGAGACGATGCCCGAGTATATGGGCTTCACTTGGTGCCCTAAGGCCTTTGAGTCTGGGAGTCATCGACAAAGTCTTGCTACATGGGTTAATTTGATTAATTGCAATCTCAATTACTATAGCAATATTGAAAAAAAAAATCAAAAAAAGAGGGATGAAGAATACTCATATTAGGATTAAATGTGATTCCACCTAGCGCTTCCATGATTTCCCCCTTGAATGAAAATGAACCCCCATATCTATTGTGATTCACAACACATCATTACACCTAATTGAGTTGGATTAAGTATGATGATCAATTTGATCAAAGGAATGGGCTTGGGATTGGGATCTGCTTATGAAACTATCTCGTATTAAAATATTTTTATGGGTTTCATGATTGTTTGGTATAAGGTTTTTTGGTGATCATTGTTTATTAAAATGTTTTTGGAAAAGGGAATTCGAATTTCATTTTTGATGAGATATATTTTGCTCGGGACTAGCAAAACTCAAGTTGGGGGGTGTGATTAGTCACTAAATGAGGATAATATTTATTGGTAATATATATAATATTCATGTTCTTTATTATTCATAAACACCATTTTAGTGCATTTTACACTTTGAACATCATTTCACATTATGATTGTAATACCTTCTTAAAATGCACTATTATGTGGTACATTTTTGAACATCATTTAAAGTACCAAATGATTCATCTTATTATACATATTTTAATTTGATAATTTATCTACACTCCAATATAAACACGATTCATTTAGGGATCAATGGATAATTCATGGAGGATGATGGATATATTTGGAAATGAAAGGAAGCAATTCTGGAGAAGGCAGATTGGACACCATCCCACTGATGAGACTGTGGGGCCCAACATACAGTCCCAATTAATCCCAAATTTCGTGGGATGCAAGAAGACATGTATAGAAACAAATCACTCTGCAGGAGGTAATGCTAATTCGGCCTCCATGGTGGTAATTTAGGCGTCCCAAGTTAGAGATACAATTCTGGGCCAGATTCTGCGGCCCAGAAAAACAGCACACTATTTAATCATATCTCGGAATAAAAAACTCCAAATGCGCCCAAATGTTACAGGAGGTTGGACGATATCCGTAGCTACATTTTCTTCTTCTATGGCCCACTCTGATTCGGCCTTCTAGATGGTCTTCCAGACGCGTCGGTTCGGTGGATGAAAACTGGCTGCCACCTCGGGTAAAACGTGGAAAAGTCCAAATTCCACAAGCTTTCCACCACCTATAGCCTACCAAAATTAATTAAGATGCTTTTTTACTGTTGGTAGCTTGACCCAAGGCTCCGAAAATTCCTATTCAAGGCAGTGGTGGTGAAGGAGTTGAAGATCTTGGATTCTTTGTTCAATTGTAATGTTATGCTGCATTTTTGTTTTCTCAAATTTGTCTTTCACATGTAAGTTGTTCAATTCACATTAGTTTATTAATAAAATTTCTTCTTATACTCTTATTATTTTGTTCTTCATATCACTTTGATAGCGTTGGATCAAGGTGTGAATTCATTCACACCAACCCTTGTGAAATTATTCACACAACGGTGGAGTGATCATTTTATTTATGTTGTTTTCTTTACTTCTCCATTTCCTCCCTCATGAGTCTACTTTCCGCTTCCATTTAAACTATGGGATCAATGGAGGGATAACTCACTTATGGGTTGATCCAAGGGAGTATCAAGGGGCTGGATTGGATGCTATTTATCACCTAATTAATGTATAACCACATCTTTAATTGGGATTTTTATATGATGATTTTTAAACTCCATCGTCCTTGTTGAATTTAAGGCCACACACTTCAAATACTAATACAAACCCTTACCTTGAAGTGATCAAAACTTTGATCCTTCAAGTATATAAATGATTATTATTAAAGGGTGTAGGCATTAAAATAGTAAGTGATGATGTTGTTTTATCTCCTTAAATGAACTCATCTAAAATTTAAGAAATTGAAATCATTAAAAAGAAAATACGTCCAATCCACCTCGAGCGATAACCTAGGATCAACTCATTCTTTAAAATTGAATCCACTTAAATCTATTAGATATCATTAAAACCCATCCAAAATCAATCCACGTTGGCCACTTCATAGCCAAAAATCCATCCCTTAGGTTGTGTATCTTAGGTATCTTCTTAGGTCTCTGTGGAATCGACAACCCAAGCTACACTACAAGGACCGTTCTACCCTTCTTCTCTTGGGTAAATTTGGGCGTGAACCAATGTAATCTGTTTTCTGCTGTACTGTATTGATGTATAACATATTTTGGATTTTTTCTTATAACTTGAAACTTGTAGCATCATCACTTACATACTATTGGTTATATCCACTACTATAGTTATTTCAGTTGTGTATGTTTACTGCTTCTGCTGTTTGTTGTATGTTTATTTTGGTATTCCGCTGTTCTAGACTTTGATAAATGAGGGCATAGTTTCCCTACTATCAGACCTGGGCCCTCGCTGCTAGTCGGCAGCCACTGGCATTTGGGGAAATGCCCCTGGGGTCACATGGCGAACTGGGCCTGGGGCACCCGTTGCGTGGCACCCGGTTTCGGGACGTTACAAAGTGGTATCATAGGGGTTTATTTTCTTTTGTTGGGCGGAGAGTGATGGCAAGAGGGGGGGTGAATTGCCTTTTAAAAAATAATTAACAATTTAAATCAATTATCAAAGTGCAGCAGAAATAAAGGAGGCAAGACACAAAACATGATAACGGAATTCGGCTTAAACCAAAGCCTACGTCTCCGCTCCCAACTCAACCGTTGAGAGATTTACTACCGCTTGCTTTTCAATGGTTTTAGCAAGAAACCCACTAGACTATAATGTAGTCTAGAACCTATTACAACTTTCTTTTAATGGTTGAGCAAGAACCCACTTGCTTTTAATGGTTGAGCAAGAACCCACTAGCCTTCTTACAGGTGAAGGCTAGCTTACCTATGACTCAATCCTTTTAAAGGGAAGGCTTGACTAACCTCTTCACACCTTGAAGGTGGTGTGAGAACCCAAACAAAAGAAAGATGAGAGAAAGAGGGGTTTTTAGGCACAAACCCAAATTGATGCTCAAAAAGATAAAAAAAGAAAAACTGTAATGTAGAGAAGTCTTGGGCACCAATGGATTGATTGGAGTTGATGAAGAGCGCTCCCAAGCTTCTATGGTGGTGCTCCTTGGATGTGGAAATGGGTTGGAGAAATTGAGGTTCCTTGAAGGAATGCGCCGGAGGTTCTCCAAATGATGGAAAATTGTTCCCGTGGGCTTCCGTACATTTCTGGGGCTTCCTAGTCCTTTATTTATAGAGGGGGAACCCTCACATGGCCTTTGGGGGGCTTTGGAGCCGTTGGAGAGGCCTTCGGAGCCGTTGGGGGTCAAGTGGACAAGTCTGGTCAAAGCCCAACGGCTAGTTTGACTGGCTCCACCGGCTGACCGGTGCTTGGCCACCGGTTGGCCGGTGCTTTGGAAATGGCAAGGCCTTCTGCCCAGGCACCACCGGCTGGCCGGTGAGGAGGCCACCAGTTGGCCGGTGCTGAGACAGTAGGTGTCTCTATTTGTCTGGGTTCCACCGGCTGGCCGGTGATGGGACACCGGTTGGCCGGTGGTCTGGACAGAGGGATTCCTTCTGTCAAGACTCCATCGGCTGGCCGGTGGTCATCCACCGGTTGGCCGGTGGACTGATTTTCAGTCCACTTTTGCCTTCTGGATTTCTTGGCCCAATTCCTTGGCAACCTGAAATCTTGCCTATCATCCAAAAACACTTAAAACAAGATTAGATAAATAAGAGTGTGATTGTGACCATGAAAATTAAACCACGAGGGGTACGAGAGGTACAACAATCTCCCCCTATTTTGATGATCACAATCACCAAAACAAGAAATGTAAAAGACTGAAATGAAAGAAATGCTTTAAAGGATAAATTGAAAAGAAAAGAAAAGCATGAGAGAAAGATTTCTCCCCTAATCAACCAAGAATTTCTCCCCCTTTGTGATTATCAAAATAGAAAGGGGCATAAAACTTGATTGAGGGAAAAGATGAAAAACAAGATAGAGTTTTTAAACCAATTAAAATTTTTGAAATTTGAATTGAATGTTTTGAATTGAAAGTTTTGAATTGAAGGTTTTGAATTGAAAGTTTTGAATATAAAGCAAAAAGGCTTAAACGATCCTAACTCCCCCTAAATAAAAACAACAAATCACCGGGGAGAGGATTTTAGAACCGAGACAAATTTTGGTCCGGTGAGACTCAATAAAATGATTTTTCAATCCAAACTTGTCTAGTGGCGGGTCTTTTCCTATGAAATTCATCATTAAAGAAAATAGTTTTGGGCCTACCATACCGGGCATTTTTGCAATCGCACTCATAAATTATGTGCCCGGGTTTTTTACAATAGTTGCAAAATTTATATTGGGAGCTCCCCCTTACAAAAATAGTAGTAGCATGTGAAGAGGAAGCTTGCTTGGAATAGCCAAGCCCTTGGGTGGTTCTATATATGCATTGGGAACCTAGGAGCTTCGAGAGGTTATGTTGACCTTCGGTGAACTTAGCTAGGGATTCCCTTAAATCCTTGATTGTTGATTCCATAGAATCAACATCGGGATGGTTTTGGATCTTGAGGGACAAGTCCTCCTTTTCTTTGAGAAGTTGTTCCTTTTTGGAAGAAAGTTTTTTGAAATTCTTTTTTAAAGCAATAAATTTGGAAGAAAGTTCGTGAAAACCTTCCTCCAATTGATCTCTAGCATGTTGGAGATCCTCATAAGATAGATGATTAAAAGATTTGGAAGAACTAGAGGATGAGGATTCGGAAGAGGATACCTCATGAAATGCCATTAGGCATTTTTTACCGTCGTCACTTGAGGAGGAGGAGGAGGAGGATGTGGAGCTATCACTACATGTGGCCTTGAATGCCTTCTTCTTTTCCTTTTGCTTGGCCTTTTTCTTGTTGAGTGGACAATCGGGCTTGTAATGGCCTTTCTTGCCACACCCGTAACATGTTACCTCGGGCTCGGATTTTTCGTTTGGTTGAGCCTTGCGGGATTTCTTCTTCCTGTGCTTCTTCATTAATTTGTGCATTTTGCGGGCAATATTCTCCATTTCTGAATCACCGCTTGAAGAGGAGGACGATGAGGAGGAGGAGATTTCTTCTTTTTGAACTTTGAAGACGATGTTCTTTGGAACTTTGATCAGTTTTCCTTCCTTTTCAGCTTGCCTCCTCATGGTAATCTCATAGGTCATGAGGGATCCGATGAGCTCTTCGACCGGAATGTTCTTGACATCTTTTGCTTCTTGAATTTCCGTGACTTTTGGTGCCCATGTGCTTGGTAGGATCCAAAGGATCTTCTTGACCATCATTTCTGCAGAAACATCGTCTCCAAGAGATTTTCTTCCATTGCAAACGTCAGTAAAACGAGTAAACATTTCAGAAATATTTTCAGATGGATGCATGGTAAAAGACTCAAAATCTTGACGGTACATGTCCAAACGAGTATCCTTGACTTTGTTGGTCCCCTCATGGGTAACCTCCAATAGTTTCCAGATTTCATGTGATGAGGTGCATGTGGAAACTCGATTGAATTCATGACGATCAAGGCCGCAATGAAGAGCGTTCATGGCTTTTCCATCAAGCTCGAAATTTTTAATATCGGCTTGAGTCCATTTGGATTCATTGGGAGAAGAAAGAGAATAACCATGCATGACAATTTTATAAATAGGATAACCTATACTTCTAATAAAAGTAGTCATGCGGGTTTTCCAATAGGTATAGTCGGTTCCATCAAAGAATGGAGCACGACCCAAAGAATAACCTTCGGGGGCGAAAGAAGTTGACGCCATCACAATGGATCTTGAATTTGAAACCGGTTAGGGTATTACTCAAATTTTGCCTCTGATACCAATTGTTGGACGGAGAGTGATGGCAAGAGGGGGGGGGGGTGAATTGCCTTTTAAAAAATAATTAACAATTTAAAACAATTATCAAAGTGCAGCGGAAATAAAGGAGGCAATACACAAAACATGATAACGGAGTTCGGCTTAAACCAAAGCCTACGTCTCCGCTCCCAACTCAACCATTGAGAGATTTTATACCGCTTGCTTTTCAATGGTTTTAGCAAGAAACCCACTAGACTTTAAGGTATTCTAGAACCTATTACAGCTTGCTTTTAATGGTTGAGCAAGAACCCACTTGCTTTTAATGGTTGAGCAAGAACCCACTAGCCTTCTTACAGGTGAAGGCTAGCTCACCTATGACTCATGTCTTTTAAAGGGAAGGCTTGACTAACCTCTTCACACCTTGAAGGTGGTGTGAGAACCCAAACAAAAGGAAGATGAGAGAAAGAGGGGTTTGTAGGCACAAACCAAAATTGATGCTCAAAAATATTAAACAAGAAAAACCATAATTTAGAGAAGTCTTGGGCGCCAATGGATTGATTGGAGTTGATGAAGAGCGCTCCCAGGCTTCTATGGTGGTGCTCCTTGGATTTGGAAATGGGTTGGAGCAATTGAGGTTCCTTGAAGGAATGCGCCGGAGGTTCTCCAAATGATGGAAAAATGTTCTCGTGGGCTTCCGTACATTTTCGGGGCTTCCTAGTCCTTTATTTATAGAGGAGGAACCCTCAAATGGCCTTTGGGGGGGCTTCAGAGCCGTTGGAGAGGCCTTCGGAGCCGTTGGGGGTCAAGTGGACAAGTCTGGTCAAAGCCCAACGGCTGGTTTGACTGGCTCCACTGGATGACCGGTGCTTGGCCACCGGTTGGCCGGTGCTTTGGAAATGGCAAGGCCTTCTGCCCAGGCACCACCGGCTGGCCGGTGAGGAGGCCACCGGTTGGCCGGTGATGAGACAGTAGGTGTCCCTATTTTTCTGGGTTCCACCGGCTGGCCGGTGATGGGACACCGGTTGGCCGGTGGTCTGGACAGAGGGATGCCTTCTGTCAAGACTCCATCGGCAGGCCGGTGGTCATCCACCGGTTGGCCGGTGGACTTATTTTCAGTCCACTTTTGCCTTCTGGCTTTCTTGGCCCAATTCCTTGGCAACCTGAAATCATGCCTATCATCCAAAAACACATAAAACAAGATTATATAAATAAGAGAGTGATTGTGATCATGAAAATTAAACCACGAGGGGTACGAGAGGTACAACATCTTTGACTTACTATTTGGAGCCGTATTTAGAGTTAGGACGAACAGTAGTTGGTAATAAGTTGGGCCCGGGCGTAGCTAACCCGTGCACAGGGAAAAGCCAGTATACCTTGTACTTTGCATTCTTTTGATTTTTCAAATTTTACAGTTGATATATTTTCACCGTTAGGTGATGCACTTGGATTGTGTTGTTTATATTTTATCTGTGGGTTCTATTTAGTTGCAACCTGATTAGATGAGGGTATGCCATCTGATGCATCATATAGGAACATGCTAGATATCACATGCCATGCATAGTTTCCATGCCATATAGGTGCATTAGAATTTTCATGTTGTTCTGTTAGTAAAGCTTGCTATTGTGATAGCTGCTTGATAAATACCTGCCTTGTGATATGGTATTATTGTTTGAGCTTGTTTATAGAATGGACGCCAAACTTTGGTTTTTGGGGAGTATGGGCCCCCATTGACCGGAATTTGGTGGATCATTGACTGTTTTTGGTTATAACACAAATGAGATGTCAAACTTTGGTTTGTGGGGTGTACGGTCCCCCACGGGTCAGAATTTGACACTTAGGTGTTTTTTTCAGTATTTTCTAAGTTCCGGAAAAGTTTCTGAGGCATACTGTCTGGAGAACCCAGAATACACGCCGTGTAGGACCTCATACACGCCGTGTGTGTTCTTCTATTCGGGAAGAAAAATGAACTTTTTGAGTACACGCCGTGTACCCTGAGTACACGCCGTGTAGTCTCTTCCCGTGTCACAAACCGCGTGGGCGGCGACACGGGGTAGGGAAAGGGTTGGGTAAAACACGCCGTGTAGATTATGTACATGCCGTGTAGTGTTGACCCAGAGTCCGGCCATGTAACTAACAACACGGGTCGGTGAACTCCTGAAAGAACACGTCGTTTCAGTTATAGACACTCCGTGTAGTGAGACCTAGGGACTCGGTCGTGTAACTAACAACATGGGCCGATGTCACCTCTCCCAGAACACGCCGTGTACCTTTGGGACACGCCGTGTAGTCTTGTACGAGGACAGACCATGTGGAGTTAGCTGTGTGGCTGGAAACGGGATGGTGTACACGCCGTGTTCGGGTGTAACATGCCGTGTAGAGTAAAGCCGAGTAGTCGGCCGTGTCACAGACGACACGAGCAGTTGGAATATAACACCAAACACGCCGTGTAGGTATTATACACGCCGTGTAGTTTTGTTGAACGGAAGCCGTGTGGCTTAGCCATGTGGAAGGACCCGGAAAGGGGAAGGGAAGTAAAGTACACACCGTGTAGTAATTGTACACGCAGTGTAGTCTTGTTTTTCCAATTTTGAATACCTTCGTCCTATTATTCTCTTTGTGGTTCCTTCTCTTTCAGTCTTAATAATCTTGAATCTGAGGCGTGCTTTTGACCTTGTAGATTCACGCTGCCTAGACGACCGTGAGTTGTTTTCCAGGAGAGAGGCGATGATTATACTCCATAGATGGTGGGCCATGGGCTACCAGTTGATCCACCAGTAGAGCCAGATGCGTCACCAGCTGTTATACCAGACACAGGCGCGGAGGCGCAGTTCCGTGAAGGCTTATTGCGGTTCATACAGACGTTTCAGGGAGCACCGCAGGCTGCCACATCTATGGCCGAGCTGACGTGTATCTTTCAGCAGCAGCATCCACCTACGTTCTCAGGGGATAGAGGACCACAGGCTGCAGAGTCTTGGCTAGGATCGATGCAGACTATTTTCGAGCATCTTGAGATGCCTCCAGGGCGGAGGGTCAAGATCGCGACTTACATGCTGCATGATTCCACTAAGTGGTGGTGGGATGTTACCACCCAGTCAGAGAATCACATGGACATGGCGTGGGAGGATTTTCAGGTAGTCTTCTATGACTTCTTCTTTCCAGATATGCTGAGGGCCGATAGAGCTTGAGAGTTCATGAATCTGCAGTAGGGCGCTATGTCCGTGATGGACTACTCTGCTCATTTTACAGAGCTTCATCATTTTTCACTCATGCTGGTGAGTGATGAGACGTTGAGAGCCAGACGTTTTGAGGATGGTCTTTGGTATGACATCCGAGCACTGGTAAATGTTTTCAGGTTGCCTAATGTACATGCTATTGTGAATCAGGCGCTGATTACAGAGAGGAACCTGCGGGAATCAAGTGGTGTGGGACAGGGCGGTTCAACACCAGTTACTAGTACTATTTATTCTAGCAAGAGGAAGAGACAGGTGGACTTCTCTCAGGGCAGCAGTACCATCCAGGCAACATCTTCAGGTGGACCGGTCAGGTGCTGAGAGTGTGGCAGAGAGGGGCACAAGAGGCCGCAGTGTCCACAAGACCCAGTGGAGTGCTCAGCTTGCGGAAAGATGGGTCATCTACAACGCTTTTGCAGGGCGTTTCTACCAGTGGCTAGTGAGAGGGGTTCTGTGCAGACTCCACATGCGGGAGCAGGACCAGTGGCTTCTTACCAGTCAGGGAACTGGAATATGTCAGGGCGTGCTGGCAGAGATAGTGGTCGTAGCCTTGGTAGCCATACACCAGGATCGCAGAGGCAGCAGGGCGGGACAGCTCAGGGTAGTCAGGCTGTGTCGTAGGGCCGCGGCACTGGACATGCATATGCAGTGCAATAGACCCAGCATGAGAAGGATCCCAGACCTTCAATAGTCAGAGGTACTATTCTAGTAGCTTCTGTCTTGTCTTCAGAAATTTTTGATATGGGTGCTACACATAGTTTTATATCTGTACCCGTTGTGGAGAGCCTTGGGCTCGGTGTTTCTACTTCTTCTGATATCCTGATGCTAGACACTCTGTCGGGGACTAGGAAGGTTGGTGTGCATTAGTGCAAGGAGTTCCCCCTTGAGGTTGGTGGGTGTCACTTCCTTTGGGACCTCTATGTCCTGGGGATGATGAGCTATGACGTCATTCTTGGGATGGACTGGTTGGTTCCCTTTCGAGCCTTTGTAGAATTATATCGTCGTAGGGTGTGTTTCACGTCACCAGAGGGCGACGAGTTTCTATACAAGGGAAAGTGGGATGTTCAAGTGAGTCAAGATGGACCAGAGCATCATGGGCGAGGTGGAGTCACAGCCCAGATTGCGAGCTTATATCTGGATGACCAGGGGACTTGTCAGACGGATTTCCCTCCAGTTGTTGATCGTTTCAGGGATGTCTTCCCGAACGATTTTTCATGTCTACCCCCGGTGCGTGAGGTGGATTTCTCTATTGAGCTTATGCCAGGAGCGGCACCGGTGTCCATTCCTCCTTATAGGATGGCCATGACTGGGTTGCAGGTGCTCAAGAGGAAGTTAGAGGAGTTGCATGAAAAGGGTTTTATCCAACCCAGTACATCTCCTTGGGGTTCTCTAGTCCTTTTTGCGAAGAAGGCGGATGGTACCCTCAGACTTTGTGTGGATTATCGGAAGCTGAACCAGTTGACGGCTAAGAACCGATATCCCTTGCCGAGGATAGATGATCTGTTTGATCAGCTTCGTGGAGAACGAGTGTTCTCGAATATTGACATGAGATCCGGATATCATCAGCTGCACGTTAGACCATATGAAATACCTCTCACAGCTTTTAGGAGCAGGTATGGTCTATATGAGTATATGGTTATGCCGTTCAGACTCACGAACACGCCAGCTATTTTCATGGCTATGATGAATCATGTGTTCTATCCGTATCTTTATTCATTTGTGGTAGTATTCGTAGACGACATCTTGGTGTACTCTCACACTCGACACAACCATGCCACCCATCTTGAGATCGTATTTAGTACACTGAGAGACCATCGCATATAATCTAAGATCTCGAAGTGCCACTTTTGGATTGACCAGATTCACTTCCTGGGTCATATCATCTCAGAGGAAAGAGTTGTAGTAGACCCAGAGAAGGTGAGAGCAGTAGTTTACTGGGAACAGCCTAAGAACGTGTTTGAGATACAGAGTTTCTTAGGGTTGGATGGTTACTACAGACGCTTCATATATGACTTCTCCCACTTAGCAACACCGTTGAAAGGTCTGACTAAGAAGGGTGTGAAGTTCATTTGGTCAGATGATTGTGAGGAAGCTTTTCAGGACCTGAAGGGAAGGCTGACATCAGCACCGATCCTGATACTCCCAGAGCAGGGGAAGGGCTATAAAGTTTACTGTGATGCGTCAGGGATTGGGCTGGGAGCCGTTTTGATGCAGGGCGACCGAGTTGTGGCGTATGGGTCTCGGCAGTTGAGGCCACATGAGAGGAATTACCCAACACACGATATCGAGTTGGCTGCAGTTGTTCATGCATTGTGCTTTTGGAGACATTACCTATTGGGAGAGCATTTTGTGGTTTTCACCGACCACAAAAGCCTCAAGTATATCTTTACTCAGTGTGACCTCAATCTGAGGAAGAGAAGGTGGGTCGAGTACCTACAGTCCTTCGATTTTGAGCTTGGCTATACACCTTGTAAAGGTAATGCAGTAGCCGATGCACTAAGCAGGAAGACTCAGATACAGGCAGTGCAGGAGGCCAGTGGTGAGTGGCAGCTTATGTCTTTGTTCTCTGAGATGCAACTGGAGGTGAATGAAATTCAGGGGTAGACTTATCTTTCCTCATTAGCTGTGACTTCTACCCTCCTGGACAGAGTGAGGTTGAGGCAGCTATCGGTTTCAGAAGGCCTAGTTCTACGGGAGTCGGTGCCATGTGAGGACCCTCCTCCCGGTTGGACGATAGGTGATGATGAGGTTTTGTGTTTCCAAGGACGCGTATGGGTTCCAGGGGATACACACGAGGAGCTGATGCGGGAGTTTCATGCTTCAACTTGGGCAGTTCATCCCGGGGTTACCAAGATGTACCGAGACTTGAGACGTTAGTACTGGTGGCCAGGTATGAAGAGAGAGATAACTGGTTTCGTTACGAGGTGTTCCACCTGTCAGCAGGTGAAGGCAGAGCATCATAGACCAGTTGGGCTGTTACAGTAGTTGCCCATTCCGGAAGGGAAATGGGATGATGTCGCGATATATTTCATGACAGGATTGCTAAGGTCACCTCGAGGCAATGACACCGTGTGGGTTGTTGTGGACATACTCACGAAGGTAGCTCACTTCTTGCCGATCAAGGAGACCTTTGGTGTGGACGATCTCGGAAGGCTATATATCCGAGAGATCGTACGTCTGCATGGGGTCCCTCGTTCTATCGTTTCAGATAGGGACGCCCACTTTATGTCTCATTTCTAGGAAAGTTTTCAGAGGGAGCTGGGTACACAGGTGCATCTGAGCACATCATAACACACTCAGACAGATGGCCAGTCAGAGCTGACGATACATGTATTGGAGGACATGCTGCGCGCATGCGTCCTAGACATTGGGGGCTTGTGGGAGAAGCATATACCCTTATTCGAGTTTGCCTATAACAATAGTTTTCAGGAAACTATTGAGATGGCACCATACGAGGCATTATATGGTAGGCCATGCCAATCACCTTTGTGATGGTTAGAGGAAGGTGAGGTAGCTTTACTGGGGCCACAGCTCATGTAGGAGACTTCTGAGTAGGTCCAGTTGATTCAGAAGCGGATGGCTACCTCACAGTCTCATCAGAAGTCTTATGCTGATCGTCGCAGACGACCTTTGGAGTTCGTGGTCGGGGATCAGGTTTTCTTGCGTGTTTCATCGAGGCTGGGACAAAACCGGATTAGGATACATGGTAAGCTTTCACCGAGGTATGTGGGACCATTTGAGATTCTGGAGAGAGACGGGCTGGTTGCCTATCGGTTGCAGTTACCGCAGTGGTTCCGAGCCATGCACGACGACTTCCACATGTCTCAGTTGCATCTCTACCATTTAGACTCGTCTCACACCTTTCATACAGAGGAGGTTGAGCATAATCATGATGCATCCTTTGAGGAGCATCCGATCCATATCGTTGACAGGAGCACGAAGATTCTCTGAGGCCGGTCAGTTCCTCTCATACGGTTGCTATGGCAGCATGGCAGAGTGCAGGACGAGACCTGGGAGCGGGAGGCCGACGTACGTGCTCAATGGCTAGAGATGTTCTAAGCTTATTCTTCACCACCCTTGTAAGGGAAATTCGGGGACGAATTGCTATAAGGGCGGGAGTTTGTAAGAACCCAGTTCCTATTTTAGAGGTACGGGCTTCTTCTTTTCCTTTTCCTTAAGTGTTTTTGAGAAAATATGGGAAATGGGAAAAAATCTTGAATTTTGGAACTACACACTGTGTACTTTATCCACACGCCGTGTACTTTTGGCCGTGTTGGGATGAGTACACTGGGCGTGTATCCATGCTGGCGATGAAGGGTGTAGGAACCGACTACACGCCGTGTAGTGGTACCTCACACACCGTGTAGTCAGTCGGCAGGCGTGAACAGTAAGGCGGTGGCGTCACCGCCAGCTGGGTGAAAGTACACGCCGTGTACTCGACAGTTCATGCTGTGTACTCATGTCGACGTATGAACAATATGGCGGTGCCACCAAATGAACAATTAAATGAAATAATTACACGCCGTGTACTCATAAGTACATGCCATGTAATTTTTTTTTATCTTAAAACAGGTAGTAGCCTCCTCATTTGGCAGAGGAGGCAGTTGAGCCATTTTGGAGCCAAAGGAGGAGGCCGGATCTTTGAAGGTCCACCGGGCGTTCGTCTGGAATCCGATTCGGCTTCGGATGATCTCGTTGGAACCGCACGGGTAAGCCCTCTCCTCTCCTGGTACCGTTCTTGCCAATTCTTACCCTAACGTATGTTATTTACATTTGAATGAGTTTTTTTCTTTGTCAGATCTACGCCATTTGTGGGCGTTTCTGGAGTCGGTGTTCGGGTATAGCGTTCGTTGGCATATAAGGTAGATGTCTTTGTGTTTAGTTTTCCAACTGCTGTGTGTTTTGTGTGTTTTTGTGCCACGAACCCATGTCGGGGTGTCGTGTGGATGAGGCCGTTGCTATATTTAATACCTAGAATTGATTAGGTATTTAATTGTGATAATAAAATGCTGTTTGGGATCATTGCTTGTATCCAGGACCATCCCGAGGGGTGTGTTCTTCTGTTTAGCTATTTGGCTAGGATACCAGAGGGTATGCCTTAAATGTAGTAATTGTAGAATTGCCTTGAGAGGAATTTCTTGTTACTCCTTGTTTACCTGTTGGGCATGGCCCGATTAGCTGTTTAGCTTTAGGGCGTTGTTGTGATTAGCCTGAGGGCACTGCACTATTTAGCCCAAGGGCTGTAGTATTTCGCCTGAGGGAAACCTTTCATGCCTGAGGGCTTGACTTATGTGCCCGAGGGCGACACTTTCTACGCCTGACGGCAATCTCTGTTACGTCTGAGGGCTATACCTGCGGGTTGGATTCTTCTTACGTGAGGGTAAGGTTTTGTTTGTCTGAGGACGAGGACTATTTACTTAGAAATGCACTGTGGTGGTTTCTAATATTTAAATGGATTAAATGGATTATAAAATGTCAATATAACTGGTAATTAGTTACTTTTGAGTACTGCTTACTTTATTTCATTTTACTACTTCACACTGTTGTTGCATGCTTACATGCAGTTGGAAACGAGCCTTTGGTGGCTACCTACTGAGATATATTTCTCACACCCTGTTTGGGTCACGCTTTTCGGCCCAAACAGATTACGTGGCTGCAGGTGTAGATAGGGGAAAGAGTCCCTATATAGGTACTTGACTGTTGCTGAAGAGTAGGATGGCATGGGACCGAGCCTAGGCTCACGATGCCGCTGCTAGCTGTTTTGCTTGTTTTGTTGTACTGTGTTTTCTGCTGTACTGTATTGATGTATAACATGTTCTGGCTGTTTTCTTAGAACTTGAAACATGTAGCATCACCACTTATATACTATTGGTTATATCCACTACTGTAGTTATTTCAATTGTGTATGTTTACTGCTTCCGCTGTTTGTTGTATGTTTATTTTGGTATTCCGCTGCGCTACACTTTGATAAATGAGGGCATTGTTTCCCCACTAATAGATCTGGGCCCTCACTGCTAGTCGGAAGCCTCTGGCATTTGGGGAAATGCTCTTGAGGTCACGTGGCGAACCTGGCTCGGGGCACCCATTGGGTGGCACCCGGGTTCGGGACGTTACACTGGATCATCCACCCATCACATCTATACATAATTTTAGAATATTATAATGATAAATATGTTTTTTAATAACCTTCCTACTCTCATACCCACTTCCAAGATCTTATTTTCTAATAAAAAATATTAGCATAGGATGTGTAAGTAAAATGTTTATATCCGAGGCAGAGGTAATTATGATCACCAAGGTATTTTAAGTTTAATTATTCATCCTACACCTCGTCAGTATTTATATCTATACTAATATAACCTAATAAGAATCATAATTACTTTTTAATGTGATTATGATGATGGAAAAACCAATATCCACATCATATCTATTCAATGGTAAATTTACATGTCGCTCTTTTGTATTAGTGCACCACTACCTCCATGTAGTGATGTCTTTAATTTTTAATCATGACCCCTCATGTTTGTCTCAATATATATATATATATATATATATAATAAATAAATATGATATATATATATATGATATAATTTTTATTTTTTAATGATAAATTATTATATACCATCCATTCATTCCATCCATTGAAAATTGAAAACATCATAGGTGCGTACGTTCATACTACTACCTCCAGGTAGTGATGTAATACATTTTTCATATTCTAATCTTGTGGATTGTTATAAAAGTGTATATATTGATTAATATTTTATTTTTTATAATATAATGATTTTGAATATGAATATTTTATTACCATTGTGGCGTGGAATGAAATAACATAACTGAAATATCTGTAGAAAATAGAATAACTGATATGGAAATATTAATTTGATATAAGGATTTTTAACAAAATGATTAGTTAAATTTATAAAAGAATGATATGTATTAAGATACATAAAAAAATTGTTGGGTATATATTTATAATAAATTTATATTTATTATTCATGAGGTTAAAAAATGTATAATTAAATCCATGACTTGAGGTAATTGTTAATGTTTCAATATCACATTTACTGAAATTTTTTATGTTTTAATTTCCAATATGGATAATTTTATCTTTATTATCAATTAAAAACATATTAGTTTCTTCTCTAATAGGTATTTTTGGGATTTTCATGTGTTTTATCAATTATAACCGACCTTGGGGTTAAAAATTAAATATCATTTTGAATAAAATAATACTTCATTTCTCCTTGTTGTGATAGTAATATTTTACATCAATATGTATGTTAGTTAATTTTGTTTTTTGGAACTTATTATATACATATAAATTATTTATAAAGGTATTTTTATATTACATTTTATTGGTGACTAATATATTAAGTGAATCTGATTTTCGTTTTCCCAACAAGTAATTTTTTTATTCCCAATACAAAATAGAGAGAAGAATTGTTTCTTATAATTATGAAATGAATAGGTTTTCCCTCCTTCCAGTGTATTATTAATTATGATGTTTAAATTTCACGATTCCATGTTTTTCAATGAAAATTATATTCCAAATAGTATATGATTTTTTTTATCTTAATCGTTACAAATAAAAAATGATATATCTTCCTGTTCTTAAAGAATAATTAAAATTATTTAATAAAAGTATTTTTCCTATTTCAAATCATGATTTAATTATTATTAGTTCTCAATATCTATATGATCTTATGATTACATTCACTTTATTTCTCTTGATGGATTATGATAGTGGTCTATTAGGGATCATTTCAGGAAACAAATTTCTTTCAATGAAATAATTAAACTGTGATGAAATGATAAATATTATGATCGTTCAACATTTATATATACAAAATATCATTATGTCATGGTTGGTTCTTATATATCACTTATATTTATTGGATAGTTTTTTATATTTCATGATCACAAATGTTAAAAAAGATGTTACCATTGGCCAATGTGGGAACATAGGTGCTTTAATTAAAACCACATGGGTAGTTAGGTAGTTTTCCTAAGGCTGCTATATAGAAAATATCTGGGTAGGTATGACTGATATACAATTATTATACATTTGTATATTTTTTTAAAAAATTATTGTTATGATATTTTTAATAGATCATTGGTTTTTATTTTTATTTCCACTATCTTATTAATTTTATATTTTGTTTTGAAAATGCCTTAGGTCATGACCCATGATTTATGTTCTATGAGTAGAAAGGTATGTTTTCATATGTTATGATACAGGTCTATTAAAATTATTCTTATCTTATGCTCACATATAATCATTGAGTGATATCACCCTTTTTAATATAATATATAATATGAGATCTCACATTAGACTCTTTCAATTTCACTAGGATATGTACAAAGGTATTAAGTAGGATATGTCTATTAAGATAATTTTCCGAGAAACAATTTATTGGAGATGTTGGAGATCATTCATGAAATAGGTTAATTAAGTAGATAGACTAAAAAAAACTAATCATTTATGATTATAGAGTGTTTATAAATGATATATGTATCTAATAATCATGTAAAATGACTGTCTAAAATTTTTTGTTACCCTATGCTCAGCATAAACATTAAATGTGTGTAACCTAAATAAACACAACTTGTGTGGGGGGAAATTTTCTATAGGGATATATATAAACATATACTATAGGATTCCTTAAAAAGGAGGAAAGTAAAAAAAATAGGTCAACCTATTATGGAATATATATATATAAATATATATATATATATATTCTAGAAACTAGAAAAAATAATTATAGGACACTGTTCCAAACATCTTAGAATTAAGGTAAAAAAATACAGGAAGTAACCAGGAAACCCCTTAAAATTAATAAACCAAATCACACTAGCTCTTGAAATAAGTAAACCACCTTTGGGCCTAAATTGGGTGAATATTATTTTTATTATGTATTTATTATTGATTGAATAAATAGATTATCCATATAGAGTATACTTTCACAACATATGAGGGAGTATTAAATTAATATCTGGTGATCCACATCAAAATATATGGGTTGGTACAAACCAAATCAATCAAATGAGGGACCAGGCTAGTAATGAATTTTTTTGGTGAGTAAATATGCCCAATGTTTTTAGGAGAACAACCTAGATCAATATAGTGTAGATGAACTATATTTTATCATTAAATGTATCTCCCAAAACTATAAATCACATCAACATATATATATATATATATATATATATATATATGTGCGTGTGTGTGCATGTGTGTTGAAAAGTACATGTTACTGGGAGAAGATCCATGAAGGACTAAGAGGTTTTTTATTTTTTATCTTATGAAGAAACACATTTTGGATTAATTAAAATACTATGAGTGACCACGTAGTTTCATTTCAGGGAGAATAAATTATATCAACTATCAAATTATATGTTCAGTTGGATACATTAAGTGTATATATCTATTGAAATGTGGGCCATTAATGTTACTTTATAAAATAAGAGATGTCATCGTACATGATCTTTATAATATATTAAATGATATATACGGATATATGGTACATGATTTAACCTTACATATATTGAAATAACTATAAGTCACTTTTCTAAAAACTAAATTGGTTATAACACATGGAACATATCATGTGGGTCTATTGGCTCATCATGTACATTATTAAAAATTAAGATACTCGGTCCTATAACAAATGTTGTGTGAATAAAAGATCCAAAACATGATAAATTTATAATCTCAAGTTAATATTTCCCTACATATTGAAAACTAGATCATGTGATTAAATGGTAACTAAATGACATGCAGTTTGGGAAAACTAACTTGAATTATATTCTTCTTTGAAACACACTTCTATCTTTCCTCACCATATATACACCCCATGCATCAACCATTTTCTCATACATCACCAAATATTATATAATTTAAGATAATATCATTGTTTTTGGGGTATTCACACATCATTCTAAATAAATGTTGTTTTTTCATCACTAATTTACTTCAATAATTGATTATATAATTTTTGATGCTTCACTAATACATTTTTAAGAATTGAACCCTATTGAAGTCACATTGAGCCACCACAAGAGACATTATGATCTTTCATTAGTCCATCACTAGATAGAGACCTTCATACTAACCAAATTTTATTTTATCTCCCTCACCATTATCCCCTGACACAAGGCCAAAAATAAATGGGATGTCAATAATCAAAAATTTTGTAGAATAAATTAGAATAATTCTAGGGATTGTTTCATGAAACAATATTCACAGTAAGGTTTAACCACCTATTTTTTTAATATAATATCATGAATTAATATATTATAGAGGATGAAAATTAAGTGTATGATTATAAAAGAGATAGTCACAATGAAAGTCAAATTACTCTGTCAAAATATACATCACATACAAAAAACAATAATAAATATGTAATATATAATTTTTTGGAAAACTTTCACACCCCTAAAAGAATCAATTTAAAATATTTATTTAATGTCAAAGAGTTAATTTAATTATTAAAGAATAAATTTAAATTCTATAAAATGTATATGATATTTAATTCTATATGTTCATTCTATGTTTTTATATTTCAAACTCAATCAATTATAAATTTATTTATCTAGGTTTATTTCACAATGAATTATTTTTCAGGATAGAATTAAAATGATGTCTAGAAATTCTCAACCATCAAATAAAAATTAAGGACCCTTATTGGGAAAGGCTAAAAGTTTCATGACTGTCCTATATGAATGGATAAAGTTCTGTAGAATCAACAACAAGGTCTCAATCCTAATTAATAAATGAAAACAACCACATTAATGAAATTAGAAATATTTTTTCAATTATGAATGTAGATAAAGGGAATTTATGGTTTCTCTAGAATGATCCCTCGTCAAATAGAAGGGATATGGGTGGGTGTTGATGCTCCTTTCGTCACAGAATCTAAAGATCGGAAAAGGGGAATATCTGAGCTCAATGTGATTCAACCTTTGAAGAAAATATCAAAAATCGACAAAGGCATGAACAAAGAATTAAAAACATCTGTGCCGCACAAGTTCTATCACTGTCGCGCAAGTCCACTTGTGCGACGAACTTATGGTCGCGCAAGTGACTTGCGCAACCTAAGTGATAACCGCCCGGTAACCGCCCAGGGTCTTCTCTTGCCTATAAATAGACCCTGTGGGTCCCCCATTTGAGAGGATTTTTTTCCAGAAACTCGGATTGAAGCTCCCAATGCCCAAGTCTCTTCTCAAAGCTTTTCGAATACTTCTAAGGTAATTTATTACCTAGAACGGAAGATCTAAAGAGAGGGAGTAAGGCCTAAGTGTTGAAACTCATCAACACTTGCGCGCCTGAGTGGTCAGCCCTTAAGGGAAGTGGTCACACTTGCGTGCCGCCTTACTCCTTTGATATAACTTGCGCGTCCCTTTTTTTGGAAGAACCTCAAGAGGATTCTACAGGATTTAATAAAGAGCCGCTCAAGTATTTCAATGCTGGTTGAATATCGCGCAAGTACCCACCATGTCGCGCAGGTATACCAGCGCGACCAATACTTGCACGCCCCCACAATACTTGCGCGCCTTACAAGACTTGCGCACCCCTTCCTTTTTGGGTGCCTTTCTTGCCCATTTCACCCCACTTAAGCCATTATACCTTTCGTTTTCAAGATTCAGTCTTCAAGACACTCTTCAAATCCATTTATGGCATGATTTCTTGATTTGACTTCCTTATCTGAAAGGAATTCTGTGGAATATCTCTCAAAACCTAGTGATTTAAATATCTTTATGTCATTAAATATGGAGAGTTAATTCATTCAACCTTATCCTTTAAGATGAGAGAATCCTTAACTTGGGTCTCCTTTTTAGGAATAATCCCCAGTCATATGTCCTCTAATATGGGAATCCTCTTTAGGAGTAATCCCCAAATCCCTTAATTTTTGGGCTTCCTTTTCAGGAGTAAGCCCCAGTCTCAAATATGGGTATCCTCCTCAGGAGTAAGCCCCAAACCATAATCCTTACCCTGGGCTTCCTTTTCATAAATAAGTCCCAGTCATAAATCACTTAACCTGGGCCTCCTTTTCAAGAGTAAGTCCCAGTCATAATCTTGGGCTTCCTTTCCGGAGTAAGCCTCAAGTCCCTTAAATTCTCTTTAACCAGTCCTAATTTACGTTTAATCTGGGATTCCTTCTTAAGAGTAAAACCCAATTATTAATCCTCTCATGATTTGGGTTTCCTTTTCAGGAATAGGTCCCAAGTTAGAGTATTCAAATCTCCATAAAGCACATATACCTTTATGGACCCTGTTCCTGGATTTTCTCCCTAAAGTAAATCCTAAAATTTATCTGGGCAGCCATACATACATAAGCCCCACATTATTTCTTATGATTGCATCTTTCATGGAACAATTGTCTAATTTTTACCAATACCTCTTGTTTCTCACACCAAGCATGACTCACGTGAGCTTAGAGTGTAAAAGTAATTGTGAAATCCTTCTTTTAGCCATCAATCATAAACATCATAATCCCTTACTCGAACTACGTGGGTTCTGATTCCTTTTCCAAAACAAAGGAAACGTAGGTAGCCCATCTATGGGTTCGATCCCAAATTTGAAATAATTAATGTCCTTTTGAATGGAAATAAACTTCAAGTGCCCCACTGAGTGGCTTTAAAACCAGCCTGGTCATCATAATGACCAAGAGACTTTTATATAAATATTTTGAAGGATACCATTGACCAAGAATCTCTAAATAGATATAGATGATTTTCTATTGATGAAGAACCACAAATTCATATAAAAGATTCTCTAAATTTCTTACATATTTAATAATTATTTTCTAAACTGAAGGGAAGCTCATTTTATACTTGGAAATGTAGTAAGGATTCACAAACATAACTTAAATCTATAAAGAGAGTCCCGGAATAGACAATAATTCCCCTAAAAAGGTGTGATGAGTCCGACCTACCATCCTCTCGACCAATGAAAATTCCTAAGCCTCATCAGTTCACAAACTACTGAAGTGCCTACCTTTGGAAAGTAGGTCCAAGTGGATGTGGAATCATTGGATGTTTCCAGTTCTACGAACAAACCCGTTAGAAACCGATCAGAACGTTTGAATCTCCCATACAGGAGGTCATCCCCGAATTCCGAGGGAAACAAAAAATGGTGAACCCGACGTGAATCCTTAACCAAGTTAAAATGATGTTTTACCTATTTGTTAAGACCCTGTTTAAAAATCAATAAGAGGGCTAACAAAAACAATCATTGACATGTGTGCTCATCCAAAGGATGAAGTGGCTGAATTTTATCTTGATTATGTCTGTTATATTAAACAGACACTCTTTTCCAAGATCTTTCGTATTTCCATAATGGCTGCTCTCAAATTCAAATCTGTGAATACTGCTGCTGCAAATACCACTGCTGCTATTCCTACTAGATCGTCATCCGCTCTGAGGATGACATCACCTACTCAGCGTCTTCAACACTGGGTATCAAATGCGCTGGTTAAGGAGTACCATCAACACGGTACCATCCCAACTCTGGAGGCTGCCTGACAGGACCTCCAAGTGAACAACTCACACAGGTCGTCCGGACAACAAAGACCAGTGATCAAGAGGCAGGCGGTGCTGACTACCGTCTCCAACCGTTTCCGGTCGTTATCCCTGGAACAAAATTCCATTCGCTCCCTAACTCTGAGGAAGCGAATGAGCAGGTCCCTCAGGGCCTTAATTCAAAAAGACATGAGTCCTTCCTGAGGGCTCCCATTAACAATCGCCGCCAGACTCGTGTGGCAGTGTGCCCTCAACATGATGAGGGTACCGACTCCAGGCATTCGGCTCAGGTTCCTCGAACCCGAACAGGCAAGACGAACCGCCAGAGACAGAATCCGGTTAACAATGGGCAGGTTTTCATCCCTGCAATCTCCGGAGAAGTCCACCAACCTATCTTGGTGGTGAAAAATGAGAAGGCACACACAACTGTCCGTTTTAATTCCGCTGTCCAGCAGACTCGTCTGGCATCATCATGCCAATCCCGCCAGGCAATTCCGGCGGAGTACTATAGGCAGGAACATACACCTGCTTATACATCACCAGTTAGTCAGCAGGCTCGCCTAACTACATATAATGGATCTCGTCAACCGCATTTGGCGAAGTGTAATCAGCAGGAACATACACCTGCTAGTACTAATCAATCCTACCAACAGTCTCGCTTGGTAGCGCACAGAGAAGTCAGTCGGAAAGCTCTGACGACAAACAGGAGGCATAATCAACTCTCTACCTCCACACTTGAGTACTGTCAGGATTCACTAACAAGAAAAGGAGGATAGAAGCAGGCACATACACCTACTCCAAGCCCGGAATGGACGTATATCCCCGTTCCAACAACTGAAGTCACCAAGCATATTTTGTCAATGGTGAAAGAGCAAAAGCAAATTCCTGCTCATATTCTGGATGCTTGCCAGGATATCATAACAGCTTCAGCATCATCTCAGGGAAAGACACATAAATCTATCCCTAGCAGTGGAGTGACACATCAAAGATTCACTCCGGAACAGACACACACATCTGTTCCAGTCCAAGAGGGTTATGAGGCATACTCCCCCAAATCATACAGACAACCCAGTCAGGCACATACACCTGATTTGAGTGGAGATTGTCAGCCTAACCTGACCATCTTTCTTGATCAGTCACATACACCTGCTCAGAGCAACCACTTTTGTCAACAAGTGGTTTCCAAAGAAAGTAAGAAGGCATCTAAGAAAAAGATCCACCCAACACAGTCAGGAGATCAAAGGCCAATCTGTAACAAGGCCTTGCTCGATACTGGAGTTCTTGAAGCCCTCAGACATTTATCTGTTGGAATTCAAGATTATACTCCCTTAGTTCCCAATAACAGGAACATTAATTCCGAATTTCTTCAACAGAAACTTCCTCATGAAGGCTTGCTTCGTGAAAATTCGGTCAATCTTGAAGTTTCGTCTTCACATGAGAGCCACAGGAACCCTCTGTGTGGTCAGAAGACCAAGGAGCAAGAGATCTCATCTTTTTCTGTAACCCATTATGGTGGTCCTCCCCATGATGATGAATTTCGCTGCGAAAGTCCTCTCTGCAGTAGTGATTCACATTGCCTGGAAAATACTCCAGTGGACAATGTAGTGCTGAGAAAGCCCTCTTATCTTGAGGCACTTGAAAATGCGAAACCAGTCATGTTTGATGCTTTATCTCTAGCAAGTGAAATAATTTCTCAATCAGAAGATATCCCAGGGTGTAGTTCATTCTACAAACCACCCCTAAGTCATGCATCTTCTAGTTTGATCAATGATCTCTCTACCAATCTTGTTGAATCTGATGAAGCTACAAGGAAACACCAACTCTAGTCAAAACAGGTAGAAGAATCTTCATTTAATGATTAAGAGGAAATGCTGAACATGAAAAAAAAACTGGCGAAAAGTGAGGTTCCAGTCATGTTTTGGCCTTTGGCTGACTCCCAGTATGACATTCCAAAGATGTTGACGGAAGATGGAGTCCATGATATTCGTCTCAACATATGGAAAACTCTTTGTCAATTGAAGAAGAAGGTATTATCTTATGATGAATATGAAAATCATCTTAAGATAATAGAAGGGATACAACGTCAGATTGATTTGGCATCTCTATCAGTCTCTCGGTATCCGAAGGTTGAAAAGAAACAGAGAACCCTTCAACGTTCATGCCTTGGCGCACTAAGAAAATTGCGTCAGTTAATTTCCAACGCTCCATCTGGTGTTCATATCAGAGGATGGGGTGTTCACGGAGCACTACATTTCACAGTGATTTCCAGTCAGCAAAGCCCGCCGAAAATGGTCTCATGCAATGTTCTTTCCCATGGCCGGCCACAGTCAATGGGCTTTGTTTGTAATCAAAAGCTTTCTCAAGAACAGGCTTCAACTAGTTCCTCTCATATTCAAGAATATAGAGAACAAGTTGTTAAATTTCTCATACATCAAGCAGGCGAGAATATTGCACAAGCATCTCGTATGGAGAAAACACATCATCAAATCATAGAAGTTTCGGAAATTATCCAACGATCTGTTAAACCAGGTGATAAAAGTGGATACAGGTTAATGCATCCAGCTAATTTCCGAACTAAGATTCACAAGATCAAAAGAGATTTTAAGAAGGTCTCAGACATAGCATGTCAAGAGACACCCCAGCTTGTCAGACTGGGGACTCCTTTAACCCAACCCTCAGAGTCAACAAATGGGATTCGAGGAGTTGAGCGGAAGCAGCAGGAACATCCCCAGTTCACGAGACTAGGGACTCTTTCAAATCATCAATCCCCTTCTTAGAGAATATCAGTCTTTTCTCGATTGGGGATGAATCCCCAAGAGGAACGAAGAGCCAAATTATCAGGATATTCCCTCCAAATTATAGCTTGTCAAGAAGTTCCTAAAGGATTAAATCAACAAAAGGAAATGTCTCATCAAAGACACGAAAGAAGACAATATCAAAGAAATGTTGATAGAAGGGATGTGATGCATTATGCATCAATCAATGTCATCAATGCCGTTGTTGCTAATCCACCAGAGGAGACTCACTCAAGGGATTCAGATTAAGAGCGTCCTGCTCAAGAAAATGTATGTGCCGATACAAATGAAGAAGGTGTGCGTACATGATGTCAAATGATTACATAGAACATAGGTAATCCACTTACTTCTCTCCATAAAGTATCCAACAAAGGGAAGGGAAAGAATCAGGTTACATATCCTTCCTCTGGAGAAGGTCAATCGCTCTCATTAGAGCAAAGGTTTGCACAACATAAGGAAGAAATGAATGAATTAAGAAGGTTGAATGCAGAACTACTTCAGAGTAGTCTTCTTCTTAATAATTCTGAAGTCCGAAAGCCGAAGGAATTTGTTGTAGCTATTGAGATGGGTCGGGAATATCCTCCTTTATCAGTACACCCTCAGAGGTCTAATCCTATGGGTCAAACGCAACAACGGTTGACAGTGCTACCATCAGTTGCAGCACTAATCACCACGTCTGTCCAAGCTCCATTCATTGAACCTACCCAAGAGAAAATTCAACCAGATGTTTCTCAAAAGTTAATAACTACTATTGAGTCATTAAAAACCCGGTTAGAAACTATGGAAGGGAAACGGGCACAAGTTCAACCAGAAAAGAAAGATTATCCAGAATGGGTAGATTCAATTTCTCCTCCATCCAGTTTTGGAAACCCTATTTTCCCTACTTTCAATGGATCAGGCGACCCTAAACAACATTTGATGCATTACATGTCTTGTTGTGATCCTATGATGGGAACTCCAGAGCAGCAAGAAGCAGTGAAACTCAGATGCTTCGTGCGAACCTTGCAAGGACCATCTTTTGTCTGGTATACAAGCTTGCAATCCCGGTCAATCATCGGATGGGAGGATCTTCACCAAAAATTCATTCTTCAGTTCAGCTCAACTTTTCCAAAAACGACAGTTTTCGATCTTACAAACTACAAGCAAAGGGAGAATGAAAGAGTCTCTAATTTCATTGCTTGCTGGAAGGGATTAACATATTACCTGAGTTTAGCACTCCCTCAGGAGGAGATGTTGCCAATCTGTGTGGAAAATTTGGGTGACGAATTACGCACACCATTGATCCCTGCGAAATACAAAGGAGGGTTTCGAGACCTTATTTCAATCGCTCAGCAGATTGAAGATTCCCTTATACAGGCTAATGTTAAATCTTGTGTAATTCCATCAGCTCCAGGAAGGAGAATGGGTAAAGCAGAAACTGCTACAGTTATGCTTAAACAAGCTCCTGTACATATTTCTAATTCAAAACATTCATCTTCTCGAAGAGCTCCACCTCTTGAACGCCAACAACAAAGGCTGTTTCGTCCAATTGATCAAAGAGATCAAAAACAAAAACAATTTGAGGATTTGAAGAGTAAAACATACTCTTTCCGAAATGAGTAAGTTCCTGGTTACTTCATTTCAGCTTTGGAAAATAATTTGGTTTAATTACTAGTGCCCAAGAGGCCAAACAAGGAAGGAGATGAAGACCATCCCAATTATTGTCCCTTTCATCAAATGTAGGGGCATCCCATCTAGGAGTGTTTTATCTTCAAAGACCTCCTGCAAAAGATGGTCGACTTGGGACAAGTCAAGTTGAAAGGTTCTTCGACTTAGGTAGCATGTGTTACTGCTATAGTTCCAGAGGAGGAAGGTGAATGGAAAGAAGTCAAAAGCAGAAATGCACAGAAGTATGATTACTGGATGGTCAGAAAGACAATCAATCGGACTCATGACATTTTGTGAACACAATTAAAGAAACCAATTGTGTCTTCTGCCATGAATATTGCGGTAAAACCCTCTTCGTCAGAGGGAAAGTCCTCAAAGAAACGGTTTGATTCAAAGAAGGAAAAAGAATCAGAAGAAGATGAGTATGTGTCAAAGCCTAAATTGTCTTTCACTCTGGGAGACTTTATGCCATCTAATTCAAAACCACGGGCACCGCCCCATCAAACGGCACAGCCTAAACAGGCTAGTCAGGTAGAGTCTTTATTAGACGAAGAGTTAATCTTCAGTTTTGTTAATATGATTCAATTAAGAGATCCGTATTCCAGTCGTAATTTCAATTTTGATGAGCCTGAATTCCCTGTATCAAATAGGGGAATCCGAGGAAGTTCCAAAGGTTCAGGATACAGAGGAAGATGTGGATATTTTCGAAGCCATTACTCCAATTCTACCCCTTTTAGCACTGTGTATGTAGTAGAAAATCGTGGTAGAGCCCTTCAGCGAGCTCAAAAAGAACAAGCAATTTCTTCTGCCAATAGTCAACTCAGCCTTGGCACAGTTATTTTGGAAGACTGATTGAAGATTCCATCTTCTTTATCTCAACATGTAAATGGATCCAATCGGTCTAATCTTCCAAAACCAAGGATGTTTCCAACTTCTATCCCAATACAAGATACATCAGATTCCAAATCATCTGCTTCCAAGGTACCTGCTAAACCGCATATTCCTGTTGGGAAACGAAGACCTTTAGATCAAAAGTATGATATATTGAAACACTTGGCCTAAGTACCAGCCATGTTATCAATTTTGGATGCTTTGAATCTGTCAAAGGATCTTCGGGAAGCACCTATCAAAGCTTTGTCAAGTCCTCAGGAGTTTGAGGCTAAAATTGCTGCAGCTGAAGTCTATCACATAGGGAATAATCCTGCAGAATTCCATGCAGTGATATCTTTTACTGATAAAGATGAAGATGATGTTGTGCATGGGAACATAAAACCCTTGTACTTATCTGGAAAAGTCAATGGTGTAGATATCCGAAGATCTTTCATTGACAATGGTTCATGAGTCAACCTCATGCCCATTCGTACACTTCGTCGATTGGGCCTCACAGAATCTGATTTATCTCCTTTTAACATGATGTTACAAGGATATGATAAAAATGAACAAGAACCACTGGGCGAAGTTACACTCAGAACTCAGTTTGGAGATCTTGTATCCAATTCGGATTTCATGATTGTTGATCAAGACTCAGCTTTCAACATCTTGGTTGGAAGACCCTGGCTACATCAGCATGCGGCTATCCCATCATCATACCATCAATGTCTCAAATACTGTTTCAATGGTCAAGTTGGAACATTGTATGGTGATAAGACCCCGTTCAAGACACGTGAATCTCAGTACATGGAGGCGGAATTTTATCACATGAAGGGAAGAGAGAAATCTACAATGAAGGAAATTACCAAAGTTAATGCTCCATATGGTTTGGAGAAGATTCCAATAAATCCATTTACACATGTGAGTACAGATTATGTGTTACCTACCAGTCAAATAGAAAAAATAGGCCCAAATCAAAATACTCTTATGGAAAGATCCATAATGTCAATTATGGCAATCAAGCTAGAAAACATGGGAGAAATTGGTAACCTACCAGACAGTGATGAAAGCACAAGTAGTGACGTCTTCATTTCATATGCTGAAATCCAACAGGTCTATACTTCGCCAATCAGGACAGAAGAAGTTATAGCAACATCAGAGGTGAATATTGATGTCAATTCTCAATCCATCATCTCCTCTTTATTTCCCAAATAAGGCCCTTTATCATCAATAGGGTCAGAAATGGAAGCTTCTTCTTCAAAATGTGCACATTTTGACATCTCTTCTAATAATGAAAATTTCATTTTTTCATCTACTATGCAAGTATAAAAGGAAGAAATAGCACATGATGAAGAGGAAGAGGAAGATCTTAGAGATGCTCCTCCAGCATTTGAAGAGGGTATCTCTACCACTGTGGATGAACTCAGAGAAATAAATTTGGGTACAGAGAAAGATCCACGCCCCGCTTTAATTAGTGCGGCCATGACCCTTAAAGAGAAAGAGATGCATATTTCTTTTCTAAAGAAAAATAAAAATATTTTTGCTTGGAACTATACAGAAATTCCTAGTATTGATCCTGATGTTGCTACTCATCATTTGGGTTTACCAAATGAACATCGAGGATGTAAGCAAGCCGCGAGAAGAACACACCCAACTTATGCTTCCAAAATTGAAGCTGAAGTGGATAAGCTGATCAAAGCTAACTTCTTCAGAGAAGTTCAATATCCCAAGTGGTTGGCTAATATTGTCCCTTTAAAGAAGAAGAATAGAGAAATTAGGGTTTGCATCGATTTCAGAGATCTTAATCGGTATTGTCCTAAAGATGATTTCCCAGTTCCGATTACAGAACTCTTAATTGACGCGACGGCTAGATATGAAGTACTTTCCTTCATGGATGGATATTCCGAATATAATCAGATCCGAATGGCCCCAGAAGATGAGGAATCTACAGCCTTCAGAGCCCCTCAAGGTGTGTTTTGTTACCGGGTGATGCCCTTTGGTTTAAAGAATGCAGGTGCAACATATCAACGCGCCATGCATCGTATCTTCAAACCTTTCTTAGGGAAGTTTGTGGAATGCTATGTAGACGATTTGGTGGTTAAATCCAAACAACGTTCTAATCACTTTGCTGATTTGGAAGTCATATTCCACAAGCTTCGACAACATAATTTGAAGATGAACCCCTTAAAATGTGCTTTTGGGGTAACCTCAGGAAAATTCCTCGGCTTTGTTGTACGCCATCGTGGTATTGAAGTCGATCCTGAGAAGACCAAGTCAATCCTTGGTATCTCACCTCCTCAGAATTTAAAATAATTAAGAGGACTTCAAGGAATCTTAGCCTATATTCGGTGTTTCATCGCCAATTTGGCAGGAAAAAGTTTACTCTTTACCAAATTTTTGAAAAAAGGAGTCACTTACCAGTGGACTGAAGAATGTCAAGAAGCGTTTGATGTTCTCAAGAAATACCTCTTGAGTCCACCAGTACTCATGCCACATGTTGAAGGAATACCACTTATCCTCTATGTGACAGCTCTAGAGCGATCATTGGGTGCCTTTCTTGCTCAAAAGAATGATGATGGGAATGAAAATAGCATCTACTATCTCAGTAGAACTATACTTGAAACAGAAACCCGATATTCAAGTATAGAGAAATGCTGCCTGGCATTAATATTTGCAGTTCAGAAATTGAGATAGTACCTTCAACATCACGAGGTCCAATTTGTATCTCTCAATAATCCGCTCAAATTTATCCTTATTCGTCCAATGATTACAGGACGTCTAGCAAGGTGGGAAGTTATTTTGCAGCAGTTCGACATTAAGTACGTGTCTCAAAAGGCGATAAATGGCCAAGATCTGGCTGATTTCCGGGCTGAACATCCTTCAGTGGAAGACACGTCTTCAGATATAGAACTCCCTGATGAGGAGGTTTTCTCTATTCAAGAGAGTCATCAAACATGGGAAATGTATTTTGATGGTGCTTCCTGAAGTCCAACAGGGAAGAAAATGGAAAATCCTAAATTCAACAATGTTGGTTTAGGAATTGTACTCATTTCTCCAGATAAGGCATTGTTACCTTATTCCTTTTTATTGTGGGAAGGTGGTACTAATAATGAAGTCGAATACCAAGCTCTTATCACAGGCTTGGAGTTAGCGCTTCAAGTACAAGTGAATCACTTAAAGGTGAAAGGTGATTAAGACCTAGTAATCAAACAAGTCAATGGGGATTATGCCATCAGAAAAGAAAAATGAATCCCTTTGTATGATTACATCAGAGAGTTAATGGTGAAATTCCCTTCAGAACCGACATTTTCTTATGTCCCAAGATCAAAAAATACTCAAGCTGATGCGCTGGCTAATATAGCCACAGCTCTAGCAGATCCAAATCGGGACAAGACAACCATCAGTATTACCCACCGTCGTGCAATTTCATCTTATATTCAAGCCAGAACAGAGGAAATTAATGAAATTAGTCACATTCCTGAACTGTATGGTCATACTACAGGATGGATGTCACCTATCAGGGAATACCTTCAAAATGGAACACTCTCACCTGATAGAGCCGAGAAGGAACAAATCTGGCGACGTGTGGTCAATTTTACTCTTTATGATAGCCCAAACCACCTATAGAAAATTCTCTACAAACGTGGTTTTGATGGAGTTCTCTTCAGATGCATTGATGGTGAAGAGACAATGGCTGTCATGAAAGAAGTGCATGCAGGATTCTGTGGTGCCCACCAGTCTGGACATAAATTGTCTGATCAAATTCGAAGGCTTGGATACTTTTGGCCTTCAATGATACAAGATTGTGTTAATTTCACAAAGAAGTGTCATTCTTGTCAAATACATTCCAACTTCATTCATCAACCTCCAGAGTTGCTTCATACAACTAAATACTCGTGGCCATTTGCTACATGGGGAATGGATGTGGTGGGACCTTACCCTTCAGCTACAGCCAAGCAGTTTAAGTACATTCTTACTGCTACTGATTTCTTTTCCAAATGGGCAGAGGTAGTACCTCTCAAAGAAGTCAGTTCTAAATGCATTGTTAGCTTCATCAAGTCTAACATCATTACTAGATTTGGTGTCCCTCATACCATATTGACAGACAACGGCACCAACTTCAGTTCTTCTGAGGTGAAGAAATTGTATCAAGAATACAACATTAAATCCAACCATTCATCTCGGTATCATGCGGCGGCCAATTGCCAAATAGAAGCCTTTAACAAGACTCTTTCAAATATACTTCAAAAGATGGTGGATAAAGATAAGAGGTCATGGCCTGATAAACTCTTTCATGATTTATGGGATTATCGGACTACCACCCGCAATGCAATGCGGTCAACTCCATATTCATTGGTATATGGAACAAAAGAAGTCTTGCCAATTGAAGTTCAATTTCCCTCACTCAGAGTATCCATTTGTGATCAGTTATCTACAGATGAGCAATCCCAAAAGCGATTGAATGAATTGGAATGGTTAGATGAGAAAAGATTGTGCACTTTACACCACTTGGAAATCTATCAGAATCGAATAGCACGAGCTTTGAACAAAAAGGTTCGTCTTCATTCATTCATTCAGGGAGAATTGGTATTAGTTCTCTGAACTCCAATGATACCAGGAAAGAAACCTCCCAAGCTTGATCCAAAATGGGAAGGACCTTATTCAATACATAGGGTTTACTCCAATGGAGCTTATTCATTAATCTCGATGGATGGAGAACTCATTACTACTCTAACTAATGCCAGATTTTTGAAGAAGTATTTTGTATAAATTACAAAGTATTCACCCTTTTGTGCCCGCAACATGACACTAAACTGTGCGGCACCAGTTCGTCCTTGCTATATGACATTAAATTATACAGCAATGGTCCAGTATGACCTTAAACTGCAACTTTGTCCCACACAACGTTAAACTGTGAAAACTTTCCCTAAAAAGTCCTGTAAGACTTTAAACTACACCATGGTCCTTTATGACATTAAATTGCACCATCCATGGTCCATGTATATGACCCTAAACTATTTGAAAGTCCCTTACGTCCGAAAAGTCATTAAACTACATAATCATCAAAGGTCCTGTAAGACCTTAAACTGTACTTATGTCCAGCATGACATTAAACTGCACCATCCACGGTCCATATATATGACCTTAAACTATTCGCCCTTTTTTCCAACATGACACTAAACTGTAGAAAAAATCCCCAATGCGTCCAACATGACGTAAATGGTGTGTTATTATGTCCTTACCGCATGACATTAAACTGCGAAGTTCCCCTTTTTTGTCCAACATGACGTTAAACTGTATTGTCCCCACCGTCCTAAGTACATGATGCTAAACTGTACAGAAAGTCCTTGATACGTCCTACATGACATTAAACTGTATTTTATCCCTGCTACATGACACTAAACTGTGCAGCACCAATAGTCCTAACTGCAAGACTTTAAACTGCATAGTCCCTTTATATGTCTTACATGACATTAAACTATGCATCGTTAAGGTTGTTGTTACCTCTTGTTTCTCACACCGAGTATGACTCACGTGGGCTTAGAGAAAACCTCAACCGTAACACTCTCTTTGGGCCTCTAACCATGTATAAGTCCCAACAACATTTTTTTAGGTCGTTGTCCCCAAGAACAACCTGATTATTAATTCATTCTTTAATTGAACTACACGGACTTTGATCCTTGACTTCCAGGATGGGTATGTAGGCAACCTGCCAGGGTTCAATCCCAAAAACAATCTCTTCACATCGGTTCACCACCATCTCATATGATGTTGATTCGTGAAACCGCCCCTAGAATCAATATCTTTACATTGATTCACTTTCGTCCTTGTTATATGACGTTAAACTATGCAACACTTTTGTCCAGTATGACAGTAAAATACAATACTCTTTGATTTCCTCATCTGAGAGGGAACCATTTTTTACATTGATTTTTCAATCATGATTCATTTCAAAAGACTACGTGTATACATGGTAATGCCTAAACTTTTTATCTCGGGTTAAACCATCATTGCACTAAAGTCCCCTTTCACCCTTCACATGTACGAACCAAATTTGTACAGAGGGTAGTTCTTGAACTACGTGGGATTGATTCCCATCCTTATGGGATATGTAGGAACATTCGAGTGTCCCTCGAATCCAGTCCCAAGTCTGTTGGGCCTAGCCCCAAATTTCACTTTCAGTCCCTTAGCTGAAAAGTACTCATGAAAACACACATTGTGTATTCATTATTATGGTCCGAATTCTATGACCCTAAACTAAGATCTCTCATACTTTTGTCCTGCAAGATGTTAAACTGCATTTCAAGAACTACGTATGGCTTGATTCTCATTCTTATGAGATACGTAGTGAAGTCCAAAATTTCAATTCAGGACCCAGCCACAACATGATTATGGTTATCATTGAACTATGTATCTCTATATACATTGGACAATACCCATCTTTATGTGTTATAATCCTAACATTAAATATTTTCAGATCTTCAAAACCCTTTTCATGACTTTTAGTCACAAAAATGTCAAACTTCTGAGAATTCCTTTGCCTGACTATGCAGTATGTGCCCATAGGTGGCCTTGCATAAACAAGTCCACATAACAGACTTGTCAGCCGAAAGATACTATTTATTTGACTATGCAGCCAATGCCCTTAGGTGGCCCTGCATAATTCAACCCCTAAGGGGTTTGTTGGATAATGGTATCTTCATTCTTTGGAAGAATGCCTCTTTTGTCCTTATCTGTTTTAAATGAAAGTATGTAGGGATCTGAAAAAAAATAGCCATCCTTAACATATTTGTCCCATGTACTTTTTCATGATCTGAAAGTATTCGAGTCTATGGTTTATACTCTCCATATTCTCTTTCCCTACGTTTGGGTCAGACCTTCGTAGGAGTGATATTCATCCAGTTCTTCGATAATCTTGATCGGAAATATCTTCTCCATATTCAAGTACCTCTTTCCATACAACAAACTCTATACTTTAGAAAATTTGAATCTCCATAAACTTTCACTAGCTTTTAGCACTAGGAAAGTAAATTTCTGAGAGTTATTTTGCCTGACTATGCAGCACGTGCCCATAGGTGGCCTCGCATAAACAGTCCACATAACAGACTTGTCAGCCAAAAGATGCTATTTATTAGAGCATTCAGCCAATGCCCTTAGGTGGGCCTGCATAATTCAACCCCCTAACGGGTTTTGTTAAATATTAGTAATTTCATTCTTGGAAACTACTTCTTCTAATGCCTTTTATATATTTTTCATATAATTCCTCAGATTCAAATATTCTTAAGCCATAGTTTACATATTTTCTCTCATACTTGAGTATGGAAATATGTTTTCAGATAAATTGTCAAGGAATTGAATCAATTTTAATCCATTTAGGTCAAAGATATTTTGACCTTAAACATTAGCCCCTTTATGTCCGGCATGCATGACTTTAAACTGCCCACAAAATACAAAGGAACTCTGAATAAAAGTCTAGTTCCAGCTCACTAAACATACATTTTGTATGATTTAGGTAATATTGAGCAATTAAAAAGGTTCAAAGTTTAAAGGGTTATTTACATTAATCCAAGTAAAAATCAAACTATGCTTACTAGGACCATTGGATTAGGTAAAATCTAAAGCATATAGAAAAATAGGATGCAGGTACAAATAAGTGAAGATGAAAGTGTTTTTCATTGATACACAAGAGTTAGAAGGACATCCACAGGCTGGAGTCTCTTCTCTTTTTCAAGAATTACAAAAGGCTTTCAACATAACTCTTCATTTGATTTACGGAACCCCGAGCTTCATCAGAAACCACATGGAATTCATTCATTCAACTGGATATAATAAGAGACGCAGTGATACCGGCTCTTTTTGGAACAATTGAAAAACAATGTTCTTGAGTGCGGTTTGAGAAAATTTTCTGCTGATCAAATAGTGACTCTGTTTCTGTCCAAGAGACTTGGAAGATGGATAAATGTATTTGAGAATGGAGCATTGGAAGTAAAGATCCATTTGGAGAGAGTACTCTTTTCAGATATTGCTCTAATGCCATGTTTGTCTTCTCTCCACCAACCGACAACGGAAAACATTTCATCCCATGGGTTTTCCATTTTCATATCTGCAAGGAAATGACATGGAAGAAGAACTTGAAAGTTCATACCATTGTTGTTTCTCTTAATTCATAGCATAACCAAAATAGAGGAGTAGCAATGCAGCTGCATCTAAGGTGTATAATTCTTTGCATTTGGAACATTGATTCCTTGCAGATGACCATGACCACACAGAGGCAGATAGATGCTCTGTGGAAAATTAGGATGGTATTTCTTCAAGTACTTAGCCAAATCGGGGAGAGTGCTGTCAGAGATATCGTAGTAATCATGTCCAATGATGTTTATCATGTTATCAATCTGCTTGCTAGCTAGTTCATCAGTCATTCCAATTCCCTTGGGAACTACTGAATCTGCACAAAAGATGATTAAACTAACTCTTAAATGGGTTTATTTTTCATAAAATTTGTGAAGAAATTTGAAAAAAATGACAAAGGCATTAAGGCGCGCAAGTCTAAAACATGGCGCGCAAGTATGGAGGTGCCGCACAAATTTTTGGCGCGTAAGTGACACTGTGCAAGTCAAAATACCTTGACAACAGCGCACCATCAAGGAAACACCGGAAAACAGAGCAACTTGTGCGGCTAGGATGACCTGCACGACGAGACCTCAAGAGGTTTTGAAGTCCGGAAATCCAGATGCTTTGTACGGAGGTGAGGCCTTGTATTTATAGGCAAGGAAGCCTATCTGCGCGCCTTACAGAGTGCGCTCAAAGCCTGTGCGACGCAAACTTACGCGCCGCCCTCTGTGCCCTGAAGACTTGCGCGCCCTCTTTTCCTTCGGATGTATTCGATTTCCTCAAAGTCAAATCCTCTATTTTCTCTCCGGATCCAACTCTGAGGGGGGACTTTTGTTGACTCTCCTTTCTTCATAGAATCTAAAGATCAGAAAAGGGGAATATCTGAGCTCAAAGTGATTCAACCTTTGAAGAAAATATAAAAAATCGGCAAAGGCATGAAAAAAGGATTAAAAACACCTGTGTCGCGCAAGTTCTATCACTGTCGCGCAAGTCCACTTGCGCGACGACCTTATGGTCGCGCAAGTGACTTGCGCGACCTAAGTGATAACCGCCCGGTAACCACCCTGGGTCTTCTCTTTCCTATAAATAGACCCTGTGGGCCCCCCATTCGAGAGGATTTTTTTCTAGAAACTCGGATTGAAGCTCCCAACGCCCAAGTCTCTTCTCAAAGCTTCCGGAATACTTCTAAGGTAATTTCTTAAATAGAACGGAAGATCTAAAGAGAGGGAGTAAGGCCTAAGTGTTGAAACTCATCAACACTTGCGCGCCTGAGTGGTCAGCCTTTAAGGGAAGTGGTCACACTTGCGCGCCGCCTTAATCCTTCGATAGAACTTGCGCGTCCCTTTTTTTGGAAGAACCTCAAGAGGATTCTAAAGGCTTTAATAAAGAGCCACTCAAGTATTTCAATGCTGGTTGAATATTGCACAAGTACCCACCATGTCACGTAGGTATACCTGCGCGACCAATAGTTGCGCGCCCCCGCAATACTTGCGCGCCTTACAAGACTTGCACGCCCCTTCCTTTTTGGGTGCCTTTCTAGCCCATTTCACCCCTCATAAGCCATTATACCTTTCATTTTCAAGATTCAGTCGTCAAGACACTCTTCAAATCCATTTATGGCATGATTTCATGATTTGACTTCCTTATCTGAAAGGAATTCTGTGGAATATCTCTCAAAACCTAGTGATTTAAATATCTTTATGTCACTAAATAAGGAGAGTTCATTCATTCAACCTCATCCTTTAAGATGAGAGAATCCATAACTTGGGTCTCCTTTTCAAGAATAATCCCCAGTCATAAGTCCTCTAATATGGGCATCCTCTTTAGGAGTAAGCCCCAAGTCCCTTAATTTTTGGGCTTCCTTTTCAGGAGTAAGCCCCAGTCTCAAATATGGGCATCCTCCTCAGGAGTAAGCCCCAAACCTTAATCCTTAACCTGGGCTTCCTTTTCAGAAATAAGTCCTAGTCATAAATCCCTTAACCTGGGCCTCCTTTTCAAGAGTAAGTCTCAGTCATAATCTTGGGCTTCCTTTTCAGGAGTAAGCCCCAAGTCCCTTAATTTCTCTTTAACCAGTCCTAATTTACGTTTAATCTGGGATTCCTTCTCAGGAGTAAAACCCAATTATTAATCCTCTCCTGATTTGGGTTTCCTTTTCAGGAATAAGTCCCATGTTAGAGTATTCAAATCTCCATAAAGCACATATACCTTTATGGACCTTGTTCCTGGATTTTCTCCCTAATGTAAATCCTAAAATTTATCGGGGCACTCACACATACATAAGCCCCAGATTATTTCTTATGATTGCATCTTTCATGGCACAATTGTCTAATTTTTACCAATACCTCTTGTTTCTTACACCGAGCATGACTCACATGAGCTTAGAGTGTAGAAGTAATTGTGACATCCTTCTTTGAGCCATCAATAATAAACATCGTACTCCCTTACTCCAACTACGTGGGTTCTGATTCCTTTTCCAAAACAAAGGATATGTAGGTAGCTCATATATGGGTTCGATCCCAACTTTAAAATAATTCATGTCCTTCCGAATGAAAATAAACTTCAAGTGCCCCACTGAGTGGCTTTAAAACTAGCCTGGTCATCATAATGACCAAGAGAATTTTATATAAATATTTTGAAGGATACCATTGACCAATAATCTCTAAATAGATATAGATGATTCTCTATTGATGAAGAACCTCAAATACATATAAAAGATTCTCTAAATTTCTTACATATTTAATCATTGATTGTTAAACTGAAGGAAAGCTCATTTTATACTTGGTAATGTAATAAGGATTCACGAACATAACTTAATCTATAAAGAGAGTCCCGGAATAGACAATAATTCCCCTCAAAAAGGTGTGATGAGTCCGACCTCCCATCCTCTTGACCAACGCAAATTACTAAGCCTCATCAGTTCATAAACTAATGAAGTACCTACCTTTGGAAAGTAGGTCCAAGTGGATGTGGAATCATTGGATGTTTCCGGTTCTACCAACAAACCCATTAGAAATCGATCCGAACGTTTGAATCTCCCATCCAGGATGTCATCCCCAAATTCCGAGGGAAACAATGGGGATAAATTTATCCAACAACATTAAAATTTACAAATATATTTAATAATAAATGTGGAATTATTTTTCATAAATCCCTATTAAATATCATATTAATAAATAAACATATAAATAATTATTAAATATTTAATTACCGATAACAAATCAAAATTTTAAACTATTCTTACACAAAAAAACATTCATGTCATATAAAATCTATATGGAATGTTATTTTAATTTCATTATGACATGTCACTATAATTTCACCACACAAAATATAAAACTACTGATAGTACTAAAAATTATAATAATACTAATTCTAATAATTAGTAATAATAATACTATTTATATCTATTTAGTGTAAAGATGATAAATTATAAATTTTGTGGTCCCATTACTTACCATAAAAATTATTTCACACATCTGAAAATCCCACCATTCTAGGCATGACTACATTGTCCATTTTTAGATATGTTATTTCTTATAGGTGTAATTAAATGTTTTAAATTATAATATAAATATGATTATTTTACATATTCTATGTATTTTTATGATGGCATGTAATTTGTTAATAAATTTAACAACTTCATGATAAGAAATAGATATATTAAAAAATAATTTTTTTCATAGAAAAATCATGTCAAATATCTCCCCCACCATCATGTATTTTCATCTTTAAATTACTGACATATATAATAATTAGAGGGAACTAATCTCACTTGTGGTTCATTCAATACCATGATATTTCCTATATATTACATGTAAACTACCAGATATAAAAAATAATTACTCAATCATTATTGATGTTATCATTATGATCATTGATAAATATTAGGAACTTAGTAATGGTCATCATTTCATCCCCAAAATATAGCTCACCATTGTTGATAAAGTGTGATGTCTCATACACATACAACCTCAAATGTGAAATTTGGAAAATGTTTTCAACTTTGTCCATTTTTTGGAGGAAATATTTAATAAAAATCCATATTTTATACATTTCTCAAATTCATTAATTGTTTAATAATACTCGATAATATATAATTACTTTTTCTTACCCACCTCAAACGATATTGACAATACTCTATTAAGGGAATATGGTATCCCTCCTCAAACTCTATGGGTCTGTATGTTCTACCTTCAGAGTAATTTTGAAATATATAGGATGTATTCTTATTATCTTGTATCACTAGATTCTTCCAAAATGTAGATCACATCATCTCGAGAACCATTTGGAATTACTGTGTAATCATTATCCAGTAAAGATAAGTTGTTAAATGGAACATTTAAAATTCCATTGAAAAATAATTGATACTAGTAGAGATATTTGTTTATTGTCTAGAAACACTACCAAATGTAGTCAATCTAACCAAATTATGGAAAAAATATTTAATGCATTCTATTAGTATATAATCAGGTACCTACATGGTCCTCTCATTATAACAATTAATATAGGAATGAAATTTTTTAATCAAAATAAGTAGGGCTGAAATATCTTATTGCAAACTCCACCACAAATTGTTCTTGAAATTACAATCACATTTAGAGATTTACATTATGGTTATTTCATGTGAAAACATAGTACCATTTATTTAAAGTATTCCAAAAATCACCACTAAACTATTCTCTCATATGGGAATGATGTGAGTCAACCTAGTAAGCTTTTCAATAGTAACCTAGATAGATTCGTATCCCATTTATGGTCATTGAATTCGAGATGAAAATATCTGGATATATTATCCCAGTTACACATTATAATTACAATTGGTAATCTTAAAAAAATTTGGAAAAATGATCTACCTTCACTTATTAATATATAAATCATTATAAATAAACATGAAAATGATATGCATTGTATAAGACCATGAAAATAGACCTTATTATCCAAAAATAAAATCATTATCTATTATATACTACTAAATTAGGCTTACCAAAATCCATTAAATACCTCATATTTCCTTATCATAGGAACCACTATGAGTCTATCCACACCTTTAAAGATCCTCCAATGTGAAACCCTAGATAAAAAAGGATCTCATAGAAAAACAAAGTCGATATATCTAAACTAGGCCACCCCTACCTTTGGAGATGTTTTGGGGAAACACCCTTGATTAAAGGAAAGTAATATCCCTTTCTTCCAATAAAACCATTAAAGTAAAACTAATTTTAAACCACATATATTTCCTAATAAAATTGTTTATTGTTAATGGAATCTATGATTACATTTTTCTTCCCAGATGTAGGGAATATCTTGAAATCGTGGTCCTAGAGAACTTTTAAACATCATAACTACTTTAAATTGAATCGCATTTGAAAAAATTTATAATCAAGGATATTTTGATCATTTAAGATCCCAAATTTATATCTTAGAAGATAATGCCTTTTAATATATTATAGAAACATAATGATAAAAACTCCATGTCATAGGAATATATAATTTAACTCTTGTAGTCACATATATATGGTCACATTGGATATCAAAATTCTCTACTAAAACACTAAGAAACCTGTTATAGTTCAAGATATATTATATTATATATCATAAAAAACAACTTTATTTGAAATATACATCAACATAACATATTATAATATCCATAGTAGTTCCTCAAATGTTAGAAATAAATTCTACGACTACACAAATTTCTTACCAATTTTGGTATGTGTAGACATATAGCATAGAATAGTATAGAATTCAATAAAAGGTCACAAGTATTATCTATATATAAAAAATAAATTTTACAGTATAATTGTTTTCTAATGTTGCTCCAATTACATCACTCAATTAACCTTAATGTGATAAACTAAAACAAATCCCTCTGATATCTTTTTATATAGCTAATTATTATGGATAGAGTGAAGGATTCTCTTTAGTTTTGAATCAAATTATTCCTATATCAAAAATTAATTCAGAATTTTTTCACTAAAAACATCAATTCACTAGTCCATATATGGAAAGAAAATTCCTTTTAAAAATTTTATGGTGGTAAATGTCCCACTAATTACACTAAATGATGTAACTTATAATGCATATTTTTTTGAGACATCTAAGAAATTCCATCATGATATATTCATCTTTAAACTAAGGTTGATTATTAATAGACCAATGATAATTAACTAAAATCCATCATTCACTTTTCCTATTACAAAAGGGATTTTAGATACATTGAAAATGATATCTATTATTCATGTTCACCTGATTCTTGTGGTGGTAGATAGTAAAAATCAATAATCTCACATACACATTCTTTAAAAAATCGAAGAGTGTCATCATAGGGGGATAAATGGGGTTAAATTAATATTAATGTTGCAATTCATGTGATGAAGATTCTCACAAAAACATTGAAGATGAAGTTAATTATGTACTATTTTTAAATGTCATATTATACATTTTTTCCATAATTGATGTCACCTTTCAGACAAGATGAATTGATGAATTATGTATTAATATGAAAAGAATGTGATAAATATGATTCTTCAGATATATATATATATATATGTCATGGATGAATTTTTACGGTAGTTTAATATTAGAGTAGTTTATCATAATATATGATGAAAATATGTAATATGTGTAGAATTCCATTGAAGAAGACTATTAGAGAATTTGGAATCCAAAAAAAGATAAATATGGGATGAAATTATAGGTTATCATGATGATCAATTAATATGATAGAGAATGATGGTTTCCTTGGCTGGGTAGTTGAAATTATTATTGAATTGGTACAAAGAGGTGTTCTTGAAGAATGTCATTAACGTTCAAATTCTGTGAGAATACAAAAAATATCCCATTTGTGCATTTTCGAACAACGTATCATATAATAGACATGATATATTTTGTGACTCATTATAATGTTCATGGTGGTTTCAATGTTATACATAATTGTATGTTGAAGAAGTGATGAAGGTATATCATAATCACTATCTATCTCGATGGTGTATACCCATGAACTACTCAATAGAGTTGTCGATTGATTCTACCCATTATGTGGGGATTATGAGATATAAATGAATTTAAGAAATGTATGATTTGTAGTATTTGAATTTAGGAACTCTTATTAATATGTAAATAGGTTTTTATTATATTGGACCAAGCATAAAACAATTGGATATTACATTATTTAATATCAATATTTAGTATATTACAAAAATTCATTCATGAGGACCATAATAGTTTAGTGTCTTTGGAAACATGGAAACAAAATATTCTCTCATGGTTAATGATCTTCAAAATATCCCATAAATATCTTCACCTTTATTACATAAACCAAAAACCATTCTTCATAACCTAGGGAATGGAAGCATAAGAAAGGGGTGAGCTCAAATGCCTATTAAGGGAAAATAAGGGAGATATGTAAGCATAATTAAGAGCATAATGTTCTGCGAACATGATCATGAAAATCAAATATCATACCATACATATCAAATATCATATTCATGAGTCCTGGCCTAAATCAAGGAAGTTCAAAAGACATGAATCATAAGGAATGAAAGAACATAACCCATAAAAGGATAAAATAGGAATAAAACATAGAATTGTGGTAGAAACATAAGTATATAATAATTTCCATATTATCCATGGCATCACTCCCAAGACCATATTAGTAGTATGGGTTCACTCACTGTACCAACTTGGTAGTCATGGTTTACTCCCAAGTCCATATTTGTAGCATGATTTCACTCCTCATACCATATTTGTCATTATGGTTCACTCCCATGTCCATCTTAGTAGTCAAGGTTCATTCCCAAGAAAATATTAGTCTATCTTATGAGATATAAATCATTACCAAATGAATTGGAGGGAGATATAGGTCCAAACCATTTAAAAATCTAATCATACATGTATGTTCCACAAGATTAAAAATAATCTGACCATAACCCATGAAATTAAATGATTATTATAAAAACTTAACAATATTATATCCTTTGGAAAGAGATAGGTTTCATAATCATTTCATAATAAACATAACCTATGAAAAGAATTAGGTTTCAAAATCATATAACCTGTAAAAGAGATACTTGATTCATAAAGTCCAGGAAAATAACTATAACCCATTCATAGAATTAATATGAATGGATCCTTTAGATCATTTCTTATAAGTTCATGACTAATATCAACGAGTGTCATCATAGATGGAAAATATCCTTTCTTTCTTTAATTTATTTAATAAATAAAATAATATGAAAGTATTTTTATAAAAAATACCTTTAAAACTTATAAATAAGAGATGAAATATTTTGAAAACCATTTTTAAAACATAAAAAAATGCTTCAAAAAATTCAAAAAACAATTTATTTGAAGACACATTGAAATATTGTAAAGAACGATTTAAAACATTTTGAAAACCATTTAATTTAAAATAATTTGATAACATATAAATAAATATTAAAATTGTTTTTAAAAATCATTTATTTGAAAAGATTTTGAAAATTTATAAATATATCTTGAAAAAAAATTTTAAAGCCAGTTTTTGAAAATACTTTGAAAAATTATAAATAATGCTTTTTTGAAAAATATTATATGTGAAAACCTATAAAACAATCATAAAAAAGTTTTGAAAAAAACTGTTTTGTGAAAATACATAAAAAATGATTTCTTAAAAATTAACCCCTTAAACATGAAATGAAAGATTCAAATAAATGACTGCGGGTTAATTATTATATGTTGTATAAGGTAAAAAAAATATCCATTTTTCATGATAAAAGGCTTAGAAAAATGCGTCGATCGCAAAGAGACATGGAAATTAATTTTATAATTATTAAAAGAAAAATAATTAAAATTTTATTTTAAATATAATAGGACATTAGTATAATGCTCTTGGAAATCCTTTTTATAAAACATGGTTTTGAAAGAATAGAGATTTCTGCCCGAAGAGCGGGAAAAGTCGAGATTTCCAAAAAACTATATCAAAATTATATTATGTACCAAAGAGTAGAAAAATGGTACCAATATTTGATTTTAATATTAATATCAAGAGGATAATAAAATTAATTTATTTTCTTGAGAGATAGAATATAATATTTCATCAATGAAAGCATAAACATAAGGAATCTCAGAAAGCAATGAAATTGTTTCAATAAACTCTTATAACTTGGTAAATTGAGATCATACGATCAATGAAAAAAATTAAATTAAATTAATAACAAAATATCATTAAAAGTATGATATTAATGATTTAATATGTAATAATTAATTATATAAACTTCTAAAGAGAATTTAGGTGCATAACAAAACATCAGTCTCGAAGAAGGAAAACCGAGACAAAACTATTTCACTAATTTTATAACTATTGAAACAAAATCCCCATGTAAGAAAGATCATAAAAATTATTTTTTAATACAAATAAATATAATTATAATATTCATACAATACATTCATGGGTATTACATACCTTACACAAGAGAAATGTGTTGTGATTAATTCAAGAATCTTATAAAAATACATGTGAGATGAAATTCCTTTACCTCATGTCTTGACTCTCTTCGTACTCATACAAGATTATTGTATAATAAATATGAGTTTTTTATAAAATATTTACTGAATAAAATTATTATATATACTACCATATATAGTTTGATTATGACCTTATATTACCCACTTGTTAATGATTCTATGTTAAGGTTTCACTTCGGGTGATATTTTCATTGTTCTTCGCATGCATCTTAATTTGTTTTATCATTTGTCATTATACTTATATAAGGATTACAGAATAAATACAATTATATAAATATCATATATATGTATTATATTTACTTTATAATAATATATAGAATATAGAAGTTTTAAATATATTACATTATTCATGGTTATAGTAAGTCGTACATACACATGAACGTTGTTTCCATTTTTATTATTGTATTGAAACAAGGTATTTAAATTATCTATATATATACAAATATATATATATATATGACATTATTAAATTATAATTATTATATCATATATATCATATAATTTTACAAAATCCATCCTTTATACATTCGATGTTGTGTGTAAATGAATCACATCGCTTTGAGGGGGCGGTAGTCCACACTTCCTCAAATGAGAATATTTTATTATCGCCAAATGGATAGTAAAAAAGAATGTGTCATAAAAAGGAATAAAGAAGATTAAATAATTAAAAAATAACATAAATAAAATATATAAAAAGATTTTATATCATAATGGAGATATGATACGTGGTAAATGAAAAAATAAAGAATCGTCGTTTCATGAGGAAGTAGTTCACCGTACAGCGAAATAGTATGTTTGTTTCCCATTAGATGGAGGTGTCTATAATTTTATGTTGAAAAAATAGAATAATAACATCCTACTATATTGATTATAATTGTGTTCTTATACTTGAATGGAATAATTATATTGGAGGGTTGGAGATGAAAAATAAAATAACGGAGTTTGACAAAAGACATTACTTCTTAATCAGGTAAATGCTTTTGGTTTGTGCCAAAAGGCCTCCTTGTGTTTACTTATATCCCAAGGTAAGGATTATATGAAGAAAATTGGAATGTTTATAAGGGTATTGTGTGGGTATTTTCAAATATCAAGTGGTTTGAGAGGTGTGAGGAAGTAGGAGATGTGGTCCCTTTTCATAGGAAATGAAATGGACTCACTTAGAATTATTAGAAACAAGTTTGGTGTACAAATGTTCTTACCTAACTAACACTACTGAAAAAATCACCTATACCCACAGTTTGGAACCATGGGTATGTCCCCTAAAATCGTGGGTATAGGCTATACCCATTTTTCAATAAACTATGGGCTATCTAGGCGTCAGTATAAAGCTATACCCATTGTTTTATAGAAACTGTGAGTACATACCTGGTTATTTTCATAATACCCACCATTTAATTTTAACCATAGGAATAAATCTATACCCATAGTTTAAAAAATTGTGGGTATATAATATCAAATATAACATCATCCAAATCAGATTAGGATACAACAATATAAAAAATTTATACAACCATAGTTCACAGAAGAACAATAAGTTAGATTTGGATTACAAAAATTTATTTGGGATAGATCTAGTGTGTTATCATGGAGTATAAATCTTAAATGTGGCCTTTATTAATGATTACACATGAAAATTTTGGGTGAAATTCATTAGGAAAAAATATAAGATCAGTGAAATCATCATATAGTAAAGGGACATCAAAGAAAAAGAGGTCAAATGTAATGGAAGATACTTATTGTTAGAAAATTATTGGGAGCATCCTGAAATGGCAATAGAGGTTATGTTATAGAAATTGGATTAGTTTTGAAATGGCCATTCCATGGACACTGGTCCATGATATAAGTGTAGAAATTGTGAACTAGGTATAGATGGAAAGATAAAGGGGGATTTATAAGGTATTATTTAACTCTATAAATATTTATTTTGATTATGATTAATCAATTTATCATAGGGGAGTAATTTTATTGATTTTTGTACAAATTTAGTTCCAATTTAATGTTTTTTATGTGTTTTTTACGTTTAGTACAGTTTTATAAAACATGATGAAAATATTTATGTATAAACCCAATAATGTGATTTCAGATTTAGAATAACATTAAATGATATTCTTGAAAAAATTCATTCTTTGTAAATCACACCTAACCTCAGATGATTAAAGATATTATCATCATGTCAAATTCAAGTGTTCATGCTTATGATGACACTATCTATAACATGTTCATGAATATGAGTAAAGATGGATAAGACAACTATTATAGGATTTTCTTGACACTAACTAACATAAAAATCACAATGTTGTTCATTAAGAAGTTAAAATATAGCTCAAATGAGGAGATTGAAGTGATGAGATGTGAAGTAACCCATTTTGGTGTTACTATGCATGTTGGACGTGGTATTTCGTAGTAAATTAAATTTGGTTGTATGATGGAGATACCCGAGTTAAAGTTGGAAATGAAGTTTATTTAGAATATCATAGAAATTTAATATACTATAAGACCATAGAAACAAAAATGAGAAATTATAAAATGGTTTTACATGTTACTAATGTTTTTGATGATTATTTAAAATGTAGGATAAGTTCAGAGAACATTTTAGGAACTCTATAAGTGATTTCATGCTAAGTGAGAAACAAGGACAATTCTATAACTCATGAGGTTGAGAAAACCATGTCATAAGGATGAAAAATATTGTTTATATGGTTGGGACAAACAACAAGTAAGGATTAGAAAATCCATTGTAAGGTTGAGACAACCATCAATGTATGGTTGAGAAAGACTTATATGGTAAAATGAACCTTATTATGGTACCTAATAAGGATGAGGGTAATAGACTATAAGGTTGATACATGGACACATAAGGTTCGCATATGTCCTTCTATGGTTGTTTCTAGTTCATGTTAAGGATCAAACACCTTGTATGGTTCCATCCATGTGAAAATTTATGAGAATTTCATGAATTTATATTCTATGGAGAGATTGATCTGGATAATTCTTGTATTTGTCACGAACCAGGCCGGGTCACCATCCGACCTGGCGCCTGACCCGGTCTATGAAAAGGCCCGAAGGGTGTTCCTGATCCCTATGGGCTAGCACAAGTGCCCGGGTATCAAAACTAACACATGTGAACGATTTACCCGAAATAGTAAACACAAAACAACTGATAAGATAAAGAAACTGAAACTGAAAATAGATAACCAAACATGACCTTTAACCAAAAACAAATTTATAGGTTTACAACTAGAACCAAAATCCAACAATAAAAGACAACAAAAGAAACTAAAACTCTAACTCAAACATCCAAGCAACAAGAGAGGCACAACATCCACAACCACAACACTAACCTGAAAGAGAAGACCATCAACGACCAAAACCACCATCGCTGAGCATGATGCCTCAACCTAGAATACACAGAGAACAAGGTCTATATACACAAGAAGGTGTACATAGGGTGTGAGACAAGTGCCCAGTAGGATGTCACCCAATAAAAATGTTCCACGAATATTTATTAAATGACAAATACATTTGAAATTTTTAATTAAAGCAAGGAAGTAAATACATAAATAGTTTTAAAGAAAATATAATTAAAGAAAACAGTTTCAAATGGAACAACTTAAATTAAAACACACATGAACTTGCTTTTTAAAATAACCAATGAGTCGCACTGATGAGTGTAATGTAACCAATGAGAACTAAATATGGGAGAGGCTGCGTGGTTGTTAGCTAGCTTGGGTCCCTAGATCTTCGTGTCTTGGTGAAACGTGGATTATAAGGCCACGACCCTCAAAAAAGCATATATTTAGTTAGTGTTGCAGTTTTCAGTCCTGCCAGTGGAACATGCTCGAGTCACCTCCGGAACACTAGCCCACTAGTCTAGTCCACCCGCCTAGCTACCCAGGCTTCCCGTTTGTGCTCAAGTAGGTCAGAGTTCATGTCTTATGTCATAATAAAATACTCAAACCAAAAAAAACATCATGCATGCCCAAACCACCATTTGCGCACACAAAATCCATTTAAAATAATGAACACACTAAAATATTTCAAAACTCAATCTGCATTTCTTACACAACCAATTAAAACCAATGTGTGGTCAAAGAAAGAACTTTCATGGTCAAAAAACCATTTAATGAATTTAATAAAAAATTTCAACCTATATCACACGTCTTTAAACACCAGAAATACACCCAAATACTCATTCAAGATAGAACGCATATAGAAGCTACACTAAAACACCATTTACACCCACCCACAAATTCTCTAAAAATAATAAAAATAATAATAATATTAGTAATAGTAATAAAAATAAAAATAAAAATAAAAATAATAATTATTATAAGCATGCCAAGAATCTTTACACAATTAAATTAAAAAAATTCCTTCCTTAATAACTATTTAATAAAACGTTTAAGATTTTAATAAACAAATTTTGAAAAGGAGAACATTGATTTGCACACAAAAACAACCCAACCATTTTTTTAGAATCAACGTACACTAACTCCATACTAAAATATAATTTGATACTTTTCATGATTTAATAAGATAGGTGAACAGTTTATAATAAACTAATAACCAGCTCAATATGATTTTTCACAAAAAATCACACTCATATCGCATAAACACGTTACTAGTAAATCAAATCATGTGAGATCTCAACAAGAAAAACAATTTCTCACAAAGCAAAGCAATTAAATAATACACTGAACTAATTAAAGATGAAAATTTATTCATCACTGAATAATTATAAGCGTGACCACCTACCTCAGGTGTCGAAGACTCCATAAATATGGTGCGCAAGGATCTTCGCACACCAATGACAACTAAAACAAACCCAAATTGACTATAAATCAAACAATTGACCCAAAAAATTAAGAATTAACCAAAAAAGTCAATGAAAAACCCCCATCTCATGCCAAACACACCACTAGAAAACGAAACACAAACCCAAAATAGATAGTGTGAAAAACCAGATAAATCCCTTGAGGTTTACCGACAAGGGGGAAGGGTCTCTGGAGATGAGACTCGTCAGAAAAGAGTTGCGGTACACGACGGGAGGCCGCTGCAATTGGGATGGCCGGGAGAGGGGCAGCGGTGAAAATTTTGCAAATTTTATAATGAAAATGTTGAATCATATTGAATAATAAATCAAAAAATAAAGTGTGAACCAATATTTTTTGAGAGAGAAGAAGATATATGAGTTTATTAGAAAAGTGATCATGTTTACGGTGAATTTACAATATATTATTTAATATGATGCTGAAATTTAAGATTATTTAAATCAAGAATTTCAAATGAGATAGGGTTGATGATAATCTGAAATTGATTAAGATATCAAAAATGAGATTTAATTCAATCTGAATGGAGATAAAGAATATTAAGCTGATATTATATATCATATATACATATTCAAGATAAATTTGTACAGGTTTTATGAGAATATATGTTGGAAGTGTGAAACTATATTACTTTCATATAGTTTTAAAAGAATAAATTTTTCCTTATTTTTGTGAAAATAATTTTAGAAAGAATCTAAGAATCTTGAGGCATGCTGGGAGAATATATATAATTTTTTAACAAAGGAAAATGAGAGGAAAAATGATTTGGGAACTCCTATCATTTCACAAGAGACAATTGTTTAACATAAAAAAGAATAATGAGATTGTGGGTGACACCCTCAGACAAAAATTGTTGATAAAAAGAAAATGAGTTCACGGGACCAAAAATATTATGGGATTTTCTATATTATAATTATAGAAAATATTGTCTTATTGAACATTATAACTTGGATGTTGTGTGTAGGATAAACTAGAGCCATTTTGGATCAATTAATATTCCAAGAGAGTGGAATAAAAATTTCAATGATTTAGTAAAAGAGATAGAATTTTCCCTATAAAGTAATAAAATTTATTCAACAAGAATGTTTTTCATTATGGGTGTTTGATTATAATTCTATTATACATTGATGGCACACAAATTACTAGTTTTATAATTAAAATAATCATTTAGTGGAAGCCTAATCTTTTTGGAATATTTGAGGGGAATTATCTCAACTAGATGATATTGATATTATGGATCTGGATAGTGAGTGAAATATTTTTTGGTAATTTTTACCTGATCCAGTGAGATTAATTATAGATGGTATATGGTTTCATAGACATGGGTGAGGAGAAACTAGTCAATTTTTTAATCTAATTCTTGAAAATCTCAAAATTTAAGTTTGGGATCCGACTTTTTAATCCACTAAATGGGAAGAACTTCATTGCTAAAATATTGATCCAGATTAGGGGATGATGTTAATTATTTTGGCATCCCCAAATCATGTGTGAAATTCCCACATCTGTTAAAGGGGAAATATTTATCCTCTATGCTTGATTCTCTAAGTGTCACGGAAAATATGTGGCAAATGTTAAGCATGATTCTACTTCTAATCACATTGAGTAAAGATATTTTAAGAGGGGAATGACAAAACATGGGGGACCATGTGGTAATCCATGAACATAAAATGTTTTGATCATTCAGGTAAAATTTACCAAAAGTTTATTGGGTGTATTAGTTTAGACCCTTGAATTTTGTTGATGGTTTGATCATTCACGTTTAGTTTTCTATTGGAATCTCTTATGAGATCTAGTGTTGGAATCAATGATTATGAATGATTTCTCCAACAAACAGTTAATTAAAAAAACTATGGAAAATAAATAATGATTCTTCATAATCCATCCATATGTCTGATGTCTATGTCAAAGGAAAAGAAAATAAAAAGAACCAACATATTAAAAGAAGAAAAAAATGAAACAAACTATTAATCCCTCAACTGCCCGATATCCCTCCCTTGTAAAGAAAACCTCGAGGCCACCTCCAGTGCCTTTCTGGCCCCCTTAGTAGAGTATACAAACCCTCCATCCATAGTAAGAAGTTAAAGGACTATGTGGATGATGCGATAAAAAAAATAAAATAAAAACTAAATTACAACATACCCATCTACTGTGTTTAAACAAGTAACCGCCCATTATAGAAGAACCACAATGCCCCACGAGTCGAATCATGTTCCTATAAGCCAGGTGGAAACAAATCCATGTTTCAAAATGATATTTTCAAATAGTATATTTCTATTAATTAATAATTACTCTTTCTATTAATTCAATATAATAAGTTTGGATCGAGTTTTTTTTTTTTAAAAACATTTAATTATATTTTTATTTGGTTTTATTATATCCATTATAGATTAGGTTATATTGATTCAAATTGATTGAATTCAATAATGTTTGGTTCTACTCGGTACATGTAGGGTTAGGATGGGTTTATGTATGTCAGTTATGTTTAGAGAGGTACAAGTTTGGTTTGGTTTTTTAATTATATATGGAACAATTTTCTTACAATGGCCAATAATACCCAAGATCCATAAACATATAAAATCAACATAAAGAAAAATCCACAAAATGTTCTCTATAGAAAACAATTAAAATGCTTTACATTATAATAATAGACATGTTTTATGTCAAAGCTATATACATATCCTATGGGAATATAGTAGAATGTGTCCATGATAAAGTAAATAACGAGAATGTTTAGAAACTACAAAAGTTATCTTAAATATATGATATATAGTCAACATATATCACACTGATGGACACAAATGATTTCCATCATGATACAAATTGAGACACCCTTCAAACTGGAACCAAAGAGTACCCGTGATATAATCTGAAGTATGTTCTCAATCACCATGGGCCGTAGAAAATCTTTGAGGTATTAAATATATTCTTGTAGGAAGGGTTTCAACTAATTTTCTTAATAAAATATAGAATATAAGTATGATGAGAATCTAGAATAACACATCTATAGTTAAAATGTACATTCAAACCAAATAAATATTTTCAATATATGAAACCTATGAAACAAATAACTGCAATATATATAAACATTTACGAAATTTCTAACATAAAAGAGATGAGATAAACAAGATGATGGTCTTTATTTCTGCCACGGAAAGAAAAATCATACTATGATACTGAACAAGGTTACTTCAATAAGCATGAGGTAGGTGGTCCCTTTAATATTATGAAATATTTCACATGTTGTTTATTGTCTACATGAGAATGTGGGGCACATGTCCAAGAAATACAGTTAAGGATGAGATGAGTTCTAAATTGAGAGATGAGTGGGTGGGTATTTTACTGATGGTTTGAGGTTTTTAGGGTTGTTTGTAAACTATGTCACCAACAGGAATCCATGCTAGTTTATATTGGACATGAATCAGAAGGGACACAGTCTAAGTGGGTAAGTCCTTGGGAAGTTAGTCCAGCAAGTGGCACAATATATGAATAATTTTGGAAAGTGTGTGGGCGTAGTCTACCTTGAGACTCCCTAGGAGGCAGCTGGTTGATGGGAATGTTAGTGAAGGGTGATATATCTCTTTGGATTGAACTCCATTTGATACAAAATGTACATATGATTAGGCATGGCCCTTTGTAGAAAGTCCTGTGATGTGTTTTTTTTAGGTACTTCCACAGGGTTTGAGCATAGTTAGGAGTCAAGAGGAGGCTTATGGGAATCCTACCCATCTTAAGATGATTTCCATTGGAGTTTGTAATATCATGGGAAGAAGAAGTAGTCTTTTTGAGACCATATAATATGGTCGTCCTGTATTATGAGTATAATTGATAAGTTCATCTCAGGGCAATAGATGAATTTGGTTTAGTAGTCTAATCATACCATGTTGAATTTAGAATTTTAGGGGTTTATGGTTTTAACTATGGCCTATATTTGTGATAGTTGGGTTGGGTAAGATGACTAATGACATGATGCACTTAGGTGTGTCTCCAAGCAATGTTATGCATGGACCAGTTTCCAAGTGTGAGCTAGGACTTCACCTAGTATAACATGTATTGTTCTATTGCATCCTTACTTGGTTCAATATAGTGTGTTTGCGAGGTGATTATATCATTTGAATTGTCGATATGAGTCTTAGGAACCATGGGACAAATTCAATATGTATATTAGTTATTTTTAGGAGAAAGGGATATGTTAGGCCCCTCCAGTTGTTTAGATGAGGGATGAAAATGAGTTGAGGCACTTCAGAGTGTAGTTCTTCCTACGGTTTGAGATATGTTAGGTACATAGGACCAACAGATCACCTTGAGTGGAGGAAATTGTGTATACTGAATCTATGAGGAACCCAAATTACAGGAGGATACCGATGATGAAGAATAAGAATAGGAGAATAAAGGAACCCATTGAGAAGGAAGGGTCGACGACACCAATTTACCATGACACTGGCACACCCCCAGTTTCTTCCTTCTACTGACACCAACGCTTCAACTACCTCACCTCTACTCTCAAATCACTGTCGAACCTTCCTTCTCAACCTACCGTTGACTTCAACAACTGTTACCACTAAAAAGCTCCACCAGAAGAAGATCAAAGTCAGACAATCAAACCAGTAATCAAAACTCAAACAATATATGGAACTCAAAATCCCCAAAAATTTAAAACACCGATTTCAGAAAACTAGTTCTACCCTAATCCACACCAGATCTGAAAATCACCATACCACTTTTGACGGAAGCCAAGAGGTGAAGATTGTCTGATAAGCTGAGGAGACCACCACCGCTGTGGGATAGACCAGAAGAAGATCCAGAGTCTGACCCACCTCTCTCCACAGGTAGCCACCAGCCTTTCCATTCTAAAGGATCTCTTGATTCTGGCCATCGTCCAGATTTTTTGCATAAGAGGTTCTTTGGACGCAGGGCCGCCTAGACCACTATCGTTTTCGTGCTGAGCAAGGAGAGGAGCTGATGCCTTCTACTTATTTGTGCGGTTGATGAAGAGCCACTTTCTAAGAACCACCATCTGCCTGTTTTAGGGGAAACACAAAATCCTCCCACTCCCTACACTTATAAGAAGAAAGGGGGTGGGGGGGAATAAAAAAATAATTTAAAATAATTATAATAAACAACATAATAAAGTAAATAAATAAAATATTAATAATAAATAAATTAAAAAATATTATAAAATAAAATAAAATTGAACTAATATAATATTTAAATAAATAATAGAACATTAATAAAAAAATATTAATTTAAAAATAAAATAAAATAGATAAATTAAAATAATTGATTATTAATATAATAACATTAATAATTTTATTTTAAAATTATAACTTAACATATAAAATAAAATGGTAATAATAATTATAAATAAACAAATTAATTAATTAATAACTCATATATCATAAAATAATAACATTATTAATAATATTTTACAATGTTATTAAATTATTAACCTTTATTACGTTAGTTAAATAAGTTAATATCTTAATAATTAAATAATAGTCTTAAATAAAATAAATAATAATAAATTGTGTAATTTTTAATTAATAGTAAATAATTATAAAATAGTAATTTAATATTTATGCCTAATTATGTTTTTAAGAAAATAGATTTTAAATATTTTTATTGTGTTAACTTGCTTTGTTTTATTGTACAGATTCAATAAGCACTTCATATTCCATCGAGGTTCACTCAACCGCCTGGAGTGGAGTTAGTAACATGGGTAATGTTAGTATGATCTGTGATGATTAAAAAAGCGCACATGTGCGGTGCGAAAATGAAAGACATGTTGAAGTTAATGGAGGTCATGGGTGATATGCAGAATTTGAAAGTTTATATTAAAACAGATAAACAAAAAAAATTAAAGGGGACTCTCATTTGACATTCCAAATTGTTATCTTTGATGACATTCTGGGAGAGGTAGTTCCTGAAGATTTGGAGAGCAACAAGACCTAGAGATGAAGGAGATGGAGAGCATATCCACACTAAGAGTATTCTTTCTCCCACTTTCCTCTGAATTTATAATAATCTATAATACGATAATTTCACTGTTGTAATCATCATCATAATAGGTTAAAAATTATTTTCTTAGGAATTTTGATTCAATTAGATTTTCTTTTATATTTCTTCAAGTACTTTTTTCTTTCTATGAAATCATAATTAGTTAGAAAGATTGAATTATGTTTCTCTATTTAATTGTTCACACCTCATAAAATTTTAAATTAATAAATTTAAGATTAATTGGCGAGGTAGATCTTGAATACATGTATCAACTCTCTAACTGTCATTAGCATAAGAGTTTTATAGTGAATTGAATTCCAATTGTGTTCTTTTCAAATTAATAAGAAGTTAAATTGAGTTCTAGATAATCAAACTCCAAGAATCAATCCTATTCCTATTGAATTTACTAGTGAGGGATATTATTTTGATTTTCGTGAGTCTTGATTCATTAATAATCTGTGAATAAATCAACCTTTTAACTAGTAGTTTAGAATTTACGGGTATTTCAGTTTATCTGTGCTCCTAAATCCTTGGTTTCGTGTTTTGGTTTAATTTTTTTCCAATTGTTTTTGCATTAATTAGTTTAATGTTATCATACTAGTCAAAATATTTTTTTATAATTTGTACCTATTAGAAAATAATGTAAAATAAAAAATTAAAAATATGGTCCTGCACTGCTAACAACAGTGAGGTTTGTTGTTTGAAAACCAAAATCATTTACCTTATTTCCCTATGGATCGAACCTACACCATTATACTAGTGTAAGTTAATAAATGTAATTTCAAGGCTATGAAGACCTTCAGACTTATCAACACCCCCAATACATGCCAATGAGTGACGACATGAATCACTTTAACCAAACAAAAATGATATAACATTTGAAAAAAATCATACTACACATTAAAACTTACTTGTGAGTAACTCAATGAAAATCAAATCTTCTAGGATTACATTGAAATAGTGTCATGAATATCCTTACCTAAGCCTACCAGACTTCAAAAAAAACTCAATATTTGGGCATTGAACAAGATCCTTACACCAGAACTATGTTGCAGAAAAATTTGGTCCATGAATGTGCAGCGAGAAAATAGGAAACCCACCACCAACAAGTCCCTTTATACTATGGAATCTCCTAAATCTCTTCTACTCCCCTGGACAAAAATAAAAACCACATTAAAAATTTCTCAAGGATCTCTACCCAGAACCTACTCTACCAAACTACATGAAAATAAAAAATGGATAGAAATTTGAAGGGACTTAGATAGGTTGTTAGTTTTTTTTGTAGCAGAATGATAAGTTGTTCCATCAATTGAATTGACTAGAAAAAAATAATCAATTATAATTTCATCTAAAGAATGGAATTACTATTAGTACCAGAATCATGCCAATCCATGTCATTCAAAGGTGTATTATTGATGACCTAGACAATAATAAAGTTAACATCTATTCCTACTGCTATCTCTAGTGATCCATGAAATATTATAGGTGAACTTCTAGTGGACATTCCTATAGGAATCACAATATTGAATAGAAACTAGTATAAAATTTACTTCCTAATTGAGAAATGGATCATCTCAGACATGATTATATTGTTTGAGATCAGTCTACATGTGTTTCCAGAGTAATTATTAAAAAAAATGTTTTCCTATATTTTATTTCAGTGGCTCTTTTCAGGGAGTAATGTCGAACAAAGCCAAAGAAAATTTCATCAAGGTTTTTCAAACATATCCTGAACCATTATAAATAGTGTGGTAACATTAGGGAATAATATTTCAGTTCCTCTTTGGATAATGATGTAGTAAAAAAGTTATAAGTTGCAGAATATTTTCATAACTCATTTATGGGAATAAACATAATGATATATAAGGTAAAAATACATTTTCGACACTATATCATGGATGTCAGGTTGTTATAGAGCTTATAGTGACTAATAATAGATATATTGTCTCTATGTTTTAACTTAGAAAGAAATTCCACAAGTCAAATGGAAGATTTAATGAATATTATGATATATTTAAGAATCTATTTCATCAATAACAATTTTGATCAGTGGATTTAATGAAGCCCATTTTAGGAAGGAAATTAAAAAATTACAACATTATGAATTTAATGATAATTTTTTTGGAACACACTAAAATTTTGTTAATTAAGGAATATACAATAATCATATTTAATGCCATTTAGTCATAAATCAAGGAATAAAAATAATAATTAGAATTGGATATCTAGATGAGTCTATTTCAATATTTAATAATGTTATAACTTAGATAATGATGAAGTGATTTGAGACTCATGGATTAATCAATAATTTATCTAGAGGTGTAGTTATTTGAAATATATCTATTAATGGATCACCCACGATACTGAAAATAATAAGATGAAATTAGTGGTATAGTTAATTGGAGGAATTTTGGATGGGGACACAAATAAATGTCCAGAATTAATAAATAATTTTAATTCATACATAGTGTATTTTCTATATAAATATTTGTTATATAGAGGAAGTATCACACACACCTTCTAAATTTCTTATTGTTGATATATTTCCATTTCAATTTTTCTATAACGTTTTTTATTTCAAGGATCTTCCCTTACACTATCAATCATGTAATTTATAATTTGTTGTACATTTGGGAAGTGTTAAATGGATAATTACTGATTTTCCATCTACTAAAGAACCAATTGATTAAAATATTTATGTTATACTTGTATCCCATGTATCTGTGTATGTTATTTCTCAAAATTCTCATCATCATTATAGTTATAGTTTTTGGGACTATTATATAATCTATTCAATGAAGAAAACATTATAATTATTGTATAGAAAGGATAAATTGTGAGATTTTCTTATTTTTCTAAAACAACTAATTAATCCCCTTTTTAGTGGCAAAAAAACCAACTTCAATGGATCAAACTGTTGGTTTCAAAGAATGGTTCAACTTTATGGATCAAAACCAATTGTTGGTTTGAAACAATATTAATGATATCTAAATTATCATAACCACAGGTATTTTTAAACATTCATGTTCAATGATGTAAAAGTTCAAGAAAATATCATGTGGGATCTTGAGTATCCAAATTATAATAGATTGTATATTTTAGATTTAATCCTACATATATGGACCCAGCCTTAAAAATTACTTAATCATGATATAAGTCAATAATTTGACATTAATTCACATCTAAGATCTTTTTAGGTTTAGTGCATTAAAGAATTGGGTCATAACGTATACATAACAACTTGAATATTACCAGTAGACACTTCTACACACAATCCTTTTCTTTCTCACAAAAAAATGACATATTTTCATGTTTTAACAACATAAAATTTCCATGATACCATACTTGACTCTATTCTTCTTTATATCCTATGAAGAACATTTCAAAAAACGGGATTAGCATAAAAATATCATTAAGGGATACATAATGAATGAAAACTGTTAGTCTTGCAAAAACATGTAAATCAGGATAACTTTACTATAAAGTAATACTTTAAGAAGTAGCAAAAACACTTCACTCATCATAAGATAATTATATACCTTATTTTTACTAAAAGATTTCCAAAATTACCATAGAAAGAAACATATAGAATATATAGGTAACTTGGGACATTAATGTACTTAAATGGAATAAACATATAGTCGACTTCCACACATATCACTAAATGGTATAGCCATACGACCAACTTCCAGACCAAATGCATTGGAGGTTATAATGTAACTACCCATCCATGGATTATAATGGAACCACCCATCATTTGGTTTATCATGTAACCACCCATCATTGGTTTATCACGTTACCACCCTTCAAATGTAAATGTACCATTATATAATACTAACACATAAAATATTGAAAATATCAACATCTCAAAAATAACATTTCATTTCTAATCACAGGAAATAATTTCATAATATTGAAATACTCATTCCATTTCAAAAACTATTTTGAAAATGAAAACACCCAAAAATGTTACAAGATATTTATTTTCCTTTTAAAAATATTAAGTCCTATAAAGGAATAAAAATATCAAATAATTATTATAGTGGCAGAGAGGTCATTGTCATTGCATACATAAAAAATAATCAATTTTGCTTTTAGAAAACATTTTCCTAGATAAAAATTTCCCTTTTATTGAAATTAAATGTCAATGGGTTTTATTGTACACCATGTAAAAGAAGGAGGTGTATATTATCAAAATATGCCTCAATTGAAGGAGACCGAGATGAAGTCCCTCACCTTGCATCAAAATCGTCACTTATGTTCCTTGTTCTTACTAAATAATAATAATAAGTTAATTTTTACTTGATTCAGAACCTTTTTCAATTTTATAATTCATTTTATATCACCTATTATAATGTTATAAAAATTAAATAATTATTTAAGTTAATATGAGAAATTTTGTCGATATTAGGTACTTGAGTCAAAAATGAACTTGTTTTGATATAAATTATACATGGAGTAAAAATTTAATCATCACATGAATGATATTAATGATTTAAAGATAATAATTATCCATTATTTATGTAATTATAATAGTCCATAAATTTTGGATATAATAAATGAAATGCGCCATTTATGGCAACGGTAGGTCGTACGTACGCATGAATGATACATTCATTTATTTTTTCATACTAAAAGAATAATAATAAAGTGATATAAATGGATATTATAATACATGTATAATATTTATTTTGTGTATGTCTCATAGGTTTAATCAAACAATCCTTTATATGTTCCATGTATAAAATGAACGATCCATATCACTTTGAGGGGGTGGTAGTCCACACTTCCACAAATGAAATTATCATATTTAAAAATCATGAAAAGTATAGAGTTATGTTATAAATAAAAATTAAAGAATAATATATACAATATAAATATAATATATATCATTTATAAATACAGTTCCATAATAATGTCCACCATGAGAGGTGGTAGGGGAAAATTGAACAATCATCATTTCATGAGGCAGTAGTTCGTTGTACACAGAAACAATAAGTTCATATCCATTATATGGAGGTGTGCATAAGTTTAATTTGAATACTTATCATAAAAAAATCTTAGTATATTTATGATTATGGGTTTCTATGTAATCAAATAATAATACTATCATAGGGAGTGGATAAATAAAATAAAGGAAATGAACTTGAGGGAACGCATTACCTCTAAATCAGGTAACTTCTTTGGATTTGATCTTAAATGATTTCTTGATTTTCACTCTACCCATATTATGGATTCTACGAGGAAAAGTGGGATATTGGGAGCTTATTTTAGTAGAAATTGGGCAAGCCCAGGTGCTTGATAGGTCTGACTAAATGGGTAGAGGTGGTGGCCTTTTATTAGAGGGAGTGGCACTTTAGGGAAGTCTATAAATATTAATTTATTATAAATCAAATTTCTATTTATAATGGTCCAAAACTTATTTAGTTCTTAGATTAAATGGTTTTTGATCAAATACCAATCATAAATTATTTTTTAGACAAGTTTTGATGAATTGTTTGTCCTTATCTTTTTTGTTTAACCCTTATTTTTCACTTTTTAATCTTACCTTAATAGCATGTTATTTACACATTAAGGGTTAATTTAAGTACCATATCATGTCAAACGACTGATAAAATTTTTTTATGACATATTAGGACTTATATTATTTATTTTTATGAATATTAAATGTTTATAAATTTAATATCATTTAATAAACTATTTTATATATCAAGTTATGAATTATGTCAATTTTGGACACTATTCATACTTTACTTTTTTAAAAATTCTTAAAAAACCATATTCCATCAAAAAAATGAATTAAATCAAAGATAATATTTCTATATAATCCCAGAAATTCGTGGATGATCTAAAAATAACCAAATTAAATTTATTTTTACATTTATAAAATCATTATTTGAATCCTTTATTAATGATGCAATCACCAAATCATCATTTCTCTATAATTAAAGTTATTTATATAATTTATAAAATTTATAAATAAACTATCATGATATAGTTAATATTTTTATCTTTATAATTACTATTTATAGTCAAAGAGATCAATTATATATCCCTTATAAAAATTGTTTTAGTAAAAGATACATGTTTATGTTATATTACTCTTTACTTTAAATTATTTAATATAACATGTCATTATCACTCCCAAGTCAATGCATGGGGTTCGAAAATCAACCCAAGGATTCCCATGGTTGGAAATATCTCATCAAATAGGATCAGGACTTGTGTTAGTTTAGTTTAATATTATTATAATATTAATTTTTTCCATTATTTACCAGATTTACCCACAAACCAAGGTAAATAAAATAATTACTGACGTTACTATTCATAATGTCTGAAAATAAAAGGTCCATATTTAAAAAATTTGGACCTTATTATTCTAGATATGGAATACAATTTTCTAAAAGCAAAAATATATAATTTTCAATAATTAATTTAAAATTAATCCCCATTGTCAAAACCAAAAAGCAGGTTTATAAGAAGTAATAACTATCAAAAGATTTCCATGTGTATATGTACAATTTCAAAGTTAAATTACATTAAATGAACAAAAAATTGATTAATTGATAAAAAAATAATCCAATTAAACTTTAAAACCAATTAAAATGACAATATAACAATATAAATAAATTAGATGAAAATGTAGTTTTGAATTAAAATGCAGTATTTTTTCACTCTTCATTAAAAAATGATCATTATCAGAAAATCACCAAAAATTTAACCAATGTATATTTTAATATCATTATTCCATAAGAGATGTTTATTTTGTCAAATCTAACATGTAAAATTGACAAAAACTAAATTTAAAAAGGGGTCTCCATCAAAATACGGTAAAACTGTATTTCTAAAAAATATTTGTTTTTACTAAAAAATTGAATTTGTTCTTATATCATATCTAGAAAACATATAAGATGAATTTAAAACCTTAAATTGAATATATAAATTATATTTTTCACTATATAAATATCTATAAAGAGTGATATGGTTTTATAAACACAATTATTCTCTATTAAATAGATTTTAATAAAAACGCATCCCTTATATTCAATTGGTTTTTTATTTAGATTTCTAAAAAATTTGGTAACTAATGAATCATTATTGAAACATGTGTAAACCATATTTCATAATTCAGTAGATACCATTAATTCCCTCTATACAATGGCTAGGCGTTAACTACTACTTAAAAAAATATTTCTCACTGTATTATTTTCTGTTATAACTCAATGTTGTGCGCAACATATGTTTTCAGAGAAACCTCTTGTTATGGGTCAAGTATGCCATTATGAAAAGAATCCGCATTGTCATAAAATTAATATATTATTCATAAATATTAATAGAAATGAAGATTTTTTATTCTATAAAAACCTGGGTTCTTACATCATTCCCCCCTTTTGGAAATTGGGTCCTCACAATTTTAAAATTGGGCTCCATAACTTCATTGAAAATACCACATCAAAAAAATGTCAATAAAACTACTACTTCAAAAGAAATAAAGAGAAGTAAAAAGGCCATCTATGATAACCCATACTAGGGTTCCATGTGGGAAAACATTTATATGGAAGAAAAATTAACCATCATGTTCTGATGGAGAGTGATAGTAAACATGACCAAGAGAATGTTAATAATCTAAAAACCATAAAATTTTGATGGGTTAATCAATATTTAATTTCCAAGTAGGAAGATTAGACAAGAAATATTTTGGTTTTAATATCCTTCTCATAATGTTGAGTAATTTATTTAAGTTCTTGATGAAAAATATAAGGAAACAAACTTACTTGTCAAGTAGAGTTTCATTATTTAATAAATATTTACCACAAACACATATTTTATCGAAACGATGAGTATTCAATATGACTTGGTCACACCTGAAGTTCTAGATTTACATAATCCCCAAAATATTAACTATCTATTCAACCTATCTTGAAACAATAACCAAAACCAAATGGTATAAGATCATATAATCCCCAAAAATGATAATCCTTTATAAAAATAAATATTACTCTTAATATACACAATTCAACAAATAATACCCAAAGTTCAACAAAGACCATTAAATAAAAAACTGTACTTAATTTTTTTAAAAATAATCCAAACTATATTTGAAACCCTAAATTCAGTAGGATTTGATCACATAGTCTTCCACAATAAATTTTAAAATATATCTCTAAATAACATCAGCTACTCTTAATGTCTCATACTAAAAAGTTAATAACCTAATAACATATTCACTATAATATGTTAATCATTTACATAAATAACCCAAATCACCATATACCCAAAATTAAAAAATTGTTTCTTTCAAAATAAAATTCAACCATGAATCCAAAAATAAAATCCCATTGTATTCTATTTTCCTTTGGCATATAGTGTTCCCAAAAGAGAAAACATCTTCCAAAATAACAGTTATCACATAATTACCAAATCATTTTAGTTTACTATGGATATCCATTTGATAAAACATAAGTTCCCAAAATAAACATATTCCTAATCCATAAAATTATATAACTAAAAAATACATGTCATAATAAATATGTACTTCACGTAGGCTAGTCGAAGGCAATAAATCCCTGTTGCACTTTGGTTATGGGTTCAATTCCCATGGCCTTGCCAAACGTGATGGGTTGTCACCCATCCCGCAGGTTGTCCTTTTTCAAACACTGTATAATTATAACAAAATAACAAAAATGAGATAAAATCCTCAAAAATAACCGCAACATGTTTTAACATCAATGGTTATTTCATACCTCACATTTTTCATCCCAAAAACTAATAACCTATAATTTATCTAAAGGTAAATTTCTCCTGAAATACTATTAATATCCTTAAAATACCATAAGCCTCCAAAAGGGTTTTTAAGTAATTCAACTTCAAATATACCTTAAAATTATAAACTCATGATCATATCCCTAACCCTTATGAAAACATCAAAATTCCCAATGTTGTCTAAATATTTCCTTTAATACTAAGTATAAGGCCCCGTCCTTGAACATTACTTAATCTTGAGATAAGTCAATAATTGGACTTCAATTAAAATATCTAATCTTACATGTTTATAGCTTTAGATAATTATGTCATAACTTATATATAACTTCTTGAATGTTATAAGTATACACTTTTACTCACTATATATTTATTTTTCACAAAACAAAGACATTGTTTCATGTTTTAACAACATAACTTTTCCTTGATCCCAAACATGAATCTACTCTTATTTATTCCCTATGAATAACATTTCAAAACATGGGATGAGAATAAAAATCTCAATAAGGGATAAAAAAAATAACACTATTACTCTTTTGAAAACATGTAAAACATGATAACTTTATCACAATGTAATACGTTATGAAGTAACAAAAACACTTCACAGAATATAGTATCATTGATTACTCTTTTGTAAACAAATGATTTCCATAAATACCATAGAAAGAAACATATAGCATATATAGGTAACATGGGTCATAAACATACTTAAATGGAATAACCATATGGTCGATTTCTATACATATCACTAAATTTAATAGCCATACGGCTGAAATACATATCCATTAAATTGGAGGTTATAATGTAACCACGCATCCATGATTTATCACGGAACCAATCCTCTTTTGGTCTATCACGTAATCACCCATAATTGGTTTATCATGTAACCACCCATAAAATTTCTATATACCATTATATAATCATAACAAATAAAATATTGAAAATGTCAACATATCACTAATAACATTCCATTTTCCCTCACAAGAAATCATTTCAAGATATTGAAATATTCAATCAATTTAAAAAAACCATTTTCAATAATAAACAACTAAAAAGTTTATAAGATATTTCTTTTCCTTTTAAAACTATCAAGGCTTATATAGGAATCCAAATATCAAATAATGATTATGATGACAGAGTGTTCATTGTCTCTGTATACATTAAAAACATTCATTTTTTCGTTCAGTAAATCTTTGTAGAGAAAAAATATTCCCTTTGATTGAAATTAAAAGTAAAAGGATTTTATTATACACTGTATAAAATATGGAGGTGTATGTTATCAAAATATTCCTCAATGAAAGGAGATTGAGAAAAAGTCCCTTACCTTGCTTCTGAGTCAGCACGTATGTTTCTGGTTCTACTTGAATTATTAACTTAAGTTCATTTATAGTTACTTCAGAACCATTTTCATTTTTATTAATACTTTTATATCACATATTACCTCATTATAAAAATTAAGTAATTATTTATGTTAATATCGGTCGTTTTGTCGATATTGGGTACTTGATTCGAAAATGAACTTGTCTTGATATAAATAATACATGTAGTCGAAAGTACATCATCTTTGGAATGATATTAATAATTTAAATATCATATATATCTATAATATATGTATTTATAATAGTCCATAACATTTGGAAATAAGAAATGAAATAACCAATTCAAGGAGATAGTAGGCCGTACGTTTGCATGTACGTTACTTTAATTTTATTGTCATACTAAAAGAATAGTAATCAAATTATATAAATTTATATTATAATACCAGTATTATATTAATTTCATGTATTTCATATAGGCTTAACAAAACCATCCTTTATACATTCTATGTATATCATGTACGAGTCATATCATTTTGAGGGGGTGGTATTCCACGCTTCTTCAAATGAAATTTTCGTATTTAAACATCATGGAAAGAATTAAGGTATGTTGTAAATTAAAATTATAGAATCATAGAGAAAATATAAATATAATTTATATCATATATAAATACAGTGTCATTGTAATGTCAACCATGAGAGGTGGTAGGGAAAAATCGACCAATCGTTATTTCGTGAGGTAGTAGTTCATCGTACATTGAAATAGTATGTTCATATCGATTACATAAAGGAATGTGTAAGTGTAGTTTGAATACTTATCATAAAAAAATCCTAGTATATTGAGGATACTTGTTTTGTTATGTAATAAATGAATAAGAAGATCGTAGGGAGTGGAGAAGGAATATAAAAGAAATGAACCTGAGAGAAGATGTTACCTCTAAATCAGGTAACTTCTTTTGATTTGAGCCTAAAGGCATTATTGAATTGCCTTCTACCCAAAGTAGGGATTATAGGAGGAAACGAGGGATATTTAGAGTATATTTTAGAATAATTTGGGTGAATTAAGGGGCTTTATAGGTTTTATTTATGTGTAAAGGTGGTATCCTTTTGTAAGAGGGAGTTGGTCACTTTAGGAATGTCATGAAATATTAATTTATTATAAATTTAATTTCAATTAAAAATGGTCCAAAACTTATTTAATTCTAAGATAAGATGTTTTTGGTTCGAATAACTATTATTATAAAATTTTTATACTAGTTTTTAATATATTTTTGTCTTTATTATTTTGATTTAACCCTAAATATACACTTTTTAATCTTACCGTGATATCATGTTATTTTCACATTTTGGGTTAATGTAATTATCATATAATGTGAAATGTCCCAAAAAAAGTTACTGTTGATATATTTGGACTTATATTAAACATTTGGATGAATCATATATTTTTGGGAATTTAATATCATTTAATAAACTATTTTATGTTTTAAGTTATGAATTATGTTAATTTTGGACACTATTTATACTTGAATTTTTTTTTATAAATTCATAAAAACTTGATTACATAAAAAAAAATAATTAAATCAAATATAATATGTCAATATCATCCATAAAATTCATATATGACATCAAAATAACCAAATTAAATTTATTTTAACATATATAATATCATTTATTTGAATCAATTCTTAGTGAAGCAATCACTACATCATCATTATGTCACAATTAAATTTATTTATTTAACGTATAAAAATTATAAATAATGTATCATGATATAGGAAATATTTTTATATATCTAATTACTATTTATAGTCGAATATATAACTTATATAACCCCATATAAAAATTGTTTTCCTAAAAGATACATGTTTATGTTATATTTGCCATTACTTAAAATTAATTAATATAACATGTCATTTTTAATCACAAGTGGATTCATGGGGTCCAAAAATAGACCCAAGGATTCCCATGGTCAAAAATATCTCATAAAATAGGATTAGGATATGTGTTATGGTAGTTTAATATTATTTGTTTACCCATATTTACATGAATTACTCTTTAACCAAGGAAACTAAAATAATTACTAAAGTTACTATTAAAAATAAATAAAAATAAAATTTACCTATTTAAATAATTAGGAATTATAATTCCCATAATAGAGTTCATTTTTCCAAATTCAAAACACAGAATTTATAGTAATTAATTTAAAATTAATTCCCATTGTCAAAACCAAAAAGCTGATTTTTAAGAAGTAATAACTATCAAAATATTGACATGTGTTTTTGTCTAATTTCCAAGTAAAATTACATAAAATAACAAAAATTGGATTAAATTATAAAAAATTAATCCGACCACAATTTAAAACCAATTAAAATGAAAAATTAACTCTATAAATAAACTAAATGAAAAGTCAGTTTTGAATTAAAATGCAGTATTTTTTTTACTACACATTAAAAAATGAACTTTATCTGAAAATTAAAAAATAATTATCAAATTTATATTAAATAATTTTATTTTGTCAAATATAACTAAAAAAGTGACAAAAATTAATTTTAAAATGGGTTCTTTAGCAAAAGGAAGTAAAACTGTATTTTTAGAAAAATACTTCTTTTATCCAAAAAATTGAATTTACTCTTGTATGATGTCCAGAAAACAAATAAAATGAATTTAAAAAAATTAAATTTAATATAAAAGTTATATTTTTCATTAAATTAAAAACCCATAAAGAGTTATATTGTTTTATAAACACATTTATTCTCTTTTAAATAGGTTTTCATAAAAACACATAATTTATATTAAATTAGTTTTCATTTCCATTTCTAATAAATATGGTAACCAATGAATAATTATGTAATCACATGTAAACCATATTTCATAATTCAGTTGGTATTATTCATTCCCTCCATAAAATGGCTAGGTGTTAACAATCATTCAAAAAAATATTATTTTTTTTGTATTATTTTTTGTTATAACTCAATGTTGTGTACAACGCATGTTTTTAAAAAAACCTGTTGTGGGGTATCAAGTACGCCATTAGAAAAATCATACAGTTTAATATAAAATTAACATCTCATTTATAAATATTAATATAAATGAAAAAGTATTATTCTATAAATACCTGATTCGTTATGCTACATTAGCATTAATTATCATCATCAATATCTATTAAGAGATAATGATACTGGAAATCATGATAGAATTTGAAAATGGGATTAATATGGATGATTAATGTTGATATATCAATTCCTAATATAACATCCACATAATGTGCAATTATTTTATGGTTTATAAGTTATTATCGATGCACTACATCATTGAGTTAAATGTTAATGTGCTTCTAACTATTTTTCAAGAGTATTTCCATTAAGAAGTAGAGACTATGCATTGAATGAATTGAAAAAGAAATTGATAAGGGAAAAATATGTTCATGAAGATTATTTTTACCACTAATGATTCTCATATGATTATATATAGAGAATATACTGATATTAAGAAACAAAAAATAGGATTCATAGTAAGACCTTAATACACTTTAGGGGTCTTGATTGTTCTTAATAAGATGAAAATTTCATGAGTACTTATTACTCAAAAATATAAAATGATGTAGATTCTTATATGAATGAATTGAAAAAATCAACATTCAATAAATGATTAATTATGGGTTGAACTCAGATGAGGGAGTAGATGGGGGGGTTTGAGAACTTCTCTCTCTATGACAATGTTGTCTAGGGTTTCATTCCGTAATGAATCTAACTTCAGTCGACTAATTTAATCCTGTATATGTTTTTATTGGACCATTAAAAAATATATATGGAGGTTCTGGTTCGAAGTCGATTCAAGAGACCAAGTGTTCTGATTTGGGTGGGTTTTCTCAGATGATCACATTATAGGTAAGGGGCTATGATAGTTTCATCACTAAATCCCCATGTGGTGAGTCTGTTTCTAATAAATGAATAATTAGAAATGGTGTTATTTTGGTCATATAAGAGAACCCTTGATTCTTTCAAGAGATAATAAATACTGGTAAACATTCAAGTACTGCATGGCTATGTTCGCAAATGAATACATCATGTAATATTGAAGATATTAGTAAACTCCTCATGAAGATTTAGGGTTTTAGCAACTGGAAGATAGTATCGATTGGTATGAATTGTTACCATTATACTTTTCATTACAATGAGTTGAAAAAGAGAGCCTGGAGTTGTGGGTTTGTGAATCTCAAGGATGGGATCCTTAGGTTCTAGAATGGGTATCCATGGATTGATCTATTTTAGGCCACGAATACAGCATCTCAATGCTAGATCTATATCAAAGGATTGAAATATGTATTCTAGAATCCAAGAACCCTTTTGGATAGTTCATTTCTAGTAGGTATTCCCATTAGACTTGATAGGAAGAAAATATTAGTTTGGTATGTCCATTTTTCTTGCATTCCAGTTGAGTTTGATAAGACATCGCCTCTTGTTTAGACAGTTATTTTGATTGCAAGAAATGTTAAATTTTAGCTTGAGATTGAGTTTGATCATGTTTCTAATTTATTTATAAATTTTTCAGCCACATGACATGTTAAAGAAAAATGTAATTGAGGTTTGTAATTAGAAAACTGTATATGGTATGAAAACCTTGTTGAAAGCTTTAAATTCAAAGTACCTTGTGATCCTGCTCCACCACTGCCTTTTTTTGGGGCGAAAGGTTCCCCAACTACTTCACCATTGCCTTTATCTAGGAAGAAAGGTACCACTGATGGTGTGATGTGAAACCCACCTTCATCCATCAAGGGGGATATGGTGAAAAATAATTTCTCTAAAAACAAGAATTAGAGATTAGATTGTTTTTCTGATCTTATGGTAGGTAAGAAACTCACCAGAAGACATCTTCATGCTCATAAAAGTGGGGGTTTGATGTCTGCTCCTTTGAGTGATGGAACAATCCCTATTCACAGTATGATTCCATTTGAATGTGTGCAACCCTCTAAATGGTGTGATATTCGCTCTGGTAGTGCTAATATTGATCAGGAATTGAATCTTGACGTTTTTCTAGAGGAGAAAATGTTTTCTAAAGGTATGCTGGGTAGCATGAAATCTGGTGGGCGGGGAACTCATGTCATTGAACATTATGACCATTTTATTGCACAAAGTGGTGTGCAAGATTCTAATGATCTGTAGGATCATACTTCTCTTGTTGAATTCCATATAGTATGTGCTTCACAATCTACTGGTTCTCCTACTACTTTCTTCACAGTAGTTATTATTTCTTAGGGGAACATGGGGGGCTGAGCATGCTCCACCTAGAATCAACACTGAGCATGCTATTGTCTCCTTGGTTGATACAATTCCCCATTAGAGGCCCCTGCTTTGCATGACTCTGTACTGCCCTCTTTTTTAGACAAGGATTTTTTATTCCTTGGATAAATCAGTTTCTAAATTGTCACTTGATCATAAGGTTCCATCAAATGAACCTCCAACTAAAATGGCAGTGACTCCAAACATAGGTGCTGTGAATTTCTTCACTATTATTGATTCAATAAACTAGATATGAAAGATAATACTAGAATGAAAAATCCTATTTTTATGCACCTTATCCTTTTATTATAACATATACTGGTAATGAATAGGTTGGACAACCCTACACTGAGGAGCGTCTAGAAGGTGGGGATCAGGCATTGCTGGCAATTAGAATGATGTCCTTCAAGTTGACACTGAGGTCGACCCAATTTATGTCCAGTGTGATGATCATGGTTCTGATGATGGATACTCATGCACAAATTATTAGGATAGTTCATGGAAGATTCCAAATCAGTGGAGAAGAGGAAGGAATCCAAGAGGATGTGGTGGTCTCTGTGAAAGGGGTGGAAGTGGTGGTAAGAACAGAGGTTGATTTCTATTTGGATTGATTTTTTTTTCTCACTTGTTCCTTGAACCTAGTTTCTTTCCATTTTTTCATACCTTTAATTTTAATAACTATTTTATGGATCATGGATTTACCTCCAAGATCTGCACAATTTTGGAAGAGCTATGGGTTGAACTCATGGATGAAAAGATCGGTTGATAGAATAAATTATATGATTTATTGAAATTGGATCGCTCTAATTCCATAGAGACTAATTGTTTGGTTTTTATACATTTATATATTTATGATCATTAACATTTCATGTAAAATTCCAAATAATTTCAAGGGATATATCAAAACATGATAGAATATATTTCATTTGATTATAATACCAAGTGGATCTCTATAATAAAAGAGAAATGTACTTCTATAATGGACACTCATAGACATCATTTAGGGTTAAACAAAGTGGAAAATTTTTCATACTTTTTAGTGTGATTCCACAACAGACACCAAAATAAAAAAGAAAAAAGGTTAAATTGGTTGAGAGAGTAGATATATCAAGTTTTACAAGAACAAAAAATAATTATCATTTGTAACAGGATAAGATGAATAGTGATATGAGAAATATCCTGCCTATGGAAAATAAGAATGGGTAAAGTGGTAAAATTTTATGATCCTATGTTTTCTCAATGAGGTACAAATATTTTATATTTCAATTAAAATAATTTTTTCATTCTTTTTGACCTGGAAACTAATTGATAGAACATGGATTGGTTGGGTATTTTTCAGAATGGAATAGGTAGGAGGGATGTATGTTAGTTGCAGGATAGATACATTCCATGTAATCATAATACATGGTGTGTATCAATTACATGACGTGTAAATGTATTCATGAAACCTTTCACATAATTTAAATAATTTTTTCATAGGGGGGAAGGCACCAATCATTTAATTATGTGTAAAGAATTTAGACTACTAGTAAAATCTATAGGATATCTTTAAAAAAATTAAGAGTTAAAAAAAATCTATTTTTTGGGTATATACCTCGCGATCCTCTGACACACACATATGAATCCTCAAGAAATCCTAATGATAGGCCTAGCTCCGGATTCATGATCCAGACTCTGTTTCATCTATCATCAGTCTCAATAGATCTATGTAGGTGAGTTCTTTATTCTCCTATGTAATTCTTCACTTGAATTGGTATCAACTATGCTACTGTTGTGTGACATAATATTCCCCATTATCATAGATTTCATCCATTCCCTATTATTCTTCAAACTTGGTCAAAATCAGATGTCAATATAGTAAGATTGGCTTATCATTTATATATGTTAAGTAGTTTATACCCACCACTTTAGTTTGGTGTTTTATATCCATAGTTTTAGTTGTGTCACACACCAGAATTTTGGGTGGCTCCCTTAAAATTAATTGAATTCAATAATCAAATGAATCGAAACCTGGTAAGAATTCCCAATAGTTATTTTGATTTCTATGGATGTTTTTCCCTAACCTATGCCACACATGGGGTGTGAAATTCTTAATATCCTTACTTTATAACACCCCTGGGGTGTGTGTGATATTTTTTAGTAAAGGGATTCTATTTTTGAATTCAATTAAATGTAATTGAATAATTGGGTTGTTTTTTTTGCATTTTCCTTATATTGATGTGATGTGTTTTATTTCATTGAATTGATTTTTTATGGAATTGTTTTATGAGAAAAATGATCTAATGGAATGAAATTGAATATAAAATGATGAATGGGGTGATTAAATGAAATGGAAGTGGATTACATAGTTCTCTTACCATGGATCTTGATTCTATTATAAGAAATATAAATTTCTCCCATTGATCTTGACTGTAGTAGTGGATTCCTTGGACTTGTTTCCTCCTAGGGTGTTCATTATAGATTATGAATTGGTTCTTTCTACCCCTTGGATTTCTATTTCATGAGTGTGCATTGAATATAGTTTGTTTATATACTAATTGGACCCCACTAAATTCTATACTGAGTTTCTATTTTAATGCTCCTCAGACTCGATGAGGATGCCTTAGTCTTTTTCAACATGGATCCATCCCTCCATGTTATGAAACTATCGACTACACAGTGAGGCCACTGTAGAAACATGGTTATACATCATGGATGTCATGAATGTCATGTATATTATTGTATGACATGACCATTGGAATTAGTTTCACTTTGTTATATGACATCTATGTGATATATCTTTGGGCATGTTTTATATATATGTATGGTATGGGAATCAATTCATAGTTTATAGACTAGATGTATTTACTAATTCAGTTATATTTAAACCCTTACCATGATAAGGGAGGTTGATTGTTGTTTATAGGTTACCTTATTGGGTTTGACATTATCACTTATAGTAATTACTTTTTCCGTGTCCATTTTTCATTTTTTACTTCATTTCCTTATTGTATACTCTGCACTACATTTTTTGGTTATAAAAAACCAAGATTTGTTATAGAAACTATTTTTGGGGGCCTACAATGTGTTATATCACACAATGTTTCGGAAACCTTTGGGTACCGAGATAGACTATATGAATGATGGCATTGATCTGGGAATGTGTTCACAGTTCGATGCCGGATTTGTGCTATGCATAGGAGTAAGGGAGAACATGAATGAGATAGGATCATGATTCTAGATAGGATTGTTTTTTGGTGTTTTTCATATTTTTATATAATTATGGTAATGGATATCTATATAATTATTTTCCTTATTTATATTTATATTCCCTGAAATATCATTTTGCATAAGAGTTTACTTTTGGCATTGTTCATTTATTCCTTTCCTGGATGTTTATCTTCTATCAAATATTTAGTTGTTTTATCTACTTCAGCTATTTAATATTGTCATTACTCCACTCGGTTACAATCTATAATGAGGGAATAGACTCCCCAAAGATAAACCCTAGGCCCTCACTACTAGTTGAAATCCTATGAAGTTAAGGGAAATGAGCCTGGGGCCATGTGACCCACCAACATGATGCACCATTTAGTGGTATCCAATTCATAACGTTACAATGTGGTATCATATATGTTCCTTTTCTAGTTTAACTAGTTTATTATAATAGAAAATTGTTAAAGATGATATTATAATTTTGAAATGATTTTTTTGGGAGTAGACTGCCCAGGTATGGGAAAAATCCAAATTTTATAGAACATAATTGTTGTTTTATAGAATTTGACTCATATATTTGATCTAATTCCATAGTTGGGTGATTCAATATTTGTTTATTGTTTAATATAATTCAATATTTTCCCATTATATGAATTATATGAGGGTATGAATCTCATACATCATTTTATGAATCTTTTACGATTCACATGCTGTAAATTATATCATGCAATATACGATGCATTGTTTGACTGCATGAATTTGTGATATGTGCCTTCTTTGATTTACCTGCTACTTGTTAAATAATTATTTAGTTGATTGAGAAGCATGGTTGGTACGTGGAGTTCCAACCATAACCTAATTAGTGATTTCCTGATAAGTATATAGAATACACCCTAATAATTCAACATTGGTACATTTAGTCAGAGACCATTAGTCACATGGACTAGAACGTGTTGTTGTGTGGATCATGTGGATGCCATATTCTGGTTCATGAGGTGTATGAGACCTTATTTATTGAATTTGTGGAAAAATATAGTTCAACCATTTAAATAGAATTATGATAATTGTAATTTCAAATGCAAATTGATCTTGTGGAAATAGAACACTTAGACTTGTCCCTATTTTTGAGTGTGCATTAGGCAGTTTTTCAAGCGATGCTAGTAACTATTTCATTTTACCCAGTCCTAGATTTTAGAGTAGGGAGAGGGGTTTTACCAGTTTATTAGAACATATTTATCTATAATACTCTTTTAGATGCAAACTTTTGTTATTGATCTTTTAAGAGGTGTGTGATTTGAATTATAGAGTCTGTGCAACATGAAGACCACTAGTCTTATGATATAAAGGCAGTGATGACCATGCCCCCAAGACGGTGGTCTATATGACACATGTAGATCCTTTGATAGTGAAAATTGAGTCACCATCATTTTTAATAGTCACAAGGGCTGAGTAATAGTCTTTTGAAGGGATTTTAAGATATATGAAAACTTTTTTGGGAGCACCACATATATTCACATATATTGAAGAGCTAGTAAATTTGTTCATGTGGAAGCATCCTCCAAAATTTTAGGGTTTTGTGGTCCATAGGATGGTGAGCTGTGTCTCGAGAGTATGTTGATAATATTCAATAATCTAGAGACACCTCCTGATAGGAGAGTGAAAATCATAACAAACATTCTCTATGGAGTAGAAAATAACATTTGGGATATTTTGAACTAGGTGAATGTGATACATGATATGGTTTGGAGGGATATAAAATCCATTTATTATGAATAATTTTTCCCCAGACCCTGATAGTAGAGAGAGACAATGTGTTTATGCATATTGAGTAGGGTTCGATGAATGTTATTGCATATTCATAAATTTTTACAGAGATATATAGTTTTACAACAATATTTCTTGTTGATGAGGAGTCAAGGGAGAGAATCTTGGAAAAATTCATAGCCATTCCATTGATCATAGGTCAATATGTTCATGTTGATTTCTATTACTGATATAGTGAATCAGGTTATAATTATGTACAGGAACCTGGGGAAATCAAGGGGTTCAGGGTAGGGAAGTATAGGCTCTCTACTTAGCGGTTGAACATCCAATGGTAGGTAGAGAATTTTTGATGCATCCATTGAGGCGATTACTAGTCATGATGTGAGTGGTGGAAGTGATGTATTTTTTTTCTAGAGTATGGTAGAAGAGGATGCAGGATGAATCAATGTGATTGAGACCCAATTGAGTGTTAATCTTAGATTAAGATGGACCATGTGTATGATTTCTATTAGGCATTCCATCCAGTAGTCAGTGGTGGGGGTTAGCTTTGACTTTAGGTTTGGGAGAAGTTTTCCATGATATAGACCTGGTAGGAAGATAGAGTAGTACCTGTCAATATATTCAAGGTGGTTGTCATGGATGAGGTAGTAAGTTACCATTGGTTCCTAGATAGAGGAGTGGGATTTCTATATGTAGTAAGGTTATTTAATGGGGACACTATTCTGGAAAGATATATTATATACAGTGTACCCTTGAGGAGAAGAGCATCAGTCCATCTATGGTTATGAGTACAATATTAGTAGCCACTATGATATTATTTTCACTTTTTTGATACAGGTGGATCTCATAGTTTCTTATCTAAACATATTATGGAGAGACTAGGGCTCATTATACAGTTTCTTGAGGGTGTAATAATGTGTAACACTACATTGGAGATTAGGATGGAGGATATATGATAGAAAAAAGAGTGCACATTTTTTATTGGTGGGTGAAACATTGTATATATCATTTTTATCATTGAGACGACTGGGTTTGACATCATACTAAGGATGGAATGACTGGGTTTTTATCAATCCAATGTTGATTTCTATCAATATATTGTGACATTCCCATCACTAAATGGTAGAGTGTTTATCCCCATGTTTTAATGGGATGTTCAGGCAAGCCGAAATTGGCCCCAACATCATGGGAGAGGCTGGATAAAAGAGTTCTTTTTATATTTTATATCTGGATGACCATGAATAACATAAGGAATATTTACCACTAGTGGTAGATCATTTATGAGAAATTTTTTTGAACTATATTTCTGGAATACCCCCAAATATAGAGGTAGATTTCTCTATAAATATTGTTCTAGGATCTGCACTGTTATCCATTCATCCTAATTGGGTGGCTACTATGGAGGAACAGGAGGTCAAGAGGTATCTAGAAGGCTTAGAGGAAAATGGGTTTATAAGAACCAGTACTTCTATGTGGGGTTTACTAGTCTTTTTAAAAAAATGAGAATGATACCCTTATGAAAAGTAGGGATTATAATAAATTGAACATGATGTTGTTTAGGAATATGTATATCTTTCCACATATTAATGTCCTTTTTTCCAGCTCCATGGAGCTTGAGTTTTCTCGAAAATTGATTTGAGATATAGATATCATTACGTGCATGTATGAAATGCAAAAATTCATCATACAACCTGTTAGATAGGAAATGATGCATATGAGTATGTTGTAATGACATTCGGTCTCCCAAACACACCAACGATTTTTATGGCACTAATGGACTATGATTTCCATACTTAACTATTTTTTTGGTGGTTTTTATGAATGATGTCTTGGTGTATTATCATAATCAACATGGGAATTCCAATCATTTTGATATCATTAGGGATACACTAATAGAGGATTAGTTATATCATATTCTCACAAAGTGCCACTTTTGGGTGGATAAAATTAACTTACTGGTCATACAATCTTAGATAATGGAGTATCAGTTGACCGAGAGAATGTGAGATATGTAGTTTCCTAGGAGAAACCCAATAATAAATTAGAGTTTACTGGGGATAGCTATATATTAATGTTGATTCATATAGGATATCTCATAATTAGATGCAACACTAATGGGTTGAATAAGAAGGGTGTGATGTTTGTATGGTTAGATACAAGTGAGATATCTTTTCAACAGCTGAAAGGGACGTTGACTTCAGTGACATTCCTAATTCATCCAGATCCTGGAAGGGGATATACTATGTATTTTTATGCATCATGTATTAGGTTAGGATCAGTTTTGATGTAGCATGAGAGAGTCATGGCGTACGAGTTTCCGTAATTGAGGCAACATTAGAGGAATTACTTAATTCATGATCTTAGGATAACTACAGTCGTTCATGCTTTGTGTTGTTGAAGACATTACTTACATGGAGAGATTTTTTTTGTATAAAAGTAACAAAAAATGTATTAGTATTTATTACACAACATGACTTGAATTAGAGGTAGTGAAGTTGGGTTGAGTACCTATAGTATTTTGACATTGAGATTGATTTTATTCCTAGAAGGCGAAATGTAGATGTTGATTTATTGATTGGGATGAGTAAGATAAAGGCATTATAAGAGGTTAGTAGTTAGTTGAACCTTATGGGTTTTTTATGAGACGTAGTTAGAGGCATAGGATGGTCAGGGAAATATTTTTTTCAACCTTATTTATCAGTTCTACCCTTCTATATATAACGATGACACGTTAGCTATTAGATTATGAGGTCTTAGTACAATTTTAGGTTTTTCCAGGTGAGGAACCACCTCCAAGTTAGTCAATGTGCTAGATGAGATATTGTGTATCCATGGTCATGCCTAGATTCCATTGGACATATATGAGGTGCGAATGTGGGAGTTTCATACCTAATTTTTGTTATTATATCCTGATGTTATCATTATGTATCATGATTTATTTCACAAATATTTGTGGACATTTATGAAACATGAGATGTATAGTTTTTTACAAGGTGTTACACCTGTCAGTAAGTGAACGAGTTACATCATAGACTAGGTAGTATTTTCCATCCATTTCAAATTCTAGAGTAAAAATGGGTTGATATCATGATTGATTTTAAATATTTTGTTTCAGTTGTTTTGGATAGGGTCACAAAGGTTTATCATTTCATTTTGATCAAGGTGACATTCTCATTTTATAATAATGGGAGGTTGTATATCTATGAGACAACATGGTATCATAGATTCCCGTGTTTTATTATTTTAGATAGTTGAAACTAGTTTTCATCTCTATTTTAGAAGAGCTTGTATAGGGTGTTGGCTACACAGTTTTTTTCTGATCATGAAAACCCCCCTATGACTAATGTCCCGTCAAAGAGAATGATTTAGGTGTTTGAGGACATGTTTGGGCATACATCCATGATTTTTGGGGCTCTTTAAAGAATAATATTCCCCTTGTTGATTTAAACTAAAAAAATAATCACTATATTACTATACTAATAGACCATTATCAGTATTTTAATGGTATGACCAGGATATATCCCCTATGATGGTTATAGGTAGGTGTGGAAGCTTTACTAGGATCTCATCTGATACAGGAGACTTCTGAGATGTTCTAGATGATTTGAAAGAAGATTTCTACCACATAGTCTTTAAATAAATCTTATATCACTCTCCATCAATGGCCTCAAGAGTTTGAGGTCATGGATTGAGTAATTTTACATAACTCACTATGTATAGGACACATATGGATTGAGAGATAGGGTAAGTTTTCACTGATACATGTATGGTCATTCAATATTATAGAGAGAGTCATGCTGATGTCCTATCAATTGTAGTTACCTTATAGGTATTGGTTAATGCATGATATCTTCCACAAATATTAGATGAGTTTCAACCACTCAGACCGATATCAGACTCTATAGCCATATGAGGTGTAGTTACTGGTAGATGTGTCATTTGTGGAGAATCCTATTCGTATAATTGATAGAAGCATGATGGTTCTCTAAGGCTGATTAGTTCCTCTAGTATAGGTGCTCTTAAAATACATAAGTTTATAGGATGAGGCTTTGGAGAGGGATGCTGATGTACATGAACATTTTATAGGGTTATTCTTTGGATATTTTTGACCACCCTTGTAAGGGAAATTAGGGGATTGATTTTTTTATCAGGGGAGATGGAAAGATCCCAAGCTATTCCAATGAGGTACATATCCTATTTCCATTTAAAATATTGATTGAGTTCTTTTTTATCTTGGACACAAAAAGTCAGGCTGTGGGCCTGTTGGTATATTTTTGGACAGGAAGAGGTAGGATGGCTATATGTTAGTTGTGGGCCATTTATAGACTATGTAATTTGAATTCGTGATGTGCATAAATTACATGAAATGTAATGTAATAGCTGAAACCATTCACATCATGTAAAGGGATTTTACCAGGGAGGAAGGCCCAAATCCTTATAGGATGTGTAATGAATTTTCATGTCGTGTACCTTTCCTATGAATGTTTTTAAAATAAAGGGTATGGGACACTATTTTTAATACAAAATCCTCCACCTCCTCTCTCTCTCTCTTACAAGAATCTCTAGGGATTCCTAAAACTAGAATTGTCTCACAATTTTCGGATATCCCTGGTATGGGTACCGTCTTATAGTGAGTTGATAAGATGGATTTACTATTTTAGTTATGATTTACAAGTTCCCATGATATGGGATCCTAACCATTTTTTTCCAGGATCCTTGTTGGTATTTCTAGTATCACTTAATGTTATTAAATTTTCCATTGTCTTTTCCCATGTTTTACTACATTACTTCTTATAAACTACAAACAACATTATCTTGACAAATATAGCCTTTATTTGTTAAAAAACTGTTTGAGGTGGCATACTAAGAGTTATCTCACACCATGTTTGGGCTATAATTTGGTGCCAAAATGAACTATATGGGTATATAAATGGATCAGGGAAAGATCCCAAAGTTTGATGCATTATTTAGGTTATGATCAGGAGAAGGGGGGAATATGAACAAGCTAGGCTCATTATTCTAGATGGGATAGTTCATTTTCTTCTTGTTTTTATTTTGATACATGTATTTTACTAGATATCTTTATACCTATGTTCTATCATTGTAAAGACAAGACATGAAATACCATTTTATATTTGAGATTATGTCATGAACTCTCCCTCTAAAAATTCCCCTCGTCGATTGGTAATGAAGAAATAGATATAATGATCCTCCAAGTCTCACCTTCTGTAGGACCTATGTTGGCGACTGGAACCAAGGGTATACAATTCTCACCAAATGGGAGCATTATACTTTATAGAAAATAAGATTGGGAGATGACATGTTTATTCCCAAAAAACCACTCTATCTAACATATGAAAAGAAAGACAAAAACCTTACCATATGAATGCATAAATGAGAACTATTAGAAATAAAAATGTCTCTAAAGTAAATATGGAATGTAAAGATATGCTGCAACACTACAACTGTCAAAATATGAGCTAGTAGGGTCTAGCATGGTCCTTGAAAACCTCCAAGAAACCTAAAAACAGTTTATATATGTATGGTGAGCATATAGATATACTCAGGAGGAAAAGAAAATTCCCTCATGCGCATGTTAATTAAGAATGATAATGACCATATGAGAAAACAACATAACCAAACAACACCTAATGTAATGCCCCAAACCAAGTTTTCCAGAGTCAGTGAATTATTTTAATACATTGGCGTGATTACAAGGAATCATGTCCCGAAGGACCGATCAGTTTAGCAGTCTTAGAAAATATATTACATACATGAATGTTACATTAAAATTTATAACATAAAACACAAAATAAATAATACATTTAGAACTCCATTATTCTCTATTATTAACCCTACATATCAACTATAATACACTTTTTGGAATCCTAGGAAATTGAAACATAAGAAAAGGGTGATCTCAGATGCTCAGTAAGGGTAAATAATTTAGTGGAAGCAACAAACTTTTAATGAAATATTTTAAATAAAAAACAAAAATATTTTAAACATAATCATGTACATAATATGGAAAAAATAACCCAAACATCACCATATAAACTTGCACATGGATATTCTACTAGTCGAATAATCACATGTAATAACTAATTTCATAATGAGGGAATGCCTATCACCAGAAAACATTACCACATCGTCAAGGCCTCATGCCAAGACTAAAAATAAATTTTTTGTTAAGGGCTTGTGCTAAGACAAAAATTTGTCTTATTATACCTAACGATGCATCGAGGATCAATAGAGGGCTCCACCCGTCACTTAGTAAGTCTACTGCATTCCTCATATAAAATTGTTAAAACATAACGTAAACATTCATATTAAAACTATCATACTAAATGTCAATAATTTATCCATAAAACATAAATGGTATAAAAATATCACATCCACAATAAAACATATCATAACTCATTCAATATATTGTAGAAGATTTTATTATAATAAATAAACCCCAATCCAAGCTAATATCTATTAAAGGATGATGATATAGTTGAAAATGAGCAGTAAAACTCTTTGAGTAAAAACCCCCTTTCTCATGATATCATTTAAATGTTGAAAAATTTATAAAGGATTACATTTAAAAGATATTTTTAATCAAAGTGTCCCATTTCACTTTGAATCTTTATAATGGAATTAACATTTTAAAACATTCATGTCCATATAAATAAATCCTTAAAACCATTTTGAAAACATGGACATTAATGAGAATAATTTATAAGAATAAATATTTAAAACATTTAAAATGTTTATTTAGTTAAAGATTACCATAAAAGAATAATTTTGAAAAAGTATTTTTTTAAACATGGACATGGATGATAAATATTTCCCAGAAAATACTTACACATATACAATCTTGGATAATAATTAGATTTAGGAATCAACCCTTACCTTTTATTTCTCTTTGGTCGAGGGTACATTTAACCGCCAGTATAATGACCATAGTATGTTATTATAATATACCAGAACCATATTAATATTTATGATATCATAAAACCTTCATTTATGACTTTATACTACACATTTAATAATAATTTCCATGTTAAATTTACATTTCGGGTAATAATCACTTTCTTTATCGTACGTGTTTTAACTTGTTATTCTTGATCGCATCACTTAGATCATGATTTAAATACATAAAGAATATAAAACATGATTTATTTGTCATATATATTTTTAATATAACTATGTATAATAGATAGATATATGAAATGGAAAACACCGTTTAAGAAGACAATAGGTCGTACCTACACATAAATGTTGTTTGTGTTTTCATATCGTATTGAATGGAACTAAGTGAATAAGATATATATGTGTATATATATATATATATATATATATATTTCCAGTAGGATTATTATGTCATATATTACATACTTATTAATAATATATATTTTTGTAATTACCGTTAAATGGTGAACGTGGAAATGAATCTCATCGTGTCGTGGAGATGGTAAGTTTTATTTACACCCGAGTGACAATATCATTTTCTTAATGATTAAAATGTGTTGCATTGGAAAGTATATTAAATTTACAGAAACATTACCATGTTATTTTATTTATTTATATACATATTAATCATCATTATATCCCTCCAAATAATATGGTGTTGAATAACAAATTACACCACGATGTGGATAGAGTAAGTCGTATGTACGCACACATAGTGATATTATCATTCATAGGATGGATTGAATAATTAATATGATTGTAACATATTTATAATAACATCACATTATGTATAAGGCAATGGAGTTATTATATTGGTATGTAAATAACAAAGATAGAGAAAGTGAAAGAAGAATAGAACTTTGAAAGAGGTGAAAATAATTACCTCTTCTTCGAGTGTTTCCTTTTGATTTGAACAAAAGAGATACTTAAGTTGGATTTCCGATTATAGAAAGACATATATGTATATGTAAGGGTAGTTGGAAGGATATTTGGTTAGGGTATGGCCAAGACAAATGGATTTTGAGGTGTTATTTTGAGAGAAGGGGATGTACCCTTTTATAAGAGAGGAGAGGGCCACTTTAGGAAAATCTTGAAATATTATTTTATTATACAATAATTTTTGTTATATAATGGCTCCAATATGACTTATTTAGAGTCTAAGGTGGGGATTGTTTTAAATCCTCCCAACAAATAGGTTTTATACAGGTTTAGGTCACCTTATCTTTTAGATTTAACTCTTAGTTAAATAGTTTAACTTTTACCATGTATTTTTTTATTATAATAAATGGTTAATAAATTTAATATAAAAATACAAGTGAACAAAAAGTGGTTCTTTATTAATATATATAACCTTATCTACATCCTTGGTTCTAACTATAGATTTTTTGGAATATTATATCAATTAAGAGTAAAGTATTTGTTTTATTAACTCATTTATGTCAATTTGACACTATTTGGTATTTCGTTTTTGTGAAAGACATAAAAACTTTATCAATTCGGAAAAAATTATTTAATAAACCCTTACATTTCATATTAACCTAAAAAATTTGGGTAATTCATCAGAAGTCTCAATTTATATTTATTTTGTTATTTATAATATCAATTATTTTATTCTTTCATTAATAAGGTAATTACTGTAACATTATTGTATCTTAAATGAATTTAATTATTAAATTTCTAGAAATTATAAATAAAATAACATTATATAGGAAATATTTTATCTTTTTAATGATTATTTAAAGTCGAATTTATCTAATGTATAACCTTATATTAAAATGGTTTAATTATTAAACTTTGAATTTAACACTTTTAACTCTTCTTTAAATAAAATAATAATAAATGTCCTAATCTAATCCAGGTGGAACAAAAGGATAATATTTTATTACTAAGGTTTATTTTGGTCAAAATAAATTTATCCAACAGAATATGGACATGTTTTAAGTTAATTATAATATCATTTTTACCTTTAATACCCTATTTACTTTTAAATGTGGTAAATAAAAGTCAAAGTTTCTATTCACTAAAAAATTATTTTCATCTTATTGAACCACATTTTACTTAACTTTTTCAACAATTTATCTCATATTTTTGGAATTAAAATCACAGAAGCGGGGAAATTACGTTTAATGCCAATTTGCAAATGTGCCTAGAAGGTGGGTAAAAGACGGTAAAAAGTTCAATAAGCTTTTATATATCTAATATTATTATAAAATGAATCCAATGATTTAGATTGAACATTTATAGTTATTATTTATATATTTTTACCTAATATAAATTTAAATAAAATAAAAAATTATTTAAATAAAAAGTCGGTATTAACCAATAATGGAGTGTTTTCACTATTTATCAAAAAATTGATAGTTTTCAAAAAAATACCAAAATTTCACCCTAAGCTATTTTTGATATTACAAATCATAAAATGAAGTATATTATACCAAATTTATAACATATAAGTTGCATTATTTAATTTAAATGTAATTCCCGTTGTCAAAACCAAAAATCGAGTTTTAAAAAAGTAAAAATTAACAAAAGATTGACATGTGTTTATGTCCAATTTAAAAGTGAAATTACATATAATAACCTAAATTATATTAAATGATAAAAATAAAGTCTAATTATACTTTAAAACCACTCAGATTAATAATTTATCACTATAAATTATTTTGATTAAAAAAGTTGTTTTCAATTAAAATTTAGTATTTTTCACTATTCATCAAAATATGAAAGTTATCAGAAAAGTATCAAAAATATATCCAAACAATGTTTTCATGTCCCAAATCTCAATAAGAATTTTATTTTTTCAAATATAATATATAAAAGATTCAAATGTGGGATTTAAAAATGTTTCACCATTAAAAGGATGTAAAATTGCATTTTTTTAAAAATACTTCTTTTTATGAAAAATTAAAATTTCCATTATATTATGTCTAAGAAACACAAAATTTTAATGTTAAAATTATATGGGATATATATAAAATTAAAAATGTGGTTAATACTATTCATAACCTTTTTTTGAATAGCTAGTTAGGTAAGTTGTCGTGCACTCAAACTCGGTGTTGCGTGTAGCGCAATCTAGTGAATTACATTAAAGAGATAACTAACTATGAATTCTTGGGGAGTTACATTCTCCCCTCCGTAAAAAAAAAATTCCTTGCAATTTGAGATTGTTCTTCGAAAATAAAAGGTTAAAAATAGAAAATACCTTTGTGGAAAACCCACATCGGAAATACGGTTAATAAAATTTTGTTCTAATAAGATGGAAAGAGAAATGAAGAAGTCACCCCAAAATTATGATCTTGAAAATAAGAACATTCGTTGAAATTAGAGACACATAATATGTGGAAAAATGTAAATATTTTTAAGGAGTGATTGAGGTCATCAATCACAAACAAGTGAACAATAAATGGAATATTGAGGGCCTCAAATACATAAATCTATAATGAATTAAATACCATCAGTTTAACAAAACATATGGTATTAAGATAACACAATTTTGTTTTTAAGACGCCCTCCCCAAATTTTATGAATTTATTTCTTCATAGAATAAGAGAAAAAATACTTTACATTTAGAGTTCTATACTTGAACTAAATTATACCACAAAATAATCTTTCACTCCAAAAGATAATATAATTCAAAAATATACTATTTATCCTAATCGTATAGGTTTAAAAAAAATAAATTTATAAGTCATAAATCAGATCATATAAAAAAAACTACATTATACAAACCAGGACATCATGTAGGATAGTGGTAAGTGATACACCCTTATCGCCCTTCGGTTGCGGGTTCAAATCTCGCAACCTTGCCGGACGCGACGAGTTGTCACCCAACCTCTAGGATGTCATTTTTATAACAATCAAAAAATAATCTTTAGAAATGTTATAATATTAAAAAATAGTATCCAATGTCCAAATTAACTCATTCCAACCATTAGACTTATCCAAAATACTTCTATCGAAACTCACAGTCCAAAAATTTATAAGGATTGTAAACATATTAAAGATCACTTTTTCTACGTAATAACATGTGAATTCCTTCATCACGTATAATATTAAAACATAGTAACACCATAAATTACTATAAAACCTTACTTCTTACATTCATGCTCCCTTATTCCTTATGGAAGACTGGATATACTCCTTATAACAAAAAATGTTGTAAACACCAACAATGATAGAATAAACAAAGAATTAATTAGTTTCAAGGTAGTCATGAATATCTAATATAATTTATGAAAATCAATCATATATTATTCTGATATAATTATCTCAATTCTATAAACTTATTAAGGGTCATATTTCTCCCAACCATTTATTTTCAAAAATGTCTAACATGAAACTTTTTCACTTTACTTGGTACCATAAAATCTCAAATACTTAATGAAAATGTGCTGAATACAATCCAAATATATTTGTAATTGTTATAGCTTGTAAATAATTAATACAATACTAAAATGAAACAATTCTATAATAACAACTTCATGTCACTAATCATTCATCTTCATTTGTGGTAGTATCATAACTTGATTACTATCCAATAGTATCATTTAGGGTATACTCTGATGATTGGGACATTGATTCGCGTAGTGTCCCAACTCCTTACAGATAAAGCATTGTATATTTGAAACCATATTTTACCCTTTCAATAACATACTTTGTGTCTTTTTTTCTCTACACTTATAATAATCTTTCATTCCCTTCAATCATTTACCAAGGTTATTCTTTCCACAGTTATCACATATGGGAAAATCCTTCTTTCCCTTCATCTCTTTATCCATATTTCTTTCTACCATCATCTTCTTCTCTAGATTCCCTTCAAATCCGTATGACTCAATGAATTCTTTACTTATCTTATTAACAAATGATACTATTTCATCATATGATGAGAATACATGGGAGACTATTTCTCTTCTAAATGATGGAGTAATACTATGAAAGATATGATCCTTATTACTCTTTGGATCATTCGTATTGCTGGAGTTATCAATCCTTCTTCTGGGCGCCATTTCCAAATGAAAAAATACACTAGGTTAGATCATATCATAATGTATAATACCAAAACTACAAAAATTATCAACAATAATTCATTATTTTCACACATCTAGTCTCATAATCATAAAAATGGTTTCTTTCCTAATATATTTACTCATAAATCCTTCATAATGTCTTGTAAAGAAAATGTAAATTATCCTAAGAATACCCCTTGGGAGTGTCATAACCAATAGTGTAGCATGGCCTATTATCATGTACTTGGATACCCCAGGTCAAGACCGAAACACCTTTTTAGAGTTTTCATTCTGAGGTATATTTATGCCAGAGCCGCCTCTACCTGCTCATATCAAAACAAGGATGTATTTTTTGGAAAACTCACAAAATCACTACATTACCAAAATTATAGGAAGTTCTTATATACTAATCCTCAAAATCCATCTTAGGGTAATGTTCAAAAATCAACGTTTTTCTAAATATAGTTTCCATGGTTATTTATAAACTTTCTATGATACCAACTATAACGCCCCAACCCCAGTTACCTAGAGTTGGTGCATTACTTTAATACATTGGTATGATTACAAGGAATCAAGTCCCGATAGACTGATCAGTTTAGCAGTCTAGGAAAATAGATTACTTACATGAATTTCAAATTACACTTTATAACATACAAAACCACATAAATAATCCTTTGAGAATGGAATTATTACCTATGATTAACCCTGCATATCTATCATAATACACTCCTTGGAATCCTAGTAAAATAAAACATAAGATATCGGTAATCTCGGATTCTCAGAAAGGGTAAATAATTTATTGGATGATATAAGATTTTAATTAAATATGTGTAATAAAAAAACAATATTTTAAACATAATCATGAACATATTGTGGAAAAAATAAATCAAACATCACTACATAAACACACACATGGATATTCCACTAGTTGAATAATCACATGTAATAACTAATTTCAAAACGAGGGAATACCTAATGTCAGACATCATAACCACATATTCAAAGCCTCGTGCATAGACTACAAATAAAATTTTCATCAAGGACATTTTCCAAGACACTAATTTGTCTCATGAGACCTACCGATGCATCGAGGAGCTATAGCGATCTCCACCCATCACTTACTAAGTCCACTACATTCCATATATGAAATTGTTGAATCATAACCTACACATTCGTAGTAAAAATATCACACTAAATGTCAATACTATAATCATAATACATGAATGGTATAAAAATAGAACATCCACAATAAAACATATCAAAACTCATTCAATAAAATATGGAAGATTATATTATAATAAATCAACCTCAATCATGAATAATATCCAGTAAAGGATGATGATATAGTTGAAAATGATCAGTAAAACTTTTTGTGTGAAATACCCATTTTTCATGAAATCATTTAAAAGTTTCACAATTTATAAAGAATGAAATTTAAAAGATATTTTTGAATCAAAGTGTCCCATACCACTTTTAATATTTTTTAAGGAATTAATATTTTTTGAAACATTCGAGTCCATATAAATGAATCCTTAAAATGATTTTGAAAACATGAACATTAATGAGAAATATTTACAACAATAAATAATTAAAACATTTAAAATGATTTTTTAGTAAAAGAGAACCTTAAAAGAATCATTTTGGGATAATTATTTTATGAAACATGGACATGGATAATGAATATTTCCCAGAAAATACTTACCCATAAACAATCTCGGATAATAATGAGATTGAGGAATTAACCCTTACCATGCACATCCCTTTGGTCGAGGGTACGTTTAACCTTTTGTATAATGACCATAGTATTTTATTAAATTATAACATAACCATATTAATATTTATGATATCATACAAGATTAATTTATGACTTTATACTACCCATTTAATAATAATTTACATGTTAAATTAACATTTTGGGTAATAATCACTTTCTCTATCCTAAATGTTTAAACTTGTTATTCATGATCCTATAACTTAGATCATGATTTAAATACTTCAAGAATATAAAACATGATTTATATATCATATATATTTAGAATATAAATATGTATAATAAATAGATATATGAAATGGAAAAAAAACGTTTACGAAGACAGTAGGTCATATGTACGCATAAACGCTTATTCTGTTTTCATATTGTTTTGAACGTAACTAAGTGAATAATATAAATGTAAATACATACACACACACACACACACAGAAACACACATATATATTTCCAGTAGAATTATTATGTCATATATTACATACTTATTAATAACATATATTTTTATAATTATCATCGAACGGTGAATGTGGAAATGAATCTCATCACGTCGTGAAGATGGTAAGTTGTACGTACACATGAGTGACGATATCATTTCCTTAATGATTAAAATATGTGGAATTGGATGCTATATTAATTGTAAAGAATCATTAGAATGTTATATTCTGTATTTATATATATATATATTACTCATCATTATATCCATCTAAATAACATAGTGTTGAATAACAAATTACACCATGACGTGGAGCGGGTAAGATGTAAGTACGAATGCATGGGAATTTATCATTCATAGGATGGATAGAATAATTAATATGGTTGTACCATATTTATAAAAACATAACAGTATTTAGATGGTATGGGAGTTATTATATTGTTATAGAATTAACAAAGAAAAAGAAAGTGGAAGAGAATAGAACTATGAAACATGCGATAAAATAATTACCTCTTCTTCAAGTGTTTTCTTTTAATTTGAAGAAAAGGGCTCCATAGGTTGTCTTTAAGCTCAAGGGAAGGAATCTAGTTATATTTTAGGGTAGTTTTTAGGATATTTTAATAGGGTTTGGCTGGGCCAAATGAATTTTGAGGGGTGATTTTGAGAGAAGGAGAAGTACCCTTTTATAAGATAGGTGAGGGTCACATTAGGAAAATTTTGAAATATTATTTTATTATACTATTATATTCGATTTATAATGGCTAAAAAATTATTTATTTATAGGATAAGGTGGGTATGGGTCTAAAAAAACTTATCTAATAGGTTTTAGATAGGTTTAGGTCACCATATTAACCTTATTTTTAGATTTAACTCTTAGTTTAATAATTTAACTTTTACCATGTATTCTTGTATTATTATAATAAATGGTTAATAATCTTACTATAAAAAGCCAAGAGAACCCCAAATTGTTTATTATTTATATATATAATATTATCTATGTTTTTTAACTAACCTTATATTTTTAGGAATATTATATCAATTAATGATATAGTATTTTTTAAAAAACTCATTAAAGTCAACTTTGACACAATTTGGTATTTTGTTTTTGGGAAAGACATAAAAACTTTATCACATCAAAAAAATTATTTAATAAAACCCATCATGTCATATTAACCTCTAAAATTAGTGGAATTCATCAGAAGTCTCAGTTTACATTTATTTGTCTATTTATAATATCCATTATTTTATCATTCATTAATAAGGAAATTACTACATCATCATTGTATCAAAAATAAATTTAATTATTTAAGTAATAACAATTATAAATAAAATAAAATCATGTAGGAAATATTTTTATCTTTTTAATGAATATTTATAGTTGAATTTATCTTATGTATAACCCTATATTAAAAATTGTTTAGTTATTAAACTTTGAATTTAACACTTCTAACTCTTCTTTAAATAAAAGGATAATAAATGTCCTAATCTGATCCCATTGGACCAAAAGAATTTTATTTTATTCCTAAGGTTGATTTTGGATGAAATAAAGTTATCCAATAAAATTATGACATGTGTTATGGTAATTATAATTTCATTTTTACCTTTAATTACCCTATTTATTTTTAACCTTGGTAAATAAAAGTCAAAAGTTACTATTCACCATAACTTATTTTAATCATATTGAACCAAATTTTACTTACTGATATCAACCCTGTCTCTCATATTTTTGAAATTAAATTCATAAAATCTATAAAATTATGTTTAATGTAAATTTACAAATGTGTTTTGAAGGTGGGTAAAAGACGGTAAAAAGTTCAACAAGATTTTATATATATAATAATATTACAAAGTGAATCCAATGAATTACATTTAACATTTATAGGTATTATGTGTCTATTTTTAAATAATATAGATTTAAATAAAATAACTAATTATTAAAATAAAAAATCTGTTTAAAAAAAACACAGTGATTTTCACCATTCATCAAATATTGAATGCTTTCAGAAAAAATAAAAAAAATTGACCCTAATCTATTTTTGAAATTATGAATCCAAAAATGAAGTCTATTTTACCAAATTAAAAACATATAAGTTTTATTAATTAATTTAAAATTAATTCATGTTGTCAAAACCAAAAAGCGGGTTTTATAAAAAGTAAAAAGTATCAAAAGAATGACATATGTTTATGTCTAATTTTAATGTGAAATTACTTATAATGACCTAAATTATATTAAATGATAAAAATATAATATAATTATATTTTAGAACCACTCAAAGGAATAATATAACACTATAAATTAATTTGATTGAAAAAGTAGTTTTCAATTAAAATTTTATACTTTTCAATATTCATCAAAATATGAAAGTTATCAGAAAAGTACCATAAATTTATTCAAACTATGTTTTATGCCCCACTTATAAAGAGGAATTTTATTTTTTCAAATAGAATATATAAAAGGGTCAAATATTGGATTCAAAAAGGTTTCACCATTAAAAGGTGGAAAAATTTCATTTTCTAAAAAATCCTTATTTTATCTAAAAAATTGAATTTGTCCTTATATTATGTATAAGAAACAAAAATGTTGAATGTTAAAATTATATAGGATATATATAAAATTAAAATTTTGGTTAATAGTATTCATAAGTGCTTTATGAATGGTTAGTTTGGTTAGTCGTTGTGTGCTCGAACTCGGTGTTGCGTGTAGCGTAAGCTATTGAATTACATTAAAGAGATAACATGCTATGAAATCCAGGGGTGTTACATAATCCCATATTTCAATTGATTTTATCCTCACAATTTTAGATTTTTCTTCGAAAATAAAAGTTTGAAAACAAAAAATAAGTTTGTGGAAAACCACATCGGCAATAGGTTTAATAAAATTTAAACTTAATTAGAGGGAAAGGGAAATGGAAAAGTCACCACCTAATTATGATTTCGAATATGAGAACATAGGTGGAAACTAAATACACATAATTTGTGGAAAAAATAAATATTTATATCGAGTGATTGAGGTCATCAATCATAAAAAAGTGAACAATAAATGGAATATTGGCGGCCGCAAATCCATAAATATATGACGATTTAAATACCATCAGTTCAACAAAACATAAGGTATTAAGATAACAAATTTTTGGTTTTAAGACCGATTTTCTAAAGTTTAATAATTAATTTATTCCTATAATTAGAGAAAAAAACACTTGACATGTAAAGTTCTATCCTTTAACTAACATCTAACACAAACTCATCTTTCACTCCAAAAGATAATAGAATTCAAAAATATTCTTTTTATCTTAATTGTATAGGGTTTCAAAAAAAATGAATTTTCAAATAATTTATCAGATCATTTAAAAAACAACATTATATAAACTAGTACATCATGTTGGCCTATGGTAGGTGATATACCATTTTCACCGTTCGGTTGCGGGTTCAAGTCTCGCGACCTCATTGGATGTGACGGGTTTTCACCCAACATCTAGGTTGTCCTTTTTATAACAATCCAAAAATAATCTTAAAAAAAGTTTTAAGCTTAAAAATAGAATCCAATTTCCACCTTAAATCATTTCAACCTTTAGACATATCCAAAATACTTCTATATAAATTCATAGTCCAAAATTTACAAGGATGGTAATCATATTGAAGATCTCTTTTTTCCATGCAATAAAATGTGAATAACTACATCATGTATAATCTTAAAACATGGTAACAACCTGAATTACCATAAAATCTTACTGCTTAAATTCATGCTCCATTATTCTTTATATAATACTACATATACTCCTTATATCCATAAATGTTGTAAACTCCAACATTGATGGAATAAACTAACAATTAATTAGTTTCAAGCTAGTCAAGAATATCTAGTATAGTTTTTCCAAATCAATCATATATTATTTTGAAATCATTATCTCAATTTCCAAAACAGATTAAAGGTTATATTTCCCCCATGTATATATTTTCCAAAATGTTTAAATTGAATTTTTTTACTTTACTTAGTACCATAAAATCTCAAATCCATAATGCAAATATACTGCAGTACAATCCTTATATAATTTATAATTCTTATAACTTGTAAATAATTAATTCAATACTAAAATGACACAATTCAATAATAAAATCTTTAGAGAACTAATCATTCCTCTTCATTTGTGGTAGTATCATAACTTGATTATTATCCAATAGCTTCATTTGGGGTATACTTTGATTACTGGGACATTTATTCACGTAGTGTCCCAACTCCTTGTAAATGAAGAATTGTACATTTGAAACCTTTTTCATACCCTTTCAATCATGTACTTGGTGTCCTTTTTCTCCACACTTATAACAAACTAACATTCTCTTCAATCATTTACCAAAGTGATTCTTTCCACAGTTATCACATATGGAAAAATCCTTCATTCCCTTATTCTGTTTATCTATATTTCTCTCTATTAAACTTTTATTTTATATCTTTCCTTCAAATCAATATAACTCAAAGAATTATTTACATATCTTATTGAAACAAGATACTATTTATTCATATGATGAGAATACGTGGGATACTATTTTCCTTCTAAATGATGGTGTAAGACCCAGAAAGATATGATCCTTATGACTCTTTGGATCATGCCAACTGCTAGAGTTTTCATTCCTTCTAGTGGGTTATAGTTCTAAATGAAGAAATACACTAGGTTAGATCATATCATACTGTATAATCCAAAAACAAAAAAAATTCTCAACATTAATTGAATATTTTCACTCATCTGATCGCATAATTACAAAAATGGTTTCTTTGCTGACATATTTACTCGTAAATCTTTTATAATGGCTTGTAAATAAAATTTGAGTTATCTAAAGCATATCCCTCGGGTGTGTCATAACCAAGAGTACTGGAAGGCCAGTTTCCATGCACCAAGATAACCCAGGTCAAGCCTGAAACTCCTTGTTGGAGTTTTTACTCCTAGGTATATCTGTGCCCGAGCTGCCTCTGCCTATTCATATCCAGATAGGGATTTATTTTTTGAAAAACTCACAAAATCTCTACATTACCAAAATTTAAGGATGTTCTTCTATACTAATACTCAAAGTCAATATTAGGGTAATGTTATCTAATCAGATTTTGCCTAAATATACTTTACAAGGTTATTTCTAATCTTCCTCTGATACCAAATGTAACTCCCCGACCCCAGTTACCCAGAGTCGGGCATTATATTAATACATTGGCTTCCTTACAAGGAATCAAGTCCCAAAGGACTGATTGATTTAGTAATGTTGTAAAATATATTACATACAAGAATGCTACATTAAACATTATAAAATATAACAAAACATAAATAATCCTTTGAGAACACCATTATCCCCTTTTCTTAACCATGGATATCCATCATAATACACTTCTAACAATCCTGGGAAAATAAAATATAAGAAAAGTGTGAGCTCCGATTCTCAGTAAGGGAAAATAATTTATCGGAAGCTATAAACATTTAAAGAAATATTTGTAATAATAAAAAAAATCATTTACACATAAGCATGAACATCATATCGAAAAAATATATCAAACATCACCATATATACATGCACATGGATATTCTAGTATTCGAATAATGACATGTAATAAATAATTTTATAATGAGGGAATGCCTAACATCATACATCATTTCCACATAGTCAAGGACTTGTGCCAAGACTACAAATCAATTTTTTTTCAAGGCCATGTGACAAAACACTAATTTGTCTCATGATAAATACCAATGCCTCAAGGATCTATAGCGGGTTCCACCCATCACTTACTAAGTCTACTGCATTTCCCATATGAAATTGTTGAAACATACCATAAATATTCATATTTAAAGTAGCATAATAAATGTCAATACTATAGCCATAAAACATGAATGGTATAAAAATAAAAAATCCAAAATGAAAAATATCATAAATCATTCAATACAATATGGAAGATTGTATTATAATAAATCAACCCAATCAATAAGAATATCTAGTAAATGATGATGATATAGTGGAAAATGATCAGTAAAACTCTTTTTGTGAAATACCCCATTTTAATGAAATCATTTAAACGTCGCAGAATTTATAAAGGATGAAATTTAAAAGATATTTTGGAATCAAAATGTCCCTTACCACATTGAATCTTTTTAAAGGAATTAACATTTTAAAACATTCATGTCCATGTAAATAAATCCTTAAAAACATTTTAAGTATATGGATATTAGTGAGAAATATTTATAAGAATAAATATTTAAAACATTAAAAATGATGTTTTAGTTAAACATTAACTTAAAATAATAATTTTGAAAAATTATTTTTTGAAACATGGACATAGATAATAAATATTTCCTTGAGAATACTTACACTTAAACAATCTCAGATTATAATGAGATTGAGGAATTAACCCTTTTCTTCTACTTACCTTTGGTCGAGGGTATGTTTAAAAACCTGTATAATTACCATAGTATGTTATTAAACTATAGAAGAACCATATTAATATTTATGATATCATAAATGATTCATTTATGACTTTATACAATCAATTTAATAATAATTTCTAGTTCAAATTAACATTTCGGGTAATAAGTGGTTTCTTTACTGTACATGTTTTGACTTATTATATTTGATCGTATCACTTTGATCATGATTTAAATACTATCAGAATATAAAACATGATTTATATATCATATATATTTAGAATATAAATATGTATAATAGATATATATATGAAATGGAAAACATCGTTTACCGAGACAACATGTCGTACGTACGCATAATTTTTGTTTCCATTTTCATATCGTATTGAACAGAACTAAGTGAATAAGATAAATGTAAATACACACACACACAAATATATATATATATATATATATATTTAAAGTATAATTATTATGTCATATATTACATGCTTATTAATAATACATATTTTTAAAATTATCGTTGAATGGTGAACGTGGAAATGAATCTCATCGCGTTGTGGTGATGGTAAGCCATGCGTACACACGAGTGAAGATATCATTTACTTAATGATTAAAATGTGTGGAATTGGATTCATATTAATTTAAAAAACATTATAATGTTATTTTAATTATTTTTATACATATTACTCATCTTTATATCTATCCAAATAACATAGTGTTGACTAAGAAATTACACCACAGTGTGGAGATGGTAAGTCGTATGTTCGAACACATGGGGAGATCATCATTCCTAGGATGAATAGAGTAATGGATATGGTTCTAAAATATTTATAATAACAACATTGTATGTATAAGGTACTGTAGTTATTATATTGGTATTTTAATAATAAATAAAGATAAAGTGGAAGAATAATAGACCTTTTAAAGATGTGATAAAATAATTGCCTCTTCTTCCAGCGTTACCTTTTGATTCGATCAAAAGGGATAATTAGGTTTTATTTCTGCTCAAGGGAATACCTATAGTTAGATGTTATGGTAGTTGGGAGAATATTTGAGTAGGGGTTGTCTGAGCCAAATGGCTTGGGAGGTGTGATTTTGAGAGAAGGGGAAGTACCATTTAATAAAAGAGGTGAGGGTCACTTGGAAAAGATTGAAATATTATTTTATTATATTGTCATATTTGGTTTATAATGGCTCAAAAATTATTTATTTCAAGGCTAAGGTGGGAAGGGGTATAAAATATCTCAACCAATAGGTTTTAGACAGGTTTAGGTCCCCATATTAACCTTATTTTATAGATTTAACTCTTAGTTAAATAGTATAACTTTTACCATGTATTATTATATTATTATAATAAATGGTTAATTAGCTTACTATAAAAATCCATGAGAACCACAAGTGTTTAATTATTGATATATCTGACCTTATATAAGTCATTTTTTGATCCTCATATTTTTAGGAATATTATATCAATTAATAATATAGTATTTGTTTTAAAAATTCATTTATATCAATTTTGACACCATTTGGTATTTTGATTTAGTGAAAGACATAAAAACATTATGACATTGGAAAAAATTTATTTAATAAACCCTTTCAAGTCATATTAACCTATAAAATTAGTGTAATTCATTAAAATTATCTATTTACATTTATTTGGATATTTATAATATCAATTATTTTAAACTTTCAATAATAAGGTAATTACTACATCATCATTGTATCATAAATAAATTTTATTATTTAATGTCTAAAAATTATAAATAAAATACCATTATTTAGGAAATATTTTTATCTTTCTAATGAATATTTATAGCCAAATTTATCTTATGTATAACCCTATATTAAAAATGGTTTAGTTACTAAACGTTAAATTTTTCACTTTTAACTCTTCTTTAAATAAAATAACAATAAATGTCATAATCCAATCCAACTTGATAAAAAGAACCATATTTTATTCCTAAGGTTGATTTTGGTTCAAATACACTTATGAAATAGAATTTGAACATGTGTTAAGGTAACTATAATGTCATTTTTACCTTCAATTACCTTATTTACTTTTAACCATGGTAAATAATAGTCAAAACATACTATTCACCCAATATTATTTTCATCTTATTAAATAATATTTTACTTACTGATATCAACCGTGTCTCTCGGATTTTTGAAATTCAATTCACAGAAGCGTCAAAATTAATTTTAATGAAAATTTGCAAATTTTCCTAGAATGTGGCTAAAAGACGGTAAAAAGTCCAACAAGATTTTATATATCTAATATTATTATAAAATGATTCCAATGAATTACATTGAAAAATTATTGGTATTATGTATCTATTTTTACCTAATATAAATTTAAATAAAATAACTAATTGTTTAAAAAGAAATCATTTTTAACCAATAATGTAGTGTTTTTCACTCTTAATCAATAATTGAATGTTTGCAGAAAAATACCAAAAAAATACCCCAAGCTATTTTAGATATTCCTATTCAAAAATTAATTTTATTTTACCAAATTCATAACATAGAAGTTGCATTAATTAATTTAAAATTATTTCCCATTGTCAAAACCAAAATGTAGGTTTTTAAAAAAGTAAAAACTATCAAAAGATTGGCATGGGTTTATGTCCAATTTAAATGTGAAATTACTTATAATGACCGAAAATATATTAAATGATAAAAATAAAATCTGATTATACTTTAAAATCACTCAGAGTAAAAATGTAACACTATAAATTATTTCGATTAAAAAATTTGTTTTCCATTATAATTTAGTATTTTACACTATTCATAAAAATATGAAAGTTATCAGAAAAGTACAAAAAAATTATCCAAACTATGTTTTTATGTCCCGCTTCTAAGGAATAATTTTATTTTTTCAAATAAAATATATAAAAGTTTCAAATATTGGATTTAAAAAGGGTTCTCCATTAAAAGGTGGTAAAATTGTATTTTCTGAAATATACTTTTTTCTAAAAAATTTAATTTGTTCTTATATTATATCTGAGAAAAAAAAGTTGAATATTAAAATAATATAGTATATAAATAAAATTCAAAATGTGGTAAATACTATTTATAACCACTTTTTGAACAACTACTTTGGTGAGTCGTTGTGTGCTCGAACTCGGTATTATGTGTAGCACAAGGTATTGAATTATTTTAAAGAGATAACATACTATAAAATCCTAGGGTGTTACACCTAACAAGTATACTAAACATAGTAACCTCACCAAAGTACACTCATCAAATAATTAAATTCATGTAATGTAATATAATTCACATTGATTGTAGGGTACCTCGTACCACTTCCCACGGATTAGCCACTCCTGCCTCATGGAAAATATCACTGTGCACCCACCTCTTCTGAAAACACCATGTAACAACACTCCTGTACACACATAGTCCTCATAAAACACACCATATTCTTCTGGTATACACCTTGTCCACAAACCTAATCACATCCCGGCCACAGACACCTATGACACAAAACACATCACACCCCGCCTATAGACACATTGGCAACAAACCAAATCAAAACCTACTGAAAGACACCTAGGAGAAAAACCACATAACATCCTTTCCATAGACACTAGGACATAAACCACATCACATTCCACCTACAGAAAACATGGCATAAACCATATCACATCCCACCCGAAGACACATGGGCCACTAAACACATCACATCCCACCCACAGGCACCTAGTGTAACACCCGAGAATTTTATGAGAAATATTTTGTTTTTATGTTATATAAATCATCAAAGGAATCTTTCACTGCACACAACACTAGCTTTTCTTGCTTTACATGCAACAGTGGACTTCCTCAATAGCTTGCATCATACGCAATACCGAGTTTCACTAAACAACGATATGCCATTAATATATTATTAAAACTAGCCGTTATGAATAGTAATAACCAACTTTTGAAAGTTTGTAAATTATATTTTTCAAGATGGACTTCATTTTTGGATTCGGAATATCGATATTATCTTAGGGTGAAATTTTGGTACTTTTTGGATAACTTTCATATTCTGATGAATAGTGAAAATTACTAAATTTTAATTAAAAACAACTTTTTTAATCAAAATAATTAATAGTGATAAATTATTAATTTTAGTGGTTTTAAAGTATATTTATAATATATTTTTACAATTTAATACAATGTTGGTCATTTTATGTAATTTCACATTTTAACAAGACATAAACAAGTGTCAATCTTTTGATAGTTATTATCTCCTAAAAACACGCTATTTGTCTTGACGACAGGAATTAATTTTTAAATTAGTTAATGTAACTGATATGTTTTAAATTTGGTAAAATAAACATCATTTTTGAATTCATAATATCAAATATAGCTTCGGCCTAATTTTTGGTATTTTTCTGGAAACTTTCGTTTTTTGATGAATAGTGAAACCACTAAGTGGTAGTTAAAAAAACTGAATTTTTTCATAAAACTTAGTTTTACCACTTCTGTGAGTGGAATTTCAAAAATCTGGGAGACACGGTTAATATCAAGGATTAAAATGTGGTTCAATAAGATGAAAATAATTTTTGGTGAATAGTAACTTTTTACTTTTTTTCCACATTTAAAAGTAAATAGGGTAGTTAAGGGTACAAATGATATTATTATTACCCTAACACATGTCCTAATTCTTTTGGATAAGTGTAATTCCACCAAAAACAACGTTAATAATAAAATATGACCATTTAGGCCCACTTGGATTAGATTAGGACATTTATTATCAATTTATTTAAAGAAGGGTTAAAATAGTTAAAATCAATGTTTAATAACTAATGAATTTTTAATATAAGGTTATACATAAGATAAATTAGACTATAAATATTCATTATAAATTTAAAAATATTTCCTACATAATGGTATTTTATTTGTAATTTTTAGACATTAAATAACATAATTTATTTATGACACAGTGATGTTACAATAATTATCTTATTAATGAAATATTGACATAATTGATGTTATAAATAATCAAATAAATGTAATTTGAGACTTTTTATGAATTCCAATAATTTTATATGTTAATATGACATGTTAGTATTAATTTAATTAAATTTTTCCTAACTAATAATTCTGTTATGCTTTTCACAAAAATCAATTACCAAATAGTGTCAAAATTGACATAAATTTTTTTTTAAAAAAATATTATATTATTAATTGTAATTTTATTCCTAGAAATACATGTTTAGGCCAAATGACTTAGATAAGGTTATATATATTAATAATAAACAACTTGGGGTTCGTTTGGCTTGATATAGTATGTTTATTAACCTTATAGTGTAAGAAAACAAGAAGACACGGTAAAAGTACAATTATCTAACTTAAAGTTAAATCTAAATGATAAGGTTAAAATTGATACCTAAAATTTTATAAATTCTATTGGATGAGAGTATTTAGACCCATAACCACCTTATCTTCTAAATATTTCAATTTGGAGCAATTAAAAATAGAATTTGACTTTATAATAAAATAATATTTTTAGTTATTCCAAAGGTGCCCCTCCCCTCCCTTATAAAAGGGCACCTCCTCCCTCTCCTCTTAACACCAATTATAGCCTTAACTCTCATCCAACCCCTGCCCATTTCAATTACCCACTTCCCTAGAAACATCTTATAGGTCCTGGTCTTCTTCAAAGACCAATTGTAGTCCCTAAGAGGAGGTCTCAAAGAGGCGCTTCAAAGAGGAGGTAATGCCCATTACCGATTCTTTCATCATTATTTCTTCTTCCAATTCTTCTTCTTTAGTTGTTTAATTATTAATTAATAACATAAGTGTCACTAATACAATGATATGTTATTATAAGTATGAAACAACCCTATTTCACCATCTATCCATCCTATGGAAAATGAAATCACTGCGCGTGCGTACGTACGGAATACTGTCTCCACGCCGTGGTGTAATCTATTTTCTACCATCACCTTACTTGTATGGGTATAATGGGGTAAATAATGACTATATATGATTATTTTAATGTGATATTGATTCTGAAATAGTATATATACAGTCCAATACAATTCCATGATCATGGGAATGATATCATCGCTCGTGCGTACGTACGGAATACCGTCTCCACGATGTGATGCGACTCGTTCTACATGATCTTCATTGAATAATGATTATATAAATGAATTTAATGAATGAATATGAAATATATTACACTAATACCATTCAGGAAATGAGGTATCTATATCATAAAAAGAAAAATAATAATTTACTCGACAAAACACGCATAAGAACAAAAAGTAATAAACACCCAAATAACAAGTAGTAATGAAATATTACTAATAAGAAGCTAATAATATGACCATATATGATATCATAAAAATAAGTATGATTCTGGAATAAGTCAATAACATTATTGAAATCATTATGCAGGAGGTTCAGACACTTACGAAGCAAATCGGACCTATGGTAAGGGAAATATCACAATCTCATTTTTTATCCGAGATTGTTTATACTTTGGTATTTACTGGGGTGTATTTTATCATCCACATCCATGTTTCCTCAATATGTAATATTATTTCCATCCCCCTAAAATTGTTTAAATACATTTTTACCCTTTGGTGAGTTTTTAGTACATGTTATGAAAGGAATATTTTGTCATTTTTCATACGAGGTAATTTTTGACTTTTTCGACAAAAGTACGAGAAGAATGTTTTTTTAAATTATACGGAATGAATGGATTTTGAAAAAATTATTTCCAAGAAGCTTCCTTTACAAGTTTTCATGTTTATTTTTAATCAACTTCTGTTAGTTTATAATTGTATGACATGTTAAGAAAGGAAAAGTGTTTTTGAAGTAGAAAGGATATTTTCCTCAAGAATGGAGTTCAAGTGTTTTATCAAAATTATTTTCCATCTAAGATAATAAAGGGTTCTGTTCCAATCCCTATTATTAAATTTTTTTTATTATGTTGTGATGGAATTATTTTTATGAATTCCTTTATCTGATATGAATTGTTTTATGATTTCATGATGTTTAAGAATCCCATTTTTATTACATGGGTTATGCTATGATGTATGGTTTATGATTTTGTGGCACACATCAGAATGGTATCATTATGAGATGGGTGGGACCTATATCTCCCTCCAATGCATTGGGAAAATATTTTATATCTCATGAGATAGACATGGCCGGAACGGCAGGTTAAACTGGTTCAGTAAAACCAGACTGAAACGAGGAGTGAACTCAGTTCAGAAATGGACTTTTTCCACTAAGATAGTCTTGGAAATGAGTCTTGACTAATAAGAAATGATTATATATGATTATGTGTGCATTCCACAAAGTTTCATGTTTATTGGGATTACATTTCACTACCATGATTAAACCCATGTTATGAAATTATGATCCCTTTTGCAGGGTAAGATTTCCAAAATGTTATGTTTTTATTTTGATGTGATTGATATTTTCTTTGTTTACCCTTAATGAGCATTTGAGCTCACCATTTTGTATGTTTTATTTCCCCAGGTCAGGAATAAGGGTATTAAGTAAGATATGCCAAAAAGGGGCAATAGATATAATGAAATAAATGGAAGACAATGTAGATGCTTTATGAACTAGTTGTTTTATGTTTCCCAGTTTCTAAAGACACTATACATATATGGTCCTTTCATGGTTTTGTTATATGTTGTAATAAGTATTCTTCAATTTTGAATTATTAACCATGTATATAAATTATGGGTTGTTATAGTTGGTATTAGAGGGGGGTTATAGTCAACCTTTGGAAACTAGGATGTGAAAGCCTTAGTAAGAACCCTAAGGATAATTCTGAGCATGGAAAACAATCTTAGTGTTGTAGAAATGACCATGAATAACCTAGGATAAGACCTTAAGTGTGAAATTTTATTCTTGATTATGTGGTTTTCCTATTATAATTATTGTTGCTCATACTATTCTTCTTGGTTTTAGTCAATGACTGGAACCTGAAGGAACCGTGTTAATGCGGAATACGACGGTCAATGCAATGATTTTCCCATGAGAAACCAAATGTTATGGGAGATGGAATGAAAAATCTTGTAGCCATGCTCACACAACTTTCTCAAGATTTGAATCATGCAGGACTTCCAAACAAGAAAAGGAAGGAGCAACATTCTATTGAATCCTTCATGAGGAAACGTCCAACTTCATTCAGCGGGTCTAATGATCCATTAGTTTCTGAACAATGGATTTGTACTACTAAAAAGATATTTTCAGTTCTTCAATGTTATGAACATGATAAAGTCATCCTAGCAGTGTATCGTTTGTAAGGAGTTGCTGATCAATGGTGGAATCTTATTAAGAATACAAGGAAAAGGGATGAAATTGAGTCCATGGAATGGGACGAGTTCAAGAACTTATTTTTCAATAAGTGCTTCCCTCGTATTCTCTGAACAAAGACGGAGAAAGAGTTTCTTGAACTGAAGCAAAAGGATGGTGAATCTGTCAGTACCTATGAAGAAAATTTTACAAGACTTGCAAGGTACACATCTGGTATTTTTATCCAACCTGAGAGTAAGATCGATCGATTCTTTAGTGGATTAAAACCAAGTCTTCAAAGGGCCTTAGCCATAAGGGACTTCAATAGCTACGAGGAAATCGTTCGATATTCTCTCAAATTTGAGATGGAGGTTGGAGTAACCCATCAGTCATATGGGTTTGATAAGAAGAGGAAAATGGAATTCAAAGGAAAATCTAAAGAGCACACTGAAAAGAAGATGAGCTTTCCCTTATACTCAAAGTATGGAAAGAAACATGGAGGGAGTTGTCTTAAAGGGACAAGTAAATGTTTCAAATGTGGAAAGGAAGGTCATCAGGAATTTGAATGCCACAATGATGGGAAGAATATGTCTAATGATGCAAACAAAGGAAGGGATACAAAGAATGAACCTACTACACTTAAATGTTTAAAGTCCATGGAGATGGGGCATTATTACAATCAATGCCCAAATCCAAGGGTTGATGATGATGGTCAACGTCAACAAACTCTTAAGGCTAAAGACAAAGGAAAGTCACATGCAATTTCTATCAGCGATGTGGAGTATGATAACGATGTGGTGAAAGGTAGACTTACCATCCACTCTAAAGTAGCAAATGTTTTATTTGATTATGGATCCACCCACTCTTTTATTTCTGAATAATTTTCTAAGAGTATCACCGAATTACCTCAACAATAAGATGTTGAGTTAGCTGTGACAACACCTAATGGAACAACAGTCGCATCAAAAGTTTATAATTCTTCCCCGATTGATTTTTATGGGAAAGTGCTTCCTCAAAATCATGTGATCCTTCCTATAGTGGAATTTGATGTGATTCTTGGAATGGATTGGATTTCTTTATATGGAGATCATATCAATTTCCAAATAAGGGAAGTCACATTTCATATTCCAGATCAATCTATGATCATCTATTGATGCAAGGATGAACATAACCTTCCAGTGGAAATTTCTTCCATCTTATGGGTCTTGATTCCACTAAAGGAGGTTTATTTATCTCAAATGGCTGGAGAGAAACTCAGGATTAAGAATATTCCCGTTGTACGGGAGTTTGATGATGTCTTTTCGGAGGAATTGCCGGGTCTTCCACCAAATCGTGAAGTTGAGTTTTCAATAGAACTTGTACCGGGTGCTTTGACTATTTCAAAGACATCCTATAGAATGGCCCCAATTGGGTTTCCAGAATTAAAGAAGCAACTCTAGGAGAATCTTGATAAGGGATTCATACACCCTAGTGCGTCACCATAGGGAGCACCTGTTCTGTTTGTTAAGAAGAAAAATGGATCAATGAGACTCTACATTGATTATCGAGAACTTAACAAGATACCTATTAAGAAAAAATATCCTCTCCCGCGCATTGATGACTTATTTGACCAACTACACGGTGCTCAATACTTTTCCAAGATTGATCTTCATTCGGGGTATCATCAATTAAGGGTTAAAAGGGTTGATATACCAAAGACGGCTTTCCGTACAAGGTATGGACCCTATGAATTTATAGTGATTCCATTTGGTCTTACTAATTCTCCTTCTATCTTCATGGATCTGATGAATAGAGTCTTTAAAGACTATTTTTATCAGTTTGTGGTAGTCTTTATAGATGATATTCTTGTATATTCAACGAGCAAGGAAGAACATGAAGATCAATTGATAATTATATTGAAGACCCTGAGAAAGGAGAATCATTATGCCAAATTTACCAATTGTGAATTTTGGCTTAAAAAAGTTTCATTTTTGGGTCACATAATCTCAAAAGAGGGGATATCATTGGATCCAGCAAAAACAGAGGTTATCGAAAGATGGTCGAGACCAACAACAGTAACCGAGATCCGAAGTTTTCTTGGTTTGGCTGGATATTATCGACGTTTTGTGAAAGATTTTTCACGATTATCTAATCCACTCACTAAGTTGACTCGGAAAGGAGTTAAGTATGTTTGGATGGAGGAATGTGAAGAGAATTTCAAGGAGTTGAAAAGAAGGTTATCCAGTGCACTTGTGCTCACACTGCCTTGTAGTGGAGAAAGGTTTGTGATCTACAGTGATGCATCCAAGAAGGGGCTGGGGGTGTGTTCTTATGCAAAATGATATGGTGATAGCTTATGCCTCACGACAGTTGAAAACCCATGAGCAGAATTACCCAACACATGATTTGGAGTTAGCTACTGTAATATTTACATTAAAGATTTGGAGGCAATATCTTAATGGAGAAAGGTGTTACATTTATAATGATCATAAAAGTTTAAAGTATATTTTCACACAAAAGGAGCGGAATATGCGCCAAAGAAGATGGTTGGAACTGTTTAAGGATTATGACTGCTCAATTCATTACCACCCTCGGAAAGCAAACAAGGTGGCAGATGCATTAAGTCGACAAGACCATGCTATCTTATCCATGATGAGGATCACAAAAGATGCAATATTTATGGATTTACAATGGATGGATCTTGGAATTTTAATAGAAGGGGAGAAATATTATCTTTCTCAAATGAATTTTCAACCATCTATAAATGTGATGATTCAAGAGGAACAAAAAGAAGATGTTTATTTACAAAAGAAGGTGAGAAATGTTCCTGAATTCAACCTTGATTGTGATGGGATAATAAAGTTCATGAATCGGGTTTGTGTTCCTCCCATCCCAGAATTAAAGAAGGAGTTGCTGGATGCGGCTCATAGTTCTTCATTCTCTATTTATCCGGGAAGCATGAAGATGTATAGGGATATGTAAGAGTACTTCTGTTGGGATGGCATGAATAGAGATGTTGCTGAATATGTCTCTCGATGCTTGTTTTTTCAGCAAGTTAAAGTAGAGAGATAGAAGTCTAAGGGGTTGTTACAACCATTACCCATACCCGAATGGAATTGGGAAAACATGACTATGGTCTTTTTCACCGGTCTTAATAAAACATCCAAAGCCAATAATGCTATCTAGGTCATAGTTGATCATCTTAAAAAGTCTGCACACTTCATTGCTATTAGAGAGGATTTCTCTCTGGATCAGCTTGATAGGATATATATAAAGGAAGTGGTAAGATTGCATGGAGTACCACTTTATATTATATCTGATCGGGATCCGAGATTTACCTCGAAGTTCTGGCGAAGTCTTCAGCATACTCTGGATACAGAGTTGAGATTCAACACTGCTTATCATCCTCAAACAGACGGTCAGTCTGAGAGAAAAATTCAAACTCTAGAAGATATGTTGAGAGCTTGCTCTATGGATTTCAAAGGTGGTTGGGATCAAAACCTACATTTGGTGGAATTTTCTTATAATAATAGTTTTTACTCTAGTATTTTTATATCTCATTATGAAGCTCTCTATGGGAAGAAATTCAGGACTCCAACTTGCTGGGATGAAGTTGGGGAAAGAAATATATTAGGACCTGATCTTATTGATGAGATGGCAGAAAAGGTCAGATCTATTCAACAACACATAAGAGCATCTCAGAGTTGACAAAAAAGTTATGCCAACAACCGAAGAAAAGACCTAGAGTTTGAAGTGGGTGATAAAGTGTTCTTACAAACATCTCCCTGGAAGAGGGTCATGATATTTGGAAAGAATGGGAAATTGAGCCCTATATATATCATTCCTTTCGAAATACTGGATCATGTTAGAAAGGTAGCTTACCGATTGGCGCTTCCACCGAATCTCTCTCAAGTTCACGATGTGTTACATGTATATCTCCTAAGAAATTACATACCTGATCCTTCACATGTACTCAGCTCAGAAGTTGTACCGCTGGAGCAAGATCTTTCTTATGAAGAACAGCCGATAGAGATTCTTGATCGTAGCAAAAAAGTCCTATAAAACAAGACCACTCGCTTGGTGAAAGTTTTATGGAGGAACCACCAATTAGAAGAAGCTACATGGGAGCTTGAGGATATGATGAGGGAGAGGTATCCTCATCTTTTTGTTACAAAGTGACGAATTTCGAGGGAGAAATTCATTTTAAGGGGGGTAGAATGTAACAACCGAGACTTTTATGAGAAATATTTTGTTTTTATGTTATATAAATCATCAAATGAATCTTTCAATACACACAACACTAGCTTGGCTTGCTTTACATGCAACCGCGACCTTCCTCAAAAGCTTGCGTTGTACGCAATACCGAGTTTCACTAAACAACGATATGCTATTAAAATATTATTAAAACTAACCGTTATGAATAGTAATAACCACTTTTTGAAATTTTGTAAATTTTATTTTTCAAAATGGACTTAATTTTTGGATTGGGAATGTTGAAATTATCTTAGGGTGAAATTTTGGTACTTTTCAGATAACTTTCATATTCTGATGAATAGTGAAAATTACTAAATTTTAATTAAAAACAACATTTTTAAACGAAATAATTAATAGTGATAAATTATTAATTTGAGTGGTTTTAAAGTATATTTGGAATATATTTTTACAATTTAATACAATGTTGTTCATTGGATGTAATTTCACATTTAAACCAGACATAAACAAGTGTCAATCTTTTTATAGTTATTATCTCCTAAAACATGCTATTTGTCTTGATGACGGGAATTAATTTTTAAATTAGTTAATGTAACTGATATGTTTTGAATTTGGTAAAATAAACATCATTTTTGAATTCATAATATAAAAAATAGATTTGGCCAAATTTTTGGTATTTTTCTGGAAACTATCATTTTTTGATGAATAGTGAAACAACTAAGTGGTAGTTAAAAAAACTGAATTTTTTCATAAAACTTAATTTTACCGCTTCTGTGAGTGGAATTTCGAAAATCCGAGAGACACAGTTAATATCAAGGACTAAAATGTGGTTCAATGAGATGAAAATAATTTTTGGTGAATAGTAACTTTTTACTTTTTTTTTACCACGGTTAAAAGTAAATAGGGTAGTTAAGGGTAAAAATGATATTACTATTACCCTAAAACATGTCCTAATTCAATTGGATAAGTTTAATTCGACCAAAAACAACCTTAGGAATAACATATGACCATTTAGTCCCACTTGGATTAGATTAGGGCATTTATTATCAATTTATTTAAAGAAGGGTTAAAATAGTTAAAATCAATGTTTAATAACTAATGAATTTTTATTATAGGGTTATACATAAGATAAATTCGACTATAAATATTCATTAGAAATATAAAAAGATTTAATACATAATGGTATTTTATTTGTAATTTTTATTCATTAAATAATTTAATTTATTTATGACACAAAGATGATACAGTAATTATCTTATTAATGAAATATTGACATAATTGATGTTATAAATACCCAAATAAATGTAATTTGAGACTTTTTATGAATAAAAATAACTTTATATGTTTATAGGACATGTTAGTAATGATGTAATTAAATTTTTTGGAACTAATCATTATGTTATGATTTTTAAAAAAATCAACTACCAAATAGTGTAAAAATTGACATAAAATCTTTTTTAAAACAAATATTATATTATTAATTGTTATTTTATTCGTAAAAATCTAAGGTTCGAAAAAATGACTTATATAAGGTTATATATATATTAATAATAAACAACTTGGGGTTTGTTTGTCTTTATATAGTACGTTTATTAACCTTATAGTGTAAGAAAACAAGAAGACACGGTAAAAGATAAATTATCTAACTTAAAGTTAAATCTAAATGATAAGGTTAAAATTGATGCCTAAACTTGTCTAAATTATATTGGATGATATGATTTCGACCATCCTCACTTTATCTTCTAAATATATCAATTTGGAGCTATAAAAAACTGAATTTGATTTTATAATAAAATAATATTTTTAGTTATTCCAAAGGTTCCCCTCTCCACCCTTATAAAAGGGAACCTCCTCCCTCTCCTCCTAACACTAATTTGAGCCTTCAATCTCGCCCAAAACCTGACCATTTCACTTACCCACTTCCCTAGATACATCCTAGAGTTCATGGTCTTCTTCAAAGACCAACTTTAGTGCCCTAAGAGGAGGTCTCAAAGAGGCGCTTCATAGAAGAGGTAATGCCCATTACCGATTCTTTCATCTTTATTTCATCATCCAATTCTTCTTCTTTAGTTGTTTCATTATGAATTAATAACATTAGTATCAATCATACACTGATATGTTATTATAATTATGAAACAACCCTATTTCACCATCTATCCATCCTACGGAAAACGAAATCACCGTGCGTGCGTACGTACGGAATACCATCTCCACACCGTGGTGCAATCTATTTTCCACCATCACCTTACTTGGATGGGTATAACGGTGTAAATAATGATTATATATGATTATTGTTAAGTTATATTGATTTTGAAATAGTATATATACACTCCAATACAATTCCATGATCATGGGAATGATATCATAGCTCGTACGTACGTACGGAATATCGTCTCCACGATGTGATGCGACTCGTTCTACATGATCTCCATTGAATAATTATTATATAAATGAATATAATGAATTAATATGATATATATTACATTAATACCATTCTGTAAATGAGTTATCTATAACCTAAAAAGAAAAATAAGAATTTACTCGACACAACACGCATAAGAACAAAAAGCAATAAACACCTGAATAACAAGTAGTAATGAAATATTATTAATAAGAAGCTATTAATATGACCATATATGATATAATAAAAATAAGTATGATTCTAGAATAAGTCAATAACATTATTTAAATCATTATACAGGAGGTTCAGACATTTACAAAGAAAATCGGACCTCAGGTAAGGGAAATATCACAATCTCATTTTTTATCTGAGATTGTTTATACTTTGGTATTTACTGGGGTGTATTTTATCATCCAAATCCATGTTTCATCAATATTTAATATTATTTCCATACACCTACAATTTTTTAAATCCATTTTTACCCTTTGGTGAGTTTTTAGTAAAATATATGAAAGGAATCTTTTTTCGTTTTTCGTACGAGGTACTTTTTGACTTTTCCGACAAAAGTATGAGAAGAATGGTTTTTTTAAATTATACAGTATGAATTTATTTTAAAAAAATTATTTCCAAGAAGCATACTTTACAAGTTTTCAAGTTTATTTTTAATCAACTTCTTTTAGTTTGGAATAATATGACATGTTAAGAAAGGAAAAGTGTATTTGATGTAGAAAGGATATTTTCCTCAAGAATGGAGTTCAAGTGTTTTATCAAAATTATTTTCCATCTAAGAAAATAAAGGGTTCTGTTCCTATCCCTATTATTAAATTGATTTGATTATGTTGTGATGGAATTATTTTTATGAATTCCTTTATCTTATATGAATTTTTTTTAATGATTTCATGATGTTTAAGAATTTCATTTTTATTACATGGGTTATGCTATGATGTATGGTTTATGATTTTGTGGCCCACATAATAATGGTATAATTATGAGATGGGTGGGACCTATATCTCCCTCCAATGAATTGGGTAAAGATGTTATATCTCATGATATAGACATGGCTGGAACGGCAGGTTAAACGGGTTTAGTAAAATAGGACTGAAACGAGGAGTGAACTTGGTTTAGAAATGGACTCTGTCCACTAAGATAGTCTTGGAAATGAGTCTTGATTAATAAGAAATGATTCTCTATGATTATGTGTGCATGACACAAATTTTCATGTTTTATGTTATGATTTTTGGGATTACATTTCACTACCATGATTTGTCCCATGTTATGAAATTATGATCTCTTTTGCAGGGTAAGATTTACAAAATGTTATGTTTTTATTTTGATGTGATTGATATTTCTTTTGTTTACCCTTATTGAGCATTTGAGCTCACCTTTTTGTATGTTTTCTTTCCCCAGGTCAGGAAGAAGGGTATTAAGTAAGATATGGCAATAAGGGACTGTAGATATGATGAAATAAATGGGAGACAATGTAGATGCTTTATGAACTAGTTGTTTATGTTTCTCAGTTTCTAAAGACACTATACCTATACGACCCTTTCATGGTTTTGTTATATATTGTAATAAGTGTGCTTAAATTTTGAAGTATTAACCATGTATGTAATGTATGGGTTGTTATACCTAGGACACAAACCACTCCTCATCTAGAAGACACTTTGGAAAGGAAAAAAACTTATCACCCTGAAGAAAGTTAAGAAAGCAAAATAACTAATCTAAAAGACACTTGGGAAAGATAAAAATGTATCACCCTGAAGACACTTAGGAAAGCATAATATCATATCTTGAAGATACCTGGGAAATAAAAACTCTTCTGCACACACCTCATCCTCACAGAACAAAACCTAACTAAAGAATATTAAGCTATCATCAACTATATGAGGGAGTATAGAATATCTGGGGCCCAACTATCCATCCTCCCACTAGGATGTCTGGTAAAGACACCCCCCCATAAAAATGGGGGTACTCAACACAAATCTCTAAACAAGGGTGGGGTGTTCATATATTTCATAATTAAAATAAAAGTATATAAATATATAATACTAACCACTAATTTACAACATATAGTTCTCAAACAAACTACTAGATTAAAACACATCCAACAGCGCTGCTACCTTTAAATGAACAAAAGAACCTATGTAAGCCACGAAACACAATTCACATTCCCAACCAAATTAATTAAACATTTCCATCTTGTTTTCCAAACCAACCCAATAAATTCATGACTTAATTAATCAATTATTTATTTATTCCATCACTATTCGAGACACTTTACAATAGATAAATATTCAACATAGTCATAAGAAGAATAGTCACCATCATTTTTGAATGTGGAGATCCTGATAAAACAAATTTGATTCATATTATAAACAGATCATACCCTACGCAGGGAATTCTTATTCATGACATTCGTGGAGAAGATCCAGGAGAATTACTCATACCAATCACTAATTTTTTTCTTTGAACTCATCACGATCCCATCATGTATCAATAGAATCAACCCCCAACTCACAACACATTCAAAAACACATTATCACACTACTAGTTTCACAACATCACTGCACAACACATACCATCCATTACTCAATCAATCAATCTCTCAACTGAAGATTCCATTACCCCATCTAGGACATCCCACCACCCAAAACTGAGTTCACAAGAAAACTACTAGCCAATACAGGACAATCCCACAAACACATCTCATCCCCACAATTACCAAGGGAAAAAATATTCCAAATTTAATAATGAATCCCTTATTTAATTCCACTTGTTAATTCAAGGTTTATCACAGAAACTATATAATGATTCGGAATCCACTCATTATTTTAATATACATGATGAATCAATTTTAGTATATAAGTGTTTAAATATATGAAACCAATATGAATTCCATATAAAATTTAGTGAAAATAAAAATCCACCAATGGCTACAATTTTCATTGGGGCATCCATTAAGAAAAATCACAAGATCACAACAAAATTTAAAAGTTGTAGAAGCATTCAAACAAACCCCATTTTTCCCTAAATGTCAACTAATCAGTTATTTATCTTCAATTAGGTTGAAAAACCCATTATTAATATGTAATAATAATTAAAACCACATCCACATGATGCAAGAGAAGGATGAAAAAAAGATATTTTAACTCAAAAGGGTGTCAATGATCTTTGTATAAGAAAGGGGCACACAATGGATCTCTGATCACCTATCCCACAATCTCTATATCAATAAGAGGATGAAAAGGCACCATATCACCAAAAAAATTGAAGATAACCGAATTTAGAACCATGGGAGATCATCCACTATCATATGGAATGAAAAAATAGGTGGGGAAAAAGACCAAACTGGAAGAAACCACAAGAATGGAAGAAGAACACACCATAGATCAAAGATAGGTCGCTAAAGATTGAAGGAGGGAAGCTAGGAATCAATCCTTGGAGTAGGAATCCATGAAACAGTAAATAGGGTTTATCGGGTCAACTAGGGTTCACCCAAAATGATAGGAAAAGGAATCCAAGGACCAATGAAATGGGGGTTCAGCTAAAGAAGAATATAAATACAACACATGATCGGGGTATTACATGGCATGTAATGGCCCTTCATGTCTTGTAATGCCTCAATGTTGGTTTCCACTGAAAAACACATCACCTCTTGATTTTATTTTATTTTTATAACCCCAAAACATTACATGTTGTGAGACCTCCAGGAAAAGTTTTGAAATAGAGTTTCACAACATGTAATCCATATATACAATGTGTAATCCCCCCTCTTCTAGCCATTAGGAACTGAACATCTCCAAATTCCCTATGAGATTACTCTGAACACTCCAACAACCAAAAACTAGGGAAGTAATGAACAAGGAGGACACAATCCACGAAATCAGACACCTCTAAAATGATTCCCATCCTCGAGAATCCAAAACCAAGTCTAGAAGAAAGGGGTATGAACAACCACCGTGTGAGATACCACTCAATATTCTAGCCACTTCTCAAGAACTACCACCAGCCTAACACACCAACCCTAATGACCACAATACACTACACATCCATCAAACCATACCACCATATGACAAACAAACTACACCACCATGAAAAGACAAATTAGGTAATTTTTTCCTCCTTGCCAAGATACTTTCCTCTCTAGGCTACACTAAATTTCCCACAAGGTTTTAATCACATCGCAATCAATGAATCAGGGTTAAAAATTAGGTCCTCCCTACTTTTTATGTCAGGAATTTATCACAGACCACATCACACACATTTAAACCAAGGGAAAACAATTCATTTCAAAAAACAAGCTACAATCGTTACAATTGAGAACACAAAATAATAAGGAAAAACTAAAAACAGATCCATGTAATGGGAAAAAATCTACATTTCTCACTCCCAAGAACTCTCCTCCTTACCACCAGGCATCCATAACACAAGAACCAAAGGAATGGTTTATCCAAAAATCATTTTCTCTAGATGATCCAAGATCTCAAATGGACATTCCACAATGGGTGCATCATCCTTAATTTCCAAATCTCCCAAGTGAATGAAATGGGAGTCATCGTGTAGATACCAAAGAAGTTGAGAGATGTGGAAGACGTCATAGATTCTTTGTAATTGTGGTGAAAAAACCAACTGGTATTCCACCTCTCCTACTTTCCCTGACGCCTCGAAGAATTCAAAATACTTGGATGAAATGGTAGTCCCTCTTATAAACCTCCACTGCCCACGCTGCAGGGAACCTATAATAATACATAGTCCAAAACCTCAAACTCCAAGGGCCTCATCCAGTGATCGACATAACAATTCTTCTGGTCATTTTCAGGATCCATATTCTCAAGAAAAAGATGAACCATCTCTATCATGCTCTACACTACCTCGGGACCAAGAAAAACTATCTCCCCAACCAATTCCCTATACAACGGTGAAAGACACGGTCATCCACAAAAAACATCAAACATATCCATGTTCATGGAAGAGTGATAGATATTATTATAAGAAATATCTACTAAGGGTAGTTGTGCCACCCAAGATGTGCTAAATTCGATGATGCACACTTGTAACATATCCTCCATCATCTAGATAATCTATTCCATCTACCCATTTTTTTAGGGAGAAAGGAAGTCCTGACGCATAACTTGGTGCCAGAGGCATGCTATAATAATTTCCAGACTTGTGAGGTAAAACATGTGTCCCGGTCTGAGACAATGGACCTTGGAACTCCATGAAATGACAACACATTATCCATGTACATCTTAGCCATGTAATCCACTTCTTCTGACTTCTTGATTTCTAATAAGTGATCCGATTTAATTTTCAAGTCCACTAGTACCCAGATATCATCATAGCCTCATTGATCTCCTAGTAACCCTATGAGGAAATCCATTGAGACATTATCCCATTTCCACTCAGGAACATCCAAGGGCTATAAAAATCCCCAGGGAACATGATGCTCGAATTTAATCTACATGAAGAGTGAGAATTTCACCACAAACTCTGCAACTACCTGATTCATTCCGAGCCACCAAAATAGCATCCTAAAACCATGATACATCTTGTAAACTCCCTGTTTTACTACCAAAGGTGAGTTAAGAAACTCACTAAGGACTCCCACATTCATTTTCAATGGAACAAACAACATCCTACAGAACAATATTCGATTCTTACCACCCGCCAAATATCCCACCATAACATCACTACGGACAACACGATCGTGCAACACCTCTGTATACAAGTCTCCCTACTAAGTCTAGTCCACCTAGTTTATCAAGAATGATTAAACCATCATCCAAAATAAGCATCTTCTACTACCATCCACTCCTTCATCCAAGTGTAAAGATTCTAACTCCAATATCACTCTCCAAGAATCCACAAATTCCCAAAAAACCTCCTTATGTGACCTTCTTCTCAAAGCATCAGCCACAAAATTACATTTTCATATGGTATAAGATATCTCATAATCATAGTCCTAAGGAAACTCCATCCACCTCCACTGCCATAAGTTTATATCTGACTGGGAAAAGTAATACCTCAAACTCTTCTATTCCATGAAGACTAGAAATCTCTCCCCAATGAGGTAATTCCACCAAAACATAAGTGAAACAATGACCACCACTATCTCTAGATCATGGGTGGAATAATTATTCTCATGAGGACATAACCTCCAAGACCCATAAGATATAATTTCTCACTAATACATCATGATTCATCATTATCCTAGTTGAGAAGTGTCATAAAATACCTCAAACATCACCCATTAATCAAGAATGTAGAGAATTGAAGCACTACCCATATTCCCATTCATCCAACTGAATTCTATGGAACACTGATCACTCAACACAAAATCTTAGTCCGATATAGTGAAATACGTCAATAGAGTTGTAACTCAAGATAAATTGGGCAAAGACCTTTGATTATATCCCTCTATATTAATGATACTATGAACCTCTTCCATGACATTTATTTCATCAAAATAAAAATATTATTCAGCCTTCGATGGGTCAACTTCCACACCCTGCTGAGACACCACATACTCGAGGAAATACACCTCCCATGTCCAAAACATACACATGGACAACTTTCCATAGGGATAGTGGTACCGAAGAACCCAATATACAATTCTAAGGTGTTTTTTATGTTTCTATATATTTGAGTAGATTAAGATGTCATCGATGAACACGATGATGAACTGGTCCAGGAAATCATGTAAAACAATGTTCATAAGAACCCAGAACATTGTTGGTGTGTTCGTAACCCCAAAAGGCATGAATTCAATCTCAATGTTCCTATACCCGCATCTGAAGGAAGTCTATGTGATATTGTCCCACTTCACCCTCAACTAGAGATATCCATACTAGTAATCAATCATATCAAGCCAAATCTCCCCTCTAATTTGGTCCAAAGGATAGAGTATCCTCAGAAGAGGGTAACCGTTCTTGACTATTACAAAATCAAACCTCTATTAGTTTATACAGAGCCCCAGACCATCATATTCCTTCTTGGTGAAAATCATTAAAGCTCCCCATAGTGACATACTAGGACTGATAAATCCATTAAGCATATAATCACCAATCTAAATCCTCAACTCCCACAAATCAAAAGGATCAATTATATAAGGAGCCATCAAAATCAAATAAGTGTAGGGATGTAAGTATATCTCGAACTCAACATCATGTCAAAAAGGTAGCGTCACAAACTCCTTGGAGAAAAAATACAGGAACTCCACAATGACTCTATGAACCTCCGCTGTCCAAATGTATTCTAATTACATTTATAGTTATGAAAACATGATGAAAATGGGTTCCACACACTAACTACCCACCATAAAACAATGTTCTCCAATAAAAACCACACACTGTCCATCTAAGTCTGAAAAAAATACTCTTCTATCAAAAAATTATATAACAGAACATATGGAATAAAACCTGTCAATGCCAATAATGAAAGAATATGTATGTATCAATAGTAATAAGAGATCTCTATGGGAATGATGTGGTACCATCAACAGTATACACCCCCAGAACATATCATACAAGATGGTATGGCTTCTGACTCGTATGGTCAACACCAAGGGGATGGGAAACATCTCTATGTCTATTCCAAAAGAATGGAATATAGTCGTTTAAAAAAATAAGTGTGGAGATCTTAAATAAAATAACGTATAAACTAGAGTGCTAAAAAACTGATCATACCTCTAACAATCACTTCACCTACTAGAACTGATTCCTCTATTGCTTGTAACTGACCATGTCTAGCTCCTCTGCCTCTCTATTGAAAACCACTCATATAGAATTGCTCAGTTTTTAGTCCCTATGAATGAGGGACATCCTAAGACTAGCCTCTACTTTCCTTATCTCCCCTAGAAGAGTATGATCCTGCTTCCCCTACGGATGAACCAACCTGACAGAAAACTACTATTTTGGGTGGAAGTGAACATGTCCACCTCCACCATACTTATAACAAGAATCTAATGGTCACTGGTTCTCAATATTACAAAAAAATCCACATAGGAAACACCTCGGTTCCAAACCCATAGGAAAATCACAGGAACCACTAGCACTGGAAGGCTGGAAAAGAAGCATCTGATGTACACTCCATGCCAATCAAAACCTCAAAGGTACTGGCACCAAAGACCTTGTGTAGGTAACCCTACCCCTCATAGTTCTTAACTGGTTCCCCTATCATTGTATAACTCATAGAGATATAATTCTCTCAACATGATTCTCCTTCTTCTGATCCTCTAGATACACTTGTTGGACTCCTCCTGTCTTAATCGTGTTTTAATGAGCACAAATACTGAACATCTTATGCATCTTGTTAATTCTATCTAATCTGTCTCAACTTATGTTTTATTATTGTAAAATGTATTTTAATTTTCTTTATAATGAATTTCCTTGATAAATTATTATGTTTAATCCATTATATGAATATCAATACTTAAGCATGTATACATATATTTGGCTATGTCTGAGAAACCATGAGTTTGCCACCAGTTCTCTTTTTCTAGAAAATGACCTAGACACCATGACCCAGACACTGTGACCAAACATTGTGACAAGACATCGTGACTAGACACTGTGACCAGACACCGTGACCCAGACACCGTGACCAGACACCATGACCAGACAACGTAACCGAGACACCCTAATCAGACACGGTGACCAGACACCGTGACCCAGACACCGTGACCAGACACCGTGAGCCAGAAATAGTGAACAGACACCAGGACTACACACCATGACCAAAAACTGTGACCAAACACCGAGATCCTAACACCAAATCTGTACTACCGGTTACTGATCTCTATAGAAATCTTCCATCATAACTGTTTCCCTGCTCAAAGGAAAAGATGGAGACATTGTTTCATGGAAACACTGTTTCATGGAGATACTGTTTCATGGAGACACTGCTTCATGAAGACACTGTTTTAATGTGACACCATTTCCAGATAGACTGTGACACTATTCTTTAATTTGTTTTTTTATTTTCAATTTAATTTATAACGGTCATATTTGAGTCTTTTAAATTCACTGACATAATTAATATTTATTATTAGACATGTCACCTGACAGTATGAGGAATGAGGTGTAGAATATATGCATCATGTCGGATTCAACACATGCACTCCAAGAATAAAAAGAAAAGCATGTCCTTAAAACATATACATGGTAGAACTATAGAAGTGTGAGTATTCATTCAAAAAGAACTGACACATACTACAAGATATATCTAAAGAACAAAAGAATCATTGCCGAATACAAAATCCAGGATACCATAGATCAGAATCATGACCCTCTTCGCAATACCAACTCAATGAAGAACATGAGCTAGATCTAACTGGAACCCAGAGCACCAGACTTGTGAGACTTTGTTTCTTTCAATAGGACTCGATTCTTACATCTACTTTATCCTAGAAGTCCATAACTGCACAAAATAACACTCATAGAACTTCTAACGTTATCTCATCATCTTTTCTCTATTGTGTACTATTTTTGCTTTCGAGCAGTGTATGTGTGTTTTTATTAAAAAACACACTATCTCCAACACTAAATATAAGGACACAAGATATATTTTCTCTCATATCCTTTTACATTTTTTTACTCCCATGGATAAGTGTGGAAGAGGTCCCTCTGTGAACTGTTAGTTTATTCCCATGAAAATCTGTGGAAGAGGTCATGTGACCTGAATAGTCTAGTGAACTGTTGTTTACCCCGATCTAGGTAGTGGATCAATTTTATTAATTTAAAATCCTTAATGTAAGGTGATCACTAAGTTGAGTGGATTAGGTCTCGTCATGAGACTGAACCACTTGTTTTATATCTATTGTGGTCTTTAATTTAGTTTTCTCCATTTTTTTGTATCATTTAAATATAACTAGATTTACTTTGATATTTAATCTTGGAAAGGCATTATAATTGTTTTTACTTATTATAATTTCTTCAAATTTAATATGAATAATTTATATTAAGATTAGTGAGAATTAATCAATGTTCTGAGAAGTTTTTTAAATTTTCAATCCTTGAAAACCATATTACTTTGATTAACTGGGATGTATTTATTTTTATTGTGGAACCTTTTAAGAAAACTTTTTAAAAAGAAATTTTTATAGATACTCAATTCAACCCCTCTTGAGTACTCTACTCCGACCAACAACCCTGACAATGTAAAATTAGTAACTATAAACTAGATCGATGGGAGGAGCACCTCCTCGAGATGTCTCCCATGATACTCGTCATTCAAAAAGACATATGGTGAGAAATGAATGAGGTCCATAAACATGATTCCATGCTCCCACACTGACATAATCCCCTACAAAAGATATATTATCTACCGCCTCTTCTCATCCATCATGGTCGATGGAAGGAACTTTACTTGGAATTCCTTCTCAAAATCGACCCTCAAAACTTTTACTTCCTTCGTCTCTCCCAGATAAAGCATCCACCACTAATGCGTAGCTTCTTCAATTTGACTAACTATCAATGGAACATAGTACTACATCGAGGACCAGATCAAATGTAAGGTTATCTAAAGCTCCTCAATCTAGATTTATATCTTCATGTCTGAAACACAACCCTAATACTTTCCTAAATAATTCCACTATAATGAAAGCAATATCATCTGAAGTTGGTTATCCTCCCCAACTAGATCAACCCTCCATCGATCTACCATATTAACCTACTAATCCTCCACTACCTAATCCAGACATAGACGATGACCAGGGTCGCTATCTAAATGGTAAAAAAAGATTTTCCTAATCCTTAGATGTTTGTAATTTTCATTTAGAAATTTATTTTAACACATTAAACTCATTTTTCTATTCATTTCAACATTCCAAACACAACCCCCACTACTGGAAAATGGACCTATACCCACAGTTTTGGGGAAACATGTGGCCAGAGGTCACCCTATTCCCACATAATTTTTTCAAACCGTGTGTATTGGCATTTTTTGATAGCCTATGCCCACAGTATCCCCAAACCATGGGAATATGCTACCTTATACCCACAGTTCTCTCCAAACCTAGGGTATAGGGTATCAAAAAATGCTTATACCCACGGTTTTCCAAAAACTATGGGGATAAGGTGACCTATACCCACGGTTTTCCACAGAACCATAGGTATAGTCGTCATATAAAAAAACATATACCCACGGTTTTGAAAAACCATGGGTATATGTTTCCCGCGTTTGTGCCGGAAATTTATTTTTTCCGCAGGAACAAAAAAATTTTATGGGAGTTCTATACCCACAATTTATTCTTCTATAACCATGGTTTAAATAAATATATTTAATAATATATATATATATATATATATATATATGTGGTGATGGGGTAGTGGTAAGGCCACTCGTGAATGGAGAAGAGGTCACGAGATCAAATCCCTCGGGCCTCTATTTTATAAAATATGTTATACCTACAGTTTGGAAACCGTGGGTATAGAGTTATGACATGGTGGAAAAACCTATACCCACGATTTTTCCAAACCATGGGTATAGGTCATGGACCTATACAGACACCACCAACGACTACGGTTCCCCAAACCATGGGTATAGCCTATACCCATGGTTTTGGGGTCTATACCCACTATTTTGAACCATGGGTATATGATCATTTTCCAGTAGTCAATTTAAAAAATATCACAAGTCCTTATGATGTATATTCCATTCCTAGTGTCTCTACATAGAAAATTGTGTAGCCTCAATTTGTTGTTTGGTAGGATTAGATTCATTACCTCAGATCACAGGGAGACCTAAAATTCCATTTACTCGTCAGTCTTCTCTAGCCTATGTCAGGCACCAAGGTTACCATACAGTATTACATACCAACCCATGAAAAACTCACTGTACCTAACCACAAATCCATACTATATGTCAACCATCACATACCTTAGATACCATTATATCATGACAATGTCCCTCCAATGATGCCACTCCCAGGGTGGCAATGAAGAAAGGGTGATAATGACCCCCAATTCTCACCTCAAGTAGGCCCTGAGTTGGAGACTAGAACCAATGGTATACAATTACCAAAAAATTGGAAGCATTACCCTTTATAAGAAAAAATTTTGGGGGATAAGATGGTTCATCAACAAACCAAATCCTTGACACATATGAAAAAAGATAAAAACCACTCATATGCATGCATAAAGATGAACTGTTACAAATACAAAAGTCTCCAAAGTAAATACCAAATGTTTAGATAATAAGTGACAAAAAACTATTAATTTATAAGATAGTAAGGTCCAACATGGTTGAAAAAATCCATCTTGAATCATGAAAATAGTTTTTATACTTAAGGAGAGCATACATGTATACTCTGTAGGAAAACCAAACACTATTAGGAACATGTGAAGGAAGCATACAAATGTCCCTCTGAGAAACCAACAGGGCCAACCAACACCTAATAGTTATACTAACCATCAAAACCTCCCAAAATCAGGCTAAAAAAACTATACAATTCAACTGATGTAATATAATTCCTATTGATGATTGGGTACCCCACACCACTTCCGATGGACATGCCACTCTTTCCTAATAGAAAAAATCCTCACACTCCTACCTAATATTAAAGTACAATGTCATTACCCTTATTCACACACATGGGCCACACAAACCACACCACATCCTACCCGCATACACCTGGGCCACAAAACAGAACACATCTTTCCAATAGACACGTGGGCCACAAACCATATTACATCCCACCTGCAAACACCTAGGCCATAAACCGCATCACATCCTTCCTGTAGACACCTATGCCACGAAACACATGACATCTGGACCATAGAAACCCAGTCCAAAAACCACATCAAATCCTTCCCACAGACACCTGGGCCACAAACCACACCTCATCTAGAATAAACTCGATAAAGCACAACCCATATCCTCCCAAAGACACCAGGGAAACCAAAAAATGTCATCCCAAAGACACAAGGGAATGAGAAACTCACCCGAGCACACTTGGGCCTCAAAAACCACAACTTGCCCAAAAAATATTAATCTATCATCACCTAGAAGATGGAGCATGAAAAAACGAGTGGCCAACCATCCATCCTCCCACCAAGATGTTTGGGAAAGATAACCTCCCCTGTGATGATGGGGGTGTTTGGAACATAGTTCTTAACTATGCTAGGGTTTATATATTAATAACAAGGAAATTAATTGAACATAAAAATATAATACCAACCACTCATGACCAACCTAAGGGTTCTCAAAAAACAACTAGCTCACAACACTACCAACAGTTCTAATACCTCCAAATTCACAACACCACACAACAAACCACGAAACCCAATTCAAATACCCAAACAAATTAATTAACCATTTCAATCCTCTTAGCTAGACCAACCAAATAAATTCTAGGATTTATTAATAAATTATTTATTTATTACATCACAATATAGGATGTTAAATAACCCAAAAATAGTTAACGCATTCACAGTCAGCACAATCAGAGTAATTTTAGAAGTTGAATAGCCTGATAAACCAATGTGGCTTCCCCTTATAAACACATCAAACCATGACCTCTATCTATAGGGTGAAGCCTTCTGCACGACACCCATGGAGAATCTCTAGGTGAATTACGCATACCAATCACTACTTTTTTTCCTTAAACTCATCCCACGTTGGTCATGTATTAACAAAACTAGCCTATAACTCACATCCCATCTGGTGACACATTTCCGCACAAACAATTTTATAGCCTTTTTCACATCACTTTTCATCTATTCCACAATCAATAAATCTCTCACACTGAGATTCCATTACAACACCCAAGACATCCCGAAACACACAATCAATCTCATAACCAATAAAATGAATAGAGAAGAACAAGCCTACACACACATATCATCACCACACATATGACGGATGAAAATTCCAAATTTAGTAAGGAATCCATTATTTAATTCCACCAGTTAATTTAGGTGTTATCACAGAAATTGTATGATCTTAGGGCATCCATTCATTAGCTGAATATATGGGACCAATACATTTTTATATATAAGTGTTAAAAAAAAGAAGAAAAATATGAATTCTATAATCTTTTTAGTGTGTAAACAAATACGCCAATCAAAAAATGATTCTATTAGGCATCATGCTCGAAGAATCACAAGATTGAAACATAATTGCAAAGCTATAAAAGAATGTAAGAAACCCCATTTATCCCTCAATTTCATTTAACTAAATTTTTATCATAAATTATCTAAGAACAACCATGATTCATAGTAAATAGAAGTAAACCCCATTTTCAAGATGTTGAACAAGGAGAAATGAATGAAATAATACCTAAAAAGGGGTTCAAAGATGTTCACTCAAGAATGGGACTCTCAATGGTTCTCTAAAAACCATTATCGCATGATTTATATCCATTCATGGATTACATGACACAAACACACCATGAAAAACCAAATATAACCCTATTTAAAACCATGGGACCCCATCCTCCATCACATTATAAGAAGAAGCTGGAGGGGGAATAGACCACACCAGATGAAACCGCAAGAACAGAGGAAAAATGTACTATAGATTGAAGACGGTTCACTACGGATTTAAGGATAAAATCTAGGAATCGATCCATTTAATTGGAATCCTCAAAATACTGAAGATGGGTCACCAAGTCTCCTAGGGTTCTCCCAAAATGGGAGGAAAAGGATACCATGGACAAATGAATGAGGGTTCAACCAATGAAGAATTTTAAAACTGCACATTATTGGGGTATTACAAGACGTGTAATACCCTTTCACGTCATGTAAATCCTCATGGTTGTTTTCTAAAGAAAAACTCAGCACCTATCGATTTTATTTTATTTTTCTAACCTCGAGACATTACACATTGTGAAACCTCCATGATAAGGTGGGAAACCGTGTTTCATATCATGTAATCTAGTTACATAATGTGGAATCCATTTATGTCCATCCCTTAGAAATAGATCTTCTCAAAACTTCATTCTAGACTCCTATGAACATTATAAAAAACAAAACATACTAATGTAATGGACTTGGAGGACAAAAATCATTACATATTACTTCAACCATTTTTTATTTATTCATGTCCTAGATGTTTATATTTTGTTTTATATGCAGTTTCTATATCTTATTTCTCTCTTGAATGTTGTTATTATTCCATTGTGTTACAATATAAAATTATGGAATAGTCTCTTGAACGACAGACCCAATTCCCTCACTAATAATCAGTAGCCTCAAGTGTTCGGGGAGATGCAGTTGAGGCAATGTGACCCACCGGATCGAAGCACTATTTAGGGGAATTCATGTTGGAAAATTACAAGAATCAACCTTGAATATATAAGGATATTTATTTCCTCGTTAATATAGAATGATCCTTTATAAAATGATAATAATAAATAATTAATGAGAATCATGATATCATATATAGATATTTATTCAATGCGCGATCCAAAAAGTAAAATCCATTTCTCAACTTATGGTTTATATAGAAACAAATTGATTATGTTTTGGAATAAAATTGTTGAATTTAAATCTAAATATAATAAATAGTTATAAATTTTTAAAAAAATAAAGAATTTTCATATCAATCATTGTAAACTTGAGAAGAAATGTGTAAAGTGAAAAATAGATGGAAATTATTCCAAAAAAATGAAAGAATGGATACTTATGTAACTGGAGATACATTTGAATCTAATTACATGAATGTGTTGTTTTGAAATGACTTTCATGTAATCATTGTTATTTAACATATTGAATTTATCCCTAAAAACATGGAAAACCATTTTAAATAAATTAATACAAACAACAATAGAGTTTTTGAAAAAAAATCATGGTTTAACATACTTAATCTACAATTACGAATAAATGGATAGCCTGTAATTGAATGATTATATTGATAATCAAAATATTATAAGACTCCACACAAGGAAAGAATAATTAGATCCTATAAAAACAACAAATGTATTATTAATTAAACTGAAGTGGAAATAATGATAAATAATGGACACTAAAATGGTATTTAGGTGATTGAGTATTCAATGAATAGAATTTATAAAAACATTATGAAATAAATTTATAAAGAAAAGGAAAATAGGTAATCGGTAAAATAATTTTAATTCATGGTTATTCCATTTCTGAAGTCCACATATATTTGAAAACATTGGTATTAGTTTATGTAACCAATTATATTTTCTTATATGAGTTTATATATTTTTTGGAATAAAAATAATAATTTTATAGGAGAATATAATAGAGATTTTTCAAAATCAACATACTTCAAGGGGATAACTTTTTGAAAACATGATTTTATTAATTGATTTAAAATATTTATCGGAAATATTTTTCTTCAATATTCTTATATTGATTAATTGATATTTAAATTTTCACTAATTAGTGAATTATGATATAATTATCAATTATTAAGGATGGATAAGTATTGAGATTACTAATTTATGGCCATGATATGAATTTAAACCCATCCTTAGAGAGTAAATATATAGTGATAAATTCAGGTATCTCCATGAAATTGAAAATATTGACCACTTTAAAAAGGTTTGATGAATCCCATTCCTATCAATAGGTGATACTGAAGTAAAATAATGATGAATTAAATTCTAATTCCCATTGATTTCTTTCAGTGGGAGATATGAAAAAAATATATCCCTAGTGAATTTTTAATTTAGGAAGAGGATACTTTATTATTGATAATAATATTTTTTTCAAGTATCATCATGATGTATTAGAATTACAACCATGTTATTATAATGAATTTTATTAATGTTTATATTGAAAAAAAAAATCCAATTTTGGAAATCTTTGTGCACTGCATTTCATTAATATTGTCAAAAAAAATTTAGGATAATCATACCTATGATTAATTCATATTATTATAAAACATTTAATTTGTTTGGAATAGTTAATTAATATATTAACACATAATGATTATAAAAATATATATTTCTAAACATTTAATAGTGTAATATTATTAGGAAAATATATATATATATTCATAAAATATAAGTTTCATCAAGGAATATATAGATTGGATAATGTCATCATGGTATTAATGGAATATGGATAGTGTGAGGAGTATAAAATGATATAGTGAGGGTGTATATTCTAGAATCTAGTATGGGAATAAAATAGGAAGTGAGTCAATGTTATTGAAAAGGATTAATGGTGATGTTTTAGTTTACATTTTCCCTCAATTTTCTTAATGTAGAGATTCATGAATTGTTACATGGTTATGTTTTGGAGGAATATCATTCAAGTTCCTACTCCTTGAATACATCATGATTTACCCTTGGAGGTGTGGGGAATAAAATGGATTATAGTGGAAAAGATAGATTTTGGGACACAATGTGATGATCATAAAATATCTAATTGGATCTATGATTTCATGTTATCCAAGTATGAATATATTTCACCAAGAATATTCATCCTAATTGTATTATGGAACAATCCTCTAAATTATGTTGTCTATGGATTCTACCCATGATTATTAGATTATTAAAAATGAATACATTTCAGAAGAATATTTTTTTCTTAAATGTAATTTAGAGATAATGTCCTCGAGTGTTGTCTGATTATTGAAATATTCCATGACTTATCACATTCATAAATATCATTATAAATTTTGATCATGTTTCATGGTGAAGAAAGGTTATTCTGATGATAGAGTATATGAGATTTAAAAGATTCTATATCATCACGATATAGTCTAGAAACATTATTTATATTGATGAGGAACACATAATAATTGGTGGCTAGGAGAAAAAGAATTCTCTCATAAAGAGAATATCATGACTCAATGAGGATCATTGTGTTATGGTCATTTTACCCTAAATATAAAAAAATCTTACATAGATACACATAACTAAAATTTTATTTATATTGTAAAAAATATATTTTGTTTTATAATGATCGAACCAGGGAATGAATAGTTAGGACCACATTACAATTTTTTAAGTTTATAAAATATTTGAAAAAATATATTTTAATTGATAAAAATCTCATGGTTGGGTATTATATTATTCTATTATAATACAGATAGAAGAAATAGTTATTCATATATATACGAGAGATTATCTAAAGGTTTACACATATAAGAAAATATATATTATCTTATGTAGAAATTCCATGTAATATACTGATATATTTCTTCATGGATAGTGTCTATAAAGAATTATAATGTTCCATTTGTTTAGTGAATGGATGCAGTAATATTTTTGATTTACATTGATTTTAGATATAAAAGTATTTGATCTATAAAAGTATATTTAATTATTAAAAATAATGAATCTAGAAAATATTTATTCCATGAAATTTTTTTTTCTCATTGGAATGATATGATGATTTATCCAAGCCATAAAAACATAGAAAAATTGAAACACTCTATATTGAAAAAACCTCCTGATATAGGGGATCAAAATATTTTTGGAGTCACTGAGTTATGGAGTAAATTTAATGCATCATCATGAATGGGGTAACATGAGGAGATATCATTTACACACTAGATGGTATAGTGAAAGGATATATAAAAATAGATTATTTGATGGATCTAGTAGAAAAATTGAAGAGATATCTCTGTTAGTGTTTTTGGGTATGGACTGTAATTGAAACATGTGATTTATGGAATATAACAAATTATAACAACATTAATTGTGTCTGGATTTTGAGAAATATTCCTCAATCATGTTTTTTATCAAATACACATGAATAATAAAGTATATCTAATAAAAATGGAAAATGATATACAAATAATATAGTGAATTTGGAGTATATATTAGACTCATATATTGAATATGTTTTCCAATAGTGATATACAGATATGAGATATCCTCATCAACTGATCTTCAAGTCTAATAAAATATTATAATGAAATATTATGGTAATAATTGATTAATATCATTCATGTGAGGGAAACAAAATGTGATTTACTTTGGGGGTTAACATGGTTTCTCACCCTTCATCACATCTGGTGGCACCTGAGAATGAAAGTGGAACAATAAACCATGTTTATAATCTTTACTATTAAATATCTATTTCAGTATTATTCATAATATACATTATTGTATTAGTTCAAGGCTATTTCATTGATATTTACACATTCATATTCATCATTGAAAGCTATATGGGGATGATGTTAATTTGCTGGTTACCAGGGGATCACAAAGGATGTAAGCTCTTAATGGAAAAAGTTCATGGATCCATGTTTCCTTTTAACCTCTAAGATTATTTTCACCTATCATAATTATAATCCTTATTTAATAGGATTATTTATTGGACAATTCACTAACATATAACTTAGGTAACATATTTTACAAATGATAAAAAGTGAAATTTTATTTTTTACCATAACTACTTGCTCAACCCCCGTCTTAGTGGATAATTATATCTTTCAAAGGTCCCACTGGAGGAACTCTATATGATTTATTATAAATACTCCATGAACACACTAATATCTAATGGGACCATCTAGTAAGTTAGTTAGGATTATTTATGGTATCAAGAAGAAAGTAAATGTTTAAATTGACCTCTTAATGAGGGGGTAGTCCTACAACATCAATTAAGAAATTGCAATATACTCCAAAATAACTATATTATTGTTCCCATTTTTATTATATGAGGTACACAATTTAAGGAATGCATGTTTATAGTTAGCCAAATATAATCTCTTAGGGGTTGTCAGTGCTCTTGTGGTGTTGGGTTCTTAATCACCATTAAAGGAAATATTTGACCAAACATTATAACAATATAAAACCCTACACTAATATAAATATTTCTATTTATGGGGCATAGATATATAGTTCATATCATGTTTGACTAATGTAACAAAAAAATGTCGTCGACATAAATTTATAAAAAATATATTACACGGTCTTCACCAAGATAAAAAATATAAATTTTGGGTAGAAAATTTTCATTATAAATTAACTAACACAAATGTGATCTCCAAATTCCCCAAGAAAAGAAATAAATCTATCAGTACATATTTCCCAAAAAAAATTCTAATTTCTTCGATGTGGTGGTGAGAGACTCTAATATAGATTTTTCCTCATATTTCATCCTTTACAGATGGGAAATTGTGTCAGAATTATTGACCATTTTTAGCATATTCAAGAATGGGTTTTCATTATAAAATTAATTCTATTTGTGATCCTAATGTAAGGGATTGAAAAATATTTTTCCTGATTTAATTTATCTACCACTTGAGAAAACACTGACACCTAGATCATTGTTTATGGCCATTTGAAATTTCATTTTATGATACCATTTTGTGGATTTCAGAAAATGTACACATAATTATGTTCGAATTATAGGTAACATAGAATTAGTTTTTCAAAGTCTTAGTGAACCCATGTCTAGGAACCCAATGATATTCATCCTTGTGACAACAACTGTTCTATGATTTTGATGTGCCCACACGTGTTTTTTATTTCTGAACAAGATGTGGTCAAATTACAATTTTTGATTTTCCAAAAATTACATACTACCCCGGCGTAGTATATTGATAGTCTAGGGTCAATCCCATAGTGAAGAAGGTGGATCTTAAAAGTCAGTTGTTTAATACTGTTAGGGTATAGAATCCTTTCTAGATTTCATTGGTTTGTGAAACAATTAAAGCATGTTGATGGTTTCTATAATAAAGAGAGAAGGGTCAGGATCAATTTTGAGTATATGAGGAAAGTATGATCATAATTATAACATTGGTGGGGTCCTAAAGATTAGGCTACGAAGCAAGTGAAGGTCCCTAGGTGTCATCAGTCAAGTCACATAGTTGTACATAAGAGGTCATTATTCCTTGATCTAGAGATTGAGAAAACATATAGTCATTAGGATTAGATTATAAGGAAGAAAGTGGATTCAACTATTGATCATAGCCCAATCTACACAAACTAGGATAGGGTCATTCACTTTAATATCCTATAGTTAGGGATGTTCAAATGAATTGGGTAGACATGGAATATTTATCTTAATTACATGTAATAACCCGAGATATTATGAGAATTATTATTTTTAATTTCATGGATGTCTTGTGTTGTGCGTTACAACAAAGGGAGCTTGCACTACACGCATCCCCGATTTGTCTTGCATTACACGCAATCACGACCTTCCCCGATAGCATATGTAGTACACAATACCAGATTTCACGAAACAACAATATATTGTTATAATATTATTATGGACTAGCTGTTATGAATATTATTAACTAAATTTCAAATTTTATAACATTGTTATTCATCTTACATATTTTCTAGAACATAGTATAGAAACTAAATAATTGTTTCAAGTAAAATAGTTATTTTTCAAAAAAATGTAGTTTTGCCGCCTTTTGATGGTGCACCCACATTAAATCTAGTTTTTGACATGTTTATAAGTTCAATTTGACAAAATAAAATACTTATTTGGAATAAGAATATAAAAGTTTACTTTGGACAAAATTTTCATATTATTCTGATAACTTTCATATTTTGATGAATAGTAAAAACACGCTATATTTTAATTGAAAACAACTTTTTTCATCGCAATATTTTATATGGATATATTATCTTTTTAATTGGTTTTAATGTGTTATTAGAATATATTTTTTACAATTTAATCCAATTTTGGACATTGGAATTAATTTCACTTTGAATTTTGACATAAACAAGTGTCGATCTTTTCATAGTTATTGTTTTTTAAAAACACGCTATTTGTTTTGATAACGTGATTTAATTATAAAATTAATTAATTACACTTATATGTTTTGAATTTGGAAAAATAGAAATCATTTTTGAATTCAGAATATCAAATATATCTTAGGATGAATTTTTGGTATTTTTCGGAAAACTTTTATATTTTGATGAATAGTGAAAATTACTAAATTTTAATTAAAAACAACCTTTTTAATCAAAATAATTAGTAGTGATAAATTATGAATTTGAGAGGTTTTAAAGTATATTTATAATATATTTTTACCATTTAATACAATGTTGGTCATTGAACATAATTTCACAATTAAACCAGACATAAACAACTGTCAATCTTTTGATAGTTATTATCTCTTAAAAACACTCTTTTTGTTTTAAAAACGGGAATTAATTTTAAATTAATTTATGCCACTTCTGTGTTTTGAATTTGAAAAAATTAATTCCATATTTGGAATCAATATTTCCAAATTGTGTAAAGAGGTAACTTTTATTTTTAGACATTTTGAATAATTATTTCGGTAAATATTTTATTTACCATGGTTAAAGGGTAAATCCGGTAAATAAGGGTAAAAAATAATATTATAATAAGAATAAATTACCCAAAAATGTGTCCTAACCTTATTGGATGAGTAGTGGCCGACCATGGGCATCCTTGAGTCGATTTTGGGACCCCATTGAGCCACTTGGTAGTGATAATGACAATTAGGATTAATTAATTTAATGTAAAGACAAAATGGACATTAACAAAAAAACATTTAGTAATTAATTTTTATAAGGGGTTATATAAATTATCCTTTAGACTATAAATATTTATTGGAAATTTAAAAATATTTCCTACATGATGGTATTTTTTTTATAATTTTTGGACATAAAATAAATTAAATTATTTATGACACAATAATGATGTAGTATTTACCTCATTAATAAATGATTTAAATAAATAAGATTATAATGATTAAAATATTATCCAAAACATGTCCAATTTTGATTGGATGATTTTCGTTTGACCATGAGTCATCTTAGCTTCATCTTTAATGATTTCTGGACCTTTTGAAACTGATGATAAGTTTATAATAAAATAATATTTTCACACCTTCCAAAAGAGCCCCTCCTCCCCCTTATAAAAGGAGACCACTTCTATCCAATTCCTCACAACTCTCAAGCCATTTGGGCCATCCAAAATCTGACCAATTAAGCTCCCTACATTACGCTCCTCCCCTAGAAGCCTTACCTTTGTCAGAAGGCACTCCAATAAGTCCATTTGGTTCAAACCAAAGGAAGTTACCCAAATTAAAGGTAACAGTTTCTGTTAAATTGTTTTCTTTTATTCTAATCCTCAAACCCATAAAATATTTTTAATACTTTATTTTGTTATAAAAATAGTATCCTCAATATACTAGTATGCTGTTATGATAAGGATTCGAACTACACTTACACACACTTCCATCGAATGGATGAAGAACATAATGTTTCTGTGGATGGAAAACCAACGCCTCATGAAACGATGATTGTTCGATTTTCTCCTACCGCCTCTCATGGTGTCCATTATGATGGAACTGTATTTATATATGATATATAATATGTTTATGATTTCCTTATTCTTCTTTAATTCCAAATTATATCAATCATTTATGGTTTCCATAGTGGGTAAATACGATAATCTCATTTGAGGAAGTGCGGACTACCGCCCCCTCAAAGTGATGTGATTTGTTAATGCCTTACGTGGGATGTATAAAGGATGGAATTAATGTTATTATATATTATATTATACTGGAATTGTAATATACCTATGTATCATTCTATTTTACTTCCATTAAAATAAGAAATAGAAATGAAAGTAGTGTTCATGCGTACATACAACTTACTATCTCCATGAACGGTGCATTTCATTTCTTACCTCCATACGTTATGTACTATTATAAATACATGTATATGCAAGATATATATGATATATATAATGTATAAATCATGAATATAGTTTTGAATATAATAAACCTTTGACCACATGAACAACATGTAATTATAAAAAGTCCATTTTTACTCAAGTACCGAATATCGACAAAACGAATGTTATTAACATAAATGGTTACATAATGTTTATAACATCGTAATAAGTTATATAAAAGGAATATTAAACTTGAAAAAGGTTCTTAAGAAAGTTGATATTAACTTTGGTTTATTATTCATGAGATTAAAGAACAATCGAGTCATGTGGGACACGAGGTAAGGGAATTTTTTAACCCAATTTCCGTTCTTTGGGTTGATCTTCACTCTCTTGATTATTTCGTTCTTTGATTATGTGAGAAATGAATTTTTATATCATATCATGTATTTATACATTCTCTATGTGACCTTTTAGTGAATACACATAATTGATCTATTTTATTTACAAAATATCTTTGTAAGGGATAACTTTTCCAATCTCCTTTTTATCCGAGATTGTTTATTCGTAAGTATTTACTGGGGTTATATTTATCATTAATGTCCCTGTTTTCTAAAAATGGTCTCATGTATGTTTAAATTCCTTTTTACCCATTTTATAATTTTAACACATTTTATGAAAGGAATATTACTTTTATTTACCACACGAGTAACTTTTTTACTTTTCCGAAAAAAGTACGAGGAGAATGTTATTTTTAACTTATACGGCGTGAACTAATTTTTTACAGTTTCATAATGTCTCATTTTCATGAAGCTTCATCTAAAATATTTCATGATTATTTTAAACAAAACCCTTTTCTTTTAAAATTTCACGGAATTTTGTGAAAATAGAATGATTTTTAAGATGAAAGGATGTTTTCATCAAGAATTCATTTCAAGTGTTTTATCAAAACTATTTTCCATCTAAAATTACATTATTTAATATGTTTATGTTTGAAGTATAATGTCTCCATTATTTACATGGTTTGATTCTTCTTATGATGAAATGATATCCATTTTTTTATATATGGATTATGTTATATTGGCATGATGTTTAAGAATCTCATTCTATTACATGGGTTATGCTATGATGTATGATTTATGATTTTGTGGCACACGAAGAATGATTTCATTATGAGATGGGTGGGACCTATATCTCCCACCAATGCATTGGGTAAAGATTTATATCTTATGGGATATACATGGCTGTAATGGTATGTTAATCCGGTTCAGTGTTACAGGACTGGAACGAGGAGTGAACTCGATTCAGAAAGGGACTTTTTCCACTAAGATGGTCTTGGCAGCAATGCCTTGGCTACTATGGAAATCAAAACATGTGCTTAATGTCTTACACAATTACATGTTTTATTACCATTCTATTTTATCATGATTAATGTTTCTTTATAACCTATGACTTATGTACTGCCATGTTTTATGTCATTGCTCAAGATTTTGATGCTTAAATATTATGTACATGTTTTAAAGTTCAAATGTATATGGTTTGTTTTATTTTCTCCATGATTACCATTACTAAAAATTTGAGCTCACCCTTTATATGTTTTCTTTTCCCCAGGATATAAAGAAAGGTTTTTGGTAAGAAAAAAAAGAGTAAGATCTTTATGGGAGATGTTGAAGATCTTTCACCATGATTAGAAGATTATGTTCCGAAGACACTAAACTATTACGGTCCTTGTGTGTCTGTTTTTCTTATGTATTAAGTATTCCGCAAAAGAAATGTAATGACCATGTACATCAAGATTTGGGTATATACAGTTGGTATTAGAGGAAAGGTTTAGTTAACCTTTGGAAACTAGGATGCAAAAACTTTAGTGAGATCCCAAGAGATATTTCTATGGTATGTCTAGGGATGTCCCTAAGGATAAGTATAAGTATAGGTTATAGTACTAGAATTACAGTAATGATATTGGAATTAAACATAAGATGTTAGATATCGATGGTACTCCCCCTTTATTATGTTGTTTTCCCTAGCATGATTTTTTCCTCTCACATTATTCTTTTTGGGTTTTAGAAAATTGATGGAAACAGGAAGATTCACGATAATGGAGGATATGATGGACAATGGCATGATATTCTTCATGAGCAACCAAATGAAATTGGATCAGGAGGTCCACATATCGTTATTATGCCTAATCAAAAATATCATAATATTATCAACAATATCAACTTTGGTACGTTTCCTGACTCAACTAATAAGAGAAAGATGAAGTTTCATGATGATCATAGAGGAAAGAACGTTTAATTTCCATCATGTAAATCATGTGGGAAGAGGCATCAAGGATAATGTTTCAAAGGAACTGGAAGATGCTTTGGGTGTGGAAAAGAAGGACACAATGCCAGTAAGTGAAAAGGAAAAGGTTTAGTTAACACCATGGACAAGGATAATGGTATTTCTACGACATCAACAATGATTGAATGTTTTAAATGTAGAATGTATGGGCATTATGCAAACCAATTCCCTAAGGGAAAATCTCTTGAAGAGAATCAGCATGGTCATATGAGTAGTATTTATTTTGATGGTGATGAAGAAACAAAAAATGATATATGAGATGAAAGATGTGTTGAGGAATAAGATGATGAAGCTCTGTCAATGGTTTAAGAAGGTAGTGGAATGATTGTATGTTTATTAAGAGTTATTTTGTATAGGTAATTTAATGGTACTATGGAATAAAAATAATCTATGGATTTTTACACTGTTGTCTTTCCTTGAGTTTTTGAAAGTATATGATGAATGGTACCGATAACCATGAAAGGTAATTCAGATATTTTTGGAAAGAATATGATATGCGCATAATGAATGGATAATGAAAAAATTAAATGAACTCATGATTGATATAAGGACAATGTGATATCATGGTTTGAGTATATAGAATTTTTGGGATTTTGGTATGTTGAAAGAATTAACTTTTGAAGGCATTTATGTTTTCACTAAGGTTCAATGGGTATTCATTTTTCAATAGAATACATGATTAAGGTATTCACATGTTTGGAATGTAACCAACAAGATATATCTTATACGGGGGATAAATGATGGTATTCACATGCTCGGTAGGTGAAATTTCTAGTAATCGTTTTCCTTATACTATAAGATTGGACAGAAGTATTTTGGATAAGCCTAAAGATTGGAATGGATTATGTGGGACATAAGTTAGTATTGATTAAGGCTATAACTTATTCGATATTATTAATGGAATGTTATAATAATGTAGTTTTAAAAAAAGGAAAACCTGTAGGATTGGCAGAAACCCATCGTGTCGGACAAGGATGCGGGAATCGAACCCAAAACCGATGTGCGACATGCCTTTATCACCTACCACTAGCCTACAGAAAGTCCCTGCTTAGTAAAAAATAGTTTAATTTTATTAATCACTATTATAGCTGAAGTACAAGGCTATTTTAGCAACCATATACTATTAATATCAGCATAGATGGACTTCTGTATATTTAATAAATTGTGCTATATTATTTGTGATAGAAATAAATGGAATAACCTATCATTCTATCGCATAATCTTCTAACACTTCACAGAAGACAAATTAAACTTAACTTCTTTAAGAGATGAAGTGGAAATTGTTCGAGGCACGAACAATAGTGAGATGATACCGAAATAAAGTAACTATTTCTTCTAATTCAAATTCTTCAACTTTAGGGAAATGATCTTGAAAAAAAATTGTTGTCCTAGTGCTCTCATATCTGATTAATCAGATGATACCTTAGATAATCACAAATTTATGGCTTTGTGATTGTTGGATTTTTCATAGCCATGTCCTCTACCACTCTTCATCAGAAGTTGATGGTAATATTTCTCTTCCATATCCATATTTTCACCTATGTTCTCATATGTGGAAACTCAATGATTAGTTAATTTGGGTAACCGTTACATTTCATACTTTAGTTTTTAAAGTCATGTTTTGGTATTCCTTTTTATGATGTGGGTTTATATGAAAGAAACTTTCATGTAGTAAACCATTTATAACCCCGACGAATTTCGAGGGTGAAATTCATTTTAAGGGGGGTAGAATGCAACAACACGAGATATTATGAGAATTATTATTTTTAATTTCATTGATGTCTTTTGTTTTATGTTACAACAAAGGGAGCTTTCACTACACGCATCCCTGATTTGGCTTGCATTACACGCAATCACGACCTTCCTCGATAGCATGTGTAGTACGCAATACCGGGTTTCACCAAGAAACAATATATTGTTATAATATTATTATAGAGTAGCCGTTATGAATAGTAATAACTAAATTTTTAATTTTATAACATTATTATTCATATTACATATTTTCTAGAACATGGTATATAAACTAAAAAAATTTGTTGGGTAAAATAAGTATTTTTCTAAAAAATATAGTTTTGTCGCCTTTTGATGGCACACCCAATTTAAATCTAGTTTTTGACATGTTTATAAGTTCAATTTGACAAAATAAAATTTTTCTTTGGAATCAGGATATAAAAATTTACTTTGGATAAATTTTTCATACTATTCTGATAACTTTCATATTTTAATGAATAGTAAAAACACACAATATTTTAATTAAAAACCACTTTTTTCATCGCAATAATTTATATGGTTAGATTATATTATTAATTGGTTTTAAAGTGTAATTTGAATATATTATTACCATTTAATCCAATTTTGGTGGTTGGAATTATTTTCACTTTAAATTTGGACATAAACAAGTGTCCATGTTTTGATTGTTATTGTTTCTTACAAACACACTATTTGTTTTGATAACGTGAATTAATTTTTAAATTAATTAATTCCACTTATATGTTTTGAATTTGGAATATTAGACATCATTTTTTGAATTCGGAATATCAAATATATCTTAGGCTGAATTTTTGTTATTTTTCTGAAAACATTAATATTTTGATTAATAGTGAAAATTAATAAATTTTAATTAAAAACTACCTTTTTAATCAAAATAATTAGTAGTGATAAATTATGAATTTGAGTGATTTTAAAGTATATTTAGAATATATTTTTACCATTTTATACAATTTTGGTCATTGAACATAATTTCACAATTAAACCGGACATAAACAACTATCAATCTTTTGATAGTTATTATCTCTTAAAAACACGCTTTTTGTTTTAACAACGAGAATTAATTTTAAATTAATTTCTGCCACTTGTGTGTTTTGAATTTGGAAAAATGGATTCCATATTTGGAATCAAGATGTCCAAATTGTGTAAATAGGTAACTTTTATTTTTAGACATTTTGAATAATTACTTCGGTAAATATTTTATTTACCATGGTTAAAGGGTAAATCCGGTAAATAAGGGTTAAATATAATATTATAATAATAATAAATTACCCTAAAACGTTTCCTAACCTTACTGGATGAGTAGTGTCCGTCCATGGGCATCCTTGAGACGATTTTGGGACCCCTTTGAGCCAGTTTGTATTGATAATGACAATTTGGATTAATTAATTTAATGTAAAGACATAATTCACATTAACAAAAATCTTTTAGTAATTAATTTTTATAAGGGGTTATATAAATTATCATTTCAACTATAAATAATAATTGGAAATATAAAATTATTTCCTACATGATGGTTGTTTTTTTTATAAATTTTAGACAACAAATAAATTAAATTATTTATGACACAATAATGATGCAATATTTTCCTCATTAATAAATGATTTAAATAAATAAGATTATAATGATTAAAATATTATCCAAAACAAGTACAATTCTGATTGGATTATTTTATTTCAACCATGAGTCATCGTATCTTTACATTTAATGATTTTTGGACCATTTGAAACCTAAGATAAGTTTATAATAAAATAATATTTTCACACTTTCCAAAAGAGCCACTCCTACCCTTTATAAAAGGAGACCAGTTCTATCCAATTACTTACACCTATAAATCCATTTGACTCGTCCAAACTATGCCCAATTAAGCTCCCTACATCCCTATCCTCCTCTTAGAAGCCTTAACATAAGCAGATGACACTCCAAGAAGTATTTTTGGTTCAAACCAAAGGAAGTTACCCAAATTAAAGGTAACTGTTTCTTTTAAATTGTTCTCGTTTATTCATTTCTCCAACCCCTAAAGTCTTTTTAATCATTTATTTTGTAACAAAACCAGTATACTAAATATACTAGGATGTTGTTATGATAAGTATTCTGACTACAATTACACACACCTCCATATAATGGATGAACAAAATAATGTTTCTATGGATGGAAAACTAACGCCTCATGAAACGATGATTGTTCGATTTTATCTTACCGCCTCTCATGGTGGCCATTATGATGGAACTGTTTTTATATATGATATATATTAGGTTTATGATTTCATTATTCTTCTTTAATTCCCTTTTATTTCAATCCATTGTGGTTTCCATAGTGGGTAAATACGATAATCTCATTTGAGGAAGTGCAGACTACCGCCCCCTCAAAGTGATGTGATTCGTTAATTCCTTATGTGGGATGTATAAAGGATGGAGTTAATGATACTATATATGATATTATACTGAAATTGTAATATACCTATGTATCATTCTGTTTTACTTCCATTAAAATATGAAATAGAAATGAAAGTAGCGTTCATGCGTACGTACGGCTTACCATCTCCATGAATGGTGAATTTCATTTCTTACCTCCATATGTTATGTAATATTATAAATACATGTATATGCTGGATATATATGATATATATAATGTATAAATCATGAATATAATTCTGGATATAATTAACCTTTGACAACATGAACAACATGTAACTATAAAAAGTCCATTTTTGACTCAAGTACCGAATATGGACAAAACGAATTTTATCAACTTAAATGGTTACATAATGTTTATAACATGGTAATAAGTTATATTAAAGGAATATTAAACTTTTAAAAGGTTATTAAGAAAGTAGAAATTAACTTTGATTTATTATTCAAGATATTAAAGAACAATCGAGTCAAGTCGGACATGAGGTAAGGGAACTTCTTAACCCAATTTATGTTCTTTGGGTTGATCTTCTCTCTCTTGTTTATGTCGTTCTATGATTATGTGAGAAATGAATTTTTATATCTTATCATGTATTTATAATTTATTTATGTGACCCTTTATTTAATACACATAAGTGATCTATTTTATTTACAAAATATCATTGTAAGGGATAACTTTTCCAATCTCGTTTTTATCCGAGATTGTTTATTTGTAAGTATTTACTGGGGTTATATTTATCATTCATGTCCCTATTTTCTAAAAATGGTTTCATGTATGTTTAAAGTAATTTTTACCCATTTTATAATTTTACCACATGTTATGAAAGGAATCTTACTTTATTTTTACCACATGAGGAACTTTTTTTACTTTTCTGAAAAAAGTACGAGGAGAATGTTATTTTTAACTTATATGGCGTGAACAGATTTTTTATGGTTTCATAACGCCTCATTTTCATTATTATTCTTATACAATATTGAATGATTATTTTCAAAAAAACCCTTTTATTTTAAAATTTCATGGCATTTTGTGAAAATAAATTGATTTTGAAGAAGAAAGGATGTTTTCCTCAAGAATTAATTTCAAGTGTTTTATCAAAACTATTTTCCATATAAAATGACATTATTTAATATGTTTATGTTTTAAGTATAATGTCTCAATTGTTTACATGGTTTGATTCTTCTTATGATGAAATGATATCCATTTTTTATGGATTATGTTATGATGTCATGATGTTTAAGAATCCCATTCTATTACATTGGTTATGCTATGATGTATGATTTATGATTTTGTGGCACATGAAAAAATTATTTAATTATGAGATGCGTGGGACCTATATCTCCCTCCAATGAATAGTGTAATGATTTATATCTAATGAGATAGACATGGATGGAACAGTAAGTTGATCTGGTTCAGTTTTACTGGACTGTAATGAGGATTGAACTCGATTCAGAAATAGACTTTGTCCACTAAGAATGTCTTGGCAGCAATGCCTTAGCTACTATTGAAATCATAACATGTGCTTAATGGTTGCAACAATTACATGTTTTATTCCCATGCTATTTTATCATGATTAATGTTTTTTATGATCTATGCCTTACGTACTGCCTTGTTTTATGTCATTGATCAAGATTTTTATATTTAAATATTAAGTTCATGTTTTAAAGTTCAAATGTATACGGTTTGTTTTATTTTCTCCATGATTACACTTACTGAGAATTTTATCTCACCCTTTATATGTTTTCTTTTCCCCATGATATAAAGAAAGATTTTAGGTATGAAAAAAAAGAGGAAGATCTTTATGGGAGATGTTGAAGATCATTCACCACGATTAGAAGATTATGTTCTGAGTTTCCAAAGACACAAAACTATTACGGTTCTTGTGTGTCTGTTTTTCTTATGTATTAAGTATTCTAAAAAAGTAACATAATGTCCATGTATGTCAAGCTTTGGGTCTCTACAATACAAATACTTGATTTCACTAAAATTATAATTAAATATTTATTATGAATTCATATATATATATTCATAATGCCAACCCCTAATTGGTTTAGCCACTCATGGTAGGTGGAGGAGAAAATAAATAAATATTTAAAACCATGCTAGAAATACTAAAAATGATGAAATAAAAAACATTTCACAATCATATAATAATTCAGATTAACTACCAGGATGAGCATGAAATCAGGGTTAAGAAATATAAATAGTCTATATTGTTGAAAAATGATTTAAAACAAATATTTATTCTCTTATTTGTTTATTAAACAAATTTTAGGTTATTATAATCAAATTCATGATGACTTCTTATATAGAAATGTGTTATGCTTATAAAAACATTATAATTTGGAAATTGTTTTTCCATTTCCTCAACGAGTTTAGTATTAAATTAAAAGTTTTCACTTCATTCAATAGAATTTTAAAAATTATTCCACATTTGGATTCATTATAATTTAATTTAAATAATATGTTTAACTTTTTTTCCCAAAAGAATAGAATAAATAGTATAAATTAATTACTGGTGTTAAGGTTCAAACAAGTTTACCAACGGTTAAACTAAAATGATAATGGTTAAAATAAGATAAATATATATGGATAAAATTAAAGTCATATTCCAGCCTTATCACCTATAAGGCATAATAATGACCCATTTTTATCCTTTTGTAATTTTCTAAATGTTTGTACACTTTTTTATTTTAAAAAAATCCATGCTTCTCCCCCATATATAAAAGGGAACCAGTTCCCATCTCATATACACAATTCAACAACATTTTTTTATTGGTAAGTCCTCCAAAAATAAAATAATTACTTCCCTAACCAGATATTGTATGACTTATTTTGATAATTAATCACTCTTAATAATTCTTTAGATAAAACACCAAATAGGCTCTACAAATAAGAGGATAAATTCATAAAATTTTATTTTGATTTATTTCTTTTTCCACCTCCTAAATATATTCATATATGAAGATATAATAAAATAATTTCCTACCATATAATTATATATAACCATGTTAATAACCCTCATTAATCTTCTCATCTATCATGTGTGAAACAAAATTGTTAATCCTTTATATAAAGGAGTACAGCCTCACGAACTGATGTAATTTACTTTCCATAGCCACCCCTCACTGAATAAGGTAATTATTCATTTTACATATGTATATAATATTTCTGAGATAATTATACTTTTGGAGTCATAATATAACTTATAACTTTTTTACATTCCATTTTGTTGGAATATGATAACGTCGCTCATGTGCAGGGAAGACTATCGCCTCATAAAGTGATGTGATTCATTTTTCCCCCTTTTTACAAGGAATGAAATAATGATAAATATTATAAATATATGTGATATATATTTAAAAGTAATTTCTCTATTAAATTTTATATTTTATTTATATATGTTCAATTATATTTATTGAGAAAATGGAAACAATATTCATGCATAGATACGGTCTACCATCTCCAGGAAAGGTGTAATTAATATTTAATTTATTGCAATTATAGATTACTATAAATAATTATAAAATAACAGAATATGATATTTATATCATTATTTTACTTATTGAGATGATTTAATCATGATATATAAAATTTAACTAAAAATACCAAATCAAAACATGCAAAAAAACACAATGAAGTTATTTCCCATAAAGTTTTTTTAACAAGGAATTTTTCCAGAACATGTAATAAAGGTTCATTTGTAAATCATATATGGTATGATATAATTTATTATGGTTATAAAATATATCTATAATAAACCTATATTTTTTAAATAAGAGTATACAAATATTATGATGGAATTAATACTTATGGTATTGGATTTATGACTAAAATTTTTTATGTGAGACACATGACATATTAACCACATGTTTCTATTATATGGTTTATATTAATCAAATGAATTTGTATTATGATACTTACAACTAATTAAATTATGATTTAAATTTTCATTTACATATATTTATTTCATGGGTAGTATGATTCAATGGTTACTAATGTGGTAAGGGTTTGATGTTAAAATCTCATTATCTTTTGATATTTTTTTGTTTATTATTACAATGACGAGATCTAATGATCTATATATCAAGAACCACATATATTTTATACATTTATTAAATTATCAAAAAAAATTCTTTTCATTTTAATCTCTTTACATACACTTGATTCTGAACGAATATTTTTATAAAAAAACCAATTTTTTTCATTTAAGTTGAAATCCCTTTTTCTTCCATAAACATGTACTCTATAAATGTTTTCAATTTTTGGTAATATTATCCTCTCATTTTTTGATTAAATATGTAACCATGTTTTAATTTTTTAAAATATAGTAAAATTGGAATATTATTCTAACATTTTTAATAAGCCCCTTTAAGATTTTACTAAAACTGTTGAAGGTATCATTGTTTTAACATGTACGGTATGAATGTTATTTTCTATTGGAATGACCACACATTTATTTAATGATTAATTTATAATTTTTTAATTTTATTTTTAAATATATTTTTATCTTTCATATTTGTGAAATTCATTATATTTTAAACAAGTTTATTTAAAATGGAAAAGTATTTTCTTCATGAATTTGTAAATAATTTTTTATTGAATTTATCTTTATCAACAAAAAAACATTCGATGTTGTTTTGGTTTTACTATGGATATGATCTTATTATACAATAATTATTATTTATCTGGATTCATTAAGATTATGATAAAGATATGTTTATGAAACCCATCCCTTTTACATGGCTTATTCTAAAATGAGTTGATTATATGATTATGAAACCCATTTCATTTCTAACGGTTATGGAATGATGAAATTAATATGAAACCCATTTCTCATCAATGAGTTAGTCTTTAGGTAATGATTTATAATATTATGGAACACAAATACAAGTATTATGTGATGTGTGGGACCTGTATCTCCCTCGAATTCATTAGGAAAGTCCGGATATCTCATGAGATTAGTCCGAACGGAATTTGCAGTGAATCCAGTTTAGTGAGGGACTTTTTCTACAATGATAGTATTTGAAGTAAACGATTACTTCTAATAATATTTAGGGATTGAACCCATTACACTAATATTGTTTTTGAAATTATCCTTTACTCTGAAGGAAATTATATTTTTTTATAAGTGTGTGTAATAAATCTATTTATTATGCCAATTTTAGGGTCTCATGGGATATTATCTTTGATTCATATACGATTCATGTCTTATGAACTAAAAATATCTATTCCATGACTCAATATTGTGATCTATGAAATTAATGGAATTGTTTTCAAACTTTATTATAATGTTCTCATACCATTCTGATGATGTAATGTTGATGTATTCCTTGGATACACTTATTGATAATCTTAGCTCACATGTTCTTTTGGTTCTTTTCCCTAAGATATTAATAAAGGTATTTTCGATGATATGTATAAGAATGATGATAGTGATGAAGAAAAAAAGCGGTATATGGTGCAGTTCACCAATGGAACATTTGTTTATGTATCTAAATTTTAGAAGTAATTAGACATAAAAGACTATTTGATTTAAAGTTATATTATATATTTAATATTAATCTATTAAGATTTAATATCTGTGTATGAGAGGTCTGGGTTTCTATACCTAGCCTTGACATGGAATGTTAACCAAATCACATATCCAAAATAGTAATGCAATTCAAAACATCACAAAAAAATTTCCCTATAAATTATTCGCAATTTATTTTTTTCTCTCGTGCCCTAATGCCAAAATTCTTGTTCTATGATTTATTTTATATATATCAGATCACACATCCATCATTATCTAATGTGTGATATGTTGTATACCTCCTAATACCAACCACCCACAAGGTCTAGCATCTGCTACTATCATTATTCATCAATATGACACTATCAAATCACAACCTCATCACATAACCATGGTAGTGTGATATTTTTAATTTCAAGGACATCACTATATACACTAATTCTTCCATGCATGAACTCTAAAACATATTACAAACTCAACATCACTTGTAAATATCAAACACTAACTTTAATCAACAATAAATAATATCCAACACTATCCCATATCAGCACCAAGTAATTTCCAACACTAACACATATAATAACTAGGAAATATCAAACCCAAACCCATATCATCAGTTCAATTGAACTAAAAATAGAGAAGATTTTGTACCCAACCATACGAATCTTGTCCAATATGGTTTTCTAGGGGTAACACCCAGAATATGAAATATTTTGGAAATTAAAAGTTTATATATAATTGGTGTGCCCAATATAGAAATATTAAAAAAATAAATATAGGTATAAAACCCACATTCCCCACACTATAGGTTAAAATAAGAATCCTTATAGTACGCCAAAAAAACAATAGTACATGACAAAATATCTTCCATTACTACTGCGACTACTAGATGCATCAAAAAAAATAGCAATGACTCATAACTATTTAATTAAACATTCTATTAAAGGTAACCAAATTTATTGAATTAATGAGTGTAGACTCACTCCAATTCTCTATTCCATTCCATTTCACATAATCATAGAAAATTATTTTATGAATGCTTTTTATACTCATTAACACATGTCATTTTTATCCAATTCTATTTCATTTAACAACCAATACCAAATAATTTTTAGAATGTCAAATTTTTTCATCAAAAAATGTGCAAATAACACAACCATGCCAAAGCGTTGATCATACATATCATATTAACCATCACCATAATTGGAAAAATACCACACCATCTAATCACAACCCAACCATATCACTATAAAAACCATGCATCACATCCACATCACACTATCCTGAATCACATCCCATGATAAAAAACCATGAAATTACATCTCCACACATTAAACCAACCAATTAGATGAACAAAATCACCACACATTATCCATCATCACATAATGAACCACATAAATTACATCCTCACATAGAACAAAATACAACATAAAAAACATTTTTGATTTTGAATATAGGTATTTTACTTTTCATTATGTTGTAGAATATGAATTATCACAAAATTAAAATGTTTTATAGGAAACTAAATTATATATATATATATTCTCTTCATATTTTTATAGGGTGATATAAACCATCAACACAAAAAGGGTTTCATTGTTATCATAAATATAGAAAAATAATTGTATAAAAAACTATACTTTTTACAAATTGAAACAAGTTTTTATGTTATGAATAATAACATTATAAAAATAAATAAAACATGTTATTTTTTCCATTACTATTAATTTTATAAATGTTAAATTAATTATCTTCTTAATGTATACATTATCATCCATAAAATGGAACTCAAAATCATGAAATCTATGTAGATTCGTATAATCTATAAAGAGAACAATGATCTACTACCTCATAGAAGAATTCTGAATATCCTCACATAATAAAGTGAATGAGAAAAAACAAGGAGATCACAACCACACAAAGAAAATATGAATCCAACAAAATCACATTAAGAATAATCAAACTCTTTGTCCTAAACAATTGATGAAGAAAAATATAATCACTATTAATAATTCCTAAAGTGGAACTAAATAAATAAATGTATAAAAGCAGATTTACTCGAAATATATTTACAATGATGAACCATTTGAATAAATTTAATGAATCAAGGAAAATAATACTAAACGATTCATTAAAATCCACTAGGATTCACCCTTTGATAGAGGTAATGGAGATAAGAATAGAATAATTTGGTGGGGGGGTTAGATTATATAAACATTCAAGACCATATAACAATAATTATGTGAAACCCAAATTCATGAAAAGATTTTTGATAAGGCCAAAAAATTCGGGATGTGAATCAATCAAACTCTAACCCTATTGAACATCTATTCAATTACATTGTAAAATAACATATAACTGTTTCCCATCATGAATCTATTAACTGAAGAACCCCCATATGAAACATCCATCCTTGAATGACTAGACTTTTAGAAGTGAAATACCTCCCATGTTTTAAATACCTATTCATATTTTTAATAAAATAATTTAGTGGAATTATATCTCCAAACCCCATTGAACCCTTCATAAGTTAACTATATGCAACATAACTCCCAAAATAAAAATTAAATGTGGTGATAAGGAATAGAATTTTATACTATATCCCTGTAAATAAATTCTCAGCCCCAATAATTGATACTAAGCCCCCAAATAATAGGATATGGTTTAAAAAAACATCATATGAGTTACGTATCATGGATCTCTCTACACACCAAACATTACCTCTAACCCAAAACAACATTCTATTAAAATATTTACAAAAAAACCCCACACAACTACACTGCCATATCAAAAACCAAAATCCTCATATAATCCACATAACCCATCAAATATTATTTTATTCCTCTATATATACCCATTAAACATCCACCTCAAATTCCATGAAACACTAACCCAAACGTAGAAATCAAGGAAACAAACTACCAATATCATGATTTTTTTACTCTTGGGATAGCATTAACTGACCTTTAAGATATTAAAATGTATTTTAAGAATGATTTATAGTGATTTGAAAGGGTTTTTCCACTCACTATTTACTTGAAGGTAAAACATTCCCCTCTAGAAAGGGAAAAAAATATCTCATAAATCACAAGGGCTCAAACCACACATCATTAATGAAAAAAGAAAGGAAAAAATCCAAATACATAAGGGTATTAATCATTAATTTTTGCATCAAATTCCCATGTAAAATCCTCCAAGCCATCATGCCTCCTCAACACCTGAACAATGGGTTTGGTTCATCTATGTAGCACCTTCACTTAAAAATACTTGATCTCTACTAGTCCAACTATGAATGTCATGTCATCCTCAATAGAGAAATTTCTAAATTCAATGATTTGGGGGTCACCATGATGATAATGAAAAATTTGAGACATAAAGAAGGTAATTTGGATCCTTCATAGGTATTCTAGAATATCCAACCAATAACCCACCTCACTTAAATTCTCTAAAATGTTGATATTCACGTACTATCATAGTGAAATCATAATCTTCTGACAATCCTACTCTAACCACCATGAGGGGAAACTCTCATGATATCGTGGTCTCCATTTCCAAAATATAGAGGCCTATAAAATCCTTTGGAATATTTCTATAGAGATTATATCATAGGCATAATCTTCTCTTAAACTATCTAGATCATGTTGGTCACTCTCAAAACTACATCAAGTCCAACAACCGGTTACTCCATAAACTACACAAAAAAATGGTGAATAACATGAATTTACATTAAATATATCAAATAGATCCATTCCACTAGATGAGCAATAAATTTTATTATAGGAAAACTCAACCGTATTTAAGCCAATTACAAATGATCTTTAAAAACCCACGATTCAAGATCCTAAAAAGTTCATGAAACATCTCGATGGTTTTCTCCATATATCCATTAGACTTTGGGTGAAAGGTAGTACTAAGTCACATTGATAATACATAGGAATATTGTATTCACCTATTAAATAGTAAGGTAAAACAAGGATATTGACTAGATATGATGGTCATCAGAACCACGAGAAGGCTCACCACATCATCCACAATAAACCTTGAGAAAACATCTACAACACTATATTCATATATCATGAGAAAATGGGTATAATTTATATATATATCCATTATAACCCAATGTACATCACATCCTCCCTATTCCTAGGGTAACCCAATGATGAAATCTATTGATATAAACTCAAACATCCAACCGAGTATATTCAGTGGCTAAAAAATTCCTCATGGAAGATGTTTCTTGGATTTCACCAACTGATAAATGATAGTGATAATGTTTCTACTATTTTTCATATCTAATTTATTGATTTTAACCCCATAATTGTTCCATTTTATATGAAATTGTTTTTTTGTTATTTAATGTTATTTTGAGCTTAAAATAGAATATTACATAATTCTAGACTTTTAAATTTTTTCAATATCATGTGTATTTATGGATGCATCTTAAAGACACTTCTTCCCATGAGGGAAGTGATATGGAATGAAATAAGATTTTGGAGAAAGAATTGGGATTGATAAAATAGAAAAACACAAATTACACATCGTGTAGTACCATTACATGTCGTGACTTTTCAAAAATGGATTTTCTACACAAAAGAAGTCATAACATCATTAGAAGCAGTGAATGACCAATACAGATCATGTAACATCATTACACGAAGTGACAGTTTTTAGAGGTGTTTTTTGGATAAAATAAAGATGAAATTTGTGATGACTGTTGACCCATGGATTAAATGACATGAAACCCCATTTCATGTTGTGTTTAAGGTGATACAATAAAAAATAAATACAATTCTATGCTGTTTATGATATGATTGGACTATAAATAAACCAATTGGTGGCCTATCCAAAGTACATTGAGCCGAGAGGGACCAGAACCACACCTATGGAAGTCCTCCAAACATCGGAATAAAGATGTCATGTGTTGATAGAATAGTAGAAAATATGGGGGAGGCTCGAGAGATGCCTGGATAAGCAAAAAGTGGTTGCGTATCCTGATTCCCAATGTAAACTCACTTCCATGATGTGATCTTATCATGAAAGAACTTTTTGGATTTATTCTGAACTTATATTAATTGAATGAATGCAGTTTATTTATTACATAAGATATATTTTCATCATTTTTTTTGGATTGTTGTTCCATTTTTTGAATTAAATTAATTGATTACACTATTGAAATTTATTCATTGAAGTCTTTCCATTGATTATATTATTTTCAATTAGGATTGATTTCTTAGAGGTCTTCAAGTAGTTGAATCACTTCTATAGGTAGGAAAATAATCATATTAAGGTCATGATATAATTTATTTTAAGAATTGATTGTTCACCATGGGGTATATGGGTTTCCATTTCGAAATTATATTGAGGAAAATTTTAGTTTAAGTAAGGGGGAGTGTCCAAGAGGTTTATTCTTCTCCAAAACCACTATTTTAATACTGATTTAAAACAATTTTGGTTTTCTCCCATTGTTCTTGATTGTTCATAAAATTTACTATAGTTTAGTTTTAATTTATATTATTTATCTAAACTTATCTAATACACGTGTTTTATATAAAAAAACCAAAAAAAGTGATAGTTTTCCAACTCAGTCTACAACCTCCTCGAGAGACACACCTATGGTCACCATTGCAATGCATTATAAGTGGGAAATATTTATTGAGTTTTTCACAAAAAAAGTACCTCATGTCGGTAAACTATAAATTTCACAAAAAACTCTACCACTTAATAATTAATCCCAAGAGACATAAAATATATACAAAATACATGATTCATATTATCCACATGTTGATGTACCACTATCGCTGATCCATGAAACTCTTTTATAAACCCATATATTATTTCCAATTGAAAACATTTCCTCCCATGAAATAATATATGTTTCTAAACATTCTATGACCATCCATCTTGAGAATCACCATTACCATCATGGTCACACAACACCACTACATTAGAGTATGCACACTGAGAATCCCCCACATATGAAATAAATGATGATTCTATAGAAATATGTTGAAGAAAAACTAGGTAACTTCATTACCCTATATAATTAGGCATCACCTCATTCTATGGTATCCCCATCCAAAAAAATACAAACCATTAGATATTATCGCATCAACACTTACAAATCAATGCATCAAAAATTAAATTCCACTTTACTAGGGTTTAGGATTTCTCAAAATAAAAATAAAAGAGGAACTACATATAACTTTTATAGTGAAAAATAAATTCATGTTCTTACAAAAAAATTGAATCTCTTATATTATATGAAAACTACAACATTCTCACTGATGAGGTAATGTCACCTTAAATTCATTTCAAACACAACTACCAACAACTCAATATTTTGTGTAGGATATTTTCCCATGTGTGTACATAACTACCAAGTCCCAAAAATTTACTAATCTATGTACTTCATCACGATGCATCTGAAACCTTGAAAGGAAACAACATAGAAAACTTATCATATCACTCCCTTCATAGGAATTAGAATCGTTGGGGAGATTATAATCTTCTTCATCATGTATATTAATTCTTCCTAAAATTAATTATCCATAAAATATCATATTTCATTATAGTAAAATGTGTTATATTGGATACAATAATAGAGAAATATAAAAAAACATCTCGTAATCTCTAATAGAACCATGAAAGATGAAAACCTCCACATTTTTTCAATTCCACCCAAGATATAACCTCCTGGGTCTATAATTACCTTTTGTACAAACCCAGTTGGACTAATAATTATCAAAATAATTACACCTATTCATTCTAGAACATACATTTGGACAGTTCCCATAAAATTAATGGCGTTGAATAACCTTATAAGGAGATCATAGATGATTGAAATTATCTTACTATGAATTAGATTATATAAATATTTAATTAATAATAAAGACTATGAAATGGTCCATGAACTCATAGAACATCAGTTTATGTGACCGATGAACATAACTAGTCTATTCATTCCATTTAATGACTTGAACAAAATCTCAAGGAACCCATAAAATCACCTAAAGGAAGAATTTGAGATATCCACAACATTAAAAATTATCTAGTGATGTCTATATTACAAATAGATCCTTGATAACCACTCACACCATTCATTGTATTTGAAAAGACCGCCAATCCACAGAATATGGTAGTGGTTCTTCACTGTTACTTGATTCAACAACCGTTAGTCTATATAAAACCATATATTATGATATTGTTTGTTGAAAATTAACACTGTATCTTCATAATGAGATACATTAGGATGGTTGAAACCATTATACATCATACCACCCACCTATATCCTCAACTTGAATAGTTTTATTTTCTCAATTCAATAAGGAGGCATCAAAATGAGAGTTGTGCCCAGTTGCAGATCTACCAAAACCTCAACATCGCATCAAGGGGGTAATATCATTACATTATTTGAAAAGTAATAATGAAAATCCTATATGACACTTGGAATATTCCCTCTATATTATTCAATAGATAACTCCACTAGCTAACATAGTGGAGGCTCTACCTGTATTCCACATGTATGATAGCCTCGCTCATTAATGGATGACACTCATTGGACCTCAACATCATTAAATGAATCTCTATTCTGGAAGAAGTAAATTCATTAATTTATAAAAAATAACCAATTACTACCTTGTATAATGTTTTAATCCTATAATTGTAGTAAAAAATAAATACCTCATTGACTTGTGCTTCCCTATCACCAGTTTACATCACCTGCACAAATCCAATTTTTTCGTAAACATCTATAGTTAGGGATGAAACCAAAGGAGGTAGATATTTCTCTACATGTAGTCCCAAATAACATACTAATGATGGATAATTAAAGGAGTTTGAGTTTCATCAATCAAAAATTTTAGAAATAAGGGAATAAAAAAAACCAATCATTCTAAAAACTATCTTTAGACCTGCTGGTACTTTCAGCCACATCATATGACTGATCCTATACCTGGATTCTTAGCATCTATGTTGACAGACACTATGAAAACACTCTAAAATTTGTATAGATAATTTAGGACCATTATGAGACTTACATTAATTATATTTATTACCCTTTATGTCTGGACAAGTGCTGAAGGTCATCATCAATAAAACTACCTTAGAAGAAACAATTTATTCTTCAGAAAAAATGCAAAATTCATCTATGAAATTATTCTATATGAATTATCCGAAAATATGAATGATGGTTTCCATTATATCCATAGATGTAGAATGAAAAATTAAATCCCATATTGTGAACTAAATTACTACTTGACACATAATATCATGTAAGGGTCTTCCATGGTTGGCTACTCACCATTCATAAATCAACATATCTACACATCTTTGATCTACTTCTTGTAGTCATGCTCATCCACACTGAATTATGTCCACTATATTGAGGATCAAATCCTAGAGAAATCATCCTCTATATAATTCTCTACTTCTAATCCACATTTTGGTATGCAGGAAACATAAATTTGGATACTACATCACTATTTATTGGTCATAAAGCCTCTTGCATATGCCATGTTTTAGACTCCACATCTGAAGAGAAATTAAGGGATATGTGTGGGATGTCCTTGAAAATTATCCCAATATCCCACAGACATAGGAAACCCTACTGATGTGACATAAAATATTTCCACTTTTCCACCTTCATTGAAAATGAGATGAATTTCATTTCAAACTCTATTATAATTTAATCTAAAATAATATATCCCTCTTTCCATACACCATGATATATCATCCAAAATTGAATCGAATCTCCCTTGATCTGAATAATTTCTTACAAAACCCAAAATATATCCTAAACTTGAATAATATCCATGGAGATATCAAACCCCTCTAACCAATTCTCTTTCTATAGATCTGAGATAATCTAATAATACTACCACAAGCTCTTTCACTAAATGGAATACAATGCCATATTACATTCCTTATAGTTCTCTATCAGCTTGAACTACAAATGGTAATTAGGATGATCTTTTAGAACCATCAAATCTTGAGGATCACATGGAGGATGACCATGATCCATTTTTCCAATTAATTGAGAAACTAAAATCAAAGAAGCATGGATTTTTTTCAAAGATTATTTAATAATGAATAATTTAATCTCACAAAATTACCCAATTCAGAAAAGAATTCATGTAATCATGATGATTGAAACATTCGTAAGCCTTTACGACATGAACACGACCACATCTCTTGGGCTTTTTATATGATTAGTGTCCACCTGTTGGATCTCATGGGGCCCTAAAATATCATGCCTATGAAATTATACTAGTATTATGTCTCACACCATGATCAGTTGGAACCATTTTCCATTCAAACCATGAAATCCTCATAGTCCATAAATCCAATCACTATCAAGTATATCTTCTAAAACATTTGGTATCAATCTATAAAATCATCCTCCCTCCAATGCTACCCCTCCTTTGTCCAAAATTAATTAATATATATAATAACACCCAATTATTTCATAAAGTATGACCTAGGTTTGAAACTATCAAAAATGATATAACAATGTCACATATGAAAGAATTACCCCCATTAATAATATAGGATCAAAAGATATACTGAACATCCACCAATAAAATCCATCACATAACATAAACTTAAACCCTATACCATTAAAAAATGCATGAAAAAGTAAATAAATACAAATTAATGGCTACAAGTAAATACCAAATAATTTTCTTATAGTCATGACTCAACAAAATATCTAAATACAAGATAGTAATGTCTATCTCGGTCCCTGAAATCATCTTGGAGACATGAAAAATAGTGTGTGTGTGTGTGTATATATATATATATATATATTTGGATATGATTTTATGTATAATCAGTAGGACCATTTGAAAAATAATTAGTAAACATGCTAAACAGGTTAGAAATCCCATCCTCACCATGGAACAGTCACAAAATTATGCATGCAAAATACTAACATTGTATCAAAAGAACACAAATCAATGGTTCCTCACAACTGATTCCACACCAATTTTCGATTCTCATGCCCCAATGTCAAACTCCCTTTGCCCCCATCACTTCTATACATAACACATCGGATATCCATTCATCTGTTATGTGGGTTAAGACATATCCCTAGATATGAAAACCACTCATGGGTTCTAGTATCTTATGTTAGCATAAGTCATCATCACAACCTTGTCATTCCACATGAACACTACATTTAAAAACAATATTCCACATTCAGTTAAAGGTTCCATAATTTACATAATTAGTTATTTTCCACTAACTCTCATTTACAAATCCATTTTCTTTCACATTAAAATAGCATATTGATTTATCAATCATTTCATTTAAAATTGTTAAAATAAATCAATTTCAACCCATTAATTTTCATTTAGATATCAGTATCATTTTTACTTCTACATATAAAATTCATTCCATGGATAACTAAGAAACATACATGACCACAACAAAAAAATATTTCATCTATTTCATGTCACCGATTTCTACAAAAAAACATATTCCAATCCATACCATGAAAACCAACCCATCACATCAAAGTAACTGCAAATAACAAAAACCTCGCACCATCCCATGTCACATACCATGTGAACCAACCATTGAAAATATACCGAACACATTCAAACGCCAAAACCGGTTAATATAATCACTAAAAATAGCCTACATGATGCAATAAAATACATAAAGAATTCATGTGTGCATGCCCAAACACAAAAATAAATATAAAAACTCAATACATCTTCTATAATATAGAATTACAAATTCAACAAAAATGGATTTCATTACATAAATTCATTACACACCGTTTGTGTTATCAATAAAATTCATGATTTTCATGGGATTTCAATTTACACTCTACATATACATTTTTAGTCATTTTATTTATTGTGAGATAAAACAATTAACATAACATAGGTTTCACTACTATCATAACTATATAACATAAAATGATCTGAATATCCATTATATTCATCAACGAAATCAAGAATGTATATTATCAAAAAAAATATCATTCAAAGAATTAAGACAAATGATTTATCCCCATGTCACTTAATTTTATATTTATCCAATTAATTATCAATTTATTATAACCCTTAATATCTACCTAATGAAAAAAAGAATGCATTACACACAGATGCTTCAAAAATATGGAGAGAATTGGGATCCCCTTCCATAAAGTACCTTTCTTAATCTCTACTCACAATAGGGAGAAGGATAAAAACTAGGAGACTATAACCACATAAGAAATACTCAAATCAACTTCAATCACACAATGGTTTACTAAAATTATATAATCCAAAACATCCCAATACAAAGCAATGAAACCATTGATAAATTACAAAGAGGAGCTAGAGTAATCAATGGATAAAATGGGACTTACTCACAATATATTACTAAATATAAACCATTGGAAGAAAATTATCAATAAACAACAAAGGGGGATGATTAATCCTATAAAATCCTATAGGATTCCCCAATGTTTTTTTGGGAAATTATATAGTAATGAACGAACATTAGAGGGATTAAAATATTATAAATGGCTGGATTTTGGAAGAGTCATAGTGAGAAACCTAGATTCATGTATTGGGTTTTTAGTGAATCTGTTAAAAAATAATAAATAAATATATCATTTAAATTATTGTAACTCTAAACAAGATGAAAACAAAATTATTTTTTTTGTTCCTTATTCTATAAATATTTAATGTTACAATGTTTTATTTCATGTCACAAATCACATAACCATAAATCTTCATTTTACGCTTCAAGCTATGAAAATCCTCCCTTTATGAAATGAATTACCTCTCAGTTAGTGAATTACTATATAAATAATGAAAAATTATCTTAAATTAGTATTATATTTCAAAACTCCATCAAAACCACCTCAAGCCTCCTCCAAACTCCCAAAACTCCAACAACATCAAAGTAACATGTTGAAAAGGAAGGGACCATTTAACTAATTCCAGACCAAGAACCTTCATACATAATATATCATGTGGCGAGTCTCCCAAAAAATCTCAAAAACTAAAACATCATAATGATGTAAAAATGAATTATAATATCCCAATGTATGAGAATATACAGAAAAATAATAATATTCCTTCTAAAGAGATAAGGTTTCGGGTTATTTCATAACTTCTGGGGAGAATTAACTTCTCACACTTCAGGAAGAATAGAAACCAAATTAAATTATTCCAAATTACTTTCATAACTACTAAATATTATATAAGACAATTAAGTAAAATATCATTGAATGCATCATATTCAAGGATATAATCCAGATAATGGTTGACTTAATATAAGTCTATTTTTAAAAAAATCTATGTATAGGGGAATATAAGTCCTTCATTCCATTGGTTGAAGTGCAGTGGAATAAAATACAGAGTAACTAGAAGTAATTTTTTTAAAAATATATAACTATAAAATATTGTAACCATTATCACATATACATAGGGATCAATAGAAGAATATAGTTGTGAAATAAAATATCCTTATTATGTTTTAGATGACTTAATTATCATTATTGTCTTCCAATAATAGGAAAAATTGTATCTAGTTAAATATTCTATATGGGTTTTTTCTTAAAAAAATTATTTCTAGTGAATAAACTTCCAATTATCCATCCACTATAATTCATGCAACATAAAAAATCCCAATAAATTAAATTACATAAACATACCCACTAAAAAAACCTTCATTATATAAATATTTATAATATGGTTTTATAAATATTATTCACCAAACATATAATGTTTGTAAGGAAGATGATGAATTTTTATGAATTGAGATCCTATGTATTTTCAAGGATGAGTTAATAGAAGCATTGGAGGTTATGAAAAATGGAATATAATTAAAACTTAATATTTAGGAACAATTTATTTGAATGCTATATATAATTTAGATGAATATAAGTCAGATACTACAATGTCCTCAGCAGGAGTTTTGATCATATACTAAAAAATATAGGATTAGTTTTATATATTAATATATAAAGAATAAATATATTATATGTATTGTTTTTGAAAAATAGTGGTCTATAGGAGGGATAAATTAGATAATACCATAGTTGTAAAAAATTTCTTAATATATTATCCTAGAGTTGTATTAATTAACAATGATTTTGGGGACGTCAAGACCACACTATATGGAATAACACCAATTTAGGGGGTGAAACCCCTTCGATTAAAATGGTGACATATTGAAATAGTAGTTTGTTATTAAAAAAACTAAAACCAATATAGATGATATCCACTTCATACAAAAAAATATATAATAATTATTAAGTATTTTTAAACACTGAAAATGATAATGTTGATGTCGTTAAAGACAAGGTTTATCTTTGGGGGAATTTTCCAATTAAGAACAACAAACAAATTAACATTATATAAATAAAACCTTAAATATTAATTCATAAAATCATTTAAAACTATTTAATATTATGAATAACGGGTGATATGAATGTCTCTCTAAATTAAAATTTTAATGTTGTAGGGATTAATATCAAAATAACTTAAATAATTCACATCTTGGGCTACAATGATGTTAACATCACACCATCCGACATAAACATTAAATTATATAATAAAAGTATATAAAATTATTTTATGAATATCAAAATTAGAATATATTCCCTTGATACCTTATATATATCTATTTTGAGGTTATTTCTATAGGGTATAACCTTCAATGACATATAGATAAGTTCATGTCTTATATAGAAGTACCCTAGTCATTCCATCAATTCCCAATGTTCTCAATTTATGGAAAATTGATAAGACTATATAATGAATATTTTCCTATTGAGACCCTTGATTCTCAATATATAGTCATAGGGGTCTATGAGAGGTATTGACTATAGTAATTTGTATAAAACACTCTTCAAATTTTTAATCCCAATATCCTAGAAATATCCCCCATGACCTATGCTAAAAACTACATGAAAACTACTAATTAATAATCAGTATAATTATGGAAAAAAATCAGTATAAGGAAACTCAATATTTCATGATAGTTCTATTTGAAAATAATCATAATAATATTATTAATTTCCTCATTCATACAGGTCACACCAATATCCTAAAGGTGTTACTACTTCTGAGGATGTAAAAAATGCATAATAATTTTTACATATCTACAAATCCCAATAGTATGTTTTCCACTATGTGGGGCTGAATATATTTTACACATATATAATACATAAGAAAATATCTTATAAATAAATTCTTAAACCCTAGAGGATAATAATATTTTAATGTTTAAAAAATCCACACTCATACACATGATATTAGTTCTTCCATCCTAACATTACCATTCATAAGAATTGATTCATTCTGATAAATATTATAGATATTCCACAATTTTTTCTTTATGTTTTGAAGATTAACCTCATCATGTTTAGTATCAAAATAATCACATATTTTTTTTCATGTTATATAAATTCCAAAATTTCACCATTATTTTCTCATATCACTAACTTATCTTACAATTTTAGAAAAAGAAAATTCAAAGGGGGGGAATGAAATAATCTCAATGATTCCCCTCCAACATATGAGGATGTTTTTTCTACATTCATTGACAAAAATCAATAGGTGATTATGGTTCAATAGGATGATCTACAGACTACTCTGATTATCACCACCATTTACACTAAACAAATAAATATATATTTCTTCTTCATATAGTTTCATAGGGATTTGATTTCGAAGATCGATATTGAAACTCACTATGTGGTTCTAGATGGGGAGACCAATTATTTAGGTTTTCTTGATGACCACCATAGATTTTAATGGGTGGGTGTAAAAATGAATTTGACCCATGATTTTATGGAACAATCTAGAGTTGGTAATTTTATAAAAAAAACATAATTCTGTAATTTCATTAACTAAAATAGATAATTAATACTATCATTATAAAGATGAATTAGTAGATCCAAAAATCCATCTACACTAGGGATTTTAATCGAAAGAGTCCCAAGGATGGATTCTTATTCCGGATCAGGAAACTATTGATCGATAGAACACAAATTTTCCTAAATTATCTTTTATGGATTGGTATTTAGCCTATAACCAAATCTCAATAGTCCCTAATGATATAGGGTCTACTGACTTAAGTAAATTTCAAGGATTATAATGTTATACTGTATTTACCGTCGACTTAATGAATTATATAGCTTTATATAAATATACGATGAATTGTATTTCCAAGCCCCAAGAATGGATGATCATTGAATACTATGTCGATGGACAAGTATAAAAATCATAACAACCATATTATCTCCTTATTTATTATCATTAATGTGTAAAAATATTGTAGGTAAAGAACATGACAACAATCCCCATGAAATGTTATTTCAGGGTATCATTGAGGATATTTATTGGCATCCTAGTACTACATCATGTTAATGAATTAGACCCCAGTAAGACTATATATATACTTAATATGATTTATCATTGAAATATATATTTTATTATGAGACTATAATGTAATCATTATTATATCATACATTTCAAGTATAACATAATCGGTAAAACACTATGTTTAAAAAAGATGTTGAAAAAGGGAGTAACATATATGTGGGAAGAAGTCAATAAAAAATAATTTAATAATAAGAATCTACACCATATGTGCTCATCAATGTTAATGTCCCATGAAAGAAGGAAAATGTATGGACTCAATAACTTATAATAAATTTTCATAGAAAAATATATTTGATACCATGATCCAAAAGAGATGATGAAATAAAACAAAAAATGATGCATTTAGATAAAAAAAATGTTAAATATAACCCTTAAAATATAGTATTCAAATTAATGGGTATGAATTGAGGTAACCACATTAATAAATATGGGTATACGGTTCATTAATTGTAATTCAGTATAATTAAAATTTAATTTGAGTATCTAAACCAACAAGAAAATCATTTAATTCATAGAATTAAATTTATATAAATTTTTATATTTATTTAAAGAAAAAAAAATATTTTAATTTAATATTATTAAAATTTATTGAGAATATGAATAATATATTTCAAATAAATTAATCGATAATTGATTCAATGTAATAAACAATAATTTCTGATATTTTTAATAAAAAAATATTTTCAAAATGAAGGGTTTCCATCTATGTTATGGTATTTCACTTAAATATTGAGATCATATAATTTATAAGTTTGGTTTATGAAATGAAGAAACTCATGGAATTATGAATAATAATAAATTTATATTATAATTTTTTCATAATTTTCTAAAATAATTATGTTTTAGTTGATTAGTGAAAAATAACATTTAGGAAAATATGGTGTCTTTAATTAAATAAAATGGATATATTTATCACATAAAAATTATGAAACATTTTCCATGACCAATTATATGTTTTTTTAATTATCAATACATAATTTTTAAATATAATGTTTCAATTAGAAACCTATAATTGATATTTTAGATCAAAAATAACAATTTCAAAACAAAAATTACATTATACGTTATCATGTTAAATTTTATAATTTTTATATATAAAAATAGAATAAAAAAATTGGATTTAAAATTAAACATAATTTATTAAAATGTACATAATAAGGCCACATTAATTTTATACATAATGATGAAGATATATTTGGAAAAAATAATTACCTAATTACAATATTAATTGGAAAATTGTTATTTCTGTGTTTAAATGTAGAAAATAATAAAATAAGCAACTTAAAATAGAGAGGTTGAGTTGTTTATTGATGTTATATGTTATTCTCACCATTATTTATTAATTTTATAGACAAATTTCTTTAAGGGAAACTTCATCATGTCCCCTTCAAAACGAAAAATATTAAATTTTTCCCAAATTATGACAAAAACGATCATCAACACTATTATAAACCATAAGGAGGATTTGGAATTCCTAAAATATAAACACATTAATCCCATTCACAATTAAAATAATACAAATTATAATTTATGGATTTTAACTACTCCTATATCTTTCTTATTTCATTATGTTCTTTTCTTATTCCTCAAATTTATTTTCAGAATATGATAATGGTAACATGGGTATAAATGTTATTTTATTAGGTTACTATATTTATTTTACAGAAATTATGCTTAAATCATTAACCACCCTCCCCATTCTATTAGTAAATTTGAAAATGAGAATATGGAATTAAGTTAATTAAATAATCACAAAACGAAATATATTTTATTTTTCTAAACAACATACAAGGCTTAAAAAAATAAATTTAATATTTAATAATGAAAATTTTAAAATATTTTAAATTAATAATTTATAATCCACATTACTCATTGTCCATATTCAATCGAATAATAAATAATTATTGATGTGTACATGGGGGATATCTCTTTTATAGAACAATGGACTACAATTTTTAATTTCATTATCTCCCTATATAGATGTTTAGGAGAAATGTCTAAAATGATAAATATTACTTTTATGATATTAATATTCTTATATTAATAGATTTTGAAATAAATTATTAATGATATAAATTATAAACAATTATTATAAAATTAATTATCTTAAATAAAAAACTAAAGGGAATACAATTTATACTTACTGTGTAATATTTTTATATCCTTTAATTTTTCTTGAAACGTTATCCAATTATTTTATATCACACTAATAATCACAAAATCATTTCTTTATTCTACAATTATAATTATAATTTAACTTAATTAGCACCTAATAATTCATCAATCATGGTAGTCAGGTTTTGTTCAGACTAGTCACCTACATGAATAATGTGATGAAATTATATCATGAATGATTATGAAAACATAATTACATGTATATTATAAAATAATTATTTAAATAATTATTATTTTTTCTATAAATGAGACATTATTATTACAATAATAAAATAAAAAAACCCTTTATATTGGAAAAATCCATAGAAAATGATCATTGTGGATTTCATCAACTTAGATAAATTAAAAAAGCAGCAATGAAATGAAATGTAAACATAATAAATCATTATAATTCATCAATTTTAATAAAAATGATTATTTTGGAAAGATGAACTATTGATAATCACCAAATATCAATATAGATCATATGAAACTAGTATAAACCATTAAAATTATAAACCATCTACATTGCAAATAGGTAATAAATAACTAATATATATAAATATATATATGTAATGAATATAAATTTAATGTATAAATGATTATATATCAGAATAATTTTATTTACTACGTAATTAGTAAACATTATTTATCTTTTCAGGATGTAATGTGAAATTGTGGATTGTATCAGGACCAAGGTAAGCGTTTTTCTTCACATTTCCTCTCTTGGAGACATTTTTTTATTATGTGACTAATGTATTTTAATAATTATATAAAATAACTAATTGAGATTTTATATTACGAGATAACCATTTATTTATAGTAAATAATTTTCAATTTAACACTCAAACTCTATCAAGAGGTTTGGATTTAAATGCTCATCGCATCATTAGTTGTTTTAAACCAATTTTCCATTCATTACATTCTGATAATTCTCATGAACTTATTTTATATATTATTATCTTATTACACCCTTTTAATATATTTTCTAGGATTCTTTAATTGATTAGTTTTTAACCACATAAACACCATTATAAATATTTCATCGTTTAGGGAGTATGTTTCACATATGAGTTATTAATAACTAAAAACATTTCCCTCTAAGTTATAAATTTTTATAGTAATCAGTGTTGTTCTATTAATGAGTTAACCCCTAATATATTAATATATTTTATATTATAACAAACTTTTTTTAAATGAATTGTTGAGAAACCCAATTTTTAATTACTGTCTTTACAATGTGTTTTTTCAAGATCTGTATTTTCATTAAATTATATGCAATCCTTTCATAAATAAATTATCTATAATTTGATTAATATTTTCAATATAAATCATTAAATTAAATTTCATGATACCTAAATATTTTTTATTTTTAAAATAATTTTCTTTTAAAAATATTTCATTTCACTTTTTAAAAAATAACTTTGTAATATTTTATAAATGTTTTCAATGTTTCAAATATTTTCTAATATCCTAATAAGGTTTTACATATATTTTTATACTCATTATCAAAATTATTTACTCTTTTGGGATTTATATTAAATGATATATTATTTAAAGAATATATATATATATATATATATATAATTTCAAAAATATAACTCGTAATCTGAAAAAATTAAACTATTGACCCCTCTATGAGTGATACAGTTAAAATTATTCACAAGCATGGTTGTTTTTCTATGTCTGAATTATTTTAGGTTTCCTTTATAATATTGGGGACATGTCAATTGGAAACCATATGCCTTTATTCATAAGATGTCTCATGAAGCTTTCATTTATATCAGAAGAATGATCTAGTAATTCCATATTATTGAGTAATTGTTTTCAATGTATAACAATAATTTTTCACCCAATTCCATTCCATTGTGAATACTATACATTCTATTCCATTTAATGAATAGTGTTCATGAAAATTCAATTTATCAACTGATTATGGAAATATTGTCTTCACTGTATAACCTTTATCTATATGATATAAATAATATATTATTTATTATCATGATAGAATGGTATTCACCTAGAATGTTATAGAATATCATTAGATACACATTTATTTTCTATTGGTTTATCTTGTGGATGATTTATTTATCTTCCTCCTTTTGATAAAGATATGAAACTCTTTCTATTCATATGGGTACCATGTGATGTGATATGTGAGTACTTTTGAAGTATCACTCATAAGTATGGATAATGACTGGTGCAGTCATTTATTTCCTTATAATGCATTAGTTAAATGTTTAAGTCACATGAGATAGTTATTTTTAAGTGTATATTATCTTATAATTAGAATGGAAACTAATGGTGTGTATAATGATTTTTATTCTCAATATAATAATATATATTACAATTTCAAATGATGTTTCAAAATTTTATAAATATTATCATGACTATGTTATTAATCTGAGGATCATGTTTATTGGAACAATATTTTTATTAATTAATAAATTTATGTCAATATTTATTCCATTATTTATGAAATATGATTTTATGGGATTAATTTTCTTAAGCATATTGATTACGAAAGAACCTAGGACGTAGAAGATTCATGTATAACATGAGATCTAAAATACTGAGTTTGGATTTATATTAAAAACATTGAATCCAAAAAGCTCATTTCATGTATTTATTAAAGGATCATGTGAAATTAAATTTAACATTGAAAAATATAATCAAAAGAGTATAAATTGTACCATGTTTTTTTAATCACCAGTTTGATTCGGTCACTATCAAAATGTCATGTTATAGGGAAACCATGCTAGGTATCCCCTAGACTATCCATAGGCATTCCACATATCTTCTATTCTAGATATTTGATTTGTGGGTTCTAGTACTGGAAATAAAATAGTGTTATGATGTCCCATTGATCACCTATTGAATACTGACTCGATTGAGAAGACAAGATCAATTAGACCATGTTATTTTTTTAAAAATATATCTCTCTGAGATTTTGAGGATAATATAGGAGATACTGTGTATCTATAATCATAATTACGTTGGATATATCATCTTAATAAGCTATAATGATATTTTATACCTTCTAAAATTGTACATTTGTCCCTAGAAAGTAATAACAATCATTTATAACATTTCTAGACACATATTAAATATTAAAAATTTCATATGTGACAAAAATATATTATCAATAACTTATAAAACATTAACATGTTATATTTTAAAATACATACCCTTAACTCATCCTACAATATCCCCAAATAATTTAACAACCTTTGAACTTGTAATGTTCTTTCGAAAAATTATAGTTTCTCATGTCTTATTTTATGATAAATGAACAAGTGTATAATTTCATAAATAAGTTCAGTAATAATTTTTATAAAACTAAATAATATAATGGAAATATTTTTAATAGTGATCAATCATAGTCAGATTCTCAATGAACCTTGTCGATGGGTCCAACATCATACAAAAGTCAAATCCATACAAATTAGAGGCATTTTTTTTATACACTTAGTGTGCGATCCTCCCGGTCCTTTACTTGATAGTGGTGAATACAAGCTGTATACAAAGAGTAAAGTCTAGAAACCCATAATAGCCCCTATGAAGATAAATATATTCATAGGTACAACTACCTCCAATAAAAATGTCATGTGTAATATAATATATTCGTCTCACAGTGTCTCATAAAATAGGATTCAAGCTTTTGTCATCAAAATTTTGATTCTTTGTATGTTTTTTTCATTATTGGATGGAGATAACATTTTATTTGGTTTCCATGAATTTAATTAAGGTACTATTGTCCTGGTTAAATAGGGCCCATGATATATCTTTTTTTCAACTCAGATGTAAAAAAATTCACATTCGACCATTCAACCAAATCTATCCACTAAAGACGCACAAAAAACAATCTGTCACTCCATGATTTCAATGCCATGGGTTTTCCATACATAAAATTACATGATCAAGTGGTAAAAATTGATAATGATCTCATTTAATTAGATTAATGCACATGTTCATATATAAGTAAAACCAATGAAACATGAAACAAGTGTTGTTCCATTTAGCTGGTAAGTACCCATGATCTCATCTACTTGATATCACAAACTAGGAATTTAGTTATAAGAAGTATGAAATCTTATTATTACCCATCACCTGATAGTAAAAAATCATATATGTCCATTCAGTATGATGCATCTTTACCAATGGTCAAATATTTTATAATGTTTTAAAAAACAATAAGATATTTTTAAATTTGTGATGGGAAATTATTGATGGTTGATCATTTTTAATGACCTTTTTCAATGGAAATCTATCACTAATGACTCAAAATAGAATAAAGTGAAATAATTATGGGTTTTATGAAGGGAAGTCTCAAATATTAATTAGCTATGATGTATACGGCATCTGCCACATGTAATAGCATGAAGATTATGTAATAAGCACCTCTGAGTGGCCATTAGAAAAATAAATTTATTTTTGACAGACACTGAATTAATTTTTAATGATTCATAGAATTTTTTCTAAAACCATTTTTGAGGGATAATATAATATTTTTTATTTTTTAATTGTATTACCAAATATAAAAAATTTAAAAAAAAGGTAAAAATATGTAAAAATATTTAATATTAAATATACTAAAAACAACCATTATAATAAATTATCATTACATATATACTATTATTATCATACATAAATATATAAACATCCTAAAAAAAGAGTACCAAATATTATTAGGTAGAGTAGGTCACTCAAAGGGTCAGGGGGAGAAAAATCCATAAACACATCATGTGCAAGATGCCACATCAACACCAACATCTACTCACACCCCTCCCCCCTCATCACTTCATTTTGTATATCTTCACATAATGAGCTCTAAACCTCTCACCATATTTCATGAGTTGTATTTTACTTAACTGATGAAATCACTAATCTACCATAATAACTAGTAGGTGTCATTTGTGAACCATATTAGTCACCTAACCCTTATTGATACTATTTATAGTCACCCAAATCCAATCACCTCATCAAAACCTTAATCATATGTGGAATATTATTCTCTCCCATATTGAGTCTCTAGTAAATGAAAAAATATAGTCTCAATCAAAATTCTATCCTCATTGTCTTGAGATAAGGTTGAATTTCTACTTTTCCTTAAGCAGAATCCCCAAGGTATAAAAGGCTTGAAATAAATGACAAGGAATTCAATAAAATTAGGGAAATTTATTCCCTTTGAGAAAAAAAACAGACATTTCATAATAATATACTACTACATGATGCATGATAACCATGTAAAACAATTCAATGTAATAACATTGATATCAAAACCAAACCACAAAAGCGTACCACAACAGAAGACAACTAACATCAAAGAATAAAACAAAATACAAAACCAACGAAACCAAAGGACTCCAAATACATAAATCAATAGCACCAAACATGATCCATCCTCCAACTCCATAATACTTCCAAATTATCACAATTTACCTCTAAATAAGTGTGACATTTTACTATTTAATGTGTCCTAATAAACAGTATCTGCAAAAGCACCAAAGTGACTACACATTGGTGAGTAATGAAACTTATTGGGTGTTCCTAGAATTACATCCCTACTCACACCAAAATGATATAAAATGATAGAACAATATATATATCAATCTATAAAAAAATTAAAACAGTTTATCACAATCCAAAAATATTTTTATGTAAAATAGTTTTCCAAACCAAACTATTCTTAATTGAATGAAACCAAATTATACATCAAAATAATTTCACCAGTTCAATTATAGAATAATCCATATCATTCCATATATCTACAAATCCAACTATGTATACAACCCTGAACTTCCCTATACTCATGAGTGGTGAGTCATCCTTTCTCTAAGACATCACATTGTGAACCATTTAGATGGGGGAAAGTTTGTACCCTTACCCATCCAACAAGTGTTAGGGGAAACTTCATACCCTTACCTGACCTGAATGCACATGAACACACACAAATCATCTATACTGAAATCCAATTCCAAATTAACCATTTCAACATTTTCAATAAAATGGATATTTTATTTAAAAACCTTCTAAAAACCATCTCCATAAATCAAACAAAGATATATTTTAAAATCAATATTTTAAAATCATGAAAACAATGCACTCGACCAACCAATTTTCACAAATCTAAAAAGAATCACTAAAGACAATTTTGATCATGCCTTGAATATCCATTTCACAATTAGATTCATGCAATTCCAAAAACTTTAAACTATGAATTCATGTTCTAATAAGAGGAGTCCAGCATGAATCTACCTACCTTAGGAAATATGGTGAAACGAATAATGATACTAAAACGCCAACAAAAATCAGCTGAATCTCAAAAAACCCACATTACATATTGTTCTCTAAAATCAAAATTTTCATATATAATCATGATTGGTATCAACAACCAATGATCTATCCACAATAGACTAGATCTAATAATTTGAGAGGGGGGAATAAAATCTATGAAAAACTCTGAATAAATACCACAAGAAAAGACATACCAAGGTAATCAGACTTCAAAGCACCAAAAAAATCCTCTAGATATCTTTTGTGTTGATGGGGAAAGCTTAACATCCATTGGGAGAATTAAATATCGAGTTTGAGAAAAAACAGGGGAAAAATAGAGGCTTAGAGGTAATCTTGATAGAGATCCACAATTTTAGGATATAAAATTTTATCCATGCATGGTTAGTCACACTATTTGGAAAACTTTGTACTATCCTTGAACCGACCTCTACCTCAAGGAGGACCATACATGGTTGTCCCGTACTATTAGAAAAACTATATTCCATCAATGAAAAATCTCTCTGTTCCACATTTCATGGTTTCTCCGAGGTGGCACAAGCACCAAAAAGCATCTGTCTCTTTGTCGATGTGATCCCATCAAGTCACATTATCAGGATCAGGCTAATAAATTTTCAACTAAGATAAATGAAACACATTTTGAAAAGAACATATCCAAAGTTTAAAATCAAACTAACATTCAACACCACCAACCCATTCATGTATCTAAAAAGGGACTCTGTATCAAAGTGATAAAATTCACAACTCCCAAGAACAATGATGCCCTAGCCTTGTAGTGATTCTCAAGAACACATGGTCACTCACCTCGAAAGGAAAAAAATGGTCAAGAATGTTCCAAAAACAATTTATGATGACTCAGAGCCATATCCATCAATTTTTTTGGATCAAAATAAGATTCTATTTTTTCTCTTGGATAGGGCTTGGTCTAACCAGTGATGACTCACATTTTTACTCCCAATAAAGTGGAATACAACAAGAAATCCCATAAAATACTTCAAAAGGTTCCATATGTATCAATGCATGATAATTATTGTTATATGAGAACTCTACTAATGATATGTGATCCTCTCATGAGCAATTAAAATCCATTATAGAAGACCCCAAAATTTCTTCCAACATTTTTATTGTCCTTTCATATTTCCCATTTGTATGAGAATGATACACAGTACTCATAGTTAACTAAGTTCGAAGGACTTACTATAAGGAGGTCTAGAAAAGAGACTTAAACCTAATGTTTCCATCTAAAACATTCAAAACTCATATTCCATGATTGTTTAACACTTCTTAGATATTCATTTTTGGAAATACCACCACCATATGGGATTCAAAAATATGGATGAAATGGGATGATATTGTAGGATTATAATCTATCACCCACTTGAAATCATATTTCTGATCCATTCTGGGGAGATCTTTGAAAAAATACTACACTATCTGCTACCTTGTCTAAATAGAAATATATAAATTCTATAACACACCTATATGTTGATGATACTATTCCTTAACTTGAAAAATTGTTAATCTTCTCGAAAAAAACATAGCAACCTTATTCTACATACCTACCCACCCAATAGGTTCTTTCAACTCCTTATACAACTTTGTATTCTAGGATAAACAATTTATCTCGAATGGTGGTAATCATGAAGATGTTGTTCCTAAAAATCCATTGGTGTGATTATATAACTTCTTTAGAATAAAACAAAACGCTCATACAACATCCATCCCTCAATGGTCTCCCATCCATTGAGTTCTGACCTCATCACAACATTCTTTAGAAAATATGATTCATGATTTCATGGTCTATAAAGACTTCAAATTTCTCACCATAGAGGTAATGCCGCCATGTCATTAAAGCATGGAATATGAAAAATACTCCAAATCATGTTTTGCGATGTTTTTATCATATAACCTTAACTATCTGGAGCCATAAGCAACAAAACAGTCTCCCTTCATGAGAACACATCCCAAACCAGATCCCAAATCATTATAATATCCCACGTACCCTTTTCATTATTTAGGTAATGTTGGACTGGCGATGATGTAAGACAAATTTTATACTCTTGAAAAGGCTGTTGACATTCCTCATTTCATTAGAATGGAACATTTTTTCCTTCCAAATATATCATTGGTGAACCTAGGCATGAAAATTCATGAAAAAACATCAGTAAAAACCCGCTAAACCAAGGAAATTGCATGTCATGAAAACGTTATTTGGGACTTTCTATGATATAACAAATTTTATTTTTTCCGGATCCACAAAAAACCTTTTCTAAAGATTACAATTCCAAGTAAATGTACATCATTAATCCAAAAACCACACTATGATAATTATGCATACAATCAATGATCCCAAATGATTCATAAAATTGTCACCAATTGTTGATCATGCTCTGGAATAGTCAATGAATACACCATTATTTAATCTAGAAACACAACCAAAGAAGTATCTAGATACCTATGAAATATCTGATACGTCTTTGAAATAAAGAATAATGATGCATTCTTTAGACTGAAATTAATTTCCACATAGTCATCATATATTTATATAGTTGTGAAATCTATTTTCAAAATAACCATCTTCTAAACCTACAATTAGTTATATCCTAATCACAATTCAATCATATATAACTGCTTGGATCCCCAGAATTGATCGAATAGATCATAAATGTGTGAAAGTGGATACCTGTTCTTGATCATATGTTGGTTAGCCTTATGATCATCAACACAAAATAGAGATTTACATATGCCTATTTGGAAAAAAAGATTGGTGCTACTAAAAAAGACATGATAGGACAAATGAACACATTTCATTCCCAATCTTCCAACTGAAGTTTCACCTCCCGTAATTATGTCAGTTACATTCGATAAGATAGAAGGAAAATATGAAATTTCCCTATAAAGATATCAATAATAAGCTCCACTTCCCATGTGGGAGGAAACCTAGTGTAATTTTATAGAAATAAATCTGATAACTAATCAAGAGATACTAGAAAACTACTATTATCAATTTCATTTATTAATTCCGAAGTCAACACTACCAACTAGAGTGAGATTATTCCTACTATTTCTGCCAACAAGCTTGTTTCACTTCTCTGTAAATTATAGTCTCATATCAAGAGAAGCCTGACATCATCATCAGTCGTAAAACAAAATCATCATGTATAACAATTGATGCGAGCCTTAAACATAGTGAACCAATCCATACCCACAATTATTCCATCGACATCCATCTCAATCACATGGAAATCTAAGATCACCATATCTCTATCTATAGTTATATAACATGATTTACACAAAATTTCATGACATTATCCTTTCCCAATATAAGCTTACAGTTGGAAAAATTAAGGCATCATCTCACCTATTAATCAAAACAAATCAAAAAAATGACAAAAAATAATGGAATAGGATACATGAATATAAAAAAATGCATGAAAGGGGGTAGAATTTAGAAGAATTGTACATCTCACAGTCAATGGTAGCTCCATATTCTTGTTTTCCTATAGTACATAGTTCTTTATTTCCTTATTCATAATTTCATTAATGAAGATCCACAGTATTACAGAAATCACAATGCCTAGCTCTATTTCAAGGATGAGGAATTTTCTTCTCCCCTTATCATGATGAAGAATACGATGTCAATGACAAATGATAAGTGTCATTAACACCTGACCTAGGAGAAATTTGGCAACAACCCAAAAGATTCTAGATATGATTACAAATTTTCATGTTATAGGTTGTTACATAGAATCTCTCTTAATTTGGTTAAATGGACCACATTGTAAATATCCAAGAATGCTCTTTTGTTTGGGAGGAAGATTAACTGATTGGTCCATCTTATTCTATGCAATTTTGATACATTGAAAATAATGTCCCGCTTATGATTTCCCCACACATGATACTTCCCACCATTCCCCATTTGTATCAACATGTTCCCTCCGCCCAGAAATCCTTAGATGAAATCATCGCTATATTAACCATATCTATATAATCAATCATACATAGCATAACAATGTTTTAGAAAATATCTTTCCTCAACCCTGATTCATGGATGCATGACATAGAGGAAACACTAGCATCGTCTTTCGGTGGAAATTGGGGTAAATTATTAAATTCAACATCATAATATATCACTGTGAGTCTCTCCTGATTCATGTTAAAAAAGTATGTAATTCATGCAATTATAAACATATGAGGGTATAATTGTTTTTTGAACAATCCTTCAAAATTATCTTAATGAATTCCTTGGTATAATTTAGCCTGAACTCCTAAAACCCACCACTAGTGTACCAGATCTACAAGAATATACATCAACTTCTCGACTTTGAGCTTTGCTGGTGATCCAGGAAAATAAAATAATCAATTCAACCTATTAATCCACAACTCTACCTTTTATGGTTCTAAATCACCCAAAATTATTAGTAGATTATGTTTCTGGAACTGGATAGAATGATCCACTTTCCATGGTTCATCCCTCCTGTTATATCTATCTACAACCTAAAAAGCATGGATTGTACTTTGAACAAGCTATTGGTTCACATTAAGATCATGTAAAACCACGTTCTCTACATGTTCCTCCAATTGGTTTCTTTGATTCCAATAGAGTTCCATTTTCTATAAAAACAAAAATCATCACAAGTCCAACTCTCTTTAAACAGATGTCTTAATAATTTCAAATTCTACTACATCACACATATCACAATCATGATTTTAAAAATTCCACATTTTCCAAATTCAACCATTTTAAAAAAGTTAAACATGATTTTGTAAATCATACAATTTTCAAAATAAGACTATCATTCCTTTTTCAAAATTTCACAATTGAATAACAATTTCAACACTTATAAAAATTGATGACTTTTTCAGACAATCATAAATCATTACTCAAAATGAAATATTTACTCTTAGTGGGAAGTCATTTATAATATTAATGCCATGTTTGTCTCATTGGATAAACCCCAGACAGTAAAATTTCAAAACCTATAATTATATCCAAAACACATATGAACCAAACTCTCTAGTAACTTTATGATTTTCATAAACAGGTCAACAATTCCATTTTATAATCTACATTTCATGTCTCAAAACCACATCTCCTTTATACCATACCAAGTCATTGAATTAAACAACAATTAATTTCAACTCCTAGACCGAATAAATTATGATAATGTCAAAGACCAATCAAAACTAATACACATTTCAAGTCACATACCAAAAAAGATGATACTAATTGTAAAATCCCTCCCTCCCACACCCTCATTTTCTTGAGAAAAGGTTAAAATTATAATTGGCCTTAAGCACTGACACCAAAGTGATAAAGGATGGAAATAAAGTAAAAAGGATTTAATACAATTAGGGGAAAATTTTCCTTTCAATAAATTAAACCACCTAATATATGAATCGATAATAAAAGTCCACTACATGATGCATGATAAAAATTTAAAAAAATTTAAAGCAATACCATGGATATCAAAACCAAACTATAATAGAGTACTATAGTACAAGAAAACAAACATAAAAGTATGAAATTAATGAAAAAACCAAAAAAACCCAAGGACACTAAAGAAGTAACCCCACATATCCTAAAGTTCTCTATGATCAAACTCTATAATGCATCCCAAGTATCATGATGCACCACTAATTAAGTGTGATACTTTTTTGGTGTCTTGATAAAAAATATCTACCAAAGCACCAATGTTCCAATTTAGTGGCGAGTAATGAAACATATAAGGATTTCTATGAATGAAATCCCTACTCATGCCTCTAGAATAGAAAATCTTATTAAAATATGTAAAAAAATTTATATAAAATAATTGAAAATAGTTTTTCACTAACAAAAACTATTTCTGTTCAAAATATTATATTTAAACCTAACCAGTCATCATGGCATGAAACCAAATTATACATTAAATTATTTTAACAAATTCCATTTTGGATTAATAAATATCATTCATCGTATCCACAAATAAAAGTACGCAAGAAACCATTGTCCTACCTGTACTCATGAGAGATGGTTAATCATTTCACTAAGACATCACTTAGTGAAAATAATTTATAGGGAAAGTCCATACCATTATCAATCCCTAAAATGATGGGGGAAACTTCATACTCTTATATATACCGAATGCATATGAACACACAAATAAACTTTATTACGAAATACAATTCCAAAGAAACTATTTCAACTTTTAAATAAAACAATACTATTATAGAAAACCTTTCAAATAAAGAATTTCCATAAATCCAACAAATCCATATTTTAAAATAATCATTTTAAAATGATTAAAAAAAAATTTGTATTTTTTTTTCAAAAATCCATAAGCCATACTAAATAGGATTTATACCATGATTTTAATATAAATTTTAAAATTAAATTCAAGAAATTAGAAAAAATTTGAAACTAATATTTTAGGTTATAATAAGAGGATTTATGAATAAATCCACCTACTATAGGAAATATGTTAAAAATTAACAATGACACTAACACACCAACAAAACTGGGATGATTATCAAAAAAGCGGCATTAGATCTCTTTCACTAACAGAAAGAAAACCATATATCATAAATATTGGCATCAATAACCATGTATCTATCCCCATAGAACTATACATAACAATTTGAGATAGGGAATGAAAGTAGATCAATGAAAAAAAATATGAAAATCTTCTACAAATGAAGACTTATTAGGGTAATCACGATTCAATGCACCAAGAAAAGCCTTGGGTTCACTTCTAGTATAATGGGGAATGATTCAAAAGCCTTTGAAAGGAATAAATCACAAGGGGAAATTTCGAAAAAACGAGAGGCCCATTTGTAATCTTGAGTGAGATCCACAATTTTCATATCATGAATTTAAAACATGCATGGAGAGTCACATTGTTTGTAAAATTGTGTGGTAAATATGTGCCGACCTCAACCTCAAGAATAACCTTGTACGATTAGCCCACATTGTTAAAAAAACCTCGCAAAAAACATCAAAAATATCATTGTCAAAATTTTCATAGTTTTTACTAAGTGGATGCGTGGTTTAGAGAAACCATTCACCTACCCATGCACCTACGAAGAAGCCATTTTTTTACCTTTCTTTTGTAAAGGAGTTTCATTGTTTTAAACAATCATTCTCAAATTATAAACCATTATAAAATTCCCAGATACATTTTGATAGATCCCCAAACCCAAAAGAACATTACCCAAACATCTTAAATACCTAAAATAAATAAAGAAAGGTTTTCTTATAGGATATAGGGGGTGCTAAAATTATATTTACATCAAAAATAAATATAAATAAAATTGATATCAATAATATTTTAGAAAAATAATTCTAACCACAATCCATCATTGTATGTCACTGATAAGAAATCATGTATGGGGATCAGAATACATCATTGTGTAAACATCATACTGTCTAATAGAGGGGTCAGTAGTGGTTACTATAATGATTTTTTTACATTTAATGTATATATATATTAAAAATTATTATTATTTACCCTATGTCATAATTGTGTACTAAATGCATGTAACTATCCCTTAAGTTTGACCTTATTTTTCCCCAAGGTCTAATTCTAAGATTAAGGTATTATCCTAAAAGTATCTCATATCCAATAAGATAAAAATCCACCAAATAGATGAGTTTTGATATATAATAGTCGATGAGAAAACCAATTAAACACCCCAAGTTTTTAAATTAATTTTTTAACCAACATGACATGAAACAAAAACCTAATACAACACATGATATATATTTATTTACATATAATCTCTTTGATAATTTATAGAACACTCAACCACAAGTCGAAATGAACCATAATAGAGTATACCATTATAACCTAGACATTAAATTTTAAAGGATTAATAAAACTAACTAAATTATAATACTTATATGATTTACACATCTATATATTAAATAAAATAGAAATCTATTAAGATTGATAAAATAACAATCATTAAAAAACATATTTTCTTTGAATAATTGTAGTTTCTCCAAAAAAATGTATTGCCACACTTTCCACAGATAATTTAAAATTAAAATTAAAATAATTTTACTTTATTTTCCTAAAATTATTTAAATTTTTGAAATAATAATATCAAAATTTTCTCAGGGTGATTTTTTTTAATTTTTGTAAAATATTTCAATTTTCTTTGTATAGTTAAAATCACTAGATGATAATTTAAAACATCAATTTTTATTAATTTTATGATATAAAAATTATTATAATTTTTTTAATGTATCATTAGTTAAATTATATATTCATTGATCTAATTAAAATAATTTTAGTAATTTTATATTGAATTTTCATAGACCATATTTGTAACCTTTTGAACATTTTCTCTTTAAAACCCCACTTTTTTTATCGCATTTATGGAATTAATATTAAATTTAAATTTTCCAATTATGTGAATGTAATTAGGAAAAATATATTCCATATTTTCAATCAAAATAATTTTTATTATATACAAATTTCTACATAATTTTTGACCATAATTAATAGTGAAAATTGTAATATTTGTTTACCTTACTAAAGGTAAAAATGGATACACAAGGTGTTAAACTAAAATGATAAATGGTAAAATGAGCTAATTTTTTCCAAAAAATATTTTTTTACATAGTTATACATTATCATATATAATAGTTGATAGTAATATATTTTGACCCTTTTACCTTGTGAAAAATGTGGGTATACCCTTTTCATTTCAAATGTTACTTTTGTGCCTCTCACCTCACTTATAAAAGGATACCCCTATCCTCCCTTCTTAAAACAACCCAAACCTTTACCTTTATACAATAAATACTATAATTGATACTCATATCCCATACCCTTAACATAAAAGATTTATTTTTGTATAAATACAAAAAAGTAAGGCTTTTTTCAAGCCTAATAGGTTTCCCAATGAAGAGTTAGTATTCTTCAATGAGAATTTATATTTTTTTTCTTCCCCAAACACCAAAATTATTATTGAACCATTAAAATATAATGACCTACTATATTCCATAGAATATTATTTTTTATATTAATGGAATATCCTAAATCCATCCACACAATCATAAAATGTGATACAAAATAATCATTCAAGTGTATGGCGGGCTACAGCCTCACGAACCCATAACATTCATTTTTCAATTACCACATCCCATGGAAGGGTGTGGTGATGAAGCTAAAGTCTATATATATGACATTTATAACGTAATTATACCTCTTGAGTCATTATATCATATATCAAATTTTTCATTTCCATTCAACAGTGGATATGATAATATTGCTCGTGTGTGCGATGTACTTGCTCCTCGCAAAGTGATGTGATTCATTTCTCACTAATGTATTACACAGAAGGTGATGAGGATAAATTTAATGAATATATGTTATATAAATAAAATAATTATTTTGTTTTAAAAATATTTTTATTGTTAAGGATAATATATCATTTTCCATCATGCTTATTTAGTCACAAAATGATGATAACATCATTCGTGTATTTGTGGACTACTGCCTTCAAAAATCAATGTGACTCTATTTTAATAATCATAATAAAATGATGATATATATAAGTACATATAAAAAAATAATATTTTATTTAACATAATAATATGATTATACATAGAGATAATATTACTAAAATTCATTCCTTAATGATCATTGATAAATAGAAACGTTTATCATGCCTACATATTGATTACTATCTCCATGATTATAACATAATTCATTTTTTAACCATATTTAAAGACAAGTTTCAAAATTATAATTTATGTGTAAATATGATAATTATTTCTTGATTATTATTCTATATATGTTTAAATAATGACATCATTGACAATTTCCAACCTACAAAAGTCATTTCTTGAACATAAGCCAAATATCGTCATAAAATCCAATTTAAAATTAATTGATTACGTATAAATATATATTAAAATAATATGTGAAATAAATGGAAAATGAAACATTTAAATTTTTATTAATTAACATAATAATAAACATACAATTATTATTCTAAAAGATAAAACACTTATGTGACAATTCAGATTCAAGGTATAGATTTCGCGTCTCACTTTTACTTCTATGAAACATATTCTCTATTAACAAAATAAATCCATTGTCTAGTAAATTTACTTACCCAAAGATATTTTATTTCATGAATCTATTTTTCTTCATGGTATTTTGAGTTTAATTTTATATCTTTTATTTTATGGGGCTTATGATAGAGAAGATATAAAATTAGTAAGGGTTTATTTCACAATCATATCATTATTCGAGATTATTTATGTTTTTATCACCCTTGGAGTAATTATTTTATATTTCTATCTAAAATAATATAAATTCAACATATATTTTCATTACATAAAATTTTCAACTAAAAATATCATTTTTCAGGTCTTTAGTACTCAAAATGATTGTGAAAATGTGTTCTTGAATATTCAACTTTATCTCCCTCATCAGTTGGAAATATTTTTTCATTAAAAACCAATATTTTCTAAAGGTAGATTAAAATAAGTTTTATATCATTTCCAAAATTTCTAATTAAAGGAATTATTACACCTTTTGAATCATTAAAAAAACAAAGGATTATTGATTTGGTTTTCAAAAAAATGGTTGATCATATTTTTCCAAATATGTGAATAAAATATTCATTTTAACATGTACAAAATGAATGGAGTTATCCTATATCATAACCAATAAATGTTCTAAAAATATTTTATAGGAATCTAGGGTTAGATCAAAAAAAATAGTTTGGAAATTGTTAGCTGAACCTCTTTTTAAACTGTGATTTTGGAAATGAAATTGTTATTTTTCTTAGAAATGTTTTAAATATATTTTTATGGTATATATATTCATCAAAGGAATGATTGATTTACTTTATATATTATCCTATAGGTATATTTTTAAAATATACCATAAATATTTTTTATTTTGATATTTTATGATTAGTTTTATTAATTATTCCCATGTTTGAAACCATTCATATAACTCATGATGATTTGTGATTCTGTTTTCTAATTGGGGTAATTATTAAAATTTCATATGCATGTATTTTAATATGAGTGTTTATATTGATTATTGTTAAACATTCCATAGGAGTATGAACTTGTAATTAGAATGTGATGGTTGGGGCCTATTATATCCCCTTGATGAATTGGGAATTCTCATGGGAATAAATAGAATGGGTTTCATCTGTGGGATTTTGAATTTAAATAGCTGTCTTGGAATAAGGCTATGATGGAATTAGATTTCATATAATGAGCTCCCAAAAGTATGTTTTATATGGCCAAAATTATGAGTTCAATCATTCTGAATTTAGTTGTTGATATTGCATGAGATCATTAGATTAGTTTGAATATCCATAGTTATGTTTCAAGAATATGTGATTATTTAAAAATTTCTTATGATTTATTTTCCCCATCATACGGTGAAGTGTTTTGTGACTGATATCAATGGATACACTATGGGGAAAATGGAATTATGAGTATTTTTTTTGAATTTTATGTTGTAAAATGAAATGCGAACTTTACGAATGTATTTTCTTCATGAATATGAATAAACAATTCCATATATTAGGATTGGATTCTTTGTGACTTATTCTAATGTAACAATGTAGAAAAAAACTCATGTTTACTTGGGTTAGGGTTTTTATTGTTGATATCTAAGAATGTTCAGTAGAAACCTTTAGAACTATATTAATGAATCCATAGGATTAGAACAATAACCCTATGATATAATTTTAGTTTAAGTGTATAATAAAATCCAAATGTTTTGGTATGTAATCTATTTGATGGGTTTTCCATGAAAATATGTCCCTTACAAGATACTATATGCAGAAGTAGTTCTAGCACTAACATACCTAGTGGTAAAAACTCTGAAAATAGTACATTGGGATTAATTCGATGATAAACTAGTTAATGGAAATTATCTTCAATACACACCTGGTTTCAAATGTTTTGTGTATTTTCTTACGATAATTAACATTTTCTTTATAAACTAGTATGAATGATTTGTAAATAATGATATACCCAATGAAACCATGTTTATTATTATAAGTTTATCTATGATAAAATATTCAATTTATGTTATGTATATTACTAGTTTTGGGATTACACATTATGTTTCAGGATGATAAGATCTAATTTAGTGCATTCTTAAATTTAAAAAAAGGTTCATTGAGGATGGAATGGAAACTGAATCAATGCACATAATCTAATGCATAAGAATGATCATTTATTTTATGGGATTGAGCGAATCCTTTTAAGGGGACTAGTCTAATAAAAATTTACATTATATGATTATTAGTATCATATCCTAACAATGAAGATAATTAACTCTTTATGAACCTTGGAGTCAAAGAGATCTAATACATTAAGATGATGATAGAGAAAAATAAAAATAGGGGGTAGAAGGGAAATTTTTTTTACCAGTGTGATAATTGTGTAAAGAAACTATCTGTTACTTGATGAAAGGTAATGGGAGTTTGATAGACGTTTGGAGATAATGGAAACCGACCTCATGATTAAATTTTATATAAAAAGGGTTACAATTTTCAATGATTAAATTATATGGAGATTTGGCACTATGAAAATTATTTCCCTATCCATTAAAAGAATATACATCTAAATTATATAATATATAATGTCCAATATTATTCTATTACCATAGATTAATTGCATTGATTAACATGATTTATTCTGGATTAAATAATTATATCTCATTAGTATTTATCAATTATATACTAGTTATAATAATTATGAAATGTATAAGGACATTAATAATGTGATTTTTCATTAAGGATTTGAAAGTGTATGTTGAATCATAAAAATTTCCATGAAAAATTATTCTATTGAAATTTTATCTTTTTTGGAAACACATGATGGAGGGAAATATAACCCTTATTATGTTACTAATTATTATTTAAATATATTGGGATAAAAAAGTTATTGATATAGATAAATTACATTAGATATTTTTGATTTTCTGAGAACTAATTAATAATTTGATGACAAAGTAGTATATTCATTATTTGATGTAGTTAATGTTATTATTTGAATTTAAATAATATATCCAATAATATGTGTCTTGTTTAACTAATAAGGAAACATTCATATTTTTAATATGGTTTTATTTTAATTATCATTATTTCCATGTTTCAAGAGAATACATTATGTTGTTATTTATATGTTTTGTATTAGATTATTAAGATCTGATTTATATTTTTTGTGAGAATAAGGATAAGTTCACTTTGGAAATTTAGTGACTTTATTTCTACTATTTTGGATGTATATAATTTAGAATGGTAATAAGGATATCCATTTATCAAATGGTTTATGATGAGCTTTGGATGAATTTTCATAGATCAATCTACTCTATTAGATAACTTATGCTAACCATATTATAAAATTGGTAGAGACATACATAAATTCTTTTCACTCATTTATGTATATCGTAATCCATTAAATGTTAATTTTATTTCTTCAGAAGTAAAAAATTAAACAATGATATTAAAATCTTTTAGTATTAAAATAATTTTAAAATGATTGAAGCATAAACCAAATAATAAATTGTGCCTATTAAATAAAGATATAACAAGTTAGTATATTTTTATATATTCTTTGTATTGATGGTAAAGGAATTCCTCATATCTAGGAAAAAGACGTGAAAACAATTATATCCTAATACATTCCTTTATATTGAGCTTATAGTCATTAAAATCAACAATGACTTATGGCTTGGAGTTCCTTTACATTCCATTGATCATTCACTTTCTTTTGATCAGTAACCTCTGTCACACTGTATAATTATTTACAGTTTTCATCCATATCCATATATTTAAATTCCAACAGTTTTATTCTATATAGATAACTTATTATGTGTTATTTTATAGAACATTTTACTTCCCATTCTCTCCTAATAAGATTTTTTTATTTACCCATTTATGATGTGGGTATACAATAACGGAATATTCAAATATCAATCCCTTGATTACCAAGATCATATTAAAATTGTGAGGATGCGATTTATTTATGGTGGGTATGAATATTAATAAATAAATTATGAAAAATATATCCATTAAACTTGTATAATAAAATTATATCTATTTATCAGAAAAAAATAATAACCATATAAAATAAAACAATTTTTTAGAAAAACTGTATTTTTATAAAAGAAGTTCTAGTCGCACTTTGAAAACATAATTTCAAATTAATTTTTACAAATATTAGAAAAAATATTTGGCAAGAATAATATCATTTATAAATTTAAAATATCAAATTTATCTTTGTGTGTTTTTTTATTTTCCAGAAATGTTTAGTTTATTGATAAATAGTTAAAACAAATAAATAATAAATAAAAATTAAATTTTAATTTAAATTATTTATAATGTCAAAATATTTTTTAAATTTTTATTAATGTATTATTTTAAAATTATATATCTATTAATCCAATTCAATTCATTGGATACATTTTCACATTTGATTTTGATGTAAAACCTTTGTAAACTATGGAACATTTTCTCTTTAAAACCCTCCTTTCTCATTGCCTCTGTAGATTAATTTTAAAGTAAATTATTCCACCTAAGTGAATGGGGTTTAGAAAATGATTTAAATATTTTTAATAATAATAATTCATATTATCTTATTTGGTGGGATTAATATTTTACCATATTTTATAGTAAAAAAGTAGAAATATTTACCACTATTAAAGTAAAAAAAAAATTCGACAGGGTTGAAGTAAGAAGATAATGGTTAAAATTACCTAAAAACATGCCTAAAATCAATTTAGTAGAAATATTTCGACATTATAATTAATATTTATTTATAATACTCCATTTTGTGTCTTTTTTATGAGAAAAAACATAGGTTCACCTTATTCTTTTAAAAAATTAACAGTGTTCACCTTAAACCCTTTTGCTTCATACAGAAAAAAATACCTTCCTAGAATAAATCCCCTCATCTTACAAGAATTATTTTTGGGATAAATCCTTCCTTGAATGAATTATGGTGGAATCCTAATGAGGTTATTTGGAGAATAGGTAACATTCTTCTATGGGATTTTTGTTTTTATTTTTTACTCTACCAACATATATTATTATGAAACCATGATGATATAATAAAATAAATATATTAAATATAATAATTTTTCTGATATTAAATTCATTACCTAAAACCATATCTATTTATATCAAATGGGTTACAAAACATAGTATTCTTGTGTACGGTGGACTACCGTCTCATAGACCAATGACATTCATTTTTCCCTTACCACCTATCATGGCCGAATATGATGCTATATATAAATTATATATAATATATTTATAAAATAATTATACCTATGTAGTAATTATATCAAATATAAATTTTTTAATTTCAATTATATAAGCGATATGATAATATTGCTAATGTGTACGGTGTACTACTGCATCAGAAAGAGATGCGATTCATTTTTCACTAAAGAATTACATGAAATGTGATAAGAATAAAGATAAGAAAATATGGGATATAAATGAAATAATATTGATATTTATGAATATTTTATCATTATTAATATATAATATATTATTTTATTTCATACATATTACCTCTCTTAAGGATGATAACGTCATTCGTGTACGTGTGGACTGTCAACATCACGAAGTAATATGACTATCATTTCATCATCAAACCACATTTACGTTATATATAATTATAATTAAATATATAATTTGTTATTTAATATATTATGGTCATTTCGAAAGGATAACATATTTTTTAACATCATTCCATAATGATAATTGACTAATAGAAATTCTACTCAAGCCTATGTACGACCTACCATCTTCCTGACTATAACTTGGTTTATTTTTAATAATCATATTTAATTTTAGGTTTTAGAGGTATATATGATGTATAAATATGACAATTACTTCATAATTATTAATCTTTATTTGTTTAAATAATGACCACTTTGACCATATTCAACTGACCAGTGTCATTTTTTCCACATAATCCAAATATAATAAAAAAATCCACCATAATATCAAATGATTATGTAATCATATATAACATGGTAATAAGTGAAATAAAAGGGAAATTAAAATTTTAATATATTTTTAATCAATTAAGTAATTCAAATAAGTGTATTATTCAGGAACATAAATAACATATGTGACAAGTCCGACTCATTATGAGGTTTTCTCTTATCACTTTTATTTCTCTGAGACATATTCCACATATAGCACTTAATTCTGATGTGTATTGTATATAATACAACAATTACATGTTATTTCATGAATCTATTTTTATTAATGGTACTTAATGTCTCTTTTTTCATCTGTATATCTCATGAGACACACTATAGTTGGTTTTCACTAAGGCCTTACACATTTACATAGATATCTTAAAATAATGTCTCTATGGTATTATATGTCTTAAAAAAGGCCTGAATCATATGTTTTATATGGAAAATATAATACATTCCACCACTATGAATTTACTAACTGATATCCCATGTGTTTATTATATTTGATAGAATATCTATGATTATGTTTCATGCTCATGTGATTATTTTTATGGCATTATTTGATCATCATTTATTTCTTCTATATTATGCTCATGTTATTGATTAAATTGAATGTGTTTCAGTTATTTACCATTCAAAATTAATTACGGATTATTTATTCCAAATTATGTGGTTTGATTACCATTATAGATAATCTAATCTCACTCATTCCGCATTTCATTCTCAAGGATACAAGGAAGGGTTTTGGGATTGATATGAGGGGAGGCACTAACGAGAATAATGTTATTATAAAATAAAATGCATTGTGTATTCTGTGTCTCAAAATGAAATGTTAATATCATATATGTATCTAGTTTACTAATACTACTAAATTATTTGGTGCTTCAAGATTCAATTCATTATATCTTAATCCAATAAAATTAACTATACAGTGACTTCTGGCTACTGGGTTTGGGGTTTCTAAAAAGAGAAACTAATCCAAAATTATAACAAAAAATCTATACATGGATCACATTTTAGATTGTGTAATAAATGACAAGAAACACCTATATAAATATCGATTATCTTTTGGATAGTAATTGTCAGAATATCATCAATTGGAGACCATAAATTTTGCAGGATAATTAAAATCAACATTTTACTGATTAAATAAACCTAAAATATTTTATTTTATTTAATAACATAAAATCTAATGATTGAGAATTAATTGATGAATAACAATGGGAACCTGGTCCCATAAAAACCATGGTTCATAAAAATAATTTATTCGAATTGCAAAAGACTACCCAATTGCTAAATGTGAAAAAGTATTTATTTTCAAAATATAATCAGAATATCATTACCAAAATTAAAGCAAAAAAATAATAAAAAATAAATACACTATACAATTATACACACCTCCATAAATGAGGATCAAAATAAAGAGATGTATGTATCTCTAGAATAGGGTCTGGAATCATTAATTGATCAAGGATACCCCCTAATAAGAATAACATCATGATGATCTGATGAATATGTTACCTCATTAGGAATTATGGAATCAATGAGAGAATGGAATAGATCTCTAAGATCATATACATAAATATAATATCATTAATCATACCTCTATGAAATTTGTTTACATAGATATAAAATATTAAAAGATAATGAATACGAAAATATAATAATCTTACATATAAATAATTATTAATATATATATCAGATAAAAAACACTAGTAAATATGAGAATATAATATTTTCCTATAACAAATAAATACAAGAATATAAGCCTCTGACCTGCAAATAAATGTTAATATATATATATCATGTATAAAAACAAATAAATACCATATAAAATATATTATTTATTAATATTAATAATGTTAATATATATATATATATAATATAAAGACTAATAATTCCTAGAATTAGTGAAGGAAAATAATTGATGCTCTGATGTTGAAATCTAAAACAAAATAAAATACATGTAAATGATTCTTTATTCAAATTTTTAAAATAAAAAACTATGAAATACCTCAATATAATACTACATTCATTATATTCTTCCTCATATTTATCGAATACAATGTATTCATATTCATAATCAATATCATGAATTTCCATAATACATTTATTTTCATCATCCATTATTACATCATCAATATTATTTGTATCATCATTCCTTAAATGAGAGGTTTCTTAATAGAAATTTATATCTCACCATGTAGGAGAAATATTTGGTGATATTCTTGGAACATTTCATTATGTTTTACTTCCACAAAACCATTTACAATTTCATAGAATGTTATTATAATTAGATTTCTTTTTTATTACACTCCATTAGTCAATCAAATTTCTCAAAATATTATAATAATTTTAAAAATAAACTTTATGTGCTTGATACACCGATATAAATGGTTTATTTGATATAAGATTCATGTTATGTTAAATGTCAAAACTCCATGTCTGTGATGAACTCACAAATACCAATTAGTATCAAAAGAATGGAATTAAAACATTTATACAATAATTTGTCCCAAAAATAATAACTCACTTATTTTATCAAGAATAATATAAATGTCGACTTCACTTTATTTATGGTTATATATTTTCAAATAAATTCTATTCATTAAAATATTTGATGTATCATATAAAAATGTGGTGAATCAAAATCCATTAACCACATACCCATTATAATATCTGACTAATTGTGATAGTTGGGTTTTTAGATCACATAATCAACTATCAGTTTTACATTAATGTTGAGTATCATACATAAATAATTTATTAAGAAGATAAATCATTACAAAATTTAGTTAATGCTACATATGAAAAAACATAACTTCTAGTATTTGAACTAAATATGAAAAATTATATTAATGATGTTCTTCAAGAGAAGCATAGATAATTTATATAAATTATTTACTGATATGGTTCTAATATAGTTTAAAAAAAATAATATGTAAATAAATTGATCAGTTATAAATTTTTGGAAAAAAATAATTATTATAACATAAAATAAAAATTTATTCATTTAATAAAAATTCAAAAAAAATATGTATGATCCTTGTGATGTTTTTTTATTTGAAGTACATAGTTCATGATATCCACTAAAATGAATATCTGGGTTATTTGAAAAATGAAAATTTAAATATATGAAATTATCTAAATATTATTCAATACACCCCATGTGATTATATTTTGATTTAAAATAAAATTATAAGAAATTAGAAATTTCTTCATAAAAATACACTTCTACAATTGACCCTTAAATGATTCTTTGTTACACACATTTTTCATTACTTTTTCACACATCTCTCAAAAGGGTACATATATAAGAATTATACCGGCCCTCCACATTTATCTTTATATAGAAAATGGAAATGTAATTCTTTCATAGAGTAAAAGGTGTTAAGTGGGGATATTTTCTCCAATTTACATAAAATTAAATCAAAAAAATACTGAAACATACTTGATGCATCCTATCCTAGTGTTCCTACAAAAATATATCAGATGAAAGATGAAATTTCATTCAACATGTCCCAGATTAAAGACTTCAATAGCCTTTTAAGAGCAAAAAGTAGTAATCCTCCCATTATGACATGACAATCATGACTTAATAACCTAGTAATACATCCATTTTTACTGAAATTAGACAATGCAGAATAATTAAAATTTAGTTACCTCATCACAATAATATATTGACAGAATAATGAAAAAACTTCCCCCCAAAAGGTTTTTAATCATAATTAAAATTCATTAAATTATGTTATCATTCAACTTAAAATAATTCAAGTTTAGGAGGTTAGTAAGTCTTGGTATGATTAAACAGTTCCATTTCTTTATATTAATTCTTAACGAGAGTGTATAGCATGGTATAAAAATTTTAACAACAAAATTTGTACCAATATGAATTACATCTAACATGTGATGAATAAGTAAATTAGACTAATATAGAAGATCCCAAAAATATTAGATTATATCCAATTATGAATCCTCTCAAAACAATTTAATTTTTCTTCATTTTTGGTTGGTCAAAAAGTAATATATGGTTAAGATGAGATAATATATTTTACAATTATACATGAGATAACTTCTAGATGTTCATTTTTTTCAATTATATAATTTTTAAAATTATTTTCAATCCTTTAATGAGGGTGATCCATAGGAAGAGAGCTTCACTGACAGTGAAAATAATAAGATATTATCCCATTTTCATGCATAAATGATTTGCTTTTTTTCCACACAGAATAAATATTATTTTAGAACATGTGTAATCTATCTCAATAACATTCCGTACACAATAAATTTTCTGATCATCCACATTAATGGAACCATTAGTGTAAAATTATAATATGAAACTATAAAAAATGCTCCTACAAATGAAGTATATAATGAAATTAACACATCAATTAATGGATTCAAAAAAGAATTTATATTATTATTCATATAGCTTGGAAGTAATAGCACAATATATATATGATTACATCATGAGAATCCAAGGAGGTAATTTTTATGGATTAGTGAAAATATTCCAATGAGAAAGTGACTGTCAAAAGAAACGAATGGGAAAAAACACATATATAGAATGACTCAACTATATGTTAAGTGGTTTTGAGGAAAAAGGGGATACATATAATCGAAATCTTTGTAGAAATCACAAAAAAATAGAATATTTAATCTTTTACTAATAGAAATATTTTAAATTTTCCATGTCATTAATCACTACGAGGAAACCTCCGTTTAGCGGTGGTTTTTTTGCGGCGGGTTTAAAAACCGCAGCGAAATGCGTTTCGGGCCGGCATTTCGCGGTGGTTTTTAAAACCGCCGCGAAAAAACCACCGCTAAACGGCAAAATTTTTATTTTTTTTTAAATTTTATTCGAGGATTAGCGGCGGTTTTTTAAAAAACCGCCGCGAAATAGCGGCGGTTTCGGTAAAACCGCCGCGAAATGAAATGAAAAATATAAAAAAACGTGAGAAACCCCGAAATCACTAAAACGACCATAACTTTTGATCCGGGCGTCCATTGAAGCGCCACGACCAGTCAAATCGAAGCTCATGAAGAGATCTAGCGGCACATATAATCAAAACCGTGAGACGGTCTAAGGTGTCGAAGATATTAGAGTTATAAAAAAGTTGAAAAAAGTTTTCCAACTTCAAACGGCCATAACTTTTGCTCCGGGTGTCCGTTTGGGCTCTACCACATATCAAATCAAAGCCAACAAAGAGAGCTACACACTAATTCGACACAAGCAAGCTTCTGTCGTGTTTTTCGACCCCAAAAACCCCTCCGAAGGCCTCCAAAACCCCATTTCCGTCACCGGTGTCCCGTCAAACTTGTCTTCAAACAGACCTAACTTTCGATCCGCGTGTCAGTTCAGCCTCCTCCACCTGCCAGATCATAGCTCGTTCCATGAGCTTCAGTTTGACTGGTCACGGCGCCCACATTCACTCCTAGATCATATGTTGTGGCCTTTTTAGTGGGTATCGGGTTTGTTATGTTTTTCAATGCCTCGTTTCTAGCACCCGTTCCTCGTCAGCTTTTTTTAAATGGTCGTAACTTCCGATATGCCTGTCCATTCAGACTATTTCATCTTTCAGGTTGAAGATCGTTTCAGGATCTTTGATTTGACAGGTCTCGGATCTAAAATGGACTCTCGGATCTTATGTTATCTCCGTTAATGTGAGTCCAATGTTTTTGTCTTTTTATGACCGTTTTGACAGGTTTTAACGGTAGCTCCATTTATTACTGTTTATTTGGGTTTCCATGACTTGTTATCTTTATCAATGGGTTTTTTGTGGGTTATTATGATGATTATGTTGAATTATTAAGGAGTTTTCCAGAGTTGTCACGAGTTTTCATGCGTTCTCATTCTTTCTAATACCTCATTCTTCATATGGTTCTCCATCCTTTTTCATGCATTTTCATGATTTTTCATCCCTTATCACGTCTTTTCATACTTTTTCATGTGTTTCCTTTATTATTTATTATTTATTATTTATAATATACTTTAATTTATTAATTATATATTATCTGTAACTGGTTATTTATTATTTATTATTTATTATTTATTATTTATTATTTATATTCATTAATTATTTATATTTATTTATTATTTAGTATTTATTATTTATTCTTTATTATTTATTATTTATTAGTTATTAGTTATTAGTTATTTTTTATTTTTTATTTTTTATTATTTATTATTTTTATTTATATTTATTTATTATTTATTATTTAGTATTTATTATTTATATTTATTTATCATTTATATTTATTTATTATTTATTATTTATTATTTATATTTATTTATTATTTATTATTTATATTTATTTATTATTTATTATTTATATTTATTTATTATTTGTTATTTATATTTATTTATTATTTATTATTTATTATTTATTATTTATTATTTATTATTTATTATTTATTATTTATATTTATATTTATTTATTATTTATTATTTAATATTTATTATTTATTATTTATTATTTATTATTTATTATTTAATATTTATTATTTATCTTTATTTATTATTTATTATTTGTTATTTATTATTTATTATTTATATTTATATTTATTTATTATTTATTATTTATTATTTATTATTTATTATTTATTATTTATCTTTATTTATTATTTATTATTTATTATTTATTATTTATTATTTATTATTTATTATTTATCTTTATTTATTATTTATTATTTATTATTTATTATTTATTATTTATTATTTTTTATTTATAATTTATCTTTATTTAATATTTAATATTTAATATTTATTATTTATTATTTATTATTTATATTTATATTTATTTATTATTTATTATTTATTATTTATTATTTATCTTTATTTATTATATATTATATATTATTTATATTTATTTATTATTTATATTTATTTTTTATTTTTTATTTATATTTATTATTTATTTATTATTTATTATTTATTTATTTATTATATTTATTTATTATTTATATTTATTTATTATTTATTATTTATATTTATTATTTATTTATTATTTATTTATTATTTATTATTTATATTTATTAATTATTTATGTTTATTTAATATTTAGTATTTATTATTTATTCTTTATTATATATTATTTATTAGTTATTTTTTATTTTTTATTATTTATTATTTATTATTTATTATTTATATTTATTTATTATTTATTATTTATTATTTATTATTTAGTATTTATTATTTATATTTATTTATCATTTATATTTATTTATTATTTATTATTTATTATTTATATTTATATTTATTTATTATTTATTATTTATTATTTATTATTTATTATTTATATTTATATTTATTTATGATTTTTTATTTATTATTTATTATTTATTATTTATTATTTATTATTTATTATTTATTATTTATCTTTATTTATTATTTATTATTTATTATTTATTATTTATTATTTATTATTTATATTTATTTATTATTTATTATTTATATTTATTTATTATTTATTATTTATTATTTATTATTTATATTTATTTATTATTTATTATGTATTATTTATTATTTATTATTTATTATTTATTATTTATTATTTATTTTATATTTATTTATTATTTATTATTTATTATTTATGATTTATTATTATTATTTATTATTTATATTTATTTATTATTTATTATTTATTGTTTATATTTATTTATTATTTATATTTATTTATTATTTATTATTTATATTTATTATTTATTTATTTATTATTTATTATTTATTTATTATATTTATTTATTATTTATATTTATTTATTATTTATTATTTATATTTATTATTTATTATTTATTATTTATTATTTATTATTTATTATTTATTATATATTATATATTATATATTATATATTATTTATTATTTATTATTTATATTTATTTATTATTTAATATTTAATATTTAATATTTATTTATTATTTATTATTTATTATTTATTATTTATTATTTATTATTTATTATTTATTATTTATTATTTATTATTTATTATTTATTATTTATTATTTATTATTCGTTATTTATTATTTATAATTTATAATTTATTATATATTATATATTATTTATTTTTTATTATTCGTTATTTATTATCGAGTTTATATCTATTATTTATGTATTATTTGTTTTTTCAATTAATATATATAAATATATTAATTTCTGTTTATTAACCACATGGCGAGTTTGCTGGAGTGGTAAAGTCTTTGGAAAATATGCAAGAGGTTAGGGGTTCAAATCTCACCAGACGCAGAATTCATTTATATTGCATGGGCATGCATGTGCATGTGCATGTGCATGGATAAATAAAGTAAATAAAATAATATGATTTAAATAAATAAATAAATAAATAAATACGAAATAAAATAAATAAATAATAAATACGAAATAAAATAAATAAAATAAATAAAAAAAATAAAAAAAATAAATAAAATAAATAAAATAAATAAATAAATAAATAAATAAATAAATAAATAAATAAAATAAATAAATAAATAAATAAATAAATAAATAAATAAATAAAATAAATAAATAAATAAATAAATAAATAAATAAATAAATAAATAAATAAATAAATAAATAAATAAATAAATAAATAAATAAATAAATAAATAAAATAAATAAAATAAATAAAATAAATAAAATAAATAAAATAAATAAAATAAATAAAATAAATAAAATAAATAAATAAAATAAATAAAAAATAAATAAATAAATAAATAAATAAATAAATAAATATGAAATAAATAAATAAATAAATAAATAAATAAATATATATATATAAAATTAAAAAAAATTAAAAAAAATTTATAAAAAAACCACTACTGAATCATTTAGCGGCAGTTTAAACCGCCACGAATAGTTTCCCGACGCACGATTTAGCGGCGGTTTTTGAAAACCGCTGCCAATCAATTTAGCGGCGGTTTAAACCGCCGCGAAACGAAAAACAAACCACCGCTAAATGCCTTTTTTGGCATAGTGAATGAAGATGTGTTGTAAAAGCTAAATACACACTGTAAACAGGGTGTAATTTCAAAATATCTCAATTGTTTGACATGAAATCTTGATATTCCTATTTTTAAACTTTTTACCACAATTCTCTACATTTTTTAAAATAAACTAATGTTTCATAATCCCCAAAATATTAGGTGTATTCATTTTAACCTGAATAGATCATTTGATAACTAAGACCCAAATTATGGACCAAACCCTAACATTCGAAGAATGTTGCTGGTAAATAATTTTCTTCAGGAAACAATGTTTTAACCAATGAAAAAAATTAATTTTTTTGTCATTCTAAAATATGATTTAATGCCTGTAAATTTTTTAATTTATTCATGTTCTTTTTATCTTGTAACTGAGATATAAATCCCCGAAAACATATTTTAACAAATTAAAGTGTTGGTGAGTAGCTGATTTAAAATTTGAAATATCATTATGAATTATTATTTCCAAAATATATATTCAAGAAGACAAATGTAAAAAATTATTCAATGATGGATCTGAAACTATAATGTTTTTATTTTCTATTGAATTATATTCAGTTGGTTGATACCATAAAATATAATATTTTTGAAAACCAAAACATAGTTGATGAAGTCCCTAATTGTCAAACATTTTCAATCTCTTAAGATCACATTACAAGCATGTACATTAACTATTACTTCATAAAATAACTCTACATATGACGATGCAATTGATATATATGTTTCAACACCATCAATGTGGATATGATTTATAACAGATCCATTGGGATTTCTTTGATGATCTTTCTAATCTTGATCAGGTAGTTGTAATTGGAATATACATTCAATGTCCATAATTACTTACAAAAAACATAAATAAGAATAAGCATTACTCATTGAGACTAATTAAATATTATTATTATATTTTAATAATGTCTAATTTATAATTCTTATATTTTTATACGGTTTATTATAAATTATCATATTTTACAAATATTTTCAAATTATTAATAATATTATGAATTTAAAACTAACATTTACTAAATATTACAATTTTTAAATTATATATTAACTATTAAACATTATTAAATTATTGAGACTTATGATTTTAAATATTAACACAATTATTGTAATTATGGTAAATATTTAATTGTTATTTTTTTTATTTTTCACATGGAATTTCCTTTTATAGTAATTTTTACAATAATTTTATAATTTCTACTAACTGATTTAATTATTTATTATGAAATTATATATATTTATTGTTAAAAAAATTTATAAATATTACTAATTATTAATAATTACCAATATTTCATTTATTTTATTTGTCAGTTTATTTAAAATATCATAATTTACTCAAAAATTAAAATTATTTATATTATTGAGTAATTAAAGCTAATAATTACTAATTTTTACTAATATCGATTAATTAGTTATTATTTATTACACATTATTTCATAATAATTATTAATTATTTAAATTACAGCAAAAATATTACTAATTTCTAATTCTAGTGAATTGTTTACAATTGAAAGTATTTAAAAAAAATTACATGGTATTAAATTTTTCATTCAAATTATTGATAGCTATTTTTTATTAATATTTTTTATTTTCATGTTTTTATTTAAAAAAAATCAATAAATTTTCTATGAAAAAATATTTACATATAAAAAGGTTTCATTAAAACATTTTATTTTAATTAATTTTCTCATTATTTATAAAAATCCATCATTTTATATTTATTTATCTTGAGATAAATATATTAAATAATTTCATAATCAAATATGTACGCATCAAATATATTTTTACACCTTATAGAAGAAATATACATATAAAATCTTCACACACACTCATATATATATAACCTCACACATTATTTAATGATTATATATCTATATTCACATGTTTATATATATATATATTACATGATATCTTGAATAAAATTACTTTCAAATGATTTTTTAACAAAAATATACATATCCAATCTATATAATCACCCACACACACATAGAGACACAAATATATATATATATCAAAAAAAATTCATGTTTTTTAGAAATTATTATATATACATATTCACATGTTAATATATATATGTATTTATATATTACATGATTTCTTAATAAAAAATATATACATCAAATATATTTTTATATTATTTTTAAACAAATATACATACACACACACATATTTAAATATAACCATTTACATTTTTATAAAATGTTTATATATTTATATTCACATGTAAATATAAATATCAAAACGTTTAACAAAAAATATTCAAATGTTTTAAATAAATGAAATCCAATCATAACTTAACAATCAAACATGGTTTAACATAATGGACATAATCCATGAAGAATCACAGTACATAAAAAAATTATATCATAAAAATCATTCAATACAATTTACCAATTAAATAGATTTATAATAACTCTTTCCATATCATACTTCCCTATAAATAGTTTCCATTAAAATCAAATTTCCAATAATAACATAAAATTACAAACTTCTAGGGACCCAAAATACCAAAAAGAAATAACTATTAAATATTAAGGTAAAAAATGAGTAAAATACATCAAATGAATTGAAATAAACTCATGCAGAGATGGTGGACACACAAAATATGGAAGAATAGATTTTCATTAATAATCAATACTAAAAAATCCTTGAAAATCATGTAAATATTTTGACCTAGTGTTTGAAGAATCAAATTTCTACAATATTGAATGAGAAATCACAAAAATTATAAAAGTGAAGGGAAAATGATTCTTTAACTAGGGGAATCCAACCCAAATAAAAAAAGAAATCATATTTCATGAATGATTTTGGGTAGGTTATTCTAAGGATTGTGTGAAAATAACTCTACATGAAGAGGGGGGATGTGGATGAGGGTAGAAGAAAGGATGTCACATGTTTCTAATAATTTTTTACTATGACGAGTTATTAGTGATTGATTTCTTCTTTCAATTTCTAATTGTAATTGTTAACTAAATTTTGATATGTATTCTTATGTCCCTCATAAAAGATTCTTTTAGATATTCATATAATGAAAAATATGCCAATATTACATTATTTTCTGTCATAAAAAATGTTTCCCATGGAATAAGAAACATGCACACCAAAGGTATTTGTGACAAATTATATTTACCATCGAAAATAGAACATAATTGTGATGGAAACCCATTTATATCACAAGTAATAGTTCCTAAAGGAGGATTTATTATTGGTCACTTTCCTATCAAATGTAAACCCTCACAATTACCCATTTATTTAGTAATGATAGTATCTTAATGATCTCTTTTTGCTGGGACTGACCACATCCATTTGATATGACATGTAATCTAAGGAAAATACCATCTAAACAGTGGATACAGAAATAACAAAACAATTACAGTTAGAATAAACCATGTATATATAAAATTATATAGATTTAATTTTAATCAATTTACAAAAAAGAGCTTGGTCTAGCACACCCACTCACAACATTCCCACTTTCACTGTATCTAGTTGCTAACAATTCTCAACCTACTAGCTCTCAAATGAGTACGATGCTTCTACTAAGATATAGAGTTAGTCAATAGGAATACCATGTACTGTGCTATGAAAATGTTGTTAACTATGATATAATCACCCTGAATAAAATAATATAAGAGATAAAACATCATAGGTATATCCTTCATCCACTAATGCGATCAGGGATATTTGGAATGAATAAGAACTCTAATATTATAAAAGTATATTATAAAAGTGTTGTAAACTTTTATGTATATCCCCAAGAATAAAAACAATGATATGTATTAAAATATATTCCTTAACAGTATTGGATGACACTATATACTCATATTAATAATATAATTGGAAACCACAATCATCTTTGGGATCCTTCGACCCACTGCACCGATATTCTAACAAAAGATATAACTGGAATATGATTTCAGATCATCATGATTTTTTAAATTTTGGAATATATGTATTCCTTCATTAATATCTCCCTACCTCATTGAAACACGAGGAACATATCCTTTGTATGTCTTGGGTACCAGGTTTTAACTTGTCCATACCACGTCTAGATTTTTAGTATTACCCATTTATTACCAATATTATTTATATGAGATGCTAGGTATACAAAATTTTAAAATTTATTTTTGTAAAAATACTCTATATCAAAATGGATGTCTTCTTTCCTTTTAGAAACATGCTTTCCATCAATTACTTCTATATTGGTTAGAGGTTCATCATTCTCTAGGAGTAATGTGTCACCAAAATCGATGATAGGAAACCCATATATCTGTGGTTATCTAACCTCTATAATAGAGTTACAAAATAATTATTTCTAGATAAAATATTCCCGCACTATCTCTTCAGTAGTTTTCCATACTACCAACTCTTTTTCATATGACATGTAAACTTCATCAAAGTCATTATTTACAAAACTATTTCTATTGTAAATATATTCCACTTCTATAAATTTAGAATTTATTTTCCAAAATAACTTTTATATTTTAGGGGTTTTATAGTTAATTTCCTATTGTCCCCATTGGATATCCTATAATGATTCTATACAAGCTCCAAGAAGATATTTTCTCACTAAGAATATTCTGGAAAAAATTACATCCCCATACATGTATGGGAGATAGATTTTGTTTCTTTTCATACCCGAAATGTTATGGAATTCCATGTTATACATTATTTTTAAATTCTTTTAGTGTATATTCTATAATCTATTGTCTGTATCCCCAAATTTATAATGATAGTTTTTCATGATTGATCATCCATCAGACCAGTTAAAGAAGTGTATGATTACTCCTTTTCCTAACACCATTCCACTAAGGTGTATAAAATGATGTGAGTTGGGAAACTATTACACAGTCCATTAAATTCAATATGAATCATTAGTTACGATATTCTCAACCTTATTTTAAGTGGAGTATATTAATCTTTTACCAAGTTGATTCTCTACTTTATTAGGATATTACATAATCACAATGAAAGAAAATGACTATACCACTTTAAGAGGATATATTCATATAAAATATATTCATCGTTCGAAGTAATGAAATATGATAAAACACACCTTCCACTACATGAAATAGGACACATACATCAGTGTACTCATATTCCAAGGATTATTTCGCTCTTTCTCCTTTTATAAAAAAGGGGATTTTGTAATTTTACCTTGTAAAAAAGTGTGACATATATCCAGGTATTTTATATTAATGGAGTTGAAATACGCTACCTTATATTGTTTTCTAAATGCTAATATTTTAAGCATTCTTTCATAAATTTTCATAGGTCTGTATGATATGAGTTTTTATCACTAGTTTTTTCATTGATTTAAAATACTATACATTAATGTTCAAAGAAATACAACCCATTATTGAGATAGGTCACACCGTAACCTATATTATCCCTACAAAAAGACAACGTTTGTTTAAAAACCTGAAATAAAATCTCATAGTGACAAAAAAATTAACTCAGATTATGTTTGTTGAAATATATGGTGTATACTAATAGTTTTTTAAGAATAAGAACCATTACACTATGAGACCTGATATAATAATCTCCCAATACATGTTCTTTTAGTGTCACTCTAGTATTGTATAATCCCCGACCCTAGTAGCCCACATTCAGTTATTACTTTGGTAAATTGGCATAAAAAACATGGAATCTCATCTCGAATGATCAAATTTTCTAGCTGTCTTGGTATAATAGATACATACATGAAACTGATATTATAAGAGAAAATAGTAAATATTGAAAAATGTTTTCTTTGAGAACACCATAATTACAGATAAATTATTCCTGAATATCAATCGCAAAACACTTCCTGTTATCCTTGAAAAAATAAGACATAAGAAATGGGTAGGCTTGGCTACTCAGTAAGGGAATGTGTACAACAAAAGATATCATGAATAAATAATTAAAGTCCGCAAGGTATGTTAAATAAATGAAACGCATGACATTTAATGAATAAACTGCGCATAATATAATGAAATAAATTATGATCAAATAATTCCATATAAATATTCACATGATATGGAAACTAATATATGGATACTCCAAAGAATATAATAATAACATAGGAATAAATACCAAATCTCATAATGACAGAATTCATAATTCCATTAATATGAAACATAATACAAAGGCCTTTTTAAGAGATTTTAAATATATGGGTAGAAACCCATCTAATTTTTCTAATTTAACTATTTAACGGAAAATGTTGATTCATCTAGGGAAAATATATAAAAAATTCTCTACTAATTACAAAATAACTCAAGTTCATTCATCTCATGAAAGGGGTGAAATATAATAAATTTAATCATTCAAATTAGAAAACTAGAATACAAAATATTAATAGATACACCAATTATATAATCATAATTAAAATCAATCATGATTAGTATGGGGAATATTAATAAAACAATACTTCCTTAGTCAAAGTTATCAAAAACCATTCATTGAAATAATAAATATGAAATAAATACAATATATTCCATGTGGGTCATAGGTAATATAAGTGGCTGATGTTGTTGACGAATTGAAATATTAGAAGAATTTCATTAAAACATTTTGGATGAAAAGAAACTTCTCAATTCAAAAATATTATTTTTTAAACTAAAACTTAAAAAAATTATTTCATTAAAAAATAACATCAAAAAAATAATGAATGGTTTAAAACATTAAGTGGTCATGAGGACATGAAATTTTTTTCATTAAGTTCACAATTAAAAAAGATTCCATTATCTTTTTTAGTAAAAGACAACAATGATTATTTTTAAAATTACATGAATATTTATTTAAATATTTTTTGGAAAAATTAAAATTGGTGATAATTTATTTCATAAATATTTCCAAAAAGTTTATAAAATTTTTTAGAAAACATGGAATTTCATGAAAAAGTATTTTCAACCCAAAGTTAAAATAATTTAAGATTTTCTTTTTAAAATTTTATTAATAATTCTAATTACCAATGAGGGGAAAATGGTACTATCAATTCAACACGTACCTTAAAGTAAATGTTTTTACAAAATAGATTGATTTTAGGATTGAAATATCAAATAATTATCTAAAGGAAAACTTAGAAATAAACAATCCTGAATAATGATGAGGTTATAAAATATTAAATTATAACATTGGTAACACACGAATCATAAGCCCCATAAAATATATTATATAATATTTAACTTTAAAAAACATTACGTGTAATAGATTAATTATATAAAATATCAAAATTGTATTATATACAAACCATAATGGAATATGTGTTGGATAAGGCATATGTATCAAGGAAGTTAAAGTGAGATGATAAAGCCCTTACCTCTAGATCAAATTCCTTCGTATGTGTCTAAAAAAATTATAAAAAATATTGGTTTATTATAAGTATATTAAATAATCATACAAACATATATATCATACCATATAATATTTACTTATATTATTTTATCATTAGTTTATTGAAAATTCATTATTAAAATCACTCTTTTATTTCATAACTTATTCATTTTTAATTTCTATTCTAGATCAGGAATTTTATTCCTTTTAAATTTTATCATTATTACAAACTATAAAGAATATGAAACCTGATATAAATTTCATATATATTAATTTTATATTTATTTACTATAATACATAAATTTTAGAGAAATAAAAGTGAATATACTTTTCCTGACGCTAGTAGGTCACACTTACACAGAAAGGATGTTTCAATTATTCTGAAGGGATTGAATGAATGGAAAATTAATATTAATTCAACCTTCAAAAATAATAATTATTTCTTATACATAACTTATATTAATTAAATAAATCCTTACTATTATCCATGTAAAAATGAAATAAAAAACATTTCATATTGTTATGTGGAGAGAGTAGTCGAAACATACACATGAGAGACATTATTGTTTTCAAATGGATTTAAAGGTAAGAAGTAAATTGTGATATTATATTTTCAATAATTATAGATATAAAAAATATAAAATCTATTCATTAATTTTCACCATTCTATATTTACTGTAAATCTTAAGCAAAAAATGAATCACATCTCTTTACAATGTGGGAGTCTGGCATACACTCATGCGACATTATAATATACCCCATTAAATAGAGAGTAAGAAGGAATATATGATATAATAATTATATAATTTTAATAATTTCAAAATTATAATATAAATATTTTATATTCTTCATTATTTCTATCATTTAAATGTAGTGATAGAAATCAAATTACATCAGTTCCCCATGAGGTAGTTCACTGTAAATAAGATCATCAATTTAATTTATCATTTGATAGAAGTAGAGATAGATATAGATTCATCCATTATAAAAAAAATTCATATATATTAGATAATATTATTAGTATATTATAATTATTAATTTTTTTTGTAGGATATGAAAGATGATATAAAACAAATACACGCATTTATAATTTTACAATATTTTCAAGAGGAATTTAGTTTTATAGAAAAAAATTCTAAGGAGGTATTCCGATACCAAAAAAAATTCCTATTATAAGTGGGGGTTATTTAAGAAAATTATGATGGTATTTTCTATGTAAAATTATTTTTTAGAAGTGAATAAAGAGCTATAATGGGTGGCCTTTTATAAGTGTGGAATATGACACACATGGATATTTGGAAAATATAATGTGATACCTATGAATCTCTCAATAGAAAGCCCAAAAAATTGGTCCTTAACAAATATTATAGGTTATATGGTCATATTATAAAAATAAAACTGGCATTGTAAATATTTTATGCCTTTTTAGCTATATCTCTTTAGTTTACCCCAAGTGAGACCATTTTTACCTTAACTGCGATAATTAATTTTTGATGATTCCACTATTAATTATGAAAAAAATTACATTTAACTGATGAGAATATATAGATTTTATATATTCCAAATATGGAATGAATTTTTCAAAATTTTATTTACAGAATTAACAGAATTCACTATCAAATTAATCCACTGATGTGAAGAATTTATAGGTTCTCAAATAATAAGTTATTATAAATATATAATGTATAAATATAAATATTCAATATGAAATTTATTAAAATGTCCTAAATTAGTTAAATATTAATCTAAGAAATTTTATCTTAAAAAAAATTTAAATATTGTTTATCTTTGTAAATAATTTAATAAAAAATGTAGCTAAAAAAATCATTATTTTTTCACTTTTCATCAAAAATTAATCTTTTTAGAAAATTATCAAAAATAATGTCAAAGATAATTTATACATGTAGATTTTTAAATGGAAGAATTTTTTTTGAATAAATTATCATTAATTGGTTAAAATTGATTTTTAATTATTTAAAATAGGGTGATTGATCCACCATTCTGAAAAATACAATTTTTTCATTATAAATTTTATTCTATTTCAAATGGATTTTACTTTATTTCTAATCAAAAGATAACCACCGAGTTTTTTTTGAACATTTTATACCATATATTATTTAATATTTAGTTAATATTATTCATACACACTATCTTAACAGCTAGGTTATAATGGTCATTATTAAATAATAATATTTTAATTGAGTATTGTGTGTCTTTTAAAACATTTGTAGTGTGCATTAAAAACTATCAGAGAGATTAAATTTATTTAAAATTATATATATCTTAAAGTACCAGTTAGTTAATTTATGTTTTAATCATTGAGTTCTGTGCCATATACTCTCTCAAATATGATGTTACCAATTTAAAGTCTTGGAGAGTTATATTCAGACCCTTAAATAAATTGTGACCTTTAAATTCAAGCATTATATATATATTCTAGTTTTTGAAATAAGAAAATACCATTGTCAATAACCTATATTATAAAAATAAATAATAAAATATCCTCTTTATAATATAGAATGAGAGGTGAGAATGTTCTCCAAAATAACTCATTACTGGGTTTTCATGTAGGATAACATTGGTGGGAAATAAAAATATAGACATTAAAAAAGTGTTAAAACTTATGAAGAGTGATAGAGATAATTTATCAGAATAAACCAAATTATCTTAAACAATTAGTGAACACAAATCCACAAATAAATGATGAGTTAAGTTACCAATTGATTCATCTAAAAAGAAGGTAATATGATATCTTTTTTGTTTTAATATGTTTTTTGGAGTTGGGGAACTTCGCTACCCACGTGATTGAGAACATATGAAAATATAAATAATTGATAAAATTCAATTTAATAGGAAATATTTCATCAATTGTTTGTGCTTTAATTAATTCATGCATCATTTCTTACTCATTGAAATGGATATCATAAATGAATTTTTATACTTGAGACACATGTATAATATCATTAGAATGATAAGTCATTACTCATGTATCTAGATGTTTTCCAAAACCATAATGGGTAGTATAAGTCATCCAATAAAACCAAATGATCAATTTAATTAATAACATTTATATTTAACACTTTCAAGTCATCAAAATTATGTTTGTCAAAATTTAAAGTCCCTTTTTAATCTGAGGTCACTAAATCATCATTATATTCCACAGAAAATATAAAATATCAATTAATTTTACAATAAAATTATGTGAATAAATTTTTCGCTATAAAACCAAATTGAAGAATTACATGATTCTAAAAATAAAATATCAGGGTGATGAATATATTCCACAATTCCGAACATGCATTCAACGAAAAAATGTAACATAAATACCTAACCAATTTCAAAGATTCTAACACTATAAAATACACATATATTTATCACTATTATCAAATAATCAACCACATATTAACGGATACCATCCCTCAATATTTTGTTTTCTAAAATGATCAACATTTGATATAATCAATTTTCGTGGTTATTAGTACTATTCATTATATGATTTCATAACCTTAATGAAATGGTACTACATTACAATCCTAATTCATATTAGGAATCTCATAAATACAATTTCAATTTAAAATAATTGTACAATATATTTCATTATTCCAACTATAGTAACTTTAATAATTCCACTTCACATATATCAATAAACTAAGATTGAGAAGGATCCCTTATCTTATTTCAGGGAAAATTCTGTTTATGCCTATAAATTTTTTTGTGCAGTTCCCCATATTCTTATAGTTATAGAGTTAAACATTGGAAACATATTTCATTCCTTTTAAATCATGATCGTAGTGTACATTCTCTCTTAACATGTAGAAAACTCTTATTTCCTTCAAAATAGTACCAGGATGTTTCTTTCCACAATTATAATATGGGGGAAATATTTTTTTCATTCATCCCTTTATCAATATTTTTATCTTTAATCATATCATAAAATTTCTTCCTTTAAAAGTGAAAATAAATTTAGAATTATTTATTTTTCTGGATAGAAGATGATACTATGTCCTCACATGCCGATAATGATAGGGAAACTAGTTCCTTCAATGAATTCTAAATAAACCTTCAATGAAACACCTAATAATACTTTTTAAATTTCATTTATAGTTCATAACATTTTTTGATAATCTTGTTATGTTATATTAAGACTTAGAAATATTTTATTCTTCTTTTTCTTTTAAACTCACTAATTTTCCCTCCATATATCTTTATTTATGGTATGGAATGTAATTTTCCATGAACTGTTCTATAAAATCCTTGCATTCCATTTTTTATATTTTGACTTCATTATTACTATTTTTAATCAATGAAAACCATTGATCCAAATATCAATCTATATGATAAAATTATAAGACAACCTTGTCCTATTGGTTACTTACCAATTTCATAAATATATTAAAATGATATATTATTCATTTTTAAACTACAAATGAATTTCTAGTCCCATTTAATAATGGATGATTTTGATGAATAAAGTGTTCAATAATTGTTACCCCATGCGGTGGATCAGAAATATTCTCCATATGGTTTATGTTATTACCCATAAAATGAGTTTTCTTCCAAAATATTGTCATATTTTCTAATTTTCTAGTTGATGATTTGACTTTGGATTCATTATGCTTCAAAGAAGGAAAATCCCTAAGGTGGGTACACACATTGATATGGTTCCCATTATTTCTATTAAAATCCATTTATAAATAATGTAATATAATATATTTTATGAAAAAATAATAAAATTAAATGTATAATCACAATAATAATGAATTACATAAGATAAATTTGAAAATTTAAATATTGATAATATCATAATGATTAACATGTTTTCACTGGGAAGGTTTTCAAATCCTGAAAATAATTTTATATCTTTCATACTATTTTGAAAAAATGTCATTACTAAACAATGAATTTCCCGTGAAGGGTAAAATCAGTTGTGTATTAAGGCCTATTATCATGTACCAGGTAACTCTCATGGAAATACCCAAAAAACTATTTCATAGTTATTACCCAAAGGTGCAACTATTCGTAAACCATGTCCACTTGTAGTATTCAAACATGGTTGTATTTCTAGGGAAACCATATAATATCTATCTTACCCAAACATTATGATTTTATCTTATACATAGACTTATCCTTAAAGTAATTTAATGGTTTATATTCACTAATCTAGGGTTTTAGAGGTCTATTTCCCATGTTTTTAACAAAACTTTCTATTATATAAAATGTAAAAACCAAGACCCTAAAAGCCGTGACTTAGTGTCGACATTATTATAATGTTAAAATATACAAGGAATAACTTCCATAAGGAATTTGTTTTTATTATTATTGTTATACTAGATATATAATTGAAAAATATATTACAATTTAATACACCCACAATTTTTGTGTGGAGATTTTCATTACTCGTCATATTGTATCAATCCATATCAATCAAAAAAAACATCCCATTATCCAAATAAAATGAAACATTGGATATATGATAGCTAAGATACTCATAATGTGTAATCAAAAAAGAAATTATTTAATTCATAAGAAATCATAGTCGGTCTAGAATGGTAGATAAAATAAACACTTTCATTTTATCAAATAAACAAGAATAATATTGATGAAATAAATGATGATAAAATAACTCCATATAAATAATGAGATGAGAATGAAACATATCATAAAATATTCTAACGAATCAAATAATCATATCTAAATCAATAACAGATCTCATAACAAGGGAATTTATTATTCATAATATCTAAAACATAATATCAAGACCATATACAATACAATATATATCTAGGGGTAGAATCCCATCTATCATTTCCAAATAATTTATTTCAAGAGAATGGTTAATGCATCGAGGAGATATCTATATCGGGGAACCAACCATTACTTAATAATTCAAATTTATTATTTATATGAATTAGTTTAAACATAATCAGTATAAATATTATTATTTAAAAACTGACAAATGAAATGTCAATACTTACCCCCAATCAAATAAAAATAATCAGAAACCATCTTCCTTAATATGGATAATGGTAATCAAATTTCATATCATCATGAAAACATATCATAAACCATCCAATGATATAATGAATATGATATCATTACATCATATACATAGTGGATCATAAGTATAATAAATAGTTGATCTAATTGATGATTATAAATACCATATGAATGTCATTGATAAAATTTGGTGGAAAGTAAATTTTTCCCTTCGAAAATATCATTTTTTAAAATTAATGATAACAAAATATTTAGAAAATAATTTCCTTTGAAAAAAACTTTCAATATAAAATTTTATTATTTAAAAAATAGTGTCTTCTAATTTTTGGAAATCACATTCATGTCAAACATTGTAAAACAAATATTCAATTCACATTTTTTGTGAAATCCAAATGAGATAGTTTTATGAAAATTCCATGATGATTCATTTAAAAAAAGAATAAAAATATAACAATTTGAGAAAATTACATGGTAAAATAATTTTTAAATGGTTTAAAGTATTTTTTGAAAAAACTTATGAAAACTTGGATTTTGATAAAAAAATTATTTTCAACTGAATTGAAAAATAAAAATGGGTTATCTTTAAAAAAATTTAATCAATCATTATAAGTACTAAAGTGTGATAAAATGGTATTGTAACTTGAAAATTTTTATTAATGACCATATTAGAATAAAATATATAGTGATTAAGATAATAATATCAAACAATTCCCCCTTGTGAGGCATAAGAATTATCAATCTTGAATAATGCTGAGATTATGGAATACAACCAAATGATATTGGTAACAGTTGAATCATAAGACTAAAAAATGAAATGAAATTAAATGAAAATTTAAATACCATTATCTGAAATCTATTCATCATATTAAATTTATAGGTAGTAGATTCACCACATAAAAGAATAAGTGGTAAATATAGTATATATATCACGAATGTAAATGTGTGATGAGAAAGCCCATACCATAGGTTTGACATCCATCACATGTGTCTGTAACTCATGTATAATAAATATAAGATTATTATATATCAATTAATTAACCATGATAATATATATCAAACTATATATGATTAACAAATAGTCTTTTTTCACCAGTTTATTAACAATCTTTGTTAAAATCACAGTTTCGGGTGACAATTACTTCTTTTTTCAAGTATGTTTTAGTTTTTTAATTTTGGTCCTCTTATTTTAATAATGGTTTCATCATCTGAAAAATTATAACCATGAAATAAATATCATATATAATAATTATATATTTATTTAAATAATTCAATTAATGATCGATAAATAAAATGGATTACACCATTCTTGGATACAGTCGACCGTACTTATGCATGAACATTGGTTCTATATTTATTGAAGGACAATAAGAATAGAATATAAATAAAAACACTCCTTTCTAGATTAACTATTATTTCATATTCATAATATATAATTATCATATACATCATTATTATAATCCATCTAAAACTAAAATGAAAAATATTTCCCATCACTATTTGGAGGCAGTAGTCCACACGTAAGAAATGACGATATAATTATTTTCTGGTTGATTAGAAGCTAAGAAGTTAGATTTGATATTATATTTTAGTAAGTATTTTTATATTATAAATATCATAATTTTTCTTTAATTTTACCATTAATTCATTTGGTTTAAATGATAAGTGAAAAATGAACTCCATCCCAACTTGAGGTAGTATTCCAGCGTTCACACAAGCTATGATATCCCATCCCCCAAAAAATGGAGAGTGAGAAGGTATTTTCGATATCATAATTACATAAGGATTCAAATTTCTTGAAATATAAAATAAACATGATAAATCCATCATTATATACATCCTTAAAATGTTGTGGTGGAAAAATCAATAAATTAGTTTATGAGGCGGTAGTCCGTCGTAGACACGATCATCTATTTTATTTCCCATTCCATATATGTGGAAATAGATCTATGTAATAAAATTATCATAATTAAATATCAGTATAGTGGAGTTACTATGTTTATTATACCATAATAGTTTCATAATTTTATATAGTTGTGAAATAAGAAATAAAATAAATACACACATTAAATTTTTTTACATATTCTTTCAAAGATCCAGTTTTTGTTTTCCCCTAAATCGATCACAAGATAGATTAGTAATCCTGAATTTTCCTCTAGGATGTGGGAAGGTAAGTATGTTATAGATTTTGGTAGGTAATGGATGAACCAAAGTTTTTTTTAAATGTTATGCTTAGAGGAGAGGGGTGGCATTTAATATGGTGGGGAGGATATACATATAAATTTTAAAATGATAAAGTGGTACCCACATTTTTATCATTACAAAAAGCCTCCAAAATGAGAGATTATTTGTCTTCATAGGTTATTATGTCTAAATATTTCATTAAAATGGGGTTTTTGAAAGTTTTAGGTAATTTTTACCCCTTTTTTTCTATTTTAACCCTGGACAAGCCCAATTTGACCTTTACTATAGTATTTATTTTTTACTGTTTTCACAACTGATTAAGGTAAAAAAACTATGTTGACCAATTTTGATGATAAATAATATATTGATTAAAAATCTGAAACCCAATTTTTTAAATATATTTTATAGAAGTGGAAAAATTCAATTTCATTTTAATCCAAAAGTGCGCCGAAAGAGCAAATTTTTGAAAGAAACAATTCTCCTATGAATATAACGTTTTGAAAATAAAAATCAATATAATATTCATTAGAATGACCTAAATTAGTTAAATATTAATATAATTGATCAAATATAACTTAAACCCAATTAATATATAATTTAACTTTTTAAATAATTTAAACGAAAAGGTTATTCTCAATAAAAAATAGTTATTTTCACTATTCATCAAAAAAATAAATATATTCATAAAATTAAGAAAAAATAACCAAAAGATAATTATTCCCAAGTTGGTATTGAAGATAATTTTTATTTATTAAAAAAATAAAAAAATGTTAAATATTACAATTAAATTTTGTGTATAAAGCATGACTAATCCAACATCATGAAAATTACAAATTTTCTGAAAACATTTCCTTCCCTATAAAATGGTAATTATTTTGTTTATAATCAATATATAAACATTTTAACTGTTTATATATGATTAAACCACATAATTTTCATAATTTAGATTTTACTATCCACCCCTACCATCCGAATAGGTAGGCTATTATAATCATATTTAAATAATAATAAATTAATTGAGTGACACTGTTCATTAAAACCTAGTTATGCATGAATTGAATTTTATTGAAGAGAATAAATATAGCTAAAAAATATCTCGATGTCTCAGTGTGTTAAATTCTCTTATATGTTTTGTGTTGCATGTTATATACACTATCAATTATGATGTCCCTCTTTTAAAATCACTAGGTGTTTAAAGGGATGCTCAAACATCAACATCATGTTTTTTAATTTTCATGAATCTACATGGTTCTTATATTTGAGAAAAAAATGATTTATCCTTAAGAATTATCCAACCCCCAACATATAAAAATATAACTGTTTCATTCATCGAAAAATATACCAGACTTAAAAGCTTTAATATGCTTCATCTTTCTAGTAATAAAATTATTCTTTTTTTGGAATTTAATTACATTTGGATTATGGACATAGTCCAATCATTACTCTCCCTTTTTATATTAGGCTTCATGTAATGGGGGTTAATAAGTTTATTTTCCTTAGTAGTTATCCAAGAAACTATATCCACACATTTCCTTTCTATAAGGACTAAATATTTTAAATTCATTATATCCTTATATCCATGGTGATCTAAAGACATAAAAAATGGGAGTGACTTATTGATGTTCGACATAATATAATTAACAATGAATGTTGGGAGTATATTAGGTGAATTTGATAGAATGAGAATAGTTTCTAGTTACTAGTTTAGTTTGGACCCAAGGGTCTCCAGTCACTTAATGTGCATGATTATCTTTAGTATATGAGGACTTTCTTGATTACCTTACACAAGAATTAATATATATATAGAACATGAAATCTCATATCCATTTTTACTAGATCAATTCAGTTATTACTCTTTTAGGTTACATAATATTTAGATACCATTATTTTCCTCAAGCATTTCGTGCATCTCAGTTGATATATACAACAATATAAAAAACTAAACATCAAGTGCACCATATATATTCTAGAGGTTTATATATTTATATTCCATTTTCACTACATAGAGTGGGTCAGTATGAAGTGGGGATTCTAGTGAATAAAGAAACCTTTATTTTTTTATTACTATGCACAAGAACATGTTTGCTAAATGTTATGGACAATATAGATTTTCTCTTATTATAATATTGATCACAATGAAATTGAATTGGTGGTGGCAGTCTTTTGACAAAGAAAACATTAAAATTGGAGATTAGTACTTCATATTGTTTACTTTTAGACATATGAATTTATGATTTATATAACTACATTTTAAAATCCTATTATCTATATACTATATGCTTTGATATATAGAATGTCTTGATTATTATCGTGGAATGGATCCTAAAAAATCTATTAATTGTAACATCTATGGTAAATAATGAATATAAACTTTTCATATTTATTAAAAAATTTGAATTATATATTAATTTTCATTTAAAGAGGATGCTATGTTCGATGGCATTCCCGATACGCAACAACAGGTTTATTTGAAATCATATATTGCACAAAATACTGAGTCATACTGAAAAATGATAAAATAATATTATTTTAAATGGTAGTTAATTCCTATCCATTGTATTATATTGAATGGACATAATAAACTAGAATATGAATATACATGTTTGTTACATGGTTTTACATTTATCCAATAAATTTTAGAGGATTAAAATAAGAAAGAATTAGATTTTAAGCACAAATACTCTAATATTCATTAAAAGGTCGATTTTCTGCAATTTGATGGATAATCCTATTTAAATATAGTTTTGGTCACTTTTATATATTCTATTTGACAAAATAATATTTTTCTTTAGAATCCGAAGATGAAAATTTACTTTGGATACAATTTTGTTATTTTTCTGATAAAGGTCATTTTTATGGATAGTGAAAAATACTGTATTTTAATTCAAAAATTACTTTTAATATAATTTATTTATATGGTTAGATTATCTTTATAATGGTTTTAAAGTATATTTATATTATATTTTTACCATTTAATACTATATTGGTTATTGGAAGTAATTTCACTTTGATATTGGACATAAAATAGTGTCAATATTTGGATAGTTGATATTTCTTAAACACGTGATTTTTTTTATTTTGACAACATGAATTAATTTAAAATTAAATTCTTCCACTTGTGTGTTCTGAATTTGGAAAAATAGATTTCATATTTGTAATCAAGTGGTCCAAAATTTTTAAATATTTAACGTTTATTTTTGTACATTATGAATATTTACTTCCTTAAATATTTTATTTACCATGGTTAAAGGGTAAATCTGGTAAATATGGGTAACAAAATATTATTATAATACTATAAAATTACCCTGACATGTGTCCTAATCCTATTGGTTGATATATTTCCGACCATTTTCATCTTTGGGTTGACTTTGGGACCCCATGGAGCCACATGGGAGTGATAATGACACTATATCAACTAATTTAAAGTAAAGAAAAAAATAACTTAAACATATATCTTTTAGTAAATCAATTTTGAAATAGGGTTATGTAAATTATCTCTTAGACTATAAATAATCATTTGAAATCTAAATATATTTCCTACATCATGGTATTTTTTTATTATAAATTTTAGACATCAAATAAATAAAATTATTTATGACACAATATTGATGCAGTGTTTACCTCATTAATGAATGATTTAAATAAATAAGATTATAAAGGTTAAAAAAATATCGAGAACCTATCCGATTCTTATTGGATACTTTTATTTCGAACATGAGTCATCTTATCTTATATTTTAATATGTTTAGACTTTTAGAAAGAGAAAATCATTATATAATAAAATAATATTTTTAAAAATTCCTAAAGAGCCCCTCCTCCCATTATAAAAATCCCTCAATTATATCTCATTACTCACACTTCTCAAGCCCATTGGATCATCCAAACTCCGCCCAATTAATCTCCCTACATATCTATCCTTATCTAGGAATCCTTCCCCTAGGAAGAATGAAATTCAAGTAAACCTCTTGGTTCAATCCAAAGGGAGATACCTGATTTAAAGGTAACGTCTGCTCTTAAGTTATTCGGTCTTATTTTAATTCTCTAACCCCATAAACTCTTTTTATTCATTTATTTTATAAAAACAATTATCATCAATATTCTAGGTTGTTTTTATGTGAAGTATTCTCACTACACTTACACACACCTCCATCTAATGTGTTAAGAACATACTATTTCTGTGGACGGCGATCTACTGCCTCACGAAACGGTGATTGTTCAATCTTCTCCTACCCCCACTAATGGTGGCCATTATGACTGAATTTTACATATATGTGATATATACTATATTTATACCATTTAAACTCTTTTGTATTTTCCATTTATATAAATCCTTTATTGTTTCCATAGTGGGTAAGTACGATAATTTCATTTGGGGAGGTGCGGACTACCGCCCCCTCAAATTGATATGACTCGTCTTGCCAAACGTGAAACCTATAATGGATGGATATAATTAAATTATATATGATACTATACTAGAATTATAATATACATATTTATCATTACGTTTTCATTCCACCTAATATGAAATAGAATTGAAAATAGCGTTCATGCGTACATACGACCTACTGTCTCCATGAACGGTGCATTTCATTTATTCTATCCAAATGTAATGTACTATTATAAATACATATATACTGTATATATATTATATATATTATATCTAAATAATGAATACTATTATGGAGATAATTTAATTTTGACCACATGGACAATTTTTAATTATAACAAGTTCATTTTTGACTCAAGTTTCAAAAATTAAAAACTGTCCAATATAAATTCAAATAATAAACTAATTATTTATCTAGGTAATAAGTGATATAAAAAGAATAATAAACATTAAAAATGTTCTCAAGCATGTATAAATTATCTTAAGTTTATTATTCAGGAAGAATAAGGAACCAATGAGTCAAGTCGGAGATGAGGTAAGGGATTTATTATCTCACTTTTAATTCCTTGAGATTTTCTATTGTTCACCAGTTATTTATTGCATGTGGTGTATTGTGTACTTGAATTTTATGTATATCATCATGATTTTATTTATATTCATGGTAATATGTGATTCATTTTGTGGTTATTAAAATTTATTCATACAACTCGATTAATTACAATGTGGTAATGGGTTTTCATCTCACTTTTCATTCTCGTGAGATTCATACTATATTTGGAACTATTTCCTTCTATGCGGTGTATGTACTACCCATTATTGTATTATTTGTGTAATATACTTAAATTTATTGGTACTTACATCTTCATTGTATGATCCTTCTTTTATGGGTGAATTTTTTATGACAACCATGCTCTTTAGTACACATGTAAACATGATTTATTATATAAACATCACTTGATACAACATAGAAGATCAAGAGGTATAGTGTATTTGGGGATTAGGATCATTAAATAACAACATAAAACAGGAAATAAAACAACTTTATTGAAAAATTCCTTTACATATCCACTACATTCTCTCGTACTTAGCATTCAATGGGATAACCTGAGGACATGCATAAGAAATTGGTGAGCTATAAAGCCCAGTAAGGGAATAAACATGGAATAAAATTAGGAATACAATAAATGTTAGAAAATTGGCATATAAATGGAGAAAAATATTAAACATGAACGTAAAGTAATGATAAATCATGATAATCATAACATGGAGATTAGGCAACAACACTTGACATGGAATTAGCAAGAGCCAAGGCTCATTGCACATAGAGCTTGAGTAACCCCTCATTGAACATGAGGCATGAGTAAACACTCATTGAAATTAATTTATAATGAGTCAATACCAATTTAATATGACTTATCAAGATCTTCACCCAATTCATTTGAGTGCTATTATGGCACACCCTTCGTAATCAATTGAATTCATGCATAAGTGTGCCACATAGAACATACAAAATGGAATCAACTACATCATAAGTTATTCCAAAATGAAGGAATGTGGAATAAATACATGAAATTACCATTCAATATGTATATGTGAATAAAGGTGAATACCCTTGATAGCGACATGGGTATGGTATTCACTACACAATGATCTTGTCTTGAAAAAACACGGTGCAATTTCGGCAGCATAATGGCGTGACCTCTAAATTCATAAAAATGGTTAATGAGAGGGAAATGGGTGTCTCATCATATATAAAAAAATTTACTGTATGTTGAGTCATATAGATACATGTACCAACAAATGTAATGAAATTTATATACGTTATACAAAAGAATTTCATGAATGTAAATGAGGAGAGAGAAATGCCTTACGAAATTTTGGCATGGTAACAGGTGTACATGGGATTAATTAATGAGAGAGAAAGGGGATATCTAATTATTCAAAAATAAATAAGGAAGTGTGGGGGAGGTGTAAAATCATACCCCAACATTTATAATTGAAAATAAAAGGGCATAACAATATTAAGAAACTTGGATAAAAAGAGGAAGGAAGGAATCCCTTAGTTGGAAGTGTGATCTCAAAGGCTTGGGTGGGGATTGAGAGAGGCTTCTTGGGAGCTTGGAGAGCCATGGGTGGATTATAGAGAGAGGAGGACAAATGTTGGACTATCTCCAAGGGTTTTTAGTGAAGAGTAAATGGGATATTGGGTGGGATTATATAGGAAAAGAGATGGAATTCTTTATTATTTAGGTTTGGGACACCTTACATTAAACTAATCAAAACCACAAACCGTACCATGGTTTTTGAAAATATTTTTTCCCAAAGACGAGTGGAAATTAATATTTTATAAGTATAATGGCCTAAAATTTTAAAATAACAGGGTTTTTTATGAGGAGGTGAATCACAATCTCAAGGAAAACAATTTAAAAGGATAAAATGTTTTATAAGTAATGGAGGGTCCACAAAGGCATCATAAATTTAATCAAAACAATATAAAATCACATTATTTTAAGGATAAAACATATTTTGGTAGAAAATATCATTTATAGTATTTTATTACATCACTATTGGGTCTTTATGATGTCATAAAACAAATTATATATATACATTTAAAAGGTATTTAATTTTTAACGAAAAATTTGACTGTCTCAAAAAATTATGAAAAATTCCCCTTTGGATAATTTCAAAATCTTGATTCCAAAAATAATATTCGTTTTATCTAAATAATTTTCTAAATATGAGAATATTTATTTTTAAAATAAAAACTGACATTTATTAAAAATTCATTGGTATTGAAAAAAAACAGCTTTCAAACCATAATAAAAATCGTAATTGCTTTCTTAAACTTATGAGATCATTTTTTTATTAAAAATTAATTTAATAATAATAATAATATATTATCAAAATATTATTTAATTAAAAAATCCTTTAATTCATAAAAATATATTTCTTAGTTGAATATTAACTAAAAATATTATTTGCGCTTTAAAAAATAGTTATAATGTAACAATAATAAAAAGAATTTATATTTATTATTATACACAAAAATAACTGACATATTCATATTTCTAAGGACTTGTTACAAAACCTTTTATAACACCTGCACAAGACCAAAGGGTAAGGTGTGTGATGGTGAAAAACTCTTGGGGTGGTTCAGATAACATCACTCGAGTGGTAATCTCTATAATCTTCCACTTATCTCGTAGGTGGTTTTGTTCATGATTAATGTGTTTAAGATTGTCATGGGAAAGGTCAAGAAATAAGGCTAATGATGCCACATTATTTCTGAGCTCTGACTAATGGGCTTCGTATGGAGGATGTTTACAGGATGAGGACATCGCTTCCTTTGTCTATGTAAATTGGATTTGTCAAAACCCTATATTTATACTAATAGTGTGATCACTGTTCAATGGCTATATTAGAAATAGTCACAATTCCTAACGTTATTTTTAAATCCTTAAACATAATACGAAGGAAGTGCGTATGGTTTATATACCCATAATAAGACATTTAATTAAATCAAGAGGAATTTTCATTAATGAATGTTTGGGTCCTTACAATCATCCCCCTTAAGAAATTTTGCCCTCAAATTTTTTCCCACACTAAAACAGTAGTGGGTATCATTGCATCATCACTTCCCTCAATTCCCATGTTGCTTCTTCAAACTTTTGGGTTCTCCACAACACCTTGATGAGAGGAATTGTCTTATTTCATAGAACGTTTTCCCTATGATCTATGATCTTTACTTGTTTCTCCTCATAAGAAAGATCATCCTCTAACTGTATTATCTATGAAGAGAGTACATGTGAAGGGTCTGGTATGTACTTTCTTAAGAGGGATAAAGGAAAGACATCATGTACTTTGGCCATGGTAGGTTGAAGTACTAGTCGATAGGCCACAACCCCGACACGATCAAGAATCAGGAAGGGGACGAGGTAGCTAGGACTTATCTTCCATTTCTTTCTAAACCTCATGACCTTATTCCATAGGAATATGGGTAGAAATACCATATCTCCAAATTTAAGATCATGGTCTCATCGATTGTTATCTGCATAACTCTTCTGTCGACTCTAGGCTGCCTTGATATGATGCTAAATGGTTTTCACCTTCTCTACTATTTCTTCGACCATTTCTGGTCCTAAAAGCTTACCCTCACTGACTTCATCCCAACATGTCAGTGTTCTACACCTCTTCCCATACAGGGCTTCATAAGGCACCATTAAGATGCTCGAGTGGAAACTATTATTGTAGGATAATTCAACCAGTGGATGATGTTGGTCCCACCCTCCTTTTATGTCTATAAAACATGATCTTAACATCTCATCTAGTGTATGAATAGTTCACTCAGATTGGCCATTAGTATGAGGATGAAAGGTCATAATGAAGTTCAGTAAAGTATTTAGAGCATGTTTAAGACTCTTCCAAAACATAGATGTGAATATTGGATCTCGATCAGATACAATAGATAATGTTACTCCATGCAGCATTACCACTTCCCTAATATATATTTGTTCCAGTTGATCCAATGAAAAATCCTCTTGAATTGTAATGATATGTGCTGAATTTTTAAGATGATCCACAAAAACCTAGATTGCACTGTTGCCTTTAGATGTCTTCAGAAGTCCGATGACAATGTCCATGGTGATGTTATCCCATTTCCATGTCGATATGGGCAATGGTTGCATCATCCCCTTAGACTTCTGCTTCTCTTCCTTCACATGCTGACACACCAGGCACTTTGATGTATACATAGAGATCTCTTTATTTATATAATCTCTCCAATAATTCTATTAGAGATCTTGATACATCTTCGTGTTCCATGGGTGAGTAAAGAAATTCGAACTATGTGCATTATCCAAAAGTTCCTTCTTTAGATCCTGAATTGATGGGACACATAGTCTTTTCCCAAATCTCACAATTCCTTCTTCATTAACATTTAACTATGAGAATATCCCTTTTCTGATAGCTTCCACTTCCTTCTTAATTCCCACATCATCCATTTAAGAATCCTTTATCTTTTCCAAAAGAGACGGTTGAGCAATCATTTATTAAAGAATTGATGATGTTACCTTATTTATTATTCCCATGTCCATCATCATCAAATCTAATAAGATTAGATCCTTTTCAATTCTCATCAATGATAGAATCATCGGGCCCTTTCTATTTAAAGCATCTAGTACCTTGTTCTCTTTCCCAGGGTTGTAATGTGACTAAGATGTCATAGTCTTTGATCAACTCTAACCATATTCTTTGGTTCATGTTCAACTCATTCTATGTGAATATATACTTGAGGATTTTTTGGTTCGTATATATTTCAAAATTCTCCCCAAAGATATAATGCCGCCAAATTTTCAAAGAGAAGATCACCGCAGCCAACACCAAATCATGTGTTGGATAATTATTCTCATGAATTTTCCATTTCCTTGAAGCACAAGTAATGAATTTGTCATTTTTCATCCACACACAACCCATTCCCTTATTTGAAGAATCACTGAATAACACAAAAAGTTATCCACTTGTGGGTAATGTGAGCATGAGCATAGTGAGAAGCCTCATTTTCAACTCCTTGAAGCTATCTGTTCATTCATCACCCCAATAAAACATTAATCCCTTCCGAGTTAGCTTAGTAAGAGGGTTGGGAAATCATGAGAAATTTCTCACAAATCATTGATAATATCCAACTAACCCCAATAAGGTACCAATATCTTTTACCGATGTTGGTCTCAACCATCCCTCTATTGCATTTGTCTTCAAGGGATCCACAGATTTCCCATTTCTTATGATGATATGGCCCATGAATGAGACCTAATTTAACTGGAACTCACACTTGATGTACTTTTCATAATTCTTCTCCTTTTTCAAGGTCTCTAGAACAATTCTTGTATGCTCCTCATGATCCTCCCTGGTTTTAGATTATATTAGAATATAAACTATAAAGGCTTCAAAAAATTTGACAAGGTAATCTCTAAAGACTCTATTCGTGATTTCCATGATGATTGCTACACCATTATAGAGTCTGAAAGGAATTAATATGAATTTACAGTGCCCACATCTTGCAAGAAAATTAGTATTGAGGATAACTTACTTTCTCACCCTTACTTGATAATACCCCAATCACAAATCTACCTTGGCAGAGTATTGTTCTCCTTGTAGATGATCGAACAATTCAGCAATTCATGGGAGATGATACTTGTTCTTTATTATGATTTTTTTAAGATCAAGATAATCGATGAAAAGGCACATTGACCTATCCTTCTTCTTGCCGAAGAGGATTTGTGCACCCCATGGTGAAGCACTTTGGCATATAAACCCTTATCCAAATTCTCCTGTAGTTGTTTTTTCAACTCCTCAATCCCCACAACATCCAATCTATTCAGAGTCTTGGAAAATGGAAAATCCCTAGGTATAAGATCAACTGATAATTCAACATATTTTTTAAGAGAAAGACCATGCAATTCCTCTGGAAACACTTCAGCAAATACCCTCAAAATAGGCATGTCTACAAGGATGGTTTCCATCTTATACTCAATCATCTGAGACAGATACGTGTGCTCATAGGGTATTAATATCCACATTTGATATGATGGAGCTAAAGAAGATTCATATTCATCCTTTCACTTGTACCGAATCGGGGGTTGATTCTCCATATAGAGAGTGATTTCCCTCTCATGACAATTTATGTTGTCTCTATATAAGTAGAGCCAAACCATGCCAAGAATTGCATCAAATTCCACCAGATGTAGTATGATGAGGTTCTTTAGGAAGTTTCATCCACCGATTACGATATGAGAGGAGTTATATTCATGGGATAAAATTATTTCCCCATTTGCAGTACTCACCGACATATTTACTTTCATGGTTTGTGGGGGTGTTGGGATTGTTTTACTAATATTTTGAGATATAAACGAATATGTAAAACATAAATAATAAAAGAGTTTTCAATATTCATTAATGAATAAGGAGTGTACCTAGCACAACCTCATTTTTTGGGTCCACTTTGGCAGTAGTGATAGCAAAAGATCACCCCTTCTGCCTTGGAGTTTGTTGGTTTCCTTTGAAAACCCTTGGCATAGGGCACTAATTTTAACGATGCCCTAGTTATTTGTAGTTGAAGAAATGAACAACGCGATGAGAGTCTAATGGAGTGTTACTCTCATATATCTTTACTATGGGTTTTTCTTTTTGACACTTAATGGCTAGGTTCCCTTCTCTTTAACACCTAAATCATTTCCTAGTCCCTTTTAGGAAATTTCCAGGGTGCTTCTTTCCACACCTTTGGGAAGTGGGTGCTGGATTTTTTTAGCACTATTGGATTTATCCATCAGACCACTAGAATTGAAGTCCAACTTATACTTTTTATCCCCATGATACCCTTGAGTTTTATTGATCTCCATTTAATCCTTGAGGGCAAATTAGACAATTTCCTCATAGCTATCGAAGTCGCGGATTTCTAGGGCTTTCGGCAGGAAAGGTTTCAGCCCACCAAAGATGCATTCAACCTTGAATTTGGGGGTAACGACAAAGCTAGAAGCGTATCATGAAAGCCTTGTTATTTTTACCCTGTACGCTTTGACAGATTCTTCAAATTTTTTTCTTTAGGGAAAATAAGTCCTTAATCATCTTAAGCTTGAGGGTGTGTGGAAAATATTAATAAAAAAATATTTTTCAGAAATCCTTCCATTCCAACACCTTGATCTCCCCCTTATGCTTAATATTTTTATAAATACCATTTATCGGCTTTACCCTCCATACATTAATCATCCAGAAGAACATTATCTTATTCAGAACATTGATTGATGGAAAATATATTTTCAATGGATTTGATCAATTTCTCAGTGATTGAGGGATCGGAATATCAATTAAAAGTAGGAGGCCTTTCTCTCATGTAGCTCTCGATAATGACTTGTTCTTTCTTAGGTGGGTTTAACATTCCTCTTGAACCATGTTTCTATTCAATTCTTGAGTTAACTGAGAGAGTATCGTGACAAAGTTTGTGATTCCCTCTCCCACAAGATTGGGAATATTAGTAGAACAATCATCACATTAGTCTTCGCATCAGTTTTTATTCTGAGTCCTCCTATTACCATCCATTTGATGGAATAAAATGAATGTTAGGGGTGACACATAAAGGGTAGTCCAATGACAAAACATATTCCTTATAAATAGATTTTATTTACTTAACTTATGAATCAATAGGCATCAATCTATGTTATCCATGATCTACTATATGACCTGTTTTGTTAGAAGATTTTTTAATTCCCTTAATAATGGTTCATAATATGATTTTGAATTTACCAATTCAAATTCACCAGGATTTTTGTAACCAAGAGTGAAGAAAGGCCTATTGTCGTATACTGGGGTCAATCATGAAACACCTTTTCGGGGTTTTCACCCTTATGTACATCTGGGCTAGAGCCGCCTCTACCTGCTCGTATCCATATATGGATGTATTTGCTTGATAAAACACGTACTCAATACCAAAAAAAACATAGTGATATTTTTATTATACATAGTCTTGTCTTTATGGATTCACTAGTTTTTTATAATCCTAATCCCAAAAAATAACTAAACCTATCCTCTGATACGAACTACGACAACCATCATTTTTATTACACACTTAAAAATTATTTATAACATAATATTCACTTGATAAAATATAGAAGATCAAGAGTTATAGTGTTTTTGGGGTTTAGAATCATTACATAACAAATTAAAACATGAAATACAAAATCTTTATTGAAATCTTCCCTTACATAACCACTATAATCCCTCGTACTTTGCATTGCATGGGATAAGATGAGGACATGCATAAGAAATGGGTGAGCTATAAATCCCAGTAAGGGAATAAAAATGGAATAAAATGAGGAATAAAAAACATATTAGACAATAGGAATATAAATGGAGCATTAGAGAAAAATGAACATAAAGGAATGATAAATCATGATAACCATAACATGGAGATGTGGCAACAACACTTGATATGGAATTCGCATGAGCCAAGGCTCATTTCACTTGAAGCATTAGTAAACCCTCATTTCACATGAAGTAGAAGTAAACCCTCATTTAACTTGATTTAGAATGAGTCAACACACATTTCACAAGACTAATCATGATACTGTACTTTACCCAATGCATTGGAGCACTATTAGGGCGCACTATTCGTAAGCATTTAATTTCATGAAAAAGTGTGCCACAGAGATCATAAAACATGAAATAAATCAACATAATAAGTTATTACACGATTAAGGAATGAGGAATAAATACATGAAATAAAAATTCAATATGTATATGTGCATGAAGTTGAATACCCATAATAGAGACATGGGTACGGTATTCACTACACAATGATCTTGTCTTGGAAAAATGTGGTGCAATTTCGACAGCATAATGGCGTGACATAAGAATTCATAAAAAAGGTTGATGAGAGAGAAATGGGTGTCTAGTAATATTTACATGAAATGGAATGTATGTGGGTTCATATAGATACATGTCTGAACAAATGTAATGGAATTTAGATACGTGATACAAAATAATTGCTTGAAAATAAATGATGGGAGAGAAATTCCTTATGGAATTTTTTCATGGTAACGGGTGTACATGGGAGGAATTAATGAGAGATAAAGGAGATATATCCTTATTTAAAAATAAATAGGGAAGTATGGGGAAGGTTCAAAATCATACCCCAACATTTATAATTGAAAATAAAATAGGATAACGATATTAAGAAACTTGGATAAAAAGTGGAAGGAAAGAGTCCCTTACATAGAAGTGTGATCCCAATGGATTGGGAGGGGCCTGAGAGAGGATTCATGGGTGAATGGGGCACCTTATAAGTATTTTAGATATAGGATGATAGATTTTGGATGATCTCGAATGGCTTTGAGTAAATATGAAGTGGGAGCTTGGGTGGGTTTATAAAGGAAAGGAGAATAAATTCTATATTATTGATGTTTGGGACACCTCACATTAAACTAATCAAAACCACAAACCCACCCATGGGTTTTGACCATGTTTTTTTTTCCAAATAAGAGTTTAAAACAATATTTCATAAGGAAAATGTCCTAGATTCTTAAAAAAATAAGGTTTCTTATGTAGAGGTGAGTCACACTCTCAAGGAAAACAATTTAAAAAGATAAAATGTTTTATAAGTCATGGAGCGTCCACTATGGCATCATAAAATTAATAAAACAAATCCAAAATCACATTATTTTAAATATGAAACATATATTGTCTGAAAATATCATTTATAGTGTTTTATTACATCACAATTGCTTCATTATGAAGTCATAAAACACATTATATATGTAAACGTTATTTAATTTTTTAAAAAAATTTTGTCTGCCTCAAAAAATTATGATAAATTCACCATTGGATAATTTCGACATCTTGATTCCAAAAATAATATTCATTTTATCTAAATAATTTTATAAATATGTGAATTCGAACTTTTAATATAAAAACCGACATTTTCGAAAATCCATGGGTGTTGATAAAAACAACTTTTAAATCTTAATAAAAACTACAATTGAATTCATAAAATTATACGATCATTTATATTTTATAAAAATTAAGTTAATAATAATAATATTTTATTAAAATATTTTTTTAATTCAAAAATCCATTAATTCGCCAAAATAGGTTTCTTAGTTTAATATTAACATAAAATACGATTTGGGATTTAAAAACTATTTACAAAGTAACAATAAAAAAATAAATGCATATTAATTATTATATACAAAAATAATGCACATATTCATATTGATAAGATATTGTTATATAAACCCTTATAAAACTTGAATAAGAACGAAGGGTAAGGTGTGCGATAGTGATAGAATCTTTGGGTGGCTCATATAATATCGCTTGAGTGGTAATCTCTATAAACTTTCCCTTCTCCCGTAGGCAGTTCCGTTCAAGATTAACGTGTTGAAGTTCTGATTGGGCTTGTCAAGAGAGAAGGCCAATGATGCCACCTCCTTTCTGAGCTCCAAAAAATGGGATTTTTATAGAGGATTTCTATTGTATGAGGCCATCACGTCCTTTGTCTGAGTAAATTGGATTTGTTAAAGCACTATATTTATATTAATCATGTGATCACTGTTCAACGACTATATTAGCAACAATCACAATTCTTAATGGTAATTTAAAATACAAAAACATAACACCAAGGAAGTTCATTAGTTTTATATAACCATAATAAGACATTTAAATAAATCAATAGGAATTTTCATTTATGAATGTTTGTGTAGTTACATGTTTCGTAGGTTTCCAAATCAGTAAGTAAAATTTTCACCCTCCTCTTTTTAAAAGACTTATTTTTGTTATATGTTTTAATTTAAATCTTCTTATGTTTAGATATGTTATTTTATATCCTTATTTCGATATATTTTATGTCCATGTGATGAGATACACTTTTCTATCTCATTAAATCTTTTTATAAATTTTAATGTGACGCCGTTAGGCCGTCGAATTTCTATAAGTGAACTATTTCACCCAATTTCAATTTTCTAGGCTAAACTTATACTTATTGATTATTCTTTCTATGATTATTCATGAAATCACTATTTATTTATTTAAGTTGTAATTTCCAATCCCCTTTGTGTGGATATACTTTTGATACGCATAATCACTCCACTGATAAATTCTCAAGCCATCGATATGAACATGATAATAATAATTTTAACTCAAATTCCATTCATTGAGTTAAACATCTAGTCATTGATTTGGTTCTAAAAATAACATATGTTAATGTCATATGATTGATTTATACTAAATATCCAACCACATTAAGTGTATTTATATTTGTCACACAATATTATGTAATTGATTTATCCTTAATTTAAGGATACAACTTTTATAAGGGATTTCGTCGCAATTTATATTCCATTGAGACATCATTGTTGTTATGCACCAATTCACTTTTATATGGTGTATATACTGTCCTTTGTAATATTATATCCTGAATACCTTTATTCTCATGATATTATAATGTTTTGATTAATGTTATTCCACAATTTTTTGTATTCAATCTTCTCTCATTTTGTTAAAAACTCTTTAACTAAAATATGGTTTTAAATATTTTAATGATTTATTCTTCTAAATATTTCTCATAAATGTCCATGTTTTTAAAATGGTTTTAAAGATTTATTTATACAGACATTAATTTTTTAAAATTTTAATTCCTTTAAAATCTTCAAAGTGGCATGTGACACTTCGATTAAAAAATATCTTTATTGAATGGTTTAAATGGTTTTGAAAATGGTTTGATAAGGCATTGATTATCTCAATATCATGAAATGATATATTGTGATTGCAATGTGGAAATTTTATCTTTCGTTAATGCTTTTTCTAAGTGTTATGAATATGGTATGGTTCTGGGGCATTTGTTTACATATATGGATGGTTTTTTGATAAAATAAGGGCGGGTGATTGTAACAACCCGATCTTCCACGATACGCATCTCTTTCAATAATGCAATAGCTTGCATTGTACGTATGTTTGAGATTCTAACACACCGCGACAAATAAAAATAGACATTATGAATATTAATACCCAATTTTTTAAATTATATATATTTTATATATCAAAATGGACTTCATTTTTGGATTTGGAATATCGATATTAGCCTATGTTTAATTTTTGGTATTTTTCTGAGAACTTCCAATTTTTTATGAATAGTAAAAAATACATAAAAACAACTTTTTAATAAAAATAATTTATAGTGATAAATTATACTATTTATTGGTTTTACAGTATAATTAGAATATATTTTTACCATTTTATCCAATGGTGTTCATTATAATTAATTTCACTTTGAAATTAAACATAAAAAATTGTCAATCTTTTGATATATATTGTTTCTTAAAAACATGCTATTTTTTGTTACAATGGAAATTAGTTATAAAATTAATTAATGAAACTTAATTTTTTATAATTTTGTAAAATATACATAATTTTTTAATTTGTAATATCAATTATAGCTTAGGGTGAAATTTTGGGATTGTTCTGAAAAACATCAATTTTTTGATGAATAGTGAAACCACTAGGTGGTAGTTAAAAAAACCAATTTTTCATTTAAATGAAACATTATGACTTCTGTGATTTGATTTTCAAAAATCCGACATACATGGTTTTCATTAGGAAGCAAAATTTGGTTCAATGGGATTAAAATAATTTTTGGTGAATAGTAATTTTTAAGTTTAATTAATCGCGATTAAAGGTAATTATTGAAATTTAGGGTAAAAATGATATTATAAAAATATGAAAATACTTTTACACTTGTCCTACCCCTATTAGATGAGTCATGGACGACCAAGAAAATCCATGGGTCAACTTGGGGACCCCATGGGGCCACTTTGGTAGGAAAATGACGTTAAAAACTTTTTATTTAATGTTAAAATAAAAATGTCACAAACATGAGTTGTTTTACTAAATTTTTTTTAAATGGGTTAATTAAAGTCATATGTTTGACTATTAATATTAATTAGAAATATAAAAAGATTTCCTACATCATGATAATTTTTTTATAAATTTTAGACATTAAATAAATTAAATTTTTTATGACACTATAGTGATGCAGCGATTACCTCATTAATTAACGATTTAAATAAAATGAAAAGATAATGTAAAATATAAGACTTAAACATGTCAAAAACCTATTGGATGAGTATATTTAGAACCCTTATGACCTTATCTTTGATATATAAATTTGTGGGACCTTCGAAATCCGAAAATCATCTCATAATAATATAACATTTCATGAGTTTCCAAGAGTGCCCCTCCTCTCCTCTTATAAAAGGCCCCCACCACTACCACCATACTCACACCTTCAAAGACTTTTGGCTCGGCCAGACTCTTCCAAAATACTCTATCAAATTCCCTCTCTTACTCCTAGAAGCCTCACTTTGGGCATAATTCCTCCCAAGGATGCTTTTGGCTCAAATCAAAAAGAGTTACCCGATTTTAAGGTAATGTCTTCTTTTATGTTATTTTGTTTTATATTGATTCTCCAACCCTCGAAACTCTTTTTATTCCTTTATTTTATAAGAAAACCAGTATCTAAAATATACTAGGATGTTTTTATGATAAGTATTTGATTTACACTTACACACACTTTCGTCTAATGGTTAAAGAACATAATGTTTCTGTGGGTGGCGAAATACTGCATCACGAAACTATGATTGTTCAATATTCTTTTAACACCTGTAATGGTGACCATTTTGATGACACTATTTTCATATAATATATATATATTAGGTTTATGTTTTCCTTATGATTCTGTATTTCTCATTTATGGCATACCTTTAAAATTTCCATTATGGGTAAACACGATATTTTCATTTTAGGAAGTGCGGACTACCGCCCCCTCAAAGTGATTTGAATCATTAATGCCATATGTGGGATGTATAAAGTATGGAGTAAATGGTATTATAAATTATATTATACTGGAATTATATAATAACTTAATATAATTATAACTTCATTCCATTAAATACGAAATAGAAATGAAAGTAGCGTTCATGCGTACGTACGGCTTATCGTCTCCATGAACGGTGAATTTCATTTCTTACCTCTAAATGTTATGAAATATTATAAATGAATGTATATAATGGATATATATTATTTATATGATATCTACATCATGAATATAATTATGTATATAATGGATATTTTACGACATGAACAAATTGTAATTATAAGATGTCTATTTTTGACTCAAGTACCTAAGATCGACAAAACGAACGTTATTAACTTAAATAATTAAATAATATTCATAACATGGTAATAAGTGATATAAAAATAATAATGAACTAGAAAAAGGTTCTTAATCAGGTAGAGATTAACTCTAGTTTATTATTCAGGAGGATAAAGAGAGGTTGAGTCAAGTCGGACATGAGGTAAGGGAATTTCTTAACCCAATTTCCATTCTTTGGGTTAATCTCCTACTTTCAAATTATGTTGTGATATTATTATGTACTATCTTGTATTTTTACATAATTTATGTGTACTTATATTTAATACACATAACATATCTATTTTATTTAAAAAAATGATCTTGGTAAGGACTTCGTCTCAATCTTCTTTCTTTGAGGCATATTTTGTTTTATACACAACTTTCTTTTATACGTTTTATAAACCCCTTTGACTTTTACATTTATTGAAAATGAATGTTTTTTATACGAATCATTTTACTAAACTACAAAAAGGAATGTTTTTCTTGTCGTACATATGTGGCGACAACGACTTCTCCACCTCCGTGAGCACTATTTGAGTTTTGGCTTCCTCTACAAGCCATAACTTTTTTTAAAAGAAAAATAAATACCATGTTTTACTTTTCTTTTATATTGGTATTGAAAATGGTTTTGATAAAGTTTTTATTATATCAATGTGTTTTATGGTATCTTGTGATTGAAGTGTGGAAATCTTATGTTTCCTTTATGAATGTTTTATGTGATACAATTATTTTATGGTATATGATATGTTTAAACCTGTTCATATGAGGAATGCATTGGACTTAATAAGTGATGGGTGGAGCCCACTATATCTCCTCGATGCATCGGTAGGTCTCATGAGACAAACTAGTATCTTGGCATAAGGACTTGACAAAATCTTATTTGTGGTCTTGGCACGATGCCTTGGCTACGTGGTTATGATAGTCTTGCATTATGTATTCCATCATTATGAAAGTGGTTATTGATATTGCATGTGATTATTCAACCAGTAGAATATCCATGTGAATATGTAAATGGAATTATTTCATTTTACTTTCTCCATATTATGATCAAGTTAATGTTTAAAAGGCTTTTGTTTAAGTTATACAATGCCTTAAATGTTTGTGTTTATTTATAAAAGATTCCGCTATATTTTTATCCTTACTGAGCATCTGAGATCACCCCTTTCAATGTTTTAATTTTTCCAGGATGAGACGAATTATTTTAGGAATGACCTGGAGGGATAGTCTGAAGGGGATATGAGTGTGGAAAATGGAGACTATGTTATTGTTATTTTTCACATTATGATGTAATGTAAGACTTATGAATGTATCTAGTGTTTCCAAAACTACTAAACTAATCGTTCTTTCAAGACTTGAACTTTTGTGATCATGACAATGTTACAAAGTAATGCACCGACTCTGGGTAGCTGGGGTCAGGGAATTACAGTTGGTGTGAGAGGCAATTTAGTACAAACCTTGGAAGCAAGATTTAGATAAACTCTGATTAGAGCGCATAGCCATAAGATAGACATTGAGGATTAGTATAGAAGAACTTCCTAGAATTTTTTTGTTGTAGAGATTTTGTGGGTTGTTCGAGCAATACATCCCTGTCTGGATACGAGTAGGTAGAGGTGGCTCTGGCACAGATCTACCTAGGGGTAAAACCCGAAAACACCGCTTTGAGATAGACTCGAACAGGAACTGGTGCACGACAACGGGCCTTGCTGCACTCTTGGTTACGACACTCTCGGGGGATATGCTTAGGATAATTCTCATTTTCTTTACAAACCATTATGAAGGTTTTATGAGAATATACTTCCTCAAGGAAAACATTTCTTTTTACGATTATGGATTATATCCATAAATAGTTCAATTTATGTTAAATGTTTTACAGGTATGGAATTATGTATTTCGATTCATAAACTAATCTAGTTTATGACATTGTTTAGAAATGGCGCCAAGTGGAAGGAATGGAAACCGTATCAATGCACGCACTCCGTGTAGTGATTTCCCTCCTGCTCAAGATAATTATTGTGGAGTTGGAGATACAACTAGTGCTGATCAACTTATTACCATACTGGGACAACTCACTCAGGTTATGAATAATAACCTTACTCGTATAGAGCACCCTGATCCGCAACGTGGAGGATCAATGTTAGACCTCTTCATGAGGGAACAACCACCAACATTTAACGGGGGTACAAATCCATTAGTAGATGAGCAATGGATAAACTCCTTAGAGAAAATATTCCATGCCTTGGGGAGTAGCGAAAGGGAGAAGGTTATCATGGAAGTTTACCGCCTCACTGGAGATGTCGATCAATGGTGGTCATTGATTCAAAATATAAAGGAAGATGAATAAGTATCATGTATGTAATGGATAGAGTTCAAAGATATTTTCTTAGAAAAATAATTTCCTCGTGACCATCGAGCAGATATGGAAAGGCAATTTCTGAGTCTGAGACAAAAGGAGGATGAGAATGTCGCAAAGTATGAGGCCAACTTTACAAGGTTAGCGAGGTATGCTGCTGATTATATACTTAACCCAAGATGTAATATTTATCTTTTCATTTATGGGTTAAAACCATTTCTCCGTCAAGATTTAGTATCATAATCCTTCTCATCGTACGAAGATATTGTCTCATGTGCTATCAAGACAGAAAAGAAATTCTCTAAGTCTTATGACAACAATGTAAAGCAAGAAATGAAGAGAATGGTGGAACAAGAGACAGATAAAGGGAAAAAGGGAAATAAGGATTTTCCATTATGTGATAATTGTGGGAAGAATCACCGCCGTGCTTGCCTAAAAGGAATGGGAGTTTGTTATAAATGTGGAGAAAAAGGTCACCAGGCTCGTGATGGAAAGGGAAAGAAAGAGGCTATCAATGTTGAATGCTACAATTGTAGGGAAATGAGGCATTATGAAAATGAATGTCCTAAGTGTCAGGGAAACTTACCTCAGAAAAGGCCACAGGATCAAGGATAATCTTATGTTGTTACTACAGTTGAAGTGGAATAATTAATGTATTGGTGCTTTGGACTCAAGGATTATATTCTGGTTATAATAATAATGTGATATATATAAGGATTGTACTGCAATACTTGTTTTTTTCATTATGGTTTTAATATGATGAAGGTAATCATATTTTTAGTATGTGAATATAATAGAAACTTCAATTTGTTTGGGGAATCTGATGTTACAATTGATTTTGGACTTTAGAGACCTTTTAGAGAAAGTCTGGACAAAGGTATTTTGGATAAATATATAGGTTGGAATGGATTAAGTTGAACCTTGGATAGTATATTTTAAGGTTAAAACGTTTTTGAATATTATTTTTGGAATATTATAATACTATAGTTTTAGGAAAAGGACAACCTGCAGGTTGGGGGATAACCCATCACATCGAACAAAGCTGCAGGAATCGAACCCACAACCATAGTGCGACATGCCTTTATTACCTACCACTAGCCTACAGGAAGTCCTTGGTTATTACAAAATTGTTTTCCTAATCTAAATGGTATGTGGTAATATTTGGAACCTTATACAATTAGGATAAATAGAATATTTTTGAGTTATGTTACCATTTGGAGTGAAAGATGGGTTCGTGGTAAACATTTATTAAAGAATGAATGTCTACATGATAAGTAAGTATATTTCCTCACATTCTTAGTAAATATCTTAAATAAATTCCTCAACTTTATGAAAGGTAACCTAAAACAAAAACGTTGTCGGTTAACTTTTCCAACTGGGGATTCAATGACCGTTTAACCGATCACAAGTTTGTGATTTTATTGTGGTTAACTTTCTCCTAATCATGTTTTATACAACTTTCCATCAGACCGTGATGGTTTTTTTCCTCCATATCCATATTTTCATAGAATCCTAGTATGGGCTATCTCAGGTGACCTTTGTACTTCTCTTTATTTCTTTTAAAGTTATATTTTTATTAACCTTATTTCCGATGTGGGTTTTCACAAAGGTATTTTCTATTTTCAACCTTTTATTTTCAAAGAATAATTTCAAATTGCGAGGATGCAATTTATTGAAGGAGGGGAGAATGTAACACCCCGAGCTTCCACGATATGCTTCTCTTTCAATAATGCAATAACTTTCATTGTACGTAAGTTCGAGATTCTAACACACCGCAACCAATCAAAATAGCCATTATGAATAGTAATACCCACTTTTTGAAATTATATATATATTATATGTCAAAATTGAATTCATTTTTGGATTCAGAATATCGATATTAGCCTAAGTTGATTTTTTGGTATTTTTCTCAGAACTTCCAATTTTTTTATGAATAGTGAAAAATACTTAAAAACAACTTTTTAATCAAAATAATTTAGATTGATAAATTATACTATTGAGTGGTTTTAAATTATAATTAGAATATATTCTTACCATTTTATCCAATGTTGTTCATTAGAATTAATTATACTTTCAAATTAGACATAAACAATTGTCAATCTTTTGATATATATTGTTTCTTAAAAACACGCTATTTGTTGTGGCAGTGAGAATTAGTTATAAAATTAATTAATGCATCTTATATGTTTGGAATTTTGTAAAATAGACATCATTTTTTAATTCAGAATATCAATTATATCCTAGGGTGAAATTTCGGGATTGTTCTGAAAAACTTCAATTTTTGATGAATAGTGAACCCACTAAGTAGTAGTTAAAAAACCGATTTTTCGTTTAAATGAAACATTACCAATTCTGTGATTTGATTTTCAAAAATCCGACATAAATGGTTGTCATTACGAAGTAAAATGTGGTTCAATGGGATTAAAATAATTTTTGGTGAATAGTAACATTTAAGTTTAATTAATCGCAATTAAAGGTAATTAGTGAAATTTAAGGTAAAAATGATATTATTAAAATATGAAAATACTTTTACACGTGTCCTACCCCTATTGGATGAGTCATGGCCGACCATGAAAATCCATGGGTCAACTTGGGGACCCCATGGGGCCACTTTGGTAGGAAAATTACATTAAAAACTTTTTATTTAATGTTAAAATAAAAATGTCACAAACATGAGTTGTGTTACTAAAACAATTTTTAAATGGGGTTATTAAAGTCAAATTTTTGACTATAAATATTCATTAGAAATCTAAAATTATTTCCTACATCATGATTATTCTTTCATAATTTTTAGACATTAAATAAATTAAATTTTCTATGACACCATAATGATGCAGCGATTACCTCATTAATTAACGATTTAAATAAAATGAAATGATAATGTAAAATATAAGACATAAACATGTCAAAAACCTATTGGATAAGTATATTTAGAACCCTTATCACCTTATATTAGATATATAAATTTGTGGGACCTTTGAAATCCGAAAATCATCTCATAATAATATAACATTTCATGAGTTTCCAAGAGTGCCCCTCCTCACCTCTTATAAAAGGCCCCCACCACTACCACCTTACTCACACCTTCAAAGCCTTTTGACTCAGCCAACCTCTTCCCAAATACTCTCTCAACTTCCCTCTATTACTCATAGAAGCCTCACTTTGGGCATAATTCTTCCCAAGGAATCTTTTGGTTCAAATAAAAAAGAGTTACCCGATTTTAAGGTAATGTCTTCTTTTATGTTATTTTGTTTTATTTTGCTTCTCCAACCCCTAAAATCTTTTTATTACTTTCCTTTATAACAAAAAAAGTATCTAAAATATACTAGGATGTTTTTATGACAAGTGTTTAATTTACACTTACACACACCTTCGTCTAATGGTTAAAGAACATACTGTTTCTGTGGGTGGCGAAATACTGCCTCACGAAACGATGATTGTTCAATATTCTTTTAACACCTCTAATGGTGACCATTTTGATGAAAATATTTTCATATATGATATATATATTATTTTTATGTTTTCCTTATGATTATTTATTTCTCATTTATGGCATACCTTTAAGATTTCCATTATGGGTAAACATGATATATTCATTTTAGGAAGTGCGGACTACCGCCCCCTCAAAGTGATTTGAATCGTTAATGCCATATGTGGGATGTATAAAGGATAGAGTAAATGGTATTATACATTATATTATACTGGAATTATATTATACCTTTATATAATTATAACTTCATTCCATTAAATACTAAATAGAAATGATAGTAGCGTTCATGCGTACGTACAGCTTACCGTCTCCATGAACGGTGCATTTCATTTCTTACCTCTAAATGTTATGTAATATTATAAATGAATGTATATAATTGATATATATGATGTATATGATATCTACATCATTAATATAATTATAGATATAATGGATATTTTACCACATGAACAAAGTGTAATTATAATAAGTTTATTTTTGACTCAAGTACCTAAGATCAACAAAACGACCGTTATTAACTTAAATAATTACATAATGTTCATAACATGGTAATAAGTGATATAAAAGGAATAATTAACTTGAAAAAGTTTCTTAAGTAGGTAGAGATTAACTCTAGTTTATTATTCAGGAGGTTAAAGAGCGGTCGAGTCAAGTCGGACACGAGGTAAGGGAATTTCTTAACCCAATTTCCATTCTTTGGGTTAATCTCCTACTATAAAATTATGTTATGATATTATTATGTCATATATTGTATTTTTACTTTCTTTATGTGTACATATATTTAATACACATAATAGATCTATTTTATTTAAAAAAATGATATTGGTAAGGACTTTGTCTCAATCTCCTTTCATTGAGGCATATTTTGTTTTATACACAACTTTCTTTTATACGGTGTATAAACCCCTTTGAATTTTACGTTTATTAGAAATGAATCTTTTTTATATGAACCATTTTACTAAACGAAAAAATGTAATGTTTTTCTTGTCGTACGTATGTGGAGACAATTACTTCTCCGCCTCCGTGAGCACTATTTGAGTTTCAGCTTCCTCTACAAGCCAAAACTTTCTTTAAAAGAAAATTAAATACCATGTTTTACTTTTATTTTATTTTGGTATTCAAAATTGTTTTGATAAATTATTTATTATATTAATGTGTTGTATTGATATCTTGTGATTGAAGTGTGGAAATCTTATGTTTCCTTTATGCATGTTTTATGTGATACAATTATGTTATGGTTTAAGATATGTTTAAACCTGTTTATATGAGGAATGAATTGGACTTAATAAGTGACGAGTGGAGCCTGATATAGCTCATCGATGCATCGATAGGTCTCATGAGACAAACTAGTGTCTTGGCACGAGGCCTTGACAAAATCTTATTTGTGGTCTTGGCACGAGGCCTTGGCTACGTGGTTATGATAGTCTGGCATTATGCATTCCATCATTATGAAAGTGGTTATTGATATTGCATGTGATTATTCGACCAGTAGAATATCCATGTGAATATGTAAATGGCATTATTTCATTTTACTTTTTCCATATCATGCTCAAGTTCATGTTTAAAAGTCTTTTGTTTTAGTTATACATTTCCTTAAATGTTTTATTTATTTATAAAAGCTTCTGCTATATTTTTATCCTTACTGAGCATCTAATCTCACCCCTTTCAATGTTTTAATTTTTCCAGGATGTAATGAAGTATTTTAGGAATGACCTGCATGGATAGTCTGAAGGGGATATGAGTGTGGAAAATGGAGACTATGTTATTGTGATTTTTCAGTTTATGATGTAATGTAAGACTTATGAATGTATCTAGTGTTTCCAAGACTACTAAACTACTCGGTCATTCGAGACGTGATATTTTGTGATCATGCCAATGTTACGAAGGAATACACCGACTCTGGGTAGCTGGGGTCGGGGCGTTACAGTGATCTTGAGATAGCTCTTCAATTCATTGTGTAACATGACGGAGGTAAACATTAATATATCTTCTAAGATATTTAGATGATATACTGTGATGAGTATTCCAACATAACCCCCTACGTAGTTGTAACATGACAGGTAAATAAAGAATATGACTTTTTCATATTTATTAATTTTTGAATTAAATATTAATTTTACATTAAAAGGGTTGCTATGTTCGATAGCGTACCCGATAAGAAACAACAAGTTTCTTTGAAACATTTTGTTGCACACTAATAATATATTATTATTTTAAACAGTAGTTAAATCTAGCCATTGTATTGGATGGAATGAATGAAAATAACTTCAACATGATTTTACAAGTTTGTTAAATGTATTTTCATTTAACTAATAAAATTTAGAGGGTTAAAATGTGAATGAATCAAATTTTAAGCATAATTTACATTATAAAGAAGATTTATCGCCTTTTTATGGTGAACCCTTTTAAATCTAGTTTGTGTCACTTCAATACATAATATATGACCAAATAAAATCCTTCTTTAGAATTGGGACATCAAAATTTACTTGTTGTAAATTTTTGTAATTTTTCTGATAAAGGTCATTTTTAATGAATAGTGAAAATATTGTATTTTAATTCAAAAGTGCTTTTTAATAAAATTTATTTATATGGTTGGATTATCCTTTTAATTGGTTTAAAAGTGAAATTAAAATATATATTTACCATTTAATTAAATTTTGGTCATTGGAATTAATTTCACATTAAAATTGGACATACACATGTATCAATCTTTTGATAGTTATTGTTTCTTAAAAAAACACTTTTCGATTTGATAACAGAAATTAATTTTAAAATTAATTAATTCCAATTATATGTTTTTAATTTTGAAAAATATAAATCATTTCTGAATTCATAAAATCAAATATAGCTTATGCTAAATGTTTGGTATTTTTCTGAAAAACATCAATTTTTGATGAATAGTGAAACCACTTAGTGGTAGTTAAAAAAACTGACTTTTTCATTTAAATGAAAATTTACCACTTTTGTGAATTGAATTTTAAAAATATGACAAACATGGTTGTTATCATGAAGTAAAATGTGGTTTATTAAGATGAAAATAATTTTTGATGAATAGTAACTTTTGACTTTTATTTACCGCCCGTAAAGGTAAATAGGGTAATTCAAGGTAAAAAGAATATTATAATAATTGAAAATTACCTTAACACTTGTCCAAACCATATTGGTTGAGTAATTAACGACCATGGTTATCTTTGGGTCGATTTTGGGACCTCACTGAGCCACTTGGGAGTGATAATGACAATTTATATTAATTAATATAATGTAAAGACAAAATTGGCATTAACAACAAACTTTTAGTAATTTATTTTTATATGGTGTTATATAAGTCATATTTTAGAATAAAAATATTCATTGGAAAGATAAATATATTTCCTACATCATGGTATTTTTTTATAGTTTTTAGACATCAAATAAATTAAATTATTTATGACACAATAATGATGCAGAATTTACCTCATTAATACATGATTTAAATAAATAAGATTATAATGATTAAAATAGTATTCAAAACTTGTCCAATTCTGATTGGATGATTTTAATTCGATAATGAATCATATTATCTTCATATTTAATTATTTTTTGACATTTTGAAACTGAATATCATTATATAATAAAATAATATTTTCACACTTTCCTAAAGAGCCCATCCTCTCCCTTATAAAAGGAGACCATTTCTATCCCATTCCTCACACCTCTCAAGCCATTTGGCTGGTCCAGACTCTACAAATTAAGCTCCCTATATCCCTATCCTCCCCTTATAATCCGTACTTAGGCATAAGGAACTTCAAGAAGTCCTTTGGTTCAAACCAAATGGAGTTACCCAAATTAAAGGATATTAAAGAACGATCAAGTCAAGTCGGACACGAAGTAAGAGATTTATTAACTCACTTTTAATTCTGTGAGATTTCCATTCTTCGCCACATATTTATTGCATGTGGTTTAAGGTGTACTACCATTAAAATATATTATGATTATTATCTGTATATTCATGTTATTATGTGATTCATTTTGGGGTCATTAACTTTGGGTCATACGACTCGATTTGATTTACAATGACAGAAGATTTTTTCATCTCACAATTTATTCCCATGAGATTCATGCAATATTTTACAGTATTGAATTTTGTGTGGTGTATTTAATATGCATGATTGTAATATTTGTGTAATATAATTTCATATATGGTTATTTACATCTTCATTGTATGATCCTTCTTTATGTGGCGTATGTTTTGTACGTCACCAAATCAGTAAAGGAACCTTTCACCCTCCTCTATTTAAAAGACTTATTTTTATTTTATCTTTTAATTTACATATTATTATGTTGGGATATTGTATTTTATATCCCCAATGATTTAAACTTTATGTCCAAGTGATGAGATACCCTTTTTATTTTATCAACTCATTCTCTGAATTTTATAGTGACGCTGTTAGGCTGTCAAATTTTTACAAGGGAACTTCTTATCCTAATTTCAATTCTTTGGGTTCAACATGTACTTTCCAAATATGTCATCCAATGAATATTTTTGAATGACCTATAATTGTTTTACACTTAATATCCACTTATATTGGGTGTATTTATATTTGTTAGACATAATTATGTGATTGATTTATCCTTAATTTAAGGATACCGTCTTTTAAGGGATTTCGCCTCAATTTACACTGCATTGAGACTTCATTGTTATTATACACAATTCACTACTATATGGTGTATATACTGTCCTTTGGAATATTATATCATGAATACATTTATTCTCATGATGTTATAATGTTTTTATTAAATTCTATTCCTCAATTATTTGTATTCAAGCGTCCCTTTTTTTGTTAAAAAAATCATTAACTAAAATATCATTTTAAATGTTTTAAAGATATATTTTTCTAAATATTTCTCATTAATGTCCATGTTTAAAAAATGTGTTTTAGTATTTATTTATATGGAAATTAATGTTTTTAAATGATAATTCATTGAAAATCTTTAAATTGGTATGAGACACTTTGCTTCAAAAATCTCTTTTCAAAAGGTTTTGAAAATTATTTGATAAAACATTGATTATTTAAATATATTGATTTGATATATTATAATGTGGAAATGTTATAATTCTTTTATAAATGTGTTATATGTTATGATTTTGTTATGGTTACAGGGAATTGTTTACGTATACGGGTGGTTCCGTGATAAACCTGGGGCGGGTGAGCCCGAGATAGATCTCAAATGCATTGGGTAACATGACGGAGGTGAACATGATGTTTATCCTAAGAGATTTAGGGAATATACCGTGATAGACATTACAAGTGTAACTGCCTATGTAGCTATGATAGCTACAATGTAATTTTGATATGGATTCTATAAGTAACCTTTATGATATATGATTTGTGTGTGTTATTCAAAAATCTCATTGATTTCATAAGGTATGTTATTATTGAAAAGTATAGTTTCATTGATTTGTATTTATTGATGGGATAATGTTTTCCTTCCTTATTTTATAACCCTTACCGAGTTTTTTATGCTCATCCCAAGTTTTTGAAATTTTTTCCACCGGACATAAAGATGAATAGGTTCAAGGATGGGATCCAAGAAAAGTCATGCTATCTAAAACATGGAACTAGACATGTGTCTTTTTAAGAGTTTTTATTTTATCAAAAAATTGGATACTGAGTAGTAGTATCTACTTTTTTTAATTGTTGGGACTGAAGCCTCATTTTTATTATTAAATCAAAGCAAAGTCCTCTTTTAACTGGGTAGAGGGAAACCCATTACATAGCCCGAAGGCCCAGTGGGCTTGTAGCCCATTACATAGCACGTAGGCCCAAATTCCAAGGCCAATTCACATATGTGAATATTAAAGTTGTAATGTAATTGTTATGGCCTAATTATCTAAAACTATAAACCTAAAAATATCCTCAATCTGAATTATTTATTTAATTCAATATTATGAAATGTTTTAGGACAGGTCTTTATAGTTGGTATCATAGGTCGGTTTAGATAACTTTAGAGTTTTGGGAAATTATTTAAGCATAAGTGGGATTACCATAATGGTTAGTATTTCAAAAAGAGTCAGAGTTTTTTGAGATAATGGGAATGAGTTTAAGATAACATAAATAATTATATCTTAGTGTTTACCCTCCTCATAAGATATTATATGATGATTTTACTGATATACTCATACTGAACTTTTTGGTTTTAGTAAATGGCTGGATCTAGCAGGCACCAAAGTAACAGTGGATTTGAAGAAAACTGTAATGGTTTTCTGAATGAGAAACTAAATGATATGGGAGCTGCAATGAGATCACTTGTGGTTATTCTCAACCAACTATCTGGGGTCATGATTGACTACATAAACCTTAGTGATCTTTATAAGGAATCATATATGCACGAACGAAATCTCAATGGAAGTTCAAATAATAATCATAAAGGTAAGTGTGTTCAAAAACCTATGTGTCAAGGATGTGGAAAGAAACACCTAGGAAAGTGTTTCAAATGGACAGAAATATTCTATAGCTATGAAAATGAAGGTTATAAAGCAAGAAGCTGCCATGGAAAACAGAATCATTTATTAGACTCTAGGAAAGGGAAAGAAGTCCTTTCTGAGGGATAAATTGAATGTTTTAAATGTTGTGTGCATGGTAATTATGCAAACACATTTCCTACAAAGATGTTTCAGGAAAGGGATCACTAGGATCGTATAAATATATTTTTACCAACACCTAATGCCATTCAGATTGAGGATGAAGAAACTAACAATGACCAATGAAATATATGGATTAATTCTTAACATATGTTTTGATATTATTGAATATTAGGATATGATTCATGATTTTTGTATGTAGGAAAGATGTATTTCAAAATAAGTTTCTAAATAATGGTTAAGGGATCATGAATAACGTTGAATGAGTAAGAGGTGAACATATAAGGGATTCAAGAGTTATGGTAGATTTTAGGAAGGTGAAATGATTAAAAGTATTATGTCTCTTTTGATGATGGGATTACATTAGAAGGCTTTTTATAGTATGTATAACCCTGAAGTTTGATATATGAAAATTTTATTAAAGGAATAATTATCTTTTATTTTGTGTTTATAGTTATAAAGAACCATTTGGGTTTATATGATCCTTGAATTTGAGCCAATTACTGGTTAATACATTTTGGGATGCAAAACGAAAGTTATTAGATAAAATTTGTCGTTAAAATATGTTATGGTTATTTTTGATGAATTTATCTCTTTTTTGTAATGTTATAAAATTATGTAGTTTTTGAAAAGGGACAACACGCAAACCATGTGACAACCCGTCACGTTAGACGAAGCTGTGGGAATCAAACCCACAACCAAAGTGCGACTGGTATTTATCACCTACCACTGGACTACGTGAAGTACTTGGTTAATATGTCTAATTATTTTTAGTTAGATGATCCTATGAATTAGGAATAATTTGATTTTTGGTTATCTATGTAAATGATTAACCTATCATAGAGGATACATGATTAGGTTAATTACTTTTCAGTATGATACTTTAAGAGTAAATGATGTTATTTGGAGATAAATGTTAATATTTAACTTGGAAGGCTATGTGATTAAATCTTTCAGATATTTGGGTTTCAATATTAGTTTGGATTACTGGGAAGAATTTTAAGGATAACTGTTTATTTAATGTTCTTTCTTGAACCTTGGGTTCTTTTTGTTGAATTTTGGATATTAAGTGTACTATTTATTTTTATAAAGGATTATCCTTTAGGTGATTATATGATCTTATACTAAACGTCTCAGTTTTAGTTAATATCTAAAGACATGGTAAATATATAGATAATCTTTTGTGGACTATGTGATTCTCTCGAAGATTATTATAGCAATAAAATCATCCTAAATACTCATCGTTTGGAGAAAATGTGAGTTTTTGTTAGAAATATAGTAAAAGATGAATGTCTACATGAAAAGTAAGTATATTTCCTTATGTTTTTCGTTAAGATCATAAATAAATTCCTCAACCAAAATTATCTTTAAACAAAAACCTTGTCCGTTAACTTTTCTTACTGGGGAATCAAAGACTGTTTAACCCATCACAAGTTTGTGATTTTCTGGATGTTAACTTTCTCCTAAACATGTTTTCTATCACTTTACGTCAGAACATGACCTTTTTTTTCTCCTCCATATCCATGTTTTCAAGGAATATTAGTATGGGTTAACTCGGGTGACCATTTTACTTTTCTTTCTTTCTTCTAAAGTTATAGTTTTACTGACTCTTTTTTCCGATATGGGGCTTTCAATAATGTTTCTGAGCACAAATTTTAAAATTGTGATGACGCAATACCCAAACGGGTGGAAGGATGTAACATCCCAGGTAAAATAAGGAATATGTCATTTTCACATTTATTAATTTTTTAATTAAATTTTAATTTTACTTTAAAAGGGTTTCTATGTTCGATAGCGTACCTGATACACAACAACGGGTTTCTTTGAAATCTTATGTTTCACAATAATAATATATTATTATTTTAAACAGTAGTTAACTCTTAGACGTTGTATTTGTGTTAATGAATGAAACTAACTAAAATATGACCGTACATGTTTGTTAAAAGTATTTTCATTTATCCAATAAAAATTAGAGGCTTAAAATGTGAATGAATCTAATTTTAAGCATAATTTACATTAAAATGCCGATTTATCACCTTTTAATGGAGAACCCATTTTAAATATAGTTTTGTTCACTTTAATTTATTCTATATGACCAAATAAAATCCTTCTTTAGAATGGGGACATCAAAATTTACTTTTTGTAACTTTTTGTAATTTTTCTGATAAAGTTCATTTTTTTAATGAATAGTGAAAATATTGTATTTTAATTCAAAAGTGACTTAATTTTATTTTATTTATATGGTTATATTATCTTTATCATTGGTTTTAAAGTGAAATTAAAATATATTTTTATCATTTAATCAAATTTTGGTCATTGGAATTAATTTCACTATAAAATTGGATATAAACAAGTATCAATCTTTTGATAATTACTATTTCTTAAAAACATGCTATTTGTTTTGATAACATAAATTAATTTTAAAATTAATTAATGCCACTTCTATGTTTTGAATTTGGAATGATAGATATAATTTTTGAATTCAGAATATCAAATATAGCTTATGCAGAATTTTTGTTATATTTTTTGAGAAACTTCATTTTTTGATGAATAGTGAAACCACTTAGTGGTAGTTAAAAAAACTGACCTTTTCATTTAAATGAAATTTTACAACTTCTATGAATTGATTTTCAAAAATCAGACAAAAATGGTTGTTATCAAGAAGTAAAATTTGGTTCATTAAGAAGAAAATAACTTTTGGTGAATAGTAACTTCTGACTTTTATTTACCGCGGTTAAAGATAAATAGGGTAATTCAAGGTAAAAATAATATTATAATAATTTAAAATTACCTTAACACTTGGCCAAAACTTATTGGTTGAGACATTAATGACCATGACCATCTTTGGGTCGATTTTGGGATCCCATTGAGCCACTTGGTAGTGATAATGACAATTTAGATTAATTAATATAATGTAAAGAAAAAATTTACATTAACAACAATATTTTAGTAATTAATTTTTATATGGTGTTATATAAGTCATATTTTAGACTATAAATATTCATTGTAAATATAAAAAGCTTTCCTACATCATGGTATTTGTTTTATAATTTTTATACATCAAATAAATTAAATTATTTATGACACAATAATGATGTAGTATTTACCTCATTAATAAATAATTTAAATAAATAATATTATAATGATTAAAATATTATCCAAAACTTGTCCAATTCTGATTGGATGATATTATTTCGATCGTGAGTCAGCTTATCTTCATTGTTAATTATTTTTGGAGCTTTTGAAACCGAATATCATTATATAATAAAATAATATTTTCACACTTTCCTAAAGAGCCCCTCCTCTCTCTTATAAAAGGAGACCATTTCTATCCAATTACACACACCTCTCAAGCCATTTGGCTTGAGCAAACACTTCCCAATTAAGCTCTGTACATCCTTCTCCTCCCCTTAGAATCCTTAACTTAGGCATAAGGCACTTCGAGAAGACCTTTTGGTTCAAACCAAAGGGGGTTACACAAATTAATGGATATTAAAGAACGATTGAGTCAAGTCGGTCACAAGGTAAGGGATTTATTATCTCAATTTTAATTCTGTGAGATTTATATTGTTCACCACTTATTTATTTAATGTGGTGTAATGTGTACTACCATTGATATATATATAATGATGATAATTTTTAAATTCATGGTATTATGTGATTCATTTTGTGGTCCTTAACTTTTGGTCACATGACTCGATTTGGTTTTCAATGAAGTAAGATTTTTTCATCTCACCTTTTATTCCCATGATATTCATGCTATGTTTTCCAAAATTTCCATTTTTTGGTGTATGTAATGCCCATGATTGTACTATTTGTGTAATATACTTTCATTTATGATTATTTACTTCTTCATTGTACGATCCTTCTTTATGTGGCATATTTTTTGTATGTTACCAAATCGGTAAGGGAACCTTCCACCCTCCTCTATTTAAAAGACCACTTTTTATTATGTCTTTTAATTTACATATTATTATGTTGGGATATGTTATTTTATATCCCCATTGATGTAAACTTTATTTCCAAGTGATGAGATACCCTTTTTATCTTATCATCTCATTTTCTGAATTTTAATGTGACACCGTTAGGCTGTCAAATTTTTACAAGGGAACTTCTTAACCCAAGTTCAATTCTTAGGGTTCAACTTGTACTTATTGAATATGCAATCCAATGAATATGTGTGAATGACCTCTAATTTTTTTACACTTAATATCCCCTTATATTGGGTTTATTTATATTTTTCACACATAATTATGTGATTGATTTATCCTTAATTTAAGGATACCGTCTTTATAAGGCATTTTGTCTCAATTTATGTTCCATTGAGACATCATTTTTATTATACACCAATTCACTATTATATGGTATATAGACTTTCTTTTAACATATTATATCATGAATTCCTCTATTCTCATGATATGATAATGTTTTTATTAAATTCTATTCTTCAATTATTTGTATTCAAGCGTCCCTCTTTTTGTTGAAAAACTATTTAACTAAAATATAATTTTAAATTGTTTTAATGATATATTCTTCTAAATATTTATCATTAATGTACATGCATTAAAAATGGGGTTTAGGATTTATTTATATGGACATTAATGTTTTCAAATTATAATTCATTTAAAATCTTCAAAGTGGTATGGGACACTTTGATTCAAAAATCTCTTTTTTAAAAGGTTTTGAAAATGATTTCATAAAACATTGTTTATTTAAATATATTGATTTGATATATTAGAATGTGGAATTTTTATATTTCTATTATAAATGTGATATATGTTATTATTATGTTATGGTTATTGGGAATTGTTTACATATACGGGTGGTTCTGTGATAAACCTAGGGCGGGTGAGCCCGAGACAGCTCTCCAATGCATTGGGTAACATGATGCAGGTGAACATGATGTTTCTCCTAAGAGATTTAGGTAATATACCATGATGGGTATTCAAAGTGTAACTACCTATGTATCTATGATAGCTTCAATGTATTTTTGATATGGATTCCCTAAGTAACCTTTATGATATATGATTTGGGTGTGTTATTCATAAATCTAATGATTTTATAAGGTATGTTTTGATGGGAAAGTATGGTTTCATTGATTTGTATTTATTGATGGGATAATGATTTCCTTCCTTATTTTATAACCCTTACTAATCTTCTTATTGTCATACCAAATTATTTAAATGTTTTCCACAGGACATAAAGATGAATAGGTTCAATGATGGGATCATGGAAAAGTCATGTTATCTAAAACAGGGAAGTAGACATGTCTTTTTAAGAGATTATATTTTATTAAAAAAATGGATACTGAGTAGTAGTGTCTACTTGTAATATTGAAGTTGTAATTTAATATTTGGGGCCTATTTCTCTAATACTCTAAACCTGAAAATATTATCAATGTGAATTATTCATTTAATTCAATATTATGTAATGTTTAAGGCAGGGTCCTTATAGTATTTGTGATTGATAAAATGTAATTATGTTCTGTATTTCATAAGTTACTTGTATGATTTATGATTTATGTGTGTTTTTAATAAATTTTATGATTTCATATGGTATTTTATGATTGAAAAGTATGGTTTCATTGTTTTTATTTATTGATGGGATAATGTTTTCATTCCTTATTTTAAAACTCGTACTGAGCATTTTATGCTCATCCCATGTTTCTGAAATGTTTTCCACTGGACATAAAGATGAATAGGGTCAAGGATGGGATCTAGGAAAATTAATATTGGCTAAGACTTGAAACTATGCATGTTTATTTTTAAGAGTATTTATTTTATGAAAAAAGAGATACCGAGTAGTAGTGTCTACATGTAATTTTCAAGTTGAAATGTAACAGTTATGGACTAATTCTCTAAAACACTAAACATGAAAAGATCCTCAATGTTAATTATTCATTTAATTCGAGATTAATAAATGCTTAATTTCGAGGCCTTATAGTTGGTTTCAAAGGTTGGTTTAGAAGCATTAGGGATTAAGAGTTTTAGTTAAACACATGGTTAGTCCCTATGCCTATTATTTTAGTTAAATAATTGTTTTATAAATTTTTTAGATCCTGGAAAGTCGGTTACAAATGGAATGGATATGATCTCAAATAACATTCCTATCCCTTCTTGATGACATGATTTCAATAATTATTTCAAAGTCACATTCATATGATTGTGAAACTTTTTCTAGCATAGAACTCACTTGCAAGTAGTTGTTTAAGATATCAAACACCTCCACTATACATCGATATCATTTTGGATAATGGGTTTTATTTAATCAGATCCGATTTTTTCCATATTCATATATTTTCAAGAAAGGTAAATATTATCAAGGAATTTTTAAATATTTTACCTTATCACATGATTTTTAAGAATATTAAGATTTTGAAAAAGGTTCTGAAGAAGGAGACACTTTCTCAACCAATTTATATTTTCCTTTATAATATTGTATCTCATCACATACTTATGGTATTTTAAAAGGAACATTGATTGAATGTTTCAACTCAACCTCGGTCCGACTGTTTTATAAAAATATTTTTTATTAAATGTTTTTAAATAATATGTTATACATGATTATTTTACGAAACTGCTTTTATGCGAACACCCATATGACTCAAGTTGTACAAAGTTAATTTGGATGAATTACGAAAATGATTTTGAAGGATCTCTAAATCATTCCTGTAGTGCATGAACCTTATACCTACATGAAAAATATGCTGATGAAACCATATGGACACCATGATCGAAGTATGATGTTCTTTTTATTGGGAATAATTTTATTTTGTCATATATAGGTGAATAAATGACAATATATAAGATGTTGAAGTCTTAATGTATTGGGATGGAAATGAAGGGAATAAAAAAACATTGAGGTTAAAACTTGTTAGGATTAATTTTGAGTTTTATAAAAAGGACAACCTGTAAGATGGGAGACGATCGGTCGCATCCAGCAATGCCAAAGGAATCGAAGCCACAACCGAAGGGCGACAAGGGCGCATCGCCTACCACTTTCATACTTGAAGTCCCTAGTTAGAATGACTTCATCTTTTCAGTTAAATGATTTTATGGTTCTAGAATAAGTTGATTTTGGGAAATTTTATTTTATCAAATGGATATAAATAATATAGGAAAATGATTTTGTGATTAAATGATAATGGTTATTTTAAAATATGTTTACTCTTTAGGAAACATTATATGCTAAAGGGAAATAAAGTACTTTGGGATTTAATCTGTGGAGTAATGGTTGAAATATTATTATGAAGAATATGTGTTTTTATTGTCGACATAAGGTGATTTGGGTTATTTATAGAAATGATTAATCTATCATAGAGAACATGTGTTTAGGTTAATTACACTTCAGTATGAGACTTTAAGAGTTGTCGATGTTTTTGATGATTAATGTTAAGATTTAATATGGAAGACTATGTGTTGAATTCCTTATGAGTTTTGGGTTTCAATAATATTTTGGATTATTTTGAATAATTTTATGGACAATTTTATATTGAATTGTCTTTCTTGAACTTTGGGTTCTTTTTGATGAATTTTGGATATTAATAGTAGTATTTCTTTTTATAAATGATTATCCTTTTGGGGATTATCTAATCTTGTACTAACCAATTTGGTTTTGGTTGTTGACTAAATATAGGGAAAATATATATTTCACCTTTTTTAGATTATGTGATACAATAGTAGTTTATTATAGCACATAATGTGTGACCAATTCATCTTGAATACTTACCGTTTGGAGAAAAGATGAGTTTTTGGTAGAATTTTATTAAAGGATGACACTCTACCTGACAAGTATGTATATTTCTGTATGATCATAGTCTATCAATTAATAATATTATTCAACTCTATTAAAATAATCTTGAAGCAAAAATGTTATAAGCTCTCTTTTATCATCAGATGGTTACCCAACCACAAATTTATGGTATTGTGGTGGTTAACATTCCGTGATCAAGTTCTCTATCACTCCTTATTAATCTATGAGAGTTATTTTCTCTTCCACATCCATGTTTTCATATAATCCTAGTATCTTTCATCTCAGGTGACCTTTGTACTTATATTATTTTATTTTAATTTGATATTTTTATTGACTCTCTTCCTAATGTGGGACTTTCAATGAAATGTCAAGCCTAATTTTAAAATTGCGAGGATGAAATTCCCAAAAGGGGGGAAGGACGTAACATCCTAGGTAAATAAAGATTATAACATTTTCATATTTATTAAAAACAATTATTTAAATTTGAATTTTAATTTAAAGGGTATGCTATGTTTGATGGCGTACCCAATACACAACAACAAGTTTCTTTGAAATCTTATGTTGCACACAATGCTGAGTCATACTGAAAAATAAAAATATAATATTATTTTAAATAGAAGTTGACACCAAGCCATTGTATTGTATGGAATTGAAAAAAACTAACTACAATATGAATATACATGTTTGTTAAAAGTTTTTACATTTATCCAACAAAATTTAGAGGCTTAAAATAAGAAAGAACCTGATCTTATGCATAAATACTCAAATATTCATTAAAATGTTAATTTACCACCATTTGATGGAGGAACCTCATTAAATATAGTTTTGGTAAATTATATATGTTCTATTTGAAAAAATAACATTCTAATTTCGAATAGGGACATAAAAATTTACTTTGGACAAAATTATGGTATTTTTCTTAAAAAGTTCATTTTTTCAGAAAAGTGAAAAATACTGTATTTTACTTCAAAAATACTTTTAAATATAATTTATTTACATGGGAATATTATATTTATAAATTGTTTTAAAGTATAATTAGATTATAGATTTACCATGTAATCATATTTTGGCTATTGGAAATAATTTCACATTGAAATTGGACATAAACTAGTGTCAATTTTTTGATAGTTATTATTCCTAAAAAACACGCTTTTGGTTTTGACAATGGGAATAAATTTTAAATTAATTTTTTCCACTTCTGTGTCTTGAATATGGAAAAATGTATTCAATATTTGGAATCAATAGGACCAAATTGTTTAAATATTTAACCTATATTTTTGTACCTTTGGAATATTTACTTCAGATACTATATTATTTACTACGGTTAAATGGTAAATCTGGTAAATAAGGGTAAAAAATATTATAATAATAATATACCATTACCAAAACATGTGTGATAATCCTATTGGTTGATAAATATCAGACCATGGACATCCTTGTGTAGATTTTGGGACCCCATGGAGACACTTGGGAGTGATAATGACACATTATATAAATTAATTTAAAGTAAAGACAAAAATGACTTTAACATATATCTTTTAGTAATTCAGTTTTTACATAAAGTTATATAAGTTATAACTTAGAATATAAATATTCATTTGAAATATAAAACTTTTTACTACATCACTGTAGTTTTTTTATAATTTTTAGACATCAAATAAATAAAATTACTTAAAACACAATAATGATGTAGTGTTTACCTCATTAATGAATGATTTAAATAAATAAGATTATAAAGACTAATACAATATCCCATACCTATCCAATAATTATTGGATGATTCTATTTCGTATATGAGTCATATTATCATTTACTTTAATAAGTTTTTTAACTTTAGAAACCAAAAATCATTATATAATAAAATAATATTTTTAAACATTCCTAAAGAGCCCTTCCTCCCCTTTATAAAAAGCTTTCACTTCTAACCCATTCCTCATATTTCTCAGTACACTTGGAACATACAACCTCTTCCCAATAAATTTTCTTATGTCCCTCAACTCCTCTTAGAAGCCTAACCCTAGGTAGACGGTAATTAGAGTGAACCTTTTGGTTCAAACGAAAGGGAGATGCCTGATTAAAAGGTAACATCTTCTCTTAAGTTCTTTTGTTTTATTTTTCTTATCAAACCCCATATAATATTTTTATTACTTCATTTTATAACAACTCTAGTATCCTCAATATAATATGTTGTTTTTATTAGAATTAATCTATCTACACTTACACACACCTCCATCTAATGGGTAAAGAATATACTATTTCTGTGGACGGTGAACTACTGCCTCACGAAATGATGATTGTTCAATATTATCCTACCAAATATATAGGTGGAAATTATAATGTAAGTATTTTTATATGAGATATATATTATATTTATATTTTTTATATTCTTCTGTATTTTCTATTTATATAATAACTTTATTGTTTCTTTAGTGGGTAAATATGATAATTTCATTTCAGGAAGTGTGCACTTCTGCCCCTCAAAGTTATATGACTAATTCATTCCATAAATGGAATGTATAAAGGATGGAGATAATTAAATTATATATGATATTATACTGGAATTATAATATACCTATTTATCATTATTTTTTCATTCCATTAAATAATAAATTGAAATTAAAGTAGCATTCATGCATCCATACGGCTTACAGTCTCCATGAACGGTGCATTTCATTTTTTTATCTCCAAATGTTATGTACTATTATGAATACAAATATACAGGATATATATGATATATATGATATCTAAATCAGGAATATTATACAGGAGATAGTGGAATTTTGACCACATGGACAATTTGTAATTATAACAAATTCCTTTTTGACTCAAGTTCCGAACATTGGAAAAATGTCTAATATGAACTGAAATAATTAACTAATTGTTGTAGCTAGGTAATAAGTGATATAAAATGAATAATAAACTTTAAAAAGGTTCTTAAGAAAGTAGAAATTAACTATTGTTTAATATTCAGGAAAAACAAGGAACAAATGAGTCATGTCGGACATGAGGGAAGGGATTTCTTATCTCACTTTTAATTCCTTGAGATTTCTGTTGTTCACCACTTATTTATTGCATGTGGGAATTGTGTACTGAATTTTGATTTATATTATCATAATTATCTATATATTATTGGTATTTTGTGATTCATTTTGTGGTTATGAACTATTGTTTATACAAATTGATTAATTACAATGTGGTAAGGGGTTTTCATGTCACTTTTTATTCCCATGAGATTAATGCTATATTTTCCACTATTTCCTTTTGTGTGGTGTATGTACTCTTGATGATTGTTTTATTTGTGTAATATACTTCAATTTATGGTTATTAACATATTCATTGTGTGATCCTTCTTTCATGGGGCGTATGCTTCGTATGTTACCCAATCAGTAAGGGAACTTTTCACTCTCATCTTTTTAAAAGCCTTATTTGTGTTATATATTTTAATTTACATCTTCTTATGTTGGGATTTTTTCTTCTATATCCTTATTGATTTAAATTTTTTTTCCAAGTGATTTGATACCCTCTTCTCTCTCATAAACTCATTTTCATAATTTTAAAGTGATGTCGTTAGGCTGTCAAATTTCTGTAAGTGAACTTCTTCACCCAATTTAAATTATTTGTGATAAAATTCTACTTATTGATTATTTTGTTCTATAATTATGTGTGGAGTAACTATTTATTTATTTATATTGTAATTTCCACACCCCTTTTTGTGGATATAGTTTTGATTCACATAATCACTCAATTAATAAATTCTCATCTCATCGATATGAACTTGATAATAGTAATTTTAACTAAATTTCCATTCATTGAGTTAAACATACAAGTCATTGGTTTTGTTTTAAAAAGAATATATGTGAATGTACTCTTATTTATTTACAAAGAATATGCAATCATATTGAGTGTATTTATATTTTTCACACATTATAATGTAATTGATTTATCCTTAATCTAAGGATACAAATTTTATAAGGGATTTCTTCACAATTTACATTCCATTGAGACTTTATTGTTGTTATTCACCAATTCACTTTTATATAGTCTATACATTCCTTTGGCATATAATATCATGAATATATTTATTCTCATATTAGTATAAAGCTTTGGTTAATGTTATTTTATAATTTTTTGTATTATAGCGTCTCTCATTTTGTTAAAAACTCTTTAACTAAAATATCATTTTTAATGTTTTAAAGATTTATTCTTCTAAATAATTCCCATTAATGTCCATGTTATATATATATATATAATGATTTATTTATATCGAAATTAATGTTTTAAAAGCTAATTCCTTTAAAATATCTAAAGTGGTATGGTACACTTTGATTCAAAAATCTTTTTGTTAAATGTTTTTGATGGTTATGAAAAAAGTTTGATAAATCATTGAAAATGAAAATATATTGAAATTATATATTGTGATTGAAATGTGGAAATGTTATCATTACATTATGCTTGTTTTAAGTGTTATGAATTTGTTAGGGTTTTTGGGAATTGTTTACGTATATGGTTTGTTCTGTGATAAACCTAGGGCGGGTGAGCCCGAGATAGGTCTCCTATACAATGGGTAACCTGAAGAGGTAAAAGTAAATGTCTCTACTAATAGATTTAGGGAATATATTGTGATGAGAATTTCAACATAACTGCCTATGTATTTGTGATATCTACAATGTTGGTATGTTATGTATGTCATAAGTTACCTTTATGATTTATGATTTCTGTGTGTTATTCATAAATCTTATGATTTTATAAGGTATGTTATGATAGAAAAGTATGGTTTCATTATTTTGTATTTATTGATGGGATATTTTTTTCATTCCTTATTTTATAACCCTTATTTAGCTTTTTATGATAATCCCATGTTTTTGAAATGTTTTCCACTAGACTTAATGATGAGCAGGGTCAAGGAGGGGATCAAGGAAAAGTCATGTTGTTTAAAACTTTGAACATGACATGTTTCTTTTTAGGAGTTTTTATTTTATGAAAAAAATGGATACTGAGTAGTAGTGTCTACATTTAAATTTCAAGTTCATATGTAATAGTTATGGCCTAATTCTCTAAAACTCTAAACCTGAAAAGATTCTCAATATGAATTATTCATTTAATTCAAGATTATGTAATGGTTAAGGTCAGGTATTTATATTAACAGATCGAGCTATGGATTCACCACTACAAGAAGAGTATATGGTAGGATTTTAACTGTCCAACCACATTCACTCATGGATCCTTGATTTTTTGAGTAGAGTAACATTTCTATCACATAATTACATTACATTTTCAACACATTGACTATAATTATGAAACATGGTTTATCTGTATACATATTTTCTACCAAATTTTGTTATGTTTTCCCACCAATATCATAATAAATCACATGTAGCAAGAGGCACCCCCCAACCTGGGATGACAAGAACCTAGAACAATCGATTGGGTCCAACGTTATGGAATTTAATTCATTAAGGACGGGATAATTTACACAATATATTTATTTTTATAAATTTTTGAATGAAATTATATTTGTATTTAACATGATTGGTCTAATTGATCGTGCTCATAACCTAACCATGACAAAAATAGAAAAAATTCACCACACTTGTTCATTTTACCCATGTATGATGTATTATTTCTATACTATGTTATTTCTCATAATGAATAAACATTCATGAAATAATATACCATGGATTTGATGAATTAATAAGAAATTAAATGATCATGAACAATTAACTAATGGATAATGTTTCAAGTGAATAATGGATTAACTAATACCAAAGGTGAAACTCATAAGAAAATACATTACATGAATTGCATTTCTTGAAAAACCTATGCACTTTAATTATTTTGTTTATACCACCTCTCACCTCGATCCCCTTTTACATAAACTCCCTCAATCCTTTCAATGTATACTGAAATATAGGTGATGAAAAACTTTATGGATGCAAAAGAACATTTTATCACATAAATATGGATACATAAACCCTTATTCAATTTTATAATAGATGGATGAATTGCGGATCGTCAAAAAAAAATATTTTTATCCTTTTAAAAACAAAAGAAAATAATTAAATTATAAAAGTAATAATCCAAACATAAATGAATTGTTCTCATATCATGATCATTCAATAGTAAATTATATTGTATGTGAAAAATAATGTTTCACATTTAGTGTAATTTTAATGCCTCACCGTGATTGAAAATAATTTTAATAAATTATGAATACATTCCACTGAAACTGAAATGATTAAATTATTTCCCAAATAATTAAATTTACTTTTTTATATTTTTTATAAAATTTTGGGTTTATTTATAACTAAACCAGTTAACTTGAAATTAATTTTGTACTTCCGATGGGGTTAATCTGTCAAAAATGTTTTTAATGTGATCAATGTTTTATGTTACAATTTCATTTGTACTATTATTATTTATTAAAAAATATCCAATGATAGAATAATATGATATCTATCTCCAAAAAAATATTTTTTTTCAACTTATCTTTTTATTTATATAAAATTTATTTCCCACTAAATTTCCCCTAATTATTGTATCAAAAAACTAAAATAATGTTTTAATGATAAATGAATTTATCTCTCTCTTTGGTAGGAAATTTTTTCTTCTATGTTGATATATTATTAATTTTCTTTTGAATAATTTCCCTATTATAAAATGATTTATTAAAATAATTATTACCCTGGTGTGAATTTATATGAAAAATATTCATGGGAATATTCTTTTCAGATTATGAATTAGGTGTTCTTGATATTTTACCAAAAAATGTGGAAGGAATATTTATATCAAGGTATATAGAATGGATGAAATATTTTGAAATCAGGACCAATTAAGGATTTCAAGATTCAATTTCAGGTATTAATGTTTCTTTTCAATGGAATGTATTTTCATTACATTGTTCAAAATTTTAAAATTCTAGATAAATTATTTTAAGTCAAATTGAAATTTTCTTTATGATATATTATAATTTTAATTTAAAGGAATTTTCCATCTTGGAAAATAACCTTTTATGTTACATATGATTTTTTATGAACTTGATCCAATGATAAGATCCTTATCCTTCTCATGATTCTTTATTATTAGGATGATGAGATGTCTATGGAAGTTGTTTCATTTCCAAGAAATATGATATGATGATATGATAAATGTTTTCTGATCTTATATCACACATAAGAAGTGATTTTGATAAAAAAATATTTCGGTTCAGAATTATATTGATGTCTAATGAATATTATAGTGATAGATGCACCAGGATATAATAAGTACATGTATAAGGAATCAACCAATTCTTGTAAGGGAATCTTTCCAATATGAAATTTTTGGGTGTGAACAATTATTATTATAATAATCGAATGAGAAGTTAACCCATTACACCATGATTGACGTGGGTGTGATCCTTGACTATGAATATGAGTTTATATATTTCTGTTCATTCAATAAAAATAAGACTTATACTTATGATATGTTCTCATTGATTTTAATTGAATATTAATGACTCCACACTCATTTTTTAAAATAATTTTTTTGAAAAAAATTATTACTTGATTCAAGAATATTGATATTTTAATTATTATGTAATATTATTGTGTGATATGACAATGATCTCATAAAAGTATGATTTTTATATAATTGAAAATGATCACTGATTGATACCTCCCTTATTTACCCTTACTTTGAAACTAAGCTCAACCTTTCTCATGTTTATTTTTATCTTGGATATGGAGACTTATTTTAAGTACCAAATGTCAAATAGGGGTTCTAGATATATTTAATTTAGTAGTATATGATATAAATATTTAATTTACACATTATATATATATATCAATGATTAAAGATACACTAATCCATTACTATTTCAATATTAACTGTAATGTTTTGTATTGCATATTCTTATAATAAATTTTAATAATTATTTATGAAATATTTTTGTTGTTATAGTTGGTATCAAAGTATGGTTCATTTTTCATAGGATCCTTTGATATGGAATCAATTGTGAGAACCCTTAGGGTAGGGAAATTTGTAGGAGAACATCTTATGTAATGATAATGAATGGAGTGTGGTTTTCCTAGTAAATACATCCCTATATATATAATATCCATTGGTTGTAACAATGGAATAGATGCACCTAGGTATAATAACAATGTTAGGGGGAGATTGGGTATTAACTACATCATCCTAAGTGTAACATAGGGGGTAATACCATACATATGTAATCACACTCTCAATGGATATGCTTGGGTTTTTTTAAGTTTTCATTATGAACTCGTATTAGTGATTTAAATTGATAAAAACAAAGGATGTCCAAGGTTATAATATGGTTGAAAAATATTGAAAAAAATATATCATAATTTATAAATCCTATAATCGTTTTTTCCTAGTTATATAGGTTTTCACTATGATTATTATTCTTAGAAAATAAATTTTCATTTTATTCAATAGGGGAACACTAAAGAATAGTTTTATCACTGAATGTTTTGGAAAATGAAATGGATGTACTATTTAGAATCTATATTATATAGGTGTTGTAATGAGAGATATAATTATTATTCATTATGAAATATACGAATAAATGAATCATGATGAGTTTCAATATGAGAAAATGATTGAAAAACATTATGTTGAGCCCTTAATGAAGAAAAATCAACATTTTTTCATTGGAAATTTGATCCACTTGTTATGGAGTATTATATCAGTACCAGTGAACAAATATTTTTCATTCTATGAATATTAAGTAATTATTATTTCTATTATAATTTAAAAATAGAATAAAATATTTTTTGGAATCTTATCAATAATATAATACAATATGAAGAATTTGAAACCATAAATTAGGTTTGGTTGATGCGTTTAAATGTTAGCAAGTGATTTCCTCACATTTATCTAGTATAATAGATAAGGAATTCCATGAACTAAATATTAATGTTATGGAATCCCCTAGTACTAATGAGAATCCTTTTAAAATACTTATGAGGTGTGATATTGGTGTTATCATAACTCCTAAAAATTAACATTTATCTACACATTAGGGGTTTAAATCAGTGTCTTGACTGAGAATTATACATAGGGTGCTTTTGTTGATTTTAAGAAACCATTCAATGAACTATTAAGGTAGAAATAAATATTACAGTTACACATCAATCCCATGGTTGATAAAAGATACACAAAATGCAATTAAAAGGAAATTATAATAATAAAAATCATTGGGGGAAGAAGTTTAACATTCATTTATGTTAAATTCATGGAATGAAAAATAGAGGTAACCACCTTAAGAGGACTGGTAAATTATTTATGTGTATAAACAAAAGGTTTCCAGGAAATCAAATGTTGGAGAGATAGATTAATTATGTCAATGATTTATTTGGGGAGAAAGTTTCACTGAATGCACAACCCACACTCAAGTGTTTCGAATAAAAATTTGGTAGTAATTTAAATATCCAAGTATCAAACCTAATTCTTAATGATTATGATCTATATCAAAAACAGATTAAGCCTAGGGATAAATATAAATCTCAGGTGATTAGTGTCTTCAATGTGTTGTATAATAACTAGGTGTAGAACTACATGCATACCTTACACTATAGAATTACTGATGTCTCACTTGATTATTGTAAGACCTAGATATTTTAATACATATTTTTCTTTAAATAATTTAAATTAATTAATAGCTTGTGTTTCTTGCAACCATGAGTTTAAACGAACTGCGAAAGAGTATTATTATAAAATTACCATTAGAAAATAGTTTTTAAATTAGATGGAATAAATAATCATAAATGATTCATGAAATAAATATAATGTTCCAACTCACAATGAATTTATCATTTAGTGTGTAGGAAATAGTCACATTATTTTTAGTAAAATAACATTAATCTTCAAAAAAAACTATCATCCTTTTATGATTGAATATTAATTTTTGGAACTAAAAAAATGGATTTAAAAAATTGAATTTTATTTTTTAATTCATTATATAAAAATTATCTTATTTTTTTTTATTTTCCAAAAAAAATTATTTTGTTAAGGGATAACAAAATTTTTTTTTATTGAAAACTGTAATTTCAATAAAATTCATTAAAATTTCATAGTTTGTATTGTATTAGATTTAAATTTTAATTAGTTATTTTTAATTTAAAATATTAAAATTTTTGTTTTATAAAATTATTTTATAAATTATTTTATCATAAATACATTTTATGGTTTAAATGGGAATTTTTTAGAAAAAAATTATTTCAAGCCATTTTACCGATTTTATTTTAAATTAATTTATACTACATATATGTTTTTAATATTGAAAAATGGATATTAAATTTATCTTTATATGTTACATATTTAAAAATTATTTCCCTTTTATTTTTTTCCAATATTAATTGTAACCTTGGAAAGTTTGTTTCCTCAGTAAAAGGTACATTGGGTAATTTAGGTTAAAAATAAAAGGATTAGGACTTTAAAATGAACCTAAAAAATCTATTTTTTAATATAATTCAATGATTAAAACCTAATGAAAAATATGTTTTTAATGGACACATTTCCATGAAAATTACTTATATAATATTTGAAGCAATGGAAGTCACGAAATGCGACTTTCATTATTTTAAATTATCTATATGTGTCAATATGGAAAAATATTTATCTTATGAATGGACATAATTGTATAATTTTAACATAATAAACATATTAGAATGATAAAAACTTTTTTCATTCTTTTTTGGGCCACATAGATTTGATTATGATATTTATATAATTTAATTTAATAATAATTTAAAGATTCCACATTCATGTTTTTAAAAATTTATCGTTTTTAATATAAGGCTAAAAAATGATGTATTTCAATATAAATATATTTTTGAATGGTAGAATATTTAAAATCATCCCTGTATTTTTTTTAAATTTTTTATGAAAATATTTATATTAAATAATTACAAAATGTTAATTTCGTAATAATTTTATTAATGGAAATATCGATTAAATGTTATAAAAATATTAATGTAAATATAATTTTAGAAGTATAATATCATTAAATAATTTTATAGATAAAATATTCCAATTGAGAATATAATAATATTTGTTTCAATGTTAATATGTTATCTTGTTATTTTTAAAAGTCCAAGTATTGAATAGTGTCGAAATTGATAATAATGATATTTAATCGATATAATTTAATATTAAATTAATTTAATATAATAAAACGTTTTTAAGAATACCGAATAATTATAATACAGTTCAAAATGTTATAAATCATACATTTTTTGTCTTATTCACATCACATAAAGAAAAAATTAAAACATTTTAATATTCAATATGTTGTAACATTAATTAGAATAAAAACATGTTATCAAAATGTTAATCAAGATGATAAATTTTATAATAATACCAAAACATGTATAAAATATACTGTTTTATGATATTACAGTCTTATATCTTCTTATCTTTAAATACATGAAATTTTTATGATACTTTAATTGATATTTATTACATTATAAATTAATATTTATTGAAATTTCAAAAGTTCCACACACCTCAATTATAAAAGGGAACCTCCTCCCTCAATTATTTACATCACATTATGCCCTCAATATCGACCATACCATGAAAATTTATCTTTTAAACATTCCTGTATAGATTTTATAGGTCCATATCTTCTCACAAGACCAACCCTAGTGTCCCTAATATGTGATCTAAAGGAAGTTCTCCAGTGTAAAGGTAATTGTCTTTACTGAGTCTTTCAAGATTAAATTTTCTTCTACCTTATCCTAATGTGTTGTTTCAATAATAAATTAATAACTCCAGTATCAAATAAATTTATATATGTTATTATGCTTATGTAAAAACCATATTCCACCTCTTATCCATCCAACAAAAACCATAGCTTCAAATTTCCACATATACGAATTAATGTCTCCACACCATGGTGTAATATATTTTTCCTAACCACGTGATTTGGATAGGTATAATGATGGAAATAATATATATATATATTATAAAAAAATTGTATTAATATATGGTTCAATTATTTTTGATTAAACCATTAATGGAGTGATACAATCAATTTGTTTGTATGTATGAATTGCCATCTCCATGATGAAATACGATTCATTTTCCATGATTACCATTAAAAAATTATTATATAAATATATATAATCATAAATATGGTATATATTAACTTAATATAATTTTTAAGATGAAGTAAATATATCCTATTCACAATAATTGGGACTTATACAGAAAAAAATTATTAGGAAAATGAAGTAGTTAACAAAAGAAAGAAGTGTAATAATGAAATATTAATAAAAACAGTTGATATGATAATATAATAGGATCATATATGATATAATGAATATGAATCATGTTTTGGAATAATTAAAAAATATTATTAAAACCATTACAAAAGAGATTCAGATAGGCACAAAGGATGTCACACCTAAGGTATGGGATAATTTCCACCATCTCATTATTATTCAAGACTGTTTATTTATATGTATCTGATGGAGAATATGTCACATTAATGTCCATATTTCCTAAAACAATTATAGAAAATATATTTTCAATTCTTATTCAATTTTTTAATTTCATTTTTACATGTGTGTGAATTATACTAAACAAAATTTAAGGATAATATTTTTCATTTTTTAATTGAGGTTCTTTGTGGCTTTCCTGGATATGGTACGAAATGAATGTTTTTAAATTGATAAGGAATGAATAGATTTTTCCACTTCCATAATTCCTTAATGAGCTGAATCTTACCTTACAATTTTATAAGGTTATTTTAAAACAATTGTTTTCTTTTAGAAATTGGTAGAATTTTAATATAAAAAAATTCACAATAGAAAGGATATTTTCCTCAAGAATTATTTCATGTTATCTCACCAAATTATTCTCCATATAATAAAAGTTATTTGATATTACTAATAAATTATTTAGGATATTGTTTCATTGTTAATATCCCTATTCATTCTATGGTTGGTTTTTGTTTATTATGGAGTGAGATTTATGAAACCCATTTATTTTCCATTAGTTATTTTAGGATAACATGATTTTTGAAACCCATTTGAATTGATGGGTTCTAATATGATGGCTGATTAATATTCTTTTGGAACACATATATATAGATTTTATTATGTGATTGGTGGGACTGATACCCCCCTCTAATACATTGGGTAAAGATTTCTATCTCATGATATAGATAGGACTGGAATAGGAGTAAACATGGTTCAGTAATATAGTGTTGGAATGAGAAGTGTACTCAGTTTACTAAGGGAATTTTTACACTATAATTATTTTTGAAGTGATCCATAACTAATAAGAAAATTATTTTCTATTCATATGTATATTCGAAGATTTCATATCATATTTTTTAGTCCCTTAAATTATTTTCATTGGTTAAGTTATAATTCAGGTCGTATAAACTTATATGATTTATTTTTTGACTCAATATCATGATCATTAGTATATAGGATATAATTTTCAAAAGTTATTTCATGTTCTTATACCATTATTATTATTTTATCTCTCTTAATTACCCTTACTACACACTCTATCTGACTCTTTATTATGTTTCTTTTCCCTAGTATGTTTATAAGCATACTAACAATGTTATGTCAAAAGGGTTTTAGTAATAAAGAGATAAGAGATAGAAAATTTATATGTTTTGGTAATAAGTTATATATGTTTCAAATTTATTATAATTAGTATACCTATATAGTTATGACATGGTTTTTTATGTAATGTAATTATTTTTTTTGATGTAATATCTAATTATGAAAATGATGGGGTGTTAGAATTGGTATCAGAGAAAAGTTTACATAACCTTTGGAAACTATGATAAGATAAACATAATTAGAACCCTATAAATAAGTCTAAGCATAGTATATTATAATGGAGTATTGGTGATGATCATAAATAATGATGTAAAAAACCTATGGTTTCATAAATCTAATTTTTTAAGTAACTTCTCGGTGATTGTGTTCCCTTTTTAGCTATTATTAGTATTTCTCACACTAAATTTTTTGGTTTTAGTCAATGGAAGGAACCTGAATTAACCGTGTTAATGATGAATGTGACGTGAAATTCAATTATTTTACTACTGAGAAACCGATTGTTGTTGGGGATCGAATGAAAAATAATTTTGATATTATTACAAAACATTATGAATCATTGAATCATGCATGAAATCCTAATTTGAAATATAGGTTACAAAATTCCGTTGATACGTTTATGAGGTAGAAACCACCATATTTAAGTGGGTCTTCTGATCTAATACTGCCTAAACTATGTATCATTACCAAGGAAATGATGTTTTTGGTTCTCCAAAGATCAATAAATGAGAAATTTCGTTTGGATAATGAAGAGGATTAATGGGGGAATCTTATAAAGAATATGTGGTAATGATATAAAAATGACTCTATGGAATGGGATGATATTAGGATCATATTATCTGATAATTAATTTCCTATTATTCATGATAAAAAGATGGTGAATGAGTTTCTTGAGAAGAAGAAAAAGGATGATGAATATATTGGTACCTTTAAAGAGAATTTTACTAGACATGTAATGTGTGATTCTAGAATAATCATCCATCCCAAATGTATTGTTAGTAAATCTTTAATGTCTCAAAAAATGTCTCCAAAGGAAGTTATACATAAGGGACGTCAGTACCAATGATGAAATATTTAGATTTTCTCTCATGTTTGAGATACTTATTAGAGTCTCACATTAATCATATGGGTGATATAATTAGAGAAAATAGAAATCAAGGGTAAATATAAAAACCATAGTTAAAATAATATGACCTTTCCTTTATAGGTAATGTTTGGAAGGAAACATGAATGAAACTATATTAAGGGGACTGTTATATATTTTAATTTTCGAAGAAAGGATCTTCAAGCTATTGATTGTCTAATTGATGGGATAAAGTTTACTAATGATGTGAATTGAGAGAATTCTACATATGTTTCACCTCCCACACTTAAATTATTTAAATGGAAGTAAAATTTGTATTATTCTAACCAATTACAAAGTCCAATGGGTATCAGTGATGATCAATGCCAACTACTTCTTAAGGCCAAAGACTATGAAAAAATCCATGTGATCACTATTATTGTTGTGGAGTATGCTAATGATGTTGTTATAGATACACCTCGAATCCAATCAAAATAAAATAATGTTTTATTGGATTTTGGATCCATAAAATCATTTTTTATAAATACCTTTCTTAGGGTATCACTGTATTACCTAAAAAATTAGATGTTGACTTATCTTTGAAAACTCTAAATGACATAACTGTGATATAAAAAGTTCATAGTTCTTCTCTAGATTGATTTTTTTTAAAATGTGCATCCTGAAAATAATTTGATCATTCTTTTAGTTAAATTTTACTTGATTAATATAATGGATTTACTTTCCTTAAATGTATATCATAAGAACTTTGAAGGTACGGATGTCCAATTTCGTATTCCATGAGAATCAATGATCATCTATTAATGTAGGGATAAATTTGTACTTCCAATGGAAATTTATTCCATATTTTTGGCCTAAATTTATTATAAGAAAGGCTATATATCTCATATTTTTAGTAATAAAATCATCATTAAGGATACACACATTATACAAGAGTTTTTTTGGAATTTATAGAAGAATTTATTGGTCTTCCTCCAAATAGTGAAGTAGAGTTTTCAATATAGATTATACATTGGGAAAGGCATATTTCAGAGAAACATTATAGAATAGACCCAATTGAGTTGTAGTAATTGAAGAAGAATCTCATATATAATCTTGAGAGGGATTCATACTCCCTAATGAGTAACCTTTGGGTTCACCAATTCTATTTGTGAAGAATAAATATGGATCAATGAGACATTGAACTGATTATAGAAACCTAACTTGATCAATATCAAGAAGAAATATCCTCTCCACATATTGATGACTAATTTGATCAAATCTGTGGAGCTCAATAATTTTTTAATATTGATCTTAATTTTGGATACCCTCATTTTATGGTCAAGATGGAGGACATACCGAAGATATATTTATTACAAGTTATGGACACTGAATTTATAGTGATAATTTTTTGTCTTAATAATTGCTCTTCTATCGTAATGGATTTAATTAATATAGTCTTTAGATATTATCTTGATCATTTTTTTGTTATCTTTATAAAATATATTCATGTATACACAAATAGAATGGAAGAAAATGACCATAACTTTTGGGTTGTACTAATAACAGTAAGAAATAAAAACATTCATAATAAATTTACAAAGTGTTAATTTTGGGTTTAGAAAGTTTTATATTTTTGTCACATTATCTCAAAAGTAGGCATATCTATGGATCCAGAAAAGAAAAAAGTTAAATAATGTTTCCCTATAAAAAACGGTAATTGGGATCCCATGGTTTCTTGGTTTGGCTAGATATTAATGATTTTTTTGATAGATTTATCATTACTATATAATCCACTCACCATGTTGACTTAGAAATAAGATAATTTAATATAGATAGATAAATGTGAAGAGAATTTCAAGGACCTGAAATGAAGGTCTGTCAGTTAATCTATGATCATAGTACCCTATAGAAAAGAATGATTTTTGATCTAATGTGATTCATCAAGGAAGGGGACAATATGTATTCTAATGAAAAATCATATAGTGATAGTTTATGCATCATGATGATTTAAAATCCATTAGAAAAATTACCCAAATCGGGATTTGTAGTTATATTCGGTAATTTTTTTATTCATGATATATAGGTATTATATTTATGGAGAAAGCCTTGACATATATACTGATAACAAAAGTATAATTTATATTTTCACTTAAATGGAGATGAATATGTGCCAGTAAAACATGGTTGGAGTTGATTAATGATTTTGACTACTCAAAGCATTACCACATTGGAAATGTGAACAAGGCGGTAGATGATATGATTTGAAAGGACCATTCTATAATATTTGTCATGTGGATTGAAAATTATATAATATTTTTTTAATTGAAAAGGATTAATATGGAAATCATAAAGGATGGGGAAAAATATTATCATTCTCAAATAAATGATCAAACATCTATAAAAATTAAGATTAGGAGGTACAAAAACAAGAAGTAGATAAAAATTATAAGGGAAGAATTTTTCATAAGATTAAAATCAATGATGATGTAATAATATGGTTTAAAAACTATGTTTATGTCCCACCCATGGTAGATTAAAACATGGTTCTATTAGATTAGTCTCATTTTACATCATAGTTTATTCATACCGGAATCACCATGGTGTACAGAAACCTAAAAGTGTATTTATAGTGGGATGGAATAAGGAATGATATTTTAGAATAATATTAATAATGGTTGGTTTGTGTAAAATTTAAGGATGATATATATATGTGTATGGGGTTATTAAAACCAATACTGTTACCATAATGAAAATTTTAAAAAATCACAGTTTATTTTATTGTTTGACATCCTATAACATCTAAGGCCAATAATACAATATGGGATACAAATTCCACATAGTTTATTACTATCAGATAAATTTTCTCCCATGATCATATAGACAGAATATATATAAAGGAAGTGCTGAGATTTCATGGAGTATATCTATCCATTATATCAGATCGGGACCCAATGTTTACCTTAATGTTCTCGAAAAGTCTTTAGCTGGATATGGATAAATAGTTAATTTTTAGCAATTCCTATAATGATCAAACATACAGAGGGTCTAAGAGAAAAATTAATAATTTAGAAGACCTATTGAAATATTTAACTATGGAGTTCAATGGTGGTTGGGATCAACACCAACCTTGGAAGCATTTTTTTATAACAATAGATTTAACTCTACTTTTGAAATGGTTCCTTATGAAGCCCTATATGCTATGAAGTGCAGAACTCCAACATTATGGAATAATGTTGGGGAAATAAAGTGATTGGGACCTAATCTAGTTGAGAAAATATAAGAGAATGTTAGCTATATTCAACATCACATATGAGCATATCTGAGTAGAAAAATAAGTTATACTGAAAATTGATGAAAATATCCAATGTTTTAAGTGGGTGAAAAAGTATTTATATGAGTAACTCCATGGAAGATATTGATGATATTATTATATAAGGGAAATAAAAAAACAATTTACATTATTCCTTTTGAAATTCATGATCTTTTCATGATGGTAGCATATCGATTAGCGCTTCCCCAAAATATCTCTTATGTTCATGATATGTTCCATGTATCTCTCCTAAGAAAGTATATACCCGACCCTTCACATTTACTATACTCAAAAGTCATACCACTGGAGAAATATAATACTTATATAGAACAACTTACAAAGATTCTATATCCTTGAGAAAAAATTCTATGAAAGAAGACTACTCATTAGGTTAATGTGTAATGGTAGAGGCACCGATTTGAGGAATCTACATGAAAACGGATGACTGAGATAAAGAATAGGTATCCTCATTTGTTTGTGTCCAAGTGAAATTTTATATTGATAAATTAATTTTCATAGGGTTATAATCTAACACAATGATATTTTAATAAAATTTTATCTTTAAATAATTTTAATTCTTCAACAGCATTTGTTGCAAGAAACCATGAGTTTCAACAAACCGTGAGACACTATAGTATAAAATTACTATTATTACATGTCCATTAAATTGGTGGAAATAGTTATGAGTAAATAATATATGAAATAAATATAATGTTGCAACTCAATATTAATATATTGATAATTACATAAAAAATGATCACCTAATTATTAATTAAATCGCATTATTAATCAAAAATATGTTTAGATAATTTATTTGAGTGAATATTAATTTTTTGAAGTTAAATAATATGGATTTAAAAAAATTAAATTAATTTTATAATTCATCAAGTGAAAATTATGATGAAAATAATTTTTTAATAATTTTATGAAAAATTTTATTTTTTAAAGAGTAATGAATATACTGATTTTTATTTAAAATTTGAATTTTTTAAAATTATTTACGAGGTCGCAAAATGTTATGTATTTGTTTTCAATTTTAATCAGTTCATTTTAATTTAAAATAATCTAATTATTCATTTTTGAAATGAATTTTTATGTAAAATTAATATAAAAATATTTTATGATTTAAAATAGAATGTTTTTGAAAAAAAACATTTTTTCTGGTCATTTTACCAGTTTCATAATGAAATAAATAATAAAAATTATTTCTTAATAATTTAAAATATAAGGGGAATATTTTTATTTATATGTTTGAAGTATTGTGTTTTTTTTATTTCTGACAATTATGAATAGTAACAGTCGTAAATTTTGTTATCACGGTAAAGGGTAAATTGATCAATTATAAATGTTAAGTTAAAAATAAAATGACATGGACTATATAATGAATCTAACACACGCCCAAGTTTTATTAGACGATGTTATTTAGACCATTAACACCTATGGATCAAATTTTTTTCAATGGACACAAGTCCATGAAAATTACTTATATAATAGTTTATTCAATGAAATTCACAAAAATGCCACTTTCATTGTCTTAAATAACCCTTTTTAGTTCACATGGGGAACTGATATACTATGAATGAATATAAGTTTAAATTTTAATGTTAATAGACATATTTTTTCTTATATAATTTATTTTTTATTTTTTGGGAACATAGATGAGATTATGATATTTATTATATTTTAATTATTAAAAATTCAAATACGTCACATTCATGTTTTAAATCATATACCAATTTTATTATAAGGGTAAAAAGAAGCTTTATATGACTATATATATTATTAATAAATCTAGAATATTTATCTTAATCATTGTATGTTTTTTAAATTTTAGTAAAGAAATTAGTATATTAAATACTTACACAATGGTCAAGTGGTAATTATTTCATTAATGAAAAGATCAAAAAATGTCCCTAATAATATTAAAGAAAATTTAATTTGAGATAATTAATGAGATCAAATATTTTTATAGATAAACTTTTTCTTTCAAGGATATAATGAAATATTCTATTTGAATATTACTTATTATATTAATATTTCTAAATGTCCAAGTAATGAATTGTGATGAAATTGGCACTAATGTTATTTTATCAAAATAATATTTTATAAAATTATTTAAAAACAAGAAATATTATTTAGAAATAAAATATAATTAAATTAAGGTAAGAAATATTATAAATTAAGCAATTATATTCTAATTTACATAACATAAGTTAAAATTACAACCTTTAAATATTGAAAATTTTGTTAGAATATTTGAAATTAAAATAGGTTAACTAAAGTTTAATCAAAATGATAATTTTAAAAATAATTCACAAAAATGTATAAAATTGATTGTTTCATAAACTTTTATCCTTTAATCTTCTTATATTTTAAACATTGTATTTTTTGGAGTTATTTTCATTTATATTTAATTTATTATGAATTAATATTTTTAGAAATTCTTAAAGTGGTGCACACATCAATTATAAAATGGAACCTCATCCCTCAGTTATTTACATAACACTGATCCTTCATTATCAACCATCCAATAATTATTTATCTTTTAATGTTTCATATACACATTCTAGAGGTTATTTTCCTTTCAAAAGACTCACATAATTGACTTTAAGAGGTGATCTCAAGGAAGCTCGCCAAAGATGAGATAATCATCTTTACCGACTCATTATAAATTATTTCTTCTTATAATTATTATTCATATATTTATTCATTATAATGTAATATATCTAATTTCAACTATATTATTATAATTTATTATGATTATATAACAACCATATAAATCCTTTTATCCATACTATGAAAATAAAAAGCATTGTGCATGCGTACATATAATATTCTATATCCACGCCATTGTGTAATATGTTTTTTCATCACCACAGTATTTCGATGTATATAATGATGGAAAAAATATATTTATATTTATATATTTATTTATATGTTAATTATAATAATATAATAATATATCAATAACTTCCTTATCATTTTACCAGTAAGAAGTGATAACAACGCTCATGTGTACGTACGGCCTACCGTCTCCATGACGGGATGCAATTCATTTTCCATGGTCACAACTCAATAATTATATATAATAAATATTATATTAATATCATTATAGAGGTTATGGAACAATATCCCATTAATAAGAAATGGGACTTATACGAAAAAACACTTACATGAAAATGATGTAGTTAACACCAAAAGAAGGGTAATAATTAAATATTGTTAACAAACATTTGGATAGATGAAATAATAGGATAATATATGATATCATAAATATGAATAAAGTTATAGTATTAATTAATAACATTCTTTAATCCCTTATATAGTTGTTTTATATACATACTCAAGAATTCATATTTATGTTAAGGGTTGTTTTTGACAATCTCATTATAACTTTGGATTTTATTCATGTAAGTTTACTAAGGGGAAGACATCATTTCACTGACTACGTTTCCTAAAACATATTTTCAAAAAAATTACTATTATTTTAAAATTATTTATTTCATTTTTACCCATTTTTCAATTTTTCAAAAGGGTTTGAAGGGAATATTTTTTTTCATTTTCCTTATGATGTTTACTGTGGCTTTTCTTAAAAAAAGTATCAAAGAATGTTTTTAATCTTATATGACATGAAGAATCAATTTTGGCTCCATGATGTAGTAATTATACGAATATTACCTCACTATATTACAAGGTTAATTTAAAATAAATGTATTTTTTTTATAATTCAATAGTATTTTAATATAAGAAAATGTTTTCAAAATGGAAAGATATTTTCATCAAGAATTATTTCATGTGATCTCTCAAAATAATTTTCCCTCATGATAAAATTATTTAGTGTTACATATGATTTATAGGGCATAAATTTTCAAGGATACTAACCATATTATTTTTATGATTGATTTGTGATTATGATGGAATGATATTTATGAAACCCATTTCTATTCCATGGGCTATGTTATGATAAAATGATTTTTATAAAACCCATTTAATTACATGTATTCTTATATGATGAATGATTTATATTCTTGTGGAACTCATATTTATAGGTATCATTATGTGATAGTTGGGAACTATATCTCCTTTTAATGAATTGTGTAATGAATTATGTCTCATGAGATAGATCATTCTAGAATTAGAGTAAAATTGGTTTACTAATACAAGCGATAATGAGGAGTGAACTCGGTTCAGTAAGGGAATTTTACCACTATGATGGTCTTAGTAGTGAGCCTTGACTAAAATGAAAATTATTTTCTAAGTTTAAGTGTATGTAAAAATTTCAGGTCTTATGTTATAATCCCAGAAATTATATAATTATATAATTTTATAATTCTTTACTTATGAATTTCTATGATTTATTTCATTACTCAATATCGTGACTCTTGATATGGAGGATATAATTTTCAGATGTTATTTTTAGGTTCCTATACCACTATACATATTTTGTATTCCTTTATTACGCATAATGACCATTTTATGTCTCCCTTTCTTATGTTTATTTTCCCAAAAATATGTAGAAATATATTATTTTTTATTTGTGAAAAAGGGTTATAGTATAGATGGAATATATTGGAGATGGTGTATATGCCTTAGGAATTAGTTGTTTATGTTTAAAAGTTTCCAAATACACTAAAACTAAACGGTTTTAGCATGTCCTTGTTACGCTATGTATGGAATATTTTTCTATTTAGATTTTATCAGTATTTATGAAAATTATTGGTAGATATAATTATGAATCAAACAACTATTTTATATCTCAATAATTTTACAAGGGTACCACAATAATACCTCAGTGATTAGTTATTGATTTTAGAAGAAAAAAATCTAGTGGTTTGATGTCAGCATCTCTTATAATTTTTTTTTCTATTGAGGAATTTTGGGAGTGTTCTTCTTTAAAATATCATTATTGTTCTTCAATCTAGATTTTATGTTGTCTTATAAATTCTATAGGACTCATTGTATAATGTAAACATAAATTTATAAAGTGTGAATGTCACATTTTATATTCTCAACCAACCTATGACCATCTTTCAATACAATGATAAATATTGACTTTTAATATAAATTGTATCCATTATATGGGGTTGAATTCTATTTCAAGAAGGGTGTTTATCTCATATGGTTGTAGATAAACTCTACATAATTTATATTCCTATTGTTTTAGAGTTCGTTGATGTATTTCTTAATGAGATTCCTAGTATTCTAATAAATCATAATGTTCTTTTTTCAATAGAGTTAATACTCATGACACACCTATTTCAAAGACTTGATATAGAATACCACCATTTGAGTTGAAGGAATGGAATAAAAAAATACATGATAATATTGATAAGTGGTTTATTTTACCATGTGCATCATAATTTTGTTAACTCGTTCTTCTTATTAATTATAATTATGGATCATTGAGACTATGCATTGATTATTGTGAACAGAACAAGGTCACAATCATGAATAAGTTTCATCTTAAACATTTTGATAATTTATTCAATCACATAAGTAGAGATAAATATTATCAATGATTGATATTTTATATAAATACTATCAAATGATGGTAAAAACAAAGGAAATATCAAACAAAACCATATATATAAGTTATGGGCACTTTTAATTAGTAGTAAGGACATTTGGTTTCACTAAATCGTTTATTATATTAATGGATTTAATGAAAACATTAATTATGGATTTTCCTAACATGTTTGTTGTTACATTTATAGATGATATTCATATATATTCTAATATTATGGAATAACATCATGGTTAAATAAGAATTACACCATATAACGAACTGAAGGGAAAAATAGTGTAATTTTTTTAAAATGTATGAATTTTTTCTATATACATTTTGTCTTTTGGTCATCTAATCATGAGAGAGGATATATAAGTGGATCTATCAATGATAGATATTATTTAATGTTGGACTAAAACAAACTAAATATGGTTCAATTTTAACTTATATATATTATTTTGAATAAAATTAGATGGAAATAAGGAGAAGGTCTGTCGGTGCACCTTGGCTAGGACCACTCTATAATGGGAAAGTGTTACTGTCTTATAGTGGTGAATAAATAGATATAATATTATGTATTCTTATGTAGAATTAAATAATGATAACTTATGAGTCATGCCTATTGATATTTCATGAGAAAAAGTACCTTACTCAGGACATAGATTTAGTTGGGATAATATTTTCCCTAAACACAAGGATACATTATCATTATAGAAAATTGAGTCACATTTAAAATTATCTTAAAATATTAAAGTATATATCAATCCGGAATGAATTGATTTTTTTAAGTAAATGGTCAGAGTTGATGAATGATTATAACTACCCAATTCATTAGCACCCAAGAAAGGTTAATAAAGTGTCCAATTATTTATGTCACAAGAATTATTCTAGCATATAAATAATGAGGATCACAAAAGATATAGTATATGTAGATTTGAAATGGATGGATCTAAATGTATTAAAAGAATGGGATAAGACATATATTTCTTCAATGAGGGTTTATCCATAAATAAAGGTGAATATTCTTGTTCCATAAAAGGTATAATGTTTAGTAAAAGGAGATGATAGAAATTTGTCAGTGATAAACATTAATTGTTATAGAATTATATGGTTCATGATCTATGATTCATTATCTAATAATAGAGATGAATAAGGATCAATTATAAGAATATGATAATTCCTAATTCATTGTTCATAATAGAATTACATAGAATAATTGTGATTTGAAAGTGTATTTCTAGAGGGAAAACATGAGAAGTGATAATTCAATGTCTGTATCAAAATGCATGTTATGTTAGTACATCGTGTATAAAATAAATAATTATAAAATGATGTTAAAACTAATACCAATTCTAAAATGAAAATGGAAAAACATTACAATAGATTTATTATATAACACACCCAAAAGAATCAACTGAAATCAATTGTATTTGGGTTTAGTTAATCTCCAAAAAAGTAATCACATATAATTTATACCTATAAATTTTCATCCCATTACTATATTTACATAATATATATGAATTATTTTTCAAGGATTCATTGAGTACCACATCTGATTGTATCTGATCGATATATGAGTTTTACTCTATTGTTATAGCGATCACATAAACATGATTTTGATACAAAGTTATGTTTTGTTATTTCTTATCATTCGCATACATATAGATATTAGGATAATACCATTAATCCCCTGGATGATATTTTGAGATATATCTATATAGATTTTAAAGTTGGATGGGTTCAAAACCATCATCTTTCTAAATTCACTTATAACAATAGCTTTCACCTGATAATTGTGATAGATCCTTATGAATAAATATTTGGATGGAAGACAAATACATTTATGTTCTCTGATTTAGTTAGATAAAAAATGGCTATTAGGACTAATTATATATGGAAAAGTGAAATAAAATGTCAGATTCATTCAGAAAAACATTAAGATATCATAGACTCGATATTAGTGTTTGGCTGAAAATCATCAGAGAAATCATGAATTCAATTTTTTTGGAATTTTTCCTCGTGAAATTATCTAAGGAAGATGGTAATGATATTTGGAAAGAATGGAATTCTAATCTCTATAATTATTGGACCATTTTGGATTCTTGATGGAGTAGGGATGGTAGCTTATCAGTTTCTACTAGAATGTATCCTCTCTTATGTTTCTGATGTACTCTATATATCTCTTTTGAGAAAGAAAATAACTAACACAAAAAATATACAATTACCAAAGGTTTTAAAATTGGATTAATATCATTCCAACGAAGAAGAAAATTATAAATCGTGGATCCTAGAGATACAATATAATTGACATATCCTACTCTCCTAGTTAATGTTCTCTAGATGAATAAAAAACCGAAAGAAGCGACATGGGGACCTAAGGATGCGATGGAATAGATACATATCATCATTTTTTATAAGATAGATTATGTTTCAGGGTATTTTTAATATAATGTTTTTATAGAACATAACAATGTATGAATTTATTTTATTTATCTTCTTTTAAAATAAAATTTTTTTATAATAGAGTTTTCATTATAAAAAACTCAATGTTTAGAAACCATGATTTATTATATTACATATGCATCGATTTTGGGGGTATGCATAGGAATAAGCAAATATTTAAATATATTAAAATATGAAATTATATAAAAAATTATTTATTGAATTATTGGAAATAACCCCAAATTTGTGCTAAATTAATATTAATCGTTGAAAACACCATTTCTTCTTGAAAATTTACAATTTTTTATTTTTTTATATTATAATTCATTATTTTCAAATTAGAATAATTTATATAAAATATTTAATCTTATTTATGAAATGGAAATATGAATCTTATCTTTTATGGTTTTTTTGAAAAAATATATGTAATTATATAAAAATGAGTTTTTTGGAAAACTTCATTCTCAATTGAATTATTTTAATTATTTTCAACAAATTTGGATATGATACAAAATTAAATTAATTATTATTTAATATTAATAATCCAACTACTCTCATTGTAACCAACATTATTCTTAATTTTAGTATAAAAAAGTATACATAAAAATTTACAATAAAATTATTTTTCATTGTGTTAGTATTTTAAACTGATATATATTTATTCCACTTGTAGAAATAAAATAATATAATATTTAAGATCTGTTTTTCCTAGTATATATAACTTTTTGTTTTGGTAACCCTCATTGTGTCAGGTTGTTCTTCGTTTAAACCTTAGTTATTAGATTTTGGGCTGATTGGTTTTAAGTTGAAGAAGAGCCATAGGGATGTGGTGTGGGATGTAACATACTAGGTAAGTAAAAAATTTGACATTTTCATATATATTAATTTTTGAATTAAATATAAATTTTACTTTAAAAGGGTTTTTATGTTTGATAGCGTACCTGATATGCAAGAATGGGTTTCTTTGAAATCTTATATTGCACACTAATAATATATTATTATATTAAACACTAGGTAAATCCTAACCATTGTATTAGAGGGAATGAATGAAACTTACTACCATATTATTTCACATTTTTTTAAATGTATTTTCATTTATCCAATAAAAGTTAGAGGCTTAAAATGTGAATGAATCTAATTTTAATCATAATTTACATTAAAAGGCAGATTTATCACCGTTTAATGGAGAACCCTTTTTAAATATAGTTTTGGTCACTTTAATACATTCTATATGACCAAATAAAATCCTTCTTTATAATTCTGACATCAAAATTTACTTTGTGTAAATTTTTGGAAGCTTTCCGATAAAGTTCATTTTTATTGAATAGTGAAAATATTGTATTTTAATTCAAAAGTGACTTGTAATCTAATTTATTTATATGGTTAGATTATATTATTAATAGGTTTTAAAGTGAAAATAAAATATATTTTTACAATTTAATCAAATTTTGGTCATTGGAATTAATTTCACTTTAAAATTGGACATAAACAAGTATCAATCTTTTGATAGTTATTGTTTCATAAAAACACATTATTTGTTTTGATTACGGGAATTAATTTTAAAATTAATTAATGCCACTTCTATGTTTGTAATTTTTAAAAATAGACATAATTTTTGAATTCTTAATATCTAATATAGCTTAGGCTGAATTTTTGGTACATTTCTGAAAAACTTCAATTTTTGATGAATAGTGAAACCACTTAGTGGTAGTTAAAAAACTGACTTTTTCATTTAAATGAAATTTTACTACTTCTGTGAGTTGAATTTAAAAATTCCAACAAACATGGTTGTTATCAAGAAGTAAAATTTGGTTCATTATGAAGAAAATAATGTTTGGTGAATAGTAACTTTTGACATTTATTTACTGCGGTTAAAGGTAAATAGGGTAATTCAAGGTAAAAAGAATATTATAATAACTTAAAATTACCTTAACACACGTCCAAACCTTATTTTTTGAGTCATTAAAGACCATGGACATCTTTGGGTCGATTTTGGGACCCCATTGAGCCACTTGGGAGTCATAATGACAATTTAGATTAATTAATATAATGTAGAGCCAAAATTAACATTAACAACAATCTTTTAGTAATTAATTTTTATATGGTGTTATATAAGTCATATTTTAGACTATAAATATTAATTGGAAAGATAAAAAAATTCCCTATATCATGGTATTTGTTTTCAAATTTTTAGACATCAAATGAATTAAATTATTTATGACACAATAATGATGCAGTATTTACCTCATTAATAAATTATTTAAATAAATAAGCTTATAACGATTAAAATATTATCCAAAACTTGTCCAATTATTATTAGATGATTTTATTTCGATCATCATTCATCTTATCTTCATCTTTAATGATTTTTGGACCTTTTTAAACCGAATATCATTATATAATAAAATAATATTTTCACACGTTCCTAAAGAGCCCCTCCTCTCCCTTATAAAAAGAGACCATTTCTATCCACTTACTCACACCTCTAAAGCCATTTGGATGGTCCAAACTCTTCCCAATTAAGCTCCCTACATCCCTCTTCTCGACTTATAATCCTTACCTTAGGCAGAAGGAACTTCAAGAAGTTTTTTGGTTCAAACCAAAGGGAGTTACCCAAATTAAAGGTAACCGTTTCTCTTAAATTTTTTCTTTTATATTACTTATCCAACCCCTAAACTCTTTTTATTCCATTATTTTGTAACAAAACCAGTATCATAAATATAAAAGGATGTTTTTATGAGAATTATTATAAATAAACTTACACACACCTCCATCTAATGGTTGAAGAACATAATGTTTCTGTGGATGGCAAACTAACGCCTCACGAAACGATGATTGTTCAAAAATCTCCGTCCACCTCTCATGGTGGACATTAAGATGGAACTGTACTTATATATGATATATATTATGTTTATGATTTCTTTATTCTTATTTATTTTCTATTTATATCATTCTTTTATGGTTTCCATAGTGGGTAAATATGATAATCTCATTTGAGGAAGTGCAGACTACCGCCTCCTCAAACTAATGTGACTTGTTAATGAGTTATGTGGGATGTATAAAGGATTGAGTTAATGATATTATATACAATATTATACTGGAATTATAATATACCTATGTATCATATGATTTAATTCCATTAAAATAATAAATATAAATGAAAGTAGCGTTCATGCGTACGTACGACTTACCGTCTCCATGAACGGTGCATTTCATTTCTTTCCTCTAAATGTTATGAACTATTATAAATAAATTTATATACTGGATATATATGATATATATGATATCTAAATCATTAATATAATTCTGTATATAATGATCCTTTGACCACATGAACAATATGTAATTATAAGATGTCCATTTTTGACTCAAGTACCAAATATCGACAAAACGAACATTATTAACTTAAATTATTACATAATGTTTATAAAATGGTAATAAATGATATAAAAGGAATAATAAACTTTAAAAAGGATATTAAGAAAGTAGAAATTTACTTTAGTATATTAATAAGGATATTAAAGAACGATCGAGTCAAGTCGGACACGAGGTAATGGATTTCTTATCTCACTTTTAATTCCGTGAGATTTCCATTATGTGCCACTTATTTATTTCATGTGGTGTAATTTGTAATGACATTGATATATATTATGATTTTTATATTTATATTCATGGTATTATGTGATTCATTTTTTGTTCATTAACTTTTGGTCATACGACTCGATTTGATTTACAATGAAGTAAGAGTTTTTCATCTCACTTTTTATTCCCGTGAGATTCATGCTATATTTGCCACTATTTCCTTTTGGGTGGTGTATTTACTATCCATTATTTTAATATTTGTGTAATATAAATTCATTTATGAGTATTTAAATCTTCATTGTATGATCCTTCTTCATGTGGTGTATGTTTTGTATGTTACCAAATCGGTAAGGGAACCTTTCACCCTCCTCTATTTAAAAGACTTCTTTTTATTATCTCTTTTAATTTACATCTTATTATGTTGGGATATGTTATTTTATATCCCCATTGATGTAATCTTTATGTAAAAGTGATGAGATAACCTTTTTAATCTTATCAACTCATTTTCTGAATTTTAATGTGACGCCGTTAGGATGTCAAATTTTTACAAGGGAACTTCTAAACCACATTTCAATTCTTTGGGTTCAACTTGTACTTATCGAATATGTCATCCAATGAATACGTGTGAATGAAATCTAATTTTTTACAATTAATATCTACTTATATTGGGCGTATATATATTTTTAACACATAATTATGTGATAGATTTATCCTTAATTTAAGGATACCGTTTTTATAAGGGATCTCGTCTCAATTTTCGTTCCATTGAGACTTCATTGTTATTATACACCAATTCCCAATTATATGGTTTACATACTGTCCTTTGGCATATTATATCATGAATACCTGTATTCTCAGGATATTATAATGCTTTTATTAAATTCTATTCCTCAATTATTTTTATTCAATCGTCCCACTTTTTGTTAAAAATCTCTTTAACTAAAATATCGTTTTAAATGTTTTAAAGAAATATTCTTCTAAATATTTATCATTAATGTCCATGTTTTCAAAATGGGTTTTAGGATTTATTTATATGGACATTAATGTTTTCAAATGATAATTCATTTAAAATCTTCAATGTTTTATGGTACACTTTGATTGAAAAATCTCTTTTTAAGAGGTTATGAAAATGATTTGATAGAAAATTGTTTATTTCAATATCTTGATTTGATATATTAGAATGTGGAAATGTTATATTTCCTTAATAAATGTGTTATATTTTATTATTATGTTATGGTTATTGGGAATTGTTTGCGTATACGGGTGTTTCCCTGATAAACCTAAGGCGGGTGAGCCCGAGATAACTCTCTAATGCATTGGGTAACATGACGGAGGTGAATGTGATGTTTCTCCTAATAGATTTAGGGAATATACCGTGATGTGTATTCCAAGTGTAAATCCACATGTTTCTGTGATATCTACAATGTATGTTTTATATGTATTCCCTAGGTAAACTTTATGATATAGGATTTGTGTGTGTTATTCATAAATCTGGTGATTTCATAAGGTATGTTATGATTAAAAAGTATGGTTTCATTGATTAGTATTTATCTATGGGATAATGTTTTTCTTGATTATTTTATAACCCTTACTAAGATTTTTGTGCTTATCTCATGTTTTTTAAATGTTTTCCACAGGACTTAATGATGAATAGGTTTAAGGATGGGATCAAGGAAAAGTCATGCTATCTAAAACATGGAACTATACATGTGTCTTTTTAAGAGTTTTTATTTATGAAAAAAATTGATACTGAGTAGTAGTGTCTACTCGTAATATTCAAGTTGTAATGTAATAGTTATGTCCTAATTCTCAAAAACTATAAACCTGAAAATATCCTCAACATGAATTATTAATTTAATTCAATATTATGTAATGTTTAAGGATGGGTCTTTATAGTTGGTATCATAGGTCGGTTTAGATAAATTTTGAGGTTAGGGAAATTTTTTAAACATAAGTGACATTACCATAACAGTTAGGATTTTAGAAAGTGTCATAGTTTTTTTAGATAATGTGATTGAGTTTAAGATAACATGAATATGTATATATTAGTGTTTACCCTCCCCATAAGATATTATATGATGATTTTACTGATATACTCACACTGACCTTTTTGGTTTTAGTAAATGGCTGGATCTAGCAGGGACCAAAGTAACAGTGGATGTGAAGAAAACTGTGACGATTTTCTGAAAGAGCAACTTAATGATATGGGAGCTTTAATGAGAACACTTGTGGTTATTCTCAACCAACTATTTGGATTCATGATTGACCCCCTGAACCTTAGTGATCTTTATAAGGCATCATATATGCAAGAAAGAAATACCTATGGATGTTTAGGTAATAATTATAAAGGTAAGTGTGTTCAAAAACCTATGTGTCAAATATGTGGAAAGAAAAACCTAGGAAAATGTTTCAAAGGGAAAAAGAGATGTTATAGATGTGGAAATGAAGGACATAAAGCAGGAACCTACCATGGAAAAAGGAAGCATCTAGTTGAATATATGAAAGGGAAATAAGTCCTTTCTGACGGATCAATTGAATGTTTTAAATGTTGTGTGCATGTTCATTATGAAAACACATGTCCTATGAAGAAGTTTTAGGAATGGTATAACTTGGATCGTACAAATATATGTTTACCAACACCTAATTCCATTCCGATTGAGGATGAAGAAACTGACAATGACCAATGAAAGGTATGGATTAATTCTTAACATATGTTCTGATATTATTGAATCTTAGGATATGATTCCAGATTTTTTGTATATAGGAAAAACTTCTTTCAGAATATGTTGGTAAAGAATAGTTAAGGGATCATGAAGAATTTTGAATGAGCAAGAGGTCAACATATAAGGGATTTAAGAGTTATGGCAGATTTTTAGGATGGGAAATGCTTAAAAGTATTAAGTCTCTTTTGATGATGGGATTACATTAGAAGAATTTTTTATAGTATGTGTAACCCTGAATCTTGATATATGAAATTTTTATTCAAGGAATAATTATATTTTATTTTGTGTTTATAGTTATAAAGAACCATTTTGGTTTATATGATCCTTGAATTTGAGGCTATTACCGATTAATACATTTTGGGATGAAAAAAAAATTATTAGATAACCATTGTGGTTAAAATATGTTATGGTTATTTTTGATGAATTTATCTCTTTTTGGGAATGTTATAAAATTATGTAGTTTTTGAAAAGAGACAACATGAAAACTATGTGACAACTCGTCGCGTCAGACAAAGCTATAGGAATCGAACCCACAACCAAAGTGTGACTGGTATTTATCGCCTACCACTGGACTACATGAAGTCCCTGGTTAGTATGATTAATTATTTTTAGTTAGATGATCTTCTGAATTAGGAATAAGTTTATTTTGGGTTATCTATGTAAATGATTAACCTATCATGGAGGATATGTGATTAGTTTAATTACTTTTCAGTATGAGAATTTAAGAGTAACTGATGTTATTTGGAGATAAATGTTAATATTTACCTTGGAAGACTATGTGATTAAATCCTTCAAAGATTTGGGTTTCTATCTTAGTTTGGAATACTTTGAATAATTATAAGGATAATTGTTTATTTAATGGTCTTTCTTGAACCTTGGGTTCTTTTTGTTGAATTTGGGAGATTAAGAGTAATATTTCTTTTTATAAAGGATTATCCTTTTGGTGATTATCTAATCTTATACTAAAATTTGGTTTTAGTTAATATCTAAAGACATGGGAAATATATACTTAATCTCTTTTGGATTATGTGATTCTCTCAAAGTTTATTATAGAAAAAAAAGTCATCCTGAATACTCATCGTTTGGAGAAAATATGAGTTTATGTTAGAAATATAGTAAATGATGAATGCATACATGAAAATTAAGTATATTTCCATATGTTTTTGGTAAATCTCATAAATAAATTCCTAAAAAAATATTAATGTTAAATGAAAACCTTGTCCGTTAACTTTTCTTACTGGGGAATTAAAGACTGTTTAACCTATCACAAGTTTGTGAGTTTCTGGAGGATAACTTTCTCCTAAACATGTTTCCTATCACTTTACATTAGAAATTGACCCTTTTGTTTCTCCTCCATATCCATGTTTTCATGGAATCTTAGTATGGGTTAACTTGGGTGACCTTTTTACTTCTCTCTCATTCTTTTAAAGTGATAGTTTTACTAACTCTTTTTTCCAATATGTGGCTTTCAATAATGTTTCCAAGCCCAAATTTTAAAATTGGGAGGATGCAGTTCCCAAAAGGGGGGAAGGATGTAACATTCCAAGTAAATAAATAATATGAATTTTTTCATATTTATTAATTTTTTAATTAAGTATTAATTTTACTTTAAAAGGGTTTCTATGTTCGATAGCGTACCCGATACGCAACGAGTTTCTTTGAAATCTTATGTTGCACAATAATAATATATTATTGTTTTAAACAGTAGTTAACTCCTAGAATTTTTATTGGCGAGAATGAACGAAACTAACTACAATATTATTTTACAAGTTTTTTAAATGTATTTGCATTTATCCAATAAAAGTTAGAGTCTTAAAATGTGAATGATTCTAATTTAAAGCATAATTTACACTAAAAGGTCGATTTATCACCTTTTAATGGAGAACCCTTTTTAAATCTAGTTTTGGTCACCTTAATACATTCTATATAACCAAATAAAATCATTCTTTATAATGGGGACATCAAAATTTACTTTGTGCAAATTTTTGTAATTTTTCCGATAAAGTTCATTTTAATGAATAGTGAAAATATTGTAGTTTAATTCAAAAGTGCCTTTTAATCTAATTTATTTATATGGTTAGATTATCTTTTTAATTGGGTTTAATGTGAAATCAGAATATATTTCTACCATTTAATAAAAATTGGTCATTGAAATTAATTTCACTTTAAAATTGGACATAAACAAGTATCAATATTTTGATAGTTATTGTTTCTTAAAAACACATTATTTGTTTTGATAACAGGAATTAATTTTAAAATTAATTAATGCCACATATATGTTTTTAATTTCAAAAAATACACATAATTTTTGAATTCAGAATATCATATATATTTTAGGCTGAATTTTTGGTATTTTTCTAAAAACCATCAATTTTTTATGAATAGTAAAACCACTTAGTGGTAGTTAAAAAACTGACTTTTTTATTTAAATGAAAATTTACCACTTCTGTGAATTGAATTTAAAAAATCAAATAAACATGGTTGTTATGAAGAAGTAAATTTTGGTTCATTATTATGAAAATAATTTTTGGTGAATAGTAACTTATGACTTTTCTTTACCATGGTTAAAGGTAAATAGGGTAATTCATGGTAAAAAGAATATTATAATAATTGAAAATTACCTTAACACTTGTCCAAACCTTATTGGTTGAGTCATTAACGACCATGGGCATCTTTGGTCGATTTTTGGACCCCTTTGAGCCACTTGGGAGTGATAATGACAATTTAGATTAATTAATATAATGTAAAGATACAATTGACATTAACAACAATCTTTTAGTAATTAATTTTTATATGGTGTTATAAAAGTAATATTTTAGACTATAAATATTTATTGGAAATATAAAATAATTTCCTATATCATGGTATTTGTTTAATATTTTTTAGACATGAAATAAATTAAATTATTTTTGACACAATAATGATGTTGTATTTACCTCATTAATAAATGATTTAAATAAATAAGATTATAATGATTATAATATTATCCAAAACATGTCCAATTCTGATTGGAGGATTTTATTTCAACCATGAGTCATGTTATCTTCATTTGTAATGATTTTTGGACATTTTGAAACCGATTATCATTATATAATAAAATAAAATTTTCTCGCTTTTCTAAAGGGCCCCTCCTCTACCTTATAAAAAGAGACTATTTCTATCAAATTCCTCACACCTCTCAAGCCATTTGGCTATTAGAAACTCTGCCCAATTAAGCTCCCTACATCCCTCTCCTCCACTTAGAATCCTTACCTTATGCCGAAGGCACTTCATGAAGTCCTTTGGTTCAAACCAAAGGGAGTTACCCAAATTGTAGGTAATGATTTCACTAAAATTGTTTTCTTTTATTTTACTTCAGAAACCCCTTAAATATTTTTATTCCTTTCTTTGGAAACAAGACCAGTATCATAAATATAATAGGATTTTTTATGAGAATGATTATAACTACACTTACACACACCTCCATCCAATAGATGAAGAACATAATGTTTATGTGGATGGCATACTAACACCTCACGAAACGATGATTGTTCAAATATCTCCAACCGCCTCTCATGGTGGCCATTACGTTGGAACTGTATTTTTATATGAAATATATTTTGTTTATTCTTTCTTTATTCTTCTGTATTTTCCATTTATATAACACTTTTATGGTTTCCATATTGGGTAAATATGATAATCTCATTCGAGGAAGCGCGAACTACCGCCCCCTCAAAGTGATGTGACTTGTTAATGCCTTATGTGGGATGTATAAATGATATAGTTAATGATATTATATATGATATTTTACTGGAATTATAATATACCTATGTATCATTATTGTTTTATTCAATTAAAAAAAGAAATAGAAATGAAAGTAGCGTTCATGGGTAAGTACAACTTACCGTCTACATGAACGGTGCATTTCATTTCATATCTCTAAATGTTATGTACTATTATAAATACATATATATACTGGATATATATGATATATATGATATATAAATCATTAATATAATTCTGGATATAATTATTCTTTGACTACATGAACAACATGTAATTATAAGAAGTCCATTTTTGACTCATGTACCAAATATCGACAAAACGAACATTATTAACCTAATTGATTACATAATGTTTATAACATGGTAATAAGTGATATAAAAGGCATAATAAACTTGTAAAAGGTTCCTAAGAATGTATAAATTAACTTTAGTTTATTATTCAGGATATTAAAGAACGATCGAGTCATGTTGGACACGAGGTAAGGGATTTCTTATCTCACTTTTAATTCCGTGAGATTTCCATTGTTCGCCACTTAATTTTTGCATGTGGTGTAACATGCACTGCCATAGATATATATTATTATGATTATATTTATATTCATGGTATTATGTGATTAATTTTTTGTTCATTAACTTTTGGTCATACGACTTGATTTGATTTACAATGAATTAAGAGTTTTTCATCTCACTTTTTATTCTCGTGAGATTCATGTTATATTTGCCAATATTTTCTTTTGTGTGGTGTATGTACTGTCCATGATTGTACTCTTTGTGTAATATAATTTCATTTTTGAGTATTTAAATCTTCATTGTATGATCCTTCTTCATGTGTCGTATGTTTTGTACGTTACAAAATCGTTAAGGGAACATTTCACCCTCCTATATTTAAAAGAATTCATTGTATTATGTATTTTAATTTACATATTATTATGTTGGGATATGTTATTTTATATCCCCATTTATGTAAAATTCATGTACAGTTTATGGGATACCCTATTTATCTTATCAACTCATTTTCTGAATTTTAATTTGACGCTGTTAGGCTGCCAAATTTTTACAAGGGAACCTCTTATCCCAATTTCAATTCTTTGGGTTCAACTTGTACTTATTGAATATGTCATCCAATGAATATGTGTAAATGAACTCTAATTGTTTTACACTTAATATCCACTTATATTTGGTGTATTTATATTTTTCACACATAGTTATGTGATTGATTTATCCTTAATTTATGGATACTGTCTTTATTAAGTATTTCGTCTCAATTTACGTTCCATTGAGACTACATTGTTATTATACACCAATTCACTATTATAAGGTGTATATACTGTCCTTTGTCATATAATATCATTAATACCATTATTCTCATGATATTATAATGTTTTTATTAAATTATATTCCTCAATTATTTGTATTCAAGCATCCCTCTTTTTATTAAAAAACTCTTTAACTAAAATATCGTTTTAAATGTTTTAAAGATATATTATTATAAATATTTCTCATTAATGTCCATGTTTTAAAAATGGGTTTTAGCTATTATTTATATTGACATTAATGTTTTCAAATGATAATTCATTTAAAAGCTTCAAAGTGGTATGGGATACTTTGATTCAAAAATCTTTTTTTAAAAGGATTTGAAAATGATTTGATAAAACATTGTTTATTTAAATATCTTTATTTGATATATTATAATGTGGAAATGTAATATTTAATTTATACATGTGTTATATATTATGATTATGATATGGTTATTGGAAATTGTTTACGTATATGGGTGGTTACGTGATAAATCAAGGGCAGGTGAGCCCGAGATAGCTGTAAAATGCATTAGGTAACTTGACGGAGGTGAAAATGATTTTTCTCTTAAGAGATTTAGAGAATATACCATGATGGGTATTCCAAGTGTAACACCATATGTAGCTGTGATAGCTACAATGTATGTTTGATATGGATGCCATAAGTAATCTTTATGATATATGATATGTGAGGGTTATTCATAAATCTCATTATTTCATAATGTATGGTTTCATTGATTTGTATTTATTGATGGGATAATGTTTTCCTGCCTTATTTTATAACCCTTACTGAGCTTTTTATGCTCATCCCAAGTTATTGAAATGTTTTCCACATGAATTAAAGATGAATAGGTATAAGGATGGGATCAAGGAAAAGTCATGCTATCTAAAACATGGAACTAGACATGTATCTTTTTAAGAGTTTTTATTTTATAAAAAATAGAAATAGAGGAGTAGTGTCTACTTGTAATATTCAAGTTGTAATGTAATAGTTATGGCCTAATTCTCTAAAACTATAAACCTGAAAACTTCCTCAATGTTAATTATTCATTTAATTCAATATTATGTAACGTTTAAGGTCGGGTCCTTATATGGGATCTAGCTATAAAACATAATTAGGTTTTAAATTTGTAATTTATGATATAAAGTTGGAATTTGAACACCTAAATCCATTTTTTCTTAATTTTATAGTGGTGATGTAAATAGTTTTTTATTCCATAAATTGGATATTTATGATGTAAAATTGTCGGGTTGAGCCCTTAAATCTTTTTTAATTTGGAAAAGATTTAGGATAGGTTATAAGAAGTATTTACACTATAAAATAACATAACACATAATAAAGATATTTTTTATTTGGTTTTCTCACTAATGTGATGATATATTTACCATATATGAGATTTAATGGGTTTCTTCCAAAAATACCAAATTTTCACTGTAATTACTTTGAACCATGATTTGAAATCTTAGTGTCAAGCATTATAATAAGGGAATATATATCATTTGAATATATCCCATCCAAGGAAGACAAAAAATAATCCTCCTCAATTTAGAAACTCGTCATAATTCGACCTCAGTGAATCATATAATGAGATTAAATAAATCTGAATCTGATCATTACCACATACAATGTGAATTTATTATGTTTACTCTATTTTTACATGGGAATTCTAAAGAAAATCCCATTTTCTTTTTTTAATAATCTACAATATATATAATATTTTTAACCATTATGTAATGATTTCTGAATGATATAAATGATTGGATAAATCTTTAACATAATAGTGAATGTTCATATAACATTAACTAGATATCATTCATTCCATTGTCATGCAGATTGAGACACGAATCCACCTAATATATATATCTCACATGACATTATTGAGACCTAGTAAGTCAACATTAGATCCATGATATCATTATTTATATAATATGATGAACTAGATGAACATGTGATTTGTATTGATTTCTTGTGATAGAATCACCAGTGCAAAATCTAGTCAATTGGCATGCTAATGTCCTTTAGGATAAAATAATAAATGAATTATTATTATTATTATGATTAAACTAGGAATCATACCTTTATGACATATAAATATATATTAAAATGATACTTTTATTAATTTATCATTATGTCTTATGATGATATATTTACTATGAATGATGTTTCCTTGAAAAATTGATCGTTTAACTTTTTTTCTTATGTGAAATTAATGTGATTGATCCATACGAGAGGGATTATTTATACTATGTTGGGTTTTCATGATATGAATAGTTATTATGGTTCACTAGAGGGCTTGGTCATGATTTTGTATTACCTAAGGGTTAAGCTCAAATATACTTGTTTATTAATGGTGTAGTGTGTCATCATACCTGATTCATTAGTTCTAGATGTATAGTCATAATATTCCTAAGGGTTAGATTATTGGTAGCCTATGGATTGATTATTGTTTTTTCCTAATATTTTTTGAGAAATTCCAACTAGTGAGGAGAATATACCTACATCTATGGTGATCTATCATGATTTAGGAGGAACCACATGTAGACTGTGAAATCCTGCAGGGTACAAATGAAAGTTAGGATGGACATGGGTAGTGGATCCCGAGTGCGGTGTGTTCGTAGAGGGGGATCCCAGTTGCAGTGGCATCATGTGTCTTGTCTTCACGGACTCGGCCAACTCGACCCCTTTCACCATTGATGGCATGTTTCTTCGCCCAATTACTCCAGCCAGATAAGGTTACCCATGGCGGCGTGGTGACAGTCCGTGTCTGAGTTCCTGTTCCTACGGCCAGTGGGTTGTCTCCTTGTCATTGGTTTTTGCATTGGTTGGTTTTTTCGTGGCTTCCACGGGTGTCATGGTGGGCGGCGACGAGATACGTTTTGCGGTGAGTCTTTCTTCTGATGTGATGGTGATTATTTTCAGGCTTTTATTTTTTCTGTCATCATTTGTTTTGGTTACAGTTTTGTTTTTTGTGATGCTGAGATTGTGAGCGGAGATGGTTATGGTCTAGTTTTTTGTCTTATATTGATTGTGTGAATTGGTTGTAGTTTTGATGTCTATTGAGGTCTGGTTCATTGTTCCATGTTGTGAGCTTATAAGGTTGGGTTCATTGCGGTGAGATGATGAGTTAATGGCCAAGGATCCAAGATGGAACATTGTAGTTTTTGCTCACGATTGTTCTGCTAAAAATGATTTTTATTATTTTTATGGAAAGAGGCGAATGCACTACATGAGACCGAAAGATCACGATGGTCTAAAATGATGAAGTCCTAAGGAATCCCCTTTGAAAAACATATTACATTCACTGGGATGTGAGCCAAAATGAGAGAAAATCAGCAAGGGATCCTCCGTTGTACCCCCTCTGGAGAGAAAATCCACTGCAAAATTTTATTCCCTTGGGACGTGCGAAACCACACAGCCTCTAGGGATCTTCAAAATTCTATTACCTTGGTAAAGTATTTGATGATCATGTTCATTTGGCATGGTGGGAATTTTAATTTGAATTTCTTGATATCGCGGTCTCGGTTTGTGGATGCTTACAGTGGTTGGATCTACTTTGGCCTCGGTGGTCTGGGGTTCAGGAGAATCTATAATCACATCATCTACCTAAGGTGACTCTAGATGAGGTTTAGGGAAATTATTTTCCACTGTAACATCACCTTTCGGAAATTGATGTTTGAGAGGGTATGGCTCCAACCATCGATACCAGGCCTATACATTATTGCATGGGGAAACATTTCGATCAATGATGGAATTGGTAAGATGGATTTTATGTATTTTGATGCTGGGAGGGGCTTTTCTCATGTAGAGTGGGTTTTTTGGTCTTGTACTTCTAGATCGTTGGGTTTTTTTTCTAGTTTATGTCTTTGATGTCATGTCGGTTTCCCCCCTTCTCCATTAAAAGGGTTTTTTATCTCAATAAAAAAATAATTTTCAGCTAAATTAATACAACTTTTTATCACATTATATCATTCACAAATGTTTTTTATATTATATTTATTTATACATGGTTGTGTATTCCTAATGAGTTATACTCAAAATATACATGGGACTTCATTTGGTACCCATCTAAAATTTATATTTGCATTTATAGAGAATGGAAAGGGACCATTTTTTTTCATTTATTAGATTTATGGGATAGTGTTTGGAGATGGGTCTAAAATGGTTTTTTTGACTGGGACATTGGAGTCATTCATCATTCAATTGTTTTATTTTTTTGAATTAAACTCATCACATCATTTTGAGATATTTCATCCATACATTACATGGTTTTTTATGATTTGAATTATTTTTTTGTTCTCATAATTCAGCTAATGTTATAAGCTTATCATTTATATTGTTCCATCTATTTTTAACTACTCTGATTATTATTTTTGATGAAGTAGATACTCTATTATAGTGGGTGTAGTCTAACCACTATATTCTATATATCATCAACACTAGTAGGAAGCCTCTGGAAATCAAGGAGGCACACCTCAGGTCAAATATCCAACCTCGATCAGACACATAAGTGAGTATCGAGTCATGTAAATTACAAACTAGTGCCAAAGGATCATGTTTTATTTTTCTACTTCATTGCTATTTAGGAATGGTAGATATTATATTATGATCTATCGAGACTTGGTAATAATCTTTTGTATTAGATTAGTTATCCAATGTATGGAGTAATCTGAGTTCCGAAGGATAAGAATGTTTTTCTGTGATTTTATCTTGTTACAGTAGATGCTATTTCCCATAAGGATATTAACTTGATCTTCGATGTTATATTTTATTAATATTTTTCTCTTTTTAAGGTATGATATGAGATGATTAATCATTCATCATGATAAGAACATAGGGATACTCATTGATAAAAATTGTTCATAATGGGGACATATTTACTACATGTGGCATACATTCCATATACACATTGAAATGAAATCCCTTATTCTATTTAGTGACTAAAATTAAAGAAAATTATTATATTATACAAATGGAAATGTTAATATAACTATAATGGAACATTGATTCAATGATTCTATATTTTTATTAGCTATTGAGGTTGGTCTAATTATGTTCTTATGTTCCTTGATTATGTGGGTTATTATATAAAAAATTCCACATCGATGTCTTCAACTTGAGAATTAGTAAAGTGGTAAAAAAATCATAACACAACTGAGCCAATTTCTATCTCTCCACATAGAATGGAACTAGTAGAGCATCAAAAAATGAATTTTCTATTGGAATATTCAAAACATAAAGAAATAATACAGTATAGTACTTCACCATGGGGTTCTCAAATACTTTTTCTAAACATGGTGAATAAAAATAATCCATTTATGTGTTTATTATCAAAAACATATCTGAATATTTTTCAATAACCAAAATCCCATTCCATTCATAGATGATCTATTTGATTGGCTAAGTGGTTTCAAGATCTTATTCAAGATCACCTTGAGATTGAGTTATTTCCATTTTAGTGCCAAAAATTTTTACTTACCTGAGACTAATTTTGGGATATGGTGTATGTGTATGGGATTAGATTGATGATTATTGATCTGATAAATAGACCTATAGTAATCATGTTTACAAATTATATCATTCATTATTTAGACGATCAGTTTTTGGTGGTTTTTCCCAACGTGATCTTAGGTTACCAAAATTATTTAGATGACCATGAGAAAAATATTGACATGTTATTGAGTACACTATGAGGGAATCATCTTTACACGAACTATATAAATGTAAAATATGGATTGATAGAGTGAAACCGAAGATAAATGTTATCTCAGAGTCTGGAATGGAATTGGTACTAGAGAAGGTATCATTCATAGTTCAATTTGAGATACTTACTAATTTCTTGTATATTCAATTATTTCTTGGTCTAACATATTACTATCAGTGATATATATAAGAAATATCCCATTTTGTAGCACCAATGTCTTCCCTCACTTAGAAATGGTTGAAGTTTGTTTGGATGGATTTTCTTGAGAGATATTTTTAGGAGTTGAAGAGTATGATGACCACAACATAGATCCTTACCTTACTTATTACATGTATCGAGTATACTAGGTACTGCGAACAAATAATGTTTATGTCATAATGTTTCAGATGCAAGAGGATTAAGAACTTACTTATGGATAATGACAATTGATACTATATAAGAGGAACTAACCTACCAATACTTATTCTCAAAGTTATAGTTATACCTTTGATATAGGTTATTGGCGTATCATATTATATAATTTGAAATTCAATTGGCCTACACATTAGGAATGGGAGACAAAATTTCCATCACCTTGAGCCTATAGACATAGATAGTGGAATCGTGAGAGTATTTCAAGTGGTGGAATCTTATAGAACATTAGCATACATGAATATGGATGTCTAGGAATCTTAAGGATAGTTATCTCTAATTTTGACACCATTGTTACATTTTCTTTAAGTCCTGATCAATATAGAGTTATTATTTGACCCAAAGGGTATAGATCTAAGGGACATATTATATGGTTGGGATCCACCATCAGGATGAACTCTAGGATGTAGAGAAATTATTATTTAACATGGATGATTATGGGTTCCTATAGGAATATACATGAAGCTGATGAGAGAGTATCATGCTACTATATAGGATTTACATCGTAATCTTATAATGATTTATCATCATACATATATAAAATACTAGTTGTGATAGATGAAAAAGGATATAGATGGATTTGGGGTAGGTGTTTGACCTTTTAGTATGTGATGTTCGAGCATCAAATGCCAGTTGGATTGTTACAAACTTTACCTAATGAGAAATTGAATCTGGATGATGTCACTATTGAATTCATGTTAGGATTACATAGGAAACCACATAAGAACAATGCATTATAGGTGATCTTGGATATAAAAATAAAGGTATCGAACTTCTTACATATCATGTAAACCCTCAACATTAATGTTTTCAGTATTCAATATCTGTTAGATATAGATCAACTGAATGATGTTCTAAAATTATCATTTCTGATTAGGATCCCTATTTCAAATCTTGATTTCAGTTGGGTCATCAGAATACAATGTGATCAAAAGTTCTTATGAGTACAACCTATCATCCTCAAACTGGAAGCCTATGTAAATGAATGATTTCGAATCCATAGGATAAATAATGTGCCTGTTTTTTTTTTCTATTACTGGATATTTGGAATAGTATTCGAAACTCATTTTGTTTTCCTGTAAGAAGTATTTACAAGAATAAAAAAATTCATCTTCTAAGGTTTTTAATAGAATTTCATTTTATTCTCGTCATTTATCAAAATAGTTAGGGGATTCAATGATCATTGGATTCGGTCTCATGTAGGAGGCATTTGATAATTTCATGTTGATTAGGGGGTTACTGATGAAATCGTAGAGCCATCATAAATTTTATGTGGACCATTAGATATTGGCTTTAAATTTTGAGGTTGGCCTGTATGTTATCATTTTGTTATCAACATGGTTTTAGAAATTTTATATTAGAAATTTGGATAATATAGCTTGCAGGATTGTCAAAAGAATTCGAGGAATTAGAAAGGGTTGGTCATATAGAACATTGGATATCACTTTAATGGAACTTAAGTTCCATGAAAGATATGTTTCAAATGTCTTATCTTTAGAGATATCATCCCAACCCTTATCATATGAAATATTTTTATGAAGTCAAATTGGAAGATTTTTTTTCCATGGAATTGAATATGATTCATATTATTGACCATAGTGAGAAGAATCTATAAGGCAAGGCCATACAATTAGTGTTAGTTTAGTGGAGGAATGGATCTGTGCTGAAAGAGTCTTGGGAGAGGGAGTTTGGTATTCAGATATAGTTTCCAGTATAACTCACTGGTACCAACCAATATTATTTGGAGTGTAACTTGTATATGTGTTATTCAATTCATGGGAGGTTATATTATCCTATATTTTCTTTGAAAGTATCACATTATATTTTGGTAAACAATAGTTTTTCAGGTTTTTACTCAATTGAAACTTGGTAATTGGAGTTTTGCCCAGTTGGTATGAAGTTTCTATGGAGATCCAAGTATTTGGTGTGAGTTATAGATTTTGAAAGAAATTATTTCATAAATGTATAATTTATAATGTAAATTGGGAATGAATCTCAATGATTCCATTTAAGCCTTTAGTGTTTCAGGGTATTCAATAAAATTGGTTTTTACCTCATAAATTGTATATTTGGGACTTACATCATTGATTAATTCCCTTGAAACAAGTTTAGGTCGTAAACCAGTTTAAGAAATACATAATCCATATTTATGTTTTGAAATCAAATATCATATAATAATTTTTGTTTTTATTCGTTTTTATCACTTATGAATTTATTTTTTCCTCATATTGGATATTTTAATGGTTTTCACCATGAATTCCAAATTTATATTCTAAATCCATAGTTCTTGACCTTATAACCTTAGCGTAATTTTTTATAATAACAATATATATATATATATTGACTAAATACATTTCATGGTCAACATTTTGGAAATCCTCATTGATCTATTACCCCTTACTCCTTTGATTGTGGGGAATTACATCATGATTTTAATAGAATTATAATCAAATCAGTACTACGGGCATTGATGATTTATTTTATTCACTCCATTTTGAGGTTGGTGGACTAAAACATATCTCCTTTATAATTTCCATATTTATATAGTATTGTAAATTTGTCTGATCACACTAGGAATCATGATAATGACCTATTAAATTGATTTTTCCATGTCAATAATAAATCCCAATCGTATAACATTCCTTGGATATCATTGGATCCCATGAAATTGAGAACTATACATTCAACCACCTAATAGGTGTTTGAACCTTGACAATGTTGGGAACTTTTAATTTACCATTAGAGTCATGAAATGATTATAAATTTAAATTTATTAACTCAAATAACATATGTTTTTTAGTTATTTTTTAATATAGTATCACCAAGAATTAACATAATTAAATGTCATCCTTATAACTGACTGGTTAGAATAATAGATGAAAAAGGTTTTTATAAATAAGATGATACACTAAAACCTTAATTTAAGAAATATAATTGTGAAAAATGATAATTTAATGAATTTATTTATTTTATTATAGTGACATAACTAATTTGATTTATTTTTTTCTGGTGAATTTTATTCATAGATTTTGTGTTTATGAGACACATATGTGAATCATGCATAAGGGTGGGTTTCTTTCTGGAATGTGTAGTATGTCATGATATAAATCATGATTATGGTAATTTCTAAGGTCTAGGTGAATTATTATATACTTCATGGTGTCAGGGTTCATTATTAAATCATGCCTACGGGTGAATTGTATTATCATATCTGATTCCATAGTGTGATATGGACAATTACAAGATACTTAAGGGTATGATTCTGGTTTACAAAAGGGTATAGGCCATTTTTAATGATATTTCAGGAGTGATTCATCCTTGAATGGTGAATCTTCCACCATTTTGGGTTATGTTTCCTAGTGTTGGATGATCTACTCTTTGAAAGCGCTATCTAATAGAGCGCTTCAACATGTTTTTCTAGCCCCAGGTGTTAACCTTGAATGTGAGGGTCCGAAATTTTATTTTATGTGTGCTATTAATTGATTAAATTAGCACCCCTAGATATCAAAATTTTGAATGAACTATATTTCACGGACTAGATTGGTTTAGAAAATTTAGTGTTGACCAACTATGTTGTACTGAAACCTTGGATAGGCCACCATTTGGTACATAGAAAAAAATCCATTGATGAAAGTATAGACAAGTAAATTAGACCATGTGGTTTATTGTTGGTTGTATGAGATGATTTATGGAGATAGGACCTACTAGGGGCTCCACACTGGGAAACTGGATTCATTTTTCTTTCTTTAATTTGTACCAAATTCTGCCTATGATTTCAATACATTTAGTTCTGAACTCACATGGTTTATTAATTTTTTTGATTATTTGATATCTCTCTACATTATGTAATTGTTATCAGTTGATCATTAATATTGTTTCAAATATTTTTACTACTCTATTAATTATTCCAAATTTTTTATTCCTCTTTACTAGATAGTACAATCTATCCAATATATTCCATACACCCACCTTTCTAGTCTGAAAACTCTAGTGTATCAACAGAATTCCTGCTGTAACTTTGGCAAGATGGCTAAGTCACATGATGGTGTACTTATTTAGGGAAATTATATAAATCTTATTTAATATTTTTCATTATCTGTATTTTATATTATTTAATAATGTGAATACATTTTTTGGTCATCCAAAATTGTAAAAATAGTAAAATATTATTTCCATATTAAGGTCAAAATGGATTTCTCAGGGGTTAATCTAAATATAAGGGTGTGATTGTAATCCAAACATTTCTGAATCATATGATATTGAAATATTTTAACCCTTATCATCTTATTCTAAATATTTTATTTCATATGGAAAGCTTTAACTTGAAAATAATTTAATAATATTCTAATCCTAAAATATATTCAATGTGCGTCCCTACCCCATCATATAAAAGGGAACCTACATATCATATTTATTTACATATTCTTAACCAATATCGTGTAACCAAAAACTACCCAATTCTATCATCTACTTCCCTATAATATAATTAAAAGTTTTTTTCATTCTTAAATACCATTAAAATGTTCTGTAAGAATTGATCTAAATGAAGATGTCCAAAGTAGAGGTAATTATATCACTCAAACACTATTAAATTATTTCATCACCTACCATATTTAAATAAATGGTATTCATCATAAAATAAAATTTTTATCATAATTAATATTGTAAAATTTTATTATAATCATCAAACTACAATTATCCTCCCACTTTTTAATCCAATGTGAAATTAATTTATCCATCATGCATATTTGTGGACAACCGCCTCCATGTAGTGATATATTTCATTTTAAATTACCATAATCAATGTATGGATATTATGATGCATTTTTTTCTTATGATAATAATTAATTAGTTATATTTTTGGAATGAAAATATATTATAGATATTTATTTCTTTGGTTTCATTAGAAAAATGAAAATAATGTTCATACATTAGTACGGACTACCATCTACATGAAAACATTCATTCATTTTTCCATATATTCCTTTTATAAATGGATATAAATATTAGTATTATGAATAAAAATAATTTTAATACAATTATTCTAATTTTTGATGACTTAAACATGATCAATGTAGATGTACCAGAACTTATAAAATGAAACATTCTTAAAAAATGATATTGTTAACACTATGATGTGAAGAATTAAATAAATAATTATATATAAATAGCTATTAAATTGTTATAATTTGTTCATTTATGAAATTAAATATATGTTCATGGTTCTATAAATTATTTATAATAAACTTATATATATTATAGATGTGGTTAGAGGACATATGAAAAATATCAAACATGAGTTATGGGTTTCAAGTCTCACATCTATTCAAATAAGATATATTCCATATTACTCATAAGTTGAATTCAAGTCATGTATATACATCCAAAAATATATTTTATAAAATTAATATATTTATAATAATATTATTTATTATTTCATTTTAATAGATTATGCTCATGGGTTTATAATGAAAAGTTTACTAAAGCAATAAGAACTTTTTTAGAATATCATTTTTAAGGGGATTGATTGTTATTAAAATTGTGAAGATAAATTATTAGATCAATATACCAAAAATAAATTTTCTTTTCTTCTACTTCTTTAATATATAGATATTATATTTTATATCATTAAATATTTCTATCATTATGCACTAAATTGATCATGAGAATATTTTAAGGGAAACATAATTTATTCCTATTTTAGTTCATGAATATTTTCTTTCAAGTTCATATTATCATTAAATTAATTTAATTTTTTTTACTATTATATAATGATATATTAAGTAAGTTTTTTTCAATTTTTTTATTCTATAAATATGTTTTATGGGATTCTATTTTTACCTTCCAAATTAGGTTCTTTAGGCATATTTGAAATAATTTGAAAGGAATATTTGTTTTATCATATACAAAAAATATGATACTTCCCTTCATCATGATGAAAATTTTCATTGAAACATCCTTTTATTTTTTCATGGTTATTTTCAATGAAATTTTTTATCATTATATTTTGGGAATTTTTAGATTTTAAATAATTTATTTCAAAATTAATTTGTTTTTACTGTTGAAATATTTAAGCGACCTTTTAAAGATATTGGTCATTTATGATAGAATAAATTATTTTGACTTATACATTACTTAGGATATGATCCAATGATAAAATAATTATTCAGTATCATGATGATCTATGATTAAGATGATGAGATGTTTATAAGACCCACTTATTTAGAATGGGTTATGATATGAAGATATGATGAAACTTTTTTGATCTCGTATCACACATATGATTTTATATTGATCCACTGATTGGTGTTCCCTGAAGTATATTTTTCTCCAATGATATGGGTAATGATGGATATCTAATGAGATAATAAGTAATGAAATTTATGATTTATCTATTTTAAATAGGAGACATAGTCCACTATGTTAGTCTTGAGAGTGAACCTTGAAAAAGGAAATGATGGGATGAGGAGTGAAAATAATAGAGCCTGATATCATTTTCAAGGATAAATTAATAATAAAATGATTTTATATTCTTATTTTTAGTAAAAAAATATTTCTTATACCAATGAAATGTTCTTATTTTTGATATATTACTATTGATGATTATAAGCCCCTACATTTTATGTCCTTTGATTGAAAATGTTTTAGGAAATGATTAATTCTTAATGTTCATTTAATGATTGACTATGATTATTATAAGTTATGATAATGTTATCATAAACATATTCCTATCTTATTATTGCATGTGATTGTTAATTAATATCAACCTTGTTTACTATTATTGATAATCTAATCTCAACCTTTATAATTTTTCATTTTACCTATGAAATGAATATGTATTTTAAGAATGATATGTCTTTGAATGGTAGTAGTTATGAAGAACATAGTTGGGTATGATATTGATATATTATGAAAAAAATTACTATATATCTATATTTCTAACGAATCTAAAACATAAATGTTTTGGAAATTATTTAAATGGTTAGAATTTATTGTTCATCATAGAGGATTAGATTTTTATGTATGAAATATTTGGGACTCTATAATGAATTCTTGAAGTTTTAGTAAAGTGTAATTTCTCTGGTTTTTGAAAAAAATACATTCCTTCATGGATATGAAATATTTATATAGGATCATATATAGTTGTGATCATGGTATGATCATATAAATCTCATCATTATTATTATAGTGATCTTTAAATAATAAATTAATTCCATGTGACTCTTACACAACAAAGGTGTTGATGTTGGAATATCCCCCTATCACCACTATTTTTATGAAAAGAGTTTCATTCCCAAAGTGATAACTTAATGGAGTCCTTTTATATATTCAAATGGAGGTCACTATGGGTCTTTTCATATATTTAATTGATATTATACAACCTATCAATGGTATAAAATTATGTTTCTTCTAGATTTAAGCTTTTTGTGGTAAGTTGTTTTAGGGTGAAATTCAAATGACAAAGAGGAATAATGCTTTCAAAAAAATATGCTCATTGTGTAAATGTAAATATGATTTTCACTTTTTAAATACCATAATTAAGAAGTTTATCACAATGGTAACCACTTTTATACCCTTACAATGATGATTTTTTAATGCTTAGATTATTAACATAAGGTTTTTATGTAAGATACATTGAAACATTTCCCTTAAACAAAATTCAACTACTAATGTGCAGTAAACATCCATTATGTTTGAATTTATGATGGATATAAATTATATAGAGTATCCTTTGGAAAAGGGGTACATAATGGTAATCTACAAATTACCTTTACACAATGTTTTATAAATCGATCAATGTAAAGGTAACTATTAAATAAACATTAGACATGATTAAAAAACATTAGATACCATCATATAGAGCATCAATGAATGAGTAAAAAGTGATGATAAATATAAATAGAATTTGTATTCTGAGTATGGGTACAAAAAAAATTTGAATTAATTATTAATTATTGGAAACTAATTAAAAAATAGTTTATAAAATATGTTTTCTTTGCAAAAATACTTTATATATTAAAATACCTTTTACAAAAATGAATGGAATTATTTATTATCTTGAAAAAAATAGATTATTTCTAAATCCAAAGAGGTTATTTATATTATTTTAATGAATTATAAAATAAATAAAATTTAAACTAAATAATTTCTTTGAAAATATATATTGATTTATAAAATTTTTGTAATTCCTTAAATATCATATAAATTATCTTTAATATAAAATGTATATATTATTGAAGAATTATAAAATTGTTTCAATTATAATTTATTTCTAAATGATTCATTGACGTCTCATGTTTCAAAAAATAAATAGATTACATATTCAGTTAGTAAATTACATTGATTTTCAGTTTAGTAACTTGATTATGAAAATTGAATACATTGTATGCCAAAACTAGGTTTGATAAAAAACATTGTTTAATCTATCGTGACCTAAATTTTTAATTTTTTTTATCATCTTGAGAATAGGTTTGGGAATAGTTTATGTATATTAGGTTTTATAAATTTTCGTGAATTTAATTTACTCTTTCATAAATTGTCCCTTTGTATAGGGACTCAAGTTCATCCCAACAACTTTCCTAGAATAATGTTTATTGTATTGGAAAGTGAATGGTGTTGGGTATAACTTTCACTAGGATTTTTTTAACTTATATCAACATATTTTTTACTGCATACCATCCCATGATGTGTTAAAGTAACTTATAAATATGTTTTTATTGTTTAAATGTATGCATATTCTTGAAATATAATTTTATATGATTAATAGAGACTTTTGGGTTGTTTAATTAGTTACACATTAAAGTAGCGTGAATGAAATATTTTTTTGTTGGAGGAGAGACATCAAAATAATAAAAAATATGCATAAAAAATAATATACAATATGGAATTATAATGAATACAAAAGATGTTATTATTTTGAATTTAATATTTATATGATTCATATTAAAATATTGTGACAATAAATGAAAATCCTTCAAACCCTAAGTGTGAATTTCCTTAAAAATAGAATATTTCAAGACATCAATAATTCAAGGGGGTTGGATCAACCTTAGTGGGGTTCCCCTAAGTTATATATTTTCAAGAAAGTGATTTATAGATAACAGTGGATCATATAATGTTATGTTCTTAGCTAATAAAGTTTTCTTGGTTTTAATTTTGTTAGGATTATCATTCCATGTGTTATATCACACTTAGATGGAATCCCATGGGAATGATAGAGGAGGAATACAAGTTGGGTTTATCTGTATAATAGTTTTTGAAAAAGTGTTATCCACTCAACTATGAAATATTTACAACAATTTTTATTGGGGTGATCCCCTAACAAAATAATTATGTGCTGATAGAAACACTATATAAGGCTCATTGCTTAATGAAATATGATTTTTAGATCAGTAAATGTATATAATATAAGAGGTTATAAATTTTAGTGTGATGAAATTCATTTAAATACCATAATGAAAAGATATAATATATGATACACACCTACAAATATGTACATGGTCATTTTTGGAAACGATGATCTTTGTGTAAGGGGTTTAAGAGATTCTAGTTTCCAAATAGAAAAATATCACATAAAAACACAATATTAAATCATTTTCCATTAACTATGTCATAATTCGGTGGAATATTTCCTTGAAGCTTACCATATATAACTCGATAATAGATGTAGAATGAATTATATCATCATTCATGATGAACTATTCTAGTTGGATCAATATGCACATTTATGAACATTGAGTGGTTCCACGAATATGGGGAGAAATTTATATATTTTTTATTAATAATGGTCTTGGTTATCAATATATGTAACCTTAGTATCATTAAAGGACGAAACACATCATTCAAAGCAGCATCTCATAGGAGAGATAATTTAAGGGGGTGATGTAATGATCAGTTGGGAGGATACAAATGAAAATTTAGTAGATCCATTGATAAAAACACTACAGAAACAAAAATTTGAGGGTCATTAAAGACTCACTATAATTGCAGTGAACATAACATGTAATTAAAAAAATTGAAAACTCATATTATTTTTCATTCATGTGTACTAGAATTTTATTATTCACGAATAGTCAAAAGAAAATATCCTTTAATGTATAACTATGAGTTTTTTCTATATGATGATAATTATGGAGCACAATGGGTTCTAATTATATGATAATGTATTCATGGATGAAATCATGTGTTCATCAACAAAATTTCTAGGTGAAAGTCTATGAATATATTAATGAGGAAATAATTGGAGACTTATTACTTGGATTGATCATGTAATGTTTATACCATTGTATTTCATACAATGGTCGATATAGATATCAGTTGATGATTATTATAAATCCATTCTCCTATGATTAGATAGTTACATAACATGATAACCCTCACTATTGGATACCCTACTTATGGAAGTATTTAAATTAATATAGCTAGTATGATAGTGGGTGGTTATATTGTTGAACATGTTAGTGGTTGTAGCACAACCAGGATTAGACTTGTCCATTTGAATAAAATGATAAGGACATATACCCTTGATTTAATTTGGATGGTAAAATTCTTTTGAACTATTAGTTTATTCACAAATTATTCGTTAACAGATTTAGATATTTGTCATGTGATGTAGATATAGAGTTTATGGTGTATTCATTGATCAAGTCTGTCAATTTCAGATATTCAAGAAATGATGAGAGGTAAATACTTGATTCAAATGTTTCGTAGATAGTGGTAAATTTATATTATAAAAACATGGATTTTATTTGTTTATATATGATGTATTTGATACATATAGTGGAATACATGTTCGTATTGACATATGAGTATTCTTTATGGAGATCACACCAGATAGCTTAGTATCTCATGTTTTACTCATTCATTACTATATTCCACTCTTTAATTGGATCAATGAAATATGTATTTAATAATATTATTTAATGATACTAAGGCCCTTAGGTTATATAAATTATTTTCTTGGATAAGGATAAGTTTATGGAAATTATTTTATTCCAAATGAAATGGGTTTCATGAAACAGTGTATCGAAAAGTGATTTGATGGATTCAAAAACTGTTGTGTTGTTTTGAATAATTACATTGTGGGATTTTAGTGAAATTGGTACATTTCTGGACTATCACTAGAAATGTAAATTCAAGATATTAATTTATAAAATTATATAATTGATGAGAAATATATATATTATTATTATATTATATAATTGTAAATTTAAAAAATATATATGGGGAATATATTTTTCTTTCATGTGATGTTTGAACAATATATATGTGATATTTATATATAATTATATAATATATTTACCATGTATGGTTTTACTGATTAGTTATAATCCATTTTGGATGTAATAAATCATTGTTATTAAATTCATTTAAAATGATTATTAATTTTTTTCCCAGTGGAAAAGAAACATATGATACATTATGAATTGGAGAAGCCTTAGACAATAAGCAATATTATTGGAGTATATACACTCCTATTCTATTTTAAATGTCTGTAAGCATATTCTAAATATATCATCTCTGTTATCATTTCATATCTCACTATAATGTGTTCTATAACTACTTCTGTTTCATTAGAGTCCTCATTATATGATCATAGATTGATTGGATAGTGTATCACCTTGTAGGAAAGGTTCTTTAATTCACAACTCTTTGTGATCTCTATCAAGAATTATAATTCAATGAGAAGAATATGGATAAATTTATTAAAAATTTCTAGATACCATATTTAATAGTATTATTTTTATATTTATTCTTAACCATATATGTTTCAATGTTTTGAGTTTTCTTTTATGAAAAATGATAATTTGGTTGTCATAAAAATCTAACGAATGGTATTAAAAGGACGATGAATGAGTTAACAGATTCTGGGAATCTCTAACCATTGAATGTTGATGATCTTTTTCTCTCTTCACAAGTACTCCATTATGCGGCAATGAGTATAATTTCCAATTATCTTGGGAAATAGAGTCCTTGTATAGGTTTATATAGATGTGAGGAATGATATATTCATATGAGGATAAGAGATTCTTCCAAATATCAAGTTATACATTAGGTAAAAAACTCATTAGTGTTTGTTTTTGCTATAACTCAACCATATCCTAGTCCATTACAATGAGGCCAAGATGTGGAACTATCTAGATACTCTTCTAGGATAATATTTTTGATCATATTATCTTTATGACCCATTATCAATGATTTATTTTTGAGAAAATTTATAAACATTGATTAATAATTATTAAGAAATACTATTGAATGTATGCTTATATTAACCTAAAATATTATATGATTAACATAAGAATTTATTAGTGGAGAAATAAATGTATATTTATTTTCATATTAATATTTTTGGACATTATTAGAAACATTTCGGATTTAGTGTTTGATTGAAACTGTACCATGATGATGAATTTGAAAAAATTATATATCTTTAAATCATTATGATTTATAACTCATTAACGACATATATATAAACGGTAGAATATATATATATTTTGATTTTGTAGAAAATTACTTTTCAAGTCCTACTTAATGTTTTTAGGTTGATTCCAAAATAAAAATTTATTTTTTATAGCCATTGCAATTTTCATTAGTGAATGTTATTTTTCAATTGTAATCCTTTATATTCTAAAATTTATTAGGGTTATAAAAAATTATTACTCTCTATTAGTTCTACATTAATGGATTTCAATCAAATATTAAATGGAATAAATAATGATAAATTTTACTAGATGAAAATTTTATGTTTTTTCAGATATCTATTGAAGAATACATGATTTTTGTGTGGATACCTCTTTTAATTAATACTATATTAATGGTAAGGTAATAATGTATTGATTGGTTTTGATAAATTTATGTCAAACAATATTTTTTAATTTGGGATTGACAATTTATTCATGATATTTTTTTTGATAGTTAGCACATTTTTTAGATTTTTCTACAAAAAGGTTGGTGTGTGATTTTATACATTCTTGGTTAAAGGTGGTGTCAATTTTTAAAAGGATATTAAGTTTGAAAATTGTATAATGTCTTCAATGTTTAAATGGTGTTTCGAAAATTATGTTATATATAATAGAGTTTTATACTATATACATTCTATGGTACGTAATTTTATGTATGATCAGTGTTTTTAAAGATATATACATAACATAGAATAACCCAAGAAAGTATGGTAGATTTCAATTTAGATGTTATAAAATTAAAGTTGAATATGTAAAGAATAAATTCACCTATTTTCATTAGTTAGGGTAATGTTATGTTTATTTGTCAGTATTTATCAAATATTGAGGGCGGATAATGCAATGAGAAGATATTTCATAGTATACACTTAATTATAATATTAATTTCGATATATTACTCAACAAGAAATTATAAACATTAAATAACTATTATAAAAAATAATATTAAATATAATAATTAAATATAACCATTAAAACATATCTATTCAATTAGTCAGCATGAATAAGAGTATCAATAGTATAAAACATCACTACATTGAAAATAACTCTTATATCTAGTTATAATGACATTTAATTATGATAGATAAAATAACTAAGAATATCATTTTACTCTTAAAAATATAAACTTTTAAAATTAATGATTAAATTATTGAAAATAAAAATATAATAATTAAATAATAATTAAATGCATTTATTATAAAAATATTATATTTCTGGTAAATTTATTAGTAACTTATTAGAAATAAGAATAAAAAATAGTAAACATTTGTTTGAAATATATTTTTCAATATAAACCATTTTTCGTTATATTTTGTGACATAATTTAGAAATTTAATTCTAAAATATTACACAATTAAATTTAAAATGATCATAATCTATTAATTATTATGAATAAAATTTGAGTATGTTTTTTTTATTTTCCAAAAATAATATATTTTTTATGTAAATTTTATAAAATAACATTTTTTAAAATAACGTTAATTTTATAACATCAATTAGACCGAAGAGTAATATAAATCTAATAATTATTTTTATTGATAAAATAAATGTTTTATAAATAACATGATATATATTAAAATATTATATTTTTGTTTCATACATATATTTGGTATTTTAGAGAAAAAGAAGTATTTTCTATGAAATTTTTTTAATGCATTACAAATTATTAATATATAAATAATTTTTATAATTATTATAAATTGTATAAAATGTAATGGATTTTAAATTTCTAATATGGTGATTATAATTATTTAATAAGGATAACATTAGGTTTATGGATAAATATTATGTTACCTTAGGTAAAAACTAGTTATAATGGAAAATGATTTAATGGAAAGAGTAATATTTCTCTAAGAAAGTTATAGACACATGATAGAAACATGTTTGTAATTGATTTCATGATATTTTTCTCAAAATGATCTCTTCCCCTATCCATTATTACTCAATTTTTGAGACTCTTCAATTGAGTAAGAATTCCAATTATTGGAAGGTTTTAATTAGTTACATAAATGCTATCACTTTTCAGAAATAAATGGTGCACTCCCCTCTTCCCTTAACATTAAAAAACCCCATTTTTTTATACCAAATTCATAAAAACCCTCACTTCAAAAATAATATCCACTATCTAGAGCTTATGAGCTTCCAAATATACCATCCTTAAAATATTTCTCCCTTTTTCGTATAGAGACAATCCATGTAGTAAGGTATATATTTCTAACAGAACCTCTCTCTTTCTTATTTTTATGTGCATTTCATCTTCCAAAAAACTCAAATCACCATATTATAATGATTAAATGTGTATAAATATGATGTTGGTATTCCAGTATGATTACATTTCATGCATTAACCCATCCCTTTTTCTATTAAGAAAAAATAAAACACGAATCAGTCAATGGGAAAAGTACCGCTTCAACAACATAATGTGTTTCATTGTCCTCTTCCTTTAATAATGATGATTGTAATTTGAAATTTAATATATAATAATGGTATTTATTAAATTAATTTGATTCTAAATTCCTAGCCAACATTACCCTTTTTCAATGTTCAATGGAAAATGATATCATCTCACATGCATATGAGTTATCTATAGCCTTAATTGAAAGATGTCATATATTTTCTCATTTCATCACCACAATACATTGATGGTCAATAAAATAAATATAAATGATAAATATGACATTATTAAATGAATAATATTCTGTTAACTAATATTTCAATAATCTTTTAATAATATGAATGATAAATAACCATTATAAAATTACAGGTTTTAAATAAGACAGATAGGAAGATATATATATATATATATTATGCAGTATATAAATATCTATTACTTAATCTTATATAATTAAACATTTTCTCATACTATAGTAATAAATACTAAATGATTCCATTATTATACTAGTATGATTATATTATAATTTATCACCTCATATTCATTGATAAATTATTGTACATTCATGTTTGTACTAGTTTGACTACCTAATTGAAAAAGTCTATAAAATTTTAATATTGATGATTATGAAAAAACATTTACTAATTGAAATGATATAAATACTTAAATAAAAAAATTTCTATTATTTAAATGGTACATAAATATTTAAATCATTAATGAAGAATGAACCCATTGTATATTAAAAATCACAGAAAATTGATTGTTGTGAAATTCATCATCTTTGATAAATTGAGAAGTACACATTAAAAGAAATTTAAAACACATTAATCATTAAAAATAATCCATTTTTTAAATTTAACTATTTAAAGTTGATATATATTACATGAAAAAAATACCTATACCCTTCCAATGAAACAAGTATCAACCATTAGTATTCTAACCACTTGAAGTGATAAAATAGTTCAAATACTAAGTAATATATGTTTCCCTAGAATTAATATCAATCAAAGTATAAATTTTTTTATTTATGAATTTAATTAATGGTTATATAATTTAAAAACATAATTTAATTACTTATTATGTTTATTTCAAGTGAAGAATGAATCATGAAAAAGGTAAGGTTTTTTCATCTCATTTTCCATCATTGAGAAATTAAATGTATTATGAACTTAATTTTTATTTTGTGGTGTATTTTATCCATAATTGAGATGTCATGTTATAAATGAACTCTTTATTCATTGTATTTTATGTTCAATTTAATTATCTCTATAATTCAAGAGTTTGTTATTTAAATTATCATTATATATTAATAGTTTTGGTTAACTTAATTTTTATTCATTGAGCTACAATAATTATATATGATTTATTTCATATATTATTGGTACATTATGAAATTTTATTATATTATTATGTATTTCCCCACTATATAATTTTTAAAAACAAAAAACACATCCCAAATATTCCATGAATCATAGAATATTTTTCCCATATGGTATGTTATTATGTTTAATATTTTTTCACTATGTTATAATGTTTAATCATGAACTATATTCCTCCAATATTGGGTTCTACCACCCTAATAATTTCATATTTTTTATCGTATAGTCCCCTTTGTGAAAATGATCTTTTCATATAAAAAATGTTTTATTAGTCTCTTTTTAATGTTGTTATCTATGAAAGGTAATTTCAAATTATTAAAATTATTCAATAAATACATAAAAATTTCATTTTCCACCTTATAATTTCTATTGAAAAAATTGTATCATTTGAAAGTAAATATTTTTTTGTTTATTTTTAAAATGTAAAATGTTTCAACAAAATTCACTTTATCTTTTCAAAATTTAAATAAGATTTTATTTTACATAAGGTTTTGTATATATTTTTTAAAATATATTTTAATTTCTAAACTCCATTTTTTTCATTAATATTCCATAGAATTTACACTCATGAGATTTAGGATACATTTATTATCTTTTAATAAATATATATTTTAATATTTTGGGTGAATAGATTCAGAGTATCAGAAAATTCAATTATCGATCCCTTCTTGTGTGATATTTTTTAAAAAATCCTTTTTCAATGAGTATTATCTATGTCTACAACATATTAATGATCTTTTTTTACACTGGGGATATTTCCTCCTAAAACCAACTGCCATCACTATGTGAATGAATTATGAGAGTTTCATTTCAATCAGTTGGATGATCAATAACATATAATGTCCCTCTTTATTATTTTTATACTATAAATATAAATTTTCATCAAATTACATGCAATAGTAAAAACCATCTTTTATATTATATTAATTTAAAGGTGTATGAAATTATTCCACAGATCGATTGATAAAGGAAATTATTTTCATTATAATATTCTATTTATCTATTCAATATAAAAATGATATGATTTATTATTTTAATTAAATTTTATCCACATACAATGTAACTGAATATATTTTGATAAATATTTATTTTCCATGGGATAAAATTAATTATGAATTCCTTATGTATATCCATTTCAAAACAAAATGAACCGCATGTAATTTACATAGTTTATTTCATATGTGATAAGTGAATTATTTTCATTTTGAAGTCATATTTATGAATTATTATGTTTGGGGTATAATATATCCCAAAATTGTGTTCGATTATATGTTTATATCTCTTGATATTAGTATTCATTATTGTGATTTAGTTTCACATTTTCATGGAAACTAATGGTGGGGATAATGAATGATATGTTCTATATACTAATGATTATTAAATATAAGAATTATGTTTCATAGTTTTATACTTTTTCTTATTACTATATTATGATATCTTTGGGAATGATTATTTTAGTCACACATTTGATTTATGTTGTATTTAATTCCATTTATTGTGCTATGATTTACAACCTATATATTATTGTAACTGATTGTATTATGGTTTTTGATGATAACCATATACCCATCGTGTGATCCATTATGATCCATTATTTTTATTTATTATGTATAAACTTATTGGTGATTTGATCTCACCAAATTAATATGTTTTCATTTCTATATGTCATGATGAAAATTAATACCCAAAATGTGGGAAGAAAGGATTATTTTTAGATTAATTTATGGGAGATGATAGTGAATTTTTAAAGGACTATGATGTTTTTATATGGTGTAAAAATATCCATTATTTGAAAAATATATGAGTTATGTTAGATAATTATTTTTCTAATTATATAAAAATATTAACCTAAATGGCCCTGGAAATTTATTTTTATAAAATATTTTCATTTAGCCAGGTAATTACTAAGTGATTAGGGATGGGCTGTCAAAGGATACTACTTATCTTCTCATTAGTGACCCTATAAATATAATACAATGAACTTATTTATCAAGAGAACTATAAAGGAAGGGATAACATCACATATATTAAGATGAATATCATTGTGCTAAAATCGATTGTGTAGAAGATAATAAATTATTTGTAGCCTTATGTGGTAAAAAATATCACCAATTCTAAACTATTTAAAAATATATACTCGGGATATCAAGGACAATGTGGAATATTGTTTTATTGGAGGTTATTATATATTAATTTTATAGTCACATCATGTATCGAGTGTTAGATAAAGAGTAGGTGTTGGGTGAGTTCCTCATAGAACAATTTGACCTTAAAAGGTCAATGACAGAAACAAAGCTACCAAAAAAATTAATTACTCTCCATACTTGATACTTTCAGATCATAGATGACACATTTTTTGGTGGTTATCAGATCCAGATAATAAGAATGATAGAACACTCTAAGAATTATCATCTCTTGACTTCACCCACTTGCCCCCCTAGCAGGTAGAAAGATGATAGAGACCACTAATCCATGACACCATTAGGACATGGGAATAAATAAATATCTGAATAGCCATATCACTAAAATGGGAGGCCTCACCCATAATTACCTGCATAGAAAGACATCTACCAACATGATGAAATATGGATATATAATAAAGGGCCAGAATAATATAGAATATAGATCAGGGAATAAAGAACCTCTAGGGAATATATATAAGTAAAATAGTATAATAAAAATAATATAAAGTGGTAAAATATAATCTTGACAAGAAATATGGTCCCTGGCTGATAGAAAAATGAATAATGGAAAGGATGAAGAGATCTTAGCTTAAAATTATCAAGGGTAACTACGAAACATTGTTAACACCTAAAAATACAACTATCAATTGAAATCAGGTCCTCTAGGCTCATTCATAAGTAACCTATCATCTAAATAAGACAACATATCTTTGGGGTAATCCAATTCATGGTGAGTGTACCAATAAGGATTCCCCTAAAACTAAGACTAGAGAAATAGAAACAAAAACAGTCACTTCAGCCCATAAAGTAATGGGGAAAGGAACAAAAAAATGGTTCTCTCATAAATAACCCCAAAGAAAGTGATAAAGGGGATCTCCATATCAATATATAGTTATAAACAATGATATATACTAAATCTCTATGTTATCAATCACTAATACCCAAAACCAAGTGCTACATCAAAATAATCAGTGTAGATAGGCCTTCTCATTGCTATTGTGCTCTGCAATCAAATCAGAACTATATTTTGTTAACGACCCAATCACCATTGGAGATCAATTATAAAGGAGAACATACTCAGTAGATAACGGACCCTCGAACACTTTTTTATATAAATTTAAAAACTCTTCTAATTTTAAGGGTGTGGACATCATGTGCCTTAGTGACATTAGGGAGTATCAGCCTTGACATCCCTCTAATAATCAATCACAACCAGTTCCATTATCCAAGCATCATTGAAGGAAGTTTCGAACTTGTAACACATCATTTCATATCTCTAATGCCAAAATAATTCCAACATCACATCATATATATAAATACAAAAAGGATAGGCTACTAACTATCCTAATTTTATGTCCTGAAAAAATAGATAGAGAAGGTAGAAGAATGTGGGATGATGTATACATTGAGTATAGTTTATAAGTGTTCTATCATGGCTTGCTAGATTATTCCCTTACTTTTTAGATCATTACAATGTATTTTAACCCATTACAATGGGATATAGAAATTCCTTCTTATAGTTGTTCTGTCATAGTAACATATCCATGTCTTTATACCGAGTCTTTCTTGTGTACTTAGGTCATGTCGAGTACCTACTCATGTCCATATACATATAATATTTGGGTACAAACAGAGCATCCCACATAGATTCACATGGTTTTAAAGGGTCATATATGTTGTTTAATATTTAATTCCTCCTAAAACCCTATCCTCCACATCAAGGAGACTACAAGTTGTGTGTTCGTCCAAAAAACTCACTGTGTATCCTAATATTTTCAGGAAACACCCTTAACAACCATGGTTCTCAACCACAACACTACTGATAAATTTCTATCAAAAGATACAACAATGACCATAGATCAAGGGATAACCATGGTTAATATATCATAAGTTCACATATTCTAGCTATCCAAACTGCATAGAGATCATCCTAGTTACATAAAACCACTGTGTTGAATCACTAATGGATGAGAATCCATGTTCTAGCCTCTGATCCTTTTCTATAACCCCTAAAACCCATGTCACATATTGATAAAATAACCAAACCCATTACATATCTCATACTTCTATCTTCTTGGAATATGGGTTACTATCATGCTCAAATCCATCATGAAAATGTCTAACTTTTACCGAGTAGGATAATATCATAGAACATGAAGATTATTTGGGGAATTTTTCAAGAGTTAAGCATTATCATCATTTTAATATATGATCCTTCCCAACAATAATTGTTTTAAAAAATATATGGGTGAATCAAATGAGAAACACGGATGAAAATTTTTCCTAAAAATATCAAAACAAACAGGGATCTTACAACGAAAAAAATTACATGAAAAGTCTAATTATAATACCTTATAATTAATTAAATCAAATATAGTGGAAACAACTAAAATAAAATACCCATCCCCAGGTTTGTATTTATCATTGGTAAAGAAAATTTATATTATATTTATGTTATTGAGATCAATGACCTCAATTGGAAAAGACAATCTATTTTCTAAATAGTCATTGATCCATGGTCCACTAGCAGTTTTCAATGACTCTCTTACCTGGATCCTCAAATCTCCTTAGTTTATGTGGATAACAATATAAATTCATCATAATGATATATATATATATATATATATATTATAAATAGGTTTTAATTAGATAATAATTTAAATAATTTAATAAATAAATTTATTTAACTCACTTGTTAATGGTTTTCCTCAACCAGGATTCTAATAAAAACTAACATTATATCCCACCTAGGGAGAACACTATATTTATAAATTAACTATGGACTTATAATTCTCATATGAGTCCCCAAAAAATTTAATTTTTTTTCTAAAAATATGTTAATATGTGAATTAATATATAATACTAGTTTTATATATATTAAATATGGGGTCCTACGACAACCTAATACAATGATGAATATATGGGAAAATCTATATATGTGTGTTGAAATATTAAATAGACTAATAAAAAAACTAGAATGTATTTTATTTTCTCCACCTTCAAGGATTATCTCAATAAGAAGAAAAATAAACACAAAATATTCAGGGTATTGCACCAGATTTTTTCGGTCACACTCCCAAAAGCTCTATAATATTCTCCAACACTTTCAAAAAATATGAACCATAGGGATGGTGTTTCCACACAACATTCTTTGCTACCGGTCACCAATCAACACTGGTCACCCTTTACATGATGTCCAGCTCCCCTCAGTAAATAATTTTTTTTGACATGCATGTATCTCTTTGGCTATGACACATGGAAGGTGATACTCACTTGATCAAAATAAGGGTGATAAGGAAAAGAAGTAATAAGTGTCACTATACCTATTATGGATCTTGAATTGTCTAATGAACCACATGTATATCATTCTTCCCCATACAAAAAACTTCATTCCTAATCTTGGAAAGAATATAAGTAAAATATGGTCTCACTACTAAAAATTCAAAAACATAAAATTTTAATACATATAAAATTTATATAGGATCCAAGATCCCCCCTATTCCCACATATCACCAAAAAAATTATCAATTGATAAATGAATCATCTCAATCAAAAAAATGGATACATCACTAATCTCTTCACAAAAAGAGTGTTACCTGGATGGCATCTCATATAGTTCCACTAAAGTTTAAACGTTGATAGTGGAGTGATAAATGTTATTATATATAAAATTCATAATGGGAATGCAATCCGCCTAACTCTTTTTATGGTCCAACAAATTGGACCTCAACATATCCTCCAATACTAGGATAATATACTGATTTTACCATCGATATGGTGGTAAGAAAATGTTTTCATCTATATTTAGTTACTGAAATACTCATGCATACTCCTTCATAGCCCAAATTTATATCAAGAATCAATGTCAGAGAATATTATCAAGGGTACCCTTTGGATTTGGATGTTATCCCTTAAAAAAATTCCCCAGACTCTCAATCAAACTCTGATCGTAGATGGAAAGTGTAACACCCCATGGTTTTATAAATAAATCAAATGCATGATGTACTATGAATCTTTGACGAAAAAAATTCTTTTAAGTATATAGTTATAAATTAGTTGTTAAATCATAATTTTTCCACTTTTATGTTATTTAATTTCAAAAAACGATCATCTCCAATGGTGATCAGTAAGTTATTTGGAGTACGATGGAACCAACATGATTTTTTATAAATTGTAAAATAGCCTTATTAAAATGTAATATGACCCTAATGAATAGTAAATTTTATTATTATTTTATTTTCTTAAGGATTTAATATAATTATATCATGATAATTTTTTCTAGGTGATATAAAATGTGTTATAGTTTTATTAATGTTAATTTTTGAATAATGTATAATTTTATTTAAAAATAAAAATAAACCATATTTAGAAAATTATTTTCAAAAAATGGAGTTCATTTTTGAATTATATATTTCAAAAAATAGTTAGGGTGAATTTGATTTATTTTTAGGAAATTATTAAATGTTTTATGAATAGTGAAATATTGTAAAATACCATATATTAAAATTAATAATTAAATAAACTATTTTGGACATCATGGATGATGTAAGACCAGTTTTTCCAAACTCAAATTATCCCTTTACTATTTTTTCACAATAAGTAAGAATATTCATAGTCTTGGGAAAAAAATATATATTATCATTTAAAGAAAGTGAAATCCCTCATATCCTCCACTATAAATACCACCCTCATTCCAATCTTCATATCAAACCTATAAATCCATGAGAGTTTTCTATGTTCTACCTAATCCTATCCCCAAGGATCTTCCCCACTTCCATGACCTATTGGTCTCACCAAAAGGCCTATACCAAGGGCCTTAAGAAGCTTCTCCAGGGGAATGGTTCAAGAGGTAAAAATCATATTTCTTATTCTTGTGTTTTCTTTTTGATTCATTTTCTTTTATTATACTCTCTTCTATTCCCCTTATCAAAGAGGAATGAAAGCTCCAAAATCGTATATTTTATTTTTGTTATCTTTTTTATGTAACAAATTCCTCAACTTACTTCATCTCCTCCCCCTTTTATAAATATAACATTAGTGATGTGTCGTTTACCAAAATCATGGACGATGTGTTTTCAATTTCATTTAATTCTTTCAAAACTATTTGTAAAACCATTTTAATGGTTGAAATAGAATCTAAATTATATGTTGAAATCTATTTTATTTTCTATAATGAACTTCTATGGATGAAATTAAATTATATAATGAAACAAGTTCTTGATTAGTGAGGAATCACCAAAAATGATAGAAACAAATATCAATACTATTTTATCTAATGACTCATAATCATATATGACAAAAAAATTATTTATGGTATCATTATATATTATAGATGTATATGAATAAAATTTCATTCCACTTATGAAATTTCATTTCCATACTATAAGAAAATCAAATACAAATCAGCCATGGAAATCATGTAATGAACGCAGCCAAATCAATGGAAGGAACAAAATAATAATAATTAATGGGTAAAATTATGTTATAAAATGATCACATAAAGTATTATAATCATTAATATATTTCGTTAAGATATTAATAACACTCCTTTATCCATTATACATGAGTATTAAACATGTTTTATTTAATAATAAACCGAGGTAATGGAATTCTTGACCAAATTTTTATTCTTTAGATTAACATTATACTTCATTATTTATGTGGTATTAAAATTGTTTGTGCAATTAATTTTGTTTAATTACGTGTATTTATAGGGTATATACATATTCCATCCACTCTATTATGTATCACTTCAATTATATGCTATTTTAGGGGGGATTTTCTTTTAAAAATCCTGTTTAAAAATTCTTTTTTACAAAATTCAAAAGTAATTTTTTTTGTTGAATTATTCATGTTGTATGACTGTGTTTAGGTTAAAGGGAATTTTTTATGATTAAGGGTAGGAAATATATCTTCCTTAAATTCACTAGTTATGTGTATGTTCTAGGTTGTCCATATGGTTACTCAATGTGTAATTGGGATGGTCACATAATAAGGTATCTGGGAGGGTTACATTGTAAGGTAGTCGTCAGGGTTAAAAATTATAAGGTAACCAAGAGAGTTAAATGATTATGTAAGTAATCCCAAATACACCTTTATGGTTATATTTATCCACTTCATGTTTTGTTTAAATCTAGTGGGAATCTCTAGTTTCACAATGTAAGTATATATGGGTGACAAGTATGTCTTTTTTAAAATTATTTCACAATTTCTTAGACTAATGTTTATTTTTTTTAATATTTTTATATCTCTTACTGAGATTTTGGGATCATACCATGTTTTTGAATGATTTTCATAGGTTATTAGGCTGTGCACAACAAATAATGATTCCATGTTAAATGTAATGATTATTTTTCAATGAAATCATGTTTTATCGGAAAAGTTTTATATTTTTGAAGATTTGAATACTGTTTTTATGGTATCCACTCTATATAAATATTGAATTTTATGAATATATTATTTGTCAATTACCTATGGGTAAAAAATTGAAAATATCCTAAATGTGAATGAAAGTGAGTTCTTGAATAAATTCAAGATCAAGAAATGATTTATGGTCTGGTCCTTATAGTTGGTAGCATAGGATGGTTTAGATAATTTTAGAGGTTTTGATGATGAAAACATAATATCGTAAATTATTTTTAATCTATGGTTAATTTTATGTGAAATATCATTTTAATATTACCATTTTTCTTTGACTATGATATGTTTCTTCAAAATGGTTTTTCGTAGGAGAAACTCGGAAGCTGAAGTGGAGAGGCACTGAGAGAATGATATCCTTTAGAATCTATAGCCTGGAATGGAAAGGATTGGGACCAATCCATTTACAATAGTAATGGATCAGCTGACATAAGAAATAAATGTGGGTGGTATCCATGAAAGAGAACAACCAGAGGTTCCACAAAGGATCATGATGAGATTTTAACATTTTATGAGATAACACCCTCCTACATTCAATGGAACTTCTAACCAACTCGAAGCTAAAGGACAGATTATATCCCTTGAAAATATATTCAATGTTATAATATTTTTATATAATCAAAAGGCATGTCTTTACATTAATCATTTTGAAGGTGAATCTGATCATTGGTTGTCAATGGTCGTGAATATCAGGGATAGAGGGGAGATTTACGATGTATGTGGGATGAATATAAATATATTTTTCATCAAAAATATTTCCTATAGTGGTTCGACTTATGGTGGAGTAACAATTCCTTGAATTGAAGAAAAAGGAGAACGATTCAGTGGCTATGTATGAAGAAATCATAACCCAAGAGGTGAGGTATTCTCTTAATCTTATTCAGGATCTGGATAGAAAAATGAACCTGTTTTACTCAGGATTGAATTTAAGGTATCGAAGGCTATTAGCCTTTTGTGACTTCCAATGTTATGAAAAACTTTTATAATGTTATGAGAGGGTAGATATGTAGTTTTCAGATGATCATGTACACTTTAAAAATAAGTAGAATAGGTCTATATGGCAATGAGTGAGTATATATCAATCAATGAAATCTTACTGTGAGAAATTTTAGTTTCCAATTTGTGAAAAGTGTAGAAAAAATAGCCTTGGGAAATGCCTTACCCAAATATGGAAGTGTTTTGTATGTTGTATGTTTGGACATATGGACTGAGATTTTAATGAAAGTGATCCTAATATTATTCCTAATAAGAAAACTATAATGTGTTATAAATTTAGTGAGATATGTCATTATGTAAATTATTTCCCAAATAGAGATCGGAATAATGAAATGGAGCCAAATTATAAGATATAAAGTGTAATGGTATCCTTTGTCACTACATTATCAAATGCCATGCTATCCAATGAAGTTGTATCAGGTACCTTGTTTTTTCTCAGATTTTTCTTACTGTTATTCTTTGATATAGGGTCTATGAATTACATTATTTCTTTGTAATTTTATGGAAAATTTGAAAAATCACCTCAAAAAATGAGATAATAACTTATTGTAATATCCCCAAGGGGAAATTATATAAAAAATGGATTTTAAGAATATTCCTATTATTAAATATGGAAATAAATAATCATGAAAACTTGTTTTTTCCCATAGTAGAGTTTGATATCATTTTGGGGATGGATTGAGTTTCTATTTATCATACTAAGATTGATTGTAGAGCCAAAGAAGTTGTTTTTCAGAAAGGGTTTCAGTTTGAATACATGAACGAACCCATAAAATTGATAACATACAAGGAATCCAAAAAGTGTTGAAAGATAGAAATGAAAGTTATCTTGAATATATTTTTGAAAACAAGAGAACTGTTTAGAATAATGATGTGTTAATGGTAATTGAATACCTTTATGTTTTTTCTGATGAGTTACCCAGTGTCATTCCTGATCAAGAAGTCAAACTCATAATTAACTTTGTCCCTGATGCAGAGCCTATTTCAAACCCTGATATAGAATGTCTCAAATAGAACTTATTGAAATGAAAAATCGGTTCTAAGAGTTTCTTGTTAAATGATTAATTTGTCATAACACTTCACCATTAGGGGATCCTTCTTTGATTGTTATAAATAAAGAAGGTTCCATGAGACATTGTATAGATTATAGAGACTTTAATGACATCACTATTAAAAACAAGTATCTTTTTCCTCATATCAAGGACTTGTCTGATAATATCTAGGGAGCTTATTTCTTTTCTCAGATTGACTTGAGATCCATATACCATTAGCTTAAGGTTAATGAGGATGACATCTAGAAAATTTATTTTTGTACTAGATATGGGTATTTTTTTTATGCCATTTGGGTTAACTAATTCCCTTGTTGTATTCATGAATTTTATGAATAGAATATTTCATGAGTTATTTGATAAATTTTTGGATGTGTTTATTCATGAAATTAATTTATTTTCTATGTGTAAATAGGATCATGAAAAAAATATAAGGGATGTTTTCTAAATACTAACAAAAAGAAACTATATGGAAAATTAAAAAAGTGTGTTTTTTCATTGCAATAGATATTATTTTCATGGGAACATTTTAAACAAGGATGGAATAACAGTTGACCTTCAAAAAAAAAGTGGTAGATGAATTTCCAAGACGTAAAAATGTTATAGATATTCATATTATTCTTGGTTAGTTGGTTATTATCGACGGTTTGTTAAAAAAATTTCATGGGTATCTATCCGGATAGCTAAGTTAACATGAAGAGGGTATATATTTTTTTGGACAATAGAATGTGATGTTTTTTTAAGAACTGAAGACGATATTGGTGAATGCTCTAGTTTTGGTCTTTCCTTCTGGAAATGAAGAGTTTTTCATCTATAGTGATGATTCCTTGAAGGGAATTTGTAGTGTTTTGATGAATAATGATCTGGTAATTTCTTATGTTTCAAGAAAATTAAAAAATCTTGTATTAAATTATCCCACAAATGATTTTTAAATTGGTAGTAGTTGTTTTTTCTTTGAAAATTTAGAGGCATCATTTTTACGGAACCCAATGTATAATATATACTAACAATAAAAGACCAATTTATATATTGACTAAGAAGGACTTAAACCTGTGGCAGAGAAGATGGATTGAATTGGAAAAAGAGTATGATTTTATTATCAAATACAATGCATGAAAAAAAAAGTGGTGGATGCCCCGAGTTGAAAACACAAGGCATTATAAAACATGTTATGTTTGGAACATGATCCCTTGATTAATGATTTTGATGAATTTTGGCTTAATTTTATTTGGTGTAGGAAATACATTTGTTTTTTTATGTTTTAGTGTGGTCATCGTTATCATAAAGAGTTAGGAAAGAAAATAAGAAAGACAATTAGCTACATAAAAAGATATAATTTATTCAAATTGGTAAGTTCCCATAATATAACCATGGAAAAGATTGTGTTTTGATATTTAGAAAAATATTTATGTGCCTTGTGATTCCCAGTTGAAGAATGATTGGTTGTGTGAAGCCCATAGTTATTCATTTTCAATTCATCCTAGTAGTACTGTGATGTACAAATACCATCAGAAGTATTACTGGTGGGAGGGAATAAAACAAATATGGAATATTTTATTGTGAAATGTTTGACATGTCAATAGGTTAAAGCAGAGTGGTAGTTACCAAAGGGGTTGCCTTAGACGTTACCAGTTAAATAGTGGAAATATGAGAATAAATATATGGAATTCGTGGTGGGACTATGTAATACATATCAAGTTAAAAATTTTATTTGGGGTATTGTTGATCGGCTGACTAAACAAGCAAATTTTATTTCTATTCAAGATACAATATATTTGGATCTACTTTCTCGACCATACCTCAAAGATATTTCTAGGTTATATGGAGTTCCTCTTTCCATTATATCTGACATGGATCTTAGGCTCACTTATAATTTTTGGATAGGCCATCAGGAGTCATTATGAATAGAATTAAAATACACTACAGATTTTTAGCCTCAATTTTATGGAAAGTCAGAACGAATGGTTCTGACTTTGGAGGATATGATTTCATCTTGTTACATAGATTTCAACAAGAATTTTGGATCAACATATTTCATTACTTAATTTTTATTATAATAAATTTTTTCATTCTATTATCAGATGGATCCTTTTGAGGCATTTTATATAAAGTGTTGTCTATCTACATACATTTGGCATGAATTTGGGGAAATGAAGTTGATTAGACATGAATTACTCGAGGAACAGGTTGAAAAAGTGAGAATGATCCAGAAACACATGTGGAAAACTCAGAGCAGGTTGAAATTTTTTATATATGACACGAGGAAAGAATTTTCGTTTGAGGTAGTTGAACATTTTTTCCATAGAATCTCACCCTGGAAAAGTGTTATGGGTTTGGGTCAGAAATGAATGATAAGTCCAAGGCTCATTGAACCTCATGAAATCCTAGAGGATGTTGGTCCAGTCACATAATGAGTAGATTTTCCACTGATTTTATCTCTAGTACATGATGTCTTTCATGTTTTGATGTTGAGAAATTACATGCCAGATTTACCTCATATTCTAAGACTAAAGGCAGTTCAGCTTGAAGAGAAGATTTATAATAAAGAGATACATCTTCAGAATCTTGAACAAAGGGAAAAAGTATTACAGAATAAGTTATTCCACTAGGTAATGTTTTTTTTGGAGAAACCACATGGTTGAAGAATCAACATGGGAGTCTCAAAATTCTATGAAGTAAAGGTACCCTCACTTTTGTAATATGTAAATAAATTTTCAAGAACCTTATTTCTAGTGGTTGGGGAGAATGTAACTCTCCATGGTATTATAAATAAATGGAATTCATGATGTACTAAGACTCTATTGAAATATCATTTTTTAAATGGATTGATATAAATTATATGTTAAACCATAATTCTTCTCCTTCAATGTTTTGAATTTCAAAAAATTATCATCTACAATTGTGATCAGAAAGTTACTAAGAGTCTCATGGAACCAAAATGATTTTTGGTGAATAGTAACATAGCCTTATGAGTAATAATATTACCCTAATTAATAAAAAAAATTATTATTTTATTTACTTAAATCTTTAAGAAAACGAAAACTAGATTAATTTTTCATGGTGATATAAAATGAGTTATTGTTTTAAAATTGTTAATTATTGAATAATGTATGATTTTATTTAAAAATTAGATTATTCATATTTTGATTTTTTTTTTAAAATAGAGTTTATTTTTGAATTATATATATTGAAAAATTTCTAGGGTGAAGTTTTGGTATTTTTCTGAAATTCATGATTTTTTATGAATAGTGAAATATGGTAAAATACCATATTTTCAAATTATCAGTTAAATACACTAATTTTTATATCATGGATGGTTTAATAACACCTCTTTCAAAGTCAAATTATCTAATTACTATTTTTATCACATGAATTAATACAATCCATTATCTTGGAAAAAAATATTTAAATAATGATTAAAATAATGCAAAATTCTTCCTCTCCTACACTATAAATATCACCCTCATTACCTTATTCCTATTACACCTCTCAATCCTTTAGAATTTATAATTTCTACCATATAACCTACCCAAGTATATTACCCACATCTAATATCTACTATCCTCAGGAAAATTCCAAAACCAAAGTCCTTTTGGAATATCTCAAGGAGGAGAGATTAATATGTAAAAATCATCTTTCTTATTCTTGTGTTTTCTTTTGAATTCTTTTTCTTTTCTTATAATCTCAAATCCTAACATTATAAAAGTGGAATGAAAGCTCCAAAATCTTATATATTATTGATGTTATCATTTATTTATAAAAAAATACTCAACTTAATTCATATCTTCCCCCTTTTAGAAATATACCAATCTTGATGTGTCATTTACCAAAATTAGGGAATATGTGTTTGAAATTTCCATCACTTACTTCAAAACTATTTTTTAAAAAAAATTAATGGTTTATTGAGAATTTATAGTGTATTATATAACCAATTATATGTTTTTAATGAACTTCTATGGATGACATTAAATTATATACTAACACAAGTTCATGATTATTGAGGAACCGCCAAAAATTATCAAATCAAATATAATTAATGTTTTATCTAATGATTCATCATCATATATGATAAAAATTGATTTTTTTATCATTATATATTCTATAAACATATTAATACCATTTCATTCTACTTATGGAATTAAATTTCCATATGAAAAGAAAATTAAATACAAACCTTACATGCAAATCATGTAAATAACGCACCCAAAACAATGGATGGAATAAATTAGAAATAATTAAAGGGTGAAATGATGTTATAAAATGATCATATAGGGAATTAAAAACATTAATATGTTTCTTTAATATATTAATAACACTATTTTATTCATTATACTTGTGGTTTAAACACTTTTTATTTAATAAAAATCTGACATAAGGGAATTCTTAAACCGACTTACATTCTTTGCGTTAATATTCTACATCATTAATTATGTAGTATTAAAAAAATTCGATTAATTTTATTGAATTATATGTAGTTACGGTGTATATACATATTCCATCCACTCTATTAAGTCTCACTTCAATTATTTGATATTTGTAATGGACTTTTCTTTTGAAGACCTCTTTTTAAATTCTGATTTAAAGAATTCAAAATCAATGATTTAATGATATTATTCATGTCTTATGACTGTGTTATGGTTGTTGGGAATTGTTTATGATTAAGGTTTGTACCTATACCTACCTAAAATTCATTGGGTTTGTGTATGTTGTAGGTCGATAATATGGTTACTCCAAGGGTAATTTCGATGGTTACACAATAAGGTAGCTCTGAGGATTACATTGTGAGATAGTCGTGAGGGTTACAAAATATAAGGTAGCCAAGAGGTTAACAATATTATGCAGGTAATTCATAGGAGACCTCTATGGTTATTATTATATTCTTTATGTTTGGTGGAAAGCTCATAGAATTATATATTTTCAGAAAGAATTTATGGGTGACTAGTATGCCTTTTAGAAAATGATTTTATACATTCATAGACTAATGTTTTCATTTCCCTCTATTTATATCCCTTATAGGAATTTTTTACTCATCCCATGTTTTTGAATGATTTTTACTGGTTTAAAGGATGTGTTGGGAAATAAAGGGAGCCATGTTAAATTTTATGATGATTTTTGAAAGAAATTATGTTTTATTTGAAAAATTTATATATTGGAAGTATTGAATATTGTTTTTATGGTATCTACTCTCTATAAATGTGGAATGTTATGAATGTATTATGTCCCAATTATCTAAATCACTGAACAAGAAATGATCCTCAATGTGAAAGGGAATTGAGTTATAGAGTAAATTCAGGATTATATAATGTTATAAGGCAGATCCTTATAAAAATAATGTGTGATGAATTATTAACTAAGTTAACCAAAACCAAAATACTTTAATTTCTTCATGTTTTTATATGGAAGCCCCATCACAGAATCCATTACTATTCCATTCTACTTATATTCTTGGAACTCAAGAGGATGATTCAATCCACCTAATACATGATGTTAAGACATTAGCTATTGGAACGTGTGATGCTGAGAAAGAAACGCATTGGATCTATATGTCAATAAATCCAACAAATATTATAACACCCTGATATTCTATGAAATCCTTTTTTTCTAAGTAAATTAAATTTTTTGATAACTTGTATTACACACAACACTAAGTTTTAATGAACCGTGAAAAACAATTAATAATATTATTATAATACAACCACAACTAGGTGGTCATTAAAATAAATAAAATAAATAGTAAGTAAATAATTTAAATATTAACAATTTTCATTATATATATATTAATCATATTTTAAAAATATTTAATTTTTGGTAAATTTTAAATATATTTTGAAGGTACTACTTATTCAGAAAATTGTTTTTTATTTATTATCATGAATAATTATAAGAATAATTAATGAAAATTTTATAAAATAAATTTTTTAAATAAAATATTCATTTTTGAATTCACCATGTCCAAATTATCTTATGGTAATTTTTTTGAAATTTCCTTGAAAGATTATTATTTCAATAAATTTTGAAAAATATTGGATTTTAATTAAATTTCCTTTTCTTTCAAAGAATTTTATATTTATTGTATTTGTTTTAAAATGTATTTAAAAATAAAATTAAATCATTTATATAACATTTATTCTTTTTTTCTTCATTTTAATAATTTTCATATTGGTTTTTATATAGAAACACATTAAACATTTGAACATTTTATTTTTAAAGAACCACTTTCTATTTAATTATGCCAACTTAGTTTTAAATTATAATTTCCAATATATGTGGATGGAATTAAAAAAACAAATTTAATATTTTTAATAATAATAAATTATATTATCTAATATGGGCAACTTAATTTTTTACAATAATGAATAGTCATAATAGTAAAACATTTAATTTTTGTATTGAATGTAAAAATGGGTCTACTGGGGGTTAAAATAGCTATATAGTTGTTCAAAATGACATAAAACATGTAAAAACCCCTTTATATAGAAATATACTAACCATAAAATGTATAATGATCACTAATAGTTCACTATAAATCCTTTAAGAATGCCCAAACAAAAGAAAGTTTTTTATTTTTAAAAATTAAAATGGTAAAACTCCTCTAACTTATAGAAGTATACCCTTCTCTTATACTATTAAAAATTTCAAAACTATTTGGTTTATAAAATAAATCACACAATAATTTACTTACATAAATAAAATAATACTTAAATCATTATTCTCTTAGATATATATCTTAGGATGACTTTTAATAAAATCCAAAAGATGTCGTCAAAAGAAAAGGTAATATCCCAAATTGATCATTTTATTTTATATCATCATCCCCCTCCATAAATTCAAAAAAATGATATAAAAACATAATTATCTTCCATATAATGAGATTTTTTGGTTTATTTAATGACCTATATCAATATCCTATTCCATAAAATGGGATAACAATTCATCATTCCTGTATACGGCTGACTACCACCTCTTGAGCCAATGTTATTTGTTTTCGATATCCATCTCTCATGACTGGATATAAAGATGGATTAAATGTTTATATATAACATATATGTTATTTTTATAAAATTTTAGTTATTATATCACATACACCTCTTCCCATTCCATCCTATCGGTATACGACAACGTCAGCCGTGTGTAGGATGGGATACCACCCCACGAAGTGATGTGATTCGTTAATTCATTAGATTTTAGTTATTAAATATGTTTGAAATTTATGTATTTGATATATATAAAATAAATAATATTTTTTAATGATAATATATTTTTTAAACATTTTTAATTTTAATTCATTAATTAAATGGAAATTGTTTTCTGGGAAACATACGGTCTATCATCTATATTAATGGTGTATTTCATTTTCCATATATAACATTTATGGATTAATATAATTACATATATAATAAAAATATAATATATTTATATAATGGTTAACATTATAGATATTATTTAACCATGTTCAATGTAATATGACCAATAATAAAAACCAAAAACTTATATGAAAATCAAGGTAATTATTTCCCAAAACGTGACATTAACATGGAATTGTTAATAAAATGATAATAAATGGTCATAAGTAAATCGTATATGGTATAATATATATAATAATATTTTTATTATACATTTATATGAAATATATATGTATTATACATGAGTTTTGAATTTGTATGAATAAATTCGAGAATTAAGATAATGGATTTGTGTCTCAATTTTCATTCTATGAGACATATGTTATATTATTCTCCTATCATATTTTAGGAGGTGTATATAAAGACTCTTTGGAATATAACATACATAATTTATTTACACTCATGATATTTTATGTTTCATTTAATTTTATAACTTCATGAAGCATTTGATACAATCTTAATAATGTTGTAATTTTTTATGATTCAATTTCAACATTTATTGGCATAGTTCATGATTATGCTCCCATTGATGACACATTATGATATATATCCCATGAAAATGATTTATTTTGATCACTTCTTTTATTTTATTAAGATTTAATATTTCCCCTTCAATTTCCTATCATTATGTACTCAATAGATGACGATAATTGTTTTTATAAAAAGAATCATTGTTTTTTTCATATCAATCAAAAACATGCTTTCTTATATATCTTTTTATTCTATTTTTTTTAAAAAAAGATTATCTAAAATTCAATAAAGGATTTATTAAAATATATTCTTACACTTTTTTTTCTTCAATAAAATCGTTATGAAATAAATAATCTTAAATGTTTTTATTCTAAAAGTTATGTTATTATTAAAATATTATAAATATATTTCATCTCATTAGTTATGATATATTGAATTATTAACAATCTTGTTGCAAACTTTTGTATGATTTTCACTATGTGATTGGTGATCCCAGTATATCTCTCAAATTCATTGGGTAAATATTGATATATAATCAGATAAATGGGATAGTAATATAAAGTAAGCTGCATTTAGTTAGTGTCACCATCCACTATGATATGTGGGGGGAGTGAATATTAAATTCTATGATGGTGTTAGGACTGAAACCTTTCTACATTGATAGTAATTTCATTGATCCTTGAACTATTAAGTTAATAATTTTCTATAAAAATGTGTCTGGAAAATATTTAGGCCTTATTCCAATGTTATATTCTTATAGTTCATGTTCATGGATTCAATTGTGATTCATGTATTTTTAATATACATGATTTATTCCATAACATAAATTTTATGGTATAGGATATATAGTGTCTGGATTTAAAATGTTATTCACAGGTTCTTATATCCTTATAATCATTATATATTCAAATCATCCTTGATAATACTTACAAATAATGTCAGATTTCCTTTTCATATATTTTTATTTTGAAGGTTACGATGACAATAATATTTATGACATGTATAAGAGGTGTGATAGTTATGAAGAACATAGTTGGAGATGATGTAGATCACTTATAGATGAATTACATATGTTTCTAGGTTTCCAAATACATTATAGCTAATTGATTTTGGAATGTATCATTATATATTTAATAAATATTCATATATTAAGACATATCATTTATTAATTATATGTTTTAGCCTTTAAAGTAGGTAATAGAGAAAGGTGTCGTAAACCACGGAAAAAATTACTGAAAAAAAATTAGTAAGATACCTAAGGATATGTTTAGGGATACTAAGTTTCAGTCAAGGTATAGGAAAATATCATAGAATTTTGGTAAAGGATATATCGAGTGGTTTCCTTGAAATTATTCTCTATATAGATGCATCATGTGGATGTGGATCTAGAATTGATGTAACTCGGGGTAATAAATCAGAGAAGGGTGCATTGAGCTAGGATTAACCAACACCTAGTGCGTGAAAATGGCCATTACTTCATAACTAGTTATACAATCCCTAAGGATATGATTTGAAAATTATAAAAATCCTTACAAACCATAATGATGTATTCAAGTATAATATGACTATGAATAATGTTGGATAAACCTAAGGTGTCCATGATTAAAAATATGGTGATGATATTTTGACATCTTATAAGTTATTTATCATGATTATGTGGTTCATTATATGATTATTTGTCCATAAACTATGATATTTTAAAATATTCAATTAATTGAACTAGGAGGAAGAGTGTGAATTCAATTTTTTATAGTAAATGAAATTATCTTTCTCATGGGAATCCAAAATTATTTGGATATGGATTGAATAATATCATTGTAATACACACAAAATATTCTCAATCCATGAATCATGATAAAATAAAAAATGACAAAAAGTGGTAACACATAATTGTAACCCTTAATGTGGTAAAATAGATCTTATATTAGTGGATCCACTGACCCAATAGTCTCTGAGAATTGTTATCAGTGACACAAAAAATATATTTCATACACTCTAGTACATGAAACATGAAAAAATATTCTTTTATTTGTATCATTTGGATGGTTAATCAGATTAATGGTTGAGTATCATCATGAATATAAGGGAACATGATGAAATTGACTCAATTGAGTGGTATGAGTATAATAAAATATTTTTCAATTTGTAAAACCCATGTATTATTCATACAAAAATGGATAAAAATTCTTCTTGCTAAATAGGAAAGACTATAAATTTACTAGTATATATGAGGATACTTTTTGAAGGATTGTGATTATGCATCTAGATTTATCATCCAACAAAAATGTATGGTTGATCAATTATTCATTATATTAAATGAAAATATCTGAAGTGGATTATTTATAATGGAATTCAGTAGCTATTAAGAAATAAGTAAATGATCTCTCAATGTGTAAATAGATATCATAGTTACCTAGAAATATCAAGGTTTTGAAAATAAATGGAATATGTAGTTCAAAGTAAAATCTAAAGAGAATAGTGAAAAGAAAATGAGAATTCCTTTATGCCTGATGTGAGGAGGAAAACATGGATGATTGTTTATTAAGGGAAATGAGAAATTTTTTATGTGTGTATTGGGTGATAATCAATGTCAAACTAGTGTGGGGAAATTAACTAATGATGTGAATAGACTGAAATCTCAATAGAATTCTTCACATACACTCCAATGTTTTAGATAAAAGATTAAGTTCAATATGGTAACCAATTACCAAATCTAATGATTAATGATGATGATCGACGTTAGTAACCTCTTAGGAAAATGTATAAAGGTAACTTTCATGGGATCTATATTTCTGATGAGGGGTGTGATAATGAAGTGGAGGAAGGTACACTTACCATCCACACTATAAATGAAATGTCTCCTTTAATACCAGATTTAAACATTAATTCATATCTATTGAATATTACAAGGGTATCAGGATTCCACCGAATGAATTATAGGTTGGATTAGCAGTTAAAACCCCTAATGCTATGATGATCACATCTTAGTTAAATAAATCCACTCTATATGAAATTTTTGTGAATGTGCTTCCAATGAATCTTATCATTATTACTCAGGTTGAATATGATGTTATCTTAGGAATGGATCATATATATATAACCCACATTAACTATAATTAAAGGGAACATACAATTAATATTCTAAACTAACATATAATAATCTATCAATGTGAAGATAATAATTAAATTCCAGTGGAATTGGCATCCATTTTATAGGTTTTAATTCCTATTAAATAGTTGAATTTTTCTTAATTGATTGGGGATAAACTCAGTATTGATAATATCCTGACTTTCAATTAATTTTTTTATGTATCTCTAGAATATTTTTTTATCCTTCCACTAAAATGTGATGTTTAGTTCTCAACATGATTAATACCTGGTACCACACCTATTTCAACGATTCCAAATATAATTACCCCAATATAGTTGTAGGAATTAGAGAGGAAACACTAGGATATCAATGAAAAGGGATTAATTCGTCCATGTGTGTCACCATAGTGTGCACATATTATTTTTATAAAATCAAATCATCGATACATATGACTTTGAATTTATAATTATGAGATGAACAAGTTCATGAACTAAAAAAAGTGTCATCTAACACATATTAATGAAAAATTTGATCAACTTTGCGGATCTCAATACATATCCATTATTAAAATTTATTCTTGTTATCATAATTTGAGTGTAAATATGGTTGATATAACCAAAGCAATATCCCAAACACTTTATTTAAAATAGGAATACATAGTGATGGAATTTGTTTTTAATAATTCTCCAACCGTAATTCATGGATTTACGAAATAATTTCTTTATATATTAACATTATAAGTTTTTTGAATCCTTTATAGATGATATTATTATTTTTGAAAAGCACTTGTATGTTTTTTATGGACACTGAATAATTGTAATAAAGAAACTATTAAGGGTGATAAAATATGATAAATTTAAAGAATTTGAATTTTGGCTACAAAAGGATTCATTTTTTTGTCATATAATTTCTATAGAGGGTATATTAGAAGATCCATCAAAGGCGGAGGCTATTGAATGTTAGACCAAACCATCCATGGATAAAAAGATCCATAGTTTATTTGTTTTAATTGAATATTATCAATGTTTTTTAGATAATTTTTCATTCCTACCTAATCCACTAACCATGTGATCCTAGAGGAGACCCATGTTCCTATAGATTGATGAATTTAATGAAAATATCAAGGAACTGAAGAAAATATTTTTCATTGCACTAGTTAATTAATAAACCTGTGTTAGATACGGGTTTTTAATACATAGTGATACATACCATTAGGGATTAGTAGGAATTATTATGACTAATGAAATTGTTATAGATTATTCATTGTGAATATTGAAGATTCATGAACAAGACTAAAAAATCATGGTTTATAGTTAGTTGCGGTATTTCTTTCATTAATGATATGGAGGCATAATATTTACATATTAAAGTATGATACACACACATATATTGATATCAAATGGTTAATGTATAAATTCAAATAAAAGGATTTGAATATGTACATAGAATATCGTTAAATAGGATTAATGAATATGATTTATCAATAAATTACTACCCTAGGAAAGCGAACAAGGTTGACATGGATTTGATTCAAAAGGATCAAGATAACATATCAATGATGGGGATCACTAAAGAATCAATATTTCTGTAGTTGAAATGGGTGGATATGGAAATCATGATGAAAGTTGAAATATATTATCTTTCACAATTGAATGTTAAACTATATATCCACGTCAAGATTAATTATATGTATATGGGGATGTATAGATATAAAAGTTTATAAATCCTCCTATCATTAACCATGATAATGATGGAATTATATGGCTAAGGAACTATGTATGTGTTCCACCCATACCATTTTTGAAAGATATGTTAGGGGAGGCTCACATTTATTCATTCTCTATTTATCTTTGAAGTATGAGGATATATAGAACTTTAAATGTGTATATCTAGTGGGATGGAAAAATGAGAAAAATATAAATGTTTATATCTAATTTATTGGGGTGTATTAATGTTAAGGATGGGTGAAAAATGATATGTGGGTGCTACGTCCACTAACTTTACCATAATTAATATTGGAAAACATTACCATGTTTTTTTGTTATACATTACAAAATTTATAAAGGGAGCACATCTATATGAATTTTTATATATATCCCTAAAAATTCAACACAAATGATCATTATGAGTCAATATTTTTCTCTATATCAGCTATCTATGATATATATTAAGAATTTTTTAATGTTTCATGGAGTTCCACGTGCAATTTTTTCTAATTGAGAATGAGTTTTACCTCAATGTTTTGGTGATGCCTTTAATAAGCTCTAGATACATAATTGGTATTCAACTCTTTTTATCATCCCCCAATATATAGAATGTATGTGGAAAAAATTGAAACTTTATGTTATATGTTGTAACCTCTCTATATTAATTTTAATGGTGTTTGATTCAACACCATCCTCTAAATGAGTTTTCATACAACAAAAGATTTAACTCAAGCATTTATATGGTTCCTTATGAATACCTACATAGAATTAATTTTAGAGATAAAATTTAAGGGAATGATATTTGGAATTGAAATATTTTCAGACATGTCATAGATTAATAAATTAGGGAGAACGTTAGAGCCCTTGAGAAACACATCATGGAGGATCATAGTCAGTTGAAATTCTTTATTGAAAATCTATATTGTGTTTTTTACTTTAATATCGGTTATAAGAAAATTTTATTAATTTTTCCATCTAAGAAGGTAATGAGATTTGTAAAGAATGGAAAAATAAACCATATGAATATTAGTCAATTTAAAATTCTTTATCGTATCAGGTTAATAACCTAATGGATAGCTCTTCCGCCAAACCTATAACAAGTTCATGATTTTTTTTATATATATCTCTTTTGAGGAAGTAACAACTAGACCAATAACATATAATAAAATTAGAGGTCAATACATAATATAAAGATCATTATTTTGAGGTGAAACAAATGGAAATTGTGGATTAAATATATAATGTAATGTGAGTCAAGACCACTCACCTAGTAAATGTTTTATGGTGAAACCACCAACTTTAGGAAGCTATGTGGTAATATAAAGATGTGGGATGGATGAAGTATCCAAATCTATTTGTATTAGAGAGATGTAATTTAATGGAAGAAATAAATGTTAAATGGGTATAATGTATCAAATTTATATATGATGAAATATTTTATTCCGAATAATTTTATTTATTTTTTATAGATTGTGTTACATTAAACAATCTGTTTTATCAAAATGGGGGAACTATTAGTATTACTATATAACTAATCCCTTTATTTCCTAAAAATTATAAATAGTGAAATAAATAGTAATAAAAACAATATAAACATATAGGCATAAGTTTTCTTTATAATGAAAACATAATTATTAAAAAATACTTAATTTTTGGTATGACATTTATATATTTTAAAACTACTATTTTCTCGAGAGAAATGTTTTTTATTCTTACTGTGAATAATGCTAAAATTAATTTTTGAAACACTTTGGATAATTTTTAATAAAATGACCATAATTTTGTAAATTAACATACAAAAAAAGTTTAGGGTGTGTTTTGAGGAAATAAATGGAAATATAATGTTTTTTATGAATAGTAAAAAAACTTGTTAATATTGAAAACTGTCATTTAATTTAATGAATTTAAAGGTTCCATTTAATTTCAAAGTGTATTTAAGAGAATAATAGTTCATTTATTTCCATATTAATAATATTTATTTCATTGTAATTATTTATATAATGAGTTTTTTAATATTTTTTGAATCTTTTTAAATTTTCTCTTTGGTAAACTACTTTATCATCACATCTGCAAGATTAATTATAAATCAAATGTTTTTATTTATATTTATGAAATTTTGAAAAATGGATTTCATATATTAAATAAATATAATATATTTTATATATTCATGAAAACATAAATTTTGACCATAATGTATATTAAAAAATGTAAAAAATTATTTACCACTTTTGAGGTAAAAAATGGGTTTACCATGGGGTTAAACTAAAAACATATGGGTTAAAAAAACATTTATATAATATATTTAATTATATATTTAAACCTTATAATCTATTATTATTTATAATGGTGCTTTTTTAGAAATGTTTCTTATGAAAAATGTGGGAACACCCTATTCTTTTCAAATTTCAGGTGTGCCATTCAAATCCCTTTTAAATGGACTCCACCTATCCTATCATATTTTAACATTAAAAATATTGGATTATACCCAGACTAGACCAAATAACTTTCTTTAATATGTTCTTTTATACTGGATGGTTTATCTTGGTTATAATGGAAACATATGAAGGCTTTGGTGATAAACAAAATATGTTGTTTGAAGAAGAGGTAATGCCCCTAATCATTGATTGTAAATCATTTCTTCCTCTAAAAATTCCAATTCACATTAAACCATGATAAAATATTAAAAATTGTATATTAAATATACATATATGTTATTATGTTTTCTTCTTGTTCTATATTTGTTTCCCCATCCATCAAATTTGAAATGAAATCATTATTCGTCAATACGACAGACTACTACGTTGAGAACCGATGTTATTCGTTTTACACTACAACCTATCATGATTAGATATAAGGATATATTAAATATCTATATATATTATATATGATATTATTATACTTCTATAATATTAATTTCACATATAAATCTTCAATTTTCCTTCTTTTGGAATATGATGAGGCCGCTCAGGAGTACAGAGGACTACTGCCTCAGAAAGTAATGGTATTTATCCATGATTTACCTGGAAGCTAATAAGAATAGTTTAAAAAAACATGTTATATATATTACCTAAAAATTGTTATTTAATGATAATATATTTTTTTTAACTTTCTTATTTTCAATCATCCAAGAAAATTGAAAATGTTTCATTCATAGGTACGTTATACCATTTCCATGAACAATGTATTTTTCTTTTTTATCTATAACTTTTGGGGATTACTATAATTCCATATATAATAAATTTATATTATAATAATACCTCATTTATAATTATTATGATTATGAAAACAAGATTATTTTAAGAGGACCAAAAATAAAAAAATCAAAACACACAGGAAAAATAAAGCAGTTACTTCCCAAAATGTGACTTCAACATGGGATTGTTAATAATCCTATAAAAAATGATTATACATAAATTTTATATTTTATTATATAAAGGTTTCATTAATAGGTATATAATAAAATTATTATTATTATTATACATGGTTCATGAATGTTAATGAAGTAATTTGAGACATAATGTAGGGGATTTTTTCTTATGTTTTCCTTCCTTCAGAAATATATTACATTTTGAACCTGAAATATTTTATAAGATGTATATATGTACCCATTAAAATTTAATATCTTGAATTTATTTATTATGATGATTTTTTTAAGTTTCATTTATTTTTATTCTTTCATGGGTCATACAATTCGATGTTAATGAAATAGTAAAGGTTTTATGATATAATCTGTTCATTTATCAGTTTTGTTCATGACTGTTATTTTAATGATGAAATATATTAATATTTTTATACTTAAAATAATTTATTTTAATATAATTTTATTATTTATGAATAATAAATTAATTTTCTTATTTTAACACTCTTTATTTAATGATGTGTTCAAAAGAATGTTTTCAGAATAAAAGTCTTCTTTAATTCTCACTCAGGTCAAAAACATGTTTTCTTACATTTCTGTGTTTTATAAAAATATTTTAATTTTTTTTTCATTAACCACAATCATTTATTAATATTAATTTTCACCCATGTTTTATGTTTTTTATAATTCTATAAAATTAATCTTCATATGGTTTTCCAATAAATTTCATCTTTTCTTTTTTTGAAAATTTGAAAGGAATAATTGTTTTAATGATCATGACTTGAATAAATTTTTTTTGACACCATGAATAATTTCATCATTTATGATTATATTATAATTTTAAATGTTATTTTAAATTAATATTATTTATTCAATATTTTAATAATTAGTAATTTTTAAAAGTTGACTTTCAAAGAAAGTATCTTATCCTCAAAAAAAGTTAAAATTATTTTTTTATTTCAAAATTATTTTCCATTTATAATGTAATCCTTTCATGTTACATATGCTTTATAAAGGATATATAAGGATACCATTGTTATTTTTTCTCTACTCATAAATCACGATGGATAAGAAAGAATACAAAAGATTTCTTTATAATAAATCCGACTAGAAGTTGGAAAGGGGAAATCTATCTGTATATCCAATTAAGAACAATGTGATACACAATAGCTCTCAATAGTTCATCACCAATACCTAGAAAAATTTGATAACTCTAAATAGTCAATGTGGAGGGGCCTTCTACTCACTACTCTGCTCCAAAATTAAGGGATTACTATCTCCAGTTGAGGAAACAATACCCATTAGAGCTTCATGATAGTGGAGTACCAACTCAGTAGATAGGGTCACACCCACTCTGTATTATATTATAGTACCAAATCAACCTTTGTGAAGAGTATAGACGACATGTGACTTGTTGAGATAAGGGAGTACCAACCCTGACATCTCAATGTTGATCACTCCCAACAAATCTCATCATCAAAGAATCACCTAAGGATTTTTCAAACATATAACCCATAATTTTATATCTCTAATGCCAAAAAGGATAACATCAAATCCAATATAGAACACTACTTAGGATAGCATACTCACATGCTCAAATATGTTTCCTAAATGAATATATACATAAGGTATAAGTGCTTGGAAAATGAATAGGGTGTGAATATGGTATAAATGTCATGTCATGGCTACCCAGAGTATTCTTTTGACATTTGCTCATCCCCATTTTTTTCAGCCTATTAACATTGGATCTGTTCATTACTATGTAGACTCACCCCCTCTGGTTATCCTATCTATGTCCATATACATAGTACGTCTCATGTACATTAGTAATATTGATTACTTATGGTACATGTAGAGCTTATAACATTGGTCACATAGTGTGTATATCTCATACATGATGTAGGATATTTAATTATACTTAAAACCCTATTATTCACATTAAAGAGACAATAAGATGTGTGTTCATCCAAACTACAAACTCTGGAACCCAATATTTTCAATGAACTCCATTTGCAATCACAGTTCCCCAAATAACCACTACTAATGACTTTCTATCACAAATTACAACCAAGAACTTATATCAAGGGCTTAATATGGAAAATCTATTTCCAGTGTCACAATTTTTCCAATCGAAAACATATATAGATCATCCCTATTACAAAACACCACTGCTTTGCCTAACTGATAGATGAAAACCCATGTTATTGACTCCAATCATTTTATACAACTAGTAAATCACATGTCACATCATGATCCAATAAAAAAACACCATTATCTAACTCATTATTGAATATACCAAGAATCTTGGGGTTTATATATCCTCAAATCCATCCTAACAATTTCAAAATATTTCGTAATGGCCTAATTCCAATGAATATAAATATTAGTTGGGGAATAGAACAATATTGATGTAAAATGATTGATTGGTGATGTGATCATACCCAATAAACATTGTTTTCCAAAAAAATGTTGAATCACGTGGGAAAAAAGAATAAAACAAATTGGTTCAAGAATCACAAAAGAAACAGGGATCCTATAATGCACAAAAATGGAAGGGAAAAAATTCATAACCAAAGTCTGTGTTCATCAATTAAAATTAAATTGAGTGGAAACACATAAAATTAAAAACCCACATATTTTATGGATTGATTATAGATAAATAACATCTATAATCCATTATTTTTGGTGATATTAATGATCTCCATTGGAAAATATAATCCATTTTATAAAAAATAATTGACCTATGATACTCTATCAGTTTTCAGTGACTCTCTTATTTTCCTACTCTAATCACCTTGGGATATGTGGAAAACTACATAGATTCATTATAACAATTTATGTATAGAATACAATTTCTTAGTTAAAAATAAATTAAATAAATTAATAAATTAATATATTTAACTCACTTACAAGTGGTTTTCCCCAACTGGGAGTAGAATGAAAACCAAAATTATATCACTCTAGGGTAAACCATTTTTTTCAAAATTTATTTTGGCCTCATATTTTTAATAAGATTACCCAATAAAAGCGAATAATTTCTATAAATATGTGCTTTTGTTAATTATTATATAACATTTGTTTTAATATATAAAATTTGGGGTCCTACTATACCCAAACACTCTGATTCACTTGAGAGAAAATCCATATATATATGTGGAAATATTCAATGGACCTAACCAAAAGAAATAGAATGTACTATATTCTACCCTCTTTCATGGATTCTCTCCTCAAGAATCATAAGATAAATAAAAATTATATGGGTATTGATCTTGCATCTAGATCAAACACCCCCAATATCTATCTTATATCCTATTATGTTACCAATAAACATTATCTAAAGAGATAGTGTTGTTTTCCCAACATTCTCAGCTACTGGTCTTCAATAGAAACTAGTTACATCAAAATGGATACCAAATCCTTGGTTTCTAGATCACCTGAATAAATATTTTTTTGGGTTATGAACGTATATAGTAGTGTATGACACATGTATGGAAATAGTCTCATACTCCAGGTGATGGGGTAAGGAAATTTAATAAGAAACCTTACCATCCCTCTAATAGATCTGGAACGACATGATGAACCACAATTATATATTTCCTACCCATAAAAAAACTATTCCCTATCATGGGGAAAATGTAACATCCCAGGTAAATAAAGAATAAAGAATTTTCATATTTATTAATATTTACGAATTAAATATTAATTTTATTTTAAAGGGGTTGCTATGTTCGATAGCGTACCCGATACGCAACGATGAGTTTCTTTGAAACTTACGTAGAACACTAGTAATAAAATAATATTATTTTAAATGTTAGTTAACAAGTAGCCGTTGTACTGGAGGGAATGGATAGAAATAACTAAAATATGATTAGATATGTTTTTAAATGTTTATACATTTACCCAATAAAAGATAAAGGCTTAAAATACGGAAAGAGTTCAATTTTAGGCATATATACTTTAATTTTCACTAAAGGTTCACTTATCACCTTTTAATGGTGAACCGTCATTAAATATAGTTTTGATCACTCTTGTACATTCTTTTGGACCAAATAAAACTCTTATTAAGAATCGGGACATCAAATTTTACTTTGTGTAATTTTTTGGTATTTTTCCGATAAAGTTCATTTTTTAATGAATAGTGTAAAATGTTGTGTTTTAATTCAAAACCTCTTTTTAATATAATTTATTTATATGATTAGATTATCTTTTAATTGTTTTTAAAGTTAAATTAGAAAATATTTTTACCATTTAATCCAATGGTGGTCATTGGAATCAATTTCACTTTGAAATTGGACTTAAACAGGTGTCAATCTTTTGATACTTATTGTTTCACAAAAACATGCTATTTGTCATGAAAGCGGGAATTAATTATTAAATTAATTAATTTGACTTATATGTTTTGAATTTTGTAAAATGGACTTCATTTTTTAATTCGAAATATCAAATATAGCTTAGGGTGAATTTTTGGTAATTTTCTGAAAAACTTCAATTTTTGATGAATAGTGAATCCACTAAGTGGTGATCAAACAAACTGATTTTTCAGTTAAGTGAAAGTTTACCACTAATGTGTATTGAATTTCAAAAATCTGGCATACATGGTTGTCATTAAGAAGTAAAATGTGGTTCAATGAGATTATAATAATTTTTTGGTGAATAGTAACTTATTAAGTTCTTAATCGCGATTAGAGGTAATTAGTGTAGTTTAAGGTAAAAATGGTATTATAAGAATGTGAAAACACTATGAAACTTGTCCTACACCTATTCGGTGAGTCATTGCCGACCAATACAAGCCATGGGCCATCTTGGGGACCCCATGGAGCCACTTTAGTTGGAAAATGACATTAATATATTTTTATTTAATGTTAAAGTGAAAATGACACTAACATAAATTGTTTTACTAAAATAATTTTTGAGTGGGGTTATACAATTACAAATTTTGATTATAAATAGTCATTGGAAAGATAAAAAAATTTCATACATCATAGTATTTTTTTATAATTTTTAGACCTTAAATAAATTAAATTATTTATGACATAATAATGATGCAGCCATGACATCATTATTTGACGATTTAAATAAAATGGAAAGATAATGAAAAATCTAAAACCTAAACATGTCCAAAACCAATTGGATGAGTGGATTTCAAATCCTTATCACCTTATCCACGAATTCTACCAATGTGGGACCTTTTAAAACCGAAACACATTTTCAAATAAAGTAATATTTCTTTACTTTCCAAAAGTGCCCCTCCTCTCCTCTTATAAAAGGCCCTCACCTCTACCCCATTTCACACACTTCTCAAGCCTTTGGCTCGGCCAACCCCAGCCCAATTACTCTCTCCACATCCCTCTCCTCATCCTAGAGGATTCACTTTGGGCAGAATACTTTCAAAGGAAGACTTTAGGCTCAAATCAAAAGGGAGTTACACTTTTAGAGGTAATTCTTTCTCTCTTGTTCATTTGTTTTATTTTGCTTCTCCAAAACTATAAAATCTTTTTATTTACTTCTTTTGTAACAACAACAGTATCTTCAATATACTAGGATGTTGTTATAATATTTATTTGAGCTACACTCTCACACAACTACATAAAATGGTTAAAGAACATACGGTTTCCGTGGATGGCGAAATTCTGCCTCCCGAAACGATGATTGTTCAATACTCATTTAACACCTTCAAAGGTGGCCATTATGACGTCACTATTTTTATATATGATATATAATAAGTTTATGTTTTCTTTAAGATTCTGTATTTTTCATTTTTGGCATACCATTATGGTTTCCATTATGGGTAAACACGATATCTTCATTTAAGGAAGTGCGGACTACCGCCCCCTAAAAGTGATGTGATTCGTTAATGCCATATGTGGGACGTGTAAAGGATGGATTTAAAGTTATTATATATGATGTTATACTGGAATTATAATATACCTCTATATCATTATTATTTCTTTCCATTAAAGTATGAGATAGAAATGAAAGTAGCGGTCATGCGTACGTACGACTTACCGTCTCCATGAACGGTGCATTTCATTTCTTATCCCCAAATGTAATGTACTATTAAAATTACATGTATATAATATATATATATAATTAATGATATATCTAAATGATGAATATATTTCTGGAATTAAAATATACATACCTCCCATTTAGTTTTAATTCCACTAATATGACAAAGAAATGAAAGTAGCGTTCATGCGTACGTACGACTTACCGTCTCCATGAACGGTTCATTTCATTTTTTACCTCTAAATGATTATGTAATATTATAAATACATGTATATGCTGGATATATATGATACATATTATATCCAAATCAGGAATTTCATTCTGGATATAAAGAACTTTTGACCACACGAACAACATGTAATTGTAAGAAGTCAACTTTCGACTTAAGAACCAAATATTGACAAAACAAACATTATTAACTTAAATGGTTACATAATGTTTATAACATGGCAATAAGTGATATAAAAAGAATAAGGAACTTTAAAAAGGTTCTTAATCATGTATATATTAACTCAAGTTTATTATTCAGAATGTTAAAGAACGATCGAGTCAAGTCGGACCCAAGGTAAGGGACTTCGTCTCAATCTCCTTTCATTGAGGCATATTTCGTTTTATACACAACTTTCTTTTATACGGTGTATAAAAACCTTTGACTTTTACTTTTATACAAAAGGAATCTTTTTCTACGAAGCGTTTTACTAAACGACAAAAAGGAATGTTTTCTTAACGTACGCGGTGACAACGACCTTTTCCACCGCCGCGAGTATTATTTGATATTTGGATTTCTCAACAAGCCGTAATGTTTTTAGAATAAAAAAAATACCATATACTCTTTTATGTATTTTGGTATTGAAAATGGTTTTGAAAAAGGATTCTATTATGTCAATATATTTATGATATATTGTGATTGAAATGTGGAAATGTTATCATTCCTTTATATTGGTTTTTTGTTTTATGATTTTATACTGGTACTTGGACATTTTAACGGGTGGTTACATTATAAACCATATGACGGGTGGTGCCGTGAATACCAGGACGGGTGGTTATGTTATAACCTCCAATGCATTGGGTATGGAAGTCGGCCGTATGGCTATTCCATTAAGTATGTATGGAAATTGGCCGTATGGCTATTCCATTAAGTGATATGTGTGGAAGTCAACCGTATGGTTATTCCACATAAGTATGTTTATGTCCCAAGTTACCTTTATATATTCTACGTGTTCTTTATATGGGTCTTATGGTAATCCTTTGGTTACAAAAAGCTAAGTAATGATACTTTATTCAGTGAAGATTTTTTTACTACTTCATGAAGGTGAAGGTATTACTTTGATATAGTATACATGGTTTACTTGATGTTTGAAAAAACTAACAGTTTTCATTCTTTTTGTATCCCTTACTGAGCTTTTTATGCTCACCCCAAGTTTTTCGAAATGTTTTTCAGAGGACTTAAAGTGGAATAAGGTCAAGGATGGGATCAAGGGAATTTCATGCTATCTAAAACATGGAATCTAGACATCTTTCTTTTTAAGAGTTTTTATTTTATGGTGACTTAGTAGAAGTGTTTACTCTGTAATCTTTTAAGATGTAATAGTTATGTTCTAATTCTCTAAAACTCTAAACCTGAAAAGATCCTCAATGTGAATTATTCGTTTAATTCAATATTAAGTAAAGTTTAAGGCTGGGGCCTTATAGTTGGTATCAGAGGACGGTTTAGACAACTTTAGGAGTTAGAAAAGTGTTAAATTATAATATGATTGAAATGATATAGCATTTACGGATTACCATGTTGCTTCGCCTAAGATATTTCTGTGTTCAGAATGGTTTTCCGCAGAGGAAACAAATAAGCTATGTTGGGACAACATCAGGAGGAAGATAACCTTCCAAATCAGCAACCTGAGATGGTCAGAATCGTAACTGAACAGTTTGTTGCAGTGATGGCACAGTTGACTCAGGCTATAAATGGTGGTAGTATCCATGCACGAGATTCTCCAGATCAACCGCAGAGGAACATGTCAGTGGTGGAACATTTCATGAGGCAACATCCCCCATCATTCAGAGGATCATCTGACCTTGTGCAAGCTAAAGGGTGGATTAAAGCACTGGAGAAGATTTTTGATGTCATGGGGTGTTCAGAACATCAAAAGGTTAGTCTTGCTGTTTACCGTTTTGAAGGTGAAGCTGATCAGTGGTGGTCAATGGTGAAAAATATAAGGGATAGTGATGAGATTGAGGATCTTCACTGGGGAGAATTCAAAGGTATGTTTCTTGAGAAATATTTTCCTAAGGTGGTTCGTCTTAGGATGGAAAAACAGTTCCTAGAATTGAGGCAGGAGGATGATTCAGTGGCTGCTTAGGAAGAAAAGTTCACTCGATTGGAAAGGTATGCTCCAAACTTCATACGAGATCTTGATAGTAAAATAAACCGTTTTTACTCAGGGTTAATGCCAAAGTATCGAAGGGATTTAGCTTCTCGTGAGTTCAAAAGTTATGAAAAACTTGTTCGATGTACGGAGAAGGTGGAAATGGAGTTTGCCGATGATCAGGTGTTCTATGACAAACAACAGAATAAGATATCTAGTTGGCAGGAAAAGGGGAAGAATCCATCAAAGAAGCAAGGAGGTAAGAAAACCAAATATCCATCCTGTGAGAAGTGTGGTAAAATGCATCCTGGAGAATGTTTATCCAAGTCTGGTAAGTGCTTTCGGTGTGGTAAGTCTGGTCATATTGCTCGTAACTGTAAGGAAGATGATCAAGCAGGAAATAAAAAGCCAACGGTATGATGTTTTAAGTGTAATGAAATGGGTCATTATGCAAACGAGTGTCCAACGAAGAACTCAACTGGGGGAATGCAGCCAGACTACAAGCAGAAAGGGGTGTTGAAATCCTTTGCAACAACTTCAGCAGATGTTGGGCCATCGAATGAAGTGGTATCAGCTCCATGGAGCTCATTATTTTTCGAATATTGACTTGAGGTCGGGGTACCATCAGTTGAAAGTAAAAGAAGCAGACGTTCCGAAGACTGTGTTCCGTACTAGATATGGCCATTATGAATTTGTAGTTATGCCTTTTGGGTTAACCAATGCACTTGATGTATTCATGGACCTTATGAATAAAATTTTTCATGAGTTCTTGGATAAGTTTGTGTTTGTGTTTTGAGGTTTGGGAGGAGGTTATGTGTGCCTTGTGATTCACAGTTGAAGAATGAGTTGTTTTTTCATCCTGGCAGTACTAAGATGTACAGAGGTCTGCGGGAGTATTATTGGTGGGATGGAATGAAAAGAGACATTGCTGATTTTACTGTGAAGTGTTTGACATGTCAACAGGTTAAAGCGGAGCGACAGTTACCAAAAGGGATGCTTCAGCCTTTACCAGTGCCAGAGTGGAAATGGGAAAACATATCCATGGAATTTGTTGTTGGATTACCGAAGACATCTCGAGGTAATAATGCAATCTGGGTTATTGTTGATCGCTTGACCAAATCTGCTCATTTCCTTGCTATACGAGATACTTTCTATCTTGATCAACTTTCCCATCTGTATCTTAAAGAGATAGTCAGGTTACATGGAGTTCCTTTCTCCATTGTATCGGATCGTGAACCTAGGTTTACTTCTAACTTTTGGAAAGGCCTTCAGAATTCGTTGGGTACTGAATTAAATTTTAGTACAGATTTTCATCCTCAATCAGATGGGAAGTCAGAACGAAAAATTCAGACATTGGAGGATATTCTACGAGTTTGTTTGATGGATTATTAGGGAAGTTTTGACCAACATCTTTCTTTGGTTGAGTTTTCTTATAATAACAGCTTTCATTCCAGTATACAGATGGCACCGTTTGAGGAATTATATGGGAAGCGGTGTCGAACTCCAGCACTTTGGAATGAAGTGGGTGAAAGGAAGCTGATGGGACCAGAATTGGTAGAAGAGATGGCAGAAAAAGTTCAGTTGATTCAGAAAACACATGAGAACAGCTCAGAGCAGGCAGAAGAGTTATGCGGATAACCGGAGGAAGGATCTATCTTTTGAGGTAGGTGATCATGATTTTCTCATGGTTTCTCCATGGAAAAGTGTGATGAGATTTGGTAAGAAAGGAAAGTTGAGTCCAAGGTTTATTGGACCATATGAAATTCTGGAAAGAGTTGGATCAGTTGCATACCGAGTGGCTTTACCTCCGAGTTTATCTCAGGTACACAATGTTTTTCACGTTTCTATGTTGAGAAAGTATATGCCAGATCCATCTCATGTTTTGAGCCCAGAGGTAGTTCAGCTGGAAGAGAACCTATATTATGAGGAACAACCGGTCCAGATTCTTGACCACAGGGAGCAAGTGTTACGGAATAAGGTGATTCATCAGGTAAAGGTTTTGTGGAAAAACCATGTGATTGAAGAGGCAACGTGGGAATCTGAAAATGCTATGAGGGATAAATACCCCCACTTATTTTGATAAGTGAATAAAATTGAGAGGACGCAATTTCCAAAAGGGGGGAAGGATGTAACATCCCAGGTAAATAAAGAATAAAGAATTTTCATATTTATTAATATTTACGAATTAAATATTAATTTTATTTTAAAGGGGTTGCTATGTTCGATAGCGTACCCAATACGCAACGATGAGTTTCTTTGAAACTTACGTAGCACACTAGTAATAAAATAATATTATTTTAAATGTTAGTTAATAAGTAGCCGTTGTACTGGCGGGAATGGATAGAAATAACTAAAATATGATTAGATATGTTTTTAAATGTTTATACATTTACCCAATAAAAGATAAAGGCTTAAAATACGGAAAGAGTTCAATTTTAGGCATATATACTTTAATTTTCACTAAAGGTTCACTTATCACCTTTTAATGGTGAACCGTCATTAAATATAGTTTTGATCACTCTTGTACATTCTTTTGGACCAAATAAAACTCTTATTAAGAATCGGGACATCAAATTTTACTTTGTGTAATTTTTTGGTATTTTTCCGATAAAGTTAATTTTTTAATGAATAGTGTAAAATGTTGTGTTTTAATTCAAAACCTTTTTTTAATATAATTTATTTATATGATTAGATTATCTTTTAATTGGTTTTAAAGTGAAATTAGAAAATATTTTTACTAGTTAATCCAATGGTGGTCATTGGAATCAATTTCACTTTGAAATTGGACTTAAACTGGTGTCAATCTTTTGATACTTATTGTTTCACAAAAACACGCTATTTGTCATGACAGCGGGAATTAATTATTAAATTAATCAATTTGACTTATATGTTTTGAATTTTGTAAAATGGACTTCATTTTTGAATTCGGAATATCAAATATAGCTTAGGGTGAATTTTTGGTAATTTTCTGAAAAACTTCAATTTTTGATGAATAGTGAAACCACTAAGTGGTGATCAAGCAAACTGATTTTTCAGTTAAATGAAAGTTTACCACTAATGTGTATTAAATTTCAAAAATCCGACATACATGGTTGTAAGTAAGAATTAAAATGTGGTTCAATGAGATTATAATAATTTTTTGGTGAATAGTAACTTATTAAGTTCTTAATCGCGGTTAGAGGTAATTAGTGTAGTTTAAGGTAAAAATGGTATTATAAGAATGTGAAAACACCATGACACTTGCCCTACACCTATTGGGTGAGTCATGGCCGACCAAGACAAGCCATGGGACAACTTGGGGACCCCATGGAGCCACTTTAGTTGGAAAATGACATTAATATATTTTTATTTAATGTTAAAGTGAAAATGACACTAACATAAATTGTTTTACTAAAATAATTTTTTAGTGGGGTTATACAAGTCCAAATTTTGATTATAAATAGTCATTGGAAAGCTAAAAAAATTTCATACATCATAGTATTTTTTCATAATTTTTAGACATTAAATAAATTAAATTATTTATGACATAATAATGATGGAGCGATGACATCATTATTTGACGATTTAAATAAAATGGAAAGATAATGCAAAATCTAAAACCTACACATGTCCAAAACCAATTGGATGAGTGGATTTCGAACCCTTATCACCTTATCCACTAATTATACCATTGTGGGACCTTTTAAAACCGAAACACATTTTCAAATAAAGTAATATTTCTTTACTTTCCAAAAGTGCCCCTCCTCTCCTCTTATAAAAGGCCCCCACCTCTACCCCATTTCACACACTTCTCAAGCCTTTGGCTCGGCCAACCCCTGAACAATTATTCTCTCCACATCCCTCTCCTCATCCTAGAGGATTCTATTTGGGCAGAATCCTTTCAAAGGAAGCCTTTAGGCTCAAATCAAAAGAGAGTTACACTTTTAGAGGTAATTCTTTCTCTCTTGTTCATTTGTTTTATTTTGCTTCTCCAACCCTATAAACTCTTTTTATTTACATATATTGTAACAACACCAGTATCTTCAATATACTAGTATGTTTTTATAATATTTATTTGAGCTACACTCTCACACAACTACATAAAATGGTTAAAGAACATACGGTTTCCGTGGATGGCGAAATTCTGCCTCCCGAAACGATGATTGTTCAATACTCATTTAACACCTTCAAAGGTGGCCATTATGATGTCACTATTTTTATATATGATATATAATATGTTTATGTTTTCTTTAAGCTTCTATATTTTTCATTTTTGTCATACCTTTATGGTTTCCATTATGGGTAAACATGATATCTTCATTTAAGGAAGTGCGGACTACCGGCCCCTAAAAGTGATGTGATTCGTTAATGCCATATGTGGGACGTGTAAAGGATGTATTTAAAGTTATTATATATGATGTTATAATGGAATTATAATATACCTCTATATCATTATTATTTCTTTCCATTAAAGTATAAGATAGAAATGAAAGTAGCGTTCATGCGTACGTATGACTTACCGTCTCCATGAACGGTGCATTTCATTTCTTATCCCCAAATGTAATGTACTATTAAAATTACATGTATATAATATATATATATAATTAATGATATATCTAAATGATGAATATAAATCTGGAATTAAAATATACATACCTCCCATTTAGTTTTAATTCCACCAATATGACAAAGAAATGAAAGTAACGTTCATGCGTACGTACGGCTTACCGTCTCCATGAACGGTGCATTTCATTTCTTCCCTCTAAATGATTATGTAATATTATAAATACATGTATATGCTGGATATATATTATACATATTATATCCAAATCGGGAATTTCATTCTGGATATAAAGAACTTTTGACCACACGAACAACATGTAATTGTAAGAAGTCAACTTTCGACTTAAGAACCAAATATTGACAAAACAAACATTATTAACTTAAATGGTCACATAATGTTTATAACATGGAAATAAGTGATATAAAAAGAATAATTAACTTTAAAAAGGTTCTTAATCAAGTATAAATTAACTCAAGTTTATTATTCAGGACGTTAAAGAACGATCGAGTCAAGTCGGACCCAAGGTAAGGGACTTCATCTCAATCTCCTTTCATTGAGGCATATTTCGTTTTATACACAACTTTCTTTTATACGGTGTATAAACTCCTTTGAATTTTACTTTTATACAAAAAGAATCTTTTTCTACGAAGCGTTTTACTAAACGAAAAAAAGGAATGTTTTTTTAACGTACGCGGTGACAATGACCTTTTCCACCGCCGCGAGTATTATTTGATCTTTGGCTTTCTCAACAAGCCGTAATGTTTTTAGAATAAAATAAATACCATATACTCTTTTATGTATTTTGGAATTGAAAATGGTTTTGAAAAAGGATTCTATTATGTCAATATATTTATGATATATTGTGATTGAAATGTGGAAATGTTATCATTCCTTTATATTGGTTTTATGTTTTATGATTTTATACTGGTACTTGGACATTTTAACGGGTGGTTACGTTATAAACCATATGACGGGTGGTGCCGTGAATACCAGGACGGGTGGTTACGTTATAACCTCCAATGCATTGGGTATGGAAGTCGGCCGTATGGCTATTCCATTAAGTATGTATGGAAATTGGCCGTATGGCTATTCCATTAAGTGATATGTGTGGAAGTCAACCGTATGGTTATTCCACTTAAGTATGTTTATGTCCCAAGTTACCTTTATATATTCTATGTGTTCTTTATATGGGTTTTATGGTAATCCTTTGGTTACAAAAAGGTAAGTAATGATACTTTATTCAGTGAAGATTTTTTTTAATACTTCATGAAGGTGAAGGTATTACTTTGATATAGTATACATGGTTTACTTGATGTTTGAAAAACTAACAGTTTTCATTCTTTTGTATCCCTTACTGAGCTTTTTATGCTCACCCCAAGTTTTTAGAAATGTTTTTCACAGGACTTAAAGTGGAATAAGGTCAAGGATGGGATCAAGGGAATTTCATGCTATCTAAAACATGGAATCTAGACATCTTTCTTTTTAAGAGTTTTTATTTTATGGAGACTTAGTAGAAGTGTTTACTTTGTAATATTTTAAGATGTAATAGTTATGTTCTAATTCTCTAAAACTCTAAACCTGAAAAGATCCTCAATGTGAATTATTCGTTTAATTCAATATTAAGTTAGGTTTAAGGCTGGGGCCTTATAGAAAATATTAGGAAATCATTGTCTCCCTGATCAAACTCCAAATACCTACAATGAAAATCATCCTAAAATATATATCAGCCCCAAGCTATCCTCATATGCTCACAGATATCCAAAAAATTCTATCATAATGCATCTAACATTTCAGGGAAAACAATAAATGTATTACTAATATCTTTATATTACATTGTTTTTAGAGAGGTACTCTCATATAATTCTTTTAAAGGTTACAGGTTGATAGTAGAGTGATAAATACTCTTATATGTAAAATAGATTAAGGTAATGTAATCCTTATAGCTCTTGATAAGGCCAAACACATTTTCCCTCAACACATCCTTCAAAACTGATATGATCCACTCAGTTTTCACATCTATCTGGGGGTGAATATTCATTATAATATGTTTTTAGGTCCAAAATTCTTCATCTAGACTCCTCCACAACCCAAATGAAAATTTGGAATCATAGTTCGAGAAGCTTTTCATGGGTACGCTATAGAGCCTAATGGTCTCCATTACAAAAAACTATACCAAACATTCAATAAAAAATTTATCTTATATGAATGTAAAGTGTGGTGAATTTGAAATTCAGTTATCCAAACCCCATATAGTTTTATGGCCTCATGATTTCAATGGAATCCCCATAAAAAATTCAATCACTATTCCAGCCTAGTTATATTCTAAGAATTAAAGAATCTTATTCAAATATACTGGAAACCGATGTTCATAAATTAACTATTGGAATATTAGATATGGAGAAATAAACTAATTGAAACTATACTACAATATATCCAAAAAAATGAAACACTTCAATATGTTAGGATTTTTGTCCCGAGTATTTTTTTTGACAGACTATGTCATACACGAAACTATGATTTAACAAACACTGACATACTATTAATATTATTATTTACACACAACCATTAGTAAAATAAAATAAAATTTTATTACAATAATTTTCATAAAATAATTTTAAAAAATAATTATAATATTTTTACATAAATTATTAATATTGATAAACGATACTAAAATTTTTCTAAATCCTTTAAATGCTTCGAATATACAACAATTTAAAAAATGATTATTTATTTATTTTAAGGACCAAAATCTAAAAATAAAATTTTTACACATTTATACAATTAAATTAAAAAAATAATCATTATTTAAATCTCCCATAAAAAATTATGTTATGGGAAATATTTGTAATTTTTCTAAAAATATTATTTTTTGATGAATACTGAAAAATAATATATTATATTTAAATTTTATTTTTGTTTAATGAATTAAGATTATTTCTGTTTTAAAAAAATCATATTAAAAGTAAAATTCGTTCATTTATATTTCATTTTTTCCAATTTACTACATTTTAATAAATTTTATATGGATTTATCTTATAAATACTTTCAAAACCTTAGAAGAAATTTTCTAAGGAAAATTAATTTCTCACTACTTCTATTGGTTTATTTTTAAATTATATTTCTCCATATATGTTTATGGATTTTTCAAAAATGAATTAAATATTTTAAATAAGGATGATTCATATTATCTAATAATATAAAATTAATATTTCCCATTATGAATAGTAAAATAATTAAAAAATCATATCTCAACGTTAAGGTAGAAATGGGACCACCGAGGGTTAAACTAATTTTTTTTAATTGACATAAAATAAGTAAAACAGATTTTATGGACATATATGAACCTCATAATTTCTAAATATAATTAATTTTACACATTGGATCATTTTGGCATTTGAAAACATCATAAAACCCTTTATTTTTAAAAATTACAAGCCCGCCACTCACCTTAGTTAAAAAAGGCCACCGTCTCCTCTCATATTAATAAATTAAAATCAATTTGTTTTAGGAAACTTCTGGCCATGTTAATTCTTTAAATACCACATATCATACTCAAATCCTAAATTTCTTCAAAAATATAAACAATGAAGGATTTTTGGGCTAACCAAAAGATGTCATCTGATAAAGAGGTAATAACCCATACCGAGCATTTTATTTTCTTTCCTCCTCTAACTCCATAAATTTTTATTAAAATATGATGATATAAAAACCAATGTATCATTAACATACTAAATTTTTTAACTGTTTAGTGGGTGATCTATAAAGAACATCTCTTCCAACAAATGGTATATGAGTTCATCATTCGTGTGTTTGGAGGACTACCACCTCACAGACTAGTGTAATTCATTTTCAATCTTAATCAATCAAAAATTTATATAATAATTTATTTAATTAATATATATGATATATATGATATTATTATACTTTTAAAATTATTATGTCACATAGACCTCCTACCATTCCTTTCTTTGGGTATACAACATTGTAGCTCGTGTTTAAGATGGACTAGCACCTAATGAAGCGATGTGATTCGTTTATGCCTTACATTGATATTAATGAGGTTGGGTTTAAGGAATTTATGTGATATATATGACATAAAAATTATTATTTAATTTTAATATATTATTTACCATTATTTCTTTCAATCTATCATGATAATTGATATTGTTTTCATTCTATGAGACATGTGTTATGTTAGGAACTGATCTTATTCAATGAGGAGTATATATTTCACCATTTACATTTAATATCATGAATTTATTTATTTTCTTTATTTTTTTATTTAATTTTATTCCTTAATGAAACATATGATTGAATTTTACAAGTATATTATAGACTTTATGATACAATCTCAATATTTTTTGGTATTTTTCAGGATTATACATCCATTGACGAAATATTATGATCTATCTATCAAGAAACTCATTTATATTTGTATCCACTATTTATTCATAGTGAATTCATATTTTATATTATCATTTTCTCATTATGTACTCAATAGTTATAATGATTTTTTTATAAAAAAAATTCATTTTTATTTATCTCTTAGAAAGAAAACTTGTTTTCATCCATATCATTGTTCTCTAAAAATTCCTTAAAAATGTTATGAAATTCAACAAAGGATTTATTATATTACATTTTTATCTAGAATTAACTTGTTAAAAAGTTTTATGAAAAAAATATTGTAAAATTTTTCTATTCCACACGTTATGTAATAATTTTATTATGTGATGTTTGGGACCTCTCTCTCCCTCCAATTCGTTGGGGAAATATCTAAATCTCATGAGATAAATAGTGGTGGAATCAGAAGTGAATCCAATTTAGTTAGGGGATCTATCCACTATGATGGTATGGGTAGTGTAAATTGAATACTAAGATGGGTTTGGTAGTGAACCCAATCCTCTATAATAGTCTTATCAATGATCCTTGAACTACTAAGGAAATTAATTTCTATAAAAATGTGTACACAAAATATCAACTCCTTATGGAAATGTTAAAATAATAGACTTCATATTCTATGATTGCATTATGATTCATGTCTTATCGACATTGATGATTTATTTTATGAAATATATTTTATGATGTAGGATATGTAGGGTATGGTTTTCAAATGTAATTCATGTTCTCAAATTCATGTACTCATGATATAATGATATATCCCTTTCTTACCGTTAATGAGAATATTATATTTCCTTTTCTTGTATTTCCTTTCCCCTAATTTTGATGAAAGGTAGTATGTATGAAATGTATAAGAGTTGTGAAAGTCCTCATGAACAGAGTGGGATATGATGTAGATAACTTATAGGCCAATTGTTTATATGTCCATGATTCCAAATACACTTGAAATAAATTATTTTAGCAAGGATCATTATGTTATGTAATAAATATTTATATATTAATATCAAACATTTATGATTGAGATGTTTTGGTATTTAATGTTGGTACAATTTAATGGTGCTAATATCCTTTGGAAATAAGAATGATAAAACATTAGTGAGAAACCTAAGGATATGTCTAAGGATAAGTCTATATATGAGTTTCATTAAAAGGAAACGTCCTGTAATTTTGGTAAACAATACATAGATTGGTTTCCATGGAATAAATCCCTATCAAGAAAATAAAAGTTGATGTGGCTCGAGAATATAAGTACATAGGGTTAATAACTCTAAAAATTATGCTTAGAGCTAGGCTTGATCATCACCTAGTGGAAGAAAATGGCCCTTATTTTACATATAGTTTGACACTCCTTATGGATATGATTTGGGAATTATCAATGTATTTATGGAACATTATAATGACATTAAATATAACACTACTATCAATTACTCAGGATAAACCTATGGTGTCGTAGATTAAAAAGAATGTGTCAATATTTTTACATCCTATAAATAAATTTTAATGATTATGTTGTTCTCAAATATGATTTTTATTCCTTAGACCATGATTTTTTTTTTGGAATTATTCATTTTATGGAACTAGAAGGAACTAAGTTAATGCAGAGTTCAATGGTAGAGGAAATTATCTTCCACCATAGAAGACAAATGTTATTGAATATGGAATTGAAATTACATTATTATACTCACAAAACTTTAGGAATCAATGAATCGTGCAAAAATTCCAAATAAGAAAATAAGGGGACAACATTATTTTGAGAACATAATGAGGTAACATCAACAATCTTGTAATGAATCCATAGACCCACTTGTTACTAATAAATGGATCAATGTCAATGAAATAATATTTTACCATCTACAGTTGATGGAAAATGAATTTTTTTCCATTTATACCATTTGTAAGGTGATGCAGATCAATGGTGGAATCTCGTCAAGAATGCATGGGAACATGATGAAATTTACTATATTGAGTTGGATAAGTATAATAGAATATTTTTATATTTGTAAATGACATGTATTATACATAAAATATGGAGTTAATTAATTTCATAGGAAAAAGAGGATATATGATGAATCTCTTTGCACTTGTGAGAAATTTTTTTCATAGATTATGATTACACTTATGGAATATTTATACAAACTAAATGTATGGTAGATTGATTATTATATGGATCAAAACCAAATATCATAAGGTTATTACTCTAAATGGACATTATTATCTACAAATAAATCATTCATTGAGCTCTCAATGGGGTAATAGATATCATAGTTACAAATCAATATCACTATATTGATATGTTATGTATGATAGAGGTCAAAGGGAACTGTAAAAAGAATTGTGGGATGTATATGTGAATTCCTTGACGCTCAAAGTGTGGAAAGAAATATGGGGGAAATTTTTGTTAAGTGGACTGGTAAAATTTTTATGTTTGTAAGGTATAATCATCGGGAAATTGAATGTCAAATTTATTATAAGAAGTTAGCAACTGATGTTAATATAGTGAAATCTCAATAGAATTCCCAAATTTTAATTTTTCTCCTAAATTAATGGATTATGGTCATTATGGAAATAATTTCGAAAACTCAGAGGTAATGGTAATGATCGATGTCAACTAACATTTAAGAGAAGAGATAAAGGGAAGTATTAGGGGATCAATATTTTTGATAAGATGATTTGGAGAAAGTTACATGTATAATACATCCTACAAATGTTTTGGTCTTATTTGAAACTAGATCTACCCATTAATTCATATTTGAATAATTTATTAATTTTGTTAACATTCCATGTAATCTTTTAAAATTTTAAGTAGTAGTGAGAATCCCTAATGGTATGATGATCACATCTAAAGCATATGATTCCTCTGTAGTTGAGGTTTTTGATAATGTTATTATAAAAAAGATTTTCATTATTACTCAGGCTGAATATGATGTTATCTTTATAATGGATTGGATTTATATATATATTCCCCAAATTAAATTATATTTATGTGAATTCAAATATTATATTCCAAACCAACATATGATTATCTACCAATCTGATAATAAATAAGTAATTTTGATGGAAATAATGTCAATTTCATGGGTTTTAGTTTATGTTTAATAGGTGAATTTATCATATATGGTTGGGTATAAAGTCAAAATTAATGATATGCCTATCTTATGAGAGGTTTTATATGTCATTTTGGAATATTTTCCATGAATTCAATGAATACATAACTCTTATTTCTGAATAGGACTTATACCCAATGCCACACATATTTCAAAGATTACATATAGAATTAACCCAATAGCGTAGCAATATTTTAACAGAAAACTTTAGTAGAACATTGAAAATGTATTAATTCATCCATGTGTGTCACATTATAGCACACCTAATATTTGTACTAAAAAAATAATCAATTTATTGGACTTTTCAATGATTATCAAGAGAGGAACAAGATCTCAATCAAGAAGAAGTATCATCTACATCATATTGAAGACCTGTTTTATCAACCATGAAAATATGAATACCAGTCCAAGATTAAAATTCATTCAAGATATCATCAATTGAGGGTAAATATAGAGATATACCCAAAAATATTCTGTACAATTTATCCATACTATCTATACATAAATATTCCATTAGTTCATAATAATTCATCTATTATATTCATGGATTTAAGGAGTAAAGTATTTAGAGATTACCTTGATCATTTTTGAAAGAATTTATATATGATATTGTCATTTATAAAAATATCACAGAAGATCTGGATGGCTACTTGATAATTATATTAAATATAAAATAGAGGGTGAATGAATATAATTTATTTTTTCAAAATAACCATTTTTTAGTACAAAAGGTTTAATTTTTAGGTCACAAATCTCATTAGTGGGTACACTTGTAGATCTATTAAAGACATAGGCAATTGAATGTTATCCCAAAGCAACCATAGTGACTGAAATCTACAGTTTTCTTGGTTTATCTGGATATTATAAAAAGGGTTTTCTGAATTTATGATGACTATCAAATCCAATCACCAATTTGGATCATAAGGGATTCAAGTTCCTCTAGATATATGAATGTAATGAGATTTTTGTAGAACTAAAGAGAATATTAGTCGACATACATGTTATTCCATTTTCATGTAGTGGATAAGGGTTTTCAATCTACAGTGATATATCCATGATGGGATTGGGGTGCATTATTTTGAATAATGAAATTATTATAGCTTAGGCCTCAGGAATATTTATGGTTCATGAACAGAAGTATATAGCGTAGGATTTTGATTTAGTTGTGCTAATATTTTCATTAATGGAATGGAAGAATTATATTTGTATAGTAATGTTTGATATATATATATATATATTAATCACAACTGTAAAATGTATTAAGTCATATATAAGGATTTTAATATGTGCTAGAGAATATCATTAAAGCTGATTATTGATTAAAAATGCTTAATACATTACCACCATGGGAAAGTGAACAAGGTGGCAAATGATTTGAGTAAAAAGTATCTTTATTGATTATACATGATGAGGATAATAAATGAACCAATATTTTTGGATTCAAAATGAATGGATATGGAAATCGTGATGAAAGGGAAAAAATATTGTCATTCTAAAATTAATGTTCAACCATCTATCCATGTGAAGATTTTTGTGGTGTACATGGATATGTAGAGCTACAAAAATGTTAGAAATATTACTATGTTAAAAATTGATCAAGATAGAATGATAAGGGGTAGGAACTGTGTATGAGTTCCACCATTAAATGTTTCAAAGGATTTGTCAGAGGATTCTCATAGTTCTGTATTCATTAATTCTCTTTTGTATAAAAATGTATAGAAATCTTGAAGTGTAAATTTTTTGGGATGGAATAATGATAAAAATAAAAATATTTATATCACATTTATTTGTAGTTCTACATGTTATGTCTTAGAGGAATAAATTATAAGGGTGTGTTACATCCCTTACATATACCAGAATAGAAATTGGAAAACATCACCATGGATTTCTTCATTAGATAACCTGAAATGTATAAATGAAATATTATATAGGTTGTAATCGATATCCTTGAAATTTAATCACACTTAATCATTATCAGTAAAGATTTATATCTATATCACCATTATATGATATAAATTTAAGAAGTGGTAAGGTTTCATGGAGTTCCTCATCCAATTATTTTCGATCGAGATTAGAGTTTTACCTCAATGTTCGAGCAAAGTCTTATGCAATCTCTTAATATGGAAATGCATTTCATCACAATTTATCATCCTACAAGAAGTAAAATCTGGGAAAAAACCCCCAGAGGATATTTTTTTCTCTTATTCTCTAGATTTTAATGGTGTTTGATTCAACACCTTCTTCTAGATGATATTTCATACAATAATATATTTATGTCTATCGTTAATATTGATCTTCAAAAAGACCTATATAGAAAAAATGTAGAAATCTGATGTAGTGGAATGATGTTTGAAAAATAAATCAATTAGGACATGAGATAGCTCGAGTAATTAAAGTTATTATTATATTCATTATACAACACCTCTAGGATGCACATAGTCACCAGAAAACATTTTTTTGACAATATCTAGTGTGATTTATAATTTATATTTGGTGACAAAGAAATTAAATAAATTCTTCCAAGGAAAAAGGTAATGTGATTTGGAATGAAGGGAAAATTATTCCCAGGGTATATAAGTAAATTTTAAATTCTAAATCGTATCAGGACAATAGACTGTTGGTTAGATTGACCAACAAACCTCTCACATGTTTTTGATTCATTCAATAGATTACTTCTAAGGATGTACCAATATATCTATTTTTATATAATGAATATAGATGTCAAACCCTATGAGAAAGATCATTATTTTAAGGAATGACTAGTAGAGATTTGGGAACAAATATAGAATGTACCAATAAATAAGACCTCTCACTTGGTACAATTTTTATTGTCAAAAAAATTTGAGGAATCTATGTGGGATCATAAGGATGTTACTTGGAAGAAGGTTGATCATATATTTGAATTTGAGTGATTTAATTTCAAGGGATAAATTTATTAATATGGGGGTATAATGTAAGGCCATAAAATTTTATCAAATATTTCTTTCAAAATAAATTTATTTATTTTCGATATCTTATGTTACACGAAATAATGAGCTTTATCAAACCATAACAAAATATTACTCATGCGTACATTCAGCCTATTGTTTCATGAACAGTATATTTTGTCATAAGTCTATAACATTTATGGATTTCTATAAATCCCTATAATATATATATATATATATATTAATTTTAAATCATTGTTAGAATTATGAAGATTATGATACTATTGTGACCCAACCACAGAATGCATGAAGCTGGTGTCATGCTACAATTACGTTGGTATAAAATAAAAGTAAATCATGTTCTGAAGGACAGAACAATTTAGTTGTCTTGGTGAACCCGAACATATATGAGACTTATTTTACAAATGAATACCCTAATTAGAACAAATTTTTATTTCTATGATAATAACTTCATACTGTCTACATTATCATTGTATAAATTTTAAATTATAGATTATGGAATCATTGGTAAAGAAAAAATATTAATGATGATATCAAATAACCAATAATGAAAAATATAATGGGATAAATAATGAATCATTTGAGTAATCAATATGGCATTTGAATTACTGAAGACACATGATATGAAATCAATAAACTGAGATGGAATTTCATAAACAAAATGGAAATAAAAATAACTATAACGACATTCCTTTAAATTATATAGAGAAGTCAAATTCAATATTACATGGTAAGAAACTGAAAGAACATGATAGTTAATCAGTATACTATGAATCAAATTCATCGATTGATTTTTTTTTTGTGAAAATATTTTATATAAAAAATACAAAATCAAAATGAATTTAATGCCTAATTATTGGATATAATGGCTTAGGAACATGAAAACCTATACTATCAATACCTTTAAAAATATTGTTCAAAACTACTGGTAGAAACCAATATAAATTTCACAACTAATTTGTCCCATGATAATTTATCGATTCATTGAGGGGATGTATAAAGCATGATCCCCACCCATAATTTCCAATACAATGTATTCCCCCCATCGGATAATAAATTTAATTCAAATAAAATACAATTTATAAAATATCGTCATTGAATAAATAATATTAATTTATCATCATTTCCCTAGTAAATCAAATAACTATAAAATTAAATACAGTATGTAGGAATGGCATATGGTTTAAGTAATAATCATATCTTTGATAAAAAATATGAAAAAACAGGAGAAATTCAATTTCTAATGATCATAGGAGACTGAATATTTCAAGTAGACTAATAATGAAATTAATGATGTGAATGAAAATAATTTCCTCGGATAAATAAATCATAAAAAATCAAGTGTAATAATAAAGATTATATCAATTCAATATATCCAAAGTTGAGTAAAAATTGGTTGTTGTTATTGATGAATATAAATAATATAAAAAGATAATTTAAATTAATCTGGGAGAAATATCCTATTTCTTTTAAAAGAATTTTTGGATGTCCTTTTCTTTTAGAATCAATTTGGAAAAAAAATTCATTAAAAAGTAACATTTTCATCATGAAAAGGAGGATTCAATGAGATGATAGTGGGTAAATATATACATTTCATACAACATAAAGAGAACATTTCTTTTTGAAGAAAAAATGAGAGAAAATTAATTGTTCGTAATGTGGACAAAGGATTCCTCTGAAAACATTTTTAATATAAACAAGGGTGAAAACCATTTTAACAAATAATTTTCAAAGAGATAAAAACATTCTTTAAAATATTTTTTGAAAGAAGGGGTTTTAGAAGAAACAAGGTTCTATGACTAAAGAGAGAAATTAAGTCTGGTTTTGTTAAAGTCATTTTATAAAATATTATAAGTTCCAAAGTGTGGGAAAATGGTAATATTACATGGAAAAGGATACAAATAACAATATGCGAATAAACATAGTTTTTTTATTAAAAATTGATGCAATAATTTCCTCTCATGTAAATTCATGTTTAAATAATCCCGAACAAAATGAGATTGTGAAGTAAACCCTTGAAAATACCATAACATTGATGTGAGAATTGATGAATGAATAGATTATGTGTGTAAAATGGATTCCCAGATTAAAAATGTGTAAATATAACAATATATATTAAAAACTGATCACACACATAATCTTAAAATATTATTGAACAATGAGAAAGTTATATAACCGAACAAAAAATAATTGGGATATAAAATTATTTACCACATGGAAACTTTTAATTCAAGTCATATTAAAATAAAAAAATAAAAGTTAAATTAAATATAAAATGAATATAAAATAATTCATGATATAATATATCAATATATCAGTAGATACATAACATAAAATATTTATATAGAGAATACTAAATTTATCTCACAGATGTAAAAATTGAGACGAAAATCGCTTACCTAATATTTTAATTTAGGTGAACATACATTACATTATGATATAATGGTATTAAATATTTTAATGACTTATTAATTAACCATATAAAAATTTATGATATCATATATTATTGTATTATAATATCATATTACTATTTTGTTTGTAATCATTCATTATTTTCACTATTTATGGTGTTAACTACCTTGTTTCTGAAGTGTGTTTTGACATGTTACATGTTTTCCCAAATAAACAGATCATTATTTCATAATCTAAATAATGTAATAAATTGTTTTATTATCATATTTATATCTAGTATATATGTATTCATAATTATCCATAATATTTTTATATTAAAAATGAAATACATTATTCAAAGAGATAGTAGGTCGTACATACACATGAGCACTACTTTCATTTATTTTCGATATTAAAAAAATTGAAAATTAAAAAATATAAATTTATATTATAATTATTTTATCATATAAATTTCATATATTTCCCATAATTTTACTAAAACCTTCTTTTTTGTGTTTCTTGTATAGTATGAATGAATCAGATCTCTTTGAAAAGGTCATAGTCGACACTTCCCCAAATGATGTTATTATATTTACACAAAATGGAAAGCATAAGTGTATGTGTTATGTTGAAAAATAAGCATAATGAACTTAAAAATATAATATATATCATATATAAATAGAGTTTTCATTATAATTCCCATCCTTGATAGGTGGAAAAGGGAAAAAATGACATCATTCTATGAGGTGATAGTCTGCCGTACACATAAACAGTATGTTCGTTACCCATTATATGTAAGTGTGTGTAAATTGACGTAAAATACATATAATAATAAAATATAAGTATATTCAGGATAATTGTTTTATTATATATTCATTATATAATAATATTTCATTGGGTGTATAATGAAAATAATACTAAAGAGCGTGAGGAAGGATGTTACCTCTTATTCCGGTAACCCCTTTCGGTTCACAAGAAAGGGATTCCATGGTTAAATTAATGAAATATTTGAGGCTTATAGTAAATAGGGATATATTTAGTGCATCAATTTAGACAGATTTTAGTCATGAAAAAGTGGCTTAAGAGTTTTGAATAATTTAGCGGGGTGAGTGTATTTTTATTGTTGAGAAGTTATGGCATTGTGGAGTTTTTTGGAAAAGGAATTCCACCCATGTTTTTCCATGTCAAGTGGATCCAATAATAAAAAAAATTATATCCATCATATAATAGGGTTGAAATATGTCCATAAAATGTCATCTTTAAAATTTTATCATAAATTTCATCACTTATGTTTAAAGTGTAGTCCCATGTTAAGTTAATTCTCCTCTTAATCATTGTAATCACTTATAATCACTTTAAATAATCATTTTTGTCCCAAAAATATGTTTAAATTTTTATTAATTATAGGTTACTATTATTAAAAATATGGAATATATTTTTCCATATTCAAAAACATATATTTGGAAGAAATTAATTTAAATTTAGTCATGTTGACTAGACAACAATGTAGGTTTTTAAAGTAAAAATGTTCATAAGTTTTCTATGTTTTTATATTAAATTTAAAATGAAAGTCGATTAAAATCTCATTAATTGGATTAATATTATATAAATTATAAAATTTTTCTTTAAAAATAATTTAAAATATAATTTATCATCATTAATAAATTATACTAAAAATAATTATATTATTTAAAATCATTATTTTCTACTTTTCATCAAAAAATTAATCTTGTCATAAAAATACTGAATATTCACCAGAAGATAATTTTGATTTCCCTATTTCAAATTATTTTTTATTTTAGTATTTATAATTTATTAAAATGAAAAAATTTATAAATGAAATATATTCACCATTGAAAGGTGGTAAAAGTTCCTTTTAAAAATTATTAAATTTTATGCAAAATATTGGATTTCGTATATTATGACTATTGACTCTATTAGATTAATGTAAAAAATATTTTATTGAAAATATAATATATATATTAAATTAATATCACCCACTAATTATAATTACACTAATTTATTAGGATAGAAGGGCATTGTGGGAATCTAATTAGCTCTTTATAAAAACATTCCTTTTATATTAAATTGGATTGTTATATTAAATTATTAATAATTTGTAACCAATTATTTCATTATATATTTTTATAAGCAATATATTTTCAAATGATAGTAAATTTTATATATAAATGACAATTTTATAACTAGTTTATGATTTATTATACTAATTAATAATGTTTAATTAATATATTATTGTTTGGTAATACTCAATCTTTCATGTAATGAAAGACATTAAATAAAATCATTATTACGTGTAATGAAATATTGATCAGTATCTCATGCATTGCAATATATATCCCAGACTAATTTTATTTAAAATGTTAAATATATTTTAATATCTTGAGATATTATATTCCATTGTTCACTTGGTGATTCATTTAATACATTCTATCAAATAAAATGTTTTAATTTTATAATTACCGGTTGTTACAAAAAAACCATTATCAATTTAAGAGGACCAAAAATAAAAAAAAAATAAAAACATACACAAATAATAAAGGCATTATTTCCCAGGACATGACTTTTAGATAGATTTTTTAATAAAAATATAATAATATATCAAAATTAAATTATATATAGTATGATATATAAAAGTATGTTTCACTACTAGATGTATAATAATATTATATTTATTAGACAAGTGTTTTGAATGTGTATGAAGGAAGTCAAAACTTAAGGTAATGGATTTTGTCCTTAGTGTTCATTCCTTCAGAAATATGTTATATAGTGAACCTAACTTATTTTATGACGTGAATATATATCCCCATTTACATGTAATATCAAAAAAATATTTATTGTAATGATATTTTATGTTTCCATTAATTGTATCTGTTCCGGTTTTTTCTATTTCAATGTTACCAAATTAGTTAATATTTTATGATAATATCTGATCACATACCAGGATTGTTCATGAACGTTTTTCTAATGATGAAATATTATGATATCTCTATCAGGAAACTCATGTATTTTCTTATCCTGTGGTTATCTATGAATAAAACATTCTTTCCCTTCATTTTCATATCTTTATTTACTCAAGAGTTGAATATAATATTTTTAGTATAACAAGTTTTATTTTTTCTCTCTGTTAGAACACCTATTTTCTTCTATATTTGTGTTTTATAAATTTACTTTCAAAAAAATCAAATTAACCAATTATTTATTAATAGTAATTGACATCCATGATTAATTTTTATCAATATTTTATAAAATGAATGTCAATTCCATTCTCCAAAAAAGTACATCATCTCTTTTTCTGAAAGTGTGAAAGGAATCATCATTTTATCTTATATGAAATGAATATATTTTTGTCGCATCATGATCACTATTTTCATTGAATCTTATATTATAATTTTTCAATATTATTTTTATTGAAATTTAATTCTACATTATTTTATAAATTCATAAATTTTAAAGGTGATTTTGAAAGGAATGATCTAATCCTCAAGAAACGTTCCGTGGGATTTTTCTTTCAAACTTATTTTTCATCTAAGATGAAAACCATTGATGTTAATTATGATTTACTAGGGATATGATCCTAGGATATAATTCTAATTATTTCAATGAATGGTTTATATTTATAATGTAATAATTCTTATGAAACTTGATTTTTCCCTACTATTAATGTTTTGCTGAAATAATGAGATTATTTTGAAACCCATTTATTTTACATTGGTTATGTTATGATGATATTTTTATGAATGACATGTTATTTCATGGATTCTAATATAATGAATGGTTTAGGATATTATTGCATGCATACATCAGATTTTTATTATTTTATTGGGGGGACCTATATATCCCCCCACTTCATTCGGTAAGGATTGATATGTCATGAGATAATGAAGACACTAATTGGTAGTGAACCTAGTTTAGAAATGGAATATGTACACTATGTTTGTATTGGGATTGAAAATTGGATAATATTGTGGTTTCGAGAGGAAACCCACTCCATTATGATAGTCTTATAAATGTGATGTGATCTACTATGTGAATTATTTTCTACGTGTATTTTAATGACACCAATCCGTACCATATGCCTATGTTATGTTCTCATAGATCATGATCCTTCATTCTATTATAATCTAGGTCTTACAAAAAAAATATTCATTCTATCTCTCAGTTTAATGATATATGGTATGTAGGGTATGGTTTTTAGACATTATTATCATGTTCTAATAACCTTATTATCATAATATATTGATATATCCCTTTTATACACTTACTATGATTCATATGTCACACTTTCTTATGTTTCCTTTCCTTAAGTTATGATGAATTGTAGTATTTATGTATGTGTAACTAGGGTTCTAGTGATCACGAACATAGTGGGAGATTATATAGAACATTTATGCATCAATTTTTTATGTTTCCAAGTTTCTAATAGAACTAGACCTTAACAATTATGGTATGGATAATTATGATAGGAAATTTATATTCATATATTGTGATGTCACATTTATGAATTAGATGTTATTGTGTTTACAAAAAACTCCCATAAAGGTCCTTGTAAATATTCCATACAGTTAGATGTGTTGAAAATAGAGATGTACGAAACTCCCTTAACACCTCATCAAGCAATGTGACTAGAATTATCATCCATCCCTAGAAAAGGATGATGTGCTGCTCTCCTTCAGAAAATACATAAAGTATGTCTCATGGGGATAAATGGTCATGTAGAACCACCATGCTGATGTCTCTTTATTGGTGATCCCTCACTTACTGATGAAGTAGTGGAGCCACTGTAACAACTCATTATTCTATCATTTAAAATTCCTTTATTAAATATCTTTCATATATTATAAAACACTTAAAATCACATTTAGAACCCAATAAAAACATTATAAATTATTAATAAATGGGATAAGATGTATATCTAGAAATTAAGGAACATATACTGATGGAATAGTAACTTTACCATTGGAATAGTAATGTGACCATTATGAATAGTAATCCAGCCAATAATGTAGTAACCTCACCTATGAAATTATAAATATAGTTTATGTATCTTATAAATGAAAATTTGATATAATTATACCATAGTATACGTAAATAAATATTCTAAAAATGATAAATTAATTATTAGTATTTTTATAAAATAAAAAATGTATATATACAGTTTTATATTTTATATAATGATTTAAATGAAAACTTCTTTTCATAAAATATATTAATAAACTAATATTTTGTTTTCATATGATTAGAATTTAATTTTATGAAACTATACCTATATTTTCAATGTTTCATAAATGTCGTTATAAATTTAAAATTTGTACTTTTTCAAATAAATGATGCTTTTATTTAAAAATTAAATTTCACATAAATATACAATTATTTTTAAAAAGGGAGTCCATTTTTGATTTAAACATGTTGTAAAGTGGTTAAGCTGAATTTTTTGAATTTTTCAAAAATAGTTTAATTTTTTTTAAATGGTGAAATAGGATAATTTATAGTATTTAACATGTTTAACCCAAATACATGATTTTTTGAATCACGAATGATCTATGAACACTAGTTTCAACTCAAATGATCTAGTTATTTTACATAGTCACGTGAATTATAACTATTTACAGTATTTATTCAAATAACAAAATAATGAATAAAATAATTGAAAAAACTCCTCTCCATTACTATAAATAAAAACTCTCACCAATGCTTATCCACACACCACCAAAGCCTTTAATCAGGTACAAATTATTTACAATTACACTAAAAAGTCTCTTCCATGCATATATATGCCTTTTTAATATTCAAATATTCATACCCAATTTCTATATGTATATTATTAAGGATGAGAATTTCAAGAGGTAAAACATTCTTTTGTTTTATCTTAATTTATTTTCAATTTCATTTCTTTTATTATTATCTTCTCCCATCCATATCCCCAAAGTTACATGATAAATAAATTATTTCTTATATAATTCAATATAATTATGTAAATGAAAAAATAAATCATCAAATACCTTCAATTTTTATCTTTTTCTAAAAATTAAAACAACATCCGTGATATGTCTAATTACCACCGTTAAGGATGATGAATTTTCATTTTCCATTACCTCTTTCAAGGATGTTCACTAAACCATTTTTTATGATCTAACCAAATTATTTTATATTTATTAAATTTTATTTAATGTTATGGTGATCATTTATATGGAAAATATTTAATAATAAAATAGTACTAGTTCGTGGTGATGGAAAAGTCAAAAAATATACTAATTTTCATGATTAACATTTTATCAAATAAATCATTTTAATTTCATCAAAAATGATATATTTAACCCTTAGAAATTATTTAGGATCATAAATATCATATAATTCAACTTTGGATTTCTAAATCCATTTTACAAGAACTCCCATAATTAAACTTGAGGGAACCAAGCATAAAATATTGAAACATATGCTCATAGAACAAAAAAATGGAATCTTATAACCCATAAAAGGACAAAATGAATATAATGAAATTATATTAAATATAAAAAATATTAAAAATGTAATTAAATAATTAATTAATGTATTTAATTTTATTATACATGACATTATGTACAAGCGTAGAACATTTTGGTATATAAGTTAAGGGATTCTTTTCGAACATCCATTTTTTCACTAGATTATGATTTCTATCTCCTTAAACCAAAATAATAATTAATTTTACTTATGTACTCTTCATTTACAGTGTTTTTATGTTCAAATAATAACTAGATATTCCAAATTTGTTTTTCTCAGGTAGTTAAATATATGTTTTATCATGTTCACTTCTCAATCCTTCTTGATAAGAAAGACCGATTAAATGGAACATCTTAATTTGTTGCCTATTTTAAAGTTATATACATATTTTATTTTAAGAAAACATATTATTCTAATGACAATAATGTTATCACTAAAATCTATCTTGGTTCATTTCTCATTTTATAATTAAGATTATTCATTTTACTCTTAAAATTTTCTTTTATATATTTTGTAAACCACTGTAAAATGTATCATTTATAATGCTTCTTAAACAATATTGTTATGTTTTTTCACTTCCTTTTGACCTAAATTATCATGATCTATGCCAATTTTCTTATTTTAATGTCCAAGTATGATGTAGATCCATTGTTTCACAGAAACAATTATTATATTCATATTGGTTATTCCTTATTACATTTTTATGATACCTAATTATTTCCATGGGTAACCCTTGAGATAGATTATTCATGTGGCACACAAATAAATGATTTTTTATGATGGGTGTTCCCATATATCACTCCCATCCATTGGATAATGTTTAGTATCTTGGGAAGTCATGTAGGGATAAGAAGTAAACTTGATTCCATTATGGGACTTGGTCTTCCAAGTGAAATGTTGTAACATCCCAAGTAAGTAATGAATAATATATATTTTTATCTATGTCTATTAATGATTAAGATAGTGTTTTAGAGGCTTAAAAGGAAAATAAATCCAATCTTAAGCATGGAATACACTAATATTCTTAAAAGATTGTTTTACTACCTTATGATGGAAAACCCTTTTTAAATCTATCTTTTTACAATTTTATAAACTATGTTTGTCAAAATAAACTTATTCTTTGTGATTGGGACATCAAAATTTACTTTGTCTGAATTTTTGTTATTTTTCTGACAATGTTCATTTTTTAATGAATAGTGAAAAATACTGCATTTTACATCAAAACTGCTTTTTAATCTAATTTATTTATATGATTAGATTATCTTTTGAATTGGTCTTAATGTGTAATATGAATATATTTTTACCATTTAATCCAATGGTGGTCATTGGAATCAATTTCACTTTGAAATTGGACTTAAACTAGTGTCAATCTTTTGATACTTATTGTTTCATAAAAACACGCTATTTGCTCTGACAGTGGGAATTAATTATTAAATTAATTAATGTGACTTATATGTTTTGAATTTTGTAAAATATACTTCATTTTTGAATTCGTAATATCAAATATGTCTTAGGGTGAATTTTTGGTAATTCTCTGAAAAACTTCAATTTTTGATGAATAGTGAAACCACTAAGTGGTACTTATAAAGACTGATTTTCCGTTTAAATGAAATTTTTCCATCATTGTGTTTTTAATTTCAAAAATCCGACATACATGGTTGTCATTAAGAAGTAAAATGTGGTTCAATGAGATTAAAATAATTTTTTGGTGAATAGTAACTTATTAAGTTTTAATCGTGATTATTGGTAATTAGTGTAGTTTAAGGTAAAAATAATGCTTTAATAAAATAAGATGAGCTTGAAACATGTCTTAACCTCATTGTTTGTGTCATGGCCGACCAAGAAAAGCCATGGGTCAACTTGGGGACCCCATGGATCCACTTTGGTTGGGAAATGACATAAATAACTTTTTATTTAATGTAAAAGTAAAAATGACACAAACAAAATATGTTTTATGAAAACAATTTTTATATGGGGTTATAAAGATCATATTTTTGATTATAAATTTTAATTGGAAAGCTAAAAAGATTTCCTACATCATAGTATTTTTTTATAATTTTTAGACATTAAATAAATTAAATTATTTATGACATAATAATGATACAGTGGTGACATCATTATTTGACGATTTAAATAAAATGGAAAGATAATGTAAAATCTAAAACCTACACATGGCCAAAACCAATTGTATGAGTGGATTTCGAAGCCATATCACCTTATCCACGAATTATATCAATGTGGGACCTTTTAAAACCGAAACACATTTTCAAATAAAGTAATATTTCTTTACTTTCCAAAAGTGCCCCTCCTCTCCTCTTATAAAAGCCCCCCCCCCTCTACCTCATTTCACACACTCCTCAAGCCTTTGGCTCGGAAAACCCCTGCCCATTTTGTCTCTCCACATCCCTCTCCTCATCCTAGAAGATCCCCTTTGGGCATAAGACTTTCAAAGGAAGCTTTTAGGCTCAAATCAAAAGGAGTTACACTTTTAAAGGTAATTCATTCTCTCATTTCATTTGTTTTATTTTGCATCTCCAACCCCATAAACTCTTTTTATTTACTTATTTTGTAACAAAACCAGTATCTTAAATATACTAGGATGTTTTTATAAGATTTATTTGAGCTAAACTCTCACACAACTACATCAAATGGTTAAATAACATACGGTTTCCGTGGATGGCGAAATTCTGCCTCCCGAAACGATGATTATTCAATACTCATTTAACACCTTCAATGGTGGCCATTATGATGTCACTATTTTTATATATGATATATAATATGTTTATTTCTTCCTTAATCTTCTGTTTTTTTTCATTTTGGGAATACCTTTATGGTTCCCATTATGGGTAAACACGATATCATCATTTTAGGAAGTGCGGACTACCGCCCCCTGAAAGTGATTTGATTCGTTAATAACATATGTGGGATGTGTAAAGGATAAATTTAATGATATTATATATGTTATTATACTGGAATTATATTATACTCTTATATCATTATGATTCCATTCCAGAAAACACGAAATAGAAATGGAAGTAGCGTTCATGCGTACGTACGGCTTACCGTCTCCATGAATGGTGCATTTCATTTCTTACCTCTGAATGTGATGTAATATTATAAATACATGTATATGATGAATATATATGATATATATTTTATCCAAATAATTAATATCCTTTGGGATATAACGAACCTTTGACCAAATTAACAACATGTAAGTGTAAGAAGTCTATTTTTGACTTAAGAACCAAATACCGACAAAATGAACACTATTAACTTAAATGATTACATGATGTTCATAACATGGTATAAAAGGAATAATTATGTTGAAAAAGGTTCATAAGCAAGTAGAGATTAAATCAAGTTTATTATTCATGAGATTAAAGAACGGTCGGGTCAAGTCGGATACGAGGTATGGGACTTCGTCTCAATCTCCTTTCACTGAGGCATATTTTATTTTATAGACAAATTTCTTTTATACGGTGTATAAACCCCTTTGACTTTTACATTTATTCAAAAGGAATCTTTTTATACGAAGCGTTTACTAAACGACAAAAGGGAATGTTTTTGTCGTACGTATGCGGCGACAACGACTTCTCCGCCGTCGTGACCGTTATTTGTGTTTCGGCTTCCTCTACAATCCATACCTTATTTTTAAAAGAAAAATAAATACCATGATTTACTTTTCTTTTATTTTGGTATTGAAAATTGTTTTCACAATGTTTTTTGTGTTGTATTGATATCTTGTGATTGAAATGTGGAAATGTTATGTTTCCTTTATGCATGTTTTATGTGATACGATTATGTTATGGTTCTTGGGAATTATTATGAAGACGGGTGGTTCCGTGATAAACTTAGGGCAGGTGAGCCCGATATAGCTCTCCAATGCATTGGGTAACGCGAAGGAGTGAAACGTTATGGTTTCTCCGAAGAGATTTAGGGAATATACTGTGATGGGTATTCCAAACGTAACCAAGAGGGTTACTCCCTACGTAAGAATGTTATGAATGCCTCAAGTTACCTTTATGTCTTATGATTTCTATGATTTATTCATGATTTTATGAGGTATGTTAAAGTGCCTACGTTTTATGGGTAAAGTATGATTTCATTCTTATGTATATATGAACTCATGTTTCCTTTCCATGTTTTTATAACCCATACTGAGCTTTTTATGCTCATCCCAAGTTTTTTTGAAATTTTTTTCACAGGTCATGGGAAAGGTACATGATATGATGATAGTGTCAAGAAATAATCCATGCTTTATTTTAAATGTGTTTCCATTGATGGGAATGAAGAATACTATCTTTATGTGACCACTTTGTTTATATGTGGAATGTAATGCAAGTTTTATGATCTAATTCTCTAAAACTCTAAACCCAAACAGATCCTCAATGTGTAATCTAGTAATAACTCAATATTAAGTAAGGTTTAAGGATGGGGCCTTATAGTTGGTATCAATGGTCGGTTTAGATAACTTTTGGAGTTAGAATTCTATTAAATGATTATCCAAATTTTTTTTGAAATGATATAGCATTTAAAGATTACCATGTTGCTTCATCTAAGACATGTTTGCTCAGAATGGTTTTCCACATAGGAAACAGGGAAGCAGTGCTAGGAAGGCATACAGAAGGAAATAACCTTCCGAATTAGCATCCTAAGATGGTCGGAATTGGAACTGAACAGTTTGTTGCAGTGATGGCACAATTGACTCAGGCTATAAATGGTGGTGGTATCCATGCACGAGATCAGCCAGATCAACCGCAGAGAAACATGTCAGTGGTGGAACATTTCATGAGGCAACATCCACCATCATTCAGAGGATCATCTGACCCTGTGCTAGATGAATGGTGGATTAAAGCACTGAAGAAGATTTTTGCTGTCATGGGGTGTTCAGACAATCAAATGGTTAGTCTTGCTATTTACCATTTGGAGGGTGAAGCAGATCAGTGGTGGTCTATGGATAAAAATATCAGGGACTCCGATGAGATTGATGCTCTTGACTGGGATGAATTCAAAGGTATGTTTCTTGAGAAGTATTTTCCTAAGGCTGTTCGACTTATGATGGAAAAGCAATTCTTGGAATTGAGGCAAGAGGAAGACTCAGTAGATGCCTATGAAGAAAGGTTCACTCGATTGTCAAGGTATGCTCCAAATTTTATCCGAGACCTTGATAGTAAAATCAATCATTTTTACTCAGGATTAAAGCCAAAATATCGAAGGGAATTAGCTTCTTGTGAGTTTAAAAGTTATGAAAAGCTTGTTCGATGTGCTGAGAAGGTGGAAATGGAGTATTCCGATGACCAAGTGTTCTATAACAACCAGCAGAAGAAGAGACCGAGGTGGCAGGAGAAAGGTAAGAATTATTCAAAAAAGTATGATGGTAAGAGAACTAAGTTTCCAGTTTGTGACAAATGTGGAAAAAGGCATGCTGGGGAATGTCTTCTAAAATATAGAAAGTGCTACCGATGTGGAAAGATGGGACATAAGGCTCGTGATTGCACTGAAAATGATCAAGGTGAAGGTAAGAACAAATTTGATTTACAGTTAGTGAAATGTTATAAGTGCAATGAGATGGGTCACTATGCAAACGAGTGTCCGACAAAGAGATTGAGTGATGGGGAGAAGTTAGACTACAAGCATAAAAGGGTGGTGAAATCCTTTGCAACTACTTCAGCAGATGTCGGGCCATCAAATGAAGTTGTATCAGGTACTTTGTTTGTTTTTTCAGATTATGCCAGTGTGTTGTTTGATTCGGGGTCTACACATTCTTTCATCTCTTAAACCTTTTCTAGTAAAATGGGAATACCATCTCAAGAAATGACTCCTGAACTTTTGGTAAAAACACCTCGGGGAAATGTTGAGGCAAAAAGAATTTATAAGAATCTTCCTATCCTTATCTGTGGAAAGAACCTACATGCAAACCTTATTGTTCTACCTCTAGTAGAGTTTGATGTTATCCTGGGTATGGATTGGCTCTCTATTTACCATTCTAATATTGACTGTAGAGCTAAAGATGTTTCTTTTCAGAAAGACTTTCATTTTGTACAAGAATGAACCCTTACTGTTGATAACTTATCAAGAGGACGAGAAACTTTTAAAAGATGGAAATTAATGTTACCTTGAACACGTCGTTGAAAATAAAGGAACTATTCAGATTAATGATGTGCCAGTGGTAAATGAGTATCCTGATGTTTTTCCTGATGAGTTGCCTGGAATAATACCAGATCGTGAAGTTGAGTTTATTGTTGACTTAGTTCCTGATGCTATGCCAATTTCAAAACCCCCTTATCGAATGGCACAAATTGAACTTTTAGAGTTTAAGGAGCAATTGCAAGATTTATTAGAGAAAGGTTTCATTAGACCTAGCACATCACCATGGGGTGCTACTGTTTTATTTGTTAAAAAGAAAGATGGTTCTATGAGACTTTGCATTGATTATAGAGCCTTGAATAATATCACTGTTAAGAACAAATATCCTTTGCCTCATATCGATGATTTGTTTGATCAGCTCCAGGGAACTCAGTTTTTTTCAAAGATTGACCTGAGATCGGGGTACCATCAGCTGAAGGTAAAGGAGGCAGATATCCCGAAGACCGCATTCTGTACGAGATATGGCCATTATGAATTTGTAGTAATGCCTTTTGGGCTAACCAATGCACCTGCTGTATTCATGGACTTAATGAATAGAATTTTCCATGAGTTCTTGGATAAGTTTTTGGTGGTTTTTATTGATGATATTTTGGTGTTTTCTAAAAGTAAAGAGGAACATGAAAGACATTTAATGGTTATCTTTCAAACCTTAAAAGAAAATAAACTGTATGGGAAATTCAGCAAGTGTGAGTTTTGGTTGCAACAAATTTCTTTCCTTGGTCACATTGTTTCTAAAGATGGAATAAATGTTGATCCTGCAAAAACAAAAGTTGTGGAAGAATGGCCAAGACCCACAAATGTAACCGAGATTCGTAGGTTCCTTGGTTTGGAGGGATATTACCGAAGGTTTGTTAGAAATTTTTCAAGGTTATCTAGCCCAATGACTAAGCTAACTCGGATGGGTGTTAAGTTTATTTGGACAAAAGAATGTGATGATTGTTTTCAGGAATTGAAAAGAAGATTGGTGAATGCTCCAGTTTTGGCACTACCTTCCAGGAATGGAGAGTTTGTTATATACAGTGATGCTTCATTGAAAGGACTTGGTTGCGTCCTAATGCAGAATGATCAGGTAATTGCTTATGCTTCACGACAGTTGAAAACTCATGAGGTAAATTACCCTACACATGATTTGGAATTAGCTGCTATTGTTTTTGCTTTAAAATTTTGGAGGCATCATTTGTATGGATTAAAGTGTGAAATATATACCAATCACAAAAGTTTAAAGTTTATATTCACTCAGAAAGAGTTAAACATGAGACAGAGGAGATGGCTAGAATTAATCAAGGATTATGATTGTACAATTAATTACCATCCAGGAAAAGCAAATAAAGTGGCTGATGCTTTGAGTCGAAAAAGTAATGCTTCATTAACAATGTTGCATTTGGAACGTGATCCTTTGGTTAAGGATTTGATGAACTTTAGCATAGAAATTGTTGGTGCAGGAAGTCCTTCTATTTTGTTTCAGGTATCAGTGAGATCTTCTCTATCAGATAGAATCAAGCAAGCACAGAAGCAAGATAGTGAGTTGCAGAAAAAGGTAGAGCTGGTTCAGAAAGGTAAGTTGCCTGAATTCAACATTGATAATGAGTGTGTTTTGAGATTTGGGAAGAGATTGTGTGTGACTTATGATTCACAGTTGAAGAGAGAGTTGTTATGTGAAGCTCACAGTTCTCCGTTTTCAGTTCATCCGGGCAGTACTAAGATGTATAGAGATCTTCGAGAGTATTACTGGTGGGATGGAATGAAAAGAGACATTGCTGATTTTACTGTGAATTGTTTGACATTTCAACAGGTTAAAGCAGAGCGGCAATTACCGAAAGGGATGCTTCAGCCTTTACCAGTGCCAGAGTGGAAGTGGGAGAATATATCCATGGACGTTGTTGTTGGATTACCGAAAACATCTCGAGGTAATAATGCAATCTGGGTTATTGTTGATCGCTTGACCAAATCTGCTCATTTCCTTGCTATACGAGATACTTTCTCTCTTGATCAACTTTCCCGTTTGTATCTTAAAGAGATAGTCAGGTTACATGGAGTTCCTTTCTCCATTGTATCGGATCGTGATCCCAGGTTTACTTCTAACTTTTGGAAAGGCCTTCAGAAGTCGTTGGGTACTGAATTAAATTTTAGTACAGCTTTTCATCTTCAATCAGATGGGCAGTCAGAACGAACAATCCAGACATTGGAGGATATGCTACGAGCTTGTTCTATGGATTATCAGGGAAGTTGGGACCAACATCTTTCTTTGGATGAATTTTCATATAATAACAGTTTTCATTCCAGTATACAGATGGCACCACTTCAGGCATTATATGGGAAGCGGTGTCGAACTCCAGCTTTCTGGGATGAAGTGGGTGAAAGGAAGTTGATGGGACCGGAATTGGTAGAAGAGATGGCAGAAAAAGTTCAGCTGATTCAGAAACACATGAGAACAACTCAGAGCAGGCAGAAGAGTTATGCAGATAACCAGAGGAAGGATCTATCTTTCGAGGTAGGTGATCATGTTTTTCTCAATGTTTCTCCTTGGAAAAGTTTGATGAGATTTGGTAAGAAAGGAAAGTAGAGTTAAAGGTTCGTTGGACCATACGAAATTCTGGAGAGAGTTGGATCAGTTGCATACCGAGTGGCTTTACCTCTGAGTTTATCTCAGGTACACAATGTTTTTCACCTTTCGATGTTGAGAAAGTATATCCCAGATCCATCTCATGTATTGAGTCCAGAGGTAGTTCAGCTGGAAGAGAACCTATCTTATGAGGAACAACCAGTCCAGATTCTTGACCATATGGAGCAAGTGTTACGGAATAAGGTGATTCACCAGGTAAAGGTTTTGTAGAAAAACCACATGATTGAAAAGGCAACATGGGAATCTGAAAATGCAATGAGGGATAAGTACCCCCATTTATTCGATAAGTAAATAAATTGCGGGGACACAATTTTTTAAAGGGGGGAGGATGTAATATCCCAAGTAAGTAATGAATAATATATATTTTTATCTATTTCTATTAATGATTAAGATAGTGTTTTGGAGGCTTAAAATGAAAATAAATCCAATCTTAAGCATGGAATACACTAATATTCTTAAAAGATTGTTTTACTACATTATGATGGAAAACCCTTTTTAAATATATCTTTTGACAATTTTATAAACTATGTTTGTCAAAATAAACTTATTCTTTGTGATTGGGACATCAAAATTTACTTTTTGTGAATTTTTGGTATTTTTCTGACAATGTTCATTTTTTAATGAATAGTGAAAATACTGCATTTTACATCAAAACTGCTTTTTAATCTAATTTATTTATATGATTAGATTATCTTTTGAATTAGTCTTAATGTGTAATATGAATATATTTTTACAATTTAATCCAATGGTTGTCATTGGAATCAATTTCACTTTGAAATTGGACTTAAACTAGTGTCAATCTTTTGATACTTATTGTTTCATAAAAACACGCTATTTGCTCTGACAGCGGGAATTAATTATTAAATTAATTAATGTGACTTATATGTTTTGAATTTTGTAAAATAGACTTCATTTTTGAATTCTTAATATCAAATATAGCTTAGGGTGAATTTTTTGTAATTCTCTGAAAAACTTCAATTTTTGATGAATAGTGAAACCACTAAGTGGTACTTATAAAGACTGATTTTTCCGTTTAAATGAAATTTTGCCATCATTGTGTTTTTAATTTCAAAAATCCGATATACATGGTTGTCATTAAGATGTAAAATGTTGTTCAATGAGATTAAAATAATTTTTTGGTGAATAGTAGCTTATTAAGTTTTAATCGTGATTAGTGGTAATTAGTGTAGTTTAAGGTAAAAATAATGCTTTAATAATATAAGATGAGCTTGAAACCTGTCCTACGCTCATTGGTTGTGTCATGGCCGACCAAGACAAGCCATGGGTCAACTTGGGGACCCCATGGATCCACTTTGGTTGGGAAATGACATAAATAACTTTTTGTTTAATGTAAAAGTAAAAATGACACAAACATAATATGTTTTACAAAAACAATTTTTACATGGGGTTATAAAGATCCGATTTTTGATTATAAATAGTAATTGGAAAGATTAGAAGATTTCCTACATCATAGTATTTTTTATTTATAATTTTTAGACATTAAATAAATTAGATTATTTATGACATAATAATGATGCAGTGATGACATCATTATTTGACGATTTAAATAAAATGAAAAGATAATGTAAAATCTAAAACCTACACATGGCCAAAACCAATTGGATGTGTGGATTTTGAAGCCTTATCACCTTATCCACGAATTATATCAATGTGGGACCTTTTAAAACCGAAACACATTTTCAAATAAAGTAATATTTCTTTACTTTCCAAAAGTGCCCCTCCTCTCCTCTTATAAAAGGCCCCCACCTCTACCTCATTTCACACACTCCTCAAACCTTTGGCTCGACCAAACCCTGCCCATTTTGTCTCTCCACATCCCTATCCTCATCCTAGAGGATTCCCTTTGGGCAGAATCCTTTCAAAGTAAGCCTTTAGGCTCAAATCAAAAGGAGTTACACTTTTAAAGGTAATTCATTCTCTCATGTTCATTTGTTTTATTTTTCTTCTCCAACCCCCTAAACTCTTTTTATTTACTTCTTTTGTAACAACACCAGTATCTTAAATATACTAGGATGTTGTTATAAGATTTATTTGAGCTACACTCTCACACAACTACATCAAATGGTTAAAGAACATACGGTTTCTGTGGATGGCAAAATTCTGCCTCCCGAAACGATGATTGTTCAATACTCATTTAACACCTTCAAAGGTGGCCATTATGATGTCACTATTTTTATATATGATATATAATATGTTTATTTTTTCCTTAAGCTTCTGTTTTTTTTCATTTTGGGCATACCTTTATGATTCCCATTATGGGTAAACACGATATCTTCATTTTAGGAAGTGCGGACTACCGCCCCTAGAAGTGATTTGATTAGTTAATACCATATGTGGGATGTGTAATGGATAAAGTTAATGATATTATATATGTTATTATACTGGAATTATAATATACTCTTATATCATTATGATTCCATTCCAGAAAATACGAAATAGAAATGGAAGTAGCGTTCATGCGTACGTACGGCTTACCGTCTCCATGAACGGTGCATTTCATTTCTTATCTCTGAATGTGATGTAATATTATAAATACATGTATATGATGAATATATATGATATATATGTTATCCAAATAATTAATATCATTCGGTATATAATGAACCTTTGACCAAATTAACAACATGTATGTTGAAGAAGTCTATTTTTGACTTAAGAACCAAATACCGACAAAATGAACACTATTAACTTAAATGATTACATGATGTTCATAACATGGTATAAAAGGAATAATGAAGTTGAAAAAGGTTCATAAGCAAGTAGAGATTAACTCAAGTTTATTATTCATGAGATTAAAGAACGGTCGGGTCAAGTCGGATACGAGGTATGGGACTTCGTCTCAATCTCCTTTCATTGAGGCATATTTTATTTTATACACAACTTTCTTTTATAATGTGTATAAACCCCTTTGAATTTTACTTTTATTCAAAAGGAATCTTTTTATATGAAGCGTTTACTAAATGACAAAAGGGAATGTTTTTGTCGTACGTATGCGGCGACAACGACTTCTCCGCCGTCGTGACCGTTATTTGAGTTTCGGATTCCTCTACAAGCCATACCTTCTTTTTAAAAGAAAAATAAATACCATGTTTTATTTTTCATTTATTTTGGTATTGAAAATGGTTTTCACAATGTTTTTTGTGTTGTATTGATATCTTGTGATTGAAATGTGGAAATTTTATGTTTCCTTTATGCATGTTTTATGTGATACGATTATGTTATGGTTCTTGGGCATTATTATGAAGACGAGTGGTTCTGTGATAAACTAATGGTGGGTGAGCCCGATATAGCTCTCCAATACATTGGTTAACGCGAAGGAGTGAAACGTTAAGGTTTCTATGAAGAGATTTAGGGAATATACTGTGATGGGTATTCCAAACGTAACAAAGAGGGTTACTCCCTATGTAAGAATGTTATGAATGCCTCAAGTTACCTTTATGTCTTATGATTTCTATGATTTATTCATGATTTTATGAGGTATTTTAAAGTGCCTATGTTTTATGGGTAAAGTATGATTTCATTATTATGTATATATGAACTCATGTTTCCTTTCCATGTTTTTATAACCCATACTGAGCTTTTTATGCTCATCCAAAGTTTTTTTGAAATGTTTTTCACAGGTCAAGGGAAAGGTACATGATATGATGATAGTGTCAAGAAATAATCCATGTTTTATTTTAAACGTGTTTCCATTGATGGGAATGAAGAATACTATCTTTATGTAACCACTTTGTTTATATGTGGAATGTAATGACAGTTTTATGATCTAATTTTCTAAAACTCTAAATCCGAAAAGATCCTCAATGTGTAATCTTGTAATAACTCAAGATTAAGTAAGGTTTAAGGCAGGGGCCGTATAAATGTTCTTGGAAGTTAGAATTGACTAATGATCCTCATGTTCAATGGTCTTACATGTTATCCTTGACTAATGATTATATCATGTTGTATATTAGTTCCAGATTTTTATGATGACATTATTACATGTTACCATGTTCTATATGTCATTATTCCTTATGTTTATTTATGTTTCATGCCTTATTATGTCATCATGTTTTTCCTTCTACCCCATGTTATGTGATATAATTATTTTTTTATTCCGTTACTAGGATTTTAAGCTCATCCCTCTTGTTCATATATTCCCCAAGCCTTATTAGGTCATCATTTTTCCCATGTTATCATTATTATGTACCTAGTAATCCTAAAAAAAGACATTACGATATTTTCTTGTAATTTATGGTTAATTATGTTTAAAACCATATAATAATTTATGTAAAAGGATAGGGTGATTATATTTGGTATCAAATAAATGTCCACTTTTTTTGAGATAAGGATGAGAAGACCATAGTAAGAACCCCATGAATAATTCTACTTGAAGGGAGAAAAGATATTAAAATATAGGGAATCATACTATAGGATATACTTTCCATTTAATTGTTTATCACTTTTTGTTTTCTTTTTTATGTTCTTATAAGAAATGTATTCAAGCCCCCTAATCAGACTTATTTTTTATTTAATGGATATAAATTGGAGAACCCATTCTAATAGTAAATGAAAGAGTAAATGTGATGATTTCCCTAATGAAATTTAAATTTTACAGGTAAGGGGTGCTTAAAAATTACAAGTAGTAATTTCTCACATGATCAAGTTATTTATAAAAACCAAAATCATATGGAATTACCTCTTCTCTTAAGAAAGTGAATTTGGTATTCAAATCATTTATGTGACAAAGACCTCACATATTTTGTGAACCTTAGGATCTCATCATTGTGGAACAATAGATTAACTCCATTTAGAAGATATTATATGTCCTCTAATGATCAAAAGAATAAAATTTTATGTTTGTGGTCTATCATTTTTATAGAGATGACAATTAGTTGAGGAAACTGATAAAAAAACAAATTCCAATGGTAAAATTGATTCCATATACTGGGAAGGAAAATTAAAAAAAAAATTACAAATTTTTTATTCCTGTAATCATCCTCTTAAGATGGAATGGGAGATCATTGTATTGATGAAAATTATAGAAAATGTATATCAAGGTGTATAGGGAAAACATTTCAAGGCTTGGAAGATATGACTCTAGGTTTTTAATGAACACTAAAATCAAGGTGGAGTGCTTATTTATTGAAATAAATCCATGTATATGAAAATATTTAGTTATTTGAGGATTTGACAGCTATTATAAGATTGTCAATTGTGCCATTATCATTAAAATGGATATTAGAGTCTCTAAATGGTCCCATGGGTATGGAGATAAAAATAAAATAATTGAGTTTAATTTTGGAGAGTCAATAGATAAAATCCATGATGGAAAGAAACCCCAACATCCCACATGTTAAAATTATGGGAAGAAGAATCATAAGAACAATCAAAATGGAACCATGAGATTCTTAAAGTGTTGATGATTAGGTAATCTAGATAAAAATTTCATAATGGATATGAAGAATCACACAAATTTATAGGATGAAAAGATGGAATAGATCAACACTCATAATATAGTGTAGTGTTTAAAATATAAGGAAAATGGGTGTTTTGTGAAACAATGAACTCATCTAATGGTTTTCATAAGTAATAAACAACAAAAAGCTCTAGGAATTATGGAAGGGAATATTCTATCATTCTTGCTGAGGTGAAACCTGACAATGATGTGGTGATAGGTCCGTTGGTTATTTATTCATGAAATGAAAATTTACTTTTTTTATTTTGGTACTACTCGTTCTCTTATATCTTTCATGTTCAGTAGAAATATTGAAACACTAAATCAAAAAATAGAGGTTGAGTTATATGTGATAATAGAACATGGGGAAATTGTTGTATCCATAGTATACAAGTCCTCCCATGTTAATTTTTGAGGACTAAACCTCTCATGAACTCTCTTCTTACTTTCCTCGGTGAAGTTTGATACTATATTGAGAACGTATTGGCTATCAATATACAAATCCCACAATAATTTCTGAGAAAGTATTATCAATATTCCCATCATGAATCATCCTCTAAATGTTTAAAAGTTTGTGGTGGAGGATGAATCACCATTAAAATAATCATCCCAACTATGGATATTATTTCTATATTAAGAATCATATCTAGATTAAATGATTGATAAAAAGAAGTGTATCATGCTTCTAGACATTCCCATTATGAGAGACTACACTATTATATTTCCAGAATAATTTTATGGTCTTCCACATGATTGAGAGTTTTAGATCTCAATTGAACATATTATTGTATATGTGACTATATCAAATACCCCTTATATAATGTCTAACATTGAGTTTGAATAACAATAAAAGAAGTTAGAAGAGAATATGAAAATGGGTTTTATACACTCGAGTGCTTCACCATGGTGTGAGCCATTCCTTTTTATCTTGAAGAAGGATATACTGACGAGCCCCTCCACTGATTATCATGGTCTTAACAAAATTATAATAAAGAAAAATTAACCCCTTCCACATATAGATTTAATATTTCATTGATTATATGGGTCCACATTTATCTCTAAGGTGTACATTTAGTTAGTATATCACCAATTAATAGTGAAAAAGGATGGTATTCCCAAGAATGCCTTTCTAACCATGTATGTACATTATGAGCTCATTGTGATACCCATCAGACACACATATGATCCAATAATTTGTGTGGACTTGATGAATTTAGTCCTTAGAGATTAAAAAGAAAAAATTTTTGTAGTCTTAATCGATGATATTTTGATATACTCCAAGAGTAAAGAGGAACAAGGGGAGCATTTGAATATTTCAATAATAAATTTAAAAATATAAACACTATATGAATAGTATAAAAACATGAGTTCTGGATAATGGAATTATCATTATTGAATAAATTTATCTACAAAAATGGGATATACGTTTACCCTTCCAAGACAATGGCAATCGAAGAGTGTTACGAGGCAACATTTGTAACAGTGATATGTAGTTTACATGGTATAGATGGGTATTAAAAATGTTTTATGAAGAAATTATAATGATTTTAAAACCCATTAACCAAGCTTACATGGAAGGGAGGGATGTTTCTCCATACTAGTAAATGTGAATACATCTTCAAATATATGAAAAAGTGGCCAATAACTACACTAGTTCTCAAACATCCTAGTAGTGGGGAACTCTTTATGGTAAATAAAATTCCCTAAATAATGTATTAGGTTGTGTACTAATGAAATATGATAAATTGATAGCCTATGATTCATGTAATTTTATAATTCAAGACAAAAAATATCCCACACATGATCTGCAGTTGGAAGCAGGGATCTTCACATTGAAATATAGTGTCATTATCTATATGGGGTGAAGAGTAAGATATATACTGATCATAAATACAAATTCACACATAATGAGATTGATATGTTTCAATAAAAATTGATATATCTCATAATGTATTATTATGGGTCAATCAACTGCGATCCTGGTATGCTAATAAAGTTGCAAATTCTCTAATTTGAAAGGATCCTGCAACATTATCAAGGATGAAAATTGAGAAAGATATAATATTATTAGATTTAAATAAGATTGAAATATGAAACATTAATAGAAAAATATTAAATTATTTGTTAAATTATTTCTCAACCATCTCTCATATACAAAATAAAGTATTCCCAAAGAAATTAAGTGGAATATCAGAAAAAGGTGGAATTTATTAGAAATGGTAAATCTTCCGAGTTCAAAATTGATATGGAATGATTTGTAAGATTTGTTTCATGACTGTATATACTATCCAATATGGATATAATTAATGTGAATTTTAATGATGAATATAGTTCAACATTCTCTACTCACAATGAGAGAACAAATATGTATCAAGATCTCTGAGAGAAATATTGGGGAAAAAATATGAAGAAGGAGATATCTAAATAGATATTCATGAATCTGATATGTCACCATGTGTATGATGAAAGGAAAAATTCAATGTTGATGATTAAACTATTACCCATAACAAAATGGAAGGTGGAGAATATCTACATAGACTTTTTTAATTGGAAATCCAATGAAGGTCTAGAGGATATAATTCAATATGGGTCATTGTTGATCATCTTAAAAAGATAACTCACATTATCAAAATTTTAGGGGACATATCACTCAATAGAATTTTATATAAATACATCATAGAAGTGTTAATGATGAATAGAGTACCACTATCAATTATATCTGTTTGAGATATGATATTTACCTCCTTTTTTTAAATAGTTTCCAATATGCTCTGAAAACTGAGTTGAACATCACTATATCTCATCATCCTCTATCTAGTGGACAGTTTATGTGGACAATTTTGACACTACAAGACATGTTGAGATCTCGTTCTATAGACTTTAAAAGAGGATTTGGCCAACATATTCATATGGTAATGTTATCAAACAATAATAGTTCCCACTAAAACATCTAAATGGATCAATATGATTCCTTTTTATGGGAAAATATATTGAACACCAACATGTTGGAATGAAGTTAGTGAAACTAAGCTGGAATTCCCTAAAATGGACAAAGAAATAGTAAAAATGATGAAAACCATTTAGAAGAACATTGATGCAAACCAAAACTCATTATAAGAGATACACAAACATTCATAAAAGGGACGAAGACATTGTTCTTAGAGACATAGTATTCCTCTGCATATCTCCATGGAAGACAATCATGAGATATTCAAAGAAATAATGGTTGAGTCCTAGGAATATCAACCCCTTCATGATTATTGATTATGTTGGAGTAATGATATATCGTCTAGAACATCTACTTTCTATCCCCCAATTTCATGATGTATTCCACATATCCCTCTGTAGGTTGTACATATATGATACCTCACATGTACTAAATTTAGAGGTGGTACAACTAGAGAATGACCTCTTTTATGATGAACAGTTGGTGGAGATATTGGACTATAGAGATAATGTTCTATGAAAAAAATACTACTATCTAGGACAATCTATTATGGGGGAATCATTAGCATAGAGAAGATACTTGGGAATCATATGAAGCGATGAAGGAAAACTATCCACAACTTTATCACTTTAGATTGTCAAAATAAAATTTTTAGGGAGTAATTTATAGGGGGAATAATGTAACAACATAGAATTCTATCAATGATATTTCCTTTCTTATAATTATTTCATATTGTATAGACCCGATAAAATTACATTGATAACATAATATAATGTTTATAAATGAACTACGGATGAAAATAATTTGTATTTCAAGAAATTAATAGAATGATACCAATGGAATAATATAGCGACCGTTGGAATAGTAATATGACCATTAAGAATAGTAAACCAAGAACTATAATAGTAACCTAACCTATGAATGTATGAATAAATTTTAGGTATCATATAAATAAATATATGATATTGTCATATCATAGTATAAGTAAATAAATGTTTTAAAAATTATAATATAAGTAGTAATGTATGTGGGAAATAAAAATAGTTATTTACACTTTTATAATTAAAATAATGATTTAAAATAAAATATATTTTCATAAAATAGATTCCAAAATTAATATTTTTTTTCTTATTATAATATGATAATTTTATGAGACTAGAATTGAATTTTAATAAGTATCATAAAAGATGTAATATTTTCAAAATGAGTTTTTTTAATAAAATATGATTTGAAATAAAAATTAAATTTATCACATTTTGAAAAATATTTCCCTAAAATGTATTCCATTTTATATTTCAACATGTTTTAAAGTGGTTAGGGTTATTGTTTTTGGTATTTTGTAAAATAGTTGAATTTTTTGTAAATAGTGACATATAACAACTTAGTGAATTTAACATTTTTTTGAAAAACACTAGAATTTTTGAGTCATGAATGATATAAGTAAATCAAGGGGAGAAATAACATGTACTAGTAACTATACATAGTCATAATAATCCCCACTATTGATACTATTAAGCGAAAATAAGAAAATAATGATGAAAAATATTCAAAAAACACCCATATCCTCCACTATAAATACCGCCACTCACCACCTATTATATTCACACCTCCAAATCATTGAATCATGATTAAATTATGACAAATTCAACTACCTAGTATCAACCCTATTTCTAAGATAATTTTCTCTAATAAAAATATCAAACCCAATAACCCTAAGGAGGATCTCAATGACAATAAGTTCAAGAGTTAAATTCCTCTTTTGTTTTCTTATAATTTACTTTCAGTTTATTTTCTATTCTTTTCCACTCTTAACAATATTATCCAAAACTAAAATTATAACACCAATAACTTTTATATATCATAATATTATTGTGTAAATAGAATAATCCATCATTAAATCTCTTATCTATTCATTTTATTCTAAAAATGAAAACATCGTCTACGATGGGAAGATTTACTACCATCATGGATGATGTGTTTTGATTTTACATTTCTACCTTAAAGGATGGTAATAAAATAATTGTTATTTCTAAAATAGAATATAATATTTGTATTAAAGATTATTTAGTGTTCTAAATCACGTATATATTTATAATATTAAAAAATAAAACAAAAATAGTTTGTGATGATATAAAATTAACCAAAATAAACTAACATTCATCGTTATCATTTTATCTAATAAGTCATTATAATTTCTATAAAAAAATATGATATATTTTAATTTCTAAAATTATGGAGGATAATAAATATCATATAATTTCACTTATGGATTATTTATTCCATTTTACCAGAAATAAAATAATTAAACTCAAGGTAACTGATTATTAAACCATTAAATGAATTTTCCCGGAAAGATAAAATTGACTCATATTACCCATAAAAAGGCTATAAATGAACATAATAAAAATATATTCAATCAAATAGTTGTAGAATTTGTTATTTATAAATTAACTAATTGATTTAGTTTGATTATATATGACATCAACTACAAATGCAGAATAGTTTCAGACATAAGATAAGATATTTTATCATAACCTCCAATTTTTTCCACTGAGTTAAACTTTCTCTCTCTTCAGTATAATTTAATTACTAATAGATATTATGTACGACTCATGTATTCTGTTTTTATGTTCAAAACATATGTTATTATTTTATATTCTATTTTATTTGACTAGGGAATACAAGTTTTTCAAATTTCCCTTTTCAATCCCTCCTGATAAGTTATCCCGATTAAAGGGAACTTCCTAATTTCTCACCTATTTTCATGTACCATATTAAATTAATTTTAATCCACCATTATTATTATAATGTTAATATTTTTGTCATTAAAATCAACATCGGTTACATTAAGGTTTTATATAAATGATTATGAATTTTCCTCTTTATATTCTCTTTTATATTTTCCTTAAAACACAGTAAAATGTCTCTTTACTAATGTTTCTTAAACACTATTTTTACAAGTTTTCACATCAGTTTGAAATAAATTATCTAAATCTATGCCTATTTCACCTTATTAATGTCCATTTTTTATTTAAATCCATTCTTTTATGGACAACATTATGAGATACCTGTTGGTTATGCCTTATGACATGATTATGATACCCAATTATTTCCATAGGTAACAATTATTCTAGATTATTCATGTCCCACATATATGCATGAACATGTTATAAGAGGTTCTCCCAGATAGCACCTCAATGCATTGAGTAATGTTTACTTTCCTGAGACATACAGTTGGCTAAGGAGTAAACCTGATTCTTTAAGGGGACATGGTCCACCAAGTGCAGTGGTCTTGGAATCTAGCCATGAATCATTCTTATGTAATGTTTTAGGTTGTTTTAAAATTCCTATGATTCCATGATTACATGATCTCATTTTCGATATGTTGTTCTTCCTTGTGTTTCTTCATGTTAGATACCTTTTTATGCCATCATTTTATTCCTTCAAACTCATGTTCTATGTTTTATATCTATGGATATTTCATGATGGGATTTTTAGCCAATCCATTATGTTCATGTATACCCTAGGTTATCCTATGCATATTTAAGGGGTCAAAAGAAGTTTAGAGCTCATTTTTTTGTGATTAATATAATTTTTTATTCTATTTCTATGTTTTTAGTTTTATGTAACTAATCATCCAAATCACTATTCTTTAGGATCCTTTTATTTTAATTGATGTTTAATTATTTTTAACACCATGTAATAATATGTGTAAATGAATCAGGTCATTATAGTCACCAAAATTGACTAAATATAATATCCACCCTTCTCCTCTATAAGGTTAAGATATAATGAGGAAAAATTATTTGGAACATCTTCCGTAGTGAGAGAATGTGATTTACTCCTAAACGATTCTACCATCACATTTCAATACCTTATATTATAGAATGTATCTATACCATATTTATTTATGAACTAAAACTAATGACCCTATATCTGGTTGAGATACATCTGAGTGAGGATATACCTATGTCTTTGGTGGTCTATGTAATCAATGAAATTATCACATAAATGATTATGCATCCAAATCTTCATATGAAGACTAACACTATCATCTACAATTAATGGGTCAAATAATTCACCTCATGGGGCCTTGACTACCTCAACCCATAAGAGATAACTTCCTACCATAACATCAATACACCACAAATCCCAGCTCCATAGGATTTGAAAAACATAGTGTACTCAATTCCCTGCTACGGTGGTCTCAAAATTGGATCACTGGTCAACATCTACCTCAAGTCCTCAACGAATCAATCCCAATTCGAAGTTAATGAAAATGTATTCCCTTTACGCATTAATATATTTAAAGGGGTAATTATCAAATAAAATTATACTATGAACTCTTAGTAATACACAATAATAACGAGAATAATCATTACCTCTAACAAAATCATACGTTGTTCCCTTAAATGTAATGCATCTGTATATTATAGAACCACACCTACATCATTCTAATAGATGAAATTCACTAGAAATTTAACCTTGTGTATTAAAAATAACACTTATAGATCTCAACTTAACATCATTTCACTTAGACTAATTCTATGGCCATCCTAAAATGTTATCCAAGCTCCTCCTCAGATATAGAGTGTATTTGAATGTGATCGATGAATAAAACATTAAAAAAATATAACTATGATGGGATGATATTATAAATTGGATCTATGAAATGTGTAGGGAAATTAGTCAATAAAAATGAAAAAATGGTGAAAACACATTGTTTGTAGAACTATAGAAATTCAGTCTTTAGAATATATTTCTACCAAATCATCAATTGATGGAACATGAACCTAATATCAATCATTGAAAACTAACTCGCACCATTTAATTGGAAAAAACGATATAAATCATGGTACGAGGTAGTTTTCTAGATATGTACATAATGGAGGTGGAGATAATAAATTAAAATACAATAGATGATGCCTTCCACTTCCGTGCAGAAAACTAGAGTCACCCAGGGGGTAACAATGGATCATATAAGGCCTTTCACAAAATGGTATTCCAACTATACACATAGGTCCCAATGATTGGTGGAGAAATATTATGTTCTATACAATATATCCTTTCATTCATTGGGTGTATGTCTACGTTGAGGTAAATATCCTTCCATGGAGTTAATCATAAATCATAATATGGAAAAACATAAATATAAACGTCAAATACAACTAGATACAAGATTCTTGAGGAGACTATTTCACTAGGGGATCAAATTTGTAGCTGATGGATGATTGGATGTAGCTTCTAGCACCCAAGCCCTACCAACTTAGCCATATTATCTCTCTTACCCATGGAGGTGTTTCTCATGAAATCTTTATGATTGAATATAAATACCTTGTGATGATATTCAATGTAAGGGTGAACATTGGATAACTATTCTATACCAAATATGACATCATTTGGTTTCATTCCAATGAACTAGGTTTCTGATGCGAATTTATCTCCACTGAACACTACATCACTCTAAATCCAGGTGTTTGAAAATTAAGGCACCCTCCCTGTATGAACCGTATCCATTTATATTGGGATTAATAAAATATTGGAATCCCCAAATCTAACATGAGGTATAGAGAAAATCGAATGGTTTACATTTATGTCTTCAAGTACATGATCAATCATAGAAAGGACACACAATGTCCCATAAATAATCTCATGAGCATCCCATTCATATACCTTTATATCATACAACTTCCTCACCCTCTACAGCCAAAACTCTTGGCCTGATAACATCACTTCTACTATTGTGGAGATCTATCTATTTGAGATAATTCCCTATAAACAAGTTGTTTTAATCTTATGATTACGTGTATATCCAAAGAAGTGAATATTAATATTAATATCTTATCACATATTTATTATTATTCTATATAACATTAATGTGATAGTTTCCCAATGTATCTATCACATTGAAAAGGTTATAGAAGTTCCCATCTATTATAATAACCATGGGTTTCTATGAAAATATCCTTTCTATATTTTTTTATAGTTATATGATGTACTATGATAGGGAACATAGTATATATACCATCATTTGTGAGTAATAAAAAGTGGATGACTCTTATTATCATGATTTACACACTATTTCAACTACTATAAAATAGATTATGGGAATTAACCCTCTAGTAATAATTTGGTGTTTTTAGATGCCATCATCTATTCCTATCTATGAATGTCTGTAATTATTCTTATAAATTAAGATTATTATTAACGTATGATATGAATCACACATAGAGTTTTATTTCATAAACCATAAATATAAAAATTCATATTGAAGTTGGATATGTTGGTGGATTCATGAGTGACATCTTATTGATGAATATATCATGGAAATATTTTTCAATACCATCTTTATTTTTTTTGATATCTCAACCATCTGATTAGAGTATAATTGTGACATTAAATTCCATGGTTATTGTACAATATCATTTATATTGTAAATAGTTTATGAAATATTTATAGGTTCATGAAATGGATTTTAAACCTCATTTATGAGATATTGTGATGAATAATTTTATTAAATACCATGTGTATCTGTTTTCTTGTCGACGTTGAAAACTTCAGTTTCTTTTCTAGTGTTCATAGACATACTTCTAGAGATTAATCATGGAAATTCGGCATACACACCCAATTCCAATGACTATGAATCATATATTCTCACATACTTAGTGTCTGAATTGATCTCGATTTAATTCTATTTCAATTTTATTATTAGAATATATATTATTCCTATGATCGACGAATAATTTTATTTATGTTTATTGATCACTAATATTTTTAAGGTAATAAAATATTATTTATTCATTAAAAAAATTAATTAATTATGTAAATATTTAATAAAAAATTATTCAATGGATTGTACATAAAATATTTATTATATTTATTGAATATATTATTGATAATGTTTTCACAAGATTATGAACATAATATTTATTTTTATGAATAAAATATTAATCCTAGTATCCAATAAATTTTGAGGGTTTCGAGTAGGCAAAATCAGGTCTAGTGAAAAATATTGATTTAAATTTTTATAAAATCACAATTATCATCTCATGAGTTATTAAACACTGTAAAATAATAATATTTTTACAGTTGTTATAAAAAATGATGGTACACTAAATTTTTTAAAATAATTTAATGGATGCTAAGAAATTAAATAATATTTTTTCTAAACACAATTAAATTAAATATAAGGTAATGCATATTGTATAGGGTATGTCAAAAATTGATAAATATAGCACTGTTGTGCACAACCAAATTCACTCTTTAGCTCTCTCAAATTTATCATCACATTTCTCAGGAATGAGAACAACTACTTCAATCCCAAAGGATCTTGGAGAGACCATGACAAAAAATATTTGAAAATTTATTATCCTATCGAGAAAATATAAATTAAATAGAATTTCTCATAGATAAAACAATCAAATTTGGATTACTACAAGAGGAATTCTAATGTTGAATCCTTTTATTGAAATGAAGGTAATCTAAAATTATTTTCAAAATATCAAAAAATTCATAAATGAAAGGATCCTAAGATGATAGTATCATTTATTACTTCTGTAAATAAATTAGTTATAACTATAAAATGAAATATACTCTCCTGGGGTTTTGGAAAATTTATAGTTAAATTATATTTTCATTTAACTACTAGAAAAGGTGCTTCATCATAATATTGAACCAACAAGTGGCTTTAGAACCATGTTTCATTTTAAATTTATATTTATTTATTTTATTGAGAATCATTATCTTCAACCATAGTACATTTTTCTATTTCATAAAATTCATTCTCTAATAAAATTACAATTACCATGTTTTTTATATTTAAATTTTTTCATTCAAGATTCACAATTTCTGATGTTTATGAACAGATAAGTAATGATCATGGATTCCTTTTGGATTTTTTGGAAAAACATGTCCTCAAAGAATGGGATTACATGGTGTTTAGCCAGGATATACACTATGTACCCAATTGCACTACACCTAGTCATGTCAATAGGTACATGATGAATCATGAATTTATTACACATGGTGAATTTATTCTACACCACATATAGATTGAGAAAACAAATAATGTTACTTTTGGTATTACACATCATGTAGTCATTGCATGTGCTAAGTAATTTAAATGGGTTAGTGGTGAATTTTTTTAATTCATGTGGTAATTAAACATTGTCAAACAACTTGAATCTCACATAATAGAGAATTAATGATAAACATGATGGGTTTGCAGTTTATATGGAATGTATTTCACCATTTCCTATATCAACATAAATGTTTATCCATTCCGTGAGTTATGAAAACACATGACATTAGTGATACATGGTGTGTAGCTAATCTATACATGCAATGTAATCATGACCAAAGAACACTTTTATTTCATTAGTGATTTTCATGTTCACATTAAAAGAGAGATACATAACATATTGAAGGATTTTACATGTCATGCAGTCCAGCTTAGGTACACGGATGAATCCTTAGTTATGTAACCTGGGTACAAAAAAAATCGAGGTTCCTGATGTGAAAATATTAACTACACTATAAGTGGTCTGCCAAATGAACAAAAAATTATATTACATTAAATTTATTATTTTATAATTAAAACCTTATTTTATTTAATGTGAATATTTTTATATTAAAATTTGATATTTTTTTAAGTAATTATTAAAAGGGTCATTTAATTTAACACTAGAATCTGTAATAATTGATTCTACCTTTTATTTCACATGAATGAATTTAACATGTGTTTCTACTATATATTTAACATAGTCTTTAAGATGGAAAAGAATTAATAATTTAATTAAATAATTAATTAATGAATGATTACTTATTTTAATAATTAATAATGATTAGAATTTAACTTTCAGCCATTTAATTTTTGTGTATATGTTTCATGTATGATATTTTATGTGATTTAAAAAGACATGTTTATGGTATCAAGTATTTAATTCAATTTATTTCATGGGTTTAAAAGTATTTAATATTAAATTAAATTTTATTTATTATGATTCATCCCTCCCCCATTATATTATAGGACCGATATGTTCATTGTTTTTTATTCAATTCCCATTATCAAATCTTGCAGTTCACCACACATGAATTTGAGTTATATATACTTGTAACTAATAGATTATCCCAAGGACTCTAGACATAGATCCATATGTAACAATAATTATGAAAACAGTGGGGATATATAGGTTCATAGTTAGAATGTTGTAACACGTTCTAGGACCAGTATAGGGAATTTTACCCCTATTTAAAGGGTGATTTATTGTCCTCTCAACAAATTAACCATCAGATAATCTCATGATTGAGTATTAAAATATATCTTTACTTCTATCATATTAATTCTTTATTTTATGGATTCTTGTACACTATCAAAAAAAATTAATGAATTAATGTGAAACAATTAATTTAAAGAAATGAATTATTTGTAATTTACTTATACAGTATGGTTAAATAATTAATTAAAATCCACTTAAAATAAACATCTAATGTAAAAGGTTAATATGATAAAAACATTATAGATAATCAATTGAAATCTCTCAACAAAATATTATATATGACTAAACCTTCTATTATTTTACTGGGAATCAAACCATAATATTATTTTTTTAAATTGGCAAAATCGGGATATATTATATTACCGAGACGTTATCATGATATTTTTGGTTGGAAATAACAAAACATATGTTGAAATTAATGGAAAAAGTTTGTTAAAGATTTATTTAGATGAAATTATTGATGAATTATAAGATAGTATTTCAGGATTCAGGAGTCAACTCAATGGATTAAGGAGCCCATAGCCCATGGTTGGCTAGACAAACTACCTAAATACTGTCATCTGTTTTACATGTACATTTTCTAGATCATAAAGAAGGGAAATATATCTATTCCACTAAAATTTCATAAAAACTAGACATTCCATTTAAAATGGTGAAGGAAGTTGAGACTTGAAAAAAATATAGGGGTTTATATTGAAATTATATATAATTATATCTCACATAATTTGTAATAATATAATGTATTGATCATCTATTTTTTATTGTTATAGTAAATGAGACCGCATAAATAGTGTGTTCATTCCATAACTCAGAGTATGTATTTTTATATAAAAATTTATAGATAGAAAAATTTTTATGTGTTGAAATAGTATCTAAAAGTTTTTATTATGTGACAGAATTCCCTATTCATGTTCTACCACACTAATAGTCCAAAATAAGTTAAAAGTAAGACCATGGGTGATATGTTGAGGTTTCTTCCTAGGTCCATTGAATTTAATTATCAACAATTTCTAGATATTTTACGACACAAAATAAATTCATGGATTCTTTCACCATAATATCTCATCTTCATTACCTTGAAAAATATAAATAATGGATAGAATAAAATTATTTTTTAATGCACTATCTAAATATAAACATGAAGAATAAAATATTTCTATAAATAATTATTTCAAAATTTTGGGGTAAATTAATAATTTAATGAACTTTTTTCTTCCAAATTGATAATAAATTATCCATTAATATTATCTTATTATCTATACCATCAATGTTATCATAATTTTCCCAAGACTAGATAAACAGAAAAATCACTCAGGAACCATTTGTTCTTAGTTCCCCAAGAAGATAAGGATTGGATGAAACCACTTTATCCACCTATTATATTAAAAATGTATAATTAGAATAACTAAGAGCCCATAGGTAACAAAAATTAAAAATATCCTTTATGTAATTCTTCCCAGTTGAAAAAAATATTTTATAGAAGAAGAATTTACTAGAGGTTGTTTCTTTTTGATGTGGAAGGAATGGACACTGTTAAGAAAACTGTTATGAATTAAAGATGCATGTAGTTTTATCCAAAGAATTTATATTCCTCATTTTTACTATTCTCTAAATTTTATTACAAATATAATATCCTTACAACTTATAATAATTTAAATACAACAAGAAATCAATAATAAAATGGTTGAAAATAGAACTCCAAAGGATAAGAGAAATAATGATTGTTATATTATCCTAGGGGAGGTCACTATTTCTCATCTCTATACTATAATGAATCAACTTTCCAATAATTGTTTCTAAAAAAATTCATCATAGGTTCTATCTTAAAAAAGTAGACATTATTTCATTTTCAAAATTAATTGTGTTGTGGTACATACATAATAATTAAATGGTTCCGTAACAATTGAACAATAAATATATATATTCCCATGAATTATGTATATAAATTATATTAATATTAACTAATTTTTTTAAGACAATTCATTTTAAAAAAATGAAATTATTTGACCTTTTTATGGATATAAATTTTTTTTGGTCTTGATAGATATAAGACAATAAATATTCAAACATTAATCATATCATGATTTAGAAAAAGATTCCTTTTTAAAAAGGTAAATCTGTAGGATGTTTTGAGTTGGTTCAAAATGGACATAAAAATAATCCTAAAAAATGGAATCTTCATATACATCTGAAGATTTCATTATTAAATTCTATAAATAATCAATAAAGTAAATGAATGAATTATTTAAATATTTAGGAATCTCCTAGATGGATTTTTGGAGAATATCTTATCCATGAAATCATTGATCATAAATATAGATTCAATTTTATCCATAGAAAGTTATTCCTTATATATTTAGGGTAATGATGGTAGAAAAGTTTAGATCAATGATAAATAATATATATTAGACAAATATTCCATTATTGCTTCCATGTAATAATTTGTAAATTAAACTGAATCAACTAAACAAATCAAAATGGTAATCTTTAATGAATATCATATGAAATTACATAATACAAGAATAAATTTGAACACAACAAAAAGTTATTATTGAAAACCCATTTGATAAAAGATTTAAATAGCTAAAAACATTAAAACACTTAGGTGAATTTTATTTAATGATTTTATATCCGCTACAGATATTACCATCTAGTCTATAACAATTTTATTTATATAAAGGATTCTTATATCATTAAATATAGTGGGATTATACTTAAATTCTATGTCTTAATGCCTGTGATACACATGGGTTGGCTATGAATACTAGACTCCACTAAGATTAGAGGGAGGAGTAGTTATAGGGACACATAATATATTGGAACATATAACCAATGAGGTGTTTTATGTTCACCATGGTTGGAGATACATGTATTATTATTTTAAAATATATATTACTATAATGCATATATAAATGGGAAAATGATAAATTTGACAAACTTTTATATATTCAAGAAATTTACTCCATGTATCAGGATTCAAGGACTCTATATTATGAATGATTCTATCAAATGATACTAATAGTGAGTATTAATGAGAATTTTGAAATGGATGGTTAAAGCTGGTACCAATAAAGCATGACTTATTTTAGAAAGGAATAAAACCAAATCACCAATCATCCGGAATAAAATTATTCTTTCATTCTACATTTTTTAATAATATTTATATTATCATCATATTAGTAAAATGAATACTAGTTCCCCTACATTAATAGGAATTTATACCAGGTATTTTGATATGGTGTTTTTAAAAGGATACCCTTGGGTATATGTATACTATGAATTACTTAAAAGGTTTAATGAAATTAAAAAATTCCAATACGATATGAAATATACATAAATTTATTTATAAATACATCATGCATAATAATCCTATAATATTCATTTAGAAATGAATGGGTGAAATGTGTCACAATATGTTTTGTGGGAAGATGATAAATTTTCAACATAAATATATTGATAACATATAGAAAACAAATATTTTGTCTTACAAGTTTTTTAATAATTAGGAATAAAATTTTTCCAAGTATGACTTCATACCAAAATTAGGTTTTATGGAAAACGGTCTTAATGACCGATCCATGGGTTATCTATGTTTATTAATTATATATATTACCTATTAATTGAAAAAGAAAGGTTGTAACAATTTAATACTGAATTTTTCTTGTCATATTGTCCCACCTGTAGAACATGCATTCACATAGAAAGGGTTTATTGATATTAATATAATTTCATAGAATTATGTTATAGTAATTCATCTATTATTCCATGACAAGTATTGATTATTTATATTATTAATTCAGGATGCATAGAAATTTAAAATTAATAAATCAAAAAAAATCAACGGCATGAAATTATTACTATCTAAAAATAATATAATGTAGATCTAGATTAGTTCAAGTTGTCTTGAGACGTGGGAATGAAAGTATTCATGTTAATTGAACACTTTTCCTTATTCTATTCAATTTTATATAGTATAGTAGAATATAATAATGTAATATGAAAAAAATTATTAATTCTAGTGGTATTCATATATACAATATCTGAGTAAAATGATGCATCAGATGGGCTTATGGATTTATACAACGAAATCCTTTTCTGCATTTGGGTTATACCAATGAAATAGTTTTTTCATTATCATGACATGTTCTGAATATTGATTTAGTCATTATTTAAAGACGTTTACATGAAATTTTTTTTGTAGATGCTCAATTATGTAACTAAACATGGGATTTTATGAAGATAGTAGTGTTGCTGTAAATATATTTTCCAAAAATATGTCTTCCTTTTTCCCACCATAGCCTTGTAAATGGAATAGGCCGAATAATTATTTATATTATATATAGAATCATGTTTCTACATGTAAGAACTAACCACTCGTTAGTAGTTAGATCTCGAGAAAGTGGTATTTTTCTCAATTTGAGGACCAAAAACCAATTAATTTTGTATTAAAGATTACATGTTTACTCTAATAATTGAGTATTAATATAAATATATTATCACATATTTATTTTTCATATACACAACATCAATTTGTTAATGAACTGGAGTATTTTTCTTATTTATAATGCATACGAAGTTCTGTGCTATAATGATAACCTTGTAAAGTGATGATGATTTATCTTAAATTACATTTGACGGTTTGATAACATACTATGATAGGGATCATAATATGTAGACTATTAGGTGTGAGTGTGCATATGTGGATGAAGCTTCTTCACATTATGTTCACACATGGTAATCTCCATGATGGCAGATTAGGTGAATACACCATCTTGTATGAATTCATCATGTTTTGGTTTCATAAGATGTTCATATATTTGGAGGAGTGTAATGGTACTTTTTCATTATGATTACTTTTAAGGAATTTTATGTATTATTCACATAGACTTATTTTTTAGACCATGATTAAAATAATTCATGGTGATATTGGATACATTTGGTGCATTATGGGTGACATGTTATGGATGGATAAGTCAAGGATTTTTCTTTCCAATATTAATGGGATTTGATATATTTTATCTTTGATTAGAGTAAAACCAACCCATTAAATTAAATTTGATTATGCAAAAACATGTTTGTCACAGATAGTCAGGGAAATCTATATCGATCCCATAGGATAATGAAATGTTTGTGAAACCTTATAGATGGTATATTGAGATAAAGGGATTACATTACATAGTGTAAATTATTATATGGTTGTTTAAATTTTATCACTGGTTTATTTCTCTTAAGTGAATTGAAATATTTCCAAACAATAATATTTGAATTTTGGTGTACCTTCCTACAGTGAATGAGAAAGAATCATAAATAATCACACACTAAGTGTATCCATTTATCTTGATTAAATTATATATACATTTAATCATTGGAATAAATATTATATTCAGGATAGAGGAATAATGTTTGTGACATCCGAAGTAAGTAATGAATAATAGATATTTTTATCTATGCCTATTAATGAATTAGATAGTGTTTTAGAGGCTTAAAATGAGAATAAATCCAATCTTAAGCATGGAAGACACTAATATTTTTAAAAGATTGTTTTACTGCCTTTTGATGGAAAACCATATTTTAAATCTATCTTTTGATAATTTTATAAGCTCTATTTTTCAAAATAAACTTATTCTTTATGATTGGGACATCAAAATTTACTTTTTGTGAATTTTTGGTATTTTCCTGATAAAGTTCAATTTTTTAATGAATAGAGAAAAATGTTGTATTTTTATTCAAAACCTCTTTTTAATATAATTTATTTATATGATTAGATTATATTTTGAATTTGTTTTAAAGTTCAATTAGAATATATTTTTACCATTTAATCCAATAGTTGTCGTTGGAATTAATTTCACTTTAAAATTGGACTTAAACTAGTGTCAATCTTTTGATACCTATTGTTTCATAAAAACACGCTATTTGCTCTGACAGCGGAAATTAATTATTAAATTAATTAATGAAAAATATATGTTTTGAATTTTTTAAAATAGACATCATTTTTGAATTTGTAATATCAAATATAGATAAGGCAGATGTTTTGGTATTTTTCTGAAAAACATCCATTTTTGATGAATAGTGAAACCACTAAGTGGTACTTAAAAACCCGATTTTTCATTTAAATGAAATTTTACCACCCTTGTGTTTTGGATTTCAAAAATTTGACATACATGGTTTTCATTAAGAAGTAAAATGAGGTTCAATGGGATTAAAATAATTATTTGGTGAATAGTAACTTTTAAGTTTTTAATCGTGATTAGAGGTAATTAGTGTAATTTAAGCTAAGAATATTGTTTTGATAATATGAGATGAGCTTTACACATGTCATAACCTTATTGTATGAGTCATGTCCGACCAAGAAAATCCATGGGTCAACTTGGGGACCCCATGGAGCCACATTTGTAGGAAAATGACATTAATATCTTTTTATTTAATGTTAAAATAAAAATGACACAAACATGAGTTGTTTTACTAAAACAATTTTTACATGGGGTTATACAAGTCATATTTTTGACTATAAATAGTAATTGGAAAAATAAAACGATTTCCTACATCATTGTATTTTATTTATAATTTTTAGACATTAAATAAATTAAATTATTTATGACACCATGATGATGCAGCGATTACCTCATTATTTAACGATTTAAATTAAATGAAAAGATAATGTCAAATCTATGACTTACACATGTCCAAAACCTATTTTATGGGTGGATTTAGAACCCTTATCACCTTATCCTATAATTATATCTATGTGGGACCGTTTAAATCTGAAACTAATTTTAAAATAAAGTAACATTTCTTTACTTTCCAAGAGTGCCCCTCCTCTCCTCTTATAAAAGGCCCCCACCTCTACCTCCTTACCCACACTTACAAAGCCTTTGGCTCGGCCAAAACCTGCCCATTTTGTCTCCCCACATCCCTCTCTAACTCCTAGAAGCCTCACTTTGGGCAGAAGTCTTCCCAAGGAATCTTTTGAGCTCAAATCAAAAAGAGTTACTCGATTTAATGGTAGTGTCTTCTCTTGTGTTCTTATGTTTTATTTTTCTTCTCCAACCCCATAAAATATTTTTATTCATTTCTTTTGTAACAACAACAGTATCTTACATATACTAGGATGTTGTTATAAGATGGATTCGAGCTACACTTACACACACCTACATCTAATGGTTAAAGAACATATTATTTCTGTGGATGGAGAATTTCTGCCTCATAAAACGATGATTGTTCAACACTCATATATCACCTTAAAAGGTGGCCATTAAGATGTCACTATATTTATATATTATATATATTATGTTAATGTTTTACTTAAGCTTCTGTATTTTTCATTTATGGCATATCTTTATGGTTACCATTATGAGTAAACGCGATATCTTCATTTTAGGAAGTGCGGACTACCACCCCCTCAAAGTGATTTGATTCATTAATACCATATGTGGTATTTATAAAGGATATATTTAATGATATTATATAAGATAACATACTGGAAATAAAATACTATTATATATCATTATTTTTTAATTCCATAAAATATGAAATAGAAATGAAAGTAGCGTTCATGCGTACGTACGGCTTACCATCTCCATGAACTGTGCATTTCATTTCTTACCTCTAAACGTTGTGTAATATTATAAATGAATGTATATAATGGATATATATGATATATATGATATATTCATCAGGACTATAACTCTAGATATAATGGATACATGAACAACTTGTAATTATAAAGAGCATATTTTGACTTAAGTACCAATGATCGTTAACACGACTGTTATTAACTAAAATAATTACTTAGTGTTCATGACATGGTAATAAGTGATATAAAAGGAATAATGAACTTGAAAAAGGTTCTTAAGCAAATTGAAATTAACTCAAGTTTATTATTCAGGAGATAAAAGAACGATCAATTCATGTCGGATACGAGGTATGGGACTTCGTCTCAATTTCCTTTCATTGAGGCATATTTTGTTTTATACACAACCTTCTTTTATACTGTGTATATACCCCTTTGACTTTTAGGTTTATTCAAAAGGAATATTTTTTATACGAAGCATTTACTAAACGACAAAAGGTAATGTTCTTTTTGTCGTACGTATGCGGCGACAACGACTTCTCCGCCGCCATGACCATTATTTGAGTTTCGGCTTCCTCTACAAGACGTACTTTTTTTTAAAATGAAAAATAAATACAATGTTTTACTTTTCTTTTACTTTGGTATTGAAAATGGTTTTGATACTATTTTTATATCAATGTGTTGTATTGATATCTTGTGATTGAAAGGTGGAAATGTTATGTTTCCTTTATGAATGTTTTATGTGATACGATTATGTTGTGGTTCATGGGAATTATTATGAAGACGGGTGGTTCCGTGATAAACTAAGGGCGGGTGAGCTCGATATAGCTCTCCAATGCATTGGGTAATTCAAAGGAGTGAAACGTTAAGGTTTCTCCGAAGAGATTTATGGAATATACTATGATAGGTATTCCAAATGTAACCAAGAGGGTTACTCCCGACGTAAGAATGTTATGAATGCCTCAAGTTACCTTTATGTCATGTGATTTCTATGATTTATTCATGTTTTGATGAGGTATACTAAAGTGCCTTTGTTTTATGGGTAAAGTATGATTTCATTCTTATGTATATATGAACTCATGTTTCCTTTCCATATTTTTATAACCCTTACTAAGATTTTTATGCTCATCCCATGTTTTTGAAATATTCTTCACAGGTGAAGGGAAAGGTACATGATATGATGATAGTGTCAAGGAATTGTCAAGAAAGAATCCATGTTTTATATTAAATATGTTTCCGTTTATGGGAAAAAATAATACTATCTTTTATGTAACCACTTTCCTTAAATGTGGAATGTAATACATGTTTTATAATCTAATTCTCTAAAACTCTAAACCTGAAAAGATCTTCAATGTTAATTATTCATTTAATTCAATATTACGTAAGGTTTAAGGCAAGGGGCCTTATAGTTGGTATCAGAGGTCGGTTTAGATAACATTAGGAGTTATAATTTTATTAAATGATTATCCAATAATATTTTTTTATGGTCAAATTGAAATGATATAGAATTTGAAGATTACCATGTTGCTTCAGCTAAGTCATGTTTGTTCAGAATGGTTTTCCATAGTGGAAATAGGGAAGCAGTGCTTGGAAGGCATACAAAAGGAAATAACCTTCCGAATCAGCATCCTGAGATGGTCGGAATTAGAACTGAACAGTTTTTTGCAGTGATGGCACAATTGAATCAAGCGATAAATGGTTGCGGTATCCATGCACGAGATCAGCCAGATCAACCGCAGAGGAACATGTCAGAGGTGGAACATTTCATGAGGCAACATCCCCCATCATTCAGAGGATCATTTGACCCTGTGCCAGCTGCAGGGTGGATTAAAGCACTGGAGAAAATTTTCGATGTCATGGGGTGTTCAGACAATCAAAAGGTTAGTCTTACTATTTACTGTTTGGAGGGTGAGGCAGACCAGTGGTGGTCGATGGTTAAAAATATCAGGGACACTGATGAGATTGATACTCTCGACTGGGATGAATTTAAAGGTATGTTTCTTGAGAAGTATTTTCCTAAGGTTGTTCAACTTAGGATGGAAAATCAATTCTTGGAATTGAGGCAAAAGGAAGACTCAGTGGCTGCCTATGAAGAAAGGTTCACTCGATTGGCAAGGTATGCTCCAAATTTTATTCGAGACCTTGATAGTAAAATCAATCGTTTTTACTCAGGATAAAAGCCAAAATATTGAATTTCTTTAGCTTCTCTTGAGTTCAAAAGTTATGAAAATCTTGTTCGATGTGCTGAGAAGGTGGAAATGGAGTTTGCTGATGATCAAGTGTTCTATAACAACCAGAAGAAGAAGACACTGAGGTGGCTGGAGAAAGGGAAGAATTCTTCAAAAAGGTATGATGGTAGGAAAACAAAGTTTCCAGTTTTTGATAAATGTTGGAAAAGGCATGTTGGGGAATGTCTTCTGAATTCTGGAAAGTGCTACTGATGTGGTAAGATGCGACATAAGGCTCGTGATTACACTGAAAAAGATCAGGGCGATGGTAATACCAAAATTTATTTACAGTTAGTGAAATGATTTATGTGCAATGAGATGGGTAACTATGAAAATGAGTGTCCGAAAAAGATCTTGAGTAATGGGAAGCAGTTAGACTACAAGCAAAAAGGGGTGGTGAAATCCTTTGAAACTACTTCAGTAGACGTCGGCCCATCACATGAAGTTGTATCAGGTACTTTGTATGTTTTTTCAGATTATTCCAGTCTGTTGTTTTATTTAGGGTCTACACATTCTTTCATTTCTGAAACCTTTTCTAGTTAAATGGGAATACCATCTCAAGAAATGACTCCTGAACTTATTGGAAAAACACCTAGGGGAAATGTCGAGGCAAAAAGAATTTATAAGAATCTTTCTATACTTATCCGTGGAAAGAACCTACTTGCGAACCTTATTGTTTTACCTCTAGTAGAGTTTGATGTTATCCTGGGTATGGATTGGCTCTCTATTTACCATGCTAAGATTGATTATAGAGCTAAAGAAGATTATTTTCAGAAAGACTTTCAGTTTGTGTACAAGAATGAACCCTTACTGTCGATAACATATCAAGAGACTGAGAAACTTGTAAAAGATGGAAATTAAAGTTACCTTGCACATATTGTTGAAAACAGGGGAACTATTCAGATTAATGATGTGTCAATGGTAAATGAGTATCATGATGTTTTTCCTGATGAGTTTCCTGGAATAATACCAGATTAGGAAGTTTAATTTACTGTTGACTTAGTTCCTGATGCTAGGCTAATTTCAAAAACCTCTTATCGAATGGGTCAAATTGAACTTTTAGAGTTGAAGGAGCAATTTCATGATTTATTAGAGAAAGGTTTCATTCGACCTAGCACATCACCATGGGGTGCTACTGTTTTATTTTTCAAAAATAAATATGGTTCTGTGAGACTTTTAATTTATTATAGAGCCTTAAATAACATCACTATTAAGAACAAATATCATTTGCATCATATCGATGATTTGTTTGATCAGCTCCAAGGAGCTCAGTATTTTTCAAAGATTGACCTGAGATCGGGGTACCATCAGTTGAAGTTAAAGGAAGCAGATGTTCCGAAGACTGCGTTTCGTACAAGATATGGCCATTATGAATTTGTAGTAATTCTTTTTGGGCTAACCAATGCACCTGCTGCATTCATGGACTTAATGAATAGAAATTTCCATAAGTTATTGGATACGTTTGTGGTTGTTTTCATTGATGATATTTTGGTGTTTTCTAAAATTAAAGAAGGGCATGAAAGACATTTAAGGGTTATTTTGCAAAAATTTATAGAAAAGAAATTGTATGTGAAATTCAGAAAGTGTGAGTTTTGGTTGCAACAAATTTCTTTCCTTGGTCATGTTGTTTCTAAAGTTGGGATAACTGTTGATCCTGCAAAAAAATGTTTGTTGAAGAATGGCCAAGACCCACAAATGTAACTGAGATTCGTAGCTTCCTTGGTTTGGCAGGCTATTACCGAAGGTTTGTTAGAAAGTTTTCACAGTTATCTACTCCAATGATGAAGCTAACATGGAAAGGTGTTATGTTTATCTGGACAAAAGAATGTGATGATTTTTTTCAGAAACTGAAAAGAAGATTGGTGAATGCTCTAGTTTTGGCACTACCTTCCAGGAATGGTGAGTTTGTTATATACAGTGATGCTTCATTGAAAGGACTTGGTTTTTTCCTAATGCAGAATGATCAGGTAATTTATTATGCTTCACGATAGTTGAAAACTCATGAGGTAAATTACCCTACACATGATTTGGAATTATCTGCTGTTGTTTTCGCTTTAAAAATTTGGAGGCATCATTTGTATGGAGTAAAGTGTGAAATATATACTAATCACAAAAGTTTAAAGTATATATTCACTCAGAAAGAGTTGAACATGAGACATAAGAGATGGCTGGAATTAATAAAGGATTATGATTGTACAATTCATTACCATCCAGGAAAAGAAAATAAAGTGGATGATGCTTTGAGTCGGAAAAGTAATGATTCATTAACCACGCTACGTTTGGAACGAGATCCTTTGGTTTTTGATTTGATGAACTTTGGAATAGAAGTTGTTGGTGCAGGATGTTCTTCTGTTTTGTTTCAGGTATCAGTGAGATCATCTCTATTAGACAGAATCAAGCATGCACAGAAGCAAGATAGTGAGTTGGAGAAAAGGGTAGAGCTGGTTAAGAAGGGTAAGTTTCCTGAATTAAACATTGATAATGGTTGTGTTTTGATATTTTTGGAAGAGATTGTGTGTGCCTTATGATTCACAGTTGAAGAGAGAGTTATTATGTGAAGCTCATAGTTCTCCGTTTTCAGTTCATCCTGGCAGTACTAAGATGTATAGAGATCTTCAGGAGTATTATTGGTGGGACGGAATGAAAAGAGATATTGCTGATTTTACTGTGAAGTGTTTGACTTTTCAAAAGGTTAAAGTAGAGAGGCAGTTACCAAAAGGGATGCATCATCCTTTACCAGTGCCAGAGTGGAAATAGGAGAATATATCCAAGGACTTTGTTGTGGGATTACCGAAGACATCTCGAGGTAATAATGCAATCTGGGTTATTGATGATTGTTTGACCAAATCTGCTCATTTCCTTGTTATGAGAGATACGTTTTCCCTAGATCAACTTTCACGTTTGTATCTTAAAGAGATAGTCAGGTTACATGGAGTTCCTCTCTCCATTGTATCTGACCGTGATATCAGGATCACTTTTAACTTTTGGAAAGGCCTTTAGAAGTCATTGGGTACTGAATTAAATTTTAGTACAGCTTTTCATCCTCAATCATATGGGGAGTCAGAACGAACGATCAAGAATTTGGAGGATATGCTACGTGCTTGTTCGATGGATTATCATGGAAGTTGGGACCAACATCTTTCTTTGGTTGAATTTTCTTATAATAATAGTTTTCAATCTAGTATACAGATGGCACCATTTTAGGCATTACATGGGAAGCGATGTCGAACTCCAGCTTTCTGGGATGAAGTGGGTGAAAAGAAGTTGATGGGACCAGAATTGGTAGAAGAGTTGGTAGAAAAAGTTCAGCTGTTACAAAAACGTATGATAACAGCTCAGAGCGGGCAGAAGAGTTATGTGGACAATAGGAGGAATGATCTCTATTTTGATGTAGGTGATCATGTTTTTCTCAAAGTATCACCATGGAAAAGTGTGATGCGATTTGGTAAGAATGGAAAGCTGAGTCCAAGGTTCATTGGACCATATGAAATTCTGGAGAGAGTTAGATCAGTTTCTTACCAAGTGGATTTACCTCTGAGTTTATCTCAGGTACACAATGTTTTTCATGTTTCGATGTTGAGAAAGTATATACCGGATCCATCTCATATTTTGAGTCCAGAGGTAGTTCAGCTGAAAGAGAACCTATCTTATGAGGAACAACCGGTCCAGATTCTTGACCACATGGAGCAAGTGTTACGGAATAAGGTGATTCATCAGGTAAAGTGTTTGTGGAAAAACCACATGGTTGAAGAAGCAACATGGGAATCTGAAAATGCAATGAGGGATAAATACCTCCACTTATTCGATAAGTAAATAAATTGCGAGGGCGCAATTTTCTAAAGGGGGGAAGGATGTAACATCCCAAGTAAGTAATGAATAATAGATATTTTTATCTATGTCTATTAATGAATTAGATAGTGTTTTAGAGGCTCAAAATGAGAATAAATCCAATCTTAAGTATTGAATACACTAATATTTTTAAAAGATTGTTTTACTGCCTTTTGATGGAAAACCATCATTTAAATATATCTTTCGACAATTTTATAAGCCCTATTTGTCAAAATGAACTTTTTCTTTATGATTGGGACATCAAAATTTACTTTGTTTGAATTATTGGTATTATTCCGATAATGATCATTTTTTTAATGAATAGTGAAAATGTTGTATTTTAATTCAAAACCTCTTTTTAATCTAATTTATTTTTATGATTAGATTATATTTGTAATTTGTTTTAAAGTTCAATTAGAATATATTTTTACCATTTAATCCAATAGTGGCCATTGGAATTAATTTCACTTTGTAATTGGGCTTAAACTAGTGTCAATCTTTTGATACTTATTGTTTCATAAAAACACGCTATGTGCTGTGACAACGGAAATTGATTATTAAATTAATTAATGCAACATATATGTTTTGAATTTTTTAAAATAGACATAATTTTTGAATTCGAAATATCAAATATAGCTAAGGGTGAAGTTTTGGTATTTTTCTGAAAAACTTCAATTTTTGATGAATAGTGAAACCACTAAATGGTACATAAAAAACCGATTTTTTGTTTAAATGAAATTTTACCACCTCTGTGTTTTGAATTTCAAAAATCCGACATACATGGTTGTAATTAAGAAGTAAAATGTGGTTCAATGGGATTAAAATAATTTTTTGGTGAATAGTAACTTGTAAGTTTTTAATCGTGATTAGAGGTAATTAGTGTAATTTACGGTAAGAATAATATTTTAATAATATGAGATGAGCTTAACACATGTCCTAAACTTATTGGATGTGTCATGGCCGACCAATACAATACATGGGTCAACTTGGTGACCCCATGGAGCCACTTTGGAAGGAAAATGACATTAATATCTTTTTATTTAATGTTAAAATAAAAATGACACAAACGTGAGTCGTTTTACTAAAACAATTTGTACATGTGGTTATACAAGTAATATTTTTGACTATAAATAGTCATTGGAAATATAAAAAGATTTCCTACATAATAGTATTTTTTTATAATTTTTAGACATTAAATAAATTAAATTATTTATGACACCATGATGATGCAGCGATTACCTCATTATTTAACGATTTAAATTAAATGAAAAGATAATGTTAAATATATGACCTACACATGTCCAAAACCTATTGGATGGGTGGATTTCGAACCCTTATCACCTTATACTAGAATTATATTAATTTGGGGCCTTTTAAATCTGAAACTCATTTTGAAATAAAGTATAATTTCTTTACTTTCCATGAGTGCCCCTCCTCTCCTCTTATAAAAGACCCCAACCTCTACCTCGTTATCCACACTTCCAAATCCTTTGGCTCGAACAAACCCTACCCATTTTGTCTCTCCACATCCCTCTATAACCCCTATAAGACTCACTTTGGGTAGAAGTCTTCCCAAGGAAGCCTTTGAGATCAAATCAAAAAGAGTTACCCGATTTAAAGGTAGTGGCTTCTCTTGTGTTCTTATGTTTTATTTTGCTTCTCCAACCCCCTAAACTCTTTTTATTCATTTATTTTCTAACAACACCAGTATCTTCCATATAATAGGTTGTTTTTATAAGAAGGATTCGATCTACACTTACACACACCTACATATAATGGTTAAAGAACATACTGTTTCTGTGGATGGCGAATTTGTACCTCACGAAACGATGACTGTTCAACACTCATATATCACCTTAAAAGGAGGCCATTAAGATGTCACTATATTTATATATTATATATAATATGTTTATGTTTTAATTAAGCTTCTTTATTTTTCATTTATGGAATATCTTTATGGTTACCATTATGAGTAAACGTGATATCTTCATTTTAGGAAGTGCGGACTACCGCCCCTTCAAAGTGATTTGATTCGTTAATACCATATGTGGTACGTATAAAGGATATATTTAATGATATTATATATGATACAATTCTGGAATTAAAATTCTATTATTTATCATTATGTTTTAATTCCATAAAATACGAAGTAGAAATGAATGTAGCGTTCATGCGTACGTACGGCTTACCGTCTCCATGAACGGTGCATTTCATTTTTTACCTCTAAATGTTGTGTAATATTATAAATGCATGTATATACTGGATATATATGATATATATGATATATACATCATGATTATAACTCTGGATATAATGGATACAAGAATAACTTGTAATTATAAAGAGCATATTTTGACTCAAGTACCAATGGTCGTTAAAACGACCGTTATTAACTAAAATAATTACATAGTGTTCATGACCTGGTAATAAGTGATATAAAAGGAATAATGAACTTAAAAAAGGTTCTTAAGAAAGTATAAATTAACACAAGTTTATTATTCAGGAGATTAAAGAAAGATCAAGTCATGTCGGATACAAGGTATGGGACTTCATCTCAATCTCCTTTCATTGAGGCATATTTTGTTTTATACACAACCTTTTTTTATACGGTGTATAAACACCTTTGACTTTTATGTTTACTCAAAAGGTATCTTTTTTATACGAAGTGTTTACTAAATGAAAAAAGGGAATGTTTTTTTTGTCGTACGTATGCGAAGACAACGACTTCTCCGCCGCCGTGACAATTATTTGAGTTTCAGCTTCCTCTACAAGCCATATTTTAAAAAAAAGAAAAATAAATACCATGTTTTACTTTTCATTTATTTTTGTATTGAAAATGGTTTTTATAATATTTTTATATTAATGTGTTGTATTGATATCTTGTTATTGAAAGGTGGAAATGTTTTGTTTCCTTTATACATGTTTTATGTGATACGATTATGTTGTGGTTCTTGGGCATTATTATGAAGACGGGTGGTTCTGTGATAAACTAAGGGAAGGTGAGCCAGATATAGCTCTCCAATGCATTGGGTAACGTGAAGGAGTAAAACGCTAAGGTTTCTCCGAAGAGATTTAGGGAATATACTGCGATGGGTATTCCCAACGTAACCAAGAGGGTTACTCCCTACGTAAGAATGTTTTGATTGCCTCAAGTTACCTTTATGTCTTATGATTTCTATGATTTATTCATGATTTGATGAGGTATGTTAAAGTGCCTATGTTTTATGGGTAAATTATGATTTCATTCTTATGTATATAGGAACTCATTTTTCCTTTCCATATTTTTATAACCCTTACTGAGCTTTTTATGCTCATTCCATGTTTTTGAAATGTTCTTCACAGGTCAAGGTAAAAGGTACATGATATGATGATAGTGTCAAGGAAGTGTCAAGAAAGAATCTATGTTTTATTTTAAATATGTTTTTGTTAATGGGACAAAAGAATACTATCTTTTATGTAACCACTTTTCTTAAATGTGGAATGTAAGACATGTTTTATGATCTAATTCTCTAAAACTCTAAACCTGAAAAGATCCTCAATGTGAATTATTCATTTAATTCAATATTAAGTAAGGTTTAAGACCGGGTCCTTATAATGTTATTCATGTTTCACTAATCAGTAATATTTATATGTTAATAAATAATTAAATATATTTTAGATAAATAATTTATTGAATTACCAGAATTTTTTAAAAAAAATATTTATTTACACGAATGAGGGAAAAATTTTTATTTTATTTATTGAGTATTATATAAGTTTTTATTCACTAGTTTTTAAATAAAATATTAATTTAAATTAATAAATTATTTATTCAGTATTATAGAAATCTTCAAGAGCTCATATAGGCATATATTTTGTAAAGTAATAAATAATAATTTATTAGATGATAAAATAATTGTTCTCAATATCTGAGTTTTTTGACGCCTAAAAATAAAAATAAATTTTTTATTGTATGAATTATTTATTTTTAATTACAATAATATTATTTATGTTCTGGTAAATTGTTATATAAAATTTTAATCTAAACATAGCAGTGTAAATAGATGGTTATTTAAATTATATATGGTTTATATAAAATTGATAAATAGGGGTTTTTATATATTATTTACTTCTCTCTCACTCTCTCTCTTTATATCTCGAATTCCTCCTCTCATATACTCTTGAATGTGAAGAAATTATTCATTCTTGAAGGGTCTTGAAGTGATCAGGATGAACAACGAATGATTGAGGATCAACTATGATATAACTCAGAAATCAATTGGTGTTTCACAATGAGAAGAGGAGAATGATTGAATCACCACTATATAGATTATACACATGAATCCTTCCAACATAACAAATTTAATCTAAAAGATATTTCAGAATTTCAAAAACAACCCCAAAGAAGTGATCCAATGATAAGGTATTAATTTTTTCTTAATATAATAAATTTTTTATATATTTAATTTGAATGATCCACTATTAGGATTTTGAGAAACTCTTGACCAAATTAAATTTAATTTTAACAGGAACCAATTTTGTTTCCACTATTCCCTTTGAAATCACTATCCAATTAATGGAAAACATCTGCATCATGATGGGTTGGTAAATCACTATCAATTTGATCACACCCATAATAGAAATATAATTTTCACTCTCCTTACAAACTATATCTTCTATATGAATGATTTTTTACATATCCCCATGCGTGGTTTGGGGATTGAGTATGCCTCTAACATCAATACGATGACATCAGATGCCTACTACTAGATTCATCCTCCCAGTTTCCCACTTTAATAATGATCTCTATGACTAGATCATTGTCCAACATTGTAGCATAAGGTGTAATTCAAAGTGATACCACATTAGCACAAATGTATCTACGAATTTCCTAGTCAAAATTTTGTTAATGAAATTATCTATCCCATTCCATATCAAGGAACTAACATTTGAGGTTTTTGAACCCCACATTGTACTCAAAAATTGACATATTAGCCAACTATATATCAAGATGACCCTAAATACAGACAGTTATTATGCTTGAAGGGTTATAATTGTACCTAAAAAGCCACTTGAATTCTAAATGGTCAAATGTAATCAGAGTGGTCCCACTATATCTATAAGATTTAAATTTAAAATATTGAATTTATATTATTTATATTTTAGGAGAAACACCTAGTGAAACCATCATGAATAAAATTAAATCATTTTATCGATTTTTAGTCCTTAATGGATTATTCATATATGGTGTACCTTATTCATGTAGTAGATGAATCATATAATATCAGACCATAGTATTTATTGGTTCAAAAGAAACTGTAAACTGGAAGAATAGATGAATTCCATGGAAATATGGAATATCATCTCATACTAAAATAGATTCATCGATATAAGGATACATGAGTAAAGGATCCTAAAGAGTGGAAAACATAAAAGTGTATATCCAATGAGACACAAAAATCATCATTTGGTGGGTAGATATAGAATAAATCCATGATCCAAGGAGTAATAGGAATGAGAGATTCAATGGGAGGAAAAAGGACTTAAATTTTATGGAAATAAGAAATGAGGAAGGGTGAGGGAATTGATTAATTATGTGAAAATATATAAATTTCCAACATTTAAAAGTATTTTTATTAGTTTGGTTGAATGGTTGGCCAAACTATGCACCTATTGTGTACCCAAAACTGTACCGAGAACCCCCTCACACGAGATTGGAACATGGTTAGAATAATCATTCATATATCGTGAAGAAATCATTTGAAACATGTCGTACAACACACCCATAATAATGAAGGCTTAGTTACATTATTGCGGAAATCTATGAAGGTATTTTCTGAACGTTCCCAGCATAGCGGAAGCGTGGTTGGGACGACACCTAATTTTGATTTTTACAATGATCGGTGATTATTATGGGATTTATACGACGATGAACTCCAGTCTCCACAGAATATAATAAAATATTTATATAAAAGAAAAAAGAGGCATGGAACCTTTATAAAGGATCTTCCACATCTTGTTTAAAATTAATTTAATTAATTTTATTAAGAAAAATAATACATGTGTCTTTGGTATTTTTCTCCGTTGAAGATGTTGATCATCTGGATTGACCCTTCTGGATTTTCTCATTGTGTTTGTAAGGATCCAATCTGGAATCCATCTAGCGGTGATCCACATGTGCTCTGATGGCCTCCGATTGACACAGCTCATTCTCTGGGTGCTAGCACGGTGAAGAAAGTGTCTTCTATCGATCGTTCTTGATCTCTTGTTCCTCAGCCTTGAAGAACATCTCTTGTTCTTGGGAGGGGAGAGAATAGGATTTCAGAGAGAAATTTTTTGGCTCAAAAATTATCAATTCACCAGGCGTGTGGTGTGGTGTATGGAATAACAGGGGTACTTACCTATTTATATACATGGAATCTTAGTTACAATATTCACTTGAATATCAACAATTAAATTCATTCTTGATAATATTTACGCATAATTATGCTTTATTTTAGTTCCATCATGCATGCTTGTTTAATTCATTAATTATGTGATCGTGACAAAACATCCATAATGATGAACCATGCAACTAACAGAAATAATATAAAGTAAATGGCATGTTCACAAGTTTTCTAATGGTTAGTTTATCTAGTGGTTGATAAACTAACCCTGACCTATGAGATAAACAACTTGAACCTTTGTGGTTCGTGTTTTCAACCACCACCTATCCACCTATGTATCTCTTGGGATTAGTTTTTTCTCGGCTCCAGCATGAACTGCCTCCACTAGCTTGGGAGTTCCATCTATTACATATTTCTTTTTTTAATCATCAGGAGTGTGGTGTGGTGTATGGCATAATAGGGGTAATTTCCTATTTATATACATGGAATTTCAGTTACAATATCTAATTTCATAGCAACAAATAAAAAAATTCTTGATAATATTTACGAATAATTCTGGTTTATTTTAGTTTAATATTACATGCTTGTTTAATTAATTAATTATGTGATCGTGAAAAAACATCCAGAATGATAAACCATGCAACTGAAAGAAAAAAAATAAAGTAAATGGAAAGATTATGAAATTTTATAATGGTTATTTTATCTAGCGGTTGATAAACTAACCCTGACCTAGGGGAGAAATAACGTGAACCTTTGGGGTTCGTGTTTACAACATCCACCTATACACCTATGTATCTCCCGGGATTAGTTTCATCTCGGATCCATCTTGATCTGTCTCCACTAGCTTGGGAGTTTCATCCATTACATATGTCTTTTTTAACTCACATTTATGTGAGGTGTAAAAAGGTGTTTTATTAGTTTGGTTGAATGGTTGGCAAAACTGTGCACCTAATGTGCACCCAAATCTGTACAAAGAACCCCATCACATGAGATTGGAACATGGTTAGACTAATCATTCATATATTGTGAAAAAATAATTGGAAACATGTCCTACAAAACACCCACAATAATGAAGCCTGAGTTGAATTATTAAGGAAAACTATGAAGGTATTTTCTGAAGGTTCCCCGCGCAGCGGAAGCGTGGTTGGGACGACACCGAAATTTTATTTTTACTATGATCGGTGATTATAATGGGATCCATACGATGATGAACTCCAGTCTCCAAAAAATATATTAAAATATTTTGATAATGGAAAAAGAGGCCTGAAACCTTTATAAAGGATCTTTCACATCATGTTTTTAATTAATTTAATTAATTTCATAAAGAAAAATATTAAATGTGTATTTGGTATTTTTCTCCGTTGATGACATTGATCGTCTAGAGTGACCCTTTGGGATTATCTCATTGTGTATGTAAGTATCCAATCTAGAATCCAACTAGAGCTGACCCACACATGCTCTGATGGCTTCCGATCCACACTGCTCGTTCTCCGGGTGCTAGGGCGGCGAGGCGAGTGTCTTCTGTCAGTTGTTCTTGATCGCTTGTTCTTCCACCTTGAAGAACGTCTCTTGTTCTTGTGAGGGGAGAGAAAAGGATTTGAGAGAGAAATTGTTTGGCCCAAAAATTTTCAATTTACCAGGAATGTGGAGTGGTGTATGGCATAATAGGGGTACTGGCCTATTTATATACATGGAATTTCAGTTACAATATTTAATTGCATAGAAATAATTAAATACATTCCTGATAATATTTATGCATAAGTATGGTTTATTTTAGTTCCATATTTCATGAATGTTTAATTCATTAATTATATGATCATGAAAACACATCCATAATGATAAACCATGAAACTGACAGAAATAAAATAATGTAAATGGAAAGATCCCGAGATTTTCTAATGGTTAGTTTATCTTGCGGTTGATACACTAACGCTGACATAGGGAAGAAACATCTAGATCATTTGGGGTTCGTGATTACAACTTCCACCTATCCACATATGTGTCTCCTGGGATTAGTTTCATATCAACTCCATCTTGAACTACCTACACTAGCTTTGGATTTCCATCCATTACATATGTCTTTTTTAACTCACCAGGCGTGTGGTGTGGTGTATGGAATAATAGGGGTACTTTCCTATTTATATACATGGAATTTCAGTTACAATATTTAATTGTATATAAAAAATTAAATACATTCTTGATAATATTTACTCATAATTCTGTTCTATTTTTGTTCCATCTTGAATTGTTTTCTAATTCATCAATTATGTGATCCTGAAAATACATCCATAATGATAAACCATGAAACTAACAGAAATAAAATAATGTAAATGGCATGATAATTTTTTTTTCAAATTGTTAGTTTATATAGCGGTTGATAAACTAGCCCTGAACTAGGGGAGAATCAACTTGAATCTTTGGGGTTTGTGTTTACAACTTCCACCTATCCACCTATGTATCTCCTGAGATTAGTTTTTACTTGGCTCCATCTTGTACTACCTCCACTATCTTGGGAGTTCCATCCATTACATATGTCTTTTTTAACTCACATGTAGGTGATAGGTAAAAATGTTTTTTACATAAAAGAAACCTTGGGCATGCATTCCCTACAAGTTAATTAGGAGAAGGCTCATAGGCTAACAAATTTAATTTATATAAATAAATTAAAAGATACCATACACATAAAAAGGTCTTATTTGAGCTCATGATCATCAAAACATTAAACAATATTTATACATAAATAAAAATAGCATTCAATTATTTAATCATTCTCGTTTAAGATAAATCATGCTCAAATAAAATAATTATCATGTTTAATTAATTAATCCTTTTATCTTAAATCTTTTTCTGAATTTCCTTGAGATTCTCATCAACAATAAGTATAAAAAAATAAATTCATGTAAAATTATGTTTGTACGTAACTTGTACCTTCGAGGAAACCTGATGAATTTTTATTCCTAAATACCCAATGAGTAGAAATGAACATTTCATAAATGTTAAATTAAACACATATATATATGACACCTATCAAGTGTTGTGCCTCAGCTTTACGCCTTCACGATGGCACACATCTCAAGGTTTTGTAAAATATAATAATAAATTTTAAAAAATTTACGTAATTTGAATGAATACATGAAGTGTAGTTCTAACTACATGACGTGTACAATTTTTAACCATCTATCCGAAGTACACACCCGGGGACATGGAATGTGAGTGTAATTCAGAAATCGTCGGAGTACACGGCATGTCCAGTGGACCACACGCCGTATAGTTCCTCATTACATGGTCTCTAGCCGATAAATCCGTGTATGGGGTACACGGTCCAATCCAAACCTGAAGTGACTACATGTTATATCCATTGGTCCACAAAGTGTGTAATCCAGAAACGGAGTGCCACATGTTCCTTGTCAATACACGGAGTAACTTAAGAATTTGAAAGACTCCTACACATGGCTTAGTTTGGAGGACCGGTCCGATGCATTGAATATTGACTACCCGGCGTATACTGCTGAATGAATGTAGTGAGTTTGGTATTGTACAACCAAGAAGCTTTGGAACCTCCCGATGATATCCTTTTTTTATTTTAATCATAATTAAAAGAAAAGATAGTTTCAGTAAGGTGAATGAGAAACAAATGTGGAATAAATATTGAGATTCATATTTGTAGAATGATTAACTTGAATTGAAACAAATAATTATTAAATGCATAATTCATCAACAAAATATTTAAATAATTATAAACTATGATGTAACCCCTATGATACCACTTGAAGGTTATGGGCACAGTGGAATCATTGTTGGGATGACGCCCAATTTGGATTTTTACCATGATCAATGATTATTCTGGGATCAATATGACGATGAATGCTAGTCTCCACAAAATATAATCAAAGATTTAAATAAAGGCGAAAAGAGGCCAAAACCATTAGAGAGGATCGTGCACATCATGTATATAAATAATTTTATTAATTTCTCAAAGAAAAATAATACATGTTTCCTTGGTATTTTTCTTCATTGATAATGATGATCATTCGGATTGACCCTTCCAAATTATCTCATTTCAGTTGTAAGAATCCAAACTATAATCCCTCTAGCGGTGATCCACACATGCTCTAATGGCCTCCGATCGACACTGCTATTTCTCCAGGTGCTAGTGCGGTGAAGCGAGTGTCTTGTGTCAGTCATTCATGATCATTTTTTCTTCGTCCTTGAAGAACGCCTCGCATTATTGAGTGGGGAGAGAGGTGGATTCGAGAGATAAATTGTTTGGCTCAAAAATTTTTAATTCAAAAGGTATGTGGTGTGGTGTATGGAACAATAGGGGTACTTTCCCATTTATATACATGGAATTTCAGTTACAATATTTAATTGCATAGCAACAATTAAATACATTCATGAACATAGAGAAACCCATGCATTTAATAGTAATACCGCATCATTATGTATAGTTCACCAACTTACAAAAAATAGAATTAAAAATAAAATTACGCGTCACAAAATAATAGCATTGTTATTTTAAATTGGTCCAAATAGTTTAATAATTATTTAACATCTTATGAATAATTATTTTACTAATGGACCAACCATGGTCTGTTCAAACTCCACTTTCATTTATTGAACACTCGAATAAATAATTAAATAATTTTTTATCTTAAATAAATATTTTATTTACAAACTAGTAAATAAATATTTATTAAATGTTCAATAAAATAAATAAATATATTTAATTTAATTTATGAGATCATCATAACTTGAATAAAATTATTCAACGGTCTTTAGAATAATATTTATTTCATTAATTACATTCAAATATAATTTAGCTGAGACCAAAAAAACTTAGTGTGTGGCCCTATATGATATTTTTGTCATTGGTATTAGGCGGGCTTACCTAAAGACCATGAATGCTGTTTAGCAACAAGTCACGGAGCCCAAGAGAAATAACATCAATTCGCAACAATGAAATCCACATACAAATGCTCACTGTGTAATATAATCCCTTTATCATAATATCTTATTAAGCAGGTTTCATGATTGTGTCATCAACCTTTATTCTTGATATGTCGTTATTTGACTACCTGAATTAAACTCATCGTTACCCCAAGGCCACAGAATTTTGTGTGACGGTTCTATTTCAATCAAAGGGTAGAGATATCGAATTCTATAATTGGAATAGAAAACCCTTCATTGACTTATCCTATAATAACATACCACTCGTGATGAACCTAATGTTCGCTACATCCCACCATCTGTATGTGTGATGATCTTCGTCAGTAAATCAAAGTGCGTAAGTCGTGACACGTATTAATGATAATCTTATAGTCTAAGGGTCATTACACATGTTATAATTCCCCAACCCTGGTTTCCCAGAGTTGGTGCATTATTTTATTACATTGTCATGATTACAAGTAATCATGTCTTGAAAGACCGATCAATTTAGCAGTCTTGGAAAGTAGATTACATACAAGAACATTATATTAAATAATATAAAATAAAACACAGCATCAATGATCCTTTGATAATGCCATTAATCCCAAAGCATAACCCATCTTATCAACCAAAATACACTTCTTGGAATACTGGGAAAAATAAAACATAGAAAGGGGTGAGCTCAGATGCTCAATAAAGATAATAATATAGTATAAAATTTCATAAATAAGCATAAAAATTTAATGCAATGTATAAGACTAAAACAAAATCCTTTTAAAATTAATCTTTAGCATGATATGGAAATGAAGAAATCAAATAATTCTATTTACTAATTCACATGGATATTCTACTAGATGAATAATCACATGAACTATGAGTAGCCACTTTCATGATGATGGAATGTATAATGCCAGACTTCATAACCACATAGTCAAGGCCTTGTCCAAAGACTATAAATAAGATTTTGTCAAGGCCTGGTGCCAAGACACTAGTTTGTCTTATGAGACCAACCGATGCATCAAGGATCTATATCGGGCTCCACCCATCACTTAATAAGTCCAATGCATTCCTCATGTGAAAATTTTTAAACATAACAGAAACATTCGTATTAAAACTATCATAGAAAATGTCAATACATTATCCATAATCCATGAATGGTATAAAAATAAAACATCAAAAGTAAATAATTAAACAAAACCTTCATTACAATATGGAAGATTTTGATCATAATAAATCATCTTCAAACAAGTTTAATATCCATATATGGATATTGACATTGTTGAAAATGAAATGTAAAACTCTTTGAGTGAAATATACCTTTTTTATGAAAACATTTATAAGTCATACAATTTACAAATGAAGACATTTAAAAGCATTTTTTAATCAATGTTCCCCATTCCACATCGAATATTTTTAACGGAATTAACATTTTAAAACATTCATTTCTATATAAATAATCACTTAAACCATTTTTAAAACATGGACATTAATGGGAAAGGTTTAGAAGAATAAGTCATTAAAACATTTAAAATGATGTTTTAGTAAAAAATTACCATAAAAACGATCCCTTTGAAAACAATTTTATGAAACATGGAAATGGATAATAAATATTTTCCAGTAGATACTTACATAAAAACAACCTCAGATAATAAAGAGAATGTGAAATTAACCCTTACCTATTACTTTCTTTTAGACGAGGTTATATTTAACCTCCTGTATAAAGACCATTTTATGTTATTAAATTATACCGGAACCATATTAATATTTATGATAACATAAATGATTCATTATTGACTTTATACTACCCATATAATATTGATTTCCATGTTAAATTAACGTTTCAGTTAATAATCACTTTCTTTATCATACGGGGTTTAACATGTTATTCTTGATCATATCATTTAAATCATGATTTAAATAATTACAGAATATAACACAATATTTATATATCATATATATTTAGAATATAAATATATATAATAGATTTATAAATGAAATGTAAAACATCGTTTAGGGAGACGGTAGGCCGTACGTGCGCATAAACTTCGTTTCTGTTTTCATATCGTATTGAACGGAAGTAAGTGAATAAGATATATGTAGTATATATATATATAGTAGAATTATTATTTCATACATTACATACTTATTAATAATTTTTTTTTATTATCATCATTGAATGGTGAATGTGGGAATGAATCTAATCACTTTGTGGAGATGATAATCGATATGTACGCACGAACGAGAATATCATTATATTGATGGTGAAATAATTTGCAACTAGATGATATATCAAATAAAAAAATAATTACAACCTTATATTTATTATTTATATCAGTTATACTCATTATTATACCCATCTAAATAATGAAGTGTTTTAATAACAAACTACACCACGATGAGGAGACAGTAATCCATACGTACGCACATATGGTGACTTTTTCATTTATAGGATGGATATAATAATGAATATGGTTGTACCATTTTTATAATAAAATCACATTATATATAAGATATGGGAGTCATTATTTTACAATGGAAAACAAATAAAGAGTAAGTGGAAGAAAAAAAGAACATGAAAGCGGTGATTACATATTTACCACTTCTTTAGGTTCTTTATTTTGATTTGATCAAAAGGGCTCTTTAGGATGGCTTTATGACCAAATAAAGGCCTATAGGATGAAGGGAGGAAAGTTGGGAGGAAATATGGTTAGGGGTTGGCTAAGACAGAAGGCATTTGAGGTGTGAAATTAAGAGACAGGGAAGGGCCCATTTATAAGAGAGGTGAGAGTCACATTAGGAAAATCTTGAAATATTATTTAATAATAAAATCATTTTCGGTTTCTAATGGATTAAAAATTAATTATTTAAAGGATAAGGAGGTTATAGGTCAAAAAACTCTAAAAAAATAGGTTTTAGACAAGGTTAGGTCATAATATTAACCTTATCTTTTTAATTTAACTCGTAGTTAAATAGTTTGACATTTGCCATGTCTCTTTGTAATTTTATATAATATGGTTAAAAACCATACTATAACAAGCCAATATAACATGAAGTTGTTCATTAATGATATAAATATCATTATATAAGTTTTTTTTGGAAGAACCATAGATTTTTTGAACTATTATATAATTTAATAATATAATATTTGTTTTAAAAACTCATTTATGTCAATTTTACACTATTTAGTATTTGGTTTTTGTGAAATTCATCACAACGTGATTACATAGAACCAAATAAATTTAATAAACTCTAACATGTATTATTAACCTATAAAATTTGTTTAATTTCTCAAAAGTGTCAAATTACTTTTATTTGGATATTTATAATATCAATTATTTTAATCCTTCATTAATAAGTAAATTACTGCATCATCATTGCATCATAAATAAATTAAATTATTTAATGACCAAAAATTGTAAATAAAATACCATTATGTATTATATTATATTATATTTATAATTATTATTTATAATAGAATTTATCTTATGTATAACCCTATATTAAAAATGGTTTAGTGATTAAACATTGAATTTAACTTTTTTTACTCTACTTTAAATAAAATAATAATAAATGTCTTAATATTATCCAAGTGAACTAATGGGGGTCATATTTTATTACTAAGGTATATTTTTTCTAATTATACTTATCTAATAGAATTAGGACATGTGTTAGGATAATTATAATATCATTTTTACCCTTAATTACCCTATTTACTTTTAACCATGGTAAATAAAAGAAAACAATTCCTATTAACCAAAAATTATTTTCATCTTATTGAAAAATATTTTACTTACTAATATCAACTTTGACTATCATATTTTAGAAATTTAACTCAAAGAAGTGGTAAAATTATGTTTTATTCAAATTTTCAAATGCTCATAGAAGGTGAGTAAAAATCGGTAAAAAGTTCGATAAAATATTAAATATCAAAACTTATTATAAAACAACTCCAATGAATCAAGTTGAACCTATATAGGTATTATTTATCTATTATGACCTAAAATAAATTATAAAAAAAATATTTAAATAAAAAGTTGGTTTTAACAAATAATTTAGTGTTTTTTCACGATTTATCAAAAATTGAATTTTTTCAGAAAAAATACCAAAAATTAGCCTTAAGATAATTTTGATATGTGAATTCAAAAATGAAGTCTATTTTACAATATTAAAAACATAGAAGTTGAATTTATTAATTTAAAATTAATTCATGTTGTCCAAACCAAAAATCATTTTTAAAAAAAGTAAAAAATGTCAAAAGATTGACATTTGTTCATGTCAAATTTAAATGTGAAATTACTTATTATGACAGACATTGTATTAAATGATAAAAATATAATCTATTTATACTTCAAACCATTAAAATTCATAATTTATGACTATAAATTATTTATATTAAAAAGGTTGTTTTCAATTAAAACATAGTATTTTTCACTATTTGTCAAAATATGAATGTTATTAGAAAAGTACCAAAAAATTATCCAAACTAAATATATATTTCCCACTTCTAAAGAATAATTTAATTTCCATAAATTTAAAATATAAAATTATCAAATATTGGTTTTAGAAAGTGTTCTCCCTTAAAAATTGGTAAAATTTCATTTTTTGAAAAATAATTCTTTTATCTGAAAAAATGAATTTGTTCTAATATTATGTCTAAGAAACACATAATATGGATGTTAAAATTATATATAGTATATAATATTCAAAATGCAGTTAATATTATTCACAAAAGCTTTTTGAACGGTTAGTTTAGTATGTTATGGTGCGTTCAAACTCAGTGTTCTGTGTAGCACAAGCTATTGAATAACTTTAATGTGATAACGTACTATGAAATCTTGGGATGTTACATTCTCCTCTTATTCAAGAAATTACTTCCTCACAATTTGAAATATTTCTTCAAAAAGTTTAAAAATAGAAAAATACCTTTGTAGAAAACCCATATCAGAAATTAGTTTAATAAAATTTACTCTTAATATTAGGGAAAGGGAAATGAAAATGTCACCACCAAATTATGATCTCAATTAAGAGAACATTGGTGGCAATTAGAGACACATAATTGGTGAAAAAATGTAAATATTTATTAGTAGCGATTAAGGTCATCAATCACAAACAAGTGTAAAATCTAGGGCCTCATAGCCATGAATCAAAGATGATGTAAAATATCATCGGTTCAACAAAACATAAGCTGTTAGGATAAAAAAATTTGGTTTTAAGATCCATTACCTAATTTCTAAGAATTAATTTATTCATAGAAAATGTGGAAAAAATATACTTGACAAATAGAGTTTCACCCTTGAACTAATTCCTACCACAAACTCATCTTTCACTTCAAAATATAATATAATATAAAAATATTATATTTATCCTAATCGTATAGGGTTAAAAAAATGAATTTATATTCATTTGTCAGACTATTTAAAAAAATATTATACAATTTAGGACGTCACGCAGGTTAGTGTTTGGTGATGCACCCTTGTCACCCTTTGGTTGCGGGTTCAAGTCTTGCGGCCTTGACGGAAGTGACGGGTTGTCACCTGACCTCCGGGTGGTCGTTTTTATGACAATCAAGATATAATCTCAAGAAATGACTTAGCCTTAACAATAGTATTCAATGTAGAAATTAATCGATTCCAACCATTATACTTATCAAAAATAAATCTGTCTAAACTCAGAGTCCAAAATGTATGAGGAAGTTAAAAACAATGAAGATCCTTTATTCCATGTAATAACATGTTAATACCTTCATAATGTATTCTTTTAAAACATGGTAACACCCTGAATTATCATATAACCGTATTGATTACATTCATGCGACCTTATTCCATATTGAATACTTGATATACTCCTTATATAAAAAAAGTTCTGAACTCCAACAATGATGGAATAAACAAACCATTAAACTAGTTTCAAGGATGTCAATTATATCAAATATAATAAATTAACCATCTATTATTCCAGAATCAATGCCTCAGTATCAGGACCATATTAACGTTTTTTCATTCCTTCAACCATGTATTTCCTAACAGTATTAACTTTACATTGAGTTACTCATCTTGGTTCCACAAAATCAAAAGTCCTTAATGAAATAGTACTGCTGTACAATCCTTATATACATCATAATTCTTATAATATTTAGAACATTAATACAATACTAAAATGACACAATACTTTAATAACATCATAAGAACACTTAATCATCCCTCTTCATCTTTGGTATTATCATAACCTGATTATTATCCAATAGAAGCATTTGGGGGTATACTCTGATGATTTTGACATTGATTTACGTAGTGTCCCAACTCCTTCCAGATGAAGCATTATACATTTGAACCCATTTTCTTACCCTTTCAATCACGTACTTGGTGTCCTTTTTCTCCACACTTATAACAAACTCTCATTCCGTACAAGAATTTACCAAGGTGATTCTTTCCACAGTTATCACATATGAGAAAATCTAATTTTCCCTTATTCACATTATCCATCTTTCTTTCTACCATCCTTTTCTTATATAGATTCCCTTCAAATCCATAGGACTCGGATAATTCTTTTCTTATCTTATTAACACATGATACTATATCTTCATATGATGATAATACATGGGAGACTATTTCCTTTCTAAATGTTTCCTTAATACCTTGAAAGATATGATCCTTCTTACTCTTTGGATTATGCCTATTGTTGGAGTTCTTATTCAATCTACTGGGCACCATTTCTAAAAAATGGCATACACTTTGTTAGTTTATGAATCGTAATGCATAATTCCAAACTTGTAAAATACCTAACGTAAATTGAAAATATTATTCATATAATCTATAATCAAAAACTATTTTAATTGATGAAGTATTTAATCCTAAAACCATTATAATGGCTTGTAATGAAAATGTGAATTATCCTAAACATATCCCCAAGGCGTTTCATAACAAAGAGTGCAGTAAGGCCCATTGTCGTGCCCCAGTTCCTGTTCGAGTTTAGATCAAAGTGGTGTTTTCAGGTTTTATCCCTAGGTACATCTGTGCCAGATCCACCTCTACCTGCTCGTATCCAGATAGGGATGTATTGCATGGAAAACTCACAAAATCTCTATAGTAGAAAAATTGTAGGAAAGTTCTTCTATACTAATTCTCAATGTCTATCTTAGAGTATTGTTCTTTAATCCGATTTTAACTAAATCTATTTCCAAAGTTGTTAATAAACCTTCCTCTAAAACCAACTGCAACGCCCCAACCCCGGTTACCCAAAGTCGGTGCATTATTGTAATACATTGGCATGATTACAAGGAATCAAGTCCAGAATGACCGCTCAGTTTAGAAGTCTTGGAAAATACATTACACACATGAACATTACATTACATACTAGAAAATAATACATAACAACAATTATCATTTGAGAATTCCATTAATCCCCTAGCTTAACCCTACTTATCAATCACGGTACATTTCATGGAATCTGGGGAAAAATAAAACAAAGAATGGGGTGTGCTCAGATGCACAGTAAGGATTACAATATAGTGGAAACTTTCATAAATAAGCATAGACTTTTAAGGAAATGTATAAGACTAAAACAAAATAATTTTAAACTTAAACATTAGCATGATATGGAAAATATAAAATCAAATAATTCCATTTACTTATTCACATGGATATTATACTAGTCGAATAATCACATGAAATATCAATAGCCACTTTTATAATGATGGAATGCATAATTCTAGACTTCATAACCACATAGTCATGGCCATGTACCAATACTACAAATATGATTTTTTTTAAAAAATTTGTGCCAAGACACTAGTTTGTCTCATGAGACCTACCGATGCATCAAGGATCTATTGTTGGCTCCACCGATCACTTACTCAGTCCAATGCATTCCTCATATGAATTTTTTTAAACATAACATAAACATTCATATTAAAATTGGCATACTAATTGTCAATAATTTATCCATAAACCATGAATGGTATAAAAATAACACATCCACAGCCAATAATATCACAAAACCCTCAATGAAATATGGATGATTTGTATCATAATAAATCAACTTCAAACAAGTATAAAATCCATCATTGGATGTTGACATAGGTGAAAATGAAATGTAAAACTCTTTGAGAGAAATGTCCCATTTTCAAAAAAACATTTAAAAGTCATAAAATTTAGAAAGGAATAAATTTAAAACATTTTTGAATCAGAGTGTCCCATAACGCATTGAAAGGATCTTGAACATCATGTTTATAATCCAAATGATATCAAAGTTGTCCCACTATGTCTATAGATTATAATTTAAAAGAATGAATTTATGGAATATATATTTAAGCAGAAACACTCAGTGGAACCATCATGAATAAAATTAAATCATTTCATAAATGGATAGTATTTAATGGATGATTCATAAATGGTGAACCTTATTCTTGTAGCAGATGAACCATATAATATCAGACCATAGTATTTACTAGATCAAAAGAAACTGTAAACTCGAAGAATATTTGAATTCCCTGGAAATATGGAATATGATATCACACTAAAATAGCTTCATCGATATATAGATACATGAGCAAAGGATCCTAAAGAGTAGAAAACATACTAGGAGCTATCCAATGAGACACAGAGAGAATAATTTTGTTGTTAGATAAAGAATAAATCCATGAACCAAGGAGGAATTGGTATGATGGATTCAATGGGAGGAAACATGATTTATATTTTATGGAAATAAGAAATGAGGAAGGGTGAGGGAATTAATTAATTAAGGTAAAATATATAAATTTCAAAATTTAAAAGTAGTTTTATTTGTTTGGTTGAATGGTAGGCCAAACTGTGCACCTACTGTGCACCCAACTCTGTACCAAGAACCCCCTCACCTGAGATTGGAACATGGTTAGACTAATCATTCATATATCGTGAAAAAATCCTTTGAAATATATCCTATAACACACCCACAATAATGAATCCAGAGTTACATTATTACGGAAAAATATGAAGGTCTTTTTTAAAGGTTCCCGGCACAACGGAAGCGTGGTTGGGATGACACCCAATTTTGATTTTTAATATTATCGGTGATTATTCCTGGATCAATGCGACGATGAACTCCAGTCTCCACAGCATATAGTAAAATATTTAGTTAAAGGAAAAAGAGGCCCAAAAACTTTAGAAATGATCTTTCACATCATGTTTATAATTAATTTAATTAATTTCATAATGATAAACAATACATGTGTCTTTGGTATTTTTCTTCGTCGATGATGTTGATTGTCCGGATTTACCCTTCCGAATTATCTCATTGTGGTTGTAACGATCCAATGTAGAATCCATCTAGCGGTGATCCACAAGTGCTCTGATGGCCTTCGGTCGACACTTCTTGTTTTCCATGTGCTAGTGCGGCGAAGCGGGTGTCTTCTGTCGGTCGTTATTGATCATTTTTTCTTCGGAATTGAAGAATATCTATTGTTCTTGAGAGGGGAGAGAATAGGAATTGAGAGAGAAATTTTTTTGCTAAAAAATTCTCAATTCACCAAGCCTGTGGTGTGGTGTATGGCATAATAGGGGTACTTTCCTATTTATATACATGGAAATTCAGTTACAATATTTAATTTTATAACAAAAATTAAATACATTAATGAACATAGATAAAACCCTTGAATTTAATAATAATATCACATCATTATTTATAGTGTTCCAAATTGCACAAAACATAATTATAAATAAAATTATTCGTCACAAAATAATTTCAGTGTTATTTTAATTTGTTCCAACTTGTTAAATAATTATTCAATGTCTTGAAAATAATTATTTTACTACCAGACCGACCTTGCTTTGCTCGAACTCCACTTTCCTTTATTGAACAATCAAATAAATAAATAAATAATTTATTCTCTTAAATAAGTATTGTATTTAAAACCTAATAAATAAACTTTTTTAAAATGTTCAATAAAATAATAAATTTCATTTAATTTATGCGATCATCTTAACTTGAATAAAATTATTAAGCAGTCTTGAGAATAATATTTATTTCATTAATTAAATTCAAATAGAATTTAACCATGACCACCAAAAGCACTTAGTGTGTAACCCTCTAGGATTATTTCTCATTGGCTTTAGGTAGGCTTACATAAATCCCAAGAGTACTGTCTAGAAATGGGTCAAAAAACCCAATAGAAAGAATGTAAGGCCACAAAACAACATCCACATATGAACAATCACTATGAAATATAATCCCTTTGTTGCAATATCTCATCATGCAGGTTTCATGATTGTGTCGTTAGCTTTTATGATTAATATGTCATTCTTTGACTACCTAAAATAAACTCGTCATTATAACATGGCCATGAAATTTTGTGCGATAGTTCTATTTCAATCAAAGGGCCGAGATATCAACTTCCATAAATGGAAGGGACAAATCCGTCCTCGAATTATCCATTAATAACATTCCACTCATGACGCACCCAACGCACCCTACTTCCCACCAACTGTCTGCGTGATGAATTTCATCAGTAAATCCAAGTGCATAAGTCATGACATGTATTAATGAAAATATTAAAGTCTAAAAATCATTACAAATTTTCAAAAAAATAAATATATAATGACACCAAAACATGCGGAATTCATACTAGTGGGTCTGTTCTCATAATCTTCTATCTTGAAGGTTACCAAGTGAAAACTTAATGAGAGGAAGTCTCATCTTCTTACGAGTACTTTCACCTGATGGTCTGCATGCTATGTGTCCTATCATAGCATGTCATCCAACCATAGAACTATATTTAATAATATTTTTATAGCATTTGAAGGTTTTCATCATAGCAGCAAACTCCCATGACCATATCAATGCAATAAATACTCTAGGACATTATTACAATATAGTAATGTATAACAATGAACAATATGTAATAATACATTAAATATCCATGTAATGAATGTAATACCACTTGGTTCTAGGACACCAACTCTTAAAAACTCTCACTTTGACTATAGCTAACTACCTAAAACATTCTGTCCGCTAGACCTCACATGATGATCATGTTTCTGCTGAGTAAAGGATTTAGTTAAGGGGTCCACCACGTTGTGTTCCAGGGAAATACTACTCACTTCAACATCACCTCTATGATAAAAATTCCTCAAGAGATGATAATTCCGATGTTTGTGCTTCCTCCACTAATGTGACCATGGATATTTTGCAAGTGCCACCGCTGTAGTATTATTATTGTATAGTGTGATAGGATCTTTACTGCTAGGTATCACATCTATCTCCTGGATGAAGATCTTCATCCAAACTTCTTCTCTAGCTACCTCTGAAGCTGCGATATACTTAGACTCTACTGTAGAATCTGTGACTACACTCTTCTTTGAGCTCTTTCTGGTCACTACACCTCTATTCAACGTGAAGACGTATCCCGTTTGCGACATCATTTCATCTTGATCAGTTTGGAAACTAGAATATGCTTATACTATGTTGACTAGTTCATTATCTCCTTTATAAACCAGGAACATATCCTTATTACACCTTAGATACTTTAGGATAGTGTGGACTACAATCCAATGGTGGTCACCTGGGTCATCTTGATATATGCCTACCACACTCAATGCATAGGAAACATCCTGCCTTATACATATCATTAAATACACGACTGACCCAATCACTGATACATATGGAGTCATTTCCATTATCTTTCTTTCCTCAGGTGTTTGAAGACACATTTTCTTGGAAAGATAAATGCCATGTGATGCTGGCAACAATCCCCTCTTGGATTTTTCCATACTGAATCTATTCTGTATCTTATCAATGTATGTACTTTGACTCAGGCTGATAAATCTCTTGGATCTATCTTGATGTATCTTGATCCCAAGAATATATGCTACCTCCCACAAGTCTTTCATGGAGAGGCATTGATTCAACCATTCCTTAACAAACTAGAAAACTGGTATCTCATTTTCAATGAGTAATATGTCATCAACAGATAATTTTAGGAATATGAAATCACTCCCACTAAACCATTTGTAGACACAAGGCTCACATCAGTTTCTAATAAAACCAAATTATTTTATGGCTTTATCAGAACGAATGTTCCATGACCTGGATTCTTTCTTTAATCCAAAAATTGTTTTCTGTAACTTGCATACCTTATTGGTATCCTTTGGATTTACAAACTCTTCAGGCTGTGTCATGTAGACATCTTCCGGAATGATCCCATTATGGAATGCTATTTTTACATCCATTTTCCAAATCTCATATTTATGGTAAGCTGCAATAGAATGTAGAATTCTGATGGATTTCTACATTGCAACTAGTGAGAAGGTTTCATCATAGACAATTCCCGGATGCTATTTAAAACCTTTTGAAACTATTCATGTCTTATTGGTACTAACTTCTCCATCCATGTCCAATTTCATCTTGAATAACCATTTTCAACCAACATTATTTACTTCAACTGGAGGATCTACCAAAATCAAGACATTGATTTGCTGCATGGAATCCATTTGAGAAATCATGGCTTCTTGCCACTTGGAAACGCTTGTGCAACTTACTACTTATTTTTAGGTTAGATTATCATTATTATCAACTAATAATGAGTCACCATCCTCGGTAACTATAAAACTGTACCATTCATGTTCTCTAACCTCTCTTGTACTCCTATGTTGTACTAGTGTCTCTGGAACAGATTCTTCTTCCACAAGGCTTTGTGAAATTTGTTCTTGTACCAACTCTTGTGCACCTTGATCCTCGACTTCATTGAAGTCTATGTTTCTCCCACTATCTCTTTTGGATATGTGCTCCCTCTCAAGGAATATTTCATGTATTGCCACAATAAATTCTTTGTCTTAGGGGTCGTATAGGTAATATCCCCTTGTTTCCTTGGGGTATCCTATAATGGTTCACTTTGTGCCTCAAGGTGCGAGTTTATTACCTAAAGAGGCAGTAACAAACTCTTCGCTACCCCACACATGTCAATTTGATAACATTGATTTTCTTTCACTCTAAAACTTATATGGAATTCCATTTATCGATGTAGTTGGTACTTGGTTTATTATGTGTGCATATGTTTGTAATTCATATCACCAAAAGGATAATGGAAGACTTTCATGACTCGTCATTGATCTCACCATGTATAACAAGGTGTGGTTCCTACTTTCACATACACCATTCCATTGAGGTGTATAAGGAGGAGTGAGTTGGAGTGGGATCCCAAACTCTCGTAAGTAATCAATGATGTCCTGATTAAGATATTCCTCACCTCGGTCTGATCGTTGTTTTTTAATATTTTTACCAAGCTAGTTTTCAACTTCATTATTACATACCTTGAACTTATCAGAGGAATTATACTTATACCTCATTAAGTAGGTATATCCATATCTTCTACAATCATCTATAATAGTTATGAAGTATGACTACCCACCCCTTGCTTCAACTGGAAATGGTCCACACAAATCGGTATGAACCAATTCAAGAATCTCTTTATCCCATTCACCTTTTCCACTAAATGGGGCTTTGGACATTTTTCCTTTTAAACATGCATGACATATGCCATGTGGTTTTAGTTCAAAAGAATCTAAATATATGTCTTAATGTAACTTTATCAAGAGTTTCTCATTTACATAACCTCGCCGATGATGCCAAAGTTGGGTGTGGTATGAGGCATGTGAAGTATCTTTGTCATCGATTTCCACTACTTGGATTGGGTAATCCTACCCATAAATACTATTGTATAAATGTGAAAAATCAAAATAATTAATATATTTATAAAAGAAGAAATGTTCATTTTCATAATTGAAGACAAATTTACCTACACGAAGTTTGGATACAGAAATTATGTTTTTGGTTACAAAAGGCACATAAGAACACCTCTTTAACTCCAAGATCATCCCAGTTGGCAATTTGAGGTGGTAGTCCTAGATAGCTACAATAGCATGTCTGGATCCGTTGGCTACTCATATATCTACCTCCCCTCGATCAATCTTCTTGAATCTACTTGGTTCCTGTATCTGGATACATATGTGAGAACCACAAGCTGTATCTAATATCCAATTTGTAGAAATATATAGATTACATTCCATAAAAAATGCACCTGAAGCTTACCCTTTATTCTTAGGCTGGGTGCAGTTCTTCTTCCAGTGGCCCTTCTTGCCACATGCGAAAAAAATATCCTCAAGTTCCCCTGCCTCCCCTTTGATCTTCCTTTTCTTGGATGGATGTGAAAAATATTTGGGCTTAAAGCAGTTCTCCTTCCCTTTCCTCTTATTATCCTTATGGATATATGGCTTTTCACGCATCATATATTTGTCCACTTGGTGAATGAGGATAAGAAGATCATATAGAGACTTCTCAATGTTGTTCATATTTAAATTAACAAGAATGTTAGAGAAACTCTGTGGGAGTGATGTGAGAATGATATCAGTGAGCAGTTCTTCAGGGAGTTTAAACCCTAGAACATCCAGGCACTCATTATAGCCAATGAGCTTGACTACATGAGGCCCAACTAGGGAACCTTCCCCATGCTTACACTGAAAGAGTGCCTTAGAGATCTCAAATCATTCGGGTCTTTCTCTCTCCTAGTAAAGACCACGAAGGTTCTCTAGCATGCTATAAAAATCCATGTTTTAATGAGACTTCATGAGATCACTAGACGCTGATGACAACATCAACCATTGAACATCAACCACTTCGTTTATAGGTTTCTCATAGACCGGAAAATCTTTATCACCCACCTCTTTGGTAGGCGGATAAGGTAATGATGACTCCAGCACGTAAGACTTCTATTCATGGCGTAGGATAAATCAAAGGTGTCAAAAACATTCATGAAAGTTGTTATAAGTGAGGATGTTGTCTTTATCCAAAATTGATCTTAGGGATAGTGTGGTTGATGAGGTTTTCATTTTTATTCTAAAATTCAATGAAAAGAGCATTAGTACTTTCTTGATTAAATTTTATGAGAAGTAAAAAAATTTATTAAGTCTCATACTATTTTATCAAGTCCCAATGGCCCTCACCATTGAACTTGGAATGTCCAGTTTCCATGGAATTCTAGTGGAATGGATCCATATTCCCCTTCACATAATCCCAACAAGTGTTGGTCAAGAAATTAGAAGGTATTTCGGTAGGTATGTCTTTTCCATCTGTGGGCTTACAGCTCCTTGATATGTTGAGTGGACTCCCCAATCCTGAAATCATGACTTTGGATATTCTCAACTCCAGCCTCCAATATTAGACCAAGTCTAGCAAGGGATACTCCTCTTGATGTAATATGGTTAAGTAAACCCAAAACCTTTGATAAGGGATTCCTGTATAAAAGTAAATGTCCTAACCAGCATTAGTCAAACATATTGTTTTATTGAGAATTTCCCTTTAATCAAGTAACAGAAGGCTTGTACTGACTTAATATTTTATTTGATGGATTTTTATATCTTAGGAATGAATTTCTTATTATCATTATCAAATAATTTTAAATATTAAGTGGAACATAATTAACTGAATAACCATGTCTTGATAATATTTACGCATAATTCTGGTTTATTTTAATTCCATCTTGCATGCTTGTTTAATTCATTAATTATGTGATCATGACAACACATCCATAATGATAAACCATGCAACTGAAAGAAAGAAAATAAAGTAAATGGCATGATCACAAGCTTTTCTAATGTTTATTATATCTAGCGTTTGATAAACTAACCCTGACCTAGGGGAGAAACAACTTGAACCTATGGGGTTCATGTTTACAGCTTTCACCTATCCACCTATGTATCTCATGGGATTATTTTCATCTCAACTCTAGCTTTAAATGCCTCCACTAGCTTGGGAGTTCCATACATTACATATGTATTTTTTCACTCACATGTAGGTGAGGGGTAAAGAGGTGTTTTACATAAAATAATCCTTGGGAAAGCAGACCCTACATATTAATGAGGAGAAGGCTCGTAGGCCATCAAATTTAATTTAAATAAAAAAATTAATAGAAATCGTCCACAAAAAAAGGTCTTGGTCTATCTCATGATCATCATTACATGCAAAAATGTTTACACATAAATGAAACTAGCATTAAATTCATTAATCTCTCTCTTTTAAGATAAATCTTGGTCGAATAAAATAATTATCATCTTTAATTAATAAATCCTTTTATCAAAAATATTTTTCTATATTTCCTTGAGCTTCTCATCCATAATAATTTTAAACAAATAAATTCATTTAGAATTATATTTATACGTAACATGTACCATGGAGGCAACCTGATGAATTCTTATTCATAATAACCCAATGAGTAGAAATGAACATTACAGAGATGTTAAATTAAACACATATATATAAAACACCTATCACGTGTTATGCCTCAGCTTTATGCTCGTACGATGGTACACATATCAAGGGTTTGTAAAATATATTAATAAAATTTTAAAAATCAATGCAATTTGGATGAGTACACGATGGGTAGTTCTAAGTACAAGATGTGTACTGTTTTTCACCATCAATCCAAAGTACACACCCAGGGAAATGGAATGTGAGTGTACTTCGGAAATCTTCAGAGTACACGACATGTCCAGTGGTCCACACGCCGTATGGTTCCTCGTTACACGGTCTCCATCTGAGAAATCCATCTATGGGGTACACGGTCCAACCCTAACCTGAAAGGACAACATGTTGTGTCCATTGGTCCACACGACGTTCAATCTAGAAACTATGTGCCACCTATTCCTAGTCAACACACATAGTCACTTAAGACTTTGAAAGACTCAAAGACACAGCTTGGTTTGGCGGACCGGTCCGATGCATTGAATCTTGGCTACCCGGTGTGTACTGCTGAATACATTCCCTGTGTTCTAGTGTTGTATGGCCAGGAATATTTGGAACCTCCAGATGAGATCCTCTATTTTATTTTAATAAAATTTAAAAGAAAAGATAGTTTTTGTAAGGTGAAAGAGAAAAGAAAGAGGAATAGATCTCAAGATTCAGATTTTCAAAACGATTAACTTGAATTGAAACAAATAATTACTAAATGCATAATTAATCAATGAAATATTTAAATAATTATAATCTATGATGTAACCCCTCTGATACCACTTAATGGTTTTGGGCGCAGCGGAAGCGTTGTTGGGACAACACCCAATTTTGATTTTTTCCATGGTCAATGATTATTCTGGGATCAATACGATGATGAAAACTAGTCTCCACAAAATATAATCAAATATTTAAATAAGGACAAAAAGAGGCCCAAAACCAATAGAGAGGATCTTGCACATCATGTATATAAATAATTTAGTTAATTTCATAGAGAAATGTAATAACTATTTCATTATTATTTTTCATTGTTGATAATATTGATCGTTCAGATTAACCCTTACAGATTATCTCGTTGCGGCTGTAAGAATACAAACTAGGATCCCTCTATCGGTGATCCACACGTTCTCTGATGGCCCTTGATCGAAAATTCTCTTTCTCCAGGTGCTAGCACGTTGAAGCGAGTGTATTGTTTCAATCATTATTGATCACTTGTTCTTCGGCCTTGATGAACGTCTCTTGTTCTTGAGAGGGGAGAGAAGAGGATTCGAGAGAGAAATTTTTTGGATCAACAATTTTTAATTCACAAGGCATGTGGTGTGGTGTATGGAACAATATGGTTATTTGCCTATATATACATGGAATTTCAGTTACAATATTTAATTGCATTGAAAAAATTAAATACATTCATAAACATTGAGAAAACCCATTCATTTAATAATAATATAGTATCATTATTTATAGTGTGCCAACTTGCGAAAAAATATAAATAAATTCTACATCACAAAATAATAAAAGTGTTATTTTAAATTGTTCCAACTAGTTAAATAACTATTTACCATCTTGAAAATAATTATTTTACTACCAGATCAACCATTGTCCACTCGAACTCCATATCCATTTATTGAACACTCAAATAAATAAATAAATAATTTTTATCTTAAATAAATATTTTATTTACAAACTAGTAAATAAATATTTTTTAAATGTTCAATAAAATATATAAATATATTTTATTTAATTTATGCGATCATCTTTACATGAATAAAATTATTCCACGATATTAATTATAATATTTATTTCATTAATTAAATTCTAATATAATTTAACCATGACCACCAAAAACACTTTGTGTGTGACCCTCTAGGATTTTTTTCTGGTTGGCATTAGGAAGGCTTACCTAAAGTCCATGAATACTCTCTAGCAACAGGTCAAAGAACCGAGGAGAAAGAACATCAAGTCACAACAATGAAATCCACATATGAACGCTCCATGTGTAATATAATCCTTTTTTTCGTAATATATCATCAAGAAGGTTTCATGATTATGTCATCAACTTTTATGCATCATACGAAGTTCTTTGACTACCTGAAATAAACTTGTCATTACACCAATGACATGGAATTTCGTGCAACACATCTATTTATATCAAAGGGTTGAGATATCAAATTCCATAAATGGAAGGGAAAATCCTTCATTAGAGTATCCTATAATAACATACCACTCGTGACACACCCAATGTTTTCTACTTCCCACCATCTGTCTGTGTGACGATTTTTGTCAGTAAATCAACGTGCATAATTCATGACACGTATTAATGATAATCATAAAGTCTAAGGATCATTACACACATTGTAACACCTTAACCCTGGTTTCCCAGAGTTGGTGCATTATTTTAAAACATTTTCATGATTACAAGGAATCAAGTCCCAAAAGACTGATCAAATAGAATTCTTTGAAAATAGATTACATACATGAACATTACATTAAACAATATAAAATAAAACACATCATCAATGATACAATGATAATTCCATTAATCCCATATCGTAACCCTACTTTTCAATCACATATCACTTCATGGAATCCAGGAAAAAATAAAACATAGAAATGGGTGAGCTCAGATGCTCAGTAAAGATAACAATATAGTGGAAACATTCATAAATAAGCATAAATATTTAAGGAAATGTATAAGACTAAAATAAAAGGCTATTGAAATTAAAATCAGCATGATATGGAAAAGATAAAATCAAATAATTCCATTTAATTATTCACATGGATATTCTACTAGTTGAATAATCACATGAACTATGAATATCCACTTTCATATTAATGGAATGCACAATGCCAGGCTTCATAACCAAACAATCAAGGCCTGGTTCCAAGACTACAAATAAGATTTTGTCAAGGCCTGATGCCAAGACACTATTTTGCTGATGTGACCAACTGATTCATCGAGGAGCTATAGCGAGCTCCACCCATCACTTACTAAGTCCAATGCATTCCTCATATAAATTTTTTTAAACATAACATAAACATTCGTATTAAAAATAGCATACGAAATGTCAATACATTATCCATAATCCATGGATGGTATAAAAATAAAACGTCTATAGTCAATAATATAACAAAACCTTCAATAAAATATGGAAGATTTTTATCATAATAAATCAACTTCAAACAAGCTTAATATCCATCAATGGATATTGACCTAGATGAAAATGAATTGTAAAACTCTATGAGTGAAATATCCCTTTTTCATGAAATCATTTACTAGTAAAAAAATTTAGAAACGAAGAAATTTTAAAACATTATTGAATCAAAGTGTCCCATAAAACTTTGAATATTTTTAAAGGAATTAAAATTTTTAAACATTCATGTCCATATAAATAATTCCTTAAAACCATTTTTAAAACATGGACATTAATTAGAAAGGTTTAGAAGAATAAATATTTAAAACATTAAAAATGATGATTTAGTAAAATATTCCCTTAAAAATAATCCCTTTGAAAACTATTTTATGAAATATGGGAATGGATAATAAATATGTCCCAGTAGATACTTATATTAAAACAACCTCAGAAAATGAAAAGATTGTGAAATTAACCCTTACATTTTACTTTTCTTTAGACGAGGGTACAATCAACCTGCTGTATAAAGACCGTAGTATGTTATTAAATTATACCATAACCATATTAATATTTATGATATTGTACATGATTCATTTATGACTTTATACTACCCATATAATATTGATTTGAATGTTAAATTAACGTTTCAGGTAATAATCACTTTCCTTATAGTACATGTTTTAACAGGTTATTCTTGATCATATCATTTAGATCATGATTTAAATAATTCTAGAATATAACAAGTTATTTGTATATCATATATATTTAGAATATAGATATGTTTAATTGATATATATATGAAATTGAAAACACCGTTTATGGAGACGGTAGGCCATATGTGTGCATAAACTTTGTTTCCTTTTTAATATCGTATTGAATGGAATTATGTGAATAAGATATATGTTGTACATACATAAATACATACATACATATATATATATATATATCTATTAGAATTATTATTTCATATATTAGATACTTATTAATAATATTTTTTTATCATTGTTGAATGGTGAATGTGGGAATGAATCTAATCGCATCGTGGAGATGATAATCTGTACGTACCCATGAACGAAAATATCATTATATTGATGGTGAAATCATATTTAATTGGATGGTATATAATATATAAAAACAATTAAAATTTTATATTTATTATTTACATTAATTATACTCATTATTATACCCATCCAAATAATGAAGTGTTTGAATAACAAACTACACCACGACGAGGAGACGGTAAACCGTACGTATGCCCATATGGTGACTTTGTCTATCATAGGATGGATAGAATAATGAATATGGTTGTACAGTTTTTATAATAAAATCACAGTATATATAATATAGTGGATATATTATTTTAAAATGGAAAAAACAAAGTAAGAGGAAGTGGAAGAAAAAAGAACCTGAAAGAGTTGATGAAATATTTATCTCTTCTTCAACTTATTTATTTTGATTTGATCAAAAGGGCTCCTTAGGATGGATTTATGACCAAAGGAAGGCCTGTATGATGAAGGGAGATAAATTTGTTAAGATATATGAGAAGGTTTTGGATGAGAAAAAAGGTGTTGGAGGTGAGAAATTAAGAGAAGGGGAAGCGCCCATTTATAAGAGATGTGGGAGTCACTTTAAGAAAATCTTGAAATAATATTTTATAATTAAATCATTTTCGGTTTATAATGGGTTAAAAATGAATTTTTTAAAGGATAAGGTGGTTATGGGTCGAAAACCTATAAAATAATAGGTTTTATACATGTTTAGGTCCTAATATTAACCATATATTTTAGATTTAACATGTAGTTAAATAGTTTGACATTTACCATGTCTCTTTGTAATTTTATATTATATGGTTAATAATATTACTATAACAAGCCAAGATAATGTTAAGTAGTTCATTAGTGATATAAAAATTGTTATATATGTTCTTTTTCAGAACTATATATTTTTAGAACTGTTATATAATTTAATAATATAATATTTGTTTTAAAAACTCATTTTTGTCAATTTTGACACTATTGTGTATTTGGTTTTTGTTAAAGTAATCACAATTTGATTACATAAAACCATGTAAATTGAAAAAGACATAACATGTCATATTAGACTATAAAATTAGTGGAATTTCACAAAAGTGTCAAATCACATTTATTTGGATATTTATAATATCAATTATTTTAATCTTTTATTAATAAGTAATAACTACATCATCATTGTGTCATAAATAAAATAAATTATTTAATGTCTAAAAATAACTAATAAAATATAATTATATATGATATTATATTTTATTTATAATGAATATTTATAGTCTAATTTATCTTACGTATAACCCTATATTAAAAATGGTTTAGTTATCAAACATTGAATATAACTTTTTTAACAATACTTTAAATAAAATAATAATAAATGTTTTAATCTTATAAAAGTGGACCAAAGGGGTCATATTTTATTTCTATGTTATTTTTGGTTGAATTATACTAATCTAATAGAATTAGGAATTGTGTTATGATAATTATAATATTATTTTTACCCTTAATTACACTTTTTTCTGTTAACCGTGGTAAATAAAATTAAAAATTACTATTAAAAAATTATTTTTATCCTATTGAATCACATTTTACTTACTAATATCAACTTTGTCTCTTGTATTTTTTAAATTAAAATCCCAGAAGTGGTAAAATTATGTTTTATTCTAATTTTCAAATTCTCTTAGGAGGTGGGTAAAAGACTGTAAAAAGTTCGATAAAATATAATATATCAAAATTTATTATAAAACGACTCCAATTAATTAAGTTGAATATATATAAGTATTATTTATATAATATAACATAAAATAAATTAAAATAAAATATCTAATTATTTAAATAAAATGTCAGTTTTAACCAATGACGAACTATTTTTCACTATTCATCATAAATTGGAAATTTTCAAAAAAGTACCAAAAATTTACCTTAAGCTAATTATGATATTCCAAATTCAAAAATGAGGTCTATTTTACAAAATTAAAAATATAGAAGTTCAATTTATTATTTTAAAATTATTTCCCCTTATCAAAACCAAAAAGCATGTTTTTTTTAAAATAAAAACTATCAGAAGATTGACATTTGTTTTTGTCAAATTTAAATATGAAATTACTTATAATGACCAAAATTGTATTAAATGATAAAAATATAATCTAATTAATACCCATCACCCCCACACTCAACTTCATACCTTTCTCCCTACTCTAAATAATTTCAATCCACCAAACACATCCTCCAAATTTAAAACATAGTATTTTTCATTATTTGTCAAAATATGAAAGTTATTAGAAAAGTACCAAAATTTTACCCAAAATAAATTTTTATGTCCTTCTTATAAATAAGAAATTAATTTCATTAAATTGAATATATAAAAGTTTAAAAAATTGGGTTTAGAAAGGGTTCTCCATTAAAAAGTTGTAAAACTGCTTTTTTTAAAAAAAAAATCTTTTATCTGAAAAAATGAATTTATTCTTTTATTATGTCTAAGAAACACTTTATATGGATGTTAAAATTATATAAAGTATATAAGATTCAAAATGGTGTAAATATTATTCATAAACACTTTTTGAACGGTTAGTTTTGTAAGTTGTGGTGCGCTTGAACGCGGTGTTGCGTGTAGCGCAAGCTATTGAATTACTTTAATGAGATAACGTATTATGAAATATTGTGGTGCTACATTCTCCACTTATTGAAGAAATTTCATCCTCACAATTTGAAATTGTTCTTCGAAAAGGTTAAAAATAAAAAAAATACCTTTTTGGAAAACCCACATTAGAAGTTGGTTTAATAAAACATACTCTTAATAAGAGAGAAATGGAATTGAAAAGGTTACCAAAAAATTATGATCTCAATTATGAGAAGATTAGTGTAAATTAGAGACACATAATTAGAGGAAAAATTAAATTTTTATAAGTAGCGATTGAGGTCATCAATCACAAAAAACTGTAAAATCAAGGGCCTCAAAGCCATCAATCATAGATGATGTAAAATATCATTGGTTAAACAAAACATAAGGTGTTAGGATAAAAAATTTTTGGTTTTAATATCCATTCCCTAAATTTTAAGAATTAATTTATTCATTGAATAAGAGTAAAAAATATACTTGAAAAATAGAGTTTCATCCTTCTACTAATTCCTACCACAAACTCATCTTTCTCTTCAAAATATAACAGAATTAAAAAATATTCTATTTATCCTAATTGTATAGGGTTAAAAAATGAATTTATATTCATTTGTTATACTATTTAATAAAACCTCGTTATACAATCTAGGATATCACATAGGCTAGTTGTAGGTGATGCACCCTTATCACTTTTCGATTGCGGGTTCAAGTCTCGCTGCCCTGCCGGACGCGACGGGTTGTCACCCGACCTTCGGGTAGTCATTTTTTATGAAAATCCAAAAATAATCTCAAGAAATGATTTAACCTTAAAAATAGTATTCAATGTCAAGCATAATAGATTCCAACCATTAGACTTATCAAAAATACATCTGTCCAAACTCACAGTCCAAAATTTATAAGGAAGGTAAAAACAATGAAGATCCTTTTTTCCATGTAATAACATGTGAATAGCTTCATAATGTATTCTTTTAAAACACGGTAACACCCTAAATTATTATATAACCATATTGATTACATTCATGCTTCCATATTCTATATATAATACTAGATATACACTTTATATAAAAAAATGTTGTAAACTCCAACAATGACGGAATAAACGAATCATTAACCAGTTCCAAGGATATCAATAATATCAAATATAATAAATCATTCATCTCTTATTCCAAAATCAATACATCAGTATCAAGACCACATTAATGTTTTTTCTTTCCTTCAACTATGTATTTTCCAAAAAGTTTAACTTGACATTGAGTCACTTTTCTTGGTTCCACACAATCTCATTTCCTTAATTAAATAGTACTGCAGTATAATTCTTATATACTCCATAATTCTTATAGCATGTAAAAAATTAATACAATTCTAAAATGACACAATAATTTAATAATAACATAAGAACTCTTAATACTTCCACTTCTTCTTTGATATTATCATAACTTGATTATTATCCAGTAGAAACATTTTGGGTATTCTCTGATGATTTTGACATTGATTCACGTAGTATCCCAACTCCTTGGAAATGAATCATTATACATTTGAATCCTTTTTCTTTCCCCTACAATCATGTACGTTGTGTCCTTTTTCTCCACACATATAACAAACTCTCATTCCCTCCATGCATTTACCAAAGTGATTCTTTCCATAGTTATCAAATATTGGAATTTTTTTTTTCCTTTATTCCCTTTATCCATCTTTCTTTCTACCATCATTTTATTATATGGCTTCCTTACAAATCCATATGACTTTGAGAATTTTTTACTTATCTTATTAAAACATGATACTATTTATTCTTATGATGATAATACGTGGGAGACTATTTCCTTTCAAAATGTTTCCATAATACCATGAAAGATATGATCCTTCATACTCTTTGGATCATGCGTATTGCTGGAGTTCTTATTCAATCTACAGGGAAATATTTCTGAACAATGTCATACACTTTGTTTGGTAATGAATCACAATTTAAAATTCCAATCATGTAAAATAGCTAAGGTAAATTGAAAAGATTATATATATAATATATAATCATAAAATTTTTTCTTTGAAGAAGTATTTACTCTTAAATCCATTATAATGGCTTGTAATGAAAATGTGAATTATCTTAAGCATATCCCCTGGGAGTGTCGTAATTAGGAGTACAACAAGGCCCATATTTGTCCAATAGTTCTCATTCGATCCTAGCTCAAAGCGGTGTTTTCAGGTTTTACCCCTATGTACATCTGTGCCAGATCTGCTTCTACCTGCTCATATCTAGACATGGATGTATTGATTGGAAAACTCACAAAATCTCTACATTACCAAATTTTTAGAAAGTTCTTATATACTAATCCTAAAATTCTATTTTGTGGTAATGTTCTCTAATAAAATTTCACCTAAATCTATTTCTACGGTTGATGTTAAACATCCCTCTGATACCAACTGCAATGCCCCAACCCCAGTTACCCAGAGTCAGTGAATTATTGTAATACATTGGTATGATTACAAAAAATCAAGTCCAGAAAGACCACTTAGTTTAGTAGTCTTGGAAAATACATTTCATACATGAAATATGGATTAAACATTAGAAAATAATACACACCATCAATGATCCTTTGATAGCACCTTTAATCCCATAGCTTAACCCTTCTTATCAATCACAATTCATTTTTTGGAATCCTTGGAAAAATAAAACATAAAAAGGGGTGTGTTCAGATGCTCAGTAAGGATAAAAATATAGCATAAACTTTCATAAATAATAATAAACATTTATGGAAATGTATAAGACTAAAACAAAATACTTTTAAACTTAAACATCAGCATGTTATGGGAAATATAAATTCAAATAATACCATTTACTTATTCACATGGATAATATACTAGTTGAATAATCACATGAAATATCAATATCCACTATAATAATGATGGAATGCATAATGCGAGACTTTATAACCACATAGTCAAGGCCTTGTGTGAAGACTACAAATAAGAATTTTTAAGGCCTTGTTCCAAGACACTAGTTTGTCTCATGAGACCTACCGATGCATCGAGGAGCTATTACGGGCTCCACCGTCCAATGCATTCACCATATGAAAATTTTTAAACATCACATAAACATTCCTATTAAAATTAGAATACTAAAGGTCAATATTTTATCCATAAACCATGAATGGTATAAAAATAACACATCCACAATCAATCATATCACAAAACACTCAATACAATAAGTAAGATTTGTATCATAATAAATCATCTTAAAAAAAGTTTAATATCAATCAATGGATGTTGACATAGGTGAAAATGAAATGTAAGACTCTTTGAGAGAAATATCCCTTTGTCAAGAAAACATTTAAAAGTCCCAAAATTTAGAAATGAATAAATTTAAAAACATTTTTGAATCAAGGTGTCCCATAACACTTTGAAACTTTGTAAAGGAATTAACATTTTAAAACATTCATTTCCATATAAAAAAATCCTTAAAACCATTTTGAAAACATGACCATTAATGAGAAATGTTTAGATGAATAAATCTTTAAAACATTTAAAATAATGATTTAGTAAACATGACCCTGAAAAATAATCCGTTTGAAAATTCTTTTAGGAAACATGGACATGGATAATAAATATTTCCTAGTAGATACTTACGTAAAACAAATCTCAGATAATAAAGAGATTGTGAAATTAACACTAACCTTGTACTTTACTTTAGTTGAGGGTACATTTATCCTCCTGTATAAAGACCGTTGTAAGTTATTACATTATACCAGAACCATATTAATATTTATGATATCATACATGATTAATTTATGGCTTTATATGACCCATTTAAAAATTATTTCCATGTTAAATAAACGTTTCAGGTAATAATCACTTTCTTTATCATTCGTGTTTTAACTTGTTATTTTTGATCATATCATTTTGATCATGATTTTAATAATTCCAGAATATAACACATTATTTATATATCATATATATTTAGAATATAAATATGTATAATAGATATATATATGAAACGGAAAACACCGTTTATGGAGACGGTAGGCCGTACGGACGCATAAACGCTATTTCCGTTTTCATATCGTGTTGAATGGAAGTAAGTGAATAAGATGTATGTTGTACATACATACATATATATATATATACATATATATATCTAGTAGCATAATTATATCATATATTACAAACTTATTAATAATATATATTTTTATAATTATCGTTGAATGGTGAACGTGGGAATGAATCTCATCGCTTCATGGAGACGGTAATCCTTACGTATGTACGAGCGACAATAGAATTATATTAGTGGTGAAATCATATGTAATTGTATTCTATAACATATATAATGAATAATTAACATGTTATATTTATTTTTTACAATATTTATACTCATTATCATACCCATCCAAATAATGAAGTGTTTGAATAAAAAACTACACCACGATGTGGAGACGGAAATCCGTACGTACGCACATATGGTGATTTCCATTTATAGGATGGATAGAATAATGAATATGATTTTACCATTTTTATAATAACATCACATTATATATAAGATACTAGATTTATTATTTTATAATGGAAACAAAAAATAAAGAGGAAGTGGAAGTAGAAAAGAACGTGAAAGATGTGATGAAATATTTACCTCTTCTTCAGGTTTTCCTTTTGATTTTATAAAAAGGAATCCTTATATTAGTTTTATGATCAAAGGAATGCCTCTAAGATGAAGGTAGGATAGTTGGGATGATATTTGGATTGGGGTTGGCCGAGTCAAAATTCTTTGGAGGTGTGAAATTAATAGAAGGGGAAGTGCCCTTTATAAGATAAGTGAGGGTCACTTTAGGACAAGCTTGAAATATTATTTTATAATAAAATCATTTCTAGTTTCTAATGTCTCCAAAAAATTATTTAAAGGCTAAGTTGGGTATGGTTCTAAAATCTCAAAACCAATAGGCTTTAGATAGGTTTATTTCATCATATTAACCTTATCATTTAGATTTAACTCTTAGTTAAATAGTTTGACATTTACCATGTCTCTTTGTAGTTTTAAAATATATGGTTAATAATAATAATATAACTAGCCAAGAGATCTTCAAGAAGTTCATTAATGATAAAAATATCTATATAGAAGTTCTTTGGATGATCTTTAGATTTTTTGGACAATTATATAATTTAATAATATAATATTTGTTTTAATAACTCATTTATGTCAATTTTGAAATTAATTAGTATTTAGTTTCTTTCAAAGTCATCACCAGTTTATTTCATCAAACCAAATACATTTAATAAACCCTAACATGTAATATTTACCAATAAAATTAGTGTAATTATTCAAAAGTATAAAATTACATTTATTTGGATATTTATAATATCAATTATTTTACTCTTTCGTTAATAAGAAAATTACTACATCATCATTGTGTCATAAATAAATTAAATTATTTAATGTGTAGAAATTATAAATAAAATAAAATTATGTGTGAAATTTTATTAAATTTATAAATAATATTTATAGTCGAATATATCTTATGTATAACCCTATATTAAAAATGGATTAGTTATTAAACATTGAAATCAACTCTTTTAACTCTTCTTTAAATAAATTAATAATAAATGTCTTAATATTATCCAAGATGACCAAATGGGGTAATATTTTATTCCTAAGGGATTTTTTGGTCGAATTATACTTATCCAATATAATTAGGACACGTGTTAGGGTAATTATAATATCATTTTTACCTTTAATTACCCTATTTACTTTTAATCGTGGTAAATAAAAGTAAAAAGTTAATATACACCAAAAATTATTTTATTCTTATTTAACCACATTTTGATTACTAATATCAACTATGTCTCTCGTATTTTTGAAATTACACTTACAGAAGTGGTAAAATTATGTTTTATTCAAATTTGAAAATGCACCCAGGAGGTTGGTAAAAGACGGTAAAAAGTTCGATAAAATTTTATATATCTAAACTTATTATAAAATGACTCCAATGAATTATGTTGAAAATATATAGGTCTTATGTATATATTATGACCTAAAATAAAATAAAATAAAATAACTAATTATTTAAATAAACAGATGGTTTTAACCAATAACACAATTTTATTCCACTATACATCAAAAATTGAATGTTTTCAAAATAATTTAAAAAATTTACCCTAAGATAATTTGGGTATTCCAAATTCAAAAATGAAGACCATTTTACCAAATTAAAATAATAGAAGTTTCATTTATTAATTTAAAATTAATTCCTTTTCTCAAAATAAAAATGCAGGTTTTTTAAAAAGTAAAAACTATCAAAAGATTTAAAAGTGTTTATGTCAAATTTAAATGTGAAATTACATATAATGACCAAAATTTTATTAAATGATAAAAATAATATATAATTATACATAAAAACCATTTAAATTACTAATTTATAACTATAAATTATTTCTCTAAAAAAAGTTGTTTTCAATTAAAACATAGTATTTTTCACTATTTGTCAAAATATGAAAGTTATCAAAAAAGATCCAAATATTCATCCAAAATAAATTTTTATGTCTCACTTGTAAAGAAGAATTTTATTTGGTTATATTTTAAATATTAAAGTGTCAAATATTAGTTTCAAAATGGTACTCTATTAAAGGGTGTTAAAATTGCTTTTTTTTTTTGAAAAATACATCTTTTTTTTGAAAAAAATTAATTTATTCTTATGTTATGTCATAGAAACAAATAATATGTATGTTAAAATTATATAGAGTATAAATGATTCAAAATAATGTTAATAAAATTCATAACCACTTTTTGAATGGTTAGTTTAGTAAGTTGTGGTGCGCTCAATCTTAGTGTTGCATGTAGCGCAAGCTGTTGAATTACTTTAATGAGATAATGCACTATAAAATCTTTGTGTGTTACACAAGTTCACAGATAGAAATATATGATGACACCAAAACATGTGGAATTCCTACTAGTGGGTATATTCTCATAATCTCTTATCTTAGATATTACCATGTGTGAACTTCTTGAGTGGAAGTCTCATCTGCTTACGAGTACTCGCACCTGACGGTCTGCCTGCTATATGTCCCATCATAGCATGTCATCCAACCGTAGAACTATATTTAAGAATATTGTTAAATCATTTCAAGGTTCTCATCATAGCGGGGAGCTGACATGACCCTATTAGTTCAACAAATACTCTAGGACATTATTTCATTATAATCATGCAAAATAATGAACAATATGTAATAATACATTAAATATACATGCAATTAAAGTAAAACTACTTGGTTCTAGGAAATAAACTCTTATATTTTCTTCATACTGAAACACCTCCCATGATTAGTATAAATAGTGCAAATTGAGTGGAATAGTTTCTTCAAATCTTGTGGCCCAGATGTTTCTTCTATTATTGGGGGTCCATGCACTAAAAATCCTCAGAAAAACATAAAAAAAATTTCAACCTATTTAGGTATTCAAAATAGGTCTAGTAAAAATAATTAAAATGAGAAAATATGTTCCATAACTCATTGAAAAATTTTGTTCCTAGAGCTATGATGTGGTATCTTTGTATATTCTATAACAATGATCCTTGAAAAATAATATCAACTACGGTATACGATGTAGATTTGGAGGTTTGTTGGCCCATGGTGACTGTTGTGTCTATAAAAGCTGTATGGTGTCGTTTGGAGTCTATTCTATATGTTCTTTAAAGCTTTTCCACAGTGTTATATTTTTATACAGTATATAAATATTCAATTACCCTTGAATTTATTCATTCTATTATTTTATCTCTCTCAAATCATAGATTACCAATTGATCCTTTTGAGGTTTATGAAGCTCTTATTTGATGAATATCAACCTTGGATTTATTTAAATTTATTCATGGTGTTTACTCTTTTTTCTTGAGGTATTTGTATATATAGAATTTCTTTTGTTTAGGGATTTCTAATGTTCTAGTAACAAAATTATTTTTTGGCTTATTAAATTTATGGATCGGATATTAATGTTCTATTCCATTGGGAAGTATTGTTTTTTAGAGGGGGTTTCCTGGAAATCGGGTTTGGATACCCGATGTGTTTTTAAAATTCCTTCAAGGTGGTTTTAATTCAAAAATGAATTTATCATGCTTGGGAGAGATAATGATTTCAAGTGAAATTAATTTCTGACATTTGATCAATGTTCTAAAATTATTTTAAAATGTATTTAACAATAGAAACCTTTGTTGAGTAGGGAAATTGACTTGTAACATTCGTTTTTATAATGTTACTAGAGGTTTTGTGATATTTATAAACCATTATGGGACTCAATATCAGTTAGATCTTTATTGTACCATATTAAACCCTCTTTTCATTTCTACTTCATATTCATTTTGTCTATAGACTAGATCATGTGATTTTAATTTTTTTTCTAATTTTGAAATATGAGGGTACATTTCATGGGTTTTTTCTCATATGTCTATCTTTTGGTGTATAAATGGATTGTTTTTCCATTTCTCACTGGATTTCATATATACACTTCTAATATTACTTCATTTGTGACTATGAATTTATTTTATAAAGAAATTGATATTGTATAAAATGGTTTTATCTTTTTAAATTTCATTATAAAATGAATTTCTTTTTTAATTTAGAGATAATTTTTTCATGATATTAGACATTTAATAGATCATATGGTTAAATCAAATTAGGAATTATGCTAACACAATATCTATTACTTTGTAAATAATTATATGTTATTTTATCAGAAACAGAAAAAGGAAATACATCGTTTATCTCCATGAACTCTCTGTAGGGTCATCATCTTTAAAGTGTGATCTTTCAGTCGTAACATATGGTCACATGGGGTTTCAGATTGGCCTTGCCTTGTTTTAAATTTGGGATTATAAATTTATGTTGATATTATATTTATTAGTGATATGTTATCATTCTTTATCTGTGAATCTTATTAGTTCATTAGTCACACATAATACTTGTTTTCTTATCATTATCATACTCCCTCATGGCAGGCCATGTTGGGTTATGTATTTCATCAACCCAATATGTTTTGATAGAAAATTGTATATGATGGAATACCTATCCTTATATATAACGAAGTAGCCTCATATTGGTTCATGTTCATTAGTAGACAATAGTTAGGACCATCAAAATTCAGATAGTTAGTGTGGGAGGGAGGCATGCCTGCTTAATTATGTGTCTGAACCTGAGCAACCATCATTTATCTGGTAAATATTTCCATGATTGAGTCTCGATTTTGGATCTTATTTAAATGAACTATATTTTGTGTTTCATTTAAATAGAATTCTATATTTTTAATGGTTTTCTGTCGTTAATAGAAATCATATATTCTTTAAATGTTTAAATTCATTGATATGGATTCTTGATGTTCGAATTTTTCTTCTATAATTTCTCATGAATTTAATTCTTATTGACTTATGGTTATTTGATAATTTTTCTTAGTATAGGTCTTCTAATTTTAAGGGTGGATGCTACGAGAAATGTTCCATAGGTGAATCCTCTAATGGACCAATCATTATTTGAAATAGTTATATGAACTATTTATAATCTTGGTCTCCTAATATTAGAAACCAGTTATGACTTATGGATCATTAATCGAAATATTATATGATGAATCCATCCATATTCAGTTGTAATAAAAGACCCCATGAAATGAGTCCTATCTCATGGGGATTGAAAAGATCATATATTTACAGAACAAATCATAAGGAATATAAGATGGATTGATCATAACCATGCATGAAGGGATGGTATGGATATAGTGATACTCTTACATGAAATTGAAGTTAAACGGGAACCTCACTTAGAAATATTTTCAGAAAATAACCAATCTATATTTTTATACATACATGTTGGGTATGCTAAATATCAGGGATGTTTAGACCTTTTAGTAGAGGGATCTAGTAGTTCTGAATCAGTCCACCAATTTCTAGGAGTTCGTATACCTATCCCCCGATATTTTTATTGATGAATACCAAAAATCAAGGAGGTATGATATGGGGTTGAGGTAAAATATGTAATCGATTAAGATTCTATAATTCCTTCAAACAGTTATTGAGGTTGTGGATAAAATAGCAATGGATGAAGTTTCTATAGATATATTAATTGTTTTACATGGATATTTGATTGATGTAGTTGTTATTAGGGGTGTGACTTGTAAAAAATGATGAAATGGTGAACATATTTACTCATGACCAGTTTTAGGGGATTCTTTAGGGAAAACTATATTATTTTCAATCAGTGTGGAAGGCTCATTTGTTTCAAACATAATTTCATATAAGTTCCTAAAACATGTCATCTTCATAGGAAATTTGTTCATCTTAGCTAGTTTGGAAGGATTCTCCATGGTAGTAAGAAACAATTCTCTTTCACCAGTGGTTCCCTTGTTTGTTCTAATCCTTATAAGGGTGGATGGTCATATCTTCAGGACATGCAGGGTGTTTTTTCAACTAAAAGGACATAAGGATGATTTGAGACTAGATATATTTTTGTAATAGTTTAATCACTTTAGGAAAACGAGTCACTCCCTCCAAATATTTTAGGTATATTGTTTATTTCCTCATATATGTTTTTAACATTGTTTGATTAATTTTATAATCATTCATTTATATCATCAAGGTTTTTTGACATGTTAGGATTTAATTTAGATATTATACCATTTTTTGGATCTATCCATTTCATCAGTGAAAAGGACTAAGAAAGATTTCATATATTTTGTGTGTTTAATGATTATAGATGACATTGAAGTGTTATGGGACTTATTAGTTATTGATAATGAAATCGTAAACATAGTTATTATAATGAATTGTATAATTAGTATATAATGTTAGATCAAATGTTGTCATCATCATGTTCAGTTATTATCTACCAAAGGTGTCTCTCATTTCTTGCAGGGTGACTAGAATTCTTGATCTGGGGGAGTGGGTGTGTTGTTCATTATTATGGGGTTATCATGTGCCAGTATTTGAGATATTAATTGATGATGTTGAGGCTTAACTAATAATTACAATTACCTCATTGTTAAGTTCATTCCTAAATGTCTTTATTGATGATCTTTCAAGGACGCCTCTATATATAGATTTTGAGTTCATTATGGACATAATCCACTGTTTTATTCCCATTTATTTTATATCTTATTGCATGGAACCTAGTGAGATGAAACAACATAATTTCCATCTTAAAAACCCTGATGGTAATGGAATTAATCATCCTCATGTGGCACCATGGGATTCACATATACTATTTCAAATCAATGAATTCCAAATCTTAAAATATTTCACTGATTGTGAAATGAAAAATTGGATGACTAATAAGTACAATTATATCAAAAAAAAATTATGAACTCATTAATCAACACAATTGGGAATATGGTTTTTCAAATATTGTCCAATATTCTGGTTACAATTATTTTTAAATAATGGAAAGGTATATACAAAAGACAATATTTAAGAGCTGGTATGGAAATTTCATGATTTTTTTATTCTATTCATTGTCTTTAATGACTCTACAACATTTATGTAATTAATGAACTAGGTTATACATTAGATCCTAGAAATTATTTAGTCATGTTTTGGGATGATATTTTGGTGTAATCTAGGTCATAGGAGGAGCACCAATATTATATAGATATCAATACCAGATGCTTGAAATAACATCACATGTATAGTACGCTTCCCAGTAGTGAATTTTGGATTCTGTTAGTGATTTTTCTGGGGTATGATATATTTGATAGAGGAATTTCAATGGATAATAAAAAGATTTAGGTGGTATGTACTTCAGAGAATACTAGAAATGAGTGAAAGATCTTGTGATTCCTGGGTTTGGGTGGTTTTTACAGGTTTTTTATTTAGGAATCTTGCGTTCTTGCATCTCTAATAGTGAAACTGAGTCATAAGGGTGAATATTTTTTGTATAATGAAAAATGGTAGAGTTTTTTTAGAAAATGATTGTATGGTTGATTTAAACTATGGTTTTGATTCTCCCATAATTGGGTTTTGGATATAATGTATTCTATGATGTGTTAGGTATGGGATTGTGTTGTGTATTGATGCAGGTGAAGTATGTCGTGTCTTATAGGTCTTGTCTATTATTACCACATGATAATAATTAACCTATCCATGAGCTTGAGTTCATAGTGGTTGTGACTACCAAAAAATTGTGGAATCACAATCTCTTTATTAATTTTCTTATAGTATAATACTATCATAAAATAATAATTTATAAATTTACACATATGGATATAAATATGTGATTGAGAAACTAGGTTGAGTATATACAAAATTATTGTTTTTTTATTTCTTAGACTCTTATGAAAGGTAATGTGGTTACCTATGCAATAAGATGGAAATTATAGACAAACACATTGACCTAATTAGTGGAGGAGTTTTCTTGGAGGATTTTGTTCCCAGAGATAATATTTGGAGTGGGTGATTCTACTAGGAAGTTGTTCTTATCTATAGTGAAGAGAACCACATAATATGATGAGGGGTTATATCTAAATAGAGTTCCAAAAAATAATTTCCACTACTTCGGGAAAATTTTAATTAGTGGGGAGACCTTGAGGGAGTGGTCTCAGTCTCCAGTTATAACATCTTATTCTTGAGGAATGTTGGTTGAAAAAATATCTCTGAGTATGTTGTTGATGGATAGTGAAAATTTTTATTTTTAGTTCACATACCCAAAGAATACCACAATGTATCATTATTTGAGAAATTTAAATTGGTGGTTGGGGATAAGGTGGTCGATTTCATTTTTTGTGACCTAATCACCCACATGAGAAATGATTATGGAAGAACACTAGAGAGATTATAGATTGTTGAATCCTTTTATCATTTTAGTTTGGAAGTCGTATGAGACATACATGGACAAAATAATTGTTTTACCATATAATACTAGTGTTATGAATGTTATTTTCATGGAGTGTCTTGGGAAATTTTTTATCCAAGAGGTCATGAGTTTCAAGGGGTTCACTATATAATTTTCTCTAATAGGGACCAAATGTTCAAATCTGGATTTTTTTGTGGTTTGTAAGAGGTTATGAGTTCCTAGTTAATTTTAATCAAGAAATATCTTCTGTAAATAAATGAAAAATATAAAGAGTCCTATTTAGATTCATGAGTATATTCTCTATGAATGTGAGGAATACATTGGCGGTTTATAGGAAAATTATCTTCCAATGGTCAAATTTTCTTATAACAAATGTTTTTCATGATTTAGTTAAGATATATCCTTTAGAATAATTTTATTGGAATCCATGAAGATATCCCTTATGTAAGGATGAGTAGGGATAGTGGTCTATGGTCAGAATGCCAGGTTCTCAGGAGATGTTGAAAAATGATTAGTTAATCCGAAATTTGATTGGTCATGAAATAGAATCAATAGAAATCCTAAATGGAATATCATAGTTGACCACTAGATTTTGAGGTCAGTGATCATGTAATCATTGATTTTATCATCTCATTGTACACCATCCATTGGGCATTAAGGGTAAGATAGAAATGAGTTTCATGTTCCCCTTTGAGATCTTGAAGAATAATGGAATGGTAGCATATCATTTTGAATTAATGTCTCACATAACATTGATTCATTAAGTGAACAATCTTTTCTTCTATAATTAATATCAAATGATCCCTTCGCATGTGACTTAATTGGAGTATATTGATATTGATATCGACACAACTACTGTTGGGAAACTATTTCAGATAATGGAACATCATGAACAATTATTTTTTGATAAAAAATTTCATTTTGTTATTGTATGATGGAAATTTATATGGGATAAATAAAAGACGTGGTATGTAGAATTGATGATGAGGTAGTAGTAAATTTCTATTATTTCTCACTAACAATTAGGAGAAATTTTTAGGGGCAAAATGAATTTATGGTGGAGTGAATTGTGATATGATACTAGTTTTCATAAAATATCTTTTACATAATCATTTTGTGTACATTATGTTCTATATTTTATTTGTTTATGAGGTTTTTTTAAAGGACTATGTTTTGGAGTGTACAGGATATGGTGTGGAGTCGTATCAATACAGCTTGGATAAACATGATATAATGTAGGATCCCTAGAAGTGATTTCTAGAGAAACTTTTATATTTGTAATTGTTGTGATGTGATCAATATGTTTTTTTATTTTTCCCATATATGTTTTAACAATACACAAATGATTGGGTGGCTATAACATAGGGGCTAAGGTGAGGGATTTTCTAAGATTATCCAAAACGTTCACCCTAATCACATGGAGTAAGACTTCACCATGATCCAATCCTCTTGAGGATTGGTGATGTCGTGTGGTTTATTAAGCTACACCATTGAAGTTTCTTAGCATAATAACAGATTTCTTGCTTTTCATCATGGATTCTGAAGGCCATTGGGTTGAGGGTAACTACAATGTGAACAGAGGAATTATTGGGTGGTTTGGAGGCTCTATGAACTGGTCTTTGTGGTAATCCCATGGTGTTATGTGTTCCAGACTACAAAAAATATTCAAATCCCATTAAATATAGTAATTCATACAATTTCCATTTTCAAACAAATAGGCACCCATGTGATCATTTTTAGGACCTTGGAGCCCACTATGATTATGATAATCAGTGGGATTTGAGTGATCAGTTAACAGTATTTCCTCTTTGTTAGCAAGGTATTTTCCTCTAAAAAATTTCATAATTACATTATTTCTAAATTTATTGTATAAATTAATATGTTTTTTAGGGAATGGTTTTATTTTTTTTAATATTCGATTGAAAACTAAACATAGATGTATTATAGATATTTTACATGAAATGGTATGGGACAAATGATGCGTATTTAAAATTAGATATAATAGTTTATGATTCTAAAATGGAATTTTCAAATATGAAATCATTAAGTATTCGTAGTATAAATGATTACTAATATATGAGTGTTGTTCTAATGTGGTTTTAAAAATCATATACATTAGAAATCATCCATGAGTTCATAAGTTGACATGCGAATTTTGTTTCTATAGTACCCCTTAAGGTTTTTTGATACTGATAAACCATTTTGGTCCTCAATATAAATTGGATCTATGATATGTCTGGTCATTTCTTATTTTAATGTATTCTATGTATTCACATATTCTAGTTTCTATAACATGTGCTATTTCATTTATGATTAGTTTTACACATTATGTTATATTTCAAGGATGGGTTCTCTTATGTATTTCTTATCATGTATCCATGGATTTCGTTTCATATTCTAGCCTACTATGTTAAATAAACTAGTAATATTCCTTATTTTTTTAATAAAAATAGATTTTAGAAAAATATTATTTAGGTATTATTAAATGTTTTTATGTTTTTATAATGCAATATGAACTAGCTTTTTTTTCAATTTAGAGATAACATTTTATTGATATTTTATTTTTTAAAGATTATATTGAGAAATACTATTGACATATGTGATCACACTCATGTTTTTCCATTCTGAAATTTATATATGATTATTAATGACATAGGTTAAGGAAATGGAATCATGTACTTAGCATTCCATATCAGGTAATGTAATTAACCCCCTCAAGATAGTTCATTATAATGATAATGTAGGAACCATACCTCTGATGTCTTGTAAAAGAATCCTAATAGGTACCAATGGATTCTTCATCCTTCTTCACTACCTCAAGTAACTACCTCAAATCTAGTAGAAATTATTCTTTTGTAATATTCCAAATAGAAATTAATTACTAACATCATCAAACTATTATAAGAATTAATTAGATGAAAATATTGGAATTTTGAATTAAATGATCCTTATTATAAGGTCCACCCACTGTATTTTGATTGACTTATAAAAACATTCTTTATCATAGAAAATATTTAGGAAGAAAATTTGATGATAGAAAAATTATCAGTTTTAGATAAAGCAAAGAACCATTTTCAAAATATTCATCACATTCAACAGATAAATAAAAATAGATAAAACTTTATTTTTCTAATTAGATTTCATGTGAGAAATGCCTAATTGTTATTTATTTATTTAAATATAAATAATAAAACTCCATATTAAAGAGTAATTTTCAATTATATACCTTATAAAAAAATTTAAAATTACATTACTAATGGGGGTTATTAAATTTTTAACATGATCAACTATCAATCAGTTACTCAGGCATTATTTTTATGTGAATTATTTTCTGTATTATTATGAAAAGGATATATTTTTATTTCTTTTTTATTTAATATGAAATGAGGAAGAAGAAGGTATCAGTATAAAATAATAATGAACATATTATCTCAATTTCATAAACTCATATTCTTCATCAATCATATCTCAATCAACATTCATAGTTGAAACCACACCCCTGAAGAGTTTTTTATTAAAATGTTAGAAAGGTAGAGTTTGGTTCTTCTAGGTTGATACCTTCACCAATAAAATATGGTATAATATGATATGAATTTACCCCATCACATTACAATAGATGAAATATCGAATTAGAATTAGAGAATTATTTCACATAACAAGTCTATAAATATCATCTTAGTACCCATAATAAATATAATAATCAAATCCTATAATATATATATAAAAACCATTTTTGGAATATAGATCCATAAAATGTATATCATTCCACATCATCACAATAGGGAATTACATTATCATTTTACAATTATATGTAATAATCACATCATGATACATATAATAATAAAAATAAAAGATTTTATTTTAATTTTATTTTATTAAAGCTATAAATTCTTGGTTCATTTGATCAATTAATTACCCCAAAAAATATTGAACTCTTAGAATAAAAAATAATTATAGATTTTACTATATTTTAAAACATTCTATATGTGAATATTATTATGTTAAATTAAATTTTATATTACAAGTGAGAAAGAATAACAAATTGAATATATTATATTTTTTTCTAAAAGGACTACTTTTCAGAAATGAAAATATTCAATTCATTACAACCATTAAAAATATGTAAAAATCCAATGGGTTTTTCATAGGAAAATTAGTATCTGAACATTTACAATCAATTTTAATATGCTATCAAGAATTTGGAATAATCTTTAGATAATTACAATGTTAATATCTTCTATTTTTACTCCAATAGTCACACTCAAAAACCATTCAACTATAAAGAATCAACAATATGTAGGCTCATTCATTTCAATATAAAACCAATATAGACATTATAAAAAGATCATTGAAAATAGTTTTTTATTAATTAGTTCTATGAAATACTAAATACCTGCTTATTTATGAAAATATTTATTATTTAAATATATCCTAATTTTCAAATAAATGCTTTCATTTTAGAATCTTAAAAATAGACCCGAAAATTTACAAGAATCCACTTATTAATCAAAATGAACAAAAATATTTTTATAATTTTTCTGAATTTATGAAATCTAATTTTTTTTTGAAAATTATACACTCCCCAAAAAAATTTTTGAAGATAAAAATTAAATACATTTTTATAATTACATGTTATAATTGATGATTTTTTTTAATTAATATCAAAATTTGGATTGATCAGCAAAATAAATTAAAAACTAAATCACATAATTGTACGAGGTTCCATAAATTTCAATTAGTGTGTATATAAATAATATTGATAGGTTGATTCACTATGTATTATAATTAAAATTATTCAATAAATATCAACTAAAAAACAAATCAATCAGCCCTTTCTTTTTTTAAAAAATTTATTATTTATAATACAAAAAATGGAATATCCCCTTCCAAAATGGGGAAATAAACATGAAAGAATGTGGACTGTTGTATATAAACTACATTGAATAAAATATTTCCAATTCCATTATTTATATCCCTATGTGAATCTCTATATTGATTTTGATAAAATAAATCCCGAATCAGAACACACTTGGAAGTGGTAAAAACTATATTACCCGTGGTGATAACCTATAAAAACAGTATTCAACTCAATAATTAATACATTTTAATATGAAAAGATTAAATGTATGAATTTTAGGACATTAAAAAATATCTATTTACTACGGATTAAATATTTACTAAATTATTCAATTCATCCAATACATTGATCAATTATTTGACATATCATTATAATCTATCTGAATACCCAAAATCTAAACACAATTCACCAAACTACCAATAATTATGGAAAATCATGAGAGAATATAATGGAGATAATAATATTTAACTTGTTTAAGGAAAAATTTGGAGTACCATTTGTATATTAATAAAACATGATTCCTTCTTGTTCGACCTTAATTCATAGCTTATAACCCCACCATTTAGCTTGTGATCCCTCTCCATTTTCTAAAACAACTTATATAATCGTTATAGGACTATTACATCACCTATGGTAAAAATTAATCAATTTTTATTACAATATTGATAAATAATTTATTGTTTAACTGCCACCAAATTGACCAAATGTTTCCAAAACTATTAAAATACTCATTAAAGTAACAAAATCATCAAAAAATTATGAAATTAATTTCCACCCAATAAAAATGAACAATTAAATTCACTTCCCATAATTTCTCTAACAATATTAATTAATTATTTTATTAATAATAATTATAATTCTAATTTATATCATGGTAAAATAATTATACTCAGAAATATTTCGAAATAGTTTATTTAATATAATACTCACTATTGTAAAAAAACAATGAAATGTAATTATTTCCTACCCACATAATGTTTCTCATATTCTAAAAAAATATCTTATATGAGATAACCTCAACCATATTCATTAACATATCCATGTTTCTAGAACAATAAAGTAACAAAATAGTCTGATTCCATTATAGTATTGTAACTCCTATGAAATAATTATATTACTCTCTCAAAAATAGTTTTTTAATGTTCTAAGTCATCGAAATTACATTCAGTTAAATAAAATTGTTCTTTTAAGTATCCTTATAACTAAGATACATGAATCATATTAAAAATCATATATATATATATATATTAAATAAATCTAAAGAAATGTTTTGTATAGTTTCTGAATTACTAGAAATGGTACAATTAAAATGTAACGTGATTATGAAATTAAGGATATTTTAGTTGAGGTGACACTAAATAAAGTTAGTTTCACTAATAGTAAAAACTTTGGGAAATTTTTTGGTTTATCATATGAATTTAATAAATTTATTTCTTTATTGATATTCTTAAAAATTATATAAATCTTATAAATTGGAACTAACACTTAAGTGAGTCTTAAAACATATCATTCATAAATTCAATCTAATATAATTATGATCAAAAAATCTATCTATAAAATATTCATATAGTTCCATATATATATGTGTGTGTGTGATAAACAATATGTATTATAGGTATAATCCACCAAAAATGAAAATATATCCTAAGAAAATGAAATATTATGTATATATAAACAAAGTATATCCTCAAAAACATGTTTAACTTATTCTACTTATTTATCAATTTATGAGTTATATGATGTACTCAAACTCAATTGGGAACCCATATAATTATAAGGACCCTTAATATTTTTAATAATTAATTTTCATCACTATTCAAAATAAAATACATTTGAAGAGATTTTTATTTATCTATAGGTGTGATATATAACTTAAAAAATCTCAATTATTTTCTTCTATAAAAAATGTAAGAAGTGTTATAAATTTATTAGTTTATAAAACTATATCTAAACATATTAATAATTTGTTTTTGATCTTTTAAATCCAATTAATAGGTATATAAAAATGTCTTCTCTCTTCAATTTCATTATGGGAAAATGATACAAAATTATAGCTTGACATTGATGCTCCGGCCTAATATTTTAATATCGTGCAAATTTGAAAAAAATACTCACTATTCTCATCCATAATACCCAACCACTACAACCAATTATTAATATCATGATAAAAATTATATACCAAGTTTTTCAACCTATATTAAAATATACATTATTATTTCAAGTTTTTTACCAAAAAAATCATAACAATAACACCTAATTTATTAAAATTTTGAGTTATGATTGATGCAATTATCCACCCATCAATGGTATCGTATCTATTTAACTTGTCTCACAATCATAATTATAGAAATTTATAAAAAAAATTATCTCATATGATTCGTTATTGTATACTCTATATTAAAATAGAAAAGAACCAAACCATTTAAATTTTTATCCATTACAAAATGTAAATCATTTTTGATACCCATAAATGGGAAATGATCTTTATTTTCTCTAATTTATCAAGTTAGATTCATCCAAAAATGATAATAAGATATAAAAATTGTATTTCAAATAATACAATTGATTAAAAATTGAACACTCTTCCTATTCTTTACCCACCCCAACCATCTCACATTATGATTCCAGTATGAGATTATATGTAAACATACAACCCAGGTTAGCTTCACATGTCCCCTATGGAAGCTGACTAAAGTTCAAGACCAACACAAGTAGCACAAAGATTCTTCTTTATAATAAAATATAGAAAATAAATCAACATACATTGTAGAAAATATAATTATTTAAGAATCTTATATACAAAAAAAATAAAAAAAGCTAAAATCTTGAATTATTTAAATTCCAAGATAAAAGGAAAAACCAAATATTTATGGGATCAACCATCGATAATATCTTGTAACTCCCTCTATACAAGAATTATTAATTACAGGATTAATGAAATACACATTTCATTTGAATTATTTTTAACACAAATGGAAGAAAGGAATAGTATAACTACATGGGGATTAGTGACCTGTGTCATATGAATCATCTGACACTAAAGACATCATGTAAATATTCAATGCTTATCACATGATATACTAAGGATCCTGTGAATCCTCTCAAACTAGGAATCATATTCTTATGAATGTTTCCATAAGTGAATAGGGGATCATATGAATGTAGTTAGATGATTACCACCAATCATGAAACATTTCGACTGATAGATGCCTGAAAATCACTAATGTCCTTTATAAAGTATAAACTAGAAAAGGTGAAAGGTTCATGAGAAAAATAAATACCCTGATTTCAATCAAATGGGATAAATAACTATGAGTATATAGTCCATTGAACACAAAAAAATATACCAAGTAACATGTAATCATAGTCATTCAATGGGAACTATGCAAGTCACCTTCATCCTGAAAATGGACCTCTGAAATTTCCTTTTATCACGGGATGTACTGATGGTAAATCGATGGAAGAATTTCATAATAATTATAAAATAAAAGTGGAAAAATGGATCCCTTTTTTGAAAATTAGTTACCATGTTTTTTCAGTGAATTTGTAATGTGATCTGCAGGATAAATTCTGGATCCGTGGATCCCTTGAAGTAAGACCTCCATGATCTCAAAAAGACTCCCAATCATGTTAAATATTAATCTTATAAAATCATTCTAACATATTTCCTAATACTTTTATAAAACCCCTAGGATTTACAGACAAATTTAATATAGAATTCCTGAAACCTTGAGCCCCTAATAAAAAAATACTTTTTATCGGATATAGTTTTAATGTAGCCGCTAAACATAATTTTCCTACTTCAGTCATTTGAATTCTGAAAAATTAACATACCTGATTGCGATCAGTATGATATTCAAGGTCTGATAGGATCAACATAAATTCTTGGTGAATATTAACTTATACATTTTAATATTAACTTTCTCTTATGAATATTAATGTACCCTTATTAGTAGAAACCACACCCATGTATGTAAAAAAAATTCGGCACCATATAAATGAGAATGAATATTCTAAATAATAATAATTAAGAGTTGATATTTTTTAGATTAATAAATATTTAGTTATAATTATAAATTAATAAATTCTTTAAAAATAAAATTAACTTTTATAAAATGTATTCATTAATAAATATTTTTTTGTCCAATGATTTTAGGAGTATTTTATGAGAGCTTGGTTAATTTTTGATATTATTATAAAATTAGGTTTAAATTTTAAATATGTATTTTTAATGTAAATAGTGATTTTATTTATGAATAAAATTTATATTACATAAAAACATATTTTGATAAAATGGTGTTCATTTTTTAATGATAAATTTTGAAAAATAGTTAGGAAGATGTTTTGGTATTTTTCTGAAATGATTGATCTTTTTGTGAATAGTGTAATTCGATTATTTATGAAATCTACTAAATAATTGAATTTTTACATCATGGTTGAGTGATGTTTAATGTTAATGACAATTGGTTCGAAATAACAAGCACCAATCACTATAATTGGTCACAAGAATCACACAGTATTTATTTTTTGAGAAAAATAATAAAATATTGAATAATATATTCAAAACTCACTCTACACTTCCACTATAAAAACAAAAACTCACTCCATATTCTCTTCACTACACTAAGCCCTTAAGCATCTCAATGTTCACCCAAAGACTATTAACTAGTCTCTCCCCAGGTCTAGGTGCTCCTGGTCTTTCTGAAAGACGAAAACCCCTTCCCATAATGATGTTCTCAAGGAGGAGTACTCAAGAGGTAAAATCGTGTTCCTTTTTCATTTTATTTTGTTTTAAGTTCACTGTTTCATTATTATATCCTCACTTCCTCTTTAAAAATGATCGTAGTAACTATATAATCATCTATATGTAGGAATTAAATCATGTTAATGAATTATTCTTCATCAATTTCCTTACTCTCTCTCTCAATTATTTTAAAAAAAAATCATTGTTAGGGAGGTGCTGATTTACAACCTTCAGGCAAGATGAAAATTCCTTCTTCAATCTATTCTTCAAGGAAGGTCATCATACTACTTTTATGGTTGAAAATTATTTTAAAGATATGTATTATATATTATGTAATGATTATATAACCATAATTTATATATGATAATAAACGATAGAAGAAAACTAGTTCATTGTGATTGTAAACCTGTTGTAAAAATATAAATGATTATCACAGAATATTTTATCTGATGATTCATACTCATAAAATATAAAAACTCATATGTATAAAAATATAAAATAATTTCTGTTCATAAATATCATATTAATTAAATACTTTATATTTATAATTATTCCACAAGAACATCCACTATCATAAACAATTATACCGATCATGAAAACCAAGGAAACAAATGCTCTTGAGTGATAAATTTGTATTTTATAACTCATAAAAAGGCTATAAATGAAAATAATAAAATTAAAAAGAATAAAAATAATATAAATAAAGTTCATAACTAAATAATTAATGGATTTAATTGTACTATCCAGGATGATAATCTCGAGTGCAGAACACATTCTGATACAAGGTAAGGGTTTTCTACCAGAACCTCAATTGTCTCACGGGTTACACTTTGTCTCACTTAATCCCAATTAAATTCATAATTATTATTATGTAATCATAATAAATTATATTTGAGTTTTTTATTTATATGTACCAATCATAATCCATCTTTAATTTATGGGGATTTAAGTGTTTTATAATTATCTTTCCCAATTATTACAAATAAACAAGCCCGCTTCAAGGGAAATACTCAAATTAATACCTGTTTTAATGTGCACTATATAATCTATTTTATAACAATTTTTTTTTTCTAAAACCACTTATTTAATCATGGATAATCTACATTAGTTTATTTTTGTTCTTATGTAAATAATTTTCCAAAATAACTATTCTTTTAAAAGTAAAAGTGTATTTATCTCAAAACATCCTTGATGATTTTAACAGATTATTTTTTTCTATTTCAACACCTCTATTGAAGATTATTTCTAATTGAGGTCAATATGATATTTTTTTTCTATTATATTGTAAAAAATTGTTTAAGGTTAGTTTGACTATGGATGTGCTTTCTTGATACCATGAACCATACTACTTAGAATGGTAATTGTTTATATTTATATATTGGACAAAGTTGTTACATATGTTAATGTTGTTTATGTTTAGCACCTTTTGTTTGAATAATCCATGGAAATTATCATGTGATGGGTGAGGCTTGATATATCCCCTCAATTAATTGGTATGTCTCAAGAGAAAAAATATAATTCGGTTTTGGTTAAGGCCTTCCCATAGTATTTTCAGACTTCGTGGTTGAGGCCATGCCAATGTGTTTCAGAAGTCCAAAATTATGCATTCCATCATTATGGTATCGGTAATTGATATACCATGTGATCATTCAATAGGTATAACATATATGGTTATGTTTCATTCTCCTAAGATCATTTATATGGCTATATTTAAGTATCATGCATTACTGCCATGTTATGATCAATTGAATTTTTAAAGGCATGTTTTGTAGTAGTTCACATTTCATAATGATAATTTTTATAATAAATTATTTATTATTAAATAACCTTACATAGTATCGAAGATCACCCATTTCTTATGTTTTATTATCCCCATGTTCTGAAGATGAATATTATGAATGACTTTCAGGTATAATATTTGTGTCATATGCATTTTCTGTTATTTATTTAATTTCATGTTATAATGTTGAACTTATTTTTGTATCTTGTTTTACATATTACTAAAGTATTCATTCCTCCGGGATACAAATTTCTTATAATCAATATAATTTAATAAAATAAGGCTTCATCTCTATGCTAGAGGGGTATGTTCCTTATAGTTGGTAAAAAGTATTTTTAGTACAAAACATGGAAACTGGATTTAGGAAATGCAGATTAGGGGGAAAACCCTAAATATACATTGATGATAAATATACAAGAACAACCCAGAATTTTGGTAATAAAGAGGTTTTGTTGATCTTACATGAAAATAAATCACGGTCAAAATACTAAAAGTGGATGTGGCTCTAGCATAGATGTACATAGGGTTAACAACACTAACAAGTTGTTTCAGGCTTGGCCCATGGTAACCTGGTACACAATAATGAGCCTTATTGTGCACCTGGTTTAACAATAATGGGGGATATTCTTAGGAAAATTTACATATTTTATTCAGGGAATTATATAGAATGTAATATTAAATTATTCTTCAATAAAACCATGTTTATAATAATGGGATTATCTATGAATATAATTTCTATTTATGTTATGTATTCTGTTAGTGGAGATTTTTCATTTCGATTCATAATCTAATATATTATATGAAGACATTTATAAATGGTTCCTAGTGGAAGGAATGGAAACCATAGGAACACGCTTATCCCATGTAGGTATTCCTCCATATACAAGATAATGATGTTGGTTCTGGGGATGTAACTAGTTCTAAGAAATATATAATGAAATTTGGATAGCTGACTATGGTTATGAATAATAACCTAACCCATATGGAGAATCCCAAACCACAACAAAGAGGAGAAATGTTAGATCTCTTTATGTGATAATATCCACCAAAATTTAATGGTGCTAGAAACCCATTCATAGTAGAGAAGAGGATAAGTTCTTTAGAGATTATATTTCATTCATTGGGATGTAATGCAAGGGAGAAGGTTATCATGGATTTTTATCATTTATCAGATAATGCAGATCAATGGTGGTCACTAATTCATTAAAAAAACAAGGAATAATATATTGTAAATATATTACGGAGGGATTTTAAGGAAATATTTTTACAGAAATACTATCCTCACAAAAAGTGAGAATATATGGAAAATAAATTTTTGAATCTGAGGAAAAAAGAGGATAAGAATGTTGCAAAGTATAAACCTCACAAAACAAGGTTTTCAAGGAATTCCGTAGACTACATATATAATCCATGGATGAGGATTTATTTATTCATTGATTGTTTAAATCCATTCCTTTAAAGGGAACTATTTCCACAAACTTTCTCATTATACAAATATATGGTCTCGTGTTCAATAAAGAAAGAGACAGAAGTCTCTAATCTTATGACATTAAAGGAATGAAAGAGAAGAAGATGGTGGTATAGGAATGAATGGATTAAAGGTAGAATTAGAAGGGGACTTTTTCAACATGTGATTCATGTGGAAAGAAATACCATTTATGCTACTTAAAATGAAGAAGAGTTTCTTACAAATGTGTAGAAAGAGGAAACCATTATCAATATTGAATGGGAATGAAGGAATCAACCAATGATCAATTATACAATTGTAAAGATATGGGATATTATTCCAATGATTTTCTTTGGCATAAAAAAAACATTACCCATAGATGGAAAAGGGATCAAGGCCAATATTATGTGATAAAAACCACTAAAGATGACATTCTTAATGTTTTTGTGGTATATACTATAATTATTTCCTCAAACATGGACAATTCATTATTTGATTATGGATCATCATATTCCTTTTTATCTTCCCCGTTTTCTTATAAAATTAGATATTTCCAATTCTCCTTAACAAGGGAGTTGTCAACAAAAATCCTAATGGGAGAATAATTCCAACAAATATGTGTTAGGAAATCCCTATTTTTGAATATTAATATTCTTTATCTATTGATTTTATTATCATATATATGTTAAAATTTTGACATAATACAAGGTATGGATTGTATTTGAAAACATCATGTGAAATTCTATTTCAAAAAGAAGGATAGTATAATTTCGGAGGAATGTGTAGCATCAATTATCTTTAGATATGAATCATCACTATCATATTCTTATCATGATCCACCCCGAGTATGTTTACTATGTAAAATTATTTGGGAAGATGAGAACTCAATATCTATAGGTGAGGAAAGAAATATTAAAATTGAGGATGTACCTATTGTAAAAAAAATAAATTTATGTATTTCCATAAGATTTAACTAGAATGGACATAGTAGAATTAGTGGAACTCAAGAAGAAAAAAACTAGAGAAATTGTGTGAAAAAGGATTTATCCTCCCTAGTCTTTCTCCATGGGGAACCCCTATTCTCTTTTTCAAGAAGAATGATGGATGCATGACACTATGAATTGACAATAGAGAAATCAATTCTATTACCATAAAGAACATGCAGCCCATACCTCAGATTGAAGATTTATTTGATAAAAATCGAGGAGACAAATAATTTTCTATGAGTTACCTTCAATATATGTGTCATCAGTTCCATGTGAGGAAGGAAGATATTCCAAATACAACATTTTGAACTAGGTATGGGAATTATGATATTACAGTAATGCCTTTTGGACTGACTAATTCACCCTTTTTTCACAGATCTAATGAATATAGTTTTTGAGGAATATCTAGACGAATTTTATTTGGTATTTATATATGATATCCTAATATAATCCAAAATCTATGATGATCAAGTGAGTCACATTATTAATATTCTTAAGGCTCTTAAAATAAAATAATTATATTGGAAGTTAAGAATGTTTGAGTTTTGGATTCATTCAGTTTATTTTCGTGTCCATATTGTCTCTATGGATGGATTCTTAGTAGATCCTATGAAGACAAAGGCTCTCTAGGATTGGCCTACTCCAATGAAAATATCCAAGGTATGTTATTTTATATGTTTATCAGGTTATCAATGGTTTTTCATTTAGAACATCGCCCATTTAGCTAACCATTTATCCAACCTTACTTGTAAAGGTGTTAAGTTCGTACGAGAAAAAGAATTTGAAGAATGCTTGAAAGAATTTATGGGGAGATTATTGAATTCTATGATCATCACTATACCATCTAAAAATGGTGTATTGATTATCTATAGTGATGCATCAATGAAAGGAATTGGTTGTGTCTTTATGAAGAATTATAGAGTTATTTTTTATGCATAAAGGTATTTAAAAATTCAAGAATAGAATAATCGAACTCATGATCTTGATTTACATACTGTAATCATTGCATTGATGATATGAAGATAATATTTCTATGAAGAATGGTATGAGATATATACAGATCACAAAATTTTAAAATATATCTTATCATAGAAATAACTCATCATGAGGAAAATAAAATGGATTGATCTAATCAAGGATAATGATTTTTCCATACACTACAACCCTATAAAGGGTAATACGGTAGCTGATGCATTAATAAGGAAGGATCATGAAGATAAAAAAAATGTAGACTGAAAGGGATTCATTATTCATGGATCTAGTAAATATGGATATGGGAATTATCAAATAAGGTGAAAAATAACTATCTATTCAATTATATTAACAACCTTATTTATTGTAAATAATTAAAGCTTCTCAATATAATGATGAGAATCCTAAAAATAAAATTAAAGGTCTGGATAATGGGAAGTTGGCTGAATTTTTGTGTGAAGATGGATTTTTAAAATTTGGCAAGAGGCAATGTATTCCCTCTATACCCGAGGTGAAAAGGGATTTATTGGATGATGCACATAGCTTGAATTTACTTATATACACAATTAGCACTAAAATGTATTGAGATATTTAGGAACATTTCTAATGGGGAAACATGAAGGATGAAATTGCTGATTATGTATCAAGATGGTTAGTTTGTCAATAAGTGAAGGCGGAATGACAACATCCTATAAGATTCATGAATATTATACCTATTTCTACATAGAAATAAGATTAATTAACCTTCGATTTTGTCACTAGATTATCCAAACATACAAGAAATAATGATGCAATATGGGTAAATTTGGATCGAATTATGATATCTGCATATTTCCTTGCCATAAGGGAGGATTTTCAACTGGTTACCCTTAAATAAATCTATACCAATGAAGTTGTGAGACTTCATGGAGTACCTCTCTAAATTTTGTCGGATCGTGATCCACAATTCACATCAAAATTTTAGAAAATTCTTTAAAAATCTATGGATACTGAGATTTGATTGAGTACTTCTTATCACCCTCAAGCTCGTAGGAAATCAGAATAAATGTTCAAAAAATTAGAGGATAACTTGATATTGGGATGACTTTATTTTCATGGTATGTGGGATCACTATTTACCTTTGATAGTTTTTTCCTATAAAAATATTTTACAATTAATTATTCAAATGGAACCATATTAAGGATTATAAGGAAAGAGATTTCGTACACCAATGTGTTGGTATGAAGTCGGCGAAAGAAAGATTGTGGGTCCAAATCTTGTGTAGGAAACAACAATGAAGTTGAATACTATTTGTAAAAACCCATCCTTTCATAGTATGTTTCTCTTTGAATAATACAATAGCTTCTGTTGTACGCAACTCCAAGTACAAACACACCACAACCAATCAAACTAGGCATTATGAATAGTAATACCAACTTTTTGATATTTTATAAATTCTATCTTTCAATGTGGACTTCATTTCTGGATTCAGAATAACAAAATTTAGTTTAGGGTGAATTTTTTGTATTTTTCAGAAAACCATCCATTTTTGATGAATAGTGAAAAAACCATCAAGTTATATGGTTAAGACGAACTTTTTATCTAAATAATTATTTATTTTAGGTAAAAATAGATACATAATACCTATATAAGTTCAATTTAATTAATTGGGGTCATTTTATAATATGTTTAGATATATAAAAATATTATTGATCTTTTTACCTTGTTTTACCCACTTCCTAGGAGCATTTGCAAATTTTCTTAAAAATAAATTTACTAATTTTGTGAGTTGAATTTCAAAAATACAAGAGATATGGATAATATTAGTATGTAAAATGTGGTCCAATAAGATGAAAATAATTTTTGGTGAATAGTAACATTGGACTTTTATTTACCATGGTTGAAAGTAAATAGGGTAATTAAAGGTAAAAATGATATAATAATTACCATAACACATGTATTAATTCTAGTGGAATATTATAATTAGAATAAGAACAACCTTAGGGATAATATATGATCCCCTTCGGTCCACTTGGATTATATTAAGAGATTTATTATTATTTTATTTAAAGAAAATTTAAAAGAGTTAAATTCAATGTTTTATAACTAAAGAATTTTTAATATAGGGTTATACACAACATAAATTAGACTATAAATATTCATTATAATGTTAAAAATATTTCCTACATAATGGTATTTTATTTATAATTTTAAGACATTAAATAATTTAATTTATTTAGGACACAATGATGGTGTAGCAATTACCTTATTAATAAAATATTAAATTAATTGATATTATAAATATCCAAATAAATGTAAATTGAGAATTATGATGAATTTCAGTAATTTTATAGGTTAATATGACATGTTAGGGTTGGTTAAAAAATATTTATTTTAAGTGATAAAGTTTTTATGTGTTTCAAAAAAATAAAATACTAAATATTGTAAAAATTGTCATAATTGTGTTTTTAAAACAAATACTATATTATTAATTGATAAATTATTCCTAAAAATATAAGGATTAGACAAAAGAATTATATAATATTATATATATTAATGATTAACCACATGGGGTTCTCTTTGCTTATTATGGTAAATTTATTAACAATATAATTTAAAAATACAAATAGACATGGTAAATGTCAAACTATTAAACAAAGAGTTAAATCTAAAAGATAATGTTAATATGATGACCTAAACATGTCTAAAACCTATAAAATGAGAGGTTTTCGACCCATCCCCACATTATCCTAGATCTAATTTAATTTTGAGCCATTATAAATAGAAAATTATTTTATTATAAAATAATATTTCGAGCTTTTCCTAAAGTGACCCTCAACTCTCTTATAAAAGGGCACTTCCCCATCTCTTACTTTGACACGCCCAAAGCCATTTGGATCGGCCAAAACATACCAAAATATCCTCCCAACATTCCTAAAATCATCCAAGAGGCATTAATTTGATTATAAAGCCTACTTATGGATCCATTTCGATCAACTCAAAAGGAAACACCAAAAGTAGAGATAATAATTTCACCACCCTCTATCGAGTTCTTTTCTTCTTCCACATTCTCATTATTTGTTATTTCTATAGCAAAATAATAAATCCAGTACCTTCTAAATAATGTTCTGTTATTATAAATATTGTAAAACCATATTATTTATTCTATCCATCCTATAAATGAAAAAGGAACTATACGTACGTACGTACGGCTTATCGTCTCCACGTCGTGGTGTAGTTTGTTATTCAAACACATCATTATTTGGATGGGAATAATAATGAGTATAAATAATTAAAATAATAAATGTAAAATTTTAATGATTATTTATATATGATATACCATCCAATTACATATGATTTCACCATCAATATATTGATATTGTTTCTCGTGCATACGTACGGATTACCGTATCCACGAACATGATGAGATTCATTCCCCATCGTAATCATTCAAGAATAATTTTCATTTTATGGTTCAAAATAATGTTTATAAACATAATATCATTCTGTATATGAATCAAATACATCCTATTCATAACAAACATGGCCTATGAAACCATGTATATAAAGGGAAATGAATAAATTTACACCCGAGATGATGATACTACTAAAATATTATTAACAAAGCAATATTTGAAGATCATATATGATATCATATCTACGTATATAGTTGTTTTATATTTAATTAATATTATTTATCTATTATAAAGGAGGTTATAGTTCCCTTGACCGGGGAAAAGTACATGGTAAGGGTTACTTTCAAAATCTATTTATTATCAGAGGTTGTCTTTATGTAAGTATCTATTGGGGCCTCTTTATCATCCACATCCATGTTTTCTAAAAAATGAATTTCAAATCATATTTACTATTTACTAGAAAATGGTTTAAAGTAATTTATACCCATATTTTAACTCATATGTTTTTAAATGAATCTTTCTGTAATTTTCAAAACAAGTTAATTTATGACCATTTCAACTAAATTAAGGTAATAATGTCTTTTTTTAACTTTTACGGCGGGTGCTGCTATTTTCTGCCATTATAACATTGTTAAATCCTCCCTTAAATTCTTATAATAATATTTTAAAAATAAACGCTTTCTTTTATTATTACACGACTTCTAAATGATTTCTAAATAGAAAGAGATATTTCTCTCAAAAAGTTTTAATTTCATCTATGTCAACATTCTCTGATGGATTTTAATCCTATATGAAGATGATTTATTTTGATAATAGACTTCCATATTGTATTCAAGGTTTTGTGATATATTTGACTATGGATGTTTTAATTTTATACCCTTCATGGTTTATGGATAAAATATTTACATTTCGTATGCTAGTTTTAATACGAATGTTTTTGTTATGTTTAAACCTTTTCATATGAGGAATGAATTTGACTTTGTATGTGATGGGTGGAGCCCGATATATCTCCTCAATGCATCGGTAGGTCTCATGACACAATGTAGTGTATTGGAATAAATTCTTTAAAAAATATTATTTGTATTCTAGGATGAAGGCCTTGACTATGTGGTTATAATGTCTGGAAATATGCATTCCATCAAAATGAAGTGGATATTGATATATCATGTGATTATTAAACTAGTAGAATATCCATGTGAATAATTAAATGGTATTATTTTATTTCATATTTTCAATATTATTCTTAATTTTATGTTTAAAAGTCTTTTGTTTTTTATTATACATTTCCCTAAATTTTTATGCTTATTTAAGAAAGTTTCTGCTATATTGTTTTCCTTACTAATAATCTGAGCTCACCCATTTCTATGTTTTATTTTTTACAGGATGTGAAGATGTATTTTATCGTTGTCTTGTAGGGATAGGCTAAGGATATAAGTGTGTTCAAAACGAGACAATTTTTTTGATGTTTCTATTTCATGATGTAATGTAAAACTGATGAATGTATACTGTACTTTTAATCCTATTAAAATAACCGATCTTTAGGGATATGATACCTTGTATCATTCTAATTTTATGTAACAATGCACCGACTCTGGGTAACTGAGGTCGGGGCATTACAGTTGGTGTAAGAGGAAGTTTGGTAAAAGCATTGGAAAAAGTAGTCATGGCAGTCTATCGCCTCATGGGAGATGCAGATCAATGGTGGTCAATAATCAAAAACACAAAGGAAGATAAAGAAGTATTAAACATGGAATGGGGGGAGTTTAAAGAGATTTTCTAAGAAAAATACTTTCTTAGTGACCATCGAACAGATATGGAAAGACAAATTCTTGAGTCGTAGGACAAAAGAGGATGAGAATGTCGCAAAGTATGAGGCTAAAATTACAAGGTTAGTAAGGCATGCAACAGATTATATACATAACCCAACAAGTAAGATTGATCGATTCTTTGATGGGTTAAAACCATTTCTCTGTCAAGCATTTATCTCAAAATCCTTCTCATTGTACAAAGATATAATTTCATGTGCTATCAAGACATAAAAGGACTTCTCTAAGTCCTATGAATTTAAAGAAAAGAAAGAGAAAAAGAGATCTTCTGAACACTCTGGAAAAGGAACTAAGGGAAAGAACAGAAAAGTTGAATATCCATCCTGGGGTAAATGTGGAAGGAAACACCCGAGTACTTTCCAGAATGGAATGGGATTCTGTTACATGTGTGGTGAAAATGGCCACCCAGCTTGTGATTGTAAGGGGAAGAAAGTTGTTCTTAGTGTTGAATACTAAAATTGTAGAGATTGGGTAATAAGGAAAATGAATGTCCTAAGAGCCAATGAAACTTACCCTAGAAAAGTCTAAGGGAGCCAGGCTAAGTTTATGTGATCACTGCTGTTGAGGTTGAAGATCCAAAAGACTTTGTGGCAGGTAATATTAATGGCTTCCTCAAGTTTTTCCAATGCTTTATTTTATTCTGGATCATCACATTGTTTCATATCATCCCCGTTTCTATGAAAATTAGATATTTTCAATTTGAATTAACAAGGGAGTTTTCAATCAGAACACCTATGGGAAGTATCATCGCAAAAAAGTTTTTTGAATCAGTTCCCATTAAGGCATATAAAGTTCTTTATATATTTATCTCATTGGCATACCCATGATTTAATTTGATATAATCCTTGGAATGGATTGGATATTCAGACCATGATAAAAACGTCTATTGTAAAAAGAAAGAGGTTACAATTTTTGATGATGATAAGGAGTTCAATATCTATAGAGAAAAAATGCCACCACCTAATTCTTATCTAGATCCACCCCCAGTAGCTCAACTAAATTCAATTATAGGGGAGGAAGAGAATGAAACAACTATTGGTGAGGAAAGGAATTTTTAAATAGAGAATTTACCTATGGTGAAAGAATATGTTGATCTGTTTCCATATGATTTACTAGGACATCCTATAGAATGAGAAATTGAGTTTTCCATTAATTTATTTTCTGGTTCAAGGCCCAAATCGAAGACCCCTTAGAGAATGGTCACTGTGGTATTAGTGGAATTAAAGTAACAAATAGAGGAATTAAGTAATAGGGGATTTATTCTCCCTAGTGTTTCTCCATGGGAATTCCCTATTCTTTTTGTTAGTATGAAAGATTGATCTATGAGTTTGTGCATTGACTATAGGGAGATAATGGCTATAACAATAAAGAACAAGAATCACCTACCTCGCATTGATGATTTATTCGATCAAATTCATGGGGCTCAATAATTTTTAAAGATTGACCTTCGATCTGGATACCACCAGTTGTGTGTGAAGAAGGATGAAATTCCAAAAACCACATTTGGAACCAGGTAAGAGCATTATGAGTTTACAGTAATGCCATTTTGATTGACTAATGAACCTTCTATTTTCATAGATATAATGAACAGAGTTTTTAACGAATATCTTGATAAAATTGTAGTGGTATTTATTGATGATATCTTGGTATACTCCAAAATCTATGAAGATCATGAAAATCACATGCGCATTATCCTAAGGACTCTTAGAAGAAATGAATTATATGGGATGTTTATCAAGTTTGAATTCTGACATCAAGAGATTTATTTTTGTGTCCATATTGTCTCTATGGATGGAATATATATTGATCCTTCAATGACCAAGGAAATACATGAATATCCAACACCAATGAGTATAACTGAGGTACCCAGTTTTATTGGTTTAGCTGGTTATTATCGACATTTCTTTAGAATTTTACCCGATTGGAAAACCCATTAACCAAGCTCACACGTAAAGTGGTTAAATTTGTTTGGAAAAAAGAGTGTGAATAAATTATTGAAGAAATGAATAGAAGATTAGTCAATGCTCCCATATTGACTATACTATAGTGGAATGATGGGTTTGTTATTTATTGTGATTCATCAAAGAAAGGACTTGGTTGTTTCCTTATGGAAAATGATAGAGTTTTTACCTATGGATCACGACAGCTAAAAATTCATGAACAAAACAATCCCACTCATGATCATTAGTTAGCATCTATAATCTTTGCTTTGAAGATCTAGAGACACTATATCTATGGCGAAAAATGTGAGGTATATACTGATCACAAGAGTTTGAAGTACATTTTCTCACAGAAAGAACTCAACATGAGGAAAAGACGATGTATTAAACTACTCAATGATTATGATTGCACTATATAGTACCACATGGGGAGGGAAAATAAGGTGGACGATGCTTTGAATAGAATGAATCATGGAGTCTTGAACAAGATGAGAGTTGAAAGGGATTCTATTTTTAAAGATCTAGTAAATATGGATATTGGAATAAATAGGGAAGGTGAAACATCAATATGTTTTCAAATAGTTGTCAAACCATCATTACTAGAAAGTATAAAGAGTTCTCAAACTGATGATGAGGAGTTTAAAAAGAAGATTAAAGTTGTGAATGATGGGAGATTGAGTGACTTCATATATGAATATGGAATTTTGAAAATTGGGAAGAGACTTTGTGTTCTTAACACACCTAATCTAAAAGAGGAATTATTGGATGACGCTCATAGATACAATTTAACTATACACCCGAGTATCACTAATATATATAGAGATTTGAAAGAACATTTTTTGTGGGACAATAACAAGAGAGATATTTCTGATTTTTTTCGAGGTGTATGGTTTTTCAATAAGTGAAAGCTGGAAGACAACATCCTGGAGGAGTCTTGGAACCTCTTTCCATACCTGAGTGAAAATGGGAAATTATTATGATGGAATTTTACATGGGGATACCAAAGACTCCTATAAGGAATGATAAAATATGGTTTATTGTTGATTGTCTTACCAATTCAACATATTTTCTTGCTATAAGAGAAGATTGACCACTTGAATGTCTGGAAAGACAATACATTAATGAAGTAGTGAGACTTCATGGAGTACCCCTATCAATTGTTTCTGATCGTGATCCCCATTTTACATCATGATTCTGGAAAATTAATCCAAAGGCTCGGGATACTAAACCTCATTTGAGGACTGCCTACTACCCTCAAACTAATGGACAATCAGAACGGACTATTAAAACAATAGAAGGCATGTTTAGATCTTTCTCACGTGACATTCATGGTATGTGATATCAATATTTACCTCTGGTATAATTTTCTTATAACAATAGCATCAATTCAAGTATTCTGATGGCAGCATATGAAGCATTATACGGAAATAGATGTATCACATCAACTTGTTGGGATGATGTTGGTGAAAGAAGACTTGTAGGCCCAGAAAATGTTGAGGAAACGATGGAAAAGGTGAAGGTTATCCAAACCCAAATCAAAGAAGCTCAAAGTAGGCAGAAGAGCTATGACAATTACCGAAAGAAGGATTTGGAATTCCTAGAAGGAGATTAGGTTTTCTTTAAGTTATCTTCATGGGAGGGAGTTATATGATTTGGTAAGTAGGGTAAATTATGTCCTAGGTACATCGGACCATTTGAAATTCTAGAATGAATTGGGGATGTAGCTTACCGTTTGGAAATGCCTCCAAGTATCTCCAATGTTCACAATGTATTCCACGTATTACTATTTAGAAAATACATGCTTGACCCAACACATGTACTCACCTATGAAGAAATTCAACTGGAACCTGATCGGTATTATTATGAAGAGCTTGTAAAGATTCTTGATACAAGAGAACAAGTGCTGAGAAATTGGATGACTCTTCTAGTAAAATTTCTATGTAGAAACTATAAGATGGAAGAGGAAACATGGGAACCCAAGGAACTTATAATTAAGAACCCCATGAATCAATTTTTGTAGTAATATTCTAGAAATTTCAAGGATTAAATTATTTTATGGAGGGGAGAATGTAACACCCCAAGCAACCACTGTACGTATCCATTTGAATAATACAACAGCTTGTGTTGTATGCAACTTCGAGTTTAAAAACACTACAACCAATTAAATTAGCCCCTAGGAATAGTAATACCCACTTTATGAAATTTTAAATATTTTATCTTTTGAAATGGACTTCATTTTTGGATTCAGAATATCGAAATTTAGCTTAGGGTGAATTTTTGGTATTTATTTGAAAACATTCAATTTTTTGATGAATAGTAAAAAACACAAAGTTATGCTTAAAATCGATTTTTTATTTAAATAATTTTTTATTTTATTTAAATTTATTTTAGGTCAAAATATGTACATAATAACTATATAATTTCAATGTAATTAATTTGAGTCATTTTATAATATTTTTAGATATATAAAAATTTTATTAATCTTTTTACCGCCTTTTAACGACATCTTTAGAGCATATGAAAATTTGAATAAAACAAAATTTTACCACTTATGTGTGTTGAATTTCAAGAATCCAAGATACATGATTAATATCAGTAAGTAAAATGTGGTTCAATATGATGAAAATAATTTTTGATGAATAGTAACTTTTGACTTTTATTTAGCACGGTTAAAAATAAATATGGTAATTAATGGTAAAAATGATATCATAATTACCCTAAAAAATGTCCTAATTCTTTTGGATAAGTATAATTCAGAAACAAACAACCTTAGGAATACAATATGATCCCGTTTGGTCTACTTGGATTAGATTTGACATTTATTATTATTTTATTTATAAAATAGTTAAAAGATTTAAATTCAATGTTTAATAACTATACTATTTTTAATATAAGGATACACACAATATAAATTTCGATAATAAATATTCATTATAAATCTATAAATATTTCATACATAATGTTATTTTATTTATAATTTTTAGAAATTAATTTATTTATTTTATTTATGACACAATGAGGATGTAGTAATTACCTTGTTAATGAAATATTAAAATAATTGATATTTTAAATATCAAAATAAATGTAAATTGAGACTTCGGATGAATTAAACTAATTTTCTAGCATAATATTATGGGTTAGGGTTAGTTAAATAAATTTTATTCGAAGTGGTAATGTTTTTATAGCTTTAAAAAAATCAAATACTAAATAGTGTCAAAATTGACATAATTGAGTTTTTAAAACAAATACTATATTATTAATTGATATAATATTCGTAAAAATATAATATTAGACCAAAAGAATTAGATAAGGTTATTTATATTAATGATGCACCACATGGGGTTTACATGGCTTGTTATAGTATGTTTATTAACCATATAATATAAAAAATACAAAGAGACATGGTAAATGTCAAACTATTTAAATATAAGTTAAATCTAAAAGGAATGGTTAATATGATGACATAAACCTATAAAAAACATATTGGTAGAGATATTATCGACCATTCTCCACTTTATCCTTGAAATAATTCATTTTGAAGCCATTAGAAGCCAAAAAATGTTTTATTATAAAATAATATTTCATGCTTTTCCTAAAGGGACCGTCACCTCTCTTATAAAAAGGAACATCACTTTATCTTAATTTCACAACCCCATAGCCATTTGGCTAAGCCAAACCCTATCCAAATATCCTCCCAACTTTCCTCATCTCAACCTAGAGGCCTCACTTTGATTATAAATCCAACCTACAAAGTCAATTTTATCAACTCAAAAAGAAACACCTGATGTAGAGGTAATAATTTCACCACCCTCATTCAAGTTATTTTCTTCTTCCACTTTATCTTTCATTGTTGTTTCCATACCAAAATAATAAATCCAGTACCTTTTACATTCTTTTTTGTTATTATAAATATGGAACAACCATATTTTTTATTCTATCTATCCTACAAATGAAAAAGTCATCATACGTGCATACGTATGACTTACTATCTCTACATCGTGGTGTAGTTTGTTATTCAAACACTTACTTTTTTGGATGGGAATAATAATGAGTATAAATGATGTAAATAATAAATATAACATGTTAATTATTATTTATATATGATATTCCATCCAATTATATACCATTTCACCACAAATATAATGATATTGTTTCTTGTGCATATGTACGGATTACCGTCTCCACGAATGCGATGAGATTCATTCCCCATCATAATCATTCAAGAATAATTTTCATTTTATGATTCAAAATAATGTTTTTGAACATAATATAATTTTTTATATTATTAAAATACATCATATTCATAACGAAAATGGATTACATAACCAAGGATATAAAGGAAAAAGAATCAGTTAACACTCGAAATGATGATACAACTAAAATATTTTTAACAAATCAATATTAGATGATCATATATGATATCAGATTTACGTATATGGTTCTTATATAATTTAATAAAAATTATTTAACTATTATAAAGGATGTTAACATACCCTCGACCAAGTAAATGTACAAGGTAAGGATTAATTTCACAATATCTTTATTTTCTACGGTTGTTTTTATGTATGTGTCTACTGGGACCTCTTTATCATCCAAATCCATGTTTTCTAAAAAATTAGTTTCAATACATTTTTTCTTTTCACTAGAAAATGGGTTAAAATAATTTATACCCATATTTTACCTTATATGTTTTGAACGAAATCTTTCCGTCGTTTTCCAAACAATGTACTTTATGAACTTTTTGACTAAATTTAGTCAAGAATGTCTTTTTATAACTTTTATGGTGAGTGAGGCTATTTTCCGTCATTATAACATCGCCAAAGATTCCCTTAAAATCATATAAGTATATTATCTAATGAAATGTTTTCTTTTATAATTATAATATTTCAATAGGATTTCAAAATAGAAAGAGATATTTGTCTCAAAAAGTTTTGATTTCATCTGTGTCCACATACTTTAATAGATTTTAAACCTATTTGAAGTAGATTTATTATGATACAAATCTTCCATTTTGTATTGATGGTTTTGTGATATATTTGACTGTGGATGTGTTATTTTTATACCATTCATGGTTTATGGATAATGTATTAACATTTCGTATGCTAGTTTTAATACGAATATTTATGTTATGTTTAAAACTTTTCATATGTAGAATGAATTGGTCTTTGTAAATGATAGGTAGAGTCCAATATAGATCCTCAATGCATCAGTAGATCTCATGAGACAAACTAGTGTCTTGGCAGAAGGTGTTGACAAAATATTGTTTTTTTCTCGGCACAAGGCCTTGACTATGTGGTTATGATGTTTGGCATTATGCATTCCATCATTATGAAAGTGGATATTGATATTGCATGTAATTATTCGACTAGTTGAATATCCATGTGAATACATAAATGTTAGTATTTGATTTTATATTTGTCATATTATTCTGAAGTTTATGTTTAAAAGACATTGATTTCAGTGTTATACATTGCATTAAATGTTTATACATATTTATGAAATTTTCCACTATATTGTTATCCTAATGCAGCCTCTGAGCTCACCCCTTTCTATGTTTTTTTTCCATGATGTGAAAAATTATTTTATGGTTGACCTACCGGGGTAGGATAAGGACATAAGTGTGTTGAAAAGGGGACAAAATGTTGTTTATGTTTTTATTTCATTATGTAATGTAAAACATATGAATGTATCTAGTACTTCCAATGCTACTAAACTGATCGGCCTTTCGGGACATGATTCCATATATCATTCCAATGTTATGTAATAATTAAAAGAATCTAGGTAACTGGGGTAGGAGAATTACACTATTCAAATCCATATCAGAGTACCTCAAATTAAGAAATATAGCTTTGTAGATAATTGAAGGAAGGATTTTTAATTTCATGTGGGAGATCATGTTTTATTAAATGTATCTCTATATAAGGGTGTTAGATTTAGGAAGAAATGTACACTAAGCCCCATGTACATTCGTTCTTTTGAAATTTTGGAGAGAATGTGAGTTCTGGATTATAATTAGTATGTTCTAGTTATCCTTTCTAATGTACACAAGGTTTTCCATGTATTATTACTGAGAAACGACATTCCAGACACAACACATGTACTCACTTATGAAGGTATATAATTGGACCGTGATGAGCCTTTTTGGATTCTGGACAGTGATGAATAGGTGTTGAGGAATCAGATGACTCATCTGGTAAATGTACTTTATAAAAATCATAAAATTGAAGTGGAAATGTGGGATCCTGAATAACTTATGATGGGGAACTTTAAAAATCATTTCAAAAGGTAACATTTGGGAAATTACAACAACGAATTATTTGTAAGGGGGAAAGTGTGTAACACCCCAAAGTTTTAGAAATAAATTTAATATAGAATAAATTCAACACTATTACCCTGAGAAACAAACACTTTGTTATAGGACATAGTTATAACCTAGATTATAAAAATAATTTTTCTTATTCTATGATTTCAATTTCAACAAATTGTTATATAGGGTTGCGATCAGTAAGATATTTTGAGTCTAATAGGATCAATATAATTTTTTGTTGAATAGTAACTTATCCTTATAAATAGTAACTTACCATTTTGAATATTAATGTTCCTTTATGAATTGAAACCTCATCCATGAATGTATAAATAAAAATTTGGCACTATATAAATGAGAGTTAATATTTCAAAAAAAAATTAATTAAGTGTTGATATTTTTGTGAGTAATTAGTATATAATTAAAATTTTAACTTAATAAATTTATTTAAAAAAATATTCATTTTCATGAAATTTATTCCTCAATTAAAATTTTGTTGTCCTATGATTGTAGGATAATTTTATGGGATCTCTGTTAATTTTTGAAAGTATTATAAAATTAGTTTGATATATAAAATATGTATATTTAAATTATATAATGATTTTATTTAAAAATTAATTTTCCCTTTTGTAGAAAATTATTTCGAAAATTTGGAGTTAATTATTTAATTATACACATTTAAAAATTATTATGGTTATTTTTTTGAATTTTCTAAAATAGATTATTTTTTGGTGAAATGTGAAATTTGATAATTTACGGAATATGATAAATAAATTAAATTATAAATCATCCTTGAGTAAAGGATAATGTAAATGGCCATTGGTTTGAACTCACATGAACCTTTTATTATTATTTTAACAATAATAATGTACTATTTATTATCTGGAGAAAAATAAAAAATATGGAATAAGATATTCACAAATTGCACCTATCCTCCACTATAAAAACCACCCATAACTGCCTCTTCTATTAAATAATATAAGAATTAATAAATCTCAATTTTATGATCGTATACAATTCCCTAGTCTCTGCCCATGACCAGGACCTCTTGGCCATTCCAAAAGATGAAAAACCCTTCCCTTAAGTTGGTTTTGAAGGATGAGTACTAAAGAGGTAAAATCCTCTTCCTTTTTCCCTTTTAATTTCATTAAGTTCCATATTTTATTATTATCTCATCATCAACTCTATTCAAATGATAATGGTAAATCCAATATGATATATATAATGGAATAATATAATCTAATGAAATATCTATCATCAATATCTTTACTCTATATCTCTTATTTAAAAAAAACAAAATCCTTGTCCGGGAGGTGCCGATTTACCACCTTTGTTGGTAATGATGTTTAATTCTTCAATTTCTTCTTCCACGGTGGCCATAAAACAATTTTTTATGCTCCAAAAAAATTCTATAATATTTATCATATCTTATATAATGATTTTGAGATAATAATTTATTCATGATATTAAATAATAGAACAGAACTATGTTATTTTGATCGAAAACCCGCCGTATAAATGTAAACAATTATCACTAAATGTTTTTTATAATTATTCATAGTCACATTATATAAAATAATAATATGTATAACCATTTACACTATAAAATGTTAATAAACATAATATAAATTCAATTTTTGATAATTATACCAACTCCACATGAAGTTCCATTATCAAATACAATTATACTGATCATGAAAACCAAGGAAATAGATGCCCCCAGGTGATAAATTTGCTTTTTATAACTCATCAATAGGCCATAAATGAACATAATAAATTTATGAATAATAAAAAACATGAAAATAATTTTATGGATTAAATAATTAATTGATTTTATTTTATCATCCACGATTCTATGCCCAGGTGGAGAACACATTCAAACACAAGGTAATGGTTTTTTCCCCGAACCTCAATTTTATAATGGGTTTCTCTTTTTCTCTTGTAATCCTAATTAAATTATTAATTATTATTATGTAATCTTCACAAATTATTTTTAAATTTTATATATATGTGTACTAATCATAATCCATCTTTAATTTATGGGTAGTTAACTTTTTTATAAATATCTGTCTCAATTCTTCCAAATAATCATGCCTGATTCATGGGATTTTCTCATATTATAACCTATTTTCAATTTCACTATGTAATATATTTTAATCCAAAGTTATTTTTCATAAACCACTCATATAATAATGTAAAAACTAAATTATTTCACTTATGGTTTTATGGAATTATTTTTCCAAAAGAGCTCATTATTTCAAAGTAAAAGTGTATTTTTGACAAAGATTCCTCAATGAATTTATTAGAATATCATTGTCTCTTTCAACAATTATATTGAATTTTATGTCTTATTAAGGATATAATCTTATGTTACTCATATAGAATATTTTATTAAATGGTTTAGGGATTTTTTTTTTATTTTTTTATGTTGTTTATGTTTATCCCCTTTCATATGAGGAAATCATTGGAAATAGAATGTGAAAGTTGGGGTTGATATAGACCCTCGATTCATTTTTAGATCTCATGAGACAAAACAGAATTGGGTTTTGGATGAGGCTTTACCCTAGTATTTAAGTATGTCTATGTTGAGGTCTTGAAAATATGATTTTGATGTGCTACATTATGCATTCCCTTTATTATGGTATATGTAAGTTATAAACCATGTGGTCATTTGACTAGTAGAATATCAAAGGTTATGTTTCATTATCTTATGATCATTTATATGGATATATTTAATCATCTTTAATTACTTCCAAATTATGCTCAAGTATAGTTTTAATGGAATGTGTTTTATTTGTTCACCATGACATGATTTTATTTTTATGATAACATCCACTTTATTATTTACCCTTACTGAGAATCCAAGATCACCACTATCTTATGTTTTATTTTTTCCAGGTTGTGAAGATAAATATTATGAGTGACTTTCAGGGAAAATATATGATTAATATTGATTTTCTATTATATATTTCATTTCAAGTTGCAATGTTGAATTTTTTTTGTATCTTATCTTCCAGAACTACTTATATATCTGTTCCTTCAGGGTTCAACATTATTAAAATCCAGAAAATGTAATAAAATAAGGCATTGGATCTTGAATACTAGGGTTGGGTCATTACAATTATGATTCTCATTAAAAAATATAATCTGATTGTGCAAAATAATATATAAATGCCAATGGTATGATAAATATGCCACTGAAGGAGTGATTATATGGGAATTTTTTATAACATGAAGGAAGGATAATATCATGAATAAAACATAACTGGGTAATGTGAAACATGTGATTCAATACTCCCTCTATTAAATTAGTCCCATTTATTTTATTTATGTTCCTTGAAAAGTGGGGTAGATTTTGGGAAGTGATGCCTATAAATTTTCATGTATCATAGAAAAACACACACATAAGTTAAAAGAGGCCTGAGAGGACTTATTGGAGCAGAGGACCATGAAATATCAATATTCATCAACATAGAAAACCTAGGGAACATCTATATGGATTATTCAACATATCAATACACTTCTTTTTATCATTATATTGTTCATGTGAAAGAAATTTGGAATGTTATATTAATCACATGAAGGAGTGTTTTTCATGTTGGTTTGTTCGTACGAGTCCTCAATAGGCCAACACTTGAAAACATGGTGTAATTTATGTTATAAAGGTTCAAAATTTTATATATAATCCTTATAAAAAAATGGATATATTTATTTCTTGTAAATTTTGTAATATCCCTTTCATTCACCATTCATTTGACTAATGATGGCACGTGAACATGTCAGCTAGATCATGAAAATCTCTCTATACATGCCATCAAGAGCAAGTGATGGCCTCTGATCATTTCATTTAATTTATTTGATAGAAATTGTACGTGCCATCCATGTCACATGATTTCATCTAAACATTTAAAACCTATCATGTGATTTCCTCTAGAAATTTCATCTTGAATCATGGGAAGAACTAATATCATGTTATTCTTAATCACAAAAGGGCCTTGTACATGTCTAATTAAATAATTTGAAAAAAAATGTTGACATGTATGCCTTATTCACATAAGAGTCCATGGATATGTCAGCTTTGACCGTGTAATCCACTTTGGACATGTCTTCTTTGATCATGAGAAACACCTTTAGACATTTCAGGCATACACCAATGAAATTTCATAAAGACACCCATGACATGTCATCCAAACACTGAGGATATGTCATGAAGAGACCTTGTACATGTAAGATAAACCCTCAATAGCAAGAAAAAATTGTTATGTAGAAATAAGTTTATATAAAACATGTAAAACTGCATCAATGAATGTTAAACATGTTATCACCTTCATAAGTTGTGTTCCCCTAGTGGGATTTGGTTGTTATGTTTCAAATAGATCATGAATTATTTACACATTTTAATGATATTTTACCAAAAAATTAGTCTGAGATCCAGCTATCCAATCAATCAAGGCCAATGAACTTCATAACTATCCAATGATTGGGCAATGAGTAATCCATCATAGGGAGGGCCCTAGATCGAGTGATAGGCTCCCCAGGAGGGTCATACCCATGTAGGGCCTACATTGGTGAACTCCAATGGGGTTCATAAATGATCCACAACCCTGGAGAACCAGAATATGGGGAATATCCCTACTGTGGTGGGAAAAAGGTGTCACCAACATGGGGTGGTGTATAGTAGAGGTCAAGGGTCCTTTGACCCCTGTTTGACTTCTTTTCATGGGTGATGTGGTGAATTTTTTTAATCATTTCCCCATGATACAAGGTTTCAATGTGGGATGGTTTTTTGAACATTAGAGTTCCCTTTTTTGCCAATGAGATATTTAACCACCTTATTCGCATAATAACTCTCTCAAACACCTTCCTCCAATGATGTCTCCACTTTCCGTCACCTGAAAACACACTAGCTTCCACTACTTCACCCCAATTCAACGATGGTCGACATCCTCAAATTAATATCTTGAACCAATTTTCACCACCTATACCTTAGAGCAACACTATAATCTCATCCAAACCTATGTATTATTTCTTAAGCTCACTTCAGACACTAGAAAGGATAAAGGTGTTTAGAATCCCTTCCAATATGCTACTCATTTGTTCCATGAACCATCCTCCTCACTTCCTTGCATGAACCACCATTCTGTTACCATTTCACCATACCATGCCCAAATATGGGCATGCTAAATATTTTAGTCCATATTGAAAATATTAATCGATGATATTCTCATCCATTTCAAAACCTATGGCACAAGACTCTATGGGGGTGATCTTACCTGAAAATATTATGATATGGCTAGATTTTCCAATGATTCTTCTTGACTAATGAGGTTAAAGGATACACCCCTCACTACCTGTAAACAGCTAGGAAACCCATGAGTAGATAAAGAGTTTTACACTAGAGGGTACCTCATACTGGAGTCTCAGAGATATTTCCTTTCTTATTTATATTATTTTAAATTTCCTCTATTTGTTTAATTTTATTATGAAATTTTCTTTTAAATTTTAATAACACATAAATTATTTTTTCAAAAGTGATCCACCACACCCATCATCTTATTATTCATTGTCTTATCTCCTTTTATTTTATTTTAATTTATTTTCATCATTTTACCACTTATATTTCAAAATTTAGATATTATATTTCATGTTCTGTTTCCCACAATCTCTCTCTTATTTCTCTATCTTATTTTTTTATATCATTATATTTTCTCTTCTATTATTTCTTACCACCTTGTCCTCTCACCCAAAAAATGAGGGGCTATCCCGAGGCTTGGCCTAGGGAATGCAATTGGTGATTCCATTTCATTTTATGCTTAAATTATCAAGTTTTAATTTTTTTATAATAAGAAATACTGAGATGCGTGGTTGTGGGGATTGTGCATGATGGGACAGGACTCAAACTCATGTTATTATTTGTTTATTTCTTTTCCCTCAATTAAACTTAATATAAGATCCTCATGTGATTAATTGTTGACATTTGGTGGATGAAATGACATTATAAGGAGTTGGGTGTGGGTAGTTATCATGCTATTGATTGAGGTATTCCATCAACATTGATTAAATGATGATGTGTAATTGAGAGTTCTTAAGGAATCAAAATTCTACACCACTAAAAATTAATAATAGATAAAAAGTGATATTTCATTATTAAGCTATCAAACAAAATATAAACACCAACACTGGGAATTTTAGAAGCCATTAACCAAATACCAAAGGCTAAGTTATTTTTTTTATAATCACAATATTTTATTTCATGTTAGGATAATTTTACATTCATTTAAATCTAATTTCATATTCATAATAAACATAATAAATGTTTTTTTGGTGAATTAGTTTAAGTGAGTGAACAAACTATGAAATATTCTCAAGTGATATTAACCAAGTTATAATCATTGTTTCAATAAGAAATTAAATTTTATTTTTTCCACTAACAACAATTGTCATCATGCCAAAAATGGTGTCATTTCTGGGGAGCCAATTAGTGTTTCCTTAATTTCCATATTTCCAAAGTCTAAATAGTTCTCATGACATTGAAAAAAAGAAAACAATTTCATAATGTATGATAGCATAAAAAATCTTTTTTGTATGTAAAAAAATTACTCTCAAGAGTATGAGAAATAAGAATAAAATAAATGACATGAGTAATCTTATGTGAAAGAAAATAAAACATATATAGAATAACTGGAGACCAAGATATAGAGATTATTTTACTATATTTCTACCATTATGAATCAACGTGAACTTGTGATACATGTGGGAGATGTATAATATTTTGATGACTTCTTAAACATCCATGAAGATCAATTTGATCTCCCAAAGAAGAATATCTATAACCATTTATGTAATACATCACTCATGTGGTGTAATTTTATGAAATGATATAGGTGATCAAATACCAACCTCCACCTTCAACCATCTATCTCTAAGAGTCCTTCTACATTTAGGTACTAAAATAATCTTAACTAATTCTAGGAATTGATATTATCTTCACCTTTATTACATTTTTTCCAGTTTGAAATGAATATTAATTCCAACATTGTTGAAATTTATGATTTAGTAAATAATTTAAATTCCTTAGAGGAATATGAATAAACCCTAAATTAAGAAATTAAGGAAAAAATGGGGAAACCAAAATTTATTGAACATGAATTTGTGAAATCCAATGTGGAATTCCATATTTCAAATCCTAAGGAAATCAAGACATAGGTTGCTAAAAATGTACGGGGGGATTTTTTTTTATATTAATCATTTTTAAATTCTATAAAATTAAAAATAAATTAAAACCCTACTTTTGAGTATACAATTCATAAACACCATGTTGAGAAATAAATTTAAATGGAAGAGTATGAATAAGTAACAACCAAGGAAGTGGATGATCCATACTTCGTTTTACCTCAACATGGAAGTTGTACATAATTGTGAACGTGGTGATCTAGAATAATCTATACATAGACCATTCTACAACACTATTAATGAGGTGGAATATTTGAAAACCCATATGTGGGGGTCCATTTCTAAGAATATCCACCCTCCACCAGACTATAAATAACATTTGTTACTTCCCTATGGAGGCTGTAAAAAATTCAAGATCCATAAGGGGGATCATACAAAGATTTCTCTTCTCATGATTTTTATGATTTAAATTTAATTCATAGGATTATTCTATCATTAATCTCACTCCCTATAATAAAATATGATCTTAAATGACACTATCTTTGTGATTAATTTTTAATTCTATTTTATAGTTTCTTAATTAAAGAAGTGTGTCCCATAAATTCAAGAAGAAAAGAGGAGTAAGCTTTATTTCAAAAGGAGTTAACTTTATTATCTAATAGTTTAAATTGTATATTTTTTCCAACAACATTATATTAGATTTAGACTAGAAAATTTTATGCCCATATCTGAATTGATGCTTTACTTGAATAATAGAAGAGACATGAATTTCATATAAATCATGTAATTCTAGGTCTTATATTTCTATGGTAATTCTATTAAATGAGTAAATTGGATAACTAAATTAATAAATTGAGGAATGGATATTAAAATTAGGACTTTGTATTATGTAATTAGTAGATTATTTTAAATGAAATTTCCAAATAATTCTTTATGCTTTGAATATATGAAATTCATGTGAATTAATTATTTATAACTATTCATGAATTTATTCATTTTCTATTATCAAGTTTTTATTTTTTATATTATTTATAGGACAAATACAACCTATTTTAATCTTTACAATATTTTTGACCGATCGTGGGCCATTCCACTTGTTCGAAACTTCATTTCAACTTGAAAATAAATGACTATTCAAAACCACATCTAAAATGAATGAGGAATTTCATGATAATCTTTTATCCCCTTTCCCACTTTTAAACCAATCATTGTTTATCCCATATAGACAATTAAGGAACTTATTAGGGATGATTCATGTTTCGAACCATTTTATTCTATTCCTAACCTCTTCTTAGTAATTTTTATGATATTTTAAAGTTAAAGTGTGGGGGTTAAGGGAGTCCTAGATTAATGGTTGGAATAAATTGAAAGGAATATGTGTGGGGGTTCTACATATATCTATTCAAAATATTTTATATTTATTGTACACATTATTGATTTTCCACTCTTGAAAAAAATAATAAGTTGACACAAATAACCAAGAAGAAAGGAAAAAATGGGTTGTGATTTTGGATAATAAAAAATTACCATTACTAGACCAATTTTTTTTATCATATGTGGTTATGTGATGGATGTGAGGATTATTTCTGGTGTAATTTTTTTAATATAAAAAATCTGGAAACATTATTTGGAAAGTTTATAATTGTTTCTAAAAATATTCAAGACATTGAACAAATCATTCATTATGCTTTTCTTTTATAAGGAAAATATGCTGAGTTTTTTTAATGTTGGAGTTATTACAATATGAAAGGGATAATTACATTACACTTTAACTTTACTATCATACATTTTAATTTAGTATAAATGTCTCCACCTTGAGCCTAAATTTTTTAACATCAATTCCTACCTAATTTAAGCCTAAAATAAGTATAATCTTTATAGAAAATATCTTTTGATTTCATATGTATTTTGTCTTCATAATTTGGGGAAGTAGTTTTATTTCAATATTATATATTAGTAGCAAGTCATCATGATATAATAATAACTATAATTAAATTTATATTATTATTTATGAGAGAAAATATTCAAAATGTATTTAATCATGAATTTTAATGTTCAATAATAATCAATTGAGAAACATGAATGGATGATAAGAGACGTAAAATCATATTCATATTAGAAAAAGTAAAATTGTAGAGTTAATTGTATAATTTAAAAATGATAAATTTAATTTATATTTAATGTGGAATTTTAAAATTATATTTAACATTGATAATAATTTATTTTTTATTTCATGAATTTGAATATTGGTAGAAATGGAGCCCTCTCAATTTATTGTTGAGATTTTATGATTGAGGACATGTATAGTTTAAGTGTGGGGGTATTTGACACACTCATTTTTTGTGGAATATTTAAAATCATTTTTTAATGGGGTTTTAATTATTTTTAAGGGAAATTCCAATGTTAATATGTGTTTCATCCCAAATGGGTGTTCAAAAATATATAATTAAATTTTGTTTAAATTGAATAAAATTATTGAGTAATAGTGTTGAATTTGTTTATGTGATTTTTGGTTATTATGATTCAATTTTTTCTTTACATGTTTGTACATTTTAAAGATATTTTATAAATAATTTACACTGAGCTCGAGCTAGCCCACCGATCAAGGCCAAATCACTACTTAGCCAGACCACGATGGTCAGATGGCCAGGCCTACCATAGGAGGGCTCTGGCTTAATTCAGAGGGTACATGGAGGGGGGTAATACTTATGTGGGGCATAAATTGGTGAAATACATAGGGTAACATAGATGGGTTACTTCCCTAGAGTGCTAGTGTAGGGGCCATATCATTGTAGTGGTAAAAAGAAGGTTTCTTCGGTAAGATGTGATGAATGGCAGTGGGAGGGGGTCATCTGGCCTCCGCGTGACTTCATTGTAAGTGTGAAGTAGTTAGTTTTTTAATGTCTCTCCCCTGACATCACAATTTTTTCATAGGATGGTTTTTTCCACATCAATGTTCACGTTTTTAGCAAATTGAGGTTTTCATGCCTTATTCATTCCTTATCTCACTCAGACAGCTTCCTCTACCGCTTTCTACACTCATCATCACCACTGACATTCCTTCCACCATTGCTTCACCCAAATTCCACCATAGCCTACATCCATATATCTTATGTTCAATTACCTTCTCAATATATCTCACCTAGAGAAAACTTGAAAACCCTTATGAACCCCATGAAACATTTCTCGAGTTCCCTCTTGCTACATAAATGGTCGGAGGGTTTGATGATCCCCACAAAACCGCTGCTCTCCTATTCCATGAACCATCCAGGCCACTTTTATACTTTCACCAACTTTCTACTACAACATTTACATTCTATATATGAATAAGGGGAACAATAAATATTCTTGTTCATGGTTAAAATATTAAAAGTTGAATTTGGTGGCTATTTCAAATACTGAGTTGCAGGACTCTCAGTTGTATATCTTAAATAATAATATGACGATATGCCGATATTTTCTAAGAATCATTCTTGAATATAGAGGCCAAGGGATCCACCCCTCACTACCTATAAAAGAAGAAATCAACCATGTCTGGAGAAGGAGTATGAAATTAGGGGGAACCTCATAGTAAGGGAAAATTCAACTTCCTTCATTCATTTATTTTATTTTTAATATATTAGTTTGATTTTTTAATAATTTTTTACATTTTCATAATAGCTACATTATTTCTATACAATTATTCCAACACACCCCTCTTCTTCTTCCTAATCTTCTTCTCTCCTCCTATTGTCTTTTATGTTATTTTATTCATTATTCTAACTTTTATTTCATAGATTTATATATTTTATTTTATTTTATTCTTCCCACTCTTTATCTCTTGTATTGGAACCTCTTTTTTTGTTTTATATCTTTCTATTATTATATTTCTTCATTATAATGAAATCTTACACTAAAAATGTTGGGCTAACCCTGGATTGGATTGTGATAGGTAAGTGGTGTTTCCATTTCATTATATGTTTAAATTATTACGTTTTATTTATGTTTGATGTAAGTAAGAGTGAAGTACATGATTGTTTCTATTTTTCTTCTATGATACAGAACTCAAACTCATTTCTAATCATTGTTTAAAAGTTTCTTTACATTAAACAAAACATAAGATCTTCATGTAGTAAGGTTGAGAAATTTAGTGGATGAAATGACATACGATGGATTCTAGTCTTGGGAGATGTAACACTCTTGATTGAGGTGTAACATAATCTTTTATTAAATGAGGAGTTGGACTGAGATTGCTAAATGAATACATGATTCCACACTAATAAATAAAGGGATATTATTCTAAATGTTTTCTTTCAAGATTAAACATCCAAAAAAATTAATAAAACAATAAAGAGAATGATGAAACCAATTAACCAAACCTTGAAAGAGAATTTTTTTATTTTCTAATCAATTTTTTTCATTTAATGTTTGTATAATATTTACTTTCATTAAAATTTGATTAAGTTTGTATATCTAATAAAAACATCCAAAAAGAACTATTTCTGGTGAATTAGACTATGTGAGGGAACAAACAGCGAATGCCCATTATGTGAGATAACCCTGTTCATCCTTTTTAATGTATTATGATAAGGAGTTGAATTTTTTTCAATCCCTACAATAGGTGTTTTATCTAGACTTCATGTAGTATTAGACATATTCAATAGATATTTTTTAGTCATTATCACACTTTATAGATATGAGGATAGAGAATGAATATGAAACATTGGAATCCAACCTCATATAATTCCCTGTCTTTCCTAAATTCTATGGATAATAATAACCCCATAATGTGTTATCAGGTATCCCAACCCATCATTTGGTTGGGTGTTAACTGAACTATAAGGACTCTAATTCATATTTTATACAGGATCTATATGATGGCTTCCTAAGGCCCAATCATGAATGAGAATCCTCTTTGGTGTAATCCATTCCACATATCAAACACTAAAGAATATGTTACTAAAACTCAATAATGAGACAATAATCATTCATTTACCATAAATTGATATGAAATGGGCTCATATATAGACATATAATTCAGTGAAATTCAATGACATGTCATTAATTTGGACCGTCACCTATGGGTATCTCAATGTTCATTATCCATGAGAATATTGAGGTTCTAATTGTAAATGAGTACACTGATTCCAGTAATAATTATGATATATAATATACCTCACTACTGCCTAAAATATTTATAAAACACCCCATTAGGGCCACCCCATTTCATATGTCCCATATCCATATGCAGTGAGTTTCACGACTTTTTATCCCTTGTTTCTCACTAATAGATTGCCTCATGTTGGAATAAGTATTTCAAATGATCATATCACTGGAACCCTAAAATTCCATAAATCTAGGAAAATATTTTTTATAATCCATGTTATATTACAAGATTAAAACTCCTCTATGCACATGAAAATACCTTGGTGTAAGTCCAAAAAGATTCACCATATTGGTAAACATTGGGGAAATAACCCTCACATGTATTAATTATTTGTCCATACCCATCACTGGGTTGGGGATAGACAAAACAATAAAGACTCAAATTCCTATTGTAAGTAGGAAACATAGGAAAAATCCCTAAGACATGAGCATTATACATGATTCCTACTTTAATTCATATACATCAATTACACATGTCATTAAACGACAGATGTTGGACATAATTACTATGATGTTTCTTATTCCATTTTTACATAGGATTTGTTGGAAACCTCAAATAGGTTTAACCCAATCCTCACTACACTAATCACCTTCATGGATTGTAGTAAACTCCAATCTTCCTAGTAATATGTTTTCAAAATAGATGTTTTTACCCATTTTCATGCTATAATGAGTGTAGTGACACTGACCCCAATATCATGGAGATAGTGTCTACTTTTTAAAAATGTAATAACCTTCAAGGATTCATAATTAAATGGATATAATGGTTTAATAGTCTTGATAAACAAGATACACAATTGAAATTTTTATTCAAAAGGAAAACAAAAAATAAAAAAGTATTTTCATTTAGAAATCTATTATTCCTCATAAATTATCCCTGTAGATCAATCACAAAATAGTTCTTGGTACCCAGGGGAAAATAAAACGTAATAAAGGGGTGAGTTAGATGCTCAGTAACGTAAGAGTACAACAAAATATTTTAACAAAAAATGAAAAATAAATATGGGATGGTCTATAATTGCAACACATTCCATTTCATAAATAACAAGATCATATTATGGTAGAAATAAATGATTATAAAATAAATACATTTAAATAGTCACATGATCTTGAAATATTTTACTTGGATAATCTAACTAATTGATTAATAAAATTGTATTAAGATAAATAAATTCTTTATGGTGGATATATAAAATATACCATTAATTAATTATGTGAATAATTATAAATATATGGGTATTCCCTAAACAAAAACCCGATATATTTTTTCTCAAGATACTTACCGATACGTCAAGGGGATGTCTATAACCATGTACCATCCATGATATACTATGTTTAATTAATTACTGATATTGAAGGGGTGAAACATAATCAACATAATATTTTTATTAAAAACTAACAAATAAAAGGAAAATACTTCCCCAAATCAAATAAACATAATCATAATCCTTCTAGATTAATGTGGTGAATGGTAATAAAATTGTACATCCACATTTAAATTGATAGAAAATAATCCAAATAAAGGGTTATCATGATTTTAATAAAACATACCCTCCATGAATTATAATTAAAAAATAGTTTTAATTTTTTTTTGAATTGAAATAACTTAAAATGATTTTTAATAAAAAATTATAGAAATAAAACATTCAATTTTTATATTTACCATTTAAATAAGTTAAAAATTTATTATGAAAAATATTTTTTTTCAAGATAACTTTTTATAAATTTTAAAACAAAAATTAAAACTTTTATTATTCAAGTTAGTAGAAAATATGTTTCAATCCAATCACGTTGAAATAAGGATTCCTTTCATATTTTCAATAAAATTAAAACATTTATAATTTTTAAAATGACAGGTGGATTCCACTCAAAAAATTTATATAATAAAAAAATTGGTGAAAATTTGTCCAGTAAATCATTTTTAAATGGTTAAAAACTTTTTTGAAAACATTATTATGAAATATTTTTTTGTGAATTCAGGTTTCTGAACTAAGAGATAAATAGAGTTTGACTTTATTTAAAACATTTTCTCAATAATTTTGAGTACCAATGCAAGGAGAAGTGGTACTATTAGTTGAAAACTTCATGAATAGAGATATTTGAAAAAATGGAATTATTTTATCATAGAAATATTAAATAATTCTCCCAATGGAGACAAATACAGAATCCTAAATAACGATGAGATTGGGAAATAATCCCTTACCACATTGGTAATTTCTGAATCGTATGCCCTGTAAAAGAAATAACATCAAATGAATATTAAAATATCATAAATAGAAATAGATTCATGATATAACATAGTAAAATGCGTATTTCATGCCACATAATAAATGAATAACTAGGTAATTTCGTGTATGTATCATGAGAGTAAAAGTGAAATAAGAAACACTTACCTCGAGCCCGATTCCCTTCGTACATGTCAGCACATCAATTATAATAGTTTTAATAATGTTATGTATTTATAACACAACCATAATAATATTTATAATACCATAACTAATCCTATTATAACATTTTACCACCCCAATGTTATTAATATTTTTTTATCTTCAATGTTTAGGGTGTTAATTTCATTATTTTATCATGAGTGTTTTTTCATAAAATCTCTTATTCATGTGCACAAGATATATATATATATATCATATGTATATTTTTAATAATGTTATAAAAATCATATTTATACAATAAGTAACTTATTATAGCCATTTATGGGCGTAGGGAAAGAAAATGAATCAAATCGCATCATAGAGACATTCGGTTGTACGTACACTCGAGTGATTATATCATTCCGTCAATGAGTCAAATTGTAAAGAATGGGGTGATATATTAATTTTAAAAAATCAATATCATATCATAAATATAAAATAAATATATTTATTTTATCCTTATTACATTCCATGTAAATATTATGTAAACAACGAATCACATCATTTTGTGAGTGGGTAGTCCATCTTACACATGAGAAACTCTACCGTATTTGAAACAGAATGGAACATAAAAAGGTTTTTAATGAACCATATAGGTCACCCTATCACCCTTATAGCTTATCTAAAACATATATATCCTTTTGGGAGTTCTTGATCTTCAGGGGTCGGTGTCTATAAACTTACATCAAACATGAAAATGAGGGAAAATATTTGACCCAAAAAAATTGAAGAATATAAAAGATACAAGATAGTATGATCAACTCTACAAATGGAGATTGTATAAAAAACTAAATCGTTATAATAATACAAAAAAAATTAAATCATCAATGTATTCACCAAAATATTAAACAACCGAAGACACCATCTACAACACATGGTCCAAAGGACCAAGAACATCAACCACCTCCAGGTGGCCCTTTTCCTTTGCTCAGGCCTGGCACATGAATTTCTAAAAGGTTCAAATTTCAAATTTATGGTGTCAGATATAAACCCCAATAGGTTCTCACCATGTATTACATAATCAATTACAAAATCATTAAATTATATATGATATCAATTCAAATAAAACATGGAATAATAAATTTTGAAATATTATACCAAAACGTGGTTAAATTTAAATTTTTTGGAAGATATGTCTAAAAAAATCAATCAAAATTACATGACCATTATTTATAATGTAGTTTATAAAAATAATTTGGCATAAATAAAACACTATAAAAATTAAATAGAATGTATGATCAAGTCAAATAACTCATAAGAAGAAAGAACCACGTATAAAATCCTTGTGGTTAGTAAGTTTATCCTCTAATGGGATCCTCACATAGCTCATCATCAATCATTTCCTAGATAATCAATGTCCTAGAATGCCATTACTAGTTACCACATTCCTATCATCCTAACATGTTCTTCAACAACCAATAAACTAGGATATTAATCATTTAAAATAATATTAAAACAAAATTTCCTAATTTCAATTTACAGAATGCCTTTCTCTTTTCAAAACCAAATCGTTTGTTTTCATAATTTAATGGAATTAGAAAATATCTTTTTGTTGAATATGTTTTCACAAAATATATATTGAATAATTTTCATCAAAAAATATAAATATACCCCTCATTTTTCATAAATCATCCCAATAATATCAATTCTAATAAAATTTGGGGTTTTATCATTTTCCATACCCCTTTCAAATCCGTAGAAAATTATAACAATTAAATGTTCAAAAAAATAAAAAATCATTTCAATTTAATCTATAAATTCAATGTATTGATTATGTAGAAATATATTATGGAAGTACCTACCTTTTAAATCAATGAATCTCAGTGAACAACACCCACAATGGGGAACTACAGTGAAGATCAATGGTGCAAGTGGTCTAGAAACAAAACCTATAATCGATAGAGAAAACATAGATCATAGATCCATATAAAACATGATGATTCTAAAATGTATAAGGACTAAGGACGGATATCTCATAAGAGATTAAATAGGAGGATATCCACTTATAAGATAGGTGATATATCTTACATCAACTCTTTTATTAACCAAAGGAGGGGTTTGAAGGATCAAAAATCACCACTAGAGATTCCTCAATACCAAGGAATTTATTTTTGGGTTGAGTGATGATATTAGAGATCCTAAATGAGGGATCTATAATTTTTAAAACATTTTTTGGGATAAAATAAATTCATGTGAATAGTTTTTCAGTGAAGGCCACAAGGTTACACAAACCATGGATCATAACGGTGTTCCCTTCCTCTGGTATCATTGTTTCTCCTTGGTTGTAACATGATTTGTTAAACCATGTTTCAACCCTAGAAACCCTTTATGTCTGAGTTTTCATGGTTTTGAGTGTCTTGATGCATGGTTGGGTCAAACCGTGCACCTTCCTCTAGGGAACCATCAAAGGTTTCCTGATTTGATGGGACAAAATGCATGGTTTCTGTTTCCGACGCTTTCGCCGGGGCGCGCGCGCATCCGTCCGCGGAGGAGGGGGACGCGCGGCTTTGTTGCCCCGCATTCCCGCTTTCCAAAGGCGGGCGGCATTCGTTCCTTGTTCAGGTACATCTACTCCTTGATCGAAATGGGATGATGGGATGTCGATTCTTCCTCCTGTGGATTCCTCCTCAGAACTCGTCACCTAGTCCGGGTCTCCCTTATAGATTTAATACGTAGTTCGTGAAACTCTTCCCAGTGCCATGTTTCCATGGACGCCGGTTAATTACGCTGCTTCTGTCGGGACATTCCAAAGGGTCCAGTCAGGGCAGCAACCTTCGGTCAGGGGAGTAATCACGTTTGAGGCATCAGTAGCGTGTCTGGATGCTGGGGTACCTGGCATGTCTGTCTGTTGTCCTTGATCACAAGGCTTCTCGAGGGCGTGGAAACCCGAGGCATCCCACATCGAGCGCGGGGGGTTACATGTCATAGACACGTACCTGAGGTTTTCCTCAGCTTCCCGTGTTCAACACAGGGTATGTTTGCAAGATTAACGTCTAGCAAAGACGGTTACGCCAAAGGCGTTCCATCCGTGGTTTTCCTCAGGCATCTCATGTTTACCACGAGGTAGGTCGCGAGTTTAACGTCTCGCGGAGACGGTTGAGAATGGAATGGGACCACCGCAGGGGTGGCGACGACGAAGTTGGGCTAGTGCCTTGAAGGGGCTTCCTACGTATCCCCGTGGCAGGGAATCAAAGTCCGCGTAGTTCGGGATGGTGTCGGTAAACCGACGTGATGGTGGACCTTGGTCCGATGGGCATCGTCAGCGTACCTACATGAGGGTGGACCTTGGTCCGATGGGAGTTGGGCTTGAACCTCTGGGAGGATTTCTACGTACCATGCCTTGACATGGATCAAAGTCCTCGTAGTTCAAATGATACAGTTTAACGTCATGCGGGACGGTAATGAACCCTGACGTGAATAAACGACGGGTGGTGGGTGTCGGTGAGCCGACGTAAGTGAGGGACCTTGATCCACTATTGGTGGGCTTGAACCTCATGGAGGCTTCCTACGTACCATGCCTTGACATGGATCAAAGACCTCGTAGTTCAGATGGGAATGGGTCACAACGGCTTACCGCTGGACTGGAATGTAGTTTAACGTCGTGCTGGACGTAGGTAGAACACGACGTGAACTGGGTGATGAGTGGGCTTGAACCTCGTGGAGGCTTCCTACGTACCATGCCTTGACATGGATCAAAGACCTCGTAGTTCAGGTGGGGGGTTTGTCGGTAAACCGACGTGAAAGCAGACCTTGGTCCGCTGATGGTGGGCTTGAACCTCGTGGAGGCTTCCTACGTACCATGCCTTGACATGGATCAAAGACCTCGTAGTTCAAATGGTGGGTCGCAATGTCTTACCACTGGACCGGGGTGCAGTTTAACGTCGTGTTGGACGGGGGTGAGATCCGACGTGAAAGACGGGTGGGCTTGAACCTCGTAGAGGCTTCCTACGTACCATGCCTTGACATGGATCAAAGACCTCGTAGTTCAAATGGTCACAACGGCTTACCGCTGGACTGGAATGGGACCCGACGTGAATGAGCGACGGGTGGGTGTGTCGGTGAACCGACGTGGAAGTAGACCTTGGTCCACTATTTGTGGGCTTGAACCTCATAAAGGCGTCCTATGTACCATGCCTTGGCATGGATCAAAGACCTCGTAGTTCAGGTGGGGAGTAGACCTTGGTCCACTAATGGTGGGCTTGAACCTCGTGGAGGCTTCCTACGTACCATGCCTTGACATGGATCAAAGACCTCGTAGTTCAGATGGGGTGTTTGTCAGGGTCGGTGCTCACTCTAAGCCCACGTGAGTCATGCTCGGTGTGAGAAACAAGAGGTTGCAAGGACCTGACGATCACGTCGCGAAGGGTGCGTCCGTGAGAAGCGAAGAGGGGCTTACGCGTTGGGCGGCCCATGGTGTTGGGACTTACTCCAGGATGGAGGCCCAGGGTGCGACAAAGCGCGGGAGAGATGGACCTTGGTCCGACAATGGGAGGTGCCTCGTTCCCTATCACGTCCTCCACTGACCTTGGTAGTGGGGAAGTACCGAGATGCACGGGTGCAATCATCCGTACCAAAGGTTAGGGATTTACGCTCTGAGGCGACCCTTCCCCTGCGAACATACACCCCTCCGACAAGGAGGATCTCATTCCATGTGCGGAAGAGTTCCATTCCCGTGGAGACGGGCGGTGTAATGAATGCTCGAGCTGGGGGGACCCTTCGTGAGGGAGACGAGGTTGGGTCACAGTTTAACGTCATGTGTTGAGGACGCGGTGCTTGGCAGTTTAACGTCCTGCAGCTCGGACGAGGTGGGTTCACTCCACACCCCTAGGGCTTACATAACTGGTACCCTCTGGTCCTTGGGGAAGGGAAGGTACCAGTAAGGCCATGGTAGAGGGGGGTCGAGGGAGGAGCCATCGAGGGGTCCACGTTAGCGTGGCTATGCGAAGAAGCAATAGCCGTTAGCGTGCCTATGCGAAGGAGAATTGGGCGAAGCAACGCTACGGGAGGTGTTGTCCATGGGACTTTGAAATCACATCGTGCAAACCTGGAAGGTCGCACGGAAGGAGGAATCGCTAAGCAGAGGAGTGTGCTTTGCGATGTGGGGTGCCTTGGCCTTAGCATGGGTCATAGGTGGGAGTGGGTGGTGCTTCGCGAAGTGGAACAGTGTTCGCGGAGCACTGCCTCGCGAAGAAGGAGTGGTTCGCGAAGCAGGGTCCTGCCAAGCAATGTGCTTCGCGATGCATAGTTATCCTGCCTTGGCATAGGGATTACTAGCATGGGTTGGGTGTTTCGCGAAGCACGAGTGCTCCGCAGCTGCCCGGGTTCCCTTGGGAATCCCCTTCCTTTGCGAACGCCCTTGGGCTTCGCGAAGGGCATCCCTCTCGGAAGAGGGGCTCAAAACGAAACAAATCAGAGTCGTCTCGCGAAGTGGAAATACCTCGCGGAGCTCATGATTCCCGGGGCGAAGCTTGCTTCGCGATTCGGGAGAGGAGAAGCTGAAAGGTCGGATTCTCTGTCCCCGGGGACTCAGGGGGAGTCGAGTATTTATAGGGAAGGGGCGCCGCGAAGCAGGGCTCGCGCGCCGCCTGCGGGGCTTCGCGGCGGCTCGCGAACATCAAACCGGTTCGCGGAGGATTACCGCCTCCGGTGCTTCGCGGCGCCTCGCGAACGTCAAACCGGTTCGCGGCGGATTACCGCCTCCGAAGCTTCGCGGGGCCGCCAAAGTTGGGGCGCTTCGCGGCGGGGCTCCGCGGACGGGCTCCGCGGCTGTGCTTCGCGGCTGTGATTCGCGAGGCAGCGCGCCGGCTGTCTTTTTCGTTCCTTCCTTTCGGGCCATATTTTTGGCGCCAACAAATGCCCCCCCTCAGACTTGGAGCCGCGGAGGGCGAAGGTTCGAAGTCTGAGGGACAATCGCCAAAAACTGTCGGTGGTTCGCGATGCGTCATCGCGAAGGGGGACCGCGATGCTCATCGGGGCCACGGATCCGGACGCGCCGCGATGCTTCGCGCGGGTGAGGCGCGCCGCGATGCTCCGGGGTCATCGCCTATAAATAGGGGGTCCGCCCTCTTTTGTCTTCACGTGTCTTGTCTTTTTGTGCGCTCTCGATTTGGCGAAGCTCCGCGTACTCCGCGACAGCACTCCGCGAATCGAGCTTCACGGCGAACCGCGAGTCTCCGACTCCGCGTCCGCGCCAAGCGAATCTCTGTCTGCCTTGGCCAGACTTCGCGGCTTCGTCTCGCGACCGATCTTCGCGATCCGACTTCACGGTCGATCTTCGCGGCCGAGCTCCGCGGCCGGGCTTTGCGATCCAGGGAAAAAAAACTTTTCTAAGGGTCGACATTAAAGATGGCCCATCAAGAAGCTGTGCTGGGAGTGCTCGCAGATGCTGCTCGCCGGGATGAGATGGCCAACCGTCCAGGCTTGGGGGAAATGGTTCGTAGCCATTGAGACCACACTTCTCTGACAGATCTGCTGTCGGAAGGTCAGAAGGATTATCCACAGTGCAAAAAGCTGCCGTTGTACGGCTTCGGGCTGAGGGATGACGTCTTCATCCCTGAGGCAGGAAGGGATGAACCAGCTTGTTGGTTCAGGAGCACACCGTGCCAACACCAATGGTTCAGGGCGGCCGATGGTCACGCGCGGGAGGATTTCACACCCGTCACCGCTGATTGTCTCCACAATCATGTGAACGACATTGACTGGAGGCCACTGCAACCGGAGACGTCCCCTCCTCTCTACCGCACCATACTGAAGGCGGCTCTGCAGGATCCGAAGAAGGGATGGTCCGATGAGTGGGACCTGCGCCAGGGCGGCAATTTTACCGACGACTGGGCCTGGGCCTACTGGGTAGGCGCCTCATGCGAGGAGTTCGAGGCTGAGTTGAGGAGAGTGGGATTGTACGAGGCGGCATGGGCCTCCCAGTTCCACATTTACCAGCCAAAGCAGCTGATGCCGGAACTGCTGAGTAGATGGTCGTCCAAGACCAACACTTTTCATCTGCATCACGGGGAGGTGGGCATCAGCCTGTGGGATGTCCACCAGGTTTCTGGGGTCCCAATCTTGGGGGCCATGTACGACGAGTTCCTCCCCGTCATCAGTGCGTGGGGGGATGCTGAGCAAATGCCACGGCTGGCGTCAGCGCTGATGGCGCTTGTTCCTGGAGAGGACAAGGAGGCCGTGAGGGACGTCCACTTCAAGAGGTGGTTCAAGTGTTTCCTGAACTTTCCAGAGAATCGAGAGTTCCCTCCAAGGCCTCGAACTTGTCCGAGGGCAGCCCAGCGGGGTAAGGGGCACTCGTATTGGCGGGTTTTGGAGGACAGCCAATGGAAGACTTGGGGTTTCAGCGTCAGCACCGAACAACAGCCAATAGTTAGGCTGGCGGCGTTCATCGCGGCCCTCATATGTGGGTGGATCCTACCAGTGAGAGATACAAGCATGGGGGTACGGCCCAGCTCGTTCATCATGGCATCGATGCTGGCCATGGGGCAGCGGATCAACCTGGGGATCCCGATGCTCGCCAAGCTATACAGAATGCTGCGACGTATCAGCGAGGGCAAGAAGCCGCCAAGAATATGCGGGCCCTTCCACCTCCTGTATGGGTGGATCGTGGCGCACATCAGGGGGATTTACGAGTATCCAAACCCCATTTCGCCGCCGGGATCAGACTTTCGCCCTTCCATTCTGAACGCAGTTGGGAGCTTCCCATTCAAACTGGCCATTCCGATGGTGCTGAATAGGGTGTGTAGGGCGGACGAGTTCAACTTTCATCCCTTTCCACTACCGACGGGAAGGATTACTGATGATGGACGGGGAACGGAAGAGCATCGGGCTTACCTCCTGGCCTTCCGAGGTGGAGTTTTGGTGGCTCAGATAGATCGTGAGCCGATCTGTGAACCGTATACCCCACACCGTTTTGCGAGGCAGTTCCGGTGCCTCCAGCGGCTGACCCCGCAGGTATACTGGGAGGTGCGTCACGAGGAGCACCCGTGTGTGATGAGGCAGATGTGGCTCATGTTCACACGTGAGGATGGAAAGATGCAGATCACATTGCCTCCACCCACCGCTGCCTTTGGCTTAGTGAAGGAGTACGCCATTAGCTGGGAGGCCGCTTATCCCGGGAAGATGCTGAAGCAGCCAACGATCCGGGTTGGTGATGGTGGGCCTCCTTTATCTCGAGGTCGGGGTAGGAGGGCAGCTAGGGCCTCCCATGGCAGCGGGGCTGCCGTGGCAGAGGGACCCGCACCGGCCGAGGGTATGGCAGCAGCGGCGGATCCGGTGGTTCCGGGAGAGCAAGGTCATCCGGAGGGGCGGCCATCGAGGGGATTCCGTCGGATATCCGCTCAGGCTCCGGGGAAGCGGCTGCGTCACATTGACATGGCAGAAGATGCTGTCTTTCCGGAAGCTTGGGACGTCTGGGACGTCAACCGGCAATTCCTCAGCCCATCTGAGGTGTGGGCCCACCTGAATCACCTCGGGATGAGACTGCCGGGCATAGGCCCAGTCCGGGCTGGATTCATGGTGTCTCCGGCGGAGGCGGAGCAATACTTGAACGAGCTGGAGGATTACATCCACTCCAGTGGTGTCCCTCGCCCAATGACAGACCGGGTGAGGGTACTGTTGAATCAGACGGTCCCTCCACAGCCATCAGCTGCCGATCTGAGGGAGCGCTTCCCCTTGCCGGAGGGATCAGGGGATTCCTCTCGGGAGGATGAGGCGGGAGGAGGGAGCCCGTTGGAGGAGGGCGAGGTCGGAGACCGAAGCTCAGAGTCCGACGACTTCGCGGAGGCTCTCGAGGTAACATTCCGAACTTCTCTTCTTACGATCTGTTTTTTTTTTTAATTCCTACGGACTTCTTACCAATGTTTGGGTCGTGCAGGAGGAACTTGTTCGTAGGCCTCGTTCTCTCTCCTCGGCGGGTGATGATGCGGGACCTTCAGAACCCGCGCCTATGGCTGCGTCCAGTTCTGCATCTGGTGGGACCAGGGGGTCTGAGGTGGCTCCTCTGGACTCTCCAGATCTTCCAGCAGTATACGGGGGGCCCCGTCTCGGAGTCCCGTCAGTACCGGCCCAGGAGCAGCGCTCAGAAGTCAATCTTCGTAAGTCTCTTTCACCGGTCTCTTCGTTGCCACACGTGGGCCATGTCGACTAACGTTTATATCTCTTTCTGTTATACAGTTCTCCGACTGGCGTGGGCTGCTACAGCGAGGCTGGTTGGGATGTCTGGCGGCGTCCCTCCCAGGGGCATGCCGGTGATGGTGACGATAATCCCTTCACCTCCTCCAGCTGCGGCGCACACCATCACTGGCGGGACCACCAGCAGGGTCATACCTGAAGTCATCGATGTGGACTCTGAGGAAGAGGATCAACCGGTCAGTCCTAGTCCTGTCGTGCCTGTGCCGGCGTCAGGTGTCGTACCAGACTCAACACCAGATGTGGATCCCGCTGAGGAATTCCTGCAAGCATATCCTGTGTACGAGCCTGCCGACCGCACGGATTGGGACGAAACAGCCTCTGACGAGGAAGACAGCAGCATAGTCCGCCGCCGGTCGTGGAAGCTGATTACGCGCTTTATCAGGGACACTCCCCAGGTGCAATGGCTGGCCGAAATGAATAGGCTCCGCTCACGGTTGCGCGAACTGTGTGCCGGGGGAGTGGATGCCCAACGCCCTCACGCGCTCATCCGAGACCTCATGGCTGAGAAGATCCGGGAGCATGATCGTGGGCTGAGCATGGGATGGCAGCGGAGGAAGGCGACCAGCATCAGGAAGCTCCAGGAGGCTGAAGGCGAGGTCCAACAGATGCAGATCCGGGCCAACGAGCTTTCAGCCACTCTCGATGCACAGTCTGAGCTGGTCTTACGATTGAAGGCCCAGCTGGCAAAGGCTGAGGAGCATATGGAGCAGACCTCTGGAAGGATGGCTGTCGTCCAGGCCGAGGTGGAAAGGGCCCGGGCCAGGGTTGACGGATTACGCCCCGCCGCTGCTGAAGAGGAGCGGGAGTTATATCAGCGGCAACAGGCTCTGGACGCCGCAAGTCAACGGGTGGCGGAGCTGCAACGCTCTTTTGACGGAGTCAACCCGTCCATGGGGGAAGTCAACCCCCGAGTATTGTAGCGAACCCGAAGAAACTTTTATTAACACTTTTGTGCTTCAATTCTTCCTTTCTCCTTTGTTTTGAGTTCCGTAGCACGCACGATTTCCACTGTTGAATTGTCTTGTTGCATCCCTACAATGTTTGCGGGACGTTTGACGACAATTCCCTCAAACCAGTCCAGATTCCCGAAAGATGGGGAAGGCTTGATCGGAGGAGGAACTTCCGGGATAGCCGAATTACCGTTTATCCAACGTGCTCGTATGCACGATTGGGGCAACACCAGGGGCGCTGGAAATGAGGAGGAACAGGATTTTGCGATTCCTGGGGCTGAACCCTAGGAGAAATGCCTGGGCGTCTCTACGTATCCCACGTGATGATGGGAATCAAGCCGCACGTAGTTCTGGAAACGCAGTTTAACGTCGTACTGGACGAGGAGTAGCCCGACCGTGTTGGTACACATCCGGCCAAAACTACTAAGCCCACGTGAGTCGTGCTCGGTGTGGGAAACAAGCAGTAGTGGCGGGAATTTCCCGACGCAGAGAGGGGCAGGTGAGGGCAAAGGGATGCTCGGTGACTACCGGCCCAATGACACTAACACGATCATTCAGTGCATCTAGATGCGCGAAGAGAAAGAGCCGAGTATGGTGAAGTTCCACTTGAACATGAGGGAGTGGAAATGTGTGAATCATGACGCTCGAGATTCGGATCACGATGGTGACGGTGTGGCGATGGAGGACTACTGCTGACCATATTCGCAACACAGCATCCTATCGCGTTAGCCTGAAATGGGGACAAACAAATGAGGGTCGACCGTTGACCATGTTCGAAACACGGGACCGTGTCACGAATGTTGTCAGAGATCCGTGGGGACGTTGGCCCGAAACGATTGAAGGGCCCTTAGGTCCAGCATTCATGGAGAGCCCTTAAGCTTAGTATCCACGTCGTCCGAGGGTCCCTTTGGATGTGGAAGAGGATGAGGATCCAAATAGTGATCTCACGAAGCTTGGCCATGGGATGAGGGGAATGTCCCCGTGAAAATCCCATGCTTCGGGCTCTTTGTCAAAACACATCTGAATACGTCAACGAAACGTATTAGAGAGAGGGAGCAGATTCCTTTCCCTTGGGGAAATCTTAGTTTATGGTCATAGAATTCGGACCATGGATTGGAAAAAGGGATCAGGGGAAGCATTACATCACAACCTGACGTGAATGAGCTCGAGTCGAGGGACCGAACACCAGGGTTAGGCTGGACCCGTGGGGAAGTACCCGGGCGCTCCTACGTATCTCATAAGGATGAGAATCAAGCCATACGTAGTTCTGCAAGGTGGCAGGGTAAGGTACCAGTGCCAGGGGAAAAGGGGAGTGCGGACGTGGCCCTTTCACTAAAAGAAGTGGAATTTGATGTATCTTGTTTGTTCTTTAAGGTGAATGGTGTTTTTTTTTGTGAAGCGACAGGCCTAGAATAGTAGGTCATGATGTCGCCACAAGAATCAAGCCGTGATGGGCGTTGACAAATGGCATGGCGCGTGACCAATACCCAACGTGATGTCCTCTACAGCGAGGTCACCACAATGCGGTGCCGTTTTTCGTCGTGCGGCCAGGACGATAATGTCACAGTTTAGGGTCGTATGATAGGACCAAGCATGCATTTTATCATCATGCAGCGCAGACGTAGCAGAGACGATGCTAGGCGGGAAATGTGCACAGTGTTTATAAAACACATTTGACAGAGACATGATCCCACATCAAATTGTACGCCATCCGGAGGTAAAACAGGGGAAGAGACTGGCTTCCTGAATGGGTTGTACCCGGAGACAGGGCGTCTGGGCGGTCCTACGTGTCCCATGAGGATGAGAATTTTAACGTAGTCCTGAATGGGTCTTAGTTTACGGTCTTAGAGCTCGGACCATGGGAGTCCCAAAGGACGCCAGATTGCAGCTTTGTCCCCCTAGCATGCAAAGGTGCACTGAGGGATAGTGCCAAAAGTGTCCAGATTCCACCTGGACATGATGGGGTGGAAAATGATGTGAATCATGCAACCAACATTCAAGGACTGAAGGGGCTGGCGTGACGACAGAGGATTACTGCTGACCATGTTCGCAACACAGCATCCTGTCGCGTTAGCCTGAAATGAGGACTAACAAAACGAGCATCGACCGCTGACCATATTCGCAACGCGGGATTTTATCGATTTGTTGTCCGAAACCCTGGAGGGCGTTGGCCCGTATCGGTAGGAGAGCCCTTGGGCTTTGTATCCAGGCCGTACTTGGGGGTCCCTCCGGGTGTGAAAGATGATGAAAGTCCGAATAGATGGGAACACGAAGCTTGGCAAGTGGAAGGAACTTGACCAAGTTGAATCTGACACTCTTGGTCCTAGACCAGAGTACTCTTAATACATGGGTGAACCACTGCGGGGAGCCAAGGGACTCAACCTTGAGGGTGATCGAGAGATGGCAGATTCCCAGGGGAAGGGGGGCATGATGCCCACAACCTTGTATCATACCTACGCACCCCCCGCTGGAGAGGGATGGACCAAGTGGTCTAGGTGACCGGGAAATCAGGATATCTCCCAGAGGTGGGGCTGGACCCGAATCTTAAACATCCAGGTGGTCCTACGTATCCCATTATGATGGGAATCAAGCCACACGTAGTTCTGAAAGGGTGCCTTTTAATGTCATGCAGGACAGGGGATAGGAGGATTGAACCTCAGAATGGGGGCGTGCGTGGTGCAGCCATTGTGTACCCGACGTGAATGAGGACGTAATCCTACACTGCGCCACGCAGTCCTGTGATCAGGGTCCTGAAGGCAGGATTAGAGAGGTAAATTCGCTGAACTCAAGCCGGGTCCAAAGACAAGGGGTCTTGAACGTAGTTCTAGCTGAGAGTCTTAGTTTATGGTCTTAGAGCTCGGACCGTGGGTGGTGACAACTCCCGAGCAAGCACAGAGGTCAACCTAATCCCTAAGCCCACGTGAGATAAACTCGGTGTGGGAAACAAGGGGGGATCCTCATTGCAATACTTGGGGCATCCATTAAAGGGGAGTCAACAGAGAGTTCTGAAGGACACCTTTGATGTAGCTTGTTCCTCAAACGCGCAGACGTGCACGGGGGAAAAAGTACCAAGAGTCCCGAAATTCTACTTGGACACGAAGAAGTGATGAAGGGTGTGAATTGTGTACCCGGCATTTGGGCTTAATGGGTTGGCATGACGACAGAGGAAAACTGTTATCCATGAAGGAAACACAGCGTCTGTATCGCGTTAGCCTGAGGTGGGAGCAACAAACGAGCATCGGCCGCTGACCATATTCGCAACGCGGGATTTTATCGATTTGTCGTCCGAAACCCTGGGGGGCATTGGCCCGTATCGGTAGGAGAGCCCTTGGGCGTAGTATCCAGGCCGTTCTTGGGAGTCCCTCCGGGTGTGAAAGATGGTGAAAGCCCTGATGCGGGGATACGTAAAGCCTGGAAAGCGGGTGCGGACATGTACGAGTAAAGCTTGGCATTCCAGGTAATGAACCAGAGTACTCTTAAGCACATTGGTGAACAGCCGAAAGAGGGATCGACGAAACAGCTCAGTGGTGCGGGAAACATGGCGTGGTCACTACGAGACCCTCGTAAATGAGGACATAATCCCACACCGCACCATATGATCTCCTCATGGAGGAAGGATGGGCCAAGGGGCCAAGATGGGATGAGGATTCCCGAGAGATGGGGCTGGACCCGGATCTTGGACATCCAGGTGGTCCTACGTATCCCATTATGATGGGAATCAAGCCACACGTAGTTCTTGAAGTGCAGTTTAACGTCATGCGGGACTTGGGTGGGGAGTAATATACTCCTAAGCAAGGTGTATAGTATGGCGTAAAACCGACGTGAATGAGGATGTAGTCCCACACCATACCATACAATCCTATAAGATAGGTCCTGGGCCGCGGCCTAGAAAGGCCGAGGGGCCTGGGGCTGAGCCTCGGTCAGGAGGGCCCGACCGGTTTGTAGTTTAACGTCTTACATGAGGACGGGGGGTCAGGGGCCCAAGGAGGCCAAGGGGCCTGAGGCTGGGCCTCGTAAGGGGAGTTGTACGGCATGGTACATGATCCCGACGTGAATGAGGACATAGTCCCACACCACACCGTACACTCCAGGTGAGAAATAGGGGAGAAGGCCCAGGGGGCCCAAGATCAGGCATCAGTTAGGAAGGCCTGACTGGTTTGTAGTTTAACGTCTTACATGAGGACGGGGGGCCAGGGGCCCAAGGAGGCCAAGGGGCCTGAGGCTGGGCCTCGTAAGGGGAGTTGTACGGCATGGTACATGATCCCGACGTGAATGAGGACGTAGTCCCACACCACACCGTACGCTCCGGGTGAGGAATCATGGGCTGTGGGCCCGATCACTAGCACCACCTGGGGGAAGTTTATCACCTCAGGATGGGGCAGAATGAATCACTGTTGACCATATTCGAAACACAGCGTTCCTATGGTGACCCGCATGGGGGAAACAAATGAGGGTCGACCGCTGACCAAATTCGCAACGCGGGACTTGTTTCGATTTGTTGCTTGAGAAACCCTCAGGGGCGTTGGCCCGTATCGGTAGGAGAGCCCTTGGGCTTTGTATCCAGGCCGTTCTTGGGGGCCCCTCCGGGTGTGAACCCATCCACGAAAGGGGCAAACACCTCCAGGGGGGAATGTGCAGCCGGGTCGAGGCTTGCTCGACGTGGGTCGGGGCAAAAATGTGCACCCTGCCGTGTCTTAACCCGAGGGGAAGATTTCGGCTTTTGGGCTGGGCCAACAGACGAAATGTCTGGGCGTTCCTACGTATCTCATAAGGATGAGAATCAAGCCATACGTAGTTCTTGAAGGCCATGCAGTTTAGCGTCATGCGGTAAGGACGTGGGAAGGTAGAAGAACGGAGCGGGCGCATGGTGCGACCTTTACAATCTTTGCGTGAGTGGGGTTGCATGAGCGGGGCCAAGAAGGCCGACGCCCTGCTACACAAAGATCCTCCAAGGAGACCATTCCCAGGGGAAATAGTGGAAGAGAGAAGCTTGGGGCTGGGCTCAAGACGAGGCGTCCGAGCGTTCCTACGTATCCCATGAGGATGGGAATCAAGCCGTACGTAGTTCTTGACATGCAGTTTAACGTCATGCGGGACGAGGGGCATCTCGTTCGGGGATGTGTGCGGCATGGTACATGATCTCAACGTTAGAACGTAGTCCTACACTGTACCGTACAATCCCGTAAGAGGGTAAGTCAGAGAGAAACGAGGGGACTGGGGCCAGACCTCGGTGGAAACGGGGTCAGGGGCCCAAAGAGGCCGAGGGGCCTGAGGCTGAGCCTCGGTCAGGAAGAACTGACTGACTTGCAGTTTAACGTCTTGCAGTGAGGACGGAGATACAGTTTAAGGTCATGCGGGACCAAGTCGCAGTTTAGGGTCGTGCAGGACCAATGCAGTTTAATGTCATGCAGGACCCATGCAGTTTAATGTCGTGCAGGACCCTCTCGCAGTTTAGGGTCATGCAGGACCAATGCAGTTTAATGTCCTGCAGGACCCTCTCGCAGTTTAGGGTTATGCAGGACCAATGCAGTTTAATGTCATGCAGGACCCGCTCGCAGTTTAGGGTCATGCAGGACCAATGCAGTTTAATGTCATGCAGGACCCCCTCGCAGTTTAGGGTCATGCAGGACCAATGCAGTTTAATGTCATGCAGGACCCTCTCGCAGTTTAGGGTCATGCAGGACCAATGCAGTTTAATGTCATGCAGGACCCTCTCGCAGTTTAGGGTCATGCAGGACCAATGCAGTTTAATGTCATGCAGGACCCTCTCGCATTTTAGGGTCATGCAGGACCAATGCAGTTTAATGTCATGCAGGACCCTCTCGCAGTTTAGGGTCATGCAGGACCAATGCAGTTTAATGTCATGCAGGACCCTCTCGCAGTTTAGGGTCATGCAGGACCAATGCAGTTTAATGTCATGCAGGACCCTCTCGCAGTTTAGGGTCATGCAGGACCAATGCAGTTTAATGTCATGCAGGACCCTCTCGCAGTTTAGGGTCATGCAGGACCAATGCAGTTTAATGTCATGCAGGACCCTCTCGCAGTTTAGGGTCATGCAGGACCATCTTTTGCCCTAGGCGAAGTATCGCTTGAGGAATCTGGCATTGGTGGGAGGGGTTACACGCTCTCCATCTGTGGTCACCAAGGAGTAAGCTCCATTGGGGTAAACCTTATGGATGATATAAGGCCCTTCCCATTTGGGTTCTAACTTGGGCGGTTTCCTTCCGGGAATCATTGGCGCTCGCAGGGCCAGTACCAGGTCACCCTGTAGAAAGGAGCGGAGACGAACCTTCTTGTCAAAGGCTCTTGCCATCTTGTCCTGATGCCTTTCCAGATTGTGCAGGGCACGAAGCCGGTTCTCATCCAGTGCCTCTAACTCAGCTAGACGGATCTCGGCTACCTCATCTGAAGTCTGGTGATCATAAACTGCAGTGCGTAGCGACGGCAGCTGGATCTCAATGGGTAGGACGGCCTCAGCTCCATACACCAGGGAATATGGGGTCACCTGGGTAGAGTTGCGAGTCGTCGTCCGGTAAGCCCAGAGGGCGTTGGGGAGTTTATCCGGCCAACTCTTCTTGTTCTGACCAACCATCTTCTGCAGAATGTTAGAGAGGGTCTTGTTGAATGCCTCGATCTGTCCATTTGCCTGTGCGTGGTAGCGGGAGGTATGGTTTGACCGGATGTCGTACTTAGCGTACAATTTCTTCAATTCAGCTGCTCGGAAGATGGTGCCGTTGTCAGTGAGGACGACGTGAGGGACCCCAAACCGGTGGATGATGTTGGAGCTCACAAAGTCAACGACGGAACGGGCCTTGACCTCTTTGAGCGGAACTGCTTCTGCCCACTTGGAGAAGAAATCTGTAGCAGTCAGGATGAACCTACACTGGCGGGCTGTTGCCGGCGGGTACGGTCCCACTACATCGAGTCCCCATACCGCAAATGGCCAAGAGTACTTGGTGGGGTGGAGGGGTTCTGGCGGCCGATGCAAGAAGTTGGCGTGCACTTGGCACACGTGGCATCTCTTGGCGTATCCAATACAATCGTGGATCATGGAGGTCCAGAAGTACCCTAGCCTCCGGATTTGATGGGACAGCTTCGGCCCAGCTTGATGGGCGCCACAGGAACCGGCGTGAACCTCTTGCATAACTTGAGGTATCTCTACTCCTTGGATGCAACGGAGGAGGACACCATCAAAAACTCCGTTTATAGAGGGTCTGCTCGAGACTGGGGCCACTCTGGAGGGTAAATTGAAGCGCGCGGCGTCGGATTCGCTCGCGCTCGGCCTGGCCGTCCGGGAGCTGACCATTTTGGAGATACTCGACAAAAGGTGCTCTCCAATCGGGGGTCGTTTCAACCACTGCGTCTGACGAACCCGGGACTCCCGATACGGAGGGTCCGGCGGTGAGATGACTTACCCGCAGGCCATCACGGTCCTCTTGGGTGACGGGAGCAATGACTCTACGGTGGGCCACGTGTATGACCAAATCATCTTGCTCGGGTTCTGCGAGCGATGCGGCTAAGCCAGCTAGGGCGTCCGCTTGGCCGTTCTGCGACCGTGGGACATGGGTAACCTCTGGCCAAGAAGAGAACTGGGCCATTAGGAGGAGGGTGTACTCCAGCAACGGTGCAAGCTCTGGCTTCCTGACGACGTAGTCGCCATTAACCTGTTTGATTACCAGCTCAGAATCTCCCATCACATGTAGATGGGGTACATGGATCTCGAGGTCCAACTCGAGGCCGGTGATGAGAGCTTGGTACTCTGCCTCGTTGTTCGTACAACCTTCTGACAACAGGAAGGAGTACGGCAGGACGACTTGCGTCGGGGTAATGAAAACAATACCCAGACCCACTCTGTTGAGCTTGGGGTCGTTGAGCCTTCTACCAGTGGGGCTCCGGGAGGCGCCGTCGAAATGCATTTGCCAACACGGGACAGCATGATCGACCGAGAGGATCGTCTCATCGGGAAAATCCAGGTCCAGGGATTGATCCGCAGAGGTTGGATGGGCAGCTAAAAAGTCTGCCAACGCCTGTCCCTTAACGGCCTTCTGAGACACAAACCTGATGTCAAACTGCTGGAGAATCACCGCCCACCGTGCTAGTCGGCCAGTCAGCATGGGGCGGTTCATGATGTACTTCAGCGGATCCACCCGAGAGATCAATTGCACCACGTGGTGTTGCAGGTAGTGTCGTAACTTCTGCATGGCGAAGACGAGCGCAAGGCAGCTCTTTTCGATAAGGGAATATCTGACCTCCGTATCGAGAAGCATGCGACTGAGATAGTAGAGACTGTTCTCAGTGCCCTCGTTATTCTTCTGGGTGAGCAGCGCGCCGAGGGATCTCTCCAGGGCGGTCACGTAAAGGACCAGCGGCTTTCCAGAGACGGGTGGCATCAAGACCGGAGGTTGGAGCAGGTACTGTTTGATTTCCTCGAAGGCGATCCGACACTCCTCATCCCATTCGTAGGCAGCGCCTTTCTTCATGAGCCGAGAAAAGGGCTTACACTTGCCGGCCAGGTTCGCAATGAATCGGCGTATATAGGCTAAGTGGCCTTGCAGGCCTCGAAGCTCCCGAATGTTGCTCGGGGGAGGCATTTGGCTGATGGCCTTGATCTTCTCCGGGTCGATCTCGATACCTCGGTATCTGACAACAAAGCCCAGAAACTTTCTCGGAGGTGACCCCGAAGGGCACACTTCAGCGGGTTCATCTTCAGGTGACGGGAACGGAGGAAACCGAACACTTTCTCAAGGTCTTTGAGATGGTCCTGGCGCTGATATGATTTGACTACAAGGTCATCCACGTAGAATTCCACCAATGTCCCGAGGATCGGTTTGAATATGCGATGCATGGCCCTCTGATAAGTGGCACCTGCATTTTTCAAACCGAATGGCATTACCCGGTAGCAAAAGGTACCCTGGGGAGCCCTGAAGGAAGTGGACTCCTCATCTTCGGGGGCCATCCGGATCTGGTTATACCCGGAATACCCATCCATGAAAGAGAGGGCTTGGAACCCGGCCGTGGCGTCAATCAACAGCTCTGTCACCGGAAGTGGGAAGTCATCTTTTGGGCAGTGGCGATTGAGATCGCGGAAGTCGATGCAGACTCTAATCTGCCCATTCTTCTTCCTGACTGGCACAATGTTGGCGAGCCATTTGGGGTACTGGACCTCTTTGACGAAGATGGCCTTGATTAGCTTATCAACTTCGGCCTCAACCATAGCGCCATGGGAAGGGTGCATTTTCCTGGGCGGCTGCTTAAACCCACGATGTTTTACTGGGAGGCCCAGACGGTGGACGGCCACTTGGGGATCCAGCCCTGGCATCTCTTCGTAACTCCAGGAAAACACATCGCGGTGCTGTTTGAGGAAGTCTACGTACTGCTGCCCGCTCCTCGAGGGACATGGCCGCACTGAATGTGGGTCTTGGATCTGCCTCGCTACCAAGGTTCACCTGTACCAGCTCATCGACCGTGGTAGAGACGCCTTCTTCAAAGGCTGGGGGAGCATCCTCCAAGTCTTCCTCCCCAGCCGTGGGGGGATTTCCCGTGACGGAAGGTACTTCTGGGCTCTCAAAACCCGAGGGGCAGCTGGTGCCGGCTTGGGCAGCAGCGGTCATCACATCAAGAGACTCACTCGTCGTGGAGACCATAGCAATGAATGCATTTGACCCTATCCCATCCGGCCTTCGGCCTAAGGGGCCACGCTTGACGATATCAAAGCAGTGGTGACGTGTCGGCCAGAGTCGGTTGATTCCATCCCGGCGAAATAGACACGTATGGCGCACCGCCGTTGTCATGAGCTTGACATCCCGGTACCGTACAGGGGTAGGAGATTCCGGGATGACCCGAGCCTGGTTGATGTAGGAGTACGAGGTGATTTTCTGCCGTCGCTTGGACGCGGGAACATGCCTTCCTTGCGTACCCGCAACAACGAAACATTGTCCCATGTCGGGGGTCGTGGCCTCCAACCGGTGGATCGGGAGGATGTAGGCGTCGTCCATGCTCGCCCAGGGATCACTTGTGGTTGGGGCGGGCTCATCCTCGCTGACCAGGATCTGCTTGTCCTTACTTTTGTAATAACCCGCATCCAGATAGCGGGCCTCACAAGAAGCGAAAGGGGACGCGTCTCCTTGGAGCACGCCTACTCGACCGTTGAGCGAGTATTTAAGGCACTGGTGATACGACGAGGGAACCGCTGCATGCAGATGGAGCCATGGCCTGCCCATCAATGCGTTGTAGGCGGTGTCCTGAGAAACAACCATGAATTCGGTGCTGGCAATTAAGCCACCGAACTGGGTCTTCAGACGGATCTTGCCGAACGGGGTTTGCTATGTCCTGTCGTACCCCTGAATCCTGAGGTCAGAGGGAGTCAAATCACCTTCGGACAAACCCAGCTTTCGCAGCGTCCGGGTCGGAATTAGATTGATTCCAGAACCCGTGTCAACGAGGCAGCGACGGACTTCCACACCGTTAAAGTGGCCAGTGATATACAGTGGGCGAATGTGCCCCTGTATAGGAGGGTCTTCATCTTCACCGGAGAACGAGATAACCGCCTGACATTCGGCGTTTTCAATCGTCTCGGTATGGAAGGCCTCCGTGGCTGCCACTTCTGTCTCGAACTGGAGGGGGCTTCTTAGGGCCTCGGCAAGTGCCTCGCGCATCTCGGACGACAAGGGCAGGGCCTCAAGGATGGAAAGCCTCGCCGGAATGCCGGCTAAGTGCTTTAGGACATCATACTTGCGTGCCAAACGCGAACCTCTGCTTACAGGGGGTTTTTCGGCATTTGGAGGCATAGCGGGTCCTGCTGGTTGAACTGGCGGTCGGCTAGCACTGGGTACATCCTGCTGCCTGCTAGTAGAAGCCTGGGGAGTAGTCGCCGGGCTAAGGTCGAACAGCGGGGGCTGGCCCGTCGCCGGGCGAGACTGGCTGTGATACGAACGAGGCGGCTCTCCCTGATCCAGCAACACGAACGGCGGTGGAGGTAGAGCCAAGGGCGCTGGATGGGTCTGCGCGTGCTGAGATCTGCGCTGAGCCTGCTGCCTGGTCTCGGTAGCGTGCACGGCTTGGTCACAAGTGCCTGCTGACATACCTCGGTGACCGGCGCGATTGCGATTCCGCTGACGTTGACGTCGGCTGGAAACATTGGGGCGGTCTGCCTGGGGTTCCCCTTCGTCGGGGGTCATATAGGGCTTTACCAGCTCTACGGTGTTAACCGAATCGTACCCTTGACTGTCACTCGAAGAGTCATCCACCGCTGGGCGGATTCTGGGGGGAATGCCCATTTCGGGAGGCATAAAGTCGCCGAGAGTGCGGGATGACGACGGCACTGGCGGTGCACGTTGCTTCTTCTTGCGTCGCCGCTGCTTGCCTTTGTGGGCAGAGGTCGACTGTGAAGACGATGCTGAGGCGCCAACTACTTCTTCTGAAGGTTCCGACTGCTTCAGGCGTGCCCGGATGATACCCTGGGCACAGACGACAGTTTTTCGAGCCATCCAGTTGTCGTATTTCTGGGACCCGCGGCTAGGGACCTGTTGCCACTCACCCTCGCAGTCACTGCCGATTTCTGATCCCGCGAAGATGCCTGCCACCTGCGCTGGCGCTGGGCCCAACTTGACTATGTTGTTGTTGACCTGGTCCTGAAGCCAGTCTTTAAACACATAGAATCGCTTGAGGGTGTGCCCCAGGATCCGGTGATAAGGGAAGTAGTTGGGGTGATTAGTGAGATGCGCCTCTGCCGGCCTCCTGCACTCAGGCAGACGCACAATCCCTTGCTCTAGAGCACTTCGGAAGTAACCAGGGACCTGATTTTCGTTAAACGAATAGGTATGGTACTTTCTTTCCGGGTAAGGAGCCCTGGGGACCTGGTCCTGTCGAGGGACCGGAGGGGCCTGCCGAGGGGGCGGCGCCTGGTTGTCTCGCCTAGGTGGAGGTGGCGCATTGCGCGGAGGAACCTGTCGGTTCTGAGGCGGTCGCTGCTGGGCAGGAGCCTCTGCTTGAGGTGGAGGACCTCTGCGGGGTTGCGGGGGTGGTACCGCCGGTAACAATTCCAGCTGCCTCGGGGCTTCTACTTGAGCCACTGCGGCGGGTTCAGCCCTGGCGGCCCTCCTGGCTGGGATCATAGGGGGCAGCAAACGTGCCTGACTAGCCTGTTGCAGGGCCTCCTCGAGGCGCTGGGCCTTATCCGAGAAATCTCTGAACCCTCCAGGGTAGTTCTGGGTAATCAAGGAGGGTACCAGCTCTGTCTTTACGTTCCCCACACACATCGTCAGTAATTGCTCCTGAGTCAGTGGCATATCGAGAGAATACGTAAGTCCTTTCCACCGGGCGATGAAGTCCGCAACCCGCTCATCAGGCCTCTGTTTGCACTTAAAGAGGTCCGCGATGCTGGTCTACCGCGTAGTGGAGCTGAAATGGTACAAGAACTGCCGGCGAAGATCTTCCCAACCGGTCACTGATCCGATGGGGAGCTGGCTGTACCAGACGAATGCCGGACCTTCCAACGTCTGTACAAAACATCGGAGCTTAGCGGCTTCTTGCTGATCCGGGGTCCCCAGCATGGGGCCACACCTGGAAGAGAAATGAGCCAAGTGCTGGGGTGGGTCCCCTGTCCCGTTAAAAGGCGAGAAAGTGGGGTTCCCAAAACCCGGAGGCGCGGGCATATCATCCACCCACGCGGGATAAGGCTTGCCATCCGGTGGGACCGCCACCTGACGTGTCTCCAACGCCTCGAGGCGGGCTGTGAGTGCCGCAATAAGGTCCTCCGGATGGGGGTCCCTGTCTTGATGGGGATCCCTAACCACAAGCGCATTGCCAGGTTCTTCAACACGGTAGACGGCTTCTGCTGCTCGCGGGTCGACTGGTTGGACGACCTGTTGGGCGACCGGGGGAACCCGGGTTGGGTTCTTCAGATTGCCCCGTCGCTCAGGGGGGTTTGGCGAGACGTATCGCGCCCTCTTGCCGTACGTTCCGGCTTCCGCCCTGTCCGCGGCAGTAGCATGATCAGGGTTGCCCGGAGGCATCTCACCGGGGGGAAATTGTTCCTGCCCCTGCTGTCCTGGCCTGGGATTACCATAGTCGGGTCGTCGCTCTGCGGCGCGTTCAGCCAAAAGTTCGTCAACCAGCCTCTTCTGTTCAGCAAGCTGCTGGCGCAACGTGGATTTCTCAGGGTCTTCGTCCGTTTTCTGCACGGAGGCGGACGGGTCGGAGTGCTTGACTATTCCGACATGCTCCTTACCCTTGCCAGTGCTCCGACCGAGCGTCAGTGACTCGGTGGGTACAGGGAGGCCTAACAGGTTCCTTTGATGACGGGTGACTCTCCCTGATGGGTCGAGTAGCGGCGGTACGCCCTCGGATGGTAAGTCCCCATCAAGGAACTCAAGCTCATCTTCCTTATCCACAACGTCGGCCATGTGGACCGTGACCCCTCTTGAGGGCATATCCTCAATGTCGCATAGCGAATCAGGCTGTCGTAGGATAGGGTCGAAGAGGAGAGCGGCATAGCGTCCCCAACCACGGACTTGCACATGGGGGGTGGCTTCCCTGACAATCTTGCGGAGTGCCTTGAAACTCTGAACGCATCTTCGTTGGAGGGCACCCAGATGACCGGGCGACTCGGGGTGCTGGGCCACAAGGAGCACCGCTGCATCAATCAGGCGGCACTGTTTGCCAATCTCCTCGAAGTGCTCCCGACTCCTGGGGTACACTACCCGTTCCCAATGGAGGCGGAAGTGCGTCGCCCACAGGGTTCGACAAAAGCATCCCACTTCTTCAGGGGTAAGCGACTCGGGTATGCGGAAATTCAACGCTGCCGTGGGCCAGAACTTCTCTGGGAAATAGTCCGCTGCAAGAATACTCCAGAAGCTCCTGGTTTCATCCTCGGAGTTCGGCCCTACATTTCCCCACTCATCAACCGGGGGTGGCTCAGGGACCGGTAGAGGCACCGAGGCGGACCTCTGGGATAGCAAACTCGGCGGTGGAGAATACGGCAAGCGAGCAGACTGGCCACCGTACTCTGGGCCTTCCTCTGAAGAGCGAGGTGACCTGACCACGATGTCACGATAGGACGGGCTAATAGCCGCTACTTCGGGTACGGGAATCGCCGTTACCGGTGTCCGGTCATGTCGTGGCTCTAGCACCGTTGACCCCCAAAATAGCTCCTCGGGATCCCGGGTAGAGGAAGAGGGCGCTTCGAACGACGGTGGCGGTGACTGCGCGGTCGAAACCTGCGGAATTCCCAGGATTTCTTCCTCCTGGATGTACCTGCGGAGAGAGACGGGAATCCGGTGGACGTCAAATTCCGGGAGAACGAGGCTGTCGCGTCTGGTTCCTGCCCCAGTCCTTGATACGGAGGAGCTGGGAGAAGGTTCCATCGCTGAATCGCATTCCGCTTCCGAATCGGAGAAGCGAGCAGGTTTGATCCCCCCTGGGCCTTCCCAGGATTCTTCTTGTGGCGGCGACGACCCGCTCTTCTGCCCCTGGGTGGCTCTTCGGGACAGGGTTGACCCCTATCAGGCAGCCCTGGGGTGGCACTAGCGCCGTGGCGGAGAGGGCCCCCACTTGAGACAGCCGAGGTGCGAGGGGCACCAGGGCAAATATCAAAGGGTACATGGGGAGGACCTCCATGAACAGTACCCACGTGGGCGGGGCCTCTGTTGGAACCGGCAGGAGCATGGGGAAGGCCTCCACGGTCGATGCGAGCGGAGCGAGGCTGACCTTCACTCCTCGAATTACTGGGGCGAGGAGGACCTTCGTCAGTCGCAGAGAGGACGTAGGGGGGACCCCCACGTCGAAGGACCGGATGGACGGTGCCTTCAGACGGATGGGCTTCATACCCTGTACAGCGGGCGCGGGAAGTATTTCCGCGCTGAGCATCACTGCCCCGGGGCAGGTCTTCCTGCAGGATGGGGGCAGCATGAGGCATGCCTCCACGACGAACCTCGGAGCGGGGAAGGCCCACGCTCTGTGGAGTAGCGGTACGGGGAGGACCTCCGTACGGGGTGGCATCACCGCAGGTTAGCTCGCGATGATCATCACTGGGGCCTGCAACCCGGAGCGTCAACCCGGCCTGCCCATGGGGCGGCTGGGGTCTCAATCTTGGTTGAGCGAAGGGGTGCCCCTGCTCAATGTAGGCGGGGGCTTCATAATGTACGTCGGAGGTGGCTCGGGCCACTGTTACTGTCGACGTGGACGCGCCTAGGCGAGCGTCCTCAGCCCGGGCCCGGCGCTGACGTCGGGTCAGGCGGGCCGGTGCAGGTGGAGCAGGGACATAGTCCGCCTGTTCTTCCTGCGGGGCCGGACGGCGGCGCTGACGTGGCCGGACGGGAGCTCTCGCCTGGGAGTCCCGGGTCGGGGCCCTGAGCGGACTGAGCCGGACAACACCTGCCTCTTCAGCATAAGGCGAAGAGTCGTCAAGGCGTTCCGGGGATAGGCTCCCGAAACGATTGAATGTCTGGGTGGGGAGCGGGGGCTCCCTGCGCGGCCTGTTAGGGCGGCGTTGACGGCGGGGCCTGGAAGCCTCCAGGTCCAAACGGGCCATATCCCTGGTCGGGATGACCCCTTGTTCCTCATACCTGCCCACGAGGCTGTTGATCACCCTTCGTTGGATGACCTCTGATGGGGAAAGGGGACGTGGACGTCCCGCATCCCGCGACGTGGCAGCCGTCGTGGCAGTAGTGGCGCCATGTGGAGTGGCCGTAGTGGTGTTGCCCCTACCCCTGCGCGGGCGAGGAGCGGATGGTGACCGCATAGCAACCTGATTCCTGACAAACGAAGGGATCAACTCATCAGTACTGAGAGGAAAAGTATTGACAGCCAGTGCCCCAGCATTCTTCCATCCCCATGTCTGTGAGAAGGATCCACGCCAACACGCTGCAGAGCGGAGCGCCCCACGTTCTACTACCCCGACTTCCGGTGAGTTCACGACAGGCCCGCCATTTGCTTGGCGGGACCAGGCACCGGATACCTGGATCCGGTGACACGTCAATCTACTGGTGTCTCGAACGCTACTAATCCCCATGCTGAGGAGAAGAATTTCACGTCGGGTTCACCATTTCTGTTTCCGACGCTTTCGCCGGGGCGCGCGCGCATCCGTCCGCGGAGGAGGGGGACGCGCGGCTTTGTTGCCCCGCATTCCCGCTTTCCAAAGGCGGGCGGCATTCGTTCCTTGTTCAGGTACGTCTGCTCCTTGATCGAAACGGGATGATGGGATGTCGGTTCTTCCTCCTGTGGATTCCTCCTCAGAACTCGTCACCTAGTCCGGGTATCCCTTATAGATTTAATACGTAGTTCGTGAAACTCTTCCCAGTGCCATGTTTCCATGGACGCCGGTTAATTACGCTGCTTCTGTCGGGACATTCCAAAGGGTCCAGTCAGGGCAGCAACTTTCGGTCAGGGGAGTAATCACGTTTGAGGCATCAGTAGCGTGTCTGGATGCTGGGGTACCTGGCATGTCTGTCTGTTGTCCTTGATCACAAGGCTTCTCGAGGGCGTGGAAACCCGAGGCATCCCACATCGAGCGCGGGGGGTTACATGTCATAGACATGTACCTGAGGTTTTCCTCAGCTTCCCGTGTTCAACACAGGGTATGTTTGCAAGATTAACGTCTAGCAAAGACGGTTACGCCAAAGGCGTTCCATCCGAGGTTTTCCTCAGGCATCTCATGTTTACCACGAGGTAGGTCGCGAGTTTAACGTCTCGCGGAGACGGTTGAGAATGGAATGGGACCACCGTAGGGGTGGCGACGACGAAGTTGGGCTTGTGCCTTGAAGGGGCTTCCTACGTATCCCCGTGGCAGGGAATCAAAGTCCGCGTAGTTCGGGATGGTGTCGGTAAACCGACGTGATGGTGGACCTTGGTCCGATGGGCATCGTCAGCGTACCTACATGAGGGTGGATCTTGGTCCGATGGGAGTTGGGCTTGAACCTCTGGGAGGATTCCTACGTACCATGCCTTGACATGGATCAAAGTCCTCGTAGTTCAAATGATACAGTTTAACGTCATGCGGGACGGTAATGAACCCTGACGTGAATAAACGACGGGTGGTGGGTGTCGGTGAGCCGACGTAAGTGAGGGACCTTGATCCACTATTGGTGGGCTTGAACCTCGTGGAGGCTTCCTACGTACCATGCCTTGACATGGATTAAAGACCTCGTAGTTCAGATGGGAATGGGTCACAACGGCTTACCGCTGGACTGGAATGTAGTTTAACGTCGTGCTGGACGTAGGTAGAACACGACGTGAACTGGGTGATGAGTGGGCTTGAACCTCGTGGAGGCTTCCTACGTACCATGCCTTGACATGGATCAAAGACCTCGTAGTTCAGGTGGGGGGTTTGTCGGTAAACCGACGTGAAAGCAGACCTTGGTCCGCTGATGGTGGGCTTGAACCTCGTGGAGGCTTCCTACGTACCATGCCTTGACATGGATCAAAGACCTCGTAGTTCAAATGGTGGGTCGCAATGGCTTACCACTGGACCGGGGTGCAGTTTAACGTCGTGTTGGACGGGGGTGAGATCCGACGTGAAAGACGGGTGGGCTTGAACCTCGTAGAGGCTTCCTACGTACCATTCCTTGACATGGATCAAAGACCTCGTAGTTCAAATGGTCACAACGGCTTACCGCTGGACTGGAATGGGACCCGACGTGAATGAGCGACGGGTGGGTGTGTCGGTGAACCGACGTGGAAGTAGACCTTGGTCCACTATTGGTGGGCTTGAACCTCATAAAGGCGTCCTACGTACCATGCCTTGGCATGGATCAAAGACCTCGTAGTTCAGGTGGGGAGTAGACCTTGGTCCACTAATGGTGGGCTTGAACCTCGTGGAGGCTTCCTACGTACCATGCCTTGACATGGATCAAAGACCTCGTAGTTCATATGGGGTGTTTGTCAGGGTCGGTGCTCACTGTAAGCCCACGTGAGTCATGCTCGGTGTGAGAAACAAGAGGTTTCAAGGACCTGACGATCACGTCGCGAAGGGTGCGTCCGTGAGAAGCGAAGAGGGGCTTACGCGTTGGGCGGCCCATGGTGTTGGGACTTACTCCAGGATGGAGGCCCAGGGTGCGACAAAGCGCGGGAGAGATGGACCTTGGTCCGACAATGGGAGGTGCCTCGTTCCCTATCACGTCCTCCACTGACCTTGGTAGTGGGGAAGTACCGAGATGCACGGGTGAAATCATCCGTACCAAAGGTTAGGGATTTACTCTCTGAGGCGACCCTTCCCCTGCGAACATACACCCCTCCGACAAGGAGGATCTCATTCCATGTGCGGAAGAGTTCCATTCCCGTGGAGACGGGCGGTGTAATGAATGCTCGAGCTGGGGGGACCCTTCGTGAGGGAGACGAGGTTGGGTCACAGTTTAACGTCATGTGTTGAGGACGCGGTGCTGGGCAGTTTAACGTCCTGCAGCTCGGACGAGGTGGGTTCACTCCACACCCCTAGGGCTTACATAACTGGTACCCTCTGGTCCTTGGGGAAGGGAAGGTACCAGTAAGGCCATGGTAGAGGGGGGACGAGGGAGGAGCCATCGAGGGGTCCACGTTAGTGTGGCTATGCAAAGAATCAATAGCCGTTAGCGTGCCTATGCGAAGGAGCATTGGGCGAAGCAACGCTACGGGAGGTGTTGTCCATGGGACTTTGAAATCACATCGTGCAAACCTGGAAGGTCGCACGGAAGGAGGAATCGCTAAGAAGAGGAGTGTGCTTTGCGAAGTGGGGTGCCTTGGCCTTAGCATGGGGCATAGGTGGGAGTGGGTGGTGCTTCGCGAAGTGGAACAGTGTTCGCGGAGCACTGCCTCGCGAAGAAGGAGTGGTTCGCGAAGCAGGGTCCTGCCAAGCAATGTGCTTCGCGATGCATAGATATCCTGCCTTGGCATAGGGATTACTAGCATGGGTTGGGTGTTTCGCGAAGCACGAGTGCTCCGTGGCTGCCCGGGTTCCCTTGGTAATCCCCTTCCTTTGCGAACGCCCTTGGGCTTCGCGAAGGGCATCCCTCTCGGAAGAGGGGCTCAAAACGAAACAAATCAGAGTCGTCTCGCGAAGTGGAAATACCTCGCGGAGCTCATGATTCCCGGGGCGAAGCTTGCTTCGCGATTCGGGAGAGGAGAAGCTGAAAGGTCGGATTCTCCGTCCCTGGGGACTCAGGGGGAGTCGAGTATTTATAGGGAAGGGGCGCCGCGAAGCAGGGCTCGCGCGCCGCCTGCGGGGCTTCGCGGCGGCTCGCGAACGTCAAACCGGTTCGCGGAGGATTACCGCCTCCGGTGCTTCGCGGCGCCTCGCGAACGTCAAACCGGTTCGCAGCGGATTACCGCCTCCGGAGCTTCGTGGGGCCGCCAAAGTTGGGGTGCTTCGCAGCGGGGCTCCGCGGACGGGCTCCGCGGCTGTGCTTCGCGGCTGTGCTTCGCGAGGCAGCGCGCCGGCTGTCTTTTTCGTTCCTTCCTTTCGGGCCATATTTTTGGCGCCAAAAGTTTCTATAATAGCGCACCTACCATGCATAGAACAAATCGTATAAAAAAATATACACACCACACCCAAAACAACCATAGATTGGCCCCTAAAAATGATCAAAATAATGGTAGCGGGGTACATAAAAATAGGTGACATTAGGATACGACCTCCCACCCACAACAAGTTTTTCCCAAAGAAAGAATGACAATTAATTTACATATCAATGTTATGTTTCCACTATTATCTCATCACTGCCTCACACTCCAATGTATCAGGAGAATGAAACCCATTATTCTATATAACATGGACTAAAGGTATCATCTTCCCATTAATTACCATTTTCTTAAAATCATCTATCCTTATTAGACCCCCACTCTGGAATAAATCAAGATCAACAACAAGACCCCCTAGCTCAAACCATGATATTTTTCATAAATACACTTATGAATATATTATACATGTAACACATTATGTATCGACATAAATTTTTTTGGATGTGATAAATGGTAAGTCACTTTCCCCACATGCTCAAAAACCTCAGATGATCCGAAAAAATTAGGAGCATGATTCCCGTGCATCCCAAGCTGTCAGTGACCCAACTATATTAAAATTACCAAGAAAAATTTTCATCTAAAATAAAATATAACATTTTACATCAACGATCAGAATAGTATTTATATTTGTTATTTTTCATAATTTTTATCTGATAAATCATTTAAATCTTCACCGTGATATTTTTGGCCAAACATTGTCCAACCTGGAAAGTTTCACGGATCTATAACAAACCCAATAGATATTTACATGACTTAACATACAAAGACTCAAATGAAGTCATTTTAAATATACTATAGTTTCTATTATTATAAAAAATCTCAACTAGTCCAAAAAAAATCATCCCAAGATCCACAGATATTGAGGAAAAATGTATAATGATGTTTCTTTATGAATTTAAATAGTTCACACTATCTGAAAATCTATCTGTTGATGATATTTGATACTTAAACATCCTGTGATCTCATCACATCCTGAATGCATATCCAGACATGAAATGTAAAACATGGATCTCTATTATAGTCTATATTATATGAAACTCTCTAAAAATTTAGAATTGTGTTTACATAGAGATTTCTGAACTCTTCATGATTAGCAGTATCATGATTTTATATAAAGTGACCAGATTTTTTCATATGATCGATCACAAACCATATCAAATTATTTCTTGTAAATGTATGTGGAAACCCAACAAAAAATTCCATATATATCTCTTCCCACTTCCAACTTATCTTTGGATGTTGCATAAGAAAACATGAAAGTCTCTTGTGCCCGACTGTGACCTATTTCAGGTGTAGAATCATAAAACAAAGTAAATGGTTTCTCATCTCACACATGGAAACTATAATAATCATCAAATATCACAAATCATCTATGTGGTTCTTAGGGGAAAATAACATTATGAAATATAGAAATTCTCTATCAATTAATTTCTCATAGATAAGTTATAACAACTAATATCTGGAATCACTGAATACACTTTGTGGAGAACTACCACTCAATAATGGTATCCTCACCATAAATATAGTTCATTAGGCTACATGATTCATTATCGATCTAATTATCTACTAAAATAATATCAATAAGACAAATTATATCCAACATAATCTCGACCTCATTTCCCGAAACAAAATATTTGCAACTGTGCAAAGAGATCGATGAGATTACACTCATCATATGATTATTTCATTGCATGGATTGGATGATTCATATTTAAGGAATCAAAAATGGAATTCCCTTTCCTCAGGGTATAGGAATTTTCCAAACTATAAGACTACAAGTAAACCTCCCAATACCTTTGGCGATGATTCGAATCTTTTTTGAGAGAATATATAACTGAAGATCTTCTAGTCAGAATACATGATAAGTTATTCTAAAAAAGTAGTTATTCCAAATATAAAGCACATAAATCATGTAATTCAGATCATGGTCAGTAGTTGGAAAATTTTTATCATGTTCCCTAAAGTTTGGAGATCCATAAGATAACAGGTGACCACCCGACATAAGAACGCATCCAAAACCACAACCCAAATCCTCACAAAATAACATATAACCCTACCCAACCTCTGGAAAAAATAACAAAATATAAATATTCAAAAAACACTTAAATGCGACAATATAAATTCTACATTTATCATTCCAAGAAAATATCATCCCTTTTTGAGGGAGAGAGTTAATTGGGTAAGTCAAGATTGTGAAATCATTTATGAACCATTTATAATACCATGCTAATTCCATGAATATATTAGTGTCAAAAACATTTTTTATTTTTTTCCAGGGAATAGATTGTTCAAATTCTTAGGTAAAACTTATATTCCATGTTTTGATACCTTGTGTTTTAACAACATCAATTTATGAATCTAGAAATCCAATTTTTATATATTTGAATAGAGTCGGTGATTTATCTACATTTCCAAAACTACTATCAAGTAACACACATGATCCTCCATGGATTGAGAGTAAACTCAGATGAAATCTAAAAAGAAAACCATGAATGAGTCAAGACACTCATCAATTACATGAATATTTTAGGAGTATTGTTTATACAAAATGGACTGATAAGATAACCATAATGGTCACACCTTCTATAGAAGGTGATATTTGTAATGTCATATTCATTTATTCTCAACTACTGAAAACAAGATCAATGATCAATCATAGATAATCAATTATCCCCATTAAATTGGTCAAACATGTAAAACAGGGGCCCTGCATAAAGCACACATACCCTTCTATAACATGGAATTTAGGTTATGTCCTGCAAGGAACCAGTAGTTACACCATGGACACATGGCCCCCTACCTAGGTCCCACCAACATACTTAAATAGGTTATCAAAATAATGAATATACATATATGAAAACCCATTTTCATTCTAGTTTTGTTTTTTTTATAATCTCACGAACCTTGGGAAACATTCCAGACAGTTTCACATATTGGACACTTATTCAGGGATGGTTCACAAAATTGGGGACTTATAATCTGGTAGGCTCCCATGATGAAAGTTTCACCTTCTTTACAAGATTCATATCATAGATTAAATAAAACTATTATCATTTAGGGTAGTTATATTCACCCAGTCTTTAAAGCACAACATCTTCATTTTAGAACCTAAATATCAGCCCATGTAGTCCCACCACACATAAGGCTGGGATCCTTTATTAATGCCAATGCAAAACCTGGGCCCCACTGAAAGCTCAGACACCCAATTATTCTACGTCTATTGGGTCCTGGATCTCCAAGAACCACCAATTACTATATAGATATATGGTTCCCTACCTCAGGAACAACCACATTTTCAAATGGGTCATATAACTAATAACATTCCATTAATTCCAACACAATTTATTTCTAGTGTGATTTTTTCTCACTCACACACACCCTGGGAAATATCATGTATAGTCACACATCTTGGTCACCACTCGAGTCCATTAATTTTTAGCTATTGAGTTCTAATTAGGTATGCTCTCTAAAATAAAGGTAAACCTTAATTAAATATGTCAAATAATTTAATCATTTAACCCTGTATCATTTTTTGGCGTTACAAAATAAATCATTAATTCATAGACATAGATCCTTGTTTATTACAATAACTCAATCGAGTTTCAAGTAATCAACACATATGTGAAGTGGTCCATCAAATTTCATAAACAATTGAACAAGATCTAGCCAAGGTTGCACACATGGGAATATGAATCCTTTCCCTAAAATATCATCCAACTAAGTCTTAAAATCATTCATTTTAGTTTTTTCTATGTGGTAAGATAGAACAGACACTGGTTGAGTACTATAGAATAAATAAATAAGAAACTCAACTAATATTATCAATGGAAAACCAGATAAATCAAATGAAAAAATTACAAAAATGGACAAGAAATAGTGGGATATTTCCTCAAATAATCCTATTCTATAACAAAATAAAACAATGACATTACGTTTCGATACTCTAGATTTGGAGGTCCTAATCTACAAGACCTCAGGCCTCTTTCTCCCGGAATGATAAGGAAGACCATATCTGGTACAATAATGGAGTCCAGCAAAAATAATAGTAAATTTGGGACTTGTTATCCATGAGCCAATCCATTTCTAAAATTATATCAATAGGTATCACATATAGAATAATAAAATTACTGTTATGCCTAATATCTGAAAAAAATTAGTCATTAGTGGGAAAATGCACACCCCACTATCTCTTTGTTCAGGAGGGAATAATAATATCTATCACATAAGATAAAATAACTATAATTATATTAATATAGTTCATAATAAAAGTTCATATAAATGAATTAAAATATCCAAAATCCAATAATGAATTCACTAAAGGTGAACCTATAATGATGGTACCTCTCATAGTAACTAGACATATATCAATATCATCAAGAGACTCTTCCACATTATTAACATGCTTCATTCTAGATGAACGGGGATAGAATAAATTTATTCATAAAGCATTTTATTGAACCATATAATAATTGGTGTTGATGAAATTGTTCCATTGTGACAAGTATAATAGAAATGGGAAATTTTTGTAGGTTTCCTAACTGACCATAGAAATTATAGATCATTAGAACCTCATTATGAACACATATAAAATTTCTAGTCTTTCACACTAGAATCAAGTCAATGGTCATCTTTCAATCAATGTTTTAGGTCTAGAATATGGTTGTTTTTGAGAACCACCAAGTGAATCATCGTGATTCCTCTTCCAATTAAAGAAACTCATAGAACTACTACTACGAGTAAAAGGAACTCTCATCATCACAAAATTACCAAGCTAGTTATGATCAATCGTCAACACCATATCCAACATGGCATCATAAGAAGATATCGTTATTAAGAATACCATATAATGAATATCAGGTTGATGAACAACCATGAACCATTGAGTATTCATCTATTTATTCCAAAAAATATCAGGTTAAAAATACAAAAGATCATAAAATTGGTTTATATACGCCACTAAGGTCCTATCAACCGATTTGATTTTGAAAAACTCTATATCATTATCCATAAATATAGAACCTAGCTAAGATTGATCAATGGAATAAAATCTAATATCCTTCCCCTTGATGATCATTGGAGCCTTGGAATTCTAGTGGATTATAGAAAAGAAATTATTTATCCCAATTCCGTGATTCAACCCTATAAAATTGCACAATAGAAGACTGAATTGGAATGGTTTTAGGTTTCTTTCCCAAATACTAGACAGCATGCATTTTTTTTAAAATGTTGGGGTTGAAGCCTCAATTTATTATTAAAGAAAATACCACTTTATACTAGATAGAGGGTGACCCATTACATAGCCCGAAGGCCCTAGGCCAACTGCCCTGCATACAGGGCTAGAAATCCAATTTTTTATCCCAAAGGACCCCTCGGTGAATAGTACTTCTACAGTACTCACGTATCTACAGTACCGCCTCCGCTACAGTTCCAACGCCGCTACTAGAAATCATGCATGATAATTGCAACATTATTTTAGTCCATGGGAGTATCCACTCAATGTGGTTATTCCAAATCTTCTTCCTAGGGCTTATGAAAATGATTTCTCATAGGTTTGATGCTATACACCATCAATAAACAACAGTAAAGGCATTTTATGATTACTTATATCAATGAATCAATCATCATAAATGAGAATAAGTAAACCCATGAGAAATGATAAAATTTTAATGATCTAAACCAATCCAAATAAAATGAAGGGAAGAAAATTTATTAGATCAATTTATTCTGTAAGGTACATTCCAAACCACACAAGGTGACTTCAGAATCCTTACAATGATTTTTGACTAGGAACTCACTTATACTACATCCCATGTCTTAAAAATATATTTCTATCTGAAAAGTGAAATCAAAGAATTATTATTAACCTATACCTTTGATACCAATTTTTCATGAAATAGCTCAGATACCCTAGTACCCTGATTCTCAACCCCACATTGACAAAGCCTAAAGGGAGTTCCTGACCCCCACGAGTTGGGGACTGGAACCTAAGATCATCCATCATAAAATAGTGAATGAATTTTCCAAAAAAAAATATTTCAAGATAAATGATACAAATAAATATTATCAATACTCCAAAGGGAAAACATACAAAAAAAATAGGTTTAACCAGACCAAAAATTTTAATTCATCAAAGTACTCAATATAATTACAAACACACCATGATTAAAGAAACACCATGCGTTCTAATGGATCAAGAACACCCACCACATCCAAGTGGATCATTCCCTTTTCTATGACTTATAATAATAAAATACAAAAGAATCCAAGGGAAAAGGTAGGGTGTGAGATAGATATCCCAATAGGGTCTAACAAAGTATTCCATAATCAATGAAAAAGAAATAAACCAAATATTATATAAATTGAAAAAATATAGTTATATTAAATTTTCGTATTTCAAACAAAAACAAGCTTTCATTTTATGATATGATGGATATATCAAAAAAACATTTGAAGATGATTTGTTGATCATTTTATATAAAATAGTTAGTATAAATAATCATTAAATAATAAAACACTTCAAAAATTCAATGATATGTATGATCAATTCAAAAAAACAATTAAAAACATTTATCTTAGTAAAAATTCCATGGCTATGTCATTTTATGAGGTAATGGTATCCTCACAAAACTCTTAGTGATAACAGGTCAAATCTTGTGTTCAAATACAACAAATAACCAATATGCGGAAGCCATAATTGGTAGCCTACACTATCTTAGGGGATCCCTTAATGATAAATCATGCTGAAGTTATTTCAATAATATTTTTAATCATCAATCCATTGGTTGGTATGCATGGTCCTAGCCTTCTTGCCTGTGTTACCAATGACTACATAGGATAACATGTTTTTGAACAATCAATAAAAGTGGAAATTAATCATTTCAAATAATTTTAAAACATAATATAAAAAATTAAATTTAAATCATTCCTTTCTATTTTCAAAATAAAATTATCCATTATCATCAATTTGTAAAATTTCAAAACACATTTTTATTTATCCATTTTCATAAAAATCAACATCAAATCATTTTTTCCAAAACAATTTCCAAATCATGATATCATTTTTCATAAATCCGCCACAAAATTTCAATTCCATTGAATTTTGGGTTATTATCTATTTCCAAACACCATTCAAATCAATTATAATATTATAAATATTTAATATTTCTTAATGAATTAAAAAAATAATTTCAAATTAATCTAAAAAATCATGGTTCCAATTGTAGAGAAGAGAATAATTGAACAACCTACCTTTTATATAGTGGAATCCCAATGTACAAAATCTATAATAGGGAAAACCTATGAATATGGAAGGGGATGGAGACCTATATTCAAAACCAAGAATAGGGATCCGAACAAATAGAGTTTAGATCCATCCGATAGGTTATTATGAATCAATCTCTAATGAGGAAGGGATGTGAGACTAAGATAGACTAAAAAAGAGGATATCCAGATACCAAAGAAAGATCAGATCATATACCGACACAATGATTCAAGAAAGAGGGGTTTGGAGCAGCCATGATCACCTCTAGATATCCTTCCTTATTTCAGAATTCATTTTTTGGGGGAGGGGAATATTAGGGATCTTAAAATGTCATTAGAGATTTTTTTAAAAATATAGATTAAGATAAACCAAGATGTAATGTTTTCAAGGATGGGATACATAGTTATAAAAACAATGAACAATAACCATGAACCCATTCTATGTATTTGAAGGTTTCACTTAGGTAAGAGCACAATTTTTCAAACCATGCACTAACCATGAAAACACTCTCTGTTTGAGGATGAACTATTTGGTGGTTTTGAAAAAACAATTCAGACAAAACATTCACCAACTCATTATCACTATAAAAAATATTTTAGTTTTATATATAAAACCAAAAGATTTTCCATAAATATAATCAATCCTTGAACATGCTAATGTATGTCCAAAATGTACCTAATTTATCCCAAATCAACCCGATACAAGATCCAAAAAAGCATGAAAAAAAGGGACGAGGAGTACCTTAAAACAAGTAACAATCTATTACATGGTATTTTTGATATTAAAATTTTATTATTATAATAATATCATATATATCATATAAATTTGGTGAATCTACCATTATATCCATCTCTAAAATGTCAGGACGGAAACCAAACTATATCATTTTTTGATTTTGATGTTTTCTTGAATACACAATTGATGATTTCTTACCCCATTTAATTGAAGAGGAGATGGATATAGGTAATTTACGTAATATAACAAAATATTTATCTATTAAATATACTATTGGTTTTATAGCACCATGGTTTAATAATAATTAAATAAGATGGAGAAATGAATAAAATAAAATACCTGATTTGGGATTATACCTGTTCCTCAAAAAAGTAATTTGGTTTGAAATGAATATGTTGAAGGATAGATTTATACACAAAAATTATCTTATATGTTATATGGTGTTAAATAATAAATTAATTTTTTAGGTATTTACCAAACAAATGGGTTTTGTAAGTGGGAAGTGGAGAGTAGAGGGGTGGTATTTTATAAATGAGGTTGTTGGAACACATGTAATTTTTGAAAAAACAAGGTGTGTCAAATTTTTTCCAAGTCACAATGCTCTAAAATGGGTCCATTTCGAACCCAAATGAAAATAGTTTAAAACGTATCCAGTAAATGTGTTTTTGGACATGTTTTGAGGAAATTTTAACTGTAATCATTTTTCTTTAACAACCAAGTAAAAAAATTTACATTTACTCTAGTAGATAATTTTTACAATTTGTAGTATTTATTATGGTCAAAAATTATGTTGAAATTATAAGATAATATAAATTATTCAGATTTAAAATATTAAATAAATTTTTCTAAATTCATTTCACATATGTAGAAATAATTAAAATAAAACAAATTTTGTAGATGTGATGAGAAAGAAGTTTTTTAATGACAACATGTTCAAATGTTTACAATGTTTTCATATCACAATTCTATATAAAATTGATTCCAATATCATTAATTGGATAAATAGATATATTATTTAACATCATTTACTATTAAATCCATAGTAATAAATTCGTGTATTTAAAGGCCTAAAATTAATTGAAAATTCATAACAAAACCTAGTATTTTTCTCTATTCAATAAAATTTTTATTTTTTTAGAAAATACTCAAAAAATTAACCCAAATATAATTTCTACACGTATATTTAAAAATTGTTCATCAATTTTTCAAATATAGCTTCAATATTTTATGAAAAGATAATTTTTAAATTATGTGACAAATGAATGATAAGACCTCCCTTTAAAAAAGTGCAGTTTTTCAGAAAACATTAACTTTTCTTACATATGGTTCTTATTTGATTTCAAATCAATATATTATCAAATAATGTATTTTATATACATGTAAAATATATAATTTACATAATTTATTTAGTCATATTCAAACCCCAAATATTAAAATCTATTTAATAATGTTCATATTTACAGAGGAGTATTTTTAATGAGTATCACAATTCATTTAAACTCAGTGATGTATGCATCTCAATATATCATAGATATTAATTTGTTTTTAAAATAAACATGGAATAAAGTATCAGGGTGTTATAATTAAATCAAATCTTTCTATTGTGTGGAATAAAATTTAGTAAAGATGATAATCATATTTCAAAATCTACAGGTGTTTTATTATAACACCTTATATAAACTATGTCATCACAATTTTATCATGACCTAAAAAATAAGGGGTTTAACATTTGAAAAGTCCCTACATAAAATCCCATATCATGATAATGGTTGAAAAAAATATTCTAGATATGATAGAATATTGTTTATGAAGGTCCTCTTGAGTAATCACACAACTATGTTTCGTTGTAGGTGAGCTTGGATGGGATGTGATGATAGAGACATTAAATAAAAGAGTAAGTAGTAATATAAAATTGTAAGATCATTGTTCACAATAAATTTGGTGATCTAGAGAAGGTTAATAGAAAAAAAACAAAATATATATAAATTGTAGAGAGAACATTGGTTCATAAGAAATGAGAGAACTAGGATAACATTTTTCTCAAGATACTTTTCTTTTAGTTTATATATTCCAATACTATATATAAGAAGATCATATTAAAATTTACTTCCATGATATCATTCATTATCATAGGCACAATTTCGTTATTTGGTTGGTCATTGATAATTTTACATTTTTCTTCTTACTATAATAAATGAATATCAAATATGATTTTTTTTATTATTCCTAATGAAATAAAATTCTTTTTAACGGATCATAAGATCTATAAAAGAGTAAACAACTTCTCCATATATCTTTAACAAATTGAAAATTGATATTAGAAGTTATCCAAATTGATACATTAATATATAATACCTCAACAGTATCTCTAAAAATTCAAATTAATCAATTTCATAAATTCTATATCTTAAGACTCATCCTAAATATTTCTGACCAAAATTCAGAGTCCAAACTTTTTGAAGGAATGTAATTAAATCGACATTATATTCCCCATATAGTATAAAGTGGATCTTGATTTTACATTCAAAATATTTGAATGCCTTTATCATTATAAAACCTTTTATGAAAACATGAATACTTCCAAAAATAAAATCTATGTTAGTCAAATACTTTCTATAGATAAAAAGATGCAGTAAACTCATGAAAAGTTTTAATAAACCATTAATCCTCTAAACAATTTCTTATTCGCCAAAAATATCCCATAAAAACATCATTATTATCTCAATATGGGGAAAAAATTATGCCTTATCCTCCCTCAATATTATGTTTCCCAAGATTGAATATTTTTTCTTTAATCACTTTTCTTATTCCTCAATAACATTTATCATATGCTCTGAAATCCATAATTAAACTGTAATAAAGTAAAATCCTAATAAATTAAATGATTAATATAATTGTAATATCATTGATAAAATACTTTCATAGCATAATAATTGAATCCAAATGCAATCACATTAACCAGCCCATCTTGTATGTGGCAGTACCATAAGATTCTCCTTCATCCATTAACTTCTGTTAAGTTTTACCCCATTGAAGCTTGTGAAATTTATTTTTCATAGTTCCCCATATCATTATAGGGAATCATTTCTCATTAAAATATTATTTTTCCATTACAATCACATTCATGGTATCCTCGTTATCCAAATTTGTAGAAAAATATCACACCCTTTATCTAATAACAATGGCGATTCTTTTCATTGTTATTACAATTTGGAAATTTCTCATTTCCATTCTTCCCCATGTAATGTTTTTCACTTTAATCTTATTCCTCTTTGGCTTCCATTTAATGCAAGAATAATTAGATATTTTTTTAATATCCAAATAGAACATGATACTATCTCTTCATATGATGAGACTATTTGGGAGAATAGTTACCTTCTAAATATTGGCATAATATCGGTAATGAAATGATAATTTATACACTTTAGATTACTTAAATTGATTTAATTTCCATTACATACACTATGCGCTATTTATGAATAATGAAATACACTAGATTAGATAATAACATTATGAGACATAATGTGTATTCCCAAAACTATCAAAACACAAAAAATAAATTCATGAATTTATTCATAGTTAATATCATAATAATAAACATGGTTTCTTAGGGTATATTGTTATTATCAACTCCTTATAATAGTATTTATTGAATATGTTATTTATTGTAAAAATACACCATGTTAGTGTAAACTAATTTCAAAATAACTCTTATTTTCATTCACTAGTAGATGACCAGGTCAAGTTCAGTGATCACTTCTCAGAGTTATTACCCTTATGTACATCTGTTCAAGAACCATTTCTACATGTAGAATCATTACATAGATTTATTTTCTAAAAAAACATTATTTATTTGTTAAAAAAACATTTTTATTTTATTCTATATGTTTCCTCAAATATGTTTATACGGTTATGTTCCCTAATTTATGTTTTCCAAAATCCAGTTCCTTTGTTTTTAGCTAAACTTCCAATAATTCCAACTGTGTCGATCTTGACCCCAATAGCCTATAACCTGTATCTAATTTTTTTAATTTGGAATAAGATAGAAAGAATCTCATCCTAAAGTACCTAGTAGTTTATATTACTAGATTAATAAAATATGTACCTGAAATTATTAATACACATATTAACATAAAATATTAAAAATATTTTCTTTGATAATTCAATTATTCCACATAGTGTATCCTTATATATCAATCACAAAACACATCAGGGAATCCTAGACAAAAATTAAGATAAGAAAGTTGGGAGATACGATTATTATTAATGGTAACTATATAATTTAAGCTATGAATAAATAATTCATAATCAATATTTAATGGTAAATAACTAAAAAACATAAAATTTAGTAAAAAATGTGAATAATATATTAGGAATAAAAAATTATGAAATAATTCCTTAAAAATAATCACATGATGTTAAAAATAAAACCATGGATATTTTTTCTAATAAAATTATAAAATGGAATATAAATAAATTAATTCATAATGATGTAATCCATAATATCATACATCTAAAACATATTATCAAGGCCTTATTCTAGGACATCTAAATAAACGGGTAAGTCCATGAGAAAACATAAATATTGTTTGTCTCATGAGACCTACAGATGCATCGATGGAATACCTATAGATGGGCCTCACCCATGAAATACTATGCATATTAAATTCTGAAATTTAAATGGGTGAAAAATTATAAAAATTAATTTTTCTATTAAAATATAACATATGAAATGATAATACTAACCTCAATCAAATGAACATAATCATAAACCAAATAGGGTATTATGGTGAATTGTTATAAAATTGTACATCCTCATTCAAAGTGATTATTTACAAAAAGAAGAATGAATAATTATTTTTTCAATATTAAATATCTTCAGTGGTTCATACATAAAATATATAGTTGATTTTATTGATGAATAGAAATACCCTTAACATAACAATAAAAATAATTTTGAGAAATCCAACATTTCATTTATAAGATCACCATTTAAAATAAAAATCCCATAGGAAATTTTGAAAATAAATTTAATTGATTATAAATTTTTTAATCATTTAAAATAATAATTACAAAATTGATTGGTCATGATAGTCGAATCTTATGTTCATATAGAACATGTTAGGAAAAATATTCCTTTCGAGTTTTTAATAAAATTTAAATGTTTATTTTTTTGAAAATGTCATCAGGATTAATTTTTATTTTTTTGTAAAAACATCAAATGTGTAAAAATTAATTTAATAACACATTTTTAGAAATTATTTATTCATTTTTAATATATTTTTAGAAAATACGGTTTTTTTTAAAAAAATTCTTCCGACCGAAGACAGGAATAATGTCAAATTTTCTTAAAAACATTTTATCAATTATTTTATGTATAAAAGAGTGGAAAATATTACTATTACATTAAAAGTTTAATGAATAACTAGAATTGAATAAAATTTATTAATTTTAACATTCACATTTCAAATAATTCCATAAAGGGATAAAAACATAATAATTCCCAAATAATGAGTATATTTGGAAATAGACCCCTATAACATTGGCCTCTTATAATTATTAATACTAATGAAAGAAATAACATCCAAGGAAACCTTAAATAAAATTAATATTATATATAGTAATGATATAAAATAAAATAATTGTTATTGTATACACCACTTTAAAGAATAAGAGATGATATGACATATGTCTCATCAAAAAAAAATGAGACGAGAAACCCTTACTATAGGTCTGATTTCCACTGTACGTGTTTGTACCTCCTATGTAATAGTATAACTAATGATATTAATTTATGAAATAATGACACTCATAATTATAATATCATATATCATCTTTATATCATTTAACAACGCCTTTGAGAATAATATTTCATTATTTTCACTCTTTCGGGTGTTAATTTCCCTATTCTCTCGTGCACCTTTTGTAAAGAAAGCTATTTTCCCTGTGTATAGGATATATATATATATATATATCATCAACATAATTATTAAAAAGGAATAAATATCATATTTACTTAGTAGATAAATTTTTACAACCATTAATGAAATATGCATACGGGAAATTAATCACATTGTTTCGTAAAGACAGTAGGTCATACGTATACATAAACGAGGATATCTTTCACTTAATAAGTGAAATATAAAGAAAATTGTGGATATATTAATTTTATAAAAACAATATCATATTTTATATATAAATTATATTCATTATTTTTTTACCTATTACATTCCATGAAACTTGTATGTTAAAAATGAATCATATCACTTCGCATAGCTATACTCCTCCATACACAAGAGCGACATTATCGTAATAGAAAAAAATGGAACGTAATAAATTATATATGATATTAAAATAAAAAAAATATCATAAATATAATCTAATTTTTTTCAATACATTATAATTTGAAGACTTGAATGGTGGTTATGGAAGAAGAACCACATTGGTTCTCGAGGCTGTGGTTTTTCATACACACGTTCGATGATTTCATAATCCATATGATTGAAAAGAATATGGATATATGTAATTACCTTAATAAAAAAATATTAGTGTATATAATATTATATTATTATTATATCATCATTTTTTATAATAATTGAATACGGTGGAGGAATATATTATGTAAAACACTCAGTCAGAGACATTACCTATTCTTTGGAAAACTTCTTTTGGTTGTCACCAAAATCCATCAAAGTTCATCATTCAAAAAAATAAAGATTATTTGATTATAGGAGGGAATTGAGGATTTTATTTTTCCATTAATTTTCTAAAATAGTTTGTTTAGGATGTGTGAAGATGGTATGAGATATGGTGTCCTTTTATAAGTGAGTTGAGCGACACACTTATAATTATTTAGATGAACATGTGTAACAAAATATTTAAAATTACACAAAGCTCCAAAAAGATCAGTTATAGTGTATATAAGTATTGACTTATACATATTTCCTTACAATAGGTTTTGTGGATGTATTGTGGAATTTTTTACCCTTATTGTTTTAGGTTAACACCCGCCCCCCACTGGTAAATTGAAATTTTCCATAACTGGGGAGAATATTTACTATTTTTATTATTATTAATTATTATAAATTAACAGTTTTAAATTATTATACAATTTAATTTATTATTTTTTATAATATTTAATCCATTTTTAAAATTTACATTGACAAATTTTTAAAAATAATAATTTAAAAATCTAACCTCAGATGAGATGAGAAAGTGGGTTTTAAAAAATAAATTGTTCAAAAATTTACAAATTTTTCTATGAAAATAAAATATAAAATTTAATTCAATGAACTAAATTTGATTAATATATTTATAATTGAATTTATATTACATATAAAACAATTATTATGTTTTCAATTTCATTTAAATAAATGTAAATTCATAATAAATACAAGATTCTTCTACTATTCACTACAAAGTTATCAAATAAGATAATTATAAAAAAATTACCAAAAGACAATGTAGTAATTTAGATATAAAAAATGAATTTTATTTTTTAAATTAAATTTTACTAACATGGTAATGTTTAATATTAAATTATGTGACCAAGGCAGAACTAAAATTCTTTTAAAAAAATTACATCTTTTTATAAAACATTTCTGTTTCATTAAAATGTTTCATATTTAATTTCTAATAAATAGTTTACCATTGAAATTATTTTAAACATTTATAAATGAGTAATTTAAATAATTTTTTCATTACTATTCACATCTTCTAACTTAATATATATGTTATAATATTCATGTATAAAAATTATATTTGAATAGAGTGTCTCATATCGTTTATAGCTATTGTTGTGTGAATAAAAAGTTATCCAAGAGATTTAATTTATTTAAAAATAAATATATCATCATGGTATATATTTTTTATATTTTCTTCTAATTAATTTGTTTTATTTCATACATGATAGGAAAATTTTGGTTCTTATTTACAAATCACTAGGAGTTACAATGAGAAACATATGAAGAACCTTAGATACATATAAATGGTCTCCTTAATATAACACCTGTTACATGTAGAGGGATATAACAACAAAACATTTTATTAGGGAAACCAATACTATATTATGATTTTTAATATATTTTGGAAGATATCTCAAAATTTATAATTTATTCCCAAAGTAGAAAATATTTCCCCCCATGAAGGGTGTAATGCTTCTGAACTCCCATCTGCTCAACCAATGTGAGTTAATTAGTTTCAACAGGTTTGTTACCCCAAATGACTTCTATCCTTTGATAAAAAATTAAATTCCTCGATGTGGATGTGGGATCCATTTTGATTTTCCATGATAGATAAAAATTTTAATCCCAACATGAACTATTGTGAAACCATAATCGAAACCCCCCGAAATTAAACATCGTCCCTCAATTTCTTTCGGAAGAAATGATAATGAAATTGATGTGATTATTTAATTAATAATCCAATACAAAAACATGTAATTATGTCACCCATTTCACTAGTTAAAATAGGTAGATTTCTCTATTCCCATCATTCCATTGTTTTACTCCACCTTTAATGGGAACAAAAATGGTAAACCCAATGTCAATCCCTCAAATAATAAAAACGATCAGTTTACCATAAATCATGCCATTTTTTTCATCTCCTATAGAAAAAATGGTATGAATTTTGTGAAATCCAATATGATTTTTCTATGATTTTTAAGAAATTATCTATTATCTCGATGAAAATTCCTCATGAACAAAAAGGTTTAACCAATAACAAGAATGAATAATTGTTTTTCCCATGCAGAACTAGTCAATCATATTTCAAACATGCGATAATGCACTGATTAGTGTCCATTTCCATTTTTGTCTTTTTGACAATATAAATTTCTCTCAAAAACAGAAACATTACTTGAGATCGTGTTTTATTATATAAATATTCATGAAATGGTGCTATTGATGGAAGATTTCTGGGAGGAAAAAACATCACCCACCCTTGAATTTCATCTTCATATGGGATGATGGTCTGTAAATAAGGGAAATGGTATTATTAAACTACTCGATTCTATATATAATGATCTAAATTCTTTTAAGATGATAAGTCCATCTAATTCAAGTAAATATGCAATGAGACTAGATGAACATGTTCCCACCCCCAATGGCATCGAAAGCTTATCTATCAAGTTTGGAAATTTGATCCTTTCTTACCATAGGAAGGAGGAACAAGTATTTGACTCTAGATCCATCCTAATTCAGGTGATGCATTAGAGGAATCTGGTTGACTTTCATCACTAGTGTTATCCCACCAATTCCATGTAATCACCTACTGAGGGATCACCCGACTAGATTCCACCTTAGACAAGAATGTATGGGTACCAATGAGGTATCATTGAGTACAGAAAGCTTTCAGTAAAAGAGATTTGAATCCTATATGTTCTTTCACTGATGAATCCTATAAACCTATTTCAATAGTGGAAAATGAGTAGGATAATATCACTTCTCACTTAGATCAATTATGCACACATATTCCTACAACAAGTATAGTGGTGTCACATATACCTTCCCCTACAAAAGAAAACAATTATGAAAATTTACCAGTTACCATCATGTAGTAGGCCCATATACTTAGTCAACCCATAAAATGTTGGTGGTCATATTATAGAAATGATGTAGAATGAGGATCAAATCCATTATCTACATAATGATAGTGTCTGTTTGGTAGTGTGTAGCATATATGTGAAACCTCAAGGATATGTCAGCTCATCATTCAAAGAATAATTTGATATATACCTCAATATTCGTCCTCATAGTTGTGTAGAGATAGATCACAAGGACTCCACTTTTAATGACCATGATGGAAAACCAACCCATGGTAATATATCTCCCAAACATGTAAATACTCCCATTTTCAATAAAACATCATATATAGAGGTTATAAATACACTTGGTTTAACCATATATAGTTCCTCCTAAACTGTTATAAGTACATCACCACTTTCATTAGGAGACCCAGAGAATCAGCCATTTCAGTCTAACCATGTGCAAGCATATACCGCTAAAAAAGGATGCCAAAATTTATATTTAAAGATAATTATCTGATAAATACCACATAACCATGTTCTTGAACATTTCCAATTCCATCTATGAGACCCTAGATGAGCTATAGATGTAGTGAAATCGTTACATCTACTAGAACATGTGGGTGAAAAATCTGTGGTTGAATTCAATACACCACCCTTATTATGGATATTTGGATAACATGAAGATCATAAATACACTTTATTATTTATAAATGGGATCATAATACATATCCCATAACCTAGGATAGAAAATCATGATATATTCCTATAGATTGCCTATATTCACATCATAACAACTCTCTATAAAATGATTTTCAGGGGCCCATAAGATATATATATCCATGGATGGGGATGTTTTGGAGAATTTCACATCACTATGTCACTCAAATAGAAAATATTCCAATATATGACATCCTTCAATGTTATTTCATTTTGAGAAATCAATGGACTGAAAATTGTGTGGGATTGATGGTAAATATAGAGAGACTCCTTCATTTTTCATATGAATAGAAGTAATGAATAAAGGGGGTGGTCCCCAAGTAGACTCCTAAGATGGAACACTCTACAAAGTGGAACAATAACTCAATCATTGTACCTGAAGTGGTGGACTACTAGAAATCTTCAAATAAAAAGTGTTCTCTATCATAGTCATTCATTTCACCTAGCCCATACATGATTATAATTGTGATAAATCAAAAGATCACAAAAGAAGCTTCCATAGAAGTGGATGAGATAACCCTTACAACATGGCTTGGGGAATATTAATCATAATCTCCACCCCAATACATATCAATCCCTAATAGCATCAAAAAATATCAATGAAGCCTATTTACCAACCAAAGCCCGCAAGACTGGGAGAAATTTATCTTAATCTCCAAAACATGGTTCATCATTCCCCAAGAGGTTCCTGGATAAATTAGAAGAAGTTCTAGATCATCTCTATCCCACATTTAGGAGGGAAATTATATCACAATTTCCAACTAATAAGTAATTGTATCTTTGATTGGATAATATCTTCAACAATGTGATCTGAATTATAATATATAATAATTGAATAATCCCCATCTCATATGGTTGGGGATATTTTTGTTAATACCATCAACCTGAAAAGAGTATGTCATCTTTTTTACATGGAGTTATGTATTGATGTCTAGATTCCCATTTCTCCCCCCTCTACAAGTCATTACCCTTTCAATAGGGGACTACTCAGAATGTACGACTAGAAAGTCACATAAGATCATTATTCATGTGTGGATAAAGGGGTAGTTTATGAAAAACTCAATTAAAACCCATACAGTTCACAATAAAAAATGGATAAACATGAAAAAGGTTTAGAAAAATAACCCATATAAAACCCATTAAGGAATAATAAGTTGTAATGAACAACCCAATTTGGTGTAGGTTTATAGTAAAACTACGATTTATCGATTTATATCATTAAAAATCATAACCATAAATACAAAAAATGAAGTGTAGTAAGCTATAAACATTTATGGATGCAATATGGAAATTTTTCCTCAATAGGTAGCTTATATTCATTCATAAACAGAGGCTAATCATATGTAGAATCATAAAAGGAGCCTAAAACTACCACCTCTGGATGATTGATTTCCAAATACTTGGTGAAAATATTTCAATGCTTTGTTTTGATAAATCCTTCTCACAACCAATAGGATCCAAAATACCTTTCAAAAAATAGCTACTAGAAAAATATGAGATATAGTTATAAAATATCAGACAGCTCATTGAGGAGCTACATAATTGAAACATTCATGTTGGGTTTTTTTAACTGATACAAGTGTCCTTACTTGCATCAGCATATATCTAATCCACATGAATGATATAAATTTGAGCATCAACAGAGCTCTTGATCTATGAAATCTATCTTCATAAATGAGGAAGTTGACGATGAACCCAACTTTCCTACATTATAGAAACAACCTACCACCTCATTAGGGTGATCACTCGATCATGACATGGATTGAGAATTAGTGGGATAAAATAATGGTGTCACCTCATAAGGCCTCCCCCATTACTTATAGACAAGAGGTGGCTCCAAGAGTGATAAATAATAAAATCATCAATTCCACTACTTCATTGGATGCCTAAATATAGGATATGGAAGTGTGGTATGCAGTTGTGTATATTGAAAAGAATCCATATCCCGAATGGGTGGATGAAAAATTTCCCCTACCCAATTTTAGGAATTCAATATTCTCAACCATTGATGGTGAAAGAGATATAGAACCATATATCATGCACTTACTATCATGATGTTTATTAGGGAAGGTCCCTTAAGATCATTAGGTGGTGATAAGAATAAGATATTTGGTATATACTCTTGTAGGGAAAGCCTTCATTTAGTACAAATGACTTCAAACATGATCCATTTTGGAATGTAAAGACAATAATCATCAATTTATTTATTAGTTCATCACAATGTTATGGAAAATTATTATTTTCAACCTCAAAAATCACAAACAAAACTTTAAAATGAAAGGGTTTATAACATAATCACCAAATAGAAAGGATTAACCTAATTACTTAGTATCACACTCTCAAATGTAAAATTAGTGGATATTTTCATTGATAATCTTCAAGATCATCTTCAAGTACCATTGATCTTGAGGAGGTATCCAGGAAGATTTTATGAATTCTCGGAGATAAGACAATGCCTAGAAGATCCCATTCACCAATCCTAGTAAAAATCTCATCCCATTCTTACAGAATAGATACATGTTATTCATATGTAAGAGACTACTATTTTCTTCCCCAAAATAGTATGATTTAAAATATTGTAACAGATGAAATCTGAGAATCAACTAACAGCTCCCATAGAGTGGTAGCCGAATCAAAGTCACCATAAAAATGAAAAAAGTGGCATGGGTCCCCAGTGACATGATGAATTGATGAAAAACCTATATTACTTTTGTAATGTGTAGGTTCCTAGTTATTTACGTACATTGATGGAAAATAACCTTCTCATGATATTGGAACCTAGTAAACCCAATGAGATAATTATGTCTACTCGTCATGAATACTACCCATTACATAGGGTACTATGACACAGAATATAGGTATTACTTTTATTAAAATATGTTCTCTAGGTAATGGTTTTTTCTGGACATCAGATATTGGAGGAGGGATCTTCAAATGTGACATGAGTAACTGAATCCCTACCAGAATAAAAGGGTGACTAACATGATGCTCTGACAAGGAATGGTTAGAAGCTTGATAACTAGTTGACTCAAAATATTTCCTATTGATATAATTCCATCTAGAGAGAACTCCTTTTTATAGTAGTACTGATCCCAACACCTTAGGAATAATCATTGAATATTCCTCCTAGACTCAGACATAATCAGAAGACATAAGAAATTACACAATAAGAAGAGTCATATACAACTATCATACTTGTTCAAACTCTTACATTTTATTTTCTTTCAACACCTAGGAATAGGTACAACCACACCAATTGAAACCCTCATTGTATTAATAGATTATATTAGGTCTTATTAACATATTTCATTGAACAAAAACATTATTAAATGATGGATACCCCCTAAATATGTGTTCTCCATACATGACCAATGATTTAAATGTTGAATTTAGATGACAGGGATATAGGGGATGGTGTAGTGTGGGTGACCCCAATAATTTGGTGACATCCTCATAGAATCCATATATGCAGCTGAGATGTATTGTTTAACACATTATAAAGCCCATGAAAAACATGGAGATACGTCAAATCCCTCCATCGATCATTCAAGCTACGTCTTTTTACAAGACCAACTAGTGGGGGTGTGATTTTATAATCATAAAATACTAAGGGGAAGGAAGGTGTAACCTATAACATATTAAAAAAAATTCTCCCATTACTTCTACTCAATAACCAAACATATCCACCTCAAACACCTCAACTCAAGATCAACATAACAGGGAGAAACCCCACCACGGGAAGGACATACCATTGGCCCACAAAAACAACATTATGAAATAATTGGTAGTTATTCTAGTTAAACTCTCAATCCTAGATGATCTAAATATTTGAAATGAAATTATAGTGGCACTCATTAGGGCCCTCCCAATCCTACATGATTTTGAGATAGAAGTAACATCAGCTGAGGTTTATGTCAAGCAGACGATGAATATAGAATGTCAAGCCACTGTCATTTTTATATAAAAGGATCTTAAAGATTTCATCCAATGACATTTAATACACCTTAATGATTCTTGAATTATACAATATTAAAATTTTATGGTATTCAGTTGAAAATAGTTTGGATATTTACCTCATCTTGATCTGTGACCTCTAGACATTTGAATATAGAAAGGGGCACTGATACTTGATGAAGCTAACCATTCAAGGGTATGAAATGAGTGAGCAATAGCCTCTTGAGATGATCATGATAAAATATTAGTTTGGGGATACCACATCTAATCCTATGTTCATGGTTATAAAAAATGAGTTGTCGTGTAATATTTTTCTTACAATACATTATCTTTACATCCATGTAAAGACACCTTCAGCATTTCATCAATCCGTGAAATTTACCATTAGTGGAATGTTTATTATACTACATGGTGGAACTTCCCTTTCTAGTATTGTGAACCCATATACACTGAGGAATAATTCTATAAGATTGATGTTTAAAAAGTGGTGGTGGTGAATGATTTGTAGGTTTCTGATCTAAGAGGACTTGTGGGCACACCTGTGAATCCATGGAGCAATCTCAAGAGTAATTCTATGATCCCTATAAAGCTTAATGATGGATAAGTTTGAATCCCCACAAGATTTTGTGGATCAAACTCCGCTGGCTCATGTCTACTTGATATGAAACATAACAACAAATGTTGATTCATAAAAAGGTATTCAGACTAATGATCTATCTGGATCAGGTAATTCTATTGCAACATTAGTAAATATCAATGACACAAGAAGGACATTATCAATAACTCAGGATTTCAAAATCTCTCAATCTACCAGTGGTAGAGTAATAGAGGAAAAATATAACAAGAATATCATTGTGATGAATCATGGAATAAAAATTTTAAAATATATTTTATGAAGGATTCTTTTCTCTTGATAGTGAATAATATTCCAAAGAAATACCCACCATATCTGAAATTGACCCCATGGATAGAGAGATGGTAGAATAAGAAGATGTACTTATGAACACCCCACTGACATTTGAGGCCGGAATCTCCACCACCATTTATGAACTGCGGAAGGTGAATTTGGGAATATAAAAATACATGTGGCCTACATTGGTTAGTTCAACCATGCCTATAGAGAAAATGGTGTTGTACATTATATTTATAAAGATCCATCAATTTATGTTTTCTGGGAATTATAAAGTGATGTTTGGTATAAAACAATATGTGGCTACACATCACCATGTATTACCCAATGACCATCAAGGATAGAAATATAATTCAATAAGAATGAAACCTTAACATTCCACTAATATAGAGTTAGATTTTTCTAAATTGATCAAAAAATATTTTTCACAAGACATGAAGTACAAATAATTGATCACCAACACCATCCCTATCAATAAAAAGAATAGGAATATAAGGTTCTATTTTGATTTCATAGACCTTAATCAACTCTACTCGAAGTATAATTTGTTATTTCCAATAACATTACATTTGATAGATGGAACTAATAGATTCTAATCCCTTCCCTTTATGAATGGGTATTTAGGGTATAATCGGATAAAGATGGACAATAAAGACAAGGATTACACTACATTCGGAGCACATCAGTGTATATTTTTATAAAAAATAATCCCATTCATAAAAATGTACAGTAGTTATATATACCAATACTCCCATACCATATTAGTAAACCCCTCATGGGATGAAATATGGATTTTTTTGTAAATTATATTGAAATTGAATCTCTATAGTGAATTAAAAAACTAATGGATCATCAAAAAATCCTCAGAAAGTATCAGAATCATAGTTTGAAGATGAACACATTGAAGTGTCATCTGAATTTGAAATCATGGAAATTATTTGGCATTGTGGTTCAATACCATGGCTACAAGGTCGATCCAAAAAGTTCTAGTTCAATATAAGAAAGTACACACACTCATATACTTAACTAAATGAGGGAGTATATAGGAATTTCACTTATATTCATCATTTCATGACAAACCTAGTTGTAATACTGATACCCTTCTCATATCTAACAAATAAGTGAGTCATATATCAATTGGATGAGGACTACCAAGAATATTTAAAGAATATCTAGTTGTTCCAACTGCACCCACTACTCTTTATTTCCCTAGTATAGTGAAAGTTATATGTCTAATATTTTTTTCACAGTGGAATGATAGATTTATTGTCTCCTTATACAAAAAAATGATTATTAGAAATAAAACAATATATATTATCTCAGTTAAAAGATGATAGGTACTGAGTTTTGTAATTTCTATGTCGATTAGAACATCCTCTCACTCATCTTTGTTGTTTACAATATGAGGCATTACTTCGTTCATCATAAAGGCCACCTAGAATCTCATATTGACCCACTCAATTATATCCATGAAAAAATTATGTTGGATTGGAATTTGGACTAATGGGAGGTTATCCTGCAATAGTACGACATCCAGTTCATCTTATAGAATGCAATTAAAGTGAAGGCCCAAGCTAATTCCCTTGTGGAACACCCCACCCCATAAAACCATTATAGCCAAAACTAAAAAACTAATAAATAAGATTTCTATTTCCATGTAACTCATCAAATGGGAGATATGTAATTTAATAGTGCCTCATGTTGTCCTACTGGAAAGAGTATTAAAACCCCAATAAAAACTAGATTGTTCTATAGATGGAAATAACATTCATGGATAATGTAATTTTCATCTACTCTATCTCACTATCTAATAGATTCATGAATAATGAGATAGAATACAAAGACCTCATTATTGCCTTAGGGATATCCATATAGGTGTAGATAGCCTATGTAAATATAAAATTGGACTATGGGATATTGATGAAATAAATAAAATGTATGTTATCAGGAAGGGTTCATTGGACCCTTTCATTTGATATGTAAATAGATTTATGGTAAAATTAAATTTTGAAACAACTTTTCATTGAACCCTTCAAACCCAAAGTGCTCATGGAAATGAACTAGCTAATACAACCATATTCTTAGCCAAATCTCGATTATGATAATGTGGTTTTCTACATCATGTGACAATGGGTGGTCTCATTAGTCATACTCTATGACATGGATGAAATAAATCATGTTAATATCACTCCAGAGCATGATGAGCCGACATCCACCATTGGATGGATCGATTTCAAATCCAATTACCTAAAATTGGAACCATCTAGTTTAATCAATCTAGGAGGGAAGAAACTAATTTTTTTTACTAAACATAAACCTTTTGGATTGGAAAAATGGGAATAAATACTTTTATAAATGAATCTATGATGAAATCGTCCTCGGATTCATTGCATAAAGAGATATTCCTACTATCGTTGAAGAATTCTATGTAGGATCCTATATTTATCATCAATCTGGAACCAGACACACCAAAAAAATTGGGATGCTTGGTTAGAACTAGTAAACATTGATTTTGGACTATGTGAAATTCATGAGGAGATGTTATTCATGCCTAATTCATTAAAACATCACAAATCAACCCCTATAGTTTCTAAATATTACTCAATATTCATATTCATTTTCTATATTTGGAATTAACATTGTGGGGACATATCCCTAGGATACAGCTATTATGTTTAGGTACATATTTAATACTACCTACATCATTTCAAAATGAGTTGAGGACATATCCCTAAAGTATTTAGGGATGAGGAATATAATGTACATCATAATGTACAATATCATCATTAGATCGGATGTCCCTCAAATGATTCTAACATACAATGATACCAACTTATGTTCTTCTAAAATACATGAAATGTAAAAGGAGTACAACATTAAGTCCAACAAATTATCCCACTAATATGCAGTGGAAAATGGATAGATAGAGTACTTCAATAAAATCCCATCAAATATACAAGAAAATCCAGAAAAGGAAAAGAATCCATGGCTTCAATGGAACTTTCATTATTTATGGGCATGTCGTACCAATACGTTCACATCTATAGAATATAACCCATATTCATTAGTTTATGGGATAGTGGAAGTGTATTCAATAGAATTATAGTATCCGTTGATCTGAAGAACGATCTATGAACAACTATAAGATGATGAGAAATTGAAATGAAACTAGATGAGTTGGGATCACTCTAAGAAAAAAAGTTATATAAACAAAAAAATCTCAAATTTCATCAAAATTATATTGTGAGACATTTCAAGGAAATGGTTTTACTCTACTCATTCATTAATGGAAAATTTGTATTGGATCACATAGAACCAATGATACTAGGAATGAAACCTCCAATGTTGTTACCCATTTGAGAAGGACCTTGCATCATACCAAAAGAAAATTCCAATAGAGCTTACTCATTGGTGACAATGGAAGGGAAAAACATTATTCCCACTAAAATGCATGGTTTTTTAAGAATTTATTTTCCAAACTATCATTAAGGATTCAATATACTAAATGAATGACATCAAACTATGTTGAAACATATGCCCTTACCACATGATGTTAAACTGAATGGAAGACATCTATACCGCATGACATAAATCATCAAGGAAAATGTTCTTGCTACATGGAATTATATTTCGCATAAGATATTTCTTCCCAAATGACCCAATATACATGATATTGATCTCTGTTAATGAAAAATGAAGTACTTTATTCCCTATGTATGAATCAGATGTGAAAAGAGAATTTTCATACAAGAACTACTTGTGGATTGATTCGTATCTTTATTGGATATGTATTGACACCTAGATCTCCCACCCTATGTCCAAAAAAAATAAAAATAGAATAATTTGTTGCTATATGTGTATAGTTCAGATCTGTAAAGGGAATTCTACATTAAAAAAACTTTGTGTAGCTTGATTCCTATCACCATTGGATATGTAGTGACACATGGGCCTTCAATTCCAAGTCTACCAATAATATTAAAATGTACATCATCCCTACATATGCGTCAGACTTATGTAGGATGTTTTCTTTGTAATAATTATATGTGTATTGATTACTATTTACATAAGTTATGTAGAAATACCTGAATTTCTAATCATCCATCATGGAACAATTTGAATGAAAAAATGTTCCCTCACTACGTATGGGTTAGATCTATGAACGGAATTTTCCATTCAAGAACTATTTGTAGATTGATTCCTAATTATAAATAGATACATTGTGATTCATAGAAATAAAATAGGAGACCGCGTGAAATATAAATAAAAATACACCCCTCTATATATAGGGGCTAGAACTGTTCTTGGAACATTCTAAAACTATTTATTATGTGATTATTGTTACCATAAGAAACATAGATTTGCACAAATACATAATATCAGGAACAACTATAATATGATAAAGTTTCCCTATCCATACATATGAACTAAATATGTGCAACGAATTTCTATATAAGAGATATGTGGGGCTTGATTATTATAACCAAAAGATATATTGGATATCTGGTATTAAATTATAAGTCCAACAGTAGCAAGAAAAATATTTTTCTCCTTCCCTATATATAAGCCTGATATATATAGGGAGATTTCTTTCTATGAACTATTGGTGGATTGATTTCAATACTATAGGATACATGGTGATTCTTAAATCCTCCCTTGTTTTCCTAGCCAAGAGTTCTCACCACTCCCATCTATTCTCCTCAATGATAACCACGTTTGTGTGGGCGTTACCTATCATAAAAAATAATAATACCCACACATATTCCCATTCATGTAATCTCAAATAGAACAATAAACTATCCAAATGTCTCTTTTATCTCATGTTGAGCCAGACTCATGTGAGTTTAAGGATCCCAGAAAGACACCCTAACCACTACAAATAGTGTTTGATTTGTCCCAAGATTATGTACCATTCCCTAGACATATGGAATTAAAAGACATTATAATGTCCTTGTCCCATGATGTTAAATTACATAGAACGTCTTATTCACATGGAATAGTTCATCCCCACTAGTGATTCTGCATGCAAGAGTCATATTTTTTTATCCCATCAACTAAAAATGTGTTCAATGCTCACTATTTTGGAAACAGGATGAACAAAAACTTATTGAATATTATATTCTCACTGAACCAACTTTATATAATTGATATCAAAAATGATACAAACCAACTACACAAGTTCGTATTCTTCTCATGGATCGCCAAGGACAATGTTAACCACTTCTCATGGTTCTACTATTTTGAAAACCCATATCTGGGACTGATTAATCGAAATGGACAACCCTAGGATTCAATGGTATATGATTCAATTTCTCAGAGATTTCATATAGTGTGTGTTTCGATCACAAGATGAGAGGCATCCCTTTAACTCGTGAGTTACTACCAAGACTTCATGGTATATGGGATTTCTTCATTATAAATGGATTACCGTAACCCGGTAGTTTCCACCTCTAATCAACTCAAATATTCTTATTTCAGGATTTACATATCATATGACTGAACTTTTAGAGCAGAATATGATACCCTCACTATTAAAAAAATGTGCATTGTACTCACTTTAAATGATATATTATAATATTGTATTATTGTACCACTTATCACAAGGCAATGCATCTTCTATAAAGTCCCAATTTAATAGATTAGTCACTCTTCTCAAAAAGAGGTCCTAGTCACATGCTATTAAACTAAATGAAAAAATATGAGTCCCAAAACATTATAATACATGAAATATCTTCCATCCCACGAGACCTAAAATTTCTTAAAGCGGTCCATCCTGTCCATTAGTCTGTTCAGGTTATGAATCTTTAACCACCATATCAGAATGAATTGTTGGAACATCATTTTCCTATGTATGATTCCATTCTATGTAGAGTACCCTTTATCCAATTATGATTCCATGTATCACTAAGGGAAGAAAGAAAACATGTCTATCTCCCTTGAATAGGATCCTGATATATGCAGAGTGAAATCTAGAACAGTTTGGACTATGAAGTGATTCTTGGACTTAAAATATACATACTGAAAACTAACAAATCACATATAGGTATATTTTAATAAGACCTTTCATTGGGATGGACGAGTCATACAAATATTCTTGGCCTACGTAGAAGTCAGATCTATGAATTGTTTTCTTGTACATGAGATATATCGACAGCAGATGGGTTAAAACATATGGTTACCCATTAGCTAGTCTACTCCAAGATAAAATATTCACCTACCATATTGACACCCCTAGTAGTTAAAGGTATCTTTTAAAATATCAATCACAATTTTAGGTCGGTTCCTATAGCCTTACGATATGATGTTCATTTTCATAGATGAGGACCTTATTGCATTATCTAAAAAACAAAAGAAATATTTTCTATTCACATGAAATTAAAGTAAATGAAAAATGAATTCCCCCTGAATTATGTAAAATTAGTTTTTCAATTTCCTATAATAACTCTTTATCAGAGTACCATAACCGTCTGACCATGGAAAACCAATGTTTATGGTGATTCTATAATTTTTCTAAGAACCTCATTCCACAAACCAAATTTCATTTCTGGATTATTAGAAACTACCAAAAACCATCTGTGGCCCATGGTATAGGACACATGGTTTCAAGGGTTCCTTTTTGGACTATATAGGTCTACCCCTTTCTCCTTCATATGAGCTCCATGATATCAACCAAATGTGTCTTTTCCCTATAAAAGGGATTTTTATTCTTATGATCCCTAACAACGTCACGGTAGAGCTCATTAGGATATAGTGATTCATGATAATACTTGTAATGATGTTTCAATACATAATTCATGATCTATGAACATTGAGCCATGATATACAACATTATTATCCTCTACATGGAATAGAAATGGAGTACCTATAACCTTGGGAATCACAATTAGGCTATTTCGTAACACTCTCCTAATATCAGGTATCCATTAATCATGAAAATAAATTATATAAAATTGTTCAATGATATTTGATCTTATAATTTATCATTTTACAATCCAAATCATAATACCCTAATATTGTAGTGAATTAAACTTAAATATTTTTAGGCAAAAACAAAAAAGGGAGGTCTGAGAAACAATTGATTTTTCTATCACAAAACAATTTATCTCTTGAGATTATGAAGATGATATAGCATAAATAAGTGTGGTATATAGCTCATGGTGATTATTTAGAAGACCATGTAAAATCCTATACATGGTCATTGGACACCTCAACTTTATATAAACTTTAGAGAAAACATTTATCACATCTCCTCACCAGGATAACAGGTTCACTATGTGGGGGGGAATATTTATGATAACTAAATACTTCTTAAATAATTAATTTATCAGAAATTACCTTTTGACATTTATGTTTGAGTTGAAACATGCCAATTACTTGAGTATATATATCTCTCATGGAATCATATAACCTCGTGTTATTTATATCTTTTTTTTACTGTTGTGTAATTGAAAAAAATTCTAGCTTATCTAAAGGGGATCTACTAGGATTTTTTTTGAATAACGAGACACCTCGGATCTTGTGCCTAGTGGTAATTTTTCACCTAGTGGATATTTACTCTTAAATTTATAATCTATTTTCTTGGTTCTCTTCATTAATGGTTCCCAAAATTAATAATGGTCATCCATTACCCACTAGAGCACATTTTCAATAGACATAGATGTTGCAAGACAATGATTTATTGTCTCCATAACTAGAATATTCAGTTGGATTCAAAATCCTCGAAGTTACGAAACCATATATAGTACCCATTATGAAATGAGAAATGTGATATATCTTTTTAGAACCATTTTATAACCCAAACTGCATGAATTCAAACCACATGAGGTAGGGTTACTCCTTCTTTACCATATACTATGTTGCACTAGACTTCATGAACCGTTCCAAGATAGTTGTAGTCTCAATATCTCACTTCATAATTTAGTCTATTGAATCATACAAATTAGTTCATGATCATTGGAAGTGACCGGGGACAACTCTCCATGATCACAAATCTAATCCCTTTATGATAATACATTAGGGACTTCAACCCATTAATAATAGGAGTATCCAACATGAAGGAAATGTTCTCCAATCCCTGTAATTCTTGAAAATTTTATGGGGGAACATGAAATATCTGAAAATTTCATGATCATCCTCGACATGTATGCCATATATCTACACCATGGGTCACAAAGTTTGTGTTATAAATTAAAAATACCATTTTCCAATAATTAATAGTGATTTTTAATCCCTAATTGTACATCCCCATTCATTAAAATGGATCCCAACAAGAATGCAGGGTATCACCAACAATCATGGATACCCTTCCTTCATAGTATTTGTCTGAAATTAGCATGCCAGAACCATTCTATAAATTAATTCATTATTATATCAAAATAGAATTAAGCCTATATGAACTCTTCTAGGATAATCATTCATTTGAATCTTGAAATTGATATAGGGTTCTCAATCCATTCCTTAATATCGATACATAAAATTTTAAAAAAAAGGTCCAATATAAAAGATAATAAACTGTATTAGAAGACAATACAAGCTATAAGACACTATACTAATGAAATAGATTGTCTAATATTGAATACAAAATATTTTATAGTAACATAAAATCAGATTTATAATTCCCCACATTAAAATTATTAATGGTATGACCTAGAATAATCTAAACTAAAAAATTATATGGTCCAAGATGAAATACCAACAACAACCATAATAAATTGTTAGAGTTATAAGGACTTATATAATAAAAATGGTTTAGTATGAAAAACCATAAACATCTAATAGGAAGGGAAATGATGCTAACCTGGATGAAAACCTATAAAGTGAACCTAGGGTAAAAGCTGATTTTTTTTGTCAATATAAACAAGCTTTGTGTGATCCAAGAAACATTGAGGGTTTATGAAATGGAAAAGGAACTAAACATGTTATGATGAAAACCCTTATAGGGTGGCCAACATAAAAGCTGAGTGTATGCCTATTAGGCTATCCCCACATGAAAAATATAAAATGAAATAGAAATTTTAAAATTTAGATACAAATCATGTAAGAATTAATATCTACCCCGAGAAAAAATCATACTATGCTCACGAAGTCTATTTAATTTGGAAATAATTTGAGCACTTCCCTCTGGGACATACATTCCCCAATTTTACTTTTTTGAACTAGGTGATATCAGCATTATTAGCGATGAATAATCAATAAGGATTCATATATTAACATTCATGGTCAATTTCAAAGAGAGGTATATAATGATTCATGTATTAAAATTCATGAATTTGTGTTTACATTGAATTTACCCATATATGGAGGTCTTCAATTATTTTTATGTTATCTAGTTAATAAAATTCGATGAACATCATGAATGAAATAAATGTTGATCATGAAATGTAATGTGTGAAATATTTTTTCATTTTTGGTGTTCAAATGAGGGAGGAATCGCCACGTTACATAGTATCTCCATTATTTAAAAAAATAGACTAATGGTTGGATGACAATACAATATGGTTGGAAATGTTTTCTAAATCATCTAGAGTCCAGAGATAAGAATCAGTTAAGAGTTGATGTATCATCCGTTCTATTTCATCTGTTGTCACATGAGGAAAATGAGTCTCAATGGATGTTGATTACTCATTAACTCCTTTTTGAGTTATAGATAATATTATGGATGACCAAAATTATGGGACCTGGTAAAAGATATGATCAACTCATGTTATTCTATATGGGAATTCAAGTGATTTGTTTGGTCATCGAAGCCCCTTAAATATTCTCTTATTAATTCGACCAGAGAAGTCATGTTAATAAAATTGCACAATTCCGTATTTTTTCTAGAAATTTTCTTCTAACTCAAAAAACTTGTATCATGATATCATAAAATTATAGACATCCAAATCCTCGAAAACCCAAATCGTGAAAGATCTGTATAATTCTTTCCTCATATTCATGAATGTTATCCAAATGAGTATCCATAATTAGAGAATGTATTTTCAAAAAAATTATCCTCCATGGCACTGTTCTCACAGTGACAGCTTGAGGGGGAGCATCATAAGGATGAATGGATGGTGGAATATACTCATGCATCAAATATATTGATGGAAGGATTGGATGATCTAATGAAGAAGCATGAGAAGGAGTCTCACATGTTTCTCAACCAACCAAAGTTTCATCTATCACTAGCACCAAAGGATGGACATCCTCAATTAAATCTATCATGCTGATGGAATACATTTTATTACAGAGAGAGAAAATCATTAGAGAATCCTCCAAGTCCTAAATAAACTCCATAATAACCATAAAAAATGTCCTATAAATGTATATGGCTAATTTAAATGATGGGAAAATCAATTTAGTATACCAATATGGTAGGCATCCACTCATGATTGGTCATATTCGACAGATAAAAAAGATAGGGTCGTCTGTATGAAGGAGAAAAATTTCAACCTTTGTATCATCATATTCTAATATAATCATTAATTTTAAAAAAATGGATTCTATACCCTGCACGCACCACTTAATGCAACGTGAGAAACTATTTCAGTGTTGAAAACCTAGATAAAAAGTGGTTAAGGGGTATATGGATCACATATGATTATTTTTTATATATGATATGTAAGAACATCATCTGATAGTGAGAATATATCCATTTATAAGCAAGGAACCTACATTATTTTTCAATAAATAACCCAATGGGTGAGGGTATGGCATGAAATTGAAATGTTCATGTTGGATCAACATATAAATTACCTCATAAGTGACTAATGACATATTCTAGACCTAAAAAATGATTAGCATCCTGGGATGGAGTAGGGTGTGAGGAATTTTGCAAGTGTAATGATATATATAGAATTTTTAATTATCCTCTATCCATCCAAATCATAATTGGAAATGACCACTAATATTGTAGGGAACATTACCCTTTTGAACATGGAAAAAGATTTGATATAGGTGAGGAGGGGTTCAAATGTCTATGTGGAGGGGTCTCTTTTCATCTATTTGTGTTTCCATTACCAATATGGTGACTCTAATTCCAAATAATGCATCTATAATTAAGAAAATAAATCCATTTAAAAACATTTCCATGTATCAGGATAACCGAGGACATGAGGAAACTTCTAATACATACCATTACCCCAATGAGGCATACTCGTAAATTTCCATAATGGACCAATAAGAACCCACATTGTTTCAAAATTTTCAAGAAGGAAATTGTATAGGGAATATGTTTGTATCCCAAGTCACACTATGATAAATAAATTTTATGATCCAATACTTGAATGAAATTATCGATTATAGTTTCATCTCATATGTTATCTTCTACTTCCCAATGGTGAGTATATCCCATGCGACAATTATAGTTTTTCCAACATCATCCCAAACAATCAAAATTGGAATTAATTGATCATACATCTCCCCAAGGTGTGGAATTAGACCTAGATTATAAATCATCCATAGTTTGTTCCCCACTTATCCATTGGTTAGATGAAAATAGTGGGTGAAGGGGTAGAAATGGCTAATCATATCACTAAGGAGTTGTGATTAATGGCCTTTGATGAAAAATGAAATCCATGTCTCCTCAAAAAATATGGATGGCATGTAACTGATCATAGAATTATAGGAAAATATTTTAATAACTACAGATGTTGTTAGATATTTATTTTGAATTAATTTAATCATTTTTAAATTTTCCAATTCACAAAACATTAAATATAGTCATTTATATTAAAGCAATAAGTTCGGATTTTGTTTTGGGCAATACCAAGTTAATCGTGCAATATAAGAAACACATACATTATGTTGCAGTACATCAAAAACAAGGTTTTCAAAGTATTGCACACAATACCGAGTCCCTTTGATAGATTTTGTTACATGTAGGGTTTTTTTTACATAGACACAATATACTATAAATATTTTTATTAAAATGTTGTTACATCTACCACCAAACCAATGGAATGGAAGTTATGCATAATATTAACCGAATTTTGAAAATATGATCTATATGTTTATAAAAAATTAATCCTATGGTAATAAATTAGTAGAAGTAAATGTACAACTATTTAGAAATAATGATATTACTTTCCTAAGAAAACTATTTTTATATGTACAATGACAATTTTATCCTGATAAATTGAACAAAACACTTTTGGTTAAATTTTTCAATAAAATATATATATTATAAATCCAATAAATATTATTTATACTCATCCAGTATTTTTGAGTGCTATAATATAATAATTAATCTATTTTTGTAAATAAAAAGGTGAATTATTTTAAAAGGATATTTTAATGCCTTTTAATAGTGAACCCATTTTAAATATGGGGTTTTAAAGGTTTTTAATTTTTATTTTACATAATAAACATAATTTTATAAAGAGAAACATAATAAATATATTAGAGTGAATTAGTGGAATTTTTATGTGATGTTTCAGTTTTGACAAATAGTGAATAATACTAAATTTTAATTAAAAACAACTTTTTCATCTAATTTATTTATAATTTTAAATTATTTTTTATTGTTCTTAAATTCAAATATGATCATTTATATTTTAATTAATCCATAATTGGTATCAATTTGACATTGAAATTGTATATAAAATCTCACCAATCTTTTGAACATTTCTACTTTAAAAACCTCGCTTTGTCATATCGTCTGTAGCATCAAATATAAATTAATTTCATACACTATAATTATTGAAATATATAAAATGGTTTATATATTTGGAATCGTCATAATTTATAATTTCAAATGATGTCTTAATTCCTTTTACTAAAAATATTATAGAAAGTAATTAAAATTAATTACAATGATTGAGATGAAAATCTGCTTAAAAGGGGACTCAACCATACACATAAGGGCCAAAATTGAGAAATATCCAAAAAACAACAGCATAAAATATTTATTTCATACCCTCGGTTGGATGGAAATTGGTTCATTAATAGATATACATGAAATTGGAGAATCATGGGATGAATTCCCTTTTAAAAAAAATTCAAGAATGCCACCCCCTCCACTATAAAAAAACTCACCCCTACCCCTTATTCACACCTCTAATGATATTTGGATCGACTATCCTATTCTCTAATACGTTCCCAAAATAATTTCATTAATATTATAATAATCAAATTGGGATAAAATCTAACCAAGTAAGCTATATAGTTCAAACTAAGGGGAGTTTCTCAAAGAAGTGGTAACATCCTTCCTCAAGATCCTTTGTTTTATTTTAATTATACACCCACTAAAATAGTATAATTACATGATTATATAGTAACATTGGTGTCCTCAATAAACTGATTTTTTATTAATCTTAGTGTTATACCTTCACTTACACACATTTATATCTAATTTTTAATGTACAAATCATTATTTTTTACGACAAACTACCACATCACGAAAAGATGTTGTTCATATTTCATTTACATATTCTTATGGTTGGGAATTACGAGAAAAACAATATTTTTATATGATATGATTAATATTACTGATTAATTTATTATTTTAAAATTACTATATAAAACATACCTTCATGCTTTCCATTTTACGTCAATATGGTTACATTGTTTGTGGACATATGGACTGCTACCTCCTCAAAGCGATGGGATTAGTTCTCACTCTACATGGAATGTATTAAGGATGGTTTCAGTGAAGTTATACAATATATAAAACATAATTATTCTAATATATATATATATATTAAATTTTCTTTTCATTCAATATGAAAAAAATGGAACAACGTTCATGTGTAAATACAACCTACCATTTAAATGAATAGTGTCTTTCATTTCATATATCTATATTTTATATATTATTATAAAAATTTATATACTGAATCTATATGATATATAAATCTTGTTTTATTTCCTATAAATTAGTAAATCCTAATCTATATTAGTGTATCAAGAATAACACGTCAAAATATGTATCATAAACAAAGCTGTTGTTACCTGAAACATTCATTCATCATTGAATTGTTAATAAAAAGGTGTTATAAATTCATAATTGAATCATATATTGTATTATATATAGAATTATGTATATTTTTTATATTTATAGTGGAATTATTTTTATTAAATATGAGTTTTTAGTGTGTACAAAGAAATTAAATACTTAAGCTAAAGGTTTTCTCATCTCACTTTTTATATATGTGAGATACATTCCACGTTTACCACTAGCTTATTTTTTTGTGGTGTACATATTTCCCCTAAATTTATTTTATGATTATAATACCTAATATTATTGGTATTTATATATCCATTTTATGATATTTCTTTTATAGTTGTCAGGGTTGTAATGTTACTAAACCGATAAAATAATTTTGTGTTAATTTCTATTATTAGAGGTGCATCCCTTGTTAAAAATATAGATTATTAAAAATGGGGTATTTAATGGACATTGACACATTTTATTAGTAATCTCATTATTTCCATAAAAATTTTAGATTCAAGTAATTTTAATCAATAATGGGGATAATGATTTAATGTTCAAAAATTGGTAATATATTATTGCAATAATATCATCATTTATTAGGATTTTTATGATAATTCTTCCATTGAAGATAACTTATGATCCATATCACATAAAAAACTATGAATTTTCTCTTCCTTTGGTTATTCATACTATATCTATGTAATGTTATAGTTTTTCCACGAATTGTAACTTAAGTTAATTAAGAAAATGTTTTTATGAAAATGGGACAATATTTCTACTTTTTGTAAAAAAATATGTGTTATTTCAAAATAGTGTTATATAAAAATTTCTTCCAATATGTTTTAATGTTATCCTATAAGGTTTAAATGAAATTTTTTCACATTTTTTACTTTTAAAAAATAGATTAAAAAATAATCTTCTTGTCATTTTTTAGATCAAGGAACTTTTCTATACATATATAGCACAAAAAAAATGATTGAAATGTATAGATTTATCTACCAACATATACATACTTTTATTGAATCTACATTTACAGACATCCATTATAATTTTATAAAAATATATATTCATAATTTTTTGGGCATTCATTGTTTTTAAAATGGTTATTAAAAAATCATTTTTGACATAAGAAGTGTTTTAAATGATTTTTAAAGATTTATTAAAATGTTTTAAAAGATATTATCATAGAAAAATGTTTCGTATGATTTTTTTTTAAAATTTAAAAACTCTATTAAATATTTTCAAGATTCCATTATATGATTTCACATTTACTTTCAAACAAAAAATGGGTTTCAAATATTTTTATGTTTCAAAAAGAATTTTAAAAATAAGAAAGGATATTTTCTTCAAAAAATAATTTAAATAAAATATTGAATATTTTTTAATAATTAAATGATTTTTGAAATTTGTTAATGAAAAATATTTTCAAAGAAGTTATAGTTAACATATAGAATGTTCCATGTTGTCCATTAAAATCATTCACGATCTAAGATGATATACTTTTTAATTATTTATTCTTCCCTGGGAAGGTGATCCAATAATGAAATTCATATTATTTTGTGAATAATTTATGTTTATAAGTAATTATTTGTACAAAATTGTTTCATCTTCCACAGATTGTATTATTTTTAAACAAGCCTCATTTACAAGGTTATTATTTAATGAAATGCTTGTGAAACCTATCTATTTTCCATATGTAATGAGACGATAATATTTTATGATACCGATTTCATTTCATAGGTTATGTTAATATTTTTATGAAACCCATAACTTTTTATGGGTCTTGATATAATTAATCTTTTATAATCTTTCAGAATATTCATGTATGATTTTATTATGTGATAGGTGGGACATCTATCTCACTCCAATGCACTAGGTAATGATTTATATCTCATGAGATTATGATTGGAGTCATCTCTATTGGATTTTTCTAATATGGATTAGGGTAAAACCCAATCCACTATGAGAATGTGGGAAAATATAATCCATAATGAAAAGATAGAGAATCCAAATCCACAATGCCAATATGTGGAAAATTTCTCCACTATTGGAAGATGGGGAAACCCAATACCTTATAAAGAAGGGATGGAAAATGGGGTTGGTGGTGTGTTGCATCAATTATGTGTTGTCCCAATGAAGTGTCATGTTATGTTTTTGAGGTGGAACTTGAGATACATGGATTGATGTTACATGTTTATGTATCTAGAAAAAAAATTTATTGCTTATACCTTTTATATTCTCACATGGTTCATGTTCATTATTATCTGTTAATTTCATGCCTTATTAAATTCTAATATTTATTCCATGACTCTTGATTATGTTCTTTTTTATGTAGGGTATGATGTTCAAATGTTACGATCATGGTATCATTCCTTTATGTTTAGGTTATGCCTATGTATTTCCTTTGTTTACCCTTACTAATCATTCAATCCCACCCTTTCTTATGTTTCCTTTACTAATGTAATATAGAACGGTTTTTTGTAGGATTTATAAATGGGAATATATTTAAAGAAGACTTTAAAGAACTTCCACCAATCTAGAATAATGTGTTCCATTTTTCAAAGAAAAAAATTATGATCCTCAAGAATGTATTTTTATATTGTGTTGAGTATTCATATAAAATTATGTAATATCCATGTATGATAAGTCTATGTCACTATAGTTGGTATCAATGGAGAGCTTCAATCATCCTTTTTAAACAATTATTAGAAAAATTTAATGAGATCCCTAGATATATTTCTAAGGATATCACTAGGAATTTCGCTAAGGATGTGTCTAAGGATAGGTTAATGTTTAAGAAAATGTGAATGAATGTTGGTAAATGATGGAGTGATTATTTTCCAGAAAAATAAATCAACATCCAAGTAATATAAGTGTATGTGGATCTAGAATTGATTTTCATATCCTTAGAGACAACAAATATAGTGTATAGAGATAGGATCAATCAAGAACTGCGGAATTACAATTGGCCTTTCTGTACACCTTTTTTGAGACTCCCAGGGGATATTCTTTGGGAATTAAAATACACTTTAAACCCACCATGAATTATTTACATTAGATATTTCTATTAATAACATATCATAAATATTAGGTTTCCAAATGTAAATAATTATATATTATGATTTATACATCCTATAATATATTTTTATTAGTATAAGGTTTTTTGATACGATAAATGATTCTCACACTATGATTTTTTGTTTTAGCAAGTGGTGGGAACCAAAATGAACTGGGTAAATGTTGATTGTGATGAAAAACTTATTAATGATCAGTAAAATGTGATTATAATTGGAGATAAAGTTTTCTTGATAATGCAAAATCAGTTTTAATGGAACATTTTAAAAAATGTGTACCTTAATCAACTCTCAAACTCATAAAGTTAGAAAATGACGGTGTTTACTGGGAATATTAGTAATAGAGACTCTATAGAGAAGTGGATTCAATTTAATACATGTCAAGAATGTGGGAAGAAACACCAAAGTAAATTTCTCAAAGGAATAACTTGACGTTTTAGCAGTGTAAGATGACACAAATCAAGTAACATAAAAGTGAAAATGAAAACTATAGTTAATTAAATGGATGGGAATATAATCCTCCCTAAGGTATTATCAACAATTGAATTATTTAATGGTTTAATGAATGTGAATTATGAAAATTTACTTCCTAATTCGAAATATCTCTAATAGAAAAAAAGAATGTTGTATGGGTAATGGTTATATTTCTGATGATGAAGGGACTGTAAATAACATTTGAGATTAAAGGCATAATATGTAAATGGATAAGGATTCATTGTTAATGTCTTGATAATTATGTAAAATATTTAAATTGTTTATGTATATAATTTTATCAATTATCTTATATATAAGGATTGTTCAGTTTTTGTGAGTATGGTTTTACATGAAGATACCGAATGGATCTAATTGAATAGAAAAGTGAATTCATGGAAAGGTGAAATTTTAAATAAGGTAAGATAAAACATAATATGTTCCTAATAATGATTATTTTATATGAAATTTAGTGAATTAATTAGTATATTTGATTGTAATAATTAAATCAAAATTGATACAGGGTTTTTGACAAAGAAGATTTTTCTATCATTGATGGAGTTTTCAACAATTTTTCATTTATGGAATTCATCCAATATTATTTATAATAAGTGAACATGTATTTTTTAAATAATGATATTTATTAATTCATGTTATTACCATATTTATATAAAATACTTGATGAATGTATTCACAAGTCTTTTATTAGAAAAATAAATATTACTTTACGATAAATGGGGGATCAATGGTGAGCGGTTATTGAGAAATATAGTGACCTAATCTATAAGGTTTTGGACTTCCATATTTTTGAATGGATATAAGGTTAAATATTTGTGGAATATTTTATTTGAAAATAAGATTGGGTTTTCAGAGATTAAATTAATAAATCTAAATATAATCATTTATTCATATTTAAAACTTTAGATATCCCTTTTGTTGTGATAATGATTGATGGAATGACTGATCATTATATTTTTGGATATCAAGACCAATTAATTATTTAGTAATGAACAATTAATGATTATTTATTGGAATAATAAATGAAGTGGAAGTTTATCAAGGCATTAAAAATGATAAGGTTGTCTTGAAATCAGGTAAGTTTATCCTTTCATGAAATGTAACAAACTTCAGGATAAATGTTATTGAAAATTGTTTTTGGCAAATTATCTTCAATTTGTATGATATAAATGACAATTTTCATGCCTCTTTAGGTTATGCATTTGTGATTTTTAAATTTTCTCAGAACAGGTTCTATATTACTCACCATCAGAACTTAAAAGTTAAATTTCTCATATATGTCCATGTTTTCACATTCCACCTATGTTCTCCTATGAGTTAATTACTTAAGGTAATTAATGTGGTTATATCCTTTAATTATTAAAATATGTTTTAGTATTCCTTCTTACGATGTGTGTTTATTTAATAGAAACATTCATATATAAAACCATTAATTGACTAGAATAATTTCTAGGGGGAAGGATGTAACACCCTGATATTCTTTGAAATATTTATTTCTAATTAATTTAATAATTTGGATATTTTTCATTTAATGAATCACTGAATATAGTATTTTTTTAAATAACTAAGTTAGGATTTTCTTATAGGCAGAACCATTTTATTCATACACTATAAAAAACAAATATATTTTCTTGTGGTATAAGAGATATTATGTTTGTCTTTTATAACACACTATCGAAGTCCCATCGATAGCTTGTGTTTAATGAAAGGATATTTTTTTATTAATTTATAATATTCTAGTAATATGATTAATAAAATATTATTATATCTAAAGCCTAGAAATTAGATTTTATGTTAAGGATAATATTATCTAAATTATGATAATATGATATACACATGTATACAAAATTAATCCTTCAGTTATCAATTATTATGAGTGAATATATGATCTTTTTGAAAATAATGAAATTACTATTCTAAGAAAAATATTTTTCTGTGTACAAAAACTATTTTATTTCATAAAATTAAACTAGAAACTTTTGATTATTGTTTATAATAAAAAAATTAAATTTTATACTCAATAAATATTTTTTATACCAATCCAATATATTTTACAGGTATAAAATATGAATAAATACAATTTTATGAATGAAAATATGTATTTTTCTAAAAGGTTGTTTTACATATATTTAATAGAGAACCAAATATAAAAATGATTTAAACCACATTTATAATTTTCATTGGGAAAAATAAAATTATTTTTTTGAATATTAATATAAAAATTAGTTTAGGGTGATTTTTTGATATTTTTCTGTGAATTTTCAGATTTTGATGAATACTAAATAATACTGAATTTTAACTCAAAGTAGATTTTTAAATCTGATTAATTTATAAAAATATATTATGGTTTTGATTGGTTTTAATGTTAAATTAGAGAAATTATAAATATATAAAACCAATTAAGGTAATTATGATCTATTTTACATTGAAATTGTATATAAAATTTTACCAAAGGTTTGAATATTTTCAATTCAAAAAACTGCTTTGCGGTCTTGTCTACGGGGTTAATTTTGAATTAATTTATAACATTTATTTAATAGGTATTTGAAAAAATCGATTCCATATTTGGAATTAGAATAATATATATTTACCATTTTGGTCAACTTTATTTTGGTAAAAAACAACTTGTGAGTGTAATTAATATTAATTACAACAATTAAGAAAGAAATTATCCTAAAATGGACTAAACATTACACTTAAGGGCCTAAATGACATAAACACATTTCCAAAATATATTTTATGGAAATATATCAACCATAACATAAGTTTTATATAATTTTTTCAATATTGGAGATACTTTTTAGAGGAAAATGAGGGTGAAATTTTATTTTAAAATATTGACAAGAATTCCACTCCTCGTCCACTATAAAAGCCACTCACCACTCCCACTTATTCAAACATGTCATTCCATTATTATATATAAAAATATACTCATATAAGTTCCCAAAATACCAAAAGTTATCCTATATTTCAACCTTTAATCATAAAACAACCCATAAATTACCTTTTTTTGCAAAACAAGACAAGTTACCTAAAGAAGAGGTAACATTCTTCCTCAAGAAGCTTTGATTTATTTTAATTTGACACCCTTTGAAAATTATTGTTACATTATTATATAATATAATTAGTATACCCAATACTATTAGATTTTTTTTGTTCTAATTTTATACCTACACTTACAGAAATATCCATCTAACGGGTAATGGACTAATCATTCTTGGGTACGGTGAACAACCGCAAGAAGCAACAATGTTATTCATTTTTCATTTACCACCAATAATGGATGTGAATTATGATGAAAATATATATATTTATATGATATGTATAATATATTAGGATATAGTTATGTTTATCTAATTATTATATAAAACATACCTTCAGGAATTCCATTTTTTGTAAATACGATAACTTTGTCAGTGGACATGTAAACTATTGCCTCCCAAAGCGATGTAATTTGTACACACTCTACATGGAATTTAACAGGGATTCGTTTAGTGAAATTATATGATATATATGACATAATTATTCCATTGTAATGATATTATGTATATATATATACATATTATTTAAATTTCTTTCACTGCGATAAGAAAAAGCAAACAACATTCATACCCATGCATAGCCTATCATCTCCATTAATGATGTTATCAATTTAATATATACATATATATATATATATTTTATATATTTTTTATAAAAATTATTATAATAAATATATATGATATATAAATCATGTTTTACATTCAGGGTATAAGTAAATCAGGACCTATGAAAGATGAATAAGAATAAAAACCCAAAACACGCACTATAAACAATGTGGTTATTACCCAAAATATTGATTGAAAATGGAATTTTCAATAAATAGATTATAGAAATTAATAATTGAATAAGATATGGTATTATATATTGGTATATGGTTATTTTTTATATTTATTAAAAAAATTATTTATTATATAGTAGGATTGAATATGTACAAATAAATCCAAAACCTAAGGTAAGGGTTTTCTCATCTCACATTTTATATTGGTGAGATACATGACATGTTCACCGATCATTTATTTTTTGTGTTTTATATAATACCCATGAATTTATTATATTATTTTAATATTTAATCTTATGTGTATATATACATATCCTTTTTTAGACCATTGTTCCATGCGGATTTTGGTTCAAATGTTACCAAATCGGTAATGTAATTTTTGTCTCAATTTTTCTTCTTTGAGATGCATGACATGTTATGAACCAATATTATTATATGGGGTTTATATCTTATCCTTTTAAATTGTATATAATCATTATCATTATTTACATAATATTTTATGGTTTATTTTATTTTATTATTTATTAGTTAGTATAATTCATTATAAACAAAGTGGTAACAAATAATTGCAACATTATCATCGTTTATCAAGATAGTTTATGATTATGATTCCAATGATGAAATCATATTACCCATATATCAAGAAAACCAATTAATTGTCTCCCCCTTTGGTTGATAATGTTATATCAAGGTAAAGGAACCATATTTCCACACATTAGTACCTAAGATAGTAAAAAATTATATTGATAAAAATATTACTTTATTTCTCCTTTCGGTCAGAATTATGTGTTATTTAAAAACCATGTTCTCTAAAAAAATAATTTTCTTCTATTATCCAATAATTTTTAATAGAAATTATTACCCATGATTTATCTTTTTACGAAATGGTTTTAAATACGAATGTTCATGTAATTTTATGATCTAGGAACTTTACTAAATTTATATGGCATAAAAGAAGTGTTCTATATATATAGATTTATCTGTCGTCATGATCTTCCTTCCTTCGAAGCTTAATCTGAATTTATTTAAGATTTATTTTAATAAAAATTAATTTTATAATATTCAATAAATTCAATGTATTTAAAATCTTTTTCAAATACAATTTCTTCCAAATATGTTTTATTATTAAATAAGTTATTTAAATTATTTTCAAATATTTCATTAAATTATTTCAAATATATTTTCAAAGGAAAATTATCTCAAAGATGATTTAAAATAAAAAATAATATTAAATGTTTTTGAGATTCCTTTATAGGTTTTCATTTTTATTTCAAAATAATATAGTTTTCAAGATTATTTCTATTTTAAAAAGTATTTTTTAATGAAGAAGGGATATTTCTTCAAAATTGGATTAAAAAGATTGGTAAATCAGTCTTACAAGAAAATGAATTTTGAAATTGTTTTAGCAAAAGGAAATTCAATGAAAGGATTTTTAACATAAGATATATTCCATGTGTTCTTTAATAATCATTCTCCATCTAATATGTCATACTTATTTATTGTTTATGATTCAATGTGTAAATTATTCAAGAATATAATTCATATTCTTTCTTGAATGGTTTATGTTTAGATGAAATGATGTTTATGACACTTGTTACTCTTCCGTAAGTTATATGCTTTTGAAACCCATTTCATTCCACAGGTTATTCATGGATGAAATAATTATGAGACCTATCTCTTTTACATATGTAATTATATGCTAAAATTTTATGATACCGATTTCTTCTCTTGGGTTATGATATGTTGTTTGTGAAATCCATCACTTTTTGTGGGTAATGATATGATGTGAGATTTATTATCTCACAACACGTGTGGGTAGGATTTTATTATGAGATGGGTGGGACCTATATCTCCCTCAAATTTATTGAAAACACATATATATCTCATGATATAATAATGGGATTCATGTTAATGAGATTGATCCACTGTGGAAGATAGGGAAATCCAATCCACTATGGGAAGTTATGGAAAATTATCCAATCTACAAAGATGGTGAAACTAGATACACTATGGGAAGATATGGAAGTATAATCCACTATGTTTTGATAGGGAAACCTGATCCATTACAGGAAAGGACTACGAATTGGGATTGTAGAATTTCCCACCTTATAGGTTTAGTCTGTGTAATGTGAACATTTATGATTTGGAAATGCACCTTGACTTTAGATAATGATGATACATGTTTACATGTCTACTAAAATTACATGTCCTATGTCTTTGATATTATCAAATGGTTAATGTTTTTTATTATATTATAATTCCATTCCTTATGTACTAATAAACATTAGTCCATGTCTCTTGATTGTTATATTTTTATATAGGGTATGATATCCCAATATTATGTTCATGTTCTCATACACATATATTCTTGTTATTCCTACATATCTCATTCATTTACCCTAACTGAGAATTCAAACACAACTATTTAATATGTTTCCTTTCCCCATGTTACGAAGAATTATTTAAAGTATGATTATTAATGGTGAAGATGTTTAAAAATATGTTCTTGATATTTCACCAAACCAGACGAATGTGTTCTATGTTTCCGAAGAACCTAAACTATTATGGTCTTCATGAATGTATTTTTATAATGTGATGAATATTAATCTAAAATGATTTAATATCCATGTATGTTATGACAGGTTATTACAACTCTTCTTAACACATAATTTCATTGATCATTCATTTAATAAGTTACCACTAGGGAATAAATCCCATTTTGAACTCAATCCTCCTTTTGAGTTGTCTATGGAGGAGACACGTATGTTTGAGTAGCTATGGAAAATTGAATGACAAGTAAGATATTCACTATCTAGATCTAGGGGTAATTATCCAAACTATAGGATTACCCACTAAATAGTTCCAAAATTAACTATCATCCGTTATAATCCTTCATTTGAATGATGTTAAGAGAGGATGATATATAGTGTGATGGAAGATTGTAGTTTTGTGAGGTATGTAATTATCATCTAGATAACAGAATCCTTATAATGGGAGTCTATATGGAATAGGATTATAATTCCCCGACACCAGTTACCCAGAGTTGGTGCATTATTACATAACATTGGCATGATCACAAAAGATCAAGTCTCAATAGACTGATTAGTTTAGTAGCTTTGAAAACACTAGATACATTGATAAGACTTTAATTACATGATTAAATCAAAAACTAAAACAACATAGTCTCCATAGTCCACACTCATATCCCATTAGACTATCCCTGCAGGTTAGTCATAAAATATTTCTTCACATCCTGGGAAAAAATAAAACATAGAAAGGTGTGAGCTCATATTCTCAGTAAGGATAACAATATAGCGAAAACATTCATAAATAAGAATAAACATTTAAGGCAATGTATAACTAAAACAAAAGCCTTTTAAAGTTGAACTTCAGCATAAAATGGAAAAAATAAAATTAAATAATTCCATTTACTTATTCACTTGGATATTCTACTAGTCGAATAATCACATTCAATATCAATAACCACTTTCGTAATGATGGAATGGATAATTCAAGACTATCATAACCACATAGTCAAGGCTTTGTGAAAAGAATACAAATTAGATTATTTCAAAGCCTTCTTCCAAGACACTAGTTTGTCTAATGAGACCTACCAATGCATCGAGGAGCTATAGAGGGCTACACCCATCACTTACAAAGTCCAATGCATTCCTCATATGAAAATGTTTAAACATAACACAAACATTCGTATTAAAAATAGCATAAGAAATGTAAAAACTTTCTCCATCAACCATTAATGGTATAAAAATAACACATACATATTCAAACATGTGACAAAAACTTCAATAAAATATGGTAGTTTTGTATCATAATAAATAAACTTCAAATAATCTTAAAATCTATCAAAGGATGTTGACATAGATGAAATCAAAACTATTTGAGAGAAATATCTCTTTTTTTTAAATAATTTAAAATTCACATAATTATAAAAGAAAACATTTACTTTGAAAATATTATTATAAGAATTTAAGGGAAGCTTCGACGATTTTATAATGGAGGAAAATAGTTTCACCCACCTTAAAAGTTAAAAATTAAATTCTTACCTTTATTTTGTCGAAAAGGTTAAAAAGGACCTTGTTTTGAAAAAGATGGAAAGATTCCTTTATAAACATCTTATAAAATGTAAAAAATGGTAAAAATGACTTTATATCGTAGTCTATAAAATAGTAATAATGTTTTGAAATAAATTTTTAAGAAACATGGATGTGGATGATAAAGAGATCCTAGTAGATAATTACTAATAAAAAACCTCGGATAATGAATAGATTGTAGAATTAACCCTTACCTTGAAATTTTACCGTGGTAAAGGGTAGTTTAACCTCCTATATAATTGTGAAATAATTGTTATTAAATTATACAAGAATCATATACATTAATATTATATCATATATGATCTTTTAACATCGCGTTGTTAATAATATCTTAGTATTATCGTCGTTTTGGGTGTTAACAAATTCGTTTTCCTTTATATTCGTCGGTATGTGAGTCATGTTTGTTATGTATGGAATGTATCTTATTCATATACAGAATTATATCAAGTCTTTGAACATTATTTTTAATAATCTAATGAAAATTAGTCTTGAATGGATACGATTAAGAATGAATCTCATCGCGTTCATAGAGACGGTAATCTGTACGTACGCACGAGCTAAAATATCATTATTTGGATATTAAAATAATATATAATTAGATGGTATATAATATATACAGAATAATTATCATGTTATATTTATTATTTTCATGGATTATATATCATTATTATACCCATCCAAATAATAATGTATTGAATAACAATTACACCACGACGTGTAGACGGTAATCCGTACGTACGCACGTATGGTGACATGTCATTCAAAGAATGGATGGAATAATGAATATGGATGTACCATATTTATAATAACATCACATTATATTAAAGATATAGGATTTATTATTTTAGAATGGAAATAACAAAGAAAGGATAAGTGGAAGAAGAAAAGAATTTGAAGGAGGGTGGTGAAATTATTACCTCTTCTTCGGGTTCTTCCTTTTTATTTGATCAAAATGTCTCTATAAGTTGGATTTCTGACTAATAGAAGGCCTCTAGGATGAAGGGAGGATAGTTTAAAGGGTATTTGGGTATAGTTTGGCCGAGCCAAATGGCTTTGAAGGTGTGAAATAGAGAGAAGAGGGTGTGCCCTTTTATAAGAGGGGTGAATGGTACCTTAGGAAAATCTAGAAATATTATTTTATAATAATTTCATTTTCAGTTTCTAATGTCTAAAAAATGGATTCAATAAAGTATAAGGTGAGTATGGTTCTAAAACTACTCAAAAAAAGGTTTTAGACAGGTTTGAGTCACTATATTAACTTTATCTTTTAGATTTAACACTTAGTTAAATAGTTTGACATTTACCATGTCTCTTTGTATTATTATATTATATGGTTACTAAACATACTATATACTTCCAAGAAGACCCCAAGTGATTCATTAATGATATATATATTTCATTATATAGGTATTTTGGCCGAACCTTATATTTTTTTGAATAGAATATCAATTAATAATATAATACTTGTTTCAAAAAACTCTTTTATGTCAATTTTGACACTATTTGGCATTTTGTTTTTTCTAAATTCATAACATCTTTATTACCTAAAATAAAATTTTTGTATCCAACCCTAATATGTCATATTAACTTAAAAAATTATTGGAATTCATAAAAATTCTCAAATTACATTTATTTGGATATTTATAATATAAATTATTTTAATATTTCATTAATTAGGTAATTACTGCATCATCATTGTGTAATAAATAAATTAAAATATTTAATGTATAAAAAATATAAATAAAATACCACCATGTATTAAATTGGTTTATATTTATAATGAATATTTATAATCGAATTTATCTTATTTTTAACCCTATATTAAATAAATTTTAGTTATAAAACATTGATTTTAAATATTTTAATTGTTCATTGAATCAAATAATAATAAATGTCCTAATCTAATCCAAGTGGACCAAAGAGGATCATATTTTATTCCTAAGGTTTTTTTGGTTGAACTATACATTTCCAATAGAATTAGGACATTTGTTAGGGTAATAATAATAATATCATTTTTACCCTTAATTACCCTATTTACATTTAACAGTGGTAAATAAAAGTAAAAAATTACTATTCACCAAAAATTATTTTTATCTTATTGAACCACATTTTACTACTTGATATTAACCTTGTCTATCGTATTTTAGAAATTCAACTCACAGAAGCGGCAAAATAAATTTTTATATGAATTTTCAAATTCTCCTATTAGATTTGTAAAAGATGTTGAAAAGTTCAATAAAATTTTCATATATCTAAAATTATTGTAAACTAACCTCAATGAATTACATTGAACTTATATAGGTATTATGTATCTATTTTTACCTAAAATAAATTTAAATAAAATAAATAAATATTTAAATAAAAATTCGGATTTAAACTATAACTCAGGGTTTTTCACTATTCCTCAAAAATTGAAAGTTTTCAGAAAAATACCAAAAATTCACCATAAGCTAATTTCGATATTCCAAATACAAAAATGAATTTCATTTTGAAAGATAAAATTTATAAAATTTCAAAAAGTGGGTAATACTATTCATAATGACTATTTTGACTGGTTGTGGTTTCTGTTAGAAATCGAAGTTGCGTACAACACACACTACTATATTATTCAAAGAGAAGTGTACCATGGATGATTAGGGTGTTACATTCTCACCTCCATCAAATAATTTCACCCTCATAATTTATATAATATTACCGCATAATATGATTTGGGGGATTCTTCATCATAAGTTCCTTGGGTTCCCACGTTGCCTCTTCCATCTTATGGTTTCTCCATAAAACATTTACCAAACGAGTCGTCTGGTTTCTCATCACTTGTTCTCTTGTATCAAGAACCTTGATAGGTTCTTCGTAATAAGACATAATGGGTTCTGGTTTTAATTCCTCATATGTGAGTACATGCGTTGGGTCAGGCATGTATTTTCTCAATAGTGATACATGGAACACATCGTGAACTTTGGAGAGATTTGGCAGCCTGCCAAACGGTAAGCTACAACCCCAATTTGTTCTAGAATTTTGAAAGGTCTGATGTACGTGGGAATCAATTTTCCCTTCTTACCGAAATGTATAACACCCTTCAATGGAGATACCTTCATGAAAACATGATATCCTACCTGAAATTCCAAATCCTTCCTTCGGTTATCGGCATAGCTCTTTTGCCTACTTTGACCCGCTTTGATGTGGTTTTGGAATACCTGTACATTTTCCATCATTTCCTAAACAAGTTCTTGGCCTACAAGTTTTCTTTCACCAACATCATCCCAACAAGTTGGTGTGCGACATCTCATTCCATATAATGCTTCATAGGGTACCATCTGAATACTTGAATGGAAGATATTGTTATAGGATAATTATACCAGAGGTAAATATTGATCCCACATACCTTGAAAGTCAAGTGAGAATTATCTCAACATGTCTGCTAAGGTTTTAATAGTCTGTTCTGATTTTCCATTAGTTTGGGGGTGGTAGGCAGTGCTCAAACAAAGCTCAGTATCTAGGGCTTTCTGAAGACTTTTCCAGAATCTTGTTGTAAAACGGGGATCACGATAAGAAACAATCGATAGGGGTACTCCATGAAGTCTCAAAATGTCATTAATATATAGTCTTTCTAGACATTAAAGTGGTAGATCTTCTCTTATAGCAAGAAAATGTGTTGACTTGGTAAGATGATCAACAATGACCCATATTGCATCGTTACTTCTAGGAGTCTTTGGTAGTCCCATGACAAAGTCCATCATAATATTATTCCATTTCCACTCAGGTATGGTAAGAGATTACATGACTCCTCTAATATGTTGCCTTCCAGCTTTCACTTGTTGACATACCATACATCTTGGCACAAAATCAGTAATCTCCCTCTTCATTTTGTCCCACCAAAAATGTTTCGTCAGATATCTATACATTTTTGTGCTACTATGTTGTATATAGAAATTGTAACTATGAGCATCATCCAACAATTCCCTTTTTAGATAAGGTTTATTGGGAACACAAAGTCTATTCCCAATTTCAAAATTCCATCTTCATACACAAAGTCACTCAATCTCCCATCATTCAAGTCTTTAATCTTCTATTGAAACTCTTCATCACTGGTCTCAGAACTCTATAACCTTTCTAGTAAATATGGTTTGGAAACCATTTGAAAAAGTATTGATGTTTTCCCTTCCATAGTGATTCCCATGTCCATCTTTACTAGATCCATGTATATAGGATTCTGTTCAACTCTCATCTTGTTCAAAACTCCATGATCCTTTCTACTCCAAGCATCTTCCACCTTATTTTCCTTCCTCGGGTGGTAGTGTATAGTGGAATCATAATACATGAGTAGTCAAGCCATCACCTTTGCCTCTTGTTGAGTTATTTTTTTGAGAAAATATACTTCAAACTCTTTTGATCGGTATATATCTCACATTTTTCATCATATAGATAGTATCTCCAAATCATCAAATTAATGATTACAGGTTCTAACTCAAGATCATGAGAAAGATAGTTTTGCTCATTAATTTTTAGTTGTCGTGATGCATAGTCAATAACCCTATCATTCTACATAAGGACACAACCAAGTCCTTTATTTGAAGCATCACTATAAATAACAAAACCATCATTCCCCAATGGTAGATTCAATATAAGAACATTGAATAATCTTCTCTTCATTTCTTCAAAACATTCTTCACACTCTTTTGTCCAAAAAAATTTAACCCCTTTTTGTGGGAGCTTTGTTAATAGGTTAGCCAACCGGGAAAAATTCTGGAAGAAACATCGATAATAACCTGCTAAACGAATAAAACTGTGTACTTCAGTTATACTCCTCGGTGATGGCCATTCTTGGATTGCTCTTGTCATAGAAGGATCAATGGAGATTTCATCCTTATAGTCAATATGGAAAAGAAAATAAATCTCCTAAATCCAAAATTCACACTTTCTAAACTTCCTGTATAATTCACATCTTCTAAGAGTCTTTTGAATAATGTGCAAGTGATTTTCATGATCCTCATAGATTTTGGAGTATATCAAGATATCATCAATAAATTCCACTACAAAGTCATCGAGATAATCATTCAAAACTCTGTTCATTATATCCATGAAAACAGAGGGTGCATTATTTATTCCAAAAGTCATTATTGTAAACTCGTAATGCCCGTACCTAGTTCGAAAATATGCCTTTGGAATGTCTTCCTTCTTCACACACAACTAATGGTATCTAGATTTAATATCAATCTTTGAAAAGTTTTGAGCTCCATGCAGTTGGTCAAATAAATCATCAATGCGAGGTAGGGGATACTTGTTCTTTATTTTTATAGCATTGATCTCCCAGTAGTCGATACATAACCTCATAGATCCATCTTTCTTCTTAAAAAAAGGACAGGGGATCCCCATGGAGAGACACTAGGGTGAAAAAATCCCTTATTAATCAATTCCTATAGTTGATTCTTTAGTTCCTCTAATTCCACAGTTTCCATTCTATAAGGGGTCTTCGATATGGGCCTTGATCTAGGAATTAAATCAATGGAAAACTAAATTTCACATTCTGGAGGATGTCTAGATAAATATTCTCGAAACACATCAGCATATTCTTTCATAGTAGGTGCATCCTCTATTTGAACATTCCTTTCCTCACCCATAGTTATTTCATTCTCTTCATCTCCAATAATTGAATTTAGTTTAGCTACTGGGGGTGGATCTAGATAAGAATTCGGTGGTGATGATTCTTCTCTAAATATAAGGTGTTCTTTATCATCCTTATAAAAAATAATAACCTCCTTCTCTTTACAATGAATCACTGCATCATGGTATGAAATCCAATCCATACAGAGGATTATATCAAATTCAATCATGGGTATGATGATAAGATTAGAAGATAAAGAACATTTATATGCTCTAATGAGAACAAATTCACAAAAATTTGTTGCGATGATACTTCCCTGAGGAGTTTTTACTGAAAAATCACTTGTTAAATCAAATTGAAAATATATAATGTTTTTAGCAAACTAGGAATATAGAAAATAATTTGATGATCCGAAATCAAAAATAGCATTTTCTAAACATGAGGAAACTATTAAATTACCTCCCACCACATCTTTCGGAGCATCTACCATAGCAGTAGTGATAACATAAGCTAAGCCTTGATCCCATTGCCTTTTCTGAGGTAATTTCTCCTGACACTTATGAAATTCATTTTCATAATGTCCCATCTCCCTGAAATTGTAGCATTGAACATCGGTAGCTTCTTTCTTCCCCTTACAATCATGAGCTTGGTGGAATTTTTCACCACACTTGTAACATACTCCCATTCCCTTCAATAAAGTACCATGGTGTTTCTTCCCACATTTACTACAGGATGGATACTCAACTGTTCCATTCTTCTCCTCATTACTATTTCCAGAGTGGTCATCAGATCTATTTTTCTCTTGCTTTACTTTAAAGTTTCAAGACTTAGTGAATTCTTTTTCTGTCTTGATGGCACATGAGACAATATCTCTGTATGACAAGAAGGATTATGAGACTACTTCTCAATGGAGTAATGGTTTTAACCCATCAATGAAATGATCATTCTTACTTCTTGGGTTATGTATATAATCTGAAGCATGCCTTGCTAACCTTGTAATGTTAGACTCATACTTTTCAAATTTCTCATCCTCCTTTTGCCTCAGACTCAAAAATTGTCTTTCCATATCTGATCGATGGTCACGAGGAAAGTATTTTTCTATAAAAAGAAAATTAAACTCCATCCATTCCATATTTGATACTTTATCATCTTCCTTTATGTTTTTAATGAATGACCACCATTGATAAGCATCTCTAGTTAGGCGGTGAACTCCCATGACAACTTTTTACCTTTCACTACTCCCCAAGGCAGGGAATATTTTATCTACGGAAATAATCAATTGCTTAGCCACTAATGTCTTTGTACTCCCATTTGATGTGGTGGTTCTTGCCTCATGAAGCGATCTAACATTGATCCTCCACATTGTGGATCACGGTGCTCCATACGGGTAAGGTTATTATTCATAACCTGAGTGAGTTGTCCCCGTAAGGAGATAAGTTGATCTTCACTAGGTGTATCACTAGCTCCACTATAATTATCTTGAACAGGAGGGAAATCCCTACATGGAGTGCGTGCATTGATACGGTTTCCATTCCTTCCACTAGGCGCCACTTCTAAACAATGGAATACACTAGAATAGTTTATGAATCACAATACATAAATCCGAACTTGTAAAACACATAACATAGACTGAACAGTTTATGGATATAATCCATAATCATACAAATGTATTCTTTGAGGATGTATATACTCATAAACCCTTCATAATGGTTTGTAAAGAAAAGGATAATTATCCTAATCATATCCCTCTGGATTTTCGTAACCAAGAGTGAAACAAGGCCCGTTGTCATGCACCAATTCATGTTCCAGTCTAGATCAAAGCGGTGTTTTCGGGTATTACCACTAGGTACATCTATTCTAGAGCCACATCTACCTGCTCGTATCCATACAGGGATGTATTTCTGGGAAAACTCACAAAATATCTACAATACCAAAATTCTAGGGAGTTATTATATACTAATCCTCAAAGTCCATCTTAGGTCTATGTGATATAATAAGAGTTTATCTAAATCTAGCTTCCATGGTTTGTAAAAATATTCCTCTGATACCAAATATAACGCCCCGAACCCAGTTACCTAGAGTTGGTACATTATTATATAACATTAGAATGATGAAAAAAGATCATGTCTTGAAAGAACGATTAGTTTAGTAGCCTTGGAAACACTAGATATATTCATAAGTCTATCATTACATAATAAAATGGAAAACTACAACAACCTAGTCTCCATAGTCCACACTCATCTCCCCTCAGACTATCCCTGCAGGTCATTCATAAAATACGACTTCACCTCCTTGAAAAAAATAAAACATAGAAAGGGGTGAGCTTAGATGCTCTATAATGATAACAATATAGTGGAAACTTTCATAATTAATCATAAAAATTTAAGGCAATGTATAACTAAAACAAAAGCCTTTAAAACTTGAACTTCAGCATAACATGGAAAAAATAAAATGAAATAATTCCATTTACTTATTCACTTGGATATTCTACTAGTCGAATAACCACATGTAATATCAATAAAAACTTTCATAATGATGGATTGCATAATGCCAGACTATCGTAACCACATAGTCAAGGCCTTATGCCAAGACTACAAATAAAATTTTCTCAAGGCCTTGTGAAAAGACACTAGTTTGTCTCATGAGACCTACCAATGCATCGAGGAGCTATAGCGATCTCCACCTATCACTTACTAAGACCAATGGATTTCTCATATGAACAGGTATAAACATAACATAAACATTAATATTAAAACTAGCATACGAGATGTCAATAATTTCTCCATAAACAATGAATGGTATAAAAATAACACATCCATAGTCAAACATATCACAAAACCTTCAATACAATATGGAAGTTTTGTATCATAATAAATCAACTTCAAATAAGCTTAAAATCCATCAAATGATGTTGACATAGATAATATCAAAACTATTTGAGAGAAATATCTATTTTTTAAAATCATTTAAAAGTCACATAATTAAAAAATAAAACATTTACATTGAAAATATCTTATAATAATTTAAGGGAAGCATCGATGATTTTATAACAACGGAAAATATCCACACCCACCCTATAAGTTAAAAAATACATTCTTACCTAAATTTTGTTGAAAAGGATCAAAAGAATCTTGTTTGAAAAATGACAGAAAGATTCTTTTATAAACATCTTATGAAAACTCAAATAAGGGTATAAATGACTCTAACCCATAGTCTATAAAATAGTATAATTGTTTTGAAATAAATTTTTAGGAAACATGGATGTGGATGATAAAGAGATCCCAGTAGATAATTACGTATAAACAACCTAGAATAATGAAGAGATTGTAGAATTAACCCTTAACCTGCACTTTTACCTTGGACGAGGGTAGGATAACCTCCTGTATAATAGTGAAATAATTTTTATTAAATTATACAGGAATCATATACATTAATATGATATCATACATGATCTTTTAACATCTCTTTTTTAATAATATCTTAGTATTATCGTCGTTTTGGGTTTTAACGGATTCGTTTTCCTTTATATTCATTATTATGTAAGTCATATTTTTTATGGATGGGATGTATCTTATTCATATCCAGAATGATATCATGTATTTAAAAGTTATTATTAATAATCTAATGAAAATTACTCTTGAGTGGATACGATGGGGAACAAATGTCATCGCGTTCGTGGTGACGGTAATCCGTACATATGCATGAGCGACAATATCATTATTTTGATATTAAAATAATATATAATTGGATGTTATATCATATATACAAAATCATTACCATGTTATATTTATTATTTACATGGATTACACATCATTATTGTCCATATCCAAATAATAATGTATTGAATAACAATTACACCACGACGTGGAGATGATAATCCGTACATAGGCACGTATGGTGACATGTCATTCATAGGATGGATAGAATAATGAATATAGATGTACCATATTTATAATAACATCACAGAATATAGAAGATACTGGACTTATTATTTTATAATGGAAATAACAAATAAAGGATAAGTGTAAGAAGAAAAGAACATGAAAGAGGGTGGTGAAATTATTACCTCTTCTTCAGGTTCTTTCTTTTGATTTGATCAAAAGGTCTCCTTACGTTGTCTTTATGACTAAAGTAAGGCATCTAGGAATAAGGGAGAATATTTTAGAGGGTATTTGGGTAGATTTTGTCCGAGATAAATGGCTTTTAAGGTGTGAAATAGAGATAAGGGGGTTCTCTTTTATAAGAGGGGTGAGGGGAACCTTAAGAAAAGCTAGAAATATTATTTTATAATAAAATAATTTTCAGTTTATAATGGCCCCAAAATTGATTTTTTATATGATAAGGTGAGTATGGGTCGAACACCACTCAAAAATAGGTTTTAGATAGGTTTGGGTCACTATATTAACTTTATCATTTAGATATAACTCTTAGTTAAATAGTTTGACATTTACAAAGTCTCTTTGTATTATTATATTATATGGCTAATAAACATACTATATATTCAAATAGAACACCAAGTGGTTCATTTATGATACAAATATCATTATATAAGTCTTTTGGCCACACCTTATATTTTTAGAAATAGAATATCAATTAATAATATAATATTTTATCTAGAAAACTCTTCTTTGACAATTTTGACACTATTTAGAATTTTGTTTTAGAAAAATTTATAACAGCATTATTACCTTGAAAAAATTCATCTAACCAACCCTTATATGTCATATTAACTTATAAAATTATTTTAAATCATAAAAAGTCACGAATTACATTTATTTTGATATTAATAATATCAATTATTTTAATATTTCATTAATTAGGTAATTACGGCATCATCATTGTGTCATAAATAAATTAAATTATTTAATGTCTAAAAAACATAAATAAAATGACACCATGTATAAAATCATTTTATATTTCTAATGAATATTTACAATCGATTTTATCTCATTACAACCCTATATTAAAAGTGTTTTAGTTATTAAACTTTGATTTTAACTCCTTTAACTCTTCTTTGAATTAAATAATAATAAATGTTCAAATCTAATCCAAGTGGACCAAAGAGGTTCATATTTTATTCCTAAGGTTTTTTTTGGTCGAACTATACTTATCCAATAGAATTAGGACATGTGTTAGGGTAATAATAATATCATTTTACCCTTAATTACCCTATTTACTTTTGACCGTGTTGAATAAAAGTAAAACATTACTATTCACCATAAAATATTTTTATCTTATTGAACCACATGTTACTCTTTTATATTAACCGTGGCTCTCGGATTATCAAAATTCCACTTGCAGAAGCGGTAAAATTAAGTTTTATGTGAATTTTCTAATTCTCCAAGGAGATTGGTAAAAGACGGTGAAAAGTTCAATACAATTTTTATATATCTAAAATTTTTATAAACTAATTCCAATGAATTACATTGAAATTTTATAGGTATTATGTATATATTATAACCTAGAATATATTTAAATAAAATAAATAATTATTTAAATAAAAATTCGGTTTTAAACTATAACTCTGTGTTTTTCACTATTTGTCAAAAATTGAATGTTTTCAGAAGAATACCAAAAATTCACTCTAAGATAATTTCGATATTCCAAATAAAAAAATGAAGTCCATTTTGAGAGATAAAATTTACATAATTTCAAAAAGTTGGTATTACTGTTCATAACGGCTAGTTTTACTGGTTGTTGTGTGTGTTAGAACTCGAAGTTGCTTACAACACACGCTACTGTATTATTCAAAGAGAAGCATACCGTGGAAGCTTGGGGTGTTACAAGGATAATTTTAAAAGCTCAGTTAGAGAATCCCATTAAAATATTATTTGTGGAAAATAACATATACCAAGGGTCAACGTTATGCTTCCTCGAAATCTAGTCACTTCATTCAGTTGCATTACAATACATTTTTAAGCTTGAAGCCATGCTCACAAGAAAAAAAATTAAATGTCATATAGGTAAAGAAACCTAGAAAATTTTAAATAAATAACATGGATTATATAACATAATTAAAAATGTGTGATCAGTATAAGGTTTTCTGTTTTCTAGATCTCTTACTAGTCCCCTGAATCATGTGACCCATGTAACATCTCATGATCACTTGACTCATTCTAAGAAATCATATTGTGTGATAGTGAAATGTTCTTGAGAGTTTTATAATGATTCAGAGATCGCATGACCAAAATTGATGATACCATAGGCCACTTGACATATAATTGGTCATATAACATATTTGTTTCATGTTTATTTGCTAAAAATTGATCTGGTAAGAGGGTTAAATTATGAGCATAAAATATTGAGTCTCAGGAACGGTTCTCACAAAAGGTTATATGAAGTAGTTATGTGAATCATTTACATAAGATAATAAATAAGGATATGTCAACTAGTGTTGTTCATGAGTGGAATGACCATGTACCATCCAACACTACATTCGAAAAATTTGTTCCCTAAGACATTGGCATCAAATACCTCACGCAGGTCTCCCTAAAGACCAGAAGATGCCAGCTAGCGGTAAGGGACTTGGGAGTGACTGTTGGGAGACAATGAGATCACAGATCATAGTATAGACAATGGTAAAAGATAGAAATTAATGTAAAAAGGAATAAATCAAAAAAATATGGATCATAACCATAATGTAGACCATGAAAGTGAAGTAAATAACTAGAGGAATCAGAATAAGAAAAGTAGATACCCAGAATGACGATGATGGTATAACAAATGTTTATAAAAATGTGAGTACAAGGATATAGGGATAAAATCTTATACTAAATTCTGATGAAATAGCCAACAATGAAATAAAAACTAGTACAACAATTGTATCGAGCATTGGATCCATTAACTTTCATGTGCACCATCCTAATGATATAAATCAATCGAACATCAGAATCCACATGCATCCACTTGTTCCTACCTGCGATCATAAAATATTATTGGTATGACGGGAATCCCAAGAAGGGTGTGATATAAAATCTTAGCAGGATGACACCAATGGTGTCTAGGCCGATCCATTTTATTCAATAAATAAACAATAGTGTTCCGTAGTAGTAAATTTATTCAAAAATAAATAAATAATAATCACATAGGTTTGAGTTATTAAAAGAAAACCTAGTCAATACTACCTACTTCGGCCTAATCCGGATGTCTGAAAAGATATACCTATTCAATTCATGATATGTATACACTATAAATTGAATATGGATCAACCAAATTAGAAGAAGACACCAAGATTGTGATTTATCTTCATGGTCAAATTTTGGTGTATTCACATTAGCATGATCATAATATAAAATTAATAAATCATATCTAAACAAGAAATTAATCAATCCATCAAATCCATGGGTGGAGTCCTAAGCATGTCTAATGCAATATAAGAACATACAATGTCTCTCTATAAGAACTTATGATTTGTCCAATGTAATGATTCAATCCAAAGAAACACATAATACATCCCTTTATTGTATCACTCATGTCATGGTTACTCTAAGTCATTAGAAAGTACATCACATAGGAGACTGAGTTTTACCTGATTCATGAAATAGACACCTTTTCAATGGCTCCTTCCTTAGTTAATCCCCTATGGGACCAGTTTCACTCATGAGTATAAGCAAACTTCCCAAAGAGTGCTTACCTGGAATGTTGAAGAATCACTCATAGCACATCAAGAGGAACAAACTGAAAAACTGATTGTCCATCCATGAAATCCTAAAATCAGAACTCATGTCCTCTCTTAGCCTGTATTGGGTGAAATATAACAACTAAGGCACATAAAAAAAAGTAATACATATATAATCACTTTGCATCAAATAGTGATTTCATTACGACATTCTAAAATATTTCACAAATCATATCATTCAACTCAATCAAAAAAATTATGGAATAAAAAGTAAGAAAAATGAACTATGTAGAATGCTCAACAAGTAAAGAACATCCCATGGAATGTGTATAAATAAATTGAAGGATCCCACAAGTATTTACTGATTTCTATAATCCTAACAATGAATTAAGGAAAAATAAATAAATATAAAATCAATCACAATCAATGGGATACTAATAATCCATGTATGGAAACATGTATCATAAAAAAGTATAAAGTGTACATTTAAGGTGAAACATAAAACATGAGAATTTAAATATAAAGTGTGAGGCATGAAGAATAAGAGACAATCTCATGGCCAACCATTTTTATTAATTTAATTTATAATTTTAGGAATTTAATCAAGATACAACTCTTACATGTATCTTTAACCATTTAAGGCATGTGTAATTATCCTTTAAAGTGTGAAAACACAACGGGGTGGCCAACAACAATGAGGACACCCTATAAATGGGATTCTCCATGCAGTATGGTCAAAAAAAGATATTAAAATACATTTAATTAATTTATTCAGACATAATGAAGTGTTTCTATTAGGGTCCCGCACACAGTATGATGACATGTTATCTAAAAAAGCAATAAAATGATGTAAAATATACTAGAACAAATAACATGATGTATTAACTCTCCACTCAACCATTATCAATGCTGGAATCAACCTAAAACAGAAGATAAAATAATTTTATTTTAAATTCCCTAAAGAAATGTGCAAAATCCATCACACCAAATTAGTGAAACTAATAGAGGAAGAACATGAAAATAGACTACATAAGAAGAAAGATCATACTCATACATATCCAATTCATCTAACTTTGAGTGATTCTGACTTCATTTGAGGGAAATATATCAAATTCCAATGAAGTTGGGAGGATGATCCCCATGAACCAAATAAAGGGGGGATCTATTTGAAAATAATAGGAAAGGAATATTAGGTATGATAAAACTTTCACTAAGAGTTGAATGGGTATTTCACAAACACACAAGGGGTCATGTAGTTAGGCCACATATTTGGAAAACATTTGAACCAAATTTTTGGTATGTTTTTCTTCATGGGGGAAAACACCATGGTAAGGCGTATGGTTTGACTTACCATTAAAGAACAATGTGAACCCTGTCTCTTAAACATAATGGTGGTTCATAGACGTGGGACCTGAGTTATATGGTTGAAGAAAATCTATTTGTCCCTCTAAACCCCACAATCTCTAATAACATGGTTTAGGGACATTATGTTGTCTGGGTGGCATGGTTTCCTCAAACCGTCCCTCCTAGTCTGCCTCTTCCCATTTTGGGGCTCTAGACATCAAAAGAGCCTCATATAAACCTAATACTTCTTTTAACCTCCTATGCATCATTATTAGGACCATTTGAAGGAATTTGAATAAAAATATTGGTTTTATCCTTCATGAAATTTTTTGATGTTACAACCTCCCCATCTTAAGATAACTCATCTTTGAGTTTACCTTCAGAGGTTGGTATGACATTATAAAAAAAAATTTATGGCCACTGCACACATAAAAAAGCCTCCTTCTCCTAGGTCTCATCCTATACACGTCCTTTCTACCATTTCTCCCATAACCATGAATAGGACCTGCCTCTTAAAAAAATCATTCTATGATCGATGATTATTATCAGATGCTCTTTAAATGATGAATCTATATCCAGCTCAATACCCTCTGGATCAATCAAATATGATAGGTATAGAAGATACTATTGAATTTTAGATATGTGGTATATGTCAAGAATGGTACATTTCCTCTATGGTAATAGTAACCAAAAGGCTAATGACCCAACTCTCTCCACTATCTCAAAACACCCAACATATTGAGGTGATAACATTCCTTGTCTCATGATTATTATATAATGAAATCTAGTTAATACACAAAGAAAGACCCAATTTCCCCCTCAGACACTAGAGGTTTGTAGAGAGAATTAAGATAATACTTACTCCTCAACTTATATATTTCCCTACACTTGTAAAAAAGTTTGACATGCTTTGATCGCTCCTCGATGAGACGAGGACCCAGTAGAGTTACCTCACCTTCCTCTATCCATTACATAGGTGAATGAAAAATTATACTATAGAGGGACTCATATAGATCCAAATGAATTGTCTCCTAAAACTTTTTGTAGTAATAAAACTCAACCAAAGGAATATGAATTTACCCCTAACCACAAAAATAAATTATATTGGTTCGAAGAATATTTTCTAACACATGTATGGCCCAATCGGACTACCAGTCAGACCGAGAGTGATATGTGGTACTCAAGAAAACCTGTGTACCTAGTTCCTTTTTCATCCCATTACATAACTCTGATGTGAAATTAAAATCCCTATCTTAATCAATAAAATGGGTTACTCATTGATAATTCAAAATATATTGTATGTATATCCATCCAAACTCATCAACCATGAAGGGATCTCGAATTGGTAGAAATTGTGTGACCATATTCAACCTATCAATAATCACCAATACTGAATCACTACCTTGAGGGGATAATAGAAAGCCTCTCAGGACATCCATGGTGATGTCATTCCACTTCCACTTAAGAAAAAAGAGATGTATTAGAATCCCCAGAGGTCGTTGGTGCCCTTCCTTAACCAGATTACAGGAGGAGCACCGCGTGATGAAACCCGCTATCTGCCTCATTATACCTAACCCCAGCACTAATGAGATACTTCTCTATAACAATTGGTGATAACAAGTTGAAATTTACATATAGTGGAACGTGAATACCTTGTTAACTCTTCTAGTATATTTGAAATAATTTGTACTCAGATAGGGAAGAGTAGAGTTTCACACGCATACACAACCCAATTAGTGCGTGGGTTCTCTCCTATGATGATCTATCTTAAAAACAGTTCCTTTGTAATCAGAAAACTGAATCATCCAGATGCACTCTAGATAAGAGGAATTCACTACAAAAGTTTTTGTAACTAGATTCATGTGATACTCTTAAAACTACATGAGAAATTCTTAGAATAGAGTCATCATTTTCCACTCACCACATGCCTCCTTGACAGCTTTCTTCTTTGTCTTTTTGATCATTGATTTAGCTATGCCATTACCCTTCCCTGGTGTTTAAACAATCTCAATGTTGAAGGATAGCAGTTATTCCACAAACCAGTGCTTCCTAAGAATCAAGTCTCATTGTGTGGATATATAATTTAGACTTTTTTGATCTGTTAGAAAAAATAATCACTCGCCCATTAGACAATGCCTCCAACAGTGTAAATAATTATCCATGACTACTAGGTTGAAGTCATGTGTCATATAATTCAGCTAATGTAGCATTAGATGAAGGGATCCATAATCCATGACTCAATATCCTTACCTAAAAACTATACCAATATTGATTCTTGTAGCATCACAATAGCATGTGTAACTCCTTCCCAGATCTGAAAGAAATAGGATCGATTCTATGATTAATCTTCCCTTTATCTAGTAAAAAGATGTCTCTTGATCTTCATAACATAATAAATTCACAACCTTATTAGTTAATGATGTAGGAGATACTACTGAGTGGGATAATTCCTGATTTAAATTCTAATCCTATCTAACTATGACCAAAATGATTTGTATAATAAACACATTATTAGGCTTCTCCTAAGAAGTCACAACGCTCACATTCATGGGATCAGCTGATGCACCTGCATCGAATAGGACATGACCTAAGAGGTGAACCTTGCTATTCCAAAAGTGGAATTTTTTGTGCTTCGCATAAAATTGGTTCTCTCTTAGTATACTTAGTTGGATATCAAGATGATTCTAATAGTCATGCATTGTGTGCTAGTACACTACTATATAATATATGAAAACTACCATGATGGAATCAGGATATGGGTGGATAACCCTATTCATCAAAGCTAATAATACTACTTTCACCATCATCAGAGCAGACGGCATAACCATATACTGAACATGTTCATACCATTTCTATAAGTCTGTATATGTTATATCAGATTCCATCACTCAAAACTTATTGTAGCCTGACCTGAATTAGATATTCGAGAAATAGTAAGTCCCCAAATATAGTCAGGGATATTGTCTAGACTAGGCATTGGTTTTTTATTCTTCACTATAAGTAGATTCATTCAATGGTAATTCGTTCATAATATGAGGGTACCATCCATATTCATGGAAAAAATGATAGGTCAACCCCATGGTGACGTACAAGGTCTAATAAAACCCTTATCCTATATATCTTGAAGCTTAATTTTGAGTTCCTAGAGCTATATAGGTTCCATTCAATATGGAGTGATAGATAATTTTGATGTACCTAGAATAATATGTATAGTACAATCAACCTATCTCTTAGGAGGTAATCTAGATAAATCTTTTAGGAAGAAGTCCCTGAAATGATCCAAAACTACAGAGAAATCTGGTAACGTCATTCCCTGAATGCTCATAAAGAGACTCTCCAATAGAACTATCACTCATCCAAACATAGTATAATTGTTTCCATCTTGATATTCCAGGATATCATATTCATCCTTGTTGATATATGTGTTGCCTTTGGGTGATGGAAAAGACACTCGGTGGTGATATAAATCTACTTTGTCATGATAAGGAAAAATTTAGACCGTAGCAATAATGACGTTGAAACCAGTCATCTTGAGGATAGAGAAATTCCTGAAGAAGTGATAGAGACCTACCTCAGGGAGAAGTCATATCAATGGCATATTCCATCATTTCTGACCCCTAATGGTGTGTTGAGAGACATTAAGACACATGAATACTTTATTTTATGACCACGAAATTCCCCAACCATAATAGATATAAAATATTTTGATACAACTTTATTAAAAATGGAAGAATATAATGTATAGGTCACCATAATGGTACCTCTAGCCATAGATGGAAGTAGACTCGGCTCATATGACCTAGGCTTCTTTACATAAATATGGCATCAATTGTAGCCATGAGATTCTTACGGACTAGAATATGTAGATCCACTCTATTGACGTAGGATATCTAGGGCATGACTTCCTCGGCCCATACCACTACAACCTTGGCAGGATGGTCTAGTAGAATACCAACTTGTAGCCAGATGTGTATTTATAGATCCCATACATGGTAGTGGTATTAGTACATATCCCCTCTCGCAAGATGATTGAGGCAAAGAATAGTATAAATAGTAATGTTAACCCTCCCTTCCGTAATCTTAGTACTCAATTCAGTTCCTCATACCCTCAGGCTTCCTATTGAATTGACTGCCAAACAGGTGACACATTATAGAGCTCTCAGTGTGTGTCATATGGATGACACCACACCCACATGCACCCTGTAAATGGTTATTCTTACGTCCGGAAGAACTGTTTCCCTACCATAGAACTGAACATCCTTGGATCACATTTCCAACTTCGTATATATTCTATTATTTAATTAGGGTATTTTCCACATTATTTGGAATAGTATAAAACCGTATAACTTTAACCAATTAGAAGACATCATAACCAAGACCATCCTCAAAGCACCTCATAGTAATAAGCTCGTCGCTTTTCAGATATGGATCAAAACACTAGATATTCGTGAAGTGATCAGAATACTCAAACATGGCCACATGGCCCTATAAATGATCCATGAACTCCCTCAAATTATCATATATTAGATTATAGGTAAATGGGTGATAGAATAATTCCATATGAAAGTATTCCTAAACCATATATTGATGATGATCAAACTGAGGTTTGAAGTCCCACCAGTGCTTGGCATAGCCCCACATCATTTAGCTAGAGAGTTGGACCATCCACTCAGGAGGCATCTCCAAATGATTAATGATTTCTAGCATGGACTCTAGATATGGTTCTACATTATGGGGTCCAATATCCCCAGAGAAGGTGGGAGGTTTCTACTTTTAGATGTGTCAATTCCGCTCTGCCAATGTAGGGGTAGTCTAGGGAGCACCCTGAAAAAACATTATGAACCCATGGAAACCTTCATGAAACTGAGCATCCAAACCAAGTGGAAGATATGTAGGAGGTCCATTATGAGGTGATACAAGAGTTACCATGTGTTTATCATGGATCACCACATCTGGAGTGTTCTAATCACCACTCTCTCAGTGTAAAAAAGGCAGACATCATAGTAGAATATCTCTACCTTATCCTAGAACACAACTTAGATATAATTAAAAAGAGGTAGGAAAATCAGATAAGTAAAACAACAAAAAAATATAAGTTATAAGGACTCCCTGAAACATGAAAAAACTCACATCTTTCCCTTATATCTAGGTTTATGTGATTAGAAAGCACATAAGGATGACTAATAACATGAAACTCATATCCAAATTCCCATTACTAATGTTGGTTCATAATCAAGGTCTCACATTTCTATGTATAAATACCCTTTTATCTTAAAGTGGTTTTCACTTTAGTTCATTTATGTTTAGAATTTTTTTAAAAGGAAGGGTTTTGGTAAATCACCATTCTACTTTTTAGGGGACCATACACCATATAAATTTAATTCGAGAATCATATAAATCCAAACCATCACATCCTTATGAAAATTTAATTTTTACAATTTGATAAATCCAACCAAATAGTCACCATAGAGAACAATACCAAAGGCACACACAAAAAGAACATGAAAAAAAAGAAATGCACGCTAAAATTAGATATTGAATGGCATAATTCATGGAATTTTAATTCTTTCTATTCATAGTATTAACAATGATTTAAAATTTCCTCATATCATCAAAAAAGTAATAGAAATCATTATTTCAATAATACCAATATCAATAACATAATAATCAAGTGTGTCACTCAATGGTGATGTAGTGTCAATTTTGATGGAATATTCAATAACTGCAATCTCCCACCCCAGGTAACTTGGGTATCCCTTGTAGATGGGTTAGTTATGTCCATGAATAGTGTAAGTTCCAAATCCCAATTTCCTAGTATCTTCTATAAACACCAAATATTAATACAAATGGAAAAAATGTTCCTGATAATAATTTTTAGTCTCCTTTCCAAAGTTCCACTAATATTTTCCCTAAGATGGGGGGCTACAAGACCTCAAGCACATCTCCCTGAATGCCAAAAACATATGACCATAAACAAGGCCCTTTGTTGTGTATTTGGGGAGGCTATCCCCACATAGATTAGAGTATGAATGAATAAAAACCGATGAAAATAAATGGAAGAAGAATATATTAGTTACAACAGAAGTAGCTTAACCCTAATTGAAACCATGAAAGGGTAGTAAATAACAAGAAAAATCATTACCAAAATTATATACCAAAAATGATTCTGATGGTATATCAATTGATTATATCAAAGTGAGTACATGGAGCTAGGGATACAAGCATATACTACGTGCTAAAAAAATATTCAAAAATGAAAAAAATAGTACAATAACTACATCAAGCATAGGATCTCTCCCCTACCATGTGCACCATCCTAATGATATAAATCAATTGATCATCAGAATACACATGCATCCTCTTATTCCTACATGTGATCATGAAATATTATTGGGTGCAAAGGGAATCCCAAGAATGATGTGATATAAAATCATAGTAGGCTGACACCAATGGTGTCTGGGATATTCCACTTCTTTCAATAAATAAACAACAATGTTCTATAGTAGTAAATTTATAGAAAAGTAGATGAATATTAAACACCTTGGTCAGAGTTCCTAAAAGAAAACCCGGTCGATAAAACGTTCTTCGGCCCAATCCGGATGTCGGAAAATATATACTCATTCATTTTATGATATGTATACATTCGAAATTGAAAATGAATTAATAAAAGTATAAGAAAACACCAAGCTTGTGATTTATCTTCGTGGTCACATTTCTATGTATTCACATTATCCTGATCATAATATAAATGTAATAAATCAAATCTACACAAAAAATCATCAATCCATCAAATCCTTTGGTGGAGTTCTAATCATGTCCAATGCGATATAAAAACATACCATGTGTCACTATAGGAACATATGATTTATCCAATGTCATCGGGTCTATCCAAGGAAACACACAATACACTTCTTTATTGTATAACTCATTTCAAGGTTACTCTGAGTCATTAGCAAGTACCTCACATAGGGGACCGAGTTTTACCTGATGCATGACATAGACACATTTCCAATGGATCCTTCTTTAGTTACTCCCCTATGGGACAGATGTCACTCACAAGTATAAAAAAACTACCTAGAAAGTGCATACCTAGAATTTTGACGCATCACTCCAAGCACATCAAGAGGAACAAACATAACATAGAGAGTCCTTCCAGGGAATCCTTAAATCATAACCCATGTCATCTCCAAGCCTGTATTAGGTGATCCATAACAACAAAGGCACATCACAAAGAAATGAATACATAAATAATCACTTTCCATCAAATAATTATTTCAACACCACGTGCTAAAATCATTCCCAAATAATATAATTCATCTCTACCCAAACAGTTATAGAAGAGGAAGTAAAAATAATTAACTATGTAGCATTATCAATAAGTAAATAACATCCCATGTAAAGTTTATAAATAATTTCAAAGATGCAACAAGTATTTATAGATGTCTATAATCCTAAAAATGAATTAAGGCACAAGAATGAAATATATAATCAATCACAATCACTGGGATACCAAGAATGTATGTACTAAAACATGTATTAAAAAATTATGTAGTGGACATTTAAGTTGAAACTTCAAACATGTGAATTTAAATATAATGTGTGAGGCATGAATAATAAGAGACAATCTCAAGGAGAACCATCTTTCATAATTTATTTAACAATTCATGGAATTTAATCAAGATAAAATCTCACATGGATCTTCAACCATTTATGTCATGGGTAATTATCCATTGACGAGGGAAAACCCAATGTGGCAGCCAAAAATATTGTTGACACCCGACAAATGGGATTCTCTAGGTAGTAGGGATAAAAGATACATTAAAATCAAAATTAATTAATCTATTTAGAAAGAATAGTGTGCTTTTATAATGGTCTTGGAAATAGAAAGATGAAATGTCATTTAAAAAACCAATAAAATTATGTAAAAGATACTAGAAGAAATACCTTGATGTATTAGCTCTCCACTCATCCATTAGGAATGCTATAATCAACCTAAAATACAAGATAAAATAATGTTTTTTCAAATGCCCCAAAGAAATGTGAAAAATCCATCACATCAAATTAGTGAAACTAATAGAGGAAGAACCTCAAAATTGATTACATATGAAGAAATAGCTTACTGACACATATCCAATTCATCTAATAGTGAGTGATTCCGACTTCGTTTGAGGGAAATAGATCAAATTTCTATGAAGTGAGAGGATGATACCCATGAAACAAATATAGGGGAGATCTATTGGAAAATAATAGGATACGAATACTATGAAGGTTAAAACATTTATTAACAGTTGAATGGGTATTTCACAAAAAAATGAGGGGTCATGTAATTAGTCCACATATTTGAAAAAGTTGTGCACCAAATTTTCAGTATGTTTTTCTTCATGGGAGAAAACCACATGGTAAGGCATACGCTTCAACTTACAATGAAAAAACATTGTGAACCCTATCTCTTAGGAATATACGTGGTTCATTGATGTGGGACCTAGGTTATATGGTCGAAGAAAATCCATTTTTCCCTCGAAAACCCCACAATCTCTAATAACATGGTTTAGGGACACTGTGTTGTCTGGGTGGCATGGTTTCCTCAAACCATCCAACCCAGTCCTTCTCTTCCCATTTTGGGGCTCCAGACACCAAAATATCCTCATATAAACATAATACTTCTTTTAACCACCTTTGCATCATTATTAGGACCATTTGATGGAATTTGAATAAAAAATATTGGTTTTTTCCTTCAGGAAAATTTTGGATGTTAAAACCTCTCCATCTTAAGACAAACCATCCTTGAGTTTACCTAACATAGGGGACCGAGTTTGACCTGATAAAATAAGGTCTTTTCAAACACTCCAAATTTTTTTAAAATACATCACACCAAATTAGTGAAACTAATAGTGGAAAAACCTCAAAATAGATTACAATGGAATAAAATTCTTACTAATACATATCAAATTCTTCTAACAGTGAGTGATTAAGACTTCGTTTGAGGGAAATAGATAAAAATCCTATGAAGATAGAGGATGAGCCCCATGAACCAAATAGAGGATAGATCTATTGGAAAACAATAGGAGAGGAATATTAGGTAGGTTAAAACATTCATTAAGAGTATAAGGGGTATTTGACAAACACATTAGGGGTCACGTAGTTAGGCCATGTGTTTGGAAAATTTGTTCACCAACTTTGCAGTAGGTTTTTCTTCATGGGATAAAACCACATGGTTAGGCCTATGGTTCGACTTACCATGAACAAACCATGTGAGCCCTCTCTCTAAAACATATAGGTGGTGCAAAGTCATGGGACCTGGGTTATATGGCTGAAGAAAATCCATTTTTACCCCTAAACCCAACTATCTCCAATCACCTGGTTTAGGGAAATCGTGTGGTCTGGGTGGTATGGTTTCTTCAATCCATCCAACCTCGTCTGCCTCTTCCAATTTTGGGGCTCTAGACATAGAAAGAGCCTCAGATGAACCTGATATTTCTTTTAACCACATCGAAATCATTATTAGGACCATTTGAATGAATTTTGATAAAAAAATTTTTTGCCTTTTTTCCTTTGAGAAATTTTTTGATGTTACAACCTCCCCTTCTTTAAGACAACTAATCCTAGAGTTTCCCTTCATAGGATGGTATGAAATTATATTAAAAGAGATCTGGACATTGCACAAATAAATCAACCACTAAATCCTAGTTCCCATCCTATACTCATCTTTTCTACCATTTCTCCCATAACAATGTATCTGACCTACTTCTTAGAAACTTCAATATATGATCGATGATTCATATCAAATATTCCTTAAATTATGCATATGTATCCAACTCAATATCCTCAAGATCAGTCCAATATGACAGGTACTGATGATACTATTTAATTTTATATATGTGGAAGATGTCATGACTGGTACGTTACCTCTAAGGCAACAGTAACTGAAATTCTAATGACTCAACTCTATCCACTTTTTGAAAACAAAAAACATATTGAGGTGACAACATTACTTGTCTCCTGATTCTTATATATCCCAATCTAGTTATTACACATAAAAAGACCCAATTTCCCATCAAACACTAGAAATATATGGAGACAATTGGAATACAAATTATTCCTCAACTTATATATTTCCATATATATCGATATTAGTTGGACATGTTTTGATGTCTCATGGACCAGACAAGGACCTAGTAGAGCCACCTGACATGCCACTATCCATTACATAGTTGAATGAGACATTCTACTATAGAGGGCCTCATATATATCCAAATTAAGTGTTTACTAAAAAATATTTTTTATAAAACTCAACTAATGAAATATGATTTTACCCCGAACCACAAAAATTAATTAAATAGGATCGAAGCATATCCTCTAACACCTCTATTGCCCAATCAGACTACCTATCAGACTGAGGGGTGATATGTGGTACTCAAGAAAATCTGTGTTCCTAGTGACTTTTTCGACCATTTCCATAACTATGATGTGAACTTAGAATCTCTATCGTAATCAATAAAATGGGGTACACATTGATGTTTCTAAATATTTTTTTATGTATATCCATCATAAATCATCAACAAAGAAGGAATCCTGAATTGGTAGAAAGTGTGTGACCCTATACAACCTATCAATAATTACCAATATTGAATCACTAGCTTGAGGGGATCTAAGAAATAATTTCATTACATCCACTGTGACATCATTCCACTTCCACTAAATAATATAGAGATTTTATAGAAACCCTAGAGGTCGTTGGTGATTATCCTTAACTGAATTATAGGGGGAGCACTGAGTGATGAAACATGCAATATACCTCATTATACATGTCCCCCCAGCACTGATGACATACATATCTGTAAAAATTAGTGAGACCAAGGTGAATTTACACATAGTGGCACATGACTACCTTTTTAACTGTTCTCGTATATTTGAACGCACCCATACTCGGATATGGAAGAGTATAGTTTCACTCGCATCCACAACCCAATTAGCATGTGGTTTCTCTCATATGATTATCTATCTTAAAATGATTCCTTTGTAATCATAAAACTACATCATCTGGATTCAATCATTATGGGAGGATTTCACTATAATAGTTGTGGTAACTAGATTCATGTTCTACTCTTAAAACTCTAGGTTAAATTCATTGAATAGTGTTATCATCTTCCACTCACTACATGCCTCCATGACAAATTTTGCCTTAGTCATTGGGATCATGGATTTAGCTACATAATTTCCCTTTCCTACTATTTAAACAAGATCAATTTTGAAGGATTTCAGTTATTTTACCCACCAGTTCTACCTAAGAATCAAGTCTCATTGTGTGGATATATATATTAGGATTTTAGGATCATTGAAAAAAACTAATCACTCACCCACTAGATAGTGCCTCCAAAAGTGTAGATAATGAACCGTGAGTACTAGGTAGAGGTCATGTGTCACATAATTCTACTAATGTAGCCTTAGTTGAAGGGGTATATAATCCATGACTCGGTTTCCTTACCTAAAAACTACACCAATACCGATTCTTGAAGCATCACAATAGCCTGTATAACTCTTTCCGAGCTCAGGATGAAATAGGATCAGTTCTATGATGATTCTTCCCTTTATCTCCTAAAAAGATGACTCCTAAGCTTTATAACATTGGAAATTCACATCCTTATTAGTTAGAGATGTAGATGGTACTACTGAGTGGGATAATTCATGATTGAAATTCCGGTACTTTCCAACTATTCCCAAGAAGTTATGTATATTAAACACATTATTGGGTTGCTTATGAGAAGCCACCATGCTCATATTCTTGGGATCAGTTGATACGCCGACATAAAAAATGATATGGCATAAGAAGTGAACCTTACTGATCCAAATGTGGCATTTGTTGTGCTTCATATAAAATTGGTTCTATCTTAATGTAGTCAGAAATATCTCAAGATGATTCAAATATTCATGATTCATGCGCTACTACACTACTATATAATCTATTAAAATTACCATCATTGAGTCATGATATGGGTGGATAAACCTATTCATCTAATCCAAGAATACTATATGGACCTTTATCAGAGCAGACACCATAACCATATACTACACAAGGTTGTACCTTTTCTATATGTTTGTATGTTGTATATCTGATTCCATCACACATAACTTACTATAGCCTGAACTCAATTCGATATTCGAAAAATATTCACTCCTCAGATGTAGTCAAAGAAATTTTCTATACAAGACATTGGTTATTTATTCCTCATTGTAAGCTAATTCAATAAGTGGAAATTCATTCATAATATTATGTTACCATCCTCCTTCTTGAAAAAAAATGAGAGATGAACCCCATGGTGACGTACAAGGTCTAATAAAAGCCTTATCCTATATATCATGAAGCTTATTTTTTAGTTCCTAGAGCTATTTAGGTGCCATCCTCTATGGTGGTATAAAAAATTGTGTTGTACCTATCACAATATGTATAGTAAACTCAACCTCTCTCTTAGAAGGTGATCTGGATAAATCTTTCACAAAGAAGTCCCTAAAAAGATCCAAAACTTGACGGAAATCTAGTAACATCATTCCTTGAATGCCCATAAAGAGACTTTCCAGTTGAATTATCACCCATCCAAACATAGTATGATTGTTTCCATCTCGATCTTCTAGGATATCTTATTCAAACTTGTGGATATATGTGTTGGCTTTGGGTGATGGAAAAGACACTCGGTGGTGATATAAATCTACCTTGTCCTGATAAGGAAAAATTCTGACCATACCAATAATGACGTCGAAACCAGTCATCTTGAGGATGGAGAAATTCCAGAAGAAGTGACACACACCTACCTCAGGGGGGAATACTAACAATGGAATATTACCTCAATTATGATGCCTAATGGTGTGTCTAGAGACATGAAGACACATAAATAATCTATTTAATAACCAATACATTCCATAACCATAGTAGATATAAAATATTTTGATAAAACATTATTAAAATGGGAAGAAAATAATATATATATCACCATAATGTTACCTCTAACCACAGATGTATAAAGACTCAACTTCTATAACATATGATTCTTTACATAAATATTGCCTCAATTATAGCCTTGAGATCCTTCTTGACTAGAATATGTAGATCCACTATACTAACGTAGAATCTTGGGTGCTTGACTGCCCCGACCCATACCACTACCACCTCAGCATGATCGTCCTGTAGATCCCCAACTCCTAGCCTGATGGGGAGTCATAGATCCCATACATTAATGTAGTGTTAGTACATGTCCCCTATAACTAGATGACTGAGGTAAATAATAGTATAAATAGTAAAGGTAATCCACCCTTCCATAATCTCATCACACAATTCAGTTCCTCATGCCCTCAGGCTTCCTATTGAATGGACATCCAAATTAGTGACACACTATAGAGTTGTCATTATGTGTCATATGGCTTACACCACACCCACATGAACCCTTGAAATGGTTGTTCTTACTTCTGGAAGACCAGTTTCCCTACCTTATAACTGGACATCCTTATCTCACATTTCCAACTTCATATATATTCCATTATTTAAAAGGGTATTTTCCACTATCTTTTGAATAATATTTAACTGAATGATTTTCACCAATGAGAAGAAATAGTAACCAAGACCATCCTCAAAACACATCATAGTCATCAAATCATCACTGGTTTGAAATGAATCAAATCACTAGATATTTGTGAAGTGATCATAATACTCAATCTTTTCCATATGGACCTACAGATGATTCATGAACTTCCTCGTATCATCCCATCTTAGATTATAGGTAAATAAGTGATTGAAGAATTCCATATGGAATTATACCTAGACCATATATTGATGATTCTCAAACTATGGTTTGAAGTCCCACCGGTGCTTTACATAGGAACACATCATTTATGTAGAGAGTTTGACCATCCACTCAAGAGGAATCTCCATATGATTTACGTTTACTACCATGGCCTCTAGAAATAATTCTATATCATGGGGTCAACTATCCCCCTAGAAGGTGTGAGGTTGCTACATTTGGATGTCTCGAGTCTACTCTGGCAAAGTAGGGGCAGTCTAGGGAGAAACCTGAAAAAATTGCCTAAATCATATGAAACCTTAATAAAACTGATTATCGAAACCAAGTTGATGATCAGTATGAGATCTATTAGGAGGTGATACAAGAGGTACCATGGCTGGATCATGTCCCACCACCTCTGAAGTATTCTCATCACTACACTCAAATTGTATAGAATGCTGATGTAATAGTGGAATATCCCTAAATTTTCCAAGAACACACCTTAGATATAATATAAAAGAGGTAGAAAAATAAGATAAGGAAAACGATAAAGAATTTAAGTTATAAGGACTCTCTAAAGCATGAAAAACTCACATCTTTCTCTTATATCTCGGATTAGGTGACTAGAAAGCACATAAGGATGACTAAGAACATGAAACTCATATCCAAATTACCATTACCAATGTTGGGTCATAATCAAGGTCTCACATTTCCATGTATAAACAACATTTTATCTTAAAGTGGTTTTCACTTTAGTTCATTTATGTGTTCAAATGTTTCCTTAAAAGGATGGGTTTTGGTGGATCACCATTCTAGTTTTTAGGGGACTGTAAACCTTATAAATTTAATTTGGTAATCATGTAAATCCAAACCATAACAACCTTATGAAAATTTAATTGCTACAATTCAATAAATCTAACCAAATAGTCGCCATAAGGAACAATACTAGATGCACACACAACAATCACATGAAAACAGGAAATGCCTGCTGAAATTAGATAAAGAATGTCATATTACATGGAATTTTAATTCCTACAATTCCTAGTATGAGAAACGATTTAAAATTCCCCCATATCCTCAGAAAAAGTAATAGAAATCATTATTTTAATAGTACCAATATCAATAACATAATAATCAAGTGGGTCACCCAATGGTGATGTGATGTCAATTGTAAATGGAATATTCAATAACTGTAATTTCTCACACTATTTTAATTTTGTTACCCTTTTAGATGGGTTAGCTATGTCCTATAATAATGTAAGGTCCAAATTCCAACGTCCTAGTATCTTGTCCAATCACCAAATAGTAATAAAAATGGAAGAATGGCACTAATAATAGTTTTTAGCCTCTTTCCCCAAGTTCCACTGAACTATTCCCTGAGATGGTGGGTTACAAGATCTCAAGCACATATCCCTGAATTCCAGAAACATATGACTAGAAAAAAGGGCCTTTTTTGTGTTTATGGGGAGACTATCCCCACATAGACCATAGTATGAACAAAAAATATACGATGAAAATAAATGGAAGAAGCATATATCAGTTACAACAAAAGTAGCATAACCATAATTGAAATAATGAAAGAGATGTCAATAACTTAAAGAATCATAATAAAAAAATTATACCAAAAATTATTATGATGGTATGTCAAATTATTATAAAAAAGTTACTATGTGTATCTGAGGATACAAGAGTATACTAAAAGATGAAAAAAAATTGAAAATGTAAAAAACTACTACTATGAGATTTTCTAGCATAGGATTTGTCCTCTAACATGTGCACCATACTAATTCTATAAATATATAAAACATTGGAAGTTTTTTACCTGACATTATCCATACATGTGAGAATGAAATCTTATAGGGTTCAAAGGGTGGCCCATGAAGGGTGTGAGATATAATCTTGGAAGGGAGACACCCATGGTTTCTAGGAAAATACATTTCAGGAAATAAATATTGTAGAGTGTTCCATAATTGTAAAGGTAATGAAATAAACATATAAATAATAAATGCCTCAGTCTGAGTTCCTAAAAGGATTCCCAACTGATCCCATATGTTTCGGCCTAAGTGAGATTTATGAAAAGTGGTACACGTGTAGTTCATGATATGTATACAAAGGATAATAAAACAGAATCAACCAAAGTAGTAGAAGACACAAATCTTGTGATTTAGAATAGAGATCACATTACTATGTCACCACATAAGAATGATCGTCATATGAAATGATAATATCACATCATTAAAAGGAACCAATAAATCCATATAATCCACAGGTTGAGTCTTGAGACCTTCTCAAAAGATCTAAAATTAATCCCAATGGTCTATAATGGAACAAAAAATTTAACCAATGCCATCGAGTCCGCCCATGGAAACCTATACGGCATTCAATGTATCACTCATGACATGGTGGATTTGATTCTGAACCACGTACCACACATTGGGGATAGGGTGTCACCTGAGGCTTGGCATAGCCATATTACTTATGGGTTCATCATCGGTTGTTCCCCTAAGGTACCAGAGTCAGTCACATGTGTATTTAAACCTCACAAAGATCATGTACCTATTAATAAAATATATCTCCCTAGGAGCATCAAGTGGAACCAATAGAACACCGAGAGTCCATCCCTAATGTCCTTAAATAAGAACCCATGTTCTCTCCCTTCCCATAGTAGTTTATCTATGTCAACCAAGGACCATCATAAAGTAAGGCATACCTATATAATCACATCATTATCAAATAAACATTTCATTACCACAAGCTAATAAGAAATATCCAATCATAGCATTCAACTCAAGCCAAACAAATTTTTCAAAAAGAAATATGCACACTGTTCTATATTACAGGACCAAGGTGAAATTAACAAGGTAAGGAATGTGTATAAATCATTGGTAAGAGGCTACAATTATTTAAATATGGCTATAATCCTAAAAATGATATAAGTCACAAATTAGACATAAAAAATTAAGCATAAACATTGGGATACTAAGAATGAATGTGTTGAATTAAGTATAATCAACAAAAACTAATAAATTACATTTAAGGGGAAACATCAAGAATGATCATTTAAATATAAGGTGTGAGGAATGAAGTGAAAGATCCAATATCATGACCAAAATTATTTTATTAATTTAATTACAATTTATGGCATTTAATAATGATGCAACAGTCACACGTAAATTTAATGACTTAATTCATGGAAAATCGACAATTAAAGTGAGAACACCAAATGGGATGTCCAATAAAATGTCTAACACCATACATATGTGTTTTTCTATATGGTGTGGTCCCAACAGACATGGAAAACCATTTTAATTGATTTATCAACGAAAAACATATCATCACCAAAAGGGTTTGGTGTACAACATGAAAAAGTTTCATTAAAATGATAAATTAATGAAAAAGATCCTAGAAAACCTTCTTCAATGTATTAGGGCTCCATTAATCCATTATTGAGGATTGAGTCGACCTAAAATAGAACAAAAAAATAATGTGGTTTTCAACACCTTGAATGTTGGGACAAATTTGACACACCCCATTAGTGCAACAGATAAGGGACTAACCTCAAAATATATTTTAGAGTAATAAGGATCTTATCAAGATGGATGCAATTCATTTGATGGTAATATATTAGGGATCCATTTGAGGGATATATATCTAGCCACTATGAAGATGGAGGAGGTTATCCATGCACCAAATGGTGGAGGGATCCACTGGAAAAGAAGACAAGAGGAAGAAGAGGTAGTTTAAAACATTCAATAATGGTTGAATAAGTCTTCCACCCATAATGTGGGGTCACACATTTTGGCAGCACAGTTGGTCAAACTGTCCGCCAACTGTGTGGTAGGTTCTGCTTCAAGCAACACACCACATGTTATAAACCAAATACTGGAGTGATCCACTGGAAAAGAAGATGAGAGGAAGAAGAGGAATGTTAAAACATTAAATAATGGTAGAATAAGTCATCACCCATAATGTGGTGTCACATAGTTTGGCCGCACGGTTGGTCAAACCATGCGCCAACTGTGTGGAAGGTTCTTCTTCAAGCAACACACTACATGGTTTGGGGTAGGTTTTGAGTAACCAAGAAAAAATAATGGGACACCTCTCTATAAAAAACCTAAATGTGGTTGAAAAAATTTATACCCCTAGGCCACATGGTTTCAAAAAAACCATTAAACCCCTTGAACCCCACTATATGTAAGAACATGGTTTAGGGAATTATGTAGGCTGGGTAGAACAGTTTCCTCTAACCATTTGACAAATCTACTTCTTCCCATTTGGGACTTCGGGCATCCAAAAAGCGTCAGATGAACCTAAGACCTCCTTTAACCATTTAGTAATCATTTTTAATATTTTACTATGGAATTTAAACAAAAAATAATTGTTATGTACCTTTTATAAAATTCAGGATGTTATTGACCATCCATTTTGTCCCATATTATTAAGGAACCCCGTAGAATGGGAACAATCTTATAGATGTCCAAATGTCACATGGAACACCAACCTGTGGATTCCCAATGTTCATATGTAGGAATTTACTTTCCTTATAACCAAGAAAATTTCCCTTATAAAACCACATTAATTTTGGTTATTTTTTTATTCCTTCCAAGATAATATCTAAAATTTTTGAATCAGAAAAAAATGAGAATCATATGAAATTTTTCCCAACAAATGTAAAAATGTGTAATCAAGGTAACAATTGGATTAGAAACATGGGTCATAAAAACAATGTGTCCCTAAGGAATTCATGAAAATGGGTCATGTTATTCACATGATCAATTCCTAATCATGTAAATCCACTTCCACTAGCCCTACATAACTCATCGTTGATCATTATAATGATTTAGAGTCTCATATATTTGATGTATTCATTTTAGATATTGAAAAGATTGTTTTTGAGATCAGGGACTAATACAGAATGTGATTTCAATGACCAGTGTGCTCAGAAAAAATGTCAGAAACATATAAAATATATTAAGTGGTGTGAATGCCGAATTTTAATTAAAAAGTTGAATAACTACTTATGATATGCCCAAATCATAAATATGGCGATACTTTTGATTTCAGAATTTTATTTTTACACAAAGCGTGATTTACCTTAGTCAGCATATGTCATTTTTTCAAATAACATCACCAACATAAAATGTATATAATAATTAATTAAAATATTTTTTTTCATTGAGGCAGCGACACAGTGATATAATTATATTTATTCTAAATACACAATTATGGAAGAATTATAGGGTTATCCATATAACCTTATGATTTTTTGAGATCCATTGGTGATATTGGTGGAAAACCTATTGAATAATGATAACCAAATCATGGATCGATGATTGATGTAAAAAAATTTAAATGACTCCACTAATGACAACATCACCCCATAAATATTCATCAACAGTCAATCTGAATCAATGTAGTGTGGTAATTTGATTTGTATTATTAACTTGTTTTTGATTCCTTTGATGGACCAAGATGGATTGACCAGAGGATTGATCTATTGATCGTGTATATTTAAATAAACGGTGTATTCTAAAGTTAATTTTTAACAATTACATTGACATGATTATTTCATTATTTTTATTTCGATGGTAAGTGATCAATATCAACATGAACCTCGGTCGAGGTATGTTACACTCTTATGTTCTTGTGATTTTCTCTCTCGATTATAAATTCATCGGGATTGTTCCTTGATTAGACCATGGTTTAACATATCCCAATGAATTGATCATTATTCACTCATTTCATGGTGAAAAATATTATATTGTATATTTGGGAAATGAAAAACACTATGGCGTTGAAATGATGGAAGTGATGATGAAAGTGATAATGGTGGATATACAATTTCTCATTCATTTGAGTTCATCAACAATGAATGAAGAACGATGCTCAGATCCATTTTCTGAATATATTTTATGTTTATAAATGATATTTTTTAATGTAAAGGATCATATTAGGCATTTCCATGAGTTATCCAACATGGCATGGCCTGATAGGTGGCCAAAGAAGCAGAGAAGGCATATTGAGGAAGAACTAGGGATTCTAGAAAATTGTGAACTACTTGATGTGTAACATAGGATTACAAGGTTCTTGGAGACCCATGTAAGGATGATAGTGCATTGGGTAGGAGATAAGGATCACCTGGTGTGTGACCTTCTCAAATTGCACGTGACCAGTCCCCAAAGATTCATCAAGTACCTTATATGGAACAAAGACATGGGGTGGAAAATACGAGAAGACTATAGGATGTGTACTTCCATACATGGACACCGCTTGGACCAAGTACACATGCTAAGCTATATACTGGTATATTGGCACATTTATATAAGATGAAACCATGTAATGTCACATGGATAGACTATAGGGGCTGGTTTCATGGGCAAGACCCAAGGTCACGGGACACGGTGTGTGACCCCTATTAAACAACATATACTTCATTATATGAGAATTAAAGAACATTTACTATGTATCATGGACTTTTTTCATTAAATTTCATTCCCCTTATCCATTATATGAGAGTTTGTATGGTATCATCTCCTACACCAAGGACAATGATCCCTTTAGAAGGAATTCTTGGTTAGAGTCATTAGAACCCCTCAATGGGGCCCAAAGTGAGATCCTCTATTCACCATCAATACCTTAGGGGATTCCTTAATATCATATGGACCAATACTACACGGGATCTGATCCTCTATTTTGTGGGTTAATCCATATTGTGTAATTGGTATCACCCCATGCCCATGGGAGTGATCCTCAATTGTGTATAATATTCTCTTCAGACCATCAACATGTAGTTCTCATGAGAAGACCCTATAAGAACTACCTATTTGATAGATGTCATCAGTGCTATTAGACTCATGAGTTTCTTTCCCCAAATGAGTGCTTTATAGAACATTTAAACTAGAGTCCTATGCTACTATACTATGACTCCGACTTACCATTAGACATTGTGTCTTGGTTGAGTATATCTTAATATTCGAGTAATATGTGCTGTAGAAATATACCTATGTAGAGATGACTATATTTCAATTGTTGTATTTTTTTTTGGTTTCATGGTGTCCTACCGAGTAATGGTATACTCACCCCGACATGAGGATTTCCTACATGTGTCATGTCTTGTGAATATGATCGACCATTTGATATATTCCACGGAAGAATATGATGATATGGTTTATAGTGAGACCAGATAGACTGAGTTGTGTTCCCACGACATTCTGACAGTTGTCCCAATAATTACATTAATGGTAGAATTGTGTTCCAAAGTCATTTTTTGTGCTCTTTTATTTTACCTTGTTAACTTTACTTCACATCTTGTCATACTCTAGTTGTGGGTTTTAGATTTATGAATCCACAATTGTTCTGTTGTTTTTACATTTCACCAGTGTATAGACATGGATATGTGTTCTTGTGTTCCTATACTTTTTCTAAGGTCTCCCATTATAGTGACATGCCTACTCAACACTGGTCTCTACCCCCAAGACTATGAGAGGTAAGATTAGGGTGTCATATCACGGTCCCCTCTATGATAGGTCATGATAGACTTGCATCAGAGGGGTCAGTTCTTCATTAGAACCAGAGTCTATGGGATTAGTTTGGGGAAACATTGTTTATTGTTTTGAGTTTGACTTTTAGTACATGGAATCCAGATTTGGTGTACCATCTTACGTATCCATACACCATGAGTTTGATAACCTACTCTTCGAATTGGTACTTGAGAACACAAGTTGGAAGGACAATAATGGTACATGAAATCATATAATAGTGGGTTTTGGTTTCCATTTCAGGATTGAATCAAATGTCATAATATACTCATCATCCAAGGTACATCTTGTTTGTTTTTGGATTCCCCGGTGAAATTTTCCATATAAGATTTAGCATGAGAATGAGGATGAACCTCTCAGTGATGTGGTTTTGATAAAGATAAAAATTCCCGAGTTGTATCCTCTAGTTTGGGCACCATCCACACCAACAAAAATATAACATCATGTGGTACATTTAGTACTAGTGGATGAGGTACACATGCTGAATACGTTTCACATTTTTCTACTATATAAACCCCTTAGGTTCCAAGGTGATCCTTACACATGGGTTACTGAGGACTTTATTTAGGCAATGACCCATTTTTTATATCAACTGAGGATACCAACAGATGAGATGGTGCACCTAGAAGAAAGTATTATTCAAGGATCAGTTGTGATATGGTGGGGTTTGGTGACGTAGTATTTCAATAAGGATACTCTTCTGTGGATAGAGTTAGAGTGCCTTGTTAGAGAAGATTTCTCACTAGCTATGTTGAGGTTTTTCTATATCGAAGAGATTTTGTATCTCCAATAGGTAAGAATTCCAGTGGATAATTATTCCTCACAGTTTACAGTACTTTCTTGGAACTTTATTGATATGGATGTGACCTGTTTATCAAGCGTAATACCTTCAAATGATGTTCACATAAAGGCATCAAAGCCAGTTTTATCCCTCTCTACATTCCTATTTATGTTGTGGTGCTACAATGATATTTGGTGGTTGAAAGTTTCTTGGTTCTGAATATACAATGAGTGGTTACTAGTAGTGGGAAATCAGGATCATAGACATCAATAATATGGAACAGACATCCGTATCAGGGACATAGAATTTTGCGACGTTTTAGAAGGAGGTCCCATGATAAAGGATCTGCAGTTTAGGGCTCACAGGGTTAGTCCATTAAATCCATAGAGAGGTGGTTCCACTAATTTTATAGTATGGTACATATTACATGATATTTTTGACCCTTCGTGCAAGTGATAGAGAAATCATAGATGGTCCGCTTATGTAGGGGCTGGAGAAGGCGGGTTCTCAAGATGGTAGATGTGGCAGCGGATCAGGGAGAGTAGTAGGAGGTGGTCGACACATTGACTTGTTACTACCATAATTATAATGTGGTATATTCTAGACTCATAGAGTTAGAGGATATGGTTAGTGATTACAATAGGAGGTGGATGACTATGTTCCAGAGGCTCCAGGAATTATTCAAGTTACAATCTGCATCCTTTAAACTGTAGCTTAAATACTAGTAGACCAAGTTTCTAGTCATCTATTTCCTTTCAAAAACCTTGTATGAGGCATAATGATATCACTTGAACCTCTGGATTGAACCTTTCACTTGAAGACTTCTAATGGAGAAGACATAGTGATCATAAAATTATTTTGACAGTGTGAACTAACTCATAGTGGATAGAGTTTCTTTTTGAATATCTTGTTACCAGCATTGAGGTCCTATGACATCATTCCTGGTAAGGTTTTATTAACTAAAGTTATTGATCAGATTGATTGTTCTAGGTAAAGGATGTGGTGTTCCCATAGTTACAGAACTAGGTTATAATTTATTGACTAAATGGAATTTTATTAAATGTGTGATTGAGTCTGGAAAAGCAGGGTGCAACTGATTACTCGTCATTTAGAAAGAATAACCCTTGGTGTATAGGATATAACATGTTCCTAGTTTTCTGCAGTGGTGGAAGAGTATGAGGATGTATTCCATGAGAATGGTCTAGGTCTACCTACCGGTTTAGAGGTAGACATATTCAATTATATATACCTTGAGACAGTACTAAAATATATTCCTCCAAATCAGATTTCTCCCACATAGTGTTGTAAGTAGAGGTTTCAGTTCGAGGACTTGTAGAGGAATGGATTTGTTAAATGTAGTGTTTCAATAGAGGAATCTCTAATATTTTTTCCAAGATGGAATACTAGAGATTGTGGTTGTTTGTAGAATACTGATCTTGAGCTTCGTGATTGTGAATAACATGTATCCACTACTAGGATTTGATGATCTATTTGATCAGTTAGAAGGGTTTCGATTATTATTGAAGGTTGTCCTCTTGTCAGGTTATCACCGGTTGTGGGTATGTGACAAGGATATACCATATACAAAATTCAAATATTCCTAAAGTTACTATGGGTTCTGGTCTATACCCTTTATCATAACCAACACCCATGTACTGTTCATGGGACTTAAGAACCATATCTTTTAGCTTTACATAGAATAGTTCATAAAAGTATTCATTAACAATATCCTTGTGTAATCAGTATCTGAGTAGGATCACATGAGGAACATTTCGATAGTTCTAGAAATACTCATGGAGCACCAGTTTATCATGAAGTTCTCTATGTGGATGTTCTAGATTCTGGTGGTTAACTTTTTAGGGAATTTTATCTCAACGTATGGTGTGGTAGTGGACCTGGATAAGGTTGAGGGTGTCTTATTATGGGATCCACCCATGATCATGATTGAGGTGTAGAGAATATTTAGGTTGGAAGGCTATTACTGAAGATTCATTCCTCATTTATCCATATCTTTAGCACCCATGACATATTTCACTCTAAAGGGGTATCCGATAATGGGGATACGCAAGTTTCAGTATTCTTTTCAGATGTTTTGGAAATTCTTGAAGATTGGTCCAATATTTACATTCATAGATGAGGGTTTTGAGTGTGTACTAATATGAGATTCATTAGAAGTCGGGCTTGGTTGTGTAATAATTTTGAGGAATGTGGTAATTTCTTATGTTTCATTATATATTAGACCATATGAGAATAACTATGCGACCAACAATATTGTGTTTTCATTTTTATTCTTTGAAATAATTATGTGATGATAATAGATAATGTTACAGTGGTTTACCGTCTACTATGATCACAATAATCTCATGTATATAATATCTCAGAAGGATATTAACTTGAGGAAAATAAGATTTCTAGAGTACCTCTAGGATTACGGCTTCAAAATTGTCTGTTCTCATGGAATGGGGAATGTGGTTTCATATTCTCTCACTAGGATATCTTTTTCATTGTTAATGAATGAGGCATTTTATCAGTTGGCCTCATTGATGCAATCATTTTTTGATGGAGATGGAATAACTTTCCTCCATTCAATCATTATGACCCATTCACTCTTGCAGCGAGTGTGGGAGAAAAAACTAAGGGATACCGACTAAAAGATTCTGAATACTAAGATTTCCACTAGACAAGCTCCAAGTTGATTTTCGAAGGATATGGTGAATGTAATTATTTTCATAGGATGAAAATGGTATCATTGATGCTATGGTAGGAGGTTCTGAGAGAGTTTCTACATCACCTTTGGTAATAGACATATGTTTGGAATTGACATACCAAGACCATTGATTGTTTTTTAGGGGATAGGGATGAAGAAAGGAGTCACAAATAATGTTTCTCGATGTCATAATTTATGGTAAGTGATGGTTAATAATCATGTTATATTAAGTTTAGATCAACCCCTTGAGCTGCTATAGTGGAAGTGGGAAGGAATATCCATTGACATCATGATGGTCTTACCCCATATGTACAAAGGACCAGATTCCATCTAGGGGATCATAGATTGACTCACCATGTCTGCCCTCATCCTAGCTATCCATGAACATGGTTCAGTAGAGATCATGGGACACCTCTATGATCATGAGATAGTATCATGGTATGGTGTTCCATCGATGATCATTTCCAATCATGATTCTTGCATCACATCATAGATGCAGATGGGATTACAAGAGGTATTTGAGGCTCATTTATACTTGGGAACATCATTTTACCCCCAAAATAGTGGCTAGACTAAGCAGGCCAATCATGTTCTAGATGAAATGTTGTGTGAACAACTATTGGTCTTTGGTTGTAGTTGGGAGGATCACCTAACACTGGTTGAGTTTTCATACAACAAAATCTACCATTCGACCATCGGTCCTGCACCATTCAAGGCTTTGTACGGATGACCTTGTAGGTCACCACATTACTAGAATGACTAAGGAGAGTATGCACTCATGGGAAAAAAGTTGGTGTGAGATACAATAGAGAAGGTGCATATCATCCAGGAGAGGATGAATACTATACAGAGAAATCAGAAGTATCATAAAGATATGCAACATAGGTATTTGGAACTCATGGAAAGATATCATGTGTTCCTAGGGGTTTCACCTTGATATGGTTAATGATGATTTGGGTGGGGTACTATGCTATCTCTAAGGATCATCATACAATTACAAATAATTTGAAGATATGGTAAGGTGGTGCACCTATTATGCATACCTCCACAGTTAGATAGAGTACATGATGTCTTCTATGTTTTGCAGCTAAAGTGGTTTGTGAATTACCCATCACACATTCTCAATTGGAGCGAGCTAGACATGGAGGATTGTGAATCTTTTTCTCAGTAACTGGTAGAGATTGAGGAATGGCGAGAGAGGATCATTTGTGGGAGATTTATTCCTTTTGTGTGTTTCTTGGGGTATCACAAAAATATCTAGGGGATCACATGGGACTGGGGAAATTAGATTAATACTCTGTACACAAATATTTTTAAGTAGCCATTTTTTTGTTTCTTTTTACGTAAATCCCTAGGGTGGGGAGAATGTGGTGTCTAGGATTTCAAAAGTATTATTTTTGGACATTGGATTGATTAGTTTTTATACTAGGTGCTGAGACAGTGAGTTATTTAATGGCCCGATGTGCTCAGAACAATTTTTTGAAATATATTAAATATATTAAATAGCACGAGTGTGATTTTTTTTTGAAAAAAGTTGAATAAATTCTAAATGGATTTACTAGATTAGAAATTAAAGGGAACTATTGAGTTTATAATTCTTGTTTTACCATATTCATGAATTAACCTTGGTCATCTCAAGTATTTTCAGGAAAATAAATTAGAGGAAAAAGATGAATAAATTAATAAATTATTTCATTTTATTTATTTCATTGAGGAAATAATGTAGAAACTTAATTTGGTGTGTTCTAAATCTATTCTTATGGAATAATTATTGGGTTATTATCACAAAACTATTATTTTACAAGATCTATTTGAGCCATTTGAGGATATCTTGATGGAAAATGGTTACCCAATCATGTATCAATGACTGGCATGCAATAGAATAAAAGGATATCACCAATGATAGTGAAACCACATCATACATCATTATAGATCTATCTGAATCATGGTTGGGGGGGTTTTAACTAGTTTTATTTAAGAAATTTTAATTTCTATAATGAACCTGGATTAATTGACCAATGGATTAATCTGTAGATCATGAATATTTGCAAGAGAGGTTTACTGAGGGGTGATTTCAATATATTTATTTTGATTTTATGATTTATTCATATATATTCCAACAGAAATGGATAGAGATAAACATGAACATTAATAGTGGTTTATTCCTCTATTATGTTCTTGTTTCCCCCCCCCCCCACCACAATTATATGTTCGTTGTAGGAATTCCTCATTTGTCTCTCAACTCAGTATATCCAAATCAATAGATGGTTCCGAACCTATTTCATTAAGAAACAACATGATATTACAGATATGGAATTGAAAAAAAAGATAGTTGTGCAATGATATATGTGACAAAGAATCAGATGATAGTGGATACTCAATTTTGAATTCTTTGGAATTCATTGATGAAAAATGAAGATTTTTTCTAAGATATGTTTTCTGAGAACAATTTGTGGTCGAAACCAGATATTTGTAAATGGAAATACTCAAAAGAGGCCTTTCCATGTGTTATTTGGAATTTCATGGCTACATCGGAGGCCAGATCAACAAAAAAGGTGTGTGGGGGAAGATCCATTAATTTTGGAAAATCATGACCTACATGACATGTAATCCGGGATTACATGGTGTTTGGAGCACCTTGTGTGGAAGCTTGGTTTCAGGTAGGATTTAATGATAACATGGCATGTCACCTACTCCCACGACATGTTACCCCTCCCATGAGACTAAGCGTGTACCACAGAGGGTACAAAGAGAAGGTGTGCACTACATGGAAAGTCTACACACCGTGTACTCCCTTACATGGATATGAACTTTACCATGTATACAGGCTAATCCATGTGTTGGTACACAACCACATGTAGAGATGCTGATGTCATGTATCTAAAAATAGGTAGACTACATAGGCTACTTACACGAGAAGGACCAGGGTTGAAGGGACACCATGTGTGACCTCTACTATATGTTATTTAATTGTTTATAATAGCATAAGGTCCATAACATTTTAATCTTGGACAACTTTTGTTATTATTTTTTCACCTCATCCATTCCTTAAGGGTTTGTATGGTATCATATCCTACTCCTAGAAAACTGATATATTTAGCAGGAATTCTTGGACAGAGACATTAGAATCCCTCTAAGAGGACCAAATTAAGATCCTTTATTCATCTTTGTTCCCCTGGTGGAGTTATGGGTATCATTATGAATAAACCTATACGAACTTCGATCCTTAATTTAGATGGTTAATCTAGACTAATTTTTCGGTATCAAATCCTATCACAGGGAGAGATCCTCATCTAAGCATCATATTCAATTTATACATTCATCATATATTTCTAATAACGATACCAGAAAAGTACTACATCTCATAGATATATCATCATTTCTATCAAACATTAATGTGTGTTCTCCCAGATGAGTGCTTTCTAGAATATTTATGGTGGAATATTGGGATGATATATTTTTTGTTATCACTTACCTTTATAATATTTTAAGTTATTGTGTATATTTGGATATTCAATTTGTATGTGTTGTAGACATCTACCTATGTAGATATGGTTTTATTTACTTTGTTGTTGACTTTTTGGTTTTAGGGTGTCCTACTAAGTATTGTTATATTAACATGTACGTGCTATTTGACTGCATGTTACTAGTCTTATGCAAATTAACACCCTTTTGAAAGAGTCCTAGGAAGACCCCAACTAGACGATGCATACTGAGACTGGATAGATAGAAGATTGTTCCTATAACATTCTGACATCAATCTCAGTAGTTATATCCAGGTTGGAATTGTGTTTTAGAGTCATTGAAGTGGGATTTTAATTTTCCCTATTTATGTTACTTCACTTCCTATCATACTCTGGTTTTGGGGTTTAGATGTATGCATTCATGGTTTCCCATTTTATATCATTTCCACATTTTATAGGCTTGGAGGTGTGTGTGTGTGTGTGTGTGTGTGTCTATGTGTGTGTGTGTAGGTACTTAGGCTATGGTATCCCAGGTCAGTGATATGCCTACACAACACTACTCTACATCCCATGTCCAATAGAGGTGGTCTTAGAGAGTCACAACATTAACCCCTTTTGGATGGGTTGTGACTAACTCTACCAGATGTGATACCCTAATAATGAAAATTAAGGATAAAAATGATCTTAAAATCACCCATTCCCTTTACAAAATAAATGATTAAAATCAATAATCCCCAAAAAAATGGTTTTATGATGATTTTCATGTGAATGGATGACGTGTTCTATGTGACCAGTCCATTAATCACAAAAAATTGGTAACTACCCATGATTTTGATAAATATCTTTTTTAATTTAATAAAGTCTTTTGGATATTTTTTATTATACACAACATTTATTTTTTTCTTGCATTTCACGTAACATTATGTTTAAATAAGATGTGTCATTCTATTGAAGTATTATTTTTCAAAAAGATAGATATCTCTCAATTGTTGGAATAGTGGGTATGAATAGGATTATTGAAATTAATAATATATATTGTTTAACCATATCAATAAAATTAAATCTTTGGTTACCAAATTATTATATATTCAAATAAAAACCCTTTGGAAATACAAGAAATAATTATCTAAAAAACAATATTTATGCAAACAAAGATGCCTCACCTCAACAAATTGTCAAACCCACATTTTCTAATAAATTTTATTAAATTTAAATATTATATATCCAATAATATTTTTAATATTAATCTTATTTTTTTCTTAGATAAGATAAAACTTTTACTCCAAATTTTATTCTTAAAAACTCAATTTTTTTTAAAAAATAACTTTTTTTCAAATTAACAAAAGTAATTTTAATTTTTTTTAAAAAAATTAGAAATTTTATTTCAAAAAATTATGTACATTTTTTAAATCATCATTTCAAAATTATCATATGGTGAATTTTGGATAATTTTCTAAATGGAGTAAATTTTTGATTATTACTAAAACTAATGGATTTTAATAGAAAATGGCCTTTTATTAAATTAATTATATATAAAAATTATAATTTAAATAACATTGATTTAATATTAGATAATATATATATATATTAATCAAATAATGTTCACTTTGATCAATTTCATATTGTTTTTGGATATAAAAACAATGCAAACATTCGAATCTTTTCTCTTTGGAAACTCGGTTTCTTATCGTGTATAAAAGAATAATTATAAATTAAAATATTTAAATTTGATGAATTGTAGTTTGGAAAATGTATTATATATTATATATATATATTTTGGATAATATATAATATTTCCAGTTTTTTTGACCAATGTGAATACTAAATGTAGTAAAAATCAACTAAGGCACTTAAGGTAAAAATTTGTTTATTGGGGGATAAACTAAAAATATAAGGCTTAATATGACCTAAAAACATGTCGTAAATCTATTGTAAGGCCTTAATTAGACACATTAATTTCTAATTCTATATAATAACACATTTTGGATAATGTTTCCAAATAGAAAGGTGTGTACACCTTTTTCTATTCAATAAATTACAAGTATGCCACTCAACTCACATATAAAAGGATAACCATATCCTCTATTATTAACACTTTAAATGACTTTTTTTTCATATGATACCATCCATAATAACATACCATCATCCTATATCTAATTATAGAATCATTATTTAGTTCATAAATACAACCTTGAAAGGAACTTCATGAAAACCATAGGAAGTTACTCGAAGAAGAGGTAACGTACTTCAATGAACATTTTTTTTATTTAATCCTAAAACTCAACTAATTATTATTAATACATGAGGATATAATATCATTATTATATTATATATACATTTATTTTTTATGTTAATTTAATCACCCCCACCATCTATGATTTTATCAAGTGGGTTATGAAATCAACATACCTATGTAAGGCCGACTATCACCTAACATACCGTTGTCATTCATTTTTTCCTTTACCTACTCTCACGATTGGATATGATGATTATGTAAACATATATTAATTATAAAACATAATTATCCTATTTTATTAATTATATCATATATAAATTTTTTACTTTTCATTTCGTATGGGATAAGATAATGTCGCTCTTGTGTACGATGTACTACCTCCCCACGAAGTCACATAATTAGTTTTTCACTAACACTTTACATGGAAGATTATAATGATAATGTTAATTAATATATGTGATATATGTGAAATAATATTAAAATTAATGAAATATTTATCTCTCTTAATAAATAATATATTGTTTTTTACTTACTATTTCACTCACTAAAAGTTGATAATGTTGTTTTTGAACATGTGGATGACTCGTTAGGGACTGGATGATCCCGTCAGGGGAGACGATTCATTACGGTTCCCCTGTCACCGAACCTCTTTTCTCTGCCTTTAGTTGGCTTTGACTCATCTTTTTGAGCCCCTTCTTGGCATTCTCATGACGGTTGTTCTCAGTGGTGGCATCGAGGGTGGGATCTACTGTCTCAGGACTTCCCACTATTTTCTGGAATGTTATTTATTTTCCCTTCTACTCTCGGTAGGGTGTATTTTGAATGTGCATTGAATCCAGTGGTCGACGATCCAGCCCAGTTGGATGGTTGGTGCCAGGGTGTTTCAGTTGGGAGTGTGTGGGGTGGGTCTCTTTGGTCTCCGAAAAGGATAGTGGTGGTAGTGATGGGATCTGGATCTGGTTTCCGGAAAGGTTTTGTCTGATGTGGTGTTCGGGAAGCCATCATCATGCTGTTGGTTTTCTTTAATCATTAATTTTCTGATCACATGATTTGGTTTTTGACATGTTTGATTAGTTTGTCATGTAATCCATAATGGGTTAGTGTTTCTTTCTACTCTTGTAGTATCGTCAGTTGCGGTGTTGGCGTGGACGTGATGCAACGAGAACCCCATGAAATTGGTGAGGTTATTTGTGTGTTCTTTAAGGTGAATCTTGTGGTGAGGTGAAGTAGTGTGATCTACATCATTGTTTTTGGTTCTGCTGACTCTGATGGAGTCTTCCAAGTGGGAGTGAATTGATTTTGGCTTTGTTTGGATCCTTATTTATCACATAATATTTGAGATGAATGTATGAAGATTTGGATATGTTTTTCTATAAGATTCTGTTGGTTTGGGGTGAATATTCATTTGGATGGGTTATGTGGATGTATTTTGGTTCTTGAGTGAATTTCTAGTATGTTTGCAACTAGAACACTACATGGATATATTCAGATGAGATTCAGAGTATAAATCTTTCTCCTGATCATGCCAATTGGAACTGGATGATCTAGAGGGTATGGATCTGCCATCGATACCGGGGCCATGCACTATACACGGGTTAACTTGTTGAGCGGTCATATGATGGTGAAGGTTTGTCATCACTATGTAGTTTCTTGGGAGGGGAAAATTTTGTAGTCTTCATCTGGTTTATCCTCATTCATACTTTATTTATTCTTTGATCTAGTGGTTTCTCACTTTTTCCTTGAAATTGTTTTCATAATAAAAAAAGCTAATTTTCAACGTGTGGATGACTAGCTTCACATAATGATGTGATTGTCTCTTCTCACCAACACACCACTTTGATGATAATAAAAAATAAATTTAAATATATAAAACAATAATTATTATATTATTAAAATTCTAGAATATAATATTGTTTTTACCTAATTTCCGTAATGACCATTGAAAAATTGAAATGATACTCATGCGTACGCACAACCTACCATCTTCATGATCATAACCTTATTTATTTCTTAAAATCACTTTTCTTGATTAGTTATATAATTATAAATTATGTATAGATACTATATTTATTTCATTATTATTGTTTTGTATGTGAGGATCCCTTGATCAGTTTAAAATGACTAAAAAGAAATAATAAACATATATTCAGAAAAAAGTTCCTTTTACCCAAAATGTGATTTTTAAAAGGAATTGGTAATAAAAGGGAAATCAATTGAAATAAGTAATTATATATAATAATTTCTCTATAATATATGTATAATTAACATATATTTATTAAACATAAGGTTCAAAATTGTACGAAAAAAGTTGATACATGTGGTATGGGTTTCTGTCTCACATTATAGTTCGGTGAGACACAATCCTTATTTACCAACTATTTATTTCATGTGTTATATATAATTTTGAATAATGTGTTTTAATATGATTATAATAAATATATGTAAATTATAAATACATTTTAGGATCTCTCTTTCGTATGGATTATTTTTTCCACTATTACCGAAGTGTTAATGGATTTATGTTACAATATATTCGTATTTCAAGACTATTTTTATTATTATGTCTCAAATTTTGAAATCTTGTGATATTCCTCTAAAAAATTCTAGTTCATTTTCTCCTCCAGTGGTTATACATGATATTTTTAATCAATATTTAAATTTAACCTCTTTTTTTAGTTAAAATAATTGCAAATTTATTCTAATAAAAATTCTCTTTATTTATCTATTTATTTGAAAACACTTTTTCATCCAAAACTATGTTTTCTAAAAAATGAACATTGTATTTAACATAATTAAAATAATTTATTAAATAAAATTTTATATATGTTTTAATTTTATTTTTTCTTAAAGGAATGTTTATGTTTTTTTTAATAATTTCCAATGGGATTTTATAGAGAATGTGAAAAGAATTTGTGTATTATGATGTATGGCATCACTAGACCATTCCACCATCATGAGTAATTTTTTATTTGAGGAATCCATTATAATATTTAATGTTTATTTTCAATGAAAATTATTTTCTAAATATTTTATTAATTTTTACATTTAATGAATTATTTTCAAAAAATAATAATTTTTTTAATGAAATGTTCCATGTGATCATTCAAAATATTTCTCCATCTAAGATGATAAAATTTGATATAAAATATGATTTTCTAGGTATATGTACCAGGGATACCATTCGATTCATTATCTAAAAGGTTTATCATGAAAATATGTTTGTGAAACCTATTTCACATCCATGGGTTATACCATGAAAAAATTATTATTAATCCCACTTCTTTTTCCATAGGTTATTCTATGATGAAATGTTGAAATTATTATGAAACCTTTCTCTTTTCTACATGTTTTGTTGTAATGAAATTTTTATGAAACTGATTTCCACTCATGGTTTATGATATGATGAATGTTTTATGATCTTGTGGTACTCAAACATATGATATTCATTATGTAATGGGTGAGACCTATATGTACCCATAACAAATTGGGTAATGATAAATAACTCATGATTAAATATCATATTCATGAACCTAATTACATGTTCACAATGTTAGTAATGAACTTTATTACAAAATGTTATGTATTAACATGATTATATGTTCATAGTGTCATGCATGGACCTATCTTTTATTTCCATAATCTTATGCATATAAATGGTTTCATGTCTATATGTTTATGCAATTACTTGATTTCATGTTCTTAAAACAGTTAGTCATCCTGTCTCAATTTATACATGTTCCAAATCTTACAAGATTATGCTTATTCCACAAACCTATGTATTATGATAATGTTATGTTCCCATTGCTAATTTTCATTTATTCTATTAGGATTCAAATCTTATGAACTACCAAAATTTATTCCATGACACATGTTTATGATATATGATATGTAGGGAATTATTTTCAATTGTTATTATCATGTTCTCATACACATATGCTCATGTTATATAGATATATTCTATTTCTACCCTTTCTGAGAATCTATGATCACTCTTTCATATATTTCCTCCCCCTAGGATATGATGAATGTTTTTATGTAGGGTATTCCTACAAAGAGTACTAAATATGAATAACGTTATCAGAGACATTGATGACTTGTTAACAATTAGGGTATTTTTTTACCTTGTGTCCAATGGCACTATAATATTTCCTTCAATAGGTGTGCATTTTTTTAATGTTCGGAATATCCATATAATCATTTTTAATATATATTTATTATAAAGGACTATTTCTAGAAAACCCATTGGTACATGGTTTCCTAATCATGAAAAGGCCACTGGACATTTCACCATATTCATGTGACGGATCTTATAAATTTTAGTTTGATTAAGTGATGCCTTTCTTGAAACCCAATGGGCTAACGCCGAAAAATTTATAAAATAAAATTGGAAAAGTATGGTACCCTTCTAAAAATAATAGTTATTTTTTTCATTTGAATAAGTTATGTGCTTTACATGATCCATTTTTTGATCATAGAACGACCTTTAAAAATGTATTCCTTTATCTCACGATGACTCTCGGACTTGTTAGACATAGATCTCATAAATCCCTCTAGAAATATGCCCAAATCTCATGGAGGTCATTTGACATGTATACATGATTATGAGAACTAACTTTTATATGGAATGATTTTGAAAAATATGAAAATGAATTATTGACTATGCGATCATTGTTTATCATGAGATAGAAGGATGGCCTCATGAATGAACCACAGTTGGGTCACGTGATATGCATGTTGTGATTCTCCCTCAAATGAATCAATCCCATATTTTAGATGTATGTATAGTTTGATTCAGTGTATATTTGATGTGGTAATACCTATATACCCCCCCCCAGCATAAAAAAACACACACCTTCATGCATAGTGGTGAGAGCAGAATTATCAATGAGTAGAATAATGAAATTGCAGGATAGTTCCTCTAGGTAAACTATGGGAATGATCTATGATATTAGAATTATGAAAATATATATTTCATTGTAATCTTCTTCATAACGTGAAGGACATTTTCTATTTTGGACAGATTACTTGAATGATTTTATTATTTTATACTTGGTCACACAAGTCTTCAAAAGGCCACTATCTATTTAACACTGTGGCATTTATACAATAAATGCTGAAAAGGGATAAAAGACTAATGTGAAGTCAGACACATTTATTTTAATGTGAATTGGATGATGCACCTCTTGTGAGCCATTCATTTTTATGTGATATTTCTTGGACATGTCCATTATATCATGTGATGTACTCCAGATATGCCAACTATATCATATGTTGGCCTTTAGACATGTCAACAAAATCATGTGATGACCTTTAAACATGAAATACAAGTCTCACGATACACAATGAAAATTTCCAAACAATTCTCACAATTACCTCTATAAATTTCATATTCAATCATGTAAGGAACCATGTAAATTCCTTGTATTATCATATTAAGGTAATTGAACATGTGATCTTTGATAATGTGAAGCGCACTGTGCATGATTGCCTTGGTCATGAGAATGAACATATACATGTCAGTTTTGATATTGTAAATCTATTTGGTCATGCCTTCATCGATCATGTGAAGCACCTATAGAAATGTATAGGAGACACATAGGACATGTCATGAAGTCACCCAAGACATAATATCCATACACATTGGACAAGAAAAAAAGATTCAATAGGCATTTCAGGTAGACACCCTAAGACATGTCATGGTTTTCTAGTAGAAACAGTTGGACATAAAAAATGTAATCCCTGGTCCATGAACATCGGCCGATTACCCCCTTTATATGGGGAGGGTAATGAATGGGTGATAGTTTGGCACTCATGGTACCCTATTCATGTCATGCTCTTGGGTGAGCCTATATGTCATACCCAAATTTTTTTATAGGCCTTTGATTCTCATCATTACTCTTTATAAAACATAGGATGTATAATGAATATGTAATATGGGAATCTATCCTTGTATAAATCTATAACCTCCAAAAAAATCAGTTATGATAATAATCCACATGAGTGTGTTCACCTTTACCATCCCATTACTATAATGGGAGTAAACTAATCATTGAAAACTCTAATTCCTTTAATACATAGGATACATAGGTTGAATTTCTTGGGATTTAGCTCCAATGGGAGTCGAATTTCGTGTAAGCCCTTGATATCCCAAACACTCGTGATTATGGGATCCAATCTCCCTGATGAGTCCATAATCATTCCTTTTCCATCATTGGGTATGATATGGGATCCTACATTTGTCATGAACCAGCCCGAGTCGACCCTGAACCGGTCACCTAGGCCAGCCCACGATAAGCCCCGAGAGGCAATCCCGATCCTCCCAGGATGGCGATAAACACTGAGGAAATCATTAGAGTACACAAAGGAACTATTTTTCCCAAATATAAACAATCAAACAAATAGTTAAACAAAATGGACAACCCAAAATACTTTTACTCAAAAATTGAACTAAACATTATTTGTAAAAGAAATTGAAATTACAACTAAACCAAAACCTCAAATGACCTGGACTGATAACCATCTAACTCCAGGTGACCCCTATGGTCACTCTCCAACACAATGATCACACATCTCCCATGGTGATTGAACTCAAGCTGAAACCTGCATAAGGGATAAAAATAGAAGAGTATTATAGGTGTGAGTATTAAAACCTAGTAGGTTAGCTCGATATTGCATTCCCAATACCCATCATTTAAAATAAAATATACATAAATTTAAATATTTAAAAACAATATATAATGGTATGTTTTTGAAATGAGGTCCCATTCTAAAAAAATATGTAGACAAAAACTTTCATTATTTATAAACAAAAATGATAGTAACAATTTTCAAAGTGGTGCAACTTCAAAATGAAACTAGTTTTCAAGAGGGCTACATTAAAGAATGTAAAATTTCAAATAAATCACATAAACTACTTAATTTACAAACAAAAAAACGTATATTGATAGTGAATACAAAATAGCCAATGATCACAAGTCACGGGTACACCCCTAGGCACTAGTTAGTTGTGAGCCCCAGGTACCTCGTATCTCGGTGAAAGTATCCATAATAAATATCTATTATCATGCCCACAAGCCACTAGTAGGGAGAATACCCAAAACCTAGTGGTAACCCAACTTCATTATCATCATATTTTAGTTAGTGTTTTCATCATCAAACATTCTTCTTAAAACAGGGGCCAAACCCCCACAAGATCACTAACATACTAGTACACATCCGCCAACCTAGATACATGTGATTCCATTTGGTAGTCAATAATGTTACACATATTATCAAATACAAATTTCAAAAAAAAATTCAATTTGAAAACCATAAACACACCAATATCCCACAAAAATTCTTCACATTTCTTTCATGGATCAATAAACCGCTATAATTTTTTGTAAAACAATATCAAGGAGTGTATTGAGGTTTCAAACATAAAACACATTAACAAAACTATTTAAGAATAAAAATAAAAAAAATGATACCCAACCATATTTTGGAGCCCTATAAACATTTAATATAATCATTTCATAGACTATTAAAGAATCCCATTTGACACAACATGGTATATAATTGTAAAACACTCATTCTTCATTTTTTGGAAATGCCAAATGAGCCTTTGAACATTTTCGAAAAACTAAAATTTGAAAAAGTTATGAATTTTACATTCATTAAAGCAGTGTATACACAAAATTTTCAGAAGAAAACCACACTCATAATTTCCTTAAAACACTCAGGTTACATATTCAAAACACAACCATTTTCATAGATATGTGAAACGGGCCATTTTTCGGCAACTCGGGCCAAAACATGTTGTAAACCAAAACCAATTTGTTTGTTAAAACTAATACAATTTGGAAATGCATAAAAGGACCCATAAATACCTTTTTAAAACTTCTGATCCATTCATAAATCCAAAAAAATAATTTTCAACTCACACATAAAACATAAAATCCAATCGGGCAATTTACCGAACACATGCCTTGCACTAAAAAACATTTTTTTAATCATTTGACAAAGAATAAAACTCAAATTTCAGGTAACATTTTATTCAAGATACTGTTACATGTTAAAAATACCATAAACCATCTTCTAAATCTCACAAAACAGTTGCGAAAGATAGCGTCTCATTTAAAAAAACACTTGGTGGGCCCTTTTTTGCAACACAACACTACCTTTCACAAAACAAGGCTTAAACAACAATTTTACACACCAAGAAAATTAACCACAGGCTGAAAACAATAATAAAATATATATAAGTTTATAAAAATTATAAAATTATGAAACATAAAATATAAACGCATGTGCAAGGGATATCCTACCTCAAATCCATGTCGTAATCAAAACACACACCTCATATCCCCGTCTAAGGGTTTATAAACCCTAAAACTATGAAGACTATAACCAAACAAACAAAAAACCTATAAAAAATCAGGGTATAATAGAATCACAGGTAGAGCATGACTATAATATAATACAAAACCAAGAAATAATGGAAGGAGGATGAAGAGGGAGGAGAAATGAGAAGTAATCTCACCTTCAAAACTCAAAAACTCTATGTATTCCCTTAAATGTGCACCCTTATAAGAATGTGAATGGATTAAAACTCAGTGGAGGGTCTCCTTAGGTCAAGAAGAACGAGGGAAAACAAATTTGTGGGGGAGAGAGTAACAAATGAATTTTTTATGGATGAGACAAATTACCTTTTTGAAATATGGATAATTTGAGAAACACTGATATTTTTCCCTAATAACAGACTAATATGATCTCTAAAGTGCGAAAATAGATAATGGGGGTGTGCATAGTGTTCTTAGGATCGAATGGGAGTTATAATTAGTGAAAATTATTAAAAAATGAATAAGATATTAAGGAATGAAATTATTTTTATAAAACTGGAATTGGGCCCACGGGTGGGCCCAATACTAAAATAAACAACCCAAATTCCCCAGGGTTATGAATTACTATGTGGTAAAAAAAGGATATGGAGGTTTTAATATGCCAAGGAATGAAAATTAATATGTTTAAGGGGTGAAAATTTTAAAAACAAAGGAGTTATAAAACAAACAAATTTGTTTTTTTAAATTTGGAAATGGGTCAGGGCTTTGACCAAATCAAGAGGTAACCACACTTTATCCAAAAACTCCCAAAAAAGTAATAGGGAACCCAAAGTAGGATGATTAGACATATATGGAACTTAAACAATCAAAATTAATCTCACCCAAAAACTAAGAAAAGGATCAGGATTTCTAGTGAAACACATTAAAACCAAGACATGAAGATGAAAAGAATCTGGTGTGACAATTCTCCCTACCATTAAATCTTTCTCACCCCAAAAATCCCTAACACTTTATAGCTGCTTGAACAACAACTATGTATTATATATCAACATGATCTATCCTATCAATCCAAGTAAATATCATTAACCATCAACGTGAATTAATCCTCTTTCACAGACAAAACACCAACTCACAACCACTTTATGAAAATCAATGGAAAGGTCAAGCCACCACCTCCACAACCAAGCTAAGAACCAGATTATTGGGCCTTCTCCCAATGAACCCAACGATCACCCAAACCAATGTTCACTCACAGAATATTATTAATTGGGGTTAAGCCGGAATAGGCTCACCACTATTAAATCACAAATACTATTCAATAAATCCGTAATGGAAAGATCTTCGAGACCTGCAGTGTGTATCCCCACCGTTAGAGACCTACTAGAAATGAACAAAAAAAGAATTCAACATGAACTAGAATTGGGCCTCACCCACAAAGGCCCACAAAAACTCTCCCACAATAACCTACAAACTCGTATTAACAGTACTACAATATGAACATCTAAACCACCCACATCCGAGCAGAGGGGACAAGAACTATGACAACACTTTCTTCACAAATCCAGACCCCCACCACTCTGGGAGGGTCGGGAAGGGGACACAAACATTAGTTCACTAAAAACAAAAAAGAAAAAAAGGAGCTACCCAGCATTATCCACCTACGAATAGGTGACACCAAGATTGCACTCGATTTACATAGGTGGTCTACACAGAGACATTGATCAGAAACCCACATCCATGAAGGCATAACCCCGGACACTGTGTGAAGGGTAAGCCCACCATGCTCGTTGTGACAAGAGAAAATTCGCAATGAGGAGGTACCACAATATAGATATAGAAAATACCTTTCCACAACGGTGGATCCAAGAGCCTAATAGATCTCCCCACACCTCTAATGATTTACAAATTGCCTGAAAAGATTCACTCCAAGGCCTATGGATGGAGCCCTAATGTTTGAAGCATCTGTTTTGCTGCATTTAGCAACTACGAATCAAATTATCTCATGAAATGTTCTAGAAAAAAATACACCAATTCCCATAAAAGATAGTCGGATACACACCACCATTATAACTTAAATAGAACGAGGATTGAAACCAACAAGGCACACTATGAAACACACTAAGCATCGTCGAACAGAACTACTATAACTGATCGAATCATCAAAACAGAAAGGCACATTAAATCAAGCCTAAAGAGATCTATATTACAACAAATGATATGAAGAATTATTTGAAGAGGTGGATCTATCTTGTGAAACATTATAAGGAATCCTTGGGTTTTTCAACTGGAAATATTTCAAACAGAGAACTATCTGGGGCCACATCACAGCATCCAACACATCTATAGAAACCCATAGAACATTACTCCAAAACCAAGCCACCAAAAAGATCAAAACTCAAGAAACAACTAGATTATGACATCTAAATCACAGGGAGGAATACTTAATAAACTACTCCTCTAAGACATATAAAAAAATATTTCCACGCAACCATCAATTTATAATCAAATACCAAATATTTTCATCTCAAAACACATTTGAAAAACAGAATAACTTGGTGGATTTCCCCATTCACCAATGGTGTTTGATCAAGTCTCACTCACATGCACATTTCCATGCCACTCTAGGCACCCAACTGCCATTTCATATAGGCAACCCTTCCAGATATCAACAAAACCATGCATGTGAAAACCCATTAAAGAAACAAAGGATAAAAATCAACATCATTCCAAAAATAATTTACCTTCCAAAGGAACACTAACCACCACATTAAAATTACTTTCATATTTCACAAATCAAACCACACTTCATCAAGTACCATTTTCTTAAAAACATACCCATTTTAATTTTTAAAAACTTTTAAAAAAACCATGATAATCCAAGAAACCCATTCCCATTTTCTAAAATTATGCAATGTATATTTTCATAATCTGATGGTCATTGAGAAAAATACCATTTCTAGGAAAACACCAACACTCAAAACCAATTTCCAAAACTGATTCATCAGATTCAATCACTTTTAAACGTCCCACAACACCCCCATTTAATACATAGATTCAAAATCACCATAAAATTATTCACACTTTCAAAAACTTTATTTCAACAAACCACAAGTTTAGATTAGGGAAAATCCATTCCAATTAAATAATTTCCACTTCCTCCCTGATATTTGTTTAAAAAAACAACCTTCCAATAATCATTCTTATATTTCATTTTTGAAAATCACTTTTCCACTTTTCAAAATGATATCCTTCCTTTAAAACCAATTTACATAATTCTGACATATGTATTTTCAAAACAAAAATGTTGAAATCAAGAAAGGTCCAAGTAACCCACAAAAGGGAACCAGTGTCGGAGGGTGACTTAACCATATGGTTGGCGGCCATATTTCAAACACAAAACCAACATGGAGAGACTTATTAGGCCCATTACCTAAATCCACATGAATTTTTAGGCCCTAAAACCTCACATAGGCCATTAGTCAGACACCCCATGTCATATCCCAACACCAAACAATCAACAAGAGCAAAGGACACTAATAAAATTGGACTTCCCGTGGAAACTCGAGGATCAGAATGAGAAAGAGTTTGCGACTCTCATCCCGCAATATCCCCTAAAGTCCCAACAATCCTAATTCATCTACAATGACATCCCCCAAATAACAAGTGTGGTATAAAAAGAAATGTATTCTAAGATCCAACCCCCTTTGATACCATTTTGTCATGAACCATCCCGAGTAGACCCTGAATCAGTCACCTAGGCCAGCCCGCAAAAAGTCCCAAGAGGCATTCCCAATCCTCCCGGGATGGTGACATGAATTGAGGGGATCAATAGAGTACAAAAGGAAATGATTTCTTATATAAATAAAAAATCAAACAAACAGCAAAAAGAAATGGACAGCCCAAAAAACATTTACATAAAAAATGAACTGAACATTATTTGTATAAGAAACTAAAATTACAACTAATCCGACAACTCAACCGACCGAGCCAAATTACAAAGTACCTCCATGTGACCCCTCTGGTAAATCTCCAACAAAATTATCACCCATTTCCCTAGGTGGTCAAACTCATGCTGAAACCTACACAAGGTCTAAAAACAGAAGAAGACTATAGGCATGTGTATTAAAACATAGTAGGTTAGCCTGATATTCTATTCCCTATACACATCCTTTAAAATAAAAAAACATAAATTTAATGTTTTAAATACAGTATATAATGTTATGTTTTCCAAATGGGGTCCCATTATATTAAAAATTTTACAAGACAAAAAAATTCATGTTTTATAAACAAGAATGCTTGTAACAATTTTCAAAGAGGTGCAACTTCAAAATGAAACTATTTTTCAAGGGGTTGCGTTAAAGAATGTACACTTTTAAATAAATCACACACACTACTGAATTTACCAATCAAACGCACTGTATGATGATGGTGAGTAAAAAATAGCTAATGAACTGAAGTCATAGTAACACCCCTAGGCACTAGTTTGTTGTGATCCCCAAGTACCTCATGTCTTGGTGAAAGTAAACATAATAAAAATCTATTCTCATGCTCATGAGACACTAATAGGGAGAATACCAATAACCTAGTGGTCACCCAACTTCATTATCATCATAGTTTAGTTGTTGTTGTCATCGTCAAACTTGATACGGGAACAGTGGCCAAACCCCCTGGGATCACCGGTATACTAGTACACATCTGCCAACCAAGATACCTAGGATTCCCTTTCATTCTCAATAAAGTTACACATATTATCAAATACACATTTCACATCAGAATTATATTCAGAAACTTGAAACACACAATATTCCCACAAACATGATTCTCATTTTTTTCATGGATCAATAAACCACTAAAATTTTTCGTATAACAATTTCATGGAGTGTATTAAAGCATTGCACATAAAAATCATTAAAAACACTCTTTTACATATAAAAACACAAATAAACCATGTCCAACCATATTATAAACTCATAAAAACACTAAATAAAATCATTTTTGGGATCATAAAATAATTCCAATTGATGCAACATGGTATATACATGTAAAACACTCATTCTTCATTTTTTGGAAAGGCAAAACCGGCAGTTAATCATTTTTTCAAAAATAACATTTAACAAAGGTATTAATTTAACTTTTATTAAAGAGTTTCATACAAACCATTAACAGCCGTAAACAAAATTCATAAATCCCTTAAAACACCCAGGTTAAATCTTTTAAACATAAACATTTTCATAAAGATGTGAAATGGGAAATTTTCTAGCAACTCGTTCCAAAACATGATGCAAACCAAAACCCATTTGTTTGTAAAAGAAAATCCAAATTGGAAAGGAATAGAAGGACCCAAAAACCCTTTTTTCATTATTCCAATGAATTTAAAAATCCAAAAAATAATTTTTAAATCACATATAACACATAAAATCCCACCAGGCAATTTACCCAACACATGTCATGCACTTCAAAAAAACAATTTATTTTATGAATTTGATAAGGAATAAGACACCAATTTCATTCCATATTTTATTCGAGCTACATTAACATGTTCAGAATAGCTTAAAAAAACTTTTGAACTTCACAAAACATTTATGAAACATAGAAGAACATTTAATCAAACACTTGGTGTGCTCTTTTATGACAACACAACACTACCTTTCACAAAACAAGGCTTAAACAAACAATTTACACACCATGAAAATTATCCAAAGGATGAAAAATAATAATAAACATATATATAAGGTTTTAAAAATAAGAAAATTTTAAAACATAAATGATAAAGGCATATTCCAGGGATATCTTACCATAAATCTTTGGCATAATGGAAACACACACCTGATTTCACCATCTGGGAGATTATAAACCCTAAACCTATGAAGACCAGCCCAAAAAATACATGACCACTATAAAATTCATGGGATAATAGAAAAAAAGGTCTATAATTACTATAGGGGAATAGAAAACCAAGAAATAATGAATGTAGGATGAAGAGGGAGGATAAATGTGAAGGAACCTCACCTTTAAAACCCAAAAACTCGTTGTATTCACTTAAATATGCAACCTTAAAGAAAAGGGAATGGATTGAAACTAAGTGGAGGGTATTTATAGGTCTGTACAAACCATGAAAATAAAATTTGGGGGGGGGGGAGTAAGAAATGAATGATTTACAGATGATACAGATTAGCTTTTCCAAATCTGATTGATTTGAGAAACATTGATAATTTACTCCCTAATCTGTGACTACGATGAGATCAAAAGTCGGACAATAAATAATGTGGGTGTGCCTAGGGTTCTTAGGTCTGAGTGGGAAGTAGGACCACTGAATATTATTAAAAAATGAATATGATATAAAAGAAACAAATTATTTTTTGAAATCTGTAAATGGGTCATGGTTTGGCCCAAATCAAGATGTATCAACCCTTTCTCCAAAAACTCCCAAACTAACAATGGGGATCCCAAAGTAGGATGATTAGAAATATATAGTAGTTAAAAATTAAAAATCAACCTCAACAAAAACCAAAGAAAAGGATCTGAATTTCCAATGAACCAGATCCAAACCAAGACATGATGAAGAAGAAAAATCGGGTGTGACAACATTGGAATCCTTTATAGTGTATGTCCCAAACAGGTCATTTTATATGAAAAACCCCTACTGGTATATCATTATTTCTTATCCATCAGAAAATCATGAATCTAATAGAACTAAGATGACTCTAATTTGTCTTATATATAAGATATATATTATACATTCCTATATTTCCAACCCCCATATCAAATACTCCATCAGGTCCAACCCAGACCATATGTTCCATATCCACATAGAGTGATATTTATTAATTTATATCCCTTGTTTCTCAATCAAATAATAACTAACATGGGATTATAAATTTACTACAATCCTATAAATATAATTATAAAATTCCCACAATCAAGGAAACCTTAGTTTGTAAGCCCTGTTTAGTGACCTGATTCAAATTACACTATACATGAGCATCCACCATGGTTTACGTACTGATGAAATCATCAAATTTGTTAACATTGGGGAAATAGGCATCAGGGGTACTAATTTTCTAACATAAAAATTAGCTATTTTAGGGTAGATAAAACTACAATTAGTCTCATTAGATTAATAAGTAGGATACATAGAATTACACTATATGGATCAATCCCTTAACCCTAGGTCTATGTTCAATTTTTTACATCCTTTCAATGTGAAATTATAATACACTATGTGGACATAAAATTACTATTCATATTTAGATTTTTATTGTCACTGGATATAAAATATTCCTCTTGAAGATTCAAATGTATCCTTGTAACACCAATCACTATCCTAGATGGTTGTTAACTCTTGTGTCCTTAGTTATATGTTCTCAAAACAGAAGTGCTTGCCCATTGAATATCAGTAATAGGGAATGGATGACAACCAGAAATACATATAGATGGTTTTATTAATAGAACCACTTTTACATGAGGATGGATTGGAAACCAAATCATTTTATCAGGGTAAGAAATTATGTTTTCGGATTTGAAATATATTCATGAACATATCCAAAATCAATAATATATTCCTAGAATAATAAATCATTCCCCCCAAGAATGTTACTAATAATTCTTAATAAACACTAATGCATTAATTGTTTAATTAATATTTAACTAAAATATATTATATGGAAAATTATAAATGTAATGTAAATTGAATGAATTATTCTATAAAATATATTTTTTAGAGGAATATATAATTTTAAATAGGTTTTTCAATAATATATCATAACTCTATAATTATCTTGAAATATTTTACATTCAAATTAAATGAATAATTTTCATATCCACATTAATGATATTTTATGAGAACTTATATTTTATTAAATGATTTAAATTTATTAAAACCACATATTCTTAAAATAGATATATAATTTATACTAGATATAATAAATGTTCCATTCAAGGTATAATTTTTCATTTAAAAGTATTATATTGACCAATAAATAGTAAAACATTACGATCACAGTTAAGGCTAAAACATTGTTCATGCACATTACTTGTGATTGTTTTAAAATTAATTTTAAACACACATATAATTTTAAATTTATAAATTTTATTTAATATTTATAATCAGTGGGTCAAAAATATATAGTATTAATAATTTTATTTTTTATTTATGGATAAATTACATAGGTTAAAAAACTAGTTACCGTAATGAAAAACCAAAATGGTAAATATAAGAAATCTTAGGAGTTAAGAAATTTATTCTAAAAAAAATTATCTCAATATTTGGTGGAGTTTTGGTTTTACCATATCAAGCATATTATCCACACCTTATTATTTTTTGTGCAACTTGATATAAAATCGACCTCCCAATAGTGAATACTTTTGGGAATTTTCAAATGTGTCACTCCTCCACAACTATAAAATGGAAATCATTCCCCTCACTCCTTCACACCTTCACACATATTTGGTTCTTCCAATACCATCCCAAATAACATAAAATCATACATAACTTCATCCTATATGTCGGGCAACCACCTTACGAACAAATGTCATTCATTTTTCCATTACCACATGACGTGGTTGGTTAGTAAGATAGAAATAAAATATATATATATATATATATATAATATAGATAAAATTGATAAACTTATGGATTCATTATATGATATAAAAAAATTATATTCAATTCTATAGGGCACATTATAATATCAGTCATGTGTACCGTGGACTACCGCCACATAAACTGATGTGATTCATCCTTCACTAATGCTTTAAATTTTACTTGATAAGTAATAATTATATATAATATAGATGAAAAAATTATAATTTAACAAAAATATTTATCATTCTTTAATGATAATATATCATTTTCATTTATTACTTGTTCTCTCAATGAATGATGATAACATCATTTATATATGTGTGGACTACCGCCTTCACGAAGCTATAAGACCCTCTATTCATCACCACACCACATGAATGATATATATATGTATTTAGAATGTTATTAATTATATAATTATCATTTTTTAAAGGATAAATATTTCTTACCTCCTTTCCATAATTATAAATTAAAATAGAAATTGTTACTAATTTGTAAGTATGGACTACCATCTCCAGGATCATATCATGCATCATTTTTCATAGCCATTATTCTTGTTCATTTTAAAAGTATAATTGATGTAAAAATTTAATATTTTTGTCAATATTAATATTCCTAATATGATGATTAAATATAATTAGTGAAAAACCAGATTTTTCATTGAAAAACACTCATGAGAAAACAAGTCACTCAACACCTAAAATAGATAGAATAATGAATCTTTATTAATGAATGGGTGATAATATGTAATAAAAGGATAATGGATTATATTATAAGTATTTATATTGTCATTTACTAAATTAATAACATGGTTTATATTTTTTTCTTGAGTTTTACAAATGTTCAACTAAACAATAGAAAGAGGTAAGGGGGTTTTTTCTCAAATTTTCTTTTCTGAGACATATGTTATATTATGAACATTTATTCATTAAAAGTTGTATAAATAAACATATAAAATGAAATTTAATGAATTATTAATTATTAATAATTGTTTTTTTGTTTCAATTTGAATGATTTCATCCAAGGGTATTTAACTTAGAAATTACTAAATGGTAAGAGTTAAGGTGGAATCAAAAATTCTTCTGTGATTGTTAACATTCTCAAGAAACTAGAACTCTAATGTATCCATTTTTCATTGGTAATTAAATTTATATTAAATCTCCATATTTTTGTGTTATATATAATATTTTTTCCTAAACAGTGTACCTTTTTAAATATTTTTTTTACTATAAATGATACATCATCATCTAAGAAATAATGATAAACCTATATCATTCACTCAGTATAGATATTTTATAAAGATTCTTGTGAGTTAAATTTATTATTTGATGCATGTGGAATGATTTAAAAATGAAATATAGAGGTTGGGGTCCAGTTAATGAAATCCCATTGATGAATAGACATTCTCATGAGACAGAGTCGGATGGAAAAAACCCTAAAAGTGTTTTTAGAAAGGCATGTATCCAGGCTTATGAAAATTAAAATCAGAGTTACAGGAGACAGAAAGAGAAAAATTTACATTTATCATATTGAAGAAAAATCATCAACTCATAGGGTATGATAGAGTAGCTAATGAAATTCCCTTCAGAGGCCTCCTTGTTTGCAAGATGGTCAGAAATTTTAATTGCTTCACGATCGATGTGTGTGATAATAAAGTTAATTAAAAAAAGAGTGCCTATGCAGTAGTTACATTTGGTTGTGATCTTCCAAGAAAGGTGAATCTGACCTAGCCTAACTGCTTGAACAATTGTGGTTGAATCAATTTCAAAATAGATAGAGTGACAGTTTCTTTGCTGAGAAATCATGAAATATTTAATGAGTCCCTTCATTTATTCTTCAATAGTAGTGTCATTGCCACATATACCGTGGTCCCCATCTAAAAGGTCACCATTGTGATATCTGAAATCAATTTCGTAGCCAAAAGGTCCTGGGATTCCTCTTGAGGAACCATCCTTATTGCGTTTACTCCAGCCTACAAATGGAGGCATACTAAAAACATCAATGGGGCTAATAGGTTTAAAGAAGTTACCATGAATCCAAAGCCTTCTCATCAAATAAAGGACTTTGACAGAGTTTTCACACCATTTATCATGAAAGTCATTGGACATTTGAACTAAAATCAGGATGGTAGAGTGAGAATATTTGTGATTGAGTATAACTTCACGATACAGGAGTTTATTTCTATTAGTCTAAAAAATATGTATGAACTATACACATGCTACCAGGAAGAGGTTACGTACCTTCTTTAAGAGTTAGAATGTGAGTATATCCAGTAAAAAGTGTGATATAATAGCATTTTTGGAGAGTGAAGTTCAAAGATGTTGAAAACATTTTTCCAGAGAGTTGTGGATGTGTTACATGAGAGGAACATATAGTTAACATACTCTTAATGCTATTGGAATAGGGTGCATCTAGAGAACAAGGTTATTCTGAATCATTGCAGATTGACCTCCACTGAAATCTTGTTGAGATGGAGTCCCTAGCATAGAGTGAAATGATATGGAATCAACCATTTTTGCGGAAAGATTTCAGCCCTGCACTATCACTAGGATTTAGGTGATCGTAGTATGCTTTAGAGTTTACGATTCCATTTGGACATGGTTCCCATAAGTGTAAGTCCATACTATCGAGAAAGTCATAATTATCAACTAGAAGATAAATGTGAGATGGAAGTGTAGTTCCAAGTTCAATCTAGTTCTAAATGGAGAAATCATAATTTGTGTCTTCATTAGTAATGATGACACTATCAGTTAGAGGAGTGTCGTCCAGTTGTGCTTCCACAATTTGAGATAGGTTTTAGCACTAACCACAGAGTGAGAGTGACTGCTATTATTCTGAAAAAAACATTAGGACCATTCCATATAGAAGATTGTATATAGTCCATGTTCCCTTAAATTATCCTCTTTGGGAGTTTTGATCTAAGGACACTAAATTTGTTTTCCAGTGTGTTTTAAACTATATACTGAATGGTATTAATAGTATATTAGAAAATGATCTTATGAAAAATCATGGTAGTAATGATATCATGTTCCTCAGAAATATATAAATAAATAAATAAGTATTTCCTTCATTAATAGTTCATTTATTTTTTTCTAGTATATTTTCACTATGATATTATATTTTGATGAATTTCACATTTAGTTCGTTGATTAAATTTCATGTTGTATAGATATTTACCATGAACTATTGATTTATTCCTATTCTAGTTATTTAAATGGAATGTGTTCTTAGTTATTTACCTTACTAGGTTTATTATTCCCATTCATTCAGGATATTTCCATTGTATAAAACCCTTACTAAGCATTTGATCTCACCCTATTTTTTTATCCTTTCCTAGGAATAAATGAAGTGTAATAATTTTTATATACAAGGATATTATATAAGGAAAAATTTTATTCTAGAAAAATATTATTATTTTTTATTTTATCCCCCAATTTAATATATGAAAAAAACCATGTTTATAGTTTACCAAGACTAACAAACTATTCCATCCTTAGGGAAGAAATTCATTCTATATTATGTCAATTTAATGGTATTAGGCACTAAAACTGGGATTATAGTATTGTGGTCCCTATAATGGGCATTATAGTACGTTTAGTATAAGCCTTTGGAATTATATTTTGGAAAACATAGATTATGAAATAGAAACCTAAGACAAATTTTGAGTATAAATATAGAATATTGTCCAAAAATTTGGGTAAGGTAGATATTATTTGGACATTCTAGTAAATATATACATGTATGGATACTAGTACTGAATTTTGGTCTATCACAAATTTATCTATGGATAATTACTTCGACAAGGTTTTATCGGGATTGACCCCAGTATAAGCTGTCATATGTCAACATACCTTACTACACACCTATTTGGATTCTTTATGTGGATACATTTTCGATAATTAAAATTTTATTTACAATTCATAACAAAGTATTTGAGTAGATAATGACAATGAATGGCCAATTATAAAAGATACACCATGGAAGGAACAATATGGAAACCAAACAAAAGAATCATTTTTGTATTGGGATTCCAAGAAAATAAAATATAGATGTATTATTTCCAATGGTATTTTGGATAAAAAAATGATGAAAAATATATGGAATGTGTTAAATTTTAAAAGAATATATTTTTTGATTAGCAAAAAGTTTATAAAAAAACAAACTGGTTATGAGTTTAAGGTTGATAATAACCTCAATTTCATAAAAAACTTTTAAAATTTTTTTTCTTAGTTATGACACAAAATTAAGGACATTTTTATAAAAAAATAGAAAGTATATGATTTATTAGAAATTTTTTTTGACGGATAATTCATTTATATTTTATATAAATAAATTAATGAAATTTATAAACATTAAGTTAAATTTCATTAACAATCAATTTTTAATAACATTTAACCAATATTATTTAACTTTATAAAAATACGTTGTATTGAAAAACATAATACAAAGGTTATTTAATTATTATTTTTAATTCAGGTATTTCCATAAAAAAATTTGGAATTTTATAGGATTTATATTATTATAGTTTACAAAAAGAACAAGATTTGTGTTGGGTGACAACCAATCTTGTCCAGCAAGGCCATTAGACATAAACCCATGACTAAAGGATGATAAGTGTTTACTGCCTACCACTAGCTTACATGATGTCTTGGTTAATATGTCTTTAGTTGAACAATTTTAATAATAAATTCTAAATGATAAACTAGTAGTATTACTTTTGGGTTACAAAGAATAAATTATTAGATAAATATTTCTAAACATAATTGTTTTTTGAAATAAATAAATATATATATATAGAAATACTAATCACTATTTTATGGATTTTATAGTCCCTGAAGAGGAAATTTATCTGCCTTTGAATCAAAAAATAATTTTTGGATATTAATTTATTGAAGTAATCAATCGATGCACAAAAAATGATTAAATTATATTTATTAAGTAGAAAAATATCAATTATGAATATTTTCTTATAATGCTAGAAAAGAAAATAATTCCTAAACTTTAGAAAAATTATTTTAAAAAAACATTTATCACATTACCATCATTTCTTATGAATCAGATGGTCATTTAAATCATCACATAATTAATGGTTTTATGACCATAAAATTCCAATGATAACATACTTTCTAATGATCAATGGGCTCTATCACTATCAGTAATTATTTATTCTTATCATCCATGCCCCAAAATTGCCGTTACACTAATTTTATCCTACATTAACACATAGTTATATGTTATGCCATATGGCCTTAGTACTTCACATTCTCTCTTATTAATAGGATGCATTATTGACCATTTTATGAGGTGGGGTTTTTCAATAAAATTATTTTCAAATATTAAACCCTTGACTACTGTGATCAATTTTAAATTTTGAGAACGAAATTTAATTATGGTGGGGGAATAAATCACCCCCAGTTTTTAAAATATTATCATCATATTCGATATTGTATAGGACACACAACACCCATATTATATGAGATTATAACATTCCAAGACTTTAAGATTTATCTATTATTTTAACTTAAACAAAACAAGTTTTTATATTGGATTGAATAGAACCATGAGTTTAGATATTGTTATTTGAAACAATGTTTTCCTTATATATCTTTCATTACACGCAAGATCGAGTTTTTCTAAACAAAGATATACTATTAAAATTATTATTTAATATGATAGTTATCACCAAGCCATTAAAATTGTGGGTAATAATTGTATTAAAAAACAAATGAAAATATATAGTTTACACAAATATATTGTTTATATATTTATAGAAATCAACGATTGATGTATATTAACATTAAATTTATTTGGTAGAAAAATTAATACATTACACATATTTACACCCAAATACCATATTATTTTAGTGTCTTTAGAAACATGTAACATAATCATCTAACTTGGTGAAAAATATTCAATATCTACCATAAAGATCTTACCCTTTTGTTTTCCTACCTAAAAACATTGTTTATATCATAGGGAAATGAAAACATAAAAATTGTGAGATAAAATGACCTGTAAGGGTAAACATGGAGAACATAAAAATACCATAAACATAGGATTGTAATAACATGAGCATAAAGTTTAAACATCAAAATCTTATGTCATGAAATAAAACGTGGAAGTACGTAAGACATATATCACAAAGGAACAATAACTATGATAGAGGAACATTTTCATAAAACATGGAATTATGAAAAAACATAAGGATATAATATATTTCTCATAGTATCCAATACATTTCTTCAAGGACTATCAAAGTGGACAAAGCCCTTTACTAATCTGAGTTTACTTTCCATTCTAGCCAAGTATTACTGAAATAGTTTTACATGTCGTTTCTGTCATTTCTATCTCATGAGATATAAATAGTTACACCATTTATTGTAGAGAGATATAGGTCCCACCCATATTGTAATGAAATCATTCTTACATTTTCCCAAAAACAAAAACCATTCATCATATAATAACCCATTAAATAAAATAGGATTCATACATATCATTCTATCATAATCTATATAAATTAAATGGATTTTTAAAAATAATTCCATAATAAACATAATAAAATAAATTTAATAATAGGGATATAAATAGAACCCTATGTCATCATTTAAGGAACATAATTTTGAAAAAACATGTGAACTTAATTCTTGACTAAAATATCATTTCTTTTTGAAAGGTTTTTTTGTTTTATCAAAATTCCACGGAATTTTAGAAGAAATTATTTTTTTCATAATAAACATTAATATATTTATGTCAAGCTTCATGGAAATAAGTTTTCACGAAACTGTAAAAATCCCTTCATCCCATATAAGATAAAAAATCTCATAATTTTGTTGGAAAAGTCAAAAAGTAATTTGTATCGTAAACAAAGGGAAAATTCATTCCATACCATATAGTAAATATAATAAATGTGTATAAATGAATTTTAAATATAAATAGAAGAATAGTAAGCATTTTAGAGAAAAGGTCAGAAAACATGGACATGGATGTTAAATATATCCCCAGTAAATAACTACCTATAAACAATCTTGGATAAAAAAGATATTGTAAAATTATCTGTTACCTTATGTTTGATTTCTTTTTTATTTGACTAAAACTATAGTATAGTGGTTTTAAACATATTATTAACTTGTAATAGAACCATATAAATACTTATGAAATCATATAAGATTCATTTATGACTTTATATTTCCCAATCATTTATCAGTTCCATGTTAAACCAATGTTTTGGGTAATAATAGTTTTGTTTATCGTACATGTTTTGACTTGTAATTCATGATATTATTACATATATGATGATTTAATTACTTAAATAATGTAAATAATTATTTATATATCTTATATATTCAGAATATAAATATATATAGTCGATAGATAAATGAAATGGAATACACTGTTCATGGTGATCGTAGGTCGTACGTATGCTTGAACACAGTTTTTGTTTCATTATTGAATTGAATGAATGAAAGTAAATTACATATATATATATATCCATTAAAATGATTATGTCATATATATCATTATTATTTATTATATATTCATTATAATCATTCTTGAATGGTTAATGTGGAGAATAAATCTCATCGCGTCCTGGAGACGGTAAGCCGTACATACGCACGAGCGTCGATATCGTTCACTTGATGGTTAAATGGTATGGTATTGGATGATAATATTAAATATAAATAAAAGATATCATTCTATAATCATTATTTAAATCCATTGTAATATAATTTAACCCATACAAATTAAGTATTATAGAATAACAAATTAGAACGCGGCGTGGAGACGGTAAGTCGTACGCACACACACATATTGATATTGTTATTTGTTCAGTAGATAAAATGAGGTATAAGGCGGTAACATAATTATAATAACATATAATCTTGTATAAGATAAAACATTTATTATTTTCTTATGGAAACAACTTAATAATATAAAGTATAAGAAGAAACTAATATTGAAAGTGGAGATAAAACAATTACCACTTTTTTGAGTATCCCCTTTTTATTTGCTAAAAAAGACTCCCTGGAATGGTTTTCTGCCCAACGTGTGTCCTATATGAGTAAGGGATAGATCATGGGAGGAATTTTTAGTATAGTTTGGATGATCCAAAAGGATTTTAAATGTGTGAGTAAGTGGGAGGAGGTAGTGGGAATTTATAAGAGGGAGGACGGGCACTTTAAGAAAGTCTTCTAATATTTATATATTATAAATATATTTTCAGATTATAATGGTCCAAAACTCATTTTTTCAAGGATAATATGATTATGGGTATAAATACTCTCAAACTTATAATTTTACACATTTTTTGATTTTATTTTAAACCTTATAATTTGATTTATCTTTATTTAATCTATTTAATTTTATTTGTCGTAACAATATTCTAAATATTACATATTTAAAAATATATACTTTTTTGTTGTAAATTGTCTATAATTGGATACATTATAATAATTTAAATCATATAATTTTCACTTTTTAATTTTTAATTATTTTTATTTTTAAATATTTTAATAACATATTATTTTTATAAAATATCAATAGTGTCAATTTTGACACTATTCATTTATTTTATATTAAATAAAAACCAAAAAGAATCAAAATTTGATCCAAGTTATTTAATGCATTCATGAAATGTCATATTCACCTATAAAAATCTTGGATTATAAAAATTCATTATTATGATATTTATTTTAAAAAATTTAAAACCATTTATTTGATATTTCTATCAATAAAACAATTTCTACATCACTATTGTCCCATCATTAATGGTCATTATTTAGTATCTAAAAATAATAAATAAATTCACATGATGTAGATAATTAAATTTAATTTCTGGTTACTATTTATGTTATAATTTTTATGTTGTTTTTCACTGTATTATAATAATTATACTTATAAGTTATAAGAGAGTGACATGTTGTCACTTCCTTTTGTTTTAATTATAATTACATAACTTTCATGGATAATAGTACATTAAATGGATCAATTAAAACCCTTACATGATATTTATCGAGTTTAATTCATCCAATAGAATTTTGGATCGTGTTAGGATAATCTTATTATCTTTATCATATTGTTTGTCACCCTATTATACCAGATTTACCTTTAACTATGGTAAATAAAAATTAAAGTAGTTACAATTCATAATATCTTAAAAAATAAATGTAACCTATTAACAAAATTTGGACCCAATAATTCCAAATATTTAATCCATTTTTCAAAATTCAAAATATATAATTTTCATTAATTAATTTAAAAATAATTCTCGTTGTCAAAACCAGAAAGCAGGTTTTTAAGAAAACTATCTATCAAATGATTGGCATTTTTCTAGGTCCAATTTAAATGTGAAATTACTTATAACGACTAAAATTGGATTAAATGATAAAAATATAATCCATTTATGCTTTAAAACCAATTAAAAATATAATCTAACTATATAAATAAATTATATAAAAATGGTTTTTTAGAATTAAAATATCACATTCTTCCGTATTTATTTAAATATGAATTTTATTAGAAAAATACCAAAAAATCAACCAATGTAAAATTTGATGTCCCACATAAAAATAAGACATTTATTTTGTCAAATATAATATATAAAATATTAAAAACTATATTTTAAATTGATGTTCCATCAAAAGGATGAAAAACAACATTTTTTGAATAATTTATATTTTATTTGAAAAATTGAATTTGTTGTTATATAATGTCTAAATAATAAATAAGATTAATTTTAATTTTGTATAAAATAAAAAATTTGGTTTATAATATTAATAAATTCATGTTTATATCCCATTAAAAAATAATTCTTTATTAATATATAGTTGTTTAGTGAAACTCGATATTGCGACCAACACAAACTATTGAGGAAGGTCGCTCTTGCATTTAATTCATGCCAAGTATAGTATTGTGTATAATGGAATCTTATACAGTGTTTTGTATAATGAATGATAATCTTGGTGTATCATACAACATAAGATATCAATGAAATTAAAAATAATCTATCTCATAAAATCTTTGGGCATTACATTATACCACCCTTAAATTGAATTTCAACCTCAAAATTTATTAGGGATATAAAATAAATACTACATTAATTTTTCTTTAATAGAAACCTATATATTAATATGAATACTAAAACATCATTTTAAAATGGAAAGTTATAAACATAATGGTTACCCAAAGTAACTCATCACTGGGATTCCATATAGGAGAACATAGGTGGGATGTGATAACATGGATATGGGAGAGAAATCTAACAATGAAGTTCTGATCGATAGTGATAGAGAAAAAGGATGAAAAAAGTTAGCAACCAAAAAGTCATAAATCTATTATGATTTAATAGATCATCTAATATATCAGATAATAATGTAATTGGATAACATTTTTGGTTTTGAAGATCATTTTCCAAAAGTTGAAGAACAGGAGAATAAATAATTACTTGATTTCAATACAATCTCATAATTTTTCATGCCTTGAATAATTTACACTTCACCAATTATTCAAAAAAATGAATTTGAATTTTTCATTCCTAATGTTTTAGTACATCATGAGACCCATAAATTGAATGATAGGTCACTACATCTGTGTCAAAAAAAGGTTATCATAGGTAATTAAATATGCATAAGTCCAACAGTACTGAAATAATACATTAATCTAAAAAATATCAACAATAATATAACTTATACTATCCATAAATGGATGACAATAAAATCCTTCCCAAAACTAAAAATATAAAACTTTAGAAAGATTTAAGCTAAATTGAATTAAAATTTATCTCTCATATCTCAATTGGTAGTTCTTTGTTTTCATGTTCCAAGCATGTGAATACCAAAATCACCTATTCTCGTGGAACATGGTAATAACATGAATTACCATAAAACCTTAGTAAAAACATTAATTCATTCAAAATTAACTCTTTATAAAAACCAAAAATACCAATAATTATATTTACTCAAACCACGATATCACTTTGTCATTATATCTATCATCTGGCTATTAATATTATCAAGCATCTCATTATCTACTTATCCATTCAGTAACTGCATATTATGTCCTCTCTTAAAATATGTCAATCACTTTTCATGGTTACTAGTAACATATAATTTTGGAAACCAAAAATGGACCAATACATATATATATTTCAATATTTTATAATACACTAAAAGATATTATCCAAGACTATTTTGGAATCCCATTACATAAGAACTTAATCATTCCACCACTATGTTGTCATACTCAACATCGAAAATTGTGATCGCATGTGATTTGACTTTGAATTTGGATTTAAGAGGTTTTTTACATCGATAATCACCATTAACACTTGGATTTGGGCATTGGTTAGCGTAACACCCCATTTCCATTCACTTGTAGCATTAATGTGTGGGTGGTAAATTATCTATAATATTTTCTCTATTCACATCATTAGAAACCTTTTTCCCATTAATTCAACACTAAACTGCTCAATGACCTTATTTTCCACACTAAAAACATTTTCTAGAAACATTAAGACAATCTCCACCATGATTATTTCAACACTTTGAGCATAAGGAAACATTTATCTTCGTTTCATTATGTTTTTGGGATTTTCCCTAGAACACGATATTTTGTTTCTTATCAGAACCATGAGATTGATATGTAACACCAACTTCTACTTCTACCTTGATATCACAATGAAAAATATCTCCATACCTACTAAAGTATCTTATAGAAAATAACATTTTAAGACTCAGTTTTAAGAGACTAAATAATCAATCAACATGATTTTCCGGATAAATGATAATGTCAAAGGAATACCTGGAAAATCATGTAACATTTTCCTCGTATGTACCACCAGAGAATCATCATTTTACTTAACCTTAAGGAACTAATTTTCCATCTTTTTTCAAATAATACGAGGGACTTACTTATTGAAAAGTTTTTTCTTGTACTCATCACATTCCACATATTCAATTTCATCTAATTACCTTGTATTCTTGATTAGATTCCACCATTGGAATGATTCACATTCTAAAGGATAAACATCTAAAATGAAACTTTTATATTATAAATTGTGATGGATTGAGAATATATTTTTAATGGTATTGATACATTATTTAGAAACAAGTGGTTCAAACGATCTATTGAAAAAAGGTGGACATTGGCTCATTATGTATTCCACATAATGTTGTTCCCCACTCTACTCATTTTGAAGTCAACAATGATTCATAGCTTGTTAAGTATATAAACAATATATTTCAATCCATATTACATAAAATTTCGTTTATCATGAACAAAAATCATAGAATTTTTTATTGCATTGATTATTAATGATGTTTCTTTGGGTTCCAACCATTGTCTATATCCCAAAAAGAATAGTGTGAGGAAAAAATAATACTAGGAAGATAAAATAATCAGGGGGGGTTATTTCAATCTCTAAAATATTAGGTTTAATCCATGGTTATTCATGACCATTACCATAATTCTATTACTATAACCTACATATTGGATAACCCTTAGAGACACCCCTAGACATACCTTAGAAATATCTATAGGGGTTTTACTAATGTTTTTGCATCCTTGTTTCCATATGTTAACTAAAACATTGCTCTAATACCCACTATAGTGACACAAGATTGATGTAGATGTAAAATACATTTCTATTTAGTAATACTTAATACATTACAGAAATTTACACCAAAATACCATATTATTTTAGTGTCTTTGAAAAATTGAAACATAGTCCTCTAACTTGGTGAAATGTCTTCAGCTTCTCCCATAAAGATCTTCCCTTTTTTTCCAACATAAAACATTTCCTTATAACCTGGAGAAAATAAAACATAAATAGGGTGAGCTCAAATTCTTAGTAAGGGTAATCATGGAGAACATAAAACAAACCATAAAAATAAGAATGCAGAAACATGAGCATACATTTTAATCATCAAAATTTTGAGTCATGAAATATATATTTCTAGTACGTAAGGCATAGATAATTAAGGATCATTAACCATGACTGAACAACACTATCATAAAACATGGAATTGTGGAAAAAAATAAGCACATTTTATGATTTTCATTGTAGTCAAGGCGTTTATTCCAGGACCATCATCGTGGACAAAGTCGAGTACTGAACCGGGTTTACTTGCCATTCATTCCATATATTACTGAACCAGATTTACTTTCCATTCCAGTGATCCTTATCTCGTGAGATTTAAATCTTTAACCAATAAATTGGAGGGAGATATAAGTTCACCCATATCATAATGAAAACATTATTATATGTCCCACAAAAATATTACTCATTCATAATAGCATAATCTATGAAATAAAACTAGTTTCTTAAACATCATTCCATGATAATACTTATAAAATAAATGGATTTCATAAAAATAATTCCACCATAAACATAAGAAAATACATGTAATTATATGTATATAAACATAACCCTATTTCATCTTTTATGGTAAATAATTTTGATATGAATTTTGAACATTATTTTTGCAGAAAATATCCTTTCTTGTTCAAAAGTGTTTTCTTTTTTCAAAATGAAGGGAAATTTTAAATTAAAATAATTTCTTTGAAAATAAACTTGAAAAAATGTAAGGGAATATTCATGGAAATTAGGTTTCATGAAGCTTTAAAAATCCATTCATTCTATATAAGTTAAAAAAATTCTCCTCGTACTATTTCTGGAAAAGTCAAAATGTACCATGTATGGTAAACAAATGAATGATTCCTTCCATACCATGAAGTAAAACTAATAAATGGGTAAAAAAGAATATAAAAATACATATAATAATTGTTAAAATTTTATGAAAACTTTTTTTGAAAAGATTTACAGAGAATATATATATCCCCAGTAAGTTCTTGTATATAAAAAATCTTGGATAAAAATGAGATTGCAAAATTATCCCTTACCTTAGGTCCAATTTTTTTTTTAAGTTTCTGAAACTCCTATATAGTAAGTTTAAACATATTATCAAATTATAAAAGAGACATTATAATATTTATGACATAATATATGATTCACTTATGACATTATATTAACCATTCTTTTATCAATTCCAGGTTAAAGCAACATTTTGCGCAATAATCGTTTTATTTATCCTATGTGTTTTGAATTGTTATTCTTCATATTATTATGTACTTTGTTATTTAATTACATAAATAATGTAAAACATTATATATATATATATAATATTCAGTATATAAATATTTATAATATATATAAAAATGAAATGGAATACACCATTCACAGAGACAGTAGGTCGTACATACAAGTGAACGTTGTTTCTATTTCCTTATTGACTTGAATGGAAGAAATTAAATGATATGTATATATATATATAAATACAGTAGCATTAATATGTCATTAATTTCATATTTATTTATTATATATACTTTATAATCATTTTTAATGGTTAACGTGGATAATTAATCTCATAGCGTCGTGGAGACGGTAAGCCGTACGTACGCACGAGTGACGATATCATTCACTTGATGGTTAAATAGTCCGGATTTTAATGGTGTAATTAATTATAAATAATAATTATAATGTTATATTTATTATTTAAAACATTTAAACTCATAATTATACCCATCCAAACTAATTATTGTTGAATAAAAAATGACATCATAGTGTGGAGACGGTATGTCGTGCGTAGGCAAACATGATTATGTTTTTATTTGTAGGATGAAAAAAAAGGAGTTATAAGGTTTTACCATATTTATAATAACATATATGCATGTATAATATGCTTTATTTTATTTCTTTAGTGTGGAAAAAACACAAGAATATGAGGTAGAAGAAAGAAATAATTTCAAAAGAGGTGATAAAACAATTACCTCCTTTTCAAGTATCTCCTTCTGATTTTCTCAAAAGGTCTCCCTAGGATGGCTATATTCCCAAATTTTGGATTATATGAGAAATTTAGGGATTTTTGGGAGCTTATTTTAGTATATTTTGGACAATACAAATGGCTTGAATAGTGAGAGTAATTGGGTAGAGGCGGTGGCCTTTTATAAGAGGGAGGAAGGGCACTTTAGAAAATTCTTGAAATATTAATTTTTTATAAATTTATTTTCAGTTTATAATAGTCAATCACACATTTAGTTATAATATAATATGATTATGGGTCTAAATAATCTCGCCCAATGCAATTTAGATACCTTTTTATTTTATTTTAAACTTTGTCGTTTTGATTTACCGTTTTTTAGTGTATTTAATTTTATTTGTGGTTATAATATTCTAAATATTAAATGACTATAAATTTTTAGTTTTGAGTATTCGATTTTCCATAATTGGATACTTCATGATATTATAGACCATAGAATTTTCACTTTAATTTTTTTAAATATTTTTGTGATTTAAAAAAAAATTAATAATATATTATTTTTATAAAATATCAATAGTGTCAATTTTGAAACTATTCATTTATTTGACTATAAATTAAATCCAAAAAGAAGATAAATTTAAATACAATAATAAAATCCAAACATGTCACATTATTCTATAAAATTATTGGAGCACATTAATTATTTTATATTATATTTATTCTAATATTTTTAAAACCATTTATTTTATATTTCTATCAATAAAATAATTTCTACATCACTATTGTGTCATCATTAATGGTGATTATTTAGTCTCTAAAAATAATAAATAAATTTACATGAGTTTTATATATTCATTATATTTCTACCGACTCTTTATTTTCTATTTTTATGATGTTTGTGACTATATTAAAATTAATATACTTATAAGATATAAGAGAGTGACATGTTGTCAATTTCTTTTCTATTAATTATAACTACATCACATTCAGGTAAAAAATCCCTTAAATAGATCAATACAAAACATTATATGATATTTTTGACTTTAATTCATCCAATACGATGTTGGATGATGTTAGAATAATTTTAGTATCTTTATCATATTGTTTGACACCATAATTTACCCAATTTACCTTTAATTGTAGTAAATAAAAATTATCAAAGTTACTATTCATAATATCCAAAAAATAAAAGTAACCTATTAACATAATTGGGATAAAAAAATTTAAAAATATGGATTCTAGTTTTCTAAATTGAAAACACATAAGTTTAATAAATTTATTTAAAATTAGTTCATATTGTCAAAACAAGAAAGCGGGGTTTTAAGAAGTAAAAACTATCAAATGATAGACATGTGTTTATGTCCAATTTAAATATGAAATTACTTATAATGACCAAAATTTTATTAAATGACAAAAATATAATACAATTCCACATTTAAAACAATTAATGTATAATATAAGTATATAAATAAATAAGACGAAAAGGCAATTTTGAAATAAAATGTTGTATTTTTTACTATACATTAATATTTGAATTTTATCAGATAATATCAAAATTTCCACCAAAGAAAATTTTGATGTCCCACTTCCAAAGTAGATTTTTATTTTTTTCAATTAAAAAATATATAGGTGTTAAAAATTATATTTCAAATTTTTTTTCCATCAAAAGGTGGAAAAACTGAATTTTCTGAATAATAAATCTTTTATCAGAAAAATTGAATTCGTTGTTATATCTTGTCTTGAAAATACATAAGATTAATTTTAATGTTATTTAAAAATCACAATGTGGTTAATATAATCCATAATGACTAGTTTATATCCCATTAAATAATAATATTTTAATATTATGTCGTTGTTTAGTGAATCTCGATATTTCGTACAACAAGAGCTATTGAGGAAGGTCCCTCTTACATGTAACACAATATATGTATAGTGTTACGTATACTATAAGCTAATATTGTGTCATGTATAGTGAAAGATAATCTTGGTGTAGCATAAAATGTAAGACATCCAAGAAATTGAAAATAATTTATCTCATAAAATATTTTGGTAATACATTACACCCTCCATAAAATGAATTTCAAACTCAATATTTGTCGGTGTTATAAAATTTTTTCTACATTAAAGTTTCTTTCATAGAAACCCGCATTGTAAAAATTAATACTAAAACTTAATTTCAAAAATTTAGTATATAAAGATAATGGTTACCCAAATTAACTCATCATTGGGTTTATACATAGGATTACATAGGTGGGAAGTGCAAACATGGATATGAAAGAGAAATCTAACCATCATGATATGATGGATAGTTATAAGGAAAATTTTTGGATAATGTTAGCAACCAAAAATACATTAATCAATAATGATTTAAAGAAATATATGTTATATCAGATATGATGGTACTATGATAACATTTTTTTCAAGATCATTTTCTTAATGTTGATGACCATGAGAGAAATACATACTTGATTTCAATACAATATCATCATTGGTCGTGCCTTGAACAATTTCATCATCATCTCTTATTCAATGAAATGAAGTTATTCTTTTTATTAATAATGTGTTATCAGATCATGAAATACCTAAATTGAATGATATTTCATTCCATCAGTCTCAACAAACATGTTACCATAGGTAATCAAATATGAATAAGTCCACCAATAGTGCAATAATACATTAATCTAACAAACTTCAACTGCAATATAACTAATAAAATCCATAAATGGGTGAAATTAAAATCCATCCTAAAACTAAGAATATAAAACATTAGAAATAGGTGAACTAAATCAAATTAACATTTATCTCCCATATATTATAAGGTAGTTCTTGGTTTCCACATTCCAAACATGTGAATACCTTAATCATGTGTTCTAATGAAACATGGTAATTTCTTATATTTCCATATAACCATAGTGAAAACATTCATTCTGTCAAAATTAAGTCTTTTAGAAATCCAAAAATACCCAAAATGCTATATACTCAAAACATGATATCACTTTGTCTTTATTTCAATCACATGGTTGTTAATTCTATCAAACATCTCATTATCTCTTTATCCCTTCATTATGCCCATATTATGCATTTTCCAAAAATATTTCAATCACTTTTCATGATTACGGGTACCATGTACTTATGGAAAACCACAATGGACCAATACATAGATATTACAATATTGGATAATACTATAAAAGGCATTCTATAACAGTATTTTGGAATCCAATTACATAAAAACATAATCATTCCACTACTTCAATGTCACACACATCATCACCAATAGTGATTGCATGTGATTTTTCATTGTATTTAGCTTCTAGAAGTTATTGATTTTGACCATCATAATTAACCCATGAATTTTGGAATTGGTTAGCATAATTCCCTATTTCTTTGCACATGTTTCATTGAAGTGTGTGTGGTGCATTCTCTATATTATTTTCTCTATTCACATCATTAGCAACCTTTTTATCATTACTTCAGCACTCAACTTCTCGATATCTTTATTTTTATACACTTTAAACAATTTCAAAATATATTAAGACAATATCCACCATTATTCCTTCCACACTTTGAGCATAAGTAAACATTCAACTTTTTTCCCCATTTTTTTCTGTTAAACTCTATCTTTTGTTTCTAGTCAAAACCATGAAATTTATATGTAACAAAAAATTCTATTTCTACCTTGATTTCACAATGCAAAATATGTTCATAGCTACTAGAGTATATTATATCTAATTCCACTCAAAGACTTTTTATTAATCCACTGAAGATTCAATCAAATTTACATTCATGATGGATGATAAAGATAGAAGCATATGTTGCAAGTCTTGTAAAATTTTCCTCATATGTACCAATGGATTCATCATAATTTTTCTTAATCTCAAGGAACAAAATTTTCAAATTTAATCAAATAATATGAGGGATGTACTTTTTTAAAATAAGTTTAGGAACTCATCCCATTCTTTAGATTCAATTTCACATTTCTTACTAGTATTCTTGATTAGAGTCCCCTACTGGTCTATTTCACCTTCTGAATGATAAATATCCAAAATGAATTTTTCATGTTCTGAATAGTGATGGATGAAAAAAATATTTTCAATGGTACTAATAAATATTTCAGCAACAGGTGAATCAGAAGACCCATTGAAAGAAGGTGGATGTTTCCTCATAAAGGACTCAACTGAATTTCGTTCCCTTCTCTTCTCATTTGGAAGTCAAAAATGATTAATAGATTATGTAAGTATATAAATTAGATTTTTTATTCCATATCCCATAACATTTGGCTGATTAGTAGGACAATCATTGCATTACCTAGTACATTGATCATTAACACAGTTCCTTCAGGTTCCATCCATTGTTTAAAACCCAAAAAAGAATAGTGTGAGAGGAAAAAATCATACTATGGGAATAACATAATAAAGGGTTAGTATAATAAATCTCAAACATATTAGGTTTTATCATAGGTTAATTGTGATTTTTACCATAATTTTTTAATTATATCATATATATTTACATACCTATAGAAGCATCCCCAGACATGCCTTAGAACTATATCTAGGGATATCACTAATGTTTTTTCATCCTTGTTTACAAAGGTTAACTAAACATTTTCTCTGATACTAAATATTGAGACCAGAGCATGATGTACATGGACATTACATTTATTTTTTGGAATACATAATACACTCCACAAATTAAGACCCAAAATTGTATTAGTTTAGTGTCTTTAGGAACTTGGAACATAATCTTATATCTTGTTGAATGATCTCCAACATCTCCCATAAAGAACTCCCCCTTTTGTTTTAATACCTAAAACCTTTCATTATATCATGGGTAAAAGAAAAAATAAGAAGGGTGATCTAAAATTCTTATTAAGGGTAAACATGGAGATCATAAAACAAACCATAAACAAAATAATGTAAAAAAGGAAGAAATTATTAACATCAAAATCTTGAGTCATGAAATAAATATGGGTAATAAGAAAGGAATATATCATAAGGGGAAATTATACATGATAGAAAAATATTGGAATAAGACATGTAATTATGGACAAAAAAATAATAACATATTATGATTTTCAAAGTATGTAAGGCATTACTACCAAGACCATCACATTGAACAGAGTACATTACGAAACTGGGCTTACATTCTATTCCAGCCATGTATTACTGAACGATATTTACTTGTCATTCTACTCATGTCTATATTGTGAGATATAAATATTTACCAAACCCATTGGATGGAGATATTGGTACCCCCAATATCATAATCAAAATCATTCTTATGTGTGACCCAAAAACATAAATCATTCATCATTGCATAACCCATGTAATAAAATGGGTTTCATAAATATCATTCCATCATAATCCATATAAAATAAATGGATTTCATAAAAGTAATTCCATCATTAACATAATCATATCAATGTAATAATAGTTATAGAAACATAACCCTATGTCATCTTAGATGTAAATTAATTTTGATAAAACACTTGAAGATAATTCTTCAGTAAAATGTCCTTTTTTATTCAAAAGTGTTTTTTTCTCAAAATGCCTTTCAATTTTAAAATAAATTAATTTTTTGAAAATAAATTAGAAAACTTGTTAGGGAATTTCAAGTAAATAAGGTGTCATGACACCGTAAAATCCTATTCATAACATATAACTTAAAAAACATTATCATCGTACTTTTTTCAAAAAAGTCAACAAGTACATCTTAAAATAAACAAAAGAAAGATTCCTTCCATACCATGTAGTAAAAAAAGGGTAAAAATGACTTATAAAATACATATAATAATAGTAAAAATTTTATGATTTTTTGGAAATCATGTACATGGATGATAAATATATCCCCAACAAATACATACGTATAAAGTATCTTAAATAAAAATGTGATTGCATAATTATCCCTTACCTTAGGTCCAATATCATCAGTATATGTCTTAAAATCATATATTGTGGGTTTAAACATATTATTATCTTGTAACATAACCACAATAATATTTATGACATCATATATGAATCACATATGACTTTATATTACCTATCAATTTATCAATTCCATGTTAAAACAACATTTTGTGTAATAATTGTTTTATTTATCGCACGTATTTTCAATTTTTATTCTTGATATTATTACATAGATCATGATTTAATTACTTCTATAATGTAAAAAAATATTTATATATTATATATATTCAGTATATAAAAATATATTATAGATATATAAATGAAATGGAATACACCGTTCATGGAGATGGTAGGTCGTACGTACGCATGAATGCTGTTTTTGTTTCCTCAATTGAATTGAATGGAAAAAATTAAAGGATATATATATAAATAATATATTAGTATTATTATTTCTTATATTTATTTCTTATTTATTATATATACTTTATAATCATTTTTTATTGTTTAATGTGGATAATGAATCTCATTGCGGCTTGGAGATGGTAAGCCATACGTACGCACAAATGATGATATCATACACTTGATGGTTAAATGGTGTGTAATTGGATTTTATATCAATTATAAATAATAATTATTATGTTATATTAATTATTTAAATCCATTATACTCATAATTATACCCATCCAAATTATGTATTGTTGAATAAAAATTGATACCACATCGCGGAGATGGTAAGTCGTATGTTCGCACGCATGGTGATATTATTAATTGTAGGATAAATAAAAGGAGGTATAAGGTTTTAAAATAATTATAATAACATATAAACATGTAAAATATACTTAATTTATTATGGAAAAACATACGAAGATGAAGTAGAAGAAGAAAATAATTTTTAAAGAGGTGATAAAACAATGACATTTTTTTCGTGTATCTCATTTTCATTTTCACAAAAGGTATACCTAGGATGGATTTCATCCAAAAGTTTTACCATTTAGAGTAAGGGAGGAATATTTTGAGATTATTTTATTAGATTTTTTATAAACCAAAGGTATTTAATGGTGTGAGTTTGTGGGTTGAGGTGGTGGCCTTTTATTAGTGGGAGGAGGGTCACTTTAGGAAAGTCTTGAAATATTAATTTATTATAAATTGATAATCGGTTCATAATGGTCAAAAACACATTTATCTTTAATATAAGATTATTATTGGTCTAAATAATCTAAAAAAAAATTTAGACATGTATTGAGTTTATTTTAGACCTTTTCATTTTTATTTATCCTTATTTAATCTATTTAAGTTTATTTGTGGTAATAAAATTCTAAATATTATGTGGTTATAAATATTGTTTTGTGTTTTTAATTTCCAATAATAAGATACATTATGAAATTTTAGACCATATAATTGTAATTTTTTAATTTTTTAATATTTTTATAATTTTTAAAAAATTTAATAATATATTATTTTATATAAAATATCAATAGTGTCAATATTGACACATTTAGTTTATTTGAATTTAAATAAATTCCACATCTCGGAAAAATTGGACCAAAATATTTAATACACTCATAACAGGTTATAATCATCAAAAAAATTTGTGGATAAAATTAAATAGTCCATATGATATTTTTGTTAATATTTTTAAAAACATTTATTTGATATTTTTGTAATAAAATAATTGCTACATCAATATTTTGTCATCATTAATTGTAATTATTTAGCCACTAAAAACTATAGATAAATTTAAACGATTTATATTCATTCATTATATTTATTTAGACTAATTTTGTTCGATGTTTTATGGAAAATATCACAATATTAAAATTATTATACTTATAAGATATAAGAGAGTGATATGTTGTCACTTTCTTTTGTTGTAATGATAGTTACATCACTTTCATGTACATGCATTCATTAAATGGAAATATTTAGACCCTTAGGTTATATTAGTCAACCTTACATAAAACAATTGGATTTTATAGGTGTAAGGATAATTTTAATATCTTAATCATATTGTTTGTTATCTTAATTTACCCAGTTTACCTTTACTATGGTAAGTAAAAATTACCATAGTTATTATTAATAATATCCAAAAAATAAAAGTAAACTATTAACATAATTTGGACCCCCTTATTCCAAATAATGAATCCATTTTTTAAAATTTGAAACACAAAAGTGGAATTAACTAATTTTAAATTAATTCCTGTTATTAAAACCATAAAACAGGTTTTTAAGAAGTAAAAACTATCAAAAGATTGACACGTGTTTTTTGTCCAATTTAAATGTGATATTACATACAATGAAAAAAAATTGGATTAAATGCTAAAAATTAAATCAAATTATACTTGAAAAATAATTAAAAATATAATGTATCTATATAAATAAATTAGATGAAAATGAAGTTTTGAATTAAAATGTAGTATTTTTCACGATTCATGAAAATATGAATTTAATAAAAAAAATAAAAAAAATTAAACCAAAATAAATTTTGATATCCCACTTCCAATGAATTTGATTATTTTTTTAAATTAAATATATAAAAGTGTTAAAAACTAGATTGAAAATTGGTGCAACATTAAAAGGTGGAAAAACATCATTTTTTGAATAATACTTCTTTTATCCGAAAAAATTGAATTTTTTGTAATATTATGTCTAGAAAATACATAATATTAATTTTAATGTTAAATAAATCTTAAAATGTCGTTAATACTATTCATAATGTCTATTTTATATCCCATTAAATAATAATATTTTAGTAATATATCATTTTTAGTGAAATTAGTACTGTGTACAATGAAAGCTATCGAGAAATGTCACTATGGGGTGTAACACAAGAAAGGTATAGTTCTGTGTATACTGCTAGATAATACTGTTTTTCATATAGAACAAGATAATCTTGGGGTAGCGTACAACAGAAGACATGAATGAAATTAAAAATAATCTATCTCAAAAAATCTTGGGTTGGTACATTATACCCACCCCCTAAAATGATTTTTCCCTCAATATTCTTTGGGGTTATACAGGGTTGACTACATAAAATTTTATTTTATAGAATCTTATATCATAAAAAGGAGTATTAAACTATCATTTTAAAATGAAAAGTTAGGAACATAACAGTTACCCAATGTAACTCATCAATGGGATTCAACATAGGAGAACATGGATGAGAAGTGAAAAGAAGGATATGCAAGGGAAATCAAACAGTCAAGTTTTGATGGATAGTGATAGAGAATAAGGGTCGAGAAAGTTAAAAACTAGAAATCCATAAACATGCGATGATTTAAGGGACCATATGATATATATGATAATAAGGTACCATGATAACATTTTTGGTTTTCAAGATCCTTTTCCAAAAGTTGAAGAACATGAGAATAAATACATACTTTATTTCAGCATAATCATGTCATTATTCGTGCGTTGAACAATTTCCACATCATCTCTTATTCAAGGAGATGAAGTTGAATTTTCCATTCCTAAATTGTTAATAGATCATCTAATCCTTAATTGAATGAAGGTTCAATCCATCTCTCTCAATAAAATGTTTACACAAGCAATCAATTATGCATAAGTACACCTATAGTACGATAATACATTAATCTATTGGTCTTCAAGTGGAATATAGCTTGTATTATCCATAAATGGATGTCATTACAATCATTACAAAAACTAAAAATATAAAACTATAGAAAGAGGTGAACAAAATCAAATTAACATGTTTATCTCCCATATCTCAAAAGGTAGTTCTTGGTTTTTACATTCTAAACATGTAAATACCTTACTCATGTATTCTCATGAAACATTGTAATAACATGAATTACCATTGAACCTTATTGAAAAAATGCATTCTGTTAGAATTAATTCTTTCCACACACCAAAATACCAAAAATTCTATATACTCGAACCATGTAATCACTTTTCCCTTTTATTAGTTATGAGGTTTTTAATACTATCAAACACCTCATTATCTAATTATCCCTTTATTATGTGCATATCATGTTCTTTCCAAAAATATATCAATCACTATTCATGGTCATTGGTTCCATATACTTATGAAAAACCCCAATATACCAATACATAGATATTCCAATATTCCATAATACCAGAAAAGAGATTCTATAACACTATTATGGAATACATTACATTAACACTTAATCATTCCACCACTTAGTTGTCATAATCAACATCACCAATAGCGATCACATGTCATTTTCCTTTTCATTTGTCTTTAAGAGTCTGTTGATGTCGATCATCTTTATTAACCCTTAGATTTAGGAATTAGTTAACATAATCCCGCCATTGTCTTTATTTTTGGGTGGTGGACTCTCTATAGTCATTTCTCTATTCACATCATTAGAAACCTTTTTCCAATTACTTAGTTACTCAACCACTCTATGACATACTTTTCCTCACATAAAAAATTTTCTAGTACACTTAAGATGATATTCTCCATTCTTCATTCCGAACTTTGAGCATAAGGAAAAAATCATATTATTTTCAACATTATTTTGATATTTTCCCTTGATCTCCATCTTTCGTTTCATGTCAAAATCATGAGAATGATATGTAACACCAACTTCTATATATACATTTACTTTACAACACACAATATATTCATAGTTACTAATGTCTTTTGTATCTAATGCCCTTTGAAGACTCTGTTTTAATCCACTAAATAATCAATCAACATTATTTTCAGGTTGGATGATAAAACCAGAATCATACCATGAATGTCTTGTAAAATTTTCCTCCTATGTACCAATGGATTCACTATCCTTTTTATTATGCTCAAGGAACTCATTTTAAATCCTTTTCAAAGAAAAAAAGGTAAGAACTTTTTGAAAAATTTGTTTTTGATCTTTTCCCATTCCATGGATTCAATATCGTCTTGTTTCCATGTATTCATGATTAGATTCCACCACTGTTCTAATTCCCCTTCTAAATGATAAATACCAAAAAAAATCATGTTTCCAATAGTGACAGATGGAAAATATCATTTCAATGGTACTGATTCATTGTTCCTCAAAAAGTGTATCAAATGTCCCACTGAAATAAGGTGGATGATGCCTCTTGAAGGACTTAACAGAATGTTGTTCCCTTCTCTTATCATTTGGAATTCCAGAATGATTCATAGATTGTGAAAGTATAGCAATAATGTTTTTCATTCCACCTATCACAACATTTGGTTGATCTAGAGTAAAATCATTTCATTTCACAGTTCAATGATCATTAACATGGTTCCTTTGGGTTCCTTCCATTATTTAAAACCCAAAAAGAATAGTTTGAGAGGAAAAAATTTATATTAGTAAAACAACATAATCAAGGGGGAGTACATTCAATCTCTATCATCATAGGTTTTATCCTATGTTGTTCATGATAATTACCATATTTTAAGAACTATAAACTTTAGTTTGACTTACCCTTAGAGACATCCCTATACATAACATAGAAATATATATTCGAATCTAACTAATATTTTCGCATCCTAATTTCCTATGGTTAACTAATCCTTTACTATGATACCAACTATAGAGAACCAATATTGATGTAAATGGAAATTACATTTGTTTTATGGAATTCATAATACATTACACAAATTTAAACCCAAAAACCATATTAGTTTTGTGTCTTTGGAAACATAGAAAGAAATATTCTAACGTAGTGAAATATCTTCAACAAATCCCATAAAGATCTTTCCTTTTGATTTTTCATACATAAAAATATTCTGTATATCCTAGGAAAATAAAAAATAAAACCAGTGATCTAAAATTATAAGGGTAAACAACTAGAACATAAAACAAACCATAAACATAAGAATGTAAAAAACAAGATCATAAAGTTTTAAAATCAAAATCTTGAGTCATGAAATAAATCCTGGAAATACATACGACATATATCATAAAGAAACATTACCCATTATAGAACAACATTTGAATTGAACATTATACTGTGGAATATAAATAAATTATCTTCATAGTAGCCAAGGCATTACCACTAAGACAATCGTAGTGGAAAAATTCCATTACTGAACCATTTTTACTTTTCATTCTGGCCATGTATTACTAAACGATATTTACTTGACATTCCGGTCATGTCTTTCTAGTGAGATATAAATCATTACCCATTGCATTAGAGGTACATATAGGTCCCACCAATCTCATAATAAAACCACTCTTACATGTTCTATATAAACATAAATCATTCATCATATCATAACCCATGAAATTAAATCAGTTTCTTAAAAATCATTCCATCACAATATATATAAAATGAATAGATTTCATAAAACTAATTTAATCACAAACATAATCAAATCAAAGGAATAATTGTTATAGAAATATAACCCTATGTCATATTAGATGGAAAATCATTTGGTTAAAACACTAGAACATAATTCTTGTGGAAAATATCATTTCCTCATAAAAAATGTTTTCCTTTCTCAAAACGCGACACAATTATAAAAGAAAATAATTTCATTGAAATTAAACATAAAAACTTGTAAAGGATGCTTCGTAGAAATAAGGTGTCATGAAACAATAAAAATCCATTCAAGCTGTATAAGTCAAAAACAATTCTCCTCATACTCCCTACGAAAAATTCAAAAAGTACCTCGTACGGTAAAAAAATTATGGATTCCTTCCATATCATGGAATAAATGTAAAAAAATAGGTAAAAATGATTTTAAACGTACATAGAAATATAGTAAACATTTTATGAATTTTTCATTGAAAGCATGGACATGGATGATAAATATATCCCCAACAAATATTGTTTTTAAAGAGGATTCCTTGGCCAAATGACCAATGATCTACAATATATAAGGATAAAAAGTTTACAAGAGTTTAAAGGAGAGGAATTTATTACAATAACTTTGATGTAGGGGTTGAAATCAGATATAAGATTTTCCATGCACGTGTTATTACAGTAGAAAACATTATTAGAAAGTCTATATGCCACCTTGTTTACCTATCTATAGGAATAAGTGATAATATGATTGAAATCTGATAGGTGTCAGTAGATAATTACCCATTTAGTAGTGAGGGACCATGCAACGTGATTCATTCCATGCCTAAGAGCCTAGAAAATGGTAATTGAATAAATTTTAAGGTATATTTTATTCCGTCCATTTTTTCTTATAAAATCGACAACATTGATGACAATGTACATGTCTACATACAGGGAGGAGGAATTTCCACATGATCCAAAGTAGCATCCAAGTATGTCAGCATTTTTATTTCTACAAATTATATCCTGGCATGCAGGTCCTAGGATTCCTTTTGAGGAATTGTCTACATTTATTTTGATCCATTCAAAAATATGAGGATTCCAGAAATCTTATAGCAAACCCTTCAGTCGGCTGTATCTTCCATTAAACTCGATCCATCATAGGAAACTGAAATGCTTAACAGAATGGTGATAGGTCCTTATTTGTATAATTCTAGCTTATTTGATCTCAGTGGATATTTCAATTTGAGCTGCACAAAAATAGAACATGTTATTTTTGTGCATAATAGTGTTTCCTTCATACTAAATAAGGTGTATCAGTTCAGCCACACCAGTAATGAAAAGTGGATAAATTTTAGGAGAGGTATCCATAATAGTGCATCTTTGAAACTAAAGTCCAATTAAGCTCAAAACTATCCATCTAAAATAAAATATTTCAAAAATATATTTCCATAGTGCAGAAGTTGTATCCCAAGTTAGAAACAGGTGATCACCATTCTCTCTATGTTGTTTGTTGATGCCACCTTTAGAAAAATGATTAATACCACACATCTGAATATTGAAATCAGTGGGAATTATATTATGAGAAATTCTCAACACTAGGATGAGTTGGGAGGGTCAAACCTGGTTTTTTAAAGTTCTTTATCTAGTTGAAATAATTGTTGTTGGTATTGAAATTATAATTATTGTAGAGTTTTGAGGTTTGAATATTATTATAAGAAGTTTCCCAATCTAAAAAATCATCAGTGATGCTAATGGTATATTGGTTCATAATATTAGATATTTCATCTGGTAAATTAACATCATGGGATCTCAAGCATTCATTAATAGAGATGTTTATATTCTTTAGTAATTACATAGGATTAGTCATGTTATAAATAAGGATTCCATTCTAGTTATCCACCCAAAAATTTAACGAGGTGTCTCATAACTGTCCATCTAGAGAAAGATAAGATTTTTGAAAAGGTGCTTTTAATTGGAGTCCATATTGAGGATTCCATATATAAGTGTTTCCTTTAATAAATTTATTATAAAATAACCCTTATAGGAATTAAAAATCTTGTGAATTATTGTTAACAATATTCCATGTATGTTTGTCTTCAAGGGTCTGATTGAAATAGTTAGGATTCATAATACCATTCAATCCATTGTCAATGGGAGTACAACATGTTTTCTTGGGATATTTGGAGAGTTTTTATTCAAGGGAGCTTCCACTCCAGAAAATAGTTTTTATTCTTATATATATCTATTTGAGTAACTCATAAGGACATTTATAAACCATCATAGAGTCGACCATTTTAGAAACAATGGTGTCTTTAACAAGAACAATATGTCCTATCATTGATAAATTCTTTCCTTTCCATGAGGAGAGTTGGCTATTGTTATGATAAAAAATACTTGAAAATTAAGAGTTTTTGGGATTTCCCCAAAATATGGGGACACCAAGATACGTAAAGGGGAGCAATCCTTCCATTATTCACAATTTATTCATTATATCAGATTTTCTAGGGATATGGAAACATTTACTAAATAAAATGGAACATTTACTCTAGTTTATGGATTGAAATGAGACATCATCATTGTAGGAGTGGAAATCTTCAAGATTTTTTACATATTTCTTATCCTTTTGTATAAGAATAATTATATCATCAGCTTATAAAATATGAGAGTGATTAGTCATAACTCTAGAGGAAATATGGGCTTTATTTAACCCCTATTGATTGAATAAGTGATAAGTCTAGTTAAGTAGTCTTTATTAGTAACTAAAAGGATGGGAGAAAGGGGGTATCCTTGTTTAACACCTTTTATACAAGTGAAATATCTCTTTGGGGAGCCTTTGATAGGAACAATGATGTGACTAGAGTTAAATAGATTTTTTGTTTTTCTTACCAAGTTCTCATAAAGACCAAAACTATAAATAATTTTGAAAATGAAATTCCAATCAATTGTATCAGAATATTTTTTAATATCACGGTTTATGGAAATTCTCCTCCCTCTTTTGATCTTTTTCTACAAGTATTTACTTTAAGAGGACAAGAATTGGAAGTCCTAGATATTACTTCATTTTTTAATCCAAATTGTTTCCAAGAGACAATTTTTTTTGAAATAGGTGACAATCTCATTACTAAAATCTTGGAAATAATTTTACACATAGTGTTGATAAGAGAAATATTCCTAAAAAGGAAATTTCCATAGCATTATCCTCTTTTTGAATGAGGGTAGTAAATCGATAATTGATAACATAATGGATTTAGCCATTGGTGAAAAATTATTTTACAAGGCGTAAGACAACATTTCCCACAATTTCCCAATGATGGTGAAAAAAAATATTTAGAATTCCATATAGACTATGAGAAATATCCATGTTAAACTAAAAACCACTTATTTAATTTCATGATAACTTGGAATACTATTTTAGAGTTTATTATCATTTTATCCTATATGAAAAAGAATAATATATTATTTGACATATTTTTTTAGAGAAGGAATGTGAAAAATGATGCTAAAGTATGAGGTGAAATGATTTTCTTGTCTCTCCTCATTATCAATTATATTATCCTCATCCTTAAGAAATTCCTTTGGTATAATGACCTTTCTAGTCCTTTGTAGGGAATTGATGAATTTTTTGTTTCTATCTCCATATTTAAGCTAGTTAATTCTAAGGGGTTGTTTTCTAATATTGCCTCTTAAGGTGAGAAGAGAGTTGAGTTTATTACTTAGTTAAACATCCTGCTTATGGTATATAGTAAAATCTCGATGGATTACATCAGTTTTAATTTGATTGAGGTTATTTTAATGGCAGTTAATTTCAATATCATATTATTTAATTATATCATTGCCCCATATTTTTAGTTTTGGATTTAGAAGTATTAGTTTTTTAATAGAGGAAAAAGCATCATTTGAGATGATTGAATTCCAATTATCTTTGAAAAAATTGTTACATTATTCAATAGTGTTCCAATCATTATTGAATCTAAAAAGAAGTATAGGATTTTTTTCTCTAGTATTGAGGCTCGCCATTATTAAATGATGATCAGAATTGTTATAAGGAAATGTAATACTGGAGATGGTATTATAGTTATTAAGGGATTTAAAGTTTGTGAAGGCTCTGTCTAGATTATTTGAAAATATTATATAGTCTTGTATTCTATACCAGGAATATTTATCACCAACCATATTATTCTCAAAATGTTTGTTTTAATCAATACCATGTTTAAATTCCTTAGTGAATATTCTTGATTGTGAGGGTCCCAACTTTTCACTCGGTCCAAGGATAGCATTGAATTCACTGGCAATGACCCAATGTTCTTTAATATTTCTTCTAGAGGAAGATATATTGTTCGAAAACATTATTCTTTCTTTGTATATATTGTAGGAATAAACAAATGTATAGAATACAATATTGTCATGTAAATTTATTTCACATGTCAAATATTGAGAATCAGATAAAAATGGGACTATAAAACTATCATTTAACTTAGGTATAACTACTTCTATATGTGTTTAAAAAACCCGTATAGTGGGTTTAAATATATTATTAACTTGTAACATAATTATAATAATATTTATGACATAATATTTGATTCACTTATGACTCTATATTACCCATTAATTTATCAATTCCATGTTGAAGCAACGTTTTGGGTAATAATTGTTTTATTTATTTTACGTTTTTGGCATGTTATTATTGATATAGTTAATTATATCCTGATTTAATTACTTCCAGAAGGTAAAAAATGATTTATATTCCATTTATATTTACTATATAAATATATATTATAGATATATAAATGAAATGTAATACACTATTCATGGAGAAGGTAGGTCGTACGTACGCATGAACGATGTTTCTATTTCCTTATTAAATTGAATGGAAACAAGTAAATGGAATATATACACATACACACATAAATCTAGTAGAATTATTATTTCATATATCTCATTCTCATTTATTATATATAATTTCTAATCATTCTTTAATGGTTAATGGGGAGAATGAATCACATCGTGTCATGGAGACGTTAAGTCGTATGTATGCATGAGAGATGATATCATTCAATTAATGGTAAAATGGTATGGAATTGGATGGTATATTATTTAAAAATAATAATCATCATGCAATAAAAATTATTTATATCCATTTTACTCATCATTATATCTATCCATGTTAAGTATTGTTTAATAACAAATTACACCATGACATGGAAACGGTAAGTGGTACGTATGCATTCATAGTAATATTGTTATTCATAGGATTGATAAAATAAGGTAAAAGGTTATTCAATAATTATTATAACATATTACCTTGTAAAATATACAGTATTTATTTGTTTATTATAGAAATAACATAGGAAGAGGATGTGGAAGTATAAAATAATTTTAAGAGTTGATAAAACAATTAACACCTTTTAAAGTATCTCATTTGGATTTGCACAAAAGGTCTCCCTAGAATAGTTTGTTTTCCAAAATTGTTGTCTCTAGAAATAAGGGATATTTTTAGGAGCTTATTTGAGTAGAGGTTGGATGGGACAATCTGCATTAAAAGTGTGAGTAAGTGGGTAGAGTTGGTGGCCTTTTATAAGAGGGAGGTAGGGTACTTATAAGGCCCCAGCCATAAACATTAATTAACCATGAGTTTAGTCAAGAATACACATTTAGGATCTTTTCAAGTTTATTGTTTTAGATAATTAGGCAATAACTATTAAATATCATCTTGAATATTACAAAATTGACACTTCAGCTATAACTGATTTTTCACAATAATAAAACTCCTTAAATAAAACAAGAGTCCTTTTCACGATATAAATCTTCTTGAATACTTCCTTCCTATTAACCTTCCATATAACATGTTAAAAACATTTCAAATACTTGGGATAAACATAATAATTTCATTAAGGGTTATAAAATTAGGAATTAATACATTATGCCGTCAGTAAATACAAAATATTGAACCCATACTTTTCAATTATAACATACCTTATGAAATCAAAAAATATAAGAATAACACAGAGAAATCATAAATCATAAAGTTAACTTGTGTAATTCATAACATACTTACATTGTATCTATCATAGCCACATAGAGAGTTACATTTGCAATACCCATCACAGTATATTCCCTAAATCTCTTAGTAGAAACATTAACGTTTACCTCTGTCACATTACCCAATGCATTGGAGAGCTATCCCAGGATCACCAGACCTAGGTTTATCACGTAACCAGCCATATACATAAACAATTCCAAATAACCATAACATAATCATAACACATAACACAACCATAAGGAAAATATAACATTTCCACATTCTAATCACAATATATCAAATCAGGACATTGAAATAAACAATGATTTATCAAACCATTTTCAAAACCATTTGAAACATTTGATAAAGAGATTTCTGAATAAAAGTGTCACATACCACTTTGAAGATTTCAAAATTATTAAAATTTTAATTCATTAATATCCATATAAATAAATATTTAAAACCATTTTTAAAAAAAGGACATTAATGAGAAATATTTAAAATAATAAATCGTTAAAAAATTTACAACGATATTTTAGTTAAAGAGTTCCTAACAAAATGAGAGACGGTTGAATACAAATAAGTGAGGAATGACATCAGTAAAAGCTTATAATATCATGATAATAGAGATATTCATGATATATTACATAAAAGGTAGTATATACACCATATAAAAGTGAATTTGTGTATAACAATAAAAAAGTTTCAATGGAATGTAAATTGAGACAAAGTCCCTTGAAAAGATCATATCCTTAGATTAAGGAAAAAATCAATGACATAATTTTGTGAGAAAAATAATAATAAACACAATATAATTTAATATTAAGTGTAAAACAATCAGATTTATTTCACATATATTAATATCATGACATAATCTAAAAATAGAAGTTTAACCCAAATAATTGAAATTGGGTAAAGAAGTTCCCTTACAAAAACTTGACAGCCTAACGACGTCACTTTAAAATTCAGAAAATAATTTTATGAAAAAAGATAATCTCATCACTTGGAAATAAACTTTACAAAAATAAATATACAGAAGAACATATCCCAACATAGGAATAAGTAAATTAAAAGTCATAACAAAAAAAAGTCTTTTAAAAAGAGGAGGGTGAAGGGTTCCCTTGCCTATTTGGTAACATATGAAACATATAACCCATGAAAGAAGGATCATAAAATAAATATGTAAATAACAATAATTTAATGTATATTACACAATTAATAAAATCATGGTCAGTACATACAACACAGAAAAGGAAATAGTGGAAAATATAGCTTGATTCTCACGGGAATAAAAAGTGAGATGAAAATCCCTTACCACATTGTAATCAATCGATTCATATGACCAAAAGTTAATAATAGTCAAATGATTCACAGAATAACATGAATATAAAGAGAATTATGGAAATATATATCAAATGTTAGTGAACAATACACCACATGCAATAAATTAGTGGTGAACAACGGAAATCTCATGGAATTAAAAGTGAGATAAGAAACCCCTTACCTCGTTTTCGACTTGACTCGTTTGTTCCTCGTTCATCCTGAATAATAAACTCAAGATAATTTATAATGGATTAAGAACCTTTTACCAGTTTATTATTAATTTTATATCAGTTATTACTATGTTTTAAACATTATTTTATCATTTAAGTTAATAATGGTCATTTTGTCGATATTTGGTACTTGAGTCAAAAATGAACACCTTATAATTACAAGTTGTCCCTGTGGTCCATAGTCCATTATATCCAAAATAATATTAAATATTTATATATCATATATATAATATATATCCAGTATATATATGTATATATAATATTACATAACATTTATAGGTAAGAAATGAAATGCATTGTTCATGGAGATGGTAAGTTGTACGTACGCAGAACGCTACAGTCATTTATATTTCATATTTAATGGAATGAAAACATAATGATAAATAGTTATATTATAATTCCAGTATAATATAATATATAATTTCATTAACATCATCTTTTATGCATCCCACATATATCCTGAACAGGTCATATCACTTTGAGGGGGCGGTAGTCCGCACATCCTTAAAAGAAATTATCACGTTTATCGATAAGTGAAACCCTAAAGTTGTGATATAAATGAAAAATATTAAAGAATAAAGAAAATATAAACACAATATATATAATATATAAATACAGTTCCATCTTGATGGCCACCATGAGGGTGCGGTATGAGATAATTGAATAATCATCGTTTCGCAAAGCATTAATTTTCCATCCACAGAAATAGTATGTTATTCTCCCATTAGATGGATGTGTATGTAAGTGTAGTTATAATCCTTCTCATAAGAAAAACCTTGTATATTTAGGATACTTTTGTGGTTATAAAATAAATTAATAGAATGATATTAGGGGTTGTAGAAGTAAAATAATAGAAAATAACATAAGAGAATCTGTTACCTTTAATTCGGGTAACTCCCTTTAGTTTGAACCAAAAGGACTATTTGAAGTGCCATATTCCTAAGTTAAGGAATCTAAGAGGAAGATAGAGATCTTGAAAAATTATTTGGGTAGGTTTTGGAAGATCCAAGGGGCTTGGGAGGTGTGACGAATGGGTTAGAAATGGGGGCATTTTATAAGGTGGAGGCGGTGCTCTTTAGGAAAGTGTGAAAATATTATTTTATTATATAATTATTTTCGGTTTCTAAATGTCCAAAACTAATTAAAGTAGAATATAAGAAGACAAATTTACGAAATAAATTCATCCAATATTAATTGTAAAGGTTTAGGATGTTATTTTTTTATTTATAATCTTATTTATTTACATCATTTTATTAATGAAGTAAATACTGTATCATTTTTGTGTCATAAATAATTTTATTTATTTAATGTCTAAAATTTTTAAAAAAATACCATGATTTAGGAAATGTTTTTATATTTACAATGAATATTTATAGTCGAAATGATAACTTATATATCCCCATGTAAAAATTAATTTAATAAAATATATTTGTTTATGTCATTTTTGTCTTTACTTTAAATTAATTAATCTAAAGTGTCATTATCACATAAAAGTGGCTCTATGGGGTCCCCAAATCGTCCCAAGGACGCCTATGATTGGTCATGACTCATAAAATAAGTTTAAGACAAGTGTTAAGGTAATTATTTATTATTATAATATTGTTTTTACATTGAATTACCCTATTTACCTTCAATCTTGGTAAATAAAAGTCAAATATTACTATTCACAAAAAATTATTTTCATCTTATTTAATCACATTTTACCTACTAATAACAACCATGTTTGTAGTATTTTCTAAATTCAATTTACAAAAGATGTAAAATTTAATTTAAATTAAAAATTTGTGTTTTTAACAACTACTTAGTGGTTTCACTATTCATCAAAAATTGAAGTTTTTCCGAAAAATTCCAAAAATTCATCCTAAGATATATTTGATATTCTGAATTTAAAAATTATGTCTATTTTAAAAAATTCAAAACATTGAAGTTTCATTAATTAATTTAAAATTAATTTCCGTTGTCCAAACAAATAGCGTGTTTTTAAGAAATAATATCTATCAAAAGATTGACACTTGTTTATGTCCAATTTCAAAGTGAAATTAATTCCAATGACCACCATTGGATTAAATGGTAGAAATATAATCTATTTATACTTTGAAACAAATTAAAAATTATAGTTGAATCAAAATATAGTATTTTTCACTATTCATTAAAAATGAATTTTATCTGAAAAATACGAAAAAATTCCCCAAAGTAAATTTTGGTGTCCTGATTCTAAATTAGAATTTTATTTGGTTAAATCGAATTTATAAAAGTGGCCAAAACTATATTTAAATAGGTTTCTCCATTAAAAAGTGGTAAATCAACCTTTTAGTGAGTATTAGAGTATTTATGCTTAAAATCACATTCTCCTCTAATTTTAAGCCTATAACATTTATTAGATAAATGTAAAAACATTTAAAAAAATGTATAATCTTATTTTTCATAGTTTTTTTTTCATTACCACCATTAAAATGGTTATACGTTAACTACCATTTGGATTAATATTATATTATTATTTTTTTAGTATAACCCAAATTTGTGTGCAACATAAGATTTCAAAGAAACCCATTGTTATGTATTGGGTATGACATCGAACATAGCATCCCCATTAATGTTAAATTAATAATTAATTTACAAATATTAATAAATATGAAAATTTCACATTCCTTATTTACCTAGGATGTTACATCTATCCCCCCTTTTGGGAATTACATCCTCACAATTTTAAAATTGGGCTCTAAAACTTCATTGAAAGTCCCACTTCAGAAAAAGAGTCAATAAATCTATCACTTTAAATTATAGGTAGAGAAGTACAAAGTTCACTAGAGATAACCCATACTAGTATTCCATGTAAGAAAACATGGATATAGAAGAGAAAAATAATCGTCAATTTCTGATGGAGAGTGATAGAAAACATGATTACGTAAAAGTTTACCACCATAAAATCACAAACTTGTGATGTGTTAAATGGTCTTTGATTAACTAGTAGAAAACATAAACCAACTATGTTTTTGTTTTACGTTATTTTTCATAATTTTGAGGAATTCATTTACTACATATAATATAAAAATAATTAAATATACATACCTTCAAGTAGAATTTCATCCTTTAATATGTTTCTAGAAAAAACTAATCTTTTCCTACAAACAATTAGCATTCAAAAAGACTTGGTCACATAAAAAGAACAAGAATCATCTTCTAGAGAATCACATAATCCACAAAATAAGAACTATATTTTTCGATTGTCTTTAGACTTCAACTAAAACCAAAATGGTTAGTAAGAGATCATATAATCCTCGAAATAGATAATCTATTTAAAAAGAAACACTACTATTAGTCTCCAAAATTCAACAAAAAGTACCCAAAGTTAAGGAAAGACTATTCAATAATCAATTGTACTTAAAATTTTCAAAATAATCCAAACTAAGATTGAAACCTAAAACTCAGAACGATTTAATCACATAGTCTTCCACAGTAAATCTTAACATTTAACTCAAAAAACATAGACTACTCTTAAGGTCTCATTCTTATGGATAATTAACAAAATATCATATTCTCTATGATAGATTAATCATTTCCATAAATAACCCAAATCACTATATGTCAACAATAAATATATATATATTATTCCAAAATAAAATTACAACCATTAATCCACAAATGTACTCCCTTATTATTCTATTTTTTAAGCATACAGTGTTCCGAAATAAGAGAATGTCCTCCAAAATCACTTTTATCACTTAATCACCAAATATTTTCGTATACTAAGGATATCTATTTGATAAAACATAAGATTTCAAATAAAAATATTCTTGACCAATAAATCCATTTAACTAAAAATAATTAGTCATTATAAACAGGGGAGTCACATAGTCTAGTGGTAGGCGATAAATTTCAATCACACTTTGGTTGTGGGTTCAATGACCACAGCATTGTCTGATGCAACGAGTTTTCATAGAGTCTGTGTGTTGTCCTTTTTTTGAAACTCACAAAATAACCCTTACATATTTTAACCTTAATTATTTCCTTATACCTATCATTTTCATCCCAATTCATTAGGATCTCAACATCTTAATTCTTGAAGAATTATATATATTGTCATTTTTTTATATCACCACCATATGAAAAAATAAAATGATCCCCAAAATAAAGAGCATTATACCTTGATCATGGTGTCCACTTAGATTTATCTTCATCTTGTTCATGTAGGTAGATGGTCCATGCTTTGAAACAATGTTTTAGAGATCCTTAAAAATAATTTGCTTCCTTCAACTAAATACACCTTGTACAACATGGGTCATATGGGTGTTCATAGAAAAAATATTTTGGAAAATAATAATGTATGACAAATAATTTCAAAACATCTAATAAAACATGATTTCTATAAAACATTCAGACCGAATTTGTACAGAAACATTCAATCAATGGTCCTTTTTAAAATACCATAGGTATGTGCTGAGAAATTATATTGTAAAAGAAAATATAAATTGGTTTTCCAGGCGTCTCCTTCTTCAGCACCTTTTTCAAAATCATAATATGCTTCAAAATCTTGTGATAAAGTAAAATATTTGAAAATGCCTTGATAATATTTACCTTTTTTGAAAATATGAGAATATTGTGAAAATAGTATTTGATTAAATACAATCCATGGTCCACGATGATAACTAGGTATAGTGGAGGTGTTTGATATCTCAAACAACTACATGCAAGTGAGTTGTATGCTAGAAAATGTTTCACAATCACCCAAACATGAATTTGCAATATTTATTGCAAGCAAGTCATCATGAATAGATAGGAATGTCATTTTATATCCTCCTCCTACAATTTGTGACTTAATTTACTTGATCTGAAAAAGTTATAAAACAAGTATTTAACAGAAATAATTGACATATGTACTAACCATGTGTCTAATGAAAACTCTTAATCCCTAAAGATGTCTAAAATGGCCTCTGATACCAACTATATGGCCCTAGCCTTAACAATTAATTATTCATTAGTTAAACCAAGAATTCACATTTAGAATCTCTTTAGGATTAGTGTTTTATATAATTAGGTCATTACTATTACATATCAACTTTAATATTACAAATTAGACACTTGTGCTATAACTGATTTTCCACAATAATAAAAAACCTTAAATAAAACACTATTTCTTTTCTTGATATAAATCTTTTTGAGTACTTCCCTCCTTTTACCCATCCATATAACCTGTGAAAAACATTTCAAAAACTTGGGATGAGAAAAAAGGTCAGTAAGGGTTATAAAATAAGGAATAAAAACATCATCCCATCAATTAATACAAAACAATGAATCCATACTTTTCAATCATAATATACTTTATGAAATCATAAGATTTATGAATAACACATAGAAATCATAAATAATAAAGGTAACTTGTAGAATTCATAAAAAACTAACATTGTATCTATCATAGATACATAGGGAGTTAAATTTTAAATACCCATCACAATATATTCCATAAATCTCTTAGAAGAAACATTAACCATTGCCTCTGTCACGTTACCCAATGCATTGGAGAGCTATCTCAGGCGCACCCGCGCTAGGATTATCACGGAACCGCCAATATATGTAAACAATTACCAATAACAATAACATAATCATTAAAAATAACACAAGAAAAATGGAAATATATCATTTCCACATTCTAATCACAATATATCAAATCAGGATATTAATATAAACAATGCTTTATAAAACCATTTTCAAAACCATTTAAAACATTTAATAAAGAGATTTTTAATAAAAGTTTCCCATACCACATTGAAGATTTTTAAATAATTAAAATATAAAAACATTAATTTCGATATAAATAAATCCTTAAATCCATTTTTAAAACCTGGGATTTAATTATAATGATTTATAATAATAAATCTATAAAACATTTAAAATGATATTATAGTTAAAGAGTTCCCAACCAAATGAGAGAGCCTTGAATAAAAATAATTGACAAATAACATCAATAAAATATTATAATATCATGAGAATATAGATATTCACGATATAATACGTCAAATGGCAGTATATACACCAAATAAAAGTGAATTGGTGTTTAACGATAAATAATTTTCAATGGAATGTAAATTGAGACGAAGTCCCTTGAAAAGATAATATCATTGGATTAAGGAAAAAACAAAGACATAATTATGTAGGAAATATAATAATACAACCAATAAAATTAGATATTATTTGTAAAACATTCATTGTTCTTTTACACATATTCATATCATGACATTATCAAGAAGTAGAAGTTTAACTCAATGAATATAAATTGGCTAAAGAATTTCCCTTACAAAAATTTGGCATCCTGACCACGTAACATTAAAATTCAAAAAATGAGTGGATGAGAAAAGATGTTATCTCATCACTTGGACATAAAATTTACAACAATAAGGATATATAAGAACATATCCCAACATAATAATATTTAAATTAAAATAAATAACCAAAATAAATCTTTTAAAAAGAGGAGGGTGAAAGGTTCCTTTGCCAATTTGGTAACATACGAAACATACAACCCATAAAAAAGGATCATAAAATTAAGATGTAAATACCCATAATTTAAAGTAAATTACACAATAAACACAATATTAGGAAGTATATACACCCCACAAAAGGAAATAGTGGGAAATATAGCATGAATCTCACGGGAATAAAACATGAGTTGAAAATACCTTACCACATTTTAATCAATCGAGTCATATGACAAAAAGATAAAAACCACCAAATTATTGACAGAATAACATGAATATAAAGAGGATCATGATAATATATATCGAATGTTAGTACACAATACACCACATTCAATAATTACTAGTGAACAATGGAAATCACACGGAATTAAAAGTGAGATAAGAAACCCCTTACCTCGTGTTCGACTTGACTCATTTGTTCCCTGTTCATCATGAATAATAACCTTATATTAATTTATAATTAATTAAGAAACATTTTAAAGTTTATTATTCTTTTTATATCACTTATTACCGTGTTATAAATATTATGTAATCATTTAAGTTAATAATGGTTGTTTTTTCGATATTTGGTACTTGACTAAAAAATGAGCACCTTATAATTACAAGTTGTCCATGTAGTCAATAGTACATTATATCCAGAATGATATTACTGATTTATATATCATAAATATCATAATTATACATTATTTATATGTATTTATAATATTACAAAACATTTATAGGTAAGAAATTAAATGCATTGTTCATAGAGACGGTAAGCCGTACGTACAAATGAACGCTACATTCATTACTATTTCATATTTAGTGGAATGAAAACATAATGATACATAGGTATATTATAATTACAGTATAATATAATATATAATATCATTAACTCTATCCTTTATACATCCCACATATGGCCGGCATGAGTCATATCACTTAGAGGCTATGGTAGTCCGCACTTCCTTAAATGAAATTATCTTGTTTACCCATAATGGAAACCAGAAAGGTATGAAATAAATTAAAAATACAGAATCATAAAGAGAACATAAAAATAATATATATATATATATATTATATATAAATAAATTTCCATCTTATTGGCCACTATGAGAGGCAGTAAGAGATAATTGAATAATTATCATTTCGTGAGGCGTTAATATGTCATCTACAGAAACAGTATGTTCTTCTCCCATTAGATGGAGGTGGGTGTAAGTGTAGTTATAATCCATATCATAAATACAACCTAGTATATTGAAGATACTGGTGATGTTATAAAATAAATGAATAAAAAGATTTTATGGTTTGGATAAGTAAAATAAGAGACAAAACTTAAGAGAAACCATTAACTTTAATTCGGGTAACTCCTTTTGGTTTGAACCAAAAGGACTTCTTGAAGTGCCTTATTCAAATGTTAAGGCTTCTAAGAGGAATCGATGGATCTTGAGAGCTTATTTGGGTAGGGGTTGGATGAGACAGGGGTCTTGGGAGATGTGAGGAATGAGTTAGAAGTTAGGGCTTTTTATAAGGGGGAGGAGGGGATCTTTAAAAAAGTTTGAAAATATTATTTTATTATATAATGCTTTTTTGTTTCTAAATGTACAAAAATAATCAACTTTAAATATAATATGAATCATGGTTGAAATAAATTCATCCAATATGAATTTTATAGGTTTCAGATGTTATTTTAATTTTAATAATTTTTATTTATTTATATCATTTATTAATGAAGTAAGTACTGCATCATTTTTATATCATAAATAATTTTAATTATTTGATGACTAACAATTATAAAAAAATACCATGATGTTGGAAATATCTTTATCTTTACAATGAATAGTTATAGTCAAAAATATAACTTCCATAACCCCAAGAAAAAATGTATTTACTAAAAGATATATGATTATGTCACTTTGGTCATTACTTTGAATTAATTAATTTAAAGTGTCATTATAACTTTCAAGTGGATCTATAAGGTCAAAAAATCGACCCAAGTATGACCATGGTAATCCATGACTCATCCAATAAGGTTAGGAAAATTTTTATGGTAATTTGTTATTATTATAATCTTCTTTTATCTTGAATTACCCTATTTACCTTTAACCAGGGTAAATAAAAATCAAAAGATACTATTAAAAAAATATTTTCATTTTATAGAATCAAATTTTATTTACTAATAAAAACCATGTATATCATATTTTTGAAATTAAATTCATAGAAGTGGTAAATTTTCATTTAAAATAAAAATTTGGGTTTTTAACTACTACTTAGTGGTTTCACTATTCATCAAAAATTGATGTTTTTCAGAAAAATACCAAAAATTCATCCTAAGCTATATTTTATATTCTGAATTCAAAAATTATGTATATTTTAAAAAATTCAAAAACAAAGAAGTTTCATTATTTAATTTAAAATTATTTTCCATTGTCAAAAAAATAGCATGTTTTTAAGAAACAATATCTATCAAAAGATTGGCACTTATTTATATCCAATTTCAAAGTGAAATTAATTCAATGACCACCATTGGATTAAATGGTAAAAATATAATCTAATTATACTTTAAAACCAATTAATAAGATAATATAACCAAATAAATAAATTAAATTATAACTCAGATTTGAATTAAAATACAGTATTTATCAATATTCATTAAAAAATAAATTTTATCCGAAAAATAACAAAATATTACCAAAAGTAAAATTTTGTGTCCCGATTCTAAATAAAAAATTTATTTGGAAAAATATAATGTATAAAAGTGACCAAAACTATATTTAATTAGGTTTCTCCATCAAAAAGCAGTAAATCGGCCTTTTAGTGAATATTAGAGTATTTATAATAAAATTTGTATTCTCTTCTATTTTAAGATGCTAAATTTTATTGGATAAATGTAAAAACATTTATCAAACATGTATATTAATTTTTAGTAACTTCTGTTCATTCTCTCTATTACAACGGTTAGGCTCTAACTACCATTTAAACAAATTTTATATTATTTTTTTCAGTATAACCCAACGTTGTGTGAAACATAAGATTTCAAGGAAACTCGTTGTTATGTATCAGGTACGCCATCAAACATAGCATCCACTTTAAAGTAAAATTACTAATTAATTTACAAATATTAATAAATATGAAAATTTCATATTCCTTATTTACCTGGGATGTTACATCCTACCCCCTTCTGAGAATTGGGTGCTCCCTATTTTAAAATTAGGCTCAGAAACTTCATTGAATGTCCCACAATCGAAAAGGAGTCAATAAATATATCACTTTAAAATGAAGGTAGAGAAGTTCCATGTTAACCCGAGATAACCCACACTATAATTCAATGTAGGAAAAAATTGATGTGGAAGAGAAAACTAAACATCATGTTCTGATTTAGAGTGATAGAAAACATGATTAGAAGAAAGTTAACCACCAAAAAATCAAAAACTTATGATGCATTAAATGGTCTTTGATTACCCAGTAGGAAACGTAAACCAATAACGTTTTTTTACATTCCTTTTCATAATTTTGGGTAAATCATTTACAACATACAATAAGAACATAAGAAAATATACTTACCTTCAAGTATAGTTTCATCCTTTAATAATTTTCTACCAAAAATTATTCTTTTCTCCAAACAATGATCATTCAAAAAGACTTAGTCACATCAAAAGTAAAAGAATCGTCTTCTAGAGAATCACATAATCCAAAAAAGAAGAAATATATATTTCCATTATCTTTAGACATCAACTAAAAAATGTTTAGTAAAATATCATATATTCCCAAAAAGGATAACCAATTATAAAAAGAAATAATACTATTAATCTCCAAAATTCAACAAAAGTAATAAATGTTCAAGAAAGACCATTCAATACACAATTGTTGTTAAAATTATTAAAAATAATGCAAACTAAGATTGAAACCCAAAACTTAGAAGGATTTAATCACATAGTCTTCCATAGTAAATCTTAACATTTAACTACCAAAACATAGACTACTCTTAAGGTCTCATACTGAAGCTTAATTAACCAAATCACATATTCTCTATGATAGGTTAATAATTTCCATAAATAACCCAAATTGTTATATGTCTACAATAAAAACATATATTCATCCAAAATAAAATTTAAACCATTACTCCACAAATTTAATCCTATAGTATTCTATTTTTCTTAAGAATACAGTGTTCCCAAAAGAGAGAACGTCTTCCAAAATCACTTTTATCACTTAATCACCAAATCATTTTCTTATACTAAGGATATCCATTTAATAAATCATAATATTCTAAATCAACTTATTCTTGAGTAATAAAATCATTTAACTAAAAATAATAAGTCATAATAACCAGGTGCATCTCGTAGTCTAGTTCTTGGCGATAAATCCCAATCACACATTGGTTGTGGGGTTGATTCTCGTAGCTTTGTCTAACGCGATGGGTTGTCACACGGACTTCATTTTTCCCTTTTTATAAAACTAAAAAATAACCCCAACGTGTTTTATCCTCAATTATTTCCTTATACCTCTCATTTTCATCCCAATTCATTATGATCTCAACATCATAATTCTTGAAGCCTTATATATATTATCATTTTTTTATTTCCCCACCATATGATAAAATAAAATGATCCCCAAATTAATGAACATCATACCATGATCATGGTGTCCACTTGGTTTCATCGTCATCTTGTTCACGTTGGTAGAAGGTCCATCCATTGCAACAGTGATTTATAGATACTTCAAAAACCATTTTCTTCCATCATCCAAATACACCTTTTATAACATGGGTCATATGCGTGTTCACAAAAAAACAGTTTTGTAAAATAATAATGTATGACATATAATTTCAAAACATCTGATTGAACATAATTTCTATTAAACAGTCATACCGAATTTGAGTTGAAACATTCAATAAATTGTCCTTTTAAAATATCATAGGTATGTTATAAGAGACGATATTTTAAAATAAAATATAAATATGTTGCACATGGGTCTCCTTCTTCATCACCTTTTTCAAAATCATAATATGCTTCAAAATCATATAATAAAGTAAAATATTAGAAATTCCTTGATAATATTTACCTTTCTTGAAAATATGATAATTTTGTAAAAATAGGATTTGTTTAAATACAACCCGTTATCCACGATGATAATGAGTTATAGTGTAGGTGTTTGATATCTCAAACAACTACTTTCAAGTGAGTTTTATGCTAGAAAAAGTTTCACAATCATCTGAACATGACTTTGCACTTATTATTGAAAGCAAGTCATTAGAAAGAGATATGAATGTCATTTGGGATCCTCCACATTCCATTTGTAACTGACATTCCTTGATCATAAAAAGTTTTAAAACAAGGATTTTACTGAACTAATTGATATAGGGACTAACCATGTGTCTAATGGAAACTTCTAATCCCTAAATTTGTCTAAACTGGCCTCTAATACCAACTGTAAGGCCCCATCCATAAACATTACTTAATCTTGAGTTAAATCAAGAATTCATATTTAGGGTCTTTTTAGGATTATATTTTTAGATAATTAGGCCATAAGTATCACAAATCAACATAAATATTATAAAATAAACACTTCTGATATAACTGTTTTTTCACAACAATAAATCTCCTTAAATAAAACAAGAGTTCATTTCTAGTTATAAATCTTATTGAATTCTTCCTTCCTTTTACCATTCCTTATAACCTGTGAAAAACATTTCCAGAAATTGGGATGTGAATAAAAATCTCAGTAAGGGATATAAAATAAGTAATGTAAACATTATCCCATAAATAAATACAAAACAATGAAGCCATAATTTTCAATCATAACATAACTTATGAAACCATAAAATTTATGAATAACACATAGAAATCATAAATAATTAAGGTAACTTATGGTATTAATGAAAACCTTACATTGTAGTTATCACTTATACATAGGGAGTTACATTTGGAATACCCATCACTGTATATTCCCTAATTCTCTTATGAGAAAACATTAACATTTACCTCTGTCACGTTGCCCAATGCATTAGATGGCTATCTCGGGATCACCCGCCCTAGGTTAAACATGGAACCACCTGTATACATAAATAATGCCCAATAACAATAACATAATCATAACACATAACACAAGCATAAAGTAAAGATAACATTTCAACATTTTAATTATAATATTTAAAATCAAGATATTGAAATAAACAATGCTTTATCAAACCATTTTCAAAACAATTTAAAACATCTAATAAAGTGATTTTTGAATAAAAGTTCCTCATACCACTTTGAAGCATTTAAAAGAATTTACATTTTGAAACATTATTGTACATATAAATAAATCCATATAACCGTGTTTAAAACATGAACTTTAATGAGAAAGATTTATAAGAATAAATCTTTAAAACATTTAAAACGATATTTTAGTAAAATAGTTCATAACAAAATAAGATACGTTTGAATATAAATAATTGAGGAATAACATCAATAAAAGATTATAATATCATGATAATAGAATGATTCAATAAATAATACATCAAAGGGTAGTATATACTCCATATAAAATTCAATTGGTGTATAAAAGTAAATATATTAAAATGGAATGCAAATTGTGATAAAATCTCTTGCAAAGATCTTTTCCTTAGATTAAAGACAAATCAATGACATAATTATGTGGGAAAAATAAGAATACACCAAATTTAATTGGATATTAAGTGAAAAACAATCGGATTTATTTCAAACATATTCATATCATGAAATAATCAATATGTTTAAGTTTAACCCAAAGAATTGAAATTGGGTAAAGATGTTCCCTAACAAAAATTTGACAGCATAACGACGTCACATTAAAATTCATAAAATGAGTAGATGAGAGAAAAAAGGGTATCTCATCACTTGGACATAAAATTAACAACAATAAGGATATATAAGTACATATGTCAACATAAGAAGATGTATATTAAATAACATAACAAAAATCAGTCTTTTAAAAAGAGGAGGGTGAATGGTTCCATTTCCGATTTGGTAACTTACAAAATATACAACCCATGAAAGAATAACCATACAATGAAGATTTCAAATCCCATAATTTTAAGTATATTACACAATTAATAAAATCTTTTTCAGTACATACACCACAAAAAAAGGAAATACTGGAAAATATAGCATGGATCTCATAGGAATAAAAAGTTAGATGAAAATCCCTTACCACGTTGAAATCGATTGAGTCATATGACCAAAAGTTAATAACCACCTTTTGATTCAAAGAATAACATGAATATATATATATATATTCATGATCATATATATATCCAATGTTAGTACACAATACACCACATTCAATAAATTAGTGGTGAACAGTGGAAATCTCACGGAATTAAAAGTGTGCTAGGAAACCCCTTACCTTGTGTTCGACTTGACTCATTTGTTCCAAGTTCATCCTGTATAACAAAAATAATTTAATTTATACTTTATTAAGAACCAATTTTAATTTTATTGTTCCTTTTATATCAGTTATTACCATGTTATAAAAATTATGTAATCATTTATGTTGATAATGGTTATTTTGTCGATATTTGGTACTCGAGTCCGAAAAGAACACCTTATAGTTACAATTTGTCCATGTGGTCAGTACTCCATTATATCCTGAATTATATTCATGATTTATATGTCATATATATCATATATATCTATTATATATATGTATTTATAATATTACTTTACATTTATAGGTGAGAATTGAAATGCATTGTTCCTGGAGATGGCAAGCCGTACATACGCATGAACACTACATTCATTTCAATTTCATTTTTAATGGAATAAAAACATAATGATACATAGGAATATTATTATTCTAGTATAATATAATATATAATTTTAATAACTACATCCTTTATACGTCCCATGTATGGCCTGAACGAGTCATATCACTTTGAGGGTGCGGTAGTCCACACTTCCTTAAATGAAATTATCGTGTTTACCCATAATGGAAACCATAATGTTATGATATAAAAGAAAAATAAAGAAGCATAAAGAAAACATAAACATTATATATATCATATTTAAATAAAGTGTCATCTTAATGTCCACCATGAGAGTCGGAAGGAGATAATTGAATAATCATCATTTCGTGAGGTGTCAATTTTCCATCCACATAAACAGTATGTTCTTCACCCATTAGATGATGGTGTGTGTAAGTGTAGTTAGAATACTTATCATAACACCAACCTAGTGTATTGAGGATACTGTTTTTGTTATTAGATAAAGGAATAAATATATTTTTGGGGTCAGAGAAGTAAAATAACATAAAATAACTTAAGAGAAATTGTTACCTTTAATTTGGGTAACTCGCGTTGGTTTGAACAAAAAGGACTTCTTAAGATGACTTCTGCTTAGGTAAAAAATTCTAGGAGGATGAGAGGGATCTTGAGAGCATATTTGGGAAGTTTTTGGGCAATCCAAGGGGCTTGAGTGGTTTGAGGAATGCATTATAAGTGAGTGATTTTTATAATGGGGTGGACCTCTTTTGGAAAGTGTGAAAATATTATTTTATTATATAATGATTTTTGGTTTCTAAATGTACAAAACTAATTGATGTCGAAGATAATATAACCCATTGTCGAAATAAATTCATCCAACAATAATTGGACAGGTTTTGGATGTTATTTTATTATTTATAATCTTATTTATTTAAATCATTTATTAATGAAGTAAATACTACATCATTTTTGTGTCATAAATAAGTATATTTATTTGATTTCTAAAAATTATAAAACAAATTAAAATGATGAATGAAATATTTTATGCTTTCCAATGAATATTTATAGTCCAAATTTTTACTAATATAACCACATGTAAAAATTTATTTACTAAAAGATATTTGTTTATGTCATTTTTGTCATTACTTTAAATTAATTAATCTAAAGTGTCTTTATCACTTCCAAGTTGCTCCATGGGGTCACAAAATCGACCCAAAGATGGAAATGATTGGAAAATACCCATCCAATAATATTATTACAAGTGTTAAGGTAATATTTTATTATTATAATATTCCTTTTTACCTTGAAATACCCTATTTACCTTTAACCGCGGAAAATAAAAGTCAAAAGATACTTTTCACCAAATATTATTTTCTTCTTATTGAATCATATTTTACGTTCTAATAAAAACAATGTATGTATGATTTTTAAAATTCAATTCACATAAGTGGTAAAATTTCATTTAAATGAAAAAGTCTGTTTTTTAACTACTACTTAGTGGTTTCACTATTCATCCAGAATTGATGTTTTTCAGAAAAATACATAAAATTCAGCCTAAAATATATTTGATATTCCAAATTCAAAAATGATTTCTATTTTAAAAAATTGAAAACATATATGTTGCATTAATTAATTTAAAATTAGTTCGGTTGTCAAAACAAATAGAATGTTTTTAAGAAACAATATCTATCAAAAGATTGACACTTGTTTATATCTAATTTCAAAGTGAAATTAATTCCAATGAATACCATTAGACTAAATGGTAAAAATATTATATAATTATACTTTAAAACCAATTAAAAATATAATATACCCATATAAATAAATTATAATAAAAAGCATATTTTAATTAAAATATAATATTTTTAACTATTCATTAAAAATGATTTTTATCAGAAAAATTCCAAAAAACTACCCACAGTAAATTTTGGTGTCCCGATTCTAAAGAATAATTTTATTTGAAAAATAGAATGAATAATAGTCTCCATAAATAGATTTATAGAGGGTTATCCATCCAAATGTAGTAAATCGACCTTTTAGTAAATATTAGAGTATTTTTGCTTAAAATCGAATTTTCTACTTATTTTAAGCCTCTAAATTTTATTGGATAAATGTGAAAACATATAACAAAAATGTATAATCATTTTTTAGTTTGTTCTATTCATTCCCGCCATTACAACGGCTGGGAGTTAACTACCATTTGAAATAATATTATATTTTTATTTTTCAGTATGACCCAACGTTGTGTGGAACATAATATTTCAATGAAACCCGTTGTTGTGTACCAGGTACGACATCGAACATAACACCCCCTTTAAAGAAAAATTAATAATTAATTTAAAAATATTAATATATTTGAAAATTTCATACTCTTTATTTACTCGGGATGTTACAGTACTTTAGGAACGTTTTGAAATATTAATGTATTATTAATTTATTTTCAGGTTTTATATTGGTCCCAAACTCAATTATTTAGAAGATAAGAAGAGTATGGGTCAAAATATTCTCAAACAATAAATTTTTGACATGTTTTTATTTTATTCTATACCTTATCATTTTGATTTGTCCTTATTTAATATATTTAATTTTATTTGTTGAAATAATATTATAACTATTAAATAATTATAAATATTTACTTTTTTGTGAATTTTCCATAATTGGATAATTTTTTTCATTTTATAACATATAATAATAAATTTTTAGTTTTTAAATATTTTTGTGATTTTCAAATAATTTAATAATACGTTATTTTTATAAACCATTAATAGTGCCAATTTTGACAATATTCATTTAATTGACATTAAATAATATCCAAACATAAGATAAATTAGAAAAATATATTTAATAAACTCCTAACATATTATAAGAACCTAAAATATTCTTGGATCCCATTAATTATTTAATATGATATTTATTTTCATATTTTTTAAAACAATTTATTTGAAATTTCAATCAATTAAATAATTTCTACATCACTATTGTGTCGTCATTAATGGTAATTATTTACTCTCTAAATTTTTTATATAAATTCACATGATGTAGTTAAATTCATTAACTCTCTGGGTACTAGTTTTTTTGTTTGTTTTTTTTAAATTTATCACTATATAAAAATTATTATACTTTTAGTATATATGTGAGTGACATGTTGTCACTTTATTTTGTTTTAATTATAATTAAATCACTTTCATGGAAAGAATTCCATTAAATGGTTCAATTCATACTCTTAGGTGATATTGGGAGATTTTAATACATCTAATAGGATTTTGGAAGGTCTTAGGATAATTCTATTATCTTTATCATATTGTTTGTTACCCTAGTTTACCTGATTTACCTTTAATTGTGTAAAAGAAAAATTACTATAGTTACTATTCATAATATCCAAAAAAAGTAACATATTAACATAATTTTGTCTCACTGATTCCAAATATGGAATTCATTTTTAAAAATTAAAAACACATAAGTTAAATTAATTAATTTAAATTTATTTCATGTGGTCAAAACTAGAAAGTGAGTTTTAACATGTAAAAACTATCAAAAGACTGACATGTGTATATACCCAATTTAAATGTGAAATTACTTCAAATGACCAATATAGGATTGAGTGATTAAAAAATAATCCAATTAAACTTAAAACCCAATTAAAAAAAATCTATCTATATAAATAAATTAGATGAAAATGTATTTTTGAATTAAAATTTAGTATTTTTCATTGTTCATTAAAATAAAAATATTATCATAAAAAAATCAACCAAAATAATGATTGTTGTAAAAATACCACCAAATACTTTTATTGATTCAAATATAATATATAAAAGTGTTAAAAGCAGGATTCAATATTTCTTATTCCATTTAAAAGAGGTGAAACTATATTTTTTGATTAATACTTCTTTATCATAAAAATTGAAATTGTTGTTTTATCATGCCTATAAAATACATAAGATTAATTTTAATGTTACATAAAATTCAAATTTATGTTCATACTACTCATAAAAACTAGTTTATATCCTATTAAATAATAATATTGTAATAATATATCATTTTTTAGTGAAACTCGGTATTGCATACAATGCAAGATATCAAGGAATGTTGCTCTTGTGTGTAACACAAGCCAAATATAGTGTTTCATATACTATAAGATAATACGTTGTTACATATAGAACATGATAATCTTGGTTCAGTGTACAACCCAAGTAGTAAATGAAATTAAAAATAATCTATACCATAAAATCATAGGGTACTACATTATACCCCCTTAAAATGAATTTCCCCCACAAAATTCATAAGGGTTATAAATGGTTTACTACTTTAAAGTAACATTCATAGAAACCCACATCATAAAAAAAATACTAAAACCTTAATTTAAAAAATGAATGTTAGAAACATAATAGTTACCCAAAGTAACTCATTACTGGGTTTCGAAATAGGAGAACAATGGTGGAAAGTGAAAACATGGATATGAAAGAGAAATCTAACCATCAAGTTCTGATGGATAGTGATAGAGAACAATGTTATAGAATGTTAACAACCATAAATCCATAAAAATGCATTGATTTCAGGGACCATTTGATATATCAAATAAAAAGGTGCTAGGATAACATTTTCAGTTTTCAAAAATCCTTTTCCTAAAGTTGAATAAAATGTGAACAAATACTTACTTGATTTTAGTACAATATTATCATTGGTCATGACTTGAAATATTTCCAATTATTCTTTTATTCAATGAAATGAAGTTAAGTTTTTCACTCTTAATATGTTATCAGATCATGAAATCCATAAATTCAAAGATAGTTCAATCCATATGTCTCAAAAAAAGGTTAGCATAGATAATAAAATATGAATAATTCGACCTATAGTGCCATAATACATTAATTTAACAAACATCAACTGAAATATAACTTATATTATCCATAAATTGAATTCAGTATAATCCTTACCAAAACAGAGAATATATAACTTTTTAAACATGCGATCTAAATCGAATTAACATTTATCTCCCATATATCATAAGGTAGTTCTTGGTTATCACTTACAAAAACGTGAATGAATTAAACATGTATTCTCATGAAACATTGTAATAACATAAATTACCATAAAATCTTTGTGAAAACATGTATTCTATTACAATTATCTTCTTCCACAAACCAAAATTACCAAAAAATTCTATATACTCAAAACATGATGTCACTTTGTCCCTATATCAGTCATGAGGTCATCAATACTATCAATCATCTCATTATGTCCTTAACCCTTCATTATGTGCATATCATGTGATTTACAAAAATACTTCAATCACTTTTTTTTGGTTACTGGTACCATATACATATAGAAAAACACAATGGACAAACACATGGATATTATAATTTCCATAAAACCATAAAAGAGATTCTACAACACTATTTCGGAATCCCATCACATAGGCACATAATCATTCCACCACTTCATTGTCATAATCAACATGGCCAATAGTGATCACATGTGATTTCCCGTTCACATTGTCTATAAGAGGTTGTTGAGGTCGATCATCATCATTAACCCTTAGATTTGGACATTGTTTAGCATAATGCCCCCATTTACTAGAACTTGTATTATTGAAATGTGGGCAGTTCAATCCCTATAGGATTTTATCTATTCACATAATTAGAAACCTTTTTCCCATTACTTCAGAACTCAATAGCTCGATGACCTTCTTTTCCAAACTTAAAACATTTTCTAGTCCCTTTAATACAACCTCCATTATGCTTATTTCCACACTTCGAGCATAACGAAACATTCATTTTATTTTCACCATTGTTTAGATATTTTCCCCTGAACTCCATATTTCATTTCTTATCAAATCCATGAGATTGATATGCAACACCAAAATCTATTTCTACCTTGATAGAACAACGAAAAATCTCTTGTTAGATACTAATATCTCTTATATCTAATTCCCTTTGAAGACATGTTTTTATGCCACTGAAAAATTGATCAACATTATTTTTATGTAGGATGATAAAGCCAGAAACATACTATGTAAGTCTTGCAAAATTTTCCTCATATGTAGAAACAGATTCATCATCATTTTACTTAAGCTAATGGCACTCATTTTCCATATTTATTTGGAAAATATGAGGGAAGTAGTAATTGGAAAATATATTCTTGAAATCATACCATTACATGGATTCAATTTCATCTTACTGACTTGTATTCTTGATTAGAGTCCACCACTAGTCTGCTTAACATTCTAAATGATAAATAGTCAAAATGATGTTTTCATGTTACAAACAACTATGGATGAAAAAATAACTTTTCAATGGTACTGATCTATTGTTCAGTAACAAGTGTATTAGAAGACCCACTGGCACAAGAGCCTCAGCCGAGTTGGTGAGGATTCATCAAGTTCATCCAAGTGAACCGAGATCAAAACCATGCTGAGTGATAATTTTTGTGATACTATAGTTGTACTATAGATGTTATTGTTGCAGTTAATGTTCGGTGTTGTATAAGCAATAACTATTCACTCATTCGGGCCTTCATGCAACCTGTTTGTTCTTCGCGTCCTTCAAGGCCATCAAGTCTCCCAAGGCCTTTAGTCTAGTAAGGATTTCAGCACACCACAGGGCCTTTGGGTAACCTCAAGGCCTTCAGGACACATTATCAATGTATTTCCCTATATAGACTCTACAAAAAAGGAGCATCCCAAGAGGAGGATTCAGAGCAGGCTCATCCACCAGAGAATAATCGAATGATTTAGAAGAAAGAGTGGGTATGAAAATTCAATTGGGTCCAGCCTATGCTTGCACGAAAAGCTTAGTCAGATGAACATGTAATGTTGAAGAGCTACCATCATGATTCAGATGTTGGGGAGGGGTGTTCCTTGTAGTTATAATCAGGTTGAATTCCCTAAGACCATCATGTCATGTAATATCTTATAATCCTACAGGCCATGTAATCTCTAAGACTACGTGCCTTTAAAGGGTTCCCCCTTCATCTGTTGAAAGGGGGTTATCAATAATCAATAAAAAATAAGTCCTTCGGGATATTTGGGTAGAAGACCCACTAAAATAAGGTGGATATTGCCTCAGGAAAGACTCAATAAAATTTTGTTGCCTTCTCTTATCATTTGGATGTACATAGTGATTTATAGCTTCTGTAAGTTTAAAAATAAGATTTTTTATTCTATATCCCATAACATTTGGTTGATCGGGATGATAAACATTGCATTTCCTATTGCATTGATCATTAATAAGGTAACATTGGGTTCCAGCCAATGTCTAAAACCCAAAAGGAAAATTGAGAGTGGAAAAATTCATTCAATGAAAACAACAAAATCATGGATCAGTACTTTTAATCTCTAAAATAATAGGATTAATCCTAGGTTATTCATGAATATTACAATAATTCTAGGACTGTAACCTATAGTTTGACATTCCCTTAGGAACTTCCCTAGACATACCATATAAATATCTCTAGGGATATCACTAAAGTTTTCACATCCTAATTTAGAAAGGATAAAGAAAACTTTTCTCTAATACCAACTATAGAGACCCAAAATTAATTTACATGGACATTAAATTTATTTTTCAGAATACATAATAGAATACAAAAATTCTCACCCAATGACTGTATTAGTTTAGTGTCCTTGGAATCATGGAACATAATCTTTTTACTTGGTGAAATATCTTCAATAGCTCTCATAAAGATATTCACCTTTTAGTTTCCTACATAAAAACATTATTTATATATTGGGTAAAATAAAACATAAAAAGGGATAGCTTAAAATATCTGTATGGATTAACATGGATAACATAAAAAATAATAAACATAATAATGTAAAAACATGAGCCAAAATGTTAAACATCAAAATATTGAGTCCTGGGATAAATGTTGCCAATACGTAAGGTATAGATCATAAAGTAACATTAACCATTATATAAGATAATTGGCATAAAACATGGAAATATGAAAAAAAATCACATATTATGATTTTTATAATATCCAAGGCAGTGCTTCCAAGACCAGCATTGTGGGAAAAGTCCATTACTAAATTCAGTTTACTTGTTGTATGAGCCATGTATTAATGAATTAGATTTACTTTTTTTTTATTATTATGTATATATCATGAGATATAAATCATTACCCAATGTATTGGAGGAAGATATAGGTCCCACCAATCTCATAATGAAATCATTATTACATGTTCCACAAAAACATGAATCATTCATCGTAGCATAACCCATGAAATAAAATGGGTTTCTTGGACTTCATTACATCATAATCCATATAAAATAAATGGATTTAATAAATATAATTACATCCTAAACATAATAAAATCATTTTCATAATAGGGATAGAAACATAACCCTATGTCATCTTATATGGAAAATAATTTTGATAAAACACCTGAACTTAATTCTTGAGGAAAATATCATTTCTTCTTCAAAAGTGTTTTCATTTATCAAAACACCAAGCCATTTTAATGGAAAAGCATTGCATTAAAAATAAACCTGAAAACATATAAGGGAAGCTTCATGGAAATAAGGTATCATTAAACCGTAAAAATTCAATTTTTTGTATATGTAAAAAAACATTATCCTTGTACTTTTACTATAAAAGTCAAAAAGTACCACATATGGTAAACAAAAAAAATTCCTTCCATACCATGTAGTAAAAGTCCAAAAAGGGTAAAAATTAATTTAAAAATACATAGAATAATAGTAAACTTTTTATGAAAACATGTTTATAAAACATGGATATTGATGAAAAATATATCCCCGGTAAATACATATGTATAAACAATCTCAGATAAAAATGAGATTGCAAAATTATATCTTACCTTAGGTTCAATTTATTCTGTATGTGTCTGAAACTCTTATATAGTGGGTTTAAAAATATTATTAACTTGTAATAAAACTATAATAATTTTTATAACATCATTTAAGATTCACATATAACTATATACTACCCATTCATTTATCAATTCCATGCTAAAGCAACTTGTTGGGTAATAATCATTTTTTTCTTACATGTTTTGACTCTAATTCTTGAAATTATTACATATATAATTATTTAAATACTTATATAATGTAAAAATTGATTTATATATCTTATGTATTCATTATATAAATTATACAATATATAGATAAATGAAATGAAACGCACTGTTCATGGAGACGGTCGGCCATACGTACGCATCAACGTTGTTTCCATTTCCTTATTAAATTGAATGGATGAAAATAAATGACACACCCACACACAGATATATATATATATATATATATATAAACATATATACTTTAGAATTATTATTTAATATATATCATGCTTATTTATTATATATACTTTAATTATTTGTGAATAGTTAATGTGTAGAATGAATCTCATCGCGTCGTACAGACGGTAAGTCATACGTACGCACGAGTGATAATATCATTCACATGATGGTTAAATGGTATATAATTGGATGGTATATTAATTATAAATAATAATTATCATTTTATATTCATTATTTGAATCCATTATAAGCATCATTATACAAATCCAAATTATGTATTGTTGATTTATAAATTACACCACTGCGTGGAGAAGGTAAGCCGTACGTACGCACACATGGTAACGTTGTTATTTATAGGATGAATAAAATTTGCTATAAGGTTCTCCCATAACTATAATAAAAACTCATAACATAGAAGATACTGGACTTATTACTTTATTATGGAAACAAAATAAGAAGATAAAGTATAAGAAGAAACGAATTATAAAATACGTGATAAAACATTGACCTCTTTTCCGAGAATCTCCTTTTTATTTTAACAAAATGTTTTGATAGGATGGATTTATGCTAAAATTGTAGACACTAGGAAGATTTAAGGGAAATTTGGAGCTTATTTGAGAAGATTATGGATGATCCAAATGGATTTAAAGGTTTGAGTAAGTGGGTAGACTTGGCAGCCTTTTATTAGAGGGGGGAGGGAAACTTTAACAATGTATTGAAATTTTTATGTATTAAAAATTAATTTTTCGTTGATAATGGTCCAAAACTAATTAATTTAGATTATAAGATGATTATGGTTCTAAATCATCTCAAACAATAAAATTTAGACATGTTTTTGTTTTATATTAACCTTATCATTTTAACATATTCTTATTTAATCTATTTAATTTTATTTCTTTTAATAATATTATAAAGATTAAATTTTTATAAATATTTAATTTTTTGTCTTAAATTTTCCATACATGGATATATTATGAGTTTATAGACCATATAATTTTCACTTTTTCATATTTAAATATTTTTGTGATCTCTAAATAATGTAATAATATGTTATTTGTTAAAAATATCAAGTGTTGATTTTGACACTATTAATTTATTTTTATTTAAATAAAATCTACATAGAAGATTAAATAGAACCAAAATATTTAATTCACTTATAACATATCATAGTAAACATGAAAATTCATGGAGGACATTAACTATTTCATATTATATTTATTTTAATATTTCTAAAACCATTTATTTTATATTACTATCAATAAAATAATTTATACATCATTATTGTGTCATCAATAATGGTAATTATTTAGCCTCAAAAAATTATAAATAAATACAAATGATATAGATGATTTTATTTTATTTCTGGAGACTATTTATGTTCTATGTTTTATGATGTTTATTACTATATTAAAGTTATTATAATTATAACATATAAGAGAGTAACATGTTTTCAAATAATTTTTTTAATTATAATTACATACAATTCTTGGAAAAAAGTCTATTAAATGGATCAATTCGGACCCTTAGGTTATATTGGTTTACTACAATTCATCAAATATAATTTTGGTAGTTATTAGGATAATTTTATTTTTTTTATCATGTTGTTTGTTACCCAAATTTACCTGATTACCTTTAACTGTGGTAAATAAAAATTAACGTAGTTACTATTCTTAATATTCAAAAAAAGTAACCAATTAATTTTTTTGGACCCACTAATTCCAAATATTGAATATATTTTTAAAAACTCAAAACATAAGAGATTCATTAATAAATTTAAAATTTAATCCTGTTGTCAAAACCAAAAAGTGGGTTTTTAAGAATTAAAAATCTATTTAAGGATTGACATGGGATAATGTCCAATTTAAATGAGAAATTACTTCTAATGAAAAAAACTGGATTAAATGACAATAATATAATTCTAACACACTTTAATACCATTTAATAAGAGAATCAAGAAATATAAATAAACTATATTAAAAAGAAGTTTTCAATTAAAATGCAGTATATTTCAGTATTCATTAATATATGAATTTTATCTGAAAAATAAAAAAAATTCATCCAAAGTAAATTTTTATGTCCCTTTTCCAAATAAGATGTTTTTTTATAAGAATATATATAAGTGTTAAAAAAATATGTAAAAACGGTGTTCCATCAAAACCTGAAAAAACTGCATTTTTTGAATAATACTTCTCTTGTCCGATCAATTGAATTTGTCGGTATATCAGGTCTAAAAAATACATATGATTAATGATAATGTTGTATAAAATTAAAAATTTGGAATATACTATTCATAATAGCTAGTTTATATCCCATTAAATAATAATATATTAATAATTTATCATTGTTTAGTGATACTCAGTATGTTGTACAGGAAAAGCTATAGAGGAAGGTCACTCTTTTGTTTAACGTAGGCCAAGTATAATGATGAATATATCGCTAGATAATATGGTGTTTCATATAGTGTAAGTTAATCTTGGTTAGCGTACAACATAAGATATAAAATAATTTCAAAAGAATATATCTCATTAAATATTTGGGTGTCACAATATATATTATGATTGATAAAATCAATAATCGTATTAAAGAAAGTGAAATATGTCAATTCCCTGTAAATTTCATTTGAATATGACCAATATAATAATTTAAGTAACGAAAATTTAAAAAAGGACACTTTTCTTAATTTTAATATCTATAACGCATTTGCATTGGGGAGAAAACATTTTTTGGTTATACATATCATTTTTAAAGATAAATTATTTTTTATTATATTAAAAATCTATCTTTAATTTTTAGGGATGAATTAGTTCCATAAAATTCGTATGAAACACCAATAATGTAATTATTTAGTTAATAATTATCAAAAAACAAATAATACAAAAAATAAAAAAAAAAGTTAAGTAAATTGAATGAATCATTGTGTTCCATTATTATTTATATTAAAAAATCAAGATAAAAACGTGTGATTATAATATATTATAATTCTATAATTTTTATGATATTTTTTAAATTTTAACAAAATGAAGAATGTGAAAAATGACATTAATGTTATTTTATGAAAAATTATTTATTATAAAATGATATAATATTACTAAAAATCATATATTATCCCAATTTATTTTTAAATTATTATAAATAATGACTATTTTTTATTCATTGAACATTATTTTTTTAAAAAAAATTACTATATTTACTAGAAAATAATAAAATCTCTTATAGTGTGTTTAAGGTTAAAACTGTGTTTTTGCAAGTTGCCTGACCCTATGTTAAAATATATTTAAAAAACACATATGATTTTTATTTCATTAATTATAATTAATATATAGAATAATTTTATACCAATTATCTATTAGGTATCATTATATTTCAGTTTTAAAGGATAAATTTCTTAGTTTACAAAACTAGTTTCCATAATAAATACCTAAAATGGAAAAAAAGGAATCTTCAGAGTGGGGAAACAATATGATGAAAACATGTGTTTTATTATATGGTGGAGGATTTTTATACCATATATTCCCTGAAACCCATTAGTTATAAATTTCTAATCCATTTGAGGTATGACTGACCTTCAAATAGTCAAGAAGATTTGGTATTTACAAAGGTTACACTCCTCCTCAACTATAAAAGGGAACTCACAACACTCACTTATTCACACAATAACACCTATAATTTTTGGAAAGGAATACGAAAAATCACCTTCAAAATTCTCTCACAAATACTGGAATCGTTATTGTTGGCACAAATCCAATCTTTTAAGTATTTGGTGAATACTAATAGAGGATTACTTAATTATCCAACTCTTTACATTTTCACAAAATTGTCATGATATAATAATATCAGTATATAAAATATACTATTATATTTTTATAATAAGTTAATTATATCAATCCATCTCCACTTCCATAAAATATATTACAAATTGATCATTTGTGCATACGTAGGACTACCGCCTCATGAACTAATGTTCTTTGTTTTTTTCATCCCCAACTTAGAAGGTTGTTTATTGTGATGAATATAAATTATACACACATATATATATATATATAATAGATAAAATTATTATACTTATTGGGTAATTATATAAAATAAAACTTTTTTACTTTCCATTTTCTTGGAGACATGACAATGTCTCTCGTGTGTACGATAGACTACAGCCTCACGAGGTGATGTGAATCATCTTTCACTAACTCTTTATATGAAACATGTTAAGGAATAATTATATGTGATATAAATGACATAATTAGGATATTGAAGAAATATTAATCAATATTGACATATATTTATCCTATTCTTTTATTACTTTGTCACTAACTGAAAGATGATAACATCATTCGTGTATGTGTGGACTACCGCCTTCGAGAAGCAATGTCAGTCCCTTTTTTTCACTAGAATACATATATGATTTATAAAATCATATAAAGTGGTATTAATTGTATTATTATCATTATTTAATTTTATAATATTGCTTACCTTTTTTTACTTAATGATCATTGAAAAATTTTATGTGTTACTTATGTGTTTTTATGGCCTTCCATATTTGTGATTGCAACGTACTTAATTTTTCAAAACCATCATTCATGTTAGTTTTTGAATGTATAATACATGTATAAGTATGATTATGATTTAATTATTATTATTCTATATATTAGGAAACTATATAATTTTTCCAAAAACAGATTGTTCAAGACAGAACACACACGAGAAAACAATGAAATTAACACCCAAAATAGTGAAAATAATGAATTATTATTAATGAAATCGTGATAATATAAATAAAACGATAAATTATGATATTATAAGTATTAATATTTTTATTTGATAAATTAATAACAAGATTAAAACGATTATACCTGAGGTCAAATCATGTTAAACTAATTGAAAGTGCGAGGTAATGGATTTTTTTCTCAATTATCATTATTTGAGGCATATAATTTTTTGAACCAACATTCTTTATCAAAATGTATAAATAACCCCTTTTATAGGTATTATTATTAATAATTAATTCTTCATGGAATTTTATGTTTCAATTTGAATTATTTCACACTAGGGTATTTGATGGGGAAATTACCAAATGGAGAGAGTTATTATGAAATCTCACTTTCTTTTGTGATTGTAAACTTTATATTGATACAGTCAGTTTCTTCTAACAATTTTCATTGAAATTTAATTTTTTTCCAATATCCATTTTATTATTTTATAAATATTATTATTTCATTAATATTATAACATTTTTACAAATGGCTTTTACTTTGAAATTTAGTTGATTAACTAGGAAATATTCATAAATACGTATCCTTCACTAAATAAGGATATTTGTTAAGGATCATTGAATTTGATGTAAATAGGCTATTAAATATATGAATAATTAGTTATAAATACCATAAATGGTTTGGGTACTTGTTAGTGAAATCCCATCGGTGCATTGGTAGTCTCATGAGATAAAATTAGGCGGTTGAACCCTATGTGATTGCAACCAGTATGTTTTAAACCATCTTCTGAATGGCCTCAACAGTAATATTATAAATTGTCTTTTGAATGGTCCATATAGTAAATGGGACATGTTCCTTATAATAATGATGTTCAATAATTAAACACATCATTCATTTAAGGTTAATTAATTATAAATTTGTAGATTTTCACTATGCTATTATCTCTAAAACCATTTCATTTTTGGATCACCAATTAAACAGAATGTGTTTTTAAGTTATTTTCCATACCATGTTGATTTTTTCCTAGCATAATTATTTAAATGTATTTTTTTCACAGTTATTTACCTTTAAATGTATATTTTTATTATTAATACATCATGGATTTCAATATACTTTACCCTTATCGAGCATTTAATGGAACCCTTATTTTTTACCTTTAACAGGACTCCATGACATGTACTATTTATAATATGTAAGGTTATACTTGATGGAATTATTTTATTCAATGAAAAAATCATGTTGTAATTTTTTATTCAAATTTAATGTATGACTAATTTATACATCTAGTTTACCTAGAGTACTAAACTATTTGGTCATTTTGAAAGTCATTCATTGTATCTGAAGCCAATGTAATGGTATAATGCATAAAATTTTGGCTTCTAGGGTTAGGGTAACTACAATAAAGAAATTTATATTATTAAAATTTTAATTTAAAATATCTAGTATATTTTCTATGAATAACTAATATACATGATTTTTGAATTAGTTAATTTTAGGTATTTAAATAAATTTGTCGAAAAAACTATTAATGATTATAAATTGTTTTTATTTTAATAATATAAAACAATTTCAATTTTTTAATTTTTTAATTAATTTTTTTAATATATTCTAAATATAATATATTAAAAATAATTTTATGTTTTTCAAAAGTCATGGAATGGATCTATGTCATGTTTTATACTTAAAATGCAATTTTTTCAAAAATTGGTTTTCGTTGAGTCTTGCACGATTAATTTGAATTAAATTCATTAATTATAGAAATAGAATCTAGTAAAATAGATTCCACATTTGAATTTAAAATTTTAATAATTATGTAATGGTATCAAAGTTTCTCTTTTATAGTAAATAGTAAAAATCAAAACATTTTCTTATGATATATAAATTTTAAATGGGTTTACCGGGTGTTAAACCATGAGATAAGGGTTGGATTTTTTTCTAAAACAAATATAAATTCTTATTTTTTGATGTCATGTCATCTTTAACATTTTTAACTTATATTCCCAAATGAGTTGGGGAAACATTCACATGAATGTGACCATAAATCATTAAAATATATTTATAAATTATATATGTGACCCAACCCTCAATTATATAAAGGAACACATACTCTTCTATTATTAACAAAATTTAAGAATTCTGGTTTTCACAATCCCTTCTCAATAAAATCCAATAATATTTCCATCCATCCAAGATATTTTATTTTTCCTGTAAAAGAACAGTTTGTGGTTCGAATGGTTGATTGTAGTGGGGGATGAACTATAGGAAATCCCTAGTATTTGGTAAAACATATTTGAACAGTCTATATTGGATTTTTTTCCTGGTGATGAAAATTCCAAATGGATGTTATATCTTAGTAGAATAACAGACTTACTTTCCATAGGGGGTGTTCAGTGGGGAACACGTCCAACAACACTTAAGAACTATCATTGGTCGAGAGAATAGGAAGGAAAGATCATCTCACTCTTTGGGGGGAGAATTACAATTTGGTACACACCAATAGATTTAAGATATGTTACTAAATCTTTTGTTCATTACCATGTATGAATATGTGTATTTATCTCAAATAACAATCCATCATAAAGAAGCATGGGTTCAAAATCATATGTATATATATATATGGTTGTCCATTGATAGAGGGATCCATATTTATTAGTGTTTCTCAATCAATAATACCCTTTTATGGATATACTATAGATTCCTTGTTCATTTAATAGTATGTAATGGTTCTTGGCCACACGATGAGGTAATATAGGTTTTTCTATCATCCAGTGTGAGGGAAGCTGTTTTGTTGTCGGGATCAATCCCAAAAGATGGGATTCCTACATATTCTTACTACATGAATCATAAATGATGTGTTTCAGTTCAACTTAACATTACATGTCACATTTTATAGGTCTTGTGATGAGGATCATGCCATGCTGAATAATGTCATGTGGTGAGGATGCTTAGGCAAAATGATCCAAGTCAATGTTTGGTATGGGACATATTCTATGGAGGCCCGATGTACCTGAGAGATATTTGGTCTCCCTAGTGGATATTATACTTCCTATTATATCGCCTATTGAACATTAGGATGAATTGTGATTTTGGGTTTAGACCTTAGTAATGGTTTCTACGTATCCAAATTAGTTGGGAGTCAAAGCCCGTAATGTTTGTGAGGTTGGTTCTTACAACCGTGATGATGCCAACATGGTTAATTCTTGAAGATGGAAGCTTCCCATTTTAGGTAACATGATTGGATTTCAATATACACATTGATGGATTCCCATGAGGTGTCTCTTCATTGGGAATATGAACATTTGACGATTGGGGCATGGGTTCAGGGCTTATAAATTATAGGAGGTCCAATTGAGTAGATGTGGTTGGGGCTTATGAATTGAAGCTACCCACTTGAATAGATGTTGGAACTTACATCTATGAAGAAGTCATGTGTGGTTAGTGATTAAACATTTATGATTCCCATTTGAAGGTTTAGGCTTGTGAGGATGTCATGATCACAACTAACCTATAAGCCAACATGATTCATGCTAGGAGTGAGAAACAAGAGGATGAAATAGATATGAAGATCCTTGGAACCACTCTATCTGATGGTGAATGAGGTCTAAATCCGAAAGGGAGGGAGAGTTCCTTGAATGTACTTGTATCCTCATTCATATTTCTGAATGGGATAATCACATATGGGGATCTATCCGGCTATGGCTGATGGCCGAGTTGTAGAGGACAAAGAGTGTCACATACTATAAAGATGACTTGGGGAATAAATTAGGATGCACTCCATAAAATATGATCTGGGTTAAGGGTGTCATTCAATGATGAAGGGAATGGTTGGAGTGATCTTTATTCATACCGCCCAGAATGGGGAGGTTCACATGAGTAGCCAATGGTTCGATCCCTCATTACCAAAAGAATATATCTCTGAAAACGCTCAAAGAGACTGCCTTGTTTTGGAAGTTACACATGTGCCTCCTCTTACCATGGGCATGTAGACCTGAATGGACATGCTTATGTGGATGATGATTAGATAATACATGTGACGGGTCTATGGAAGGGAGACATGGCCAGATTCCACTTTAATGGTTCGCAGAGGATCTAGTATGTGTCTTGATGAGATTATGGTAGAGAGTTATGGGAGTTGGAATGCAGAACACCCTATAAGTCCCCACTCCACATTGCATGTTCTTATATTGTATGGGGTTCCCTTCACATTACATGTCCTATGTGGTTGAGAGTACTATCCATGTAGTGTGGTATTACATAGACCTGGGTTCAAACCATGTATTGTTTGGCTATATAGTTAGAGTTTTCTCCTATATATCATTTTTCTATATAGGACCACATTCCTCCCACATAACAGTTTTCTAAGCGTAGAAGGGTACAACCTAGATAGTGTATTTATATGCTGAATACTATTCCACAAAGGGGCCATCTGTTTATTACCCATAAAATGATATCTGTAAAGAATTCTATTTTATCAATTTCTAGAATGTAATTTTATTTCACTCTTAATGTTATGTGGTTTGTTTCAACATGTAGTGAATAGAAAGATACATTATTTGGATCTCATCTATAATTTTATCCTTATATCTCTGCTTTCCTCTCTAGATTTTCATCTTTTCTAGGTTCCCCGAGATTAAATATTATAGAGGAATGAAGGGACTGAGTACCAGAATTGTCTTTAATCCATGGTGGTCCACGATCATTCTATTTTAGGTTCCAAGGAGGAATCCCCAGCATGGTAATGACTTTGTCAATAGGTACTAGTATTTTGAGAGTATAGTGATTACCACACATATACTTATTGGGGTTCTGGAAGCACAAAATCGTCCCCTAAATTATTTTATTCATGGTGGGAGACTGTTTAGGGGGTATGGATGTTAGCATGTAGTAAAAATAACTACATGGTCCCACAAAATAATGTGGTTTCATTCATGGGAATCGACAATATGTCTCTCCATGTGAATTATTTTATTTGCAGATTTCATCATGAAATATCAGAACTCCATACATAGCAGTGGTCCATGATGTGAATTTCACTTAATAGACTCAAAAATAGCTTCAAGAGTTATCCCCATTGAAACTAGCGCCCAACTGATTTGTCATCAACGTGATTTTTTAGTGATCTTAATGCTCATTAGAATACAGAATGCCCACTTGTCCCATATACAATTTCTTTTATGGATGCCCTTTTCTGAAAACCGAATTTCATCACATGAGAACTGTAATTTTTGATATTCTACATAGTGGATATATACTTAATGTGTGGAATACCCCATGGTATGACTCATCACCAAAAAATTATTCATGATCCAAAGCTTTGGGGGCGGATGCTTCATGGACCATCAGTTTGCGAACTGTTGGTTTGTTATAGAATGCTCTATGAAGTATTGTATCCTTGGGATTATTACATAGAAAATTTTATTAAAATAATTATTCCTATCTATATTTTCATGAAGATAAGATTGACCCTCCTAGGTTTCTACCACAACTTCTTATTCTTCTCACTCAGCTATTGATGAAACGAGGAATTCTTTGATCGATTCAAATGATAATAACCCTAAAATAATCATCAACCCACTTCAAAACCTTATGGATGGGCATATTTGTGATAGATAAAGGGGGTATCTAGTCTCTTATAGGATTCCCCTTTACGGATTTGGGATACCTTAATATGTTTCTTTTCTAAAATGGCATGCAACAAATCGCCCTAAGGATTTGTTAATTGAAAATAGAAATATTCCCTAATCAACCATCTCAGAAAAATGGGGGCATTTACCTTTGTTATACATGTTTTTAGATCTCGATTGAACTACGCATCTTTATTATTGGAGATAATTCTGTGGATTCTGGATGAAAATGTCCATTTATATCACAACATCACATAGAAGGCCACATCAAATGAGAAACTCGGGTGGTCATCGATGTGGGGCCTTTATCCGTGGGTCTCATTCAGCATGGATAGTGCATGGGATTTTTGAGTGCACTAGACATTTGAAGAATTTAAAACAAATTTGATGGTTATGGGAATAGATGAGGTGGTCTGGGTATCATAGAAACACAATCATTAAAAATTACAAAATTATCCTGATGATTTTTAGAAGGTAGAGCTCGAACACCAACATCAACTACCTAGTGCATGGGGAGGTTGAGATCAGTCTGTGGGGCGTCTGATTTATTTCAGGTGTTCCAATCATTGGTGATATGTATGGAGAATTATTTAACACAGTTTTCCCTAGGATGATGTGGTGAGGACTCCCCCTCTTTCCATGAAAAAAATAAGAATGTATTATTAATGTTTGATCCCCTCCTGATGAAATATGTCATGTTTTCCAAATACATTAATGCCATTTATATAACATGTGGCCAGGATCCCCATGCACAGAGGCCAAGGAAATTCTCTATTATTCTGACATGAGTTGTAATAGTAGCTACTATACTATGATTAAGGAGGGTCGGTTCAACGAGAAGGACTATAAGTCCACTCTTAATGATGACCAAATACTCCTACTAGCACCCATCCAATACAATGATTCTGAGAGTATATATGCATCCAATAAATAATTATGGCACTGAGTTCAGAGTCATGACTTTTATAACCGAGGATCAATTGGCCACCAACATATGTATTGACCACTCCATCCTAGTGGTAGAAAGGATTTACCATTTTGTGATGCATCAGGGAGGGGAGTCCAATATACCATCTGTTGGGTCCCATATAGTTTATATGGGGCTGTGTAAGATCCCATACGAGAGCTTTTTTCTATAACAACATTCAACAAATATCAGAACCTACCATCCAGCAATACCTATAAAGTATAAGTGGGGTAATTCTATCAAACGAGAGTGGTCGGGAAATTATTTATCAGCTCAACTACCACAATCATTTTACCTATGATCATTATATTCCCCCTTCATTAATCTAGTTAGTTATGACTATAGGAACATTGCCAGGAGAGTATATATTCTCTTTAAGAGAAGACCTCTTGGTAGCTAGGATGGACAGAGATCATACCAATAAGGATTATTCACCCTAGATATTTTCACATCAATTAAAATGTTTCCAGATAATATTTCATCCAGCACTCAACATTGCATTCCATGACAAGAATATAACGATATCTCGACAACTATAGATGATGTTAACAGAAGAGGACACCCAATGCCAAATCGGGTTTCCTGATTCTATTTTTTCTATCAAGATCTTAAGAGATCCTATGTTGAAGTCTGGAACTGATCATACCATGAATATGAACATGTATGAATTTTTCTAATTGTCCAATTCCAAAAAGGCCAGACCGAATCCAAATAAAATAGCCAGACATTCTAGGCTAGAGAATAATCTGATAATATCCCTTGTTTTTAACCCCAATGGGTGTTTTAGAGATCCTGGTGTTAAACCTCCCATGTTTATATTATTTCCTACCAATGATAATAATCCATACCTCTTGATGAAACATTTCTTATGGCCTTGAGAGAATGAGATTCTTGAAGGGGTTCTCATCCAGATTATGGTCTTCAGATCTTCTTATAAGAGAAATAGGTTGTTTTAACTAGGCATGGCTTTGTGTCGATGCCTGACAATATTTATTAGGATGAAGACCCTGATAGGGTGGGAAACAGTAACCATGATCTTAATGACTCAATCCATTAACGAAATAACTAACATTGACATTCTCTATGGGTTCTTTCTATGGTTATATATGAGGATAATTCATATGAAAAAGATGATACCCATGACCTTGAGGATACTGATGAGGTCGAACCCATTAAGGGGATTGGAGTTAGGGAATTTCCTTATTCCCAATTAGGGTTTCACAAGCACCCATCCCAAGAAGGTTATAGGGAGGCTGAGGCATCCAAAAAAATTAGTTTTATTATAACCTACCTCACATCCCCTTGTGGAACCTCTAGTATTAACCATCCCAATCACTTCATTATTACTAGTGGATTGGAATGTGAGAGATTCATTTAGAGCTGGCGTATCAATTGATGACATTTGGAAAACACTTCAAGAAGATCCCCTCGCACTTGTAGGCTTTGGATTGGTCACTTCTCTCATATTTGTATCTACTAAAAATTATCTTCATGAGGTGGCTATATATCTTGAATAAATGGATACATATCTTAACTCCTTTAATGTTAGACTATACTTGTCTTATCAAGTCGAGAACACAATAATAATCATAACAGGGATAAACAATACTGATAAATAGGTGATTTTATATTATCTCTTATTCCTATTAATCACATGAGCTTCGTCCCCTACTCTTAGTCTTGTAGGAGCATGGAAAAATTTGAGAGATGGTTTCTTCCCTTCAGTACATCCCACAGGGAACCACAATTGGGGATAATATACCATCAGACATGGGATTCACTAGAGAGGGATACCCTATATAAATTTTACATGTGTATGAAGTTAATAGAAACACTAGAAAATAATTTCCACCACAAGCCCCATATACATTCATTTCTGGGAGATCATCATTGTGTAATACCACAATGCACTGGTTGGAATCAAAATTGTCTATACATCTAAACTCATAGATTACATGTGTCTTTTGTATTCTATTATTTATTTTTCATGTAATATATCTTCATTTGTTGACTAATCATCATACAATTGAATTGGAGATGGTCTAATGTGTAATAAAGCATAAATTTTATAGGTTTATGTATCCCCAAATCCTTCCATAAAATTTTTGATAACTCTAGAAGTAATAGTTGAATAGAAGAGGGTTACCAGACCCAATGATGCTTTTTGGGGGACCACAAGTCCCAGGGGTCAATCCTTACTGATTAAATGACAACATCCACAATATATGTGGTATCATTAGAGGTCAAATAATTATCTTGGAATAATGTACATTCCACTATAAAAATGAATGTGATGTCTCTTATGGATGTAGCTGAACCAGATGGGGAACCTAGAACAAATGATGACAATCAAGAGATTCCAAGCCCCAGGGGACAACCCTTCATAATGAAATTACTTATTCCCACTATAGAAGGGGTCTCATCAGAGGAAAACATCCTTATTAATCACACATATCCTTCCTATCTGGGGATCACCTCCATAAAAGTTGGATAAATTTAAAATCAAGGAGAATTAGAATAGCTTTCCTCCCCAGTTCTATAATGCTCATTAAAGTAATTATAGTATCGATGATTGATCTAATAGTGATTGGTGACCTGACCAAGCATGATTCTTCACAACAGGGTTCTTTGGATGAATTCAAAGTCATCTAGAAAACTATGGAAGAAACATCCATTTTTCGGGTGATGATGAAATAATTGTGGCCAAGGATGTAGATGTTCTAGAATGTGGAGGTGAGTTCCCCACCCTTCCAACCATTTCATTTTCATCCTGTGTTCTAGTGTTCTCTATTTCAATATTAAAATTCTAGAATTATATCCCCAAGCTTCTATGGCTATAGATTATGATTTATTTCCTTGACATGATGATATTTCAAGGTAGCCAATGGTTTTAGAATCAATCCACGTCAAGGTCAATGAGTCAAGACCATCTATTTTGTCACTTATTTCTAAATATATTCCTCTATTTGAGAGTTATTTTAAGGTGGGCCAATAGTATTTGGATGACCTCTGTGTTTCTAATCAGAAAATATAGAAGGAAATGTTGAAGCTAATTTCATAGACCCCCTTATAAACATGCCAAAACAATTTCCTAAATTATGCCACTTGTTTTCATTTATGTTGTATGGGGAGTTTCACTATCATGTTAGATATGAAATAAAAATGGAGGTGATTGATGTCTTTTAGAATACCAGAACACTCTATTCTAACCATTCAAATTTAGAGTCCATGGTTCATCTTGTCACAGCTATACAAATCTTTCTGAGTGAAGCCACTGAGCATGTTGGGATAGTCGCAAGGCGACAAGGTGATGTTTCAGAGCATTGAAACATAGTGGGGTAGCTTCACCAATAGTTGGTGCATATTTTTTTAGAAGGAGTGAATTTTACTACTTTTTTCATATAGGTTGCTACTGAAAAAGGGAAATAGATAGTAGTGGTAGAGGAAAAGGTACAATCAAACACTGCTGAGAAAGAAGAGGCACTATGGGTCAGTAAAGGTGTTGTGACTATACCATTTACTGAAATCCATCTGACCATAAAGGATTAAATAAAGGAACTATTTCCACTTTCAGACCCCACTTAATGAGATTAGTAACCCTGATATATCATTCACATGGAGTGGTTCAATGTTTTAGATGTTCCTCTGTTCTCGTTCATAATTATTTCTTTTCTCATCCAATGCTTCTCAAATAAATTTTCCTAAAATTCCAATTAATCATAACTGGTCATATATTTAAGAAAAATATTCTCATATATTAATGTAAAATTAAATATTGGATAGAAAATATGAAATGATCTTGTAATAATCTAATTTTTTCCAATGTTGAGGGACTAAGAGAGTGTAGTTTTGATTGTTTCTAGGGTTACATGGTGAACCCAAAAAAACCATGTATCTTTGTTATGTCCATAACATGTTATAATCTCCACGGTAGTTCAATGTTAGTGGGAAGAACATGGATTTTTCATAGGCCACCATTTTAAGGTATTTAAGCTAAAATGTTTCATTCCTTTTTAATTTTATATTTTTCAATTGATTCATGAACCATGCAGATCGTCGGTTTAGTGGTCCATTACTTTACTTTTTCCCAGGTCAAACATTGTGAGTTTCCAATATAGTTAGTATTGGGTCTATTTTTTTTTGGAAATTTTAATATCTTTTGAACAAGATAAAATCCACTAATGTTTTAGTTCTAACATCTTTTCCCATAAATTAAAATCTGAGGGCCCCAATAAGAATTACTCGTCGAGAATGTCCCAACATTTTTCATACATGAATGAGTGGCTTATATTGAACATGGGTTTGTGATTTTTGAATATGATACATGGGAAGAGGAGCATATGTGGGGAGTAAAAGTAAAAATTGTTTCAATCATTATGTTTTTTGGTGCATAAAGAGATAGGAAATGAATTTTATACCAATATATTTCCCTTTGGTTGATTGGTCATTTTGTTCGAAACTTATACCGATCCAACTAAGAAATATTTTACGAAGTAAAACAAAAGTTTCCTTAGGAAACTGGAACTCCATTGATGATGGATATCCAATTTTTGAATATTCAAATTTCTCAAGATCCAAATGGGTGACTTGTTTGGGGAATGAAGTCTGAAAATTAATAAGACTTCTCTATCATCTTAGTCCATTAATGAGAGAACCCTCCTACTTGTATTTGTATTGTTTAAAGGAGGGATGAATCATTGTGAAATTTTACATCATGAAACTAGGACACATTCCACATTGTTTAATGTCTTGTGAACTTGTCATTCAAGGCATAAATTTTATGATCACATATATTTGACTTAGTGGAAAAAATTATCTTTCACGGTAACATATCCAATAATGTTCTATAAAAATAAAGAATTGAGTTGGTGGTATATGATATGATCTAGGGATATAAAAATATGATGATTTATGTGTGATTTAAATGTCATTGGGGTGTATGGAGGTAGGAAAAAACATTCTTTAATATAAATTTGTCATTAGATGACATGCCTTTTTCTGGAAAACATATGAAGATCCCATTGGGGAATATTTTTAAAACCTATTAAATGGATTAATTATGAAATTTAACCTCCATTTCTTATGGTCATGTATGTTCATGGAGATTCATACCATTCCAATCATAGTTTTAGTGTTGTGAAAAGAGTGTTCTTGAACATGAAAGCAAAATTTCATTTTGAAATATTCTGAAAAATGGTAGGCATGTTTTCCTTATTCAGGTCAACCCCATTTGTAGGTTTATTTGTATTCATATGGATGGTATTAGTGATGAGGTTTAATAATAACTATGTATCACATTAACATAAGAATCAAACCATAAGTAGTTCATGGATGGTATACCCATGCAGGTCTAACTTGTGTGTAGTGAAGGGGTATTTTTTAATGTGATATCACAAATGTGGAGGGGCTCATATTGGACTCTCATATGCAGTTGAAATCATATATATGATATTGAGGGATATTTTATATATTTTTTGTTTTTGGGAACATACTATGTCTGTTTTCTCTATAAACATGAAAAAGGGGAGTCATTTTTACTTCATGGTTGGACTCAAAACTGATGATCTGGGTGTCACTATGTATCACGTGATAATAGGAATCAAGAGAGAAATAGTTCTCGGAAGGTCTTCCCCCATTAATTGATCAAACTCTTGCATGGGGAAATAAAATCCTCTTTTAAAAACAATATCACAAATGTGGTGAGGGACATATCGGACCCCCTATATAAATCAATCCCATGCATAGGAGTGTGGTGGGATTTTTTGTGGATAGACATAGATATGAAAATCTGTGTGTCACTACACACTCTACATAGGTAGGAACCAAGCCACACATAGTTATAATATGGTTCCCCATCATGTTCGGGCTCATGCATTAGAAAAGAGAAAGTTTTAATTTTTACAATTGGACCAAGATTAGATATTCAAGTGACACTACATATCCTGTGATGATAGAAATCCAAGAACACCTAGTTTTGTACATAATGTAGTTTAGTGTTATACAGTTATAAAATAATATGTGTTATTTGAAATCATGTGTCCATAATGTCATTGGGTGTTTTTGTTTTAGGTTATACTTCTAGGACCATGGTTTATTGAAATGATGAGTAATATGAGGCTTATCAGACTATGATGCTCTAAAATTCCTCGGATGTGAGGGAGAAGAATGTGTAAACCATGATTTAGGGGATTTTTGAATCAAGAGAAATGATATGGGGAAAATTATTTGGGTATTACAAAGAGAGAATAATCTTATCCCGACAATGAATTTTGCCTTGGTTGATACCCCTCTTCTAGTGAATTATGCATATCCAATAAGGGAATGTGTGCATAGTCAAACAACGGTCTCCCCAGAACACTAACCCTAAATCTCTAATATCCAGAGGTATATTTTTATGATCCTAAATTTCATGAGTTATAGAATATATTTAATATAATTAATGTTTATGGTATGAAAAGAATCAATCATTTTAGGATTATCCATGGAGTGTGAAATTCCTTACATAGATCTGGATCCTATGTATCAGGTTAATTTTTCTTCCCTTGATATATTTATGAATAAAAAACCCACTCTTGATAAATCATACATAGATAATTTTTTTACATAGGATATTGGGAAATTTTCATTTTTTTCTTGTGGATGAGACTAAGATATGAGGTTGAGGCATTTCTATATATCTCATCAAAATGAGAATGAATCCACATATAGTTCATGTGGTACCATATATTTTAACATCATAAATTAAGTATGATAGGTCTTATAACATGAATAAAGATAGATTTCATGTTTCCATGCAATTTTATGTTATGTGGAAGGGTTTTTTATTTATAGATTAACATCATTTTGTTCAGATATTTTGTGTTCCGTTTAAGGTCATGTTAAAGGACCCTAGAAAACCTTGTGTGGATTGATATTCCATAACCATGTGGGGAATACCATACTAAAATTCATTAACCCATGTAAGGTATTATTAGTGTGAGAAACAATGGGTGGTAAAAGTCTATTCCTTCACTAAGAAGATATTAAATACCGAATATGGGTAATTTTTATTTTCTGGTGGCTAGACTACAATGAAGAATCCTAGAATCATTCTATTTATCATTATGATGGGAGTAAAATCATACATATTTCTTGAATTGTCCTTCTATGAATGTATGACCACTATATAGGGAGGAGGTCATTCATTCCCTTCATTGTGGTTGGACCTAAGATTAGAGATCAAGGAGTCACTAAGTACATTTTAATGAAAGGAGTCAAGAAACATGTAGTTCAATATTGGAACTCTATACAAACGTTTGAAACATATATAGATAGGGTAATTACTCCAATATATTGTTTGATTATTTTGGTTGGACCTAGGATTGGATATCAGTGCATCAAAAAATATCTTTTGATGACATGAATCAAGACACATGTAGTTTTGGGATCCTGTAATGTTAAATGTCATGCGGTGAGGATGAGGGTTACCCAACAAGAATTAAGGGGAATGTTGTGTCTTGTCCTACAATCCAAGATCCTAGAATAAATATGTATCTTATGTGGGCCATAATCAAAACTCATATAGTTCTAAATGCACGTCCCATCATATATCTGACTCATGTGATGGGAGGGTGTTCTATTCTTGAATAGACTATTAAATGGGACCTATATTAGATTGTTCTTAATTGATCTAATTTTTTAGGTGAGGGGAAATTTATTATATTTCATGGTTGACCTAGGAAATGAGTTATGAGCATCATTATGTATCCCATTGAATGAGAATGAAGAAACATGTTGTTCTTGGTGAACCATGTAGTTTAACATCTTGTGGTAATGAAAGGGTGGTATTAGATGTGAAACATGTATCTTTGCAGCAAGGCCCCTGAATAAAGATCTGATAATAACAAATATAGTGACCATAGAATTTTATATATATCATTACCTAGTTTTAACAATAATTAAACTTCACATTACATGATAAGGATTGTAAATTCTAGAGTCTTGGAATACTAGGTATATAAAACTGAGAACATTAGACTAAATAAATTTTTTTATTTAATATTTATAAAGAGATCTAAACTTCCATTGTGATAATACATATGCCCAGGAAAGCCTAGGGATAACATTATCAAAGGGAAGAGATAAAAAGCCCAGTATGAGAAAAAACATATGAATAATGCTTTAGCACATGGGTTTAAATCAATGATATGAGGATATAAAAAGACATGGAACATATGGAATCATAATATATAATCATGGAATAAAATAAACATGTATTAATAATAATTCATAAACAAAATAAAACATGACATTATCATGATTCAAGGATTATTGCACATAAATAATCAAAAGTCGAGGTTAACCCCCAATACCATTGCACATGGTAGCACGAGTCAAGACTAACAGCCAGGACCATTGCATATACCATATCATGAGACGAAACATTACCCAATGAATTAGAGCACTATCTTGGTGCACCAATCATAACATGTTCTTGAGTATTCTTTCAACATAAATAATCATATGTAATTTATCATATGTAAACATAAGGGTACCTTTGTAAAGAAATAGGTATCAAAATCATGTCATAAAGCATAATGAATGGGTGTATCATACAAGTTTCCATGAAAGAAAGTAATTAAAACATACATGGAAATTAATAAGGGAAAGTAATCATATATCATGGTAATTTATATAAAATATATGTGAAAATATTTAAGAAGATTATTTAATTAATGTTAACATAAAAATAATTTAGCGCGGTTTAAATGAAAAATACTAAAGAAAATTTAAAATAGAAAATGGAATAATATTTTATATAAAACTAGAACTGAACTAATAATGTATTCATAAAAAAAAAATTGTTTTTAAAAAATAATGGTGACTTAAAAAATATTATACAGTTCTCTTGAATTTGTGTAAGAATTAGGGAAGTTCACAAAAACTAGATTGCTTATTGGAAAGTATTGAGGAGGGAACAACGTAAAAACATCTATATCCTTGAAATAGATTGTGGAATAGACCTTAATAAATGTTTTTGGAGAATGTAAATATAATTTATAAAATGTACATAAAAAAGAGTTTACTTCATTTGGGTTGAAATAAATATACAGCATCCCAAAAGAGTAATGACGGTTCATGTAGAATCCCTGAGCTTAAGTCCAAATGTGTTCTTCACTTGATCTAATTGACATGAATAATCAAATTAAATTCATTAATTAATATTTAAATAACCTCCCCTTCATGTACTTTATTTATTATAACCTTATAAATTTACATCATGACCATTTTTATGGGTTATGTGGTTCAATTTCATTGTGTGGGATATTTTGATTCCATGGTTTTTCCACTAAAGATATTTATTTTATTTAATAAGAAAATGAGAACAAAGAAAAAAGAAAAATAGAACAAAGAGAGACATACATAATGATGGGTCCTGGGGGTCTAAAATGATGAAGACCTAGAGAATACCCAATGACTAAAGCCATGAACTCTGGCTGAAGGGAGCAATGACTTGAATAGCCTGAGATCTTATCACTAGGGACGACCATGGAGGAAAAAAATCAGCAACTCTATTTCCCTCCCTCCATGTTTTAAGAACCTCTATCTAGGAGATAATGATACTTGGACCCTTACAAATAGTATTAGCTATGAACCAGGGTGTAACATCATAGCCTTGAAGTGCACGTTGAATCACTGTCGAATCAGTTTAAATGCTCAAGTGGGTAATATTATTCTCACTGCAGAGAGTAAGACCAGTGAGCATTGATTTCACATCTGCTTGGAGGGAATTTCTACTACCCTAAAGGCTAAAAATTTCAAAAATAAGGAACCAGTATGGTTTCTGAAGATACCACCACCGTGTATAACCCCCACCCCACAGTTTCCATCCGTGTTGAGTTTAAAGCTGGAACTAGGTGGTATACAACGCACCTAATTCCCATGAGGGGTTCTACGATAAGGAGTTGTGTTCATTAGAACACCTCTAAAAGAGGGTGCCCCTTCTCCGTTCATGAGAAGAATAGAAAGATCAATGAACATGGACATCATTATTAAGATGAGAAATGTCTAAGATGTGGGGATACCCTCATTCCTTGCATGATTCCAGGATTTCCAAATGTCCTAGAACCTGGCCAGATGAATAGATACCCTGGCCTTTCATTTGATGAAGGTATTAGCACCATAGAACCATGTTTGTATGAAATCGATACTGATACATACCCAGAACACACACCCATTAAAAGAACCAAAGTCCTCCCAGATATAATGAGACCATGAGCTTTCAAAAAATTGGTGAGCCATATATTCTTCTAGGAAAACAAACCAGAAAACCCATCTAGACACCAGGCAGATGCCTCTTAATTTAATTTTTTCATTAGTGGCAAGAGCATGGTTTCTTACACACCACATGAGAAAATTGTTCTTGGTCGGAGATTTAATAAACTAATTCAGATCTCCCCCCACATTTGAGGAAGAAGTTCTCCCCAAGAGGTGATGATACCCCTTACTGGAGAAAACACCCAACGAGGAGGTATCAAAAAAACAATAGTCTAGATCATTGTTCAGAATAATGGTGTCAAATAAGTCCTATTGCATATCATCCAGAACGGTGTTGATAAATTGAATATAAGAACTGGCCTTCCTGAAAGTGATATCAGGAGCTAGAAAACCTAATAAGGCTAGCATGGATCCATATTAATTGTGATTCCATAAACTAATATCACCCCTCCTAGGAATCCATCAATTTTTATGCTCGAGTATAGCAACATGTGCCTGAACAGTACGCCAGAGAGGAGAAGAGTTCCCCCTAACAGAGTTCGGATTCCTACCATATTTTTTCTTGGTGAATTGGACCTAGAGAGAATCCCCCAGAATGTCCTCCTAGGAAATTTTTCTATGCAAGCATTTCATAGTGATGGCCAGATCCTTCACATTGATACTTCCCTCCTAGAAAGGTCTTACCCAACTACACTAGGATGCCAAGTCGAGTTTCCAATCCAAGTGCACATCCCAAATGGATGATTTAAGGATATTTTCAATACTGTGTAGAACCCCTTTTGGTACCTTATTTTTAGAGAGGACATGTATGGTAATATAAAAGAGAACATGATTAACTAGAGTGATCCTACCACCGAAGGATAAAAATTTGTTTTTCCAGTTAGTAATATGATCAGAGATTTTCGAAACAGTTTTGTCAAAATGGTGGATCTTAAGACTCCAAGGAGTTACCGGAGCACTACGATTGAGAAATGGGTTGGATTTTCTTAGAATCACCAGGCTTTGCTCCTATTTCCCCACCTGCATTCCAGAGCAATTTATGGAAATAAAAAGGTTGCTCTTCTCCCTATTAACATGCTTCCGACTCTACTTGCCATATGACTGTAGAACCATGTTTATACACAGAATGGTCCTCTTTCTAGAAGAGATAAAAAAGATATTGTTGTCTATAAACATCAAGTGTGAGTTACCATTGGAGGTCGGCCTTCAATGGTATGGAAGAATGCTACCAGAACTAATTATTCTCTTGATAAAATGGGAAAGGGAATCTTGGGAAATAATAAATAGAATCATAGACAGAGGGTCTCCATGTCTTAGACCATACACCAATATGAAGAATCCACAATTTATTCCTATAAAAGAATTAGAAAACCACTGGGAGCCGAAGCATCTGAAGAGTAAATTGATGGACCAGGAAGATAGACCCATACAATGAAACACTTAGATAATGAAATTACACTCAGGCATATCATAGGCTTTCTCAATGCAAATTTTAAGAATCATATTTGAACCGGTCACATTGACATTTAGATCAAGAACCATCTCCTGATATAACCCAATCGCTGCCTAAATAGTTCTTCCTTGGATAATGTCCTGATGCTCCAAAGAAATCCATTGGGGAAGATAATTCTCTTGTAGTCTGTTGAGCACCATATCCAACACATTATAAAGAAAATTACACATACTAATAGGTATAAAGTGGTTGAGATAATATGGGTTCGTGACATTGGGAATTAGAACCAGTGTTGTGACACTAGCCACACGTGGGAAATGGCCACCCCATATGAAGTCTCTAATGGAATTAGACATGTCTTCCTTAACTAAGTCCCAAGAGGTGATGTAAAAGGATATAGGGATTGAAACCAGGCCTAGGGTGCTCTCCAGGTTGAGGGATATGATAGATTCAAAAATTTCCTCATCATCTGCACTAGTTGAGATCATAGAATTGATGTGATTTGTGTCCTGGAAAAGAATAACATCAAATAGGTCGGCATGTCCTGAGGGGTACCCATTCAGCATATTATATTTGGGGCTAGAAGGTAGAGCAATGAAGTAAGACTTTTCCTTGACACCAATCATCGTAGGGTCATCAGTGAATGAATAGTATTGTAAGAAAATATTCAGATGAAACTGCCCCCTTCTCTCTTTAATAAAAGTAATAAAATAAGCAGTATTGCGATCTCCCTCCTGTCACATTACTAATCCAAGGGTCAGGTTACTATTTTAGTGGTATTCATTCATTAACATCTAGAGATACCTTTTATTTTTCTAAATATTCATTTATAAGGTTTTTATTTTGTTCTATATGTATTATTATATGATTATAATCTCAGACATATTTTAAGAAGGGAATTCCATTGATAAAAAATTGGTTTGTTACATTCCTCCCCCCATAAATTTTCTCCCTCAAAATTTTGTTTTTCATTCTTTGTCATAAACAGGTGATGGTACTTTTCTTTCATTGCCTCCTCTAGTTCACTTATTTCCTCTTCATACTTATGGTTTAACCATAGTAATTTGACTAGGTGAATAATCATTTTTCATATATTTTTGTCTCTACGATCCAAGATCTTCACTAGCTTCTCCTTGTAAGAAAAATAATTTTCCAACTGTACCAGCCCAAAATATAGTACATGTTAAGGGTCTATTATGTTCTTTTTTAAGAGGGATACATAGAATACATCAAATAATTTAGACATGCTAGGTGTAATTTCTCGTTGATTGTCCACAAATACACCATGGTCAAGAACCTTGAAGGGGCTAATGTATGTGGGAATATTCTTTCCTTTCTTCCCAAACCTCATGACCGTATTCAACGGATACATGTAGAGAAATACAATGTCTCTAACTTTAAACTCATGGTCATGTTGATGATTATCTGCTTAACTCTTTTTTGGACATTGGGATGCCTTGATGTGATACTGAATAGTTTTCACATTATCTTCCATCTCTTCATCCATTTTAGGTCCTTGCTGCTAACAATCACCATCTTTCTCCAAACACACTGGTATTCCTAACCATTTCCCATAAAGGGATTCATATGATTCCATTCAGATACAAGAGTGGAATATTTTATTATAGGAGAATTAGACCAGTGAAATATGATGGTCACATCCTCCTTTGAAGTCCATTGAACGTGTTCTCAACATGTCTTCCAGTGTCTAAATAGTTTACTCATATTTTCCATCTATTGGAGGATGATAAGCCATACTAATGTTTAGTTCAGTGCTTAGATCATGTTGGAGACTTTTATAGAACATAGAGGTGAATCTCAGAATTCTATCAGATATAATATATAGTGTTACTCCATAAATCATTACCAAATATTATATATATATTCATCAAAGTTGATCCAATGAGAAGTCCTCTCGTATTGAGATGACGTGGTCTATCTTTGTAAGAAGATCAATAATGACCCGAATAGAATTGTTTTCTTTGGATGTCCTAGGATGTCTAGTGAAAAAGTCCATGGTGATGTTCTCCCACTTCCATGTTGGTATGGGTAGTGTTTGCATAATATCCTTGGACCATTTTCTTTCATCCTTCCTTTGTTTACATACCAAGAACTTGGATGTATATTCAACAATCTCTATTTTCATATTATCCCACCAGATGTTCCCCAAAAGATCTCGATGAATCTTTGTTCTCCCAATGTAAATAAAGAATTTTGATCTATGTGCATAATTTAGAAGATCCTACTTTATCTCTGAATCAGATAGTACACATAATCATGTCATGAATCTTACAACTCATTCCTCATCATTCCTAAACATAGGGGATTTTCCCTTTATAATCGCTTCCACCCTTCTTAAAATCTCCACATATTTTCTTTTAGTGTCCTTTATTTTCTCCATGATGGATGGTTGAGCGACCATTTCAGAATGTATTGTTGATGTTTCTCCATTAATTATTCCCATGTCCATTCTATGAAAATCATAGGATATGGGATCCTTTTAAATTCTAATTATTGATAAACATACATGATACTTTCTACTGAGAGCATCTGCCACCTTATTTGGCTTACCAGGATGGTAGTGGATTGAGCATTCATAATACTTGATGATGTCTAACCATGTTCACTTTCTCATATTATTCTCCAAATATGTTAATATATAATTTAGAATTTTGTAATTAGTAGATATCTCACACTTCTCCCCATTAAGACAAAGATGCTTGATTTTCAATGAAAATATCACAGCCACCAACTCCAGATCATTAATGGGATAGTTTTTCTCATGGGTTTTTGCTTCCTTGAGGGATATTCTATCACATTATAATTTTGAATAAATACAAAACCTAATACCTTATTTGAAGCATCGTTGTACACCTCAAATAGATTTCCACCAGCTAGTAGTGTGAGTATTAGCACAATGATAAGCCTCTTTTTGAGACCCTAATAACATTCCTCACATTCTTGAGTCTATAAAAGCATCACCCCTTTTTGATTCATCTTGTTAAATGGGTTTAAAAATCATGAAATTTTCTCCAAAAATTATCAGTAATAACTAGCTAGAACAAGGAACCTATAGATCTCTATTACAGATATTGGCCTGGGCCACTCTTCAATTTCATTTATCTTGGAAAGGTCAACATATATTCCTTTTATAGTGGTAAAATGCCCTAATAGTGACACTACATCCATCTAGAAATTAAATTTACTATACATTGCACATAGTTTCTCCCTATTCAATGTCTTTATAATAGTATTCAAATGATCATCATCTTCCTCGTTTCTCTTTAAGTAAATCATAATATCATTGATATAGACTACCACCAATTTTTAATGCTAATCTCTAAAGACAGTATCCATAAAATCCCTGAATATTGATAGAGAATTAGTTTGTCTGAATGAAATCACTACAAACTCATAGTTTCTATACCTCGTTTGAAAGGTAGTCATGGGAATATCTTCCTTTCTCACGTTTAATTGGTGATATCCTGACCGAAAGTCCACCTTAGAAAAATAACTAGCACCACAAAGCTGATTGAACAGTCATCTATCTGAGGAAGGGGATACATGATACTTATCGTGATTTTATTGAGGTCATGATAACCAATGTTGAGGGGAATTAAGCAATCCTTCATGTTGATGAAGAGGATTGGTTCTCCCTTGAGTTAAGCACTCGGGCATATAAAATCCTTTTAGAGATTATCCTATAACTACTTCTTTAGATCTTCTAAATGAACATTGGAAATTCTACAAGATGTGTTTTATATATTTAGGTATCTAGGAATAAGTTCAATTTATAACTCAACCTCTCGATCGAGAGGAAGACCAGGAAATTCTTCAGGAAATAAATTAGTGTAGTCCCCTATAATGGGCATGTCTTCGATCTTGATTATCTCCTTTGTCTCAATCGTTTGAGCTATACATGCTTTATCATTAGGTAGTAATATCCAAAATTGATACAATGATTCTAAAAAAGATTCATCCTCCACATTATACTTATAAAGTATTGGAGGATGCTTCGGGATGTTAAGAGTGATATCCCTTTCCCGACAGTTGATGTTGGCTTTGTATAAAGATAGCCAATTCATGCCCAAGATAACATTGAACTCCATTAAAGAAAGTATACTGTGATTTTATGGGAGGTCCAGTCCCCAAAAATTTATCGAGGAGGAGTTATAAACTATGGATGTAATAATTGCATCATTCACTATTCTCACATGTTACTCAATATTGAAATTTTTAGGTGGTGTTTGAATAGTTATACAAAACAAGAATGGTATGAAAGAATGTTATTGAATGAATATCTAGCATACCGGTCATCATGTCATTTTTTGGATCTAGCTCAGCAGTAGGGATTGCAAAAGACCTTCCTTGTTTTATTAGAGGTTATTATTGATTCCTCAGACAACACATATCTTAGGAATTTTATTCGAATAATTCCCATAAACAAGTAGTTGTAACACCTACGAGTAAGATGAGTGTTGATCTAAACCTTTCTTTCTTATTCTGTGTCAGCGGGATTATTTATATCCATTTGGTAGTTTTTAGCCAGATGTCCCATTCTTCTATTTTTTATGTAATTCCTGGTACCCCTTAGACAGTTCTCGGGATTCTTCTTCCCACAATTTTTACACATGGTATATTTTATCTTCCTTCCACCATGAGATTTATTTGCTGAACCAGCTATATAAGACTTTATTCTCCACCCTTTGTCACCGTTCTTATGAGACCCTCTAGATTCTGCTTCCTCCATCTAAACCATAAAGATATAATGAAAAATCTCCCCATAATTGTAAATTTCACGAATATCTATGACTTTTCGTGGACTCCGCATTAGACTTATAGAGAATAAATCTGCCATGCTTTATGTGTTCCTGAAAATGTTTAAGGTGTATCTTTCAAGACTTGTGATGTTTGCTTCATACGCACCGATTGAATCATCTTCATTCTGAATGAGTCCAAAGAACACTATTAATATCTCAAGATAGTTGTTTTGGGGAAAATATTTATGGAAAAAATAATTATTCGAATTTTTCCTAATAAAAGGAATCAATTTAATATTGGGACTTCATATTCTTGACCTTTGTCCACCACTGGTGAGAATCTCCATCAAAATTATTGACTGCTAGCATGCCATTACCTTCTTCTGAGAAATGTAGGACATTGAATATTTTTTCAATTAAGTTAATCCAATATTACCCAAGGAGGGGATTAAAAGATCTAATAATCATGGAAGGCCATTTCTGCATGAATGATTCTACAACAACATGCTCTTTCTATGAAAGTGGAGGGTGCTCTACATGATTCATGTTGTAATTTATAACTTGAGACAGCTGAGAATGTTTTTTCCTCATGTTTTGAGCACCAATTCTCATCATATTAGGCATATATTTAGTGAAATCATCACATGCCTATCACATTTATTGTTCACACATGTTATTATATTTTTCTCCATTAACTAAAAAATAGAACACACAATTAGGGGGTCAGAATACATAGCTATTATGTATAAAAATAAATATTTAAACATAAAAGGATAAACTCTTAAAGGAAAAGTATATCCTAACTTGTGATTCCAGGGGTTTCAATCTAGGTTTTCTATGATCTCTTTCCTAACATATAATATTATATGCTTTTTTGTTCCCTTGATAATAGTACTAACTAAGCTTATGAATTTACAAAAGCATAACCCCTAGGACTATCAAACTGAGTGTGATGTAAGGCATGTTTTCAGGCACCAAATCCCATTCGAGTCTTTCTCAAAGCGGTGTTTTTAGGTTTTACCCCTAGATACATTTGTGCCAGATCCACCTCAACCTTTTTTATATCCAGACAAGAATGCATTTTCTTGATAAACCACATACTCTATATTTACCAAAATTTATTGATGTTTTCATATAATTTTTCTCATCCCTAAGGTTCTTACAAAGTTTCATATTCATAATCTCTAAAAATAACTAGAACATTTTATGATACCAACTATAGAGACCCTATACTTTTTCAAATATCATTATATAATTTTATGTATAATTAACATTGAAATTACAAGGCAGGTATTGTAGAGTGTAGAGTTTTGGAAGACTAGGTACATAAAACTGATAACATGGGACAAAATAAAACATTTATTTATTTAATGTTCACAAAGATCTCATAACTTTCCTTGTGCTCATAAATCAATATATGATAACCTATGGATAACATCGACAAATGGATGAGGTAATATGCCCTGTAAGGGAATAAAAAAAATAAAAAATCTTTATCACATGGGTGAAGAGAAATGACATAATGTTATAAAAAGAAATGAAAAATATGAAATCCTATCCTACAATACTGGAATCATATAAAAAAGGACTAATAGTATAGTGTTAAAACATAAAACATTAATTTATCATGAGTCATGTATCGTTTCATATAGAGGAACAAAAATTGAGGTTAACTACCAGGACTGTTGTATATGGTATCACGAGTCAAGGCTAACCTCCAAGGCCGTTCCATGTAAGATCTCATGAGACTAAACTTTACCCAATGCATTGGGATTATATCTGGGAACAAAAATATTAATATGTTCATGAGAATTATTTCAACATAAATAATCATACTTAATAAATCATACATAAACATAATGATACCCATAAAAGGAAATGGGTATCAGAATCATGCCATAAAGAATTATAAATAGGTGTATCATACTAGTGTACATGAAAGAATGGAATTCAATCATACATGGAAATTCATAAGGTAAAATAATTATATATCATGGAATGATATTTCAAATAGAAGTGACAACATGTAAGAATAGTATTTAATATATTTTAGAATCAAAACAGTTTAGCGAGGTTTTAAGGAAATACTAAATGGAATTTAAAATATAAAAGGGAATACTATTTTATATAAAACCAGCACTGAACCAAGAAGGTTTTAATTATAAAAAAGTGTGGCTTTTTAAAAATAATGGAGACCTAAAATATGTTATATAATTTTCTTGAAATGGGGTAAGAATTCGGGATGTTCCCTTAAAAGTGTCTCTTATCAGGAAGTATTGTAGAGGGAACCACTTAAAAACATGTATATCCCTGAAAGAATGAGGAATGGATGTTGAGACCTTATTTTGGAGAATCTAAACATAAATAATAATATTTACATAAAAATAATAGATAACATCATTTGGGTAAAAAGAAAGATAGATCTATATGTAGGAATAATGGATGTTCGGGTAGAATCCCTTATCTTAAGTCTAAAGGTGTTCTTCACATGATATTATTGACCTGAATAATCCAATTAAATTAATTAATTAATATTTAAATAACCCCTTATTCATGTAATTTATTTATTATAACCTAATTATGTTTATTCATGTCCTTTTTGATGGGTTAAGAGGTTCAATTTAATTGTTTGGGAGCGTTTGTTTCCTTGATTTTTATGATTGGTTTACTTATATACATATAAGGATAAACATTTAAGAAGAAAATAGTTGTACAGAATTAAAGTTTCATGTTATTAGTACACATTAAATATATTATCTGGTTATGAAATTAGTTTTTTTATTTGTTGTGAAGATGATTCATTATAGAAAACATTATTGATAACCGTTTGGGTTTTCAATTATCACAACAAACTTATTATTCTTTATAAATTAATATCATCCCTACAAAGAGATTCCAAAATCATACATTAGACATATTACATATATTAGAGATTATTTCAACAATCAAAATGTTTTCATGACCTGAATTTGTAGATGGTAATAGAAATTGAAAAATGATGTCCATGAATGTGATATACTAACACATCTCGGATGATGTTTTCATTTCTTGTATAAAAGGAGAGGAAAGGAGAGATGATAATGAATTATAAAATTATTATAAAACAATTATAGTACATGTAAGGTACTGGTGTTATCATATCATTTGTATGAATGGAGGTGAGGAAACGAAAAGAAATAAAGGATCTTGAATGAAAATAAATGAAATGAAAATAGTAATTTACTTCTATAATATATTTTCCTTGGGACCTTCTTTAGGAGATACAATTTTGTCTTTTTAAGAGACCAGATGAATATGAATACAGGAGACTAGAACATGGATATATTTTTCAGAATTTGGACAAGGCATGTGGCTTGAGAGGTGTTATGAGATGACGTAAAGAGGGGTGGTATTTATAGCATAGAAGAGGATGGGTTTCCAGTTTTTTAATAATTAGTTAAATATTTTTCATCAAGTCTATGAATATTCTTAATCCTTATAACCAAAATTGTAAATAGATAATGTGAGTTCAATCCAAAGGCTATTTAAATCATCCATGGTTTATGAATGATGCAAAAATTCATTTATTTAGTATTTATAAAAAATTATCGTATTTCACTATTCAAAAAAATCAAGTATTTTTGAAAAATACAAAAAAATAACACCTTCCATTTATCATAATTTAGAATTATAAAATGAAATAAATTTTGCAAAAAAATCATATATGTGTTAGAAATTTAATTTTTAAATAAAATCCAAATTTACTTGAAAAATAAAAATTTTAAAATTAAAACTACTTCTTTAACATTTTGAAAAACTAATTGATGCCTCTTAAAATTATATTATTATCTGAATTCATAAAGTAATTATTTATGATTACATTTTATGAAAATAAATTTTTATTTAAATTATACAATTAGTCAAAAAATTGTAAATAAATATACATGATTTCAAAAAATATCATAAATTAATTAGTAATCATTAATATATTTACTTACTTATATTGTGATATATTAATATCATATTATCACTTATAAGATAGGTAAATTTTATTTATTCATTCATTAGTGTGGTTAATATTAAACTTTCCATTTTACTATTCATAAGGGTCACATTTCTATTTCAGAGGTCAAGTTACTATTTCATCGGTATTGATTCCTTATCTTCTAGAGATACATTTTATTTTACTTATTCTTCATTTATATGGTTTTAGTTGTGTTATATATATATATTATTATATGATTATAATATAATAAATAAATATAATAAGGTAATTCCATTGATAAAACATTGGGTCGTTACAACAACATATCATGCAAGGGAACAAATCAATTCACATAGAGTTCTTGATAGAAAGCACCATGTGTTGTTCTAACTCGTCTATATGGTGGTGGAATTATTTTATGTTTTTGGGGTTGATAGACTGTGATGAAGAATCTGGGATTCTCTACATATCCTATCATGATAAGAATCAATCCATACATGATTCTTGGATATGGCTTGGTGTGTGACAGATGTTATGGGAAATATCCTATTGAGTGAAAACATTATACTCTTGCACAATTTTACGTCACATCTTGAGTACATTGGTGTCAGAATGTTTATTATCTTGCGACATGGATGATGAACCATGTAGTTTGAAATCATGCGGTCAAGATGGTTGTGTCTTTTAGTTCTGGGAAGTATGGTTTTGTATATATATAATAAATATAATCTTGATATCAAAAAAAGGCATTGATCCGATCAACTGTTGATAAAATCATGTTATGGATGGATGGAAATATATGGCTAGGAATAACACAAGTGGTTTTTACATCACTAAGTATCCCATGATGATAAGAATCTATCCTTGTGTGCTTTTTATGGTAATTATCTATACAGTTATAGCCCATACGTAGAGGGGTGATATTTTTCCCATTTTGTGTGGTTCGGCCCAGGACAAGAGGTATGGGTATCATTACATATCATATGATAATAAGAATCAAGATTTACATATTTTTTGGAATGATAATCCCTACACATTGATCAAAATCTCTCATTGGTAAATGGTTATTTATCATTTCCCCATAAGGATCCAAATCGTGTGTAGTGATTTATCGATTAACATGATGATTCATATATAGTTTAACACATTATGGTGAGGAACCAACACTTTTGGGTGAAATCCTCCTCAGTGAGGGAACTACTTCACCCCATGATCAGCAAGTGGCTTCCCATGTTTAGATAATAGGTATAGAATCATCAATTATATGTTTAATAGTCATCCCAAACTTAATTTGGATAGGATTTTAGATTGACATCATGTGTTGACGATGGTAATTCCATGTTTATTGTAATAGAGTTTGGACCAAGGGGTGAGAACTCAAAAAATATATATTTTTAACAGGGTTTCATAACATACCTAATGTGAATGAGGGTATGGGAGTCCCACATATGACATATTATTTCCTAAGGAGGCTTGAATATTGTTTTCGGTTGTTATACTTGGAATTGGGTTTCTGGTTTAATATCATCTATTCTGGATCATGAAAATGGGGATTCCAAAAATTAGTATACATGGAATGTAGGAGTTAAAAAACTCATCCTGAATGAGGTTCTAGGAGTCCCAGTGCCACACCACACTTTCCCAAGAAGGCTCCCACATTGTTTTAATGTCGTATTCAGGGGACATGGACACATAGTTTAACATCATATAGACGAGACTATGATGAGTTTGAATTTTAATTTCATGGAACTAGGATGATGTACCCTATAGATTAACGTTAGGTTGTAAGGAAATATGCACCTTTGAATCTATATTTATATAGATAGGATAATGGAACATTCCTTTTATGACCATACCTAAAGAAACATGAATTTTATATAGTTAAATATTGTACAACAAAGATGATGTACCTTGTAGTTTAATGTCATGTGGTAAGGTCATTATACCATGAATTTTAATGTCTTGAGGTCAAGAAGGTTGCAATAAATTTTAAAATCATGTGGGTAGAAGAATTATGTTATTTTATTCCACAAAATACTTCATACAACAACATGAATGGGTAGAGGATGTCCTATGTTGTTCATCGATAAAAATTAAAAAGTATTCTCTATAGGAGTATACCTAATTCATATCGTAAGGTCCATACCACTTTGGTTCCAATTCATGAGTATTATTTATGAGTATCATTGGATTATTGAGGACCAACACTATATCTCCTTTGTGAAAATGTCAATGCATAAAAATTTTATTAAAGGCTTTTTTGATCTGCTTTTGGTGTACTTCCAAATGATGAAATGTATGGATTCTTTTCCCATCTTATCACTCCAATTCATGTATCCATTTCTGAGGTTTTACGACAATGTATAATTTAAAGTAGATTGAAATCTAAAGTTATAGGGATTTAATCACGATGGTTAGGACCTCATCTGTCCCATAGACTAATCAGTATGTGGTTTCTTATGTGAAAGTGTGGGTTGTAGCCTGGTAAGACCACAACAAATGTATGAGCTTGTCTGACTATGATTTGTTAATATTCTCTATTATCTTATTGAGTATATTTGATAGTGTCTTGTTTAAAACTTTTATATACATGTTAGCCACTTAATGGTAGTCAGATGCTTGGTGGGACTTGATGTCATACTCCAGTTATAGTATCTAAAATTCAAAAGAATAGAAATTGGTGTCATTCTCCATGTTTATTAATGATGGACACTAGATCTACTGATGATGTTGACTTTCAAAAAGCTATCAATGATCCATGACCTAACTTCTTTGATCTTTAGGACCTCATCCCAAATGGATAATAAGTCAATGTAAATAATAATATACTTATACTGCATAGATGTGGTCAGAGGATATAGGCCTATGACATCATTACACTTATAGAAACTAGACTTGAGTATTAGTATGTATGAATCAAATATTGTGGTTGGTGAATTATATTGTAATTAACCTAGTAGGAATGAAACTTTTTGGTTATTTTTTTACATTCCTACATTATAGTGGTCTGGTAGTACCCATGCCTTCTAATTTAATTGGAATGTGTGTATCCTGGCTAGTGGTTCTATAGGATTTAGTGTGCACTTCCTTCATGATAGAAACTATCTCTTCTCCATTAATACACCTGAGAATGACCGCATAAATTATCTTCTTATAGTGTATCTTTTGATTAATTTTTCAGTCATAGAGAACAAAGTTAATTTCTTATGCTCATATTTTCTCCTTCCCAGTTATATCTTGAGAGAGTTATCTATTTCTATGGTAGTCCATAATGGGTGGCATCCAACCTGTGGTAGGACAATAAATTTTAGGAATACTATTAATCTCAATGATATATTCTATGTTGTCTTGAACAAAAAGCAATTTTATAAAGCAATGTGCAATACTATTGACTTTTTCATACCACTCTGAATTAGCTAGTGTTGTTGATGCATTTTTGAGGGAGTCTTCCTGTGCATTTTTTGAGCATGGGACATGAGTAAATTTCATTTCCAAAAGGAATTATAACATTATTCCTTATATTTGGTTTATCTTGAGGATTTGATCATCATTTTGGATAGTAAAATCACCATTAACATGCATGATGACCAGTACCAAGTTTCTATCTATCATTAATTTTAATTCATGGAAATGAATTTCCATCTCTATCCGAAAATGAGAGACATATATTCTACATCAATGATCATGCGCCTCTCCTACCAGATAAAGGATTTAGGAAGGGATGCATTTTATGTAGATATGAGTATGACTGCCATCCCTAGTTTATTGATCTTAGAGTCTTCCATCCTTTTCCTAGTAAGGAATTTTTGGATGAACTGTCAAAATAAAACTCCCATATCTAGGGCCCACTTGAATAGAGAAAACTGTTACATCTGGTAATTTAGTGTCCAATGTAGTCAATTCTGTCAGGGGCACTCCTCCAAAAAAATCTACCAATTCCAGGAATTTTACAATTATTTTGGGAATGAATTGAATGAAAAGATGTTATAGAATGACCACCCACCATGACAGATGTATGATCAACATTGAAAGACTAAGAATGTGTTGGGGTGGATTTTTACGAAATTATAGATGGACCTATTGATGCTACAGGTAGGGCCTCAGCTTATGTACTATAATGAATAATGCAAGATATATCTTTATGATATTTGAATAAAAATGATCATCATCGATCAAGGTTTTAATGAGGTTAATAAAGGATACTTTCACATCCAACATCATTTTATATTGTGTGTGAGGTAGCTAATGTTCTCTCTGAGATTGTCACATACAAAATAAGTGTCCTTACTCCGACAGAAATCATCAAAAATACTTTAATATTGATATTTTTATTGAGAGTATCTAATTATTCCTAAAAATCATCATTCTAATGATATGTAACCCTTTTTTCATTAAATTAGTGATGAGAATTCATTTTCTAGAAAGTTTGGCCACAAAGCACTGGATTTAGGATATGTTTCTATAGAGTCCTCTAAATTCACTAAGGTTGAAAGGAGGTGAAATTCCAAGGGTAAATTGTTTTCTCTGGGTTGACTTAGATTTGATGATGGAATATGGTGGTGGCGATAAATTACATTGAGGTAAAGATAAAATCACATTTTAAGGGGTTCATTTTCAGGCTGTTCTGATAAAATTTATTGAATATGGCTTGAAGATATTCAAGATGGTAAAAGTATTGTTGATTATAAACCCCCATATAAACAACATAACATTAAACCAGAATTCCTATGAAGTATTTCAATATGTGACTGACTGAAAATTATTTTTTATTATTATGCAAGAAAGGAACCCCAGGGGAACAAATCACGGGGGGCGAAAATAGTGGAGACCAAGTGAATCCTTTCGGATCACATTAACACAGTCGTACGGGAGTGAATTAAGACTATCAAACACTATCAAGGTCTCCTCTGGCCTGCCCCCGCGAGCTATCACATCTGCCGCAAAGTTGGTTTCCCTTACACTGTGATGGATCAGCTTGCCCTGGTTGGTCTCCACTTTTCATCTTCTAAAAACATACAATAGGCTTCATGTCACGTCGCATTTCCCCTTAAGGGACCGAACTAGAATCTCTGAATCAGATTCATCCTCTGCCACCTGAAGACCTCTTCTTCTGCATAAAATGATACCTGAGAGGAGAGCTCTAAACTCTGCACCTAACGATGTGCCCGGTCCGTAATAAGTGCTGAAAGCAATGTGAACTGAACCCCATCTGTCCCGAAGGACACCACCACCTCTCATAATCCCCCCCCCCCCCGAACACGAACCGTCCACATTTAATTTTAATCCGCTAGTTGGTGGTTGCCACCGAACCCATCTCCCTTGATGTGGTGCCAGAGCCCACTGTCCCTCTATAGGGTTCCCCAGAATACCCGCATGCATGCCATTCTTGAAGATACTGGCCAGGTCTACCATGAGCAGTTTCATCCGGACCTGTAGAGCCAGAAACGAACGCTTTCCTCCTATTCTTACCTGGTTACGTGCATCCCACAGAGTCCAGCAAATGGAAATCAAAATGATCAAACCTGCTGATCGGTCCTCAGCCCTGTTGCCAAAGCCCGACAGCCATACCACGAGATAGTCACGTACCGAAGGTCTCTCCCCCTCAGGAACTCTGTATTGAGCGAACCGAGACCATAAGGATACTTCCCACTGCCCCTGAAAGAACAGGTGTAATGTTGTTTTCGACGTTGGGTTCTCGCAACAGTAGCAACGCGAAGCCATGCTGACCCCTCTTTTCTTAATGTTCTCCTATGTGGGTACCGCTCGATTTTGAACCCGCTACAGAAGGACGTTCATTCTCGTTGGGATTGGCTTACACCACGTCAATCCATGCTCTACTTCCCTGGTTGAGGTCCTCTGATCGATTCTCCTGAAGTCGTTCAAGCTGAACCGGCCCGACCCAGTTAAGGAAAAACAGCACCTGTCAGGCACGTCACTCATAACCACACTATTGAAGGAAAGAAGCTGCGAAGGGCTAATATTTTCATGAATAAAATCGTAACTCTCGCACGCCTCCCTGAAAGAGATATTTGGAGAGGGACAACCCTCATAGCCGATCCTTTCTTCCAACCATGCATCGTCCCAGAAACTGATATCACCGAGCCCAATCACCCATCTGGCGCAACCATGCAAAACCTCCAAGTGAGAATCAATGCACCTGGCGAGTGCAGTCGCACCGCACCTACTACGATCACCTTGCGCTCCATATCTTGCTCTGTAAAATTTGGCCCAGAGAGACTTTCCCACTATCACTTCCCAAGAGGGTTTTACTTGCAGACCCCGGATCGTTCCATTAATGTGACGAAGACCAACCCCACCATCCTCCACAGGTCGGGTCATCCTCTTCCAAGAAGCACAGTGGCATCTTCCCTCCCTTTTCGCATCCCAAAGAAACTTCGTGAGAATGCATACGATCCTCTCCACTGTTCCCTTCGGCGGTTTGATGACAGCGAAGACATGCATGGGGATCGAGAGTAGAACGTTGTTGATCAGTGTGATCCTACCCCCATAGGAGATTAATCTATTCTTCCAGTTGAAAATCCTTCCCAGGATACAGTCCATGATGTCATTGAAGTGTGTCTTCAAGATCCTCTCGCATGATAAAGGAACTCCTAAATACACAATGGGATGTTTCCTCTGTCCACATCCCATGGCATCTTGAATACGTTTGCACCTCAGATCCGAGCACCTATTGGAAATGAACAAATGGCTCTTCGACCTGTTGATAGCTTGTCCACTTAGTTCCCCATACTCAGACATAATTCCCTTGAGTATATTCAACGATATCCTCCCTCCGTTCCTGAATATTAGAATGTCATCCACAAACATGAGGTGTGATACATTGAGGGAGTTCCTTCTTCCACAAAACGGCTTCAGCCTCCCCGGTTTTGATTCATTCTTCAGGTTTCTGGATAGGGCATCCTGGGCAAGTACAAACAAAAAGGGTGAAAGTGGGTCTCCTTGCCGGACCCCTCTCACAGATTTAAAGAAACTGAAACACCTCCCGAGCAGTGAAATAGAAATCCATAGTGAGGCAAAGCACCTGAAGCACAAATCACAAAAATACTCCTGAAAGATGAAACCTCTCAACACCCGCAGTATGAAACTCCATTATAGATTATCAAAAGCTTTTCATATATCCACCTTCCAAACAATATTAGAACCCACAGACCGTATTTTCAGGTCATGAACCAATTCACTTTCTATAGCCACCGCTCCCTGAATACTCCTCTCTTGAATGAAGCCATGCTGTTCTTCAGACACTAGCCTTGGAATCACATTGGCCAATCTTCTGCTTATAGTCATTGCCAGAATCTTATAAGAGACATTACAAAGGAAAATCGTCCTGAAATGATTAACGAGAGTGGGGTCCCTAACATTCGGAACCAGCACCACCCTTGAAGAAGAGATCCCTCTACATAGAGGAGCTCCCCGAAAAAAATCGCGAATGGCCTCTACCACACAGGGCCCCACCACGTCCCATGCAGCACAGTAAAAAGATGCCGGGAAACCATCAGGTCCTGGAGCACTCTCCTTCGGCATGCTTCCCAGGGCCTCTTTAATTTCCCTCTCGTCTGGAATTCTGGACAGGTGCTCATTCTCAGAGAGAGATAACAAGCAAGGCATACCCTCCAAGAAAGCAGATACCCCTAGAGACACTCTGTGAAACCCAGACGATGCTTCACCTGCCCATATGCCCTCAAAATGCTTCAACAAAACCTTGCCAGCCTCCATAACATCCGTAGTATACTCCCCATCTTCTTTTTTGATGTTTATTTTCAAGGTCCTCCTTTCTTTGATACAGGCCTGGAAGAACGCATTGTTGCGGTCCCCCTCTTTTAGCCAACGCACACGGGAACGTTGTGCATAAACCCTCTCCATCTCCAGAAGTTTCTCCACCAGAATAGCATTTTTATCGCATAGATTGGTGAAGCTGTTCTCATCCCAGGAAACCTGTAAACTCTCCTCTAGTCTGCCAACTTCCTCCTGTAAGTTGGATACTCTATTATTCCAGTCAGGTTGCTCCACAAGCCATTGTTTGATACTCTGTTTTAACCTTTTGAGGTGATTAACCATCCTATCCCATGATGTCTTACTGTCCTCCAGAAGCCAGGACGACCTTACCATTTGCATGAAACCTTGATTCCTTTGCCACACACTCGAATAATGAAAGGTCTGTCCAACCACGCTTTCGCGTTTTATCTCTAATATTAAAGGTGCATGATCCGATAGGATACGAGGGAGATGGGTGACCGAGGTCTTCGAGAACATATCAAGCCCATGCAGGTTAGTTAGCCACCTGTCCAGACGGCACCAGACCCTACTCTGGTCTTTCCTATTATTGCACCATGTATACCTCGATCCTCCAAACCCCAAGTCCATTAAACCCGCATGCAACACACACTTCTTAAAATCCATCATTCCATCAAGAGATGCACTCCTTCCTCCTTTTTTCTCCAAAGCATCCATGAAAATGTTGAAATCACCCCCACGAACCACGAAAACGGGTCAGCTTGAACCTATTTCAAGTGGGCCCAGAGATCCCTCCTTTTCGAGGGCTTGTTAATCGCATAAACCAAGGAGAAAAGAATAGTGATACCATTCAGTTCGACCTTCAAGTCGATACACTGTGCGGTCACATTGACAACCTCCATCAAAAGAGGATCCTTCCAACCCACCCAAATCTGAAAATTAGTAGGTCCGCCATGGAAACTATTCAGGAATCCCAGTTTTCTCACAAAATACTGCATCTTACAAGCATATATCTTCGGTTCTAGAATCACCAACAAAGAGGCTTTGGCTTTCCTACCCTCCAGTGAAAGAAAAGCCCTCTTCTCCTGAGCCCCTAGACCGCGAGCATTCCATAAAAGGACGGATAACATTACTGAACCGACTTACGGGCCTTCGGAACCACTGGAGTTTCCTGACAATGTAGAACGATCAGACCCTTCCCCTTAGCTTTCGAGCGAGTGATTGGCCCCGACACGTTAGACAAATCTATCCCCCGTGGACCATCTAGAATCCCTTCATTACTCAAAACATCCAGCTCATCCAGCAGAGGTCTTCTACCAGAAGGAACCCGAGGAAGATCATCGTCAAGCTCTCCCTGGCTCAACAACATCCACACCCTACGCTGTGGCGACCAGCGCGAGGCTACCACTTCCTTTTCAGCTCCACTGATCCCACTAGCCATCTCCACATAGCTACTCGTGGAGACCACTAGATTTTTCACAAGACAACTCCTGAACGACCCTGGTGATAGAAGTGATGAAAAACCAAAGGAGGAGGGGGGAGGAGAGAGCATCCTGGCCGGGCTTCCCAAGGAGAAAGGAACCTGCAAATCCAGCGCACATGGAGGCACGTCTTGCCTATCACTAACTAGGGATGTCCTTTGGGACAGTGGGCCCGGGAACCAAGAGATCAGATCCTTGCTCCCCAAAGTAGGAACCGACCATGGCCCAGTAGAGGCAGATGACGTTTCCCCCAAAGTCTTACCAAAACGGGTAGCACCGGGTAAATTGAAATTTGAATCCAAAGGGGGTACAACGGACTGACCCAGAGTCCCATCTTTACCCGACCCCGACGGGTCCTGACCCAAAACTCTTGCCTGAACACCGCCGGAAGAAACCGCCACCACTCTCCGCCGCCGGAAGTTCTTCACCTCATGCCCATGAAGACCACAGAGCCCACAGAATCAGTGAAGCCTACGGAAAAACAACCTCTACTTCCAGCTGAAACCATCCTCTGAGTCAAGTTGCACCAAAGTAGGCCTCTTCACTGATAGATCCATTTCCACGCAGATACATGGATTTGACGCCACCTTGAAGCTTCTCGTATCCTCATCCGCACAAAGGAATGATCCAAAAGAGTTCCCGATTTCCTTCAGCATAGCCGGATTCTGAAATGGGAGAGGAAGGCCAGGAAGCGATAACCACACCGCCTAAAAAGGAGATTCCCGCCCCCAGTGACAGTCCCAGGACCATCTGGATAAAGAGAAACTCCGAGATTCACATCTACGAGCTCCCCAAGCCCAAGCTCTCACAAATTCCTCCTGAGAATCCAGAAGAACACAGAAGGCCACTCGCGACAAATCGGAGACCACAATAGGTTGCGACATCCCCCACGAATCCACAATACATCTGAAGACATCTAGGGACGGTTTAGAATGCCCAAAGCGTGCCACCAGAGTGAGCTCATGGAAAGATGCTGCCTCCTAAAGCTCTCTAGATGAGAAACGCACCACGGGACCCCCCGGAAGCATCCTAGGGACTTTAGGTTCCACCACTATCGAGGGAGCCTCCCGGCCAGACTGAGGAACCAACGGAGGACAGGCACTGACCCCCCCTGCAAGGCCCCTACACAGCACATCCTTGAAAGAAACCCCAGACGAAGCACCCCCGCCAGCTCCCCTAACAACAGCCTTTGAAACTCCAGGAGGAGACGCCGCCGACACCCCTCCGACGGCCCCTGGAGAAACCACCTCCGAGACCCCTCCAGGAGAAGCTCCCGCCGTCGTCATCCTTAAATGTCTCATTATTTTAATATGTGATTCATGACCTGTTGGTACTTATCACTTGTATTCTTTCGGCAATATGGAATTACCTAATAATAAAATACTCCCTGGGGGGACTTTGAGTCAGTGGCTTATTCATCTTTCCAGGCCATCTAGATTTGATTTTATCATGAATAGCCATACATAAAAGAGGTATCCCGATATCTCACTGTTATGTTGATTAATAAATCTTTGATCTAGACTCAGAAATCATTATTCAGGTAGTGTCATTCGAGACCTCTAAAAAGGATCTAGAATCTGATTTTCCAATTATTCTTTACAATAGAAACTATATTGTCCTACCACGTAGAATTTTTACATCCTAAATGAAGTTTGCTCTAATCATCTTGTCAACATCATCCTGTAGTTTGGAAGTATGTATCAGGTGAATCCCTCTATCTGCTTTTATATATCCTCTATGGTCCACTGGTAGTCACAAATTATTAGTGGACACCTAGGGATTAAGGCCATGCATTTTAGTGTAGTTCATAGAAAATAAATTGTGATGCTTCTTTTAGACGGAGTTATAAACCAACTGCACTTCAGAATACATGGATGCACTAATCAAGGTGGATTTTGAGAATTTCTATATACCCATACATATTTCTATTATCTCATCAATGGTCGTAGTGACTCCATCCTCAAATGATGTAGGTTCATCACTATGGTCTACTTTTTCTTATTCTTCCTTCAATTCATCTTATTTTTCATGTTCGATAGGGTGATAATGTAATGTAGTAACTTATCCAGAGTCAGAGGAGGATTCAATATCATGATATTCTAATGATAAAACCTCTTATTATAACGTAAATAATAATGTGGGATTTCCTTGAAACTCTATAGAAGATGGAGTGAGGTATAAATAATGAGATTCGTCATCATTTTTGGGTCACGATTCAACCTCATCTAACTCATTTGGTGAGTTCGGTATTTTATGAATCACTGAAAATGGACTAAGTAATTTTTTATATGAGCTTTCACCATTGTCTCGGGATTCAAAAAAACACTTCAATGATGTTTTACTACATGGACATGATTTAAATCATGAGGACTGCTAAATAGGAACATGTATTTGTGATCATACACTCAATCAAGTTGATGTGAAGAACATTCTGTTTTACAATTTATTTTTAGGGGTCATCTATGATCATTTTTAGACCATTTAGGGTGGTGACCTAACCACACTATCAACCAGGGGTTGTTTCACTTTTACAAGATAGAATATGGCATCAATATATTGTGCTTTGTAGGATTCGAATAGGGCCTTATCAGTGTCAACCATCCCAATATGTCCATTAGTGAATGATAAGATGTTTTGTGGTATAATAAAGGGATTTCTATATGGTGATGAAACCTCGGTCTCCCTAAGTAGAAGTTGAAGTCATTGTTCTATTGAACCGCTATAAATTCCAAGTCGGACACTAGATCTCCAAACTGATCATTGATCTTGATATATCCCAATGGATTTTTCTCACATTTTACATAGCCTTTTATGGTTATGGTGGAAGGCACCATGCTATGATCATTGTCGCCCCAACAAAAAAGTGTTTGTACGTACATGATTTTAACTATGATTCCATTATCAACAAAAACATTTCTTACATCAACACCATTTTTCCTTCTAGACACATACATAGGATGGATGTATCCATGTATAAGAGTATCTTCATCTTAAAATATTATGAAGATAATCACATGAAATTATATAAGATTATTCTATGTTAGATAGACTTTAGTAGTGACCACTATGACTTCAAACTCCTCGAGGCTTTGAAAATCCTCTATGAGTGTTTCTCGAAGGCATTTTGACCTGATCTGGGAATCCATGGACGATATCCAAGATGGTAACAAGGATAAATAATTCATGATGTCATAATTCTAGTCCAAAGGATAACCCTTCCAAACATGGGGTTGAATTTTGGAGTTAATTTTGGATCTTGAGTATTGGATGTAGATGCATCATCCATCGACCCAACATTTTGAGGCACTCATTTCCTCGGTAGGTTGGTTCAGGTCGGTCTTTCTACCTACCAAGGGTGAGCTGGAACATATTCCACATCAGATTGAGATTCAATTTTGATAGGACCAGGGTGGATTTTTTCTAATGAAATGGGATTTTCCTACACCTGTTAAACTCACTGAAGTTTTCTTCCCAATGATTCAATATTAATGATAGTCTGAGAAAGGGGTGCCTCCAAATTTCTAGCTTCGGGCATGATTGTGTGTTTCCTAGTAAGCTCGACTCATGAAAAATATTACTATAGTTCCAAAATCAAGTGTGGGGACTTCAGGTTAATATCAATAATCATCATTAGAGAAAGGATCCATTAAATTAAAGAAATTAATGTAACCAATGATAAACTTCTCTCTGATGATGACCTTGTCTAGCTGACTGTTTCTGATGGCTCAATTTGGTGTTGTGGTTCTCATTGTTTCAATGATGAGGGCATAATATCTAATAGGGTCAAAGAACAAATTTCCCTTGATGTATGTTCATAATTATACAATTTTTCGATGCCTATTCGATCAGACTGCTTTTTGAAAGGCTTTATTTTAGATGTTTGTGGGGATGCTGACGTTAGTTGTGTTGCGGCTAAAACTGATGGGGAATTTTTTTCTAAACACTACTGAGAGAATTCCATGTGTTTTTTTTAGTATCTTATGGTTTATTCAACTATCAAATTTTCATACCCTATTGCTAACAAATTCTTGCCACACACCTCCTTCATCAAGTGTAGTGGAAGAAATATAATCCACTTTTGTTGGAAGAATTCCCAACATTACATTCCCATAATGAAAAATATTTTATGGGAGTATTGTATAGATGAATAAATATAGAATGGGGGTGTCCTAGTATCTGGTGATAAGGGAAATAATGCATCACATCGTCAAGACCAACCTGGTAGGGTCTCTTTAGCTCTATAAGGCGGACTAAATCATTTTCCATGAAGGGTATAAAATATCCACCGAATTGATCATCTTGTAATGAGTAGAATTTATTACATCATTCATTGAATTTATTTCACCTAGACCCCCTATAATCATATTATAAAGGAAGGGGTTACAATTTATTCCTATGGGGTGCTACAAAATAAGATAATGAATTTAGTGCTATGGAAGGCAAGTAGACTATCTCAAGTGTGATGGATGTCACCACCACCTTTTTACTCTTTTCCATAGGATCAATTGAGTTATCTAGGACATGATCATAGTCAATTGTATGGATTCTTCCATCCTTTTTGTTATTTTGGAGAAATTATAAACCCACTTGTATAATACACTAGGATGAGGGGAATTCACATATCATTATGAATTTAATCAATTTATAGAGCAAGCATGTCCCCCTGGGGGAGTGGTCGGTATAGGGAATAGGATAACTCGTTCCATATAGAAATAAAATCCATGACTATCTTAATATCATGTTGTTTTAAATTTGATAGGTCACTAAATGTTATATTTTAAAACATTAGGCCAAAATGAAAGATTAATTTCTAATGGAGATCCAATCATCCCAAGATTGATCGAGCTGGAAAGCTATTGAACCACATGAAGCCTAGTACTTTCATGGTTTTCCCAAAGAATTTGTTTTTCAGTGCTTCTTTATGATATGGTTTTCCTATCATGGGATCACAATGGGACACATATTTTGTAAGACGTAATTATAGGTATCTTAATCCATTGAATGTCTGAAACAAATGAATCCTGATGTCTGGATATAGTAGGGGTTTTCCCACCTAATCAGGGAAATTTTCAATTTGGGATGTACTAGGGAATGCTATTCCCCAAGGGATTCCATCCAAACTTCCAATGACTTGGTGGTATTGAAAACCCCTTGTTAAGAGTATGTTTGAACATGATATTGGCTAGGAGAATAAATTAGCATGATCTAATGCATCAGTTCTACTTCTATTTGAGATGTATATCTAGCTAAGAACATCTATTAAGGATTTTCACGAACTTGGTTCACTTGTCCCCTTAATATTGGTAAAACTTCATATCTTCCCATGTTAGAGTCTTGGTAATCTGTTGGTCTAGGCAGAGAGTAAGGTGGATTTCTTCACCCTGCATCTATTACTAGGATGAAGCTGTATGGATCAGGTATTCCTGCCAAAAGTTTATGTTGAGGATCTATCATAGGAGAATATTCAACAAGAATTCTTCCTCGTTGAAGCTTTTCATTATGTTTCATAAACTCATTAATTTCTTCCGTCTTGTAATAGAATCATTATTTGAGACCAGAGAGATCATTATCATCAATAGTAGGAGGTAGGTTGTATGCGACATTGCTCTTGTTCTTTCCTCTTGTAGAGATTCTATGTGGAGGCGGTACAATATTTATTAAGGGACACCAAAATTTTGGGTAATTGTCTTGTTTCGAGTCTGCACACAATCATTCTCAATGGGGATATCATTCAGAAAGGAACTATCCTTTTTGTTTTCTCTTATAATTTCAATCTTTTCTAATGTCATATATAGAATTTAGGATTGTGACGTTTCACCAATTCATAATGGGTTGTGGTAGAATTACTGGATTCTAAATGATAGGTTGTTTTTTAAAATCCTTTTCTAGACCACCCCCTTCATTTTTTGGGATCCTTTTTGATCTTCCTGGTGAAGGGTGACTCAGAGGGAACCCTTATATAGCTTTATAAACCTCACATTAAGGGAAAATGGGTCAAGAGAGGGGTTTAACTGGGAGACCTTACCACTTTTCATCCTCCCTAAATGGGAAAGGATGTGATTCCATTGATGGGGTACTTGATGTAAAAATGTCCCACCCCAATGGATTGGTGTTGCTCCTTTATCTTGTTGTTATGATTTAGTTCGAATTTTTCAGTCATAGAAGGGATTTTGTTGATAGAAACACCCTTATACCTATGGGTCGGGGCTAATATCATACTGTAGTAACCTCTGTCGATGTCTCCCCTATCTTGATCTTTCACATCCCTATTCAAACATGATTCAGATAAAATTTTGGGTCTGCACAAAATTCTTTTCTTTTGATAAAACTTTTATTTATTTATTATTGGATTCCCATAAGTGAGAAGCCTACTAAATTCTCTTTGTTTCCGATTACTAGAGTTTTTTAATTACTTTGTATCGTTTGTATTGATGATTGTTAGACTTACTCATGGCCAATTCTTGTTGATTGTTCCTATTTTCCAAAATAGGGGATTATTTTTGATATCATACTCAGAATAATGAAATTAAAACATTTCATTTACAATGGGTTCTACTGAATGGGGTGTGAGGTAAAATTTTACAATTCATGTTCCCCTCATCCCAAGATATGAAAAATTGGAGATGCATTAATGATTAGATAACACAACATATGAAACACATGGAGGCATTCCATTTGAATATCATTTTATCACCACTATGATCATTGTCGTTGTGAAGATGGATGGAAATCCAAATCAGTTTGATGATAAGGATCTTCCAATATATTGACAACGACTATATACTCATCATAAGGGAATAATTTTTATTTCAGGTGAAGGTGATTTTTCCAAATATTCAGATAGATGTTATGTATTCATTCTTTTAACAATGATTCTGGAATTTTGAACTAAGATGCAGATGAGGGACAAAAAATTATTGTTATATCAACACTGTCCAATTTTCTTTTCACGTTAAAAATATAATTCTATTCTTCCTTGAGAGGCTCCTCAATGTGATTAGCCCCAGATGAGAGATTTTTGATTGTTTTATCTCTTGTAACGGGGCGGCTATGGGATTCATTGGTATGTGAGTGGTCGAGGGTGGATCAGAGGATAAGTGTTTTCCAGAGTGGTCTCTTTGTTGCGAAAGGATGTCTCTTTTTATTAATAGAATATCAAGAATTTATAGACCCATCATTTTAAGAGCCAAATAATATGAGGTCCTTGTTTTTGAATAGTAAATGGGAGGACCTTCCCACCAACATGAAATGTTGCAATGGGGTGGACCTTCATAGTGCGTGCTATCATGAAGAGGAAGACCATCATAGCTCGTTGTTTGAAAATAGGGAGAAATTATCTAGCATATACCATGGGGAGGACCGTCAGGGTAGATGATGGTAAGGGGAGTTCAATCTTGTCGACATAAGGAATCATTGTGAGGAGTACCTTCACTGTGAATTCAACCATGTTAAGGAACACCATCATAAATTGATGAAATACTTTAGGTATAAATTCTACTGTGTATACACTATGATGGTCTTCAGGATTGATGTAAAAAAGGAGATGGCCTTATTTCTAAAATAAGGTTTCACTTCAGGGATTAACTTTACAGAGAATTCCATCATAGTGGTGACTACCATCATATCATGATGCCTCACTTCTAGGATAATTTCTGTAGTGTATACCATTGGGAGAACTTTTATGGAGGATGACAGTAAGTGGAGTACATTCATGATAAAATAAGTCTTAATTATGGGGAGGACCTTCCTAAGGAATGTAATAATGGTGAGGATTACCATCATAAATTTATTCCCAACTACAAGAAGAATTTATGCAGTTTATACCATAGAGTGGACCTTAATGGTGTGTGAATCAAGGTGAGGAAATTCTTACTAAAATAATGGGACACTGTGAGGATGATCATCACAGTGAATATCATCATGGTGAGAACTACCATCATATCTCAATGCTCAACTACATGGACAATTTCTGCAATATATACCCTAAGGAGGATATTTAGAGTGGATGATTCCAAGGGAAGGACCTTCTTGTTGAAATACGGTATCACTATATAGAGGACCTTCACAACTAATAAAATTATGAAGATGACTACCATCATAACATGGTGTTATATAACAGGGAGAATATCTGTAGCATATACCATGGAAAGGACCTTCATATAGGATGAAACATGGGGAGGACTTTCTTGATGTTTGATATTCTATCCATGAGTATGGCTACCATGAACATAATAAGTAGATAGGATCTATAGATTGATTAGTTAATTCCCATGAAGGAAATATTCATGGTATATGCTTTGAGGGTGACCATAAGAGCTTCTGATCTCACTATTATGGGGAGGACCATCCTAAATTCTACATCCACATCCATAATTTTTTAGTAGATCATCAGTATTCTAATCCACCATTGATATATGATTGATGGTTTCAACACCGCCAACATCCAGTATAGTAGGGTCATGAGTCTACTATTCATTTTCCATTTTCCTTTGGCATGATTTATTTTTAGTCATTCTATTATGGGAAAATGGGACTGGATGTGGTAATTGATGATTATAATATATGGGGACCTCTTGGAGTAGATCTCATGGTTCTATTGGGATATTCTAGTAAGCTTATATAATTTTGACAGGGATATTTGTGTTCCCATGAGTATCCACCAAATTGGACGAGTGTCCTCTAGTTGGAATAGTTATTAAATAAATTTCTTGTTGTCCATTCATCTTAGAATACTACCAAAGACCCCCCCCCCCTTAGGATTATGGATTCATGTATGATCCAAAGGGACCCCACAATATGAGGAAGAGTTACCCCACTTGTGGAGGTAGTGTTGTGTGGCCGACTCCTTGTTCTTGTCACAGACATGATTATATATTATCAAGTCTATATGAAAAGTTCATGAATTAATTTTTGATCCTCCATCATTTGTATTATGTGTTGAAAAATTATCATGGAGGGAATGGGAATAAATTCACATTTTGTTGTTCTATTAAGAACATGTGCCTACTCTGGTCCTCTATTTCGTGTAAGTAGGTAGTGATTATTATCTTGTATAAGGGAAGAGACATGAGTATGAAATGAATTTACAACTGGGATATCATAGATAATTTCTCAAATTGAAGTCATTTTTAACTGAAAAGATTGATATTAATGAGTAGTAATATTACTATTCGCATTGGTTTTTACTGTATTTAACTGATGGGCCTGATATCCATCTGCAAGAATTTGCATCTGCCTATAATTTTTCACTTTATTTGACTGATATGTTTCATATTAGTGATCATGAATGTATGTTTGGTCGTCGATTTCCACCATATTTGGATGAAGGGATTTTTTCCATCCATAATAACTTTCACATGATTGAAATTATCCCCTTATTTACAAGATGGGTTTAATTTTAAAGAGCAGAAATTTTTAACTTCTCATAGGACTACTCTTTATTTTACAATTATGATTCATATGTGTGAGTTTGGATTTTCATTTTCCCATTTTCCTTTATAAATTCAAAGTCGATTCATGTGACTTGGTAGGGATAAATGCCTGCCAATAATTTTAATTCATATTTGACTTATGGGCTTCATGAGGGTGAGTTGGAAAATATGTATTCTCATGGGTTGCAACCATATTTACCTTCTAGGATTCTTGATCAGGAATGGGGAGGATTCCATGGTCATTGTTTTCTATATGTATCCCTCTACAGGCTATCCTGGGGACACGATTCCACATAGCTATTATTTGGGAATGTAGGCTGGTGTCCTATGCATGTTAGGGATACTAGGAAGCATGATGTTGATGATGATGGATTTTGGTAAGGGCCATTAGGTGGGACCCCTGTGATTCTGGGATGAAGTTTCTGGTAACCACTTTATCAAATTCACTAAGATAAATGAGAAACTCATATCTCATTATGAGGATAGGATCTCATCATAGTTAGAGCTGGCTAGTGGAGTCACCTAGTTCTACAACATTGATCGTTTCTACCACTAGTGTTGGGATAGTACCATTATAGGAGTACTCAAGGACCAATGCATTCATATCCTAGAGTTTACGATCCTAGGTCAATGATGGAGTCATCATTTTGGCTTAGGAGTCAGCTTGTGCAGTTGTTGATGCATGTCACTATAAGAATTAGTGAGATTCCACTGTGATAAAGAAATTTATAAAGAGTTTCGATAATCTATATGAAAAGTAAAAATAAAAAATCTCATCAATGTAGAATATCATGAAACATGCGCAGTTCATGGTCTCATTTATGCTCATTCCTCTTTAGGATGTAATATCAGCCTTATGCAAGGTAACACCACCACCATGGTTTAGGATTCACCTCTACATCACTATTTTTTTAAAGAAAACTGTTTGTGAATCGAACGATTGATTTCATGGTGTTGGATTTTTTGGAATCACTAATGTCATATATAACATATTATAACATCCTCTAAAGGGGTTTGTTCATGGAGATAGAAATGGCCAATGACTCTTATATCCATAAGTACTCATGGACCTACCTTCCAAAGAAAGGAGTTTTTTGAGGAACTTTGACAGCATCACTGATAAACTCATATTGATCAAAATTTTGGGAATTCATGCTCATGACACCCTTGGGGGGGGGTCTAATTCATATTTAGGGACTCACCTAAAAATTTATGATATGTTCATGAATCATATATTCATTCCCACGTATACATATCTGGTACATGTTAAATTAACAATCCACAATGAATAATAATTTGTTCAAATTCAACTGTTTGTATTTTAAGATCTCCAATGATGGACGGATTTTTATTTATCGGATTCTCTCCATGAATTATACACTTTTTGGATGGATCTGTGATTCCATGGTCATTTATTTTTTAGGAATCTAGTTTTAATCCACATGATGAGTAATTCTAGAGTCTACTTTCATCTATGGAAATAGAATTCGTTTTGATGTTTGCATAGAACCAATAAGATGTTCTTCATAAATATCCATGAAAGAGGGATCAAAACCATGTATTTCGGTTCTAGTTAACTAGAAACATAATCTTTTTGGGTCATTGAATTAGGTAAATACCATATAGTTTAATGTCATGTAGTAAGGACGTCTATGTGAGAGGTTACAAGTTATGGTTTGGTGTTGAACTTACACCGAGGGGTCCCAAGGTACTCAAAATATATATGGTCTCCATGGTCGATAATAAACTAACAGAATGTGTCCTATAGAACATTAGGCTAAATTTTATAGTGGTTTTGGAATTTAGTGACGATTTGAATGTCTCTCTGTTGGTGAGGACTTGGTTGGTGCTTCCAAGAGACCTGAGATCAAATATGGGTGGAGGCTTATTTCTAGGTACGGTAGCAGTACTATAGCAGTATTGTAGCAGGCACTGTAGAAGATGATGTTTGGTACTGTAGTGGGTGTTGAATCAAGCACTGTTCGATACTGTAATAGCTAGAAATATTCTTCCATCTAGGCCTTTGGGCCACCGGTTTGGTCCTCAGGTCCTGCAAGGATTTCAGGCTACCCAAGGCCTTCGGGCCAGTTGATTATCACGGCCTTCTGGCCTCCTTAAGGCCTTTGATCCACCCCAAGGTCTTTGGGCCACATGAATGCAGATGTACCAATCAGACTACAAGGGAAAAGTGTTCAGACAATGATTCAGAGTAGGTGCATTCACTGGCGTAGAGCTAATCGAAATTGGAAAAATGAGAGGGTATGGGTTTTCCATCAGTATCGGGCCTGTGCAGTTTTTCATAGGACAACTAGCCAAGCAGCCCTACAAAGGTGGAGTGCTGATATGATGACACATGTTGGGGTGGAGCAGTTCCAAGTTGTCTTGTCTGGGTGATTCCCTCTATGACCTACCGACCATGTAATTGTCTCTAAGACTTCGGGCCTTGTAAGGGTTCCACCTCATCCCTTGAATGGTGGATTATCAAAAATAATAAAAAATTAAGGCCTTCGGGCTATTCTAACCAATGTCTCTCAGTTAGCACAGAATCAAATCCTGCATTGTTCGTGAGGTTGGGGCTTACACATATTAAGATGACCAAGTGGTTTGGGATTACTCATAGAAGCTTCCCATTTGATGGGATATGATTATATTAGGGATTAAACAGGGAAGGCATCCCAGGAGGTGATGATTTATTGGGAAAATGTCTCTTTGAAGGTTGAGGCATGGGACCGGGAATTATACCTTATAGGAGGTCTGATTAAGTGTATGTGGTTGGGGGTTATGAATGGAAACTATGAATTTGAATAGTGTTTAGAGATTATATCTTTTGATATGGACCGTGTGTTTGGGATAGATGAATGGAAGATTCTTGTTTGAATTTTTGGGATTGTGTGGATGTAATGATCACCACTAACCTCTAAGCCCACATCAGTCAAGCTCAATGTGAGGATCAATAGGATGGGGTAGATCTAAAGACCACATGATCCATTATATCCACCGGTGAATGAGTTCTGAAACCCAAAGGTATATGAGGAGGTCATTGAGTGTTCCATACTCCTATTTCATTTTTGTAACTAGAATAGTTACATATGTAGATCCTTCAAGATATGTTCCATGGATTAAGAAAAAAGGAGAACGAGTTCCTCCTCTCAAAATAAAGGTTAGGGGATTACTCCAATAAGGATTCACTAAAATAGGTTCCAGGGGAGGATCTCATTCTATGCCAATGTTAGAGGGATGTGTGATCATTATTCATCCCACCTATAAAAGGAAGGTTCACATGATCAAACCATTGTTGAAACCGTAGTTACCATTGAATGTGACCTGAAAAATACTCTTACGTTTCACCTTATTATGGAGGATATAAATGTGAATCCATTTACCATGGGTATATAGACCTGAAAGGACAAGTTGTTGTGATCAATGATATAATAAGACATTCAAAGTAGCATTGGAAGCGTCTTACATGGATGTTGCTAGACTAATTCAAGGAGGTTCCAATATGAGGACCGATGAGATGATGGAAGGGAGGGATGGGAGTTAAATCACATGACTCTCTATAAGGCCCCACACCACGTATAATTCTCTTATTTGGGAGGGGGTTCCCAACACATGAATTTTTTCTAGGAAGGTAAGGTTATTATCCATGTAGCATGAGTCTATGTTGACCTAAGGATGGTCCATGTACTGTGTTGCTACGCAGATCAATGTTCTACCCATATGGAATTTTTCTATATGGGACCCCATTACACCATTGTATCACTTGCTACATGAGGTTGTATTTTAACCCAATAGGGTTTTTTATGTGTGATGCTGAAATGATAATGGGTCATCCATTTATGCCCCCAATAATGATTTCTGTAATACATTTTATGTTAATGGTTAGCCAATTGTTGTTTAATTTAACCCTTAATGTTATCCAGTAGGATTTTATCGATCAGAAATAGAATGATATCTGTTTAGCTATTGTCTAAGCTTTTCTGTTAGTATCTTTAATTTTCCACTCTCTCGTTTTTTCCTCTCTCAATTCCCCTTGGTGGTTATTTATAGGGGAATGGAGGGACTATTTATTAGGATGGTTGGTAATCTATGGTGGTCTGTATGCCTTGTTTTGTTGGAGTCTTGGTGGATGCCCCCATCACGAATGAATTATTAAGTAGGTAGAATTCATTCATGGGTGCAAGAATCACTACCCAGGTCCCTAAATGATTATGTTTCATCCTCATGTTTTTTCATCACCACCTCATCCCGTGACTTATTTCATTCCCAGGGGATGGTCAATTTTTGTGCCAAAATAACCATAGGGCCTCACAAACAAATGTGGTTTCATCCAGGGAATCCAAGATATGTGTAGTACTATAAACTATTTCTATGGGGTGTTTCACGAACCAATGGAACTTCATGTATAGTAGAGTTGTGTAATGTGATTTTCATTTTGTTGGATAAGTCTATCCTTCACATATTCGCCCTATTGAACCATTTTTTCCAATCTTGATCTTTAATTTTTTTCATTTTCCAATGTAATGGAATGTACTTGTTTATATTGGTGTCTCATTCAGTAAGGAAAATGAGGTCTTTAAAAGAAGAGGAATAAATCCTTTCCATGATATTTAAATTTTATTTATTTCTATGAATCATGTAAACATATTATACCATTAATTTTTTTGAAATATAGTATCATAAATATAAATAAATATTATTTTGATTATGTAACCACAGTTTTACACCTATTATCTTTCTAATGGGAGTTCAAAATTATCCCTTGTGCATACGTATGTACTGCCAACACCACATATTGATACAAATAAATTTTCCCAACCACTATACAATTTTTTTATTATGATATGTTTAATTTTAATTTATGATATTAATTTTATAATAATTTTTCTATAGTAGTGAATTAATATTTACCTTCGATTCATTCCATCAATCATGTAATAGAAATTTCCCTTGGGCATACATACATAAAACCATATTCACATAGTGATGTAATTCATTTTTCATCATAGTTTTATATGATGAGTATTAATAATGTATAAAGAATACATATGAAAAAAAATATCAGGAATAAAATTAATGATACGAATCAACCCTGATCAATGTACTAGTATAATAATCTACAAACTAATACATACATGTGTAAAAAAACAATTAACACCCTAAATGAGCACATTAAAATATAATTGTAAATAATAAGAGGTTGAAATGAAATAAGTGAATCATATATGATATTTTATATATGACAAGACTATTTTATATAATTATATTTAATCTAAATTTATTATTATATATAGTTAATGTGCTTAGGAATCATGTTATATCTAAGGTATGGGTTATATCTCAAAACATCAACCTTTAATAAACATGTTTTTTATGGAGATAATTTAATTTCAATAGTGTTTATAAATTAAATTAGATATATAATATCATGAATTATATTTATTCATGTTAATTTATCTTAAAAAATTAGTATTGAAACCTTTTAATGTGATTTATTAGTATTTATCGTATGTAATAATGGGTTTTCATCTCAATTTTTCTTTATTGGGTCGTGTTTTGATGTTATAATATAATTTCTTATCTATATGGTCTATATACATCTGAAAGAGAGTTTTAGAATAATTTATGATGAAATTCATGTGATCTATGTGTCTATATTATTTTTAAGAAACTCATGACTTCTTTTTCAATGATTACTAACATTGTAAGTGTTTTATGATATAATATCATTTTTACCATGTTTGTTTATGCTTAAATTTTAAGATGATTAAATTTTGTGATCTGTATATCCAAAATATTATTTCATAATGTTGGATGGATTACACTACTCTAGAGGGAGGTGAATTGAGTATATATAAAAAAATTTAAAAAAATTTCACTTAAAAAGATTCCCCAATAAAAATGAAAACAAGCCTGTTAATCAAGGTTATATGATTATAACAGTTTGACTATTCAAATAACTTCTTAGAAGATTGATTAATTCTCATTAATATCAATGTGAGTTATTGATAAAACTTTTGAAGCTATTCTAGTACATAAAATAGTGATAACTTCTATCCAAAGCTAACTATCATTGTAAAATCTAGTTTTCTAAAATATAATGTCAATTTGAGAAAAACTAAATTAAAAGGAACAACTGATAAAACAATTGGTTCAATCTCAAGCCTATACATAATCATCACTACATGGTGATAACCAAACACCAAGTAGTATATATAAATAATAAATTGATCGAGACCCTGGATCAGAGTAAAATAACAGAACATAAACTATTCATGTCAAATGACCTCTACCAGAGTTCTGCATGGAAAAAATGAACAACCCAGTCATGCATGACCTCATCTAGCATTATACGTGGGTGAAAAAAGGAGTAGAATAATATTTGAGATAGGATATCATGTATCAAATATTTTAATGCGGGATACAATGTGTTTTTTAATACAAATACCACATAGCTCTAAAAGTAGTAAATTTGGTACACAATAGATAAAATATGATGATAAGGGTTTATAAGTGATTTGAGTGTTATTCTATATTGCTCTGGACTTGTATGATGTCACAGATTTGAACTATGAGTCTCATGTGAAAACAGAGTATCGCAAGTCTGGTTCCCTAGTATCCAGTTTGATGAAGTGAGCTACATAGCTCATATTATTTTTTGAGTTGGTACTATGAAGATGTTTGACTCTCTGATCTATAGTAGTTCTCCCTTTAAGGATCAAGAGTAGTGTGTTATTTAGTAGTATATCATTTCATGCATGAGTTCAATTTTCCAACACTTGATTCTTATTTTTTTGAGCCACACTTATCTTCCTTTTAATTAAGGTTGTACATGTTGGAGCTGATAGGATGCATGTATTGTGAACCTCATACCTCATACTATTAGGTGATATGTCTATAATGAAACATTAATAATGTCAGTTCCATATAACTCTAATATGATCATTAAAAATAAAATTGAAGATGAAAACAAATATTAAAGAATAGTGTCACAGTTTTACATGAAATGGTATCACTTGGAAACATGGCCTTCTGCATTTTCTTTCATCGGTGATAAATTCTCAGTTCCATAGCTATGTTGACATCCAAAACTGGTAGCACAAATTCAGTGATTGGATCAAGGTTACTTTGGTAGTGTTGTCTAGTCCTTTGTTAAAACTTTAAATTGTGATTGGGTCACGGTATCAGGAGTACGGTGTCTGGGTCACAGTGTCTAGGTTATTCTGATAGTTTTACAGTGTCAGGTTTATGGTGTTAGATTTATGGTGTCACGTTTACAGTGTTACGGACATGGTGTCAAGGTCACGGTTTTATGTCACGGTTTTTGGGACGTTGCCAAAATCTAGAACCTGTGGGAGACTTATGGTTTCCTAGAATTTTCCAAATTTCTATAAAAAGTATTAAGTAGTAATATTCACCAAATGGATTAAACATAGTTATTGGTATATGAAAACATAATAGAACAAGATTAAGCATAATTTGTGAGATTCTAAATTCGAACAAGTAAGCATGGAATCATAAGGAGACCGAAAAAATCTAAACATTTTGTAAACATGATTAGCATAATTTTTTTGATTGGTGTGATTTTTGTGCATTAAAACAAGATCAAATAAGAGGATTCCAAAAATATCCCCCATTTTTATGATCACAAATTATGTAATATATGAACTATCTAAAAAGTAAATAAATCCTTCTAATTTCGTTCCATTTTGGGATTATCAAAAAGAAAATAAGAAGCCCAAAATAATAAACGAATAAGTGTAAGGCCAAACTCATATTTTAATAAGACACATTCCATTGAAAAATAATATAGAATCTAGTACTGAAATAGGAATAAAACAAAATGGGGAACATTCACATCATATAGATATCTTTCACCTATCTTCATAGGCAGTATAATTCTCGTTTCCCTTGGTAGGATCAACAGGAGGAGCCATAGAAGCAGAAGAGGAGGTGGTAGTTGTGAGTGATCCAATGGTGAGAGAAGAGATTGGCTCACCTTCAAAAATAGAAGGTCAAAGATTCGGTTGATAGAAGAAAAAGGGATGTATTTATCAAGAATTACATGTATGATCTAGCTCAGAGCCTAAGAGATAGACATGGTAGCAGGAGAAATGGTGCATGGTGTGGAAGAGGTGGAACCGGGCCTCATGGGAGGAGTTGTAGGAGCCACTATAATAGTGATTTTCACATGGAAATAATAAATTAGATAATTGATAAAATCTCTAATGACTTCACTTATATATTTTATATCATTTTTGAAAACATATTTATTCTCAATAAACCTCTCCAAGGTAGGTGAAACTCTTTCATTTTCTTTCACATTGTCCTTAAACACTTGATTCACTGGAGGAATTTTAAAATTCTATATAAGATACTTGATATGACTGGTTAATTCATGATTTTTATAAATACTTTTTAAGTTGAAATCCACCTTATTTGTAATCTGATCATAGGTCGTAAAAGATTCTTTAGATTATAGTCGAACCATGTCATGGGCATGTTCACTATTTTGAACAATTTTAGGGATGATTTCCTAAACAAAGGGACCTTTCAAGGAATTATGATATTCTTGGATAACCATTATTTGAACAATAATTTTTGACAGCTTAGATGATTGATTAGGCTTGTCCAAGGAGGAAAGATCATAGATGGTTGCAAAGGGTGCATGAATACTTGTTACAACAATTTCAACAGATTCCTTGAAAATTATAGGAAAATTATCAATTGATGATGAAAATTTTAGAATTTCTTCTGCCAACGTGTCATTTTTTTCTCTTATTTTCTCATCAAAATAGAAAATATTTGGTTGGATCAGTACTATAAACTTTTTGGCTATCTTGTTTGTATCTTTTGTGCTAAATCAAGGAACCGGGGGTTCAGTATTTTCAAATTCTTTCTTTATCTCCTCCACCGAATACTTTAATGATTTTTATTCCTTACATAAATTCCAATAATCAATTCATACTTCTTGAATTTCATGAAACAACAAAATTTTGGTATTCCATATGAGTTTCTCCAAAATCATACTAGCATCCTGTTCAATTAGATGAGTTACAGGAAGAGTTTGAGATTTCAAAATCTTCTCAAATCAAGAAAACATTTTTTCATCGAACACAATTAAGTAAATATGTCTTATAGGGCTTGGAGATCATTGTGGAATCTTTGGTTTAGAAAAAACAATAGCTTTGGGTTCCAAAGCATGTATCACTCTTGGTAGAGAAAAATATTTCAATTGAAAAGTTGTGTTAAGATCGATTCATCACCCTGAAGCCACTTGAGAGTCTGAGACATCAAAATAGCTAGGTAATTTATATGTATCATTCATGGGACTTTTATTAATAGAACTTTGAACTTGATTAGTTTCCAGAATGTTTCTTTTATCCCCCTCAATTTTTGCACTAACTCTATGAGTGGGAGACTCAGTCTCTTGGTCTATTTCTAGACTTGTATCTATGTCAGGCTCACCAATCTATCTTATATATTTCTGAAAGGCTTGATCCATTATTTCTTTAACTGACAAAATTAATTTTGGCTCAACATGTTCTTTAGACCATTCCACAACTGTAGGACCTTTCTCAATAACAGGTTCTCTTAGATGTTCCTCAGTAACATCTTACACTTTCAGACCAGTAGAAGGTACTTATTTATCAAAAAATCCTTAATCAATTATTTTTTCACCAGTTGGTTGTTCATAATCATTTTCATCATCAACTTATTTTTCATCAACTTGTTGATCATCAACATGTTGATCATCAACTTGTTTATCATCAACTTGTCGATCATCAACTTGTTGTTCAGGTAAGACACATGCCTCTTCTGCTATGGATATTATGTCCATAGATGTAGCTTATGGATCCTCTACTTATGGACATTAGTATTCCACAAGTTCATTAGACTCTAGGCCTTGGTCACACTTATTCTTAGGTCTTGATGGATTTTCAATGGGATTGAACTTTTCCTATAGCCTTTCATTGCCCTCCACTCAAGAAAATTACCAAGGATTCCAATTGATTTTCATTATTTTGACTGTATCTTTAGAAATAAATAACTCATAGTACTAAATGACTTCATCATTATGACCAAATAATATTTTAGATACAAGCATAACATAAATAAATCTTTCATAAAATAGTGAGGTCGATTTTGATGTAGTATTGATCAAATCACTAATGTTGAGAATGATGTACTTACGTAAGTATATTTTGTGTCCATTCTTCATGAGATGTAATAGAAAAATATATTGATACTTCAAGGTTTCAAAAACTAGATTTCTTAAGGTAGAAAAGTTTCCGAATGAATTTTAATTGTATTCGTGTTTCACCATATAGCTCTGATGCAATTGGACTTCTTCTCTTATTATTACTAGATAGACTTCTGAAAGCTTCTTCCAATATGAAAATATCAATTTCAGGAGGTTTTTGTCACTAATGATCCGCGCATATTCTTTTATGTGGTATTCCAAGATAGGCAGCCCACAGCCTAGATGAAAAAGTGTACCATTGTTCCTTTATACTTGTTCCCACAACCAACTTATCTTCTGACTTAGTGGAGAGCTGATGATAATGATAAAATTGGGAGACAATCTTAGGATAGATGGGTTGTTTTTCCATAGTGAACCAATCCAACTAGCACTGTTCAGTAAGAAAATTCAAGAGTAGTGACATAAATTATAGTAGCCACTTCATACGTACTTCAATTTCAGACACAACTATTCTATTTAAAAGACTGGGATTGAGCAGTCCTTTAGTTGCAATTTGTGGAACATTTCATTCTTTATTGTGAGACCATCGCTTCTCAGGAGTTAATGAAGAGGGTCTCTTCATTATGGGCATAAAATTCATAATTCTAGGAAGAGAGACATTTTTATGAGAGTAGGATATTTGGAAGGTAAGGGATTTTTTTTCAATAGAAGAACGTTCGAGTGAAGAGATAAGTGTAAAATATCATTTTTCTTATCATTTAGGCATTCAAAAAATCATAAAAAAAGTGATTTAATGTAAAATATAGGAGACAGTTATACATGAAATAAATAAATAATGAAAACATATAGGTATTTACTGTGAGACCTGAACAAGTCATCATAGTGTCATTATTACGGTGTGACAGAAAATGGTGCAACCGTAATGTTGAGACAGCAAGTGAAAGGAAATGCCTTGTAAAACCATAAATGTGAAACAGTAATTCCAAATCCGTAACATGTGCGAATGTAAGAGTGAAATAGTAAGTATGAGACAATAACTTTTGAAACCAAAAATCATAAAACTATAAACTATGAAATAGTATGTGTTACATAGTATGTGTGTGACCATAAAATTTTAACATAAATAATGTCATCCTCATTAATGTATGATGTAATTTATCCTTTCAGAATTTAATGGTTTAGAGAATATATCTGCAAGATGATATGAAATTCCAATGAATTCTAGATTTATCTCAACTTTTTGATAATGGCCTCTAAAAAAGTAATGTCTTACATGAATATTTTTTGTGCTTGAGTGTGAAATATTATTTTGTTAAATGTTAATATCACTTTTATTGTCACAATTTATAGGTACATGATGAATTGATATTCATAGTCTAGTAATGTGTGATTCATCCAAAAAAATTCACAACAACTACCGGAAACTAAGTATTTATCTTTGGAAATAGATAATGCAACAAAGTTTTGTTCCTTACTACACCATGACACTAGAGAATTGTCTAAAATATGACTTTTTCTATAGGTTATTTTTCTATCCAACTTACAACCACAAAAATCAGAATCAGAATAGCTAAAAAAATCAAATGATTGTCCTCTTTGATTGAACAATCCAAGATTGGGTGTATGTTTGAGTTATTGCAAAATTCATTTAACAACATTAAAATTAGACTCTTTAGAGTTTAATTAAAAGTGAGCACACATACATACACTAAACATAGTATCAGGTTGGCTAGTAGTTAAGTAGAGTAATCTTCCAATCATTCCTTTGTAAGGGTTCTGATCAAAAGATTTTCTATCTTTATCAAGATCCAAAATACAAGTAGTACTCATTGGAGTATCTTTACTTTTATTGATTTCATAGACAAATCTTTTTAGAATATCATTAGTTTAGTTTCTTTGATTTAAAATAATACCATCTTTATTTTGATATATTTGAAATCCATGAAATAATTTTAGTTCACCCATGAAACTTATTTCAAATTCATTTTACATTATTTAAGAAAACTCAATACATAAATATTTTTTTGAAGATCCCAAAATAATGTCATCTACATAAATTTGAAAAACTGAAACATCATTGAAAATTAATTTAATAATGACTTTAGGATCAGTTATACCTTTTTTTTGAACCTTTTGAAATAAGAAAAGTACTTAATCAATCATTCCAAGCTCTTGGTGATTATTTTAAACCATACAAAGAGTTTGATAATTTTAAAACCTGATTTGGACAGTGAGGATTTGTGAAACTATTGGGTTGTTCAACCAAAACATAATTATATACCCATTTAGGAATGCACTATTAACAACAATTTGATATATTTTGAAACTTAGATGTGTTCCATATGCAAAAAATATTCTAATGGCTTCATGTCTAGATATTGGTGAAAAGGACTCCTCATAGACAATTCCTTCTTCTGGACTATACCCTTGTGAAACCAATCTAGCTTTTTTATAACTATGTTACAAACTTCATCTATTTATTTAAAAATTGAAAACTTAGTGTCTATGGTAAAAACGTCATTGGGTCTATAAACATGTTTCCAAAAAATTTTCCTTTCAATCTAATTTATCTATTATTGCATAGACATCACCCAAAATTCATCATTGCCAGCATCATTGAAGCATTTAGGATCATGTTTTGATAAGAAAGATTATTGTTCAACAAGATTTTTTCAATGAAACCCTTGTTTGTGTTCCTCTTTCTAAATCTCCAAATAAAACATCTAAATGATGGTTATTAAGTTTAATAGTTGGTCTGGGAAAGGTAGGGTGAGTTATTTCAGGTTTATCATTTGGTTTTGGTTCATTATTAATTGAATCTGGAGAATTTCTATAACTCAAATTTTTTACAAATTCCAGTAAAGGATGGTTAGATAGTATAACATTAATTTCTAGATTTGACATATCATCCTCAAGATTCTCTAGAAAGGTCTTAGGCTCATGTGAATCTGTCTCATCAAACCTGACATGGAATGATTCCCCCACACATTTTGTTCATTGGATAAAAACCCTATTGACTTTACTAGAGGTTTAATATATTATAATGATTCCTTCAACAATCTTGGATGAAAATTTGTCACGATTGAACTTAGTATTATAGATATGTTATTTGCAACCAATGTCTTTGAAGTAGTTCACTTTGGGTTTTCTATTGTTCCGCAACTCATATGGAGTTCTTTTATAAATAGGTCTAATCAAAAATCTATTAATATTATAGCATTCTTTATTTATAGATTCAACCCAAAAATAAATACGTTATTAATATTAACTAAGCAAGGTTATTTCAATTTCATGAAAGGTCATATTTATTGTTTCTACAACTCCATTTTGTTGAGGTATTCTAGGGGCAGAGAAATTATGACAACAACCATTTGGTGAGAAAATGGATTGAAACTCTTGATTTTAAAATTCGTGACAATGGTCACTTCATAGATATTTAATTCTAAGTCCACTATGATTTTCTATTGTTCTAGTATAATTGGTGAAATGATAGCATTCTTCACTTGTATGAGCTAAGAATAAGGTCCATGTATTCCTAGAAGAGTCATCAACAAGAACATAAACATTGTGTGACCCATTTAAACTATAAAATCCAGATGGTCTAAACAAATCTATTTGAACCAACTCAAGATGCTGAAATTTTGGGACTTCTTTCATTGGTTTCAAAAAAAATTTGGGTTGTTTACCCTTTTGACAAGGATTGCACACATTATCATTTAGAAACTCTAGTTTGGGTAGGTCATTGACTAAACCTTTTCATGTAATCAATCTAAAAAAGTAAATATTGTGGTTTCCTAGTCTTTTATTCCAAAGCCAAGAATCGTTGTGAAATACACTAAAACATGAAGAATTTTGATAAACAAATGAATCTATGTCAATAGAATATATATTTTCATTTTTTAATGCATGAAATACTAATTTATTTTTAGAATTAAAAACATTGAAAGAATTGTTTTTAAATTTAACAAGAAGTCCTTTATCACAATATTGTAAAATACTAAGCATATTATATTTCAGAAAAACAAAAAAATGAACTTTAGATATTAAAACTGAGTTCAAGTTACCGATTTGGACTAGGGTAATGATTTTTCATTCTGTATTGTCACCAAAAGTGACATGTCCTCCATCAATCATTATTATGTTATTGAAAAATGAATAGTATTATATCATGTTTCTTGAACACCCACTATCTATATACCATAAACGTTTACATGAGCTCTTCAAACAACTTTCCTATAAAATAGTGAAATAAAAACAGACTTGGGTAACCATATTTTTTTGTTTCCAATAATATTAGTAACTAGTTTTTTTGGAACCCACATATTCCTCATAGTTTTTATATATGAATTCTGTAAAGTACTTGAGAAATAAAATTTATTTGGTCCTAAAAAACTCAAAAAAATAGAGGATGTATCATTGTTTGAACTAGGAGTATGTTTTCCTAAACTAGGAATAAAGATGTATGTCCGTGATTTAGAAACAAAATTGGTTTTTTCAAAATTTATTTTACCAGGTAGGTAGCCAATACCATAAGTGTACTTAGTATAAATTTGTTTACCTAGAATTTTTACCAAGATATCATTACCATTAGTAAACATTTCAAGGTCCTTTTTAAATTGCTCATTAAATAGCTTCAATTAATTTTTTTCTGTGATTAAATGAAAAATTTTCTGTCTTTCAACTACAAGTTCAAATTTAACAGTTGAGGAAAGAGAATATTATCTGTTTAAAGACTTGTATTTATCATTTAGTTCGTTAAATGTATCTTCATGAATATTATAATTTTCCAAAATTTATTATTTTGGAAAATTTCGAGAATCACTTTAATATCCTAAATAAGAATAAATTTTTACAAGAGATTCCAGGATTATCTCATATGTGTTTTTCATGAAATACATAATTTCTTTGTTAGCCTGTTCATCTTGTGAAGATTTTGACTCACTTGAACAATTCTCAGAAGCACTATAAATTTATTTCATTTCCTTATTATACTTTCTATCATTGTCCTCAAATTTTCTTTTGTACTTGATCTTGGGACAGTCAACCATTACATATCCCTTTCAATTACATTCATTACATCCCATCTCATCTGACTTGTCATTTATTTTCAAATATTCATTCCATATTCCCTTTTGAAAATATCCTACTTTGAAGTTAGAATTTCTAAAAATTTTCTTCCTTTTGTAAAATTTCTTAAACCTTCAAACATATTGAGACATATCCTCACCACTATCGGGAGATGATTGTTCTCTATTGAATCATTCTATAGAGGCTTTAAATATCTCTTTTTCTTTGTGTTTAGAGGTAGTGGTCTTAATGGCCACGGATTTACTTTTGGGTTTATCCTCATCTTCCTTGTTGAATTTCAACACTTCTTTGTACATATATAGTTTCCCAAAGAGTTCTTTGACATGTAATTTACTAATGTCACATTATTCTATAATAGAGACAGAAGTTCCTCTCCAACTTTCATGTAGGCATTTGAGAATCCTCATAATTTGTTCTTTGGTTGTAACTTCTGCTCCCAAAGAGATCATTGTGTTGGAAATTTCATCGAAGCTAATATTCATATCAGAAATAGACTCATCAGGCTTCATTTTAAAGTTTTCACACTTAATAATAAAGGTACTAAGTCTCATTTCATTCAAATTAGTGGTTCCATTATGTGAAACACACAAAGTATCCCATATTTTATGGGCTGTTTTAAATGTGGAAAATCATTAAAATTTCTCATCTCTTAAAGAGATATATAATTCATTCCTGGAATTGTAATTTTTGTTATAATAAGTCTTAGTTGTCTCATCACATGTATTTCTTTTAGTAGTAGGAATCATATACTCATCCCCTATTGAAGACCAAATTTTAAATCCCATTCTTTCTAAATGCATTTTCATCATAAATTTTCATTGAGCATAATTAGTTCCATTAATGAATGAAGGTTTGTTTCTTGCAGAACCTTCTACTCTATTATCCATAATAAAGAAATACTTTTTGGGAGATACAATTTTAGATCTAACATAAATTTATAGATCTTTAAATTACAACTAAAATCAAAGATGAATGGATTTTAAAGTAGAGACATAAAAATAATAAAAACCATTGATACCAAATTTTAGTTAGAGTAGAGTAATCAAGAGGGGAGTAAATTGAGGATTTATAAATATTTATGTTAAAAAGTTTACTTAATAAGATTATTCAATAAAAATAAATACATGCTAGATAATCAAGGTAATACATTTACAATAGTTTGACTATTCAAATAACTTCTTAGAATATTGATTAATTCTATGTAATATCTATGTGAGTTATTGATACAACTATTGAATATATTCTAATAAGGAAAAATAGTATCAACTTCAATCCAAAACTATCTATCAATGTAAAATCTAGTTTTCTAAAATAAAATATATATCATAGAAAAACTAAATTAAAAGATAGAGCAGATAAATCAAGAGGTTTAGTCTCAATATGTGACTTAATAAACTCGACATTGGGATCACCTACCACCAAGCAGTCTATATACATAAGAGATAGATCCACACCATGGATCAAAGTAAAACAATAGTACACAGACCTTCCAGGTCACATGACCTCTACCATAGTTCTACGTTATAAAAATGAACAACCAGGTCATGCATGAACTTTTAAACAGTTATGTGTGGGTGAAGAAAAGAGTAGAATAATATCGGATGGAGGATACCTTGCCTCCTCCAATTTATTGTAGGAGACAATGTGTGCTTTAATATAGATATACATATTGCTCGAAAAGTAGTAAATACAGTACAAAATAGATAAAATATGATGATAAGGGGTTAGAAGTTCTCTATGTGTTATTCTATGTGGCTCTCGACCTATATGATTTTATATATGTGATTTTAGAGTTCTCTTTTGAAAATAGAGTATCGCTAGTCTGGTGATGTAGTTTCTACTTTGATGAAGTGTGATATATAGCTCATGTTCTTCCTTGAGTTAGTAATGAATATTTGTTTGAGGCTCTGATATAGAGTAGTTAAGATTTCAAGGGCCATGATTACTTCGCGTGTTCTTTTGTAGTATATTGTTTCATCCACGAGTTCTCTTTTCCAACACAATTTTTTTGAGCCAAACTTAGATTCCTTTTAATTAAGGGTGTATATTTGGGAGTCGAAAAATGCATGTATTCTACACCATGTACCTCGTACTATTAGGTGAAATTTCTATAAAGAAACATTAATAATGTCAGTTCCATTTAATAACATGAATATGTCTGTAAGAAATTAAATTGAAAACAGAAAACATATTAAAGAACAGTGTCACAGTTTGCATTGAAATGTCATCACTTGGAAATCGTGTCTTATCCATTGCCTTTGATCGATGATATAGTCATGGTTCCACAACTGCGTTGACATATGTAAATGGTAGCACAAATGCGGTGTTAGGATCACGGTGTCTCCAGTAGAGGTGTCTAGTCCTTTGTTAAAATAGTGAATAGTGTTTAGTTACAGTATCAGGAGTACGATGTCTGGGCCACGATGTTTGGGTTACAGTGTTAGGTTTACGGTGTCGGGTTTACGGTGCTAGGTTTACGGTGTCAGATGTACGGTGTTAGGTTTATGGTGTTAGTTTCAAAGTGTTAGGGTTACAATGTCTGCGGCTTTTCCAAAATCTTGAACCGGTGGCAGACGTTCGGTTTCTCATACATAGAAATATATCTATAAAAATTCTTAAGTAGTAATATTCACAGACGTGATTAAACATAGTTATGGGTATAATAAAATATAATAGAACAAGGCTAATCATAATTCGTGAGATACTGAATTAAAACTAGTATGAATGGAATCATTAGGGGAACAACAAACCCCAAAAAACTTGTAAGCATGATTACCAAAATTAACATGATTGGAAAGATTTGTGAGCATTTAAACATAATCCAATAGAATGAGTCAAAAAAGTATCTTCTCATTGGTTATTTTTAAATTATTACCAATTCTAATTTCACATTCAACACTTTAGGTACTTAAGAGGACAAAATATTTATTTAAAACATACCGACATCATTTCTCTCATTGTTCGGGAATCTCATTACAATGTCGATATTTTCATTAAAATGTATTCACAATTAATTTCACTATAATAATAATTATACGTGATATTATTTTTAAATATATTTTATATTCATTAAAAATTTAATATATGAATTTTTTAATCTATTTCCAAAAATATTGCATATTACATTTAGCTGAAAATTATTACAGAATTTTTTATTTTAACGAACACCTCATAGGGGTTTTACCATGTCATCATGCATACTTCTTTAATTGAATCATTATTTATATGTTTCATAGGTCATTTTAAATTAATAAATTTAATAAAATATTTTTTGAATTTTATATTTAATGTAATTTATTTCATTATAAAATATTTATTTTCCTCTAGAATCATTCTAGTAAACTATTATAAGAAATTTTAACAATATCAAAATACATTGGTGAGTCATAAAGATTACTATGGACATGATCCAATGTTACCATCTTTATTAGTTTTTTAAGTTGGGTTTTGATTTTGATTATGAAATTTATATGAAACCTGTATCCATTCAATGGGTTATCAAATTATGACATGATAAATGTTTTATGATAATGTGAAACATATATGTATGGTTTTAAATATGTGAATGGTAGTTTACTGATAAAAAAATGATATATGGTTCTGTTATAAACCATGGTTGGGTGGATTATTTATATACCACTAATACATTGGGTAATGAAAGATATATAATTAGATAATAATGAATTGAATGGGCTGTAATCCTCATTCAATAATTTTACTTTTTCAAATATGATTGTCCAGGGAGTGAACCATGAATCAAGAAAGAATAAAATGGACTGGTAGCCAAATCCACTAGGATAATTAGGTACCTGAAAAAAGAGTAATGAATTTTTTTTAATTCTTGTATAAACTCAAAAAACAAACGTCTTATTCTTTTAATATTATCTTATGGATCTTGATTGACTATTTATGGTTTATAACTCTTATGTCTTATGTATATTAATTGATAAAATATTATTCAATGTTTTTGGATATTTAATGACTTATGTTATAACTTGTATATAAGATACAAATACACATACAATGTTGAAACTTCTAATAAGTACCTATTTCTCCAACAATATATATAATTTAAAATTAAACATCATTTTTATTCATGACATGTCCCCATGAATTGAAACATGAATTCTTCATTTCCCGTACCCATCCTTATGTTTTTTGAAAAAAATAGAAACATGTGATGAGAAAAACATGTCAGTAAGGGAAATAAATGAAAATAAAGAACCAATTTGTCTATAATTACGTATAAAAATTTTACTTTTCAAAGTAATATTTAGGCTAAAATAAATATTTTCATACCAAAAAAATAAAGTTCACTAACTATTTATTTTCATAAGGGATTTAATACGAAAACCCGAGGGAAAAAATGAAACACATAATAGTTTCTTGGAAAACAAGATTACCATGTCACAAATTTATCCAAAAGGTATCCTTTTCTACTATATGAAGAATAAAATATTTTATTTTTAAAATTATCACATTTTTTACATTTTTATAATTCATATAATTACTATAAAAACCTATCGCAACCATATATAAAACATGTAGGTATATTGGCATGTCATTTTTAATATCACTCAAAAAATGAATGAATATAAGGTTTACCTCCATACACAATGCGTTATAGGGCTATCACATACCCAACCATCCAAGGTATATATCATAACCACCCATCCATAGTTTATAAGGTGACCATCTGTCCTTTGATTATCATAGAACCACCCATCATCATAAGAAATTTACAAGAACCATCACATAATCATAACATATAAAATATTTCTATACTCAACATTGTAATCACTAAATATTCCCCACACCCATAATAAATTACATCCATATATTGAAAAATACAATCTAATTAAAAATTATTTTAAATATAAAAATACCCATAAAAAAGTAAAAATAAGGTTTTTCTTTAAATAAATCATCAAATCTTGATGCAATGTAAAAAATGAAATAATTTTTGTGTTCGAAAAAAAAATTGTCAACGTATACATAAAAATATAACATTCCTTTTGTCTTTTGAAAAAAAAAGATAAACATTTTTTAAAGATATTATTTTTTGAATACCTTGGAAATATAGACTATTTTTTTATTAAAAAACATATCAATATAACTAATTATATAAAATATTTGAAATATAATGGACAAGGAAGGAAAGGATGTGGAAGGAATACATTAAAATATGATTTTTAAATAATTTTCCCCTTCCATATTGGCAACATTGGAGTTGGATATACCATTAAATAAATACATTAAATTTCTTAAAATTTAATTAAAATAGATAAATTCATGATAAAACATAAAAAATTGGATGTTTGTATACCTTATAAAATAATATAGGTGTATAATATTAAAACATTCCTCAATTAAAGGATATTGATTTAGAGTCTCAAGCCTTGACTCTGACCTATCACATATATTATTTATCATCCAAAATAATAAATATATACTAATTATTTACTTTATTAGGAATATGTTTATTGATTATTTATAATTTTTAACTTATTAAAATGTTATATATGAGAAAGATAATTTTTTATTTTATTTTTTGATGATATTATTCTTATGTGTCTATACATGAAATATATAGGTCGCCTATGGTCAAATAGGTCATTATTTAAACATCTTAAGAATAATAGTCCTAACATATATTTATATTAAATCCATAAATGAAATGAGGTTATGAAAAATGAAATATGTTTCAATAATGAAGATGATAGGTCGTACATATGCTTGAATAATGTTTTTATTTTGAACAATCATTATGCCTAGAAGTTAATAATTATTATAAATTTACATAATGATCATAATATAATAAAACTAGATAATTTAATTATGTATATATATATATATATATTATCCACATTATTTAGTTGTGATAAAATAATCTCATCTTTTTAGAGAGGCGGTAATCCACACATACAAACGAGCAATGTTATTATTTATCAATGAATGTTAAGTCACATGTTATAAGACCTTGTTATTTTTAAATATAAATATCATATTTGATAGATTTTATGACATGAAAATACATTCATATAAGGGAATATAAAATCCTAATAATTTGTGATATATTTATTTTTATACATATTTATTTTCTTCGATAGATTTAAAGGAACGCAATACTGGGTATGAATGAACCATGATACTCAACTATAAAATTATTATTTAAACATTTACAATATAAAATAGCTTTAAAATTGGAAGTAAAAAATAAAAATCACTAAATTAATAATGTTTTATGTATTAAATATTTATAAACTAAATTCAATGGTTAACTATTGATTATAAATAAAATAAGAATGTTTGAAAGAAAACAAATGGTTTCTGAAAAAATGTATTTTAGTGTTATTTATTTATAAAGTTAAATTATATTTCAAATATGATTAAATTTAAAAATAGCTCAATTTTATATCTATAAATCTAATTTAGGTCATTGTAATAATTTTCATATTTAATTTTTATATAAAAAATTTGTAGACATTCGAACATTTTGTAATTGAAACCCCACTTTTTTGTCATGTTTATGGGATGAATTTTAAATTAAACATCGAAACATCTGTGAATGGAATTTGGAAAAAATGATTATATATTTTTAATAATAATAACCATTATTTTTTAATATTTTCAATATAATTTTTTTATAAATAAATCTTGAAAAATGTAAAAATTGGTTGTAGTAGTTACTGGGAGTCAACCTAAATAAGATAAGGGTTAATATATAATAATAACATATCTATAATATAATTTATATCCATATATAAATATTTTAATTTTTATACATTTAAAAAATTCTATTATGTGAACTTTATTAATTTTTAAAACATTAGTAAACCATTTTCTTTTCAAAAATTACATCTTTGTCACTCATCTCACTTATAATTAACCACCCCTCTCCACTCTTCTACACACCTTAAAACTCATTTAGTTTTACCGTGTCCTACCCAATAACATCCCCAACAAATCTTACCTCATAATATAATCCTTATTTTTATCATAAAGACAACCTTTGAAGGATTTTTGTGCGAACCTATGTAGGTAACCTGAATAAGAGGTAACATTCCTCGACGAGTGTATTTTTTTTATTTCTTCTTACAGCTACATAAATTATTATTATAACATGATGATATAATAACCAAAGTATATTAAATTTATGTTGATATTTTTATTCTATGTTAATTACCTACAACCATCTCCACTCCCTTTAAATTGGTTATAAAATAATCACACTTGTGTATGGTGGACTACCGCATCCCAAACAGATATAATTCATATTTTCATTACCACCTCTAGGGGTTTATTATGTTTATGGATATAAAGTATATATATTATATTTAAAATATTATTATACTATTTATTAAATAATTCATATATACCTTTTTTACATTTCATTTGGTAAGGGGTACGATAACATCGCTCGTGAGTACAATGGACTACACGTCGTGAAGGAATGTGATTAGTCTTTTAATGAAACATTGCATGGAGGGTGATAGGGATAATGATAATTTATATTTTTAATATACATGAAATATTTAGGATATTAATGAAATATTGTTAATTCTTCAAATATAATATATCATTTTATTACATACGTTTTAACCCACTGAATGACTATAATATTGTTACTGTATATGGAGACTATTTCCTTGACAAAGTGATGTGATTGTCTTTTCATCACCATGCCAGATGGATTATATATATAATTTTAATTAAATAATTAAAATGATATTTATGATGTTATTATAAATCTGGAAGGATAATTTATTTCAAACCTTCTTTCCAAAATAATCATTGAAAAAATGGAAACATTACTCATGCGTACGTACAGCCTACCAACTCCAGGATTACAACATATTTACTTTTTCAGGTACATAATTCTTAATTAAAATTATAATTGAAATAAAATTTTATAATCATTTCATACTTATTATTCAATATATTTTTAAATAGTTACCACTTTTATTTATTTAACCATTGAAATTAATTTTTGACACATAAGAATAGTAGCATCGAAACATCTGACATGAACATAAGTGGTCATGTAATCATATATATCATGGTTTTTGTTATTAAAAAAATTCTTCCAATGATATACCACATGATAAAAAAACATAATCCATGAGAATTTATCATTTCACAGAGAATTTATTTGACTATCTTCCAATCATGAATATACTTAAAGGTGAAATGTTTTGTCCAATTTTAAGGTCTCCTTTAGAAAACGTCATGATATTGTGATTCTGGAGAAAAGTATGGAATTTCACAAAACATTCCCAAATTTCATGAAACTACTTCAATATTACAATACTATGTTTCTCAGTAATTTATATTTTAATTGTAAAATCTCTTGGCATATTCATGTTGGACTATAAAAACAAATTCATTTTAACAACACTCTAAAAAATAGTACGACACAACCAAAAGATGTGTAGAATATGCTATATTGTATGAAAAGGTAAAAGTAAATATAAATAAGGAATCAAATCCTAATTCTGGGAGGACCTATGGGATTAAATTTTTTACACTCTCACTAATGCATATATGAGTTGTTCAGCTCTTTCAACCCCTAAGTCCCGAACATGCGCAAAATTACCACAACAAAGTCTCTCAAAGCACAAGATGCTAGGAAAATTTTTGTTCTGGACAATAACATCATAATGTCTACCGCGATTGATACCATGATTAATGATAATCCTCTAAAACACCTAAAATTATTTTATTCATCCTACTCCTCTTGGTCTACATCTTGTTTGATGATTTGATATTATCCTCATGGATTCCCTGAATACCATGACTCAAAATACACCTCAAAAAACTCATAAAACCCCATCACCTGACTCCTATAATAGGAGGAAAAAAAGTCCAATATTGTAAAGTATCATAGTATACATTACTAGAAATCATCCACCTCCTTCATGATCACATCATGATGTTAAAAATTACTAAACCCAATATGATTATCATATGATGTCTCTTGTGATAGGAACGAGATGCCTTGAGTGTCAAGTGTAAAATTCCATATATAATGATCATGAGATGACCACTAAACATCTCCAAATAATATTCATCAACCAATAAGTTTGTTGATGTTACCTATTGACCCATCATGAGTAAGGTTGTATGTGTATCTTAATGTATAATTCTCACATACCACATCCTTTAACAAGACCTTAAATTGTAACATCACTCATAACATGAACTTCAGATGAACTCTTTACCCAACAGGATGAAGGAAGTATGGGAAGCTCAATTAAAAATACTAATATACCACATCCATTCACATGATGTAAAAGTATGATGTTACCTGATTCAATGAACATGAGATTTTATCTTGACTCAAAAAGAGGAAGACATAATGGATAGATCATTCCATAATTCCCCTGAGCCATGTCGTTTAACATGATGTTGGATTGTAACCTTACCCAATTGTAGGAATATGGGATTCCCTCATAACCTAAAATGAGTAAGAAAGAATTGGATTCTTAATACATAATCCCCACACACCAAATTCATTCAAAATAAGTTAAACTATTACCATTCCCATTCTATAAACATGGGAATCCTTATTGGCCAAACATGTGGAGGTCATAATGGGAAGCCAAATGCATAAGCCCTATACACCATAACTATTCAGATGTAGTTCAAATATAATGTCCCCCTATACGAAGAACATGTGATTCCCAATTGACCCGATATAGGGAAGATATAATGTGAATCTCAATTCCTAATCTCCAAGAACCACATCCACTCACATCACATTAAACTAAAACATTACCATATGAAATGAAAATGGGATCTCCTCTTAAAACAACATGAAAAAAATAGAATGGGGTGTTAAATTCATAATCCCTACTCACCACTTCATATCATATAACATTAAACATTAACTATACTTTATTTAATAGTCTTAGGATTCTGTATGTAAAATGAACAAGAATCGTTTTTAAAAATAAGAGATGCCTCATGTGATATGCATTAGGTGATACCCATATCATTATGGGAATCCCCCACATGTAATACCAATAAAAAATATCTATATTCCTTTTAGTTTATAATAATATTTCATGTATAATACCCAACCATCATTCACATTTAATCCCCAAATATGATGTTACTTCTACTATTGTACCTAGAGAGTTCGCACAAGTACGCCACAATCAGGTGATCACATACCCATAGAAGCACCCAAGAATCTCTAATGCATAATAAACAATAATAATATTTCTTCTCCTAGAAGGTCCCTTGTAATAACCTACATGTTTTTCTGATTCATATAATTTATTATCCATTGTAGACCCTAAACAGACCCCACGCATAAGCCTCATTCATGTCATTGTTACCCCATAGCAGCACCAAGGAAGCTTCCATGCATAATACCTAACCACTTCCACAATACTCCTTATAGAACCCCAACACCCTACACAAAAAATCCTCCCACCATCCACCATTTATGATCCTTATATTGCACAATAATCTCTACCACACGATGATGAACTATTTGTACTAATCATGTCACATGACCCTAAACCGCGACATCAAACTATGTGGGTTTTGATCCATATCTCTAACACAGGGTATCTAAGAAATATTTAAATCATTCAATCCTAAAAATATGAGAGTTTAAAATCATTCCCTTTGGAGACACACTCAACTACCAAAAATTTCCCAACAAGGTATTAAACGTCCACCATACATTTCCCTAGAAGACGTCAAACCAGCACCCATCATGTCCCTACAAGAAGTTAGTATTATACCCAACCTTTATCCATTATCATTAATCCTATTCTCATACATAAAACCAAGACATTAAACATGTGACCTAAGCTTTAATCAATACCCCAAAAAATAAACATGGGATTCATGAGGAAAAAATATTTTGATAGATTACACCCTAGTGTCTACATCTTCATAACCGACATAAGATGACTTAGGTTTCATGACTTTAGATTCCTCATATAAAATTCCTCTAAATTCAAAAGAATAATAAAGATAATTAACTGAGTTTTCCAGACATGCCCCATGTTTCCACATACACTAAAAAAGGTTCCTTCAATTTTGAGACAAATGCCGTGTAATTAACCAGTGCCCACCTTGAGGAGGCATAGGGAAGAAGATTCATAAACACCGCTCAAATGAATAAGGGAGACCTGTAGTAGGAAATGAACTATATGGATGAATCCATGGATTGAGGAACTAATATCACACTATCCCATTTTGATTAAGCATCTTACATCACCAACCATATGGATGAAGGATTCCATCATTGGAATTAGGGGATGTAGGGTAAGAAATATGTGTCACAACGACAATGCACACCCCAACAATGAAACCATTAGAAACATTGATAATATGTAAAATTAATTGAATAATAAACTGCATAATGGTTCATAGGAAATTTAATAATTAACATATGTTTATTATTCTGGAATATAAAGAAGATATCTGATGAGTTGGACTCAAGGTAAGGGTTTCCCAACTCACTTTATCATCTGTGAGGCATGCAACATATTCACCACTTATTCATTTTTTTGGTGTATATGATATCATTTTTTATGTTATAAAATGTATTTATATATCTTTATGGTTTTTATAGATTCATTTAAATTTATTTATTTTATAGGGATTTTGATTTAGAAGTTACCAAAGTGGTAAGGGCATATTGTACAATATCATCATTATTTTGGATTGTTAATGATTACTTATCCCTTTAAATAATTATTTTATATTTAAATCTCATATTAAATAAATTTTATTATATTTTGGTTATTCATGAACATTTTCATTTAACATTACCATTTTCCACTTTTTCTTACATAAAATCGCTGATAAATGTTTTTTATGAAAATCTACCATTGTCACTCTCTTCGGTCAGAAATACTTTTTCTTCAAAACCAATGTTTAAAAAATTATTTCAATTATTTTTATTTAGAAAGAGATTTATCAAAGTAATATTTACTCATTTTTTCATTTTAATTTTTTTTCAAAAAAATATTCATGTTGATATAAAAAAACTCTTTTTTATTTTAACAAAATATTAATAGAATTTTTGTTTTAACATTTGTGATATGAAAACAATCCCACCATCATAGAAAATCAATGATTTAATTATAATATTACAATTTTTATAATGATATTTCCACTAAAAATGGATTTAAATTTTTTTTATGAAATGTTTCTTAAATTTGATGTAAAAAATTAAGAGGTTATTTGTCTTAAAAAACATTTCAGTTATTTCCATGGTATTTATATTCATCAACGTCATTAACCCTAAATCATAAATATGTTCTAATTATGATTTATTTTATTGATTTCATCCATATTATTTCCCTGTATTTTTTTGATTAGATTAACTTGGGTTGTACATTTTTGTTATCATTTACCATTTTACATTGGATGAACAATGATTGTGTTTATTATTTGGGATAAGAGTAAACATTTTCTATTTTTTATTTTATATGAAATTCTTTTATTGATTATGTTTCACCACTTTCATGTGAGGAATGAATTGAAAATTGCATGTAATGGTAGGGGCCTTCTATAGACCCTTGTTTCATAGATAAATAACATTAGACAAACTATATTTGGTTTTTGGTGAGTCCTTTCCCATTTATATAGAACTCTATGAAAAAGGACTCAATTATATTAAATCTCTTCACAAAAGGCGTAAAATGTATGTTTTAGATGTGAAAACCAATTAATTAAATCTTTATAAGGTTAGTTGTTGATATTCCACTATATTATTTAATTAGTTAGAATATCCATGGTCATGTTTCAGGACCATGTGATTAATTATATGAAAATAATTGATTATAATTATTTCTTATCACATTATTCTCAGGTTATTGATTAAATAGAATGTTTTCATTTATTTACCATTACATATTCATTATTAAATAATTATTAATATATTATAGAGGATACTTACCCTTACTAATCCTCTAATATCACCTCTTTCTAATGTTTTATTTTCCCCAGGAAACGAAGAAGTGTTTTGCGATTGATATGTCAATATACGCAAAGAAGAATAAAGGAATTCTCAATTTAAAAACGTATTATATTTTATATTATCAATTATAATAATATTTTCATCTATGTAACTTGTTTATATATACTATATAGATATTCAGTTCTTCGGGATGTGATACATTGTATCTTATGAAAATGTAATAAACTAGACATGATCTATAGGATAATGGGGTTGTGGCCGGTATAGTTGGTATGAGAGGAAGTTTAGTAGGAACTATGAGAACTAGATTTAGATCAAAATTGAATAAGGAATCTAACCTAATAATATAATTTGAGGTTAATTATAAAATAACTCATAATATTTTGGTATGTAATATTTTACTAGGGGTTTCTTAGAAAAAAAATCCATGTATGGATACTAAAATTGGACATGAATATGGAAGAAATGTATCACTGAATAATAAAATTTAAAAGGGTCCATTAGGAATCACTCAATTATCAATTTGATTGTGAAAATGAGCCATAATGTATACCTATTTTTACACTCTCATAGTATATTCTAAGGATAAATCACAATTTCATCACAAACCATTATAAAATAGTTAAAACAATGTATCCCAAAAGAAACTTTGTATATGATTTTATGATTATCTATGCCTAATTTCTTCAATTTATGTTAATTATGTATATATTTTTAGGGATTTAAATTACATTTTATAATGATATAATATAATATATTGTATTCAATAATTTTTATGTTTTTTCAAAAAGATGAAATTGGAACCACAACAATTCATATAATACAATAAGTAAGAATTATTGTTTCTTTTATGGGATTAAAACAATATTTCAAAGGGAAATAGTCTCAAAAAATTCTCATAATATGAGGGCATAGTATCATGTGATAAGTATATATATAAGTAATTATATATGTATTATATTTGTGAAGGAAATCATTTTAAAAATAGGATGATAGAGAATAATGTGGTCAAAGGGAAGAAGGGGAGGAAGTATTTTCCTATATGTAATAATTGTGGAAAAAAACACCCTAGTACTTTTTTAAATGGAATTATTGTTTTCTATATGATTGGAGAGAAAGCCCACCGTTATCATGATTTAAAGTTCAATAAATGGTTTTCAATGTTCAATGGTTCAACTATAAGGTGATGAGGGACTAGTAAAACTTAATTACCCATGAATCAATTTAATATACCTCAAACTTGGATAATAGATCATGGTTAATCTAATTATTTTACTAGACAATAAGTGAAATGGTTAATATTCTATTTTTTTACTCAAGATTTATTTAATTTAAGTTATTAATCAATGATATAAAATATATAATAATAATACAATATATACAGAGTTTATGGTAGTAATTTTTCATTAAGGTTTTAAAAGAATATGTTGAGTGATATTAATGACCAAGAAATATGATTTACAGAAATGTTTAACTATGTGGGAAACATTTTATTGATGTAAATATAACCTTAATATGTTCCAAATGTTTAGATAATGATGTTGGTGTAAGTAGGTGGTTGATATAGAAAATTTATATTGGAATGTACATACCATTAAACTGATTATTGATTTGTTGAAAAAGTGGTTTATGTTATCATTGATCAGGTATTTTTTTTAAATAATCTATTAAATAATCTTTGTTTTATTTAGGGAACATGTAATCAGTCATGTTTCTAATTATGTGTCATATTAATTTATGATATTCCTATTTTTAAATAGAATACATGATAAAACCATTCATATGTTTTGTATGTGACTATTAGAAGTTACTTCATGTTTTTAGAGGATTAATGATAGATTTATGTTTTAAATCTTGTAACCTTCACTCTATTGTCTTGGATATGAACATTTTTTAAGGGTCAAAGGGATAACCATTTATGAAGTGGTTTAATTTATACATTGGATGAGGTTCTATAGATTAATCTATTAATTAACCATGTGGATATTTATTTATATAGGATAACAAGTACTAACCATTTATTACCATAATAACTTGATTCTAAATGAATGAATTATATTTAAATTTTGGATCATACAATGAGATAAAAGTTATTTTTATTTCTATTGGAATAAAGAAAATCAACGTTGGATATTCATTCCTTATGGTGAGACGGATATTGAAGATGATTTGACGTTCGTAGAGTGACTGGTGAGGATCAAACGTCGCGAGGAGAAGGTGATTCATAGATGAACTAGTCCCTTGGTTCGTGTGTTCTGGGGGCATGGGGGCCTCGAGGAGATTACCTGGGAACATGAGGAACAAATGATCACCCAGAACCAAGAGTTTTTTTGAGTTTTTTTGTTCTGTTTTGTACTTGTTCGTGATGAAGTGCTTAGCCTTGTTAACTATGAATGTGTCACTTTCCTTGTTCTTTGAATGTGTGTGAATGGTCCTAATGGAGGGGAAGGGAGGAACCAATACCTAATCAATACACATTATAGTGGATGTGATTACACCCATGCAGGTGATTCAGTGCCCCCCCCCCCAAAGTGGATATTATCTTCACATGGGGGAAAGGACTCCCTGATCCATATGTATAGATAGTGACACCTTTATATGTATATGTGGTTACTTGAGGGAGAGGTGTTCCTAGATTTCAATTGGGTTTAATCCTGAGAGGTCTCTTTCCAGGTGGTTATTCAGACCCCTCTCTTCTCTTTGGGTCTAGTTTAAATTCTCGAGGGCGAGAATACTTTGAGAGGTATATGATGTAATATCTCAGGCAGTGGCTCATTAAAGACATTTTTGGAAACTTGGTTCCATCAAAAGTTCCACCAAAATGGTGTCACTGGTCATGGTCACACACCAAAATGGTGGAACCTCTCATGGTGGCACCGTAAAAGTCGCACCATCATGTTCTCCCACCAAAACAGTGCCACCACTTACATTGGAAACGTAGCTGTGGCACTGTGACCATGTAACCAATTACGTTGTCTCAAAAAATAGTGTTCCACCCTTTTTCTTTTCATGTTTCTATCTTTTTCCACTCCTGCAATGTATCTTTTGATGTAAAAGTGTTTCAGACCACGTTTTAAGACCTTTTAAATCCCATAAATGATATCTAAGATCCCCCAAGAGCCAAGAAACCCTTGACATACCAAAATGTGTGGCTTTTACTTGGTGTCACACCATTACCTGTACTTTTGAGTTCTTCCCATATTGCGCATTTTCCTTATATTAAAGGAATCAATTTAATGAACAATTGTTATGGACACCTCTCTGATGGGAATTATTAAATAAAAATTAATCTTATCGTGTGTAACCACTCAACCATGTGGTGAAACCACAATCCTCCTTTTAAGTCATTCAAAATTCATATACCATAAATCCAGGATCTTTCCTTTTTATCGCATGGGAAATCATTCCTTTTTCCTCATGCCTAGTATCCTTCTTCTCATTAGTGTGTTTGGAGTCCTCCTTTACCAAGGCAAGTGGTGCTCCCGTGTTGGAGCTTTTCTAATCACTCTTGGATTCCCCGGAGTTCCTCCCCTTCAAGTCGTATATCCCTATTTCTTGGTGCATGGAGATAAACGTCGATCATTAATCATCCTAGTAGGGTTCTTCATTCATCTCTCTTACTGTGTATCATGCGGGGTGGGTATGCTAATGTTTTTTTGGGGAATAATGAAAGAAAACCATAATAAAGATTATAAATGAAATGTTAATGAATTATGTGGTGTTTTTATGATGCTTCAGTACTATTCTTCTTTTGATTATATGTTCTGAATTATATGGGCTTATGTCCCTTGGAAATCATGGTTATTAGTGGTCCATCTTTGTGAACTAAGGAACCATTCATCTCTAGATAACTCCGTGATTGAATGGCTGTAACATGAAAATCGTATAATCATGTAAACTTGATTGATCAAGTGGATGTATAGTGAATAATAATCCTTCTGTGATCACCCTGGTTAACCAAAAAGAAAGAAGGTACTTAATGAATGGTGTGCTTGAATCTAGATACCTCCTTGCTTTGGTTTGGTATCATGTGTGGGGTTAATCTGATTGATGCTTGTGGGGTGACATGGGTGGGGATGGGATCCCCTGTTGTGGATAAATTGTTTGTTTATGGATCTAAGGCCATGTGGGGCCATATATTGAGGATTATTTTGGTTCCTGTACATTGAGGGATCTCACTGATCCATTTTGTTGTTGTGACTTTACGAGGGAACCAGGTGTGAATGTTAAAATTTTTGTTTGGCTATTTTTATTTCCTTGGCTTGTGGTTATTCCTGTTATTTACCTGGTAGTGAAGAATTATCTAAATGGAATCACATTAATGTGAAAACAAGAATGGATTCAATGGGGAACTATTTTCCATGAATGAGTTGTGACATGGTTGTGGTTGTGGTACTTCTTATGAATTAATAGTAATGAGGTTGTTTTTATATGGGATGGTTTTGGAACGCCTAGGCTAGGATGAGTTGTTTTTACCTATATGTATAATTTATTTTCTCTTTTTCTTATTCATTCCCCACACAAGTTGAGAACATCATTAAAAACACCCCCATTTCATGGGGGTGGGGGTTTTTCCCAACACTACTATGTGTGGTTGGTTATTAGCTCCCTTTATGCTCCCTTTATCAAGTAGCCCAATACTCTCCAGGCACATTGTGATGGCCTGAGTACCATTATAGACTAAGATTCTTCAGGTAGTGTAATTGTGGTGGTCGACCTAGGTGTGTGCCAGTAGGTTGCTTCCCAAGTGTCTTCGGGATGAGGCCCATTTGTCTTCAGAAATTGAGGTAATTGTTCTAGCTAAGGAATCTACGGGAGTGGTTACGTATGGTTGTGGCCTAGGTGTTTGTGGGTGGGATCTGTGGTTGTGGTTTCACAGGTGTGTGAAGGCCGGGTATAGCAGTGGGACTGCAGTAAAAATGGCGGGGAAGGTCTGACACATAGGATGAGTTTAATAACCAGTGGAAAAGTGGTGCAAGGTACATGAATATTGATGTGTTATTACAATTACCTTACTTCACATGCGTTATTTGGGGAGTTTGCCTTGGTGAGGTTTGGGTGGATATTTTCTTCACTAGGTTCTTTGGTTATCTCCATTTCTCACGGGTCATTAGAATGAATCCCCACTTGTGCACGAGAGCTTCTAGTTTTCCCTACTGAGTATACCAGTATACTCACCCTATGTATATAAAATTTCTTTCAGGTTTTTAGGAGGACTTCAACGACCGTGTGGGACTATACAAGTTCAGATGTTGGGAAAATTTATGTTACTGTTTTTCTTTCTTTGGTATTTACATTTGAAGTTTTCTTGTATTGTAGTACTTATTATTAGAAACATGCATATGGGAAATGATTGTTTGGATTTAATTTTACTTCCAGTTTTTGGTTGTTTGGGATTTACTATCTTATCTCACAATCCTACTAAATATAAAGGGTAATGCCATCCATTTTGTAAGTGATTATATACCCTTGGTGCTTGTCGCCACTCCATAGCCTATAGAAGGTAGGTCTCAGGGGTCATTATATATCCCTCAACATGAGGAAAGAAGGGTTTGAAAATCTATTATCCCCTTCCCTCATCTTGGTGAAGGTTGGTCGTGACAGGTAATGATATTGAAATTAATTTATATAAGAAGTAATTTTAATTTTTTAATAATGGGTTTTAAATTTCTACCCAACCCATAGTAGCTAAAATCATGGTAACCCTCTATCTCTAAGAGGGATATTGAGAAATGGATTCTGTGACTATAATATTCACATACCTGCTATTATCCTAAATTGCATTATATGATTTAAATATTGGGAAATAAAAACCATTTTTTTAGTTTAGACATACCTGATAGTTTGTTTTTAGTAATTTCATTAGTACTGTAGAAAATAGATCATGTAAATTATATATACAACCTTCTCAATATAACGTTATGATTTTACCATTACTATTTCATATATTTCATCAAATTCATTAATATATAATAGTTATTCCTAGATTGGTTACGCTGAATTTTAATTTATTATTGTTTCATGATATATGTTTCCCCAATATATCCCTAAATATGGTTTGATTTAAATGTATTCATTTTTTTATTATTACTCATTGATGATAAACTTTTATATAGATTCTATATAATTCTAAATTTATTAAAAAAATTATTCCAGTGATTATATGAAAATATATTTGTGTTAAACCTATATTTTCAAATAAGTAGAGTAAATACCTTATTTTATTTTAATTAAAATGGAATATTTCAGAAGGGTTATTAATGGAATGAATTTAACATTTTTTAATAAGTAAATAGATTTTAAAATTGGATTTATGGATTTTAGTTAACTTTTTTTTCTAGAAATCTAAATTTCTAATTTTAATGTATTATTTGATTTAAAAAATTTATATAATTTAATTTTCAAATGAATGTTATTTAATATTGTATTTGTGGAATACCACTGGAAAAAAATTTCAACCCACTACATAACCAACTTTTTTCTATAGAGTCGTGGGACTTTTCATATCTAGGTTTACAGTAATGGGGAGTCAATATAGACTTATTCTCTCATTCCATTTGTGGGGATTATTTTGTAGGTGATGATGTTTAGTATTCCTAGCCCATGTAGAGATTGTAATTTTAATATTTTGGGATTATTATTTCATTTTTACTCAATATAAAAAAATAATTTCTTCCTCTACATTTTTTGGTTATATTTTTTATTTTGTCTCTATTTTATATTATTCACATTATTTTTACTAATTTGGATGTTTTTTTGACTTATAAATTGTTTCATTTTCATTATTTTAATAATTTATCTTTGAATTAACTTTTAGGTTTAACTTATGGCCTGGAAATAGTGTATTATATTTATTGACCTACTGTATATTTATGTATTAGTGATTGTGAAATTAATGTCACCTAATTATAATGTATTCCATGGAACTTTAAACTACCCAATGATATCTAGATCACCCTTTAGGACCTTTCCTTTATAGAATCACATATCGTATGACGAGTTTCCAAGTATGGTTCCTAATATAATGGTTTTTAGGACTACTTTATGAATTTAGGATGTGATGGAAAATTGGTAATTAAAATAAAATATAACTCATGTTAGGTGTGATAATACTCTATCATTTCATTTCTAATTAAGAGTTATAATTTATAGTGGATATTTAAGATCTGTATCATGTGTTTGTTTCTTTATTTTGGAATTGTTTTTTATCATATTCTTATGTATATTGATATTAAATAATAGTATTTTTAGAATATATGGGTTGTTAGAATATTTTTCCTGATTTTATGTTAAAATGATAGAAAAACTATAGTTTCACTTTCAGACTACATAATGTAGAAATAAAATTTAGATCCCCAGAACTTAGTAGTGATTAATAACATTTGGTTAATTCATAGTTGATGTACAGTCCACCAAACCTTGTGGTGAAACCATGAGATGTAATTAATCTTGGTTTAATTATAGTATTCAACCACTAATAGTTCCATGTAACTTTTTTGGTAATTTTTTATATTGTTAGAATTTAAAATAATTTCCAGGATTCATTTACGATTATTGGATACAATTTATTAGTATGTTATAGCTAAAACATGATTTTAATGGTTCATATTTATTTTTTAAATTAATCCACGAGTCACCAATAGTATATTGATTTTTTTGATTTTTTAAGAATTATAAAATGTTTACAATGTTAAAATTTTACATTTCAAACTTATTTTTACGGAATGTTATATGATTTTTTATCTAATTTATATGGGTGTTAAAAAAATTATGGAAATGATTAATGTAAATTTTCTAATTTATTTAGAATTACTAATTTGAATTAGGAAATTATGATTTATTATGAATAATTATTTCAATAAATCATTAGTTTTCTTGTTTCAATTGAGTTTTCATTTTTCTGATTCCCATTATTTTTGTTCATACTTTCTTCCTTGAATAGTCTTGATAAATCATAATAATCATGAATCATAAAATATTCCATAGATTCTTTTTTTTCAAAGTCTTAGTTAATATCATTCCATTCATCAATTCTATCCACACTATAGAATATGTGGTATGGGTAAACACTTATATTAAAAAACTATTATTTCATTGAGATAAAGACCTTTAATATGAAATATAATTGAAATAGACAATTTTTTAAATCATAAAATCAGTAGAAAATCTTAATGAAGTAAGAGTGACAACCATAGTAGAAATGTTTGAAGAGTTATATCTAAAATGGTGGGGTACTATTTTTGTGACTCAACTATTGTATATTATGCCACTATTATTTCTCAATTTTGTATTATTTCAATTTCACTATCTTCAAATATTGAAGCTATAAATAGTGAAAATGCTCTTTATTTTCCATAAGGGTGAGTAAACTATATGTTAATATAAGGATTGTTTATCAGTGATAATCTTATTCTCCTCAATTTTATTATATGAGGACTCATTGAAGGATAATTTCATTTAAATGGGTCTTTATATAGAAATAAGCTATAGAGAGTCTTCATCTGATCTAAATTCAATAGAAGAGATGGTTAATATGACTATGATAGTGGAATTTATTTCAAGGTCATATACTGGGATGGGAGGTTATTCAATTTCCTTTGATAATGGTAGACTGTAAATATCTTTCATGAATAGGAATTTTTATAAGCCTGAGATTGAGAATTAATATGAAATAGCCAAATATTATAATTTTTGTCTTGTTCCTTATATGAATAAATTATCCCTAAATTGTTTTTAATTTGGTATTCAAGGGAATTATCAAACCTATTTTAATACATTTAAAATCCAATAGTCACTTATTTCATTTATTATGCATATAAAATCATCAAAATTATAGTCTTAATGAATTCTTTAGCCCCTAATGTTATTGGATATAGATAATAATTTGATAGAGCTAGATTGTGGTTCCACTTTTTATTCAAATTTTTTACTTTTTATCTATTATCAAATTATTCTACATCTTTTTAATTTAGAATAGTCAATATTTCTTATCTTTTAATGATTATAATTCTTATTATAATTTGTTTTTTATATGTTATTTTCCACAAGGATTCTTAATATCATGTTTATATTTCAAAAAAATCCAAATTTTATGAATTCACCCCATATTAATATAAATCCTATATGATGGGGAGTCTTATTATTGGCCATCCCCCCATGATTATTTATTAGTAGATTCATATTTTTGTGTTATTCTTTATAATTTTGGTTTGAGAACATTTGTTGTCTTTTTGATTTAGAAGTATGTTGTCATTTGTTGCTTCACTCAACACTTAATGGATTAAGAATTGATTCTCTTGGTATTCCCCTTTCATTTCATGGAAAATTTACCTGAATTATTTGTGAGATTATAATGTCATTTTTATAAATAAATTGTGACATTTTTGTGGATAACATGGTATGTGGGTGAAAATATTCACACCTTGATATCAAATTCTAGTGTTGTTTTGTTTAGTTACTAATAATATTTAATTTTAGAAAATATGGGTCAAACTTTTTTTATATTTTAAATATAATTTCAGTGTTCATTAGTTATAAAATGGTTATAGAAAACCATACATACTCTTTTATATATCCAATAGATATTTTCTATCTTAATTATTATGTATGAATCATTTCTTGGGTATGGTTCACACTTTGGAAATCCATGCATCCATTTTAGAAAATAGCTCATAGGTGGCTCTAAAGATGTTTGTATGGTTGGTGTATAGTATCAAAAAACAATACAAAAAGTTGTGTGCTTCCAAGATTCATCAAAAACATAATTTCTTATTATATCATCTCTAAAATAAAGTCTAATTATGTCTATCCTCACATCCATTCATAAGAAACTACTTAAAAAGATTAATATTTGTGACTAAACTAAAATCCCCTACAAAATTACTTATACCCATTGACTATTTCAAGTGATGTTATTAAAGGTAGAAGCTCAATTTATCTTCTCCTCTCCTTCCTTTATTTTCTATATCTTTTCACTATGAATCAATATTGAAAAAACATTAGGTTAGGAGTTTCCAAAATATTTCTTTTTCAGTATCTATAGATTGTGATTATTTCTTCATTGGATGGTATTTAGTCATTCATTATAGATTAATTCTATTTATGAATAATTAAGTATGGTTTTTAAAAATAATTTTCTTTTTAAAAAGTATCCATTTCAAACACCTCTTTTCAAAACCATTTTTTCCTTAAAAGGTTTCATATTTTATAACCTTTAATGAAAATTTGAAATTTTCTTCATGTATTATTATTTAATAGCATAAAATAAAAACATTTTTTCATAACATAAAACTATTATATTTTGAAGAATAAAATTTATTCACACAAAATATCTTAAAAAATTAATATCAGGAATTTCAAAATTGGGTTAGCAGTTAAAATAATGTCCTAAAATAATTTAATGATTTTTTATAGATGTTTTATTAGATTAAAATATTTCTTGAATGTAATTTACTTATTGTGATATTTTTTTGCTTTCTATTTTATGTTGTTATATTGTATATAGATGACTTTTGTTGGTGGGTTTTAAAATATTATTTGTAGAGGATTTGTTTTCTGTGATTATGTTTTATATATTAAGTCTAGGATTGATATTTTTATTATTGAAGTTTCAAAAATAAATTTTATTTTTGAAATAGTATTCATAATGTATTAAAAAGGTATTTACTTTATATTTGAATCCAATGGCCCATTCATCCCCACATAGAAAAACTTCATTCATTTAATAAGATAAATGTTTTCTATAAATCCCATTTCATCATATTTGACATGATATTTTATTAATAAATTATGTCATATGGTTTTTGTTACATTTTTATATAAATAGAAAAGGGGGTTGAACATAATTTTTTTTTGTAGAGTTGGGATGTGATAAAAATATTATGACTCATTTACATTATATCATTTATTGATGTTAGATTTAAGTGAAATTATATTTTATCTAAGCTTATATATTTATATTGTTGAATTTTTTGTATATATATGTGTTGTTGTGAAATTATTGTCATGTTAGTTATATTAATGTAATCATAAGGATCCAACAATATATGAAATCATCTAATAGTAAAGACTAACATCTTGTTTGGGTAGGTTAGAGATATCCACAATGTTATATATTTGTAACATCATCAAAAATACACAAGATGGTTCCAATGATGTAAATCTAGCATCATCTTACTAGAATCATACTATTTCCCCCTTGGTGTATAATAAATTAACTAGATTTTCGTACTAATTAAATTTTATTCTTTTTACAATTTCATCATTATTTTAATTTATATATTGTTATGTATATTTTCCACTCCACTATATATCAACTAATGGTTTTCAATAAATTATTTCGTTACTTCAGTATTAATCATTGATGGTTACTATTTCAATATAGATGTTTCGGGTGTGGAATTATTTTTTTTTACTTCTATATTTTTTTGGTCGTTTTTTCGTTAATAAAATTTCATAAATAGATAATAAAATCATATTATGGATCAACCACATATTTTCATTTAGTAATGGAAACAAATTTTTTTATGAAATGAAGTGGTTTTCACATTAGTCATCAAATGAAATATTTCAATATTAGGAATAATTTGAATTAAAAAATACATTTGATTACTTTTAATTATTTTTTTCCTAATGAAAAAAATCTCTAAATTTATATATTTTCTTATGAGCCTGCTTTTATGGAATTTCATTAAGATGGAAAATTTAAGAGACCATTTATTTTTGATAATATACGGTGGAGTTTTTTCAAAAAACATATATATATATATATACATCATAGTGTTGAAGGATTTAGTGGTCCATTCATGTTCTTATTATGTATCATTATAAAATTTATTCTATGAACCTGTTCTCTAGTATCACTCTTGGGGTATTATTTTGGGATGATGATGGATAGTCTTTGTGTTTTGTGAGGAGGTTGTTAATTTTGTATCTTGGGTTTATATTTTTCATTTTCATAATATTTAAATCACATTGTCACCCATATTATTTTTTTTGTTTAATTATTTTTATATTCCCATGAATTTATATTTTTTACATTATGATAATTTATTTATCTGTTTAATTATGTTCTTCCGTGTATGGTTTTTATTCAGTATTATACAAATTATGTGAATTATAATTGTGGTCTATCTTTTGGATTCATCATGTTGGGTTTTCCATTAGTTTAGAATACTTTTTTATTCATTATTTTTTTGATAAATCCTACCCACCTATTGAAATCTAATAACATATTGGTTGTCACCATATCTGAGTGATCAAGAATTTTCATTAGTTCTTATCATGTGATGGATCATTTACCAGAATTGGTGTATCCATTGGCAGTTCATAACAACCATTAATATCGAGATATATAAAAAACTCTTCACATATGGTGTTATTATATTAATCAATAGAATTTTTAAAATGACATTAATTATTATTCCAGATTGTGATAATCTAAATAGAACCATTATTTTTTTGAAAAAAGTAAAATTAAATTAAAAAATATTCCATTGAATTAGTTGATTATATTATAAAATCTATATAACTAATAAAAAATTTACTATTTCAGAAAAAATATAAAATAAAATTAATCTTTATTTAAATTTACAAGAAATTATTTTTGTTAATAATATATTTCATACTCTTTCAAAAACCACGGATTCCATTCAAAAATATTATTCTTCTTTGAAATCCTTATTTACGTTTTATAAAAAAAGTATTAGAAAACTGATTATTTTTAAACATATTATATTATAAAATCTAGATAATCATCTATCAAATCAAAATTATCAATGTAAATAATGGCCAGTCAAACTGGGGAACCTGCAAGATAACATTACAATCTAACCAAAATGAGAAGTTAATCATTCATCATATTTTTTGGACCATGATTTTACTTATTTTTTCCAAATCACCATCAAATCCACATCAATGAAAACTCATGACCTAAGAATGTAGTTATCCCCATAACACCAATCACATTGACTATTTTCCAAGACATCACATAAAATAACTAAAAATTACACTACCATAAACAAACATGAAATTGGTTTGTGGGTTTCAAAATCAAACTAACACTCCCATTGGATACAAATCACAAAAAAATCCAAAATAGAAATTTTAAAAGAACTTACTATTGTAAAATATGTTTCCATCGAAAAAATCGCATTTCCAAATAATATAATTTTTTAATAAATTATTAAAAATAAGATATCATAAAAAGAAATTATGTTATTTTAAAATAAAATTACCCAATAATATTTATAAATTTATTGTGGATTCTAAAAATATAATAATATAAAAAAGTATTTTTCAATATATTCTATAATTTGAAAAAAAATCATAATAATGATAAAAAATAAAATCCTTAAATGAATGGACGGATTAAAATAATAATCATTAAAATAATCATTTAGATAAATCATAGTAGAAAATTAATTCCATTATCCTATATCATAACAACTCGTTTCTTTTCTCTCAGGTATTTTTTAATCATTTTTTGGTTTCCCCTTTTGGGGGGGGAGTTTTTTTTACCGTCAATTGAAAGGATGCCTCTAATAGTGAAGTCAGTGGTTTTTTAGATATTTTCCTCAATGTTTCTTCTATTCCCTAAAGATTCACATAAATTGATTTAGGGTTTCACAATATGTAATTCTAGACATATTCAACCCATCAATCAAATTCACAGAGTGAGAACTTACATGTCGGTAAAGGGTTACACGTCATGTAAATTGAAAATCCAGTTTTTAATTAAAAAAAAACATTATTTTGTATCAAAAAATAAAAGGGATTCAATATATGTAAATGAACTCATGAATTTTAAATCCTTGATTTTGAGTTTTTAGGTTTTCTTGGTGATGTTTGAATCTTCATATTATTTTTCATCATTTTCTTCTCAGACAGAACTTTTACCCTGCATGATTTTGGGTGCCTTCCTTCTATACTGACTGATTCGGTTAGTGATTGATCAGAAGTGTTAGACACTTTTTATCCATGGAAAATCCATCCTCTAAGTTTCTCAATCATTTATAGATATTGGACCATTTTTGTGGTAATTTATAATTCAATTATGTTTTTTATCAATACAAATTCAACGTCTAGTTCTACCTTATCTTTTGAATGAAGATCTTGTGGTTTCCAATCCCTGTAGTCAAAGAAAGATAGGTTTTGTAGACACTTGATGTAGGTGGTTCTATTAAATTATTCTATTTTCATGAATTTATCATTGTTCATATTGATTTTAGGATTTTTTTTAATGGAATTTCATGTATTGAAATAGAAAAGTTCATGGGTTCAAGTTTGAAAAATGTGTTTCTTATTTGGAAAATAAGTTTCTTGATTTGAAATAGAAAAGGGATTTTAAAACTGTGCCGTTGATTATATTAGATTTGAAATTTTATCATAAAAATCTGATCATGGTTTTTAAAACGTAAAGTGAAAAAGAGTTCACAATAGGATCCTTAGGTATATCAAGATAAAGACAAAGGTAGAATTTGTGTGTGTGACACCACTAAGAGGTGACCTCTTGTATGTCGATGGTATATGGAATGAATTGTTGTTAGTTTAACCCACCCTTATTCCTAGTTAGGATCATGACAATCTTGTACATATTTTCACATATTTTTTTTATCCTAGATGGTTGGGAAATTTGTGTTTCTGGTTTTCTATTCCATGACTGTTTATTTCATGGATTTTGGAACAAAGGTATTTTTCTTACTCTGTTATCATTGCCTTCATTTTTTCTATATTTTTTAAAGAGTACATTCAATTTCTGAAGAATAAAAAATATATTAAAAAATGATTGCAAATATTTTATATATAAAAATTATATTAAAACTGTTTTGTTTTGATGCTTGTAATTTTACATTCTTGTTACATGAAGTTGTATCAATATCTTGGGGGGTATCTGCAATGGCCCGGACAGTGGCTCATTAAGGACATAGACTGAAACAGAATTCCAAAAAACTATTCCACCAAAATAGTGGCACCAGTCACAATCACACAACGAAAAAGAGGCACCACTCACTATTTCACCACTTACGATGGCACCGTCAAGGTCGCACCATAACGGTTTCACAACAAAACGATGGCACCGTAATGGTGTCCCCGTAAGGGTGGCACCATGATGGTGGCGCTATATTATCCGCACCTTCACATTGACACACTGAAATGTTGTAACTGTAATGATGGAACCGTGACAGTGGCATTGCTTACAGTGTCTCGCCAATTGGTGTTTCACCCTTGTTCTTTTCCGGTTTCTGACTTTCTCTACTCCCACATCCTATATTTTGGTGTAAAAGTGTTTAATAACCCTTTTAATACCTTTTGAATCCCATTAATGATATCTAAAATCTCCCAAGATTTGGGCAACCCTTGACTTATGAAAATGTGTTGCTTTTCCTCGGTGTCAAAAATTTACCCGTACTTTCCAATTATGCCACATTTTTCATTTTCATCAGATTAATGGAAACCGTTTAATGCACATCTATTATGACCACCTCACCAATTATAATTATTATATAAAAATTAATTCCATCATGTGTAACCACCCAACCACTTGGTGAAACCATGATCCGCCTTTTAATTCCTTAAAAATTCATATATAGTAACTCCAATATATCGACTTTTTATCACACTGGAATTATTTCCTTCTTCCTCTTGACTGGTTTCCATATTCTCCTTGGTGTGTTTAGAGTCCCCCTTCCCCAAAGCAAGTAGTGAGCCTGTGTTGTAAATTTTATGCTCACTCTTGGAGTCCCCAGAGTTCCTCCCCTACATGTCGTGCATCCCCAGTTCTTGGCACGTGGAGAGAAATTTCAAACGTTAATCATCCAGATAGGGTTATTCCTTCGTCTCTCTTATTATGTATCATTCGGGGTAGAGATGCTAATGTTTCTACATGGATGGATTAAACAAAACCTTGATGAGGATAATAAATGGACTTTTAAAGAATTATGATGTGTGTTTGATGATGCTGATGTACTTTTCTACTTTTTCTTATATATTGTTAATTATATGGGCTTATGTCCACTAAAAATCGTGGTCATTGGTGGTCCTTCTTTGTGCACTAATGAACCTTTTTTTCTAGATAACCATGTGATTGAATGTCTATAAAATCCCGAGATTTTATGAGAATTATTATTTTTAATTTCATTGATGTATTGTGTTGTACGCAACACCAAAATTAGCTTGTTCTATAGGAAACACCGTATTAGCTTGCAGTATACACAACACTGATCTTGGATCGTGTTACACACAATTTCTTGTCCATTTCATAAAATTTATTTTAAGCTACATTGAGTGTGTGTGTATATATATATATATTAAATTTATAAAGGAAATATGGTTTGATTCTATTATACGCAACAACAAATTAATCTTTCACTACACGCAACCCTGACTTGGCTTTCATTACATGCAACCGCAACCTTCCAAGATAGCGTGTGTTATACGCAATACCAAGTTTCACTAAACGAGATATTATTATAATATTATTATGAACTAGCCATTATGAATAGTAATACCCACTTTTTGAAATATTATAAATTTTATCTTTCAAAATGGACATTATTTTTGGATTCATAATTTCGAAATTAGCCTAGGGTGAATTTCTAGTATTTTTCGGAAAACATTCAATTTTTGATGATTAGTGAAAACACTGGGTTACTATTTAAAAACCGACTTTTTATTTAAATAATTATATATTTTATATAAATTTATTTTAGGTGAAAATTGATACATAATACCTATATAAGTTCAATGTAATTTATTTGAGTCTTTTTATAATAATTTTAGATATATTAAAATTTTGTGAAACTTTTCACCGTCTTTTACCTACCTCCTATGAGCTGTTTGTAAACTTAATTAAAACTTAATTTTACCGCTTATATGAGTGGAATTTTAAAATTCTGAGAGACACGGTTAATATCAAGGACTAAAATGTGGTTCAATGAGATGAAAATAATTTTTGGTGAATAGTAACTTTTTACTTTTATTTAATACGGTTAAAAGTAAATAGGTTAATTAAGGGTAAAAATGATATTATTATTACCCTAACACATGTACTAATTTTATTTTATAAGTGTAATTCGACCAAAAACATCCTTAGGAATAAAATATGACCATTTAGTCCACTTGGATTAGATTAGGACATTTATTATTAATTTATTTAAAGAAGGGTTAAAATAGTTAAAATCAAACTTTAATAACTAAATCATTGTTCATATAGGGTTATACATAAGATAAATTAGACTATAAATATTTATTATAAATATAAAAAGATTTCCTGCATAATGGTATTTTATTTATATTTTTTAGACATTAAATAAGTTAATTTATTTATGTCACAATGATGATGCAGTAATTACCTTATTAATGAAATATTAACATAATTGATGTTATAAATAAACAAATAAATTTAATTTGAGACTTTTTATGAATTACACTAATTTTATAAGTTAATATGACATGTTAGTATATATTTACTTAACTTTTTTCCAACTAATCATGCTGTTATGATTTTCAAAGAAATCAATTACCAAATAGTGTCAAAAGTGACATAAAATAGTTTTTAAAACAAATGTAATATTATTAATTGTTATTATATTCCTAAAAATCTACGTTTCAGCCAAGATAATTATATCATGATATTTGTATCATTAATGGACCACTTGGGGGTCTCTTGGATGTATATGGTATTTTTTTAACAATATAATAAAAATACAATGTGACATCGTAAATGTCAATCTAATTAACTATGAGTTAAAACTAAAAGATAAGGTTAAAATAATGACCCAAACCTGTCTAAAATCTATTGGTTGAGAGTAATTCGACCCATATCTACATTATCTTAGAAATAAATCAATTTGGTTCTATTAAAAACCGAATATTACTTTATTATAAAATAATATTTTAAGTTTTCCTAAGGTGCCCCTCTCCTCCCTTATAAAATGGGCACCTCTTCCCTCTTCTCATCACACCACTTTTAGCCTTCAAGATCGGCCAAACCATGCCAATTTATCTTCTACACTTCTCTAGTAATATTATAGATGTCATGGTCTTCTTCAAAGACAATGTTTAGTGCCCTAAGTGGATGTTTCAAAGAGCCGTGTTGAAGAAGAGGTAATATCTGTTACCGATTCTTTCAAATTTATTTCATCTTCTACTTCCTCTTCATTAGTTGTTTCATTATGAAGTAATAACATCAGTATCATTAATACACTGGTATGTTATTATAAATATGAATCAACCTTATTTCACCTCCTATCAATCCTATAAAAAATGAAATCATCGCGCGTGCATACGTACGGAATACCGTCTCCACGCTGTGGTGTAATCTGTTTTCGACCAACACATTACTTGGATGGGTATAATGGTGTAAATAACTAACTATATATGATTATTTTAAAGTGATATTGATTCTGAAATATTATAAATACACTTCAATACAAATCCACGATCATGGGAATGATATCATCACTCGTGCGTACGTACGGACTACCATCTCCACGACGCGATTAAATTCATTCTCAATGATTAACCATTAATGAATGATTATAAAGTATATATAATAAGTAATGATGAAATATATGAAATAATAATGATACTGGATTTATGTATATATATATGTATGTCATCTACTTAATTTCATTCAATTCAATAAGGAAACGAAAACAGCGTTCATGTGTACGTACGACCTACCATCTCCATGAATGGTGGATTTAATTTCATTTGTCGATATATCATATATATATGTATATGATGAATATATATTATATATAAATCATGTTTTAAATTCTTTAATTAAGTAAATCAGTATATAATTAATAGTATCAAGTACAACAAGTCGAAATACGTACAATAAATCAAACGATTTTACCCAAGTCGCTGCTTTTACATCGAATTTGCAAATGAATGGGTAATATAAAGTCATAAGTAAATGATATATGATATCATAACAATGAATATGATTCTGTAATAAGTCAATGACATTATTTAAATCATTATATAGGGGGTTCGGATACATACGAAGCATATCGAACATAAGGTAAGGGATAACTACTCCAATCTCGTTCTTATCTGAGATTGTTATTCGTTAGTATTTATGGGGGTTATATTTATCATCCATGTCTCTGTTTTCTAAAAATGGTTTCATGTATTTTTAAATTCATGTTTACCCATTTTTGAATTTTACTCCATGGTATGTAAGGAATATTTCTTTTGATTATGTTATGAGGTACTTTTTTGACTTTTTCGGCTAAAGTACCAGAAGAATGGTTTTTTTAACTTATACGGCATGAACTTATTTTTACGGTTTTATAACTCCTTATTTTCATAAAGCTTAATCTACCTGATTTTATGACTATTATCCACAAAATACTTTTCTTTTAAAATTTGATGGCATTTTTTGAGAAGAAAATTGATTTTGAAGAAGAAATGATATTTTCCTCAAGAATTCATTTCAAGTGTTTTATCAAAATAATTTTCCAAATAAGATGGAATTATTTCATATGGGTATGTTTCTAGTATAATTTCTCTATTATTTACATGGTTTCACTTTTCTTATGATGAAATCATATCCATTTTTTATATGGATTATGTTTTGATGGGATGATTTTTATGAAACCCATTTTATTCTTTGGGTAATGATGAATGCTTTATGTTCATGTTGTGGCACGCATAAGAATAATTTCATTATGAGATGGGTGGGACCTATATATCCCTCCAATGCATTGGGTAAAGATTTATATCTCATGAGATAGACATGGATGGAATGGTAAGTTAATCTGGTTCAGTAATACAGGACTGAAATGAGGAGTGATCTCGATTCAGAAAGGGACTTTGTCCACTAAGATGATCTTGGTTGCAATGCCTTGGATACCATTGAAATATTATCATGTGCTTAATGGTTTCCACAATTATATTCTTTATTCCCATGATATTTTATCATGATTGATGATCCATTATGATATATGCCTTACGTACTTCCAAGATTTATGTCTTTTCTCATGATTTTGATGTTTAGATTTTATGTTCATGTTTTTGCATTCAAATGATTATGGATTGTTTTATGTTCTCTATGTATACCATTATTGAGCATTTAAGATCACCCTTTTATTGTTTTCTTTTTCCCAAGATATAAGGAAAGGTTTTAGGTAAGAAAACCAAAAGGGGAAGATCTTTATGGAAGATTTTGAAGATCATTCACCATGATTAGAAGATTACATTCCGAGTTTCAAAAGACACTAAACTAATATGATCTTTAGGGATCCGTTTTTGTCATGTATTAAATATTCCGAAAAAGTAATGTAATTTCCATGTACGTCTTGTTTTGGGTCTCTACATTTTGTATAAGAGCGAAGGTTTAGTTAACCATTGGAAACTAAGATTCGAGAACTTTAGTGAGATTCCTAGAGATATTTCTAATGTATGTCTAGGGATGTCTCTAATTTTAAGAATACGTATAGGTTATAGTACTAGAATTACATTAATGATATTAGAATTAAACCTAAGGTGTTATATATTGAAGGTACTCCCCCTTTATTATTCTGTTTTCGTAGCATGATTTTTTCTACTCACACTATTCTTTTTGGGTTTTAGAAAATGGATGGAAACATGAAGATTCACAATAATATAGGATATGATGGACAATGGAATGATATTATTCATAAGAAACCAAATGAAATTGGATATGGAATTCCAAACACCATTATTATTCCTAATCAGCAATCTCATAATATGATAAATAATCTCAACTTTGGTAAGTATCCTGACACAGTTAATAAGAGAAAGATGGTGTTTCATGATGATCATAGAGGAAAAAAAGTTCAATTCCACTCCTGTAAATCTTGTGGGAAGCGGCATCACGGAGAATGTTTTAAAAGAATTGAAAGATGCTTTGGGTGTGGAAAAGAAGGACACAAAGCTAGTAATTACAATGAAAAAGGATTAGTTAACACCATGGACAATTATAATGGTATTTCTAAGACATCAACAACGGTTAAATGTTTTAAATGTAGAATGTATGGGAATTATGAAAACCAATGTCCTAAGGGAAAGTCTCATGAAAAGAATCATCATGGTCGTATGGGTAGTATTTATATTGATGATGATGAAGAGACTACAAATGATATGTGATATAAAAGAATTGTTGAAGCTCAGTCAGTGGTTTAAGAAGGTAGTGAAATGATTGTATTTTTATCAAGAATAATGTATGGTACTATATAATAAATAAAAAATATAAGGATTGTTACACTATTGCCTTTCCTTGAGTTTTGAAAGTATATGATGAATGGTACTACTAACCATGAAAGGTTATACAAATTTTTTTATGAAGGTAGATGATATGTGCATAATGAAAGGATAATAAGATAATCTGTTGTTTTATTGTATTAATAAGCTCATGAATGGTATAAGGACAAAGTGATATCATCGATTGAGTATACAGAAATTTTGGGATTTTGTTTTGGAGAAAGTCTTACATTTTGACAGCATTCATGTTTTCACTAAGGGTCAATGGATATTAATTTTTCAAGAGAATACATGATTAATGTATTCACATGTTTGGAATGTGACCAACATGTTTTATATTATATGGGGGATAAATGATGGTATTCACATGCTCAGCAGATGACATTTATAGTAATTGTTTTCTTTATACCATGAGCTTGGACATAAGTATTTTGGATAAGCCTAAAGATTGGAATGAATTATGTTGGACATAAGTCAGTATTGTTTAAGGATATACCTTTTTTTCTATATTATTTTTGGGATGTTATAATAATGTAGTTTTAGAAAAAGGAAAACCTGCAGGACGAGCGACAACCCATCACATCGGACAAGGCTATGGGAATCGAACCCCCAACTGAAGTGAGACAGGCCTTTATCGCATACCACTGGCCTATAGGATGTCCCTGGTTAGTATAGACTAGTTTTATTTTATTAAGAGGTATTATAGATAAATTATAAGTCCATTTTTGGGATCATATATGATTAATCTCACCATAGATGGACTTATGTATATTTAATAACTTATGCTAAACTTTTTGTGATAGAAATAGATGGGATGAATTATCATTCTATCGTATGATCTACTAACATTTCATGAATGAAAAATTCATCTTCATTTCTTTAAGTAGAGATGAAGTTGAAATTGTTAATGGAATGACCAACAATGATATTATACTAAAGTCAAGTAAGTATTTCTCCTTCTTTAAAAGTTCATCAACGTTAGGGAAATGATCTTGGGAATTAAAAATGTTGTTCTAGTACTCTCATATCTGATGAATCAGATGGTACCTTATATCATCACAAATTTATGGCTTTGTGATTATTGGATTTTTCATAGCGAGGTTCTCTACCACTCTCCATCAGAACTTGACGGTTATATTTCTCTTCCATATCCATATTTTCACCTATGTTCTCCTATGTGGAAACCCAGGGACAAGTTAATTTTGGTAACCATTATGTTCCATACATTAGTTTTTAAAAGTAATCTTTAGTATTCCTTTTTACGATGTGGGTTTTTTATTAAATAAAATTTCAAGTAGTAAACGATTTATAACCCCGACGAATTTTGAGGGAGAAATTCATTTTAAGGGGGGTAGAATGTAATAACCCTAGATTTTATGAGAATTATTATTTTTAATTTCATTGATGTATGGTGTTGTACACGACACCAAAATTATCTTGTTCTATACGCAACACCATATTAGCTTGCAGTATACACAACACTAATCTTGGATCATGTTACACATAATTTCATATTCGTTTGGTAGAAGTTATTTTACGCAACATTGAGTGTGTGTATATATAGATATATTCAATGTATAAATGAAATATGGTTGGATTATATTATACGCAACAACAAATGAATCTTGCACTACGTGCAACCCTGACTTGGCTTTCATTACAAGCAACTGCGACCTTCCATGATATCATGTCTTATACGCAATACCAAGTTTCACTAAACGAGATATTATTATAATATTATTATGAACTAGCCGTTATGAATAGTAATACCCACTTTTTGAAATTTTATAAATTTTATCTTTCAAAATGGACATCATTTTTGGATTCGGAATATCGAAATTAGCCTAGGGTGAATTTTTGGTATTTTTCCGAAAACTTTCAATTTTTGATGAATAGTGAAAACACTGGGTTACTATTTGAAAACTGAATATTTATTTAAATAGTTATTTATTTTATTTAAATTTATTTTAGGTCAAATTGATACATAATATCTATATAGTTTCGATGTAATTCATTTGATTCATTTTATAATAATTTTAGATATATGAAAATTTTATTGAACTTTTCATCGTCTTTTACCTACCTCCTAGGAGCTTTTTACAAACTTACATAAAACTTAATTTTACCAATTTTGTGGGTGGAATTTTGAAAATCCGAGGCACACAGTTAATATCAAGGACTACAATGTGGTTTAATGAGATGAAAATAATTTTTGGTGAATAGTATCTTTTTACTTTTATTTACCACAGTTAAATGTAAATAGGGTAATTAAGGGTAAAACTGATATTATTATTACCCTAACACATGTCCTAATTCTATTTGATAAGTTTAATTCGACCAAAAACAAACATAGGAATAAAATATGACCATTTAGGTCTACTTGGATTGTCACGACCTGTCCTCGGGGCCCGTGCTGTGACTACCCCAAGCCCGCCTTCCATAGGCCAAGGGCTGGCGACTAGCACCAAAGGCATAAATCCCGATAACTATGAAGGCATTTCCTTTATAAAAGTAATCAAAACACCACAGAGTACAAGAGGAAGTAAAACACTAAGTACAAAGAGAAGTGCTAAAAGGGAAATGGGCCAGAATACAATCCCACCTAAAAGTACAACTAAAACTGAACGAAAGTACAACAGAAAAAGACAATAGCTGGAAGAATGGAAGCGGCTCATCGGACGTCCTCCTTGGATCCTACCTAAAGGGTAGGTACAGATAGTGCAACTCCTCAATGCTCTCGCTCGTCAACCCCCTCCGAGTGTCGTCTTGCTGTGAAGTCCACCTCCAGATACTGACTCGTCGGGTGGTCCACCTCCAGGTATCGTCCAGTACTCGAACACTCGGCCTCCGTTAGCACTGCCCGTCATCTGTAACCAACACAACGTGGTGCGTGCATAGCCCATGCAATGGTGAGTATAACGACACTCAGTAGGGACCCCAAGACCCTCAATGTATCACTAAAACAAACAAGGATAACAACAAAGAAGATCTCAACAGATAACATCTACTTAGGTATATGCCCATACATATACCTAAGTTATCAAGTAACCCACCTCAATCATGAGGAAACAGAGGATTATGAAAACATCATATAACCACTACCTAGGTATATTCCCATACATATACCTAAGTTATCAATTGACCCTTCTCAATCATGAGGTAAACACAAAGGTCAAAGACTCAGCTCAAACCAATATTTTCATTTTCGAAACCATAACTGCTAAAGAGCCCCGTCTCTGGAGTGTACAGTGGTCCTGTCACAACTCCACGGTACTGCTCACTAACCTAAGACTACTGGGGTACTCCTCCTGTCGAGTACTGTGGGCCTGCTGCTACAACCAAGCGCTTCCCACCATGGGTATACCGCTACAACCAAGCGCTCCCCTCATATCCTCTAGAGGTACCCCTTCTGTTGATTACCACGGGTCTGCCGCAACAACCAAGAACTCCTTCGCCGTGGGTCTGCAGCTACAACCAAGCGCTCCCCACTGGGCTATCCGAAACACACCGAGTCGATCGGTCAAGAAGTCGTCAGGTCTCAGCCGGCTACACGATCTCCGTACTCTGCACGCTCCTCTCCGAGAGGGTCCTCTCCACGAGCTACTGGTCGATACTCCAAGTATCACAAGTCCCATGAAGAAGTATCACAAAGGACCACCTTGTCATAGGGGTCTCAACGCAACAGACGGCGCGTCAATCGGATGCCCAGTCTGTGAGTTATTAGCCTTTTCGTCCTAGGGGCCCGATTGGTTTCGTGTGAAAACCAATCCGTCCGTATCTCAACTGTACCCCGAACTCTCATAGGGTAAACTCATTGGGACCGTTTCTCCATGTGATCACCAACGCCGCTGATGGTTCGTCAAACGGACGTCCAGTCTGAAAGTTATCAGCTTTTCCATTCCAGGGGCCCGGTTGGATTTTGGGTGAAATCCAACCCATACACTATCAAACTTCAACCAAAACTCAAGTGAAGAATTCCAAAAGTTCCATCTCATCAAGAGGAAATCAATGAGACAGACAGCGCATCAATCGGACGCCCGGTCTGTGAGTTATTGGCTTTTTCGTTCCAGGGGCACGATTGGCTTCGTGAGCGAACCAACCCGACCACACTCTGACGGAATCCAAACCTCGAGCGGAGTAATCCAAAAGTTCTGTCTCATCAAAAGGAATCCAACAAAGTCGAGTGCACGTTAATCGGACGTCCGGAGCTCAAGATATAAGCATTTCCGCTCTGAGGGCCCGGTTGGTTTCGTATCCGAACCAACCCGTCCGAACCCAAAGTTCTCCGAAACTTTGAGTTTAATAAAGCAAAACGACCGTACCGATCCAAGGATCACTATGAAACTGACGGTGCACCGATCGGAGGTCAGTAGCCCAAGATATGGGCAAAAGAACAAAAGTGAACCGAAAATGGGGGGGTCTGGGCCCGGTCTGACTCTGCCCAACCCCCCCTGGGCCGGCCCGAACCGGGTCGACCCGACCCGGTTCGGGGTCCGTCCAGGCGGGGCGCGACCCGGCCCGGCTCGGCCGCGTGGCTCGCTGGCTCGACCAGCGAGCTGGTGCCCCGCAGACGCGGCGCGCGCCGCGTCCCCCTGGATCCCGCGTGGCCGTGGAATCCAGTCGCTCCCCGCCGCGGCGGTTTCTCCAGGCGGTGCGCCGGGGCGCTGCCGGTGGTGTCTGCGGGCCACCAGAGTTGCTCTGGTGGTCCGTTTTCATTTCCGTCTGCACCGATGATCATCCCGGGTCTCGTTCTTCACTGTGGAAACATCAAATCGTATCTGCGGCCCATTCTGTCAATGCCCAACATTCCGCATGTTAAAAGAACAAATTGTGGAGTCTTCCGTTCGCCTTCGCGGTCCCAATTACGACCACACTTTCGTTCGACCTCGACGGCGCCACGCATCCTTGCCGCATTCCTTCAGGTTCCTGCGCGGTGCGATGGCACTGCGTCGCTTCCATTTTAAACCACGTTGATAACCAGGAAAATAAAAGGGGAGGAGGTTCGGACATGTTTGTGTCGTCCGACCTCCTCCGTTATTTTAATAACAGTTGGCCGTTGATATCGAATAACGTCTAAAATTATTCATGACATGAAAACCAAACCCCTACCTTGAAAAGACGTCACACGTCGTCGAGCCGCGGAAGAGGCAAGGGTCGCGGTGATCAGACGTTGAGGAAGATCGGTGCCAATTCCGTTGACGTCAGAGGGTGAGTCTTCGTCAATGGCGACATTTCCCACGGTGGTGTCTCCTCCCTTGACGCGAAGGAAGAAGAGGAGAAGGCACGTCGTCGGTGATCGCCCGATGAAGAATGCGGAGTCTCGCTTCCTTCAACATGGAGAGAAGGTGCAAGATGAGACGGCGTTCTTCATCAAAGCTTCGGTGTTCTTCACGTTCTTCAACAAAGGAGATGAAGCATTCTTCTTCGGAGGATGAAGTTCTTCAAAACTCAAAGCTCTCTTCCCTTTATCTTAATACATCATTTATGAAAAAGATAAAATAAGGCTCCAACTTATTTTATTTTCTCATTCCATGAATTCAAAATTACAAAATTCAAAACCAACACACATAATTAATTGATCTTGTGTTGTCAAATTAATTAATGTTTAGGTGGCATGAATTAATGTGGGAGGTGAGGATTATAAGAGTCACTTAAGTTAATGTGGAGTTACAATATTAAAGTGGGAGGTGAGTTATGGGAGTTCAAGGGGGTTATGGGAAGATCAAGGGGGTTTAGGGTCTCGTGTGGGCCCCACCACCCTCTTAATCTCTCATGGGTAGTTCCCTAACTTCCACTCAAAGGATATAGCTACTTTAAAGAAACAAAAATTGTAACTCAATTTTTATTTTATCTTTCACAAATTTTTAACAACTCCTCCCGGGAAAACGCAACTCCGAAAAAGATCATCTTAATAAATTACCGGCACTGCGAATCCATCGGTGCCCTCGGAATTTGATATCGAGCACCGGTTCAAGAGTTAGAAAAACCCGCTCGTTCGTTCACTGAACGTACCCGAGTAAAACTTCAGAAATTGATTCCGGGCACACCGGGCCTCGGAATTAGGCGCCGTCAGAAACTGCGTTCTTGTAAAATTCGAAAGAAAATTAAGAAAAAAATTTCCTTCACATTTTCCGGGTCTTTACATGGATTAGATTAGGACATTTATTATTAATTTATTTAAAGAAGGGTTAAAATAGTGAAAATCAACGTTTAATAACTAAATCATTTATAATATAGAGTTATACATAAGATAAATTCGAATATAAGAATTCATTAGAAAGATAAAAAGATTTACTACATAATGGTATTTTATTTATAATTTTCAGACATTAAAAAAGTTATTTTATTTATGAAACAATGATGATTCATTAATTACCTTATTAATGAAATAATAACATAATTGGTGTTATAAATACACAAATTAATGTAAATTGATACTTTCTATGAATTCAACTAATTTTCCAGGTTAATATGACTTGTTAGTATTGATTTAATTAACTTTTTTTGAACTAATCATGCTGTTATGATTTTCAGAAAAATCAATATACCAAATAGTGTCAAAATTTCCATAAAATAGTTTTTAAAACAAATATTATATTATTAATTTTTATTATATTCCTAAAAATCTAAGGATCGGAGAAGATACTTATATAATTATAGGTGTATCATTAATGGACCACTTGGGGGGTCTCTTGGATGTATATGGTATGTTTATTAACTATATAATAAAAATACAAAGTGACATGGTAAATGTCAATCTAATTAACTAAGAGTTAAAACTAAAAGATAAGGTTAATATAATGACCCAAACATATCAAAGATATATTGATTGAGAGGATTTATACCCATAAACACCTTATCTTAGAAATAAATCAACTTGCATCTATTAAAAACCGAATAAAGATTTATTATAAAGTAATAATTTTAGTTTTCCTAAGATGCCCCTCTCCTCCCTTATAAAAAGGGCACCCACTCCCTCTTCTCTTCACACCACTTTGAGCCTTCAAGATCATCCTACCCCTGAAAATATATCTTCTCCACTTCCCTAGTAATATTTTAGAGGTTCTGGGCTTCTTCAAAGACAAATTTTATTTCCCTAAAAGGAGAATTCAAAGAGGCGTGTCGAAGAAGAGGTAATATCTGTTACCGATTCTTTCAAATTTATTTATTCTTCTACTTCCGATTATTTAGCTGTTTCATTATGAAGTAATAACATCAATATCACTCATATACTGGTATGTTATTATAAATATGAATAAACCTTATTTCACCTTCTATCCATCCTACGGAAAGTGATATCACCACGCGTGCGTACGTACGGAATACCGTCTCCACGCCGTGGTGTAATCTGTTTTCAACCACCACCTTACTTAGATGGGTATAATGGTGTAAAAAAATCACTATATATGATTATTGTAAAGTTATGTTGATTCTAAAATATTATACATACAATTCAATACAATTCGACGATCATGGGAATGATATCATCCCTCGTGCGTACGTACGGACTACCGTCTCCATGACGCGATGAGATTCATTCTCAATGATTAACCATTCATGAATGATTATAAAGTATATATAATAAGTAATCATGAAATATATGAAATAATAATGATACAAGATTTATGTATATATATATTTATTTCATCTACTTAATTCCATTCAATTCAATAAGGAAACGAAAACAGTGTTCATGTGTACATACGACCTACCGTCTCCATGAACGGTGTATTTCATCTCATTTATCGATATATCATATATATATATGTATATTATGAATATATATTATATATAAATCATGTTTTACATTATGTAATTAATTAAATCAGGGTATAAGTAATAATATCAAGAACAACTAGTCGAAATACGTACAATAAATGAAACGATTTTACCCAAATCGCAACTTTTACATCGAATTGGAAAAAGAACGGGTAATATAAAGTCATAAGTAAATTATATATGATATAATAATAATGAACATGACTTTGTAATAAGTCAATGACATTATTTAAATCATTATATAGGAGGTTCGGATACATATGAAGCATATCAGAAATAAGGTAAGGGATAACTATTCCAATCTCATTTTAAGTGAGATTGTTATTCGTATGTATTTACTGGGGTTATATTTATCAGCCATTTACATGTTTTCTAAAAATGGTTTCATGTATGTTTAATGTCCTTTTACCCATTTTTGACTTTTACTACAAGGTATGTAAGGAATATTTCTTTTCTTTACGTTGTGAGATACTTTTCTGACTTTTTCGGCAAAAGTACGAGAAGAATGGGTTTTTTTAACTTATACGGCATGAACGGATTTTTACGGTTTTATAACGCCGTATTTTCATGAATCTTACTCGATAATATTTCATGACTATTTTTAACAAAATCCTTTTCTTTAAAAATTCCATGGAATTTTGTGAAAAGAAAATTGATTTTGAAGAAGAAAGGATATTTTCCTCAAGAATTAATTTCAAGTGTTTTATCAAAACCAATTTCCAAATAAGATTGAATTATTTCATATGTGTATGTTTCAAGTATAATGTCTCTATGATTTACATGGTTTCAATTTTCTTATGATGAAATGATATCCATTTTTTTCTATATGGATTATCTTATGATGGGATGATGTTTATGAAACCCATTTTATTCTTTGGGTAATGATGAATGCTTTATGTTCATGTTGTGGCACATGTAAGAATGATTTCATTATGAGATGGGTGAGACCTATATCTCCCTCCAATGTATTGCGTAAAGATTTATATGTCATGATATAGACATGGTTGGAACGGTATGTTAATCTGGTTCAGTAATATATGATTGTAACGAGGAGTGATCTCGATTTAGAAAGGGACTTTGTCCACTAAGATGGTCTTGGCAGTAATTCCTTGGCTACGATGGAAATCATATCATGTGCTTAATGGTTTCCACAATTACATGCTTTATTCTCATGATAATTTATCTTTATTGATGATCCATTATGATATATGCCTTACGTACTTCCAAGATTTATGTCTTTGCTCAATATTTTTATTTTTAGATTTTATGTTCAAGTTTTTTCATTCAAATGTATATGGATTGTTTTATGTTCTCTATGTTTACCCTTACTGAGAATTTAAGATCACCCTTTTAATGTTTTCTTTTCCCCAGGATATAAATAAATGTTTTAGGTAAGAAAACCAAAAGGGGAAGATCTTTATGGGAGATGTTGAAGATCTCTCACCATGATTAGAAGATTATGTTCCGAAATTCCAAAGACACTAAACTAATACGATCTTTGGGTGTATGTTTTTGTCATGTATTAAATATTCCACAGATGTAATGTAATTTCCATTTACGTCAAGATTTTGGTCACTACAATTTATGTAACATGGAAATTGGTTAATCATATAAACTTGGTTGATTAAAGGGATGTCCCGTGAATAACAATCATTGGGTGATCACCCTAGTTAACCAAATGGAAAGAAGGAACTTGATGAATGGTGTGCTTTAATCTGAAAACCTCTTAGCTTTATTTTGGTGATATGTGTGTGGTTGACCTCCTTAACGCTTATGGGGTGACATGTGTGGGGATGGCATCCCCTATTGTGGTGTAGTTGTTGTGTTTGTGGATTTAAGGCTGTGAGGGGCCATATTGGGGGATTTTTTTGGTTCTAGTAAATTAAGGGATCTCACTGATCCCTTTTGTTGTTGTGACATTACAAGAGAACCAGGTGTAAATGCTTAAATTGTTGTTTGGATATTTTTCCTTCCTAGGCTTGTGGCTATGCTTATTAGTTTCTTGGTAGTGAAGAATTATCTAAATGAAATCACATGAATATGAAAACTAGAATGGGTTCAATGGGGAACTCTTTTCAAGGAATGAGTTGTGACATGGTTGTTGTTTTGGTGCTTTTTATGAATGAATAGTAATGATGGTGTTTGTATATGGGCTAGTTTTGGAACCCCTAGTCTGGGATGAGTGCTTTTTACCTATATGTATAATTTTTTTTGTTTCTTAGTTGTGCCCCACCCAAGTTAAGAATTTTGTTCCAAACACCCCTATTTCATGGGGGAGGGTGTTTTTTCCAATACTCCTATGAGTGGCTGGTTATTATCTCCTTTTTTGCTCACATTTTGGAGTAGACCAAAACTCTTCGGGCCGGATGTGACGGCCTAAGATCTATTATAGCCTATGATTCTTTTGGAAGGGTAGTTGTGATGGTCAACCCAGTTCTGTGTAGGGAGGTTGTTTCCCATGTGTCTTCAGGATGAGGCCCAGGTGTCTTCAGGCGTGGCGGTAGTTGTTCTGGACCCGGGGTCTTCGGGTGTCATTACGTGTGGTTGTGGCCCAAGAGTTTGTGGGTGGGATGTGTGGTTCTGGTATCCCAGGTGAGTGCTAGTGGGGTATGGCAGTGGGACTATGATGAAAATGGTGGGGAAGGTCTGACACGTAGGATGTCTTCAATAAGCAGTGGGAAAGTGGTGTGTGGTACCCGAATATCGATGTTTTACTACTATTACCTTACTTGACTTGCGTTATTTGGGGAGTGTGCCCTGGTGAGGATTGGATGGATAGTTTACCTGCTAGGTGATTGTGTTATCTCCTTTTCCCAACTTAGTATAGTTTTATACACACCCTATGTATATAAAACTACTTTCAGGTTTCCAGGAGGACTTCGAGGACCATATGGGACAATACTAGTTAAGAAGTTGGGACTGTTACTATTGTTTTTTTCCTTTATTTGGTATTTAACATTGGAGTTTTCTTGTATTGTAGTACTTATTATTTGAAACATGCATATGGGAATGGATTGTTTGGATTTAATTTTACTTCCAGTTTTGGTGTTGTTTGGGATTTACTATCTTATCTCCCGATCCTACAAAATATAAAGGGTAATGCCTTCTATTTTGTGTGTGATTGTATACCCTTAGTGTTAGTCACCACTCTAGGGCCTATTGAAGGAGGGTCTCGGGGGTCATGATCTCTTCTTCCACATGTGGAAAGAAGGGTTTAGAAATCTGCTATTCCATTCCCTCATCTTGGTGAAGGTGGGTTGTGATAGAATGGTATCAATGGCACAAGGATGGGAGATAGGATGGTGTCTAGAGTTAGAAATAGTGATTATTTCATGGGATGGTAGGGAAATGATGTCAGGCAATCTTGGTGCGTGAAAAAGGCTAGGAAAGACCGGCTACGTCGTGGGATTTTAGCCCCCCCATGGTACGATTTAATTAATCTGATCCTACCAAATGTCCAACTGAAGCTACACTGATTGCAGGGTAGAGACCCTATGAAATGTACATGAATCATAATGACTTGTTTTCTTGTGTGTCTTGGGTAGTTTGGTGATTTAAATTGAATAAAGAGTCTATGAAAAACTAAAAGCAATATTCTAAACTACTCTGGCTTTGGAATTATTTGTTTAGCTTGTAGCTATGGAACCTGGACGACGACCATGAGTAGTGCGGGAAATCGAGGCCCATGAGGTTGATTTGGCTGATCGGTATAGGGCTATCCTAGAGGAGGAGGATGATCAGTGGCCGAGGAAACTTCATGCCTTTCAGCGGTAGACCCTCGGGAAGTAGGAGGGAAGTATCTTGGAAACAGAGACAGAGAGCTGGCTCGAGGAGCTAGTTATAGCTTTCACCTTGATTTGAGCTCCGAAAGAGTAATGGGTTCCTCTAGCTATGAGACATAAATGGGGAGCATCACGTCATTAGTGGAATCTCTATATTGGGGAGAAGTGAGTGGCTGTGTTTACGTGGGTTGAATTCGAGAGGGAGTTCCAATCGGAATTCCTCTCTTCTATGATCAAGGCTGAGAAGAGGTAAGAGATACACTCCCTTTAGTATAGGAGTATGTGAGATAGGGGGTTGGGGAAAAATTTCATGTATCTCCTTCGCTTTTATCTGGACCTCATCCTGGATAAGGAGTCTCGGGCAAGACGTTTAGAGGAGGCACTCTGACCTTCTCTTGAGTATGTTGTTACTCACTTCACAGTACCGACGTATTTTGAAGTCTATAAGAAGGCTAAAGTGGTGGAAAGGATTCACAGGCAGGGAGGTGTGCTATGAGAGGGGACCTAGTTGGGTTCATCAAAGGGAAAGACCATCAGTAGAAGGCCTCTAGTGTTAGGGCCTTCTATGTTTCGACCAATGGGGAGCAGGACCCAGCAATTCCAGTTTCGATCTCACGATCCTCGCCCTTTCATTTCGGGCCCATGACCGAGATTCTTCATCTATGGAAGTCGTGGGAACCTTTAGAATCAGAGCCTGGACTGAGTATAGTACAATGGGGGTAGACCGGTCCAACACCCATATCAGCAGCAGTAGTTTCTAGCCAGCCCCTTTCTGCAGCAGCAATAGGGACAACGAGCTCCCGCTCCTCAAAGAGGATACATTTTGGGAGAAGGCTGACCTCAGGGAGCATCTTAGGGACTTCAACCTGGGCGTGGTCAGGGAGGTGGCCAGTAGTCGAGGGGTGGAGGATCTTGGTTTGGGCAGTTACCCGACATAGAGGCATCTGTTCTCACAGGGACAGAAGTCGTTCGAGGTATAATCTGTCTGTTCTGCACTCTTGTATCATCCTTGTTTGATTCCTGAGCTTCAAACTCCATTTTTCAACCATTCTAGCCCATGCTTTGGGTCTAGATGCAGAGAGACTTCCTGTACCCCTAGTTTTGAGCACACAAGTGGGAGGTCATACCAGCTTATCTCATGTTTTTCAAAAATATAGACTGATGTTGGGACCACATTAGTCTAGTGGGGACCTTTTTTTCTATAGTTGACGTATTATGTCATTCTAGAAATCGACTAGATTTTCTCTATATGTGTTGTTATTGACTGCTTCTGAAGAAGGATCATGTATTCAGATGTGGGTGGACAACAGGTGACATTAATCAGCGTGCGAGGTTTCTAGGAGGGCAGCTGGGGAGTGAAGACGCTGTTTATTTTTTAGCCAATGTATCATTAGAGTCAGCAGATATTGAGATTTTGGATTTTTCAGGGTTTTTCAGTGAGTTCATGGGCATCTTCCTTGAAGAGGTTCTGACTCTACCCCCTCTACATGATGTTGAGTTTGAGATATACTAGAAACCTGGTGCCCATATGATTTATATGGCTCTCTATTGGATTGCACCTTCTGAGCTTCAGGAGTTATGGATTCAGATCGATGATCTAATGAAGAAGGTTTTTGTTTGACCAAGTGTGTTACCATGGGGTTCTATAGTCCTGTACGTGAAAAAGGCAGACCGTGGTCTCAGGATATGGATAGACTAACAATGAGTGAATCGGGTAACTATCATGAATCGTTACCATCTCTCTAGGATAGATGACCTCTTTGACCAATTGAACATGGTAGGATGGTTATCCCTGATATACCGATGGTCAGGATATCACCAGCTGACGGTGAATGAGGGTCATATCTCGAAGACTACCTTCAGGTGCAAATATGGTCACTTTGAGTTTGTGGTCATGTATTTCGGCATTACAAAAGATCCAGTCATGTTCATGGGGCTCATGAACTCTATCTTCAAGGAATATCGAGATCAGTTCTTAGTCATTTGTATTAATGACATCCTGATCTACTCAATATTAAAGGAGGATCACACTAAGCATATTAGGATGGTTTTGTAAGTTCTTTGACAACACATGATCTACGGTAAATTATACAAGTGCATGTTCTATACATGGGAAGTTCACTTCCTTGGACATGTTGTGTCCGAGCAAGGAATATCGGTTGATTCATCAAATGTCGAAGAGGTTGTTTCTTAGGAAGCACACTAGAATGTGGTGGAGGTTCTTATTTTCATGGGGCTAGTAGGTTAATACATGATATTTGTGCCCAAATTCTTCTGAGTTGTAGCACCTTTGATAGCCTTGACCAAGAAAGACTAGTCTATTATAAGTAGTGAGTAGTGTTAGGTAGCCTTCAGTTATATGAAGGGGAAATTAGTTAGTTCCCCAGTGCTGAGGCTGCCAAAAGAAGGGGTGAAGTTTGAGGTATTATGTGATGCATCAGGCTAAGGTTTGGAGTGTGTGTTGATTCAACAGTAGGTTCTGATCTCTTATAGTTCTTTGTAGTTACTTCCCCATGAGCGTAACTATGCCACCCGTGATTTGGAGCTTTCATCGGTTGTGTTCGCACTAATGTTGTGGTAGCACTTCCTTATCAGGGAGAGCATTGTGGCCTTCACGAAAACCAAAGAGCATGATGTATATCTTCTCCCTGTGGGATGTGAATTTGTACTAGTGTAAGTGGATACAATTTCTTCTAGACTACGACTTCTAAATTTTTTACACCTCTGGAAAGGTGTATGTGGTGGAAGATTCCTTGAACAGGAAGTCACAGAATGATGTAGTTCGAGAGTCGGTGGATGCTTGGAAAGTGATGACGGTGTTGGCTGCCCTACACCTGGATGTCAGGGTGGATGGTGGTAGAGGTTGTCTATTTCATATGCCAGCACAGTACACTTTGTTGCTGTAGGTGGAGGAGTCTCAGCGGGGAGACTGAGAGGCTGAAGTGATGTGCGATCATGTTAGCCAGGGAAATGCTCTAGAAGGACGATCAAAAGATGGGTAGAATCAGATGAAGTTTCATGGGAAGTTTTTCTTACTGGTGGAAATGTGAGAGAGAGTTCTTGGTGAGTTCCACAACTCACCACTGGAGGAGTACCCAAGAGTTTCTAAGATGTACCGGGGCTTGAGGGGTTAGTTTCGGTGTCCAGGGGTGAAGCGGGCGGTGGCAGAGTTCGTGGTGAGGTGTCTCATATTATAACAGGTGAAGACTGAACACTACATCCCAGGAGGTCTGTTACACCCTTTAGATGGCCCTGAGTGGAAGTTGGACGACATCTCGACGGATTATTTCACCAGACTACCCAGAGTTCAAGTGGGTTATGATGCCATCTTGGTAGTGGTGGATTGGCTGATGAAATTGGCTCACATCCTAGAAATAATGAAATAGAGTGTGGTGGATTCCCTAGCACAGTGGTACGTGGATGAAGTGGTGTGGTTTCATGGTGTTTCAATGTCTATAGTCTCTTATAGGGATACTCAGTTTACGTCATGGGTCTGTAAAGGATTGCAACATGCTTTTGGATCCTAGCTATGCCCCAGCACTGCTTTCCACCCCCAAAACATTAGAAGACAGAGCACACTATCCAGATGTTGGGAGATATTCTTCGGGGATGTTTCTTAGACATTGGGGGACCGTGGGTATGACACTTGCCTATAATAATGTTTTCCTACAACAATATCTATCACTCTACCATTGGAATGATTCTATTTGAATATTTGTATGTGAGTCCATGTCGCTCACCCGTGTGTTGGACAGAGGAGGGAGAAGCAGGTGTTCCTAGCCCAGATGTAGTGTAGAGCACGATGGAGAAAATTAAGCTTATATGAGAGAGGATGAAGGTGGCCCTAGACTGGCAGAAGTTATATGATGATAGTAGGAGGAGACCCTTGGATTTCAATTCTGTGGACCACATGTTCTTGATGTTCTCCCCTCAACATGGACAACTGAGGTTCGAAAGTGAGAGTAAGCTCTCTCCTAGGTTCGTTGGACCCTTTGAGGTGTTTCGGCAGGTCAACGAAGTAGCTTATCATCTTTCACGACCACCGCTGCTACTAAGAGTGCATGACGTCTTCAATGTGTGTCAGCTCTGTCGTTATCTACACAATGATTCACACATCCCCAAATGGGGAAAGCTAGATATTGAGGATGATTATACATTTTTAGAGAGACCAGTGAGGATCAAAGGTTGTGAGGAGGAGGTGCATTATGGATGAACCATTCCCTTTTATCATGTGTTCTAGAGGCATGGTGGACACAAGAAGAGTACCTAGGAATGGGAGTCATAGATGCGCGCCTAGTACCCAGAGTTATTTTGATTTTTTTTTTGTTCTGTTTTGTACTTGTTTGTGATGTAGTGATTATCCTTGTTAACTATGAACGCATCGTTTTCTTTATTCTATAAATGTGTGTGAAGGGTCATGAAGGTGGGGAATGGAGGACCTGATCCCTAATCAAGAGACATTATATAGGATGTGATTAAACCCGTGCAAGCGAGTCGGTGCCACCCAAAGCAGATAGTATCTTGACCTGGGGTAAATCACTCTCTGATCCATATGTCTACATAGTGACACCATTATATGTTTGTGTGGTTACTTGAGGAAGAGGTTTCCTAAGATATTAATGGGGTTTACTTCTGAGGGATATTTTTCGAGGTGGTTATTCATACCACTCTCTTCTCTTCAGTTCTAGATTAAATTCTCGAGGGTGAGAAAACTTTGTGAGGCATCTGATGTAATGGTCTAGGTAGTGGCCCATTAATGAAATTACCTAAAACATAGTTCCATCAACTGGTTCCACTAAAATGGCGGCACCGGTCACGGTCGCACACTAAAACTGTGGCACCGTAATGGTCGCATCGTCACGGTCACACACCAAAACAGTTTCACTGCTCATAATGGTACTGTAACGGTGGCACCGTGAGGGTGGAACCCTGATAGTGGCACCGTAACAGTCCCACTATCACGGTCGCACACCGAAACTGTGTCACCGCTTATGGTGGAACCATAACAGTGGCACTCTTACCATGGAACCGCTTATGGTGTATCACCAAATGGTGTTCCACCCATGTTCTTTTACAGTTTCCAACTTTTTCCACTCCCACAATGTATATTTTGACATAAAAATGTTTAATACCTCTTTTTATGTCCTTTTAAATCCCATAAATGATATCTGAAATCCCCCAAAAGTTGGGTTACCCTTGACTTACCAAAACAAGTGGCTTTTCCCTGGTGTCACACCATTACCTGTACATTCATGTTCCATCCCTATTGAGTGTTTTTATTGGATTAAAGGAAATCGTTTAACACACATCTATTATGGCCACCTCTTTAATGGGAACAATTAAATAAGAAATAATTCCATCGCGTGTAACCACCCAACTGCATGGTGGAATCACGATCCACCTTTTATTTCATTCAAAATTTGTATCTTGTAACACCAGGATCCCTCCATTTTATTTCACAGGAATTCTTATCATCTTCCTCTTGCCTACTTTTCTTCTTTTCATTGGTGAGTTTGGAGTTCCTCTTTCCTGAGGCAATCAGTGCGCCTGTGAAGGACGTTTTCTACTCACTCTTGGAGTCCCTGGATTTCCTCCCCCATAAGTCCCACAGCCCCAGTTCTTATTTCATGGAGAGAAACTTTGATCGTTAATCATCTAGGTAGGGTTCTTCCTTAATCTCTATTATTGTGTATCATGCGGGGTAGGTTTACTAATTTTTATATAAGGATGGATAAAACTAAACCATAATGAAGATAATAAATGGTCTTTTAAACAAGGATGGGGTGTGTTTGATGATGTTGTTGTACTATTAAGTTTTTTTTTATATAGTGAATTATATGGGCTTATGTCAACTAAATATCATGTCCATTGGAGGTCCTTCCTTATGCACTAATGAACATTTTTTCTGGAAAATTCTATGATTGAATGGGTGTGACATGAAAATTGGTTAATCACATAAACTCGGTTGATTAAATGGATGTCTATTGAAAAAAATGTGTGATCACCCCGGTTAACCAAATGGAAAGAAGGAACTTAATGAATGGTGTGCTTGAATCTGGAAACCACCTTGCATTGTTTGGGTGAAATGTGTGTTGTTGATCTGCTTGATGCTCATGGGGTGGCATGGGAGGGGATGGGATCCCCTATTGTAGAACAATTATTTGTTTGTGGATCTAAGGCCGTGTGGGGCCATATGGTGGGGCTTGGATTTGTTCTAGTACTTTGAGGGATCTCACTAATCTTTTTTTTGTGGCGACATTACAAGAGAACCTTGTGTCAATGCGTAAATTGTTGTTTGCCTATTTTTCCTTGCTTGGCTTCTGGCTATTCCTTTTAGTTGCCCAGTAGTGAAGAATTAACTAAATGGAATCACTTGAATATGAATACCAGAATGGTTTAAATGGGGAACTATTTTTTTGGGAATGAGTTGTGACATGGTTGCAGATGTGGTGCTTCTTATGAATGAATTGTAATGAGGGTGTTTGTATATGGGCTGATTTTAGAACCCCAAGGCTAGGATGAGTGCTTGTTACCTATATGTATAATTTAGTTTTTATGTTTCTTATTCGCGCCCCACTTAGGATGACCACCTCATTCCGAGCACCCCCATTTCATGGGGGAGAGTGTTTCTCCCAACACTCCTATGAGTGGCTAGTTATAATCTCTATTTTTGATTCTTTTCCCGAGAAGCCCAAGACTCATAGGGACTACTGTGATAGACTGAGGTCTATTATAGCCTAAGATTATTTGGGCCAGGTAGTTGTGGTGGTTGGCCTAGTTGTGTGTGGGCAAGTTTTTTCCCAAGTGTCTTCGAGATGAGGCCCATGTGTCTTCAGGCATGGAGGTAGTAGTTTTGGCCCTAGTGACTGTGAGCGTGGTTACGTGTGGTTTTGACCCAGGTGTTTGCGGGCAGGATTTGTGGTTGTGGTAGCCCAGGTGTGTCTGGACGGGGTATGGAAGTGGTACTGTGGTGGAAATGGCAGGGATGGTCTGACGCATATGATGTCTTCAATAACTAGTGGGAATGTGGTGCGGGGTACCCGAATAACGTTGTGTTATTACTAATACCTTACTTGAATTTCATTATTTGGGGAGTGTTCCTTGGTGAGGTTTGGGTGGATAGTTTCTTTGTTAGGTGCTTTGGTTATTCCTTTTTCCCACGGGGCATTAGAATGCATCCCCACTTGTGCGTGATAGAATTTGGTTTTACCTATTGAGTATACATGTATACTCGCCCTATGTATATAAAATTTCTTTCAGGTATCTAGGAGGACATCTAGTACCATGAAAGACCGTACTATTTCGGACGTTGGGACATTTTCTGTTGTTTTTTTCCTTTTGTGGTATCTACCATTGGTGTTTTCATTTATTATATTACTTATTATTTGAAACATGCATATGGGAAAGGATTGTTTGGATTTAATTTTACTTAATGTTTTGGTGTTGTTTGGGATTTACTATCTTATATTTGAATCCTACTAAATAAAAAGGGTAATGCCTTCAATTTTGTGTGTGATTCTATACCGTTGGTGCCACTCTCCACTCCGAGTCCTATTGAAGGTGGGTATCGGGGGTCATTATCTCTCCTTCAACTGGAGGAAGGAAGGATTTAGCAATATTTTTTCCCTTTCCTTCATCCTAGTGAAGGCAGGTTGTGACATTATCCAACTAGGAACTATTTCTCCAACCCTACCTCAAACTACGGGTGGTTGTGGAGCATGTTTTGATTTAATTAATCAATTTATGATCATTTTTTAGTATTCACGTTTCTCTTAACATTTATTTTTTTATATTTTTAAGGTGATGTTTATTCACATTGATATTTCTAGTCCAAACATTTATTTATTTTGTGTTTAGTATAATTGGACCAGTTGTATCTCCATTTATTTTAGTTTTTTAATCTAGTTTTATGTCATGTTTTTCTTATATATGTTACTACTTTTTTATCATTCTTTTACCCCACCCCCTAATGGGTTGTCATGGGAGACTAGTCTGTTTGACCTGTGTTTTTCTGTTACAGTTTGGAAACATATGGGTTAGTCAACCTAAATTGGGTCATCACTACTTGGGATGGTTTTCTGTCTTGGATAGAATAAAATAGGATCTTCATATTTAAATTAGTATGTTTGAAAATGGGTCCTGGCTAGCTCAATCCCATTACTGAATCTATGTTTCCATGGTTGGTGAGAAAAGCATTACTAATCCCAAGAATGAATATTAAGTGCATCTGAATAAATTGTAAGGTATGTTTATTTAATTTAACCTATATGTAATTTATTTTGACATTTTGTGTGTAAGGTTATCTGAATAAAATATTTATGGTTTTTATTTAGGTGGAAATATTCTATTAAAAAGGTGTGTCCCATAATAAGGTTCATAACTGCTTTATGTTCTTATTGTTTTATAGTTGTTTTAGGATTCCTAGTTCAATGGTTTTGGAATTTTTTATAGGTTCATTGGTTATTGTCTTATGGTTAAAAAATCCCTCCTAAATGAGATCTTCCAAATACATTAGGGGAATCCATAAGGTAGATTCTACAGGAAAATCCTCTTACTGACCCTTTATTAGTTGAAGTAGTAATCCTACCATTTAGATTCTAGGATTAGTGTGTGAATTGGTACCAGGAAGGCTAGTGGGTCATGGCTAAGAGTTTACCAAGAAACATCCACTAGTCGTCCATGACGGAAAATGAACAAAATATTTATAGGAACTTCTTGAATGGATTGGTAGGATATTCATCTTTTTGAAGAATCCTAAGTATTCTTAGGTGGGGTTTTCACGTATATACTCAAATGGAATTGAATAATAATGTAGGCCTCAATAGTGAAAGCTAAGGAGCATGAATCCCTTACATGTGTTCCTTTACAATATATAATTTATTGACATTTTCATTTAGAAAATTTACATATGGAAACATCTAGGTAGTTTGTAACCTTAATGAAAAGTGATTTTACTATTCTAGAGTACTCCACCAGTATTTTTGAGTTAGTGAATCTTCCACCAAATCATCTCACCAATAATTAGATGAAGGATTAGAGGTTAGAGATGGGGATAAGGGCCTATGTTTGGTGACTGATTTTCCTTTATTCCTTATGACCTTTTTTGTGGGTAGTTGATAAAGAATATTTTGTTGAGGCAAGCATAGCTGGAAGGACAGGCTTGGGTGGAGATTTAATGGGTGAAGTAGTTATCTAGTGTTCTTATTTTGGTTCAAATGAAAAATCTAAATGTTGGTAAATTTTCTATAGTAAATTTTTTAGGGTCCTCTATAGGGATGAAACATGTTATTTTCTAACAATGTTGGAGGTGTGGTCATACTAGGAATTAGTGAACATATGATCTTATATATTGTCATCTTTGTGGGCGATCTAGCCATCTATAGTGTTTATGTGATTATATTTTCTAATGATGTAAGGTGAAATACACTTTCACCCAGGGATTATAGACTCATTTTCATGAATCCAAAGGTGATTCATCTAATTATTAAGATAATGGTGGTGTCAATGTGGCTAAATATTGGTGACTTTATGTGGTAGAATTTGAACTGTAGGAACATGAAGTAGGGTAATCTTCTATTAGATGTGTGATGTTTATTTCATATTTATCGGGGAGATCTTTGTTTGATATATGTGGTACTCATTACATTATTTTAAAATATATAATTGATGTGTTGGTTTTGTGTTCATAGATTGTGCCATTCTTGTTTGATCATTCCATAACATTGGGAGTGAAGTTTGAAAATGGTTTAAAATGACCCATGTTTCAGGTGGTGAAATGAAACATTATGGTGGTTTGGGACTTCATATTACTTGATCTTGATATCCTTGAATTGATCATCATCATGTATTGGGTTATTATAATAATGTTTCAGATAGACTATTATCTTCCTAGAGTATAACCCATATCTGTATACGGGGTAACTTAGGTTTTCTAGTGCCAGAAAAATTATAGATCGGGAAGAGAAGGGCTAGTTGTTCCATATGACCGTTTATTCTCTTTCCAGTTCATAGAAATTTTAATTGATGTTTTTGACTAGTGCTTGGGTGGTCAATAACCTTATATTGTGTATGCATACTATAAGGTCTTTCCAGATGAGTTTTCTAGATTTCCACCATATAGATTAGTCAATTTTACTATAGGCTTTTTATAGGGAATAATAAATATATCTATGCCACCCTATCAAATGAAACCAGATGAGTTCAAGGAAGAAAAATTCATCATAATGAATTTTACGTGATATGATTTATCCCTACTATAATTTCAAAATTGTCTTTGTATTTACTCCTTCATAAGTGGGAATATATAATCTTATATGTTTTATTGATTATCTATTGTTGAAACGGGTGACTGTTAAGAACAATTATCCTCTACCTAGAATTTGTGATATCTTTGATCAGTTGTGGGGGATCATTGTTTTTATAAGATTTACATGTGATCGGGGTTCTTCCAAATGTGATTTCAAGAAGGAGATTTACCCATAACTGTGTCTCAGAGTTTTTATGAGCATTTCATGTTCCATAATATTCCATTCGAACTCACTAACTCTCTTATGATATCCATGGATTTGATGATACATATTATTCATCGGTTCTTGGACTCTTAATTTTTGTGCTCAAAGAAGATGTCTTGGTGTACAACAAGATATATGAGGATCATATAGACCATTTGGATATCCTTCTTCAAACATTGAGGGACACCATTTTTTCAGTATTCTTTTAATTTTTGAATTTTGGATCGTGTAAATGATGTTTCTTAGGAATGTCATATCTGAGATGGGTGTCTTGGTTGATACTAAAAATATTTATGTAGTTATGTCTAGGGATAAACCTGTAATCATGATTGTGGTCTGAAGCATATTGCATTTCGAATGTTAATAAAGATGGATTGTTCGGGACATCTCCAATCTCACATCATTGAGGACCGCTTTAACCAAAAAGGTTGAAATGTTTAAATGGAATAACTGGTGATATAGATCTTTTTGTGGTTCCAAATATATGTTAGAATTCATCACCAATTTTGATTCTCTAAAAACTAGGTTTGGGTTATGATGTGTTATTTGATGCTTCTAGTTTCTGTTGGGTATGTGTCTTGATGTAGGGGAAACAGGTCCTAGATTATTTCCCATGCCAGCTAATCCCTTGTGAGAAGAACTACCCTACTAATGATCTTTACTTGGAATCTCTTATGTATACACTAAAAACATATTGTCACTATCTCTTTAGAGGGAAATTTCTATTATTTTATGATTAAAGAATATTGAAGTATAATTTTACTCAAAGTGACCTGAACATATGAAAGAAATTCTAGGATGATTATCTTAAAATCCTTGGTTTTTATGTCATATATACCCCCCCCCCCCCGAGAAAGGGAATGTAATGACTGATGCATTGAGTTTAAGATTTTATACATAATATGTGAAGGAATCAGTTGAACAGTGAACTCTGATGAGTTTGTTTGCTGAGATGATATTCAAAGTAGAAAATGTTAGTGGATAGGTATTTTTGGCTTTGAACTCATTAGATAATATACATTGAGATCTGATTCTTAGAAGAAATCCTAAACTGGGGTGAAACCTCTTATGAGTTGTATCAATCTCGTAGTGGAGATTTGTGGTTTTGGAGTGGATTGGTTGTTTCGTTTTCCTTGATAAAATAGAATCTTGATAGTTGACATCTATCATGTTGGTCCATGCACCCTATGACTACAAATATGTACAATGATTTGAGACATAAATATTTTTGGTTGGTGATAAGGTCCTCAATTGTAAATATTATATCGCAATGTCTCACTTGTTAAAGAGTTTGAGAAGAACACTAGATACCTCGATGTTTTCTACAGACGTTGATCATTATTATATAGAAGTAGTATGAGATTTACATGGGACGGGTCATTTTTTGACAACTCACTCCTAAGGATAAGGATGTGATTTGGGAGATTTTTGATAGACTAACAAAATCAGTTCATTTTGTGGAAATAAATTAAACAATGAATGTGGAACATATTGTGGAATTATATATATATATATGATTGATTTCAAGGAATCATTTGGTTTCCACTATGTTTTTTTTTCTGAAAAGGACACAAGGTTCACATTTATATTCTATTAATGTTTTCAAGAGGTAATGGTTTCCCAATTGTAATAGAGCACATCTTATTATCCCCATATGGATTCATTGATAGGTAGGGTTATCCATATTATTTTTTATACGCTCTGGTATTGTGTTATTTATTTTAGTGGATCCTAGGACTGAAATTTTCCATTGCATGAGTTTTCGATAAATAATAGTTACTTGGAATGGATCAGGATGAAACCCTTTGCAACTTTTTCTGGGAGGCCATATCGATCTCCCATATGCATAGAAGAGTTGGGAGAGTGGTCCTTGGTTGGGTCGAGTTTTATTCATGAGATCAAAGGGGTATAATATTTTATCCAGAGATGTTGTATCACATAAAAGAGTCCCTAAAAATCTTATGAAGACCATCTATGTCAGCCACTAAATTTTGAGTTTGGTAATTTGATATTTGTTATATTTTCACCTCTCTTGGGAAATCGTCAGTTAGGTAGGCAGGGTAGGTTGGCTCATATATTATTTATACCCATTGAGGTTATTAAGAAACTAGGGAGTATGGAAAATTAACTATTATTTCCTTCTTGATTAAATTATATACAAGACATGTTTCATGTTTCCCAGTTGTGAAGGTATATACCATATATTCCCATGTGATTATATTAGAGGATTTTGTTCTTGATCCCTATAAAACATTGGTTGAGAAATAGTTTTAGATTATGGATTCCTAGGAAGATGTACTACATAGTAAAATGACCCCCTCGTCTGCGTATTGTGGATGACTGGACTATATCATCGTGAGATGTGGGAGCATGATTCATTGATGAGGTAGCATTGGTCTTATATTTTTGAACATTCATAATCTTGAAAACATTCTAGGTATAGAATGATTTTATTTTTGGGTGATTATAACACCCCATTACTTTTATGTTAGGTATATTCCAATCTCAATTTTTGGTTTCTCTTTTTTGTTGGGTGAGTATTTTCAACCATCCATTGGGAGGATACCTTTAATAGTGATGTACTTGGTATTTTGGATTTTTTTATTTTCCCTTCACATTCCAGCTATTCATTGGGTAGTTACATGACATGTATTATGGTTTCACAACGTGTAATTACTACCTGACTCATAATGTTAGTTGAATTCACACCATGAAAATTTACACATCATGAAACTTTTAAATGTCATGTAAAGTTAAAATAGAGTTTTTAATTAAATATTTTATTTATTTTTTAGTGTATCATAAAATAAAAGGATTAAAAAAAGAAAATATTACACATTGTCTCATTCCCAGAGTTTTTGTTTTTATGGTGTCTTATTTGTGTTTGAGGATTCATTTTATTTTACAACCTTCTCTACTCAGATCAATATCTTACCCTATAATATTTTGGGTTCCATCCTTCTATCTAGATCATTTCATTCAGCGATTGATCAGAAAGGTTAGGACCTTCTTTTTCCCAGGTAAGTCTACCTCATGGTTTCCACAATTTTATAGTTTAATAATCATTTTCGTCGGAATTGATAACTAGATTGTGATTTCTATAAGTCAATTTTCAGTCTATTATTGTGCCTTGTCTTCTGAAAGAACATATTTTAGTTTCCAATCCACTTTTTCAAAGGTTGTTATGTTTTCTGCACACTTCAGGTAGGTGGATATTTTAAATTTTTCAAATTTCATCAACTTATTATTTTTCATCTTTTTTCTTGAGATTAGAAAAGTAATTTCATGTGTTGAAATTTTATATTTATTAGTTGATCAATTTAAAATTGAAATTTTATCATTCTAAAATAATTTCCATGATTTGAAATGTAAAATGGATTTTCAAATGCGAAAGAAGATAGTATTGGATTTAAAATTATTTCATAAAAATGTGATTGTTGTTTTTAAAACATATTTTTAAAAACCATTTACTATATAAACTGTGGTAATGTTGTGTTTGAGATAAGAGTATCCTTAGTGTGTATCAAACCACAAAGAGGTGACCACTCATATTTATATGGCCTACAGAAGGCCTGGAAATTAGTTTGATCCAACCATATTCCTTTCTAGGATTATGGGTGTCTAGTATGTATTTTCAAATAGGAAAGATCCTTCCTAGTGACTAAATTATTGTTTCTAGATGTTTATTATAGGATAATTTATTTTGTGGATGTTTTCTCATAACTATATTTGTACATCAGTATCTTTTCATGATTTTCTTGTTTGGATGTGGGAAATATGACATACAATTTCTGTAAACTAATGAATTTTTTGAAAAATGTATTCAAAATTTTTATTTATTAAAATTCAGGTAAAATTTTTTTTACTTATTATTAGTCCTTTTTATTTTTGTATTTAGTTATTGAATTGATCTCTTGGTGGTATCCTACTGGGCCACATTTCTCATATCCTACTTCTTCCTATGGGTGGCTATTGGCCATTTTTATGATTTTAGTAATGGGATAATAAATATATATCATTGAGGTTTCTCTTTAGGTTCATTTTTCGTTTTTGAATTGTTTGGAGGTGTTGTTTTCTCACATGGAGACTTGCGGTATATACTTTTCTCTTTTTTTGGTTTATCTTTTATGGCCTAGTTGTATCTCTCAATGATTCCTCTTTGTAATCTAGTGGTATTTATTATTTTTCTAATATAAGATAGTAGTTTTTTCTTTATCTTACCCCACCATATGATTGTTTGGATTGGGTGACTTGTTTGGTAGACCCGGGTTGGTCTGTTACAAACATTGTTTTCAATGAAATTTTCAAAATATCAAAAATTCATTATCATAATTGGTTTAACTAATTATTCCAATAAAAAAAATACCATTAATGTTAATACCCACAACTAAATGAATAAATTATCCTTCAAGTTTTATTATCCCTATACAGTATCCATCAGAATGACCACATACGCATTTTTCATTACTCGTGTGAATATTGAATATTTCATGTGTGCATATCTTGAATATAATATATAGACACTAGTAAATGACATAATGCATTGGAATTTTTAGATAAATTATATTTACCTAAATATTTTATATGATTTGAAATATAATTGTGAAACACATTATATTTTATAAATTTTTTAATTAATATTATTAGATTTTATTTCAAAGGGAATAATTGGTGAATAAAAATTTAAAATTCACCGTGAGATATTTTAGATTTTTAATTTTTTAGGTAATTTTTTCTATCTTCTTTTGAATTTTGTATTTATTTACATAATAAATGATACATTTATTAAGATTTTAATTAATTATTTTTTCATTAGTTGTGTGTAATTTTTTATATATTAAATTTTTTGTAACTATCTAAGTACAACATTGTTCGATTTTTTTTTTCATTATGGTTTTACTAATTAATAAAAAAATATTATAAAATATTATATTTAAATTATATTTTTCCCTTCTAAAAATAATAATTATATAATTATTATTATATATTATTTAAATATATATACATATACATATACATAAATAAAATATAAATAAAAATAAAAATATATATATATCCCTACATACAAAAAAATATACATTCATACACATATAGAGGGAGGGAGGGAGGGAGCGAGAGAGAGAGAGAGAGTGTGTGTGTGTGTGTTCTTGGAATGTGTGTGGTTGAAATTACAAGGATGTAGGTGTGTTAAATTAGTGCATGTTAAATGTTAGTGTGGCATGAGTGTGTTGTTTTGTGAGGGAAAATTGGTAGATAAGAAGGTTGGAAGGTTTAATATTGTTCTCTAATAATAAAAAAACATATTTTAAAAGAAAAGAAGAAGGGAATAAACATAACACTGACCATTTATTTTTTTAATTCATAAAATTCATGATATAACATATTTTGTTTAAAAATTAAGTTGTAAAAATTGAAAAATATTGTTTCAAGGACGTGGATTAGGGAGCTGTTTACCCCCAATTCAGTTTTAAATTTACCATGGGAACTGCTTTTTAAATAAAAACATTATAGAAAATAAATGTATAATTTTGAAATAGAGGTTCATCACTATTTTTTTCATCATATAAAAATTATACTCTCATTATATTTATATATATATATATAAATTAAAATTATATATAAAATATCATTATCAATATTCATCTCTTTGACAATCTATATATGGTAATTGAACTCTGTGGAAGAGTATAAGGTAATCCAAATGTTCCATTCAATGGCATTGATATTTTATTTCATATATGGTTATAATTTAAATGTTTGGTCATATATCAAGTAATTTGAATATTTATTAATGATTTATATTGATTTATAGAATATCCTCTTGAATAAATCATTAATTTATATTGTTTTAAATGATTGAATACATATACATGATTTATAATTTAATAATCTAACTAAATATATTTTTATAATTCTCATAAATTAGTTTCTTATGTGATAATTATGTCATGATAAAATTCAATTCATAAGTATAATTGGTAAAATTGTTTGAAAACATTATTTATTATTGTAAACATGAAAAAATTCACTAAATTTTATTTAACTAATGTGATGATGATTTAATTCATGCGATTATGTGAAATAAATTTGAAATTATAATATCTAGGATAACTATAATAATTATTATCATGTAAGTGATGTGTTGTTTTGATAAAATGATAGATCTATGTTGTTAAAATTTATTTGATTTCAAAATTTATTCCAAAAAAGTTATATTATTTAGATTGGGAATGGGGGTGTGTTTTGAGAAATACATACATGAAAATTTAAAAATTGTGTATAAATTTAAGGATAATTAATATCTTTATTTTCCAATTGATTAAATTAAGCATTTATATTTTTCATAGATTTTAAATAAATCTATTTGTGTTATGGATTATTTGGAATCAATATTTACGATTCTTTGTATTTTTATATCTTCCAAAAAATATAATTATTTTTTAATAATTCTTTTACATTTACAATTCATGGAGTTGAGTTATAGAAAATTTTGGATTTGCATAGATATGTATTTGCAAAATTATGAAAGGATAGTACTAATTTAAAACAATAGTGTTATTTCTAATAGTTTTTGATTTAAGAGAATTCATGATTTATTATAATAATATACTAATTTATGAGATACTTCACCATCTTTAGATGAATATAGTAGTTTATGAAAATAAATTATAATAGAATATTAATGATGTGATTTAAGATAATTTTTATTTAATTTTAAATGATAGAAATTTTAATATAGGATGATTTAAATGGTAGAATTGATCAAAATGTTATACTTCACTCTATCATAATGGAAAATCATGAATTAGAATGAAAAAATGTATTTTTTATTTTTTCCCTTTTCTCATTTAAAATGTTTCTTTTAATGAAATTAATTCTTTGGAAATTTTATAACTACATAAGTGATGAAATGTGAATGGAATTGTTTTTAGGTAAACAATTTTTTTATTTCAAAATGAATTATACACTACAAGTGAAATATAATTATCAATAAATTAGAATTATAATATTTACAAGGTGTGATAAATTTTTAACGTGATATAGATTTTGTGTGTTAAAATTTTAAATGAATTAGAATGGGATTATGGGATAAATAGGTAATTTATGAAGAAATAAATTATGTGATATATGAATTAATTAATTATGAACATAAATTGTGTGTTATGTTAATGATTGATTATTTATCCAACCATAGACAAACATATTAATATAAAATATTAATTTATAGAAATATCGATGTGTTTAATAAATATGGGTTATACTTTGTATTGAAATTGTGTATTGACCATTGGATGGGGTTCTAATTTGAGATGAGGTACTTTTGTATTTTCTAGGATCTTTGATATACGTTGGACCAAAAAAATTTAAGATTCAATTGTATGGTGTGAGATACTACTTGGAATATTCAGTTGTGTTGTTAAACCTAAGTGTTAGCCAAATGATTTATCTTTAATATTATATATGATTAATTATCATGAGTTAAATATATATCTCATGAACTCGATGCTCCAAAGGTACCCCTTTACGGTTGATAATGAAGGAAGAGAAATAATTAACCTCAAGTCCTACCTTCAGTAGGGCTCAGGTGGGTGACTAGAACTAGGTGTTTAGAAATATCACAAATGATAGGAATTAACCTATATAATATCAAGAGTTAGATATTTGATATTAAATTTCAATAAACTCTGGGATATAACATAATACAACAAAAATAAAAACTATCCCATAATGCATGGAATGTAAAATAGATACTGATAAAAGTCTTCAATAAATACCAAAAAATGAATTTATAAATCATCGACATATCATCCTCTCCAAACAGAAATCTATAAATTACTAGTATAGTTCACAAAGGCCACTTTGAAATTTAAAAATAGTTTTTATATACCTATAGTGAGTTTTCTAGTATTCTCTGTATGTTCTTTCCCAATGTATCCCTTGAAAATGTGAAAATGAACATTGTAATGCACCCATGAGAAAACATTTAAACAAATAAAAGATAAAACTATCAACAAACCAATCACATCCCCGCTGAGTAACACTCTAAAAACAACTCAGTGTTTTATAACAAAATAATAGGCATAAAAATTAGTGTACCTCACATCACATTATTTTTGGGTTGCCTCTATTAGAAAAAAACATTTTACATCATGGAAATCCATTCTCTTCTATATATCACATCACATTACATACCTCTAAATAAATTGTTAAATCACATCACATCACGTCATAGTTATAACCAAAATAGTAGAGTATCATGGACATGAAAAACATAAACATCGTTCCCTCCTCAGACCATGCATGAAACAACCATATTAAATCTCATCAAATTATTTAAAACCTACAACTATTTAACTATTCAATTCTAGATATTCATAGTCAGTTAATATCCAACATTCATTGAAGAGATATATGATAAGAGTTGGTAACCTTCCATTAATCCTCACTACTAGGATTATGGGAAAATACCCCCAACACAATTTCTTGTCGGTACGAAGTTCCCAACACGGGTGTGGGGGAAAAATTCATAATGAACTTAAAATATAAAACATGTATATATATAAACACACAATACCAACCTATGGATCAACAACATGATCACCAACCATATCACAACATCATAACTAACCCTCATAACATTTACCACATTCACTACCACCACAAAATGGAAAAACTAAAAAAGAATAAACTGTCCACATGCCACATTCTACCATTCCTTTTGAGTAAAGAAAATTTCTGAATTTTCTATTAATGACCAATTTAGTTCATTAAACCTAATCTATCTCCATCCCATTTATCTTAATATTTCAAACTATTTAATTAACATTTAACAAAACCAATTTTGCGACACTTCCTATTTCTATTCAAAATTAAATATCCATTTCAATACAACTCATTTCAATAAAAAAATATAAGTTTAATTCCCATATTACCAAGAAAAATATAACAAAAAACAAAAAATCCAAAAAAAATCTCCCCTTCATATGCCAATAGGGACCACATTTCCAAAAATTCAAATCACCAGCACTTCTCAACACAACCTCCATTTACTAATCATATCTGATGACATCTACTAAATAACAACCCTATATCATCATATAATTCACATACACCATTATAAAAAAACCACTAATATCCACCCCAAATGAAATCAACAGATCACAAATTCACATATCATTTACTCACAATACATTTTTGTTTTTATAAATGCAATTCTGTAACATTCCATGTCATTATTAAAAGGAATTCTCACACAATCTATAATTCCGATAGGGAAAATATTTTTATTAACTAGATATAACTAGTTAGAAAATTATGATTTAATGTGAACATAAAATATAACACCACAATGTTCCAAAAAAATTGAAACAATGAAAAAATCACTGAAATCTCATTATTTTCTGCAACGCGCCAAGCCTATATATTTTAATATAAATAATATCGAATATAAAATAATTTATAATTTTAAACCCCTTATCCATCAATTTTCGTAGAAAAAAGTCATTATATACAACAATCCAATTATATACACATTATAATGTTTTATAAAAGAATAACCCTGCTAGTATAATGAAATAAACTTATAGAAAAGGGTTTTTATACATCAAATGGTTAATTATGCTCTGTTGCACATGGTTAGTTTGAGAAGAAGGCTACAATTAGGCACAAAAAATTAAGAGACCACACTCACAAGCCAAGAAATCAATAACCTCTTCATTACATTATAGAAAAAATAAAGAAAACATTGACTTAACATAATATCGTCTCTTCCTAAATAGGAAACACTAAATAATAGAGGGGAATAATTAGGTAACTTTTAGAAGCCACCATTGCCGATCCCCCAAGTCTTGGGTTCAAAGCCAGTAATTAAGGAATGAATAGACTTTTAGGGATTCACATGTGTTACCTATGAAACGAGGTTATGGTTGTAAATGTGACCATGTCTAAGTGGATTTATAAATTTATTAGTGGACTTTAAAATACTAGATCACGGTGTAGCCTCCCTTCATCGCACTTCAGTGGGAGAGGACAACAACATAGTGGGGATGACCATTCTACATGTAAAATAAACCAAATATCTTTCAATATCTAGAGTTAATTCAATATTTTAGATCCTATAAACTATGGGGAAGATAAAAACATATCCCAAACCACTAAGCCACAAAACCCTACAATAACAGAGAGCATATTCCTCAACCATACACCATGGAATAGTTGTGCCTAAAAAGAATAAATAAATAATACTCACTCCAAATCTCATATTCCATGCCATTCTTCTCCATTCAACATCACTTAATTATTGAGAAGGGGATATACTGTATACATGGATCCATGGTGAAGTTATGCCCCAAAACAGAAGTATATTGAAAACACTTAAAATATCGAACTATACCACAGCTAGCCCATGTACACCCAAATGACCACGACTATACCGCAATATATAGATTCAAGACACATGACTCCTCCTATATGGATTCCATATATACATCCTCTCCCCCACAATCAAACTCCTTGAACTATTCTTGGAACCGAAATCTCCTATAATCCCTACAATGTATCAAGAGGGAAGGTCTAAGATTTTATAGTGAAAACCTATAAAACTAACCTTTTCATCAAGATTTAAACCAAACTAAAAATATTTTGGATTGAGGTATTAAAATTCATCCCATGAGATACCCCTCAAGAATAATGTAACTATTGAATCTAATACAATTTCTAGGAACTTCAAATTCCGTGGAAAATGTTCACCAAACATCCCTCACTACGGCTTCACAAAAAACATTACTATCCACCACACACAGAACAACACCAAAATATTTCATACAAGCAAAAAAACCAGATCCCATGAACATAACCATACACAAAACCATTTAACTCTCTATATATCCTAAACCAATGATTAATAGTACCATAACAGAATAAATTCCCATGGAAACAAGTCATCGAATTTCATCTCTCGTGTCAAGATATTATCAATGATGGTAAATACTAAAACACTGACGTTATTTGAAGCATGAAAATGTATAAAAACATTTATTATGAATCAGGATTTCTATAATTTTTATGATTTAGGTATTAAATCACACATCACATAACGAAAGATTAAATCTCAAAACAAATAATATTCCAAACCCTACATCATTAAGAAGAAGTAAATAATGAAAAATGACAAATCCTCAAAAATAAATCATGTTATTGGAATGAATCTATGTTTATCACTCCCACGTACTATCCTTGAGGATGATATGACTCCATGATACATGAATAAAATGAATGGTTCATCTATAAAAACTTTTTCTGCATGATCCTTGATCTCTACTGGCTGCTCCACAAATGTCATGTAATTATTTTTTCAAAATCTCCCAAGTCAATGATGTAGGATTAATCATTAATATACCAATAAAGCTAAGATCTGATTTGGACGTCTTGAATCTAGTACATACATTGATAAAGTACCAACTAAAATTCCACCTCACATGAGTGTTCCAACACATAGAATGGACCAACAAACTTAAGAGAGTGCTCACCCTCTATAAAACTCAACATCCCACATAGAGGTGAGACCATCGAGAACACATGATTTACAGTATCAAATTCAATGGACATCCTACTATGATTATAAATATCCATATGTCGGTCCTACTCTTCTTTTATCCTCTTATGAACAACATCAACATTCTCTTTCATGCTCTTCACCACATTATTACCAAGAGCTAATGACTCCCCAAAATAGTTCCAACATAACAGATAAATAAATGATCTTCTTCAAAAACACATTAATTGTTCTATGATAATGGATGAGTCATAGATGTTGTAGTAAAAAAATCAACCAATTTTCTGTTCTTTTCCCAACATCAACTAATATCCAAGATTATCATGTTCAAATTTACCTCTAGTATCTAGATAATCTAAAAAGTCGGCCTATCTTTATGATGGTGTAAAATAATTCCAATTAGAAATTGAGTTCCAATTTTTTTTTTAAAAAATAACATCCATGAATGTGAGGTAGTACATGTGACCTGGTCTATGAAAATGGACCTTTAAACTACATACAATTAAACCACCTCTTCCACATACCTCCTATACCAAACATCCATGACTATTAACTCATTGATCATTATAGTGTTGGAATATTTCTTCAAATGGGCAATGATTACCAAGATACCATCACAACCTCCATCATATTAGGAAAAAATTTGGATAAATTTCATCAAAATGTCATCAAATTTCTACTCTAGAATATAAATGGTTTATAACATGCCTCTATGAACGTGGTGTTTTATTGTTACTGGTAAGAAATATAAAAATAAACCATAAACACTTCCACCACTCATTTCATCATCGAAAACCATAACTATGAACTTAAGCTATAGTATATCTTGGATACTTCTTGGTGTACCACTAAATAGTAGTGGTCAAATTTATGAAAACTACCCCATGTATCACTACTATAAAAAATATCCTCCCTTGAAGGAAAACCTAATTATAACCATCCTAAAACCATCCCTCTTGAGAATCACTATAGCCAACATGATCATGCATTAACTATACAATTGAGTCTATCCACTAGCACTACAACCACTACATCATTGAAGACTAAAAAGTCATATGAAATAAGTAAAATTCACCATTACCAATTGTTGAATTTATTTAAAGGGATTATAACTCCTCTACATGACTCCACGTGCTTCAAACATATAAAAAATATCATTCTATGATTTTTTTCCAATGTTTTTCTGATAACACTTCCATTTCATGTGGTATAAGAGATCTCAAAATCATTATACTATAGAGACACCATCAACTTACCCTTCCACATATTCACATCATGCTGATAAATGATATAACTCATGGCCTTTTAATCTATTTTAAAAAAAATCTAAATTGACGTAATGATGCTGAAACATTATATACAACCCAAAACAGATATATCTAGACCATGGATGAAAGTTCAATTCTTGTGGGGACATAACTACCTAGACATAGAAAGGGTCACTCTCTATTTATACATCATGATTCATCCCAAGTTAAGATATGAAGAATTAGAGAACACTAGAAAGATCAACAAATACTATTGAAACTAGAAAACTAGAGTCATGATCAACCTCCCCTCCCAGTAGACCAACACTTCATAACATTGATTAGTAGAACCAAAAGAATGGTATTTTGGGTTAAGAATATCAATGGGGATGAAATTTTTGAGAAATTGAATATGTACATCTAAAAATAGCTAGTGAGAATAATTATACTATGAACTATTGTTATATTCATGGGTTGTTCCCAAGAATCAACTACCTAAAACTTTGATGGATCCATAGAACCACCCTTTTGTGACATGACATGCTCAAGTTCATTCACCTCTTCCATCCAAAACATACAATTGGAAAACATCATAAAGATTTTAGTTTCAAAGAACATTCAAGACATATCTAAGAAGTTCAGAATGTTCAGAATGTTCCTCCACTTACATTATGTATATTTTTTTGATGAAGATGACTACAACTGGTCTAGTAATTCATGAAGACCAATGTTCATGACCCCCATGAACCAAGCTAGTTCATTTACGACACCAAATGGCATGACTACGAACCCAATGTTCCAATACCAGTATATGAATGTAGAAACTGGGACATCGTCCTTCATTACCCTCAAATGTGCATATCCAAACTACATATCAATCATAAAAATCCAACTGGATCCTCTCAAATGGTAAAACTTATAATTGACACTTGAAAGATGGTATCGATTCAAGATCACCACGTCATTCAACCACTGGTAGTCTACAATCCTGTCCACTATATAGGAGAATAACATTGGGGCACTGGACATGAAACATATGGCTATATACATTATTTTTCATAGGATAAACCCTTTGAATCCTTCAATCCCACAATAAATATAGGTTTTTTTTTGAAAATCTTCTTTCGAAATCATCGTTTTTTGGAGCTATAATTTTATCTTGTACTCAATATCACATTGCGATGGTAGTCTAATTTTTTTTCCTAAAAACATCTAGAAACTCAATAAAAACACATTCATCCTCATTTAACCCAATTTCCATAGAGTCCTTATAGAAATAATATATCAATGAAATAAGTCACTCTCCCCATTCTCTTCACAAATAACAACTCCCTTCATCAACTAAAACTGCACCCTAGCCATTCACTTATGAGAACATGACTCTTCTGAGAATTCAATTAATAACAACACACATATAATACAAGAATCAATGTAATTAATTAAGTCATACATCATTATCAGTAGATGAAAATATCCTTGCGGGACTGATATAGGCCCTTTTTCATTCTTAAAACTTGTTACACATCAATCAAGATACTCTATAATCTGATTGGCATAGAAAACACTAGGTTCATGGGAATCCTCACTATGTCTAGTCCCAGAGAACATACTTAATTTCACTGTCCCATCCTTTTTGTATATTACTATTACATCATTTTAATGATAAACAACATAATAATATTACACATAGAGGATCCAATGGTATAGTTTATTTGGAAAACTAGAACCATAAATAACAATTATAACATCAAACATAAACATTTATTTAATTCCTTCTTCTATAGCTTCTTATTGGCACTTGACCTCTCCATAGTACAAGTAGTCACCAGATGATATAAATCAAAAGGGGTGAGCTAAAATCCCAGTATAAGGATATATAATAACAATATTACAATGGGTGAGCATAACCATAACATAGGAAAAGGATCATGAACATGGGAGGAATAATTAATAATAGACTTGAAATTTGGGAATGCATAAAAATGAAGAATCTTGTCTTAGTGGTCAACTACCACACATACTTGTGAAAAAATCCAGCATATTTTTCACACATAATTTCAAATTAACTCATGATATTCATCACTTTACCCCATTCATTGGAGAACTATATAATTTTGGGCGAAACCGTCACATTGAAACATTCATATTGCACTACATAATTCTGGTCCCACCCGTCACATCATAACATTAGCATTTATCATGCATGCCACAATGAACATAAATAAAAATGAACATAACTATCCCATGAAAAGGAATGGAATTATTACCATAAGAACACATTCATGTACATTAGTTTCCAAAAATAAAGATCAAATAATATGCATGTTACAGGAACCATCAACCTTGAATGAGAAGTAAAAGATGTGTTCTTAAAAGACATGTTTTTTTGGAAGACATTTTTGTTGACATAAAAACTAGTGACAAACATGTATATCCCATAAAATGAAATAAAATGATGAAAAAATTATTTTTAAGGAGTAACCATATAAAAAAGGAGTGAAAGGGGGAGATCCATAAGGATGAACATTAGGTTAGAGAATTTCCCCTTACCTTATATCTGAACACTTCCTTCAATTTAATATCATTTATAACCACATTAGATTCAGTAAGTAAAAATTAAAGAACCTTGTGTACTTGAATATGGTTTATTATGGTTTCATTAAATTATATTATGTGCCATTTGTTGAGTTATATATTTTAAAAACATTGTTCAGGAATGTTTGTTTTTATGGTTTTTCTTGAGCGGTTCACCTGTATTAATAAATTGATGTTCGGATAGAACATGGGTAAACAACTAGAACTGATGTTACATATTATTAGTATCTTCCAAGAGTTTAAATGATCTTATAATTGATTATATTATATACCATGGGGATTAGTCATTAGATAAAAATTAAATGATGATTCTTTGAGTTAATTTGGGTGGTTTTTCAACCAAAAAAAAACTTGTTTTGATTAATCATTTAGTAATATGTACATAAGTTAGATCTAGAAAATTAAATTGGACATAATACATATAAAATATTCTGGTTCAACCATAATAATTGTTTCATGACCAGATCTGAAGGTTGAAATGGAAAAAATAAAACATGTCGTTCTTGAATGTGATTGATTAACACCTCCTAAACAACATTTTCTTTAATAAAATAAAATGATGCGGGGAAGGTGGTTGGATGGTATAATATCCCATTAGTATCATACATTTCCAGAATATGTACGATACTGGGGTTACCATACCATTTTTATGATCATAGTTGGAGATATAATAAGAAAATAACATCAAATTGAAAATAAATTAAAAGAAAGAGGAGAGGAAATTACCTCTTGACTCTTCTTCTTGAAATCATCCTTAGGGGACCTAGGCATTTCCTTTTAATGAGACCAGAAGATCTTGGACATGGGGAAGTGTCTAGGGAAGATGGTTGGGGAGATATTATAAAAGGATTTATGCTTGATAGGTGTGAGGAAATGAGGGTGTGAAGGGTGGTTTTTATAGTGGTGGAGAGAGGGGTTTTCTAAATATAAAATTCATTAGTTAATTATTTAGCCAAATAGAAAGAATAGTGAGTCTTCTATGAAGAAGAATTGTAATTTTATTATGTTATCCTGAACCAATTGTGCTTACATCATCAGAACATCATGCATGATTCAATAATTAGATTATTTAACTTATTTTGTAAATAATGTTATTTCACTATTCATAAAAAATCCTGTATTTCAGAAAAATACCACAAATTCACCCCAAAATTTTTTCGAAGTGTAGAATAAAAAAATGATGTCCATTTTTCAAAAATAATTTTCTAAATATTATTATTTTAATATTTAATTGAAGTCAAAATTTAGTATCAAAAACGAGTTTTAAAACAGTTATTTAATTAATATAAAATATATGTATATCATACATTCAATTATCATATGTAAGGTTACTATTCAATATGGTATATTACTATTCATAAGGGTATGTAATTATTCATAAGGGTATTTTACTATTCACAAAAATTTATTTATTTTATTGACTCCCGATAACTTAACGATTGCAACCATGTATGTCATATTTTCGAAATTCCAAGAATAGAAGTGACAAACTTATGTTTAAATGTCACTTAGTACTTACTAGTTCATTATATTGTCTTTTCATGTTATTTTATGACATATTTATATGATGATAATTTCCATTTAAAAACATTGGGTCATTACATTCTTCCCCCATTATGAAATTTCGCCCATGAAATTTCACTTTACACAAACAGGTGAGGGTACATCTCCTTCGTCGCCTCCTCAAGTTCCCAAGCAGCTTCTTAAAACTTATGGTCCCTCCACAACACTTTTACAAGGTGGGTTGTCTTGTTGCGTAGAACCTTATCTATTTCTTCTAGAATCTCTATTGTTTTCTCCTCATAGTAGATATCATCTTCCAGCTGTACCACCTCTGAGTTAAGTACATGTGAGGGATCAAGTGCACACTTCCTTAGGAGTGATACGTGAAACACATCATGAACTTGAACCATATTTGGTGGAGGTTAAAGCTGATAGGCCACATCTCCTAAGTAGTCAATGATCTCAGTGGGGCCAATGTACTCTCGGCACAGCTTCCCTTTCTTTCCAAACCGCATGACACTCTTCCTTGGTGATATTCAAAGGAAGACTTTATCTCCGACATCAAACTCCAGGTCCCTTCGACGGTTGTCAGCGTAGCTCTTTTTCCAACTCTTAGGAGATTTGATGTGTTTCTGGATGACTTGAACCTTCCCTATCAACTATTGCAGTAGATCAGATCCAAATAGATTTCTTTCTCCAACTTCGTCCCAAAAGGTTGGAGTTATAAATCTCATTCCATATAGAGCTTTAAATAGATCCATTTGAATACTTGAGTGGAAGCTATTGTTGTATGAGAACTCAACCAATGGTTGATAATGATCCCATCCACCTTTGAATTCTAGAGAGTAGTATCTTAGAATATATTCTAGAATATAAATAGTCCGTTCATATTGGCCATTAGTTTGGGGGTGATAAGCTGTGGTGAAATTTAATTCAGTACTCCAAGCATGTTGAAGGTTCCTCTAGAAATTTGATGTGAATCTTGGATCACAATAAGAGAAAATAGAGAGTGTAATTTCATGAAGTCTCACCACTTCCTTCACATATATCTTTGTATGTTTTTCAAGTGATAGGTCTTCCCAAATAGAGATAAAATAGGATGTCCTGGTGAGTCGGTCAACCTCAACCCATATCACATTATTTCCCTTCGACGTCTTTGGGAGTCCTGTGACAAAGTCCATAGTAACATTATATCATTTCCACATGGTTATAGGCAATGGATGCATCAACCCTTTGGGATTTTGTCACTCTGCTTTAACTTGTTGTCATACCAAGCACCTACAGATATATTCTCCAATCTTCTTTTTTCATGTTATCCCACCAGAAGTGTTCTCGTAGACCGTGGTACATCTTCGTACTCCCAGGATGGATAGAGAATATTGAGCTATGTGCATTGTCCAATAGATTCTTCTTTATCCCGAGTGATAAAGGCACACAAAGCTATGTTCCAAACTGAAGCACACCATCTTCATTGATATGGAACTATTGAAGCTACCCATCCTTTACTGCATTCACCCTCTTTTGTATCTCCACATCATCCCTTTTTTCTTCCTTAATCATCTCTTGGATGGATGGATATGCAATCATTTGGGAAAGATAGGATGTATCCCCTGCCCTTATGATTTCTATATCCATTCGTTGCATATCCATGAAGATAGGGTCTTTCTCAATCCATAGCATCAATAGAGTAGCAGGTTCTTTTCTACTTAGAGCATCTTCTACCTTGTTCGCCTTTCCAAGATGATAGGGAATAGTGAAATCATAATCCATGATTACATCTAACAATATTTTATGATGCATGTGGACCTCTTTTTGGGTGAATATATAGATTAGGTTCTTGTGGTTAGTGTATATGTCACACTTCTATCCATAAAGGTAGTGCTGCATGATTTTCAATGAAAATATCATAGATACTAGCTCTAGATCATGTGTCAGGTAGTTTTTCTCATGGATCGTCAACTTCCATGAGGTGTAGGCTATCATATCATCATTTTTAATGAGTACACAACCCAAACCATTCCTTGAAGTGTCAATATATATCCCAACGCTTTATCCACTTTGTGGTAGTGTAGGTACAGGTGATATGATCAACCTCCTCTTTAGCTCCATGAATCCTCTGTCACATTCTTCCATCCAGATTTTCATTACCCCTTTCCTTGTTAACTTAGTTAGTGGGAATGGAAATCATGAGAAATTTCTCACAATACGTCCGTGGTAATCAGCTAATCCAAGAAAACTATGGATTTTTGTGGAACTAGAGGGCCTGGGAAATTCCACTATCACCTTTTTTTAAGGGTGCATAGAAATTCCCTAACATGTGATCACATGTCCCAAGAAAGTGAGTAACATCATCCAAAAGATACACTTTCTGAGATTGGAATACAACTTCTCCTTTCTCAATTTCACCAACACAAGTCTTAGATATTCATAAATTTCCCCCTTTCACTTAGAGTAGATTAGAATATCATCAATAAAAAACGCCACAAATTTTACTAGGTAATGTCTAATGTCTCTCTTCATCAAATCCATGGAGATTTCTGGGGCATTAGTATGTCCGAAGGACATCACCGAAAACTCACAGTGGCCATACCTTGTACGGACAACAGTCTCTTGAATATCTTTCGTCTTCACCTTTAACTGATTATATCTAGAACGAAGACCCACATTTGAGAAGTATTTAGATCCTCTTAACTATTTGAACAAGTCATCAATCATTGGAAGAGGATACTTGTTATTTATGGTGAACTTGTTGAGTTCCTGATAATTGATACACAACTTTATTGTTACATCCTTCTTCTTTACAAATAGCAGTAGTGCACCCCATGGTGATGCACTAGAGTGTATGAACCCTTTGGCTATATGCTCTTGCAGCTACCTCCTTAACTATTCAAGTTCGAAAGGATTCATCCTATTGGGACACTTTGAGATATGACTAGCTCTGGGTATGAGTTATATTGATAACTCTACCTCACGATCCAGGGGAAGACTAGGTAACTCCTTGGGAAATACATCACTGTATTCCCTCATGATGATTATTTCTCCAAGGTTGTAACTTTCCTCCAACCCAACCAATTGGGAGAGGTATGCTTATTTATATGGAATCAACACCCACACATTTGAAGGATCTTTCAATAGAGATGCATGGTCTTCCTTGCATTTGTAAAGGATAATGGGATGGTTCGGAATATGAAAAGATATTTCCTTTTCCTCATAGTTGATACATCCTCTATATAACGAGAGCCAATCCATTCCCATAATAACATTGAATTACACCAAGGGAAGTGTTACAAGATTTGCTAGAAGAATCTTCCCACATACGCCAATAGGAGAAGATTGAAACACTTGGGTTGCATTGATTGAACCACTTCATGTTTTTATAGATATCTCTACATCAAGGTATTTGGGATTCAATTCTATTGTTCTAGAAAACATGCATGATATTAAGGAAAGCGTAGAACTAGAATAAAATAAAAACTTTTAAATTCTAGAGTGAATATGAAGTGTACCTTATACGACTTCATTATCTTGCTCCACTTTTGCAGTAGTGATGTCATAAGCCTTCCCTTGTTCCTTTGGATTTGGTGGCTTCTGGCACTGATTACCCCTAACAACTCAAGGTTTAGTGCACTCTCTTGCATAGTTCCCTAGCTCCCAACTGTGGTAGCATTGAACCATGGGTTGCTATTTCCTTTCATAGGATACATTATCTTTCCATTTCATGTCATATCGATAATACTATCCATGTTTTCCTTCTTTCCCACACTTTAAGCACTTCCTCATCCCTTTGAGGTAGTTCCCATGGTGGAACATCCCACATTTTTATGTTGTGTGTCATTGAGTTTTCTTCCCACCTTTTTCATTAGATCCTCAAGCTAGAAACTCCATCGTTTGTTTCTTATCACCATAGTCATGGGACCATTCTCCAAACTCTATCTCTACTTTGAGTGCGCACTAAACAAATTCTTCTTAACTCCCAAATTCTCTAATTAGAAGATCCTTTTGAAGGTGTGGTTTTAATCCACTAAAGAATCTATCAATTTTTTATCATTGATGATAAAAAAAACCGAATCGTACCATACTATACTTGGGAAATTCACTATATAGGTTCTTACATATTATATTTTATTTTTTCTTCAGCTATATGAATTATCTCTCTGTATTCATGTGAAGAGTTATTTTGAAATACTTGTTATGAAACATTATCTTAATGTCTTCTCATTCCATCTCTTCAATTTCTTCCATTTTTAGGTGTTCTTAATCATATCCCACCATTGGGAAACCTCTAAATCTTGATGATAAATGACTTGAGTCATGTTCTCTATCTCAGAATAGTGATGCACATAAAATATCTTCTCCATGGAGTTGACCCACTACTCTGAAACTAGTGGATCAGAAGATCCACTAAATGTCGATGGTTGTTGCCTCATAAAAACAATGTTTTCTAGCTGCTCTCTCTTTGGTAGGGGAGGATGTTCCACATTATTATGGTTATTGTTCATAACCTAGGATAGTTGGGTAATGATCGCCATGAATTTCTGAACTCAACCTCCCAAATCATTGTGTATGTTGTTCGGGCAATGGTTGCATTGGCCCTCGCATGAGTTGTTGGCCTGGTTTCTCTTAGTTCCCACCAATTTATAAAATTGAAAAGGTTAGAACAGAAAATATTTCAACAAATCATTAATAAATTATTCATTGAAACCATTTTCACTAAAGTCATAAATTATAGGATCACTATGTAAATATTATTGTGCACATATTTGTACTTTGTCTCATGTTAGAGGTTTTCCCTAAGGTTCAATAATATTAATTCCCAAATATACTAAACCATGCCCCTGATAACAACTATAGAAACCCATCCTTTTATTATATTACTATTACATCATTATAAAGATAAAATAGATAATAGTATTACACATAGATGATCCAATGGATTGGTGTCTTGGGAAAACATGGACCATACATAACAATTACAACATCAAGCATAACCATTTATTTAATTCCTTCTTCTCTGGCTACTTATTTTAACTTTACCTATCCTTATTACAAGTAGTCACCATAAGATATACATAAAAATTATTGAGCTAAAATCCTAGTAAAGGGATATATAAGGACAATATAACAATGGGTGAATGTAACCATAACATAGTCAAATGATCATGAAGATGAGAAGAATCATCAATAAGAGTGTTGAAATGTTGCAATGCATAAAAATGTAACATTATGTCTTAGTAGTTAACTATCACACATACATATGAAAGAATATAGCATCTAGTTCATACATCATTTCACAATAACGTGAAAGATTCATCACTTTACCCAATTCATTGGAGCGCTGTATAATTTCGGGCGCAACCGTCATGTTGAAAAATTTATATTGCGCTATATAATTTCGGGCACACCTGTCACATAATAACATTATTATTTATCATAAATGAAACAATTAATATATATCAATAAATTAAAATAACTAACCCATGAAAATTAATTGGTTTCCTATCATAAGAACACATTTATAAACATTGTTTTCCCAAAAGAAAGAGGGAATAACATACATGTTACAAGAACCGTCAACCTTGAATGAGAAGTAAAATGTGTGTTCTTAAAAGAAGAGTTCTTTTGGAAAACATTTTTTATGAAATAAACACAAGTAAAAAACAAGTATATCCCAAGAAAATAAATACAATGATTAAAAATTGATTTTTAAGTAGTAACCATATCAAAAAAATTAGTTAGAGGGGGAGAACACGAAGGATGAAAGTTGGGTTCAAGAGTTTCCCCTTACCTTATATCTGAACACTTCCTTCACTTTAATTTCCTGTATAACCACATTAGATTCATTAATTAACAATTCCAGAACCTTGTGTACATTAATATAGATTATTTTGGTTTCATTAAGTTATTTTATGTTCTTTTCGATGAGTTATAGAGTTTAAAAACTTTGTTCGGGAATGTTTGTTTTTATTGTTTTTCTTGAGCAGATCACTTGTATTCATAAATTGATGTTTAGGTAGAACATGGTTAAAAATCCAGAACTGATATTATAGTTTATTAAATATCTTCTAGGAGTTTAAATGATCTTATAATTTATTATATTACATACCATGTAGATGAACCATTAGATAATAATTAAATGATGATTGTTTGAGTTAATTTGGGTGGTTTTTCGACCGCAACGAACTTATTTTGATTAATAATTTAGTAATATGTACATAAGTTAGTTCTAGAACATTAAATAGGAAATAATACATATAAAATATTCTAGTTCAACCATAAAAATGGTTTCATGATCATATTTGAATGCATAAATTGAAAAAAGAAAACATGCCATTCTTGAAGGTGATTGATTAACACCTCACGAAAAATGTTTTCTTTTATAAAAAAGAAGAATGTGTGGAGGGGTTGGATGGTATAATATCCAATTAGTATCATTAAATTATAGTATATGTATCATACTAGAGTTAATAGAACATGTGTATGAATATTGGTGGGTATATAATAAGAAAAGAACATGAAATTGGAAGGAAATTAAAGGAAAGAGGAAGGAAAATTTCTTCCTGAATCCTCCTCGGGAGATCCTCCAAAGGGGATCTAGTCTTGGACTTTTGATTAGACCAGAAGCTCTTGGACGTGGGGAAGGGGATACGGAAAATTCTTGGGTAGTTTTTAGGCATGGCTTGAAGCTAGAGAGGTGTGATGAAATGAAGGTGTGAAGGGTTTTTTTATAGTTGAGGGATGAAGGGTTTTCTCAATATAGAATTCTTTGGTTTATTACAACTTTGTATGTCAGATTTTGGAAATTCATTACACATAAGTGAAAAACTTATGTTTAAAGGTCACATAGCACTTATTAGTTCATTATTTTGTGTTTTCATTTGATTTTATGATGTATTTATAAGGTAATTTCTAGTGAAAAACATTGGGTCGTTACATACATTAAGTGAAAAAAAATGTGAAATATATTGATACAAAAAAGTAACAAATAATGGGATAAGATCAATCTTATCATACCTCAAATGATCTCTATCCATTGTGGTGTTTCGCACTCTATTTTTTCAAACTAACCATGATAATATCTTACTCCTCTAGGATGATAGTCACCTCCATAACCTTGCTCAGGGTGAGGTCCCTGAACTTATGAAAAATCATGAATTCATTCTCTACTAACATCATCCCCTCTAAATATAGAATAATCATATTTTTTATGCTAATGATATAGTATGACAGACTGATGCTATTGAGACTGATGTTGAACCTATCCAAATCCATCATACTAACCTCAAATAACTATTGGCCCCTGATTATAGATAATTCCATGATGACCACAAACAAAAGACACTCACCCAGATAACATATTGAAATACTATAAATCACTGATTCTATAAGGATAGAATCATAGTTGTAGAGGTAGAATCTATGATGGTCGAAGCATCAAAGGACTTGGCATCCAGAACCTGCCACTAGAATCTCTAAACCTTGAGGGAATTCGATGGTTATTATCTCATAATAACCATCCTGATGAGTGTATATTATTGATCACCAATTCCTTCTTTTCATCATTTAGATGTGGTAGAAGCAAAATGGATGTAATATCATTCTAGATAGATGGACAAAGTGCCTCCTCAAGACACCATTATAGGGAGTCCTCGTCTTGAAAACAATCTCATGTAAGATGAGAAAGTTACTTTAAAAATATTTTTATCTCCTACATAGTCATATTACCATATAAAAAATAGATCAACTACTACATATTAATTTCATTTATGGACAATGAAACATAAGCTACCCCGTACTCTTTCTAAATGTTAACCCAAGTGAAATATTCCCCCTTCCTAACACCACGATATAGCATCCACCACTAGATCATAGATCCCTATATATTAATAGATAACAATAGAATATAATACTCAATCAGATACCAAATCAAAATAAAATAGATCTCGAGCACCAGGATCTAGATATCTATCTCTATATCAAAAACAACTCGTTAATACTTCTCCAAATTCGGCTGATGAATGGTGAAAATTCCAATTTCCACTAATCATTCTCTAAAACCAAATAAATCGTTGGATGGACAACCAAATCATCCTATTGAACCTCCCTATATAAACCACCAACATCTGATGACAATGATCCATATCCAAATGGGAATCAAATACTTAATAACCCAGGAAGTATGGATTTTAATTAATATTTGTTTAACTCATTTAAACTTATTTCAATATACCTAAAACTACCCAACTAATACATGAAAACAATTCAAATATGATTCTTATACATATCCTAGGCATCTTCCATACAAGTGTCACTTCACATGGCCCTTTTGTAGGATTTGATTCCTTGGATCAGATCACATGGGGGCTCTAAAATGATTTTTCCTTACTAGTCTTCCCAGGAAAAATTCATGAACCAAGATCAGCTAACATAATTTTCATACAAACCCATTCATTAATCACTATTACTGACTCTAAATATCATAGTATTTCTATAAAATCCCCTTGATTCAACCCTATCATGACCCCATCTCATGAGATGTAGTCATCTATATTACGCAACAAATGATAGATAATGACCCCTAAGTCCCACCTCAAATAGGCCCTGGGTTATTGACTGACAGTTGGGGTATAAAAATATCACAACTAGTACAAAATTCCCTATATAGTATTATGTTTTTGAGATATTATTTTAAAAAGCATGAAATTACATAATAGATGATAAATAAAACTAAAACCATCCAATAATGTATGTATAATTAAAACAGATACAGATAAATGTCTCTAAAAAAATTAGAAAATTAGAGAATATCAATAAATATAATAGAAACACCTCCAGATATCCAAAAAACAATGTCTATATTTTCCATGCATTCTTCTTGGAAACCTGAACATATTTTGTTTCATGCATAGGGTGATCATAAATGTATTCTCAACAGGACCACTCCAAAATTCTCTTGTTGACACGGAAAAAAGACCATACTAATATACCCATGAGAAAAAATCATAACCAAAAGTACTAAGTATGTCAAATAACCACAAACATAATCATTGAGGTACTCTCATCAAATAAAATTCCCAAGATTAAAAACATAATAAAAATAATATCAATATAAGTAACATACCCTAGTTTCACACTATGTTACAACTCTCAGACTATAAAGTCATACATCCTAGGAATATACTCTCTTATGTACATAACATCACATCACATGTGAACACACCATGGAAATCACACCTCAATCAAAGGAACCTAGAATATAACATCACATAACATTCCTAGACAGAATACAAAGGTATCAATAATACATGAGTCATCAACCTCATCCCACCACCTATGATGCACTAACTCAATCATAATCCATCTCAAAATCTCATCAAACAACCACCAATATTTAACTTTTCACATATTACTATCATAGTCCATATATATATATATATATATATCTTTTATATGAGGTACCAAGGAAGTTAGGTAAAACAACCAACCATCATCACAACCTGGATGTTATAAATACACCCCCAAAAAATTCAGTTGTCAATATAGTGTGATTAGAAATATTGGTGTGTGTATTGAAATAAATAAATAGACATAAAATATATATGTATATATATATACATATATATATCGGTGTGTGTGTACACAAAATCCCAGAAAATTCACACACAATAAAAGAAACAACCATCTCATAACATCACCGCTAAAAATCACAACATCGACCACTTTCTCCACCACTTAAAAATTCACAACACCACACAAGAAGCCACATTCTAAATGAATTATTCCACTATTTATTTTCATTCATTACAATCTATATATATACCATTACTAACCCATTTCATTCATTAAAACTATTCATTCCATTCCTATTCATTTCATAGTTTCGTCTTGTTTAGTTGACATTTAACAACAACCTTATGAGACACAATTCCCACTTTAATTGAATTTCAATTAGCAATTTTTGAAACATTTGAGATAAATTCATAATTTATATTTAATTCCAGTACTAAAAAGTTTCATTTATGATACAATAAATAAAAAAACCATCTCCCTTTCCCTTTCTAACAATCCCTATACATCCAACATTTCACATCACCACCACTTCTCTTCCAAACTTCCACATACCAATTCCATCTCATCACATCCACCATATACAAACCAACTATCATCTGATATTCCGTAAACACAATACCTAAAACATAATGAAACATAAAATCTCATATGAAAACCACATATAACACATTAAATTATCATTTATTAATAAATAAAATATTTAGATTTAGTAGGGGGATATCATCATATTCCCCCTAATTATTTAATGTAATTCTCACACACACAAAATATCACATAATGAAAACGTTTATTAACTAGATATAATTAGTTATAAAATTCCCATTTAGGTGATAATTAATAATCACATCAGAATGATCCAAAATAGAACAAACCTAGTGAAAAAATCCCCTATTAACCTTAATTTAGTTTTAATTTTTCAATGTTGTAAAATTCTATTATCTACAATTCCTATTCTAAAAACATGTGATTTCATTACCCCTCCCTTAAATTTTGATAATAAAATTTCTTTATCAAAACTAGTCTAGATATAGTATCGTCACAAATATAAAAATGAAAATTAATCCTTCTTCGGGATGAAACTACATAAAATAATTAAGGATCCCCTACCTCAAAAAATGATTCTGGATCCAAAAAATTATTCTATAATGAGAGGAAAGCTTCCACTGGACACCACAATGTTGTAGAAAATTATTATCACACTAAAAAACACCAACAAAATCATTCTATTTAAGAAAAAATCATCCAAATATTGATTTTCTTGGACTAAAACACTTTCAAATAAATAAATATAGAGAAAGTTATGGGAAATCATAAGGGGAACTTACTTAAAAAACCAAAATCAATCTTCCATGGTCTGCGATAAAAGCCAATGATTAGAAGCAGAAAGGTCTCCATGGGACTCACATGGGTGAATTTATAAGTGAGAGAAATATTGGAAATGTTATTATTTTTGAATTGATTTGTTAAATTATAAGAGTATAGAAAATAAAATTCCACAGTGTAGCCACCCTTTACAATGTCGTAAGGGTAGTGGACATCAACGTATTTGGAAAGACTACACTGTATCTAGACTTGTCTAACCGACCCTCAATATAGGCTTTTTATCTCCACTCCACATATCCAATAAACATTAATAATACCTCCTCACAACCATGATCACACCACATACCTCTTGAAACCGTGAAAAGAGTATGGCATGACCATTCTCCAGGGCATAGTAGTAGATAAAAAAAAGAACCACTGAAAACTAACCTAGGTTCCTTTACACCAAATCCATGGTCTCTACACATCCACTTTCAACTTCTTATAATATGCAACACTGCATCCAAGGATCCACAATAAAGGTACTCAAAAATGGAAATATCTACAAAAAAACATCACGTATCATACTACTCTAAAGTCATCCTTTCAACAAAACAACATACAACCCTATACCACAACCTATGGATCCACTTCACAAGAAACAACTTATCTCAATTTTATATCTAGTCCTTCTCATCCACTCTTAGGCTCCTTGGGAACACCCCCACTCACGTTCACCAACATTATCACTACAATTTAACTAGCCAAAATTTTATGTTCATTACACTATGGTATATCATTTTATAAAATAAATATATAATAATTTTTTTAATTTTTTAATTTTATTATTAAATTAATAAATAATTAACATTGATCAATGTAGGGGGAAATTTAATTTGGGTTACAATTTTAGTAAAAAAATATTTACAGATTATATTTTTTTTACTTTTATAGATTTTAATATCGTTTAAATGTAACACATCATTCACAAAACAAAAAGTCAGACTCTTAAGGATTCTCGGGGTAATGAGAGTTCACATTTATTTTTTCATAATAAAATATGCATAAAATTGTTATGAAAAAATATAATTTATTCACTAGAACATTCTTAAGATAAATTTTCCTTTATAAATTGAATATTGGGAGATAATTGTTTCTTAGATTTGAATAAATTTTGGTATTGAATTTATGATGATATAATTTTTTTTTCTTGACAATATCAAAGTTGTATCATACTATGAAGATTATTTTTAGTATTGAGTTGTTCTTTATATTCTTATATGATGTTATTAGTAATTTATTCTGATTATTCGAGAGTTATTTTATTATTTTATCAATTTCATTATAATATATTTGGTCACCCATAAGAAAATATATATGTTATGATGATGAAATTGTGGGTAATGTATAGAAAATATGAAACATTTTGTCCAATAATAGTAGTTGTCTTCCTATACTAATCATGAATCACACTTGAAACAATGATTTTTTGTTTTAAATTCTCAAAATGTCATATGGTGGGAAATTAAAAAATTGTACCCGAACAATTTACTTTTAAATAAATTCAGTTCATGAATAATGTAATATGATTGACATTTGAGGATAAGTATTTTTAGGAATATGATATTTCCAAATCTTGATTGTACACCTGAAGCTGAATTCAATGTCAATATGCATGGTGGGGATAAGTTAATTGGGTTTTGATTTGTTATTTTTTGGTCATATCCAAATAAATGAGTACAGTTTGTTATTGATAAATCCTATATTATGGGGATTAATGGTGTGTCAATTCATCAATATTAGAAATTATTGGAACGTAATACTTGTGATTTGATTGAATTTTACTATTAGTGTATTCATATGAGATTATAGTCTTTGATATTAAATATTATTATTAATCATTAAATTGATTTATTAACTAACAAATTTTAATATATGTATTAGTTAAAAACACATTTCAATTATATGAGTTAAAATTATTGTAAATATATGATGCCTTCAAAGTTCTTAGGTTTGATTAAAAATATTTATTTATATTGAAAATATTTCTTATAAGGTATATTTAATTGATTAATAATGTTCTTATGTTTAATTTGGTGAATATGTGCTTTGGTAAAATTATTAAAATGATACTATGATTTTATTAAAAATATCATAATATAATTAGTTCCATGTAATTTTGATAATTAATGTGATTACATGGGTTGAGTTTTTAATGAATTTAGTTTTGTAATTTTTAATCTATTATTGAATTAGTAATTAATTTTGGTCAATAATTCATGACCAAGTTAAATTAAAATGAAAATATTTTTGATTGAATTATATTTCATAAATAAGTTCACAATGATGAATTAAAGGGATAATGGGTGATATCACTGATGAATTGGACAAAGGATTTATACTATAAAGTATAGTATTATGGAAATTCTCATTAATACTTCATAGTGGTCTACGGTGGTTCATGTTTTAATTATATTTTTTGAAACTCACTGTAAACATGATTATATGGGGAGTATATTTTTCTAGTGAAAAAATTCATGACGATACGACGCCTCCAGATTTTATGATATGAATGTGATGTATTGGAATATTTTTTTTCTCTATAAATGATTGAAGAAATTTAAAATGATAACTATTTTCATTAAAAAAATTATATTTTTAAATGAAATGATCAATATTAAAAGTGTTTATATCAAAAAAATAAAAAAATAAGTATAAAATTATATTTTTTTAAACATTTATTGTTTTTTCATTGAATTTTGAATGAGTTTTGAATACATTATTTATATAAAAATGGATTAAAATTTTACTAAAATGATTTATTCATTTGGAATGTAATGTTAATATAAATATAATTTATAGGTGTTTAAGAAATTTTTATGTAATATTTTTTATATTTTTATTATGTTTGTGTATGAATTTAGCAATGTACTAGGAGTGTCATAAGACATAATAAAATTTTAATAAATAAAAGGAATGAATTTGATAAAAAATAAAATTTCCAAAAACAAAATTTATTAAATGCGTCATATTTTCCGATGATATGTGATATGAAATTGAAGATAGTTCAGTTTCAAGGATATTTTTAATGACTGATTTGTCATATTACTAATGGATATTAGAAATGATTTTGAATATAATTAGGGAGGTATATTTATGATGTGTTTAGATAATGATATATTTTTTCAATTATCATAATCTATAGGAATTTCATCTTTTTATCAATAAAATCATTGTATTATTTGTTTCACACATTGATTTATTTTTTAATTGAAATTAAATGATATATTTTAAAAAATAAATAAGGATACATAGGAAAAAAAGTTTTTTGTGAAATTAGTTGAAATAAATGATGTATTTATAACCTTTATTAAATAAAATTTATATAGTCTCCCCAATTTTAAAATTTCAAATTTGATCCATAATTTTCATTTCTATGGTAGAAATGTTTTAGTGTTTTTAGTTAGAAATTTTTGAAGTTAATATTTTTTCCCTTTGATAGTATAATGAGTTAATGATATATCATACATATAGCTCATGATTTTTTTAATGATTTAGCAATGTTAAATTATATAATAAATATCTACTTTTAACTTATATGATGATTTATCTTATTAAAATATTATTATTAGTGTTTTTTAATTTTAATTTTATTCTAGAAAGGTGGGTTAAATTGAACTATTGATGTTTAAATGAGATTTTTTTAGTATGTAAGATAATTAATCAATAAAATATGATTAAATCACAATTAATCATATTTAATATTATTCAAATATAAATTTTTTGTAAGCTAATCCATTTTATTTAATGATTTTTTAAATATTTTTATGCATAACCAATGATGATATATATTATAATAATTTTTAATATTTCATGTTTATTAATATAATATTTTTATATTTATTAGGATGTATGGTCTTAAAATTGAGATGTAGTAACTTTTGTTTTATATTGTTATGATCACATCATATAAGGTGGTTGTCTTGGTTTAATTTTGTGATTTCAATATTCTATATTATGTTTTACAATTTTAATATTTTATCTGATAATTAGTTCATTAATTTGATTCAATGTGATAATTTTTTGTAATGGTTTTCTTGTTTTAGAAAATAATTTTTCTTGTTATCTTATAGATTTATAATTTAGAAAAATAAATTGTATTATTGGGAAATATTTTTTTCTTGTTACATATAATAATTTTATTTGTCATTTCAATACATAAATTTGATAATATGTAGTGATGTAGAGTTATATAATTAGATTATTTATTAATACAGGTTTTCCATGAAGTATTATATATATATATATATATTTTTACTAAATAAATAAAATTATTATCACATAAGTAAAGTAGACATTGTATAATGTAAAACACGACAAGTTTTGATGACCTAAATCTTATTATTTACTCCACCAGATTTTAATGTTAATTTTAATGAAGGTTAAATGAATCTTTGTATCAATAAATAATTGTTTCATTATGAATTAAATCATATATAAAAGAATAATTTATTTACTTTATATGTGTTAGTTCCCTATGTGATTGGATATATACAAAGTTTATTATTTTCGTGGAGTTTATATGGTATTTATAAATTAGATATTATGAATATGAATTTTAGATATACATATTGAAATATATTGATTATTAGATTTTATGTCATCTGTTATTGATTTAAAAGTATCATATTTTTTAATATCTAGGCCATTTTTATTATAAAGGCGTTGTATGTTTACTATTTCATATGTTTTATTTTTTTAAATAGTGTGGTTTTATGTATATATATTCGAATAATATAGAGCATTCCCCAAGGTTAAAGATAATTTTTTTTATGTTTATTCCTTATTTGTATGGATTAAGTAAAATTAAAGGATTTATAAATATTTTTTCTTAAATATATAGTTTTATTAAATATATCAACAATTGAAATTAAATTATAAAATACAAGATTTTCAATATCAATAATTTTTATTTGTAAATATATAATTTACTAGATATTAATGGTATTTAAATTTCACTCTGTATAGTAAAAAATTGTGTTTAATAATTCGGTGATAAATTATTTATTTCTATGTTTGGTTAAATAACATTTGTTCTATATTGAGTTGAACTACATTGAATTATAATGGATGAATGATCAATTAGTTGATCTTTGTGGGAAGTTCATTTCAATACGATAAATCCTTTGGTGGAGAGTATTATCATTATAGACATTAAAAAATAAGATTTATTAGTTATTTTAATTATGAATATTAGGTTAAAGGCATTAATAATAATCGAGAAGATGAGAAGTCTTGTTGTGGGTAAATTTTACCATTTCTTGTTTTTTATCATTTTTACAATATTTTTTGTATTTTATTTGTATGTGAACATTTTTAAAATCAATATTTAATAAAATAAATTAGACTGATATAAATTATATATATATATATTAACGTTTTATTTTATTTTATGTTTTTTATGATATTAATAAAATTATACTATTGTGAATAAAATTTCTTATAATTTTACAAATGATTTTAATTTAATATTGATAAAAATATTATAATTGTTTATGTGTATTTTCAAGAATTATCTTTTTTAAATTTTATACTAATAAATAATAAATATAATTGTATTGTTATTATTACTACTAAAATTATTATTATAATATTTTATATTATTAATATTGATAGTTTTGTTGATGTTGATGGGTGATTTTCCTTAGTTGGGGGTATTTTTTCAAAACATTGGGTGTCCAAGGGGTGATCTCATGTTCATGTGTCCCTGTGAATATATGTGAGTATTTCCATTGTATTTTCCCTTCCCAATCTGAAAAAACTATTATTTGTGGTTGTATTTTACTATACTGTTATAATAATCGATATTATAATTATTATTATTATAAAGTTAAATATATAAATATTTATATTTTGGTTGGCCATTGAAATTGATGTTGGTCAAGCATGTGATAGTGTTAGCCATGTGTATGAGGTATTGGCAAGGAGAGAGAAAACATGGTTTTTAGGCCGATACTAGGCAAAATCCATGTAAAAATATTATTCAATTTAATATTTTTTATGATTGGATGTCCTAATACCAACCCCACCTATTTTAAATTTTTATATTGTAAAAATGTAGTGATATCCTTTTCCATTTAAAAAATAATTTCATTAAATAACCATGTTTAGATGGAATCAAATTTGTGAGAATTTTTAGCCCTTATTCATTTTCATATAATTTGTTGTGTTATTCCTCAAATTTAAATAAATTAATTTATACAAAAAATATAAACATAAGAAAATATTTTACTTTTTATGGTATATTAAAATTCACCCTAGATGTTTGTTTCCCTCTCTAAATTATCCAATTTTATTTCTAAAATTCACAATTTTATATTAAATAGTTTACGAGTCATTCTATGACAGTAAAATAATATTATTGAGTAAAAGTTAACATGATTTATAATGAAACTATTTTTTCTATTTAGAACATTTAAATATATTGAGAATTATTATTAGATCTAGGTAGTAAGAAGACATGACATTTTTAGGCTTGCTGAGCCTGCAATTTATTTTCTAAAATTTCTAAATATATTAATATCACATGGACATAGTTTTTTAGAAATAATAGGTTATCTTTGGAGATGAGTATCAAAATGATAATTTGTGAACAAAGTTGAATCCAGAACAATGGTTTTACGGAGTCTCTAACGTAATGTTGGTCCGCAATAGACGTTCGGATGACGCAGTCATTGGTGGGTACGTTAGGTGAATTAATTAATTTATTATTTTAATTCATTCATTTAATATCTCTAACCTAAAAAGTTTCTATAAATACCCTCTTAGGTTGATATTCCAAGAGTTAGTAACCCTTGTTTATATCTGAGAGAAGTATGATATGTATCCTCTTTGGCGTTGTGACATCAAACAATGAAGGGTGATCAGATCGAGGTGGAATGATAGATAGTGAAAGGAGGAGATCAACCTTATCACTGGGAGACAAATTATTCAGAAACTATTGAACCATAATGAAGGTAAGCATTGTCAATTGTGTCTTCATACCTTTACTAAATGTCTCAGAATGGATTTTTTTCTTCTATTCGTTGATTTGAGATTTCAAACCCTTCACATGAGCCCGATTGAATAAATTTACTCGATAGACTAATTTATTCATCTGTTTCCTAGATAAATCCCCTGGTTTCCTTGTACATTTGATCACTGGCCAAGTAAAATTGGAAAATTATCCTTATATATTTATTTATGTTCATTTCTCCCCACCATACATTACATTATTCACTATTTTCTTACAGGGTCATGATTAAACATTTCTACCGTGGGTTTGAGCACGATCATGCCCCGAAATTAATTATAGATTGTTAAAAAATTATAAGGATTGATATTTGTATATGAATGATAATTATTATTAGCATGTCAGCGATTCCTTCATGGATCCTATATCTGATGTGGAAATGGGGGAGAGTGGGGGCTTCCGGAGAGCTCTTTAGGTGTATGGGTGGCGAGAATCCATATATTGAAAATAGAGCAGGTAAAAAATGTCATGGATCAACACTCCCTAGTGTGATTCATTTCATTACTATGTGGAATCAAGGTTGTATCTAGACTATGTGGGATTATTTTGGGTTTTCTAGGAAAAAACATAGTACACGCCTTATAATTTGGAAGAACACATGATGTGTAACTCTTTTCCTATGGGATCTAGGGATTTTATCTGAGTTAAAGATCACACTACTTGTAGATAGTCACACACATCATGTACTTTCTAGAACATACCATGGAACCCATGCTTGATTACACACCATGTACTCATGGCATACATGGCCATGTTCTGGTACCCAGGTACGACCAGGTACAGGACACACCCTGATGAACATTTCCCTAGATAAAAGCATAGTGGTTATCCCTAAGTGGTGGAACAAATTCTAGGTGGATCCCACACATGAATTTTATGGTAATACGGACTCTGTTATGTGTCTAAAAAAGTGAAAATTCTAACTAGCCTAGTGGAAGCACACATTTTTTGAACCCCCAACACATAGAGTACCCCCTTTTTGAAAACATCCAACTTTCGTATTCCCATTTTTTGGGCCCACGGTTTGTCCCATGATTATCCTATACAGAGTATTTTATGATGTATAATGTGATGGTAGTCTTCATTGTGGCTTTCAATATATGATGATGAATGTTTCTATCATAAATAGTATTCAACATATTCCTGAAAATGGAAGTGATCAGTCGATATCACTAGAGGGAGTTAGAGGCTTTCAAACCCCCCTATTGCATAAATGTGTGGATCCCCCACACTCCTTTAACTAGATTGAGTAGTACCCCATATAGTACAAGGGTGTGGGTACTATTTTCTGTGAGTGGAACCCACCTGATGCACAAGAGTGTGGGTCCTTTAATGATACTTACCGAGTGTCAACTCATATGATACTAGTATATGAGTCCTTTATCAATTGACTGTTGCCCGCTAACACACAAGGGTGTTGGTAAACTATTTATCAAAATTGACTGGAATCCTCATATCATACCAGGGTTTAGTTCCTTTGTCCATAATTTTACTGTCATTCCCATGTCATACCAGGGCGAATTTCGTCTATCCCTATATTTAGTGGAATCCCCCTATCACATCAGGGTGTTATTCATCTATCCATCTTTGGATTTTCATCCACATAACATGCTATGGAATAGTACATATTTCTATTGGATATTGATCCCCCTAGGGATATGTATAATTGAAGTGGCGTTGTTCCTCCTCATAAATTCTTCAGATAGACATGTGAGATTATGTGTATCGATGATGGACCTTTGGAGTTGTAGTAAGACTCATCATCCTAAGCTAGGATATGATATAGATATAACCTTTTTCACTGATTTTGGTTTCTTTTATGATGTTTTATCCATATGCTTTTAGTTTTCATTTACCTCTTAATTTAGGTCGAGCTAACGACCTCTATCTTACATACTACTAATCTCTCCTCAATTTTTGGAGAACCTTACTGGGTATGTATAGTTTGTAACAGAAAATTATATTTATGAAATAGATTTTTAAATAATCTCATTTATTTGATATCTTTCATCACACGGTATATCATGTTATTCTTATGCTACAGGTAACACCATCTTAGCTTGTGTTACACAATACAAATAATATCCATGAAAAATCACTTTATTACTGTAAAAATTTTAAAAAAAGAAATTATAACCATACTATTATAATGATAGGTTTGAACAGAATTTACTAAATTGTGAATGTATGGTGTTCCCAAGTAAAATCCTCTTCAAATTTAATGGAATTATTTTTTAAAAATCTATTAAAATGTGAATTTTTTTTAAACCAATTAAATGAACAAATCACACTTGTTGGATTATAATAGTGAAATATATATTAAATCTATTTTTAAAATTCATCACATGATTTTTTAGATACTATATAATAAAAAATATAATTTTATATATAAAATATATATTTATTTAAAAAGGCTATTTTGAATCCATTTAATGGAATACTTTTTTAAAAATTAAGTTTTCGAAATGATAAGAAATTATATTTGAAAAAATAAACTTCTTCTTTGAATTCATAATGTAAAAAAAATATTTTTGGTATTTTTTAAATAAGTTTCATGTTTTGATGAATAGGGAAAATATAGAATTTTGTATGAAAAAAGCTTTTTCATCTAAATAATATAGTGTTAAATTATATATTCTATTGTTTTAACAATAATTAAGTAAATTATATATTTGTTAATCCAATGTAGGTTATTGGAATCAATTTCAAATTGAAATTGAATATAAAAAATTTCCAAACATGTCAATATTATAACATTAAAAACATGATGTTTTCTCCCGTCTTATTGATTATTTTTTAATTAGTATCTAAAAATTCTGTAAATTAAATTTAGAAATTTGGATTACATATTTGGAATTAGAAGACCCAAATTTAACAAATTGGTCCTCTATATATTTTTCCAATATTAATTGTAGCATTGTTAATTAGGTTAACAACCTAAAGGTTAATTTGGGTATGTTGGGTTAAATAAATACAGTGATTAGGACTATAAAATGACTATAATACATGGAAAAATATTATTGGACGATGTTTATTCGACCCTAAAGACCTATGTTTTGGAACATTATTATTTAATGGACACGTTTCCATGAAAATGACTTAGATATAATTAAAATGAAAAAATGTTACGCAATGTCACTCTCTTATGTTTTATAGATATAATAATTTTAATATAGACTTAAATATAATATATCATAGAAAATAAATAGTCCAAGGAAATATAAAATTTTTATCTACATAATTTTATGTTATTTATAATTTTTTGTGAAGAAATACAAACATTAAATTCTCACCCAAATTTGATTAAATTATTCAATTATTATAGAAAGTATAAAATAAATGAAATAAACAATATTAGAATAAATAAAATTCCACATAATTAATATCACAGACAAATATAAAAGAATAAATTAAAATATAGGGGATATAATAATTTTTTTCAAATTTATCTTTTTTGGTTTATGTTTTTAAATGTCAATGTAATTAATATTATCAAAATTGACATTAATAATAATATAAAATAAATAATATTTTTTAAAATGATATAAAATTATTAAAAATATTAAGTATATCCAAGTAATTTGGATAATGCTAAAAAATTCATAAATTATCCATTTATGGTGCTTTTTGTCATTTTATTGTAAATATATTAACCTTTGATGAGTAAAAATGATTGTTGTCAGAGTTCGAGCTAAAGGGGTTAAATAAGGGTTAAACTAAAAATATAAGGGAATAACCTTTACCAAAACTTATCCCAAAAGATATTTCATTAATAATATTCGACCATTATCACATTACTAAATAATTTGAATTATTTAATAAACATTTTCCAAGAAAGTTCCTTGTATACTACTAAAATCAACCATAGTTACAAAATATCACTCTATTTTTATTTATTATTTTTTAAGCCTATACATAGGGATAAAATATGGATATTAGTGAAGATAAATTAATATTTTTATCTTACTTAAATTATTATTATTATTATTATATTAATTTGAAATATTATTTTATATCATTTAATTTTTTTAAATTCTTGCGAAAATCTAAATACAGTTTTTATTAAAATAAAAAGAAATTTAAATAAATGACTTTAAAAAAATTAGTTTTGATTAAATTTGAAAGTGTTAATGTCTTAAAAAATTTAACAGATCTTTAGGACAAATTAAATAGGTTTTTAAGAATTATATTAGAATTTACCCTTTTGTTTTTATGAATTTTATGTTAAATTGAATTAAAAGTTTCAAAATTTATATTAATAATGAGTTAACCAAATAATATATTATTTTATTATATAAAATTCAATAAAAATCACATACTAGACTGTGTGAATATAATATTGTTACGAAAAATATATATGTTCCATTTATGGGTCATTTTTTTCATTTATGGTGACATTATTAAAGAATTATGATTAGAAAAATGGTTACAACAGTTAAGGTATAAAATATCCAAGGGGTAAATCAAAAGGTCAATTTTAAAAATGACATCACAAAATTAATAAATTATATAATATTATGGGATTTCTACCATATAATATCATATATTTAAAACCATGACCATTTTTTTGAATTTGTATATAATATGAATGTATTATGATTTAATATTTTGAGAAATTCGAAAAGATAACACTCACCTCCATTATAAAAGGACACATCCTCCCTCACTTCTTCATATCACTTTAATCCTTCATGCTCGACAATATAATCAAAAATTTTGTTATAAAATTCCATAGACACAATATATAGGTTCTGGTCCTATCAATAAACCAACTGTAGTATGTTTAAAAATATATCTAATGGATGTTCTTCGAAAATAGGGAATGCCCTTTACTAACACTTTGAAAAATATTTCATATTCTACTTCATCTTTATGGTTTTTTTACATTATAAATTAATAACCGCAATATCAAATAAATTCTATATTTATTATTATTATTATTATTAAACCATATTCCACATTTTTTTCATCCCTTCAAAAATCATAAAGCACCGCTAGTGAATACTTACGACATATCATCCCCACACTGTGGTGTAATATGTTTTTCATCAACAGATTACTTGTATGGGTATACTTATTAAGATTATATATATTATAATTATAAAATTATATTCACTAAAATAAATTACTTAATATAACATCCATTTCCTTAACATTTCATTATTAAGGGGACAATACCATTTCTCATGATTAAGTACTGCCTACCATATCCAAGACGCGATGCAATGCATTTCCAAGATTACCATTATGGAATAATTGTATGAATGTATATAATGAGTCTTTTTTATATATATTACCTTATTATTATTATTTATATAATTTAACAATATTCATGTTCATAAGAACTGGGACATATACTATAAAAATAGTCAAAGGAATATGAAGTATTTAACACCTTAAAGATGGGTAAAAATGAAATGTTAATTAACAGGTGATTAGATGATATAAATAAATAATTAATTATATGAAAAGGTTATGTAAAAATTAATAATAAATACATATTTATGATATATGAAGTTTGAAATTGAACAATGAAATAAAATATCTGAGGTAAAGGAATTCTTAACTTAATTTCTAGTCATTTAGTTAAACTAATATTTAATGGATTATGTCATTCTATTATTATGTGTGAAATTAAATTATAATATTATATGTTGTATTTAAACTTTTTTTTTATATTTAAAGGTAATACACATAATACATTAATTTTTTTAATGATCAGTATAATGATATGATATTTTTATGGGTTAATTTAATAATCTCATTACTATTTAGGATTAAGTATCTGTTGGGAAATATTTATCTTCCATGTCAATTTTTCTAAATAAAAATTAACAAAATATTTTTAATATTCTACCAAAATAGTTTAAATTTATTTTTAATAATGTGTTAATTCTTAATAAATGAATTATTTTTTTTCATTTTCTAAACATGGTACTTTAGGACTTTTTTTGAAATAACATGAATTTTTTGACATATCCAGCTGGAAAGTATTTTTCCTCTTTCATTATGCCTTAATTCCTTGAAGCTTCAATTATAAGCTTACAAGTTTCATATAAAATGAAATATTTTATTTTAAAATATCATTCCATTTTAATAAAATTTGTTTTTGAAATTGAAATGATATTTTACTCATGTTTGATTTCATGTGATGTCTCAAAATTATTTTCTGTCGAAGACAACATTAGTATATATTATGTATGTTTTAATTGGTATATGATTGAATAATACCATTAATATTATTTCAATAAATGGTTTATGTTTATGTTTTATCAATCCTTACAAATTTTTTTCTTTTCCATGAGTCATGTTATGATGAAATGTTTATTAAATCCACTTTTTATGGGTTCTGATATGATTAAGAATTACGTTCTAATGGTACACATATGAATGTTTTTCATTATTTGATGTGTGGGACATATATCTCCCTCCAATTAAATTGTAAATATTTATATCTAATGATATATACCAGATTTGAACAGGAACTGAAACTTTTTTAGTAATACAGGACTCGAATATGAGTAATCTCGGTTCAGTAACATAGAGATGAAACACGGTGTGACCTCAGATTAGTAATGGACTATTTCCATTTTTATGGACATGGAAATGATCATTGAAAAATATAGAAATTTTGTTCTATAATTATGTTTAGTCCAAAATTTCATGTCTTATATCATGATCTAATAGAATATGTTACATTATTCTTTAATAAATTTTATGATTTATTCCATGAAATTATATAATGATATTTGATTTGTATGATATTATTTTTGACTTTTTTGTTTGAATACGTACAATTTATGAATATTTTATGAATGATATCTCTCTTGATTTCTGTTATTCATAATCTGAACTAACTCATTACATATTTCAAATTTCCATAGGTTGTTAATAATGGATTTAGGTTTGAATACTAAAGGAAAAGATATTTCACCAGATTAGAAGTTGTTTTCCATGTTTCCAAATGAACTAAACTAATGTAGTCATTGGGTGTGTGTTTTTATAATAAATGAAAAATTGCACACAATTTATTTAATGTTTATAAACATTAAGCATGTCTCATTATAATTGGCATCATATCAATGGTCTAGTTATTCATTGGAGTATATGTTGAGAAAAGCGAAGAAATATCCCTAAGAATAAGTATAAGAACCGATTGAAATTTTAAAAGTTTGGTAATGATCATGGATATAATATAATTATACCTAATATATTATTTAATTAATGTATATTACCTTAATTATGTGGTTTTATAACAATTATTAGTGTTACCCACACTATAATATGGTTTTACAAAATGGATGGAACTTGGAGAAACCACATTAATGCTGAATGTGATGGTAAAGGAATGGATTATCCACTTATGAATCCATATGTTTTGGAATATAGAATGAAAAATATTGTTTCTATAATCAAAGAAGATATGAATCATGTTGCACTTCCAAATGAGTAGAGGAGAGAACATAATTTTATAGAGTCCATTAATAAGAAACATACACCTTCATTCAGTGGGTCTTCTCATTAACTTGTTTCCAAACAATAGATCAATACAATTGACAAGATATTTTTATTAATTTTAATGTTTCTAATATCAAATTGTAATTTGGTGTATTTATCTTTTAGAATTTGAAGCAGACCTATGGTTGACTCTAATCAAGATAACAATGTAGCAAGATGAAATTGAATCTGATAAATGTGATTAGTTCAAGAACATATTTTTCAATAAGTACTCCACACATATTCATTACTTAATGATAGAGATTGAGTTTCCAAATCTTATGAAATTTTTTTTGAATCTGTTAAAACTAACTATGAAAATTAGACATGACATATAAGGTAAACTTCTAGAATTTTCATCCAAACTAAAATTACAGTCGATTTATTCTTAAATGGCTTAAAAAAGTATTTTAATATTGTTACCCTTAATAAGGTTATGTAACTATGATGATATGTTTTAGTGAAATCAAGTTTGAAATGGATGTTTCTGTTACATATCAATATCATGGTTTTGACAAGAGAAAGGAGATACAGTTTAAAGGAAAATATAAAAACCATAGTGAAAAAAAGTTGAGATTTTCTTTATGCTCAGGGTGTTGAATGAATAAAGGTCTAGATTTTCTTCAGTGTGAAGGTAATTTTTTTGAGTATGGATAGTTTTATCCCCAATAAATAGAATATTGAAATGGGAAGAAGTCAGATAATGATATGAATAAAGAGAAGGCTACACAGAATGAACTCTCCACATTTCGATGCTTCACATGAAAGGAAAATGGAAATTATTCTAATCAGTTCTCAAATATTAGTGTTAATATTAATGATTGATCTTAGAAACTTCTTAAAACAAAAGATAAAGGGAAATATCAGACAATAACTATTAGGGAAGTGGAAAATGAAAACAAAGTGATAGAATGATCTAGTTTTTCTATAATGTTATAGATGTACTTTAATGTTATTATGAAATAATGAAAAATCTAAGGATTGGTCCACTGTAGTTTTATCATATCTATTTGAAATAACATGTTGAATTATACTAGTAATAATGAAAATTGACTCAGGTGGTAAGGTGGTATTTTTTTAGAACACTTGATTAAGGCACGTATAAGCCTTATTATTTCCATTAAGTTTGGATAATGAAACTGAGAGAGGTTTGATTATGATAAAATAAATGGGATAGTATTAATAACCTTGGGACTGATATGATTACAATGAATTTTATTATGGATAGGTTTTATAGAATTATTGGAATTATGGAATGGGGAATGAGTTAAATTTGGAAATAATGCATTTTTTACTATGTTTTTATAGTAATTTAGGTTATTACGATGTATAAAGAAAATACATGGAATGGCCATAAATATAACCTTTCATGAAATTTTTTATGTAGAAATTTGTATGAGTTTGTAGTTATTGGAGTAATATATCTCTATATGAGAATTTATTCATATTTTATAACTTGTCTTAACATTTTTGTTGTGATGTCAACTCAAGACATATAGAATGATCTATCATTATATTTATTGATCTCATGATCTACTATTATTTCAGAAATGAAAAGTTCACCTTCATTTAATTGAATAATAGATGAAGTGAAAATTGATCAAGTCACAGATAAATTTATAGATTGTACATATTAAATTTAATGAAATCATGTTAGTATTTAATCTCATAAATATTCTTAATATATCAGGAACGAATATGTAAACTAAAAATTTAATCTTAGTGCCATCAATTCTGATGAATCAATTAGTCCTTTAGATCATCTCAAATTTATGGTTTTGTGATTGTTAACATTCTCTTGAACATGTTCCCTATCACTCTCCATCAGAACGTGATAGTTATACTTCTCTTTCAGTCCAATGTTTTCAATTTCCACCTATGATCTCATATGTGTAAAACTATTCATCTGTTACTTGGATAACCGTTATGTCTCAAACATTCTTTTTAAGGCTGTTTTAGTATTCATTATATGATATTTGTTTCATAGAAAGTATCATTCATATATGTTAAAACATTTATGAGCTTAATGAATTTTGATGGAGAAATTAATTTTATTTATAGTAGAATGTGACACCTTGATATTTTTATGAAATGGATTTTCTAATAATGTAATATCATTAATAGTTTTCATTGCACACTACATCATGTTAAGCATTCACTACACACAACTTCAGATTAGCTTTCATTACACGCAATACTGAATTTCTGCGAAACATCATTTTATTTTTGTAATTATTTAAATAGTATAATTATAACCTATCTATTAGAATCGTAGGTATGAATAAGATTAACATAATTATGAATGTTTAGTCTACACAAGTAAATAATCTTTTAAATTAAAAGGAAATATTTTTCCTAAAAAATATTCAATGTGAAAAGGTGTGTCTTGACCAATCAAATAAAAAAATCAAAATTTTAGGATTATATTAATGAATTATATATTAAATTTAATTTCCAATATCCATCTTATGTATTTTCTAGACATGATATAAGAATAAATCCAATTTTAAAAAAAATAGATGAATTTCATAGAAAGTCTCTTTTTCCATCATTTGATGGAGAAATTCTTTAAAATCTAGTTCTTGACACATTACAAATTTCTCTTTGAAAAAATAACCATCTTACTTGAATTCGTCAAATCAAACATTATTTTGGTTGAATTTATGTTATTTTTCTGTTATATTTCTGGTTTTATTTCATATTAATATTTTATAGTGTTAAATTATATATTTTTTGTTTTAAATAATAATTAGATGAATTTTTATAATTTAATCCAATTTTATGTCATTTAAATCAATTTCTCATTGAAATTTGAAATAAAAACATTCAAGGCATTTGATATTTTTCATTATAAAAACATATTTTTGATCATGTATGTGGGATTAATTTAAAATTAATTTATAAAAAAATTGTGAATATAATTTGGTAAATGGATTATTTATTTGGAATAAGATGTTTCAAATTTATAAAATATGTCCCTTTTGTTTTTTCCAACAATAATAGTAACATTGGTAATTCTGTTACCATAATAAAGTTTAAATTGGGTAATTTATGATAACAAATATAGTGATAAGGACTGTAAAAATATCCTAAAAGTTTTCAAAATTTGATTGGATGATTTCAATTAGACCCTTAATGCCAATGGTTACAGATTCAGTAATTTAATATAAAGGTTTCATTGAAGGTAACTTCATTATTTTCAAAACCAAATAAAGTGAAAAAATGTGACACTCTTAATTTTTATGATTATAATATTTTTAATATAATGGAAATGAAAATATATCATCTAAAATGAATTGTATTTTGAAATATTAAATATTTGTCTACATCATGGTAATTTATATGTAATATCAATTGAAAATAAAGTCACCATAAATTCTCACACAATGCTGATGAGGTTATTTTTTTATTAATTTAAATATTAAATAAATGATATTAAAAATATTAAAATAAATATAGTTTGACCTAATTATTATCACCCATAAATATTATAGATTACATTCATATGTAAGAGATATAAATCATATATCAAATTTATATAATACCGTGATATGTTAGAGATATAATTAAATATTTTTTTGGAATTTATCAAGTTGTGTTGATATTTTTAGAAGTCAACGTAATGAATAGTATCAAAATTGACATTACTAATATTTTAAATTAAATACTATTTTATTATGTGATATAAAATCCATATATATATTTATATTAAATTATTAAAATTGTTTGGGATACTATTAAAAATTTCACAAATGATTCATTTATGGGATTTTTTAGATTATATAGTAAATATATTATCCTTGAAAGAGTAAAAACACATGTTTCCACGGTAGAGTTAAATAGATTTAATGATTGTTAAAAACAAATTTAAGGGTATAACCATAAACTAAACTTATAAAAAAGTATTTTATTAATAATAATCAACCATTAAAAAAATAAGCTCAAATTCGAGTTATTTAATAGATAATAGGCCCTGAATATGACTTATATTTAAATAAATTCAATGATTGTTACAAAAATTCATTCTCTTTGTATTTAAAATCTTTAATGTGTACATATTGACATAAAATCTATGTATGAATGAAACTAAATTTATATTTTGATCTCAATGAAATTATTTTCATTATAATTTTTTATAATATTTTTACATGTATTATAATTAACACAAATTCTTATGAAAAACTATATACAATATTTATTTAATTAACAAGAAACATATAATAAATAAAAAAATATATTAATTCATATATATATATATAATGTCATAAATAAATTTAATACATTTATATGACATATTAATGAGGTTATAAATATATTATATTCAAATTGCAACTTTTCTTTATGTATCTGAAGTCAAATTAAATGAACAGTTTCGAAATTGACATTAATTGTGATTTCTCAAAATAATATATCATTTAATTATATAAACTGCCAAAAAAACATATCTTGGACACTGTGTATCTAATAATACGTAAAAATCATAAAATTAACATTTTGGAGTCATTTATCCAATTATAGTAATATTATTAACCTTTTATGATTAATATAATGGTTAGCATAGTTACGGTAAAAAATAACTAAAAAATGGGTAAATCAAATGGAAATGGTTTAAAATGATAGAAAAACATGTCTAAATTATATTGGTTTATGGAATTGTAACCATATCATATCTTATCTTTGAATCCATTCATATTTGGTGGCATTTGGATAGAAAATAAATGTATTATAATTAAATCTTTTTAGAAATTCTAAAAGGGAACATCACATGAGTTGTAAAAGTATACATTCTTCCTCACTTCTTTATATCACATTGAGCCTTAAATATAAACCATACCCTAAAAGGTTTTCACCTAAACATCACAAGACACATTATATGGGTTATGTTATTCTCAATAGACCATCCCTAGTGTACCTAAGAAGAAATCTAAAGATATTTTTAAAAAAAATAGGTAATTGTCTTTACCGAATATTTCAACGTTATTTATTCTTCTACTTACTCTTCATATGTTGTTTCCACTATAAATAAATTACTATATTATAACCTATATTATTAAATTTTATTATTATTATTATATGACCATACTCTATATTTTATCCATCCTGCAAAAAATGAAAGCATCGGGCCTACGTACATACACCTTTCTGTAATCGTGTCATGATGTTATCTTTTTTTTCATCACCACTTTACTTAGATGGGAATAATGATTGATGTAACACCCAAAGATTTTTAGAATTTTTATTTTTTGAATTAATTAAACTTTTCAATATTTTTAATTTCACATGACACTGGAAATAGTTCATTATGTACGCACACAGACACACACACACACATATATGTATATATTTAAACACATATTAAATCACTCCTTTCACACGTAATACCAACTAGGCTTGCGCTACATGTAATACCAACTTGGATGGCACTAAAAGAAACACTGACTTGGGATATGACGCATTCAACACTATTTTTCTATGAAACATCACTATCTATTATTTTAATTATTCAAATAATATTATTAAAACCAAGAAGTGATACATAGTATTAAATACTTTTTAAACAAATGGTGTTACTTAATTAAAAGGTAACGCCGTATATCTAGCTCATTTCGGTAATTTTTCTTCTCCACCCTATTTATTATCTTGTCGTTTGAAAAAAAAGTGTCCGAAGATTTTTTATGCAAAAGATATTACCTTAACATACACACACCTCCATTTAATGGATGTTTAACATACTATTTATGTGTATGACGAACTATTACATCCCAAAATGATGATTGTTCATTTCTCCTTTACCACAAATCATACTGTCCATTATGATGGGAACTCTATTTATATATATAATATATTATATTTAATATTTATTTTAGCTTATTTATTCCTTTTATAACACATATTTTCTACTTTGAATTTTGTATTAATACGATAATCTTGGTGAGGATGTGTGGACTACAGCTCCCTTAAAGCTATGTGATTCGTTTACACACCACTTGGATTGTATGAAGTATTGGTTTAATGAAATTATATGATATAGTCATGCTACTGGAATAATGATATATATATATATATATTCATATATATATATATATACATAAGACATTTATGTACTTTCTTTCAATACAAAAATAAAAACGGAAACATCATTCATGCGTACGTACGAGTTACTGTCTCCAAGAACAGTTTATTCCATTTAATACTCCTATATATTATAAATTATTATAATAAAAATAAAATTTATGTACAATATATATATATATCCTGATTTATATTCTTGAATCATGATATAAGTATATGGACAAAATATGTAACAAATTAGGACACATGCAAAGAGAAAAGTGAATATTACCTGAAATGAAACCTTAAAATAAGATCATTAACAAGAGGGTAATATATGGTTATAATCAAACCATATATGGTAATAGATATAGTATTATTCTTAAGAAAAATATTTATAATAAACTTATTTTAATTATATAGTAATGTTGTACGAGTGCGTAGAGTATCAAGACACATGGTAAGGGTATTTCATCTCACTTATAATTTATGTGAGATACAAGATCTGTTCACCACTCATTCCTTTTGTGAGATGAATGTAATACTCATGATTTTATTGTATATATATTTTACATTAATTTATATATATTAACATTTCAATTTTCTGATCCATATTTCACGGGGTTTACGTTTCTAAATTTACCAAATTCGAAAAATTGTTTTTATCTCAATTTTCATTCTTTGAGACACATGTGTTATTATACAACTAAAGACGTTTTAAGGGTGCATATACATCCATTTTATATGCCATATCTGGAATATAAATAATTTCATGATATTATATGCTTCATTTAGTTTCCTTTAATTACAATTAGAGAATTATCCCAACATACCGTGTTATAAAAGTTTATTCGGGAAATCTCATTATTTTTTCAAGATTGATTATGTTTACAATTCCATTGATGAAATATTATTATTTATATCTCAAAAATAAATTATGATCTTCCATATCCTATATTATTTCCTGATATAGTAATGTATAACAACATTTTTATACTCTTCATGTTTACAATTCCTTTGATGAAATATTATTTTATGAAGATCGTTTCTTCTTTATAGGTTATATACTTTTGAAACCCACTTCCTTTCATTGTTTATGTTTATGATGAATAGACAATTAAAATTTTATCTTTCTATAGTTTATAATCCACTTACATTTCTATGATACCCATTTCATTTAATGGGAATGATATGATTATTTATGATTTATGGAACATGTGTGTATAATTTCATTGTGTGATGGGTGGGACCTATATCTCCCTCTAATGAATTGGGTAAATATTTATATCTCATTAGTTAATGATGGGAATCAAGGAGAGGGTCCAGATCCACTATAGAAATTTTGGGAAACCAAAATCCCTTACAAAGAAAAGACTTCTACTGGGGATGGTGGTTTTCCTGCCTAGTAGGTGTAGTCACCATGATGGAGGAAGATGGGGAAACCCGATCCATTATGGGAATATGGGGAAACCCAATACCTTATGAGGAAAGAACTGAGACTAGGAATGGTGGTGTATCCCACCTAGTGGATGACGTTATGTGAAAATTTCTTGAAATATGTCTTGACATAGAGGGAATTTTATCACATGTTTATGTATTCCACAATTCCATGTCTTATTCTTATATTATACTTTCATGTCATATTATATTTATTTACTTATTATTCATGTCTTATGAACTACCTATCCTTATGCCACGATCTCTTTTATGATATTTGATATGTATGGTTTGATCTTATATATTCATGATCATGTTCTCATACACATTATGATCATGTTTATGATTAAAATTCTCCATTTATTACCTTTACTAGGAATTTGAGATCACCCCTTTCTTATATTTCCTTTATATAGGTTATGAAGAATGGTTTTATGTATAAGTACTAAAGATCGAGATCTCTTTGGTAGATGTTGATGATTTTTCACTAAGATAAAAGATTTTTTTTTCTGATTATCCAATGAAACTAAACTGTTATGACCCTCTAGAATTTATTTTTGTAATGTGCTAAATATTCATCTAAAATGATGTAATATCCATGTTTGTTAAGCCTAGGTAAGTATAGTTTCAATAATTTGAAAGGTTTAGTCAGATATTAGAAACTAGGATGAGAAGACCTCACTGATATCCCAAGGTTTATTTCTAAGGATATGTCTAAGGAGGTCTATATGGAGAAGTATAAGGATGAGTTAACATTTAGGAAAATTTAATGGAATTTTGGTAAAGGATAGAGTGGGTGGTTTCAAATAAATACATCCTCGTATAAAGGCTAATAGTGGAAGTGGATCTCTCACAAATATACCTTGGGTTAACACCTCTGACAAGATGTTTTGGGCTTGTCTTTGGGTAATCTGGTACATGATAAAAGGCCATATTACACACTTGGTTTCACACTCCTAGGATATATGCTTTGAGTATCCACAAACTATTCATAATCCATCATGAAGGATGTAGATATAAATTTTCTAAGAATAAACTACGATAGACCAATGTTTTCATGTATTATGGATGGTGTCATGATTTAGACATATTATAAGTAATTATTTTCATTAATAAGTGGTTATATGCTATGATAAGTATTTCTCACACTATTCTTCTAGTTTTAGTAAATAACACTAACTAAAAATTATTGGAATAATGCAAAAAGTGGTGGAAGATTATCTGATGATCAGTCAAATGGGATGGTTAGTGGAGAAAAAGATATTGCAATTATGCTAAATCAGTTATCATGGTATATAATTAAAACGATTATCATTGCGGTTATTTATGATAGGTATAATAAGAGAATGATGTACTTTCATGGTAAGGAACATAAAATAAATAATATTCATCCTCCTTTGTGTCAAGAATAAATGATGAACAAGGTTGAGGAACAACTCAAATGTATTGAATGATATTATTTGTGTGGCGAAAATGGTCATACTGTGGCAAGTTGTCACGATGTTCATTCTCTTATCTGTGGAAAACATTGGTATTACCCAATACAATGCCCCGAGATAAGGATTTACATGTAGATCATGTAAGGTACTCATCCATCCTGAAAATTAATTTTGAAGGATTGAAGTATTTATGTATTTGGTTTCCAGAATTATGAATGGTATATTATGTATGGACTATTCAGTTTATGTGTTTTCTAATGATTTACAAGAATACGTTGAATGGTCATAATGGAAATGAAAATAAATTTCATTTAAAGGTGATAATTTGATTAAGGGAGGTTAATCCTTAATTAATGCCTAACACCAAGATAGTGATATCCAGATAATTCTATACTTGATATGAATAATTAAATTGGACAGTACATAATTACTTATAAATGATTATTGAAAAAATGTTCACTTTTTTCATGTATGAAGTTGAAAACTCAATGGATTTATGGGATATATCGAGTAATCATAGTAAAAAGGAAGCATGAATGTTTTAAATACTGATTTATTGTAGTTTAGGCTATTAAAATGTTTCAAGAAAATATATGATGAGCTTATTCGCATGTTTTAAATGTGACAACCAAGATCTACTTTTTTATATATAAAGGAATCAATGACAATATTATATCAAAACCTTATTTATAAAGCCTTGATTTTATATATTTGGGAGGACTTAACTGCTTAAAAATTATGGAAAATTTTAAGTTAAACTTAAGATTAAGTCAGTAAGATTAAAGGGTTATCTTTACTATCCATTTTGTTTTAAAATGATAATCTCCTTTGATGATGTGTGAACTACCACTCCCTCAATGCAATGTGATTCATTCACACACCAAATGGAATGTATTAAGGGGGGATTTAGTGAAATTATCTGATAAATATGATATATTAATTTTACCAGATTGATAGAATATATATATATTCTTACATATATATATATATATATATATGTGTGTGTGTCATTTATGTACTTTCTTTCAATACGATAATTAAAATGGAAACAACGTTCATGTGTATGTACGACTTACCTTCTCCATGAACGATGTATTCCATTTCATACTCCTATATTTCATAGAATATTATAATAAACATATACTATATATACCTGATATTTATAGAAAGGTTTATATTATGGAATAATAATATATGTATAAGGACTAACGATGTAACAGATTATGACAGATGCCAAGAACAAAGTGAATATTACATGAAGTGAAAAATTAGTATAAGATCATTAAAAAGAGGGAAATATATGGTTATAATAAAACCATATATGGTAAAATATATATGAATATTATTCTATAATATATTTAGAGTAAACATTTATTTATTATACAGGAATATTGTACCAGTACGGAGGGTGTCATGACATAAGGTTAGTGGATTTCATCTCACAATTAATTTCAGTGATATATAAGCTATATTCGCCACTCTTTGCTTTTTGTGTGTATATAATGCTTGTGATTGTATAATATTTATATTGAATATAAATTTATGGGTATTAATATTCCCATTTTATGATCATTCTTTAACGGGGTTTAAGTTCAAAAGTTACTGAATTGGTAAAAATGTTTTTGTATCAATTTGCCTTCTTTGAGACTCATATATTTCTAGTCACATAAACTATTTTTCGGGGTGCATATAATTCTATTTTACATTACAAATCATGAATATAAATCTTTTCATTATATTATTTTCTTTATTCAATTACATTTTCTTACATGTAAATCATGATCCCAGGATACCTTGTTATAAGAGTTTATTGAGGCAATCTCATTTTTTTGAGATTGTGTATCTTTATGAATCCTTTGTTGAAATATTATAATCTATATCACAAGAATATTCATAAGATTAATTCTAATATATTATTCCTTTATTTAATAATGTATTGGTACCATTTTCAACTCATTGATACATGTGATTGTTAAGAATGTGTTTTAGGAAATCCAGACAATACACTATCTTCAGTCAGAAATCTATGTTATCTAAAACCAGTCTCCGATAATATTATACAATTCACATATAATATCTAAAAGGAATTTTTACCATTTTTTATAACAATATATTTAATGGAATATTCTTGTCTCCTTCCACACAAAGCACTTTTCTATCCTTTTTACTATGAAAAAAATGTTTTTTTGACCTCGTACGGCATGTATGGATATACCCGCCATAATTTCTTCAAATTTCCATTTGAAGTGTTAAAAAGGTTAATAATTAGTAATTTTTTTAAAAAAATTAGTTCTCTATGAAAATTGATTTCAAAATGGTTTCAAACTTCTTTTATATTTTTTCAAGGAAAACTATTTTCAAAAAAAATTCAAGACTAATTTACAAGTTTTCAGAGTATTTTTAAAGATATTATTTTCAAAGTGTTTTCATTATTATTTTATAATTTTTCATGAAAAATGATTTATAAAATGTTTTAAATCATTCTTTATATGTTTTTAATTTATTTTCAATGAGTTTATTTTCAAAACATTTTTAATATTTCATTAAAAGTTTTCATGTGTTTTCAAATAAAATGTTTTTTTAATGTTTAGAATCATATTTTAAATGTTTTCGAGGAAAAATGTTTTCAAACTGATTTCATGTATTATTTATAAGTTATCAAGTTATTTTTCATAAAAATGGTATTAAAATGGTTTTATGTATTAAAAATATTTTTTCAAACAAGAAATGTTTTTGGAGTAATTTCAAAATTATTTTCCATCTTAGATGACATCAATTAATGTTACATAGGAATTTATAGGAAATGATCTAAGGGTTCCATTCATATCATTTCTATGAATGTGTTATGATTAATTTTATGGTGTTTAGGAAACCCATTTATTCATCATGGGTAATATGTTTATCAAATCCATTTCTTTTTCATGGGTTATATTCTTTTGAAACACACATATTTTCACATCATATGTTTAGGGTGAAATGATTAATAAACTTGTATCTTTTTATATTTAATGTTATGTTTACATGTCCATGATACCCATTTCGTTTCATGGGTAATTATATAAGTATTTATGATCTTTTTGAACATGTATGTATGATTTAGTCTTGATTATGGGAATCGAGTTAATGGGCATGATCCAATTTTGTATGATGGAAAACTTGATCCCTTACAGTGAAAGGACTTCTACTGGGGATGCAGGTTTGTCCCGACTAGTAGGAGTAGTCATCATGATGATGGAATATTGGGACTCCTGATCTATTATGGGAACATGAGGAAACATGATCCCTTACAAGGAAATAACTATGACTGGGGATGGTTGTGTGTCACGTCCAGTGGGTGCAGTTTACATGAAGTTCCTTGATAAGTTATAGAAACGCGTCTTCACTTATAGGGAATGATATCACATGTTTATATATTCCACAATTCCATGTCTTATTCTTATGTTATGATTTCATGGACTATGTTCTTTATTTCATTATTATTTATGTATTATGAACTAAAAATATTTATACCACAATATCTATTTTGATCTTTTATATGAAGGGTATGATCTTCTATATTCATCTCCATGTTCTCATATCTCTTATGATCATGTTAGGGCCTATATGTCTCCCTTGTTTACCCTTGCTGAGCCATTTATCTCACTCATTTGTCACATTTCCTTTCTCCAGGTAATAAAGAAATGTTTTAGGTTGATATACTAAATATTGAGATCTTTATGGGAGATATTGAACATATTTCACCATGATAGAATATTTGGTTTCTAAGTTTTCAAATACAGTAAAATAATATGGTCCTCTGGAATTTATTTTTTTAATGTACATAATATTCACTTAAAATGATGTAATATCCATGTATATTAAGCATGAGTTTCTTTATTGGATATGATATATATGATAATTCTAAAATTAATTTTTTTAAAAATAAATATTTATTAATATACCATCCATTTCCTTTCTAATTCACCAGTAAGGAATTAATACCTTTACAGGTGTGTACGTATGACTTACTATCTCCACAACGTGATGCAGTTCAATTTCCACGATCACCATTAAAAAATTATTATATAAATGTATATAATTAATAAATATGATATGTATTACCTTAATATAATTCTGGAGATATTTTACTTATATCCTATGAACAAGAATATAGACTTTTAATACCCAACATGCATAGGAAAATAATATAGTTAACTCATGAAAGAAGGGTAACAATGAAATATTAATAAACAGGTGATGAGATTTTATAAATAAATAATACATGGTATTATAAGGTTATGAAATAAATATATAATAAATCCATATTAATTATATAGTAGGTTTTAACATGAAAAAGTAATGAAAGTACATGAGGTGAGGGAATTCTTAACGCAATTTTAGTTCATTGGGTAGAACTATTATTTCATTAATTACGTCATTATACAATTATATATAAAATTAATTTTGAATATGTTATGTTTTATTTCCATGTGTTCTACTATTATTTACAAAAAATATAGATAATAAATTCATTTTATTTACACTAACTATAATTAAATTATATTTTTAAGGGTTAATTCAAAATCTCATTATTATTTGGGATTTTATATACATAAGTATCTACTGGGGAATATATATCTTCCAGGTCAATGATTCTTAAAAATATTTTTCAAAATATTTTTAAAATTATTATATAATTTTTGAATGTAATTTTTATCCATATGTGAATTTTTATAAATACTTTGAATGGATATTTTTTTCATTTTATAAATGAGGTACATTGTGAATTTTTCAGAAGATGTATGAAAGGAATTTTTATTAACTTATTTAGCTTCACAATATTTTTCTATATTAATGAAACTATAATTCCTTAAATCTTCCCTTACATTATTATATTTTTATTTTCAAATAATTTTTTAAAAATATTTCATGTCATTTTATGAAAATAAATTTTTTTAAAATAGAAATGATATTTTCCTCCTGAGTCATTTCAACTGAAATCACAAAATTATATTCCATATAATATAACATTATTTTGTGTTATTTATGATCTTTTATGGATAGGATACAATGATACCATTAATATTATTTATCTAAATGGTTAATGTGCAAGATGGATTCATCCTTATGAATTTTTTTTTTTTTTCATAATTTGTGTTATGATAAAATGATTATGAAACCCACTTTTTATATGGGTTCAAATATGATTAATTAATTTTCATTTGGAACATAAATGTTTGGTTTTAATAATGGGATGGTGGGACCTATATATCCCTTTAATTCATTGGGAAATGATTTTTATCTCCTGAGATAGAATGAAATATAATGACAACTGAACTCAGTTCTGTAATACTAGACATGAACATAAAAAATATCATTTCAATAACACATGACTGTGATGAAAAGTGAACATGATTCATTAAATGACTATGTGTGTTATTATGTTCTTGAAAATTATCCTTGATTAATATGGAGAAGATTTATATGTTTATGTTTATTCCACAATTTCATTTATTATTTATAATTCTAATGGAATATGTTATTTGATTATTTTTTAACTTCTACAATATATTCCTTGAGATTTTTTCATGTTCTTCGATATAATGGATATTAATTTTAATTTTTTTATATAATTGTGCATTATGAATATGGTATGATTTTCATGTCCCTTGTTTACCCTTAATAAGCATATGATCTCATCCATTCCATATGTTTCATTTCACCGTGTTATAAATAAAGGTTTTACGTTGGAATACTAAAAAGGAATATCATTAAACATATTAGAAGTTGTGTACCAAGCCACAAATTACTCTAAAAAAATAATTTATTTGGGAATGATTTCTTGTAATGTGTAAAACATTTTGAAAAAATGGTGTAATTTCTATTTACGTTAGGCCATGGCCATCATATGGACTCACCCTGTGGAATTTTCTTCCATGTGTCTTGTATTATGTTGATGACTAATAGATCGACTATGATATTAGAGTATCATATGTATTCTCAGGTTTATATACTGTGCATAGTGTTCCACCAATGAGATCATCATTCATTATCTCTCATCATTACTTTATTCCAATTATTATAATGTTGGTACTTTCTTTTCGGTTGGGAATGTTTTTTCCACATCTATACATTAAATGATTCTATCATACTCTAATTTATTCCCTATAGGTAATTTAAAGCATGGTTTTAATAGTGATGTTATACCACTTTTTAGGCATCCTTTTCACTACTACATTGTAATGGTTACTTGTGTGCATATAGGAAAATTGGGAAAAGGTCTCTAATTTATGTCATTCTTTCTTGGTGCTTATGGATAAAACCTAGCCAGTGGAGGTTATAAGGATCTGACCTTATATCATTACATAATCATGAATTAAATGAATAATTCAAATTGAGGATCTTTTTAGGTTTAGAGTTTTAGAGAAATAGGCCATAACTATTAAATTTCATCTCAAAAATTACAAAGTAGACACTTCTACTCAATTTCCATTTTTTTCAAAAAATAAAATCTCTTGAAAAAAAGAGTCATTTCTAATTCCATGTTTTATACAACATGACTTTTCCTTGATCCCATCCTTTACCCTATTCATCTTTAAGTCATGTGAAAAAAAAATTAATACTTGGGATGAGCATAAAAAGATCAGTAAGGGTTATAAAACAAAGAAATAAAACAATAGTTCATCATTACATAAAAAACATAATCCTTTTAACATACCTCATGAAATCATAAGATTTATGAATAACACATAGAAAACATAAATCATAAAGTAACTTTTGGCATACATATCATATGTACATTCTAGATATCACAGCAAGATAGGGAGTTACATTTGGAATACCTATCACAGTATATTCCCTAAATCTCTTTGGAGAAACATTCACGTTTACCTCCGTCACTTTACCCAATGCATTGAAGAGCTATCTCAGCTCACCCACCCTAGGTTTATCACGGAACCACCTGTATACGTAATCAATTACCAATAACTATAACATAATAATAACACATAACATAATCACAAATAAAATATAACATTTCCATATTCTAATCACAATATATCATATCAAGATATTGAAATCAATAATGCTTTATCAAACCATTTTCAAAACCATTTAAACCATTTAATAAAGATATTTTTGAATAAAAGTGTCCCATACCAATTTGAAAATTTTAAATGAATTATTATTTGAATACATTAATTTTCATATAAATATATCCTAAAACCCATTTTAAAAACATGTACATTAATGAGAAATATTTAGAAGAATAAATCTTTAAAAAAATTAAAACGATATTTTTGTTAAAGAGTTTTTAGAAAAAAGAGAGACGCTTGAATACAAATAATTGAGGAATAAAATGTAATCAAAACTCAATAATATCATTAAAATAAAAGGATTCATGATATAATATTCCAAAGGACAGTATATATACCATGTAAGAGTGAATTGGTTCATAACAACAATGATGTCTCAATGAAATGTAAATTGAGATGAAATCCCCTATAAAGTCGTTATCCTTAGATTAAGGATAAGTCAATTACATAATTATGTGTGAAAAATAATTATACTCTCAATATAACTGGATATTATGTTTGAAACAATCAGAGTTAATTCACACATATTTATAACACGACATAATCCCGAAGTTTAAGATTAACCCAAAGAATTGAAATTGGGTTAAGAAGTTCCCCTATAGAAATTTGACAGCCTAACGACGTCACTTTAAAATTCATAAAAATAATTTGATGAGATAGAAAAGTTTATATCATCACTTGGACATAAAATTTACATCATTAATGATATAGAAGAACATATCCCAACATTAGGAGATGTAAATTAAAATGATATAACAGAAAGAATTCTTTTAAAAAGAGGCGGGTGAAAGGTTTGCTTACTGATTTGGTAACATATGAAACATACACCCCATTAAAGAAGGATAATTCAATGAATATGTAAATAACCATAAATTAAAGTATATTAAATAAATAATACAATCATGGGTATTTCATCCACTACAAAAAAATAAAATAGTGGAAAATATAGCACGAATCTAACGAGAATCTGAAATGAGATAAAAACCCCTTTCCACGTTGTAATCAATCGAGTCGTATGACCAAAAGTTAATAACCACCAAATTATTCATAGAATAACATGAATATAAAGATATAAATTATAATATATACAAAACGTCAGTACACAATACATCACATGTAATAAATTTGTGGCGAACAATGGACATCTCACGGAATTAAAAGTGAGATAAGAAATGTCTTGCATCGTGTCCGACTTGAGCCGTTTGTCCTTTAATCTCCTCAATAATAAACTAAATAAAATTTCTACTTGATTAAGATCCCTTTTAAAGTTTATTATTCCTTTTATATCACTTATTACCATGTTATAAACATTATGTAATCATTTAAGTAAATAACGGTCGTTTTGTCGAAATTCGATACTTGAGTAAAAAAACGAACACCTTATAATTACTAATTATACATGTGGTAAAATATCCATTAAAATCAGAATGATATTAATGATTAATTTCATATATGTCATATATATCCAGTATATACATGTATTTATAATAGTACATAACATTTAGAGGGAAGAAATGAAATGCACCGTTCATGGAGACGGTAATCTGTACCAACGCATTAAAGCTACTTCCATTTCTATTTATTATTTTAATGAAATTAAAACATTATGATAAATATTAATATTATAATTACAGTATAATATAATATATAATATAATTAACTTTATCCTTTATACATCCCACATAATGCATAAACGAGTCATATCACATTGAGGGGGCAGTAGTCCACAGTTCCTCAAATTAAAATTATCGCGTTTACCCATAATGGAAACCATAAAAGAATGCATTAAATGGAAAATACCAAATCAAAAAGAAAAAGAAAACATAATATAAATAATATATAAATATTTTTCCATTATAATTTCCACCATGATATGCGTTTGGAAGTAATTGAACAATCATCATTCTGTGAGGCGTTAGTTATCCATCCACAAAAACATTATGTTCTTCACCCTTTAGATGGATGTGTGTGTAAGTGTAGTAAGAATAATTCTAATAAAAAAATCCTAGTATATTTATGATACTGGTGTTATTATAAAATAACAGAATAAAAAGAGTTTAGGATGTTGGAGAAATAAAATAAAAGAAATGAATTTAAGAGAAACAGTTACTTTTAATTTGGGTAACTTCAATTGGATTGAACAAAAAGGGATTCGTGAAGTGCCTTCTTCCAAAGTTTATGCATATAGGTGGAAGAGAGGGATTTAGGGAGCTTAATTTGTTAGATTTTGGATGATTTAAAAGGCTTGAGAGGTGTGAGTAATTGGTTATAAGTGGTCTCCTTTTATAAGGGAGAGGAGGGGCTCTTAAGGAAAGTTTGAAACAATTATTTTATTATAAACTTATCATTGGTTTAAGAAGGTCCAAAAATCATTAAATTCTAAGATAAGATGACTAATGGTATAAATAAAAACATCCGATAATAATTGGACTGGTTTTGGATTTTATTTTAATATTTATATTCTTATTTATTTAAATCATTTATTAATGAGGTAAATACTCCATCATTATTGTGTCATAAATAATTTTATTTATTTGATGTCTAAAAAATATAAAAAAATATGATGATTTAGGAAATATTTTGAGGTTTCCAATTAATATTTATTGTCCAAAATATAACTTATATAACCCTATTTAAAAATTTATTTACTAAAATATATTTGTTTGTGTCATTTTGGCATTTACTTTAAATTAATTAGTCTAAAGTGTCATTATCACTCTCACGTGGCTCCATGGGGTCCCAAAACAGACTCAAGGATTCTCTTGGTCGGCTATGCCTTGTAAAATAAGGTTATCACAAGTTTTAAGATAATTTTGAATAATTATAATATTCTTTTTTACCTTGAATTTCCCTATTTACCTTTAACCGTGGTAAATATAAGTCAAAAGTAACAATTCACTAAAAATTGTTTTAATCTTATCGAACCACATTTTAATTTTTAATAACAACCATGAATATCAGATTTTAATAATTTAATTAATAGAAGAGGTAAAATTTCATTTAAAGGAAAAAAGTCGGTTTTTTTAACTACTACTTAGTGGTATCAATATTCATCAAAAATTGATGTTTTTCAGAAAAATACCAAAATTTCAGCCTAAGCTATATTTGATATTAAAAATTAAAAAATGATGTCTATTTTAAAAAATTTAAAACATAGAAGTTTCATTAATTAATTTAAAAATAATTCCCATTTTCAAAACAAAGAATGTGTTTTTAAGATACAATATCTATCAAAACATTAACACTTGTTTATGTCCAATTTCAAAGTGAAATTAATTCCAATTACCACCATTGGATTAGATAGTAAAAATTTAATCTAAATATATTTTAAAACCTATTAAAAATATAATTTAACCATATAAAGAAGTTATATTAAAAGGATGTTTTGAATTAAAATATAGTATTTTTCACTATTCATTAAAAAATATATTTTATCAGAAAAATACCAAAAATTTACCCAAAGTCAATTTTGATGTCCTAATTCTAAAGAAGAATTTTATTTTGTCAAATAGAACTTATAAAAGTGACAAAAACTGTATTTAAAAAGGGTTCCTCATTAAAAGGCGGTAAATCGACCTTTTATAGATTATTGGAGTGTTTGTCTTTAAAATTGGATTCATTCTCATTTTATGTCTCTAACTTTTATTGGACAAATAAAAAAACATTTAAAAAACATGTATATTAATGTTTTAGTTAGTTCTATTCATTCGTTCCAATACAATGGCTAGGAATTAGATTCCATTAAAAATAATATTATTATATTACTAGTATTTAATGCATGATTTCAGAAAAATCTGTTGTTGTGTATCGGGTAAGCCATCGAACATAACATCGCCTTTAAATAAAAATTAATATTTAATTCAAAAATATTAAAAAAAAATTAAAATGTCTTATTCTTTATTTACTCAGGATGTTACATCCTTCCACCTTTTTGGAATTGCGTCCTCGCAATTTTAAAATTAGACATGGAAACATCATTAAAAGTCCCATATCAGAAAAAGAGTCAGTAAAAATATGACTTTAAAATAAAGAAAGTGAAGTACAAAGGTCACTTGAGATAATAGATATTAGGATTCCATTAAATCATGGTTATGGAAGAGAAAACAAACCATCATGTTCTGATGAAAAGTGATAGAAAACATGATTAGGAGAAAGTTAACCATGAGAAAATCACAAACTTGTGGTGGGTTAAATGGTCTTTGATTGCCGAGTATAAAAATTTAACAGACAATGTTTTTGTTTTAAATTACTTTTCAATGAAGAATTTATTTATTAGCTTAACTAAAAACATAAGGAAACATACTTACTTGTCAAGTAGACTTTCATCCTTTACAAGATTTCGAAAATAAATTCATATTTCCTCAAAACGATGAGTATTCAGGATTACTTGTTCACATTAAATGTGCTTTAATAAACTTTTAGAGAATCACATAATCCACAAAAGATGAACTATATATTTTCCAGGTATTTAGACATTAACCAAAACCAAAATTGTTAGTATAAGATGATATAATCCCCAAAAAAGATAATCTTTTACAAAAAAGAATAACTTCTCTTAATCTTCAAATTTTTTCAAAAAATACCCAAAGTTCAACAGAGACTATTCAATAAACAACTGTCTATGAAATTCTTCAAAGTAATCCTAACAAATATTGAAACACAAATATTATAAGAATTTAATCACATAGTCTTCCAAGATAAATATTAACATTTATTTCCAAATAACATTAGTTACTCTTAAAGGCTCATAATTAAATTGGTCATATATTCTCTATGATAGGTTAATCATTTCCATAAATAACCCAAATCACCTTAAGTCCACAATAAAGACATATATTCTTCCCAAATAAAATTTCAACCATTACTACACAAATGAGATCCCTAAGTATTCTATTTCCCTTAAGCGTATAAATTTCCCCAAAAAGAGGGAAGGTCTTCCAAAATAAAATTTATCAATTAATCACCAAATCATTTTCATATATTAAGGATATCCATTTGAAAAAAAACATAATTTCCTAAAATAAACTTATTCTTGATCCATAGAATCATTCAACTAAAAATAATAAGTCATACCAAATAAGGACTTCACATAGGATAGTGGTAGGCGATGCGCCCTTGTCACCCTTCAGTTTTGGGTTCGATTCCTACGGCCTTGCCGGACACAACAGGTTGTCACCCATCTTATAGGTTGTTCTTTTTATACAACTCAAAAATATCCCTAACATGTTTTAACCTAACTGGTTTTCTTATACCTTTCATTTTCATACCAATACATTAATACATCATCATCTTATATATTTTCATTCTTTTAACCTCCAAATTATAAAATAAAACTACTACTTAAAGAAAGAACATCATACCTTGATCATGGTGTCCATACAGTTTCATCATCACCTTGTTCACATAGGTAGGAGGTCCATGAATTGAAAAAATTATTTAGAGATCCTTCAAAATCATTTTCTTCCTTTATGCAAATACACCTTGTAAAAAATTGGTCATATGGGGGTTCTTAGAAAAATAGTTTCGGAAAATAATCATGTATAACATATAATTTCAAAGCATTTGATAAAACATTATTTTTATAAAATAGTCATAATGAGTTTGAGTTGAAAATTTCAGTCAATGGTCTATTTAAAATACCATAAGTATGTTCTAAAAGATTATAATTTAAAATCAAATATAAATAGGTTTCATAAGGGTATCCTTCTTCAGCACATTTTTCAAAATCATAATATGTTTCAAAATCTTGTGATAAGGTAAAATATTTGAAAATTCATTGATAATATTTACCTTTATTGAAAATATGAGAGTATTGTGAAAATAGGATTTGATTAAATAAAACCCTTGATCCACAATGATATTGAGGTATAATGAAGGTGTTTGATATCTTAAACAACTTCTTGCAGGTGAGTTGCATGATAGAAAATGTTTCACAATCATCCGAACATGACTTTGCAATAATTATTGCAAGCATTTCATCAAGAAGAGATAGGAATGTAGTTTGAGATCCTTCTCCTTCCATTTTTAACCAACATTCCTTAATCCGAAAAAGTTATAAAACAATGATTTGACTGAAATAATAGACATAAAAACTAACCATGTGTTTAATGAAAACTCTTAATCCCTAAAGTTGTCTAAACCGACCTCTGATACCAACTATAAGGACCCGACCTTATATCATTAAATAATCTTGAATTAAATGAATAATTCACATTGAAGATCTTTTTAGGTTTAGATTTTTAGAAAATTAGGCCCTAAATATTACATTTCATCTCAAAAATTACAAAGTAGATACTTCTAATCAGTTTCCATTATTTTCACAAAATAATAGCTCTTGAAAAAAAGAGTCATTTCTAATTCCATGTTTTATATAGCATGACTTTTCCATGATCCCATCCTTGACCCTATTCATCTTTAAGTCCTATGAAAAACATTTCCAAACGTGGGATGAGCATAAAAAGATCAGTAATGGTTATAAATACAAGAATAAAAAATTTAGTTCATCAATACATACAAATCATTAGATTTTTTACATACCTCATGAAATCATAAGATTTATGAATAACACATAGAAAACCTAAAACATAAAGGTAACTTTGGTCATCCATATCATACATACATTGTAGCTATCAGAACTTCATAGGGAGTTACATTTGGAATACCCATCATAGTATATTCCCTAAATATCATCGGACAAACATTCTCGTTTACCTCAGTCATGTTACTCAGTGCATTGGAAAGTATTCTCAGGCTCACCCACACTAGGTCTATCAAGGAACCACCCGTATATGTAAAAAATTCCCAATAACCATAAAATAATCATAACAAATAACACAGTCATAAAGGAGAGATAACATTTCCACATTCCAATCACAATATATCATATCAAGATATTGAAATAAACAATGCTTTATCAAACCATTTTCAAAACCATTTAAAACATTTAATAAAGAGATTTTTGAATCAAAGTGTGCCATAACACTTTTAAACTTTTAAATGAATTATCATTTGAATACATTAATGTTCATATAAATAAATTCTAAAACCCATTTTGATAACATGGACATTAATGAGAAATATTTATAAGAATAAATCTTTAAAACATTTAAAACGATATTTTAGATAAAGAGTTTTTGAAAAAAAGAGAGATTCATGAATACAAATAATTGAGCAATAAAATTTAATAAAAACATTATAATATCATGAGAATAAATTTATTCATGATATAATATTCGATATGATAGTATATACACCATGTAAGAGTGAATTGGTGCATAACACCAATGAAGTCTCAATGGAATGTAAATTGAGAAGAAATATCTTATCAAGATGGTATCCTTAGATTAAGGATAAATCAATTACATAATTATGTGTGACAAATAATTATACACTCAATATAGGTGGATATAATGTGTAAAACAATAATTTTTCATTCAAACAATTTTATAACCCGACTTAATCAAGAATTATGAGTTTAACCCAAAGAATTGAAATTGGGTTAAGAAGTTCCCCTACAGAAATTCGACAGCCTAACGACATCACATTAAAATTCATAAAAATAATTTGATGATAAAGAAAAGGGTATCTCATCACTTGGACATAAAATTTACATCATTTAGGATATATAACAACACATCCCATCATTATAAGATGTAAATTAAAAGATATAACAAATAGAAGTCTTTTAAAAAGAGGAGGGTGAAAGGTTCCATAACCGATTTGGTAACATAAAAAACATACAACCCATGAAAGAAGGATAAGTCAATGAAGATTTAAATACCCATAAATTAAATTATATTACAAAAATAATAAAATCATGGTCAGTCCATCCACTACACAAAATGAAATAGTGGAAAATATAGTGTGAATCTCGTGGGAATAAGAAATTAGATAAAAACCTCTTACCACGTTGTAATCATTCGAGTCGTATGACCAAAAGTTAATAAACACAAAATGATTCACAGAATAACATGAATATAAAAAAGTATCACTATAATATATTCAAAATGGCAGTACATAGTACACCACATGTAATAAATTTGTGGTGAATAATGGAAATCTCACAGAATTAAAAGTGTGATAAAAAATCCCTTTCATCGTGCCTGACTTGACTTGTTTGTCCTTTAATCTATTAAATAATAAAATAAAGTTAATTTATAATTTATTAAGAAACTTTATCAAGTTTATTATTCCTTTTATATCACTTATTACCCTGTTATAAACATTATGTAATAATTGATGATAATAACGGCCGTTTTGTCGATATTTAGTACTTGAGTAAAAAAATGAACACCTTATAATTACAAGTTGTTCATGTGGGAAAATATTGGTTATCTTCATAATGATATTCATGATTTATATATCATATATGTAATATATATCTAGTATATACATTTTTTTATAATAGTACATAACATTTAGAGGTAAGAAATGAAATGCTCAGTTCATGGAGACGGTAAACCATACCCACGCATGAACGCTACTTTCATTTCTATTTCTTATTTTAATGGAACTAAAACATAATGATACATAGTTATATTATAATTGCAGTATAATATAATATATAATATCATTAAATACATCCTTTATACATCCCACATAATGCATTAACGATTCATATCACTTTGAGGGGGAGGTAGTCCGCACTTCATCAAATGAAATTATCACGTTTACCCATAATGGAAACCATAAAGGCTTGATATAAACAGAAAGTACAGAAGAGTAAATAAAAAATAAACATAATATATATCATATATAAATACATTTTCATCATAATGGCCACCATGAGAGGTGGTAGGAGGTAATTAAATAATCATTGTTTCGTGAGGCGTTAGTTTTCCATCCACAGAAACATTATGTTCTTCACCTATTAGATAGAGGTGTGTGTATGTTTAGTTTGAATAATTCTCATAAAAACATACTAGTATATTTAGGATATAGGTTTTGTTATAAATGTATGGAATAAAAATAGTTTAGTGGGTTGGAGAAGTAAAATAATAAAAATTAATTTAAGAGAAACGATTAACATTAATTTGGGTAGCTTTCTTTGGTTTGAACCAAAAGGGTATGTTGAAGTGACTTATGCCTATAGTAAGGATACGAGGTGGAATAAATGGATGTATGGAGATTAATTTGGAAGTGTTTGTATGATCCAAAGGGCTTGATAGGTGTGAGTAATTGGTTTGAAGTGGTCTCCTTTTCTAAGGGAGAGAAGTGGCTCTTTAGGAAAGTTTGAAAACATTATTTTATTATAAACATATATTCCGTTTCAGAAGGTCAAAAAATAATTAATTTTAGGTATAGGACGACTCATGGTCGAGATAAAATCATCTATTAAGAATTCGACAGGGTTTGGATATTATTTTAATATTTATAGTCTTATTTATCTAATTCATTTATTAATGAGGTAAATACTGCATCATTATTGTGTCATAAATACTTTTAATTATTTGATGTCTAAAAATTATAAAAAATTACATGATTTAGTAAATATATTTATACTTACAAATAATATTTATAGTCCAAAATATATGTTATATAACCCTATGTAAAAATTGATTTACTAAAAGATATTTGTTTGTGTTATTTTTTTCATTTAGTCTAAAGTGTCATTATCACTCCCAAGTAGCTTCATGGGGTCCCGAATTTGACTCAATGATACCCATGGTAGTCCATAACTCATAAAGTAATGTTAATAGATGTTTTAAAGTAATTTTGAATAATTATAATATTCTATTTACCTTGAATTACCCTATTTACCCTTAACCGCAGTAAATAAAAGTCAAAAGTTACTATTTACCAAAAACTATTTTCATCTTATTAAACCAAATTTTACTTATTAATAAAAACAATTTATGTGGTATTTTCATAATTCAATTCAGAGATGTGGTAAAATTTCCTTTAAATGAAAAAGTTGGTTTTTTAACTACTACTTAGTGGTGTCACTATTCATCAAATATTGATGTTTTTCAGAAAAATACCAAACATTCAGCCTAAGATATATTTGATAATCCAAATTCAAAAATGACATCTATTTTACAAAATTATAAACATTGATGTTTCATTAGTTAATTTATAATTAATTCCCATAGTCAAAACAAATAGCGTGTTTTTAGGAAATAATATCTATCAAAAAATTGACACTTATTTATGACCAATTTCAAAGTGAAATTAATTCCAATGACCACCATTGGATTAAATGGTAAAAATATAATCTAATTTCAATTTAAAACCACTTAAAAATATAATTTAACCATGTAAATAAATTAGATTAAAAGCAGTTTTGAACTAGAATACAGTATTTTCACTATTCATTAAAAAATAGATTTTATTCAAAAAATACCAAAAATTTACCCAAAGTAAATTTTGATGTCCTGATTCTAAATAAGAATTTTAGTTTTTCAAATAGAATATATAAAAGTGAAAAAATATATATTTAAAAAGGGTTCTCCATCAAAAGGTGGTAAATCGACCTTTTAAAAAATATTATAGTGCTTGTGCTTAAAATTGGATTTATTCACATTTTAAGCCTCTATATTTTATTGGATAAATGTAAAAAAATTTAAAAAACATGTATAATCATATTGTAGTTAGTTATATTAATTCTCTCCAATACAATTACTAGATGTTAACTACTATTTAAAATAATATTATTATATTATTAGCATGCAACGTAAAATTTCAAAGAAATATGTTGTTGTGTTTCGGGTAAGCCATCAAACATTTCATCCCATTTAAAGTAAAATTAATATTTAATTCAAAAATATTGATAAAAATAAAAACGTTGTATTCATTATTTACCTGAGATGTTACAGAGGTGGTCTAGGGTTTTTGACAACCCGGCCTCCCACTGTCATGGAATGCCACATTTTTTATGTTGTTAAGACTGTTATCAAAAGGTATTTTTACCCCAGGATGGTGTTTGGGGTTTTCCCCCCATTTGATGGTTTGTTTGGAAATTTCATCAATAGTTTTAATGTGACTAGATTTTTTATTTCATCCTAGGTAACCCTGTGTTCGTAAGATGACTAATGTATCCATACATTAGGACAATGACTACCTTTTTGTAACTCTATATATGGATTCATTGGTCGTAGGGAACATTTGTACATGAAACATATAGGACTAAGTCTTTTTATTTTCTTTCTTGAGTAAACTCCCCAAATATATATACTGAGTATACCATGTTGCATCTTGATTAATTTACAAATTCATCCATGAGGAGAGCCAGCCATTTTACCAATTTAGTATCATAATGATAATCAAAAGATTTATGAGGTATAAGATCAGTTTCCATCCCATTATTTCTATACTCCACGTGAGAAGGTAGTAGCAACCTGGCCCGTTGAACAACAGATTTCTCCAGTAAGAAAACCTTAGTATGCATGTTGTATTAGAATAATCTACATGTTCTATTCCTAGAGGCTGATATAGTTCCATGGTGAGACAAATCCATAAGTCATGAAGGATTTTATTAAGTCGGCCATCTGAGTTTTCAGGCACATGTGGACCCCAACTAATCAAATGGTTGTTTTAATTGTAAGTATTTTCTAGGAAGAATAATGATGTTGGTGTATTATATTCACATAGATTAATGGTCTTCAAATAATATCATGTATCGACTTCCCATAGCTATTTCATGAGGATTATTATGCCTCATGCTTCTGTTGAATTTGGATTCAGAGGATCCTAGAGAAACAATAGGGTAATATGTCTGTTTCTTAGTATGATGGGTGGTTCACTAACATTATGCATCACTCCCTTGACGAGGTGTGGTATGGTTACTTCAAGGGATGTATGTTCTACCATGGTCTCCAAAGAGATATATTTGATAATCTGTTACCCCTTTTCATTTTAGCAATTGATGGAGTGATATAGTGGTTTATGGTGATGGTAAAAATATTATCTTAGGGACACCATTTAGATGCAGTTGGTACTGGGTGTCAAGACGCTCAGTCATCTACAATAACTATAAAGATTCATTCTAGAAGATCTCTACACTATATTCCTCATCATGTTTTGTCTTTGTCACATTGACAAGTGAGTTATGGTTCACATAGAGGACCAGGTCAACACAAAGAGGGTTAATTCTATTCATGTGATGGGAATGTTCACATTGAATGTGATTTCCTGACATGACATGTTGAGGAGGAGAGGTAGGTACTGGATAAACTTCCATAGTGGAGGAATTTACATTATTAGAGTTCTCCTAGGAATATAGAGTGATGTACATAGAGAGAATAAGATGGGAGAGTAGAAGTTGGAGATCTATGAGGAGGATCTACTAATGGAGGGAGTTGCTATCATATACTCCTTCCACCAGCACCTGGTGTCCCACACATGGCTCGGGGAGCTGGTAGTCACGATCGTCGGGAGATATGTTCCATTAATGAATATAATTTGACAACTCATGAGAAGATTCAAGGTACAATTTATTTTTATTATATAGTTTATCTAGTATATTTAAAAATAGGTGAAATTTATTAATTCCATTCCATAACTCTTGTGTGATATCTAGATCTCCCTAATGATACCTTAGTTAGACATATTGTTCTAGAGGTTTTATGTATGTGTGATTATTAAAAATATCTTATCTGTCATCAGTGCGTGGAATCTCTTATTTGGGGGGAGCTTCACATGGGACATCTTGTAAATAATTATGAAAAATTATGGAAACATCTTTTGTATAGAATGGTGCTCTGGGGTATGATCCTATATTGACTATCATTGTAGGTTAATTATATTCTTATGGATATATTGGATGTGATTATCCATTTATGGTGAGGGAGATCTCATTTCCTAGTGACTATTCATTGAGAGAATGAGGTTATATTCGTTAACACATAATTTTTTGAGTTTATCCCTTAAATTTGTGGGTTATTCATATATCTATATTGCTTTGATAATGGAGGAATTTATTGATATTTTCTCAGAGGATGTTCTAGGACTACCTCTGATGCATGAGATGTAACTTATCATTAACACTCACCTTAGTAATGCACTATTAACTTTATAAAAATAACTAATGTCCCCAACTAAGTTATAGTATTTTATGGTGTGGTATTATGAAATTCAATAAATGGGTTTTATGAGAACTAGTGTGTGCCCCTGGGAAACTCTAGTTTTTTCTATGAAAAATTCGATGGGACAATAAGACATTTTTATTAAAATCATCACATGAACATGGACATGGTAAATAAAATGTATCCTTTTATGAATATTGACAAACTATTTTATCAGTTATGTGGTGCGAGATTATTGTTGAAGAATGATAGCATGTCTATAAACAACTATTTGAGTGCTCATGAGGCTTATATTCTCATGATGGAATTCAGATGTCCCTACAGATACTATGAAAAATAAGTGATTCCTTTATATGTGCATAGTGATCCCTCTAGGTTAGTGGATATCATTAAATGGATCTTCCATCTATACCTTGACTGATTGATGGGGGCTTCATTGATGAAATAGACATATCCTCAATGTTAGAGGATGAGTGTGCATATTTCTTGGGAAATGTCCTATAATTTTTCTAGGAGAACCATCTTGATGGTAATATTTTTATGTTCCTATTATGGGTCATTGTGGATCATTTTCTAATGCATGTCATATTCAAGAATTTATTAGCTAAGAAACCGGTGAACATTGATTCATTACTTTCATGGGAGCCACCTAAGAGCCTATAATATGGGTGTAGTTTTATTGACTTGGTGGGGTACAATAGAAAGTTCATTGTAGTCACTTGTAGAATTGTATCCCTATTAATCCTCTTGATGCAGAATGAAAATACCTTTTTCTAGTCTAAGAAATATTAGAGAGCCTTCAAGATGTTGAGGTTCAGGATGACCAATGCTTTTATTTTGAGACTACCGAAGAAGGGAATCAAGTATTTAGTGTATTGTGATGCCTCAAGAGCTGGGAACTACTATGTGTTATTTTAGATGTATGAAGTGATCACATATAGATCAAGGTTCTTGAGAAACCATGAGTAGAACTATGCAGCTCAAGCCATGGAGTAAGCAGTCATATTAATTTTTTTAAGGATTTTGGCGCATTATATTCTGGGAGAGACATTTTTTTACATAGACCATAAAATTATGAGGTACATATTAACGCAGATAGATCTTATCTTGAGATATTGGTGATGGTTAGAATTATTATTGGAATATAAATTTGAGATATTCTATAGTCATGGGAATGGAAACATTGAAGAAGATTCCCCAAGTAAGATGCCGTGTTATGACATGGTTGAGTGGGAGTATGAGTATTTTCCTTATTGTAAGCTTACCATCAAAAAGAGAGTGGTGTAGAAAACCTTATATCAATGGTATTTACTGCTCCATTTCTCTAGCATGTGATGGATGCTCAGTTGGTAGACATCAAATTTTCTGTTCTCGATAACATGATATATTCAGAAGAATCACCAGATGTACTTTCTAAATGTGGGGATTAATATATCCCTTTTAAAGAATGACTATGGTTCTTGTCACGATGCAAGATGAGGTGATGAGATGGTTTCACCATTTAACATTGTTTCTGATTCTTATTGTAGGGACGATGTGTAAGGACCTTCAAAAAAAGATTTGAACTATAGTAATGAGGTAGAGTTTTGTCAATCTCATTTCTTGATTTCACATGTGTCATTTGGGGAAGGTTGATCACTGGGTTCTAATAGGTTCAAAAAATTTTCTAGATATCCTAGAGTGAAAATGAGAAGGCATATACATTGTCATTGTGAGAGGGAATCTATAGATATTGTAGGGACATGGTTCCATATGGATGATAGTTTACTTAATTACAATGTTAACACACTTCATTTCAATCAAGGGGAAGAGTAATGTTTTGAGTCGAGGATAGTTGTATATGTGGAATATTTCCTAGATTCTTGGGGTAACCTTGTTGATTGTATCTAACTGAGATGCATAGTATATGTCAAAGTTGTGGTTAGTCTTACAAGAGGAATCTTGAACCAATTTTTGAATGATTATGGTGTTCTATACCTTCAAAAATGGGTATACTGAGTGCTATGTCCCAGTGTGAGAGGATATGATGAGGGTTATTGCTTTGTACTTCATCTGGAGATGGTATGATTACATTTAATTAGAATAGTTTACTTATAATACCAACTATCACTATATGAATGGCATGGACCCATTTAATTCCACTTATGGGATACCCAATTGGTCACCCTTGTGTTGGACTGATATTATAATTTTATGTCTTATTGGGATAGATATGGTGTTGGTGACGATGGAAAAATTAATGTTTTTATATCAGAATTTGAGGATATCCTCTAGAAACATAAAAGTTATTCAGATAAATATCATAGTAACTTGAATTTTGATTGTGGAATCCATTTCATCTTAAGTGTATTACCAAGATTTAAATTGAAAAGTTTTGGTTGGGGAGGAATGTTATCCTTGAGTTTTGTTGGGATTTCTAGGAACCTATGGAGGGTTAGTCATGACACTTATCCCTTAGCCCTATCACCATAGTTGGTTAGGTTCCATGATGTCTTACATGTGTTGTAATTGTGGAGATATATGCATGAACCTATGCACATCACTAAAAAGATATATCAAGACACCATCGATGGGGCCACATTCATGGAGTACCTAGTGGTGATCGATGATCGAGAAGAGAGGTTTCTATGAGGATGTACCAATCCAATGGTTTATGTGTTATGACAGTAATGTAGCATGTTTGATAGCTCGTCTGAGGAGAAGAGCGTAATGTGAGACCAGTAACCCCACCTTTTTGTATTGTTTTACTTTTTGCGGATGAAAATTCTTGATGGGTAGAATAATTTTGAAATAAAATTTTTTCATAGTAAGACTTTGTTATATAATGGGTGAGATTTTTAGATTAAGGCACTTTGACGATGCATGATTCTCAATTCAAGTGAGCTATAAATAGAAATTTTACAAATATTGAGTATATTAATATCACACTCATGTAGTATTTCCAAAATAATGGGTTATGGCCTTAGAGGATCCATTGATAGGAAATCGTTGGGAATGACTGAATCTAGAGTATGGGGTTTCCTCTAGTTGCATCCAAATGTTGGCTAGTGACAAACGTTTGATTGAGGGAGTCATTGGTGGTTACATTATGTAGATTAATTATTTAATTTAGTTAATTATTTTTTTAATACATTCAAAGTAATGATATTCTATAAATACCCTCTTATGATTATTTTTAAATAGTTATCTTCATAGCCTTTGATAATTATAAGAGGAGGAAGAGAGTGTTCTTTGTTTGAGAATAAATATAAAATAAAAAACATCGATCGGTTCAAGGTGGAATAGTTTGTTGGGAGTGAATTGGGTCTTCCATATAACTAGAGACCACATTTTTCCCCAATGACTGATCCAAATTCAATGTAGACCCCATCAACTGTTGTTTTTCCCTTGATTAAAAAAATTGGCCTATATTATATAATTTATTCTTTAATTTTTTATTTTATACCTTCCTAATGAGGAGGATTGAATTAACTAAATTATTGGATCAATTTACTCCTATTTTTCTTAGCTATAGTACATGGTATTCACAATATTGTTATTGTTTTCCAAGAACTGTTGTCTAACAAGGATTATACCATTGTTTATGTGATTTTCTCCCCACTTTGTTTCACATTCTTAAACATTGTCTTATAAGCTTATGGTTCAACATTGTTGGGGTGTCTTCCAGCATGATTGAATCCTCAAATTCATGATTGCTTAGAAAAAGAATACTAGGATTAATATTTTTAGATCAATCAAGATTATTTTGTGATGTGGGTGATTTCTCTATGTATCTAGGATCCAAGGTGGAAATAGGAGTGATCAGTGGTGATGGGAGATCTCCTTCGGTGTATAGGTGGTTGAAATTCAGAAATAATAGAGAAATAAAGAGTTAATAGCCCTGAATTGACACTCACCAATGAGATTCATGGTGGAATATGGTAGAATATGTTGTAGAATCAGATGATTTAGAAGCCACATGATGATTGTAGAGTTATTATGAGAAACCATAGTACCCATCATGTAGTTACAAAGAACACATTCCATGTACCTCAATTTTAATTAGAGATAGGGTTTTTGAATCATGTTAAGAATCACACATAGTGTTTCTATAACCACACGCTATGTTCCAGCTAGCACATGCATAGAACCCCATGCAGGAGGAAATGTTGTGTACTATCAGAGTATATGAGTATATTTGGGTACCTAGGAATGAATAGACGCATGACTAGGTACAGAACATGTACCCTAGAAAACGGTTTTTTTTAGGAGCACATAGGCCTTCCCTAGGTGGATGTGAAAAAACCAAGTGGTCCCCTTACATTTTATTCATGGGGAAAAGTCCTCAAAGGTGTGTCTAGAGGAAAATGCATCCAGCTATTGGAGTGCAAACACATAGTGTGTGGACCCCATACATACCGTGTAACTCCTTTTTAGAGTCATCCACCTTTTGAATCCCCTTTTTTTAGAATCAAATTTTGGTCCCTCAATTTCATATCCTTGGAAAATTTCTATGTAGGACATTATGATGCCCTTCATAGTGTATTTTGAGATATGTTGTGGAATGTTCCGAGCATGACACATATCAAGTAGAGACATACTAATGGAAGTGATCACCAAATAACATTAGAGAACCATTGGGGTTAGAAAATCCAATGTTTCATTATGGTGAGGGTCCCACATACTTCATTAAGTAGATTGAGTGGAACTCGCCTATGGTACTATGTAGGGTCCTATTTCTATTCAGTGTAACCCCATGATGCAACGGGACTTGGGTGATCTAGAAATACATACCGAGTGGAACCGCCTATGTTACAAGGGAGTGAGTCCCCTTTATATAAGTGGCACATCCTGACACACAAGGGAATGGGTCCTCTACCAATAACAACCCTGTGGAATACCCCTTTTGTACTAGGGTGTGTTTTGTCTATGTATTCATTGAGCAGAATCTCCCTAGCATACTAGTGTTCATGTCCTCTATCAATACTTTTTATGGAATCCCCCTATCATACTATAGTAGGGATCCTCTATCATTAATCTAAGTGGAATAAACATATCCTACGAGGGAATATGTCTCTTTCTATTGGATATTGATACACCTTGGGTTGTGGAGTACTGGAGTGGTGGAGGTCCTCCTCACCAATTCTTCAAACATAAACACAAGATGTTCGACATCGATGATGGACCTAAAAATTTTCGAAGAGTCTTCATCCTGGGTAGATCTATGAGATAAGGATCCCATTTCACAATCATAAGGTTTTTTTATTAACATATACCTATGTATAGTTGGGTTTCATTTACCTCTAACAGTGGGTTGATCTGACTACTTCTATCATGTCATCAGCTACACCCTCTTCAGTTTTCAGGTCTTTCTAATGGGTATGTGTACACTCTCCCCTTCTTGGGATTTTACCAAACATTTCATGTCTTATTCAGATGATGGACAGGTCAACAGTGATTTTAGAGGAGCATAGGTATACTTGACTGAATAAACCTTGTACAATGGCCGGTTATGGAGATCAGGATTGAGGATCCCTCAGTGTAACTTTATTCTAGTTTATATTAGGAAGGGACTTAATTTATGATTGGGTGTATACTTTTACCTTTTAAATGTTGGTTTTTTCTTTCTTACAATGATTGTATTCCATATTGGTTATTGGATGGATGTTTTTACACTAAATTTTACAACCAATTATATTATTCTTCTATACATCTACATGGTGATGGTTGGGTGTATACATATAGTTACACTATGAAAATGATTCCAATTTATGTTAGTCCTTCTAGATTCTTATTACAAGAATAGGCCTATGAATACAGGCTTGTGGTTGTTCCTCCCTCTCAATCAACCAACAATTCAGGCCCTGATTTGTGGAACAATACACTCTTCCTTTCATTTGAAAGACCTTGAGTGTTTCTTTACTCTGCAGTTATATTTTATATTATTTAATTACTTTACATAATTATTTTGAATTGATAATAATTTTTTGGTTTTATTTGATATCTTATTGATTTAATCGTTTATTTGAAATAATTGTTTTGATCTCAAACTTTTACCTGATGCTTAATTAATTTTTTTCATTCTGATAATGTATGGGAATTTATGTAACAATTTCATTAAGTAAGCTATACATATTTCTATTGAAATTATTTTTTGTATGTAATTAATAAGGTATAGTTCTTTATATTAGTAATTAATTTCAACATGGAAATATACATTAAATGATTTTTAATTTAAATGATAATGATTTAGATCATATAACTAAGTGAATTAAGATGATAAATAATATTATTCATAAAAAATAATATGTATATTAATTATTTGTGTTCATTAGTTTTCGAATAAAAGTGTAGTTACGTAATTTTCTAATTTATTAATTTCCATAATTTAATCACATCAACAATACAAAATTTATCAATAAAAAATATGTGTTTGATGGATTATATATATTTTTAATGATATATTTTATTTTGAAATTAAGAGATGAAAATATGCTGATTTTTTTCTTGGTTGAAATAAATTATTATATATTTTCAGTGATATTTTCTGAATTTTGATTATTTTATGGAATATGATAGATTAATATTAATCAATTATGATTAGTTGATATATTTTTGAAATTATCATTTTCTACTATTAATAATTTTTTTAAATGTGTTACTCATTGAATTGATTTAGAGGGAAATTTTTTTAGGAAATAATATCTTAATCATAAATTTGAATTTGATGATGTTGAATTTTAAATATAGGTTTATATGATTTTTTAAAATATAAAATATATAATTATTTTTAATTTGTAATTGAATTCCTATTAAACTTTATTGAGTGGAAGAGAAACATTTTATCATTTAAATAAAATCTCGTGAATCATTTTTATTTAATGATTATAGGTGTTAAGATTTTATGTAATATTCATTAGAAGTCAAATTATTGAAATTATGTAACATTATGAATAATATATTGAATATTATTACATGTGAGAAGTCATTTTTTCTAAAATGTGAAACATGAAATATGAACAAAAATGAAATTTTAAAAGCGGTGTTATGATACTTTAAATTTTTTTCATTGAATATATGATATTATATTTGATATTTAGTAATTTAAATGTATAATAGTTTTTATTAATTTCTTTTTATTTATGTAAAATATACAATTTCTAGTGACTTATAATATAAAAGATAATTATATTAGTTATAACAAAACCAATAGATGATATGATTTTCTTAATGTTTTATGAAAAGTATAATTGAAGGTAATAATTGAAATTATTATCGTGTAATCCAAGTTATATGTGTAAAAATGGTAAATGATAATGCAATAGATCATTTTTTCGGTTAGTGATTGATTATATAATAGTTTTCATACTAAAATAGACAACATTAACATTAATATACACATCAACTGATTGGGTTAATTTATACCACTTATAATGTGTCTTGATGTGGGGGTTTGACCTTGAGATATGTAATTCATTGTCCAAACCATATACAATGTGTAACGAACAATCGATATGTAATATGAACTTTGAGGGTCTGAATTATTTCTTATATTTTATTCAACTAACAATCAATCACTTGGATTATTTAGTAAAATATTCTGGAACAAGTAAGGATTCTTAAATAAAATAAGGACACATTATGATTTTCAATGAGGTTATCCACTATATATGATTAATACTCTCCAAGTGTATGCTGATTGTTATCTCTCATACATACAACACTATTTTATTGTCGTGTATAATAAATAGTAAATTGATAAAAAATAAAAAATATTAATATTACGGCACCAATAATACATAGTACATGAACCAACTTATTACATTAAATAGAGAAACCCTATTGGAAAATACACCAAGATAAATGGGATTATTTGATTTTGAAATTTTTCCTTGGATTCACATATAGAAATCTTCATGGGCTATAAATAATCTTAGAATTTGTTCAAAAAAATTTATATTAGTTGAGGATTTTTTCCTTTTATTTTATATACTTCGTTTTTTTATAAACTGAATTTAATCTAGTTTTCATATATTTAATATGAAAAGATTTTTATATAAATAATTCATATCTCTATTATATATTATTTTGTAGAACTCCTTTAAACAGAACATAAATAATATCTCCATTTCACTTCCATAAAAAACCATCAACCTCTATTAAATAACTAGAATAATGAAGTCATTATCAGTCCATGATAACCATGTAATTTTCTATTTTATTTCATAAGAAAATGTAGGGAAATCCATCATAATAATGAAGAACATCATTATAACATGAGATTTATATGGTTTTTATGGAAAACTCATGGAAAAATATGCCTCATCAAGACATAGTTCATCAAATCATTCCAAATTTATGCAAAACAGACATTAAATGAAATCCAAATGTGATTAATTCTAATAACATCACCTTCATTAATCAAAACACAATGGTGTACACATTTTGGAATGACTATATCCCAATTATTATAACCATATTCACTATTCTTGTGTCCTCATATAGATTAATATTTTATTACATTCCATTATATCATTGAAACATTCTTCTTTATTTCAACAAAATTCATAACATCAATAATGATCTTTTCACAATTCCATGATATTTTTAATATTAAGGAATAATAATTTTAGTAAATGATTTTTATCTCTATAAAACATGATTTAATTCAAGATTTTGAGAGTATCGTGTTATTAAAATCATAGAAATGAATCGATCATAATCTTAATTTTCTCAAAAGTCATCTAATTTTTTATTAATTAACATTAATTGTAAAAAAATCAATACATTTAACACATCAACATATAAATCTATAATATTCCATATTTATAACATTTTGAAATTATTATTTACTATATATAGCCTTTCAAATTACCAATAACACTGTATTCATATCTAGATTTAACATTATGTAGTTTTGTATCATCAGACAGAACCTTCAAAAACATTGATTAAATGATCCATATAACTATCATAATATAGTTTTAATCTGGCATTGATTGAATATGATTATGATGTAGCTGTATGAAATTATGGAATAGTTTTTAATGGATCCATCCTCACATGATCTATTTCATGTAAGATCATTAATAGATTTGATTTACATCCAACTTAGTCAGATATATATATTCAATCATTTATACACATCACACTACTTTTAAATTTATTTGGACTCCAGATAATTATTCAAATGAATATACTTTTATTGGTGGTTTCCACCATATCAAATTATATGAGATTCACCTACCTCAAAAATACTCATATATCACCTAGTATGATTCATATTTCCTCTTATAAAATAAATAGTCATATTTTACAATATATATACTGAAATATTCTCATATAAATTTCAAACATCACTAAATAACCTCAAATAACATTCTCAAAATTCATAATCATTTATTAAAAAAATACAATGTTGACATTAAGTTGTTAAATAATATACCTCTTAACAGTTTTTTTTCAAAATCAATGTCATTACATTATAGTTATTTAGAAATATGAATGTTATCCCACTAATCTATGAAAAGGGTCCTAAAAATAATTATGAAACCTCTATTCAAAATTTTTTTTAAAATTAAAATAATGGCGTTAGTGTATAGGTTTTTAACAAATTTTTCATAACCATGAAACCTAAACCATTCAACTATATAACTAGATGATCAAATATACATAGAAATAAATATTAATAAATTAAGACTTCTATTTAATAAAAAATGATGTGATTAAAACTCATAATCTCCTTGCAATAAATTATATATCGATTATCAATAATTTTTCTACACTAGTTAGGCAAAAGAAAAACATCATTTTAAGAACAAATAGAGGTACCACTATAGATTACTTCCTCAAAATATAAGAAAATCGGGGCCACATAAAAAGAGTATTTGAAACTCAAAAAAACATACCTCACTGTGAGGATATAATTTATACTACCAAGTAATACTCATTTTCTTTGAATACATAGTAGAAGTTTTAATTATAGAAACATCTATAATTTTCACTATATAATAAAAAAAATCTAGTATCAAGTAAACATAATTAATTCTCTGTATTAAATATTGATAATTAATATCCTCATTATTTTAATTAAATGTTTCAATTGATTCATGAATTGATTTATGGGGATATAGATTTCATAACCAATAAACTATGGGTATCCATAATTTACATCCTTTTCATAAGGTAATTCTTCATCATAATCATTTTTTAGGAGCATGTGATTTAACGACATATTCATCATCATTGGAGATCAATTTAATGGATGACTACTTCAATCATGGTCATGAAAACAACCCATTAACCAATTAAAATTAATTATTTTTTGTGTAATTCAAGTAATCAAATCCACTATCCTAATACCCATTATTAATTCCCATTATGTCCAGATCACATTTCTGTTATACAATAATCGATAATAAAACAACTCTGTGACATATCTCAAATTTCATTTATCATTAAGAAGATGTGGTTATTTTGTATAGTATTGATACCTAGAACTAAGAGTAATAATAGTTTAAATACCTTGAAATGAGGTAATCATTTATAATATACTTTGAATCAACATCAAAAAATTATTTCTCATTTTCATCTCTCATATAATAATAATTACTCATTTTTGTTCCTATATGAAATTTTGTCTACATTTTACATTCCTAATATATTTAGAAATTTCTTATTTTATATTTCAGGTGAGATGAAAATATGGTTGTTTACATTAAAAATTTAAAAATTAAATAAAAATTAAATCCCACAAATCATTGAAATTTGAGGAATATTATTCAAGTGGGTAATTATTCATAAAATATAATTTCATTACTAGCAATGTAGACATATTTAATATACACAATCACTATATGTATTGTATTATTGGTCTTCTTCACATATAAGTCTACCTACAATTCCTAAATTCCATAATCTGTAGGTACTCATCTAGTTTTCTGTACTATAATTATGCAGCATGGTTAAATAAATATATAGGTTGATTAAAAATTCACTATCTACTATAATATTTAAATATAATAAAACATTTTTGTTTCTAAAAAATTCATAATTTATGGAAAATTACAAATTCCAATATTACAGAAATTTCAAGAACTCTGAAACAAATTTATAATGAAATAACAAGAAAAAATTATAATGATATAAAGGTTAGAAACATGTGGAAACTTTTAATTATAATTAATTCCCTCAATTTGGGGGAACCACTTTCAAAAAATCCATTCTTTGCTTCATGAAACATCACATGTATTATTCATCATTTATGGGAAATATATTTTAACAAAAAAATGATCTTCACTTTTTATATTGGAAACATCTACAAAATCTCATCATATTATATTTTTTACGTAAAATCATTCATAGAACATATCTATTATTTGCAATCAATATGGCCATAACATACTTAATGTTTAATATTTGGAACCAAAATCTTTAGAATAGGTGCCATAGATTTTCACATTATTTTTTAACTATGAATATTATCCCCTTCAACATTTCAAATATCCAACTAAATTTTTTCTTTTTATATTTTTCTTAAGATTCACATTTTCAAAACCTCAACACATGAATATACAGAATCAATATCATCCCAAATAATTTTAAATTTTTTTAGACCTTATCCATCTTCTTCATGCTATATATTAAGTTCTATTGGGGAAATGTTAACCTGCTCAATATTTTAGAAAAATTATTTAAAAATTATTTATTATAAAATTATTTCACATAAAAACATTCTCAAAGAATATATAATGTGTCATTTTAAAACCTGTATGATCTTTAATTTGGATAATAAACTACGAAAATTCCTTCTTCATATTATTTTTGTAAAACAATACCTTATTACTGCTTTTCTTTTTGATCAAAAATAAACTCTTGAACACTCAAAATTGATTTAGATTTGTATTATTTTTTCTAAAATTAATATAGATTCCTATGTGAATTTGGGAATAATAAACATATATTTTAAATAATTATAATAGTAATAATATCCTATAGTTAGAAATGTCCTTTGGTTTAATCATCTATTTCTATGGATCTATCAATGTAGCTCATGATAATTATCATAACTTCATCTAATCCATTTAATTATTATTATAGAGTGTAGTAAATTCATTTCATATGAAACAAAAAAAAATTATACTATAAAAACATATTTTCAGAATACTATCTATTGTTGTCTAAAATATTTCATTTTAATGAAAAACTAGGATTTTTTTCATATAGATTTATAAAACATTTAAACAATATTGATGCAGTTGTTTTGGGTTATATAAAATTAATTTATTACATTATAGTGAGGTATTAAATGAAACTAGTAAAATATATACACCCACATTTTGACATTTAATTTATATATCTACATACACTAGAGTTATCACATTTTTAATTTTTTTTAAATTAGAAATATTTCATTTGATAAAAAATGTAAAATTTAAAAAATATTTTCCTAAAAAAATACACTATATTATTTCAAAAATATATCCATGTCATATATTTGAAAAAAAATTATGTTGCATGGTAATGTAGGAGGTTGTTTTTGATTCTGCATCTACTAAAAAATTTCCTTGGATTCTCAAATATCTGGTAATCATTTCTATATCATTTATCTGATTCACAAAAATAATTATTTATGAATATTTCCTCACATTTTCATCATATAGTTAAGAAAATATAACTAATTATGTTTTATCCCACCAATATATAACAATCCCTTTATTCTACATAAAAAATGGGGGTTCAAAACCCATTGGGTGCCGGTTATTGTAGCAGTACTGTAGCCTACTATAGCATCGGTGGAAATGTAGCAACTGTGAGCACTGTAGTGTGGTAGAGTACTGTAGCGGTGGCAGAGCACTGTAGAAGCGGCGGGTACTGTGCAGTGCTGTAGCAATGCGAGTACTGTACAGTACTATTCACAGAATGGACTTTGGGCCAAAAAAATAGGCCTACGGGCCATGTAATGGGTAAATGGCCACTGAGCCTTTGGGCTATGTAATAGTTCTCCCTCTACCCAGTTAAAGAAGTGTTTTCTTTTCATTAATAGTAAATGAGGCTTCAGCCCCAACTTTTTAAAATACCAATATATAACACACCATTTAATAACCATTGACGTTTCTAAATTCTATACATTAAAAATTCTTTGATCTATAAAGAGATATGATTACCAAATATTACATCACCACCTTTATATCATTCAAAATTACTCACGTTATTCAAATTAGTTTTCATTTATAGAGAGCATAAACTCTCCATAATTAATTGACTCTTAGATATTTACTCAATGAATTATATATTATCAAAATCTTAATATTTTTTTGAAATACCTTATTTTATAAAAATTAATTATAATCAATATTTTATTTATTTCTGAAAATTGGATTCTTAGGAACTCATTTAATATATGTAATTCTTAGTCCCACCTTACACTATCATTTTATTAATTAGAAACTATTTTTACTATTAATATTTTTTCTAAACCTATTATACTAACCAGATTATTCTATGTTGTTTCTCTATCACACATTGTTCATGTTTTCTTATTTTTCTATGTAAATATATTATTTACTAGATACTGTATTTTTTTTCTCTAAACTCACCACCTCACATGTTATAAGCTTCCCCCCCCCCAATTATAGAAATTCACTAACAACATCGGATCCCATGAAGCATCGTTCAAAGATGACCATTTAGATCAATTGAAAAAATATTGTTTTGAGACTCCTCATTATGTACATAGTCATTGTGTGTGATTTGTTCCCAAATTATTATCCATTTAAATATGATATATATTTCTATTATATATATATTTTAATTAACCGTGATATTTATATTTCACTATGACCATCATGGGATATTATTGTCATATGATTATTAACACATCTATATTATCCTCATACATTTATAACACCACAATAATTATGAGTACATGATGTTTACTATCTATAAAACTCACTTTTTTGGAACATCATTTTTGAATTTATATTAAAATCTAATTTTTTGTAAAAAAATTTAATCATCATTTTTTTCATTTAAATATCCATAACCCCATGAATGGTAGTATAATTATTTTAATAAAATGTATTCTTTATCGTGGATGTCTCAGAATTCATCCACTTAATTTATTTGTAAAACCCCTCGCTATCATGTTATATTTGATCATTTTTACAAGATTTAATTCTGGTATATCTATTTTCTTCTCCAAACAATTTCATTTCAATCAAATATATATATATATATATATCCATTAAGAAAGTGTAAATTAATGATGAATATCAATATTTAGTAGAAAATCTATAATAAATTGTTCATTTATCCACTGATCAAAAAATATCTCAATCTTCTTGTCCATTGGGAATCATTTTAGAATTATTTCAAGTTTTCTCTCCATAAAAACTATCATCAGTATAAGTAATTATATCATAAACTAGTACAACCCTTACTAGAATAAATAGTTATGAAAAAATGTGTTCCATAACCTCATGTACAGCTCTCTATATACAGGGGGATTTCAATAGCAACAAAGATCGAATGTGATATGGGGAGACTATACCATCAGAAATCAAAACTATCATAGGTGAATTATAATATAAATAAAAAAAATATTATTCAACAAAATGTAACTTCAAGATAATATTGCAATTATTTCAGGTCAATTGATAAAATAATATTCCAAACGGACGCCCAAAATGGTTGGTCAACATGTATAACATTTAATTTAGTAAGAAATAAATAATTTAGGTTTTTTAAACTATCTTAAGTCTTTCCTAATAATGTTTCAATATATAAACTCCATGACATTCATTAACCTATCACAAAATCCTTTCCCTTCTCCAGCACACTGATCATAATGCTAGTATGTGCAACAAGAAACTCATGTAGGGTGTGAATATACACCTAGTAAGTCATCACTAATGAATATCTAGCATAAGATAACATGTATATTGAATTGTATGACAAGAAATAAAATAAAATTCTCACACAAGCATAAAAACTATCATATAATGTGATCATGCACAAATAAAGATACCATAGACATTAATTGAACATACATTTGCACTATTCTAGAGGAATAACTTATGTCGTAATCTAATGAATTAGATTATTCTTTCTAAATCAATCATACATTATGGAATATAATGTTAAATACTTGATTTTTGATTATTTGTGATGTAATATTTTCAACAGAATCTTGTTGTAAATAGTTCAAACACTATATATCATGCCCTAAAATCATGAGAACCAATATCCCCAGGTAGTTTATTATCTTACCAACATAAAATTTAATAAAAAAAACACAATCTTGTTTTGTTTATGAGGGATTATATAATAATAAGAAACTTAGGATCCCACTAATTATTTCATAATGTATCTTTATTATATTGAGAAATTATTTTCATGTTATTGGAATGAAATTGAAGGAAATATTCATTGAAAATTTATATAATACATTTATATTTAATACTGTACCCATGTTACTGTATATAAAAAATAAGTTAATATGTAAATTAAAAATTTGGACAAAAAAATGAAGAACCATGATATATATTCCTAATATATATCTTGTTAGAGATTCCTGGGATCCAAACACCACAATGACAAATGAAAAATAACTGGGTGAGAAGTAACATGATTTAAAACTAAATCATATGAATTAGAGATATAAATCATGTGTCTCCCTACCTTACTAATATTTTTGTTAGTGTTTTAGTGAATATCAAATTCTAGAGGGAAACCAAACCTAGTGTTTCTTATCATATATTATTTGGAAAAATACTAAGGCTTGCATTTGTTTTACCCCTCTGAAGTATAACTCATTTTGAAAATTAATATTCGTTTCTGTGGGAATTACATAAATCATAATAAAATATTGACAAATATAATATTAACATCCCAAAAATTATGCATAAACATTTGATGAAAGTTATTTTCAAAATTTATTCATTTCCAAACATAAGAAAATATATTTACTAAAATCAAAACCATTCAAATTGATTTTTTTTAATAATTGTTTAAACATGTAAAAAAATCTAGGTATATATGGAACATTCATCTCACGAAACAAACAATATAATAAAATTAAAATTTTCATCAACATGATTGAATATACCTTCTAATGAGATAATAGACTCCTATGATGAAAAAGAAAACTCTAATTTATAAGTCCTCATTATAAAATTTATCTCCAACAAAACTATAGTTAATATAGCCTTTGGGTGGAATGGAAACAAAATTGAGTCAGAGGAGTGACTAATGGATTGTATGAAGAACCATTTACCAAAATTTTACATTAAGATCTATGGTGAATTCGTACTATAATTTCACTACTAATTAAAGAGATAATATTCTTTTATAATAGGAATATTTATAGTTTTTATACTAGATAAATAAGTTTATGATATGCTCAAATAAAACCAAGGGAAAGATGAAATAAAAAAATTAAAAATTAATTCCCTTTTGATGGGTTCATGGCATGAAAAAAATATTTATTGAATGAATCTATTTTATATTGATTGTTCGAAGTATGTAATGGTGGTTTATTTTGTGGAGTAAATGTTACATATATCAACCCCAATTTCTCAACACATTTATTGTGTGAATTATTTTTTCATGCTATAATCCTCTGTATCTATACTTATAAACCCTCTAAAATTTTATAAAGAACCAAATTGTGTAGGTAACTCCAAATAAATGAAATTAAAAAAAGGAATACAAATATAGAAATCCTACTTTTTCTTACAAGAAAATTACATCATTTGAATGACAAAGAACAGAACTTCAATACAATTCCAAGATCCAAGGGTTATGTGTCATGGGAAAAATTGGTTTATACATCACTTTTAAATAATAAAAAATAAATAATGTTTAATTCACTATTTTCAATCTTCTTAATTTCATTCAAGATCTTTTTAGTACAGGTAATCACCTAAGGATATACATAAATGAATGGGGTGAGTTAAAAGCCCAGTAATAGGATGAGTAAGGGACATGAATCAACAAAACATGGGTGGTAATAAAAAACATAATTATATCATAAGAATATGATTTTCATGAACATCATAATAGAAACATTTAATAAATCCATCTAATGTGTCGAGTCAAAAAAATGAAACATCATGTCCTAGTGGTCAAATACCCCTCATAGATTTGAAAATGATAGAATCGTGATCACACATAACATATGTGTGTAATCATGAAATCAAATTAGTGAAAAAAATATAGAATCAATCTAATGCATAATAAATATTATAACATGAAATACAAAAAATTACCAAATGAGTTGGAATATACCTTCTATTGAGATAATAGACTCCTATGATGAAAAAAAATCTAATCCATAAGTCCTCATTATAAAATTTATATCCAACAAAACTATGGTTAATATAGCCTTTGGGTGGAATGGAAAAAAAATTGAGTCAGAGGAGTGACTAATGGATTGTATGAAGAACCATTTACCAAAATGTTCCATTAATATCTATGGTGAATTCCTACTATAATTTCACTACTAATTAAAGAGATAATAGTCTTTTATAATAGGAATATTTATAGTTTTTATACTAGATAAATAAGTTTATGATATGGTCAAATCAAACCAAGGGAAAGATGAAATAAAAAAATTAAAACTTAATGCTATTTTGATGGGTTCATGGAATGAAAAAAATATTCATTGAATGAATCTATTTTAGATGGATTTTTCGAAGAATGTAATGGTTGTTTATTTTGTTGAGTAAATTTTACATATAGCAACCCCAATTCCTCAGCACATTTATTGTGTGAATTATTTTTTCATGCTATAATCCTCTGTATCTATACTTATAAACCCTCTAAAATTTTATAAAGAACCAAATTGTGTAGGTAACTCCAAATAAATGAAATTTAACAAAGGAATACAAATATAGAAATCCTAATTTTTCTTACAAGAAAATTACATCATTTGAATGACAAAGAATAGAACATCAATACAATTCCACGATCCAAGGGTTATGTGTCATGGGAAAAATAGGTTTATACATCAATTTTAAATAATAAAAAATAAATAATATTTAATTCACTATTTTCAATCTTCTTAATTTCCTTCACGATCTCCTTAGTACAGGTAATCACCTAAGGATATACATAAATGAATGGGGTGAGTTAAAAGCCCAGTAATAGGATGATTAAGGGACATGAATCAACAAAACATGGGTGGGAATAAACAACATAATTATATTATAAGAATATGATTTTCATGAACATCATAATAGAAACATTTAATAAATCAATCTAATGTGTCCAGTCAAAAAAAATGAAACATCATGTCCTAGTGGTCAAATACCCCTCATAGATTTGAAAATGATAGAATCGTGTTCACACATAACATATGTGTGTAATCATGAAATCAAATTAGTGAAAAAATATTGAATCAAGCTAATGAATAATAAAAATTTTATCATGAAATACAACAAATTTCCAAATGAGTTGGAGGTCTATATAATACGGGTCTCACTCGTCACATCATAATATTCATATAATCGTGCATTCCACTAAATACATATTAAAATCATAGTCAGAAATTAACCCATGTGATGGAATGGGTTTCAAAAATATTTCATCAAAAATAGTTTTATTTATAAACATGTTGTTCCAAAAAGATATATTTAAAACATAATTGGTATATAAATCATCATTTTTGAGTGAATAATAAATAACTCAAGATGAGTCAAAGATGTGTTTTTGGAAATAAGAGTTCTTTTGGAAATTTATTTTTTCCCTAAAATAATTTAAGAAACTTTTATGTCCCCAAATAGATAATTTAATAATAATGAAATTTTATTTCAGGAAAATAAAAGTTGTATTTATACAAAAAATTGCGTTAAATATGGATAACCAAAATAAAGGGAATTGGGTTTGAGATTCCCCTTACCTTAATTTCCGCTTTATTTCATCCTTTTTGGGCCTCCTAAATAATAAAATTATATTAATTAATTAATTGATAAAAAAATTTAATGGTAGTAATTTATAAAATTAATTTTTAATTATACAAATTGGATTACATTTCTGAATTTTTATTGATAAAATTGAAGCATTTGGATGTCTTGTTTTACTTAAAAAATCTATTTTTATTGATTTTCAATTTTATTTAATCTTATTTATACAGTAGTATAATTAGTTCCAAAAGCATATAATTCATATAATGAAATTTTTATAAATTATATATAATTAATAATATCCATTCTTGATAATAGTTATATTTTTTAACATATAAATTTCTGTATAGGTGGTTAATCGAACATTGATGAGACATTTTCAGGAGAGATGGAAAATAAGGGTTTGAAATTTATATATATAGTATTATGATTCTTACAAAAGGTTAACATAATTATTATAACCTTAAATTATTTAATAATAATGTTTTTATTTATTTTTGTGAAAGGGTAGGTGAAAAAAGGAAGAGATTGGGAAGAAAAAATAAAAAAAGGAAAAGTGTATAGGAACAAACTTAATCCTCGATGTTGCTTCTCTTCTATGACATTATAAATCCATGATGATTTGATTTTTATTGATCTATAATGTCCCTATTTATTTTAATGGGATTTATAGGGTGGTTTTGAGAAGATATTAGACTTTGAAATGGGTATAATGAGTGTTTTTACAAGGGAATGGAGAGGCGTTATTTATACTTAAGGATATGGGCATTTTTAGAATAAAATATTGAAGAAAATAATATATCATTTGTAAAAATTGCAACAGTTAATTTTTACATAATAAATCATTTATATATATATATATATATTATAATATGATTTTCACACATTATATATCTGTTATAATTAAAATTAATTAGTTTATTTAAAAGAAAGACTGCTATTTTAAGAAATCACTTTTGACTTTAGGTTTTTGAATGTTTTTTTAGATTATGAATTTATTTTTTTTTATTAATGAGTATCTATGACATAAATTATTTCATGGCTGAACATCACATTCTAGAAATGATTAAGTCATTATTATATCTTGAATAATGTAATTTATGATATACGAATTATTTGAAAAACAATATTTTTCCTATTCACTTGAAAATTGATGTATTTAAAAAAATAAAAAAAATTACTCCAAGACAATTTCAAGGCACTGATTTCAGAAAATATATTCATTTACCAAAATAAATTTCTATCATAGGTAAGTATAATTATTAATATAAAAATAATTATTTATATAAAATTAGTTAAATTTCATTTTATAAAAAATGTGCTCATATTTTATTTGAGTTTTTTAATCATGATATTTAATTTTGGAAATTTAAATATTTATATTTATTTATAGTAATCATGATAAATATTATTTTTATAATAATTTTTTATTTTGAGGTAATATTCAAAATATAATGGTCATGTTATTATTATCAATGGTTAGGTTACTATTTCAAAGTGTCAAGTTACAACTCCAATGACCAAATTACTTCTTATATATACCACTACTTTATTTCAATTAATATTCATCTCAATTACTACCAATGATTAATATTTCCATTTTCTTGGATAATTATTGGTTCACTAATATTTTGTTTCACTTCAATAGGATTTGCAGTGGGGGTGATGATTCCAGTAGTTTAGTGGGATCCATATTTTTCCAATTTTAGCTCTTCTGTTTTATATTTTTCCATTTATAATGTTTGGAATTTTAATTTATATGATTTATGATTATTTTCATTGTATTTAATAATAAAATATTTTTTTGGCCTATATATATATTTTATGTATATAATATTATATAATATAACACACCACACATTTATTCTAGAAATAATTATTACTCATAAACGTTGTGTCATTATATTTATTTCCCATTTTTAAATTTCATCTCTAAAATTTCAACTCATATTATTTGGTAAAAATAGATTATGGTAAAGAAATTCATTTGTCCTCTAGTTACCAGATTGCCTATTCATAATTATGGTTACCCTCAAACATTTTGAGAGGGTGAGTTATCTTTTTCCATATAAGTTTTTCGCTATGGTCCAAGAACTTCGCTCATTTCTCTTAATATGTGATGTCATTCTAATGTCATACTACCTCTAGATTCAGTATAATTAAGGGATCAGTTATGTACTTCCTAAAGAGTGATATGTGAATACTTTTTAAACATGAGCCATACTTGGTGGGAGTACCAGCTGATAGGCCATTGTTTCTATGTGATAAAGGATTTCAAAGGGGACAATATACCATTGGCTAAGCATCCCAATATTTCTTAACCACATGACCATCTTTGATGATCATACTCTAAGGAAAAATTTATCTCCATCATCAAACTCCATTTCCATTTTATGACTTCAAGTATTACCCTTTTTAAAACTTTTAGAACTCTATATATGTTATTTGATGGCATGACAAATCTCTGCTATCTCTTTCAGATGATCGGGTCTAAGTAACATTCATTCCCCAACATCATCCTAAAAAGATGGATTTCTCCATCACTGCCCATATATATATTCATATGAATCCATTTAAATACTTCAGTGGGAGTATTTTTATATGAAAACTAAACCAATAAAATATGCTAATTCACTAATATGTAAAATTCCATTTATAAATCTCTTAGCATATTGTCTTTTGTTTTAATTTTCCTTTTATATTGTCCATCAGTTAGAGGGTGATATACTGTGCTAAAATAAAATTTAGTACTCAAATATCGTTGAAAAATTCTTCAAAATTTAGATGTAGACTAGAGTTCATGATCATAGATGATATAAAGTTGTAATCCATGTAGTCTCACCACATCCTCCAAATATATCAAAGAATTTTTTTTAATCGATAAACCATTCCAAATGGCACTAAAGTGTGTATCCCTGATGAGTTGATCTACCCCAATCTGTGTTTCATTTTTTCCTTTGGATTTCTATAGGAGACTAGTAACAATGTTCGTGGTGACATTACCCACATTTCTACATGGGTATTGGAAATGGTTTCATCATCCCTTTTTACATTTGTTATAGTTGTTTAATATGCTAGCAGACCAAACATTTTGAGTTATACATTTCAATACCCATTTTCATGTAGTCCCATTAGATGTGTATACAAAGATAAAGGTGCATCTAAGTACTTTAGGGATGGATGGATAAAGATGACCCATGTGCATTATACAATAGATCCTTATTTATCCTAGGTGATAAAGTCCCACACATCCTCATTCCAAACTGAATCACATCATCATAATCGATTTGGAACTCTAGTAGCTTGCCTTACCATAAAAATTTCACCTTCTTTTTTAGTTTTAGATCATCCCTTTGTGAATTTTATATCATCTCATGGATGGATGGTTAGAAAATTATTTTGGAAGGATAAGATTTATAACCTTCTATTATGATATCCAAATACGTCCTTTTCCTATCGAAGAAGAGATGGTCTGTCTCAATTCACATCATGGATAGTGTAACATGCTCTTTTCTGCTAAGATCATCAGCAACATTGTTATCCTTTCAAAAATGGTAGTTAATCTTGAAGTCATAGTCATTGATTAGCACTAACTATATTCTTCGAAACATGTTAATATCCTTCTGTGTGAATATATATGTTAGACTCTAGTGATTGGTATATATGTTAAAATTATCAATATAGAGATAGCTAAAAATATTTATAATGAAGATCACTACTAAAAACATTAGATAATGCATCAAGTATTTTTTCACATAGATCATCAAATGTTGTGAATCCTAAGCTATTAATTTATCATTATTTGTAAGTACACAAATCAGCCCTTTCTTTTAAGCATCGCTATATATCATAAAACCTCTCCACTTATTGGTATTGTGAGTGTAGGTGAAGAGATCTGCCTATCTCTGGATATCCCTCTCACCATTGTGGAAACAGACTCAGAAATCATCTGGAGATCCCTTAAAGTAGACACCCCCACCTTGGAACATCACTTATCTCATTCTCAAGTGCATGTCTCTCATCCATCATGATACTGAGATCCTCCACATGTGGCATGAGGGTAACTGACTGGATGATTTTTTGGCTTCCAGGGCGACTAAAGAATCTTCCCTCTCGACTTTCCACTCCCTTGGATCCCTGTCCCAGGTGGTGTGGACGTCGCTCTCGGAGAAGATTTTGGCCTTCACTTTTTCAGAGCTCCATGATCCCATGTTTCCAGTGACGGTTCTATGCCAGATCATTTTATCATGATGTTTTTCTATCTAAATAAAAAATATATAATTTCTGAAAATAGGTAGAGGGCTAGAAAATCATGATAAATTATCTAAAAACATCATGAGTACCCATCCAATACATAAAATCTATGAATTTCTATGACACTATTGGGTCTATCATATTCCTCAATTTTTGATGTGTCCATAGAAATTCTTTTACTTGTTATCATGCGCCCAAAGAGTGTGACATTATTCATCCAAAAGTCACACATTTTGACCATACTATACATTTTCTCCAAATTTAATTTCACTAGAAAAATCTATATATTATCTTCATATTTCTCCTTACTTGTGGAGATAATGATAATATATTCGATAAAAACTGCAAAAAAATTGTCAAGTTAGTTTTTAATGATAGTATTCATCAAATCCCTTAGGATTTTAGGGATATTAGTATGTCTTAAGGGAATTGATATGAACTCATAGTGCCTAGACCATGTATGGAATGTAGTCTTCTCAATATATTCCTTCTTCCCCTTTAGTTTATGATATCATGTATGAATATCTATCTTTGATAAGAATTAGGCACTTCATAGTTGATCAAGCAGTTCATCAATCCATGGAGGAGGATAATTTTTTATGGTGATCTTTTTGAGCTCCTGATTATCAATGAACATCTTCATAAATCCTTCTATATGCTTGATAATGAGTAATATCTCACCCCAAGGTGATGTACTTGGGTGTATGACCCCTTTGTCCAATTACTCTTGAATATGATTCATTAACTCATCCAATTTGATCAGGGCCATCATATAAGAGAATTTTGTGATAGCAGTGGCTCTCAGTATAAGATCTATTGATAACTATACAACACTATATATGAGAAGTCTAGGATATGATTTTTAAAATACATCACAATATTCCATAACAATGGGTGTTTCCTCCAAGTTGGTTCCTTCATTTTACCCAACCATTTGAGAAATGTATGCATATTCATAGGGTGTCAATAACCATACCACTGAGGTATTTTTGAAATGAGATTAATGATATTCCTTTCATTTTTAATCGAGCATTGGATGATTCAGAATACAAAAGGAGATTCCCTTTTCTCCATAATTCATGTGTAAGATGTATAATTTGAGATGATCCATGCTTACTATATAATTGGATTCCCCAAAGGAAACTATTATGAGGTTTTTTAGAAAATAATGCCACATATTCCAACTTGAGAAGATCCAAACACTTTGGTTGCAATGATTAAATGACTAGGTGTTTTTATTTATATGACAACTTCATAGTATTGGTTCTCTGATTCAATAGTTTGTTCAAACATGAAGGATATAATGTAATGGGTAGAACTAATGTCAAATAAAACATTTTTGATTCATTAGTTAATCGGTAGTGTACATTGTATGAATTCATTCTCTTCATATACTTCAGTAGTAGTGATGTCATAAGCATCCCCTTTCTCTAATTGGTTTACTACCTATTCAAACTTATTACAGATAAAGACTCTATGTTTAGTGGAATGGATGGTATAGTTACAGTTCTTCTTATAGTTGAATAATTTATCAATGGGTTGTTTATTATGATGTCCCCACTTTCCTCCATCAATTAGGTTGGCTTCTCCATGTCTCTTCAACATTAATTATCAGTTTAATTATATATCACACTTAATCATTTCTTCAAACATTAAATTCAATTTTCATGATGTTTCATCCCATTTTTTTTCAAATGTGGGTAGTTGGATACCAATTCCTCCTTTTTCATTTTACCCACCTGTTTAAACCCCCATTTGCCTCTTCTTATATCCATAACAATGGGAATATTCTCGAAACAATATCTATATATTGGGATCACATCGATCCACTTATTCATAAATACCAATGGATTGGATAGATAGAGCCTTTAGAATGTGTGGTTTTAAAACACTAAACAATATATCAATTTAAATATTATTATTGATATGATAACTTGAAGAAAATATTGCAAGCCTTGTAAAGTCTTCCTCATAATTCATGTCACATTTACTTTTATTTTTCTTCATCTCTGTCAATTAGATCTCTATAATTGTTCAGATATTTTAAGGTAAATACTTAATAAGAAATATTTTCTTAAATTCATCCATTTATAACACCTCCACATCATCCTTCAAATTGGTGTTCTTTAAAAATTCTCATCATTGATCGGCTTCTCCATATAAATGATACAAATAAAGATTCACTTTCTTATTCATAGAACAGTGGATCACATAAAAGATATTATTCATGATGTTAACCCTAAATTCGATGACAAGTGAAACAAATGTTCCACTAAACATTGGTAGTTGTTTTCATATAAATTGATCAATGTATATATCATACTTCATGGGAAAATGAGGAAATTATAAGTGGATTAGGTTTTTATTAGTAGTCTAATACAACTTGGTAATCATTTCCATAAAGATATGAAATCCACCTCATATGGAATTGGGGATTCCATTCATACAATAATTGAATTGTCCCTCATATGGTTTTTTGGATTAGTTTCTCCTTATTCCCACCATTTCCTAAAATAGTAAAGGTTTCAACAAATTGAAAGTCAACAAATCATAAATAATTTATTATTTTACACAATTATTAGTAATACCATATATTATGGGATCTCTAAGTTTATCATTTTATAAAATTGTTATTCTTATGATGGTTTACCTATAAATAGACTTAAATTTACTTTTTTCATGAATTGTTTCTAATAATAATTCAAAAATCAACTAAACCACTCTATGATACCCACAATAGCAACCCTACTTTTTCTTGCATGACTATTACCTCATTTTAAAGATGAATAATATAATAGTGTTAAAAATCATGGATAATTGAGTTAATTTTGTTAGGAAATATAGGATTAAAATTTATTATTCTATAATAAAACATAAAAGTTGTTTAATTACATATTCTTTATCTTCATACTGACCCTCTTGGACTCCTTAATACTGGTAACCACCTGAGGATATACATCAATAAAAGGGGTGAGCTAAAATCCCAGTAAGTGGTTGATTAAGGGACATGAATAAATAGAAAATGGGTAATAGTAAAAATATTATTCATATCATAATCATAGGACCATCATACAATAATAATGGAAATAAGAGATACAAATACAGAACATGGTAATCAATAAAAATGAAACATCATATCGAAGTGGTAAAATAACACAAGGTGTTCTGAAAAAAGAAAGAATCGAGTTCATAAATATTGTACATTATCTATTGAGATAAATCACATTGCCCAATGCATTGGTATTGTATATAATTCTAGTCTTAACCATCAGATCATTGTATTTACATAATCTGGCATTCCACATAGAATGTATAATAACAATAGTCAATTACTAACCATTGAAAAGGAATGTGTTTCTTAATGATTTCATCAATTATAGTTTGATGAATAAAATTGGTCTCACAAAATAAATAATGGGAAAACATATTTTTTATAAGAATCATCATTCATGAGAAAAGAAAAAACAATTCATGATGAGTCAAATATAATTTATTAAAAGAACTATTCTTATAGGAAATCATTTTATTTTTTAAAAAATCAGGTAGGACAAATTTAAACCCATGAAATTAAAAGATAATAATAATTAAATGAAATTTATGATAAATTAGAGATGTAATCATACCAATTATATAATAAAATTGGGATAAAATAAATATAATTAATTGGGTTCAAGAATCCCCTTACCTTATTTCCCACTTTATTTCATCACTTTTGCACCTCCTGAATAATAATCTTAGAATTATTAATGAATCCTTATATAATTTAATTATGGTCATTTAAGTAACTATATATAAATTATAATCATTGGATTAAATTTATTATTTTTTGTTGATGAAATTAAATCATATAGATATAATTATTTTCATAAGAATTTCCCATTTTGCATCGATTTCTCTCTTCGGTTAAATAAAATTTATTAATTATTATAATTAATTAAGTTATATTGTAATTCATATAAATAAAAATTTATATATTATATATCGTTTTAATATCAATAATTTCGGATGGTAATACATGTTAACATGGAAATGATCAACAGGTGGTTAATCGGTCGTTGATGAGACATTATTGGGAGAGTGGGAAAGAGAAGTTTGAAATTTATATAGATACTTGTATAATACTTACAGTAGTTTAATGTAATTAATAAAATCTTAACATAACACCTAATTTATTTTCTTATGGTTAGGGGTTGAAAGGGATAGTGGGAAAATATTATAAGTGAAATAAGAAATAAAAAAATAGAGAAGTGGATCAGGACTTAGATAATCTTCGGTGTAACTTATCTTGAACAAAAAAATAACTCCTTGGTGAATAGTGTTTAAATACTCCCTAAATTCCCTGTGTATTATAAGGTGATTGTCAAGGATTATTTCATAATATCATGGGATTTTTAATGGGTGGGTGTAGTGGTTTTCTAGGGGAAGGGAGAGGGGTTATATATTCTTTAGTAGAGAGGTATATTAGAATAAAACATTGAATAACATAATACATCAAATTTAAATCATATAATAGTGATTTATTGAAAATATATATCAAATATAAATACAATAAAACTACTTTAAGACATTAAATCGACTTTATAATATAAATTAATTTTTTTTTAAAAATGGAAAGTGGAAAGAAAGAAAATATGCTCTTTTATTGAGTCACTTATGACTTTAGGTTTTGCAAATTATTTTTAGGTTTTCAATTTTTGTTTATTTTATATTAAAAAATAATTTAGGAATAAAATATTTTGTCAACAAACATCAAGTTCTATAAAAGATTATAACTGTAACATCTCAGGTGAATAAAAAATATGAAAATTTTATATTTATTAATATTTTTTAATTAAATATTAATTTTACTTTAAATGTGATGCAATGTTTGATTCGCTACCCGATATACAAAAAATAGTTTTTTAGAAATCTTATGTTGCTCACAATGCTGATTCATACTGAAAAATAAAAATATTATATTATTTTAAATGGTAGTTAGCGCCTAGCCATTGTATTGGTGAGAATGGATAGAATTAACTAAAATATTAATATATTATTTTGTTAAATAATTTTACATTTATCCAATAAATTTTAGAGGCTTAAAATAAGAAAGATTTTTATTTTAAGCATAAATACTCTAATATTCATTAAAAGGTCGATTTTCTGCCTTTTGATAGCGAACCATATTTAAATATTGTTTTGGTAACTTTTATATGTCCTATTTGAAAAAATAATAATATTATTATTTATAATTAGGACATCAAATTTTACTTTGCATAAAATGTTTGTATTTTTCTGATAAAGTTCATTTTTATGAATAGTGAAAAATAATGTATCATATATCCAAATTGCCTTTTAATCTATTTTCTTTATATGGTTAGATTATATTTTTAAATGGTTTTAAAGTATAGTTAGATTATATTTTTAACCTTTAATCCAATTTTTATCATTGTAAGTAATTTCACTTTGAAATTGGACATAAATAAGTACAAATATTTTTATTATAGTTATTATTTCTTAAAAACACGCTTTTTTTATTGACAATGGGAATCAATTTTAAATTAATTTCTGCCACTTCCATGTTTTGAATTTGGAAAAATGGATTCTTTTTATTTAATAAGGAGGTCCAAATTGTGTAAATAGGTAACCTTTATATTGGCACATTATGAATATTTACTTCAGTAAATATTTTATTTTCCATGGTTAAAGGGTAAATCTGGTAAATAAAGGTAACAAAATATTAGTATGATAATATAAAATTACCCTAAAATGTGTTCTAATCCTATTTTTTGATAATTGTATGACCATGGTAATCCTTGGTTCGATTTTGTGACCCCATAGAGCCCCTTGGGACTGGCAATGACACTTTATATTAATTAATTTAAAGTAATGACAAAGTTGACATCATCATATATCTTTTCGTAAATCAATTTTTACAAGGGGTTATGTAAACTACCTCTTCAACTATAAATATTTATTATAAATCCAAAAAAATATCCTACATAATTTTATTTTATTTATAATTTTTATACACTATTTAAATAAAATTATTTATGACATAATAAGGATGAAACGTTTACCTCATTAATGAATTATACAAATAAATAAGATTATAAAGATTAAAAACATATCCAACACCTTTCCAATTATTATTGAATGATATTATTACGAAAATGAGTCATCTTATCATTTACTTTAATGATATTTGGACATTTAGAAACCAAAAATCATTATATAATAAAATAATATTTTCATGCTTTCTGAAGGAGCCCCTCCTCCCCTTATAAAAAGCCCTCATTTTTAACCCATTACACACACCTCTAATGCCCCTTTGCTCTTCCATAATATACCCAATTAATCTTACTACATCCCTCAACTCCTCCTATAAGCCTTCCCTTATGAAAAATGAAATTAAATTAAACCATTTGGTTATAACCAAAGGGAGATACCTGATTTAAAGGTAACATCTTTTCTTAAGTTCTTTTGTTTTATTTTACTTCTCCAACCTATAAAATCTTTTTATTAATTTTTTTATTAAAATCATAGTATACCTAGTATATTATGTTGTTTTATGTGAATTATGATAACAAAACATAGACACACCTCCATCTAATGGGTAAACAACATACTGTTTCTGTGGATGGCAAACTAACACCTCACGAAATGATGATTGTTTAATATTCTCCTACCACCTCTTATGGTGGCCATTATGATGAAAATGTATTTATAGGTGATATATATTTCATTTATATTGTCTATATGCTTCTTTATTTTTTATTTATAGAATACCTTTTTTGATTCCATAATGGGTAAACATGATAATTTCATTTGAGAAATTCTGGACTACTGCCCCGTCAAAGTGATATGACTCGTTCATGCCATAAATGGAATGTATAAAGGATGGAGATAATTAAATTATATATGACATTATACTAGAATTATAATATACTTATTTATCATTACATTTTCAATCCATTAAATTTGAAATAGAAATGAAAGTAGTGTTCATGAGTATATACGGCTTACCGTCTCCATGAAAGATGAATTTCATTTCTTATATCCAAATGTTCTATACTATTATAAAAACATATATACTGGATATATACAATATATATGATATCTAAATCATGAATATTATTCATGATATAATGGACTTTTTACCACATGAACAACTAGTAATTATAAAAAAGTTCTTTTTTGACTCAAGTACCAAATATCGACAAAACAACCATTATTAACTTTAATGATTGCATAATGTTTTTGACATGGTAATCAGTGATATAAAAGAAATAATATACATAAAAAAATTTCTTAAGAAAGTATAAATTAACATCATTTTTTTATTCATGAGATTAAATAATGAACAGGTCAAGTCGGACACGTGGTAAAGGATTTCTTATCTGACTTTTAATTCTGTGAGATTTCCATTGTTCGCCATTTATTTATGGAATGTGGTTTATTGTGTACTTCCATTTGATATATATTATAATTATTCTCTTTATATTCAAGGTATTATGTGATTCAATTGGTGGTTATTGACTTTTATTCATATGACTCGATTGATTTCAATGTGGTAATAGGTTTTCATCTCACATTTTATTCCTGTGAGATTCATTCTATACTTTCCATTATTTCCTTTTGTGTGGTGTGTTTACTTCCAATGATTGTATTCATTTTGTAATAAAATTTAATTTATTTGTATTTAAATCATCATTGTGTGATCCTTATTTTGTGAGGTGCATGTTTCAAAAGTTACCAAATCAGTGAAGGAATCGTTCACCCTCCTCTTTTTAAAAGACTTCATTTATGTTCTGTCTTTTAATTACAACTTTCTTATATAGGGATATGTTATTATATATCATTATTACTGCAAAAAAAATTCCAAGTGATGATAGATCCTTTTCTCTCTCATCAACTCATTTACTTAATATTAATGTGATGTCGTTAGGCTATCAAATTTCTATAAGATAACTTCTCAACCTAATTTCAATTCTTTTGGTTAATCATATTTTTCTTGATTATGTTGTGCTACGAATATTTGTGAATGTCCTATGATTGTTTTACACTTAATATCCACATATATTGGGTGTATTATTATTATCGTCACATAATCATGTCACTGATTTGTCCTTAATCTAAGGATAAGATATTTGAAAGGGACTTTGTCTCAATTTACATTCCATTAAGACATATTTGTTGTTATGCATCAATTCACTTTTATATGGTTTATATACTTCCATTCAACATATTATATCATGAATCTATTTATTCTCATGATATTATAAGCTTTTATTAATGTTATTCATCAATCATTTGTATTAAAGTGTCTCTCATTTGGTTATGAACACTTTAACTAAAATATCATTTTAAATGTTTTAAAGATTTATTCTTCTAAATATTTCTCAATAATGACCAAGTTTTCAAAATGGTTTTTAAGATATATTTATATGGACATTAATTTTTTCAAATGATAATTCATTTAAAATATTCAAAGTGGTATGGGAACCTTTGATTCATAAATCTCTTTATTAAATGTTTTAAATGGTTTTGAAAATTGTTTGATAAAGCATTCATTATGTCAATATCTTGAAATGATATATTGTGATTGCAATGTGGAAGTTTTATATTTAATTTATGATTATTTTATGTGTTATGAATATGTTATGGTTATTGGGCATTGTTTACTCATATGGTTGGTTCTGTAACAAACCTAGGGTGGGTGAGCCCTAGATAGCTCTCCAATGCATTGGGTAACGGGACGGAGGTAAACATTAATGTTTCTACAAAGAGATTTAAGGAACATACTGTGATGGGTATTCCAACATAACTCCCTATGTAGTTGTGATAACTACAACGTAAGTATGATATGGATGCTACAAGTTAATTTTATGATTTATGACTTTTATGTCTTGTTCATAAATCTAGTGATTTCCTGAGGTATGTTATGATTGAAAAGTATAGTTTCATTGATTTGTATTTATTGATGGTTTAAAGTTTTCTTTCCTTACTTTATAACCCATATTTATCTTTTTATGCTCATCCCTTTTTTTGAAATGTTTTCCATAGGACTTAAAGTAGAATAGGGTGAAATATGAGATCAAAGAAAATTTATTCTGTCTAAAACATGGAACTAGACATTTTCTTTTCAAGAGTTTATTTAATGAAAAAATAGATACTGAATTGTAGTGTATGGATTTAATTTTCAAGTGGATATGTAATAGTTATGTCTTAATTCTCTAAAACTGTAAACCTGAAAATTTCCTCAATGTAAATTATTCATTTGATTCAATATTACGTAATGTTGTAAGGCCAGTTCCTTATAGTTCGTATCAAATGATGGTTTAGACAAATTTACAGATTAAGAGTATTATTTAAACACATGGTTAGTCCCAATTTATATTATTTTGGTTAAATATTTGTTTTATAAATTTTTTAGAACAAGGAAAGTCAGTTAAAAATTGAAGGACGAGGGCCTCAAACAAAATTTATATCTCTTCCTGGTGACATTCTTGCAATAATTATTGCAAAGTCTTGTTTAGATGATTGTGAAACGTTTTCTAGCATACAACTCACTTGCAAGTAGTTTTTTGAGATATCAAACTCCTCCAATATACCTCGATATCATCGTGGATCATGGGTTGTATTTAATCAAATCCTATTTTCTCAGTATTCTCATATTTTCATGAAAGGTAAATATTATCAATACATTTTCAAATATATTACTTTATCAAAATATTTTGAAGCATATTATGATTTTGAAAAAGGTTATAAAGAATTAGACCCTTGTGCAGCCTATTTATATTTTATTTTACAATATAGTCTCTCAACACATACTTATGGTATTTTAAAAGGACCATTTATTGAATGTTTCAACCCAAATTTGGTCCGATTGTTTTATAAAAATCATGTTTTATCAGATGTTTTCAAATTATATGTCATACATGATTATTTTTCAAAACTGTTTTTCTAAAAACACGCATATGACCAAAGTTTTACAAGGTGTATTTGGATGAAGGAAGCAAATGATTTTTATGGATCTATAAATCATTTTTGAAACACTTGGACCTTCTACTTAGGTGAACAAGATGATGATGAAACCATATGGACACCATGATCAACTATTAGAAATAGTTTTATTCTATCATATGGAGGTGAAACAAAATGAAAATATATAAGTTGTTGAGGTCTTAATATATTGGGATGAAAATGAAAGGTATAAGAAATCCTTTGAGGTTAAAACATGTTAGGGTTAATTTTGAGTTTTATAAAAAGGACGACACGTAAGATTGGTGACAACCCATCTTGTCCAGAACGGTCACAAAAATAAATCCCCCAATCGAAGGGTGACAAAGGTGAATCATCTACCACTGTCCTACATGAAGTCTCTGGTTAGTATGACTTATTATTTTAAGATAAATGATTTTATGGATCAAGAATAAGTTGATTTTTAGAACATTTATTTTATCAAATGGATATCCTTAATAAAGTAAAATTATTTGGTGATTAAGTGATAAAGATTATTTTAGAATATTTCTGCACTTTTGGGAACATTATATGCTTAAGGGAAATATAATAATATGGGATCTCAGTTTTGGACTAATTGTTAAAATTTTATTTTGGGAGAATAAATGTTTTTATTATGGATGTATGGTGATTTGGGTTGTATATGGAAATGATTAATATGTCCTGTAGAATATGTGTTTAGGTTAATTAATCTTTTTTATGAGACTTTAAGAGTAGTTGATTTTTTTGGAGATAAACGTTAAGTTTTACTATTGAAGACTGTGTGAATTAATCCTTCTATGTTATGGGTTTCAATCTTAGTTAGGATTATTTTGAATATTTTTAAGGAAAATTGTATATTGAATAGTCTTTCTTGAACTTTTGGTTCTTTTTGTTGAATTTTGAAGATTAAGAGTAGAATTACTTTTCATAAAAGATTATCATTTTGGGGATTTTCTGATCTTGTACTAACTAATTTTGGTTTTGGTTGATGTCTAAATATAGAGCAAATATATACTTCATTTTTTTAAGATTATGTGATGATCTAGGAGTTTATTCTATCACTTCAGGTGTGACCAAGTCATCTTGAATACATACTGTTTGGAGAAAAGAATAGTTTGTGGTACAATTTTATTAAAGGATGACTCTCTACATGAAAATTATATTTCATTATGATAGTATTATGTTTATTAAAAAAATTCTTCAACACTAGAAAAAGGATCTTGAAGAAAAAATTTTATAATCTCTCTTTTACTATAATAATTTTACCCAACCACAAATTCATGTTATTTTGGTGGTTAGCTTTCTATGATCGAGTTCTTTTTCACTCTCTATTAGTCAATGAGAGTAAATTTCTCTTTCATATCTATGTTTTCATGGAATCCTAGTATCTGTTGTCCTGAGTGACCTTTGTACTTATCTTCCTTTGTTTTAAATTTATATTTTTATTGACACTTTTTCTGATGTTGTACTTTTAATGAAGTTTCCAAGCCCAATTTTAAAATTGCGAGGATGAAATTTCCAAAATGGGGAAGGATGTAACATCCCAGGTAAATAAAGAATTTGAAATTTCCATATTTATTAATATTTTTGAATCAAAAATTAATTTTACTTTAATGGGGATGATATGTTCCATGGCCTTCCTGATACTCACCTATGAGTTTTTTTGGAAATCTTATGTCACACACAATACTGAGTCATACTGAAAAATAATAATATAATAGTTTTTTTAAATGGTAGTTAAATCCTAGACATTGTACGGACAAGAATGGATAGAAGTATCCGAAATATGAATATACATGTTTTTTATATGTTTTTACATTTATCCAATAAATCTTAGAGTCTTAAAATTAAGAAAGAATTTTATTTTAAGCATAAAAATTCTAATATTCATTGAAAAGTTGAATTACCATCTTTTGATAGAGAACCCTCTATAAATCCAGTTTTGGTCACTCTCATATGTTCTATTTGTAAAAATAATATTCTTCTTCAGAATCAAGACATGAAAATTTAATTTGGATTAAATTTTGGTATTTTTCTGATAATGTTCATTTTGTATGAATAGTGAATAATACTATTTTTTAATTCAGAACTTCCTTTTAATCTAATTTATCTATACGGTTATATTATATTTTTAAATGGTTTTAAAGTTTAATTATATTATATTTTTACCCTTTAATCCAATTTTGTTCAATGGAAGTAATTTCCTTTTGTAATTGAACATAAACAAGTGTCAAAGATTGACAGTTATTATTTCATAAATACACGCTTTTTGTTTTTGACAATGAGAATTAATTTTAAATTAATTTTTCCACTATTGTGTTTTGAATATGAAAAAATGGATTCCATATTTGGAATTAGTAGATCCATGTTTTGTAAATAAGTAACCTTTATTTTATACATTATGAATATTTACTTCAATAAGTATTTTATTTACCATGGTTAAAGGATAAAATATGGTAAATAAGGGTAAAAAATATTATTATAATAATATAAAATTAACCTAACATGTGTCCTAATCCTATTTTTTGAAACCTTTCCGAACATGGGCATCCTTGGATCGTTTTTGGGACCCCAAAGAGCCACATGGGAGTGATAATGACACTAAATTTTCATTAATTTAAAGTAAAGACAAAAATGACATAAGCATATATTTTTTAGTAAATAAAATTTTACAGGGAATTATATAAGGTATATTTTAGATTATAAATATTTATTTTAAATATTAAACTATTTCCTACATCATTGTATTTTATTTATAATTTTTATACATCAAATATAAAAAATTATTTATGACACGATGAGGATGTAGTGTTTACCTCATTAAAGAATTATTTAAGTAAACAAAATTATAATGATTTAAAAATATCTAAAACCAGTCCAATTCTTATTGGAATATTTTATTTCAAACATGAATCATTTTATATTTGTTTTAATTGAGTTTTGGAACTTTAGAATACAAAAATCATTATATAATAAATTAATATTTTCAAGATTTACTGAAGAGCCCCTCCTCCCACTTATAAAAATCCCTCATTTCTAACCCATTCCACACATATATAAATCCCCTTGTCTCATAAATACTCTACCCAATTAAGATACCTACATCCCTATACTCCTCCTAGAAGCATTCCCCTAGCAAGAAGGAAATTCAATTAAACTTTTGTTTCAAACCAAAGGTAGATACCAGATTTAAAGGTAACATCTTTTCTTAAGTTCTTTTGTTTTATTTTACATCTCCAACCCCCTAAACTCTTTTTATTACTTTTTAAAAAAAACTGTATCCTGAAAATACTAGGATGTTGTTATGAGATGTATTCGAACTACAATTACACACACATCCATCTAATGGGTAAGAAAATCTGTTTTTGTGGACGGCAAACTAACACCTCAAGAAACGATGAATGTTCAATATTCTCCTACCACCTCATATGGTAGACATTATGATGGAACTATATTTATATATGATATATATTGTATTTATATTGTTTATATTCATTTGTATTTTCCTTTTATAGAATACCTTTATAGTTTCCATAATGGGTAAACATTATAATTTCATTTGAGGAAGTGCGAACTACCACCCCCTCAAACTGATATGACTCGCTCATTCCATACATGGAACGTATAAAGGATGGAGATAATTAAATTATATATGATATTATACTGGAATTATAATATTCATATTTATAATTATGCTTTCATTCCATTAAATATTAAATAGAAATAAATGTAGCCTTCATTCGTATGTAAGGCTTACCGTCTCCAAGAACATCGCATTTCATTTCTTATCTCCAAATGTTATGTACTGTTATAAATACATATATACTAGATATATACAATATATATGATATATAAATCATTAATATTATTATGGAGATAATGAAATTTTGACCACAAGAACAACTTGTAATTATAAGATGTTCATTTTTGACTAAAGTACCAAATATCGACAAAACAACCATTATAAACATAAATGATTTCATAATGTTTGTAACATGGTAATAAGTTATATAAAAGGAATATTAATCTTAAAAATTGTTCTTAATATATTATAAATTAACTTTTGTTTATTATTCAAGAGATTAAATAATGAATGGGTCAAGTCAGACACGTGGTAATAGATTTCTTATCTCACTTTTAATTCTGTGAGATTTCCATTGATCGCCACTTATTTATTGAATGTAGTGTATTGTGTACTTCCATTTGATATATATTACCATGATTTTCTTCATATTTATGGTATTCTATGATTAATTTGGTGGTTATTAACTTTTGTTCATATAACTCGATTGATTACAATTTGGTAAGAGGTTTTCATCTCACATTTTATTCCCGTGAGATTCATACTATATTTGACACTATTTCTTTTTGTGTGGTGTATGTACTGCCCATGATTGTATTCATTATATAATATAATATAATTTTTTTTAATCTTAATTATATGATCCTTCTTTCTTGGGGTGATTGTTTTTTATGTTAATAAATCGGTGAGGGAATCTTTCACCCTCCTCTTTCTAAAATACTTCATTTATGTTATGTATTTTAATTCCCACTTTATTATGTTGGGATATTTTATTCTATATACTAATTATATCACATTTCGTGTCCAAGTGATGATAGAACCTTTTATCTCTCATCAACTCATTTTTGTAATTTCAAACTGACGTCGTTAGGCTATCAAATTTTTTTAAGAGAACTTCGTAACCCAATTTCAATTCTTTGGGTTAAACTTGTAATTATTGATTATGTCGTGCTATGAATTTGTGTGAATGTCATCTGATTATTTTACACTTAATATACATTTATAATCGATGTATTATTTTTTTCACACATAATTATGTCATTGATTTTTCCTTAATCTATGGATAGGATATTTTCAATGGACATTGTCTCAATTTACCTTCCATTGAGACTTATCTATTGATATGCACCAATTCACATTTATATGGTGTATATACTGCCCTTGGATATATTATATCATGAATCTATTTATTCTCAAGATATTATAAGCTTTTATTAATGTTATTCATCAATTATTTGTATTCAGGAATCTCTCATTTGGTTAATAACTCTTTAACTAAAATATCATTTGAAATGTTTTAATGATTTATTATTCTGAATATTTCTCATTTATATCCATGTTCTCAAAATTATTTTTATGATTTATTTATATGGAAATTAATTTTTTTCAAATGATAACTCATTTAAATGTTTTAACGTTGTATGCGAAACTTTGACTTAAATATATCTTTATTAAATGTTTTAAATGGATTTGAAAATGGTTTGATAAAGCATTGATTATGTCAATATCTTGAAATGATATACTGTGATTGCAATGTGGAAATGTTATCTTTACTTTATGATTCTCTTATTTGTTATGAATATTTTAATGTTATTCGGCATTGTTTATAAATACATATAGTTATTTGATAAACGTAAGGTGGGTGAGCCTGAGATAGCCTTCCAATGCATTGGGTAACATGACAGAGGTAAACGTTAATGTTTATCCTATGAGATTTAGTTAATATACTGTGATGGTTTTTCCAATTTAACTCCCTACGTAGTTGTGATAACTATAATGTAAGTATGATATGGATGCCACAAGTTACCTTTATTATTTATGATTTTTGTGTCTTATTCATAAATCTTATTATTTCATGAGGTATGTTATGATTAAAAATTATGGTTTCATTGATTTGTATTTATTGATGCGCAACTGTTTTCTTTCTTTATTTTATGACCCTTATTTATATTTTTTTCCTATACCATGTTTTTGAAATTTTTTACATGGGACTAAAAGATGAATAGGTTCATGGATGAGATCACAAAAAATTCATGTTGTTTAAAACATGGAACTAGACATGTTTCTTTTTAAGTGTATTTTATTTTATGAAAAATGGATAATGAGTAGTAGTGTATACATGTAATATTCAAGTTGATATGTAATTGTTGTGGCCTAATTCTCTAATAATCTGAACTTAAAAAGATCTTCAATAGGAATTATTCATTTGAATAATGATTATGTAATTTTTTAAAGTTAGGTTTTTATAATAAGATTATTACAAAATGTATTATGTCCTCTAAGATACACTAGTTAGGTGAAAAACTTTATTTTTACCATTTTCCTGAAAATTGAAGTGCTTTAGAAAAGTATCAAAAAAATAACACATGGAAAACTCTGACATGATGATGTCAAAAATGATATTTATTTTCAATAAATAAATTTCTAACATAGTTAATTTTTATTGAGAATATAAAAAAAATTATATATATAAAATACATTGAAATATAGTTTATTAAAAATGTGCTTATATTTGTTTTAATTTTTTTAATATTGTTATATTTTTTGGATTATAAAAAATATATATATATATACTTATATTAATCATGATAAATATTATTTCTATCAAAATGTATCATTTTTAGGTATCCTTACCTTTCCAACATCCTGGTTACTATTCTCAATGGTCTGGTTACTATTTCCAACTATCAGGTTACTATTCCAATGGCCTCATTACAACCTAAATACACATCTCTATTATTTCACTCAATATTCAACTCAATTACTCTCATAGTCATATATTTACATTTTCTATTATTTGTATTGGATTAATAATAGTTTTTTCTTTTCTATATTATTGGAATTGGGGATGATGATTTTGTATATTGGGTTGATCCATATTTTCCCCTTTTAGTTATTCTATTGTCTTTAGTAATTAAATAATGTTTTTTGATATCCCTATATTTTCTATGTGTATAATATTATATAATATAATAAACCACACCTTTATTCAGAATCCAAATATTACTCATAAATACGGGGTCATTACAACTAACATTTAATAGAATAAATCAATAGGAGTAGGTGACCTAACTAATTTTATATAGATACAATCTTTTTTGAGTAGGATTATTTTTCATAATATTTAACAGGGAATATATAATGTTGTAGTGGAATAAATCAAAAAGGCAATTATTATATAAAACACTACTTCTATAATTATTCTAATTTCAGTATTTTATTCATTAGATTATATCAATACAGTTATTTGTTGCTCCATATAATCATATGATAGAAATTTATCATGGAAACCATTCATAGGATGCTAGTTATGTGTCTAGTTTCATCTTATATATCATATATAATTAAAATTATATTTATACATGGTTACTAAAACATTCTTATATGAATTAAAAACTACTCTAAATTATCTCAATAACATTCACAACAACTCAAACAAATATATTAACGAGTAACATTGATATTCAAAATATGTAAAAATATATATGATTTTAAAATCGATACATACAAATTGTTTTGGCACTCAAAAATGAAAACACGTAAAATACTTGAGAAGAACACTAATATGTGAAATTATGTTACCTGATATGTTAAATTTAGGATATTATAATTTAAAATAACTAAGTGTAGTATATATAATTCATTATGAAAGTGCATGATATATTACATTAACTATAGACTAGGGTATAAGAACATGAAAATTCACATATCTCCAAATGATACAGATAGGAAAAAATTTCATATATAATGGTTTACCACTTAAAATTTTGGTGAGTCATTCAGAAATCACATTGTCATATGTTAAGCATAGTTTCCATATACATCCGGGTTTCCCAAATGTAAGCAATTTAAAATTTTAAAAAACACCTACTGATATATAAAGGTAATATTCTTTATATATAAACATGATTACTTTTCTAAAATATAATATTTATAGAATGAGTAATGTAAAGTATATTTAATAAAAATATATTTTATCTATTCCTAAAATATTTATATATCCTGAAATTTATTGTAATAATTATTCTAGGATTTTTTTATGGGAACATGGGATGATAATATTTGAATAGTGATAAATAATATCACACTTTGAGTCATTAAGTTGAATAAAATATAATCCAAATCATTTTTAATGATTTTTGATGTTGTCACATTATGTGTATAATGACAGAATATTGTGAGTGGTGAAGAGAGACTCCTAAAATAACTATAATCCATGACATTTCCTTTATAATATTTCATTTATATGATCATATTAATATCCTGGATGTATTGTGTAACAAAAATAATAATTTTACAATTTATATCTCATAGTGAGTTGAATCATATGTCTTATAGTGGTTGTATATTATTGGATTTTTCAAATGATTCTATATCAAAGAATGAATGTGAATTAAAATAGAAAGAAATGTATATGGCTGTAGCTTAGAAAATAAAATTAGAAATACGAGAAAGGGAATAAATGTTTATCTAAAACTACATGATGTTTTTATCCATGTTTATCAATATAAGAGAATTAAATAGTGATCATAATGTGATATTTATTACTTAGGTTTATTATATATGTCGAGTAATGTATAAATGGAATAAAATCATTTGAAGGCCTTCTATGAAGAAGATTAATATAATGTAGTATTGCATTCACATATGTATATGGTGGTCATTGTAACAAATTTAGAAGTATATTGTTGTCTATTCATTTTTTATAATTATATCATAGTTAATTAAGACCATGTTTTTTGGAGGAATATTTTATATTATGATATAAAACATCATGGATATCTATGATTATCTACTTCATAGATAAGGGGAAAAGAAATAGTTTAGATTATATTGATTTAGTATAATATCAACTTAGAAATAATTACCAATAAGTATATTTTAGGTAATGTGTGATACCTTCCAATAGGGTGATGTATAAAAACATCTATCACTATGTGAGTACTAATTAATAGATTACACCATCTAATTATTTTTTAATCTCTGAAATTGATTAGGGATCCAATAAATTCCTTGGATTCAATATAAACTCACAATAAAGATATCACCCACAATAGTAGTGATACTTGTAAAAACATTTCTATCATTATATATCAATTGCATATTAGTGATGGTGACATTATAATAAGGTTGATCAGGATAATATTATGTCATAGAAGTTAATTTCTAATTTGGAAATTCAAAAATTTGATCAATGATTTGTCCTATAATTAAAAGTTATATTTTACCACATACATTGGTTTATTAGGTAATGAGTAATTAAGATAACAGTTGGAGAGGAAAATAAAATTATGTATAATAGTCGAATATAAAATCTGATAAAGAGTCCATAAATTTATTTAGAAATGTTAAAATAGTTAAATGATATTCACACAAACTAAATTTGTGTTTCCTAAATGATTGATAATATTATCCGCTATGTGTATGTGTTACAAAACTATGTAGTAAAATTAATATAATTATTATGTGTGGTATGAAAGTATTTCTAAAAGGGTTTTGTAAGATAGAAAAATGTTTTTCAAAACCTATGTAAACATTTTAAGGATTCATATGGGTTGAGCAATATATGTATAATAGTTCAGGTAAATTTTCAATGGTTTCCACAATATTATAATAATTAAATTTAATTGAATATAAAATTATAATTATTTCAATTATTTAAATGATAAAAATTCATTAATATTATTAATGGATTTCTTAGGTATATATTTAGTGAATATTTTAAACTATAATAGAATATATGGATGATGATTTTGTGGTGTTTGAATAATGATATGTCTCATGATATTTGTGAATATTTATATTCAATAATATTCAAAATATTAACATGGAATGTTATGGAATTAATTTTATTTAAAATGATAAAATATAGTTAATATTATTTTTAATTAAAATATATCAACAAATTATTTAAGAGATGTACAATTATCAAATAAAAATATTGTATTTTTAATAAATAAGTGTCCATGAATTTTAAATCGCACCACTAAGAGGTGGTGAAATAGTTGTATGAAAAAATAAATCCTCTCATAAAAATATTCTAATGAAATTAAAATTTTGAATAAGGGTGGGAATATTGAAATAAAAAACTAATGATAAAAAGTGATAACTAATTAACTCATCATAATATATTATGAAAACATTTGTTAAATATTCTAGCGAGTGGCTAATCATTATTGTGTAGTGGTTTTTATCTCAGTTAAAAAAATCATTAATATTTTATTAATAATAAATGATGAATAATGTTTGAGTATTTTTTTTACTCCTTTAGTATAAATATATGATAATAAAAAATATTAATATACACATGCTTGATAAAAAATGATTTATTTTGTTCAACCCTCTTCATATTCCTTTGGAGAAGGATCATCTGTCAATATTAATTAGTTTACAAAAAAGTCCAATTATTCCCATTAATATTTCATAGGATATGTTGTTTGATTTTTTTATTTCATTCTATTTACAAGCATATCACCGCTGTTTAAAGACTCATAAAAATCATCGTGTAAGGTCAAGTTTTATAGTGTAACTTATTGATCAATTTCATATCAATTAATTATTGATCAAATATTGTTTTAAACCCCACCAAACCATCAACTATAATATATGAATATATATTGAATATATTATAGTTTTAATTTATTCATCATTTTTTAATATTAATGACACCATATTCTCCCCAAAATTAATTCCACATCATTACAGATTTTAAAATAATACATTGATGAAAAATTTCATCCTCCAATTTTGTAATGAAAAACATTCAATATCTTAAGATATTAAAAATAGAAATATACTATTATTTTTTAAACCTCCATATTTCCTCCTAATAAGTACATAGAAAATATTTTTCCATGGTTTTTTGGAACAATTTTCCTACCAAAATCATCCAATTTGATAGGGAAATATAACATAGTATCATTAATGTCATAATAACTTATTATGAAAACATGATTTAATCATTGATAACAGTGGAATGATTTCATCATATGAAAAATATTGTTTATGGATTCACTTAATTGATGTATAAACTAAATATATACATGACATGATGTTTTAAAACATAATAAATATCCAATCACCCCCTTTAGAAAATCTATAATCATTCTCTAAATCAACCAAGATAATCTTGATAAAAAATACGATAAGGATCCATTTCTATAAAACATTAATTTTTCATCCCATGAAACAAGTCAAAACACACTCCTACCATTAGAGTTATCTAAATACAACAACATTTCATAGAATATTTATCTTTGAGTATTTAAATACTTTTTAAAATGATATATTCAATATTTCTAAATCATTAATTTGGGTCTTCTTATTTTCCTCTATTAGAAAAATAATTAGAATTGTTCAAAATGTAATGTCTCTTCAACGTGAACCTTTGATTGGAAACACACTATGTTTCATCAAAATAATTTCTTTAACATAAACATAATCTATTGTCACTATATGTATAAAAACACTACCTTTAAAATTTGTCCTTTTTTTCAATATCATAAGTAAATATTATTTCCCCTCATTTATAATAATACAACAAAATTTATTTTCCACTCTTTAATAATATATTATTTTTTTGAAATAGGGAAAAGAAAACAATATACTCTCTGTGAATTTAAAAAATGATCTCCCAATAAACTATAATGTGTATGATAGATTAATTTATCAATTAATTATTAATTATATCCACTACATTTCATGTCAATGAAACAAACTATATATTGAGAAATATATTTTACACATGTATCATTGTAATCTGTCACTTCATATCCATAGGTTTTTTAACTTTTAGGATCACAAAATATTCTTCTAAAATGTGATTTTAACTAAATTAACAAAATTAATAATCAAAAAAATTAAAATATCCATCCTTATATTATTTTTTGGTGACATCATCCATGTTAATTGATTTCTATCTTATGATGTTACATACTAATTATCTTATATTGTTCTTAATGAAATGAAAATTTTCTCCTTGTAATTCCAACAAACCAACCTTCCCATAACAATGAAAAAACCTTTAGATATATCTTTACATTTTATATTATTACATACCCAATCAAAATAAAAACCATTAATCTAAATTGATTTGAATTTTACATTTCATAATTAAAAATGATGTGTTCAAAGTAATTATAAAATTCATTATACACTACTTCAAGTCATGTATCATTATTGTTTCTTTATAACACATCCCAATGTGAAAATTAAATCCTTATGTTTAGTCTTAACATTATCCATTTTCATATCCATTCAATAACTTGATGTAATAAATTAGGAAACACACTTATTCCATAATTATTTAAATAAATAATAGTTTCATTTCAAAAAAAATATTTGAAACAAATATGCATCCACATACATTAATCATTTTTAATAAATATAAGATATAGTTTTCTACTGAGAATTTTTTTTTATTGTTTTATTCAAAAATTCAAAACAAATTAATTATTGAATCTCAACCATAAAAAAATTCATAAATCATAATTATTTATAAATTAAAATTTAATTAATTGAAATATTTGGTAAGAATATTCAATTTATATTCAAAAGAATTATGAGGGAGTAATTTGGTTCATCTACTATTAAATAGAGTCCATAATTCAAAACTCCAAAATTGAAATATACACACAATATAATAAAATCCAATTGTGAATATGATTCACATGGAATTTTTTTTATCAAATTTTTTTATTCATTTATTTCATACTTCAGAACCATCTCCATTTCTATTAAATCCATTGATTATTTAAAGGTAGTCATTAAACATCTATTCTCCAATTAGGAAAACTGAAATTTCATTTATTTGGAATAAATATAATTTTCATTGATTATATATCTTTAAATATAAAATTATTGATGATCAACACATTAAATGTTGTAATTATATGTTGAAAAAACTTCCTGCATCAATCAAAACTACACTTGTTCATATTCCAAAAATAAATAAACACATTATTATTCCAAAAAATAAATGGTAACCAATAATATTGAACATTATTATACCATATTATAGATGAAAAAATACCTAGTGTATGGTATATTTTATCATACCAAAACATATTTTCTTTTATTATACTCATGAATTCACAGGTACGTGTATATCTTTGAATTTTTTATAATTCTTGAACAATATAGTATATAAAAATAACTAGGTTATTATATTGAATGTATATCAAAATATATTGTTTAATACGAACTGGATAAATAGGGAGACTCCAATTGTATAGATAGACTAGATCATTTTCCTTAGCAGTGTAAAACACATTATGTGGTTTCCTCTCTCACAGAATTATTTTATCAAGAATTATTTCCACATTTTTTCCATTATCCTTTTTTAGAACTCATTATATTTAAAATGGAAATTTTTTGAATGCATTTACATTTGAAAAAACCCATTGAAATATGTTTTATAATCATAAAATTCTAAACTGGAAAAATATCCTCTATGAAATACAACATCATTAACCCTTAAAATATAAATTGAAACCCTTTTTAATCCTTATAATTATAATTCATTGTTCACTAAAAAAGAAAAATGATAATATAATTTAATTCCCCTTAAATAAATCCATTCTCATAATGTTAATTTCAATAAAATTTATAGTCCTTTTCTATGTATAAATGAATAAATACATGCTATTATTCAAATTCCATCTTTGTTATCAAATAAATAAATGAAAATTTTATGGAATAAATATCCCCATAATTTATAGTGTTTTTAAGAGGTGTAAAACAACCCCACATACCTCTAATTAATTTTATAATTTTACTCAAAACAAATTAGTTAATATTGTTGGACCACATGATGGATTTTAAAAATCCCTTCAAAACATAATTCTAGTCTTACATATCATTAAATTAATAATTAATAAATATTTTAATATTATGATTTAATATTTTGTATTATTTGATTATTCTAACTGTATTCATGTTAATTATACATAAATTATTGTAGACTTGCGGTTACATTTAAATATCATAGTGTAGATTTTATCCACTATTAGAAAAAACATTCAATTTTTATATATACTACACCTATGAGTCTGCCAGAACCTTGGAATGAACTATATGTGATCTATTCAAATTAAAATTTGGTCTTACAGAACACAACCCCACCATATTAAAACATCCAAAATATATGTCTAGCCTTCCTTTAATATTCCATAACATCCTAAAAACGATAAACACCTGCCAAATTTATGATCTATAAAATATTTATGGAATGAAGAGAAAACATAATTGTACAATATAATATTAATCCAACCTATTTATATTTTTCAATTCACTTTAGATTTATATTTCATATGATCTTAATTATTCTACAAAATTATAATCTCAATTAAGAGTGCAAAAAATAATATCTTATGACCCTGATGTGGCACTACAATCAATTCTAACCTTCAATGAAATGTGATTTTTTTTCTCTAAATTATTTAAAATAAATGAAATGTTTCATTTCAAATAGGTTATATCATTCTTATAAAATAAATATTTTATTAAAAATTCAAGTCTTTATTTATATTAGATACATATATCATAGAAAATATGATATATTTCTTCAGATATCATAGTATTTAAAAAAATTATGTTTTCTTATCTTTCAAAAAACACATATTCAGTATCTTTTTATTAAATTATCTATTTATTTTATTACTCTCATATCAATATATACATTGAAACAGTAATTAAATAAATAGTTCCTATAATTCATGTCATATCTTACAAATTGATTCAATTAAAATATAATAATTAGTTTGGTAAAATTCCAAAATCCTTTCTTTTTCTGTGTAGAGAAACAAGATCGATCCACATTTAATGTAATAATATCTCATAAGTCATCGTTTGGAAATATATTGAGAAAATATTAGCAATATTATAATTTTATCAGAAAAATAATATTTTATTATACCATCAGTCACATTATCCAAGATGAAAAAATATATGAGGTTTATATATATTATTTATGAATAGTTTATAAGATTAATTGGTTGATTTATTATTATTTTCACACTATCATTAATTACTGGAAGCTTAAAAATATCATTAATTTAATCACTTTTAAACTTTATCTTTATCAATGGAATAAATACTTGTGTTATTGTAGAACAATTATAAAATATGGTACTAAATGTGATAGTATATTATTTTATTATGTTTCATACCACACATATAATAAATAATATTAATCCTGATGTTAACCTTCTATCACTTACATGACTAGATAATTAAACAACTATAAATGCCTATAAGACATGATTTTCCTCTTTATTACACAAAATTATATAGTTGTATATATTTATTTTATACCTAAGTATTTATTTGGATGTTAATTATTATGAATATTTGTAAATTATATAAATATCGTGAACGAATTGTGATACGAAAAATGATTTATTTCATTAAAGAAGTCATATAACACATAAAAAAATATAATTTTTTAATTGTTTTATAATTAATAAGATACCCTTAAGCAACTTCACCCATTTTTATGCACACTAAAATTTTTATAGACACCCCTAATGAATCACTAAAACTAATTTATCTAGAAATTATCCTTCATATGAATTTATTGACTGAGAAAAATGAATTTTTTTATAGTAATTTCAAAACTAGAGAATATGTTTCTCTAATCATATAGGGAAATATTTAATATTTTCAGAATTTTGGAAGATAATTAATCACATTATTGTTATTATCCACTTTTTCTTCAATGAATTTTGTATTCACAGTGTAATAATAAATATTGAAATAAAATTTTTCATGTATTTTTTCATCCCAATTTTGTATTTTTTTATGAATTTTGTCAATCATTATAATGAATAAATACATTTGGTTGGTCCATGAATCCCTTTTCATTTACATCATCATTTATAAATTTTTACATAACATTAATTTACAAATTATATACTTTCTTTTAATTTAAATGATTTAAATTATTTATGTGGAATCCAGTGTAGATATAAGAGAAAAGTTTTCAAACAATATGAATTCCTTGAATTTGAAAATTACACTTAATAACATATCAATCAATAAATCTAAAGGACATTATTTAATAATTTGGATGGATCTTAAAAAACAATCATTTTAAAATTATGTTATTCTTTATAGGCCGTGGTAAAAAAATCATTTAACATTATTTTCAATCTATTCATCTATTTTTTAATTACTTTTTTACATTCATTATGCTCTAAAGACTCAACATATATTTATGACCCTTCATTTGAAAATTGAATTTTATGACTATGTTTTTTAAATTTTATTTTATTTATAATACTTGATTATGATCACCCAGGATGTAACGCCCCAAATATTTACAATATTGTTATTTTGAAATAAATATAATTTTTTTTGTCTTTATATATATGAAACACTATGTTGGGTAGTGTTACACACAATACTCAGTTCCTTTGAATACCTATAAGACACACAATGACATGCATAGAAGTGTATCTAACATCCCAACACATTATGATATATTTATTTTTATATTATATATTAAATAAAATATTTTTATATTCATCCAATATATTTAATATATATTATAAGAACAGATCCAGTTTTGGGCATATATATGTATATTTTTCTAAAGGTAGTTTTTCCTCCATTAATTGGGGTACCTATTTTAAAGATAAATTTTTACCCTTATATAAATTTTATTCAAAAGAAACGTATTTTTTAATTTTTTATGTCAAAATTATCTTAGGATGAATTTTTTTATCTTCTTTACAAATTTCATTATTGATGTATAGTTAAAGATACTACATTTTAGTTTACAACTACCCTTTATTTTAAATAAATATTACTTTTTAATTATGTTTTAAATTGAGTTAAAAGTAATTATATGTCTTTTAAAAATAAATAAATCTAAATTAGTTCATTGGAATCATTTTAATATTTAATTTAGATATTAAAACATAGTGAACCATTGACAATTAACAAAATAAACACCTGTCCCATCACTTATGTGGGATTAATTTTAATTTAATTTCAACCACTTTAATTATTTTAATTTATAAAAATGGGTTACGTATTTGGAAATATAATTATTTATGATGTCTAATAATTCGAAATTAATTTTTATCCAAATAAATAACTAAAATCAGTTCAAATTAATTATAATGATTAAGGTAAAAATGAGTATACTTAATGACTAAACATAGAATATATGGTGTAAAAATGACCCTAAAGTTGTCCAACACCCATTGTATGGACACATTTAGAACCTCAAACTTTATATATCTAATAGTTTCTATTATTTAAGCCTTTGGCTTGGTAAAAACATGGAGAGCACATGAATTTTTTCATTAATACCCAATGTGTCCTCTCCCCCATTATAAAATGTACTCACCCCCCACCCATCACATTTTCACACAAATAATGACCTTATAAATCACCAAAATACTTTAAAAATAATATATCAAAATTCATACCCTCATTATATAAGAATCATTTTTGGAAAAAATAAAACCAAGGAAGTCTTTTAGTATAAATCAAGAGTATTTACCTGAAAAATAGGTAATATTCTTCAACGAGCAGTTTTTTTATTTCATTAACCACATATTAAATTATTATTATATCATAATTATATAAAAAAATATGTATCTTGAATATTATTATATATTTTTTATTTTTTGTCTAAATCCTTCAATTTTATAGGATTTCATCAAATATGATACACAATCATCATTCGTGTGTATGATGGACTACCGTATTGCAAACTGATGTCATTCATTCTTCCATTTCAACCTTCAATTGTTTGGAATAATGATGTAATTATAGGTTATCCAAGGTATATATGAGATTAATAATTACTTTATTCTTGCTTATTTTTTCAATAGTACATACCTTTGTGCTTTACATATTCTTTTTGGAATATGACAACAACGTTTTTGGACGTGTGGACTACCGCCTCCTCAATGTGATGCGATTCATTCATGCCTAAAATTAAATTTATAATGGATATATTTAATTAAAAAATGAGATGAATATTAAATTAATAGGATAATATATATATATATATACATATATATCATTTACTTTTTATTCTTTTAATATGATAAGAATGTTAAAATATAATTCTTGTGTACGAACAACCTATTGTATCCATGAACGGTCTATTTAATTTACTATATCTATAATTTATAGATTAATATAAATGAATATATAATTAACAAATATAATATTTAAATTTTTTTTATATTATTTTTATTATTAAATCGTGATCTGTGTAATAGGGGCAAAAATAACAAGTCAAAACATAATAAAAAACTATGCAATCAACACTCGAAACTGTGAAAATAATGAAATGATGTTAACAATTGGGTAATAAGGTATTAAAATAAGATAATATATGATATTAGAAATATGATAATGTTTATTTTATATGTACATAAAATACTTAAAACCATTATAGTAGGGGTTAAAGAGAGTTCCACCCTAAATAAATGTAATTTATTAGTTTTTCTCATCTCACTTTTATTTTTGTGAAATACAATCCATATTCAACACTAATGTTTGTTGTGAGGTGTATATAAAAACCATGAAGGTATTTAAAAATTCTTATACTAATGATTATTCATATTTACAAGTCCATTTTAGGATCTCTCATTCATGGAGTTTACAGTTTCAATTTTACCAAAGCGGCAAAGGAATTTTCATCACAATATGCCTTCTTGGAGACATTTTGTTGTGTTATAAACCAATCTTATATTATAAGGTGTGTATTGTAACATCCCCGACCCGGCCAGCCACCCGAATAGTGCTGAACGGGTCAAGTGTCACTACCTTAGGTGCACCTCCCCTGAACGCCAAAGGGAGCCGACTAGCAGCGAGGGTCTGAATAGGTATAGTGGGGAGGCTATACCCTCTCGGAGGATCAAAGTAAGGGTACTCGACCGAGTATAATAGTAAAGATGTAGTGGAAAGAAAGACTCAGCAGACTTGAACCAGACCAGCAGAGAAGAAGCATATCCAATAGCAATAAACAGTGGAAGCAATATAGGAAACAACTACAGCGGAAAGTAAACATAACAGCATGATGATAACATGTAACTACTGCTGAACAGTAAATCAAGCATCCAAAGTAGGTCAACATACAAAAGGGCTCCAATGGCTAACCAACAGTAGCTACAACAAGTAAGCATGCTGATGCAGAAGAGTAACACAACAAGTAAACCCCAGCTAGGTATGACCTCAAGGTCCATACCATCTCCATGCAACAACTAACGTAACCTAGCTCCTGAAGCTGGCCTCTTTCCTACACGTAAATCCATAAAGTCTGCACGGGTCCCGAACGGCCCGTGCAGGGTGTGATACAAATCTCAATAGGATACCACCCAACGGTGCGTGCCAAATATATGTCTTTATGTAGTCATGCATTTACCAGTAAAATAGTAACCAGTACAATGAAAAAATAAATACAAAATCCATTGGTGCTCAACAGCCACCATGGAGTGTCACCTGCTTTATCCAACGCCGGAATCTCTGTCGTGTAACCCGGCACAATGTGCCACCTAACACGTCGTGTCTCAAGTACCGATGTCCCGAGGGAATGCCCCAAATTGTAACCCGGCACCATATGCCTCCTGACACCTCGTGCCTCAAGTACCGACGTCCCGTAGGCACACCCCAAATAGTAACCCAGCACCATGTGCCTCCTGAAACCTCGTGCCTCAAGTACCGATGTCCCGAAGGGACGCCCAATTCCTTGAAGGCTCCTCACCTCCCACGTGGCTTTCTACGGCAAGCACCGCCAACCAAAATACCTAACCGTGAATATGGGGGCCTCTACCCACACGAGTGGTCAAAACCACCTCATCACAGAGTATCTCTGTGTGCACACTACCCAAAGTCCTGGTGAGCGGTAATCACCAAAATAGTCCTAAGCCACCAACAGATCTGGCACCTCGTGTCCCTACGACCATGTTGCTCAAGTCCGATGGCATCACCACCCAAGTATCTCGGGCCATGCCCAACCTGACAGTCGTACTGCCTCAAACCGACGTCCATGACACCCAATCTTGTGGTCAAGACCACTCAATGTCACCCAGGAAAAGCCCCAACCTGTGATCAGCATCACTCAAGCATAACCGGGCTAATCCCAACACAACCCAAAGGGTCCAGCAGATGAAATTCAACCATCGCATATATAACATAGTTAAATAGAAAACATAACCAGGCAAAAGCAATTAAATAGTCGAATTGCACTATACCAGGTGTCGTCCCATACCAGCACAGAGGTCTTAAATGCCTCTAACAATTATACCTGGCTTTAAAAAATTAAACTAAATAGTTTATACCAATCATATTTCAATTAAAACCATTTTGGCGTTCCCCGGCCAAAATGCCCCGATGATCCCCGACCACTCACCCGGCCTCGCTCATGCAAACTAATAACCAGGCATACCCAAAGGCATCTGAGAGGTCCCATAAAAAATTCAGTATGAAAAGGCAGATAAAACGGGTCCCTCTCAAAAATACCTGAAAACACGCTGAAGCCGCGTCACCCAAACCACCACGAAAACACAAAATGAGGTATGCACGACCTACCTGAGACTCACACGATGCTACTCCACCGGTAACACCCACCAATTCGGTCTAAAATGTGGTAAATCTACAAAAGATTAAAACCCACTCAAAAGGCTATAACTCATTCTAGAACTAAAATCAAACAAAACGGCCAAAGTGGAATTGAAGCCTTACCGAGGGGGTTCCAACGAACTAATCAGAGATCAAAACGGACTTCGGACGAAGAACTGGGAAGCAAATGAAGATTTGGCTGGCTTGGTTCACGTATCCGGGCGGAGGGCATGAGGTTCTGCCTCAATACGAGGCTACAGCCTGATTTAAGCGAAAAAAAGAAAGTACACGGCGTGAACTTTTAGACTACACACTGTGTATATTTCATTTTACTGTTCAAAAGACGGCTGATTCCGCTGACTTACTTTCCGAACCTGCTGACCTGAGTACATGGCGTGTACCTCTGGGTACACGGTGTGTACCGGGTACCTCTTCTCTTCCTCGCTGACATACCCACAAACCATTTATATCCCTCATACACGGCTAGACTACACGGCGTGTCCAAAGAGAACATGGCATGCCCCTGGTTCTTACCCGGCCAATGGCCTACACTCCATGTATGGCCTCACACAGTCGGGGGTCTACACGACATGTTCAAAACTACACGCCATGTAGTAAGAAAACTCTACACGGTCACCCGTACGACATGTAGTCAGCGAGTACAGGGCCGGCCACTCGCCTACACATACACGGCGTGTACTCAAAGTACACGGCGTGTAGTCTGGAAATTTTTTGAAACTCTACATTTTCTCGAGTTTCCTCTTAAACCAGTCAAAAATTCAAACAGGGTCTGGATTTTGACCCATTCTGAAGTCTCGGGTTCTTACAAACTCCTCACCTTAACATAGCTCATTCCCGATCTACCAAACGAAACTAGGAGATGGCACCGAACATGCTCATCCCAGTTAAACAACCCGGACTACCCCGGTCTCAAAGGTTCTTCCTAAATTCCTCAAGGGGATCCCCACCATAGGAATTACCTTACCTGGTATCAAACCAAAAAAATGTAATGAAAAAAGGGTTTACTAACCTGTTTTCCAGAAGAAAAATCCTCTCGTGACGCATCGTCACCCCTGCACCTCATTAGTGCTCCTATGTCACTTCCGACACCCAAAGTATCCAGCACTACATCGGTGTCCACCTATATGAGGTCCTGGTGCCTAGAACCTCAAGTAACTCGCATCCATGATTCCCCGATTCCAACGTCACCTCAAGTAACCCGCATCCACGATGCCCCATGCCCACGACACCTCAAGTAACCCGTATCTACGATGCCCCGATGCCACGCATCTCATATATATATATATATATATATATATATATATATATATATATATCACGCATCTGATATGGTGCCAACCCACTGACTAGCATATAGTCAGTCCACAAAGATTCTATTCTCCTCATGCACTGAAAACAAACATACCTCTACAGGTCATTACAAAATGGAAATATGGAGTTCACGGTCACACCACGGTGTACCTATAACTGTCATCGGCTCACTGGCTTGCTCAGCCTCTGGCAGCTCCACGGCGTGCTCCTGGCCTGAAACACGGCTTCCTGACGCCTGACCTCCCTGCGATGCTGCTCCAGTCACGGGCCACTAACCCACAAGCTGGGTCCCACTGTCTCTGTCACAGCCTCCCTAGACAGCTGAACCTCATCTACCCTCTCCGGGTACCGAACCTGAACCAACTCCAGACGATGCAGTTTGTCCTGGTCCCTGCCTGCCGGCTATCTGAGAAGGCTGCCTACAAAACCTCTCCAGATTCCCATCCTATCCACAATCCCGACACTCCTTAATAGGACTGTCTCACTGCGCTCGAACATGTCCCGACTTCCCACACTAGAATAAAATCACCGAAGAACTCCCACGATGTGGTCTAGCTAAATCCCTGGCCTGACTGCCCTGCTAGAACTCATCTCGTCCTCACTTCCTACTATCTGAAACATCAACTGAAGTTATCGTCCTTCCCAACCGAGATTTCTCTCTCTCGTTTCCCTCAAATATGAGCGCCTGATTCACCACCTCAAAGAAAGAACCCAGCCTGAAAATGTTCACATGCACCCGAATGGCGTGTCGTAAGCCATCCTCGAAGCGCCTCACACTAGTTTCGTCGTCGCTCACCATACCAGGTGGAAAACGGGACAACTCTATGAAGGTCGTTGCGTAGTCCATGACGGTCATATCTCCCTGATGAAGACTCAAGAACTCCTGAGATCTCTCTGCCCTTAGTGTCTCCGGGTAGAAGTGCTCAAAGAACATGTCCTCGAAGTCCTTCAATTCCAGTCCCTCGTGCCTACGAGCCTAAACCTGTAAATCCCACCAATACTTCACCAGTCCTCTCATTATGTACGTTTCCAGCTTGACCCTCCACCCTGGAGGCATCTAGAGCTGCTCGAGAATCATCTACATACTCTTTATCCAGTTCTCATCTTCCTGCGGACCACCCTCACCCTGAAAGAGTGGCAGGTGCTGCGACTGGAACTCCCGCGTTAGGTATGCCATAGAAGGCTCTGCACCCTGAACGCCACTATCAATCCCTTGCAAGACGCGTACTAGGCTCACCCAGAGCTGCTCGTCAATCCATGACCCGAACGATGCCAAACCCGGCTGTTGTCCTACCTGCACTGGATCCGGAACATGATCTTGTCTCTAAGCCTGCACCTTTTGCTCGTGCTCTTCCTGTACCGAATTCTAACCCTGATCCTATAGCACTGTATCCTCCCCTACCTGACGCTCTATCGAGTCATGAAGGAGTAACCTACTGAATACCATAAATGGTCAGACAGCCCATACATATATATAACAATATATTCTACGTAGATAAGGAAATATGTAAAAGGCAGTGCATAACAACTACCCTTACTCCCCCTCACGGCAACCCATGCCCCACGGCATCCCGGCCTCATGGCCTCCTTACCTGCTCAACAGAGCCAAGTATCGATAGTACATCGGGCCATGCCCGTCCCGACAACTCACATTGCCTCAAACCGACGACCAAGTTTCCCAATCTTGACAGTTACACTACCTCAACAATAGTACATGCTGGCTCTCATAAGAGTCAGACCCAAATATCCTGCAACATGCAATTCTACAAAAATTAAAGCATGGAATATACATTTGCACAACTAGCAATTCTATTAGGAATTTCACCAATTTATATTTCAAAGCAAATAAACCATGGAAATTGATTTGTTTTATTAACGTGGCATTATCACTTCACAAAGAATACATGCAATTATGAAATTGAAATACCCAAAAAATGTACCTATCAAAAGCCAACAACAAGCCTTGCCATACCGGGCCAAGGTCTAATTCTCCCTTACCACACCGGGTCAAGGGTCACATATCACAATCAAGAACATCACACACCATGTGAGCCACCGAGGTGGAAATCATATAAACCATAATCTGAGCAAAAGAATACAGCAATTCTCACCCATGGAAACTAGGTCCATCCCTCATACCTGGGGCTGCAGGCATCCAAGCACAAGCTAGAAACCCAGTTTTAGTAACAACAACTTATCTCCAGTCCACCATATCCAAAATAGTAAAACCAGTAGAAATAAAGAGATAAGTCTCAATCTCATTAGTAGCCAAAAAAACACTACTACTAAATCTTTGTCAAGAACTACCTCTGATACCACTTTGTAACATCCCCGACCCGGCCAGCCACTCTAAAAGTGCCAAACGGGTCAGGTGTCACTACCTTAGGTGCACCTCCCCTGAACGCCAAAGGCTACCGACTAGTAACGAGGGTCTGAATAGGTATAGAGGGGAGGCTGTACCCTCTCATAGGAACATAGTAAGGGTACTGCTCTGAGTATAACAGAAATGATGCAGTGGAAAGAAAGACTCAGCTGACTCGAACCAGACCTGCAGAGCTAAAGCATATCCAATAGCAATAAACAGTGGAAGCAATATAGGAAACAACTGCAGTGGAAAGTAAATAGAACATCATGCTGATAACATGTAACTACTACTGAACAGTAAAACATGCATCAAAAGCAGGTCAACATACAAAAGGGCGCCAATGGCTAACCAACAGTAGCTACAACAAGTAAGCATGCTGATGCAGAAAAGTAAACAAAACAAGTAAACCCCATCTAGGTATGACCTCAAGGTTCATACCATATCCATGAAACAACTAACGTAACCTAGCTCTTGAAGCTGGCCTCTTTCCTACACGTAAATCCATAATGTCTGCACGCATCCCGAAGGACCCGTGTAGGGTGTGAGACAAATATCAGTAGGATACCACCCAACGGTGCGTACCAAATATATGTGTTTAAGCAGTCATTCATTTACTAGGAAAGCAGTAATCAGTACAATGAAAAAATAAATACAAACTCCACTGGTGCTCAATAGCCACCATGGAGTGTCACCTGCTTCGGCCAACGCCGGAATCTCTGTCATGTAACCCGGCACCATGAGCCACCTGACACCTCGTGTCTCAAGTACCGACGTCCCGAGGGCACGTCCCAAATAGTAACCCAGCACCATGTGCCTCCTGACACCTCGTGCCTCAAGTACCGACGTCCCGTAGGCACACCCCAAATAGAAACTCGGCACCATGTGCCTCCTGACACCTCGTGCCTCAAGTACCGATGTCCCGAAGGCACGCCCAATTCCCTAAAGGCTCCTTACCTCCCACGTGGCTTTCAACAGCAAGAACCCCAAACCAAAATACCTAACCGCGACTACGGGGGCATCTACCCACCCGAGTGGTCAAAATCACCTCATCAAAGAGTATCTCTGTGTGCACACTACTCAAAGTCCCAGTGAGAGGTAATCACCAAAATAGTCCTAAGCCACCAACACATCTGATACCTCGTGTCCTCGTGACCATGTCGCTCAAGTCCGATGGCATCGCCACCCAAGTATCCCTGGCCATGCCCAACCTGACAGTCGTACTGCCACAAGCCGACGTCCATGGCTCCCAATCCCGTGGTCAAGACCACCCAAAGTCACCTGGGAAAAGCCCCAACCTGTGATCAGTATCACACAAGCGTAACTGGGCCAAGCCCAACACATCCCAAATGGTCCAGCAAATGCAATTCAACAATCGCATATATAACATAGTTAAACAGAAAACATAACCAGGGAAAACCAACTAAACAGTCGAATTTCACTATACCAGGTGTCGTCCCATACCAACACAGAGGTCTTAAATGACTCTAACAATTATAACAAGCTTTAAAAAATTAAACTAAAGAGTTTATACCAATCATATTTCAATTAAAACCATTTTGGCATTCCCCGACCAAAATGACCCGATGAGCCACAGCCACTCACCCGGCCCTGCTCATGCAAACTGGTAACCGGGCATACCCAAAGGCATCCCAGAGGTCCCATAAACAATTCAGTATGAAAAAGCAGATAAAACAGGTCCCGCTCAAAAATACCTGAAAACGTGCTGAAGCCACCTCACCCAAAAAACCACAAAAATACAAAATGAGGTATGCACCACCTACCTGAGACTCGCACGATGCTACTCCTCTGGTAACACCCTCTAATTCAATCTAAAAGTCGGTAAATCTACAAAAGATTCAAAACCGATCAAAGGGCTATTACTCATTCTAGAACAAAAATCAAACAAAACAGCCAAAGAGGAATCGAGGCCTTACTTAGGGGGTTCCAACGCACTAATCAGCGATGAAATTGGACTTCGGACGAAGAACTGGGAAGCAAATGAAGATCCAGCCAGCTTGGTTCACGTATCCGGGCGGAGGGCATGAGGTTCTGCCTCAATACGATGCTACTGCCCGATTTAATAGAAAATAATAAAGTACACAACATGTACTTTTGGACTACACACCATGTATATTTCAATTAACTATTCAAAAGACGAATGATTCCGCTGACTTACATTCCGAACCTGCTGACATGAGTACACGGCCTGTACCTCTGGGTACACTGCGTGTACAGGGTTCCTCTTCACTTCCTCGCTAACATAACCACACGCCATGTATATCCCTCATACATGGCTAGACTACATGGCATGTCCAAAGGGAACACGGCGTGCCCCTAGTTCTTACCCGACCAACGACCTATATGCCATGTATGGCCTCACATGGTCGAGGGTCTACACGGCGTGTTCAAAACTACACGCCGTGTAGTAAGAAAACTCTACAAGGTCACCCGCACGGCATGTACTCGGCGAGTACACGGCCGACCAATCGCCTACACATACACGGCGTGTACTCAAAGTACACGACGTGTAGTCTAGAAATTTTTTGAAACTATGCATTTTCTTTAGTTTCTTCAGAAACCAGTCAAAAATTCAAACAGGGTAGGGATTTTGACCTGTTCTGAAAACCAGGGTTCTTACATGTATACTACTCATTAGATATGTTATATCATGAAAATCATTTTTATCATGGTATTATATGTGTCATTTAGTTTTATTCCTTCATGGGGATTGTGATTCAAATGTCTTAATGTGGTATGGGACACTTTGGAATGTTTTTTGATTATTTTACTCAAGAATTTTTTTAATGATATTTTAATTCTATTTAAATTCATAAAATTCAAAAAAATTGTTTCTTATCCTACAATAGGGATATTTTTTATTGATACCATCATTATTATCTATTTTTTTATTATGATTGTTTTCACCAAGGATATTATTAACATTCATTTCATTTAATCACTTTTCATTTTCATTAACATCCCCTTCAATTATTCACTTTTCAGTGATTGTTTAACATTATTTTCACCTAAATATAAATATTATTAATCATGTATAAGATTATTTTCAAAAAAATTGACCATTTTACTTGTGGTATGTACATTTAATGTTATATTATTTATTTGGGAAATATTGATATATTTATATCCTTTAATAAATTTGAATATTTGATAAGGAATATTATTTATGACTTAAATTCATTATTAAATTTTTTTGGAATGTTTTCGAGATACATTATTCAACTTGGGTACCAGTTAATAGAAGAAACTCTATGAATATGTAGTCTCATGGGATGAAGTCATTTAATGAAAAACCATTTGTGTTTGTTTCTAAGTTATTTTAAAATGACAGGAGGATATATCATCACATAAATCAGACACGTTTCAATCCATATAATTAAATTTTCATAATGATAGATCTTGATAGTAACTATCTTGAAGATATATATTGATTATAAATATATGCAACACTCTACATTCCATCATTATTATTACTCTATGTGATTACAAGAATATTCATAATATCTAGTACCAAGTTTAAATTTTATTTTTTTATTTATATGGAATTATTCGATCATGTTTTATTCTTTCTATATAGATAATTCGTATTAAAATCATGATATCTTCATCTATATGAAGAATAATACATCTAATTAGTTTCAAGGATAATGATTATTTTATTTATTTATATATTATGCTTTTTATGCCCAATGTTAAATGGGTTCCACATATATATTTTGGTTTGCAAAACTAGTAAAATGGGTCATTATTATAGGATTTGATTCCATGTAACTATTTCAATGTAATAAAGTAAGGTAGCTGCTCTTGGCTTCTTGGGTGGTGGTATTGCAGTTGGTATCAAATAATATTTAGTACAAACCATAGAAAATAGAGTTAGGAATACACAGATTAGGGAGCAAAACACTAATGTATAATTTTAGGATAAGTACAAAAGAAAATCAAAAATAAACCATGTTTATGATTATGATATTTTCTACACATAAACATTTTAATTTATGTTATGTATTTCATTTGTTTAAATTATACAAGATAAGTTATATTTTTTCCCAATCTTCATTTTAAAATGGATCCTAGTAGATGACATGTCATCCTCTTCAAAGAATATGATCTAAATAGTATTAATGATAATTTCTTTTATAGTGATAAGACAATATTTAGTTGGGAACTAGTCTCTGAAACATTCACATCATATGGGGATATAGATTCATTTGAAAATGATATAGAGAATTAATTCTCTAAGCCTTATGGATTCAAAGTGAGGAAAGTGATGAAGAAGATGACCTAGAAAATGATGGATAAAGGGAGGAAGGGAAATAAATATTCTTCTACATGTTATAATTGTGGAAATAAATACCTTAGTACTTTCTAAATGTAGTGTGAGGTTTCTAATAGTGTAGAGATAAAGGCCATTGTGCTAATTAATTCATGTTTAGAGAAAAATTCCCAAGTTACACTACTTAATTTGCAAAGAGATAAGACACTACACAAATCAATGTCTAAAGAGTCAATGGACTATACCCAAAAAGATGACAGTGAATCGTGGTCAAGATTATGATACTACCACATATGAGGATGAAAGATTAATATTCCATTTTGGATTCAATAAATATTTTATTTCGGTATTATATTAGTTATGTATTGGTTATAATAATTATGAAATATTTAAGTGTTATATAGTAGTACTATTTCATTATGTATTTAAGAGAATTTCTTGAATGGTTCCCAGAAATATGTGGTAGAAGGTTTGACTATTTGGAAAATATATGGTTGAGGTAAAGATATCATTTAATATTTTCTAGATAATGACATATTGATGTTCGAATAATGAGATTATTTATTTGGATAAAGTAAATTTGATAGTACTTACTACCTTAGAACAGATTAATGATTTATTGAAAAAGTGATTTATACAATCATTGATGGATTTTAAAAAAAAATTGGATTTATGGAGTATATCAAAAAATATATTTTATATTTATTGAATAATGAATCTCGCATGTTTTAAATAATTTTTTACAGTAATTTAATGATTAGATATAATATATAATCATATTATTCATGGGTTTGGTATGATAAAATTAATAGCTACTTCAAATTGATTAAGGATTTTTATGTTTATCAATGAAACTCGGGGAATCTAATTGTATTGTGTTGGATCATAATATTTTGAAAAATTTATCAAATTATGAAATGGGTTTATCTGATCTTTGGATGATGTTTTTTAGGTTTATTTATTACTTCACCAAATAATGCAATGCGTTTTAAGAAATCTAGTAGAAATAGTTCAATGCACAACAAAAGGATAAGATTGGGATTATGAAATACAAATTTATATTTACTTATATTATTAGAGAGAGAAATAATTATTCAACTACAAAAAAGGGATATTGAAATTAAAAAAAATAAATTACTACATTCATATCTGATAAATCAAATGGTCCTTCAAATCATCAATGATTTATGTTTTTGAGGCCCTTAGATTTCCATTGATCACATACTTTATTCAGGAAAATGACAATAGTTATTTACAATTTTCTTCTATGTCTATGTTTTAATTTCCTACATATATTCTCTTGCCTCGGATCTAGTTATGGGACATTACTACTTCCCAATCTCTCTTATTAAGAGGTTATTTTATTAACCATTTTATGATGTGGGGTTTTCAACAATGGAATTTTGAAATATAAAACCATATATTACTGTGATCTAGTTATAATTATAAGGACCAAATTAATTTAATCGGTGGATAATTTTACTCCCTAATAATGTTAAATATTTTCCTTCTATAGAAAATTTAATATTATTTCCAACTATATTTATACGCAACAAAAATTTGGAATCTGTGAAACAAAATATGGACATATGATAAGAACCAATCCAGTTTTACACATAAAAACTATATTATTATAAAGGTAGTTTTACCACCTTTTAATGGTGCACCTATTATAAAATTTAATTTTGATCCATTTCTAAATTTTATTTTTCAAATCAAGGTTCATTTTTTTATTTTTTATTTTCATGTTATTTAAGGGTGAATTTTAGTTAATTTTTTTATAAGTTTCTTATTTTTTGATAAATAGTTAAAAAACTATATTTTAGGTGAAAATTGCATATTATTTTTAATAAATAATAATTTTAAGTTATATTTGAATTATTTTATGTAAAAATATATTAATTATACATATATTAATACAATTTCAGTCATTGGTACCATTTTTAAGGTGTAAAAATGACCATAAACAAATACAACACCCATTTTATGGCCATATTTAGACCTTAATTCTTCATTTATCAAATTTTTTGTGTTTTTAAATTCTATTGTTTGGTAAAAAAATTTGGGAGCACACAAATCATTTCAAGAATACCCAATGTGTCCTCTCCCTCACATATAAAAGGGCACTCACCCCCCACACCAAACTTATTCCCACCCATAAATAATTTTTTTCCATTGAATACCTTCCCACAATATCTCCCAATATCCCTAACCTAATATTGGAAACCAAAATTAGTGGAAAAAATAAAAACAAATAAGTATATTTTTATAAACCTAATGGAGTTACCCGAAAAAAGAGGTAAAATACATCAATAATCACTTTTTATTAATTTACTTATCCCCAATTAAATTATAATTATTTAACTATTATAAAATAACATAATTATACTGAATATACTTATATTTTTAACTTTCAGGTTACAACATACACTTTCACACACTCCCATCAAATGGGATACACAATCATCATTCAAATGTGCGGTGTACTTCAACCTCGCAAACCAATGTTGTTATTTCTTCCATTTACACCATCAAATGTTTGTAATAATGATGTAATTATAGTTTATATATATGATATAAATGATATTTATAATTTCATTATGTTTTTTTAATTCATTATATAACATATAACGTCATTCTTTCTATTTTTTTGGAATACGATAACATTGATTTTAAACGTGTGGACCACCGCCTCATCAATGAGTTGTGGCTCATTTCATTTTTTAATGGAATGTAATAATGATATATTTAATAAAAATATGTTATAAATTTGAAATTAATATGATACTAGAATTAGAAAATACATGTATTTTATTTTTTTCTACTAATATAACACGAAAATGGAAACAACATTCATGCATGCGTACAGACTACCGTCTCCCTAAACGATGTATTTCATTTCATATCTCCATACATTATGAATAATAATAAATAAATATAATAAATATATATATTACATAAATCATGGTTTACATTATTTATATGATGAAATCAAAATCTATGTAATAGGAACAAAAATAAAAAGTCAAAAAATACTTGAAAAACTATGTAATTAACACCCGAAACAATGAAAATAATGAATGATTATTAACAAATTGTTAATAAAATGTTATAATAATTTTTGGAATTATATTATAAATATTGTAATTTTTATTTTATAATTAAATAACAGGATTTAAACCATTATAATGGATTTTAAATAGAGTTCCACCACAATGAAGTGAAAAGTTAGTGTTTTTCTAATCCCACCTTTATTTCTGTGATATGCATGCCATATTCACCACTTATTTTTGTTGTGTTGTGCTTATAATACCCATGAATGTATTTTATGTTCATTTTACTAGTATATATGAGGATTTACAAATACATTTTTGGATCTCTCATTCAAGGGATTGACAATTTCATATTTACTAAAGTTGTAATGGTGTTTTTGTCATAATTTTCATTCTTTGAGATGTATCATTATGTTATCCACCTATCCTATTTTATATGGTATGTATACTTCTCATTTGAAATGTTATATAATTAATTTAATTATTATTATTATATTAAAATTTTAATTTAATTTTATTACTTCAAGGGGATTATGATACAAATGCTTCATTGTCATATAAGAAACATTGGAATACTTAGAGATTATTTTTCTCAAGAATTTTTGTAGTGATATGTTAATGGTGATTCCATTCATCAATGTAAGAACCCTTTTTGTTACTTATCGTCCACAAGGGATATTTTATATTTATACTATCTTTATTCTATCTATGGATGTATTATGAATGTTTTGACCAATGATAGCTTTTATATTAACCTCCTTGAATCATATTTTGTAGTGATTAACCTCACATTGGATTATTCAATTTCTAGTGATAATTTAACATTAATTTCCATTAAATATCCAAATTATTTATAATGGATAAGATTATTTAAAAAAATGTATAAATTTTTTATATACTATTCCTACATTGATTTCTATATGGTTTATTGGGGAAATATTAATAAATATGCATCCTTTACGCAATTGAATTATTAGATAAGTTGCATTATATATGATTTAAATTTACTATTAAATATATGAGGATTATTTTGGACATATATTATATAGATTGGGGGATAGTTAAGGCCAGACCCTCGATGCATCAGTATGACATGGGATGATATTTGTTGGCAAAAAACCCTTCATGTTTATTTCTAATAAGTTTTAAAATATTTGTAGGAAATATCGTTATAAAAATCATGTGCATTTATTCCCAAATACATAAACATTTTTTATAATTGATTTTTAATGTAATTAAATTGAGGATAGATCATGATATTGGATATGTCCAACATTATATATTCCTTCTTTTTTATTATTTCATGTGATTACATTATTTTTTAGAATACCTATAGTTATATTTTAAGCTCATGTGATTTTTTATTTATAATTATTTTATGATCATTTATTATTTCCATATTTATTATTCATTATTAATTCATGATAGCTTCTTTTATACTTTACCCTTCATGTGCATTTGAGCCCACCCTTATTTTGTTTCCTTTATATAGGGTATGAAGATTAATGCATGGAATTATTTTCAACGATGATGAGTATTTTATTTTGTTACGTATCATTTTTTATTTTGAGTAAAAAATGGGTTCCATATGTTTAATATGGTTTTCCAAAACTGCTAAACTGATCAGACCTTTGGATTTGATTCCTTGTAATCATGTTAGTTAAATAATGTCTGTCACCAGATCTAGGATTTTTTGGTCAGGGAATTATATATGATGTTTCAATATAGAAAATTTATTCTTAATATTTTTTATGTTCTTCTGAGTTTCATTAACCTTCCCACTTATATACATAAAATATTGATCATTATCATGACTATACTCATTTTTTATCTTATATGGAATGTTTTATGGTGATCACATCATCATATTTCTCATCCTTAACTTGATGTATTATCTCATATAAATATTTAGGGATTGTTATATCATCATGGTCAACTAAACACTAATATTCGTTTTATATCATCAATATGTACATCCATTTCTAGAATAAACAAGAAATAATATATTTTCCTCTTTCATAAAAAATGTTATATCATTAATCCCTTGATTCTGAATCATGAATATAATTTGAAACACTATTATGTTATTAAGATTTTGATTCTTTATAAACACATTTCATATGGATTCATAAAATTTTATTTTATTTATATGAACCAGTTTTGAATAATTCAAGTAGTTGTAATTTCTTATGTCAAAAAAAAATCGATAACATTCATACTCTATTATTCAAGTGATATATATATATATAAATATCCATATTATTCATAATTTTATAAAGTGGAATATTTTCTGGTGCTTTTAGTGCGATGAATTAATTTTTTATTTCATGTTATTCAATATGTTATTAAATTATTTTTTGACATAATCACTTCTATTATCATATCTCACTATCTCTAGATTATAACAATTTTTTCTACACTGAAAATCTCTTAATAATTTTTAAGATACTCAAGTAGTATGATTTGTGAGACATAAAAATAATACATTCCAGACTATGAAATTAATCATTTTGTTGAATGAACTAATTTTATTTAAATTTAAATGTCTATATTCATGGTTCCATAGACATTAATTTAACTTATCTCCAGTGGAATTTAATATTGAATCTCAACTCCATTGGGACATATTTTTTAAAATTTATAGTTTTCCCATGTTTTGGAGATTGTAAATGTTTTTTTAAATATTAAAATATTTCTCAAGGAATTATATTTGATCATCCATCTTAGTATCATTTTTTAGTGGAAAAATTTCACTAATCTATAGGTTATTTTAGTTCACACCCTCACTTAATATTTTTTTTTACGTTCTCTAACATGAAATATATTTTCATGAGTTCTAAAATATTTTGAAAAAACTTCTAAATATTTCAATCAAATTATAGTATAAATTATCTATCAATAAGTAAATATTAATTTCAATCATAATATGGTTTGATATTATTAATATTTTATATTTCAAGAAGTCAATGAAACAGCCATTTTTAGAGATTAGATCTTTTTAAAATCATTTTAAACTCCATCACCCATGATATTTAGTAATATATCATTGATTAGGATAATTGATCCTCTGAAATATCATTAAATATATTTTAAATTATTTAATACACCCAACATATAGGATAAAAAACAATCCACAATCATTTAATTCTATCAATTGAATGTGGGGAACTAAAAATACATAATATGTTTTACTTATATTAGTGCCTCAAGATAAAACTATCATAAATCATATTTTTATTTATTTTATATTTTCTAACGGTCAGATTTTTATATGATGTGTGTAACTATTGATCACACCATCCACGGGTTTCTCCAGATTTTCAAAAAATATTTTTACATCTATTTTGATACCAACATGTGCTTATAAGGCCCTGACCTTAAACATTACTTAATATTGAATTAAATGAATAATTCACATTGAGGATCTTTTCAGGTTTATATTTTTAGAGAATTAGTTCATAACTATTATATCTCAAAAGATTACATAGTAGACACTTCTACTATGTTTCCATAAAATAAAAAAACACTTAAAAATAAACATGTCTAGTTCCATGTTTTAGATAGCATGTCATTCTTTGATCCCATCCTTGACCCTATTCATCTTTAAGTCCTGTGGAAAACATTTCAAAAACATGGTATGAGCATAAAGAGCCCAGTAAAGGATACACAAAGAAGGAAAACTATTAGTTTTTCAAAACAACAAGTAAACCATGAATAATTTACCGAAGTAATACTTTTCACCTTTATGAAGTAGTAAAAACTCTTCACTGACTAAAAGACCATTACATACCCTTTTGTAACCAAACTATTACCATAAAACCCATATAAAGAACACATAACATATAAAGGTATCTTGGGACATAAACATACTTAAATGGAATAACCATACTGTCGACTTCCACACATAATTAATGGAATAGCCATACAGCCGACTTCCATACCCAATGCATTGGAGATTATAATGTAACCACCTGTCCTGATATTCACGGCACCACCAATCATATGTTTAATCACATAACCACCCGAAAAATGTCCAAGTACCATTACGAAATCATAATACATAAAACAATTATAAATGAAATAAAACATATCCATATTTCAATCACAATATATCACTTAAATATATTGACTTAAAAAATAAATTATCAAAACCATTTTCAATAACCAAATACATAAAATCGTATATGGTATTTATCTACTTTTTTAAAAAATATTATGTCTTGTTGAGGATGCCAAAGATCAAATAATACTTGCGGCGGCAGAAAGGTCGTTTTCACCGCGTACGTTAAAAGAAACATAATTTTTGTCGTTTAATAAAATGATTTGTATAAAAAATATTCCTTTTGAATAAAATTAAAATTCAAATAGTTTTATACACTGTATAAATAAAGTTGTGTATAAAAAAAATATGGCTCAATGAAAAGAGATTGAGACGAAGTCCCTTACAAAGATGGTATCCTTAGATTAAGGATAAATCAATTACATAATTATGTGTCACAGACGAATTCACCAAATATATGTGGATATTAAGTGTAAAACAATCAGAGTACATTCACACATATTCATATAATGACATATTAAAAGAGTACAAGTTTACCCCAAAGAATCGAAATTGGGTTAAGAAGTTCCCTTGCAAAAATTCGACAGCCTAACAGCGTCACTTAAAAATTCATAAAATGCAGTGATGAGATATAAAAATAGTATCTCATCACTTGAACATAAAATTTACATCAATACGGATATATAATAACATATCACAACATAATATTATGTGAATTAAAAGACATAACAAAAGAATTATTTTAGAAAGAGGAGGGTGAAAGGTTCCCTTACTGACTTGGGTAACTTTCGAAACGTACACCCCATGGAAGAAGGGTCATAAAATGAAGATGTAAATACCCAAAAACGAAATTATATTAGACAAAGAGTAGAATAATGTTCAGTATATACACAACTCAAAGGAAATGGTGTCAAACATAGCATAAATGTCATGGGAATAAAAGTGAGATGCAAAATCCCTTACGAAAACTCGGCAGCCTAACGACGCCACTTAAAACTTCCAAAAATGGTTTGATGAGATCAAATAGGGTCTATAATCATATGACCATAAAAATTAATGTAAGAGGAATATAAAACAACATCCCCAAACATAAAAAATATGAGCTTAAATGAAATGACATAAAAGAGAGTGCTTATAAAGAAAGAGAGAGGTAGGATCCCTTACCTCAAGTCCGACTTGTCTTGTTTGTTTCATTATATTCCTGAATAATAAACTTTGGTCAATTTATAATTGCTTAAGTACCTATTTTAATGATTATTATTCAGTTCATATCACATATTGTAATGTTATAATAATTGGTTAATAATGTGAGTTCATATCAGACGTTTTTGTCGATGTTTGGTACATGAGTCAACAATGAACATGTTTGAAAATGATTGTCCATGTAGTTATAAATAAATCATCTCCATAATAGTATTAATGATTTAAATATCATATATATCTAGTACATATTCATTTTATACTACTCCATAACATTTGGAGATAAAAAGAAATGAAATGCACCGTTCATGGAGACAGTAGGCCGTACGTACGCATGAACGCTACTTTCATTTCTTTTTCATATTAATGGAATTATAAATAATTGAGAGATATATATATTATAATTCCAATATAATATATATGTTATATAGGTCACATATTTTCATTAATTTCATTCTTTATACATTCCGTGTATTGCATGAACGAGTCACATCACTTGAGGGGGTGGTAGTCCACACTTCCTCGTATGAAATTATCGCATTTGCACAACATGAAAAGCATAAAGGAATGTTTTAAATATAATATTCAGAAGCATATAGAAAAAATAAATACCATATATACCATATATAAAATATAGTGACATCATAATGTCCACCATTAAAGGTGTTAAGATAATATTGAACAATCATCGTTTCGTGAGGCAGAAATTCACCATCCAAAGATTCAGTATGTTCTTTAACCATTAGACGAAGGTGTGTGTAAGTGTATCTAGAATACTGCACATAACAACATCCTAGTATATTTAATATACTAGTGTTGTTACAAAATAAAGTAATAAAAATAGTCTATAGGGTTGGAGAATCAAAATAAACCAAAAGAACACAAGGGAAGACATTACCTTTAAATCGGGTAACTCTTTTTGATTTGTGCTCAAAGGCTTCCTTGGAAAAGATTCTTCCAAAAGGTGAGGATTCAATGACGAATAGGGGGATGTAGAGAGATGAAATGGGAAGGGGTTGGCTGAGCCAAAGGCTTTAGAGGTGTGGGTAAGGGGGTAGAGGTGGGGGCCTTTTATAAGAGGAGAGGAGGGGTACTCTTGGAAAGTTATAAACTTTTACTTTATTATAAAATGATTTTCGGATTTTAAAGGTCCCAAAATTATATATTTCGAGGATAAGGTGATAAGAGTTCGAAATCGACCAATACAATAGGTTTTTTACAAGTTCAGGCCTTAGAGTTTGCATTATCTTTTCATTTTATTTAAATCGTTAAATAATGAGGTAATCGCTGCATCATAACGGTGTCATAAATAATTTAATTTATTTAATGTCTAAAAATTATAAAAAAATATCATGATATAGGAAATATTTTTAGCTTTCTAATGAATATTTATATTAAAAAATATGATTGTATAACCCCATGTTAAAATTGTTTTAGTAGAACAACACATGTTTGTGATATTTTAATTTTAACTTTAAATAAAAAGTTATTAATTTTCCAACCAAAGTGGATCCATGGGGTCCCCAAGGTGACCCATGGATTTTCATGGTCGGCCATGACTCATCCAATAAGGTTAGTACATGTTTCAATGTCATTTAATATTATGAAAACATTATTTTTTCCTTAATTTACACTAATTACCTCTAATCGCGATTAAAAACTTAAAAGTTACTATTCACCAAAAAATTATTTTAATCCCATTGAACCACATTTTATATCCTAATGACAACCATGTATGTTGGATTTTTGAAAATCAAATCAGAGAAGTGGTAAAGTTTCATTTAAATGAAGAATCAATTTTTAAACTACCACTTAGTTGTTTCACTATTCATTTAAAATTGAAGTTTTTCAGACAAATACCAAAAATTCACCCTAAGCTATATTTGATATTCCGAATACAAAAATGATGTCTATTTTACAAAATTAAAAACATATAAGTTGCATTAATTAATTTAATAATTAATTCCCGCTGTTAAAACAAATAGTGTGTTTTTAAGAAACAATATCTATTAAAAGATTGACACTAGTTTAAGTCTAATTTCAAAGTAAAATTAATTCAAATGACCACTATTGGATTAAATGGTAAAAATATATTCTAATTTCACATTAAAACCAATAAAAAAGATAATCTAATAATATAAGTAAATTAGACTAAAAAGAGGTTTTGAATTAAAATACAACATTTTTCACTATTCATTAAAACTGAACTTTATCGGAAAAATACGAAAAATTTAGACAAAGTAAATTTTGATGTCCCGATTCTAAATAAGAATTTTATTTTGGGAAATATAACACATAAAATTTTCAAAAATTTGATTTAAAAGAGGTTCTCCATCAAAAGGCGGTTAATCGACCTTTTAATGAATATTAGAATGTTTACGCTTAAAATTAGATTCATTCGCATTTTTAATCCTCTAACATTTATTGTAAAAAGTAAAAATATTTGACAAACATATATAATAATGTTGTAGTTAGTCTCGTTCTTTCCCGCCATTACAATGTCTAGGTGTTAACTACCATTTAAAATAATATTGTTTTATTATTAGAGTGCAACGTAAGATTTCAAATGAACTCGTTGTCGCGTATTGGGTATGCCATCGAGCATAGCGTTCCCTTTAAAGTAATATTAATATTTTTTCACAAATAGGGATAAATATAAAAATGACATATTCTTTATTTACATGGGGTGTTACAGTGTTGTTCTTTTGTATATATTTATCAGATGGTGTCTCAACCTTTAATCATTCCATCTCTTGTTTATGTAGTGATAAATTTTTAAATATTGTTATTATTTATTAATAAATTCAACAAAATACAGCTAGTATAATGAAAAATTTATTCTTTAATAAATGTTATGTTTTTCCATGGGTTCTTGTGTAACCTAATTTTTAGTTTTCTAATGTAATGGTTTTAAGAAACAATTTTCATGAAAATTTTGGGGATATTTATGCAAGAAATGAAATTTTTTCTAAAACCGTTCTCTTCCTTGGTATGATTAGATAATTGATTTTACTCATAATTCTTATACTAAATAATAATGTATTTTAAATTAATTAAGACTAAAACATACTTAATCGTTTAGATTCGTTTTTAGTAAAAACTCATTAATCAAATGAAATCTCATTCCCACCAAGGGAGATTAATAAATTTTTGTTTATATATTTATTTAAATACTGTATAAAATTTAATTTATACATAAAAATATTATAATTTTGACATTTTATGTTTATTAATTTATAGTTATTGATCTACAATTTATTCTTATACTTATCATTTCCAATATCCATCACCATAATCCTATTAATCAACTCATCACTCCAGATCATATAAGAATCCTTTTCAATTATGATAATGTTATTAAAAAATTATCATAAATTAATATCCCAATATCATGTTCATGATCTATGTTAAATTAATATCCCAATATCATTTCCAATATCCATCACCATAATTTTATTATTATTATATATGAAGGAAAATATCATAATATTTTTTTGGTTTCATCCTTTATGAATGCACAGTATTCATATTTATAACCATTAAAAAATTTGCATAATTTCTTTATAGGATTCCTTTTCAATGATTTTCACCTCTCTATCATAAAAATAATATATAAAAGTTATAAAATTCTCTTTAAATTTATTTTCATTAAAAATTATACTATTATATGGGATTATTTCCAAACAAAATAATACATATTTATGGATCTTCTTTAATCATAATCATCTTAATTCTCATTTCCAAATGTTAAATGACTATGTGGAAGAAATATAACAAATTTAAAAATAATTTATATATTTAAATAGTTACACTCCACTATTCATTCTTTTTCCATTATTAGAATATACAGGAAAAATATTTTATTACATTAATGATATGTATGTTCACATCCTTTTGAATAAGAATATTTCAATTGAAAATATTCATATTTTTTAATTTTTAGAAAATTAAATTTTCCATATTTTATAAATATTTAATAGAATATTCTCTTCTCATGTCAGTGGATTTTATATTCTTTTGAAATTCATCAACAATGAGGTTATCACTATCATTTTATTTCTTGATCTAGTATCTTGGACTTAAATATTTCCAAAGGAATTATAGTATGATTATCTACAACTATAGTGTGATTAATAATTTATGGATATCCACTTTTAGTGATAAAAATCATATTAACCATGACAAATAATTTATAAATATATTAATCCTACAAAATTATCACATATTCATACATAATTCAATAAATTTTGAATTTGAATACTTGACCTTCAAGTATACTTCAGAAATTTAGTGAATATTTATTCATATCTCTTTAGTAATTTTTCATCCCATGAATCATTCTTTGATAACAAATATAAAAATTCCATCATTTCTGTCCCATCAATCATAAAATGAAAAATATTATATAAAACCCTTCTTGGATTTTTAATTAGAGGTATAATTACCAAAATAATATAACAATGAACAAAAAAATCAATAGATAAATGTCAACGTACAATTCTGTTTTATCAGATTAGTAAAATCTTTATATTAAATATGTCAATCTATATATTGTTTATTTTTCAATGATAATCAATATAAATCAAGAAAGTATATTATTGAGAGAAATATGTACTCAGAAAATAGTTGTTAGGATCACCAGAACGAAGATCAATTTTGATATGGTGTTAATTATTTTTTTTAAAATTTCATCTATCAATCATAGTATCTCTCATATCTATATAAAAATAATCTGTAAATATATTATTATGTAGAAAGTAAAAAATTATACAAAAATTTAATTAGTTTTACATTTAATGAGCACGATTTTATCTTTGGTGTATCATGGATGTTATACCACACATAAGGATATTATTTTTTTATTCTTAAAATGAATCCATGGAATAGGGTAGTTACTGGAACCTACTACATAGCATGAAAAAAAGTTTCAACAGACATCAGTTGATTGAAAAATAAAACATATTTAATAATGAGCACTAAATAAAGATAGAGCCTCTAGTAGACTATATTAATATGGTCTTCAACATCATTTTTAAAAATTTCATATTATTGTTCCCTCCCAATAAAATTTATTGTATAAAATTATATTTATATATGTATAAATATTATATTTTAAAAAACTCAACATAGATTACATATCTTTTTTGTAATCTACAACTTTCGAAACACCCATTGAAATTTTTCTAATGATATTGATCTATAAAACTAGTCAAGTTAAGAAAGATTAATACTTTAACTCTGATCCAAAAAATAATGAATCAAATTTACTTTTTCAATATTTATATTAATCATTCAAGGATCCTATTAAAAATCCTAATAGCTTATTGTTATTTCCTCATCAAATCATAGATTCCTAATCCTGTGTAATTATAAAAAAATATGATCTTTCTTCAACGTTTCATGCTCAAATCAATCAAATTATTCATTTTACTTATTCATGTTCACAATGCAATAAAACCTCATATTAAATTATGATGATCATAAATCATTTTTATGTTTATGAAAAGAATAATAATAAATAATAAATATATTAATAACTTATTTTACACATGAATAGAAGTTACATTATTATGTAACCTCTAAAATGATTTCATATATCCTGAAAACCCTCAAAATACTCTTATATTCATTTTAATACAAAAAATATGGAAACTATGAAATATTAGAGTGAGTCTGATTCATGACCAACTTATTTTTATGTATAAAATTTGTAATTCTTCACACGTGAGGGAGAATATAAGTTTATATTATGTATCCTATTGGTAATTGATTTGGTTAAATTCTTAATTATGAAATTTAAATGAAAATTAATCCTTTTTGTAATCATGAAATTGAAATTAATATTTCATTTTTATTTTAAAATATAATTTATTGATATTTATCAAAACATTATCAAATTATAACTTCCAAAATTCAACTCCAGAATTCCAAACATATATCTAAACATCCCGAACAACTTAAACTTATTCTCAGATGTATTAAAACTCAAAACATAAATTGGGAAAATTAAAAAATATATATCTATGGGTCTAATAATGTTATAAGAAAAATTTGTTAATTTTAATCATTTTGATAAAATAGAATATATCCAAAAAATATATACCCATTAATTTATAATTTTCATTAAATATAATGTAAGATTTATTCTATAATATTTTTCAATGTTGTTATGTATATAGATAAAATACAATTTTTATGTATATTCATTATTTGTTATGAATGATACACTAAGATCGAATTTTCATTATTATCAATTTAAAGATGGTGATCATCCATCATTGTAAGGAAATACTCATTTTATCAGGAATCATTTGTAATCCCCTATTAAATTAATTAATGTATTCTAGTATTATTGGAATTTAAAAAAACATCTTTATACCACATTTCTATTAACACCAAGAAAATATTTTGGATCAAAAGAATTATTATTTCTCAATAATGTATAACATATGTAATGAAAACATTACAAATCACTAGAAAATTGAAAATAATCCTAGTAATTAGGAGAAAATATTGTAGTATTTAAACCCATTAAACATTTTCATTACCTTTTCTATGTGCTTCCCCAGGTTTATCACCAACATTAAGTGTAAGGACCCGACTTTAAAACATTACATAATCATGAATTAAATGAATAATTCACATAGAGGATATTTTCAGGTTTAGAGTTTCAGGGAATTAGGACATAACTATTACATCTCAAAAGATTACAATGTAGACGCTTCTACTAAGTTTACATAAAATAAAAACTCTTAAAAGAAAACATGTCTACTTCCATGTTTTAGATAGAATGTCTTTCCTTGATCCCATATTTGACCCTATTCATCTTTTAAGTCCTGTGGAAAACATTTCAAACACTTGGGATGGGCATAAAAATCCCAGTAAAGGATACACAAAGAAGGAAAACTATTAGTTTTTCAAAACAATAAGTAAGCCATTAATACATTATCAAAGTAATACTTTTTACCTTTATGAATTAGTAAATACTCTTCACTGAATAAAAGATCATTACTTATCCTTTGTAACAAAAATATTACCATAAACCCATATAAAGAACACATAACATATAAAGGTAACTTGGGACATAAACATATTTAAATGGAATAACCATACGACCGACTTCCACACATATCACTACATGGAATAGCCATACGGCTGACTTCCATACCCAATGCATTGGAGGTTATAACGTAACCACCCGTCCTGGTATTCACGGAACCACCCGTCATATGGTTTATCATGTAACCACCCGTCAAATGTCCAAGTATCATTATAAAATCAAAACACCTAAAACAATTATAAAGGAAAGAAAACATTTCCACATTTCATTCACAATTTATCCCATAAATATATTGACATAAAAATCCATTATCAAAACTATTTTAAATACAAAAATACATAAAAGAGTATATGGTATTTATTTACTTTTAAAAACATTACGGCTTGTTGAGGAAGCCAAAGATCAAATAATTCTCATAGTGGTGGAAAGGTCATTTGTCACCGTGTACGTTCAAAAGAAACATACTTTTTGTCATTTCGTAAAACACTTTGTAAAGAAAAGATTCCTTTTGAATAAAAGTAAAAGTCAAAGGGGTTTATAAACCGTATAAAATAAAGATGTGTATAAAACAAAATATACCTCAATGAAAGCAGATTGAGACGAAGTCCTGTTCAAAGACGGTATCCGTAGATTAAGGATAAATAAAATATGTAATTATGTGTGAAAAATATAAATAAACCCAATATAAGTGAATATTAAGTGTAAAACAATCAGAGGCCATTCACACATATTCATATCATGACATGATCAAGAATTAGAGTTTTAACCCAATGAATTGAAATTGGGTTAAGAAATTCCCTTACAAAAATTCGACAGCCTATAGTTCGTCACATTAAAATTCAGAAAAAAGAGTTGATGAGAGAGAAATGGTATCTCATCACTTGTACAGAAAATTTACATCAATAAGGATATATAAGAACATATCCCAAAATAATAAGATGTAAATTAAAAGATATAACAAAAATGAGTCTTTTAAAAAAAAGGAGGGTGAAAGGTTCCCTTATCGATTTGGTAACTTACAAAAAATAAGCCACATGAAAGAAGGATCCTAAAATGAAGATGTAAATACCCATAAATTGAAGTATATTACATAATTAATACACTCATGGGCTGAATATACACCACAAAAAGGAAATAGTGTCAAATTTAGCATGAATCTCACAGGAATAAAAGTGAGATGAAAAATCCCTTACGAAAACTCAGCAGCCTAACGGCACCACTTAAAACATCCAAAAATAGATTGATAAGATCAAATAGGGTCTCTTATCATATGGACATAAAATATAAAGTAATATGAATATAAAATAACATCCCCCAACATAAGAAATATTATCTTAAAAGAAATGACATAAAAGAGAGTACTTAAAAAGAAAAAGAGAGGTAAGATCCCTTACCTCAAGTCCGACATGTCTTGTTCATTTTTTTATATTCCTGAATAATAAACTTTGGCCAATTTATAATTTCTTAATGAGCCCTTTAAATATTATTATTCATTACATATCACATATTATAATGTTATAATAATTGGTTAATAATATGAGTTCATATCAGACGTTTTTGTCGATGTTCGATACATGAGTCAAAATTGAACTTTTTGGAAATGAATTTTCCATGTAGTTATAGGTACATCATCTAAATAATAGTATTAATGATTTAAATATCATATATTTCTAGTATATATTTATTTTATACTATTCCATAACATTTGGAGATAAAAAATGAAATGAACCGTTCATAGAGACGGTAGGTCGTACGTACGCATGAACGCTACATTCATTTCTATTTCATACATTAATGGAGAAAAATAATGATACAAAGGGATATTATAATTACAGTATTATATAATATATAAAATCATTAAATAAATCCTTTATACATCCCACATATGGTATTAACGATTCAAATCACTTTGAGGGGGTGGTAGTCCGCACTTCCTAAAATGAAATTATCGCGTTTACCCATTATGGAAACCATAAAGGTATGGAATAAATGAAAAATAAAGAATCATAAGGAATACATAAAGATAATTTATATATCATATATAAATACAGTGAAATCTTAATGGCCACCATGAAAGGTGTTAAAAGAAGATTGAACAATCATCGTTTCGTGAGGCAGTAATTCGCCACCACAGAAACAATATGTTCTTTAACCATTATATGGAGGTGTGTATGAGTTTATCTCAAATACCCGTCATAAAATCGTCCTAGTATATTGAATATACTGGTTTTGTTACAAAATAAAGGAATAAAAAGATTTTTGGGGGTTGGAGACACAAAATAAAACAAAAGAACATAAGAGAAGACATTACCTTCAAATCGGAAAACTCTTTTTGGTTTGAGCTCAAAGACTTCCTTGGAAAGACTTATGCCCAAAGGGAGGTGTCTAGGAGTAAGAGAGAGATGTGGAGAGACAATATGAGCAGATTTTGTATGAGCCAAGGTTTTGAGAGGTGTTGGTAAGGAGGTTGAGGTGGGGGCCTTTTATAAGAGGGAGGAGGGGCACTCTTGGAATGTCTTGAAAAGTTACTTTACTATAAAATGATTTACAAATATTAAAGGTCACACAATTATATATTTCTAGGATAATGTGATAAGGGTTCGAAATCCACCCATAAAATAGGTTTTTTACAAGTTCATATCTTAGATTTTACATTATCTTTTCATTTTATTTAAATCGTTCATTATTGAGGTAATCGCTGCATCATCATGGTGTCATAAATAATTTAATTAATTTAATATATAAAAATTATAAAAACCTACCATGATGTAGGAAATATTTTTATCTTTTTAATTAATATTTATAGTCAAAAATATGACGTGAACAACCCAACATAAATTTTTTTTTAGTAAAATAATACATGTTTGTGACATTTTTATTTTAACGTTAAATAAAAAATTATTAATTTCATTTTCTTACCCAAGTGGCTCCATGGGGTCCCCGAGTTGACCCATGGATTGTCTTGGTCGGCCATGACTTATCCAATAAGTTTATGACATGTTTAAAGGTAATTTCATATTATTATATCATTATATTTACCTTAAATTACACTAATTACCTTTAATCGCGATTAATAAAACATAAAAGTTACTATTCACCAAAAAAATTATTTTAATCCCATGGAACCACATTTTACATCATAATGAAAACCATGTATGTAAGATTTATGAAATTCAAATCACCAAAGTGGTAAATTTTCATTTAAATGAAAAATCAGTTTTTTAAATACTACTTAGTGGTTTCACTATTCATCAAAAATTAAAGTTTTGCAGAAAAATACCAAAAATTCACCCTAATATATATTTGATATTCTGAATTCAAAAATGATTTATATTTTTCAAAATTAAAATCATATAATTTGAATTAATTAATTTAATGATTAATTTCTGCTGTCAAATCAAATAGCATGTTTTTAAGAAACAATATCTATTAAAAGATTGACACTAGTTTAAGTCCAATTTCAAAGTGAAATTAATTCCAATGACCACCATTGGATTAAATGGTAAAAATATGTTCTAATTTCACTTTAAAACCAATTCAAAAGTTGATATAATCATATAAATAAATTAGATTAAAAAGTGGTTTTGAATTAAAATAAAACATTTTTCACTTATTCATTAAAAATGAACATTATCGAAAAAATTACAAAAACATACACAAAGTAAATTTTGATGTCTCGATTATAAATAAGGATTTTATTTGGTCCAATATAACATATAAAATTGTCAAAAGTGGATTTAAAAAGGGTTCACCATTAAAAGGCGGATAATCGACCTTTTAAAGAATATTAGAATATTTACGTTTAAAATTGGATTCATTCACATTTTAAGCCTCTAAAATTTATTGGATAAAAGTAAATAATATTTTCCAAACATATATAATCATTTTGTAGTTAGTTCTGTTCATTCCCGCCATTACAACGGCTAGGTGTTAACTACCATTTAAAATAATATTATTTTATTATTTGAGTGCAATGTAAAATTTCCAAGAAACCCGATGTTGCGTATTGGGTATGCCATCGAGCATGGTGTTCCCTTTAAATTAATATTAACATTTTATTAAAAAATATGGATAAATATGAAAATTTCATATTATTTATTTACCTGGGGTGTTACATTAAGTGATGTATTTGTTGCATCTTTATAGTATATGCAAATCACATTAAATAATCCAATTAATTTCCTAAAAAATCATACAATATAATTGGTAAAAAAAATTACAATTTTTCTACCAAGTAAATATTATGATATCTACTCACATATCGAATTACCCATAGTTTCTTATACTAGTAAAATTATTCAGTGTATTATAAAGACCTTAAAACTCATTATCTTGGGGTTTTCTCTAAAAAACTATGTTTTAATATATATTAAATAAATTTGGTTAAACAATTATTATATTGAAATTATATAAAACCATTATTGATAATTTTCTCTAAAAAAGATTTAGATTCCATAAACCACCAACAAGTTTCTACAAATACAAACTATGTTAAATTTCTTCATATCTGCCACAAATTTTTTTGAGGTATGGTTCACCTTATTCTTTATATATTTCATGGTTATTATGACATTTAGTAATGTATTCCTTATTATACTCATAATTAATATCAATAAAACTATTAATATATCACATCCCATTATTTTGTGATTATTAATTCAAATTATTAATATATGTTCATTTCTGATCCTATGTGATAAGAAACTGGTATCTATGATCCTGGTTATTTACAATTTTGGTAATTTATAATATACCATAAAAAATTTCACTCTATTATTATATAATCATATTATTATATTTTCTTGACTGAATTTCTCTTTCGTTCCACTAGTAGTATTTTGAGACAGTTGGTGGTGGTTTTAACAAGTGGATCACAAATACCACATGAATGTTTATGTGAATCAATGTAAATATTTAAATTCAACTTTTCGCTATTGTATTTTCCATTTTATACTCTCTTTTTATTTTATTGTCACACATAATAATCATATACTTCATTGAATTAGAAGAGTGGAATATTATACAATCACTGAAATTATTTATTCTAATAATTATCATAACAAAACATATTCCCTCAAATTAGAATTTTTTCTTTAGATTGAAAATTGGATTGTGATAATTTTATTCAAAATGGATTTCCCATTGGGTAGGGAATTCAATAATATATTTTTTATACACTATTATTATTTTATTTTTCATCACAATATTAGATGTAAAAATGATTTTATCTCCCAATTTATATATCCTTACTACGATATTTACTTTTTCCATCACTTATATTATTTATATTGTGCTCCAATGAAAACTATATGAATGTTTAACATATATTTACTGAGTTATAATATTTATTTATTGATGAAATTACTTTATCATCCATTTTATTTGATTCTCTAATAGTAGTGATAATGTTTGTTAACAAAAAATAAGATTTCATTAATAAAATTTATGATTTATATAAATTTACCCTATGGGCATTAATCTATTCATTCTTGAATCCTTGTTTGCAGTTGTAATATCCAGAAACATATCTCTTAATTCAATGATTATATTTTGATAATCCCTATCATTTTATAATAATTCCTTCATCTAGACAACCTCCTTGACAGTAAACATCGTAAAGTTATTTTATAAGGAATTAACTTCCATTATTCAAAATCATTATTAATTTTTTCATTTATAGTATTACTTAATGTGGAATTTACTTTCTATTCAAAATATTAACTAATTTAGTGCCTCCTTACTAGTATCCTCTTAATTACTTATTTATCATTCAATGGAGGGATTATTATAATGGTTTGATTAAGATAATGAAGCAAGAGTAACTTTTTTCTATAAATCAAATTGAATATTATTATATTCCTTAAGAAAATGATGTTTTATTATCTCTTAATAATAAAATAATATTATTTGAGTTATTATCCTTTCCCTATCCATTATAGGATCTTTAACTCAATGAAACATTTTCCTCATCTTTCTCTCATAAAATATTTTAAACTAACACCTCACTCTTTCCTAATTTTCTCAGAAGAACAGGCTGAAAATTTTAAAATTATCTAAAAATAAAAACACATATTATATATATTTAAATTTTTAAAGTCATTAAGTATTTTTTTAAATTAGTGAAAATGATAAAAATACATTAAAATAAATTTAAGTATCAATTTCATAAAATTTCTACTCATGAAAAATATATTGATTATTATTATTTTAGAATATAGTTCTTTTAATATTTTCCCCTCAAATAAATTTCATTTCTTCTCCATGCTATAAATTCTTCTCTTATCTTATTCTATCACATTTTAAATTTATTTCTAAAAGATAAACTAATATGATTATTGATCCAATATCATATAAATTTGGTTATAAAATTTTTATGAAAGGATTAACATTATTTTAATTACTAATCTAGAATCCTCAAGATCTCCCCTATACATGGAATTATGATAACATTTCTTTTAATTTAAAGAAGAATTATTCAATACATTCTTATTAGTAAAACTAAATATTCTAAAATAAATCATTAACTATTTTTTATCATTACTAAAACATTATTATCTTTGTTATAAATATCCTTGGGATTTATATGTGCAACATCCACTATTTGAAAATCCATAACTCATTAATCTCTTCCACTATGAAATAAGAATGTAACACATTACATATTCTACCATCAAAATTTTTTAAAAAATATTTTCATATAATGATAATTTTTTATTAAAATATAGAATAATCACATGATTCTTGTGGATTGAAAGATCATCTAAGACTTTTGATAAAATATATAAACCATTATCTATACACACAAGTGCGCTTTGCATCTATAAAACCATGTAACAAACAATTCATTAATGGAATTTATATTCATCAAAGAAATTATTCAATAATTATATATTATTCATATATGAAAAAATAAATATCCTTAAAAATATTTAGAATCTATCATTGAATCATATTTTATACCAATTTAAAGGACCATGAAAAATATATCCCAAATAATATAGGTGAGTTGGTGAGAGAGTGTTTGATAAAAAAATATTCACATAAAAATTATTTAAAATTCATTTAATATATATTTTTTGACTAAAGAAAATAAATGAAGATATTAAATATATAGTGGTATGGAATTTAAATGGAATAAATGATTCATACATGGTTAAAAAATTATTTTTATCAGTTTGGTTAATCATTACTATTCCACTGTTTCAACCACACATCCATTGATCATATCTTATTATTAGAAATAATATTGGAATGATGTATGAATGCTTTCTTGAACACTATTAGTGAATAAACTAAAATCAAATAATAGAAGACCACATTGAATTCCCAGTGTGACTGATTGATCTTTATTAACCCACCTCATCTACCAATAAAGATGGATTGAGTTTTAGCCTCCACTCTTATCATAAAACATAAAATTTTCATTGTATATTGTTATTATGAATTTCTGGTTTGATATTATAAAATATGAATAATATAATATAAAAAAATATGAATTTCATGTTAACACATAAAAAGACATTGTGTAACACCATGTGATGTCACAAAATAATTTTTAAATCTGAATATAAGAAAATTATAATGAAAACCCAATTATAACTCTAGAAAGTGATCACACTAATCTCAATAATATGAGGATACTTCAAAATAATTATAGCGTAAAAATATTAATTATGGTTTATAAATTTTTATCCTCATTTCACCCTATAATGTTAGAAAAATCATAAGTGTGTGTTAAATAATATAATGTTATAGTAATTTAACCATTATTTTTAGTAGGTAATAAAAATATTTCATAATGAAACATTATGACATGAAAAAACTTTTTTTCAGTAATGTAAAAACTGAATTTTTCTTATATAAACATTAACATTATTTCATTAAAAAGTTCATCAACATATTTATGTTATTCAAACCATAATCATTTTTAAAGAACGATATCTATATAGGGTTGAAGCTGTAATATCATAAGAGTCCATCATATATATATTATGGTGGATTTTAGGGTAAACATGAGACAGAAAAATTATATAACAATTGAGGATAAGTTAATCATATCATTATATGTACATATCAAAGAGAGTGGACATAACATAGAATAATTAAACGTGAAAATGAAGAGATCATAAGTTATTTTTTAATGAATAATAACTTTTGATAATGTTTAATTTGTGAAATAAATTTCTGGAGATTTAATTCAATGATCATGAGCCAAGAAATCATAACATAGGGAAAAGAATAAGGAAAATACATATTCATAGAAAAAATACCATTTTCGAGGCTCAGTAACAAAAAATTAATCACATAATAGACCGATTCCTAGAGTGGATTGAGTATTCTTTCCCGTCCTTGAATTTTTAGATCTTCTCATATATTTAATTGAACCTTGTATTGGAGGGATATGTAATTCAAGACCTACTTATCACATAGAAAACATAGTCCAATAAGGGTTCGAGTTCACTCTCCATTCCCAATCATCACATGAGATAATTATAGGTCAAATTCTTCATAAGGATGTATAATTTAATAAAAAAATTTAAAATAATTGGAATACATACAGATGGATGCCACATTAACATGAACATAATCTTAATTCCATCATATATTATTAACCTAATTTAAGAAAATGGGTACCCAAATATCTCTCCGAAGATGTTTTCATAGGTGGATGGTATTAGTAGATAATATTACGAATGATGCAGATTAAACATTAATGGGTGGTAAAAAGGATTAAAAAATAAATTCAATTTAAAATATTATATAACTTAAGAAACAAAAAAATACCTTTTATATTTTTGATACATTTCACATTAAAAATAATTATTATTTTAAAAAAAGGATTATAAATTTACTTACAAAAACAAGAGTAAATTAATTTTTTTTTAAATTAAACTAAAAATCATATGGGAAAATAAAATATTGATAAATTATAACGTAGATTCCTTTATCACATTGTATCATATGAAATTTTGGTGGAAAACAACTACACTAATAACATTATATGAATATTTTAATAAAATAAGAACAATAAAAACTGAAAAATGCCTTATTAAATCATATAATTATACATTATATAATCTATAATATATATTATTTAATATGAAAAGAAGCATAATTACTATGGGTAGAAAATTAAATTTAAGGAATGTTTTTATTTCAATTATTACATTAGGTAAATTTTGAACCCAATGAGGGGAAATATGCAAAGAGGACATGTAAAAATTATGAACAACTATAGGAGTTAAATATATGTGTTTTTTGAAAGAGAATTATCAACTATTTTCCTAAGAAGTATTTTTCAGAGTAACCAACCACAAATATAATTTTTTATTAATAAGAAACACTGTATGACATTGATAACAATTTAACCAAAAGAACAGGAATAAATAAACTAAATGTGTATTTTGACATAACATAATTTATATAAAATGATATGGTGTAAGACATTAAAACGTTTTTATATACACAATATAATAAATAAAGGTAGTTCATATACAACAAATATTAATTGTAGGTAATTTAGATGAGAAAATGCTAACCTTCACTCAGGTAATTCCGGAAATCACCTTGATCTCTTGTATAATAAAAATGTACATATTAATTAAATATTTACAAACCCTATTCTTATCCACTACATTTTAAACTATTAAATTATAATTATTTATTACAAATATATTAAATAGTAATTGATTATTTTCATTATCATATGTTAAAAAATATTATTATTTGATCCAACATCCATAATGAGTATATCAGTCTCCTTTAATTAAAAAATTTTTCATTGTACCATTATTAGCCATGGTAATGTAAATGTTATTTTTTAATTTTTTTAGTCCCATTTTCATTTGATGGAATGTATGTGTATGGTTTTTGTTAATTAAATCACCAATTAGCGTGATTTGAGATATTTACAAAAAACAGTAAATTAATATATCTTAATTTTTATTTCATCATTATAAAACCATATTAAATAAATATATTAATCATTAATATCATATATATTAATAATATTATTAATTTAATGATTATTAATAATGAATATTTTTTGATGTTGGTATATAATTTTTCATATGGGAGGTTGCACCATCCAAAACAATAATATGATATACATGTGAATGAGTAAAACTTTACAGTTATATAAAATCATTATAATTTTATAAAAAGAATAATGATGTTAATATGACCTCATTACAGTGGGGTGTAATGTTTATAAATTATGTATATTAACTATTAATTGTAAAACTATTATTAGAATATAGATACATAATCAATGATTTATCTCATTCTCAATACAAAATCCATCAAAATCAAGTACTTAAGGTGTTTTTTTGAATAAATAGGCTAACTATAATGTTACAAGTATTTATGAGATGGGAATTCATAAATTATAACAAAATATTATCAATGGGAAAAAGTTATTTTGAAAAGGTATTAGAGATGTAAGAACCCGATTTTTATTTGCGGTACAGATCATTTAATTCTGTATCTAAACAATTGGTTTCTACCTAATGTTAATTTTTGGTGTAAATATAGATGAATATAGGGTGTATGAGGCCTATTTGGAGCTTGGAACACCAGTCAGCGGAAGAAATCACTCAGTCACATGTTTAGGAGAAACCATGAAATCTACACCACATTGTTTCTCATAATCGTGCTTGATTCCTAGGTAGAAGAATAATGTAGTTTTCCCTAAATTTTCACCCAAGGGCGCAAACCTATTCACATTATATTAATTTTTTATAGAGTTACTTGTCTTGGTTTTCTCATTTTTTTTCCCAGAAAACAATCATGAACTGTGCAACAACCCTCCATAGAGAGTCACCTATGCATGGTTGGTGCAAAGTTGGGAAACAATGTTCCCAAAGAGTGCAACCCAGTTTTTTAAGGGTGATGATTTTAATTTACCATATAAATATTATACCCATAATCATTTCTCTTTATTCATCAAATGGATAGAATCCACTGTTCTCCTTTACATTTCAGCTCCCATGCTTCCATAAATTAGGTTCATGGAATGTATTTCCATCTAGACTCAGAATCATGATATGATCATCTCATTAAATTCTTTAAAGAAAGTTATTCATTCCTTAGGATCGATTAATCATTTACCAACCACTTAACGATGTTATTTTGATGCATGATCATATGATATATTTTAGAAGTGTTAATATATTATATATTTTTATTCCAATCCAGGACAAACTAATGGACCATACTAGTGGAGGGTAGTATTATGTGTATAAAATATGTGGTATATGAATTTTCTCTAAATTTCTTTTCATTTAAAATTATTGTTTTCCTTTACACTTTAGTATCCTTGGGTGTTGTTTCTAAATTTCATATACCTTCTTTATAATTGTTAGACTTATATTGTACAGACTTTTTTATGAATGTTCTTGATGTCATCAAAGGTTAGGACCTCAACCTCATCCAAACCAATTAGGGTGTGTCCTTTATTATAAACATTTTCACCTTGATATGTTTATTCAGAAAATTTTCTGCTGTGATATACTTTCCCTTTATGAAGGTAAGTGTATTAATTTACTATATGAATATTACATTATTAATTAGAGTGAATATATGAATTCATATCACATGGCCTTATTAAATATAAATGAATTAATAATTGGATTAATACCATATCAAATTTTATTTCCCCTTGGATTATAGGTGATAGAATGAACCTAAGGAATTACTAATTTTCATGTATATATGTAACCAAAAAACATGGACCCTACTATAATAATTAATTAGTAAATGGTTACATATATTTTATTCACCTTGTCAAATATGATGACAGTGATTGGAATGAACCGAATGAACTTAAATAAATAAAAGTGTTACATTGCCTATGATCACTTATCATAAAAATAGATTGAGTTTTTGGTTACTATTTCATATGGACCTTTTTATCAATTTATGAATAGTCAAAATTGATCCATCATCAGATTTTTAAGGGAATGCATTGAGCACTCAAAGGATTTTATTCTGATCAAAGGAGACAAATACCAAGGGACATATCCCCCTTGAAATATTTCCCTTATCTATTTTAAGATTTATAATATGATTTCATAGGATCCCTTCACTATCTCTCGTGATATTTTAATTCCTATGATACACACCTTGAGTTTTTCTTCATATCTTTAGACATGCATTTCCACAAATTTACCTCATTAGAACCAGTCTTGAGTAGCTCATTATTACAATTAATGAGATCCATGGACTCTATTAGAATAATTTATAGTGTAATGCCTTGGGTTTTCCCATTTATTAAACTCAAATCCAAATTTAGCTAGATAGCATGTGACCTAATTATTTGGTGTATTGGACCCTAACCTCAAGGATTCCTTGGATTTCCCTTCGGTCCTCTGTTATCATTACATCCTATTGTAGTACAGATAAAACTATTAAATATAAATGATCTCCTTAATATAAATTTAATTGGTATTAATTTAATAATAATAAATTAAATTATTAAATGTTCAGACACCAGTTATGGTTGAATCTAGTATGAGATATGTATTCTTATTTCATTACCTTACTATATATCTTCACATTGTATTGTTTATATACACATATTGGATTTGTATATACATCATTAGTGGTGGCCTAATGATATTTATCTCACACCCAATATGATTCATTGTAGATACCTAGGGAGATTATATGATTGCAGGTGAGGATAATGGGAAGTGTCCCACATTTGACACCTAACCTACATTATTTATTTTAAAAGGGATCCTAGTAGCATAAGATCAAGATAGAGCATAGGATTATTGGATAGTTTTTTTTTACATTTTCATTATTTTTGTAGGATGTATTGTATTGATTTATTTTTACCATGTATTCTATCATTTCATTTAGTAGATACATGAAATTACATCATCATTTCTATATGATACTATTCATTATTTGAGTTGAATATTATTACTTGATTGGTTATGGTTTATCTTCCACTTCCATTATTATTGATTTTATACTACTTCTACTATTTTTTATCCATATCTTATTGTATATATTTTTCTCCACTCTAACATGAGATCATAGCCTCCCCATGGTCACTCCCTAGGACCTTTTTTTAGTCGATAACCTATAGAGAATGAGGAGGTGAGCTTCAAGACATGTGGACGTCAGGTTCAGTTACTTGATGTTGAAACTAGTTAAAAATATCACAAAGTGCTATTAGATCCCATTTAAATTATTTTGTATTATTTTTTGGTAATTATATGTGATATTAGGAAATAGTTGGAACTTGTTCACATGTCATTTCGGGGTGCAGCTAACCCATATTCATGGTAAATAACACATTACATGGAAATGTGAAATTTTCATTTTTTTATATTATAGAAGTTCATACACTTTCACCATTTACTGATACATATGAATTGGTAAATTGAACCTAGCCATTTATGCATATCAGTAAATAATTTTAAGCATAATTAAACTCCAAATTAAAAGATATAGATCATAAACTCTAGATTCATTGAAGACTGAGTACATAAAACAGATAACATGGCACTAAATAAAACATTTATTTATTTAATATTAATAAAGAACACATAACATCCATTATTCTCATAAATATTTATAGGATACCAATTTTATAATATAAACCTATGGATAATCTAAAAACTCATTAAGGGAATAAACATAAGAACAATGCTTTAGAATATGGGTTAGAAGGCATGAAATAATCAAATAAAAAGACATAGAACATATGGAATCATGACATATAATCATGAAATAATATAAACATGGAGTAATATTAATGTTTTAATAACATAAAACATTAATTTAGCATGATTCAGTGTTAGCTGCACATAGTGGAGCACAAGTCGTGGTTAACCACCGAGACTGTTGCAAATGGCAGCATGAGTCAAGGCTAACTACAAAGACAATTGCACAAAACTGGTCAAGAGACTATAAATTACTTAATTAATTGGAGAAATATCTTGTCACACCCATCATAAGATGTTCAAGAATATGCTTTCCACATAAAGAATCTTACATAATCGATCATGCATAAACATACGGGTACACATGGAATGAAATGGGTATCATAATCATGTCATAAAGCATTATAAATAGGCACATCATACAAGTGTAATTTAATGAAATGAATTAAAACATAAATGGAAATTAATAATGGTTAAATAATCATATATTAGTATAAGTGATGTCAAACATAAGTGAATACATGTTAGAACAATATTTATGAAATTTTAAAATTAAAACATTTTAGAGCAGTTTTAATGAAAATATTTAAATGAATTTAAATTAGAAAAGAGAGAAATATTTTATATAAAACCAAATGTGAAACAAGATGGATTTAATAATAAAAATAGTGGTTTTATAAAAATATTTGTGATTTAATATAGATTATACACTGATTTTGAAATTGGGTAAGAATTCGAGAAGTTCCCTTAAATGGGTTTTTTATCGGGAATTACTGAGGAGGGAACCTCCTAAAACATGTATATCCAGAAAAGAGAATGATTAATGGAACTTAATACATGAGTTTTTATCATTTACATATAATTTATAAAATTTACATAAAAATAATTTCTAACATTTTTTGGGTAAAAATAATGATAGGGAAACCCGAATGAATAATAGAAGTTCGGGTAGAATACCTTACATTAATTTGAAGGGGTCCCTCACTTGATATAATTGAATGGAATAATAAAATAATATTAATTAATTAATATTTATAGAACCTAATATTTATTTAATTTATTTATTATAACCTTATTAAGTTCATTCATAACCTTTTGGATGGGTTAAGAGGTTCAATTTGATTGTTTGGGAGCATTTGTTTCCTTGTTTTTCATGACTGTTTTACTTATATAATGTGAAGATAAATATATAAGAAGAGTATGGTTTTACATATTTAAATTTTTATTTTATTATTTCAAATCCAGTAGATTACATTATTATGAAATTCATTTTTTAATTTGGAGTGATGTTAAATAATTAAATAAAACAATTATGATAAATGTTTGTGTATTTTTATCACAACAAAATCGTTTTGTTTATAAATTAATATCATGTGTAAAAAAGTTTATAGAACCTAAAATTATAAATTATAAAAATATTATATTTTTTTCAACCATAAAAAATTGTTTCATTAACATAATTGAATATTGTATGAGATATTTGAAACCTATCTTCCTTGAATGTTATAAATTAACACGTCTCCGATTGTGTTTTCATTTATAGTATAAAAGGATGGGAAAGGATATGTGATGCTGAATTATTCCATTATAATACAAAATCAAAGTAACATTAAGGAACTGTATTTATCATAATATTTGGATTTAATGAGGTTTTAGAGGAAATATAATGAAAGGAACATGAAAGAAAATAAAATAAATGAAAAGAGGAATTTACCTCTTGAATATATCATCCTTAAAAAACTATTTAGGGGAGAAGATTTTATCTTATGAAGATATCAAGGGCTGATGGAAATGTTAGAGAGTATTAGGGAGATATTTGAGTATAATTGTGACTAGGAACAAGTCTTTAAAGGTGCGAGGAGATGAGGTAAAGAGGGATAATATTTATAGTGGAGGAGAGGAGGGGTTTCCCATTATTTTTATCATTAGTATAATATTTTTGTTCAAACAATGAATAGTCATCATCATTGTTACCAAAAACAATAAATAGAGTATTTCAGTTCTTAAAAAAGGCCATTTATATCATCCATGACTCAAGCATGATGCAAAAAATTATTTATATAATATTTATCGTAAATTATCGTATTTTATTATTCAATAATAACCCATATATTTCATAAAAATCTACAAAATTCACCCCAAACATTTTTTTAATGTAGAATATAAAAATGAAATCTATTTTTCAATATTAAAGTTCTGAATATGAGAAATTTAAATTTTAATTAAAATTATAATATACTTGAAAATACAAAATTTTAAATTAAAACGGTTTTTCTAACACTTTTACAAACTAATTAAGGTCTCTTAAAATTATCTTATAATCAAAATTATTAAAAATAATTATTTATGAATAAATTTTATGAAAATAAATATTCTTTTAAATTATTAAATTAATCAATAAATTGTAATTAAATATACCTGACTTTCAAAAATTCCAACACTAAATTAATATTTTTTTTAAAATATTTACCAACATTCAATATGCTATATTTATATCATATTGTCACTTATAAGATGGTTAAATTTTATTTATACTTTCATTACTGAGTTTACTATTCAATTGGATGGTTTACTATTCATAAGGGTAAGATTACTATTCAAAATTTCATGTTACTATTTCATGAGTATTCATTTCATAACTTCCAAAGATACCTTTTATCTTACTCATTCTAAATTTATAAGGTTTTTATTGTGTTTTATATGTAATATTATATGATTATACTATAAGAAAAATTTATAATAATAGAATTCCCTTGATAAAACATTAACTCATTACATTCTTCCCCCTTTTGAAATTGTTCCCTTGAAATTTATCATTACATTCTAAGATATAAACTATTGCTGGTACTTTTCCTTCATTTACTCCTCTAGTTCCAATGTTTCCTCTTCATACTTATGGTTCTGCCATAGTACTTTGAAAAGGGGAGTAGTCTTGTTGCGTAGAAATTTATCTCTATGATCTGATATCATCATTGGATTCTCCTCGTATGAAATATTATTCTCCAAATATATCCCCTCTAAAGAGTGTACATGTTAATGGTATGTTATTTACATCCTTATGTGGGATACGTGAAATAAGTCATGTAATTTAGAAATGATAGGTGGAAGCGTTATTTTATATTCACCAACTCCAACATGATCAAGAATATTGAAGGGGACGATGTACCTTGAACATAGATTTCCTTTCTTCCAAAAATTTATGACCTTCTTCCGTAGAGATATATGTAGAAATATCATGTATCCAACTCTAAACTCAAGGTCACATTGATGATTTTTTTCATAACTCTTTTGTCAACATTCGGCGGCCTTGATGTGTTGTCAAATGGTTTCCACCTTCTCCACTATAACTTTGACCATTTCAGGTACTAGAAGCTTATTCTCACTATCTTCATCCCAACAAGATGGTGTTTTGTAACTTTTCCCATAAAGGGATTCATATGGTTCTATTTGGATGCTAGAGTAAAAACTATTCTTGTGGGAAAATTTTACAAGTGCAAAATGTTTGTCTCATCCTCCATTTAAGTCTATAGAACATGATCTAAACATGTCTTCCTGTGTATGAATTGTTTTCTAATATTGGCCATCATTTTGAGTATGATAGTCCATACTAATGTTCAATTCATTTCATAGATCATTTTGGACACTTTTCCAGAGCATTGAGGTGAATCTCAGATCTCTATCGGATACATTCGATAGTGGTACTCTATGCAGCCTTAACACCTCTTTGATATATATCCATGTAAGTTAATCCAATGAAAAGTCCTCTTGAATTTGGATCAAGTGAGTTTTTTTATAAAGATCCATAATAAACCATAAAGCATTATTTCCTCTAGATGTCCTTGGATGTCTAGCGACAATGTCCATGGTGATTTTCTCCCACTTCCATGTTGGTATGGAAAGTTTTTGCATCATCCGCTTAGAATTTTTCTTTCATCCTTCACTTGTTGGCATACCAGGAACTTTAATATATATCTATCAATCTCCCTATACATATTTTCCACTTAAAGTTCTACCAGAGATCTAGATACATCTTTCTTCTCCCTATGAGAATATATAAGGTTGAGTTATGTTCATTATTCAAAAGATCATTCTTTATCTATAGATTAGATGGTACACATAATTGTGACACAAATTTTATAAATACTTCCTTGTCAAACATGAACTCTGGGGATTTCCAATTTCTAATATCTTTCTACCTTTCTATAATTTCCACATATTTTCTGTAAGCATCCATTATTTTCTCCATGAGTAATGGGAGAGAGAACATTTGAGAAAGGATTGATTATGTTCCTACATTAATTATTCCCTTGCCCATCCCATGAAAATATAGTATGATCAGATCCTTTTCAATTATCTTCATTACTAATGATGCAAAATTATTTCTACTTAGAGCATCTTCCACTTTATTTTCCTTACTATGATGGTAGTGGATTGAGAATTCATAATCCTTGATAAGTTATAACCATATTCACTAACTCATATTAATCCATTTCTAGGTTAATATATATTGAATACTATTATGATTAGTATATATCTCACAATTATCCCTATATAGATAATGCCGCCATATTTTCAAGGTCAATATCATCACCTCCAAGTCCAGATCATGTGTGAGATAGTTTTACTAATTTATTTTTAGAGGCCTTTAGGTGTAGGCTATCAATTTATAATTTTTCATCCCCACACATCCTAAGACATTCTTTTAAGCATCTATGTACACCACATAGAGTTCTCCACTTGTTGGGAGTGTGAGTACTGGTGTAGTGATAAGCTTATTTTTTAGAACCTTAATGATTTCCTTGCATTATTGAGTCTAGAAAAACTTCAGCCCCTTCCGTGTAATCTTGGTCATTGGGTTTGAAATTCGTGAAAACGTTCTCCAAAAATCGTCGTAAATACCCAGCTACACCATGTAACCTATAGATCTCCATTACAAATTTTGGCATGGGCCACTCTTCAATTTTATTTGTCTTGGAAGGTTCCATATATATTACAATACCAGTGATAGTGTACCCAAAGAATGATACTTCCTCTATCCATAACTCACATTCACTATACTTTTCATATTGTATCTCTCTTTGAAAAAACATTAGAAAAGTACTCATATTCTACTCATGTTTATCCTTTCTCTTATAGTAAATCTGAATATCATCGATAATGATTAACACAAAATTTTCAGGGAAATCTATGAAGACTACTCATTAGATCCTTGAAAATTTCAGGAGCATCAGTGATTGAGAAGGGAATCATTGTGGACTCATATTTTCCATACCTCATTGGAATGGAAGTCATGGAAATGTCATCCTTACCCACCTTTAATTGGTGATATCCAGACCGAAGGTCCACCTTAGATAAATATCTAGCCCCATGATACTAATTGAACAATTCATCTATTTGAGGCAGGGTATACATGTTCTTTATTTTGATTTTATTGATCTCACGATAATCAATGAAGATGTGAATTGAACCATCCATCTTCCTGGCCAAGAGGACTAATTCTCCTAAAGGTGAATCACTCAGGTATATAAAACCCTTGTCTAGATTCACCTGTAACTAATTATTCATCTATTCCATCTCAACAGTTTTTATTCTATAAGGAGTCTTTGATATAGGTAGGGATCCAGGAAAAAGTTCAATTGATAACTCAACCTCCCAACTAGGATAAAGTCCAGAAAATTCTTAAAGAAATACATTTGTGTAGTCCCCTACAATGGGCATGTATTTGGGCATGATTCTCTCCATTATCCTAATCATTTGATATATACATAATTTCTCATAAGATATTAATATCCACACTTTATAAAATAATATTAAATAATATTCATATTCTTTTATAAACTTATAAGGAATTGGAGGATGCTTGGGGATCTGAAGATTGATATACCTTTCCTAACATTTCATGTTGTCTTTGTATAAAGATAGCCTATTCATAACCCAGATATCATCAAAATTCACATTATAAAGTTTGAAAAGATTTTATGGGAGGTTCATTCCAAAAAAATTAACTTTGGAGGAGTTATAAACCTTGGATGATATATTTTTTCCATCCTATGTTCTCATAGATAAATCAATCTCCAAATTTTGAGGTGGTGTTTTAATAATTCTACAAAACATTCAAGCTATGAATGAATGCATAGAACCTGAATCAAATAGTATGTTAACTATTATTGAATGAATAACTAGCATACCTATCACCACATCATTTTTTGGATCTACCTTATCAGTAGTGATGTCATATGCTCTTCTATGTTACATTAGTGATTATTGTTGATTTCCAATGAAAACCATTGGCTTAGGGAAATTATTCACATAGTTCCCATGCTCCATATAGTTGTTACACTATACTCGAGGTTGAGTATTGATCTAAAACATCCTTTCGTATTCCAAATTAGTGGAATTATTAATATCCCTTTAGTAGTTTTTATTGATATACCGCATTATTTCACATTTTAATGAATTATTTATTCCCTTTAGATAGTTACTAGGATGCTTCTTCCCATAATTTTGACATGTGGGATGTCCTATATTCAATCCATCATTGGATTTATTTTCCATACCACCCATATTAGACTCAATTTTCCACTTTTTTTTCAATAGGCCCATCAGACCATTAAGCATCCTTGACCTCAATTTCAACCATGAGGGCTCAATGGACAATCTCCTCATAAATGTCAATGTCATGAATCACCAACACTTTTCATAGACTCGACTTTAGTCCACTATAGAATCAATACACCTTTATTTTATTCTTCATGACAAATCTGGAGGTGTATCTTGCAATACTTGTGATGTTTTCTTCATTCTCCCCAATGGACTGATCATCTTTCTTCTTGAGTCCAAGGAAATATCTTTCCATCTTGAGATGGAGGATTCTGGGAAAATATTTTTTGAAAAACATTTTCTTGAATTCTTCCATATCCATGGAATCAATTTCCTACTATAACATCCTATTATTGATCAATATCCACCACTGATCAAATTCTCCATCAAAATGATAGACCACCGGCATGACTTTCTCTACTTCAAACCACTAGAGTACCGAAAAAATATTCTCAATGTAGTTAATCCATTATTCCATAATGAGTGGATCAGAAGATCCTTTAAACATTGGAGGACATTGTCAAATGAATGATTCTAAGTCAACATTCTCTTTCCTTGTATAATTAGGTCATTCCATATGATTCAACATATTATTCATAACTTGATCCAGTTGAGCAAGTACTGTCAGAATGTTTTGAGAACCTGCTCTCATCATATCAGGAATATCTTTAGGGTAATAATCACATTTCCTGTCACATTGATTATTGGAACGTGTTCTTCTATTTCCTACCATTAACTATGAAAAGGAATGTACAATTAGGGGGCCTTAATACATAGCTAATAAGTATAAAAAATAAACTTTAAACATAAAATGATATATGCTTAAAGGAAAACTATATCCGAAATTGTGATTCCCTAGGATTCAATCTAGGTTATCCATGATCCATTTCCCTACATATATTCGTATGGGATTCTTTTTTTTGTTCGCTTAATAATGGTTTTCACTAAGCTTATGAATTTACCAATGAATATCCCCCAATAGTTTCAAACTAGGCATGCAGCAAGGCCCGTTTTGGTGCACCATTTCCCGTCCGAGTCTAGTTCAAAAGGGTATTTTCGTGTTTTACCCTTTGGTAAATCTATGTAATACCAACCTCTACTTTTTCATATCCATACAAGGATTTATTTTCTTGATAAACCACTTACTTTATACTTACCAAAATTTAGGGATGTTTTCTTATAATTTTCCTTATCCCTATGGTTCATACAAAAGTGTTCTATTCGTAATATCAAAAAATAAATATACCAAACTTTGATAACAACCATAGTGACTCTTTCCTTTTACACATATCATTAAATAATTATAATCCTAAATAAACATCAAATTACAAGCCAAGGAATGTAAATTCTGAAGCCTTGGAAGACTAGGTACATAAAACTGATAACATGCAACTAAATAAAACATTTTGTTATTTAATATTCATAAAGATATCATAACATACATTATGATCATACATATCTATAGTATAACATGGGTATAACATGAAAAAAGGTATGATCTAAAAATATCATTAAGGAAATAAACATAAGAATAACGATTTATCACATGGGTTAGAAGGCATTACATAATGATATAAAAAGACATGGAACATATGGAATCATAGTATATAACTATGGAATCATACAAACATGGAGTCATAGTAATGATTTAGAAACATAAAACATGACATTAAGATGATTCAAGGCTCATTTCACATAGAGATATCTAGTCATGTATAACCACTAAGAATGTTGAACATGGAAGCACGAGTCAAGGCTAATCCCCAAGACCACAACACATAACGTCTCTTTGGACTAAACATTACCCAATAAAATGGAGATATATACGGGTGCACCCATATTAAAATGTTCTTGAATATGTTTTTCTCATAAATAATCATTCATAATCAATCCTACATAATCATAAGGGTACATATAGAAAAAGTGGGTTTCATAATCATGTCATAAAGCATAATGAATAGACGCATCATAAAAGTGTACATGAAAGAAAGGAATTAAAAAATATGTTGACATTAATGAGGGAAGATAATCATATATAATTGAAATTTATGTCAAATAAAATTCACAACTTGTAAGAAAATTATTTAATAAATTTTAGCATTAAAATATTTTTGTGTGATTTTATAGAAAATACTAAAGAGAATTTACAATAGAAAAGAGAATATTATTTTTTTATAAAACCATAATATAAAAAACGAATATTTTAATAATAAAGTTGTTGGTTTTATAAAAATAATTGTTGCTTAATATATGTTATATTTTTCTCTTCTAATTGAGTAAGAATTCATGAAGTTCCCTTAAATGGGATTTCGAATCAGAAAGTATTGAAGAGAGAACCAATTAAAAACATGTATATCTATATAATAGAATGAGTAGTGGACCTTGACACATGATTTTGGAGCATGTAAAAATATTTTTTAATAAGTAAATAAAAATAAAATATAACTTTATTTTTGTAAATAGAAATATAGAGCAGCCTGGAAGAATAATGGATGTTTGGGTAGAATTCCATACCTTAAGCCCAAAAGTGTTTTTAAGCTGACATTATTTACAAGATTAATCAAATTACATTCATTAATAAATATTAAAATAACCTATTATTAATTTAATTGATTTATTATAACCTGATTATGTTCATTCAAGACCTTTTTGATATGTTAAGATGTACAATTTCATTGTTTGGGAGCGTTTGATTCTTGGGATTTCAGGATTGGATTACCTATATACACGTCAGGATAAACATGTAAGAAGAAGATTTTTGTAAAGAAATAAAGGAGTACATTATTAGTGAACATAATGTAGATTAAATGGTTTTGAAATTCATTTTTTTATTTGGAGTGAAGATGAATCATTATATAAAACATTAATGTTAACTATTTTTTTACCACAACGAACAGATTTTTCATTATAATTTAACATCATGTGTAAAAGAAGAATCTAGAACCATAAATTAGACTTAATAAATATATTATATTCTGGTTCAACCATAAAAATTGTTTCATGACCAAAATTAAAGATGGTAAATGAAATTGAAAACTCAACACCCTTGAATGTGATAAATTAACACATCTCAGCTGGAGTTTTCATTTGTAGTATAAAAGGAGGGGAGAGGAGAAATATGGATGAATAATTCAGTTATAATAATAAAATAACAGTACATATAAGTTACTATAGTTATAAGTACATGTGGATGAATGTAGGGGAGGAACTCAAAATATTGAAAGGAACATGAACGAAAATAAAAGAAATGAAAATAGCAATTTACCTCCTGAATATATCTTCCTTAGGAACCTATTTAGGGGAGGTGATTTGGAATATTGAAGATTCCACGAGCTAATAGACAAGGAATATGATATTAGGGATATATTTTATCTGAATTTTGACAAGGAACAAGGCTTGAGAGGTCCGAGGAGAGGAGGTAAAGAGGGGTGGTATTTATAGTGGATGAGAGGAGGGGTTTCCCATTATTTTAATCATTAGATTAATATTTTTTCTCAATACAATGAATATTATTGATTACAATGACCAAAAATAGTAAATATATCATGTTTGCTCAAAGAAATTTCCATTTACCTCATCCATGACTCATGCACGATTCATAAATTTATTTAATTATTATTTATCGTAATTTTTTGTATTTTACGATTCACAAAAAAAATCAAGTATTTTATAAAAATCCTAAAAATACACCTCGAACATCTTTGTACATGTAGAATCCAAAATTTTACTACATTTTGGAAAAATAAATTTATAATTATGAGAAATGTAATATTTAATTAAAATCATAATTTACTTGAGAAATACAAATTTAAAATTTAAAATTGCGTTTCTAACACATTGAAAAATTAATTAAGGTGTCTTAATATTTATGTATACATTTTATTAAAATAAATTTTCTTTTAAATTATTAAATTAATCGTAAAATTGAAATTAAATATACATGACTTTCAAAAATACCAACATTTAATTAATAATTTTTAAATTATTTACCCACATATAATATGATATATTTATATTATATTTTCACTTATAATATGTATAACTTTAATTTATTTATTCATCAGTGAGGTTACCATTCAATTGGTTAGTATACTATTCATAAGGGTTGTATTTCTATTCCAACGGTCAAGTTACTATTTCCTTAGTATTCATTACATAACTTATATAGATACTTTTTATTTTACTCATTCATTATTTATAAGGTTTGTAGTGTGTTGTATAAGTAATATTATATGATTATATTATAATAAATAATTATTAGAATATAGTTCCATTGATAAAACATTGGTTCATTACAATTGTATTATTTGATATACTTTATGGATACTCACCTTGGACTAATACAGTAGGAGGAAGCTTTACATGAATCATTATAGTCGAAATGAATTCATGTTTCATTCATATGACATGACATATTGGTAATTTTCATTACTTTCATTGCATGTGTTTCATGTGATTTTTGAGTGATCCATGTTTGTTATATGTATGCATGTGTTACTAACATCTAATGTAGGGAAAACGAAATTGCCCAAAATATTGTTTCCCTATATGGATTAATTGTGGCATCATAAATATCCATCCTTATCCCTTATAAGAATTATACCCCTAGTTACGCATGGTGGTATTTGGATGAGATCACATGATTTCTAATTTAGATTTCAAGGTGTATTGTACTTCATGAATTGTTAATGTTAATTCAACGAGTTGATCAATCGTATTTATCTGTTACATTCTGAGACCAAATGTACAGTTGTATAATAGGGATTAAATGGGTATTTATTTCAATTATAAATTGTACGGGGCTTTATTAACTAGGAATTATTATCCATTTAATAATTCCTTGATATACCTATATAATAACATACAAATATAAAAGTTATATTCTGGCTAACAATTTAAATGCTCTCAAGCAAATAGGGAGACCACATGCGATTTAAAGCGTGTTTTCCTCATTAAATTAAAACTGAACCTTCTATAAACTAGATCCCATATAATATAAACTCAAACACATAACAATTCCCTATAAGTCTAAGTTGGTAGTTGGGTATAGCATACCATGGGTATTGAGGTTTTTTTCTTCTGATTTTCTTCCACTAGTGAGTGTATCTACTTAAAATATTATTCTAGGTCATGCATTTGGAACTTCTATAGATATGTTCACATGACGTCCTTGAGTTGGGTGGTAGGAGGGTGGAGAAATCCATGCTTTATAATTTGTGGTCCCTAAGATACTCGGATTTCTACTTACAGAACAATATGTTATTCCCAAACTACTCATTGACACTCATCTTCGAGAGGGTTTCCAACATCTTTTGTAGTCTATGAGGGGTGATACATAGAATGAACATACAATGTCTGATCTAACTCCTAATTTCCAGTACTAGCATCCTCCCATACTTTTGTGGGATAGTGTTAATCACAATACTACGTCTTGTTTAAATTCAATATTATCAATAATTTACCATTTAGATTACATTCTAATTGGTGATGAGCTATCACGAGTGAGTTTTTTTGAAGATAGACTTTTTTATGTCACTATGTCACTGCTGAATGTAATTTTCCTATCTATATTTTTAGAGATCATGAATTGGGATATTATCATTGAAAAAAATGTGTGAAGATGATAGTTCTAGGAACTAAGTTTCAATATGTAGGAAGGGAAGTAGTTCTTATGGTAGTATGAAGTGTGGCCTTGTAGATTCTTGTCAGAGCGGTGGTGGCCAGAGTATCTACCCTAGCAGCTATGTTTTATTTCATCAGTGTAGAAAAAAGGGGTATGTAAAACCTCATTGTGATATAGATCCACTTGAGTGTCATGATGTTGGTTATATGGGTCATCATTAGATATTATACAGAACATTTACACATTCTACTAGTCAAAGGGGGAAGACGCTAGCTCGACCTTCAGAGCTAGGGATAGTTATGCCACATTATACTATAATTTTGAGTATAAATACCCCAATAAGAAAAGGATGAGGTCATGAACATGGAATCCAAACATTTTTTTATCAACTCTAGAAGAGAGTAATTGCTTAGGGTTGTCCATCTATATCACAGGGGCACATATCGGGATAGATACATGCATTAATATTGATACACAAGGATCATATTATAGAAAGGTGTATTGTAAGGTACTACACTGGTATCCTAAACAATCATTTCTTAATTATTTGATATAGGTGCTTCCCAATACTTTTCTCTTTATCTACTATGTAAAGTCTCTAGCTAAAAATTTCATAATTATCTAGGGTGTTGAACAAGGACACACCATTGGGTGTTTGGATATAGGTAATACCCCAGTGAAAATACATTCACCATTATGTAGAAATTATCTATTATTATAAGACTTCATCATCATTAAGATAATAGGATTAAATGACATTTATAAGATGGACTATTTGTATCCATATCAGGCCAATGTGGACTTCTATTATGACAAGGTATCTTTTACATTACCAGAGTATAGAGGTAATCTACATAAGGGTGAGTGGTATGTCTAGGCATGTAGAGTCGGAATAAATCATTATGGGAACGGTGGATTAATAAACCATATTTATATAATTTTGATGGAGCATAAGGGTTTTCATTAGGCATATTTATATCCCATTGTGGATTGTTTGTGGGTTTCTTTCTAGATGATTTGTTTTTGGATTACCACATGAGGGAGTGGTAGAGTTTTTGATCGATTGTGTTCTAGGATTTTCTCCAATATATATTCCTCCATATAGGATGACACAAAATGAGATCCTAGATATCTATATATAATTAGATTATTCAAAATATAAGGGTTATATCTAACCCATCACTTCAGCTTTGGGTTCACCTATACCTTTCCCCAAGTAGGTGGATGGGACCCTTATTCGATGCATATATTATTAATGGTCGAACCATATTATAATTAAGAATCAGTATCCATTACCTCAGATAGATGATATCTTCAAAAAAAATTATGATCTAAGGAGTTCTCAAATATCAACATGAGATTGAGATATAATCTGGGGAATCTCAGACTATCTGGTATATCTTATATGGATTCAAGAAGTCAGTACAGTTTGTATGATTATCTGGTTATGTTGTTTGGTCCAAGAAATGTGTTTTTTGTTTTGAAGGATTTCATTAATAGTATATTCTAACCTTTTATACTTTATTTTGTTGTTGTTTTTTGTTGATGAAATATTAGTGTCTTATATTACATAAAGATACCATACCAGTCATCTTCATATCATTATGAATATAATGAGACAGCATGAGCAATATGATAATCCTGCTAATTTTCACTTTTGGATTAAAAATGTTCACTCCATGGGTCATATTACCTCAGAATCATAAGTATAAGTTATCCTAGAGAAGTTGAGTGGTTTCACTCTTGGGAACATCCCATGAACATGTTTTATATATATATAGATATTTTCGGGGTTGGTTGGATATTAAATGTGTTTTATATAGTCCTTTTCCCGCCTTTCATTATTTCTTATGTTCTGAAGAAAAGGGCGTAATGATTTTATGGTTATAAATGTGTGTGCAGTCCTTTTATAAGATAAATGGATGGATTACCTTTTCCTATGTTCTACTTCTTCTAGAGCTTAGTAGAGTCTATATTGTTTTCTGTGATGTATCATGCATAGGTACGGGTGAAGCACTCATCCATGAGGATAGAGTTCTCATGTATATGTCTCTCTAGTCAAGACCTCATGTATTTAATTACAAAAAACACAACCTTGAGCAAGAAACATTTATCCATGGCTTATGATGTTTGAGACACTATCTATTAGTTGATATATTTCAACTATACATGGACCACAATATCCTAAATTATATCAATATATTGAATGACTTTAATTTTATATGGAAATGATTTTTTTTGAATACCTTAACTACATTACCATTGATTTAGACTATATTCCTCAAAAGGAAAATGATGTTTATGATGCGATGAGCCAGAAATAATTGGTACAAGTTTTACATGAAGACATTGATGAATGAAATATTATGGACATATTTTCAAAGATTCATGAAAAGTTTCATGAGATATATGAGAAAAAATTTCATTTAGCCTTAGCAGTAACCTATTAATTATATGATAGGGTGAAGAGAAATCACATTTCAGAAAAATAGTGGTGGTTTTAAAGAGAAATTATTTCTACTAATGACATGCCTCTTGGTTGTTCTATCGATGAAGACAACATCATAAAAATACGTGGGAATATATTACTTCCTATGGACATGAGAGAGTAAATAATGTGAGAATTATACACATCTTAGTGGGTAGTTCATCCAAAAATCCCCAAGATGTATCATGATATGCATCACTATAATTGGAATACTGGGATGAAATAATAGATTGTAGATTTTATCACTATATATTCCATATGTTTGTAAGTGAAAGTAGAGAACCAGTGTAAAACAATCTTGTTATAGTCATTCCTTATCCTGGAATGGAAATGGTAGAATGTTGTGAGGGCTTTTTTGGACGGATTACTTATGTCACATCAAGGTTGTGATCTGGTTTGGGTAGTCCTGGATTTACTACGAACATATCCAAATTCTTTCCCTTATAGGATTCATTCTCATTTGATGATATGAGAAGACATTATTTCAATGAGATCATATGGTTACACGGGGTCCCTCATACTATCGTTTTATATTTTGATTATTTTTTAACATCAATGTTCTTGAAGGGATAACATAAGGCTATGGGTAAAAAATTTCTTCTAATTCCAACCATTCATCCTCTGAATGATGGCTAATCCAAACTGACCATACAGGTGTTGGATGAATGGATCTATTCCATGTTTCATTGATTTCAAAGTTTCATGGGAGAATTATATACCTTTTGTTATGGTTTCCTGCAATAATAGGTTTTAGGAAATGATTCATATGCATTTCTGTACTGACATGTAAGGTGGTTCATTATATTCACTATAGTGATGGTTAGAGGTAGGAGATGTAGTGTATCATCATCCCATGGATGAGACTTTAGAGTTTTGGTAGTTCATCAAAAATATTATTTCTTGTGCTCAGTCTAGAAATATATATTTGGTCGATCATTTCTTTTGATGGCTTATAGAGTTCAAGGTTGAGGATCATGTTTTCCTATAGTTATCGTCCTTGCTTGGAAATAGTGGGATATGGAGAAAGAGATTTTATCCTCTTATTTTTTCAGCCCTTTGAAATATTGGACTGAGTTGGGCCATTAGTCTATTAGTTTCTATTACCTAAGAGGTACCATTCCAAGCACCAAATCAGCTATGTTTCATAGCTTTTCCATTATCATGCCAACCCATCTCATACTTTAGATCCTACGGATGTTGATTTAGATACTAATTCCACTTTCATGGAGTATCCCATAATTGATTAGAATGCAATGGATCTCCAGGTACAATCTACACCTTTAATATTGGTGATGTGGCAGTAGGTCCATATATAGGATGAGACATGGGAGAAAGGGGCTGATGTACATACATAGAAGTGAGAGTTGTTCCTAGACTGGGTTCTACCACCCACAAAAGGGAAAATGAGGGATGAGTTGCTTTAAAGGGGGATAAATATATATACCATATTTTTCTATGAGGTAAGAATACTTTAGTTTTCGTTTCCCATCGTTTTTTAGACCTAATGTAAATTCATAGTGAGTATATGAAGAAATGATGTCTATTTTGGGATTGTTTGGAGCGAAAACCCCGACTAGTGTAAGAATGTATTAGACCATAGAGTAAGTAGAAACCATTCAGCCCAAACCACATGTTTTCTAATTACCGTGTGGGTAATTTTTGTGAGAATAATAGGGATCACGGTTTTCTTTATATATTCACCCTAGTCTACATGCCAATGAACATACTTTTTATTTTTTACAGAGTAATATAGTACAATTTGGGCATTTTTTCCCAAAATGTGCACATGAACCATGTGTCACGCCTCCAAAAACAGTTGCCTATGCATGAATTGTGCACATTTTTTCCAAACATGTGGCCAAACTATGTGATCAAATTTTTAAAAGTTTAAAAAATCTATTTCCCCTAAAAATAATATAAACCTATATTTATTTTTCTTTTTCCTCTAGGATACATAATCCACCCCCTATTTAACATTTGATCTCACAAGTCCCTATCAACTCTGTTCTAGGACATCCTCATTATTTGAACTCACAATAAAGAGTTTATAATATATTTGTATTAAACTTGTTAAAATCATCAGTCCTAAGGCTCAATTCACATTTGTCTTCCTCTCGATGGCACTATTTTTATGTAGGATCATATGCTTGATTTTCAAAATGATGAACTCTTGTTGAGTTTTATTCCAATTCAAAATATTCTAAGGGATGATACTGAATTAGGATAATACTATAGTTATATAATTTTTATTATATTAATTTTACATAAAACTGTAGTCTCTTAAAAAAACTTCCCCTTGTGTGCATTCCCATATCACTGATCATTCCTTCTAAAATTCATATGCCTTATAATAATTTTTAGAATCATATTATTGAGCCCCTTTTAAAAAAAATATTCCTTTCATTTGAGGACCGACCTTAACACCATCCAACCCATGATGGTTTTGTCCTATGTTATACCATTTTTACACTTTTCAGGTTTTTCCATTACACTATTTAGGTGTGCTATACATAGAATTTATGAAGGTATGTATTTTAATTTAAAAAATGAATCTTAAATTATTAATTGGAAAACATATATGTGTAGATATCACTTAGACTTGATAAATTTAATTGGATTGAAAATAGGTTTCATATCATATCTATTCTTTTCACCTTGGATGAATGTTAATGGAATGAACCAAATGGATTATTAATTGGAATATATATATATATATATCAATATTACTTGGCCTCTATTCTAATAATTAATTGGTAATTGGTTTCATGACGTATATTCACCACGTCATGTATGATGAAATTGAAGAGAGTGAAACTGATAAATTGTAATCATAATGATTATTACATGAAATATGATCACTTATGCTATAAATAGAATGATTATAAGATTATTATTTCATATAGACATTTTTATCATTATATAAATTTTCCTACTTGAGATAGCCTTGGATTTCTGAAGGAATGTCTTGAGCACCTAGAGGATTCCATTCTAATTAAATGATCTAATTACAAAGGTATATTCCCACATTGGAACATAGTTCATGTCTATTATCATATACATGGGATCATGTCATAATATCCCTACAATATCTCTTTGAATATTATAATTTCATGGATAAAAAACATAGATTCATCATGATTTCTTCAAGCACGCGACACTATGGATTCACACAATATCTCCTAATCATTCTTAGAATATGTTTACCATGGATGATATCCATTGAATATATTTTCATATTTTATAGTGGAATTACATGGAAATTTACCCATGGATAACACTCAGACCCCTCTTTAGCCAGACTTCATGTGACATTATTATGAGTTGGCTAAACACCTCAGGTCTAGGATTCCTTGGGTACACATTGGATACACTATTAACATTAAATATAATTATAGTACTAATTAAACCATTATATATTAATTATCTCTTTAGTATTAAATGAAGGTTAATAAATAGAATAATAATTCGTTAAATAGATACATGTTCAGACACAAGGAAAGAGATATTTATTTGTACATCTTTACATTACTATATATCTGCACACTATATAGTATATATTCATAGACTGGATTTATATAGATATCATTTTTAAAGACCACTAAGGTTTATGTCACACTCTATTTTGGTTTTCTTCGGTACCCAAGAGGTTATATGATCATAGGTGTGGACCAGGGGAATAATCACGCTTCGGACACCTGACTTGCCTTCATTCATTAGAATGGGATCTTGTTAAAAGATGACCAAGTCAGAGCTAAGGATTATTGGATAGTTTTTGGTTTTTTGATTCTTCTATACATCATGTATTTTACTGATTTTCTGCTAATATGTAAGCAATATTTTCCTATTTTAGATACATGATATTAAATCATCTTTTTTATATTATATTTTTCATTTTTTAGGTGATAGTTATTACTTAATATTTATTTTTATCTTCCAATACCATTATTATTGATTATATAGGAAATCCAATATTATTTATCCATCTATTATTGTATTTTATGTTCTCCATTATGATATTAGAGAATGGCCTTTCCATGGTCACACCCTAGGACATTGAAAATAGTAAACAACCTCTTGCAAACAAGGAGGCATGCTTGAGGCAATATGTCTAGTGGGTTCGGTTACACAGAAGTGAATTAGGTCTTGGAAATAATAATAATGATCATTTTATAGTGAAATTAGAGGTAAATTTATTTTGAAAAATAAGTTGGGTGAGTGGTAAACATATAATCAGATTTGTGTTAAGTATGTTAGGTGATGTAATTTTAGTTCGAAAAACAAAATTGGATCCCAAACATAAAAAAAGGCTTCTATAATTCACAAATATCATATAAATTTCTGAAAATTGAAGAAACTCTAATTTACGTCTTATTAAAAAATTTAACTTCTTAAATTATTTTACATAGTGATTATTTGTTAACCTTAATATTAGATGACCCCTCACACTCAATTTCCTCAATCTGATTCCAAATTTTACATCATTTAATATATTTTAATTTAGATTTATGATAAATTAATTATTTAAATGAAAAAATACAATATATATATATAATGAAATTTAATAAATAATTCTGTGATTTCAAATTTTTTTCCACAAACATATGATGGTTCTTTTACCATATTACATCTTTTGGTTCCCATTTTACTTCCGCAAACATTTTATTCAACTATAAGTAATTAATAATTCTATTAGAATTATTTTATTATAACATTTCTCTATGATTCATGTTTTTTGGTTTTTATTTCTTGGGATATAGATCCTTTATTAGTTTTACTAAATCTGATCTTAGTACATGTGGATGTTTAGGTATGTGCGTCTTATAAATCAAAAGGTGGAACACATTACCACATCAAAATTTCTTATACACCACTTTTTAGCTTATAAATTTCCTTGTATATTCTATAAAGTACATTAAATCTGGTTAGAGTCTTCCATAATGATAAATGTTCTTATTGTAACGTGCCAATATTTTAAAATAATACCATTATGTTTAATAACCTATATGATATGAAACGTGAAGCATAAATGTCCCAGAAAGTATATGATAGTTATAACCTATTTATTAAATTTGTGTGTATGAGTTGTATTAAATGATTTTTAAAAAAAATATAAATTTATTACCCAATATTATCTTAATTATAATTTCTTAGTAAATAAGAAATAAATTTTTAGCAAAGTCATTTTATTCATTAAATATATGATTTCCTACAAAATTATTTTATTCCATATTTTGATAAACTATTTCGATTAATTTTTATAAATTTTAGAAATTTAATTGATAACATTTACTATATTTTTGAAATCAAAATAACACATTTAACATATATTTATATTTTTTGATTTTCTAGAAAATGTTGATTATTTATTAAATAGTGAAAAATTACAATTTTTCCAAACTGCAATTTCATTTAAGTAAATTAAGTAATTAAAATGACTCATTGTTCTTCCAATTTTATTTAAATTAAAAATTATTATTTTTTATATTTAATCCAAAATATTACATCTGAATCACCTTAATATTTCATTTTCATATAAGTTTATTATTATGTTTAAAAATGGGTTATTTTGAAAAACAATAAATGTACATAAGGTTTATCCTTTTTAATTAAATAAATAAACCACTAAATGAGGAATAATTTATAGTAAATTTATAACATATATTTATCAAAATGCTAATTTTAATACATATAATGATTATTACAAGTCATAGAGTGAATATAATATCATCTAATAATTAAAAAAATGTATTTCTGGAAAACCCACTTGTTCGTCACATATATAGGTTTTATTTTAAAATATATTCAGAAAATTCACTGAATTTCATTTTGGTTTAATAAAATCCATATTTTAAATTATAATAATTTATATTATATAATATCTTCAACAAATTTTTTGGTCTTTATTAATAGTGAAAATGATAATAATATTTTATTACAGTTAAGGTGTAAACGAGTTTACCATGGGTAAATCTAAAAAGATAAGTGATAAAATAAGATACTAACATGTAAAAAATATATATTGTGTCTATAGTTCGACCTCATAATGTATAAGTCTTGATATTAGTCCATTTTGGATCTATTTTTTTTGAAAAAAAAAATATTTTTCATCACCTTCTCTTATCGAAAACTACAAGTGTGCCACTCACCTCATTTATAAATTGTTTCACACTCTCCTCTCCTCTTCACACCTTCAAATCCATTTTTATGCACAATAACTTCATAAAAATCTTAAATAATTCCCTTTCCCCATACTAGAATCCTTTTTATGATAAATCTATCCTATGATGGAATTTCGTGCATTCCTGAGGAGGTTGTTTGAAGAAGATGTATTGTTCTTAACCGAGATTTTGTTAATTCTTCTTCCACATAATTAAAATATTATTTATCTATTATTATAACATATTAATAATATATCACATTTAATGATATGTTATAATGATATTTCCATTGTATAAATCTGTCTCCACTACCACAAATTGGGAAACTCAACCATCATTAATGTGTTTGGAGGACTACCACCCCACAAACTGATGCAACTCATTTTTCATATTATCCTCTAATAAGTTTTTATAATGATTTATTTAAATAATATATATATTATATATTAAATATAATTATACACCTTTAATTTACATATTGCATATACCTTCTTAGTTTTTATTCTGGGGGGGATACAATAATGTCACTCATGTGTACATAGAATACCACCTTGGGAAGCGATGTTATTCATTTTGAATAATACATTACATGGATGGTAATCATGATAATGATAATATATATATGTGATATATATGATATCATTTTGAAAAAATGCAAAATTTATCATTTTGATAATATAAAATTTTATCTACTTTTTATCTTTCCATTCACTAAGAAACAATAATATGATTCGTGCGTATGTGTAGACTACCTCCTCCATGAAGGGATGTGATTTTTGTTTAATGACCACATAATATTAGTGGAATATATAAGTATATTTAAAGAAATAATATTATATTATTAATATCAATATCAATCTATAATGATGAAACAATACATACCTTCTTTCCATAATCATCATTGAAAAAATGAAACAATACTTATGTGTACGAACAGGGAACTATCTTCATGATTGTTATATAGTACATTTTTTATAACCATCTATCATGAATGATTTTAAAAGAATAAAATATGAATAAAATAATAATTATGTCATGACTATTACACTATAGATGATGGGATATTTACCTCTTTAACCATGTTCAATACATTGATTCCATTTTGAAACAATCAATCGAACATCCTCAAAACAACCAATAAGTATATAACTCATTAAGTATTTAACTATTTCATTAAAAATAAATAAAATAAATTATTTAATTAGAAGGTATAAAAACTTTAATTTTTTATAAATAAATCAAATAAATTATTTAAGCTTATTATACAGGATTTAAATGAAATACATGGAAAGTCTATACTCAGGGTAAGGGACTTCGTCCGAATTTACCATCATCGAGGAAAACATTAATGTTATACACATAATTTCATTTAATGGAATAAGTACTTCCCATTTTATGTGTTATATAATAAATAATTAATACATAATGTTATATTTAATTGTAGTTAATATTAATTAATTAGGGGCGATTTGAAATGAAAGTTATCAAGTGGTAAAAGGATTCGCAACTGAATTACTTTTCATTCGGTTATTGTACTTCCATTTTTAATTATTTAAGAAATTTTTATGAGTGAATTGATATCTAAATTGATATTTTTTTACATAAAATTGTTCTATATAGATATACATTTGTTACATAATATATCTTAAATAATCAATTCTTAATTCGATGATATAATATTTGTACAAGTTATTCTACTCAAATTCAATTTCATTTGGACATATGTCAATGTTATATGCCTATGTTATTTAATTTGTTTTATAGAATAAACATTTGAATGTTACATAATTTATATAATTACATTATTTAATTTTATAATTTTATTAGAAATTATTCTTGAATGGGGATTACAATTGAAAATTTATCGAAACTAAAAAGGAATTATGTTACAATCTCCTTTCTTTTAGGGATTGTTTTTTGTCAAACATCTTTTCGAAGTAAATAATATCATCATAGTTTCTTGAACCTGATATATTTTATTCTCCTATAGTTATAAATATTTTCCAAAGGTATATTTTTTTTCTCCCTCATTGATATAATTAATATCAAGAATGTTTTTTCTAAATGATATTGATCACCTATCTTTATTTCAGATCGGGATTCATTCTGTACGATAGCAATGTTTTCTAAAATGTTTTAAAAAGTTTTCTTTTCAAAGAATAAATGATTTCAAATGGATATTTTTCATCATTATTGAAATTATTTGAGAAAAATTTAAATTATATTTCATAATGTTTTCTAAATGGTTCGCATTGACGCCGTTTACAAAATATTTGGTAACAATATTTTATTATCAATTAAAACAAAAATATAATTTCCAGTATTTATGAACACTGGTTTTTTAAAACATTATTTTTTAGTTAAAATGGTTATTTTCAAGGAATATTATTTCATTAAAATTAGATAATGATTTATTTTTTAAATAAATGTTTTCAAAATTTAAAGTACATTTTTTTCCATAAATTTTCCAAGTAATCATTCATAATCATTTTACATATAAGATTACATCATATGATGGTACTCAAATTGAAAAGTTTATTTTCCTCAAGAATTATTTTATTGATATTTTATCTTTATTTCCATTAATCAACAACAATAACCCTTGATGTTACTTATTCTATGTTGGGGATATTTTTTAATGATACTATCCTCATTCTATCTTCAGTGGTATTATGATAATTTCAAAGAGAATTTCAGGGAATCCCTTTCGTTTCCATGGGTAAATCATGTTTCAAATAGTTTTACATAGAACCCATTTTAATCCTATGTGTTACTCATGATTAAAATAGATTGTAATGGAACCCAATTATTATTAACGAGAAGTTATGAAAGGAATAAAGGACTTATTTATGAGGTTTATGATGAGATACATGTTCTATATAATTTAATAATGTTATTTTTCTGGTATATTGTTTAAAAAGTGTTGAAATCAATTATAGATCATAGTTATTCCCAATATAGATTATATGATGTGTGTTCCTAGATATCACTCCAATTCATTTAATAACTATATTGTAATTCCACTATCTATTTATTCTAATTTTTTAGGGTTCAGTAATGTTTTTTAAGAGTTTTTTGTATATAATATTCTAATGATACCAATACCCTTTCTTTATGGTTTTCATATGTTTTAGTGGATTTTGTTGACCATGATTGATATCAAATGGACGATGATAATTAACTCTTGAGAATCATGCCCTTGTTCAAGTTTTATTCCACGTCATATGTTTAATGATCCAAGTTTGATGTGTATCAGTTATCTAATTTTATGAAAATTCACTTGTATTATTTCAATACATCATTATTCTCATCTTACTCCCACTGATGACATTCAGTTGTTAATGTTTATGTTTTCCCATACAGATAAAATTATCCCAACCATATTATGTTTCCTTTTCTAAACATTATCCTGGGTTATGTTAAATGAATTATGATTTGAAAATTTTTTATGTATGATGATGATGATGACTTAATGTGAAATAATTAATTCTTAGTTTGGTGCAAGGAAGACACACATAAATATTTGAGTATTGTTAATGTAGTATTTTATTCTAATTCTCTTATACTGTAGAACACAAAGGTCTTAAGGTATAAAAGTGATCAAATATTTCCTTTTGATTTTTGATGGTTTGAAAAGGAAAATTGGATCACATTTATTAGTATCAAAGGAAAAAATGTAAAGAACATGTATTAAGAACCGAATATAGGAGTGAAGTTTTTGGATTATTAAAGGTGGTATCATTGTAGGGTTTAGATAACATTTGATATAATTATTTATTTATGATACATTATATTTTGGAATAAGGATACACCATCAGTTTATGATATTATAGTTAATCATAATTTTAATGTCTTAAAAACCTATTTTGAGGATCTAATAAATGAGATAATAAAATGATTAATGAAATCTTTGGAGGCTTTTTATTGGGTTTACTTATTTTAAAAACATTTTTTTAACTTGAAGTTTTAATTTAAATCGGGAAGAAAATTGTTTTTTATAATTTATAAACATTGTGGCTTATTTTTACATGTATATTGAGATAATTATGGTAACATGTGTTTTATCAAATTGATAAAATAGGCTTGAGAAGGGATTTGGTGAATAAGTTATTAATGGAATATAAGAAGAAGATCAGTATATTTTTTGGTATATAATTTTAATAGTATGATATAACCATTGAGGATAAAACACTCTTAAATGGTGATGTTATTTGGGATATAGGTTTGTTAATTTATGGAATTATTTTGTTTGAAATTTGGTTATTAATATTTAATTTTGGATGTGTATTCATTTTGGGAAACATCATACCATATAATATCCTTTTTTGGGTAAGGTATAAATATAGGTACAACAGTTTTAATATCTCTTTTCTTATTATTTGATCCTTTTATAGTGTATTTTAGTTCTTTAGGAAAAAGAATCTTCTATAATACTAACCATTTAGTGAAAGTATTACATTGTGGTAGAAATCGATTAAAAGGTAAAATTAAACAATTCAAGAAAGTATATTCTACTCTGTTATTAGGGTATTTATTATATAATTCTTATACTATAGGAAAATGATCTTTAAAATGAAAATTTTATCATATTATGTTCATTTCTAATGAAACAACTGTCCTTTTCAGACCACTTCGGTTTAGGTATTTGTTGTTATTAACTTTCTCATGACCATTAATTTTTTTGTGAAAATTGATTTATATCATACATAATAATTGTTTTGGAATTATATTTTTCATCCAATTATAAATCATTATTTCCCACCATTGTTTCTGTACTTTAAAACCTATATGTATTCTACTGTAGATAACTATCTTAAATCCCTCTCTCTATCGAAGTGCATGTTTTAAAAACCCTTTCTAGGATGTTGGTTTTCAACAAAAAATGTTTTTAAAAGAAACCATTAAAAATAAAGACCATCTTCAAAATTGTAGGATACAATTTATTAAAAATTCTTATAATTTATCAACCCTATATTTTTAAATAATAACACTATATATGATAGTGTGTACAAAATACAACATCGAGCGTAAAGGAAACGTGAAATACATAACCATTAAAACTATTTGTTTAATTTTTGGGTTGGAATGGAATTTAATACTTTATGAATTGTATATAATTTTCTTACTCAAAATAAATGTTTTGATAAATGATTATTAAATAATCAATCAACTTTCATTAAAGTTTACTTATTCATTGAAAATAGGTTTTCATCAAAAATTATTTTTATTTACTTTTTAAAAAAAATATAATAATAAAGGATTAAAATTTTTAGAAAATATAATTTATAAAACTGAATTATTTTTTTAAATTATAATAAAAAAATTAACTTATGGAGATATTTTTGGATTTTCTCAAAATTAAATATGTTTTAATGAATAGTGAAAAATGTAGATTTTTTGTAAAACTCGAAAATCATTTTTAATAAATTTAGTAATTAAAAGGTCCAATTTTAATTTTTATTTTATTTCAAGTAATATAATTATTAATTAACTATATTTAATATATATATAATTACATTATAATCATTTTTATATGGTATTTTAGTTTAGTTTTATTTTTGGGTTTAAATATGGTTTTTTTTAAACAGTTTTAAAGTACATAATGTTTTCTTTTATAATTAATTAAAACATTTTGCAGTTAAGAATAATTTAAATTAATTATACATATAATACATATATAAATTAATTAATATATACTAAATTATGATTACTTGTCATATAGTTAATATAAAATCTTCTTGTACTTGAAAAATATATTTTCTAAAGAAAAAAACACTTTTTGTCGCGTCAGTGGGTTTTTTAAAATTATTTTCATCCACTTCTCAGTGATGAATTTGGTAAAAATTATTAAATATTTAGAAAAAAAATAATTTATGTTATATAAAAAGGTTAAATTAATTTTTTGTCATACTGAATAGTTAAAATAGTAAAAATATTTTATTGTGTTTAGGGTGAAAACGGCTTTACGAGGGGACAAAACTAAAAAAATAAGGGTTAAAATGACATATACAGTTGACAAAAATCTATAAAATGGACATATTTTACCCTAGTAATATTTAATTCTACAGAATATCACATTTTATAGATTTTTTTCATTTTAAAAACATGGTTATAACCTTTTTTCCCAATATTACAAGTGTTCCACTCACAACACTTGAAAAAATGCCTCCCACTGTCCTCTCATCTTCACAACCTGAAGTACCATTATATCATCCAATAACTTTTCTAATACCATCCATACATCCGTAACCACTTCATAGAAGTGTTTTTTTGATTACATATCCTTCTTACTAAGGAATTTGCTGCTAACCTAAGGATTTTTTCTAACCAAGGGATATCATGTTTAACCGAGCGTTTCTATTTTCTTTAATCTTCCACATACTTCAAATACACATAAATTGTTTCAATAAAATAAAACAAGTATATACAATGGAATATGACTATATTTTTTAACGTGATAACTTAAATTTACCTCCACTTCAATAAAATTGTAAATAATACGAGCATTCTTCTGTATGACGGACTACCGGCTAAAAAACCGAGGTAATTAGTTTTTCACTATTACCTCTCATATATTTTAATAACAATGAATTTAAAGTATATTTATGATATTTTAAACATAATTAGTCTCATTTAATTACTATATCATATATAACTTATTATATTCAATTTTATTGGGGACATGATAACATTTCTCGTGGGTATGGTAGACTTTTTTCTCACGAAACGATGTAATTCATTTTTTCGCAGAGTAAATGCGTGGAATGTAATAAGGATTAAATTAATTAATATATATGATAAATAATTTTTAATCATTATATTCTTTAATGTGTATAATTATATAATGAAAATATATCATTATTTTTTTCCTTTCGAGTCGCTAAGAAACGAAAACATCGTTCGGGTGTACGTGTGGACTATCGCATCCATAAAGCGATGTGATTGTTTTTTTGACACACCATCACATGGATTATATATATAAGTATATTTAAACATATAATATAGTATTAATGATATGATTATAAATTTGGAAAGTCAAAATAACAGTTACCTTCTATGCATGATGATGGTTGAAAAATGGATATGTTACTCATGTGTACATATGACCAACCATCTCCATACTTGTAATGTTGGTCATTTTTCATAACCGTAATACATTATTTATTTTAAAAGAATAAATGATATATATAAAAATTATTATTATTTAAATAATGTTATTTTTTATATGCTGCAATAACATCCTCTTAGACCATGGTATATACACTTAATCTATTTTTTCCATAACGAATCGAGCATCCTTGAAATACACAATATTGACATAAATAATTACGTATTTAAATATATAAATAAAATATAACAAAATAAAGGATTTCCTTTTAAGGTAATAAAAATTTAAATGGTTTCTAATAAATCAAATAATTTATGTATGATTATTATAAAGCAGTTAAAGTGAATTCAAGGAAATTATGGACTTAAGATAGGGGATATCATCTCAATTTTCCACTAGTAAGGAATATTTTAATGTTATGGACGAAATTTCATTTATATGATGTATATACTTCCCAATTTACATGTTATATTTTGAATACATCATACATAATGGTATTATATGTTAAAATTTGAATTATTTAAACCAAAGGGATTCGACTATAATGTTTCTAAGTGGTTAATAGTTTCCTAACCCAATTATTTTTTATTAGGATATATTACATCTGCATTGACTTCATTATGACATGATTATGAGAGAACATATCTCAAATTTGTTTTATTATATTCTTAATCTTTTTTTGTATATCCATCTTTTACAATTATTCTCTCCACATATTATTTATCAATTCAAGGATATGATCATTATAAGGGTTATTCATCTCAAATTTTCTTTCTTTGGGTTATAAGTATTTGTCTTTCACCTAACATATTTTATGATGTATATACAATGACCATTTAAAAAATTATATCTGAAATAAAATTATTTTAATTATATTTTATGTTTTTCAATGTTATTATTTCATAGATATTATGATTGAAAATTTATCAATGTGGAAAAGGTTTTATGTTACAATATATTTTCATTATGAAATTATTTATATTGAATGAACTTTAGAAATAAATAATGTAATCATATTTTATTGATCCATATCTATTTTATTCATCTCTAATAATGATTTTTTCCACATGATTAATTTTCATTTACTACTATTTCGATTGAAAAAACATTAGGAATGTAATTTTTAAGTGATATTAATATTGTATCCTTCTTTTAGTTCAGGAAACATTATCTTCCACATCAATGTTTTTTAAATGGTTTTAAAATGTGTTATTCCCTAAGGATAAATAACTTATAAATGATATTCTTCATGATATCTGAAATTATTTTAATATGTTTTAAAAAGTAAATTTCTTAACATTTTCTAAAAGACTCACTTTGGGAAACCTTTCATAAGGTTTGACAAAAAAAATTTCTTAACATTTACAATTAAAATTCAATATTTCATAACCATCATATTTTTTAACGATTAATTTTTAATTTTCAATTTTTTATTATCAAATAAAATGGTTTCTTTATTTTTTTAGAATTTTTTTGTTTTAAAGACATTTTTAAAAATGGAATGTATATTTTCCTCAATTAATTCCCCAAGTAATATTTCTAAATAATTCTTAATATAAGATGGAATTATATGTTGTTATTAAAATTGAAAATGTTATTTTCCTATAAAATTTTTATAATGGTATTTTAATGGTATTTTTGTTCATCATCAACAACATACATTGATGTTACATATGCTCCACCAAGGATATTTTTTAATGATATTATCCTCATTATTTCCCCTAATGGATTAGGACTATTTTAAAGATATTTCAATGGAACTCGCTTCTTTTCCATTAGTAAAACGTTTTTAATGAAATTACCAAGGAACCCATTTATTTTTCATATTTAAATCACATTTCAAACATGTTTTCATCGAACTCATTTATTTTATAAGGGTTAATAATGTAATGAAATGGATTATGGTTTTATTTATGAGTTTCATAATGAGATATAGGTTCTAAGTACAATATTCATGTTATGGTTCTTCTACATTTTTATTATGGGTTTACCCTGATTATACATAATGGGTGTATGTAATAAATCTTATTTAATGGTTAATGGGTTCCCCAAGATAGCACTATAATTTTTTGGTGATTATATTGGTAGTCGACCATATAGTTAGTCTAATTTGAATGTGTTTTATAAGATTTCATTATGTTTATTGTGAAGATAATGTTCCAATGACACTAATTTTTCTTTTTTATGTATGTTATGGGTTTTAATTGTTTACTTTATCAATATTCAAATCACATAGCTCATTATTAATGATACTCGTGAATATTTCCTTTATTAAATATTTATATCACACCACATGATCTGTGATACTAGTTTTATGTGTATGATTTCTCTTATGTTATGCTCATTCATATTGATCATGTCATCATACCCTTTTTATCATCTTAATCAAACTACTGAAATTATTTTTTAGATTCTTATATTTACCCTTAATACGAATTTTACCTTACACCAATTATGTTTACTTTACCCATGTTTTAATGAATATGTTTTAATTAATTATATCTATAAGGGTTTCATAGAGATTATAATGATTACTTAATTTCATATAATACAATATAAGTTTATTGGGAGGAACACGCACTTGAAGAAATTGGTATTGGTTATGTAATATTATATCCAATTTCAAACAAAACTATAAAAGTAAATGTTCTTTGGGTATTTAAGTTATAAAATATTTCCTTTAGATGTTGAATGGTTTGGATGGAAAAAACTTCGTAACATTTATTAATATCAAAGCTAGAAATTTAGTTGTCATGTTTTTTTGCACCATAAATTTGAGTATGTGTTCATGGATGTTACAAAAGTGATCTAATATTTGGATCATTAAGAATCTTAAATAAGATAAATTATCTCCAATGTTCGTCTACTGGGGATCTTTAGAAAATATAGTTCTACTTAGTAACCAACATCCAGTGAATACAGGCCGCCATCATGCCTGTTGTGTATTAAAAGTCATAATAGAGACACATTGTTTATATTTGTTTTTAATGGAACCAAACTCAGGTTTTATAATATATCATTGTGATCCATTGATTCCAATCCCTCTATAACCCTTCTTGAGTGACTTTGGTGTACTCTCCTCCTTTCATTCTTTTATGTTTAAAACCCAAACAATGAATTAATCCTATGTTCTTATTCTAATGAATTATTATTAATTCTATAATAATAAACCTATTTTCTCCTTAATGAAAATATATTATTTAATTGATATCATAATTATATATAGAGGTTTTCCTGTGGATTAATAAGGGTTTACTAATTTATTAGTAGAATCAATACTCATATTTAAATAATTGGTGATTTGTGTCAATCATCAAAAGATCATTATTGGAGTGGTGAATGTCATGTATTTCAAACATTAATATATATTTAGGTTTAGTTTTACTCTAAAATATTGTCCTAGGATTTTCAATCATATCGATTCCCGAATTTTTCTATGATTCGGTTGTGATTTTGAACTCAAAAGGTGACCCTTTTCATCGATTATCACTACACCAAAGGTATGAATCCATTTTCATTATTACATATTATACTGGATCATAGAATGATTATTTGGAATTAATGTGTTTATTAATGAGACATATGATTGATTCTTAATCACATGATATGTGTGTTTTTACCCCCTTGAAACCAATTTTTGATGTTTTCTTGCATATGTATTGTAATATTTATGAATCTCTATAGTTAGGATGTGATGTTTCAAATTCCATTATGTATACATGTAACGATATGTTATTTACCATGTCATCTATAGTTTATACCAATGAATCCATATGTACAATACCCCATCTATAGGGAAATTCTAGATATTTATAAACATGTAAATGGGTTGTCACATCCAATGGGATGTGTCAAGAATGTTTTTTCATCTAATCCATCAAGTAAAGGGATGTGTTAGACATTCCCATTTGATGTTCTTTCTATTATGGTTTCAAAAAGGGTTTGTCTTGTCTCTAGGGACTAATCATATCTTTTTCAATTTTTTAATATAGTTTATTCATATTTATGTAATATTTATACTCATCGAATTCACCTGTATATAGTATACACATTTTAAGTGATTTTTGTGGTGTTAGAATGTGTCTTGTGTTCATAACTTGGTATTTTTTTGAAATTATATATTACATGGTTTGAGATTATATCTTGGGAATTGGACTTTTGGTATATGGTTGAGCTAGTTAGTAGAAGGTTACAAGAATATTTGGATGGACATTAGGTGTGATATCATCTATTATTTCTGTTTTGTTTCCTTACCACATAAATTATATTCTTTTCATTGTTTTTTGATTATTAATTTGTCATTCCATATTGATATTGTGTGTCATGGCTTATTTCATTATTTTACTACATTTATAACAAATTATTTATAGATTAGTAATTTTTTGATAATTTTTTCAACTTCCAATATTATACTCTAAATTATTCATGGTACCGCAGAAGGAGTCTCTTCGTGATCTTTAAAATTCAGACGCCTATAATCATTAAATTTTTGAATATAGGGTGCCACACATGTGGTTGTGTTTAATCCATGATCAGACATAGTGGTTTAAATTAGGGTGTTACTAAATAGTTTCATAGCACCTTCTTCACTAATGTTTTTTCTTGTCTTTTATTTAATTTGGGATGGGTAGATACGAGATTAGAATTTTGAGACATAGGTATGGGTACCATTTTAGTTCCCATCCAAAACTATATTATGGAACTCTTTGTAGCTAAAAATTGGTAATTTTTGTTGTTATTATTCGCTATTACCTATAATTTAAATTCACCTTGGGTTGTTCACATATTGTTTATATACTATCTGAAAAGGTTTATTTTAATTTGGGAGTCATATTAAGAACATAGGATCACATTCAATATAATTTTTACATCCATTATATAGAGATCAAATAACTAGATTCTAATTAAAATTGTGGCATTTTATTTTGTGGAATTATTTATTTCACTATTTAGTTTCATCCTAAAAAACTATTCTTGTTTTTCTGTATATTTATGTGACTAACATGTATATACTAAAGGCTTAGATGAGGTGGGGGTTGTGTTAATGGGTTTATTATTTTATCTTGGTGGTAGACTCATCGATTGAAGCATGTTTTGAACCCTTATGTGTGCCATTTTCAATTGAAAGTGTTCTAGTTTAATCTATTTGATCCTATGAGTATTTTTCTAGCATTATAAGAAGTTCCACCCCATAAAAATCTTGTATAGCTCGTTTCCCCAATAGTTATATAGGATGATGGAACATTGAATGATCTATTAGAGGCTATAGTGAATCAAGATATAGTACTGGTCTATCTAGGACCCATTAAAAAAGAAACTATCTAGGGTAGAGAAGCCCATAGTGGTGGATGGACAATGGGTGATTATTATTGATACTTTAAACTCAAGAATCCCAGGAATTTCAATGGCATTATAGGCCCTCAAGACACATTTGAATGGATATGAGTCATTCAATGGTTTTTGACCTATTTGAATCCCTAGAGGATTAGATAGTTAAAGTTATACTTCAAGGTGTATCTTGGTAATTGTGGGATGGAATACTATATGTGGGATGATGTGGAGTGATGACATGGCTGACCTTTATGGGCATCTTTTCTGGGGACTTCATCCTAGATTTACAAATGTTTTACTATTTATAGTACTCATTGTAGCTCTAGTAGGTTAATAGGATTGTCTTCTCCTATTCATAAAAACTCACTTATCTAGTTCTCCTTCATCCCCTTCATGGAAAGAATTAGGCATATAAGGAAAGGAAAAACTTTTTTGGACATCTATCAAGGTTGAACCAACATTTCAAAAACCTTAATTTGAGCACCTATTTTGTAGTGATTTGTAGGGAACTAGATAATGAGTATGTGTCTATTGAATATTAACTTACATGAGTTCTTATAGCTTCCATTCAATTGATAGATTCTTTATAGAGGTCGATTCATAACATACATAGATATTACATCAATTTATATGAATATTACCACATTAAGAAGTATGTGAATAAGGATTTTTATAATTTAGGGGAATTGGAAGCTTGGGAAAAAATCTTATAACTTAGTAAAAGATCATTAATATTTTTCCCAAATATCTTTCATATTATTACTTCTACTTAAAACTATTCTTCATAACCTAGGGATAGGAAACAAAATAAAGTTTGAGCTCAGATTCTCATTACAGGTAAAAGGAGAGAAACGTAAGCATAAGCTTGTACTTAAAGGTGTGAGAACATAAGAATAAGATTCTAAGATCACACCTAATATGTAAAATATCATATACATGAGTCATGGAATAACTATTGGTATTTCATAAGTCATAAATTATTAGGGAATAAAAAACATTATCAGTAAAATCATAATATATGAATAATACATGGAATTCTTTCATACATATAAACATGTAATATAATTCCCTATAATTCATGAACCATTTCCAAAACATATAATGGAGTTTAATGAGAACTACACCTATAGGTCGGGACACATCACTATCCCTGGTTGCAATCCTTTCTTTATAAGGGATCATGTTTCCCATTTTTTGATAGTGGATTGGGTTTACCTTTTTTCCAAAGTGGCCTGGTTATCCCCCTCTTAAGATAGAGGATCAGGTTCCCCCATCATAAAATAGTGGATAAATCCCTTTAACATCTTCCCCATCATTATTACATGAGATATAAATTTTTACCCAATTCATTGTAGGGAGATATAGATCCCCCATATAATAATGAAAAAGTATATGTGTGTGCCACTAAATCATAAAAATTCATCATATCATAAACCATGAAATGAAATCAATTTCATAAAAATGTAATAACATCATAACCAATGAATAATATTTAAGTTTATAAATCAATCATAAAATCATTACCACTGATATAAGTGTTTCTCATAAGAATATAACCCATGAAGGATAAATGGGTTTCATAAAAATCATACCGTCAAGATAGAAATCATTCAGAGAAATAAAATTATTAGAATCATTGGATAATTTTTTAAAAAATAATGTTTAACACCAATGGATTTATTATGATAATGAACATAATTTTTTATAAATCTTTCAATATCACTTCTTTAAGAAAATATCATTTCATCTTTGATGAAAATACTTTTTAAATCATCAAAAATTCTAAAAAACATGTTTTTTAAATATAAACTTCAAAACATATAATGTAATTTTGAAATTTTTTTGAAATTTTTTTCCATTAAAACATATAAATATAGTAAAAAAAAAAATTGAAAACCATTTTCCCTTAAAACATATAAAATAATCAGGAAAATATTTCAAAATCCTTTTTATTTTAGAACTTATAAATGATGATTAAAAATAGTTTAAGAAATATTTTCCATGAAAATGAATGAGATAATCATGGAAAATTAAAAAAAATTATCATAAAACCATTTTAAAACATTTTTCCTTGAAAATATATTTTAAAATATTTAAAGGAATATCATAAAATCATTTAAAACACTTCTTAAACATATAAATTTTTTGAAAACCTTATTCTTAGAAAGATAGTTTTAAAAAAATGAATGTACAGATTATTAATGAAAAACATATTACTTTAAACAAATTAATTTTCTAAACATTCAATGTATGGTTAAATTAAATTAATATCATGATGGGGGATAATCCATTTATTCTGAACATTCCTTTTGCATCATAATAAGTTTAAAAAGTGCCTCATTAAAAAAATAACCAGAAAATAATTATTAAAACCATTTTATTTAAAAGGTAAAACATGCATAAAATTTATTTTAAATAAAAGAGTAGAACATTAAATAAAATTGAAAACAATTTTATAAAACATGGATCTGAATGAACAATTTTTCATGACTAAAGGTAGAGAGATAGTCGTATTTTCATAAAAATTATTTCTTAATTATAGTAGGTTCCAAAGAGTGGGAAAATGGTACTAAAAATGATGATATCAGGGATAACAACATGAATATAAGGTTCATGATTTTTTTTAGATACAGATGATAATATTTTGTTAATGGAAGTATAATCATAAACAATCCAGATAAACAACGTGACTGTTGTAACAAACTCTTACCACTTTGGTTACCTTGAATCATATTCCCCATAATAGAATAAATTAATGAAACTATATAATATCATGAAAATAATAATATCATGACAAGTGTAATTATATTCATCCCAAAAAATAATATAGGTTCATAACAAAACATGTGTCTCGAAGAATGAAAATTGAGATAAAACTACCTTACCGATTTGGTATCTTTTGAACTGTAAATCCCGTTGAAATTAAGATCATCAAATGGATATGTAATTACCATTAAATATATGTATTATAATAATATAATATACTAATTAATATTATATAAACCACACTAATTAAATGATTTTTGAATATGGAAGAAGTCTTGGGGAAATAAATTTGAGATAAGAAATCAACTTACTTATTTACTAACTTTTGTATCCTGAGATCTGTGAAACAATAACTTCAATTGAATATTTTAATGTCATTAAATAAATTAAATTTAGGATATTAAATTTCATAGTTCATTATATAAACAACTCAATATTAATAAATGGTGATTTTTTCAGATATCTCACAGAAATGAAAGTGAGACGAGAAAACCCTTACCTTAAGTTTTGACTTTCTTCGTACATGTTCAATCCTCCAGCATAACAAATATATGTTTAGTATAAATATAAAATCGAATTATTTTATTATATATAATACCATATATGATTTTATTATGACATTATATTAACCATTTATTAATAATTCCATGTTAATATTACATTTCAGGCGATATCCACTTTTTTCATATATGATTTGACTTGATATTCTTGATCCTCTTACATAGATAATGATTTATTTATATAGTTAAATTACAAAATGATATTAATATCATATATATTCATTAAATAATTATTTATATTAATCAATAAATTAAATAAATATGAAATGTAATACACCTTTCCTGGAGACTATAGGTTATACATATGCATGAACTATTTTTCCATTTTATTTTTGTATTGAAGGAATGAAATTAAATGATATAAATGAATATATATATATATATATTAAAATTAAAATATAATTATTATTTAATAAATAAAATATTAATTTATGAAACTCATCCTTAAGACATTCCATGCATAGTGTGAATGAATCATTTCACTTTTAGGAGGAGTTAGTCAACACGTCCTCAAACAAAGATAACTTATTTTCAAAAAAAAGACATGACTAAAGTAATGTTTCATATAATAACTTTATAACCATAATTAATTAATTAATATCATATTTTTAAATAAAAATAGTATTTATATCAAAATTACCTAACCATGATAGTTGGTAGAGTCAAAATGAACAACATAGCTTCGCGAGGCAATAGTAAGCCTTAGACACAAACTGTAAGTTCATTACCAAATTAATAGAAATGTATATAGGTGTATTTAAAACCCTTACAATAAAAAATAATTATAATTAGGATAATAAGGTTATTATATAATCATACAATAAGAGAAATTTAGTTGGTAGAAAAATAAAATAAAATAAAAGTTCTTGTTGAAGGATGATACCTCTTCATTGGGTAACACCTTTTGGTTTGCACCAATGGGATTCATTGGATGGATTTATTCTTGTAGTGAGGCCTCTAGGATGAAGGGAGAGAAGTTGGGAAATTATTTATGTAGGTTTTGGAAGATCAAGTGTTCCTTTAAAGGTGTAAGTAAGGGTAATAGTGTAGGAAGTTTTATTGAGGGTAAGGGGTGATATTTTTATTAATACCAATAGGTAAACACTATTGAGAGGCCTCTAATACCTCATCAGAATAAAAAAATGGAAAATAGTAATGGATTAATGATTATGTATGTTCTATAAAATACCCCACCTTCCAAAACAAGTTAAATTTTATATAATTTCTCCTTATATTATATGTTTCCCCACTTTTTCATTTTGGTCTTTATATTTAGGTAATTAGTTTTCTAACCTAAGTAATTTGAAAATTAAAAATAAATTAAAGTTAGGATTATTTAAAAATTTATACACATAATATTCTATATATGACATCTAATTTACATAGATATCTAAATACAATTGGTTTTGGAAATAAATTTTAAAACGTTCCCATGTAACGAAGAAAATCATGGCTTCAACTCGAACTATACTAACAATGTTTTTACTATTTAAAGGTCAATATTTTTATAGAGACCCAAACCCAACTATCCCAAAGCTTGTGTTGTTATAAATTACATTAACATGACAAAAAATTAAATCGCATCCCAAAGGATGAAATTATTAAGTAGTCTTTTAATCTAGATACATACATGTGTTCTTTTTATAAAATAAATACACTAATTGCAACATAATTGTATTTCATTTGAGGATAATTAATTTCTTAAATATATAATATCCTTTAATATATTTTTTAATAAACTTCGGGTAATCTTGGAGAATGGAAACATGAAAAGGGTGAGCCCAACTATTGATTAAGGGTAAATACAATGGAAGCAAAAATTTATCATTGCTAACAATTAGTATAGAAACATAAATAACGGATTACACATTACATGTAATCAATAACTGATAAGTAATGTAGTAAATAATATGGGAAGGTAAATAACTAAAAACATACTCCATTTAAATAACTAGAGATAAAAATAATAATAGGATTTAGGAATCTGAAAAAACATTTCATTTAATCAATAAACTAATAATGAAATGCATCCATAGACTTTTTCAACCTGAAAATATCATGGATAATAAATACTAAATCAAAATAAGGAAAATTAATTATTATCATATATCGTTTCTGAGGCAAATGAAGACATATACCATCAATACATCTCACAAGACCATATAAAACTGTAGGTAGAAACCAATTTAATTTTTTCACCAAACGTTTCTCTTGAGAACCCATCAATCCATCGAGGGGATAAATAATGTTTATCTCTATAGCCAGTTCTTTTCCAAATAATCCCACATATTGAATAATTGGTTTTCCTTAATATGTAATAAACCTTATTAAATATTCCTATTAAACAAAGAATATGGATTTATCAATATATCCCTAGATATTCAAATAACTATCAAATTAAACACCATATGAAAATTTTATATAATATATGAAATGAAAATTTCCATGAAAAATATTAGGGATAATTATTGTAAATTCAATTTTCAATGATAATAGGGAGTTGAATATTTTTATGGAACAAAAAAAGTAATCATGGATGTGATTTTCAATAATATACTTGGAAAAATAATTAAAAAACCATGCATAGAAAAAATAAGGATGTTATAAATACATTGTGACCCATGTGGAGTAATGGTAAATGTCTTCTTTAATTAATGAATAAATAATACTATAAAAAAGATATTTCAAAAAATAGTTGAGGAAAATGTTATTTTTATGATGAAAAAATATTTAAAACTATTTTTTAATGAAAATTACTATTGAATGTAATTTCATTAAAAAGTACGCTTTTAAATTTCCAAAGGAAGCTTCAAAAAATGATGATGGATAAATATATAAAGTTTATATAAGGTAAAAATATCATTCATTTTTTTTAGTAAATTTTTAAAAAATGCCATATTTGGTAAGAGACAACAAGATTAGTTTGAAAAAAATTTACAATAAAAAGGTAAAATTTTATTTAATAAACCTTTTTAGAATGGTTAAAAACATTTTTTAAAACATTTTTTGGAAATATGGTTTTTGTAACAAAACATGTTCTATAAATAAAGTGAGAAATAAAGTTTGGTTTTTATAAAAAACTTTTTCAAAACTATTTTTGTATTAAAGATAGAGAAAGTGGTACTATTACTTGGAAAAGGTCATAAATAATCGTAGGTGAAAAAATTAAACTATTTATTAAATAATGATCAAATAATTTCCTCTGATTGAAATTAATGTGTAAAATATCTGGAACAGACTGCGATTGTCATTTAAACCCTTGAAAATATTAAATCGTTAAAGTGAGAATCAATCAATTAATAAATTATGTATATCAACAATAAAACCAAGTAAAACTTGTTTAAATACAAAAATATATTCTAAAAAGTGATTACACACATAATATTATAATATTAATGAAAATAAGGAAGTAGTATAACACCATGAAATTATATTGGGTTATGGAATTCTCTTTCACTTGGTAAATTTTAACTCAAATCCCTTTATAATAAATAATTCTAATGGAGAATAAAAATACCATTAATAATGAAATAATAATAATATTAAATGAATAATTTGATTTATATACACCATATATAAGAGATTTAGTGCACAAAAATAAATTCTTCCCCAAATAATGGAAATACCATTGGAATATCATTTAAAACAATCATAAGGAAAATAATATTTAATTATTCCAAAGTCTCCCACACCCCTATGAATTTAAATAATAATCCACATAATGAAATAAAATTAAATGAAACTTATAATATCATGAGAATAATTATATTCATGATATAACATGTCATAGAGTAGTATATGCACCGTATAAAAGAAACAAGGTGCATGATAAAAAAATACATCTCAATGGAATATAAATTGAGATGAAATCCCTTACCTTGTGTTTCCTTTTGTGGTAAACATACTATAACCTTTATAATGAGGTATTTAAACACATAAATATCTTATAAAAAACCATATTCTTCTTTTTAACATATATTGACTTATTTATACTTTCTTATTAACCTTTTGTTAATAATATTTCATTATATTCACTCTTTCGGTCGGTAATTGCCTAGTTTTTCATGTTTTATAACTTATTATTTGTGTTCTTCTTATGTTGATCCTGGTTTCATCATATCCATGATGTAATAAATAATTTATTTATCATATGTATTCAATATATGTACTTATAAATATCTATATTGTTTGGAGATATTAAATGAAATTCCCCATTCGTAGAGATTGTAGGTCGTTCGAACACATGAACACCACTTTCTTTTTTTACCACGTAAAAAGAAATAAAATTAAAGTATATATATGTATATAATAATTATTTTAGAATATTTAAGTCATATATATAATATATTTTTATTAAAATAATCTATGATACATTCCATGTATAGCATGAACGAAACACATCGCTTTGAGGAGGCGGTATTCCACACTTTTAGAAACCATGTTATCAAATTTACACTAAATGGAAATCGTAATTTTATTTGTTATATAAAAACTAAAGAAGAATAAAGAAATTATAAATATCATATATATTATATATAAATATTTCTTCTATTATAATTCACATCCATGAGAAATTGTAAAGTAAAAAACAAACAATCATCATTTCGTGAGGCGATAGTTCTTCGTACATTAATGGAATGTTCGTTACCCATTATATGAGGGTTTGTGTTATTATATAACTAAAACCTAATATAAAACATATTATTATATTTAGGATATGTATCTTATTATTTAATAATTTAATATTATGATTTTCAGTGTGTAGAATGAAAATTAATGAAAAGAGCTCGGGGAAGGATGTAACCAATTATTCGGATTACTTCTTTTGGTTTTCACCAAAGGGATTCCCTGGACAGATTTTTTACCAAGGTGACTCTTCTAGGATTATAGAGAGGTATTTTTATAAGCTATTTTGGGATATCATGTTTGATCTTAAGTTGTATTATAGGTGTAAGGAAACGGGAGGGGTGAATGCCTTTTTATAGTAGGAGAGGAGTGGCACTCTATTATTTTTTAGAAAAGGGAATTTCATCCACTTTTTTTCAATTAAAAGTGAAACCAATAATGGTCCAAATAATATAAAAGGGATTATAGGGTCTAAATATGTACCATAATTTATTTTTTACAAGTTTCTGGGTCATTTTGGCTCTTAAGTTTTAGTTTTAGTCCCTTGTTAGTCAAATTTTTCTCTTAATTGTTATAAAACTTTTTAATTACATTCACTTATATTATTGGTGAAAAATATTGTTGAGCCTGTTGGAAATTAAAAGTTATTATATTTCATAATATGGAATCAATATTTTTTAATTCCAATCACATAAGTGCAGAAATTAATATTAATTTAATCCCATATACGGGATTACAAAACGAATTTTTAAAGTGAAAAGATTCAAAATATTGCTCGGCCTTTATATAAAATTTCAAAGTGAAATTTTTTAAAATAACCTAAATTGGATTAATTTTTGTAAAAAAATATCTAATTTAACTTTAAAACCAATTGAAACGGTTATTTATCCTTATAAATAAATTTTATTAAAAAATATTTTTGAATTAAAATTCAATATTTTTCAATATTTATCTAAATATGAAAGCTCGCATAAAAATACAAAAAATAAACCCTAACTTAATCTTTCTGATTATATTTTAAAAATAATGTCTATTATTATATATAAAATATATAAAATTTCCAAAGAAATTATTTAAAATAGGTTCTCCCAGAAATAGTGATAATATTGCCTGTAGAAAAATATAGGTTTTTATGCGTAAAATTTGCATTGTTCTTATCTTATGCCTATTAAATATATTAGAATAATTTTAAATAAATATCTAATATATAATATATAGTTTTCATAAGTTAGTTAATAATATTAATAACCACTAATTTAACAAATATTTTGTATCTTAATATATTAAATAATAGAATTTTAATAATATATTGTAGTTTGATAAAACTTCGCCATGCATTTAATAAAAGTCATTAAAGAAATTCATTATTGTATGAAATTAAAGATATCTTGCTATTTCATGAATTTAAATCAATAAAATATATTAAATATATTTAAAATAATAATTATATTTGAAAGTCTTGAGATATTATATTCTCGTATGTGCTTGGTGTTGTGTATCATATATGTTATTAAATACAATGTTCTTGTTGACGATTTTTGGGGAATTACATTCTACCCACATACAATAATTTTTGTCAATGAAATTTCAACTTGAACATGGTAATAAATTATTTGATTTTTAATATGTTTAAATATGAAATCAAGATAAGGTTTCATAAAACATCCTCTAGAAAAGATAGAATGGGAAGTAAAAAATTTGTCATAGACATATGTATAACTTTATCTCTATGTAGCAGAGAATTAGTGGAAAGAAAAAATATGGACTTAGAGGAAATGAGTAAATACGTATTGGGAGTTATTAAGATTCGAAATCACAAACAAGAGATTGATTAATGTAATGATTAGGGACTCAAATTCAAAAATTATTTATTATTTAGAAAACCATCATTTCAGAAAAAAATAAGTAATTAGAAAAAGAATTGATTATTTTATTAATGTTAAGTAACTATTTTATTGTCCAAGAATATATGGAAATTTACGTAACATATTTCAAAATTTTCATCCTTTATTTTTTCTTTTATAAATTCCAAATTCACCCATTAAATTTAGAAATAGATATCCAAAAATTAACTTTATTTCCTAAATGAAAAAAATACGCTTTTAATGGATCACAAGGCCCATAAAAGAGTAGACAATATTACTATTTGCCTCATATTATTCTCCAAAAACAATATGATTATGAAATTAATATCTTTACCCAAAAAGTAACACAACTAGTTCCTATTTAAGATTTATTCATCAGGATTTTTCTCTACGAAAAAATACATATTAACCATGCCATTATATAGGTCAGTTGTTGGATTTAAACCTATATCAACCATCAGTCATGGGTTTAAGTCTCAAGGCCTTTCTAGACTTGATGGGTTTTAAACATGAATATTGGTTTTACTTTTCTTAAACAATATTAATATAATTCGTATGACATTTTGAAAAATGTGGTTGATATCCTTGATGTAAGAGTAATCACCAAATAGAATTTAAAATAAGTTTTTCTATAAAACCTTCATACATAAATACATCATCTATTCTATGTCAACATAGGTTCTTATTTGGATTAATGTTTAACATGGTTCATTTATCTTCACTATCTATTCAAATCCTTTATAAATATTTGTAATGAAAATTTAAATTATCCTAATCGTATCCCCTATGAGTGTCAAACCATGAGGTAGTGATTCATGTTGTCATGTACCAAGTTATACAAAGTTAGGCCTAATGAACCTTGTTAAATTTGTCCCCCTAGGTACTTATATGTTAGAACCACATCCACATATAGTATCTTGGGATAGATTTATTGTTTGAAAGACACACATAATCTATACCTTACCAAAATTATAGGAAGTTATTCATTAATTATACTCAAATTCTATATTATAGTTATGTTCTCTAATCTATGTTTTACTAAATATACTTCCTAAGGTGGCTACTATACTTTCTCAGATACCAACTATATCGACCCGACCAAATAAATCCCTGAGTCGGTGTCATGCTACCATTAAATTGGTATAATATAAAAGTAAATCGTGTCCCAATGGACAAAAAAGTTTAGTTGTATGAGTAATCATGATTCGTACATGATCCTATTATTTTTCCCATTCGAGGATAATAAATTTATTACATCTAGTATATAATTTCATATCATTCTTAGTACACATCATGGATTCTTAGGGAAAACAAAAATAATAAGGGTGTTCTCAAATGATCAGTAAGGGTATGTACATTTGAAGTAATAATGAATAAATGAAAATAATCTATATCGAACTATAAATAACTCTGAACACTATCCATGTAATCGATAACTGATACGGAAGTGAGTAAATAAAATGGAATGTTAAATAACTGAAAACACATTAAAATTTAATCAATAAACTAATAATGAAATTCATCCATAAAATTTATCACAGTGAAAATTTTAGGGATAATAAATACTAAATGAAAATGAATATAATTCATTATTATTGGATTTCATTTCTAAGGAACATGAAAACATTTACAATCACAACCATTCACACAATGTTTCAATACTAAATTTAGAAACATGTTAAATTTTTACAACCAATTTATCTCATGAGAACCTATTGATACATCGAGGGGATATATAATGTTTGGGCCTCAACTGTCTTTACCTTCCCAAATAATACAATATATTTTATAATCAATTTAATTAATAGGCAGTATTACTTATCAAATATATGTATTGAATAATGGATATAGGTTTATCAATATTTACCTAATAAAAAAATAACTGTAAAAGTAAACACTGTATGAACATTGGAATAGGTTTTAGAAAATTAACATATCCATGATAAATGATGTTGATAATTAGGGTCAATTAAATGTTCAATGATCTTAATAAATTAAATATTTCAAGGGTACTAACAAATGAATAATAAAAGTGATTGTTAATATTATCCTTTCCCAAATCAATCAAAAACCATACAGATAAATAATAAGAATGGTATCGATGAAATATATCCAAATTGGAGTAAATATAATGGTATTTTTCATTGATGAATAAAATTTTATAATAATATCTTTTAAAAACAATCATTAAGAAAATATTCTTTTTATTTTGATAAATATTTTGAAAATAATTAACTTTGAGAATAAATTCAGATAAAAATTTATTCAAATATTTACCTCTTAAATTTTCTATATAATAATTATTAAATGATAGTGGGTAAATCCATACATTCTGAACAAGGTAAAAATAACATTCCATTTACAATATAAAAGGTTGTAAACATTCACTATTTGGAAAGAGACAAGAATGTTAATTTAGAATCACTTTCAAAAGAAAAAAAAGATAAATATGACATTAATAAATATATATAGAAAGGATAAAAACATGTTTGAAAACACCTATATAAATTTTTTTTATAAAACAATATCTTCTCTAACTAAATATTGAACTATAGTCATGTTTTCTTAAAAACATTGTATAAAATATTTGAGTACCCAAAAGTGGTAAAATAGTGTTATTACCTATAAAATTTTTATAAATAACCAGAGGAGAATAAAATTAAATGGATTATTAAATAATGTTCAAATAATTTTATTTTTAGGAAATTATTTTGTAAAAAATCATGAACAAAGTTAGATTGTAATGTGAACCCTTGAAAATATAATAACATTGAAGTGAGAATCAATCAATGAATATATTATTGTATCAACTAAAAATATTTATAAAATAAGTCGAAATAAAAAAATTAGATTGTAAAAAAGTGATTAAATAAATAATAATATAATATTAATGACAATGAGGAAGTAATATGACCAAATGAAAAAAAATAGGTTGTGAAATTCTTTTCCACGTGGCAACTTTTAACTCACATCCCATTAGAAGAAAGTAATCAAATTTATACTCATTAAACCATAAATAATGAATTAATATTGATATTACATAAAAATATGTTGGTATCTACTCCATATATAATAAATTTAGTTTACAACAATAAATTATGCCTTAGAGAATGGAAATACCATAATAAGATCTTGAAAAACATTCTACAAGAAAATAATCTTTAAACATAGAAAACCGTCTCATACCATTTTGAAATATTTTAATCATAATAACCATGTACTATTAACATTAAATACAACTTATAATATAATTAGAATAATTATATCCCAGAAATAACATTTCAAATGGTAGTGCATACAATATATAAAAGAAACTAGATGAATAACAACAAATAAGCCTCAATGGAATGTAAATTGAGATATAATCAATTACCTCCTTTAAAAAGATTTTTAAAATTCCAATTACTTATACTAGAACCATATTAATGTTTATTAGATCATATATTTACTTATTATACTATCATATTACCCATTTTACATTAGTCATCCATTATTTACACTATTTCAGGTGTTAATTGCATAGTTTGTCGTGTATAATTAACTTGTTATTTTTTTTCTTATGTTTATAATGATTTCATAATATATATGATTTAAACCATAATGTACTTATAATATATATCTATTATATTTTTAATTATAAATATCCATAATATTTCAAGATAATAAATCAAATGTATTGTTCCTTGAGACTGTAGGTTGTACGTACTCATGAACGATACTTTCATTTCATTATCGCATGAAAATAATGAAAATTAAATGATATATTTGTATAATATAATTACAGTATAGTATTTATTTCATAAATTTAATTTAGGATTACTATAACCATCCTTTATGCATTCCTTTTATAGCATAAACGAGACACATTGCTTAGAGGATATGGTAATCAACACTTCCACCAACATTGTTAACTTATTTACACAAAATGAAAGGAAAAAGTGTAAATGTTATATAAATATAAAATAAGAATAAATACATTATCAATATCATATATATCATATTAAAATAACTTTTCCATCATTACTCTCAACCATTATAGGTGGTAAATGAAAAGTAAACAATCCTCATTTCGTGAGGCGGTAGTTTGTAGTACATGAATGGTAATATTTTACCCATTATATGGGAGTGTGTGTTATTGTAGGTATAAAAATTAATATAAAACAATATTAGTATACTTACTATACTTATTTTAATATTTAATAATGTAATATTAATATTTTAATTGGTGGAGAAAAAAATAAAACAAAATATCTTGAGGAAGGATGTTAGCTCTTATTCGGGCAACTCCATTTGATTTGCACCAATACGATTCCTTGGATGGATTTATGGCCAAGGTAATGATTCTAGAATTAGGGTCGGAATATTTAGGATATATTTGGGAAGATATTGTTTTATCCAAAGTGTCTTGAAAGTTGTGATAAAGTGGGTGGGGTGAGTTCCTTTTTGTAGTGGGGGATGAGTTACATTCTTGTAAAAAAATTAGAGGGAATTCCACTGATATTTTTCTCATGTAATATGGATCCAATAATGGTATAGATTTTATAAAAGGTATTATAGGGTCAAAATATGTTCATTAAATTGATTTTGGGTATTTTGTTTGGTCATTTTGTCTCATAAGTTTACGATTTAGTCCCTTGTTAAGTTAATTGTCCTTTTAATCGTTTTAATTAGATTTATTCATATTCACTAATATTTTTTTGGTAAAAACGATGTTTAAAATATTATACAGTATGGATTATTATTATTTAAAAAATTTAAAAAAAATCCTATTCCATTCACGGTAGGGTCTGAAATTAGTTTCAATTTAATCCCATAGACGGGATAACAAAGCGAGCATTTTAAGTTAAAAAGTTCACATGTTTGATATGTCTTTGTTTAACATTTCAATGTAATATTGATTCCAATGACGTAAATTGTATTAATTTCTGTAAAAGTTATCTGATTTTTTTTAAAACAAATAAAAACATAAGTAATAATTTTAAATGAATTTGATATAAAAATATGTTTTGAGTTCAAATTCAGTATTTTTCACTTTTCATCAAAATATGAAATCTCATAAAAAAGTATAAACGATTCCCACTAACCTAATTTTTATGTTTTTATTTGATAAATGAAGTTTATATTTACATATAAAATATATACTAGTAAAAATAATTTATTTAATATATGTTCTCCATTAAAAGGTGGTAAAATTTCCTTATAAAAAATATTTTTTTATGCATAAAATTGTGTTTGTTCTTATTTTGTGATTATCAAGCTTATTGCATCACTATAAAAAAAATATTTTATTGAATATTATAAATACATATATATATCCTTATTTAGAATTTAATTTTCATATCTTCAAATATAATGGCTATGTTAAGTCTTATTTTATTAAATATTAATAAGTTAATAATATATAATTGTTTTGTAAAACCCACTCTTTCATTTTAATGCATGACATCCAATTATGTTGTTGTTATGTGAGATTAAAGGTAAGTAAGTGTTACATGTATCGTAATCTATATATTATATTAAATTTATTTAAAATACTAATGATATTGTAAAGTCTCAGGTTATTATATTCCCTTACACACCAGGTGTTGTGTATCATTCACAGTATTGAATACAACGTTCTTATTTTAAGTTTTCGGGGCATTATAATTTTCATTATAAAAATTAAATTTGTCCTTTAATAAAAAATAATTGATATTTATTAAATTTTATAAATCATTTTATAGAAAATATTACATTTATAAAATTTAAACTTTTAATAAAATATCATTTATTAGAAAATTACCTTAATTTCAATGATGACTTTATTTAGTTAATTTAAAGATCATAAAATATCACGTCAAATATGGAATTTTATTCTATTAATTAACCACCTATGTAACATGATTTATTTATCTAAAAAATTGATAAACAATATTTCAATCAATTTACATTATTTTAATAATTTTAGTATCATTTTTTAGTTAATTATTAACTATGTTGTTCGGGGATAACCTGAGTGGTAAAGGATCACTATAATTCTATATCAAACCCATATTCAAATTAGGGTTGTCGCATATACTGTTATAGTACTATGTAGGATGTTCCATAGATCCTAATGCAAGATGGTTGTGATGTGATCATGACACAGGCATGGTGACACATACAGGATGATGTAGGCATAACACTGCATTGGGATTTCAGGCCATTTGAATATATCCATGCCCACTAGGCCTATAGGCCATGTACAAAATAAATAAGGGTTGATGAATGGCCCATTAAATTGGTGGGGGTTATGTTCTACCATTCCAGTATATGTGTGTGTTGGTAGTGTGAGTGTTTGAATGTAATAGCACCCCTAGCACCTAATATATATTAACTAAATAATTACTACATTAGGAATTCCTAATCAGTTAATCTAAAAAAATAATCACCAAACCATAAATATAAATTAATATTATTAAAAGATCATTTTTCAATAAAAATAATGAATAAACTATAACTATTGTTGTTTTTTCATATCTAAAATATTTATAAATATTCAAGATAGATAAGGTTCATTTTTCCTTTTACTTACATTACTTATTATATGGGTCACTTTTAGGGAATATTGTCTCACTAGATAATAATATAATATAAAATAGGAAATGGGGATGAAATATAGTATAAAATGGATCTTTTACATGTTTACTTGTCATTTTCCCCAAATGATTAAAGTTTAACAACTAAGTAATCTAATTGTTTCCTTAATCAGTGTAATTAATTTTAACAACTAAGTAATCTAATTGTTTCCTTAATATATAATTTAACTATATAAATAAATTATAAGAGACTGCAGTTTTTAATTAAAATTCAGTATTTGTCATTACTCATCAAAAAATGAAACCTCTCAAAAAAACATAACAAATGCACCAAAAGTAAATTTTGATAATAAAATTTCAAAAATAAATATATTTTATCAAAAAGAATTATAAATTTTAATATATAAATATATTTAATGTGGTTTCCCCATTGAAGGGCCATAAAATTACCTTTTAGAAAAATATATATTTTTATCCAAAAATATATATTTATTATTATCTCTTATATAGAAAATGCATAAGATTAATTTTTAAGTAGTGGAATGAATATAATATATATATATATATATTTCATAAATATTATTTCTGAAAAGTTTTTTAATTATTTTATGAATGTATAACTTGTTATATTTCAAAAATATAGTTTTCAAGAAAATGATTTCTAAGATTTTTAGTAGGGTTTTATTTTCATTTATATTTAATTGGTCCACCAAATAATTATTCTTTTATACAAGTGAAAACAATATTTCCATAATTTAATTATCAGTATTCCTAACCTTCATTCCAATATCTAGGTTACAAATATAATAATATGTAAATGGTAATATTAATAGTGACTTGTATTTTGGTAAAACTAGGTCTTTCTTGTAACACAGTCTATCAATGGAACTTGTAATTGTGTGTAACATAAGAAAACATAGTGTTTCATGTACCACAATCAAACATAAGTGTTTCATGTATCCCATGCTTGACTTTGGGTTGCATACAATGAGAGTATAACATTTTGCTTTTATATAACATAATCTTCATTAAATGTTGAGTGAACTATAAAATATCAAAAAGTATAAATTAAATCAAAAAATCACAAAATATTAGGGTGTTACGTTATACCCCATTAAAATTAATTTCACCCTCAAAATTCATCTTGGTTATCAATGTTTTAGTACTAATAGTTTCCTTTCATAAAAAATCACATCGGAAAAATGAAAAATAAAACAAAATTTAAAAAGGGAAAGTTAAAGACATAATAGTTATCCACAGTAACTTATAACTATCTTTATATATAAAAGATCATAGGTCGCTTGTGAAGAATCATATTGTGAGAAACAGTTATCATAGTGGGATACCCCGTAATCAAGAAAAATAACAAATAAGATGTCTAAATTATGTCACATTACATTAAATCTACTACACCTTAGGCTTATCCATATATAAAACCATATTCATATCCTTAGAAATATACCTAGTGATCTCACTAAATTTTTTCTCATCCAATTTTTTAAGGGATGACTAAATATTTCCTTTGATAACAACTATAGTGACCTGAGATTAACATACATGGATATTATATCTATTTAGATGAATATTTAGTACATTAAAAAAGTACATGCTCGAGGGCCATAACTGAATAATGTATTTAAAACAATTTAGCAAAATATTATATCTTGGGTAATGATATTCAATGTTTCCCAAAAAGATCTTCTCTATTAGTAGATCTACTTAAAACTATTCTTCATAACCCGGGGAAAGGAAAATTAAGAAAGCGTGACATATGATGCCCAGTAAGTGTAAACAAGGGATTTACATAAGCATAATCATAAACATAAGGGCATGAGAACATATGAATCCCATTATAATATCATACCATTCATATGAAAGATCACATACACGAGTCATGTAATAAATATTTGAATATCATAAGACATTATTTAAGAAGTAATCAAGAGAATGAGACTTGAAATCATAACATATGAATAAGACATGGAATTGTGGAAGACACGGAAACATGTAATATCATTCCCTGTAATTCAATGATCATTATAAAAACTTCTCAAGGAACTTCATTCCGACTACACCTACTGGGTGGGAAACACCACCAACTGAATTCACAATCCCTTCCCTAGAAGGGATCATTTTTCACCTTCATTCCAAAATGGATTTGGTTTCCGTTACATCCAATAGTAGATCGGGTTTCCCTTTATTTTTATAGTGTATCAAGCTCATTGACTTCTTCCACCTCATTATAACATGTTATATAAATCTTTAACAAATGTATTGGAGGGATATATAGGTCCCATGAATCATATAAAAAAAGCACACATATGTGTACACTAGATCACAAAACATTCATCAAATCATAACCCATGAAATGAAATGCGTATCATAAACTTGTAATTATATCATATCATGTGGAAAATAGGTAAGTTTCATAACCAATTCATCAAAAAATATATCTTGAAGGAAGATTTTTTCATAAGCATATAACTTGTGAATGATAAATGGGTTTTATTAACATTATGACATCAAAACATTGAACCATTCATAGATAAACATTAATGGAACCATTGAATCATTTCCTTGGAAATGAATGAGTAATACAAATGAATTCCATCTTATATGGAACATAATAATTTCTAAAAATTTTAAAATCATTTCTTGAGGAAAATAACATTTCTTCTTCAAAAAAATTATTTTTTAAAAAATAAATCTTTTTGAAAACCATTTTATTTTAAAATAACCTTGAAAAATAATAAATAAATAATGAACACATTTTAAAAAATGTTTTCTATAAAAAAATTTTAAATAACATTGAATACATTTTTAAAAAAGTATTCATTGATAACTGATAAAAGAAGCTTGAAAACATTTTGAAGATATTTTTTATTAAAACAATTTTGAAAACCTATTTCCCTGAAAAAATATAAGACAAGATTTAAAACATTTAAAAAACATTTTAGACATAAAAAATTATTGAAAACCTTTTTATGTTAAAATATCTATGAAAAAAAGGAATCTTCTAAAATCATTTAAAATACTTCATCAATATAATTCATTTTTGAAATATTGTTTCCTTGAAAAACTCATTAAAAATAATTAATTCTCAAAATATTAGGAAAAAAATTTCAAAAAACTTTTTTCTTGTAAAATTTTAGGGAAATAATCAAATAAATGATGATTCTGATTGCAGATATATCTATACTTGATGATCATTCCTTTTGATCGATAGATTGTTTCAAAAAGTCCCTCAATCAAAAAATGAAAAAAAAAAGATTACCTTATTAAAAAAAATTTAAAATGTAAAAAATTGGGTAAAATGTATTTAAAATATCATATTATTATAGTATATAATTTTTATAGATTTTTCAAAAATTTGATTTTGAAATAAAAAAGTTGTTTCCCTGAAGAGAGAGATAACATTGTATTTTCCCAAAAACACTTTCTTAATTATCTTAGGTAATAGAGAGTGTAAAAATTTTACTAATAAATCAATATATAATGGATATCATGATGATAATAAAATTCATGATTGTTCTTGAGATATGGAATTGTAATATTTCATCAATAGATGCATAATAATAAACAATCCTGGTGTACGATGAGATTGTTTCAAAAACACTCATACCAACTTGGTACCATTGATTAAAAATCCCCATGCGATAATAACATTACATAAATCTTATAATATTTTGAAAAGAATGATATTTATGATATAAAATTTCAAATGGTAGTATATACCCTTCATAAAAGAATATAGGTTCATAATAAAACATGTGTCTCTAAGAATTCAATTTGAGACAAAACTACTTTACTGATTTAGTAAATTTTGAACCTTAAAGCCCCATGAAATAAAGATAATAAAATAGATAACTAGAAACCCATAAATTTAATGATAATAATCATATAATACACTCATGGGTATTATATACACCACACAAAATAAAGAAGTGGTGAATATAGCATAAGTCTTGCGAAAATAAAAGTTTGACTAAAATTCCTCTTACTACAAGAGTAAGTTTTGAATCACAAGATAATTTAATGAATAACATCAATTGAATAATTTAATATCATTAAAAAGGAACATTAGGATATAACTTTTGATGGGGTAGTATATAAACCGCATAACTATAATAAGTGGTGGATATTGAATATTTCTCACCGAAATAAATGTTAGACGAGAAAAACCTTACATTATGTGATGAGTTTATTCATACACATTGATACCTCCTATGTAATAAATATAATTTTATTATAAATCTACCAAAAACTGTATTGTTATATATAATACCATATTTGTTTTTATTAGGACGTTTTATTAATTTTTTATTAACAATTCAATTTTACTATTACGTTTCATGTTACATCTTCTATGATTTTATTATATGATTTGAATTGTTATTATTTATCCTCCTTTATAGACCATGATTTACTTATTTATAGAATAATAAAATGATATAAATATCATATATATTCATCATATAAATATTTATAAAAATATATATAAGATATAAAGATGAAACAGAATACAATATTCATGAAGATGGTAGGTCGTACGTATGCATGAACGCTGTTTCTATTTTGTCATCATATTATAAAAAGGAAAGTAAATGAAATTTATGTATGTATGTATGTATGTATTTATGTATGTATGTATGTATGTATGTATGTATGTATATATGTATGTATGTATGTATGTATGTATGTATGTATGTATGTATGTATGTATGTATGTATGTATGTATGTATGTATGTACGTATGCATGTATGTACATATATATGTATGTATGTATGTATGTATGTATGTATGTTATCATTAAAATAACATTATTATTTTATACATATCATATAAATATACTAGACGCGTCAATAATACATTCCATTCTATGTGTGAATGAATCACATTGCTTTGAAGAAGAGGTAGTCAACAGGTCCATAAATGAAGATATTTAATTTTCAAAAAATAAAAATTGTGAGGTTATATTTTATATAATAATAATATAAATATAAATATTTCATAAATGGGATATATATTACATAAAAATAGTATGTCCATCAAAATTCTCTACCATGAATGTTGGTAAAGGAAAATTTAACGACTTCGTTTTGCGAGGCAGTGGTCCATTGTACACACGAATGGTATTTTTGTTACCCATTTGATTAAAGTGTTTGTTGTTGTAGTTTTGAATAGTAGAATAAAAAATCTTATTATATTCCTGATATTGAGGATTTTATATAATAATGGAATAAGATTAATTGTGGTGGTGGAAAAACAAAATCCCACAAAATTTCTTACCGACCAATGTTACATATTCTTTCGGTAACTCGTTTTGGTTTTCACCAGTGCACTTACTTCGATGGATTTATGTCCAAACTGAATCTTATATGATAGAGGAAGACAATTTTTTTAACATCCCAGGTAAATAAATAATAAGATATTTTCATATTTATTAATATTTTTGAAATAAATACTAATTTTACTTTAAACGGGTTTCTATGTTCGATAGCATACCCGATACGCAACAATGGGTTTCTTTGAAATCTTACGTTGCACACTAATAATATAATAATATTATTTTAAATGGATGTTAACTCCTACCCATTGTATTGGAAGTAATGAACAAAACTAACTATAATATGATTATACAAGTTTTTAAAATGTATTTACATTTATCCAATAAAAGTTAGAAACATAAAATGTGGATGAATCTAATTTTATGCAAAATTTACATTAAAAGGTCGATTTACCGCCTTTTAATGGAGAACCCTCTTCAAATCTAGTTTTGGTCACTTTAATACATTTTACATTACCAAATATAATATTTCTTTATAATTGGGACATCAAAATTTACTTTTTATAAATTTTTGGAATTTTTCAGATAAAGTTCATTTTTAATGAATAGTGAAAAATATTGTATTTTAATTCAAAACTGCGTTTTAATATAATTTATATATATGGTTAGATTAATATTTTAATTGGTTTTATAGTGTAATTAGAATTTATTTTTACCATTTAATCCAATGTTGTTCATTGGAATAAATTCCACTTTGAATTTGGATGTAAACAAGTGTCAATCTTTTGATAGTTATTGTTTCTTAAAAAAAGATATTTGTTTTAAAAAAGGGAATTAATTTTAAATTAATTAATGAAAAATTATTGTTTATAATTAGGTAAAATAGACATCTTTATTGAATTCAGAGTATCAAATATTTCTTAGGATGAATATTTTGTATTTTTCTGAAAAACATCAATTTTTGATGAATAGTGAATCCACAAAGTCGTAGTTAAAAAACTGACATTTTCATTTAAATGAAATTTTACCACTTCTGTGAATTGAATTTCAAAAATCTGACATACATTATTGTTATGAGTAAGTAAAATTTGGTTCAATAATATGAAAATAACATTTGGTGAATAGTAACTTTTGACTTTTATTTACCACGGTTAAAGGTAAATATGGTAATTCAAGTTGAAACAAATACTATAATAATTTAAAATTATCTTAAAACTTATACTAACCTTATTTAATGAGTAATGTCTGACCATTTTCATCTTTGGGTTGATTTCTGGACCCCATGGAGCCACTTATGAATGATAATGACACTTTATTTTAATTAACTTAATGTAAAGTCAAAAATGACATAAACAACTATCTTTTAGTAAATTATTTTTTATATGGTATTATATAAGTAATCATTTTGACTATAAAAATTCATTAAAAATCTAAAATATTTGTTACAGAATGGTATTTTTTTATAATTTTTAGACATTAAATAAATTAATTTATTTATGACATAATAATAATGCAGTGTTTAACTCATTAATAAATCATTTAAGTTAATAAGATTATAAATATTAAAATAACATCCAATCCCAATACAATTAATATTGGATTATATTATTTTGACCATGAGTCTTATTATCTTCGACTCTAATTATTTTTGGAACTTTAGAAACCAAATATCATTATATAAAAAAATAATATTGTCACACTTTACTAAAGAGCACCTCCTACCCCTTATAAAAGGAGACCATTTCTAACCAATTCCCGACAACCATCAAGCCTTTTGTCTCATCCAAACTCTAACCAATTAAGCTTCCTACATCTCTCTCTTTCACCTAGAATCCTTACCTTAGACATAAGACAATTCAACAAACCATTTTGGTTCAAACCAAAGAGAGTTGCCCAAATTAGAGGTAATAGTTTCTCATAACTTATTTTCTTTTATTTTACTTCTCCAACCCCTAAACTCTCTTTATTCCCATATTTTATAACAACATCAGTATCCTCAATATTCTAGGATATTTTTATGAGAAGTATTATAACTACACTTACTCACACCTCCATCTAATGGGTAAAGAACATAATGTTTTTGTGGATGGAGAACTAACACCTCACGAAATGATGATTGTTCAATTACATCATACCACCTCTCATGTTGGCCATTATGATGGAACTGTATTTATATATGATATATATTATGTTCATGTTTTCTTTATTCTTCTGTATTTTACATTTTTATCATACCTTTATGGTTTCCATTATGGGTAAATAGTATAATTTCATTTGAGGATGTGTGGACTACCGCCCCCTCAAAGTGATATGACTCGTTAATGCCATATGTGGGACATATAAAGGATGGAGTTAATGATCTTATATATATATATATATATGATATTGTAATAGAATTATAATATACCAATGTATCATAATATTTTAATTCCATTAAAATAATAAATATTAATGAAATTAGTGTTAACGCGTATGTACGGGTTACCGTCTCCATGAACGGTGCATTTCATTTCTTACATCCAAATGATATGTACTGTTATAAATATATATATACTTGATATATATGATATATGTGATATCTAAATAATTAATATCATTTTGGATATAATGTAATATTTAAAACATGGAAAACATGTAAATATAAGGTGTTCATTTTTTACTCAAGTACCAAATACCAACAAAAAGACCATTATTAAATTAAATGATTACATAATGCTTATAAAATGGTAATAATTAATATAAAAGGACTAATAAACTTGAAAAGTGTTCTTAAGTAATTATAAATTAAATTTAGTTTCTTATTCAAGAGATTAAACAACGAATGGGTCAAGTCGTACACGAGGTAATGGACTTTATCTCAATCTCCTTTCATTGAGGAATATTTTCATTAATACACAACTTTCTTTTATAAGGTGTAAAAACCCCTCTGACTTTTACTTTTATTCAAAAGGATTATTTTTCTACAAATCGGTTTACTAAACGACAAAAAGAATGTTCCTTTTAACGTAAATATTGACACAACCTTTTTTGTTGCCACGAGTATTATTTGATCATTGGCTTCCTCAACAAGCCTTACTGTCTTTCAATGAAAATAAATACCAAATAAACATTTATGTATTTTGGTATGGAAAATGGTTTTGATAATGTATTTTTTATGTCAATATATTTAAGTGATATATTGTCATTGAAATGAATAAATGTTTTCTTTCCTTTATATTTGTTTTATGTGGTATGATTTTATAATGGTACTTGGACATATGACAGGTGGTTATGTGATAATCCAAATGATGGGTGCCGATGTGAAAACCAGGATGGGTGGTCACGCTATAACCGCCAATGCATTGGGTAAGGAAGTCGGCCGTATGGCTATTCCATTTAGTGATATGTGTTTAAATCAACCCTATGGTTGTTCCATTTAAGTAAGTTAATGTCCCAAGATACCTTTATATGTTATGTGTTATTTATATGGGTTTAATGGTAATATTTTGGTTACAAAAGGGTAAGTAATGATCTTTTATTTATTGAAGAGTATTTACTACTTCATAATGGTGAAGAGTATTACTTATGATAAAGTATTCATGGTTCACTTGTTGTTTTGAAAAACTAACATTTTTCCTTCTTTGTGTATCCCTTACTAAGATTTTTATGATCATCCCATGTTTTGAATTGTTTTTCACAAGACTTAAAGAATAATAGGGTCAAGGAAGGAATAATGGAAAATTCATGTTATCTTAAACATGGAACTAGACATGACTCTTTTTTTAAGAGTTTTTTTTCTGTGAAAAAAATGGAAATTGAGTAGAAGTTTCTACTTTGTATTTTTTTTAAAAGAAACGTAATAGTTATGACCTAATTCTCTAATACTCTAAACCTGAAAATATCCTTAATGTGAATTATTCATCTAATTCATGATTACATATTTTTTTATGTCTGTGTCTTTATAGTTGGTATCAGAGGCTCGGTTTAGACAACTTTAGGAGTTAGGGTATTGTTAAATAAATGTCCACAAATTAATTTATAGTAATATTGAAATGATATAGCATTTACAGATTACCATGTCACTTATTCTAAGATATTTATTTGTTAGGAATGGTTTTCCATAGAGGAAAAAGGGCAGCTATGTTGGGAAGACATACAGAGGAGAATAATCATCCAAATCAGCAACCTGATATAGTCAGAATTAGAATTGAACAGTTTCCTATAGTGATGGCTATGTTGACTCAGGTGATAAATGTTTGTTCTATTTATTGATGATATTTTTATTTTTTCTAAAAGTAATGAGGAGAATGAAATTCATTTAATAGACATATTTCAAACCTTAAAAGAAAAGAAACTTTATGGGAAATTCAGCTAGTGTGTGTTTTGGTTCAACAAATTTCTCTGCTTGGTCACATTGTTTCAAAAAATGGTATAATTGTTGATCCTGTTAAAACAAAAGTTATTGAAGAATATCCAAGACCCGCAAATATAACCGAGATCCATATTTTTCTTGGTTTGGCAAGTTATTGCTGGAGGTTTGTTGATAATTTTTCACAGTTATCTAATCCAATAACTAAGTTAACTCGAAAAGGTGTTAAGTTCATTTGGACAAACAATTTTGATGATTGTTTTTAGGAATTGAAAATAAGATTGGTGAATGCTCTAGTTTTGGAACTACCTTCTAGAGATGGTCAGTTTTTTATTTATAGTGATGCTTCATTGAAAGGACTTGGATGTGTCCTTATGTAGAATTATCTGGTAATTGCTTGTGCTTTACGTCTGTTGAAAACTCATGAGTTAAATTACCCTACACATGATTTTGAATTAGCAGCTATTGTTTTTGCTTTGAAAATTTGGAGGCATCATTTGTTTGGAGTAAATTGTGAAATATATACTAACTACAAAATTATAAAGTATGTATTCACTCAGAAAGAATTGAACATGAGATAGAGGAGATGGATGGAATTAATCAAGGATTATGATTGCATGATTCATTACCATTTGGGAAAACAAAATAATGTGGATGATGCTTTGAGTCGAAAAATTAATGTCTCATTAACCATGATACATTCTGAATCAGATCATTCGGTTTTTGATTTGATGAAATTTGTCATAAAACTTGTTGGTGTATAAAATTATACATTTTTGTTTCAGGTCTCAGTGAAATAATCTCTATCAAGAAGAATGAAGAAAGCACCGAAAGACAATAGTGAGTTGCAGAAAAAGGTAGAGTTGGTTCAGAAGGGTATGTTTCCTAATTTTAACATTGATAATGATTGTGTTTTGAGGTTTGGGAAGAGACTATGTGTTCCTTTTGATTCATAGTTGAATAATGAGTTGTTATGTAAAGATCATAGTTCTCTGTTTCCAGTTCATCCTGGTAGTACTAAGATGTACAGAGATCATTGGGAGTATTACTGGTGGGACGAAATGAAAAGAGATATTACTGATTTTACTGTGAAGTGTTTGACTTGTCAGTAGGTTAATGAGGAGTGGTAGTTTCTGAAAGGGATTATTTAGTCTTTTCCGATGCTAGAGTGAAAATGGGAAAATATATCCATGGACTTTGTTATGGGATTACTGAAGGCATCTCGATTTAATAATGAAATCTGGGTTATAGTTGATCGATTGACTAAATCTTCTCATTTCCTTCCTATTCGAGATACATTGTCTCTAGATCAACTTGCTCAGTTGTATGTTAAAGAGATAGTCAAGTTGCATGGAGTTCCCATTTCCATTGTATCTGATCATGATCCCATCATTACTTCTATCTTTTGGAAAGGCCTTCAGAAGTCGTTGGGTACTGAATTGAATTTTAGTACAACTTTTCATCCACAATCAGATGGGTAGTCAGAACGAAAAATTCAGACCTGGGGAGATTTTCCAGGGTGCGTATTCACCGGATTACCAGGGAAGTTGGGACCATCATCTTTATTTGGTTGAAATTTCTTATAATAACAGTTTTCATTCTAGTATACATATGTCTCCATTTGAAAAATTATATAGAAAGCGTTGTTGAACTCCAGCTTTTTGTGATAAAGTAGGTGAAAGGAAGCTGATGGGACCAGAATTGGTAGAAGAGATTGCAATGAAAGATCAGTTGATTCAGAAGTACATGAGAATAGCTCAGAGTAGTCAGAAAATTTATGCAGATAACTGGAGGAAGGATATTTCTTTTGAGGTAGGTTATCATGTCTTTCTCAAAGTATTTCCAAGGAAAATGGAATTGCATTTTGGTATGAAGGGAAAGTGGGGTCTGAGGTTCATTGGACCTTATGAAATCTTGGATAAAGTTGGATCAGTTGTGTACAGAGTGGCTTTACCTCCAATTTTAACCCAGGTACACAATGTTTTTCATGTTTTGATGTTGAGAAATTATATACCAGATCGCTCAAATGTTTTGAGCCCAATGGTAGTTCAATTTGAAGAGAATCTCCCTTATGAAGAACAACCAGTCCAGATTTTTGACCGAATAGAAAAAGTGTTACGGAATAGGTAATTCACTACGAATTGGTTTTGTTGAAAAACCATACGGTTGAAGAGGTAATGTGGGAATCTGAAAATTCTATGAAGGATAAATACACCCACTTATTTTGATAAGTGAATAAAAATTGTGAGGATGCAATTTCTAAAAGGGGAGAAGGATGTAACATCCCAGGTAAATGAATAATAAGATATTTTCATATTTATTAATATTTGTGAATTAAATATTAATTTTACTTTAAAAGGGTTTCTATGTTCGATAGCGTACCCGATACGCAACAACGAGTTTCTTTGAAATCTTACGTTGCACACTAATAATATAATATTATTATCTAAAATGGAAGTTAACTCCTAGATTTTGTATTAGAGGGAATTAACAGAACCACTACAATACTATTATACATGTTTTTAAAATGTATTTACATTTTCCAATAAAAGTTAGAGGCTTAAAATGTGAATGAATCTAATTTTAAGCATAATTATCATTAAAAGATCGATTTACAGCCTTTTAATGGTGAACCCTCTATAAATCTAGTTTTTGTCACATTAATACATTTTATTTTTCCAAATAAAATCTTTCTTTAAAATGGGGACATCAAAATTTACATTGTGTGAATTTTTGGAATTTGTTCGATAAATATCATTTTTTTAATGAATAGTAAAAAGTATAGTATTTTAATTCAAAACTGCATTTTAATATAATTTATTTATATCATTAGATTATATTTTTAATTGGATTTTTATTTTAATTAGAATATATTTTTACCATTTAATCCAATGTTGGTCATTGGAATTAATTTCACTTTAAATTTGGACATAAACAAGTGTCAATCTTTTGATAGTTATTGTTTCTTAAAAACACACTATTTATTTTAACAACAGAAATTAATTTTAAATTAATTAATGAAACATCTATGTTTATAATTTGGTAAAATAGACATCATTTTTTAATTCGGAATATCAAATATAGGTTAGGCGAATTTTTTTGTATTTTTCTTAAAAACATCAATTTTGATGAATAGTGAATCCACTAAGTCGTAGTTAAAAAACATACTTTTTCATTTAAATGAAATTTTACCACTTCTATGAATTGAATTTTTATAATCTGACATACATGGTTGTTATTAGTAATTAAAATGTGGTTCAATAAGATGAATTTTTTTTGGTGAATAGTAACTTTTGACTTTTATTTACGGCGGTTAAAGGTAAATAGGGTAATTCAAGGTAAAAAGAAAATTATAATAATTCAAAATTACCTTAACACTTTTCCTAACATTATTGGATGAGTAATTTACAACCATGAGATTCTTTGGGCCGATTTTGGGACCCCAAAGAGCCACTTATGAATGATAATGACACTTTATTTTAATTAACTTAATGTAAAGGAAAAACTGACATAAACAAATATCTTTTAGTAAATTAATATTAATATGGAATCATATAATTAATAATTTTGACTATAAATTTTCATTGGAAATCTAAAAATATTTCCTACATCATGGTATTTATTTACAATTTTTAGACATAGAATAAATTAAATTATTTATGACACAATAATGATGCAGTGTTTACCTCATTAAAAAATTATTTAAGATAATAAGATTATAAATATTAAAATAACTTCCAAAACCTGTCCAATTCCTATTGGATGATATTATTTCGACCATGAGTCATCTTATCTTTGACTCTAATGATTTTTTTACCTTTATAAAAGGAATATCATTATATAATAAAATAATATTTTCACACTTTCCTAAAGAGTCCCTCCTCTCCCTTATAAAAGGAGACCATTTATAAAAAATTCCTCACACCTGTCAAGCATTTTGTCTCATCCATAATATACAAAATTAATCTCCCTACATCTCTCTCTTTCACCTATAAGCCTTACCTTAGGCATAAGGCACTTCAACAAACTATTTTGGGTCAAACCAAAGGCAGTTACCCAAGTTAAAGGTAATGGTTTCTCTTAACTTCTTTTATTTTATTTTACTTCTCCAACCACAATAACATTTTTATTCCCTTATTTTATAATAACACAAGTATTATTATTATACTAATATGTTTTTATAAGAAGTATTCCAACTACACTTACACACACCTCTATCTAATGGGTAAAGAACATAATGTTTTTGTGGATGGAAAACTAATGCCTCACGAAACGATGATTGTTCTATTACCTCCTACCGCCTCTCATGGGGGCCATTATAATGGAACTGTATTTATATATGATATATATTATGTTTATGTTTTCTTTATGATTCTGTATTTTACATTTATATCATACCTTTATGGTTTCAATTATGGGAAAATATGATAATTTCATTTGAGGATGTGCGGACTACCGCCCCCTCAAAGTGATATGACTCATTAATTCCATATGTGGGACGTATAAAGGATAGAGTCTATGATATTATATAGATGATATTATACAGGAATTATAATATACCAATCTATCATTATGTTGTAATTCCATTAAAATAAGGAATAGAAATGAAAGTATCCTTCATGTGTACGTACGTCTTACCGTCTCCATGAACTGTGAATTTCATTTCTTACCTCAAAATGATATGTAATGCTATAAATATATATATATATATATACTAGATATATATTATATATATATCTTATCTAAATAATGAATATCATTCTGGGTATAATGGACTATTGACAACCTGGACAACTTGTAAATATAAGGTGTTCATTTTTTACTCAAGTTCCAAATAATGAAAAAATGACCATTATTAACATAAAAGATTGTATAATGTTTATAACATGGTAATAATTGATATAAAAGGACTATTAAACATGAAAATGTTCTTAAGAAATTATAAATTAACTTTATATTATTATTCAGGAGATTAATGAATGAACATGTCAAGTTGGACATGAGGTAAGGGACTTCATCTCAATCTCCTTTCATCGAGGCATATTTTCATTAATAACAAACTTTCTTTTATACGGTGTATAAATTATTTTGACTTTTACTTTTATTCAAAAGGATTATTTTTCTACAAAGCATTTTACTAAATGAAAAAAAGAAAGTGTCTTTTAATATAAGCGGTGACGACGACCTTTTCTGCCACCGCAAATATTATTTGATCTTTGGCTTCCTCAACAAGCCATAATGTTTTTAAAAGAAAATAAATACCATATACTATGTTATGTATTTTGGTATTGAAAATGGTTTTGATAATGGATTTTTTATGTCAATATATTTAAGTGATATATTTTTATTGAAATGTGGAATTGTTTACTTTATTTTATATTTGTTTTATGTGTTTTGATTTTATAATGGTACTTGGACATTTGACGGGTGGTTACATGATAAACCAAATGACGAGTGGTGCCGTGAAAACTAGGATGGTGGTTATGTTATAACCTCCATTGCTTTGGGTATGGAAGTTGGTCGTATGGCTATTCCATTTAGTGATATGTGTGGAAGTCGACCATATGGTTATTCCATTTAAGTATTTTTATGTCCCAAGATACCTTTATATGTTTTGTGTTTTTTATATTGGTATTATGGTAATATTATGGTTATAAAAGGGTTAGTAATGATATTTTATTCAGGGAAGAGTATTTACTACTTCATAATGGTAAATATTATTACTTATGATAAAGTATTCATGGTTTACTTGTTGTTTTGAAAAACTAATAGTTTTCCTACTTTGTGTATCCCTTACTGAACTTTTTATGCTCATCAAATGTTTAGAATGTTTTTTCACAGGACTTAAAGATGAATAGGGTCAAAGATGGGATCCAAGAAAATTCATTCTATCTTAAACATGGAACTATACATGACTCTTTTTTTCAAGATTTTTTGTTTTTTGAAAAAAATAGAAACTGAGTAGAAGTTTCTACTTTGTATTTTTTTTAAAGAAATGTAATAGTTATAACCTAATTCTATAAAACTCTAAAACTGAAAATATCCTTAATGTGAATTATTCATATAATTCATGATTATGTAATGTTTCAAAGCTGGGTCCTTATAATTTTAGATCTAATTTTGGATTTTATTTTATGATCCAATGTGGATTAAGATATGTAAGAAAGGGAGAGAGTGAATTCATTTTTATATATGATAAGGGGAGATATTCTTGTAAATAACAAAAGGTAAACATTATTTGTAGGAATACCTAACCTCATTTACATAAAAATTGGAAAAATAATTTAGTAATGGGGAATTATCTTAATCAAGAATCTATGTTAAACAAAAATGTTAACTTTTATTATTTTATCCCTTAACATCTATATTTCTCCACTTATTTAATTTTGGTTTTTTTATTTAGGTAAATGGTTTTTTAAACTAAGTCATTTAACCATTAAGAATAAATTTAAGTGATATTTTTCAGAAAATATAGAACAAAATGAATTTTAATTATATCTAATTTAAAAAATAATAAATCCCAAGTCTGTTTTAAACTAATTTTAAAATAATTTCTTATAATGAACAAGAACGCAACTATATCCCAAACCATGCAAATATTGTTATTCTTATTTGAAGGTGTAGATTTGAATTATAAAAGGAAAATTGTTAAATTTATATAACATATTATATAATTATTAAAATTTTAAAAACATTTAAAAGAATATAGTATTTATAGTATATTTTTAAATTTTTTATAAAAAATTATTTATTATATAATAACATCAATTTCAATTTTGACAGTATTTACTTAATTTAAATTTACAAATATTTCTTGTCAAATATTGAATTTGAATCAATTAATTTTGTAACTTTTTAACGTTATATATTTATCTAAAAAATAAAATATAATAATATAATAAATTTACTGTAATTTGAATATTTTTTAGTATCATTTGTTTAATTTAATTATTAAATATTTAATTACCGCATTTGTAATTCCATAAGTAGTTAATAAAAATATTTAATCAATAAAAAATAAATTTAAGTTAATATTCTGAAAAAAAAACTCAATTAATATTCAAAATATTATGTACAATCGAAATTATGTGTTTTTTTGTCCATATCTCAGGTCTTTATAAATGATAATAATATAGAAGGTTCATTTTTCATCTTTTTTTCATACTTAATTTACTATATATGTCACATTCAAGGAATAATGTCCCAAAAATTCATATAATTTTAATAAAGAAGGGATATGGTCGAAATATGGGTATCTAATGGATTTTTTAAAATTATATGGGTTATCTTTTACAATAATAATAATGACTAACCACTATGTAAACTAATTTTTTCCTTAATTGTTGTAATTAATAAGAATTAATTTCACTAACCATTTTGGTCAAAAACTATGTTATCATTAATAGAAATTATAAATTATGATGATTCCAAATATAAAATCAAAATTTCCAAATTCTATACACAGAAGTGGTCGAAAATAATTTTAAAAATAATCACACTGATAGGAGAAAACAACAAGTTTTAAAACTGAAAATTATTAAAAGTTTGAAATGTATTTATATCCAATTTCAATGTAAAATTGGTTCTTTTGACCTAAATTAGATTAATTGATAAATAAATTATCTAATAATACATTGAAACCAAATTTAAATATAATTTATCTATTTAAATAAACTAGATGAAAATTAAGTTTTCAATTACAATCTATTATTTTTTACTTTTCAATAAAAAATGAAATTTCACATAAATATTCCAAAAATTCAAAAAAATTATATTATTATATACTTGTTCTCGAAAAATATAACATTTCTTTTATAAAATATTTTTTTTCAAATATATTTTATATAAAGCACATAAGATAAACATTAAATAGTTAAATGAATAATATATATATATATATATATATCATTTAAATAATTCTTCCAAAAAAATAACTAATTTATTATGGTAAAAATTAGTTTATTTTCTATATATAGTTTTCCATCAAAATATTTACTATATTTTAAATAGGGATTTATTTTCATTTCTGGTTAACTGGCCACCGAATAATTATTTTTATATACATGTGTAACCCATATTTATATAAATTTATTAATCTTACTCATAATCATCATTTCGTAGTCTAGTTTATAACTATAATAATATATAAAAAATAATATTAATATCAGTTTTTATTTTGATAAAACATGGTCTTGCGTGTAATGCAGTCTATTGAAGGAACCTATCATTTTATATAACTTAAGGCAAACATTGTTTTATGTGTACCTCAATCCAATCTAAGAGTTGTGTGTAAAACTATATCAACATGGTGTTGTGTAAAAAGAACAAATATATTTGTGATTTCATATGAAAAAATCTATATTTAGTGTTTGGTGAAATGAAAAGTAACAAATACTTTAAATTTATTCAAAAAAAATACAGAAAATCTCGAGGTTTTACATTATATCCCCCATAAAATATATTTCACCCTCAAAATTATTCATTCTTATCAAAGGTCTAATAATTGAAATTTCCTTTCATAGAAACCCAAATCATAAAAATGAATACAAAACAATTCTTTAGTAATGGAATGTATGAAACATAACTATTACCCAAATTAACTCATAACTATGATTCCACAAAGGAGAAAATATGTAGCAAGTCAAAACATGGACATGGAAGAGAAATATAATTACCTTGTTTTTATAGAGAGTGATATAGAACATATTTTTAAGATATTAAATGATCACAATGAAATAACCCAAATATGATTTAAAAATTCCATTGATATCATCAAAAATGATGAAATTCAAAAAAAATTATTTCAAACCCCTTTTCCAAAATTTTATGAATTTTCATGAAATGATATACTTACAATATTTCAAGAAAACCCCACCTTTTATTCATTGATCAATTTAGACTTCAATTCTGACTTAAATAAATGAAGATGAATTCTTCATTCATGAAGTACTAATATATCATGTCACGACCCATCCTCGGGACCCGTGCTGTGACTACCCCAAACCCGCCTCTCATAGGCCAGGGGCTGGAGACTAGCACCAAGGTGTAAATCCCGATAAAAGGGGAAGGAATTTCCGTATAAAGTAAACAAACACCACAGAGTAAGCCAGCAGAAGTAAACACTAAGTAAACTGGGTGCAATAGTAAGTGCGGAAAGTAAATGGGCCAGAATACAAACCCAAACTGAAAGTAAGTACAACTGGAAAGAAAGTACAGCAACTAAAAGTAAAGTAGCAACGTTGAGCCATACACTAGAAGTCCCACATGAAGGGTGAGTACAGATAGCCTCCTCAGCTCCTCGGGTACAGCCATCCGCTCCGTGTACATCCCACCCAGTGGTCCACCTTCAGGTAATGACTTGCTCTACAAGAATCAACCACGATCCGCGTTGTCCGTCGTTTGCATCCAACACAACGCAGTGCGGGCATAGCCCGTGCAGGGGTGAGTCTACGCTACTCTGTAGGGACCTCGAGCCCCCTGAAGGACTCCCAGAATCCACAAAGGATAATCCACAAAGAAAATTTACAATCACAAAGTATCAACCAACACTACTTAGGTATATGCCCATAAATATACCTCAGTTGACAATTTCAGTTCGACTCCAACATCCGAGCCCAAGTTCGATCACGTCCACATAGTAGTATAACCCAGTCCACATAGGATAACACAACTCAATCCACATCGTAAAGCACGTCAATCATATCGAAGATATTGATTGAAAGTCAAGACTCATTTCACACAGGTATACTTATTCGTAAGGTGATAGAGATGATCAGATATAGCCACTGATTCATCTAAGCTAGGACCCACGTAGGATACTAAACTAGCTAAACTGTCGGACCCACATAGGATACAGACCAGCTACTCTGCCAGACCCACGTAGGATAGCAAGAAAAGAGTCAAACACTGCCAGACCCATGTAGGATACAAGAACAGTAGTCATCGCTGTCGAACCCACATAGGATTTTAGTACGGTCTTTATCGCTACCAAACCCACGGAGGATTTTAGTGCAGTATTCATTGTCGTCGAACCCACGGAGGATTTTAGTATGGTCTTCATCGCGGCCAAACCCACGGAGGATTTCAGGACGGTCTTCATCACAGCCGAACCCACGGAGGATTTCAGTGTAGTCTTTATCGCGTCGAACCCACGGAGGATTTCAGTATGTTCTTCATCACTGCCGATGCCACGGAGGATTTCAGTGCAGTCTTCATCGTCGTCAAACCCACAGAGGGTTTCAGTACAGTCTTCATCGCCGTCAAACCTACGGAGGATTTCAGTATGGTCTTCATCACTGTCGAACCCACGGAGGATTTCAGGGTAGTCATCATCACTGCCGAACCCATAGAGGATTTCAGTGCAGTCATTATCGTCGTTGCAGTCACAGCCAGCTCTAGGGTTCCCGCACACAACATGCTCATTTCCGGGAGGGTCCGCTCCATGAGCCAAGGGGTCAATACATCAACTGACACGTAGTCCAGAGTTGATGTATCCCAAAGTTATGTCTCGACAAGAGGAACTCAATGTGACAGACGACACGTCAATCGGACGCTCGGTCTGAGAGTTATTGGCTTTTTCGTTCCAGGGGGCCGGTTTGTTTTTTAGTCAATACTAACCTGACCGCACTCCAACTCCATCCAAACCTCGAGAGGAGTAATCCAAAAGGTCCTTTTCACTAAGAGGAATCCAACAAAGACGACGACATGTCAATTGGACATCTGGAACTCAAGTTATAAGCGTTTCCGCTCCGAGGGCCCGGTTGGATTCCTGTTCGAACCAACCCGGCCATACAGAAAGTTCTCTGAAACCTTGAGTGTAATATACCAAAATTACCTTCTCGATCCAAGGATCACATCGCAACTGAAGGTGTGTCGATCGGAGGTCTGTAGTCCAAGATGTGGGAAAAAGAACGCACATGTTCGATTTTACGGGGTTTTGGGCTGGGACCGACCCGGCCCGACACCCCCCCTAGGTCGGCCCGAACCGGGTCCGGGTCCAGACCCTTAGGGCACGGCCCGGCCTGGTGGGCGTGGCCTAGCCCAACTGGTGTGGCGCGGCCCAGCCGGCGTGGCCCGGCCGGCGCGGGCGCGCCTCAAATGGCCAGCTCGGTGCAGGCCGAGTTGAGCGGAAAGGTGGGGGGCTGCACCCCTTGATTTGAACCACAGCCCCCACGTGGGGGTCGCCCCTTTGCCATCGGACGTAGAGCTGCGCACTGCGTCTCCCCTGATTCCCGCGCGGCCCCGGGAACCTAGTCGCCTGCCGCCGCGGCTTCAGCCGCGGCGGTCCCTCCTGCCGGCGCGCCGGGAAGCCGCCGCCTCCGGGCGGCCGGCTGGTGCCGGCCGCCTGGGCCGACCGTGAAGTCTGTGGGCCACCGGAGCCGCTCCCGTGGTCCGTTCATGCTTTCATCTGCGCCTAGGGTCATCTCGGGACCCATAGATTACTACGACAGCCTCCAATCGCTCAATGGTCCCGTTTCATCGTTGTCCAATGTTCCGCGCATCAAGAACAGAGAATCGGTGGGTTCAGACATGTTCGTTGGTCCGCACCCACCGGTTTAGTGGTTCAAACGACATTAAACAATTTAATCATATGCCAAAGATATAATCCACATAAATTAAATTAAACGAAACCCCCTCCCTCAAGGTTTTGTCGAACAAAGGTTCATCGCGGGAAAAGGCATGTCGTGGAAGACGGCGTCGCGGAAGGAGGATCGTCAGTGTCACGGTACACGGTGTCACGGAGAAGAGGATCATTATCGTCGCGGTACAAGGTTTCGCATCATCGATCTCTGATTAATCCGCGTTAATCGTCGTCCTTCGTCGTAGGTCGGTGTTCTTCATCGGTGATGGTGTGTTCTTTGTGTTCTTCAAGGAGGAAGATGAGGATTCCAAAGCTTGAGAAATTCCTCTCTAATCTTTCTCGCACAACGAAAAAACAATAATAAAATAAAGCGTTGCCTTATTTTATTAATCATGTCATCCCTTATTTGAAATTCAAAATTAAAACATGATTTAATTAACGTGCGTTGACCAATTAATGAGGCGTTTAATAATCCAATTAAACGCGAGAGTTGACTTGGCGTTTAAGAGGGGGTGCTGGTGAGTTACCAAATTAAATGCACGAGGGAGGTAAAAAGGAAAAAAAGGGGTGGGGCTCGTGTGGGCCCCACCTCTCTAATATCATATCTAGTGGAGTTAGGATATTAGTGGGTCCCACTCCAACCACCAAGCATAGGTTTAAACTACCTAGAATAAAAATGAAATTTGTAGCACAATATTTGATATTATTCTTTAGTTAACCAATTTAATTAAAAACCTCACCCGAGAAAACCCAAATCCGAAAAAGGTATTCTTATGTAATTATCAGTGCTGCAGTTTCATTGGTGCCCTCAGATTTCAATTCCGAGCACTGATTCAAAAGTTACGAAAACCCGCTCATTCGTTCACTGAACGTACCTGAGCTAAACTTTGGAACATGATTCTGGGCACACTGGGCCTCGGAATCAGGTGCCGTCAGAAACTGAGTTCTTGTAAAATCCCAAAGAAAATTAAAATTTCCCTTGAATTTTACGGGTCTTTACATTGCTCCCAACTCAGGGATTTACATCCCCGTAAAGATACATCATAAACTAGGGGAACAAATGTGGGTATTATGCACATATATGAGCCTCCCGCTCCCAAGTGATCTCCTGGAGGTTCCCGTGCTACCATTTGATGTGCACTAGAGGTATTGACCATCCATGTAGGACCCATTTCTGTCGATCCTCAATCTCCACCAGGACCTCCGCAAAAGTCTCCCCATCATCAATGTCCAACTCCCCATGGTCAATGATGCATCGGGTCATGCATGTATCTCCTCAGCTGAGATACATGGAAGACGTCGTGAACCCGGTGTAACTGAGGTCGTAGAGCCAAGCGATAAGCCACCTCGCTTATCCTGCTAAGGACCTGGAATGGTCTGATAAAGCATGGAGATAACTTGCTACCTCTACCAAATCTCTGTAATCCACGTCGAGGTGAGACCCGCAAGAATACGTGGTCGCCATCCTCGAACTCCAGGGGCCTCCGCCTCCTATCAGTATAAGACTTCTGTCGGCACTGAGCTATCCTCATCCACTCTTGGATTACCTTGAACTTCTCTGTCATGGCATGGACCATCTTCGGTCCCACAAGTGTTGACTCCCCAGGGTCTGTCCAGCACATAAGTGATCTACAAGTTCGGTCGTACAATTCCTCGTATGGTGTCATCCCGATGGTGTAGTGGTAGTTGTTGTTGTACGCGAACTCCACCAAGGGTAGGTGGTACTCCCATCTGCGACCAATGTCTAGGACACATGAACATAGCATGTCCTCAAGAGTCTGAATGGTCCTCTCTGTCTGACCATTCGTCTAAGGGTGAAAGTCGGTGATTAGACGTAGTTGCATCTTGAATGCCTCCTAAAACCCCTTCCAAATCCAGGAAGTAAAGCGAGAATCTCGATCGGAGACGATCGATGATGGAACACCATGAATCCATAAGATCTCCTACACGTAGAGACGTCCCAAGCTATCTACTTAGCCCTGCTCTCTGATGGGTAGGAAGTGAGCCGACATGGTGAGTCGGTCAACAATCACCCAAATGGAGTCATGTCCTCTAGAAGTACGTGGAAGTCCAGTCACGAAATACCTAGATATCCCATCCCACTTCCACATAGGGACCTCCATGGGCTGTACAAAGCCTGCTGGTACCTGGTGCTCTGCCTTCACCTGCTGACAGGTGAGGCATCGAGAAATGAACTCTGCCACAGCCTTCTTCATATCCGGACACCAGTGCTGTCATCTGAGATCCTGGTACATCTTCGCCACTCTTGTATGTACCGCTAAAGGGGACGTGTGAAACTCTCTCAGCACCTCCTCCTATAAAGAAACTGGTACCATGGTACATCCTCTGAAAAGGACTTCATGCTCTTCTCCTATAGATAATCCATCATGTGTCTATCCTGAGGATATCTGTGCACGCCACGTCTCACAGTCAGCATCCCCACGCTCTGCCTCTCTGACCCGCTGTAGTAGTGGATGAGTGACTGTGAGTGACTGAAGAAAGGATGCACCATCTCTATCCACAAAGGATATCTGCAAAGAGTCTAGCTACTATGTCGCCTCCCCGAGTAGCTGGATTCCCGTCCTCCTGTTGAGAGCATCAGCTACTATGTTCCCCTTTCCAGGAGTATAGACTTCTCAAAGTCATAGTCCTGGAGGAACTCGAGCAATCACCACTGTCTCAGATATAGGTCCTTCTACGAGAAGATTTACTTGAGACTCTGGTGGTCATAGTATACTGTAAAGTGCTTGCCCATCAGATAGTGTCGCCACATATTCAGAGTGAAGACCACTGCTGCTAAGTCCAGGTCATGGATAGCATAGTTCTGCTCATACTGCCTCAACTGACGTGATCCATAGGCAATCACGGCCTGATCCTACATCAGTACACATCTGAGTCTAGTCACTGATGCATCGTAGTAGACTACGTACCCTACTCCCTCCTCTGGTAGCCTCAAGATAGGCGCGCTGGCCAATCTCTGTCTCAGCTCCTGGAAGCTCTGCTGACATCTTTCTGACAACACAAAGGGTTCCCCCTTCTTTGTCAAAGTTGAGAGTGGTGCCGCAACTCTGGAAAAGTGTGGCACAAATCTCTGGTAGTACCCAACGAGCCCCAAGAAACTCCGCACCTCCGTCACGCTCCTGGGTGGATCCCAAGCTACCACTGCCTCGATCTTCGTAGGATCCACCGAAACTCCCACCTCAGAGATGACGTGTCCCAAGAAGTGGACCTCACGTAACCAAAACTGACACTTCAAGATCTTTCCATAAAGAGGGTACTCTCGAAGTGTGTTTAGTACAACCTGTAAGTGGTAGGTGTGCTCCTCCTCAGTGGTTGAGTAAATCAATATGTCTTCGATGATGACCATGACAAATCGATAGAGGTATTGCTGAAATATCATGTTCATTACACCCATGAACATTGTTGGAGAATTGGTTACACCGAAAGACATAACCAAGAACTCATAGTGTCCATACCGACAACTTAATTCCATCTTCTGCACGTCCTCGTCTCAAAATCTGAGTTGATGATAGCCTGATCTAAGGTCTATCTTTGAGAACCATCGTGCTCCCTTGAGCTGATTGAAGAGGTCGTCAATCCTCGGTAGCGGATACTTGTTCCTCACGGTCACCGAGTTCAGGAGATAATAGTCGACACACAGTCCCAAGCTCCCGTTCGCCTTCTTGGCGAACAATATCTGGAAGGCCAGGGTGAAACACTGGGTTGGATGAATCCCTTACCCTGTAATTCCTCCAACTGTACCCATAGCTCTCGAAGCTCAGCGGGGGCCATCCGATATGTTGGAGTGGATATCGGGGATGTACCGGTGTATAGGTCAATATAAATTTCTACCTCTCTGCGAGGAGGTAGTCCTGGAACGTCGTCAGGGAAAACGTCCGTATACTGATCCACCACTATAGTAAAACTAGGACTCTGCACGTCAACTACCCCTAGGATGAGGCTATCCAACTGATGAGTGATGGGTTTCCTCTCCTCTGTGTGAGTCCATCCTGTTCGGCAAAGTCTCCCTTCTCACCGATGAATGTGAACCTACTCCCGTCGGTGCGTACACACCGCACCTTGCGCCTAAAACAGTCGATCTGAGCATGGACTGTGGATAACCAATCCATTCCCAAGATGACGTCATAAGGCATCGATGCAGCTACAAGAAGATACCAGCCGAAACTCTCGCCTCCTAAAGTAATCTCACACTGCCAGCACCAGTGCGTAATCGTCGATTCTACTCCCATAAGAGTCTCTAGCCGTAAGGATCGATCCAACGGCTCCGTCGGAATCTCTGAGTTATGAACAAGGGCAGCGGCAATAAAATAATGACTCGCTCCTTTGTCTATAAGAACTGCAGCAAGGGTGGAGTAGACACAGATAGTATCTCAAATCATCTGCGGCCCGCTGTGGTCGAAGGCCTCCGCTGGCTAAAGCTGAGCATGTCTCTCCCCGCCAGCTCCCTATGGTCGGGGTTGAACTCCTAGTGGTGGTGGTGGTAAAGCCTCAAAGCATCACCAACCACATGCTGCTTGGCCATCTCCCCTGCCTCGTCCGCCTGCTCTTAGTGGATCACCACGGTCAACCCTCTACCTCTTCCTGGGTGGCCCCTCAACCATCTTCTTCTCCTCTGCATGATGGGTCGGGCAGTCACGAGCCATGTCGCCCAGCCCACCGCATGTGTAGCACTGTCTTCTCCTCAGAAGGCTGGATCTACGCCGTGTGCCCTGCACCACTGAGCCAGTGTCCTGAGGATGTCTGCCTGATGGTCCGGTCTGCCTGGACCCCTGTGACATCTGTCAACTGCCAGATGCAGACGACTCTGCTATGTGCCGCCCTGTAGTAGGTCTCGCTACTAGCATAGGCTCGGCAAGAAAGCTTTCTATGATAATAGCTCGCTCCAGTACTCATGCCTGTGTCAAAATGATAAGGGAGATCATCGATGCCCTGATCTCATGCCTCAGTCCCTGCTCGGAGGTCCAGGCCCGGAAGAATGGGTCTCGTACCATGTCCATCAAATAGCGCGAGAGATCGGTAAATCTCACAGAGTACTGGGCGACCGTCATGCTGCCCTTCCACAACTGTAGAAGCTCATGGATGCGCACCGCACAGAGGGTGGTTGGGACGAACTCCGAGCGAAAGAGGCTCTCAAAGTCCGTCCACAGGAGAGATGCCTCGTCGTGCACCTGGAGCATCAGGCTCCACCATCTGCCTACTGCCGCGTGCAGGAGGCTCGCTGCGTGGATCACCATGAGGTCAGCTGGTGTCCCCACTAACCTGAAAACTTGAACAACTGACTCCATCCAATCCTCGGCTGCCTGAGGGTTCGTCTCCCTGTGGAACCTGGGTGGTCTCTGATGCTGAAACTCGTGTAGTGCACTAAGGGGACATTCACTCTCAGCAGCTGGGGCTAGTGGCATCGGTGGCTCGGCGGGTAGTGGTACCCTCGGTGCCTCCGCTGAAAAAGGGCCCTGCACCGAGGCCTCGTCGCTCGGTGGGCTGTCGTCTCACGCAATGTTCGGAACCCTTGCTGGCTGTCGTCGTGGGGACATCCTGAAAAGAAATAGGTGAGCCACGGTCAAACAGTATACCTGGTGAGCTGACACAAATTAATCACAAAGAAAACTTTTGAAACACACATGCAATCAATGTTTTTTTTGCATTTAGTCGGAAATCAGAAGTCAGGGTCCTGGTGTATGGATACATCAGCCGCCGGACCAAAACTAGACTCCCTGGACTGATAACCACACTCAATACCCTTAACAATATTTCTTCACATAGAGGAAAGATCAGAGTCCTAAGTTCTGCTGTAGAACTGAACTCCTCTGATACCAATTTGTCACGACCCGTCCTCGGGACCCGTGCCGTTACTACCCCAAGCCCACCTCCCATAGGCCAGGGGCTGGCGACTAGCACCAAGGCATAAATCCCGATAAAAGGGGAAGGCATTGCCTTATAAAGTAAACAAACACCATAGTGTAAGCCAGCAGAAGTAAAAACTAAGTAAAATGGGTAAAATAGTAAGTGTGGAAAGTAAATGGGCCAGAATACAAAACACAAACTGAAAGTAAGTACAACTGGAAAGAAAGTAGAACAACTAAAAGTAAAGAAGAAATGTCGAGTCATCCACTGGAAGTCCCACCTGAAGGCTGGGTACAAATAGCCTCCACAGCCTCTCGGGTCCAGACGTCTGCCCCATGTACATCCCACCCAGTGGTCCACCTCCAGGTACCGACTTGCTCCAAAGCCTCAACCATGATCAGCATTGTCCGTCGTCTGCATCCAACACAACGTAGTGCGGGCATAGTCCGTGCAGGAGTGAGTATACGCTACTCGGTAGGGACCCTGAGACCCCCGAAGGTCTCCAAGAATCCACAATGGATAATCCACAAAGGAAAGGTACAATCACGAAGTATCAACTAACACTACTTAGGTATATTCCCATACATATACCTAAGTCGACAATTTCAGTTCGGCTCCAACATCCGAGCCCAAGTTCGATCACGTCCACATAGGAGTACAACCCAATCCACACAGGATAACACAACCAAATCCACATAGTAAAGCAAGTCAATCATATCGAAAATATTGATTGAAAGACAAGACTCAACTCACATAGGTATACTTCTTCGCAAGGTGATAGAGATGATCAGATATAGCCACTAATTCATCTACGATGGGACCCACGTAGGATACTAAACAAGATAAGATGTTGGACCCACATAGGATACCGACCAGCTACTCTGCCAGACCCATGTAGGATAGCAGGAATAGAGTCAAACACTGCCAGACCCACGTAGGATACAAGAACAGTAGTCATCGTCATCAAACCCACGGAGGATTTCAGTACGATCTTTATCGCTGCCGAACCCATGGAGGATTTCAGTGCAGTCTTCATTGTCGTCGAACCCACGGAGGATTTCTGTATGGTCTTCATCGCTACCGAACCCATAGAGGATTTCAGTGCAGTCCTCATCACCATCAACCCCACGGAGGATTTCAGTACGGTCTTCATCGCAGCCGATCCCACGGAGGATTTCAGTGCAGTCTTCATCGCCGTCGAACCCACGGAGGATTTCAGTGCAGTCTTGATCGTCGTCGAACCCACGAAGGATTTCAGTACGGTCTTCATCGCTGCCGAACCCACGGAGGATTTCAGTGGAGTCGTCATCACTGTCTAACCCACTAAGGATTTCAGTGCAGTCATCATCGTCGTCGCAGTCACAGCCAGCTCTAGGGTTCCCGCACATAGCATGCTCGTTTTCGGGAGTGTCTGCTCCACGAGCCAAGGGTTCGATACATCAACTGACACATTGTCCGGAGTTGATGTATCTCAATGTTCTGTCTCTATAAGAGGAACTCAACGTGATAGACGGTACGTCAATCGGACGCCCCGTCTGAGAGTTATTGGCTTTTTTGTTCCAGGGTCCCGGTTGGTTTTTAAGTCAAAACCAACCCAAACACACTAAAAATGTTTCCAAACCTCAATAGGAGTAATCCAAAACGTCTGTCTCACTAAGAGGAATCCAACGTAGTTGACAGCACGTCAATTAGACATCCGGAGCACAAGTTATAAGTGTTTCCGCTCCGAGGACCCGGTTGGTTTCGTGTTCGTACCAACCCGGCTGCACACAAAGTTCTCTGGATCCTTGAGTGTAATATATCGAAATGACCATATCGATCCAAGGATCACATCCCAACTGATGGTGCGTCGATCGGAGGTTTTTATCCCAGGATATGGGAAAAATAATGAACCTGTCTGATTTTAGGGGGTTTTGGGCCCGGACAGACCCGACCCGAGACCTCCCTGGGTTGGCCTGAACCGGGTCGACCCAAACCGGGTCCGGGTCCAACCCCTTAGGGCACGGCCCGGCCTGGTGGGTGCGGCCTGGCCCAAAGGGTGCGGCCCGGCCCGGCCAGTGCGGCCGATTGGCATGGCGCAAGCGCGCCCCAAACGGCCAACTCGGTGCTGGCCGAGCCGAGCGGAAGGGGGGGTGGCTGCCCCCCTTGATTGGAACAGCGACCCCCACGTGGGGGGCCCTCTTTTTCCAGCAGATGCGACACTGGGCGCCGCGTCTCTCCCAGGTCCCGCGCGGCCGCGGGATCCCGGTCGCCTCCCGCCGCCTCCAGCCGCTGCCGCCTCCGGCCGCCGCCGCGCAGGCGACCCCCGCCGCAGGTTAATTCCGCGTGCCCCCGGAGCCGCTCCAGTGGTCCTTTCTTGCTCCCGTCTGCACCTGGGGTCATCGCGGGACCCTTAGATTACTGCGACATCCTCCAATCGCTCAACGGTCCCGTTTCATCATCTCCCAACATTCCGCGCATCAAGAACAGAGAATCGGTGGGTTCGGACTTGTTCGTTGGTCTGCTCCCACCGCTTTAGTGGTTCAAATGACTTTCAACAATTTAATCATATGTCGAGGATATAATCCACATACATTAAATTAAACCAAACCCCCTACCTCAAGGTGTTGTCTAATGAAGTTTTGTCGCGGGAAAAGGGACTTCGCGGAAGATGGAATCACGGAAGGAGGATCGTCGGCGTCGTGGTACAGAGCGTCACGGAGAAGAGGATCATCGGCGTCGCTGTACACAGCGTCGCGTCGTCAATCTCCAAAGAATCCGCGTTAATCGTCGTCCTTCGTCAGAGGTCGATGTTCTTCATTAATGATGGTGTGTTCTTCATGTTTTCCAAGGAGGAAGATGATTATTCCAGGGCTTGAGCAATTCCTCTCCAATCCTTCTCACACAACGAAACAACAATAATAAAATAAGGTGTTGCCTTATTTTATTACTCAGGCCATCCCTTATTTGAAATTCAAAATTAAAACATGATTTAATTAACGTGCGTTGACCAATTAATGAGGCGTTTAATAATCCAATTAAATGCGAGAGTTGACTTGGCATTTAAGAGGGGGTGTGGGTGAGTTACCAAATTAAATGCACGTGGGAGGAAAAAAGGAAAAAAGGGTGGGGCTCGTGTGGGACCCACCTCACTAATATCCTACATAGTGGAGTTAGGATATTAGTGGGTCCAACTCCAACCACCAAGCATAGGTTTAAACTACCAAGAATAAAAATAAAATTTTTAGCACAATATTTTATTTTATTCATTAGTAAACCCATTTAATTAAAAACCTCATCCGAGTAAACGCAACTCCGGAAAAGGTGTTCTTAAGTAATTACCGGTGATGCGGTTTAATTGCTGCCCTCAGATTTTGATTTCAAGCACCAGTTCAAATGTTAAGAAATCTCACTCGTTCGTTCACTGAACGTACCTGAGCTAAACTTCGGAACATGATTCTGGGCACACCAGGCCTCGGAATCAGGTGCCGTCAGAAACTGCATTCGTGTAAAATCCCAAAGAAAATTAAGAAAAAATTTCCCTTGAATTTTACGGTTCTTTAAATATCATTAGGTAGAATGATAAATCCTTCTATCTATCTTTATTTAACATCATAGAAAAAAGGTTAATGATACTAAACCAATATGCATAAATCTTTATATCATGAGATAAAACATGAATTTCTAAAACCTCATCTAAATTTTAACATAAACTATTACACAAATTGTTAACATTATAACCCTCTTGAATAACGAAATTCAAGAAATTTAGAAATAAGTTCACTAATATTTTCAAAACAATCTTAGCATTGATCCCTCGTATATCATAAAGTATATCTAAGGTGTCTCATACAAAATATACAAATTCTTCACTCATGTATTCTCATGAAACAAGGTAATCACTTAAATTACCCAAAATACCTATTGAAAACATGCATGTTTACTTATTAAAAAGTTTATTGGATATATTCCATCAAACAAAAACAGTTTTAAACATAATCAATGAGAGCATAAATAACATTTCATCGAATCCTTAATTAGTTCATTGATAATCAGTATCATCCAATTTTCATATTCATATTAATAATATATTTATTAAAATATCATTATATCAAATTAGAAACATATTAAGGGTTATAATTACCTTAATCCTATGTTATCCTGAAATATCCCCTTATCATTAGATTGATTTTATAGTCAATTAAAACCATTCAACAAATTCCTGTAAATTCATAAACAATAAACAAAAAATGAAAAATCCTTACATAATTCAACAACAATAATTACTAAATCCAAAAACCTAAATACTCCATTTAATTTTATTCATCCTTATGTTATATAAAGGCTACCTATTAATATTACATAATAACTCCTTCCATTTAAATTTCATTTGTTGTCTTATCATCATCCACAAAATTACCATTACTCGTATATTCTTTCAGATTATCTTTGGGATATTTCCTCTTAGTACATCGATTTTCATTATGACTATTAATTCAATATATAAAGAATTTAAATTGAGATAATGTCTTAGAGAGTCTAATATCATCATACATTCTGATTACCATATTCCTAATTTTTTCATGTTAGTAACATGCTTTGTTTCCTTCTTTTACATGGTTGAAGAATTTTCATGTTCATATAATACAATCACTTGGGTTCTTATTTCAACATTCTAGACCCGAAGGAAACTAAATATTCTTTCCTAGATGATCTCCATAACCAAAACACTTAATGAACATATTCCTTATATTATTTGGTGATTGTGAGAGCTGTTTAAGGTACACATTGTTAATCATGGTCCAAGAAAATTTATTAGGAATGATCGTAAAATACTTCACTAAAGAGATCATCCCATTTGACCGCTCATCCAAAAATTTCCTATCACATTAAACATTAACCTAGTTCCTTATATTTTCCTCTATTTAGTAAAATTGGAAGGAATACTATTAGCTGAACTTAACTTAGAATAATACCTTGTAATCATGACAAATCACATATAGAATATCTAAATTTTGAAAACTTATTTAAAATCTATGACACCTTAGGTTTATCCTTAGAAACATCCCAATATATATCCTTATAAATATCCCTTGGTATCTCTCTAATGTTTTATCATTCCAATTTCCAATGGATGAATAAAACTTAAATCAGATACTATATATAGAGACTTCGGATTAACAAACATGGATATATCATCAATTTAGTTTAATATAAATAACATTATAAAAGTACATGCCTGTGGACTGTAATAATTTAGTTCTATCGGAAACATGGACCAAAATTTTCTATCTTGGTAAAATATCATCAATGTTTCACAAATTTATCTTCCCCATTATTACTTTTACTTAAACCCATTATTTGTAAATTTTGAAAAGGAAATAAATGAAATGGTGAGCTTTAATGCCTCTTAATGGTAAAAAAAGGAGATACATAAGCATAATAATGATAATAATGGTATGATAACAGAAGGATAACATTAAAATAACATATCATGCATATCAAAGATTATATACATGAGTCATGGAATAAATAATGGAAGTCCATAAGATAGCAATCATGAGTGATTCAAGATCATTTACTGTGAAATCGTAACATATGAATAAGACATATAAATGTGGTATACACATAAACATCTAATATAATTCCTTGTAATTCAAGGCTCATTTCCACAACTTATCCTGGAACTTCATAGGGACAACACCTACTGGGAGAGACACCCCATCATCTCCAATCACAGTCCATTCCTTTAAAGTGATCAATTTTCTCCTTCTTCCCATCGTGGATTAAGCCCATCAACCTATTCCCCCATCATTATCTAATGAGATATAAATCCTTTCCCAATGCATTTTTTGGATATATATAGGATCCACCCATCTCATAATCATTTAATAAATATTTGTTCTACTAGATCATAAACATTCATAATATCATAACCCTTGAATTGAAATGGGTATCATAAACATGTTATCATATTCTGACCTATGGAAAAGAGAAAGTCTTCATAATTATTTCATCAAATCGTAACCCATAAAATAAGTGGGATTCATAATAATATAACCTTTGAAAATCAAACAGGCTTCATAAACATCATTCCATAAAAACATAAACCATTTAGAAAAATAATATTACTGGAATCATTGGATAAATTCCCCATAAATTTGTTAGTAAAACCAATTCATGTCATTTAAGAAGGAATATGAATTTTGAGAAATAATTTGAAATAATTCTTAGAGAAAAATATATTTTCTTATTTGAAAAGAAACACTTTCAAAGATATAAAACATAATGTAAACCATTTTATATGAAAATAAAATGGATATTATATTAAATAATCTTGAAAAAAATATGGAAAACTTTTTCCGTCAAAACTTATGAATGATGTTTGAAAAAAAATTATAACATTTTTCCATGAAAACTTATAAAATAATATTAAAAAAATTAGAAATCATTTTTATTTGAAAAAATATAAAGTAATATTTAAATGAATATAAAAACCTATTTCCTTGAAAAACAATAAAAAAAGCCTGAAAATTTTGAAAACCCTTTTTAAACATAAAACCTTTTTTCAAAACCGTTTTCATTGAAAATATCATTGAAAACATTTAAATTAATCCTAGAAAATAATATAAAAAACCTCATTAACATAAAGCATTTTGGAAATCCATTTTCTGTGAAATTCAATTTAAACAAAATTAGTGTTTGTAATATTAGGAAAAATATTTTTCTAAAATAAAACTGATCTTGTCAAATTTTAATGTAATATTAAATAAAACAATGTATATAATGGAAGATAAATTTTTACTTAACAAACATTCCTTTTTTCTATATAATGTTTATAAAATTTCTTCGATCAGAAAAAGATAAGAATATTGGCTTTTAAAAAAATTAAAAAGGTTAAACATGGGTAAAAATATATTTTAAACATTATAGGATAATTATAGAACATTTATAGAAAAAATTATAGAAAATATATTGGAAGAACATATATTTTTTATTTAAGAAAATGATAAAGTAAGATTTTCTTAAAAATAACTTATTAATTATATTTGGTACCAAATATTTAAAAATTGTACTAATAAATGAATATATGATGAATAAATGTAGGAGACTAATATTTTTGAGTTTTATTGAGATATGCATCTTAAAATTTTATAAATGGAAGCATAATCTTAATCTATCCTAATAATTGGTGAGATTGTTGCAATAAACTCTATCAAATTTTGTGACATTGAATCATAATCCTCAAGAGGTAATAATATTAAATAAATATTAAAATATGATTATAATAAACATATTAATGATAATTCATGTTTAATTTGAGTATATACAATTTAAAAAAATAATATAGGTGCATAACAGAACATGAGTCTCTAGGAGTGAAAATTGAGTCCAAACTACCTTACTGATTTAGGAACTTCTAAATAGTAAAACCCCTTGGAATAGAGTCTATATAATGGATATGCTAATAAAAATAAATTTAATTATAAAAATAATATAATAAACTCATTCTCAGTATATACTCGACACAAATTAAATGAGTTTTGTATATGATATAAGACTCACAGAAATATAAGTGAAAAAAAGAAATCCCTTTACTAATGGAGTAACTTTTGAATCATGAGATTTGTTGACGAGTTAAATAAAATAAATCTTATTATATCATATAATTGATTAAATTCATTATATAACATATCAGTTCGTATTATATACCCCATATAATAATAATAAACAGTGAATGTAGAATAAATCTCATGAAAATAAAACTGATAATAGAAACCCCTTACCTTAATTCTAGACTTTATTCATACACATTAAAACATAAAAAAATAACACATATAAGATTAATATAAAAATACCACAAAACCAAATTATAATATATAATATCATATATGATTTTATTATGACTTTATATTACTCATTTTTTAACAATTCCATCTCATTGTTATCTTTTGGGTGATATCTGCTTTGTATTTAATATATGATTTTTCTTGTATTCTTGATCCTATTAATTATATCAAGATTTACATATTTAAATAAGTTAAAAAACTGATATAAATATCAAATATATTTAGTATATAATTGAATTTAATAATTTATTAAATATATAAATATTAAAAGGAATACACTATTCATGGGGACAGTAGGTTGCACGTACACAAGGATGATGTTTTTTATTTCTTCTCATATTGAAATAATTAAATTAAATGAACAACACAAATATATATATATTATCATTAAAATTTAATTTTTATTTCCTAGATATCATATAAAATTACAAAACACATCCTTAATGCATTCCATGCAATGTGTGAATGAATCACGTCAATTTAATGAAAAGGTAGTCCACACGTCCACAAACAAAGTTATCATCTTTCCCCAAAATGGAAAGAATAAAGGTATGTTATAAATAATGATTACAGAAGAATAAACACATTATAAATATAATATATACCATATAAAAAGTAGTGTTCATAATAATTCACAACTATGAGAGGTGGTAATGGAAAAACAACGGACATCATTTCGCGAGGAGGTAGTCCGTCTTACACACGAACGATAAGCACATTACACATTTTATGAAAGAGTGTGTAGGTTTAGGTAAAAATAGTATATTAAAACCATCACATTATATTTATTATACTATGTTTATTAAATAATAATTTAATAATAATAATTGAGGTGCTGGAGAAAGAAAATCAAACAAAAGCGCTTGTCGAAGGATGTTACCTCTTCTTTGGGAAACCCATTTTGGTTTCTTCCAAAGGGATCCCTTGGATAGATTTAACCCAATACATAGGCCTCTAGGAATAATGGTTAATTTTTGGGAGCATAATTAGGTATTTTTTAGACAAGATAAAGTGGATTGATAGGTGTGAGGAAGGGAAAGAGTAAATTCATTTCTACAGAGGAGGAGGGATGGTATTCTTGTAAATGCCAAAAGGTACAGACTATAGGGAGGTCTCCCTTATCTCATGTTCTTAAAAAATGTACATATAATGTATTTAAAGGTAATTAGGTCTATAAAATCCCCAAAAATACAAAAATAAGTTAATTTTTGTAAATTTTTCCCTTTACTTCTATATTTCCCCACTTTGATCTTTTTTTTTATTTTTTGTTAAGGAAATAAACTTTATATCTTATGTAATTTTAACATTAAGAAATAATTAAGGTGATATTTATTAAATAGTATATACGCACCAAATTCTAAATATGATATCTAATTTACAAAAAATAAATCCCATGTGTCTGGAAAATTAATTTTAAAGAAATTACTCATGTAACTCATAAAAACACTTCATTAAATCGAACCCTCCAACCATTAATTTTACTATTTAAAGGTCTATATGTTCATTATTACTAAAAAATTATTTAATGAATATACTGTATTTTATATTTATTCATATTTATAAATAATATCTAAGAATATAATATTTTAATAAATTTTAAATCTTTTCATATAATAAAATTTTTTATAAAATAAAATTAATGTAAAATTTGACATTATTTACTTAATTTATATTTTTGAGAAACATCTAGTAAAAGATGGAATTTTAACTAACTAATTTCTTTATTTTTTCTTCCTTAATTATTTAATATAAATAAGTCATTTATATAAAATTTAATATACATTTTTATGATTAGAAAATCCATTTCATTTAAAAATAACACTTAAAACCAAATTAATATGCTTTTTTCATATTTGAAGGCTATATAAATGTTAATGGTATGGAAGGTTTCTTTTTTGACTTTTCCTTACATAACATAATATATTGGCAACTCTCGTGGAATATTGTCCAAAAAAATCATAAAATTATAGCTATGGAGTTATTTCATATAAATATAAGCATCCAATGGCTTTTTTACAAAGTTTATAGGTCAATTTCCCCATTAAGATTATCGTTAAAGAACTATGTAAATAAATTTTTTTCCCTAATAGCTATAATTACTTTTAATTAATTTCACTGCCCATTTTGGTAAAAATCCATTTTGACCATACTATAAATTATAAATTATCATGATTTAAAATATACTGTAAATTTTTTAAAATTATAAAAACATAAGTGGTAGACATTAATTTAAAAAAAACATGTAGACGGGATGAAATAATGGGTTTTTAAAGTGAAAATGATCAAAAGGTTGAAATGTTTATATGTAAAAAATAAATGTGAAATTGGTTCCAATGATGTACATTGTATTGATTTATGTATAATTTATCTAATTATATATTAAGAAAATAAAAATATAATTTAAGTACATAAATAAATTAGATAAAAAAAGCAATTATCAATTTCAAATCAGTATTATTCAGTATTCTAAAAAAATGAAACATCAATGAAAAATACCAAACATTCACCCAAAGTAAATTTTTATATTATTCATTATCGAAAATTTATTTTATCAAATAAAAATTTTAAAATTTTACAAAATTGGATTTAAAATATATGTGTTAAGAAAAGGTGTTAAAATTACCCTTAAAACACATTTTTATTCATAAAATTGGATTTATTCTTATATATTTTTTAAAAAACTCGTAATATGAATGTTAAATAGATTAATGAATAGTACATATATATATATATATATATATTTCATTAAAATCATTTATCAAAATTTTATTCATTAATTTACTAAAGTAAAACATGTTTGATTCTGTATATATAGATTTCCAAAAAAATATTTCATTTATTTTCAATATGGTTTTATTTTCATATCTTGTTAATTGGTTACCAAATAATTATTCTTTTATACATGTATAAACCATGTTTCAATATTTTAATTAATAGTTTTCATAATATTCATTCAAACGGTTATGTAAAAACTATAATAATATTTCAATATTGATAGTAATAGTATATTATAGTTTGGTAAAAATGGGTCTTACGTGTAAATAAATCTACCTAATGAACAAAGAATTGTGTCTAACACACTCCAAAAATAGTGTTGTATGTCCCAAAATCTATTCTATGTGCTTTGTGTAACATAAGATCAACTTTGTATTCTGCAGAAAGCGAGAATAACTTTGTCTTCTGATATAACACAAGTTATATTTAGTGTTATGATAAATTAAATATATCAAATAGTCTAAATTAATTCAAAAATAGTTCACAAATTATTGGTTTGTTACATGATTTTAATTGAAAAAATCGGGTTTCATACTCTGGATGTAAAAAAATATAGTCCGAAGATAGACTCTATGGTGGGGGTTGATAGTAGGAGTGGAATAGTAGATCCTTGTCTCACACTATGTTTAATGACTCCTCTAGGTTTTATAACAATGTGGGGAAGGGGAAATGTATCATGGAATAACCATATTCTCAAAATACTTATAAGTGACTAATTAAAAATTAATTTTTTTGTTATATCATAAACCCCAATTTGATGGTTAAGGGGGAACCCAAAAAGACATCAATGATATAATGACCTAAACATTGTCCCAATAGTCCACAAGACATTAACAACATGAAAAAGACAATAATGAAAATATCCTCCCTAGTATCAAAAATGATAATTCCAGATTCCACCTTCACATTACTGCACGTCAAGCTATCTTGTGAAGTTTCATGGGTCTGATACTAATGAAAAAAGTCATACAAACTCAAATGTCCACATGCAAAAGAAATGGTCTGGTGAAAACTTATTTCTTCTCACCTCGTCTAAAGAAGCTCCTTGAAGAATTTCCAATTTAAAATACATTTGAACATGGGTTATATGTCACACCACCACACGTATAGTAGAAAAGCACCACAAAATACATTCACCAAGAAAAAATTCATCCTTCGGAAAAGCATCCAGGAAATTCTGTCAATCCTAGACATTTTATCATCACTGAAAGACAACCTCACTATAACTAACATGTGAGGATAAATACGGAAATTCAACCATATATGATCCACTAAAAGAAGACACATTCTCCATGATGCAAGAAGCCAAGCCAATGCCTCCCTGGGCTAGAAGACCCAACAACCACACTGTAAGAGCATCACCAAAGAGGGAGACTACATCTATCTTGACTAGAAGAAATATCCCGGACATGAATCCAATTGGATATGATCTAAGGAGGAACCCACACCGGAGACATAAAATATAAATCACATGGGAATAAAAAGGAACATGCAAGGGATGAAAATAATGCTACCCCAGCAACATCAATAAAAAAAGGTCCTCAAATGTCATCACCACAACTAAAACTGTATGTAGAGACCACACCAACCAGCCAAAGAACTCACCCAGTCAGAGCACGATGTAGATGACCGTAATGACCATCGTCACCTCAGAAGACGTCGAATGTAACCCCTTCACCAAAAAGACCAGAGAATAAAATACTGAAAAATCACAACCGCCCTTTTTTGTAGAAGCATAACCACCTAGCAAGCTCGATCCAAGAAACAGAAGAAGCACCTCCACCCTGAGACCACTTCAGTAGACTTCACCCCACGACATCTCCATAAACAATCCACAAATGAAACTCTCTGCTACCAAGATACATTACCACGGAAGACCGTACCCCACCTCCCGGAGACTTCACCACAGAAGAAGGCACCCCACCACCCAGATTTCATTGTGGAAGAACACACCCCCCCCCCCACACACACTACCAGAATTGATCCATAGATGGACCTCACCATCACCTAAGACCTCACCACTGAGGATCATACCCAACTACAGAGGAACAAACCCCATACCATAATATCCACAAAATCACTATCGGGATAGAAGCCACAACGTCGCGAAAGATACTATAGACTACCAGATCTGAGCCAAGAATAGGCAAAACGCATCGCCCAAAGATTTCTGTACCAAAAAATCAATAAGAGAGAGTCAAGAAGGGATTGCATCCCAACAGAGATAGAGGAAGGGGTTGCGATGATAGAGGAAAACCTAAACTCACTACATACCTTACGAGATCATCTACTCACAATCAAAACTCCACCTACCTATACCAAAAATATTTATAAATGAAGTGGGAAGATATGGAATGTAATTCGGTTTTATGAAAATTATTTGATGATTTTAATGACAATTTCATGCTATACTTTTGTAATGGGAAATCAATAAAAGGTGTAGACACCATAAGGGTCAATGAATCACTTAAATTGTAAGCATTTGGACATCATGGAGTGGTTACTAATATAGATTATGTGGCTATGAAGTATTTTGAGGATGGTGAGGAGGGACCTTCCACAATGTAAGCAATTATTCTAATTTCTTTTACCCTAAATATTACTTTTGTTCATAGTAGAATACCATACATCCATATCAACTCATGTTGTTAATACATTTTATTGAATATTTAAATTATATTCTGAGTTGTTTTTCATCATAAAAAACATGTGATTGAATGTATATCAACTCCAAATCTATCTATATTTTTTAATGGTGGATATCATCTTTGAAATTTTTTAGAGGATCATAATTATTATGATAATAGTTTTCAACAATATCATTGTCTTAGATAGGTTTACCTATTACCATGTACTCATTAATTGTTATTGGTGAAGGGTATCATTCACATAACCCAATGGGGATAATATAATTTTGATTTTTGATTGTGGTTCCAAGGAATGAAGAGTAGAAAAAATTCATTAATAGATAAGTATTTTTTGAATAAGTGGTTAGTATGACCTTTATAGTGGCCTAGGTAGTGAATCCATCCTCATTAACTCAGGTGATATACCGGTAACAAGATGTATTTAGAGAGGATTTATCTAGGATTACTCCAATGAATAGTGTTTATTTTGAGATTCATCTCTTTTATTGTTAATGTTAAATATTAATAAGACCATACTGCAAGTCCCAAGCTAAGTTGACAAAGCTCATGGTGAAGATTGATGATCTTGAGGGAAAAAGGAATCATCATTACGAACACTTCCCCTTGGGGTCTTTGGTAATGTTTTCCATGAAGTAAGATTATAGTATACATTTTTTGTGTAAAAAATGAAGTTGAATTAGATCATTATGATGAATATTTACCCATATCCTTAAATTGATGATATTTTTAATAAATTGAATCGAGCCTAATTGTTTCAAAGGTTGATCTATATTTTAGATATCATCAGCTACATATTGGAAATGAATGAATATTTAAGACAATTTTTAAGAGTTGGTATTAGTTTATTAGTATTTTCTTATTCTAATTGGACTGAAAATTTTTCTAGGTGTGTTCCTGACCCTCAATAAAAAGTTCATTCACCCCTACTTAGACACCTATTTCATTTTTTTTACGAAATCCTATTAAATCCCATGAAATTATAATCACAAGATCAATACATTGATATTCTATCTATTGCACTTCAAATAAATCTGATTTATTCCATGTATCCAAAGTTTTACGTTTGGAAACAATATTTGTGATTTATTTTTCACATTTTTTCCTAATAAGTAATTTCATTTTATCCAAAATAATATAGATTATATAATGTATTATTCACTTATGAGTAATATTATTGAGATTTAATTTTATCCTGCACTGTGTAGATACTAAATTAGGTTGATTCAATACATATCTCATCATTAATTTCCCAAGAAGACACATATAATGAATAAATTCATGTTCAAATGGATATAAAAGTGTGAATAAGAATTTTTAGTACTAAATAAGATGTTACAATTTGATTTTATCCATGATTCTTCTAGAAGATTGATTTCAGTATTTAGTTCTCTCAATAAATATGGTTTTTTTGGATTAGTTCAGGTGTAGAGTGTTAAATTAGTTGTTCAAATTTATTTTTAGTTGCGATCTCAATAGGTGAACTACTCTACTCATAACATAAATTTATAAAGGATCGTTCATGCATAAAAATTTTAGTAATACTACATCTTTAGTGAGATATTTTTTATTTATATGGACCACAAGATTTTATGCTATACCATATCCTTACATGGTATTAATTATATTGTCCCATGACATTATCAAAAATTATTACATAGTTATAAACATAAACATATATTAAATATAATCTAAGGATCGAGATGGCTAGTGTCTTTTGGATATTAGTTACATAAAAGAACAACGTGAGACTAAAATATTATATAATTATTTTAACACCGATAATGATCTCCTAAAACCATTTGAGCTCCAAAAAATTTATACGATAACCTAGGGAATGCATAATCATAAGGGTGGGCTAGAAATTCCTAGTAAGGGAATAAAAATGATAATGAGGAATAACTTTTGAGTCAAAGTGAATAACATGATTTCATAAAATATAAGGTCATGAATGAAAATATGGAAGAGTAACATAAAAAATTATATGTGTAAGACAATCTAAAAAAGGATTTTTCTTCAATATAAAACAAGACATTTTTATAATTCAAGGGTTGCTTCCACGACAATATCACTCGGTTCACAAAGTCCCATCATTAATTAGGTTTACTCTTTAACCTCATATATATATATTCCCATGAGAAATGGAAATTAACCCATAAATTAGACTAATAGTTGTGTATACCCATCATTATATATATATCCAGATGTTTTCTATAAAATAAATCATTTTTAAATCATACTAATAATATTACACATGAAAAAAATGGGTTTCATAGTCATATTTTATAGTGTACCTAGATTGAATGTCCTAATGGATTCCATGAAATTTTTGATTAAAAAATATTGGAAAATCCTAGATTAAAAATAATAATTTATCATAATAAAATATCTCAAAGTGAATTGAATATGTTAAAAACTATGGATAGTTAACTTTGGAAATGTACCTATTAAGCAGGGTTTTAGGGGGAAAGGGTAAAAGGGTCTTTAAAATAGAAAGAGAATAATTATTTCCATAAAACATTATATGAACTAATTTTTTTTCCATAATAAAATTTTAAATTTTATAAAACATGGATGGTTTAAATTATTTTATAGTTTGGTACTTGAAATTGGGTTAGAGACAGACAAGTTCTGTTTAATCTGGTTTTTCTTAATGAATAAAATCGATAGGGGAACCATTAAAACCAGTATATCCCCATATATAAAATTTAAATAAAAAAAGTTATATATTAAGGAAGAATATATAAAAAAAATTAAATAATTCAATAAGACCAATATAGAGAGACAGTGGGTTAAAGAGAAGGAATTTTTTACCCAAATATTATATGTTGGTTCAGATTGATCCCTTTAGATATGTTGCAGAATCATTCTGCACAGGAACTTAACATCCATAAGAATAATATTAACATATTTAATTACTTAATTAAGAAACTTTTAAATCTATATTTTATTTATTATAATTATACATTTTTCATTTACACTGTTTCAATGAATTAGAATATTTAATTTCACTTATCTGAGATAGTTCAGTTCGCGATTCTAGTATTGGATCATTTGGTATAATTATAGAGATTCTTATAAAATGTATCTAAAAATATAAAATTGATATGAAATGATATTCATGTACTTACTGAAATTTAAATGTTCTAAAATAACAATATTTTTTTCATAATATTGATTATTCATTTAATAAAAATGTTAATGTTATATAGTTAGTCTATTTTGGTGATTTTACAAACTATCACGACCTACTTTATTTTGATTTAATATTATCACCATATATTTATTCCTCAGTGTGTAAAAATATATAGTATACATATTTTAGAAAAAAAAATATCTATAATATGTAAATTTAAACTTTTCATTAAGGTGGTTATGGAAAACAAAAACACATCTTCCACAGAGGGGTAAACCAACATAATATGGACAATGGATTCATTTTTAGAATATAAGGAAACTATTAGAAGATATATGGTAGATATTCCATTTCCATGATGAAATTATAGAATATATATGATAATGGAGTAATTATTCCATATTTTATGCAAGATTTAAGGTGAAGGTATAAGAATAAATTATTTTGAAATAGGTCGTTTGAGAATATGACCTCTTGAATGTCATCACTTAAAATTTTTCATAAGGAACATTGGTTTTTCCTTCTACTCAGACCAACACTATTGAATCATGGGGAGAGGTATGGAAAGTTAATTTGATTTAAATTTGTAAAACTCCATATCTAGGAAGGTTTTAGGAGAATAGGTTACAAAATTGGTATTTATAAGGGAGTATATTGGTGTTTTTTAATATTATAGTCATTAATTTTTTATTTTGGCACAATAATATTAAGAATGATATTCACTTGAATATATATAGAAAATAGTTAATATTTTTTTTAAATAAGGGGTTATTATATAATCCATAAATCCTATATTCATGTATATATCTTATACTACAAAATACCAAATTTTACTTTTAAAAAATAAACTATTTTAGAAACAACAAAAAACCACCCATCCCATTTTCTGACATGTAGATCCCAAAAATGAAATATATTTTATGAAATTAGTTGTCTAGATATGAGTAATTTATTTTTTATATAAAATTACTAATAATATGAAAAATAAAAATTTTAATATTATTTTTATTACCCTTTGAAAAATTACTTATTGTCTTATAAAATTATATTCACATTATAATACATTGTAATATTAATTTATAAAAAAATTTAAAGTAATGTTTCATTAAAAATATTATATTTTTTTAAAATTAAAATAAAACAATTATTATTTTTGAAAATATAAATACTCATATTACCATTAGTAAAACATTTATTTACTTGAATTGTGATATAAATATTTCTTATTCTCACTCTATAAGATACAAAAATATTATATGACATTTCCATAGGTGATTTATAATTCTAATGATCGTGTTACTGTTAATAATGGTCGTATTTCTATTCTAATGGTCATATTACTATTCCAATGGTTGGAATAATATTCCCAAAATCTAATTTCTAATAGACATATGTGTTCTCTAAATACTTTAAAGGCATCATATCTCTTTAAATATTTAATCACATCAATGTTCTCTCAAGGTAATATATTTTTTCATTTCAATGTGAAAAAAGTATTCTTCATATTCATACACATCTGGAGTGTTGTTTTTTATTGTGGTTATTTTGGGGGATCGAGCATGTTTAACTTATCATAACATAGTTATAATATTTCATATATTTTATCCCTTTGTTATTTTTTATATTATTATGGGAACATTTATTCTCTAAATTTAATTACCAAATAATTATAATAATTCTTTTTATATATGATATTATTAATAAGGAATCTATAATACTATATTACTTAGAATTAAATAGGAATGTAATCTAAGGAGAAATTCAATTTATAAAATTCAGGGTCGTTACATTCTTTGACCATGAAGAATTTTCTAATTAAAATTTTTAATTTACATACTAAGGTAAAAATAGTTGAGATTAATTTTTCCTGATGGCATCCTCTGGTTCACTTATGGCCTCCTCATACTTTTTTTCATAATACTTTATTTACAAGGTGAGTTTCAATATTACAAATAAATTAATACCTATGTTCCAAGATCATAAAAATATTCTCCTCATAATAGAGATCATTTTTTAGTCATACAAACTTCTAATAAAATATAGGTGATAGATATGGTTAATAATTCTTCAATATGGATATGTGGGATATGTCTTCTACATGAGACATGGTTATTTTAAGTGCTTGTCAACAAGCCCAAACTCTAATGTGATCATGAATGTCAAAGGGGTTGATATAACATTTAAATGGGATTCTCTTCTTCCCACTTCTCATGACTCTCTTTCAAGGATATATAGAAAGGAAATTTTTTCACCAACCTCAAACTCTAAGTGTAATTGATCATTTTTGGCATATATATTCTATCGACTATGAGAATCTTGAATGTGAAAGTGAATGGCCAGGACTATTTTTTCCATTTCCTAAAACATTTTTGGCCATAGTATCTTGAGTTACCCAATATAATCTCATCCCATTTGTATTCCACATTTTCTCCCATAAAGGGATTCATATGGTGACATGTGGATCCTTGAGAGAAATTTATTATTATATGAGAAAATCCATAGAGGAAGGTAACAAATGTCTTATATTTTAATCCCATGTTTTATAGTTTAATCATATGTTTTTATATTGAAATTACCATACAAAAAATGTCTTATAAAACATGGTATTAAAATATAAGACATTTGGAATAAAACAAGGTATTACTTCTCACATAATCTACCTATAAGGATATATATAAAATAATCATAGATATTCCATGGAAAACCATAACCGATTGTACTTTTTTGAGATCATAATTAATTCCATGTTTTACATCCAAATGTCTTATAGTATAATCCCATGTTTTAAAAATCCTTTTATATCAATTTTTAAATATAATTATTTCTATTTTCTTATAGATTCCAACTTCATCCAAATTTCTACAAATTGTATTTGGAAATAATATATCCTCTATAGAAGAGATAACTTAGTAAAAATTTGTGAATGGAATAATATGTTTCATCATTTATGATTCCATTATTGGTAATTCTCATGTCAAATTGGATCATATCCCTTTTAATTCTCATCATTTAAATAGTAACTCGATCCCTTATACATAGATAATCTTCCACTATATTTTCATTCCCCCGATTGTAGTGTATTGAGTTGTCATTTTCCTCACTCATCTTTAACCATCATTTCTGTCACATATTTGGTTCTATTAATGTTAATATATAATTGAGGCTCTAATTATCTACATATATATCAGAATAATTATAACAATGTGAACATTAATATATCAAATTCACTTTTTGAATGAATATATTAATTATTCATTTTAGTAATTATAAAAAAAGACGCAAAACTTTGGTTATTTTGAAAGATTATAAAATATAAACTATAAGATTCATAAAAAAATTAATAATATTACCATTGATAATACATTAATTGTATATGTGATGATAAGATTAAAATATATTAATGGTTATGATAAAGTCTATTTGATATAGATGGAAGAATTGATTTTCTAAAATATATTGTTCAAACCCTATGAAGCCCAATTATAAGATATTTCGAGGGGAAGGGCATCACCAGGATTTAACCTTGCCTAAACTAAAGGTGGAACTAAACAACGGAAACATGAATGAAACCATTTTTGAAGACATTAAATCTCATTGAGATCATAACCCAAACCATGTTTTCCATTGTACCCTAAGAATCTGCCACCACTGCAATCCATACCCTTATGGAATACACTGGTGCAATAAAAGTTTATGAATCTAGACCGATGAAGTATGAATTTTTCTTAATTATATGTAACAAAATATTTATTATTCTAATCCCATTTGATACTATATTATATATATAATTATATATGAGTTATTTTGATATGAATAAAAAAAATATTTTTAAAAAATAGATGAATCAAAAAAAATATTTTTGATAAATTAATTTATTTTTAAATAAATTATACATCCATATACTTTTATTATTAAATAATATATACAGATGATAATATATTTCAATGAATACCAATGTAGTTTTTAAATGGATAAAAATGTTCTATTATCAAAAAAATTAATATTTTCATGTAAATAAGAATTTTTATTTAAAAATATAAATAGTCATAAATAAAAAAATGTTAAAAAAATTTATTTTTGAAATCATATAATTCAAGTTATCCAATAGTGAAATTTTTTTTATATTCTAAGATAATAGAATTTTTAGTAAAAATTATATATATCATAAATATATGGTCTGTATTATGACATCATAAGAGCACAGAAGTGATTTAATTAATGTAATAAAAGGACTTCATTAAAAATTATTGATTAACACTCTAAAATAATGTATTTGGTATATTTATTAATTTAATAAACCCATTATGAATCCTCCAAAACCTAAATTATATTTACTTTTTTTAAATAAATTCCTTATTAACTTGTCTCACTTCCATATCATCAACTATATAATTTTATTATATTTGGTTGTTAACCCTTCATATTGGATGAAACCATGTGTAATAACCATGGAATAGATTTTCTTTTTGATTATCTTATCATTTAGAGTCTAAAATTAATTTTTAGAAATGAGTAAATAATTTTCCACTATTTTTCTATAAATAATCACCCATCCTCCAACTAATCTTCCCTAAAACCCCATTTAAAATGAATATATACTCCCCATTCCTCATTCAATCCCTCTTAAGGTTTCACAATGCTCCTAAAAATAACCTACCAATCATTTTGAAGTTCCCACTAAAGGTAAGGGAATTCTCACCTTGCCTTTTTTTAGGATCCTTCTCTATATTATTCTATTTGATTTGAAATTTTTTATGTTCAAATATGTTATTACATATAACTTTTATATTACAAATTATTTTAATTTAATAATACCCACCTTTCACTCTAATCAAACCCTTCAATTAATATTTTTATTCACCCATTATACTGCTAAAATTATCCAATGATTTTCTTTACCAAATATTTGTATAGTGAATACTGATCCCAATTTCCAATAAATAGTTTCAACCAATATAAAAATATAATTCATTTGTTATGGGATTATATATATGAAACCCACACTCCCAAATCATGTGATTCAAATTAATGAAATAAATTCTTATATTGTTCGATCTATTTGGCTTACTAATGTATGTAAATGGTATAGATGTGAAAGGTTATCCCTGAATTATATAGTCCACCAACACATTGGGTAAAATTTTTATCTCATGGGATACATTGTATGGTTCACAAGATGTTATCTTATGCAACCTATGTTATGATGTCTTTTTGGTTTTCCTTGAATTATGTTAATGACATTATTTTATGTAGTTTCAAAATTTCTATATTTCTTTGATATTATTATCTTACATTATTACACAATGTTCATACTAAGGATTCTAACCACATTTATGACACCTTGATATTCCTCATGACATACATAAATTAGTTCACAATGTTATTCTTTAATTATTCCTTTACAAAGATACATTTCTCATCCCTTCCATATGAACATCCCTAGGTTATCTCATGGGATGTTAGAATATTGATGGGAAATAAGATAATATTTTAGATATTATAAATAATGTTTCTATACCGATGCCTCATATTATTTTTTCTATCTATATAATTACCCAAGTATACTCTAAATCATGATATTTTGGATTTTATTAGGTGAATAATTATATAATAAAAATGGATTAATTTATATAAAAGATATGGGCTGTCATAGTTGGAATTAGATAAAGGTCAAGTTATTTTAATGGATTGCGATTATAAAATAGTAGTTAAAACATTAATGATAAAAATAAACATACGAAAACATTTCTAAATTATGGTAACGTATATAGTAAGTGGTTCCCAAGAAAAAAAACCATTCCTGGATACTACAAGTAGAAGTGTCTCTAGCATGGTTATACATAGGGGTAATAACCCTAACATAAGAACATTGGGTTTTAACATGATCTCCAATTACTTACCAAATACGAGTTATTATGGCATAACTTGTTCTAAACTATCAAGGCATATTGTTCGGTAAATTAAAAAACTTCCTATGAACCATTATAAAGGGATAAAATTAATATAAAATATTGTGTTTTGAGATAGATCATGGATAACTTATCTTGAAACATTTAAATTGAATTGTCAATGAATGTTTGTTATTTATGATTTATCCCTTCAATAATCATTTGTTACATTTTATATTATAATTATTTTTATAATTATTTCCCCTAATCTTCCCTCAAATTTATTTAATGGATGGGTATATAAGGAACTTTGTCAACAACTAATGTGATGGGAGATATAATGACTTCCTAACTAATATGTCAACATGAAAGGAGAAGTAGAGAGTAACATCATGATAATTATAACCCAATTAACTCATGTTTTGAAAAGAAACTTGAATTGGGGGTATACCGCACATTCCCCGAGGAAATGGAATGTTATAGAGGAGATAATTATATTTAAATGGCCTAAAACATTCAGTCGATAATTTGATTCATTGTTCATGGAAATTTGGATTAACTCTATTGATAATATCTACTTTGGCCTTCAATGATCTGAGAATTAAATTATCATACTTATTGATTTTCATATAGAGGGTGATACTAATCAATAGTGTACATTGATCTGAAATATAAATCCTAATGAGGAGATCAAAATAATGGAACCTAGATAATTAATACTGAAGGAAAAAATAAAGAAATATGATTGAATAAATGTATTATCTAATAAAATATTTTCCTAATATCTATTTTTTCAACATTAAGAAACAAGTGAACCTAAATAATATATTCACTAAAAAGGGTTTTTGATTATTACCGTTAAAAAACGTCATGGCCTAGAGTTCATGGGTGACTTATTCCATTAAATTAATGATATGGATCTTGAAAATGTAATAGTAACTATTATATTAGTTATCACAATATTAATAGGGATTGAAATATTTTATTTTTGTTATATGAATTCTTATATATCATGAATGTTATCAGAACTACATCAACACGACCAAAAAATATGTTAGTGGAGATATTAGGGAAAATAAAAAATGGGGAAATTATTTCATCCCCTGTATATAACATATTCCTTTTCCATATTTTTGGTATAAACATATTAGTGACTATTGTGATACATATATTAGTTGAATTCTATTCAATGCTAGGTATGTATTGGATTTATTTATTTAGAATTAACATAAATTGCCTAGGGAATTAAATGACTCTCCCTATAATTAATTTCCATTAGATTCTATATAAGTACCAAAATGAGGAAATATATCATCTGGAATCATCATCTCAATTAGGGATATTACTTCATTATAAGAAAGAATATCTTGAAAAAATTATTGTGTCTATGTAAAAGATCACCCATGATGACAATCCCATTGTACATGAATAGGTTTATGTGTTTCCTAAAAAATTTACTAATTATCCTCCATGTCAGGAGGTTTATTTCAAAATTAAAATCATACAATGATCTCAAACAATTTCTAATATTCCATATATAATTTCATGTATTGAAAATGAGGGTCTAAAGATGAAAGTATAAGATATTTAAGATAAAGTGTTTATAACCCCATGTACTTTACTGTGTAGTGCACTGGTACCCTTCATCGGGGAGATGGTTGATTTAGTGAAACTCATCATTGATAATCATGATCATAACCAGATCATAATAAATAAAATGTACTCACTTCTATGGATTGATAAATTTATCTATAAGCTAAATGTATTTCATTACTTTTCTAATGTAGATCAACATTTGGAATATTATCAAGTAAATTTGATGATGGAGGATATCTCTTAAACTACTTTTGTACACGATATAGTCATTATGATTTTATAGTGACTCCATTTGGACTCAATATTTCTCTAGATATATTCATGAAGGAAATTAATATATTATTTATGCATTACATTGAAAAATATGTTGCAGCCTTTATAAAAGATATTATTATGGACTTCAAAATCAAGGAGGAACATGAAGAGAATTTGGATTATATACTAAGAATCTTGGGATAGGAAAATTTATACGTGACATTATAAAAATTTATATTTTGGATGGATAATATATCATTCAAGGGGAATTTGTTTACCTAAAAATGAATATTTTTTGATCTTTTGAATAGGAATGAAATTGAAGGTTTGGTCAAACCAACATATTCGATGATGTCTTTTTTCTTCCAAGGATTACCTAGGTGATGTCATATATTTGTGATATAATTTCCTTGATTATAAAGACCACCAACCAATTTTACTCATAATGAAGTGACTTGTGTGGGATAATTAATATGAAGATTCTTTTAAAGAGATGAATAATAGGAAATCCTTAACATAAGTGATCACATGACATACCAATAATAATAATTTTTGACCTACATTAATGCATCCTCAAAAAGGATTTACTTTTGTTGATGTGTATTATGAAAATGGTATTTCATATTCCCCATGTTAATTAATGATGTATGAGAAGAACTGCCAAACCCAATATATGTAATTTGTTGTAGGGGCCTTCACATCTAGGATTTGGTGGCATTATATATAAGGACAGAAGTGTGAAATATATACAAATAATAAAATCCTCTAGTGTATATTCACACAAAAAGATATCAATATGCACAAATGAAAGTTGTTAAAAATGACCAAGTATTATTATTGTGTAGTCCATTAAAAACCTAGGAATAAGAATAATGTGGTAGTTTCTCTTAGTGTAAGGGATCCTACAACCCTAACCATTATGAGGATTTAAAGGGGTCCAAAAATTTATTACATGAAATGTATAGAAATGGGAATAATAAAAGTATCTTCATCTTACTAAAATTCGATAACTTTGGAACCTTCCATTTTTTAGAGGATTAAGGAGGACTTAAAATTTGACAAAGAGATACATTGAAATGTAGTGACTAATCAAGAGTACAAATTTTATAAAGATATATTTTTATGGTTTTGAAACTCTATATAAGTCCCATAAAAACCCTATCTCAGGAGTGAAAATTTGATTGATACACATAGCTCATATTTTCTATAATAATCAATAAATAACAAAGATTTATATATATTTGATGAAATTAAAATTAAGGGATAATATGAAGAAGGGGATTGTAGAATATATATTTCGATTCATGTTATGCGAGTAGTCCAACGATGAAGGATCAATACTAAGGTTCTGATGAAACCATTTACCATAAAAATAAAAAATAGGAATACATAACTATGTATTTAATTATTTGACTCCCTAGGACATCTATAAAAAATAACACCATCAAGGTTGTAGTTAGTATTTTTAGAAAGTCAGTACACTTCATTATGATAAAGGATGATTTCCCTATAGAACAACCTATCAGGATATACATAATGTATGTGGTAAGACTTCATTGATTTCCACCCTAGATTTTATCATATTTGGATCTTTGGATTACCTTTTGATCCTCAATTATCCTTAAATGAGCATTGGATATAGAGTATAGTCTCAGGACTTCTTATCTCTATTAGAAGGATGGATAGTATGTATAAACTATTTAAATTAAATAGGATATTTAAAAATTATATAAAATGTATTTCCATGAATGTTGGGATAGATATCATCCCCCAATGTATTTATTATATAACCATTATTTTTATTTAATAAATAAAATGGATGCTTTTGAGGCTTTATATTGGAAAAGGTGTTGGAAAGTAACAAGTTAGGATGAAGATAGGGAGTAGAATCTTATCTAAACTAATTATATCCTAGAGATGACTAATAAGGTTCAATACAATAAATAGTATTTGAACTCCATATAAATTCAATAGAAAGTCATTTCATATAATAGTGTATGAGACCAACATTTTGAGGTCTAAGATAATTATTTTCTTCATATATGGACATGGAAAAAAGTGGTGGTGTTTTGTAAGAATTAAAATCCTAGTAAAAGATATAAAGAAACCATTCGTATCCAGGGTGGAATCAGAGCTTTGGCCTATCAACTATCACTCCCAACAAAAATATCCCTTATAAAACATTTCATCGATGTATCACTCTGGATGATGTAAATTCTAGACCTGTCACATGTACATAATCCATAGGTGGTACTCTTGGTGAATTATCCTTCATATAGGGATCATTTTATGTAGAAATAAGATCATATTGAAAAAGTTATATGAAATTTTAAAACTAACATTGTTAAAGAGATATGGTGGAATCACTTGTTTGAGGAAAAAAATGGGAACTAGAAGATGTTATGAAAAATAAGTACCCATATCTGCATTAGTTTTTGAAATGAAATTTCTGGGATAAAATTTTTGAAAGCACGAAAAATGTAACAACCCACACTTTTATAAATTTAATTCCATTTTTGAATGAAAAAATTCTTTATTAAGTGTTAAAATTATAGAAAACACATATATTTCATTAGTTTTTAGACTGTTATAAAATATAGATGGTAAGATTTAAAATTCCATAAAGAATTTTCATCATTGTTAATATAGTGTTTGTATAGTGACTATTAATACTACTATATATTAAGGATTATATTAAAGTTTAATTGGAATAGATGGATGAAATGATGACCCTGACAAGTAGAATCATACCTTATGTATCCAAATTATCAAATCAACTAAAGCGTAGTTGTGTCAACGGGAATTTCCCTAGGCCAAAACCAAGAAGAAACTCAAAAAATGAATCATGAATGGAACTGTTTAAAGGGTAAGTTCAAGAATGTCAATATCATGTCCCAAACCATGTTCATAGAACCACCCAAATAATTTTCCACCTTCACACACATTACCCTTAGAGTGTACACTAGTGTAATAAGGTGTTTTGTATCAAAATCCTAGTAGTATGGTTTTTTAATTTTACTTTATAATAAAGTGATGATTATGTTTCTTCTTTTTCATATTTAAATTATATATACTATTTTATATATTGTTTTTTTTATGAAGAAGAAAATATTAGATTTTAAAAAATATAAGGCTTTAACAAACTTTTTTGTAAATTAACCAATATTTAAATATATAATACATTCTTATAACATTTATATTAAATGATAAATACTAATGAAACTATATTTTAATGATGTCTATTACAAACTTTATATGGGTCATAAATTTTTTATTTCATTAACCATAACTATTTTATAGTAAATAATGAATTTAATTTAAAATTTAATATTTTCATATTTCTTAAAGAAAATTTTCTCATAAAATTTATATTATTTTTAAAATCAACCAAGATAGATTATCTAATGGATAATTTTTCATAATTTTCTAAGACTAAATTTTTTTTGTGTTGAAATTAATATAGTATAAATATTCAGTTTGTATTATGACATTATAATATCTCAAAATTTATTTAATAAATTATATAAAATTATTAAAAGATAAAAAATATATTTCTCCTTTAAAATAATGATATTTTGATGTTATTTTTTTGATTTATAAAAACATAATGAATTCTCGAGAACCTATATTATATTTTATGGTTTGAAAATAAATTCATTATGAAAATGACTCACTTCAACATCCCCTATGGTATTATTTTGAATATTTCAGTTCATGGTCATATAAAACATTTAAATCTAATCCATTTTGGCTAAAACCATGGGCAAAATAATTGAGTGTTTTTTATTTTTTGTTTTTTATCATATAGATTCCAAAACCATTGTTTATAAATTTAAAATTAATTCCACTCTATTTTAATTTAAATACGCACCCAACCCCCAATCCTCTTTACGAGAAACAAATATGGAATAAATTTAATCTATTTATAACTCTTTAAATCCCTCTAAATGAGTTATCAGTCTTAGATATGATCCTACCTAGCTTTTAAAAGTACCTCTTCAAGGTAAATGGATTCTCCCCTAAAAATGTTTCAAGAAGTTTCATTATATTATGCAATTTGATTTCCAATTTCCCATTTTGATATTTTATTACTAGTACCTTATACTATCATTATTGTTTCCATATAAGGATATACCACCATTCACTCTCACTGACGTCTTCCATGGTTCTTTATATAAACATGTTATTCAGCAAAATATGTCATGTGATTTTCCATGACAAACATTTGTGTAAGGATTACTAATGCCAATTTTCACACAAGGATATTCACCTAGATTTATCAAAATTTAATTTATTGAAAACAACAATTTATTTAGCCTATTTTCATAATAATGGGATTATAATTTTTAAAATTTGTTCCCATGTTATATAATATATGTGGCATTTTAATTTATGTACATTAAATGAATGTGATGTGTTGGCCTAGAATAATATAGAACTCCAATATAATAGGTAATGTTTTTATCTCATGAAATACTATATATTGTGAATGGGAGTTTTTCTAATGAACATAACATTATTATTTCTCTATATTTATCATTTAAATATTTTTAGGATTCCATGTTCAATATTTATTCTACATTCATCTATTGGATTAATATTATCATATTTTATCATGATTTTATGATCATGTTCATGATTATCACACCTTTTATATCACCTAGAAGTTCGTATTGATTAACATGAATTAAATTAATCTTTTATACATTGATTATTCCTTTACTGTTCATTATATCTCAAACAATTCTTATATGTGTCCCCTAAATATCCCATATCGTATTACAAGATAAAATGAATATATTGCATTTTTTGAGTTTTTAAATGATGAGTTTAAAAAGATTTTTCATGTTATTGGATAGTTAAACTCATGAACATTAATCTTCCTTGATGCATATGGTATCACCTTGTCATTTTTCAGCAATAATATCCTAAGATCCTCTTTAAAGGGTCACTAAATACCGTTAATAGTTCCCCATCTATATATTTTTTAAGTAATGGTTTATTGATAATCCTAATTTTCAATTCCATTAGTATCTTTTCAAATTCACTAGTATGGAAAAAAAATTTAAAACCCAGTAATTTTGAAGGATTATTTTATTCAATGGATGAAATAATTAATCCTTATAAAGAAATATATTTGTTTAAAAATATTGATGGTACATTAAATCATAGTATAAGAACACCACATAATACTAAAGATTCGAAAATTCAAAATATTCAATGACTGCTATAAATAAAAGGGGACAAATTCAAATAAGCATTACAATAGTAAAATTGTAGATCACATCATCTGAATCCACCATTAGTGAAATCTCTCCCAAGTTGATGATGAAAAAAATATAAATAAGCGGAAATTAAGAATAATTATCACAAATATAATACTAAAATTCATAGATTCCAGTTATTAAAAATACCATGTAATTATTCAATTTATAGGAATAAAAGTTTTTTCCATTGGTAATAGATATTGAGGTTTTAAAATAGAATAAAATTTGTATTTATAAGGAATTTGAAATATAACCATTGAAACCATTTTAAAACGTATACATATATATGATTTACATTAAAAGTTATTCAAATAATTCCTAAAATCTCTATGATACTTTCATATGTAATTATTAAATTAATCAAATAAGTAATATGATAATATTTAATTAATTAACTTTCAACAAATTAAATTCTAAAATAAAAAATTATGTTGTTAACTTATTTTTGATAATTGTTCACATAAGAAATAATTTAAAAATATAAATTTTAAAAAATATATTTTTTTCCGTTTAATAAACAAATTTTCCAACCACAATGGGATGTGACTAATGGATACATAAACTAGCTGGTGAGACCCACTAGTTCTGAATCATTATGAGAGGAATTGTCCTTGGACAACCCCGTGTGGTGGCAAGGTGATATAGATGTACAACTAAGAGCATATCTTCCCATAAGGCCTGATAGATAGTTTAGGCTCAGTCAACTTCTAGATTTTTTAAAATTCTCAAAATCATTTTTTCTATTCAAATTTCCCATCTTGGTTTATATGAAAGATGGAAAAAACATTCTGTTTCGGTGTTGTATTGCTTAAAACCCTCATTTAAATCGTTACTGTTGAATTAGATCACCACCATCGTCTGATCCTTCTTCCTATTTAATATTCTTACATAAGCCATATCCCATGAAAGTACAACCCTACTCCTTAAATATATACTTATTTTATCATCACCAATTATGGAATGCCTTCGAACATATTTTACCACATAATAATAGTAGCAGGATCAACCTATGAACAATTCCATACACGATTATTGATATTCCTTTGATACAATATCAGACTATAGAAATGTGGATATACCAATTAGTGTTAATAAACAAACATCCCACTATGATCCACAAGTTTTAATATTTTTTTCCTCAAGAATAATGTCTTGAAAAACAATATAAATCCATTTTCATATAAAAACATTTAATCAGGTTTCACCCTTACAAATAAAATAATTTATTTACTCATTGAGTAAAACAATACAAAAAATTTGGTCTAAAAGACCACAAGATATATTTTAATGGTATTTAGCTAATTGTTATCCCTTTGAAGGACTAATAAAAATTCTCGCATTGCTTTCAAGGAGAATAAACCTATGTTCATTCCATATATATGTATATATATGAGCTTCTTCACACACCTACAAAACTACATTCTTTTGTACTGAGAAAAAACTCTTCCCCTGCCCAGCCATATTCCTTCCATTTCCTCCTAGATCAAATGTCCTTTACGAGAGAAAAATCCACTACCTCCACTTAGTCACAATAGCCCTAGTAGAATGAAAACCCATTTTTGGTTTACATGTCATGTATATAAGGGGAAATATATTTTTTAAATAACAATTATTATATATATATGTATGTATGTATTTCAAATTCAAGGTTTTAAATGTATCTGATATATTCAAAAATATAAAGTTTATATTTTTAGGGGTTAAATTCATTATATATATAATTAGATGTTTCAATTTTTCAAAGATATATATAGGCATTAATATTAAACTCTATGATTATTTAATTCTCATTATACAAGTATTTTAATACTTATACGTATGTAAGGGTGTACTATATTTATATATTGTATTTATTAAAATTTCATATTTTTCAAGCATATATAAATATGAATGTATTATTTTCAATTTATCCTTGTTAATATTTTGAATATTTAAATTCATGTTAGGGGATTTATTAAATCTTATATTTTAAAGCCCATTTATATATTATGTTCTAGAATAAATGTTTCTAATAGTTATAAGGGTTTTATGCTTAAGGTATATGTGTGTATGTATATACACACGCATAGATATATATATACTTATATATATATATAAATATTTTTCTATTATTACATGATTTTAAATAATAATAAATTCATTTCAAATCATGATCATAATTGATTTTATATTTTCAAATTTTTTTCGACGAAATGTTTGATTTTAAATTGTTACATATTTGAATTTTATGTGTATTAGATAATTTTTCTTCTTATGAGTATTTTATGAAAAAAAATTTATATCTCTAATATTTTTTGAATTGTAAAATAATGTTGATAATATTTTTGGAGAAGGGTTCATATATTTACACCATTATTTTATTGATAAAATAAATTATCAAAATTTGTATTTAATATATTAATTCAAGGTTTAGTTTTAAATGATAAAACTTATCACATTATGTCCTATTTGAATAATATGTATAATGAGTTTATGAATGAAACATTAAATATGTGGATGTAAATTATTTATTTTATAAAAAGTCCATGCAAATGATGATTTTCAAGAGTTTTGGTTGTACCAAATATCAGAAGTGACTTCCAATTAAATTTCGTTAATATATATATATATATATATATATTAATTTATTTATATAAAAATATGTTTTCAAATTTATTAATTCATTGTTATTTTTTCAAATAAAAAAATAGTGTGAAAATTTTATATGCATAAGGCAATCTCAAAAATGTTTTTATAAGAAACAGTTAAAATTTTGACTTGGTAAATATGAATGGGATATTTGGCGTAAACCCATCCTTTTGGATATTATGTAGTCCTAGAATACCATCATAGTAGGATGTGTCCCGATGGTTTTTCATTACAAAATTTTCTTAATATTTTCTGAAAAATCAATGGATTATCTTAAATCATTTTAAAAGGCTATGTATTTTTAAAAATTATTATATAATTAACAAAAGAAAACGTATTTTCAATGTTTTTTCAGTGTTTTAGAATTATATAAGAATTTTAAAAGGTTTTATTAAATTTTTAATATCTATATGTATTTTCAAAATCATTTTTCAAAGGATTTTCATTGTAGTTTAAAAAACATCATATATTAAAAAAAATAAAAATCATGTTTTAAAAATTATTTGTATATTCAAAGAATTTTTAAATGGTTTTATAAATATATGTTTTCCCCAAAGTAAATACCAAAGTATATTCAGTGGTATTTTAAAATGGTAGAAGTATTTCAAAAAAGGCTTTTCTCTAAATTTTTTAAAACCACTTAATAAGAAATTTTTTGCACCCTATGTTTTTATAAAAAAATTAGAATCATTTTGTACTTCCATAGAGTGTATCTTCTATAAAGATCTATCGTGAGGAAAGATTAACCACTTCCTTTCTATTTATTTTTTTAAATATGATAATATGTAATTGTGGTACTTTTATAAAAAATCCTAGAATTGAAAAGATCCTCATAATTATATGACGATATATATTTCAGATACTATTTATTAAAAAAATATACAATATTTTTTGTAGTGGATCTAGAAGAATAGATATTAGGGATTCACAGTTGGTATCATAGGAAATGATTAGAAGACATTTAAAAATAGGATGTTTTAGTTAAAAACATAGTTTTAAGAATACATATATATATATATAGTTTCTCCATCTAAGGTAGAGTTCATTTTAAAGAATTCCTTACTCCTTAATTTTTTTTGTTAAGGAGCATTTTTGAGAGTGGGAGGATGAAAATCTAAAGCAACACTTTTAACCCTTCCCAATGACATGCTTGCGATCATCATTAAAAATTCAAGAATTTTTTTATCAAAAAATTGGTAATACTAAACTCTCCTACTAAAAAATGTATACTATATCCAACACATCCTCTATAATCCAGTATAACTGTGGATAATGTGGAATTTTAAGAGAAGTCTAATATTTCCATCTAGCTCATTTATCCTAGGTGGGAAGTTGTAACCAAGGAATTTATAATTATTTTATCGTGTCAAATATTTTTGAATAATAATATGATTTTTCATTGGCTATAGAGGAAGGTGATCCTCATGAATCCTAGCTATATTTAATGATAGTCTATGATCTTTTTGATTACACACATGGTATTTTGTAAGGACCCTGATTGATGGCTTCAATGAATAATCAATCCAAATGTATTATAAAAACCAAGTCATGTTATATGTTTTAAAATTATACATCATTAAGAATAATTTTTCACAGTAATTCCCTTATGAAAATCATCACAACCCAAGTTGTACAAGAATTTTCTAGACAAAAGAAATAATAAACATTGAAGGAGCTCTCAAGCATCGTTGAACTGTATGGATTATCCACCTTTATGAGGGATGAGATGATCCAGATATGTAGATACATTTATGAAGGAATGATTTATTTATAATAAATTTATGAATTCATGTTTTCAATGATTTTTTGTAACAATTAATTCATTTTGTAAGGGTAAATAACCTCTACTATAAATCTGGTAGAGTTTTACTTTTTCATTTATTATGTTTAAAATAATTGAAATGGTGAAATTCTAATAATGGTGGTAGAATATAACATTACATAATTTTAAAGGATCTTGTTTTTTAATAGAAAAAATAAATAAAACCTATGAAGAAATATATTTATTTAAAACATATGATGATTCCTTAAAAATATACATGAAGAACACACATTTAGACTAAATATTTGGGAATTTTAAAAATGCAACAGCCATTATAAATAAAAGGGGGAAAAGTAAAACAAATATGTCAACAGTAAGATTATGAATTTATTTTCCTAGATCAGTCATTATTAATATCTCTCCAAAGAAGAAGATGATAAAAATAAAAATATGTAGAAAAATGTGAATATTTCTCATGAACATAATAGTGAAATGCATAGAGTCCATTTATTTAAAATACATTTTAATAACAACAATTATAGGAATAAAATTTTGTTCATTGGTAACAGTCATTGAAGTTATCCCATGGAAGAAAAGTTTTAGTAATAATGAATTGAAAATATAATTGTTGAACCCAATCAAAAAATATACATATATCTGATTTAATATAGAATGAAATTCTATGTTATTTAAATAGTTCCAAAAATTTCTATGATAATTTCATGTGTAATTAGTAAATTTAACTAAAAAATAAGAAGATAATAATATTTTTGTAATGAACATTCCAAAGAAGAAATTTTAAAATTACAAATTATGTGATTATTTCAGTTTTGAAAATTTATCACATAAGAATGAATTTTATAAAAAAAATTATGATATTTTTTATCATTAAAAAACATACAAACACTGGGGGTTATAGCCAAGGGATACCACAACTAGCTGGTTAGAACCACTGGGGGTCAATCACTATGGGATGAATTAATCTTATACAATCCCATGAAGGGGCAAGGGGATGTATAGGTATAAATAATAAAGGATAGGCCCATAAGGATAGATGGATAGTTTAGTTTAGGTTTCATATTGGACCATGTATCATGTCCATAATCCTTTTTTATGTTTGAATTTTACATGTTGGTTTATATTGAAGAAGAAAAAATGTTCCGTTTCAATTTGAGATTGCTTACAAACCTCGGTTAAATCATAATGATTGGATGAGATCACCATTGTCATATGATCCTTCTCCTCAAGTCATGTTCTTCCCCAAGCCATATCCTGTGATTATTCAACCCTTTTCCCTCAAGATCCACTTATAGTATTTTCTCCATCGAATGACTCCCTTCTAACTTCTTTCACCACATGGAAAAAATAGTTGGATCAACCTAAAAACAATTCCCTACACTATTGTTGATTTTCCTTATAAATGAAATGGGACTTTAGATCTAGAGATCTAACCATTGTTGGTATTTCGTTTATATCCCACTATGATCCACCAATGTTGACAATTTTTTCTTGAAGATTCATGGAAAAGAAACTCAGATAAATGCATATAAATTATCATAAAAATATGATTAGGTTTCACTATTACAAAAAATAGTCCTTTTTTACTCCCTATGTAAAATAGTACACTAAAATTTGTCTCAATTCCCACAAGATAATATTTCACATTACATAGGTTGGTGTTATCCCATCAAAAGAAGAATAGAAATCCTATATTCCCCTTAACGGTGAATAAATATATGTTTGAGACATATATATTTATATATATGATCTTCTACCCACACCTGAAAAACACCATTCTCTAGGTTTGAAGAAGAATATTTTCCCAATATAATCCACATTACATACTTTTCCTAGGGGTTTCAATTTCTATTAGGTAGGCTGAATCCACTACCACTACATGGTAAAAACACTCAATATAGTCTAAACCCCTATCTTGGGTTTCCATGTTCAACAAGTAAAGAGAATTGTCTTTTTAAAATCAAAACAAAATATATAAATATATATTTAAAATTCCATGTTTAATATATATGGAGTATTTTAATATTCATTATGTTTATATATTTAGGATTTAAATTCTTGATATGTGTGTGTGTGTGTGTGTAATTTCATGTTTATGTTTGTTGAACATATATATACATATTATTTTTTAAACTCTATGATTATTTTCTTCATGTTTTTTCAGTATTTTCATACTTATACATATTTAATGGTTTAATATATTTATATATGTATTATATCTGATTTTAATTTTTTCAAGCATATAAATATATGCAAAAATTATTTTCAAATTCTTTAAGTTAATATTTTTATGATTTATATTCATGTTAAGGGATTCATCAAATCATGTATTTTAAATCCCCTTTATATTTGATGTGGTAATGGAAATTATTCTCAATGTTATAAGGGTATTATACTTATGGTGTATGTGTGTATGTTCAAACACAAAAACACACACACACAGAAACATATATATATATGTATTATTAAATGATTTTAAATGAATAATAAATTCATTTCCAACCATGAACATACTCCATTTGAACTTTTATAATTTTTCAATGATGAAATTTTTGATTTAATGAAGTTACTATTTTTAATTTTTTTCTATATAATTAATTTTATTTATAATTATTTTATGAAAGAAAAATTATATCAATTATTTTATGTCAATATTAATTTGAAATTTAAAATATTTTATGAGAGGGGTTAATATATTTATATCAATATTTTTGTGAAAAAACAATTAAGAAAACATCTATTTAATATGTTTATTCAAGATTGATTTTTAAATGAATTTTTTTTTCATTTTATGTTCTATTTCAATAAAATGTTTTTAAACAGTTTTTGAATAGAATTTTAAATAAATGGGGGGTAATTATTTATTTTATTAATATTATATTAAAAGTGTAATTTTCATGAGTTTGGGTTGTACCAAATCTCACAAATGATTTCCAATTAATATATATATATATATATCAATAAATGTATGTGATTAATTTTATTAATGCAATATTATGTTTTTATAGAAAAAAACTCTAGTGAATAATATATATATGTATGGAATGTTAAAAAATGTTTTTATAAAAACAATTGTGACTTGGATTCTCTAAGCATGAAAGGGAACTGGGGAGTTAACCCATCCATTAGGGAAATATTACAGTCCTAGAAAATGTTCAATGGTTGTTATGACACCATTGTTTCAATTTTCAAATCTTTTTTAATATTTTCAGAAAAATTACTGGGTTATTTCAAATCATCTTTAATGAATGAGTATTTTCAACATGTGTTATAGATTTTTCAAAAGTTTAAGTATTTCCAATGGTAATTTAATGTTTACAAATTTGTTAAGTATATTCAAAGGTAATATTAATGATTTAAAAGGTCTAAGTATTTTCAATATAATTTAAAAAATTGTTTTTTGAATTCATTTTAAAATGTTTTTTCAAAAAAATATTATATTTTTAAAAGTTTTTCAATATTATTTTTTCAAAATAATTCTATTTTACAAAGGATTTTTAAAGTTTTTTCCAATAATATGTATTTGAAATATTATTTTTCAAATGTATTTATTAAGGTATTTTCAAATGGTATAAATTATTTCTAAACTTTTTCACTATCATTTTAAGCCCCCTTACTAGAAAATGTTTTTCACCCTATGTTTTTTATAAAAAAATCGTGCTCACTTAGAGGTTCCCTGGAGTTTAGCTTCTAAAATGAGTTAGAATGGTCACTGTTCAATCAATCACTTTTTATTATATGTTTTAACTCTAATAATATGTTATAGTGATCATTTTCATCTAAATACTATACTAAAAAAATATACTCAGATATAAATTAATATATATATGTCAATTAATTCTTATAAAAGAAAATATATATAATTTTTTATACCATACCCAAAAGAGCAGGTCTCCAGGATTAAAAAAATTCCCCCCATATGAGTTACCATTTTTAAGTGATTTTAAAATCATGAAGATTTTTCAAAAATCATAAAAAAATACCAATATAAGAAAACTATGGAGTTCTATTACAGATATTATTCAAGGGAATTCCACAATTTCCTTTTTCTTGGAAGGTTCTATAGATATCCCATTTTTGGTGGTAGCATGACTTATGAATGATACATCCTCTATATAACATACACATTTATTTTAATTTACATATGGATTTCCCTTTAACAATGAATTTAGAATATTAATCAAATAATCCTTATACTCATCCTTTATTTTGGATTATATATTATTATAATCTATAAAAACTACCATAAATTTATTGTGTTAATCTATGAAGACACAATTCATAAAATCCATGAATATTTATGGATAATTAATCAATCCAAATAGAATCACAATGAACTCATAGTATCCATGCCTATTTCAAAAGACAATCATGGGAATATCTTCATTCTTCACCTAAAATTAGTGATATCTCACCTAAAATTTCACCTTATATAATTACTAGGGTAGACATATTTTATTAAAAAAACGTAGATCTCTAACTGTACATACTTTTTATTTTTCATTATTTTTGGATTTCACAACAAAAAGTGAAAATAAGCATTGAAACATCCTTCAACATGACAAATAAGAGTGGAACACCCCTATAGTGAAGAACTTGGTTGTATAAAATAGTTTTATAGATTCTCTTGTAACTTCTTATTCCGTTATTCTAACTAAATTGTGGTCATTCTATAAGGAACCTTCATTGTGGGAATTGATCTAGGTTAGTGTTCCATTGGAAACACAACCTCTCATTTAAGAGGAAGTTTCGATAACTACTCATGGAATACATATATACAGTCCCTCACAATATGTGTGTATTAAAGTATTATTCTCACCATTGTCTTAATAATGTCATCTACATATGATTGGTTGTAGGTAAACAGAATCCACACCTAAAATGATTATTCTAAGGTAAATTTATCCCCCTCTTTACCCTTGTAATAATTCAATGTATGACTCAGAATGTGAAGAGTGATCTCTCTCTCTTAATAGTTGATTATGGATTTTTGAAGCTAAATATAACAATATTCCAATATAACATCATGTTCTAAAATAAAATTTAGGAAATGTTTTGTTCAGAGATTAAATCTAGAAACAAAAACATGTGACGAGTTATTTAATTGGGATGAACAGGTTTCACCATTTACTATTATGACAAATAGATTAACCCACATGTTTGGAGATGGAATTTTATTAGTTCTACTAGACATAAAAGTTATGAAATAATCTGTATATATATAATCATATAGTACATTAAATGTTCATTAATTTATTAGGAGTGCACCATTAACTATTTTAAACTAGTCCTATTCATTTACTAAATCCAAAACAAACAATAGGATGATAATACTCAAAATAAAAAACATAAAAAAATGGAATCTAGGATTGTAGATGGAATAAATAAGAAATAATAAATAATTCTTATATTATGAGTCTTTTGGTATCAATATACATTATCCATTTAACTTATCCTATTTTGTATTATAACATAAAAATCTATTCAGTGTATCATAATTATTCATATATAGTTTTTTAATCTTCCAAAGGATGTTTGTCAGGAGTGTCAATTTAAGTGGGAAGAATATTCACTTTATTATTTACCTTGTGGTGATGGATTTATTACACAATCTACCATGTTCTGGGTTATTTCCACTTATAAAATATTTGTTATATCCAACTCTTATTTTAATAACCAGACAAGGATGTAATATCATGAAAATAAAATCTCTCAATACCTTTCCAAAATTTTAGGATATTTTTAAACATAGAAATATCCTTGGGTTCCCACTAATGTTATCTTGTACGAATCCCCCAAAATATGTAAACTATCTTTTTGAGAACTAATTCAATATATAAATCCTTTTACACATATTATTTCATTATTTTTAACAATAATATAGAAAAAATAAAAACCATGGATCGAGAGGTATGACATCTTTGGGTGACTAGGTAGATAAAACAAAAACACAAAAATAAAGTAAAACATTATTATATAAATATCCAGATCTCTGAAATCTCTTTCACTACCTAAAAAAGAACTTTAAACCCTATGGAACACATAAAAAAAGTGTATGCCAAAAAATCACGGTAAAGGAATAAACACAATATTGTATAATGACATATGATTCGAAATTAATAACATTAGATAAAATAGACTAGTCTCCTGAATAATGATATTTCATCATAACAAAAAGAAAATGCAATCCCAATATCATGTTAATATTGTAATGAGGAAAAAACATATACATGACATAAGCATAAGATAGGGATAACTGCAAGACAATATCACATTGTGTATAGAGTTTAATCATGGAATATGTTTACTTAGTTATCAAATAAAAAGTATCTCTTGATAAAAAAATGGTGGATATGTACCTTTGGAAATGTACATTATAATTGGTGTAAAATGGAAAAGGGTAGTATCTTTAAAAATGGAAAGAGAATATTAATTTCCTTAAAATTATAAATAAACTAAAAAAATATTTCTGATAATAAAATTAAAAAATTTAGTATACACTGGTGGATTAAAATTTTTTTGCACAAGTAATTGAGATCGGGTAAGATACAAATAAGTTCTCTTTAATCGAGTTTTTTTATGGAATAAGATTTATAGGGGAACCTTAAAAATATGTAAATACATTTTAAATAATAGTGAACAAAACTAGTTATATATTTGGGGAAATATATACCTAATTTTATACCTATAAAAGTTATTTATTGTAAGATTACCGAGTGAGGGGTAAATCAAGGTATGCACAGTCAATGACAAATGAAAACTATTTCCTTTTTAAAGATTAAATTATTTTAAATGACTTTAAATCTCATCCTTGAGGGTCATTTTTTATATTACTTAATATAATGTTCTTTATATATATTAATATATTTTGGTTTGCATTCATAATGTAAATATGGACTCTGTAATTTACTTGGTTCACTGGAATGAGATACCCCAAGAAGCATGCTTTAATTTTTCTTTTGTTCTCTAAACAAATTAAGATCATTTATTAAGGGTTTATAATACAAAAAGGTAATTACTAAACTCACTACCATATAATTTTTTGTAACTCTCGCTTTTTATAATGGGTTACTCCCTTGAGCCTTCCTTTTATGGATCACTATCGATGGAAAGAATCATCTTCTTTCCCTTCCATTTCCTAAAGATTTGAAAGGGATAAAAACATATTTTTTGGAAATTTATGTCCTATACATAGAAATATAGAATGAATAGTCTATAATAATAGATTCTCTATTGAATAATTGGATGGTTTGATCGTTGAATTCTATGAAAACACTTTGATGCAGCACCTATACATTCCAAAACCAATCCAGAATAATTTTTTATTTTATTTAGTCGCATCAATAACTTTATTCTAATTTTAAATAGTCTCAAATTGATGAAAATACAAAATTGTTTTTTATTACCTAAATAGAAAAATACATCAATTTTCTTATAAAAATCATCTTTAAAAATATTATCCACTCTTTTCATTATATCTCTATTTTTTTGTATTTGTAGGACATGCATAGAAATGCCTCTTTCTTATCAAATTTACTAGTTGATAACTTATCCCTAAAATAGAAAGGTTGTTCTATTCTTAATGGGGAACCTAGAAGGGTTTATTCAGATATTTGGAAACCAATCATAAATCCACCATATCTCTTCCTTGATTTAACACATAAAAATTTCTGATATAAATTGTTGTAGAAAAGAGAACACTTGGTCGTTTCATGGTATAAAGGGTAACACCATATCCTCCTAGAAATTTCATTTATTTTGGTTTTATCAATTCCACCATTGGGAAATATTTAATTTAAAATTATTTGTTCTGAATTTTTTTTCACATACTTTAGTATGTATATCTTTATTTGATCATATTTTGATTTCTTCTGTTCATTAACCCCTCCATAATTCTACCATGTTTTGTGCTAGAATATACTATGGGTGTTGTTCATATTTATCACATGGAATGGAATCTCATAAATCTTATAGATGTAATGTAAAAAAAAATTTATTCCGCTTTAATATATATGAAATATTTGATCCATTCATTCTAATAAGGATTATAAATACTACATTAGTTAATGTTTCATGTATGGAGCATATTCTACATAGTGAATGAAATGTCTCTATGGTTTTACAAGGATTAATCTTTTATGGTATAGATGAATCCGTTTAGCACAAAGTATGTATTATATGACATAATTTTTATCTTCATGTAACAACATTCTTTATTTTTAGACTAAAAGAAATTAGAACATAAACTTATGGTGGAAACCCATGTATTTTTTTGTAGCCCTATGTTACTTGAACTAATTCCCTCTATCCATTTCAAGCCTTCCCTGATGTCAAGTGAAGCTGCAACATGGGTGATAAAAGATACAAGTAATTATGATGAATCACTCCCTACCATGGTGAATTAGGATTTTGGTGTTGTGGAGACCAGATGAATATAGGTTTAGGATGATCTCTTTAGACGATCTCATGGATGAGATGATCATTATTGGAAAGTTCATGTTTTTTTCTTATGCATAATGTTTTATGAACAATGTGTTTATTGAACCTATCCCCAATAACATATTTTCCCAGTTGTTAATAATCATTTATACCTATGTTCTACCTCTATAACTTGAGTCGGATGTGGGGTTCAACGCCCACAACACCTTGCACACTCGCCTCATGGGACATGCCTCCCTATATTGTCCCACCATCCCACCCTCGGTGTGCTCACATGTGATTGTAAATATGGGTCAAATGTGTCCCGCCATGCACATTATATTGAATATGGCATCTATATAACCACTATTATACCATGTATTCCCATTCATGGGATATCTCCCATGTGGTTTATCATTTCCTCCATTCATTGTTGAGATGACCTCATTAGTTGGACCCTTTTTTCCCAACTATATAAATAAATTATTAATTGAAATATTCAATTTAGAAAAAAATACTTCACAACTAAATCTCACGGTTTTAATTCATGAACTTACATTATTTTTTCATAGTCTTATTTAACTATATACTTCTCGAAAATAAATATTTCTATAAACTTCATTTCTTGTAAGTATTATGCACTCAAAAGTTCTTATCTTTGTCAATAAATATCACTTCAAATAATTTTGAATCATGACATTAAATTCAATAAAATTAATCCATAAAAATTATAAGAGCATCGCTAATTTACCATAAACAAATATATTAAACACATATTGTAAATAAGTCCATTTCATACTCTTTGAATGTGAATAATATCCTCATTGTGTTTAGTTGGCAATATTTCTTAAACAATATAACCTTGAGATCAAGTGAACCGAACATAATTTTCAATTATTAATTTTCTAGAATACATTAATAGTATCACCTTGAGATAATGTGATCAAGACATCATTCCCACTTCTCGTCTTTATTGTTAGTAAAATATAAAGGTATAGTCAAGGTGTTATTACTTCCACTAGAATTTTTAATTTCATAGGAAAAGATACATTGATACAAGAAATTTACCCCTTGTAAAAAAATATCCTCCCCTTTTCATTTTGAAAACATTATACCCCATAGTGGATGGTAATAATACATTAAATATCTATATCCCATTTTTTATATCTTTTCAACCTATTTCAAGAAACTATATTTTTGGAATAAACAACTTGTCAACTAGAATAATTCATTGATAGTATCTGATAAACAAGCCAATCCCCTTTTTTATGTTTTATTCACAAGTGATTCACTAATTTAATTACCACTTAAAATATAATAATTCATATAAATCCTCTATGAATAATATATTGGGGCTCGGTGTTAAAAATAATAGTTTTTATAGACAATCGAAAATGTAGTCATTGTCACTCGAGATTTTATAAAAACACATATCGTCATTTGATTCCCATTTTTAAATGATACCCTATGATATCTATCACGTAACAGTAAACAAATAGTACATAATAAATTAATTAGGTTTTGAGAAATATACCATAAGAAAATTTATTTGATACCACAAGACAAAAAATCAATACTTGTTAAAAAAGTGATTCAATTTGAACAACTTATATCAATTAAACTCCTTGCATTTTTATCTTTGTTTGGTACAACAAAAAACTACTAATGGGGATTAATATCCATTGATGTTAATCACAAAACCCCCTAATTATTTTTCTCTTGGTAGATTTTTTAAATTAAACTTGTTGGTTTCAAAAAACGGGGTAAGCAATAAATTGGGAAGCGGTATTTTTCTTTTCTTTTGGAATCATGTATAATCAAGACAGTTGAAACCAAACTCAAAACCACTTCATTGAAGGACAATATTAAAATAAAATTCATTATTTTGTTTGTTTATATTTCTCATTAAATTATATTTAATAATACTTAAATCTCGTTATTTTTTTAATGATTTATTCAAAAAACCTGATGAAATTTGTTTTACACATTACAAGCATTTTATCCATATAATATACAACTTATAAATATTCCAAATACATGAAACTTGAGTCATGAGTAAAATTTATATAAGTAAGTATCGATTGAAATTTGTAACATGATTAAAATACCTATTTTCATTAAAATTACTATTTGACTAGATTTTCTTTTCAGTCCATCCTCACATGATATTTTACCATAAACAACCATTTCTCGTACAATAATGATCATCTATGTGTTTTCAAGCACACTCACCCCATTAGTAATATATCCCACTCAATATTACATATCATATTGAATATTTTGAAACAATAAAGAAAAAGGGGATAAGGGTTCCATCATCTCCCTCAAGACGAGGAATATATCTAGTCACGATAAACCTACCCATCAATATTAACCTTTCATTTTCCATTTTTCATATTTTAGGAATGGATTAAAATTATCTATTCAATATCATCATCATATCTTATATCCATAAAACTCAAACTCTTCCCAAAGAATATTACATGAATGGATCCACTTGGGTAATTATTTTTTTGAATTTGAACATAGTCATCCTTCATTGGCTTGTGTCTTTACGTAATTTTTCTATTGGACACACATGAACAAGTAGCTTTGTGAATTTCATCACTAGTGGATCTCATATATAGATTTATTCTCAATTTATCTTCTTATTTTATCCCATTATTGTTTTCTTATACAACTTTGGAAAACCAATTATTTGATAGAAATGAGTTCCATTTTGGAATAACACATCATTATAAGAGTCAACTTCAAACTCATATCCTCTATCACATCTGAAGCTACCCCTATTATCTCTTCCAGATTTTTCTTCTTTTCATCCAAGAGGTTTATTTTGACAAAATTAATTTGGGTTCTTTATACACCATTTATTGAGGCTAATTATCATTCTCAAAAACATTGATTCTATATTCCAATATAATAAACCCTTTACAAGGATAATAATTCTACATGTAATTCATAGAAGTGATGTTTTTTCATATACATTCAAAACAAGTCCATACATTTCAAATTTTAAAAAATCACTAGATATGACTAGGTTAAAAAATAAATCATCTACCAAATGATTCATAACGAATTTGGTCTCTCCTTAATTGATATTTTGGAATTCGTTGAGTTCTTCTCACTTATTTGATGAATATACCCACGATAGTCCTAAAGTTTTCACTATTGATTCACTTGGGTGCCTTATACATTTGTCGAACAAACATCTATATTTTTCATGGAATTAATTCCCTCTTTATGTGTTCAACCTCTCCTCGAGGACACTTATCCAGTTATTCTTTTCTTTAATATTGGAAAATATCTTTATCACAACTGAGCAAACATAATTTAGATAGGATATCCTTTATTCAAATTTTTTTCTTACTGAAGGAAGACTTTCCTTTAATTACACCTCCATGGATACTTATTCAATTTTACTAAGACTTATTCTCAAGCATATCTAATTGTTCTTTAACCCTTTTCCCATTTTATTTATATAGAAATTCATGTCTACTTCATCATTCTTAGTTATTGTATTATCTATGGATAATTCTTCCATCATTGAATTGTATACCCCATATAAGGACTCATCCATTATCATGACATATTATGTTAACAATAAAATGGAATTAACATTCATGAATAACAAAATATCTTTTATCTTTATATTTTTATATAATTTCCTATCAACCTTAAACAAATATATATTTCATTATAAAGTGGAAAATTCATCTTAGTTTCCATTTTTAATAACATATAAAACATTTAAAAAGATAGATATTTTCCAATAATGACATGTCCTCCCAAATTTTATCTTGGACTCATCCTTTCCCCAAATCGTCATTAAAACCCACTAAAACACATTATAAAACATTGGATATCCAAAAAAATAATTGTAAGGGACATAAAAATAAAAAATATGTTAGTCTAGTGAAAATCACGAAAACCCAAAACACTATTACTTTTATCTAAATATTAATTTATAATGAAATAGTTAATTTACATTTGAAAACAACACACATTTTTTATAAACAATGCCATTAAAATAAATTTCATGAAAATAAAACCCCTTTGAAGAAACTTTGGGAATCATATTAATAACTCTTTTTAGAAATAATTGGATCCCAGTTAAATACATAGGATAAACCCTCTATTAACTCCCACTTCTTTCTTATTAACCCAAATAATAGTACCCAATTCATTGGAGTGCTATCTAGGCGCACCCATTATAAAAACTATATCAGGCTTAATAGGATCTATCTTGGCACACCAATAGTGTATGCTATATTAGTATCAATATATCCTATATAAATGCACCCACTATAAATAAATTTTAGGATCCCATTTTTCCTATATATAATCCTCATCTACCATATCATGAATAAAGTATTTTATACTATCAATTTTCATTATTAAACATTTGAAAAACTCTTTCAAACACTTATGAAAGTAAATTTGGGTACCAAAATATCCTTTTTAACCCATTTTCGTTCCCAAAATAACTACATAAAGATAAATATATTTTTTTCCTTCAAAAAAACATTAAATATTTTAGATTAATCCCAAATTAAAATAAATTTTATGATGGTGGTAAAATTAATTAACATTGCAAACGTTAAAATAAAACATTCCTTTTATACTTTTATTATTAAATTCAAAACCTTACATAAAAATATTCCTTTTTCTAGAAAAAAATTAAAGAACGATAAAAATGAACAAATTTTCCTATAAAATTTTTTATCTTCATAGAATTAAGTACATAAAATAATTTTAAAAACATCGACATAGAAGAAATTATCTTTAAAAATGAAATATTAAAAGAATATTTTTGATACATATTCCATTAATTTGAGTCAGACTCGTCATGTGTGTTATTTATCATTATAATTGAAAAATGTATGTTTATAATATAATTTATTAAGAAAAATTTTCATTTTCATTATTCCTATTATTTTATTTATTACCATGTTTTGTATAATTACTTAATCATTTATATTCATGCTAAAAGATTTGATGAATCTCGGTTGGTGAGTCCAGAATGAAATTAGTTGGTTGAATTTAAAAAAAGTGGAAATTATTCCATAATATGTAGAACAATAATCAGGACATAATTATTATTTATATACATTAATTTTAATTATAAAACCATTGATGAATTATTGTAATGAAAAATGATCTACTTTTCGAACATGGAGATGGTAAGCTATATGAATGCATGAGTGATGCTTCCATTTTTTAATGATCATTATGAAGAGAATGTAAGTATTATTTTATATTTAAAAATAATTAAATATATCATAAATACCCAACTATTTTTTTAAATAAAATTTTATATAACATTTATGTGTTGTGGTGACCAGAAAATAAATCACGTTTCTTTGTGGAGGTGGCAGTCCACAGGTATGCACGAATGACGTTATCCTTTTTTAGTGATTGGAAATGAAAGAAAATAAGTGATATATTATCATTTAAGAATCAATAAATCTTAATTATTATAATATATAACCATTTAATCCATCATTATAACCATACTTGATAAGTGGTAATGAAATATTAATTACATCGGTTCGTGAGGCTTTAGTTTATTGTATACATGAATGATGGGGTCATTTCCAATTTGATAGATGATAGAGATGAATATAGGATATTACATGAACATAATATCTTCTCACTGTATGGAATTAACTTATATTATTTTATCATCATGTTTTAATTATATTTTATGGAGGTGAAAGAAGTAATAAAACAAAAACATGAAAATTAAAATTATACCTCTACTTTGGTTAATCTTCCTTTTTTTACAGATTAATCCCTCAATGGTTTGTATTGTCCCTAAAAAAACTTATATGACATGAGGAATGATTCAGGAAAGTACTTGTCTATGAATCTTCCAAACCAAATAGAATTATAATTGTTAATAAATGATAATTAGTAGTTCACTTTTATAAGAGTGGAGAGAGACACACATGAAATTTATAAAGATATTAAATCAATATATATTAGTGTTCATTTAAAAATGGATCCAAATTGATATTATTCAAATATTATATGAGAATTAATAAATTTCTCACTTAAAATAAAATTTATCTCTTGTAGATAATATTATAACCCTTATCTTTTCTTAACTAATCAATATAAATTTTTACACTAATCGGGACAATAAGGTTTTGATACATTGAGGGTTTTAATAGTTATTATAAATTGATAAACAACTGAAAACTTTTCCATGGTTCATATTTTACACCATATCCTAATCACTTTAAAAACATAGTATTTTTATGAATTTTATGTCATTTGATAAAATATTATTTTCACACATCATCAATAATATCAATTTTAGAACTATTCATTTACATTGACTTTTATAAAAGTAGTAAAAAATATTAAAAAAACTTTGAATACATCTTTGACATATTTTTTTTCCTAAATTATTCTTGGAAATATTAATTATTTGAAATTATTCTAATTTATCATTTTTAATATTATTTTTTATTATTTTCTAAATAATAGAATTATTATTGCATCATGGTTGTGTAATACTTTAAGATAATTATTTCTTCTATAAAAAATTAAAATAAAATAAATTTATAAATACAAATAATTTATATTTGAAATTACTATTTAAAATAGAACATATCAGCTATTTTTTCCCATATCAAAAAAAAATTATAGTTATTGAAAACAAGAGTGATATTTTTTTTTACTTTTCATTAAATAAAATAATATAAAGATAACAATAAAATCCAAATAGAGAAATTTCAATTTTATATAATATGGGATGGGTATAGAAAACATTTACTCAACCAACATTCTTTGAGGCATTTTTTTGGTAAATTTCAAGTCCTTATCTAATTATTGTGATCACATAATTATTTGATTTGTCCATAAAATAGTAAAAATATCACTGAGGTCATATTCATGTTAAACAAAAATATAACTTCTTCGAAAAAAAATTGACCCAAAAGTTTAAAATATTATATCCATTGTTATATACTAGAAACATATAATTTCCAAATTTTAATTTAAAATTAAATTGTAAAAATGAGATGGAAAATGATTTTTCATGAAATTGAATATTTCATGTGTAAAACATTTTTTACTAAATTCCATTATATAGTTAATTTATAGTACCATTATTGTATTAACATAAATCATTACCATCTAGGGAAATTTTAAAACTAATAATAAAATTACTTTGTAAATAATCTAAAAGTAAATTTGTTTTTTAATAAAAATTTATATTTCCACACTTAATTGAAAAATATATTTCATAAAAATTGTTAAAAATTTATCCTAAGATAATTTTGACATTATGAAATCAATAATAAAATTATATTTTTAAAATTATGATTCTATAATTTGAAAATTAATATTTTAAATAATACCTTGTATGAAAAGTGTCAGATAAAAGTATTTCCTTTTTTCATTTAAAAAGTGACATAATATATTTAAAATGAATATAAATATATAATTTATGTATAATAATAATTTTAAAATTTATTTAATATATCATTATGTGGGTTGTAAATTTTCTTCCCCTTTTGGAAATTTTTTCCTCGAAATTTTATTCACTTGTCAATAAACTGGGGATATCTTTCCCTTATAAAAGTCTCAGATTTCTTTGTCTCTTCTCCAACCATATGGTTTTTAAAAAAACCTTAAATTGATGAATTGACTTATTTGAAACACTTAACCTCTATGGTCTAGAACTTGAACTAGAAGTTCCTCCTAGAAAATGATATCTTAAAAATTAACTACCATTGTACTCATAAAATGAGATGAATCCAACCTATATTTTCCTATCATTAAAACATGAAATATATTATATACTAGGGATAAAATTATAGTAAAGCATACTTAGTATGAAACTGATAAATCATTCTCAAATGTTTTCTGTATTTCAAAAAACTATGGACTTAGATTCCCCTTTTTACCAAAATACATCAAATTTTCCATTGAGATGTTTTTTGAAAAACATGATCACCTACTCATAAAATATATTATTCCTCTGATTATTTTTATAAATTTTCTATCTAATTTTAGGTATCCTAATATATGGATAATTCATCAATACCTTATAAATTGATTCTTTGTACTACTTTTCTCCCACAATATTCATATCTCGTACTTCATCCCAAAAAGTTAAATTTCCACACTACTTTCCATCTATAGATTTAAATGTAAAATAAGTATACTAAAATAAATACTATTATTATTATATTATGGATCAAAATAAATTAGTTGATATCATATTCCATGGTAATCCATTGAAAAATAATTAATCTGGTATTCCATGGTTTGAATCATTCACTCAGACTATCCATCATATTTAAGATGAAAAGTTGTACTGAACTTCAATTCATTCCCAACAACTTCTGAAGTCCTTTATAAAAAATTGAATTGAGAATATGAACATGGATATATATAATAGAGAATATAAATCCATGTAACCTGAATTCTTCCATGATAGAGATTCAAGAAAGCTGATCCAAATAAATTATATCTCAAATGAGAATAAAATGACAATATATAGTAAATAGATCAATAATAACCTAAATAACATTATTACAACGAGATGAATTTTTCTATTAGAATATGAAATATGTGGATTTATTTTCCCATTTCCACTCTGGTATAGTGAAGGGAACAAAAATCCCATTTAGTCATTTTGATTATGTTATTACCTATTCACAAGTCAAACTGTTCAAGGTAAAGTAAAAAATATCTCTTTTCATTCCATTCGACTAGTAATACTCTGAATATACTTTGTATATAGTAGTGCTTTCCGGAATAATATAAACTAGGGAACTATGAACTTCACTCAATTATTTTTTCTATAACTGAGATTCACAAGGAATATATAATGTCTTTTCAAATATAAAAACGCATTCGTTTCCAAAATTATATTTAGGAAACATATCATTCTTATACAATCCCATATTTTACTATAATTCATGATCTTCCTTATAAGAATGATTTATTCTTCATGATTGTGATTATTTTACTAAAACTAGAGTTAAAATTTGGGAAGTTCTTACTTCAAAAACTTCTATGAGAAAATACATCAAATTATTAAACCAATTTTTATTTTAAAAACATAACGTGGTAAATGTAGCATTATATTTTTATTTAATACAAAGGATACTATGTTTTCTAACCCATGATGATAAGTAATCATTAAATCGTAATAGTTTATCAGTTATATCCATTTTAAATGAATTATGTTGAAATTAGTTTGTGTGAATAAATACTACATATGTTCTTGATCAGTATATATTTAATATTTTCCAACATATAAATTATGCCACCAAAATTTTAACGTAAAAAACTACAATTTCTCTTTCTAGATCTTTTCTAGTATCATTTAACTCATGCGGATACATTTTTATAAAAGTAAAAGTAGTAATATTATCATTCTATATAAAAAACAACCATTTACCTTCAAAGAATCATCAATATAGATGAAACATTAATCATTTATAAAAGAAAAATCTAAAACTATAATATTAAAAAATCATAATTTTAGTTCTCAAAAATAGAAATCACATTTTTTTATTCCCAAATAATTTATCTCCATTTCGAGATAACGTAGTCAATTAGCTCAGGAAAAGGTAATTTGTTTTTAATAAACCTCTTGTAGTAACATACTAAACCAATAATCTTGTGAATCACTATGCCATTTTTCCCCTTTTCTATTCTTAAAAAATAATAATTTTGAAATTTGCATAGTTATTCCACATTTATATACAATATAACCAAGGAAATAAATCCATTACAAAAAATATTCATGATAATACTTTTCACAGAATGTTTTAATTATTTTAGGTTTTTAAAAAATATACTAAAGTGTAATTCATGATCCTCATGGATTTTATAATATACCAATATATCATTAATAAACACAACCAATAACTTATATAAATAGTTGTTGGAAACTCTATTCATAAAATCCATAGATACATTTGGTGATTAAGACATCAAAAAGGTAATATAAAAAAGATCACAACTTCCATATCTAGTTTAAAATACAGTATTCAAAATATCTTCTTGTCTTATTCCAAAATGATTATACCCCAACCTGAGATCAAATATCGAAAGTTATTGTGCTCTTTTGAGCTGTTAAATCAAATCATCAATATTAGTGAAAGGATACTTCTTCCTAAAATTGATGTTATAAAAATCCATATAATCAATGTAAAACCTCATTGAGCTATATTTAATTTTTAACAAATAGAAGTGGATAACCCAATGGTGAAGTTATAGGATGAATGAAACCTTTCTTTATAAATTCATATAATTTATTTTTCTTTGGAAAATATTATACATGTACCATTTGATAAAGGGGTTTCAAAATTGTCTTAGAATTAGGTATTAAGTCAATTATTAATTTAAATTTCCAATTTAGTATAAATATAAGAAACTAACAGCAAAAAAATTTATATAATATTTTATATCTAGAACATTATTTATTTTAATTATTTCTTTATTTTCAATAGCATGAAAAAATTAACTTACACTATCATCCCTAATCATTTTATCAGCTTATTGGTAGGTTATCAGAGCTATGAAATCATTGAATAAAACATTAATGGAAATAAAATCTCTATTAAAATGATAAATCAAAATGTAATACAAAAAAATATCAAACTCTACCAAGTTAATTTCAAAACGATTTTAAGGAAATACCAAACCACATCTAACAGTAGAAATATTCGAATAAATCCTGGTTTCCTTAATATATCCACCCAGAGTTCTAAATATATCTTTCTTACATGTGGTGATATTATCAATTTCTTAAAAAATAACATAAATTAAATAATTCAATGATCTAGAGTAAAATCTGGAAAGGGAATAATTCCAAAAAAACATGTATTATTCTTTTCACCACATCATTTCATTTCCCAACATTTACTGTAGTTGTAATACGCTAATATTATATAAGGGGAACATCATATTTTATTATGTAAATCACATGAGAAACCATTCCAATTTGAGAATTTAATACCCTGAGACTCTATAATATATTGATTTTCAAGTAAATTTAATCTCTTAGAATGTTTAAAATGCACACAACACCTGGTTTGAATGAAACAAGATACTCTTTTAAAATATTTTTATTTATACATGACCATTATAACCTAGTTTTCAGAAGGAATTTTTGAATAGTTGTATAAAAACTAAGAATATTATGTACTAAAAATATTTAAATAATATAAATATATTCAATTTTTATCTATTGAATTGAAATAAAATGAAAACCATTTGAAATAGAAATAAATGTTTTTTAAAAATTGTATTTTTCTAAAAGGTGGATTAGTGGGATTTGGCATAAATAAATAAAAATTAATTATTAACAATTATATAAAATTTATTTGAAAAAGTTAAACTCAATTTGTTAATTATACATGTCAAAATTATCTTTGGGTGAATTTTTTAGAATTTTCTGAAATGATTAATTTTTTTATGTATAGTGAGAAATAATGATTTTTATTGAAAACAACATTTTTTTATTAAATAATTTAGAAAGTTAATTTATTTTTTCAAATTGGTTTTAAGGTACTTTTAGTTCAATTATATAAAGATTTAAATAATTTATTTTATCTTAATATATTTCATATTGAATTTTGATGTTAAAATATTCTGTTCATTTGAGAATGTTCTCTTTGAAAACCCACTCATTCATCATGTTTGTGATTTAATTTTAAATTTAATTCTTCTAATTATATTGATCTCCTTCAGAGTATTTTCTTATATATTTATGATAATAGTATTTTATATAATCTTCTATGTTTATCATAATTTTTTACCATATCTAATAGTGAAAAAAATAAAATCTAATTATTATAGTTAATATAAAAATTAGTTTATCAGGGGTTAAACTAAAAAAGATAAGGGTTAAAATGACCTAAAAATTGTCCACAACCCATTGGATTGAAATATTTAGATATTAAAATCATTAATTTCATATAATTAACTTTCTGGACGCTTTTTTATCAAGAGAAAAATGTGGGTATCACTTTAACTTTTCAAACATTCTATGTGATTCTTGATTCCCAGTTATCAAAGGCCACCCACACTCCTCCCCTATTAAAAAATTTAAATCAATTTTTTCCTCTGAAAAATAACCAAATACTTTTATTAATTCTATAAACACATCCTATAGTCTTTATTTTTATTCTGAATTTCATCATATAGAGGATTTAGGTATAATTTTAAATAGACTCTCTTACAACAAGTTAAAATTCTAATACTTGAATACTGATTTTATTTCTTCTCTTCCCCTAAAAAACATCAGAAAATATGATAATAAAATAATACGTATATCTCTTATATACTAATATGCTATTTTTCAATTAAATAAACTATATTTGTATTCACTTTTATAAAATGGGAAGAAACTTTTCCCATCATATGTACGGTGGACTACCACCTCACGAACCGATTTATTTTTCTCCATCACCAACATTCAATGATGGATTTACTGATTTATTTATGTATTTAAATTATATTTATAAAGAAAAATTATAATTATTTAATTATAAAATCATATATACCATCTTACTTTCTATTTTTTGGGTGACATGATAACGTCGTTCGTGTGTCTAACGGACTACACCCTTGTGAAGTGATGTGATTCAGTTTTCACATATCATTTACATGAATGGTATTAATATTAATGTTAATAAATATAATAGATAATCATGATATAATCCTATTTATGGAAATATAATATCACATCAAACTTATTACAATTCAGTCATTTAGAAAATAATAATGTCACTAAGGCGTATGTGGGGACTGCCGCCTTTAAATTATGATGTAAAATGATTTCCATATTGTTTTTACATGGATGGAAATGATGATAAATTTGATTAATAAAAATTATATATATGAAATAATAACGATTATAAAAAATTTAATTAATATGTATTTTCCTTTTTTATCAATTGATACAAAAATGGAAACAATGTTCTTACGTATGTATGACATGTCGTCTCCATGAATAGTGTAATCGATTTTCTAACTCTAAAATTAATAGCATAACCTAAACACCTATATAATTAATATATAATATATTTATATAATAGTTAAAATTCTGGTGGTTATGTAACCATGATCTATGAAAAATGACCACAATTAACAAACAAAAACATACTTCAAAAATGAATCAATTATCGCCAGAATACGTGATTTTAATAATTTATTATTAATAAACAGGTAATAATGGTTTATAAGTAAATTTTTTATGGTATGAGATATATTATTAAGTTTCTTTAATATAATTATAATAATCTAATATTTATGATACCGTAGTTTTGAACTTATATGAAGAAAGCTCAACGTTTTGTAAGGGTTTATCATCTCTGTTTTACTTATATAAGACATACACATTAATCAACACATATTCCATTACATGGTGTATATAAAACCAATTTTTTATGTTATATCATGAATCTATTTATCCAGTAGTTTTTATATATTCATTATATTATTAATTATTTTATATAGATTACAATTTAGATGTTACCACATTGGTAAGTTTTTATATTAGAATATCATCATTTTTCATGACTGTTTTTTATTTTGCCTACCTTTGGAAAATTATTTGATATTTATATCTTAAAATAGACCTATTTTACTCTACAATAGTTAGTGATGAATTTTTTTAAAGTAATAGTTCCATTTTCTCATTTTTTGGTAATTAAAATTATTAAGAAATGTTTTCTAAGAAAATCTATCATTTTTCCCTCTTAGATCGAAAATCATTTTTCCTTAAAGTCCATAATTTTAAAAAAAATCATATATGTTTTAAAACTATTATAAATAATTTATTAATGAAATTTTTACCCACATTGACATTTTCTAAAAAAATTGAAATAAACCTTCATGTCATTTTCAAAGAAAAGATTCTTTGATGTTTACCAAAAATATGAATGGAATCATTATATTAATTTGTACAAAATGACTAGAATTTTCCACCATAATTAACACTCAATGTATTAAAAATTATTATATTATTTCTGAAAATTAATTTTTTTTAAAGTATTTTCAAATTATTTTTTTCCTTTTTTATTTTTTTCAAATTTAAAAAGTTCTTTTCCTCAAAATTATTTTCATAAAATATTTATGTTATTTGTATTTATCGTAAACATAAATCCTTTATTGTACTTATGATACCAAAGTAATATATTGTATTGATATTATCCTTCTCCTTATTTGGATGGTTTCTAGTAAGTTTGAATAAGGATGTTTATTTTTTTAACATTCACCATATTACTCTGGTGAGTATATGATTATATTTATTTGATTTAGGTATGTATTAACATTTCATATGATAGTTATTAATATGAATTTTTATGATTATTATGTACCACTCATTTAATATGAATAAGTAATTTTAATTAGTATGTGTCGTTTGGTGCCCGATTATAGATATCCCCTAGATGCATCAATAGGTCTGATGAGACAAATCATTTGGCTAATTTAAATAGTTTCCTAACCATATATTTAAACCATCTTGTGTAAGGTCTTTATAGTATGATATAGATGTTTGGGATTATTTATTCCCTAATTATGAGATAAATTATTGATTTCCATGTTATTATTCGAGCAGTTATACTATCCATGGAGAAAATTAATGATTATGTGATTATTTATAAGGAATAAATTGATCATAATTTATTTCTACCATGTTATGTTATATTAATTGATTAAATTAATTTTTTTAGTAATTTTACTTTTCATATTTATTACAATTATTTATTTATAAAATATTTCATTGTATTATTACCCTTTTTGAGCATCTCAGCTCACCAATTTCTTATAATTTAATTTCCACATGATATCAATAATTGTTTTGTGTTTTATAGAAGGGGATACATTTTGAAAATAATGAAGTCCTAAAGGAAAATACTTCTTATAATTTATATTTTCCATTGTAATGTTATTTTAATGTTTTTATCAAGTTTACCTTTTTTTCTAAACTATTCATTCCTTGAGGATTTGATTACTTATAACCTATGCTAATGTATTAATGTATCCCCCAGATCTTTGATATTTGGGGCAGGTTCTTTATAGGTGTTATCATTAAACGTTTTATAGGATCATATGAAATTGATTTTGGAAAACATTTATTAGGTTTTGTAAACCTATAATAATCATTGAGGATATGTATAAAATAATATCCTAATATTTAGGTATGGTATAGATTATTTTGTTTTTCCAATAAATAAATGAATATATTAATACTATAAGTAGACGTGGTTCTATGATAGATGTACATAGATATAATAACTCTATTAAAGGCATGCCATGTGTGACTCGTATGTAAACCGGTACATGAAAATGGGACGTAATACGCAGCTAGTTTGACACTCCAAATGGATATTCTTGGGATAATTAAAATTTTATTTCAAAACCATTATAAATTATTTTGAAAAACTGTTATGATTTGGAATCCATCCTAATGAAACCATGTTTATGATTATCAGATTATACATGAATAAAATTTCAATTTCTGTTAACTGTTTCAATAGTTATGGGATGAAAAGTTTGGATACATAATGTTATGATCTAAAATTATGAATGTATTTATTTAAAAATAGAACCTAGTGGAAGGAATGAGAATATTATAAGTTCACATAATCTAAATAGTGAGAATTATTATTTCTTTAATGGGATTAATATAGTCATTCAAAGATAAGATATCTCAAAAACCTTCTAATTATACAAAGAAATAGAAAAGTGGGATATGAAAATAGGTAAATAATCCTCTATTTATTATGGATTTATAGGTTAGAAGGATATGAAGAGGATGACCAAGAAAAAATGGATAATTAGAATAATGGAAATAATAATTTCTCCACAAGTGATAATTGTAGATGGAAACATCTCGGTACTTAGTTGAAGGAATTGTGGTTTTTCTTCAATTTTGTAGAGAAATTCATTGAATATAATTAATTAAATGGTAATAAACAACCCATTTATGTCTAATGTTTAGAATATAAAGAGATAGAGTACTAAAAATAATAATTCACCAATCATTAGAAGAATATACATAAGAATAACTTAATAGATCAAGGTTAATCTTATACTATTAATGAACCTAAAGTGGAATGATTAATTTTTTTGGGAATTTGGATTCAAGAATAATTTTATAAGAGTATTTTATTAATGAAATTATTGTTATAATAATTATGAAATGTATTAGTATTTTACTTAAGATCTTTTTTTAAGGATTTTAGAGCATATATTGAATGGTACAGGTGACCGAGAAAATATATTCACTGGAAAGATAATCTTTTTTGAAAAAATTATTATTGTGGTAAGATAACTATTAATATGTGATCTATGTTGAGATAAAAATTATAAAGATTTTTTTTATTTCATCCTATTGGTGAACATTAAATTGGTTAGTGATTTGATGGTTTTTTTGACTTTACTATAGTTCACAACATTTTTGGATTTATTGATTATATTTGACTATATGAGATTTTATTTTTGAAATATTGAATGTTTGCATTACTATTTTTAACATGTTCAAGGTATTCATATATTTGGAATGTAACTTTTATATTCACTTTATATGTTCAAGTTAATATAATGATAATTTAGGGATCCCCTTCAAAAATTTGGGGCATGGAATTTCGTCAGACCTAATTTAGACGATTATACAGATTATTCGCTTATGAAATGGATTAGGTTAAATTTTAAGAGTTATTATTGAGGAATTAAATATCAATGTATTATATTAGATAATTTTTTTCAAACCATTTTGGTTTTTGAAAATATATATGTACATTTTTAATGTCTTTTAATTCAATTATTTATCCAACTTTCTTTTGAATATTAATTTTAGTGCCTCAGAAAAAAAAAATCTTATTGGTTATTAACTTACTAAACTATGATATTATTTTTTGAATTTTTATAATTATAACCAAATGATGAAATTTCTCATATTAAATATATACATAAAAATTAAATATTGTTTCATATGTTCTTCTTCTAGATGGAAAATGAATTCCTCAACACTAGGAAAATTATCTCGAAAAAATGTTATCCAAGTACTTTCATTTATTATGAATACAAATACCCCTTAACTCATCACATATTTATTGTTTTTGGGTTTACAATTAATATTTACCTGAAATTTATTTTTAATAGTGAACTCTATCACCATCCATAAATATTTGGGCATTACACATTTCTTCCCAACCCATATCTTCATATTCCCTCTTAGGTTCTCTTACATGCAAACCTAGTTATGTGATTATTGCAGATGAACTTTATAGTTTTATTTATCTCATATCCAGACGTTTTTTTATACACCCTTATCATGAATTATTATATAAGGAAGGGTATATTCAAATGTTACACCCTTGATTATTAAGATAAAGATTTAATTGTGAGGAAACAATTTATTTAGTGGGGTGGAATGCAACACCACTGTATTTTAATATTTTATAGTTTCTGTGACAAGAAATACCAATATTATAACCGAATTTAACACCTATATACATTAATATATAATTATTCAAAATTAAATTCAATCCTTATGATATATTTCAATGCATGCAACACCTGGTTTGAACAAAACATAATTATCTATTAAAATATTATTATTTAAACCATTATAAACTAGCCATTAAAATGGAGTGTATAAATAATAATACCTAAATTATGGAAAATATATGTTTTACACATATATAAAACAAATTCATTGGTCATATATTTGTTACCATTTAAATTAAAATCATTTGAAAGAGAAAGAAATGTTCTTTGAGAAACACATTTTTTTCTGAAAGGTGGATTAGTCATGCTTCTCATATATAATATAGAATTAATTTTTTCAGATTTTTTTAGAATTTATTTGAAGAAAACAATAATTTTATTAAAAATAAATTTATAAATTATTTTTGGTAAATTTTTTAGAATCTTTTTAAAAGACAATTTTTTAGGAATAGTGGAAAATATTAATATTTATATAAAACTACCCTTTTATTTAAATTATTTGAAAAAATATGTTTCATTTTAAATTATATTTATAGTTAAATTAGTTCAATTATATTAAAATTTAAATAATTTATGTCATTTGAATAGATTTTAAAAATTATTTTTGATATTAAAACAATCTATACTCAAGAAGAATGTTTTATTTGGAAACCCACTCTTTCGACGTATCTGCAGTTTAATTTTAAATTGAATTCATCCGATTTTATTAATTGAATTTAAAAAATTGGTATAATATTTTTAATCAGAATATTTTACATAATATAATTATTTAATATTATTTTTTGAGCATAATTATTAGTGAAAACATTAAATATTAATTAGAATTGTTAAGGGAGAAAAGGGATTACTGATGGATAAACTAAAAATAAAATCATTTAAAATTTCCTAATAGAAACTCAAAAATAATTGGATACACATATATTAACCTTATATTCAAAAAAAATTATATTAAACCATTTTTTATTCTCTTATCATGATACAAATTTGGGTACCACTTTCTAATTTCAAATGTTTTATGTGTATCCTCTCCCCCACTATTGAAAGGTCACCCCCTCACATCCCATTTTCATTCATACATAACTCTTTAGTTCCGCCTAGCACCTTCTGAAATATATTACTTAATTCCATTCTCATATCAAAGAGTCATTTTTTTATTATAAATACCTCCTATGAAGTCCTTATATAAAAACCTAAATATTCTCTCATAATAAGAGGTAAAATTCTTAAATGTGTTCATCTATTTCATTTATTATCCCCTTATTTTCATCCTTATTAAACTTTGATAATATAATAACACTGGTATATCAAATATTCAGATATTTTATTAGGTTTATAACCTAAACTAGATCCATCTTTAATTACAACTATTGTGAAACAAAACCATCGATCATGTGTACCGCAGACTATCGTCGCACAAACCGATTTAATTTCTTTTCCATCACCAACATTAAAGGATGAATATGATGATGAATTTAATATATTAATATAATATTTATTACATTATTATACTTATATAATTATTATATCACATATACCTTCTTATATTCAAATTTTTTGGGGGATATGATAATGTCGCTTGTGTGTACAACGGACTACCGCTTCGCGAAACAATAAGATGTGTTTTCTCTATTTATTTAAATAAAAGTTAGTTGGGATAAAATTAAGTAATATATTTGGTATTCATGATCTATCAATATTTTTAAAAATATATAAGTCACATATAACTTCTTAACCTTCAATCTGTTGGAAAACAATAACGTCGCTTCAATGTATGTATGGACTACTGTATCCACGTATCGATGAGAAATGTTTAGCATTTTATTTTTACATGGATGGTAATAAGGAAGTATTTGATTAAAATATATTATATATATATATAATAATAATTATCTTTCAAATATTATTTCATATTTATTTTCCATCCATTCTATCCTTAGATAAAAATTTGTAACAATGTTCATGCCTACGTATGACCTACCATCTCCGGGAATAGTTTAATCCATTTTCAATCTATAATGGTAATAAATTAATATAAAGAAAAATATAATTAATGTATATGATACTCATAACATGGTTAAAATTTTATATATTATTTATCCCTGCACAAATTAAAATTACCAAAATTATTGAACAAAAACATACATTAAAAACAAAGTAATTATAACATAAAATAGTTATTTTAACAAAACAGTTTATAAATGGGTGATAAATTAATATCAATATAAACTATATAGAATTATATATATGAGTAGGGATCTTTATTATAAATATATATAACCTTTATTTGTTATAAATGAGGATTCTAATCATATGAAGGATGTTGAACCTGGGGTTAGAGTTTCTCATCACACTTTTTCTGTCACGAGGCATATGAAATATTCACCACTAATTCCCTTAAGTAGAGTATATAATTCTCATTTGAATTATTATTTCATGAATCACTTTTTATTTATTTTATTTAATGTTTAATTTTATAATTAGTTTTGTTATGGGGAGTATGATTTATAAGATACCTACGTGGTTATTGTTTATTTTGCATTCACATATTTATTTGTTATTTTTATGTTCAAGTCTCCATTGGGGTAAATATTTGAATTGTCTATATTAAAATAATTATATATTATTCTCATTTGGTTAATCATGATTTTTTTATATTATAGTGCCTTTTCACCACTCTTTGGTACTGAATTTTATTTTTTAAAGTGTTTTTAATAAAATATTACTTTATTTCTCTCTTCTGTCAAAAATCTTCTTTCATCAAGATCCATATTTTATAAGAAAAATTAAACATTTTCTAAAACAGTTATTATATTCATTGTTTCCCATTTTTAAATCTTTAAAAAATCTATTGAATGTAAATTTCATGTTGTTTTCAAAACATGGATTGTTTTTCTTTTACCAAAAGTGTTAAAGGAATCGTTGTTTCAGTGTGTATGACATGAATGGAATTTTTTTCCATTGTGTTAAATCAATGTTATATGGAATTTTAATATGTCTTACAAGTTCATATACATATTAATGTTTTTTCCAAATAATATTTGTGAACCTTTTAAAAAAATAATCAGTCATAAAACGTTACTTTCCTAAAATCTATTTTAATATCATTTTTATCGTATTTTTAATCATCAATAACATTATACATTTATTAAAATTAGTATCCTATGGAGATATGTTATGTTGATATCATCCTTATTATTTATTTCTATGGTATATAATCATATTTTCTTAGGACGTACAATTTTTTATCTCCATTCACTAAATTACTCTGGATGGTTTATTATCATAACTATTTGATTGGGTAATAACTAGCATTAAATAGGTTTCTTTTTCAAAAATATTGTTTGTTTTGTTTATGATTCATACGTTTCATACAAGGAATGCATTGGACATAGTAAGATAAGGGTGGGTCCAGATTATAGATAGCCCTCAATGCTTTAACAAGTCCCATGAGATAAATTTGTTGTCCAAATTTAGCATGTTTCTACAAAAAGATGTAAACTATCTTGTCAAAGGTCTTCATTGTATTTTTTTATTTACAACATTATTAATTCACTCTGTATCTGATCATTAAATTATTTTCTTGTTATTATTCAATTTTTTTATAATATCCATCAATATATTTCAATCTTCTATGAATATTTAAATTTCTTATTTTGATCATAATTAATTTATTCCATATTATTCTCATATTATTAATTACATCGAATAAGTCTTGCTTATTTACTTTCCCACAATGATTATGGTTATTTATTCATTTTAGATTTCATTAAATGATTACCATTACTAAGCATTGGATCTCACCTTGTTCTACTGTTTTATTTTTCCTAGGATATAAAGAAGTGTTTTATGATTCATATCTAGGGAAATCCTAGTAGGACTAGTGAAATTCTTAAATAAAATTATAGTGTGTTTTATTTTTTCAATTATATTGTGAATTTAAATTTTTTCATATTTTACCAAAGATTTTTATACTATTTAGTCCTTCGGGATGTGATTCTATGTATCTTATGCTGGTGTAATAATATAAATAGTATACTTGAGATCCAGGGGTAGAGGTCATTAAATTAATTGTAAAAAAATATTTTTCCACACTATTCCATTTTAGATCTTGATGATTTCCATCTTGAATAACCGTCTTTGGACACATGTTTGAATAGTGGAAAAATTCATTAAAAATAAAACTTATCACCAGTGGATGGCTATCTATTACCCCATTCATTGATTGTTTAGGACACTATTCTCTATATTTGGGAGCTTTGTGACCAATATTACCACAATGGAAACACATTATAGATCCAATAAAAAATCCATTTAAATGTTGTTTAAATCACCTGTAACATGTGGGGTGATTACCTTCAAACATCATTGTGGTATGGTTATCTTTTTTTCATTCCAATTTAACCATTGCACACCATTATCATATCAAGTAATGTTTGAATGGTAAAAATACATCTTCAATTTTCATCATAAAAAACAACCATCTCACACATTTTAATTTGACATGTGTCCAAGGCTACACATAAACTTTGTTTTAATCTGGAGATAAATATAATAATTTTTCATATTAATTTCCCAAGTAAAATCATGTGCCTACCTTGAAAATATAGTAAAATTCTATTAGAAAACATCTAAAAAATTATTATTATTTTCCTTTAATTATTTGATTTTTTGTCTATACTAAAGCTGAAAAACATAATAAAAATTTTCTCAATGAAAAGGACTAATCATCTATTCCACTCTATGTAATCATGATCATAATATTCTCTGGGATTCTTAACCAAAGACCACCATTAATGATATTTACCATAAAAATTAAAAATGTAAAGTTTTTCCTTTTGTTGTTATGAAAATCCCTTGAGTTTCAATATTTTTCAAGTAAATTTATCCATACATAAGGTATAAATGGGTATTAATAACCATACAATGTTTATAGATGTTGCCTCATAAAATGAACCATTTTCATCATATTTATTTGTGATTAATCTAGATTCACTCTAGCATGGATTCCAACACCATTTATAATTATATTTTAATGCTTAATTATAAAAAAAAGTTTATTTCAAATTATGTCAGTTCTGTCTTGCAGATTTGGAAGGGTATTTTCCTATTAGTTCCATATTACTACGGTTTACCTATTTCCTATGTGGAAAAATATTGTTAAAAAACATTATTAATATGAAGAAACGTTCTAAAATATAAATAATATATCATTTCTCTTTGACCACAAAGTACAATCATTCAATCTTATGCATGTAACATAAGCCTAAACTCTAATGTTATCAAAAACTTTCTACAAAACCAATTATAAGACCCAAACAAAGTAATTAAATATTTTAGTGAATTTAAAATATATTTCACTTTCATACATTCCCAGTGGTATTCTATCATTAGTTTTTTTGATAATTAAGTCATTACCTTGTATAAATAAATATTACATTACAAAGATGAAAATTCCACTTATAATCCCTTTTTTATAATATAAAAAATTTATAATGAAATGTTTTTTTGTTTCATGATATATCTTCACAATTTTAACCATTAACTCATTCTTGTCCCTACATATCCTCAAATATCTATAGAAAACATTTTAAAACATGGGATGATCAATAAAGGTTCAGTAAGGGAATCAAAAAAGAAGATATCTATTTGTAAAGTGAAAAACCATATAACTAATGATATTTTTACCTTTATCTTGTTTTTTTAAATAAATAAATCCTTTACACATGAAATATACAAAAACTTGTTTCACAAATGAATCATTCCAACCCCATAGATTTAAAACAAAACCTCTTTCATACCATGTAAGGAAACATATTCATAACCCATGCTAAAAATTACTAGATCCTTATTAAATACATAGTAAAACCCTTTGGTAACTACATATTTCTTTTGTATAATGTAAAATAACATTATTTAATTCATTTAAGTGATATATAGGTTCACCCAACATATAATCTATATCAAGCTCACTTGGAATTGTCTGGGCACATCCATATTATAAGCTATATCAATACCACATTTTTTTTATTTGGGAGAAACCACAGTCTATGTTATATTATGATCGACCATTTATCCTAAATAATAATTTACTATATTGTGAATAAAATATTTAATTACTACACTTTTCATCATAAAACATTTGAAACAATCTTTTAAACTCATATTCGAAACACATTCAGATATCAAAGTACCATCTTTTTTAAAACAGTTTCAATAAAACAATACCCATATAAATTTAAATTAGTTATTAATTTAATAAAAAAACAAATAATTTTGAGTAATCAAGGAATAAAATAATTTTAATAGTGGTGGGAAAATTATTTTTCACCTTATATGTTATAAAAAACAATCCTTTTGACCTCTTTAAAGAATGTTAAAAATCTTACATAAAAAGATAACTTTTCTGAAGACCCATGAAAAATGATAAAAGATATATAAAAGTTACTTTATAATTATTTTATGTCAATATAAATACATCCATAAAATAATTATGAAAACATAGACCTAGAAAATAGAGTTTAAACGAGAACATTAAGATAATAATTTTAAAAGAAAATACATCAACTTGACTCTGACTCGCCACATCTGTTTTCTATAATCATAAATAAGGAAATTGTTTTTCTAATTTACTTTTTTTAAAAAAATAAAATTTATTTCTACATTTATTTTATTTAATGCTCGGTTAGATACAATCACTTCATCATTTCAATTCACATTGGATATTTTTTACAATACTTTGTTCATGAGTCCAAAATGACATTGGTATGTTTACTGTGGTCAAATATGTAATTAATCAACCATATCTTGAATAATAATAATAAAATAATAAAAATATTTATACATCAATTAAAATTTTATAATCAATTATGAAATTTGGTTATGAAAAATGAACTATGTTATGATCACAGAGACAATAGGTTTTACATAATCATGTGTAGCGTTTCCATTTTTCAATGATCATTATGGAATAAAGTCTAGTATTATTTTATCATTATATAATGATAAAAATACCAAAATTTCCATATTAATACATGAAATATACTTATATATATCATCTATATGTTGTAATGATAAAAATGAATTGCATCGATTTGTGGAGGTGGCAGCCCACACATACTCACGAACAGTGTTATCATCTTTTTAGTGAATGGAAAGGTAATAATGATAGAGTTATATTATATTTTATGAATTATAGAAATATCATGAATATCATATATAATAATTACATTAAATTACTATAACCTTCCTTTATTGGTGGCAATGAAAAAAATAATTACTCATGTTAGTGAGGTAGTAGTTTGTCGTATACAAGAATGAGGGATTCATTTCCCAATTTATATAGTTTTGAGATGGATATAGGTTATTACATAAACATAATATCATCATATTATATTTTAGGTACAAATATTATTGTATAATAATGGGTTTTTTATTCTAAGAAGCTTGAATATAAAATCAAACAAAAATAATTGGTTAAAATCAATACATATTCTTTGGATAACCACATTTTTTTAACTCCTTAGTCTTCTTAAGGTTGGTATTATACCTAAATAAAGACCTATATGATGTAAGGAGGTATGTACATATGGTATTATAGAACTTATTTTATGATCCAAATGGATATTCCATATTGATTAATTGAGAATAAGAGCATTCCTTTTATATGAGAGGGGAGATGCACTCTTGGATGTTCTCATAATATTAAATTAAAATAAATTAATTTTCATGTATAAATGCATCCAAGTTTATTATATTAGAAGACAGGATGATTGGGTTTAAAAATATTCTCATCTAAAAAAAATTGGACAAGTCTAGATCACATTTTTAATCTTATATCTTTATATTAACACTTCATTAACCTTTTTCACGCTTACGGTTGAAACAATGTTTTCTACACACTAACTATTATAATAGTTAATATAAATAAAAAACAACTAATAATAGCATCATTATTGAAACATTGAAAAATACCCTAATCAGTTGGATAAATATATTTTATCAGAATTTTATATATTTAACTAAATTATTATATTCATAAATTTTCAATTATGTCATTTTTGGAACTATTCCATTTCTTTTACTTTTATAACCTCATGAAAAGTAAATTAATGAAATATTTTAATCCATCCATAATATGTTTTTTATATCTATAAAATATGTTACTAACATTAATTATTTCAAATTACACTAAATTTAGTATTTCAAATATAATTTATTTTATTTTTCCGTTAATTGAATAATTACTGTATCAGCATTGTGGGGTATTTTATGATAAATATTTCATCACTAAAAATTCAAAATTAAATTACCAATATGAATATAAATCATTTATATTTTAAATTTATATTTAAAAATAAATATATCCTTTTTTACCCAAGTTCAAAATATAATAATTATTAAAAAACAAGAGTATGACATATTTTACTTTTCTTAACATAAAATGTTATAATGTTCATTATCAAATCCAAAGGAAAACAAAGATCCTATAATAAAAAATGGGATAATAAATGATTCAATGGAATCACCAAATATAATTAATGAATGTTTTGGGATCGTTTTTTAGTCCACAACATATTATTTTTAACACTTAATTATTGGACTTTCCTTAACCATGGTCAAGAAATTAATAATGATATTATTCATGTTGATCCAAAAAAAGAACCTACTTACTGGATTTGGACCAAATAATTAAAAAATTTCAATCCATTTTTAAAAATAAAAATCATATTAGTGTAATGTAAAGACCTGTAATTTCCATGAATTTTTTGAAATAAAATGTAATTTTACGAGTCTGAAAAAATTGAAGGCACGTGATTCTGAGGCCTGGAGTAGCCAAAATGAAATTATGAACTTTTTTTGTTACGTTTAGTAAATGTGTGAGTGGGTTTTTCTAACATTTGAAACGGTGCTTGGAATTGAAATCTGAGGGCACCGTTTAACTCGCAGCGCCGATTTTCATTAAAAGTGACTTTCACCTCGACGGCAGGTGGTCGAGGGTGAATGTTAATTTTTGGGTTTTTAGTGGAAATAATAAAATAAAAGAAACTTCATTTTATTTTATTTTGAGCTCCCATTGGATATTTCAGGTGGGGAACACCCAAACTAAACCTCCCATGAGTGGTTATGGTGGTGGGGACCACCTGAACTAACCTCCCATGAGAGGATATGGTGGTGGGAACCACCCAAGGTTAAAACCTCTTGAACTCCCTATTAAGTGGGGAAAACCTCATGAGATCCCCACTTAATGTTACTACCACCACCTTTAATTACTTTAATCCAACCTATGTAATTAATTAACCCAATTTAAATTTATTCCAACAACTTAATAGATAGTTTAATCTATTATTTTTTGCTACCTTTCTTTTGGTGGATTGGATGAAAAGCTCTCCAACAAAGAACTCCAAAAAATAATGCTTCTCCTTCAATGAATTCTTATCCAAACTCCATTGAAGGATCGCTAATGAGAAACTTCTCCACCGATGATCGATGGATTGCCGACATCACCAAAGTCTGTATATCTCCAATGATGTCGTCTCCTCCCTCGCGACCTCCGTCAATGGGAAATCCAATGTAGGGGTTTATTTATAAGTGATTTTTTATTCACATGTTCTTCTCTTCTTAAACAACGAATGTTGACCAACTCTCAATTTTAGATTGATTCGCGAATGTTTTTCTTTTGCAGGATTGGGAATGTTTAATTAGGGGAGCATGAAGGGAGGGTGTTTGAATTATTCAACTTACACGTTCTTAATATTCTTGTGATTCAAGTATAATATCCACTTGCTACCGCTATAATGCAGAGAGTGAGGGCCAAACTAGCATGGCTCGTCCTCTCCGTAATTTCTTGTGTTGAATTATGGTATTCTTTGAGATAGTGTAGGACGGTGACCAACCACTAAGGGGAATAATAATGGCGGCTGGCACCACAGCCGGCCGCGACGACGGCGTCACCTCGCGGCCACCATCACCGCCCTGTGGCCTTCGCGCCATCCGCGGTCACTTCTACCATATATGGCTCTGCATCACCCCATGGTCGGGCTGCCGCCCCGTGGCCAAGGCACCGCCCTGTGGCCGGACCGCCTCCCCGTGGCCGGACCGCCGCCCCGTGGGCGGGCAGTCGCCTCGCTTCCAGACCACCAATCCGCGGCCAGACTGCCGCCCCATGTTCTCGTGCCATCCTTTTCTGAGCCTCCTCAGGACAAACTGAGCTACCTCGCGCCCTCACGACACCCTTGCATCCCTCACGGGCCGGGCCAGAACCAGGATGTCAGGCCGCCCCGCACGGACTAGGCCGAAGCCAACGGGTCGGGCCACACTGCGGGCCGGAATAGTCCTAGCAAGTTGGGATGGGTCGACCCGAATCGGGTCGGTCCAAGCTGAGTTGGGTTGGGTCAGTCCAACTAGGTCAGACCGGACCCGAGCCCACTATGACCCATTTACTTCTTTTGCCATAACTTTAGCACTAGACGTCTGTTTGACAAACCGTCAGAGGTGCTGGAAATCATGGAGCCATACGGTCCCATTGAGTATACCCCCACTAGAGTTTTGGATTAATATGGGGAACAGTCAGGTTGGATCGAGCACGAATCCAACCGGGCCCCCGAGAGTAAAAAGTTAATAACACACAGATCGGGTGTCTGATTGACGTGTCGTCTATCACGTTGAGACCCCTGTGACGTGGCGGACCTTTGAGATGCTTCTTCATGGGACTCTGTGGCAGTTGGAATATCGACCTGTAGCTTGTGGATAGGATCCTCCAAGAGACCAGTGAGCATTGTGCGGGAACCTAGTAGTTGGCTGAGACTTTAAAACGACTGACCATTTCGACTCAGAGAGACTTGACGTCCCCAGTGGAGAGCACCTCTATGTGATGCAGCAGACCCAGAGTGGGGAGCGCCTATGTGTGACATGGCAGACCCATGGTACTCGATAGGAGGAGTACTTTAGTAGGCTATGAGGGGGAGCACCTCTGTGTGACGCGGCAGGCCCATGGTACTCGACAGGAAGAGTACCTCAGTAGTCACGAGTGGGAGTGCCTCTGTGTGATGTGGCATACCCATGGTGGGGAGTGCCTCTGTGTGACATGGAAAACCCATGGTACTCGATAGGAGGAGTACCTCAGTAGTCCAAGGTTAGTTAAAATCGAATCTGTGTGACACGGTAGGACCACTGTACTCGATAAGGGATGAGTTCTACAGTTTCCAAGGTGTTCGGAGATGTGATTGGGGATGTTACTGGTTACTACCCCTAGATGAAATCCTGGTGTTAGCTGAGTCAGTGCCTCTGTGTTTCCTCATTATTGAGATGTATTACTTGGTAACATAGGCATATGTATGAGCATATACCTAAGTAGGGTTATTTGTTGTTTTCACACTTTTTGGTTTATCCTTGGTAGATTTTGTGAGACCTTGAGGATCTCGGGGTCCCTACTGAGTATCGTTATACTCACCCCTGCATGGGCTATTCCCACACCTTGTTTTGTTGGATTAAGATGACGGACGTCGCTGACAAAGGATGAGGGTACCAGGACTGGACAGTGCTCAGAGGTAAACCATATGGTGTGACAGTACGTAGAGAATACGGGTGGACATGAAGCGCTGAGGAGCCGATCTGTATCTACCCTTCATGTAGGAACCTCATAGGATGATCCAGTAGTTTTCTTTCTCTTTCTTCAGTTTTATTGTATTTCATTTGTACTTGTACCTTTATTGTTGGGATAGTATTCTGGCACCATTTTTACTTTCAGCACTCTTTTGGTTATACAGTTTTCTAGTGTTTGTATCTTTTAGTGTGCTTTGTTTTGTGAGTTTACAGGTTATAAAGGTAATTCCTTCCAAATTTTAGATAAAAAGACTTTCGGTGCTTGTCGCGTTCCCCTGACCTATAGAAGGTGGGCTTAGGGTAGTCACAGAACGGGCCCGAGGGGACGGGTCATGAAAAATTTGTATCATAGGATTCGGTTCTACCGAAGAATATAGGACTTAGATCATTATTTTTAATGGAAATGGTGTTAAGTGTAGGGAGTTTGGTTATCAGTTTAGGGAATCCAGTGTTGGTACAGCAGCCAACATATCCATACACCAGGACCCTGACATATGATTTCCAACAGAGTGCACGAAAACACTGACTGCATGTGTGTTTTGAATAGTGTTTTTTATGATCTCTTGAGTCACCTCACTAGGTATAACTTATTAACCATGGCACACCTGTTTCATTTCATGATGCCTCCATATAGACATCCTTCTAGGGTTTCGAGAGTTGTACACACTGATAGCCCACTGAGCGATGAGGCCTCGGTGCAGGGCCCTTTTCTAGTAGAGGCACCAGCAGTATTTTTTCTCGTTGGGCCACCGAATCCACCAGCCCCATTAGTAGAGAGTGCACACCTCTTGAGCGTGTTGCACAAGTTCTAGCGCCAGGGGCCACTGAGGTTCGGGGGAGAGACGGACACAAAGGCAGCTGTGGATTGGATGGCGGCTTGGTGAGAGTCTTCCGACTCGTAGGGATACCAGTTGATCTCATGGTGATCCTTATCACTAACCTTCTACAGGCAGCAGTGGGAAGACGGAGGAGCTTGATGCTCCAGGTTCATGATGAGGTGACACTTCTCTGGGCAGGATTCGAGAGCCTGTTTTGGGCAGAGTTTGTTTCAGTGACTCTTCACGCAGTATGCATATAGGAGCTTCTTCATCTGTAGTAGGGCAGCGTGACTTTAGCTCAATACTCAGTGAGTTTCACTGACCTTTCATGTTACTCCTCTGATATGGTGTGAGACCCTTTCTTCAAGGCCTAGACCTTGGAGTAGGGGCTCAGGCTGGAGATCATAGCTTCGATGATCTAACTAAGCATCCTGTCGCAGGCGGGGGTGTTAGAGAAAGCCCTCTTGGTGGAGAGTTTCCTTGCTGAGTAGTCAACAGCAGCGAGACCCACCATCGGACATGACATAGTGGAGTCTTATGCAGCTGAAAGTAGACATATGTCACAGAGGTCCAAGAGGACCAGACATACAGGTGGATGAACACAAGATTTAGAGTCGGTTTTGCAGGGCACCTGAGGTAGAGACAGACATACCAAGAGTGGGCAGTGTTACGCTTGTGGAGGGAAGGGTCGGATGGCTCGTGACTGTCCGACCCATCATATGAATGATAATTAGATGGTCGAAGGACCGCCAAGGAAAAGACATATCTTTGACTGAGGAGGTCTTCATGGAGCAGGAGGATGTGGCAGAGGAGTTGTTCGTGCAGCTGGAGGTGGGTGATGATTCGAGATGTTACCACCACCACCACCAGGAGGTCCAACCCGACCACAGGGAGCAGGTGGATAGGGGAGAGCTCAGCTCCATGCAGCAAAGGCCTACAATCACAATGCTCCAGAGATTATTTGAGTACGATCTGTGTCTACTCCACCTTTTCTGCAGTACTTATAGACACAAATGTTAGTCATTCATTTATTTCAACTGCCCTCTTTTGGAGATTATAGATTCTAATGGAGCCGTTGGCTTGATCCTTATGGCTGGAGACTCCTACGAGAGTGGATTCGATGATTACGCACTGGTGTCGGCAGTGCTAGCATACTCTACAGGACGAGGGATTCGACTGGGATCTCCTAGTAGTGGTGTTGAGGCCTTACAACGTCATCTTGTGTATGGACTGGTTATCTATAGTCCATGCTCAGATTGACTGTATTAGGCACAAGGTGCAATGTGTCCACACAAATGGGATCAGGTTTACATTCACCGGTGATAAGGGAGCCTTTGCAGCATGGGATGGACTTACCTGGAGGATAGTAAAGCCGAACACTCATCAGTTGGCTAGCCTTACCCTCAGAGCTATTGATGTGGATAGTCTGAGCTATCCTGTAGTGGTGGACCAGTACGCAGATGTCTTCCCTGATGATGTTCTGGGTCTACCTCCTCACAGAGTGGTGGACTTTTACATTGACTTATACCCTCGAGACGTCACCGATATCTACACTAGCATATCTGAAGGATACCGCGAAGCTTGGTGATCTGTGGGTACAGCTAGAGGACTTGCAGGGGAAGGGATTCATCCGGACCAGTGTTTCTCATTAGGAAACCCCGATTTTGTTCGCCAAGAATTCGGATGGGAGATTAAGACTCTGTGTCGACTATCAGTGCCTGAACCAAGTGACCATGAAGAACAAGTATCCCCTCTCGAGGATTGATGACCTCTTTGATCAGTTGAAGGGAGCATGGTGGTTCTAGAAGATAGACCTCAGATCAGGTTATCCCCAGCTCAGATTTCGGGAGGAGGATGTGCAGAAAACAGCATTCAGATGTCGATATGGCCATTACAAGTTCTCGGTTATGTCGTTTAGCATTACCAATGCTCTAGCAGTGTTCGTGGGACTCATGAATAGTATATTTCATCTATACCTTGATCTCTTTGTAGATGTCTTCATCGATGACATTTTGATCTACTCAGCTACTGAGGAGGAGCATACCTATCACTTTCGGGGAGTATTGGATACACTCCGAGAGCACCACCTTTATGATAATCTCTCGAAGTGACTGTTTTGGAATTGAGAGGTTGAATTTCTGGGACATGTCATATCGGAGGCTAGAGTTGTAGTGGATCTAGAAAAGACTGAGGCAGTACTTGCTTGGGATCCACCCAAGAGTGTGACGGAGGTACGAAGTTTCCTGGTCTTGGCAAGATACTACTAGAGATTTGTTCCGGATTTCTCCAGAGTTTCAGCACCACTATCATCCTTGACGAAGAAGGGGAAACCCTTCTTGTGGTTAGAGAGATGCCAACACAGTTTTTAGGAGCTGAGACAGAGGCTGACTAGTGCCTCCATCCTGAGGCTTCCAGAGGAGGGCATAGGGTATGTAGTTTACTACGACGCATCAGGGATTGGGCATGGATGTGTCCTGATGTAGGAGCAAGCAGTGATTTCATATGGTTCTCGACAGTTGATACAGTATGAGCAGAACTACGCTTCCCATGACCTGGAGTTACCAGTAGTGGTCTTCGCTTTGAAGATGCGGTGACATTACATGATGGGAGAGTGTTTTACAGTGTACTCTGATTACAATATTCTTAGATATATCTTCTCTTAGAAGGACCTGAACCAGAGACAGTGATGTTGGATTGAGTTCCTCCAAGACTATGACTTCGAGATAGTCTACACTCCTGGGAATGAGAACATTGTAGCAGATGAACTCAGTAAGAGATATGGTATACAACTGTAAGGCAAGGCGACGGAGCAGCTTGCCTCTTTGTGGATATCCTTTGGGGATCAAGATAGAGCATCTTTTCAACAGTCTCTTATAGTCACTCCCCCGCTTCTTCAGTGATTCAAGGATGTGTAGCATGGGGACGCTGACTGTGAGGATCGATGTGCTTAGATATCCATAGGGCAGGAACTTGATAGATTTTATGCAGGTGGGGAGCACGTCATTCTCTTCGGAGGACGTACCATGGTACCAGTTTCACTTCAGGGGGAAGTGATGAGTGAGTACCACACTTCCCCTCTAGCGGTGCATCCAGGAGTGGTGAAGATGTACCAGGATCTCTGAAAATAGCACTGGCAGCCGAGAATGAAGAAAACAATTATCGAGTTTGTCTTTTGATGACTCACTTGTCAACATGTGAAGGCAGAGAATCAAGTACCAGCGGGCATGGTTCAGACTTTAGATGTCCCAGAGTGGAAGTGGGATGGGATAACCATGTACATCGTGACGGGTCTTCCACGTACATTCAGGGGACATGATTCGATTTGGGTGATCATCGACCGACTCACCATGTTGGCCCACTTCCTACAGATCAGAGAGCAGGGTTCAGTAAAGAGCATTGGATGCCTATATGTGCAGGAGATTGTGTGACTACATGGAGTACCCTTGACAATTGTCTCTGATCGTGTTGTAAGTTTAACTTCCCGGCTATGGAAGGGGTTTCAGGAGGCTTTCGGGATGCATCTTCGTTTTAGCACTTCCTTCCATCCTCAGAAGGATGGCCAGATTGAGCATACTATTGAGACCCTCGATGACATGCTATGTGCTTGTATCCTCAACTTCGGTCGTAGTTGGGAGGATCACTTGACTTTGGTGGAGTTTCTGTACAACAATAGCTATCATTCCACCAATGGGATGACACCTTTTAAGGTGTTTTATGGGAGACTTTGCAGATTGCCTTAGTGTTGGACTGACCTAGGGGAGCCAGCACTCGTGGGACCAGAGATGGTATGGGCTACCTAAGAGAAGGTGCAGATCATCCAGGAGCAGATGAAGACTATACAGAGCAGGAAAAAGTCATATGCTGACAAGAGATGGAGACCTCTGGAGTTCGAGGATAGCGACCATGTCTTTTTACAAGTCTCACCCCGACGTGGATTATGGATATTTGGATGAGGCAGTAAGTTATCTCTGAGATTCATCGGACCATATTAGGTCCTCAATAGAGTTGGCGAGGGGGCTTACCACTTAGCTCTTCCACCTCAGTTTCACCGGGTGCATGGCGTCTTCCACGTATCCCAGTTGAAAAGATACGTGCACGACCCTTCTCACATCCTCGACCATGGTGAGCTAGACATCGATGATGGGGCGAATTTTACGGAGGTTCCAGTAGAGATTGAGAATCGACAGAAGCGGCTCTTTCTTGGATGGTCGATACCTTTGGTGCTCGTTCGCTGGAAGTACAGGAACCTCCAAGAGAGCACATGGGAGCGGGAGGCTCAGATTTTTGCTTAGTACCCCCACATGATCCATTAGTTTGAGTTGTGTCTTACAGGGTCGTAAAGCCCTAAGGTGGGGGGAATGTAAAGACCCATAATTTACATGTAAATATTTTTTATAAATGGGAATTTTACAAGTCCGCAAAAATTGACGGCGCGTGATTCTAAGGCCTGGAGTGCCTAAAATGAATTTATGAAGTTTTGTTTGGGTACGTTCAGTAAATGTGTGAGTGGGTTTTTTTAACATCTAAACCGGTGCTAGGAATTGAAATCAGAGAGCACCGTTGAACTCATAGCGCTGGTTTTCTCTTAAGGTGACTTTTACCTCGACAGAAGTTGGTCGAGGGTGAACGTTAAATTTTGGGTTTTTCATGGAAATAATAAAATAAAATAAACATCATTTTATTTTATTTTGAGCTCCCATGTGGATATTTCAGGTGGGGACCACCCGAACTAAACCTACCATGAGAGGTTATGGTGGTGGGGACCACCTGAACTAACCTCCCTTGAGAGGATATGGTGGTGGGGATCACCCGAGGTTAAAACCTCTTGAACTCTCTATTAAGTGGGGAGAAAACTCTTGAGCCCCCCACTTAATGGACCCACCACCCCCTTTAATTAATTTATGCCAACCTTTGAAATTAATTAACCTAATTTGAATTTATGCCAACAACTTAATAGATAGTTAAATCTATTATTTTTGGCTACCTTTATTTTGGTGGATTGGGAGAAAATCTCACCAATGAAGAATGAAAACGAAGAATGCTTCTCCTTTGATTAATTCTTCTCCAAACTCCGTCGAAGGATCACTAACGACGAACTTCTCCACCGACGATCGATGGAATGATGACGCCACGAACGTCCGTCTATCCCCAACGACATCATCTCCTCCATCGCGACCTCTGTCAATGGACAATCCAAGGTAGGGGTTTATTTATAAGTGATTTTATATTCCCGTGTTGTTCTCTTCCAAAAAAATGAACATGGATCAACTCTCTCATTTATATTGATCCGCGAATATTTTTCTTTTGCGCTATTGGGAATGTTTAATTGCAAGAGCTTGAAGGGAGGGTGTTTGATTTCTTCCCCTTACCTATTCTTAAAATTTTTGTGATTCAAGTATAATACCCACTTGATACTGCTCTAATGCGGAGTTTGTAGGCCAAACTAACATGGCCCGTCCTCTCTAAAATTTTCTGTGTTTAATTATTGTGTTCTTCGCGATGGTGGAGAACAACGACTATATTACACCGTGAGATTTAATGAGAATTATTCTTTTTAATTTCTTTGATATCTTGTGTTGTATGCTACACCAATATTATCTTGCGCTATACGCAACACCATATTAGCTTTTAGTATACGCAATACTATTCATGGATCGTGTTACACACAATTTCATTTTTTTTATAGAAGTTATTATACACAACATTGAGTGTATATATATATATATTGAATGTCTAAATAAAATATGGTTGGATTATGTTATACACAATAAGAAAAGAATCTGGCACTAGACGCAACCCTGACTTGGCTTGCATTATAGGCAATCGCGACCTTCCTCGATAGCATGTGTTGTACGCAATACCGAGTTTCACTAAACAACGATATGTTATTAAAATATTATATAAAGTAGACGTTATGAATAGTAATACCCACTTTATTAAATTTTATAAATTTAATCTTTCAAAATGGACTTAATTTTTTGATCTGGAATATCGAAATTAGCCTAGGCTGAATTTATGGTATTTTTCTGAAAACTTTCAATTTTTGATGAAAAGTGAAAACACTGAGTTATTGGTTAAAACTGGATTTTTATTTAAATAATAATTTATTTTATTTAAATTTATTTTATGTAAAACTAGATACATAATACCTATATAAGTTCAATTTAATTCAATGGAGTCATTTTATAATAGTTTTAGATATATAGAAAATTTATTGATCTTTTTACCGTCTTTTACCCACCTCCTAAGAGAATTTGAAAATTTACATAAAACATAATTTTACCGCTTCTGTGAGTTGAATTTCAAAAATCCGAGAGACAAGATTAATATCAAGGAGTCAAATGTGGTTCAATAAGATAAAAAATATTTTTGGTGAATCATAACTTTTTTGTTTTATTTACCACGGTTAAATGTAAATAGGGTAATTAAGAGTAACAATTATATTATTATTACCCTAACACATGTCCTAATTCTATTTGATAATTATAATTAGTAAAAAAACCTTAGGAATAAAATATGACCATTTAGGTCCAGTTGGATTAAATTAGGACATTTATTATTATTTAATTCAAAGAAGAGTTAAAAGAATTAAAATCAAAGTTTAATAATTAAACCATTTTTAATATTGGGTTATACATAAGATAAATTTGACTATAAATATTCATTAGAAATATAAGATGATTTCCGACATAATGGTATTTTATTTATAATTTTTGACATTAAATAATTTAATTTATTTATGACACAATGATGATGCAGTAATTACCTTATTAATTAAATATAAACATAATTGATATTATAAATACCCCAAGAAATGTAATTTGAGACTTTTAATGAATTAAACTAATTTTAATGGTTAATATAACATATTAGGGTTGTTTAGATGAATTGTTTTCTAATTAATAATGATGTTAAATGTTTTGAAAAAACAAAATACCAAATAGTGTTAAAATTGACATAAAATATTCTTTAAAACAAATATTATATTATTAATTGATATAATGGTCTTAAAAATATAAGGATCAGAAAAAAAAGACTTATATAATAATATATATGATATTAATAAACCAATTGGGGTTATATTAGTAGTTTTTGGTAAGTTTATTAACCATATAGTTTAAGAATACAAGAAGACATGTTAAAAGATAAATTATCTAACTTATAGTTAAATCTAAATGAGAAGGTTAAAATGGTAACCTAAACTTGTCTAAAACCTATTGGTTGAGAGGATTCTGACCCATACACACCCTAGACTCTAAATAAATCACTTAAGAGCCATTATAAATCGAACATAAATTTATTATAAAATAATATTTTGTGTTTTTCCTAAGGTGCCCCTCACCCCACTTATAAAAAGGCACTCTCCCTTCTCTCTAATTCACACCTCCAAATCCATTTGGCTCGGCCAAACCCTACCCAAATACCCCATAAACTTTCCTACCTTCATCCAAGATGCATTACTTTAGTTAGAAATCCAACCTAAGGATCCCTTTTGATAAAATCAAAAGGAATAACCTGATGAAGAGGTAAATAACTCACCAATTATTTCAAGTTCCTTTCTTCATCCACTTCCTCCTTCTTTTTAGTCTCCATTATAAAATAATAACTACAGTATCTTATATATACTGTGATGTTACTATAAAAATTATACAAACATATTAGTAATTTTATCCATCCTATGAATGAAAAAGTCACCACACATGCGTACATAAAACTTACCGTCTCCACGTCGTGGTGTAGTTTTTTATTCAAACATTTCATCATTTGGATGGGTATAATAATGAGTATAAATAATATAAATAATAAATATAACATTATTATTATTCTTTATATATGATATACCATCCAATTATATAGTATTTTAATATCAAAAGAATAATATCATCGCTCGTGCGTACGTACGGACTACCGTCTCCACGAACGCAATGAGATTCATTTTCCATTATTAACCATTCAAGTATGATTATAAAGTATATATAATAAATAATAATAAAAGATATTACAAAATAATTATTCTGGATTTTGGTACATATATGTTTCATTTACTTAATTCCATTCAATTCATTAAGGAAACGAAAATATCGTTCATGCGTACGTACGGCCTACCGTCTCCATGAACGGTGTATTTCATTCCATTTATCAATCTATCGTATATATTTATATTCTGAATATATATTATATATTAATCATGTTTTACATTCTAGAATTAATTAAATCAGGATATAAGTAATAATATAAAGAAAAACAGGTTGAAACATGTATGATAAATGAAACGATTATACCCAAAACATTTCTTTAACATGGAATTTACAAAAGAGCGTGCAATATAAAGTCATAAGTGAATCATATATAATATCATAAATATTATTAAGGTTATGTTAAATTTTAATAATATGTTTAAACTCACTCTAGAGGAGTCTCGGACACATATGGAAGAAATTGGACATAAGGTAAGGGATAATTTTTCAATCTCATTTTATCCGAGATTTCTTATACGTAAGTATTTACTGGGGTTATATTTTTCATCCATGTCTAAAAAATGTTTTCCATAAAGTGTTTAATATTATTACATGTATTTTTAAAGTCATGTTTACACCTCTTTGAATTTTACTTTGTGTTATGGAAGGAATCGTTCTTTTGTTTACCATAAGTTGTACTTTTTGACTTTTCTGTTAAAAGTACGAGGAGATTGTTTTTTTAACTTATATGGCATGAACAGATTTTACAATTTCATAAATCCTTATTTTCATGAAGCTTAATCTACAATATTTCATGAATATTTTCAAAAAAATCCTTTACTTTTAAAATTGCATGGAATTTTGTGAAAAGAAAATGATTTTAAAGAAGAAAGTATATTTACCTCAATTATTCATTTCAAGTGTTTTATCAAAAGCATTTTCTATCTAAGATGACATTATTTCAAATGTGTATGTTTCAAGTATAATGTCTCTATGATTTAAATGTTTTCACTTTTCTTATGATGAAATTATATCCATTTGTTTTATATGGATTATGTTATGATGGGATGATGTTTATGAAACCAATTTTATTCTTTGGGTTATGATGAATGATTTATGTTTATTTTGGGGAAAATGTAAGAATGATTTAATTATGAGATAGGTGGGATATATATCTCCCTCCAATTCATTGGGTAATGATTTATATATAATGAGAGAGACATAGTTGTAATGGAAAGTAAATCTGGTACAGTAATACACGGCAGGAACGACAAGTAAACTCGATTCAGTAATGGACTTTGTCCACTATGATGGTCTTGGCAGCAATGCCTTGGCTACTATGGAAATAATAACATGTTCTTAATGGTTTCCCACATTTACATGTTTTATTCCCATGAAATTTTATTATGATTGATGTTCTTTTATGATCTATTCCTTATGTATTGCTAAGATTTATGTCATGTTCATGTTTTTACGTTCAAATGGTTATAGGATGTTTTATGTTCTCCATGTTTACCCTTACTAAGAATTTTATCTAACCCTTTTTATGTTTTCTTTTCCCCAGGATATATAGAAATGTTTTAGGTAAGAAAACAAATGGGGAAGATCTTTATGGGAGATGTTGAAGATCTTTCACCATGTTTAGAATATTATGTATCCGAGTTTCCAAATACACTAAACTATTACGATCCTTAGGTGTATGTTTTTTTTATGTATTAAGTATTACGAAAAATTAATTAAATATCCATGTACGTCGAGCTTGGGTATCTACAGTTGTTATCAGAGGAATGTTTTAGTTTACCTTTGGAAACTAGGACACGAAAGCTTTAGTGAGATCCCTAGAGATATTTCTAAGGTGTGTCTAGGGATGTCCCTAAGGTTAAGTATAAGTATAGGTTATATTCCTAGAATTACGGTAAATATCTTAGAATTAAACCTAATATAATATATTTAAGGTACTCCCACTTTATTATGTTTTTTCCCTAGCATGATTTTTTCCTCTTACACTATTATTTTTTGGTTTAGACGATGGCTAGAACCCAGAGGAACCATGTTGATCAATGTAATGGGCAATGCAATGATTGTCCTCGTGAACAAACCAATGTTATGGGAGATGGAGTGAAAAATCTTATTACTATACTTACACAAGCTACGAATCATTCTAGACTTCCGAATGAGTATAGAAGGGAACAATTTTCTATTAATTCCTTCATGAGGCAACGTCAACCTTCTTTCAGTGGGTCTTCTGGTCCACTTGTTGCTGAACAATGGATCAGTGCCATTGAAAAGGTATTTTCCATACTTCAATGTTCAGAACATGAAAAAACCCATTCTGGTTGTTTACCGTTTAGAAGGTGAAGTAGACCAGTGGTGGACTCTAATTAAAAATACAAGTCCCCTAGGTGAAATTGAATCCATGGAAAGGGACGAGTTCAAGAACTTATTTTTCAATAAGTAGTTCCCTCATATTCTTCGAACAAATATGGAAATGGAGTTCCATGAGCTTAAGAAAATGGATGATGAATCTGTTGGAATATACGAGGCAATTTTTACAAGGATTTCAAGGTATGCATTTGGCTTTATCATCCAACTAGAAAGTAAAGTTTATCGATTCTTTAGTGGCTTAAAACCAAGTCTTCAAAGGGAATTAGCTATAAGAGACTTCAGTAGCTATGAAGAAATTGTGCATTGTGCTATCAAGGTAGAACCGGATGTTGGTGTTACATATCCATCTCATGGTTTTGACAAGAAACAAAAGATGGAGTTCAAGGAAAAATCTAAAAATATTGGTGAAAAGAAGACGAATGTTTATTTATGCTCAAAGTGTGGAAAGAAGCATAGTGGAGATTATCTTAAAGGTACTAGAAAATGTTATAAGTGTGTAAAATAAGGTCACCAAGCAGCTGAGTGTCGAAGTAATGGAAAAAAGGGTATCTAATTGTGTGAATAGAGAAAACACTATAGATAATGCACCACCAACACTTCAATGCTTCAAGTACAAGGAAATGGGTAATTATGCTAATCGATTCTCTAATCCAAGGGTTAATGATGATCGACATCAAAAACCTCTTAAGGAAAAGGAAAAATAGGAATTCACATGCGATCACTATTGGTGATTTTGAATATGACAACGATGTGGTGGAATGATTAAGTGTTTATGTAATGGGATTCCAAAATAATTTTTTATATAGTATCGTGGAATATTGGAATATTTATGTATTGGTCTATTATGGTTTTCAATAATTTTATGGTTCTGATAACCATGAATAGTGATTGAAATATTTTTGGAAAGAATATGATATGAGCATAATGACGGGATAAGGAGAAAATGAAATTTTTGATAGTATTTATGAGCTCATGACTGATATAAGGACAAAGTGATATCATGGTTTGAGAATATATAAATTTTGGGATTTTGGTATGTGGAAAGAGTTATTTTTTGACGGAATTCATGTTTTCTCTAAGGTTCTATGGTAATTCGTATTTCAAAAGAATAAATGAGTAAGGTATTCACATGTTTGGAATGTGACCAACATGATATATCTTATGATATATGGGGGATAAATGATGGTATTCATGTGCTTGTTATGTGACATTTCAAGTAATCATTTTATTTATACTATGATCACGGACCAAAGTATTTTGGATAAGTCTAAAGATTATAATGAATTATGTTAGACATAAGATAGTATTGTTTTAGGCTAGAAATTTTTTTGATATTATTATAGTAATGTTATAATAATCTAGTTTTAGAAAAAGGGACAATATGCAGGATGGGCAACAACTCGTCGCATCGCACAAGGTTGCGGGAATCAAACCCACAACTGAAGTGCAACAGGCCTTTATCTCCTATATATGGCCTACAAGAAGTCCCTGGTTAGTAGAAACTAGTTTTATTTTATTAAGAGGTATGATATATGAAGTATAAGTCCATTTTAGGAACCATATACGATTAATATCACTATATATGGACTTATGCATATAACTTTTTCTAACCTTACGTTTGATACAGATGGAATGATCTATCATTCAATCGCATGATCTACTAACACTTCACGAAAGAAAAATTCAACTTCATTTCTTTAAGAGATGAAGTGGAAATTGGTCATGACACAAACAATAGTGAGATTTTACCAAAATCAAGTAAGTATTTATTTTAATTCAAAAATTATTCAACATTATGGAAATGATCTTGAAAACCAAAAATGTTGTCCATGTGCCCACATATCTAATTGAATTAGATGGTACCTTAGATTACCAAATATTTATGACTTTGTGATTTTTGTCTTATTCATAGCCATGTTCTCTACCACTCTTCATCCAAAAATGATGGTTAGATTTCTCTTCCATATCCATATTTTTACCAATATTCTCATATATGGAAACCCGGTGACGAGTTACATTGGGTATTTGTTATGTTTCTAACGTTCCGTTTTAAAATGATGATTTAGTATTCCTTTTTACGATTTGGGTTTCTATGAAAGAAACTTTCGAGTAGAAAAACATTTATAACCCTAACAAATTTCGAGGGAGAAATTCGTCTTAAGGGGGGTAGAATGTAACACCCCAAGATTTTATGAGAATTATTCCTTTTAATTTCTTTGATGTCTTTTGTTGTATGCTACAACAAGATTATGTTGCACTATACGCAACACCGTATTAGCTTGCAGTATACTCAACACTATTCTTGGATCATGTTACACACAATTTCAAGTTCATTTTATCAAAGTTATTCTACACAAAATTGAGTGTATATATATATATATATATTAAATGTATAAATGAAATATGGTTGGATTCTATTATACGCAACAGAAAATGAATGTTACACTACACGCAAACCTGACTTGGCTTACATTACATGCAATCACAACCTTCCTTGATATCATGTGTTGTACGCAATAACATGTTTCACTAAACAACGATATGTTATTAAAATATTATATAAACTAGCCGTTATGAATATTAATACCCACTTTTTGAAATTTTATAAATATTATCCTTCAAAATGGAATTCATTTTTTGATTGGGAATATCGAAATTATCCTAGGGTTAATTTTTTGTATTTTTCGAAAAACTATCAATTTTTTATGAATAGTAAAAACACTTAGTTATTGGTTAAAACCAACTTTTTATTTAAATAATCATTTATTTTATTTAAATTTATTTTAGGATAAAATAGATATATAATACCTATATAAGTTCAATTTAATTCAATGGAGTCATTTTATAATAATTTTAGATATATAAAAATTGTATTGAGCTTTTTATCATCTTTTACCCACCTCCTCGGAAAATTTTCAAATTTACATAAAAATTAATTTTAACGGTTTTGTGAGTTAAATTAAGAAAATCCTAGAGACACGATAAATATTGAGGAGTAAAATGTGGTTCAACAAGATTAAAATAATTTTTGGTGAATAGTTACTTTTACTTTTATTTACCACAGTTAAAAGTAAATAGGGTAATTAAGGGTAAAAATGATATTATCATTACCCTAACACATGTCATAATTATATTGGATAAGTATAATTCGACCAAAAACAACCTTAGGAATAACATATGACCATTTAGGTCCACTTGGATTAGATTAGCACATTTATTCTAATTTAATTCAAAGAAGAGTTAAAAGAATTAAAATCAATGTTTAATAAGAAAAACATTTTTAATATAGGGTTATACATAAGATAAATTCGACTATAAATATTCATTAGAAATAAAAAAAAGATTTCCTACATTATTTTATTTTATTTATAATTTTTAGACTTTAAATAATTTAATTTATTTATGACACAATGATGAGGCAGTAATTACCTTATTGATGAAATATTATCATAATTGATATTATAAATACCAAAAAAAATTAAATTCAGGCTTTTAATGAATTAAAATAATTTTATAGGTTAATATATCATATTAGGGTTGGTTATATGAATTTTTTTATAATTAATAATGCTGTTATAAATTGAAAAAACGCAAAATACCAAATAATGTCAAAATTGACATAAAAGAGTTTTTAAAACAAATATTATATTATTAATTGATATAATGGTCCTAAAAATCTAGGTTTTGGCCAAAAGTATTATATAATAATATATATGACATTAATGAACCAATTGGGGTTCTATTGGCAGTTTATAGTAAGTTTATTAAACATATAGTTTAAGAATACAAGAAGACACGGTAAAAGTTAAAATATCTAACTTAGAGTTAAATCTAAATGATAAGGTTAAAATGGTAACGTAAACATGTATAAAACCTATTAGTTGAGAGGATCTAGAACTATACCCACCCTAGCTTCAAAATAAGTCAATTGGGAGCCATTATAATCGAATATAAATTTATTATAAAATAATAGTTTATGTTTTTCCTAAGGTTCCCCTCACCCCTCTTATAAAAGGGCACTCCACCTTCTCTCTAATTCACACCTCCAATAACATTTGGCTCAGAAAAACCCTTCCCAAATACCCCTTCAACTGTCCTCCCTTCATCCTAGAGGCATTACTTTAGTCATAAAGGCATCCTATGGAGCCCTTTTGATCAGATCAAAAGGAAGTGCCCGAAGAAGAGGTAAATATCTCACCACCTATTTCAAGTTCCTTTCTTCTTCCACTTCCTCCTTTTTTGTTGTTTCTATTCTAAAATAATAAATCCAGTATCTTCTATATACTTTGATGTTATTATAAAAATTATAAAACCATATTAGTTATTTTATCCATCCTATGAATGAAAAAGTCTCCACACGTGTGTACGTACGACTTACCGTCTCCACGTCATGGTGTAGTTTCTTATTCAAACATTTCATCATTTGGATGGGTATAATAATAAGTATAAATGATATAAATAATAAATATAACATTATTATGATTCTTTATATATGATATACCATCCAATTATATACGATTTTAATATCAAAAGAATAATATCATCACTCGTGTGTACGTACGGACTACCATCTCCACGAACGCGATGAGATTCATTTTCCATGATTAACCATTAAAGTATGATTATAATGTATATATAATAAATAATAATGAAATATATTACATAATAATGATACTTTATTTTTGTACATATATGTTTCACTTTCTTAATTCCGTTCAATTCATTAAGGAAATGAAAACAGCGTTCTTGCGTACGTACGACCTACCGTCTCCATGAACGGTGTATTTCATTGCATTTATAGATCTATCATATATATTTATATGCTGAATATATATTATATATAAATCAGGTTTTACATTATAGAATTATGTAAATCAGGATATAAGTAATAATATCAAGAACAGCAAGTCGAAACATGTATGATAAATGAAACGATAATACCCAAAATGCTGCTTTAACATTGAATTTACAAAAGAACTGGAATATAAAGTCATAAGTGAATCATATATGATGTCATAAATATTATTATGGTCATGTTAAAAGTTAATAATATGTTTAAACCCACTATAAAGAGTCTCGGACACATATGGATGAAATTGGACATAAGTTAAGGGATAATTTTGCAATCTCATTTTTATCCGTGATTGCTTATACGTAAGTATTTACTGTGGTTATATTTTTCATCCATGTCCATAAAAATGTTTTCCATAAAGTGTCTAATATTATTCCATGTATTGTTTAAGTCATGTTCACACCTATATGACTTTTACTTTGTGTTATGGAAGGAATCTTTCTTTTTTTATCATACATTTTATTTTTTGACTTTTCCGATAAAAGTACGAGGAGAATGTTTTTTTAACTTATATGGCATGAACAGATTTTACAGTTTCATAATGCCTTATTTTCATGAAGCTTACTCTACAAGATTCCATTACTATTTTAAAAAAAATCCTTTACTTTTAAATTGTCATGGTATTTTTTGAAAAGAAACCGTTTTTTATAGAAGAAAGGATATTTACCTCAAGAATTCATTTCAAGTGTTTTATCAAAACCATTTTCCATCTAAGATGACATTATTTCGAATGTTTATGTTTCAATTATAATGTCTCTCTGATTTACATGGTTTCAATTTTCTTGTGATTAAATGATATCGATTTGTTTTATATGGATTATTTTATGATGGGATGATATTTATAAAACAAATTTTATTCTTTGGGTTATGATGAATGATTTATGATTATTTTGTGGCACACGTAAGAATGATATTATTATGAGATGGTTGGGACCAATATCTTCCTCCAATGAATTGTGTGATAATTTATATCTCATGAGATAGACATGGTTGTAACGGCAAGTAAATCGGGTATAGTAATGCAGGGCCGGAATGGCAGGTAAACCCAATTCAGTAATGGACTTTGTCCACTATGATGGTCTTGGCAGCATTGCCTTGGCTACTATTGAAATCATATCATGTGCTTAATGGTTTTCCACAATTACATGTTTTATTCCCATGCTATTTTATCATGATTGATGTTCTTTTATGATCTATGCCTTATGTATTGCAAATATTTATTTCAAGTTCATGTTTTTACGTTAAAATGTTTATGGGATGTTTTATGTTCTCCATGTTTACCCTTTCTGAGCATTTGTGCTCACCCTTTTATTTTTATTTTCCCCATGATATAAAGAAAGGTTTTAGGTAATAAAACAAAAGGAAAATATCTTTGTGGGAGATGTTGAAGATCTTTCACCACGAATTGAAGATTATGTTTCTGAGTTTCCAAAGACACTAAACTATTACGGTCCTTGGGTGTTTGTGTTTGTTATGTATTAAGTATTCCACAAAATTAATGTAATTTCCATGCACATCAAGCTTGGGTCTCAACAGTCCAACCACAAAGGGGCACGAGAACGGCATTCGGCACCGCCACCGGCCGTGAGGAAGGGGACAGCGAAACGGCACCGCACCGCGACCACCACTACCGCCCCAAAGCCTCCACACTGTTCATGTCCCATGTCGCCATCCACGGCTATGCACCTCCCCATGGCTGGGCCGCCACCTCACAGTCGGACCACCTCCGCACGGGTGGACCGCCGCCCCGCGACCGGACCGCCGACCCGCGGCCGGACCGCCGCCCCGCGGCCGGACCGCCGCCCTGCTGCCGGACCGCTGCCCCGCGGACGGACCACCTCCCCATGTCCGAACAGCCTAGTTGCATCTGGACCTCCACCCCGCAGCTAGACTGTTGCACCGTAGTCTCATGTTTTCCTCGGACGAGCATCCCGGGGCCGAGCCGAGCCGCCTCGCGCCCTAGCGGCCCTCGCGGTCCGGGCAGAACCTATAGGTCCAGGCCGCCAAGTGCGGACCGGGATGAACCCAACAGGCTTGGTCGCACTACGGGCTAGTCCAGACCCAGTGGGTTGGTCCGGGTCAACCCGAACCGGGTTGGATAATGCCAGGTTGGGCTTGGTTGGTCCAACCGGGTCGGACTGGACCCGGGCCCACTACATCCCATTTACTTCTTTGGGCCATAACTTTGGCACTAGACGTCTGTTTGATGAACCATTAGTGGAGATGGGAATCATGGAACGAGACAGTCCTGTTGTCTATACCCCACTAGAGTTTTGTATTAAGATGGGAAAGGGTCAGGTTGTATCGAGCATGAATCCAACCGGGCCCCCGAGACTAAAAGGCTAGTAACTCGCAAACCGGGCGTCTGATTGATGCACCGTCTGTTGTGTTGAGACCCCTATGACAAAGCGGCCCTTTGAGATGCTTCTTCATGGGACTTCGGGGAATTTGAAATATCTACATGTAGCTTGTGGGGAGAATCCCTCCCGATATGAGCGAGCATTGGACGTGAACCTAGTAGCTTGCTGAGACATGACGACTGCTGACCATTTTGACTCGGAGAGACTTGATGGGCCCAGTGGTGAGTGCCTCTGTGTGATGCGGTAGACCCATGGTTGGGAGAACCTTTGTGTGACACAGCAAACCCATGGTACTCAACAGGAGGAGTACCTCAGTAGGATACGAGGGGAAGCGCCTCTGTGTGAAGTGGTAGACCCACGGTACTCGACAGGAGGAGTACCTCAGTATTCATGAGTGGGAGTGCCACTGTGTGACGTGGAAGACCCATGGTACTCGATGGGAGGAGTACCTCAGAAGTCCAAGGTTAGTGGGAAGCACCTCTGTGTGACGCGACAGGCCCACTGTACTCGATAGAGGAGAAGTTCTCTAATAGCTGAGGTGTTCGATGATGTGACTGGGGATGTTACTGGTTACTACCCCTAAAATAAATCATGGTGTGAGCTGAGTCAATAATTCTGTGTTTCCTCGTGACTGAGATGGATTACTTGATAATTTTGGTATATGCATGAGCATATACCTATGTATGGTTATCTGTTGTTTTCATACTTTATGGTTTATCCTTGGTAGATTTTATGAGACCTTGAGAGTCTTGGGGTACCTACTGAGTATCTTTATACTCACCCCTACACAGACTATGCCCACACCTTGTTGTGTTGGATATTGATGACAGACAATGCTAACTGAGGACGAGGGTACCAGGACTGGACAGTGCTCAGAGGTGGACCATACGACATGACAGTACGCAGAGGAGACGGGTGGATGTGAAGTGCTGAGGAGGCGATCTATTCCTACCCTTCAGGTAGGAACCTCGGAGGATGATCCAGTAGCTATCTTTCACTTTCATTAGTTGTATTTTATTTTAGTTTTACTTTTACCATTACTGTTTTCTTGTATTCCGGCCCCCTTTTTACTTTCAGCACTCTTTTGGTTATATAGTTTACTTGTGTTTGTATCTTGTTGTGTGCTTGATTTTGTGAGTTTATAGGTTATAAAGGCAATACCTTACCATTTTTAGCGAAAATGTCATTCGTTTCTAGTCTCCATCCCCTTGCCTATGGAAGGCGGGCTTGGGGTAGTCATGGCATGGTCCCTGGGGGACGGGTCGTGACATGTCATAAATTAATTTAAAATCAAACTGGAGAAACATGTTGACAATCAGTTTTTCAGAAAATTTTCTATTTTAAGTATAAATTGGTATTATACTAAATTAAATTATAATTCTTATTTATAAAAAGTTATTTGGTTTAAATTAAACATTAACTAATTAAAATTTCAAAATAACAAAAAAAAATTAATTTTTCTATGGAAATAATTGAAAAGAATATATATTTTCAATAAAAATTAGTATTTTTAAAAATTCATTGAAAAAATTATTTTTTAATAATATTCTAAAAACAACATCCTAAGATATTTTAAAACTAAAAAGAATATATTGAAATTAATATTTTAAAATTAAAATTCTATAATTTTAAATTTATACATCAACAAAAACCTTTTTTCAGAAGAGTTTAGAAAATTCATTTACATTTTTATTTCAAAAGCTACATAATATATTTGTAATGAATATGAATATATCATTTATGAATAAAAATAAATATGAAAATAATGAATTAAATAATTACCTAGGTTTTTTCACTCCTTTAATGATACAATACTTAATTTTTGTGTCATTTCATGTGAATTCCATGTAATAACAACTTGATGTTTTCTGATTTCATCACCAGAATTGCATCTTCTTTTTGGTCCAATAGAGTGTCTGAAATTTCAAATCACTTATCAACAAATAAATTATAATCAGATAAAGAATTAGTTTCATATTTTACATTAGATTCAAAATAAAATTTATGGGATGTCTTCTTCTTACTCTTCCTTTTCGTAAATTTTTTTATAAGGTAATTCTCAATTGAATTTTCTTCAATTCGAAAAAACTATTCTTGTTCAATCCTCATGTATTTGTAGAATATTGTATGATTCACCAAATTATGAAAGTATTCCGTGAGATCATCCATTAATGATTATTTCACTAAATAATCAATATAAATATATCATGGATCTATTTCATATAAAACTTGGTGCCTCTACTATAGAAGAATAACATCTTTAACCCCTTATCGAGAAGCTCCAAGTAAAAATTATATAAATAGGATGAACCCAATTTTCTGGATTTTTGGATTCTTCATATAAAATAAAGGATCCTTTATTATGTGTTTCTTCTTCAACAAAAAAGGATATCAATTCAAAGCAATAAAAAATCCAAAATTAAACCTACCCTTCGATACAAATAGTTATACCTATAAAAGTTACATAGAGTGATATTACACTGACAAGGGAGTGAATTAGGGTATGAAGTATCAATGAAAATTAACCCACATTTTCAATAAATTATGACTAGAAATTAGGGATCTTATAATATAAACATTTACGGTCACTTTTTATTCTCTTTAATCTGATGTTCTTTACTTTGGTTGATCTATTTTGGGGTGCATGCATAAAGTAAATATAGACATGGTAATATACTTGGCTCAAAAAAAAAGTGATAGTCCAATGATCATTTTACCGAAACTTTTTTGGTGAAAAATGCCTCTTAATACCACTTATTATTGGTTTTCTATATGTCACAGCTATTCCCAGTCTCACTACCTTACATGTCAAGGGAAAGTGAAAAACTTCCCTAGGGTCACTCCCATGAACATTACTTTATTTTCTCACTATCAGTTGAGATAATAACCGTTTTACACTTCCTATTCACTCTACTTTAGAATGGATCCATACACAGTTTATGGACATGTAGGTACCTTCATCAGAAATGTTGAAAGTATATTCAAGAAGGTAGATGCTCGGTTGAAGTCCTTATTGTGTTGCTCCTTCACTTTTTTAGAAACACTTTGATACAACACCTCAACATTCCAAAAAAATTCTGTAATAATAATTCTATTTTACATAGGCACAAAAATGACCTTATTCAATTTTGTAAAGGTTTCTAATAGATACCAGTCCTAAATTATTTCCATCCACTCACTGAAACAATACCTCTTACTCTAAAAATCAAATCCTTATAAATTCACTCTTTTTAATTGACAATATCTCAATTTTCAATATATGTATGATATTCATAAAGATAGCTCTTACATACCACTTTTCCTATTTTTAATATTTTACCTAAAAGAGAAAGGTTTTGATCTTCTCAATGGTTCACCTAAATGGTTCTGTTTTGAGATTTTATGTCAACTCAAAACTCATACATAACACTTCTATGATTTCCCTAAATAACTGCTAAGAAATAAATAGTCATGGCCCAGAGAACTCATGGATGAGGTGTAATAAGGATGAGGATATAATATGGTCCTTTTTCACACATACTATGGTGAGATAAATTACAATATGGTGAAACCTTCAATTCTACAGGCTTCGCTACATCATGGTTTCACATACTATTGTAAGGAAATTTATGTTTTCCTAGCTGACATTTCTCTTATGTAGTGACTCCTCTTTAATTCTCACATGTTCTAAGCATGAAGACCCTATGGGTACAATTAATATTCTTCACATGGTATGGAATATTATAATGATTGTATATGTAGCTTGAAATAAATTTTATCATCATTGAAATACTAGAAATACATGGGACATATATTTTCATACAGATAACAATTATGACATGCATGAACGATTCATGTACTCAACTTCTTCTCCACTATGAAAAGAATGTATCAAAAACATGATACATTCCATTTCTAAATGATTTGATATGGGTTACTCTAGTATAGTTTAGTATATTCTTTTTATAGATAAGCGTGGCTACCGTGGAAAAAGATTTTTCTACACAGAACAACAACCTTATAACTTCAAACCAAAAAAATTTACCTTCATCTTATGGTACTAGTTAATTTATTACGATATATCACCCTAAATCTTGAGATCATTTCCCCTATCAATTCCAACCATCAATGATAGAGATTTAATTTTTGGCATGGGTGAGTCAATTTCCATAGAATATTAGTATAGAACTCTTTCTCGTGACATTTCTGATTAGTATTTTTAGGGAGAATAGATGAACATAGGTTAAATATGATTGATGCAGTGGATAAAATGGATCATATGATCTCAATGTTATAGATCATGTTTTATCCATATGTTTAAATATTTATGAAAACTGTTTTATTCATCACTTTAACACATCTGGTATTCAATATGTTGAGTGCTTCCATTTATACTTTAATTTTTCCCACAACCTCTTGAATCGATAGTGGGGTCCATCACCAACAACATTGCATACACTCACCTTATATTTTTCTCCCCACCGTTCTATCCCAAAATACTACCTTCATAGTTCACACCTATTATAATCTCAATAGTCTCAATATGTATGTACTTTCACCTTATTATCCCTATGGTTTCTCTATGACCACTCGGCTGATGTGAATTCCCATATGTGGGATGGACCCTTGTGGTTAATCCTCTCTCAGATATGTTATTGAGATTGCCTCCTTAGGTGGTCATGGTTGACCCCATTTTTTAAAACACATAAAAATATCTAAGTGAAATATGTCATGTAAAACCAAAGTCTCCATAGATAAATCACTCAATTACATGTCATGAAATTACATTCGTATTTCATGATCTTTCTCAAATATAATCACTACATAAATAATTATTTTCATTATTTAAAATTATTGTAAACATTGTGGGCTCCATTGAACATGTATTTATCAATGAGGATATCATAAAATAATTAATCAATCATGACATCCAATTCCATGATTTAAATCCATAACAATTCTTTAAGCTTCACCACATTACCATAAACAATTACATTCCACACATATTATCAACAAATCCCTTCCATACTCTTAGGAGGATAAAAACAATTAGAGAAATATTCTATAATAAAAAAGTGGTATAAAGTAATATAAGTAGAGGGAAAGGGTATCTAATTGAAAATAGGGTGGTTCGGAGAGGTCCCTTACCAAATGTTCTAGAAATTTTTTTCACATTAAACTAACATACTTAAAAATTGAATAAAATTCAATAATTACTATTTTGTACCTTCTATATATTCCATTGATTTAATATATTTATATTATGTTAATTTATATAAGAATCTAGTTTTTTTACTCAGGTATAGATCCTTTAATATTAAGTTTAAATGTTTTCTTTGGACATAATATTGATGCCTAATGAGATAGAGAAGGTTCAAAGGGTTTCCAAAAATTGATGGGAGCCGGAAACCCATATTTCTGGTGAAAATAGGCATAGCATGTGGTTTAGAGTAAATAGTGTAGAAATTCCTCATGGATTTCTTAACCGTGCGGATTGTGTTTATTCGGACAGAGCCACCCCGCACGATTGGTGCACGGCTGTGCAGCCTAACCGTGCGAACATAACTTTTCCCCATGTACCTGTGCATGGATTGAAAATGTTTTGATCAAACCATGCATAGGATGTCTTTTCATGTTAAACTATCTCACACGTTTTGGGGGTGGTTTGAAAACCCATGTGGACAATCCATGCGCAGACTAAAATTCTGGGTAAAATGTCCAAAATGCCATTAATGGTCAATTTTACCCCCTCCCATTTCCTAATATTAGAACTATCTGGATTATACCTTTTACCTCTCAATTTATATCTTTTTTAAGGCCAAAGATAGGGATCAAGAGATATCCTTCATCCAACATCTGATCAATCTTCTATTCATCATGTTAGATGTGCAATGGTATGTACAGTCATTCTTCTTCTCTCCTTCTCTCGACCTAGATATCGTCATGTGATCTTTTTTCACCTTTTTCAATATATAATCTAATCTAAGACAAATAAAGGTCTAATACCGGAGGAGGAGAGTCGTGAAACCCTAATGTGGTTGGTTGATAACTCATCCATAAATTCTGTTAATTTTGAAATATTTGTGTGGGGCCCACTGATTTCATTGGATTCTGTCTCTTAAATTTACATGAAATGATTATACATGTTAGAATTGTATTGTTATGCCCTTTAAAAATATGTTATTAGTTGTTAGAGGTAACACCCACAACTCAATCCACCCCGAGTCGAAGGTTATTCCATAATTGGGTTTTAGTGTTTCGGCACGTTTGGGCCACTTTTTGAGTGTGCACCTGCTTGACCTTTCTAAAGGTGAGCCTTCCTATAATAAATGTCTTGTGATTAATGAGAATTGAATAATTTAATGTATCCACTTGACCCACAAATGTTAAGTGCTTCAAGTGATTATTAAATGTGAAATGTAAAATGGAATGTATACTAAGTATATAACTTGGATATAACAAATAAGATTGAATAAAGGTTACATGTCTATAGAACCCCTTTCCATATTGATGTAAGGTAGTAGAGTGTACATCAATAATTGAATATTATTTATGGTTAATTAAGAATTTATTGAATGGTTGAAACACTACTTGGCCTATCCACACTAATAGAATACAAGTATTGAACCTAATAAAAGATTACATGATTGTAATTTCAAATAAAAATGTACTATCTTGAGCTCACCTTAGATTCTGAGAGGATAATACATTGGGTCTCAGGAACCCCATTCTGATTCAAGGATACTATTTTCTTAGGTTTATACCCACCTAGACTCAGGCTCTTTTCTATTCATCGGATGCCTAGAACACTACCATAGGGTCCCTTACATTATTACACGATACCTTAGATACACTCCTTAGATCCAGTGTTGACTGGTAGGTTCCATGGTGAATGCCCATAGGGCCATGTCCTGGCATAGCCCTGTTTTACCTTGGACAAACACCTAGGACTCAGCTGGCACCTTATTGTAGAATTCCTTTGATTACACTCCTTGGATTACACTCTCAACCGTTAGGTAGAATCAGATACTATTGATTTAGCATTCGGTGAATCTCTGTTACCTTGGTTATTACCCTAGAACTCCCTCATCAGATATCATTGTCAAATTTCCTTGTCATGTCTTGGGACCATCACTACTTATACTATCCCAGGGTGTTGTTAGTGCTGGTTATGCCTCACATTACCTATTAACATTAAATGGTAGTTACATAGATTAATGAACTGATTATATGTTCATATACTGGCTGAGAGAGGAACCAGGTACATGGGTATATAGTTATCTTATAATTATTTCATTAATTTATAAATACATTCACACACACTTCTATATTCCATTACAGGGGCTAGAGGTTATATACACCATTGGTAGTGGCCCAATGATATTTATCTCACACCCTCTCTGGCGTCGTTTGGTACCCGAAGTAGATTACATGGTTTTAGGTGTTGAAAAAGGAAATCATACATCTTGTATCCATGTTTTCCAATTTCCTAGGGACATGACATTACACAATCATTGTTTTAGTTGATACAGTAATTTTTATTCTCATTTATCTATTGCAACAGTTTGCTTCTATTGTTTATTTATATTATATATTTCTTCTACTGATTCTTATTAACTTATATCCCTTCCTATATACTATACTTTATTAATGAAAGAATATTCTCCTGACAGATACACCCTAAGCCCTCACTGCTAGTTGGAATCCTCTGATGTTTGGGGAGATGTACTTGAGAAAATGTGGCCCACCAGGCTCATTGCACCTATTAAGTGGCATCCAATTCCAGGACGTCACAAAGTGGTATTAGAGTATTGTTTCCTTTCATATATTAATATTTGGAGACAATATTTCGAATAATATGAATTCTTGATACTTGGTTATAAGTCTTATTTAGGCATCGCGAATCCATGTTCGGGGTAAAAACTAAGTTTCCAAAATTATAATTGTTATTTTTCTTTTTGGCTATTAGAGTTGATAATATTTCACCATTGGGTGATGCATGTGTTGTGTGGTGTTGTTATTTATTACCCTTTTTGTGAATTTATTTAATCCTTAGCCCAATGATATAAGGGCAAGGATCATTGTAACATCTATAATTATAGGCACATAGAGTTCACATGTCAGGCATTTTTCCATGCCATATAGGTTCATTTCATAGATTTTCATTGCTTGATATGCATGTGATTGTTGAGGGGTGTTGTGATAGTTTACTTGTACTTGTATTACTTTGGATGTGATTGAGTGATTTAGTGTGTCAATTCATGAGTTTTATGGGCCCTCATGGGTTGGGATGAGTAATTTACTAAGTCGATCCATTATTCTATAAGTACGTGGGTGTTGTTTCGAGTGAGAGGTACATGGGCACTTATTCATTAGAATGGGATAACCATTATAAATTGAATCCTAAAATAAAAATTAATTGGTTTAAACAACCTTATACAATGTTTTCATGTTTATTAAAGGTAAATGAGTGAACCTAGAAATTAATTGCAAAATGAAATTAAACTTATACTTGATCACTTACTGATATCTAGTCATCTAAGTGGGTAGTTTGGGTAGTATTCATTAGGTAGTGAGTTATCGTTTGTTCATTTTCCACTAGTGATGATATATTATGATCCTAAGATTTTTCTATGGTGTGTTCTTGAATTTTGTTGACCGATGCCACCATGAAGTCCTTAGGTTGTTCGCCAGGAAGGTGGTGACAACCATGTTCTAGACGTGGTGGGACCTAAGCTGCCGGTTTTACCTCCAGGAGTTCCACTTGGGGAATAACCTTCTGTACATGGTTCGAGAACAGATTCCCAAGTACGTGATAGTTTCCTATGTCTGATTTAGTCCATGCTTGGTAATCCATGGGTTGAACCTATGATTTCCAATTTGACCTACGAGTTCTAGTAACTTCATACTCTTACTTTTTCATGGGATGACATCTCTCAAGCTACTGAGTCTTGGCTAGAGGTCATGATGTCTATATTTGAATATCTAGAAACACCTATAGAGCGGAGATTCATGTTTTCAACATACATTCTTTGGGATTCATCCAAGAATTTGTGGGATGTGGTTACCTAGGCCAGTCGTCCTCAGGGCATGTTGTGGGTTGAATTCCAGACTGCCTTCTTGGATTAGTTCTTTCCTCAAGCACTGAGAGCTGATAGTGCCAGAGAGTTCATTCATCTTGAGCTGGATTCTATGTTAGTTATGGTATATTCTGCACGTTTCACATATTTACAATTCTTTTCACCACTTCAAGCCGGTGATGAGATTTTGTGTGGTAGTCATTTTGAGGATGGGCTCCAGTATGTCATCTGACCTCATGTGAATGTCTTTCACCTTCCTACCTCTTATATAATAGTTTATCATTCCCCTGTCATAGAACATAACCGAAAAAATGGCACGAGTATCGGGTTTAAATGATTTGTGTCACATCAGGCTAGTGGATCTTCTAGTGGAAGGAAATGTTCTCTTGAGATTTTTCATCAGTGTTGCGGTAGCTAGAGTATCCAGTTTGATAGCTTTGTGGTGTGTCATTAGTTTGGAAGACCAAGGAATGAGAATCCCCAAAGTGATAGATACCCTATGGATTGTTAGTCTTGTAGTTGTATGGGTCATCATCATCATTTCTTCAGGACCATTCCACCTACTTCAAGTGGAAAAGGATCAACATCTTCTCCAACTACAAGAGCAAGATATTTTATGATGTGCCAGGCGAGGAGTTGGAATAGAACCGGTTGGTCTGGCTTTGGATGGGTTTGTGGCCATGGTACTCCAACCCCTAATCAACAGTAGTGCCAGCAGAGCAGTCATGATCATGGTAGTCCATCTGTTTCACATGGTCATGGATTATGTCATTTTCATTCCTTACAGCTGATACCTGACGATTAGGCTATGCGACCATCTATAGTGCGATGTATTATTCTAGTATTATCCACTATTATCTTGGCTTTGTTTGATACGTGTGATTCAAACTCTAGTATTTATGTATCTATTTTGGAAAGTATCTAACTAAAGATACAATATCATTTTGCGGAAATGACCCTTGATACACCATTGGGAATATAGACAGAGGTCATACGCTAGTGCAGGGACTCTCCCATTGAGGTAGAAACTTACCCTTTCTTGTGTATTTTTTTTTCTCGAGATGATGGGATTCGATGACATTATTGGGATGAAATAGTTAGTCCAATATCATGCCTTCATATATTTTTATCTCCCAAAGGTCTTCTTTACATCACTAGAAGGTAGTAGTTATCTTTTCAAAGGTGAGTGGGATTTCTAATCTAGGAGAGCCAGATAGAAGCATCATGGTCAAGGTGAAGTGACTGCCCAGATTGAAATTATTTTTATAGAGGATCAAGGTTTTCTTCAAACAAATTTCCCTCCAGTAGTTGATCTTTTTAGGTAAGTCTATCCCAATGAATTTTCTAGATTACCACCTAAGAGAGAGTTATAGTATACAATTGATATTGTTCTAGAAGTATCTATAGTGTCCATTCCTCCATATAGTATGGTACCTAATAATATTCAGGAGCTCAAGAGGAAGATAGAGGACCCAGAGGCCAACATATATATATGGCCTAGTACATCCTCTATGGTTTCTCCTGTTATTTTCTCCAAGAAGGCAGATGTAACCTTGTGTCAATGTGTGGATTTAACAAGTTTAAAGCATCTTGTGGTCAAGAATGAGTATCCAATTCCTCGAATAGATGATCTCTTTGACCAGCTTTGAGGAGCAATGTTTTTCTCAAAGATCAACCTCATATCGGGTTATCATCAGGTGTGAGACAGACCATCAGGCATACCTCGAACAACTTTTCGTAGCAGGTATAATCTGTATGAGTATCTTTTTATGTTGTTCGGTCTTACGAATGTACCTGCCATTTTCATGGATTTTATGAATTGGGTTTTCCACCGTTATTTTGACTTTATTTCGTGTTCATTGTGGATGACATCTTGGTGTATTCTCGCACTCGTAAAGACCATACCATACATATTGAGATTGTTTTGAGTATAAGAGAGAATAATTTTTATTTCATGATTGTTAAGTGATACTTCCAAATCGATAAGGGATACTTCTTAGGCCATACTAACTCAAAATCTTGAGTATTTGTTGACCCTGAAAAGGTGAGTTTCATAGTTTCCTAGGAGTAGCCCAAGAATCTGTTTGATATTAGGTGTTTCTTAGGGCTCGCTGGATATTACATGTTTTTATAGAGTACTTATAACATCTTGTGTCACCTCCTATTAGACTTAACATTAAGGGTGTTATGTTCATGTGGTTAGAATTAGGCAATAAATCCTTTCCGAAACTAAAAGTGAGGCTTGTCTCGGCAATGATTCTGATTCTTTCTAAACTAGATAAAGGTTATATTTTCTTTTGTGATGCATAAGAAATTTTCCTAGAAGTAGTGTTGATGCAGGAAGACAAATTCATTGTGTACGAATCTCAGCAGGTGAGGAATCATGAAATAATTTACCTGATGCATGACCTCGTGCTAGAAGCAGTTGTCCATGCCTTACATTGCTGGAGACACTATCTATTGGGTGAGTGATTTTTGGTGTAAACAGATCACACTAGCCTAAAATATATCTTTTCTGACATGAACCTAAGACATTGGATATGCGTCGAGTATCTAAAATCCTTTGATTTTGATCTTAATATATGCCTAGAAAGGGAAATTTGGTTGCTGATGTACTGAGCCGAAAAACTCAAACACATGCCATAGAGGAAGCCAGTGATGGATGGAAGTTAATGTCCATGTTTTTTGAACTTCATCTTGAGTTTCATGACAGTCACGAGAATCCTTAATTCTCACCCTTAACATTTACCTCTTTCCTCTTTAAGAAGGTGAAGAGTAGGATGTTTTCAAATCAGGAATATTTGGTTCCCTATGAGAGTATATCAAAAGATAACCCACGTTCGAAATGGATTGTGGATAGAGATGGAATCTTGTATCTACATGGACATATCTGGGTTCCTGCAGATATGAAATAAGAGTTCATGAAAGTGTCCCATGATTATTAGTTTCTAGTTTATCCAGGAATATTGAAGATGTATCGAGTTATGAAATGAAAGTAATGGTGTCCTGGAATGAAACATCATATTTTAGGCTTCAACACTAGGTGTTCCAACCATCGGCAGGTGAAGGTGGGGAACCAGAGATATGCAGGCTTGTTACTACCGCTTCCAGTCCCGAAATGGAAAAGGGAAGATGTTTCTATGGATTTCGTAGTCGACTTACATAGGTCACTTATGGGTAGCAATTATATTTGAGAAGTCACTGACCGACTAATGAAATCACTCCACGCCATTCCTATATGGATGAATTTCATTATCGATGAGTTGGAAAGATTGTATGTCTATAAGATAATACGACTATATCGGTTTCCACATACTATCATTTCATATAGGGATGATAATTTCACTTCACATTTTTGGAAAGGTTTGTAGAAATATATGGGGACTCATGTGCTTCTAAGAACATCTTTTCACATTTAGACTAATGGAAAATCAAAACAGACAATATGGGTTATAGAGGATATGCTCCGAGAATCTCTCCATTATTTTGGAAGTTCATGTGAGTAGAATATCCCACTCATCAAATTCTATTATAATAACAGTTTTTATGAAACGATTTAGATGGATCATTTTGAGGCCTTATATGGTAGTCCATGCTATCCGCCCTTATGCTGGTTAGAGGTAGGTGAGGCAGACTTACTTGATCCTCTTGTTGTTTAGGAAACTTTAGAAAAGGTTCCGCTGATCAGAAAGTGTTTGACTATTACTCAATATGGGCATAAATCTTATGTCGATCAGCGTTGATGAACTATTGAGTTTTTGGTTGGGGATCATAATTTTTATCAGGTATCACCCAGGATAGGGAATATATTGTTAAGTATGAAGGGAATGTTGTCACCTCATTTTATCGGGCTATTCCAAATCCTATAGAGAGTCAACAAGGTAGTCTATCAGATACTACTACCTCAGAGGTACCATGCCTTGCAGGATGTCTTTTATGTCTCATAGATTCTCCAATATCATTCAAATCCATCTCATACATTTGAACCTAATGAAGTTGAGTTAGATAATGATGCTACCTTTGTGGATTATCTAGTACGTATCATTGACCGAATCACAAAGTACCTCTGATGCAAGTATGTCCCTCTCATATGGGTGATATGGAAGCATGGCCGATTAAAGGATCAGACTTGGAATTTGGAATCTGATGTATGTGCCCAATGACCATATTTGTTCATTGATAGTGTTTTTTTACACTTGTATGGATAACATAGGGGCAAGATCTTTTGAGGGGGAAGACTGTAAGAAACTAGTTTTTCAATCAGGTATGGATCCTTTAATATTTTGTCTAAACCTTTACTTTGGACCTAATATGAATGACTAATGAGTATGTAAAGGATCCGAGTGTGTATAGGGACTGTTTGGAGCCTTCAACCCATATTTTTCGGGAAAATTGTATTGGCACATGGTTTAGAGTAAATCATGCTGGAATTCCGCAAGGTTTTCCTAACCGTGTGTATTGTGTTTTTTCGGATAGAGCCACCTCATACAGTTGGCCCATGGACATGTGTCCTAACCATGAGAATTCCCCTTTTTCTTAAGGTACCCATTCTTTTCATGTGAATGGTTTGATAAAATCGTACAAAGGATGTCTTTTTGGGATGAACAATCTCACATGGTTTGACAAACTGTGTGTAGACTATAATTTTGTCAAAATTTCCAAAATGCCCTTAATGATCTATTTTACCCCCCTCTTCTTCCCTAATCCAAGAACCAATATGATTAATCCCTTTTCCTCTCATTTTATAAAATTTTTAAGGACAAATATAGGGTTAAAGAGATCTCATTTCTCCGAAATTTGATCAAGATTTCATTAATCACGTTGAATGTGAAATAGTATGTACTCGAGTCCTCTTTAGTTGTTGTTATTCTCTATTTCTCTCGACCTAGATATCTTCAAGTGATTTTTTTTACCTTTTCATAGATCAACTATAATATGATCCAAATCAATGGTCAATAACAGATGAGGAGAGTCGTACAACCCTAAGGTTAGTGTCCTATAACTCATCCCTAATGTTTATTGATTTTGGAATATTCGTGTGGGACCCAATTATTCCATCGGATGTTGTTTCTAAAATTTGCATCCAATGATTATACTTGTTTGAATCGTATGGTTATTCTATTTCAAAATATGTGATTATTTGTTAGCGGGTACACCCACAACTTAATCCACCCCATGTCAAAGGATGTTCCATAATTGGTTTTTAGTATTTCGGTGTGTTTGAGAAACCATTTGGGTGTGCCATGGCTTGACCTTACTAAAGTGAGCCTTCTATAATAAATGTCTTGTTAGTCGTGATAATTTCATAATGGAATGTACCATGTATGCTCACCACCTAACCCACCTAATTTCTACGATTCAATTGATTATTAAATGTGAAATGTGAAATGGAAAGTATACTAAGTGTATAACTTTCCCTTAGTAAATAAGATTGAATAAAAGTTTCATGTTCATAGAACCCCTTTCTATATTGATGGAAGGTAGGGTGTGAACCTCAATAATTAAATATGCCATAATGGTTAATTAAGACTTGATTAAAATTTTTCAATGCTACTTGGACTATCCCCAATAATGGAATAAAAGGCCTGAACCTAATAAAAGATTACATGATTACAATATCAAATAGGAATGGACTAACTTCAGATCACCATGGATCCTGATAGGATAATACCTTGGGTCTTGGGAACCCCATTCTTTTTCAATAATGTGGTTTTCTTTGGTTGATACCCAACCATAATCTGGTTCTTCTTTATTCCTTATATTCCCAGTATACTACCATAGGGTCCTTTACATTATTACTTGATACCTCGAATACACTCCTTGGATCCAGCATTGACTATTAGGTTCCATATATAAATCCCATATGGCCATGTCCTTGCTTAGCCCCATTTTACCTTGGTTGATCACCATGGACTCAATAGGCACCATATTGTTAAATTCTGTGGATTAAGTTGCATGGATTATACTCTTAACCCTTAACTAGACTCAGATACTACTGATTTAGCATTCCATGATATCTACATTACCTTGGTTATTACCCTAGAACTACCTCACAGGATATCTTCGCCATGTTTCCTTGTCACGTCATGGGACATTCACAACATATACTATCACGAGGTGGTGTTATTGATGGCTATGCCTCACGTGACCTATAAACATAAAATGGTAATTAATTAATTAATTGGTTTCAGGTTCAGACACTTTCCAAGGGAAGAAGTAGGTACTTGAGTATTTAGTTATATTGTACAGATTTCTTTACATTATATATGAATTCATGCACACTACTTTATGCCCTTACATGGGTTAGAGGTTATAGACACCATTGGTGGAGGCCCACTGAGATTTATCTCATGCCCTATCCGGGTTCCATTTGGTACCAAGTAGATTACATGGTTATAGGTGTTGGAAGAGGGAAGCATATAGCTTCAAACACTTGATTTATTGTTGTTAGGATAGAGCTTGATAGCAGATGACCGAGTTGGATCTCGAGATGATTGGAGTAGCTTTTTTTTCTTTTACTTTGTGGAACATGTTTTACCTATTGTATTCTATCCATTTTTTCTAGTATTCTAGTGACATTACATTACATCATCAATGTTCCAGTTGATATAGTAATTTTTATTCTCATTTATCTATTGCATTAATTTTCTTCCTCCATTTATTTATATAATATATTTCTTCTACTAGTTATTATTCACTTATTTCCCTTTTGTTGTGCTACACTTTTCTAGTGCGGGAACTGGTAGTCGGCAGCCTCTGGCATTCCAGGAGATGCACTTGAGGCCCTATGGCCAATTTGGATTGGGGCACCTATTAAGTGGCATCCGGGTCCGAGATGTCAAAATTTATGACCATTTCAATGACATATAATGTTTTATTTCACTACTTTTACGTTGTTTATTTCATGTTTCAAGGATGATGTCACCTAAGTATTATTATTGAGACTCGTATCAAATGGGACTACAACTACAAAAGTGATATCAAATAATATACATGTCCTTCAAAAAAATTAATTGTTCAAAATATGATTATGTGGTCAAACATACCAAAGTTTCATTTAGTAAAAAGGTTAATTTTATTTTGTTAATTTATTTTGGTTATTTAGAGACAAGATGGAATTTAAACTAACACTTGGTATACAACATAAGTCTATATAAAGTATTTATAAAAAATTTAATGTTAACTAAAACCAATGAGTGTTTCCAACCACATTAAAATGTGAGGAAATTTGATTTGAATTACTAGAAACAATTTTAAAGATCCCCATGGAAATTTTCACAAGCATTGGGGATCCGACCTAGCCTCATGAAAAATGAAAAGTCCATTTCAAAATCATTTCAACTGTACTATGACATGAAATATGATTTTAAATTCATAAACAGATTTTTAAATTATCTCATGAGAATTTTAAAATGTATTGTCAGGTAGATCCAAAGAATAACCATCCCAAAATCGATGGACAGTGAACTGAAATTAATGAAAACATGTCGCCTCTCGCGGTGGATTCCCAAATGAGAAAGAAAGTGACCCAAGAGACCCATTTCATACCCTAAATATGAATAAATTAAAAAAATCATGATATTCCCATTGAGATAATATTAATAAAATATAAATGGGAGATGTGGAGAAGGAAGATGAGGGGAAGGAGGGTAACTGATGTGTAGATACACTTGAATATTGATATTAAAGCTAAGATCAAGCTGAATAGATGTCAGATGGGGTAGAGAGGAAGAGTGAGTATGTGGGTATGAGTTATCCTCCCTAGAGGTACTTGGTTTTTGATATATGGATATGGGGAGAATACATATTGTTTAGAATCCTTTTAAATATTTAAGTGTATTTATTGAATAAAAATCATTTTTAGTACTTGGGTAAAATAAATGATTGAGGTACCCTACATACCAAATCATGCACTAACCATGCTACCCAAACTGGGAAATCCAATATAGTCTTCATGGGTTTCTCTAAACACCACATGATTTAACAATCTATAAACCAGCCATTATCAATTGGGTGATACCATCGAAATACCCCCATACACAGTTTCTTCATGCTCACTCCTAACCATGTTCAAAATTTGTGTAGTGCATAAATGATTAAAATTTTTAAATCATAAGCCTAGGAATTATGAAAATATTAATTATCCTTAATTAAAAAAACTTAAATTTAGTAAAAAAGGTAAACTGATAGGTGGGTGTCACAAATAAACTGATTGAATGAAAAATAAGGTAACCATAGGTAGAAACCAATAGACCACATGAAGGAACCAACTGAAAGTAATAAGGAACCGACTTTCTGCATGAACAGATAAATTTATCATAAGAAGAAACAAAATGAATACATAAATAGACCAACCAACTACGTGAAGAAACCAACTGATCATATGAACAATTCTACTAACCACAAGAAGATATCGACTAAATGAATGGCCAAACTAAGAAGTTAGAAAAAGGAACCTTCTAAACATAAAAAAGTACAAAAACAGGCATGTTCAATCTCATGACCATGTGTGAAAAACGAGAAATTTATAAAGGATAAAATACCATGAACTCCCTCCTAACACTTCCTTACCATGGGAAACGTAAATAAAATGATTTTAGAAACATATGCCATTAAATCAGATACCTCTTAATCAATTTTAACCTTTGAGAATAAAAATAATACTCGTAATAAAAGGTAATATGAGGTCCATAGAATCACTGGTGAGAAACATCTCAAGGAACACAATATAACAAGAACACAGATGCACATCATATTAACAAAACTCATAACCAAGATATTTCATCGACAAATAGAGAGAGTTTAAATAATATAAATCATAAGGTTAATCAAAATATCACAAAAAATTTGAAACAAGTAAAACTATATGACTATAATAATAAACCATTGAACAACTCAGGTTATTAGCCAGGCAAATTCAACTCCAATTCCTATATACACTCCCCCACACCACCATTCCTCTATCTCACATCAACTGAGGAGATAAATCTACCACAAAATTCATTATCCTAATGATCTTGGATCTCAACTAGTTATTCCAAAAATTTCATGTCATCCTTAATGTACAACTCTCCCAAATCAGTGACATAAGATTCATCATGAACATAAAGAAGAATATGGGACATGTCGAAGACGTCATTAAATCTATCATGCCATGGTGGGAATTAAAACTAATAATATACCTACCTAACACACTATAACACATTTAAAGTCCCAATGGACATTTGAAAAATCCTACTCCCTCAGCCAAACCCCTCATGCCACAACTGAGGGGAAACATTCAAGAACATTTTTTCCCCAACCTCAAACTCTATGTTTCTTTAACTATGATATTTATAGGCCTTTTGGTGGCACTGAACCACCATTATTGTATCTCCAATGACTTGGAAATTCAATATTTTGATCTTCACTATATCATGAACAAGGACTATTGACTCCCAAAAAATAGTCCATCGTAATAGATTAAGACATTAATGCCTATAAAAGGCCTCAAATAGTTCCATACCAATAGAAGTTTGGTAACAATTGTAGTGTAAAAAATGAATAAATGGAAAGTGGGTCCCCAAAAATCTATCAAAAATCCTCCTAGTCAGATATATTTCCCTTTGGTACCCTATAGTGACTAATAACATCATCCCCGTAGGGCTAAAATATACAAAATAATTGACTCATTGATCTCTAACAAGTGGGATGACTTCATCATATGGTCCATGATTTCCGAAATGGAAACAAAAATACAAAAATATTAGGGTAATATATTACTGAATTATATCATAATATCCTCCCACATCCATTCAGGGACATCCATGGGATTCAAAAAAACCATGAGAACATGGTTCTCTCATTCCACCTATTGGTAAACCATGGAATGTACCATGTATTCCACCACTAAATTAATAATATTATGACATAAAAAATTCCAACTACAACCATGATACATATTGGATACACCTAGATACACCAATAAGTTGGAGCTATGAGACTCATTGATGACTCCCTAACATGTGGACAATGTAAGAAATACTATCCTGATACAAAACCTATGATTATTACTATCTTCAAACTAAACCTATAAAGAATCACCATGACTAACAAGGTCATGAATCACTTACAACTCTATATATCTCCACTAATACTCTTACACAAATTACATCAAATATATTTCCACTGTCATTTTATGTAGACATTTTATGTCACCAACGTCCTCTATATTGAGATATATCATTAAAAAAATGTTCATCCATTTCCAAGCATCAAAAAAACTCATGAACAACAACTCCTTGAGACTTATGTCTTCTAATATTAACAACTACATTTCAATTTACTATGTTATAGGATATCTCAATATTTTATCCCTATACAAACTCTATCCACCTCAAATGATTCGGGTTTTAAACATACTAAAACAATACATACCGTATAATCTTGGGGTTAGTGAAGACTGGAAACAATTCACTGGTAAGTTAATTAACTATATGTTTAAGGAAAAACTATTGTGTATATTTTTATTTCATTAGTGGAATAGTTACACTCAAGGGGAAAAAATTTCATAGACACATAAGAGACCAGTACAATTGTTTCCTGAACATTAATACATGTCCTAGATATGAAGTGTTATAAAATTCCTCGTAAATCACCCCTAACTCAAAAAATATGAGTATATGGTCATAGAAAAACATCTACATTAGGTAGTCAAAATATTATTGAGATAGATTAGTCTACATGAACGTATGGTCTTTCATGGTAAAATATATTTTTTTGGATTTAACCCAAGATAAGTCAGAGACAAACATTCTATAATATCTAGAAATAAAAAGATATATTTAAAGCTCTTACATGCTTTTGGTTTCTTCTTAAGAAGAAACTACCACGATATTTTATGGGCCCTTAGACACACCCTACTAAGACACCACATATCCAATGGAATTCACCTCTCATGCCCTAAATTTTCACTTATGTTTCTTTATATAGTGTTCATAGTGTCAATGAAACTTAATGAAAACTCTATGATTCTATACATGCTTCTCCTTTGAACATGAGTATATAAGGAAGTCATTAACAAACATGACAATGTACTAGTATATTAACTCAAAGAATATATAGTTCGTGATTCTCATAAAAATAGTTTTTGCATTCATGAAACAGAACAATAAGATCAAAATTTCAATGTTTCCATATCTATATCAAAAAATAAATATTTGGGATATCTTACTTTGTAACCCTCATTTGGTGATATCTGGACCATATATTGGCATTTGAAAACCAACTAACCCCCTTAAAATGGTCAAAGAGATCACCAATTTTAATAAGACGGGTAACGATTCTTTACTTTCACCTTATACATCTTATTGTAGTGTACGAACATCTATAGACTATACTTCTTCTTCTTGTAAAAAATCATGAGACCACACTAAGGGTATACACTGACTTGGATGAATCACCTTAATTAAAAATAATTGATCTAGAATATTAGGTTATACAGATTTAAGGGTGTCATACGATAAGGATATATTTAAATCAAAGAGGCACTTAGATGTAACTGTATCCCAAAATCAGCATCACATTAAGGGGTTGTTTTAAAAAACCATCTAAGAAAATATTAGTGAACTCATCAATAAATCTAGGGGTCTTCACCAATTTGGTCTCCACTGAAAACTCCACCAACTATGATAAAAGTATTTTGCATGCCATACACCAATAAAATAATAACTCTTTTAAATTAACACCAATCACTGACCCTCCCCATTGAAAAATTAAACACTCCTATAGAAATAGTCAATGAAAACACACATAAATACACACAATCTATGTGAAGGATGACATCATATGGTTTCATTTTCAAAAAGAATAAACTCCCCACTAACTAATGTTTACCCATCATCATTTTACATACCCATAACACATCAAAAAAGTAAATTTATCCCCTGATGTGTATGGGTAACACTTTGTAAGCCTCCCCACATCAATTCCAAAGATGTGGACCAATTCTTGTGAAATAGAAGATTGTAAAACTCTAGAATCAAACAAAGTCAAAATAGATGTATATGATAAAATGATTATAAATTGGATATAACAACCCATGATATTATCAACCCATAAATATTATATTAGTAGCAGGTATTTCAAATTTTTACACTACCAAGATCAATTAGGTTTGGAGTTTTATAGAATCATGCAAAAATATTACATAAAAAGGTGTTGACTTCCACAAATTGTGCATATTTTCTCAAAAATAAGGAATTATTTTTATACACTTATTTCATTCAATATTATTTAGGTTCATTAATTATGAGTCACCATTATGGAAACCTAAACCATTCCAAAATTTATACTCATCCTTATTTCCTGTGTAAAATTTTAAAAAACCTAGGATATGGGAAAAAATTCGTTTTGGATATAAAAATATTTGGATCCTTTTAATCTATTGAAAAATATGAAAACAAAATAAGATAATTAACTTTTTCTCAATAAAAAATTAATCACATAAATAAACCATTTCCACATATTAAAAAATAATTTCTCAAATAAAACATTTGATACCATTACAAACAATATAAAACCCATGAAGTTATATTGATGAATGTTGGAACTAATGAAAACATTCCTTTGAAAAACAAACCACTCACCTTTATAAATTGTTTACAACATTAAATCAATAGATTTACATAAAAACATTTTTCATTGTAAGAATAATATAGGTATCTTAGATATTACTATTCATAACATATGTTCACTCATGTTTAAACCATTTTCAAATAATGGAATCCTAGTTAATTCCATTGAAAAAACAAACCTGTATATCTCCACCATTTTTACCTTTAAATACTAATTCATTTTATTATGTATTAAAGAGCTATATCATTCTCATCCATCATCATGATCTATATCAGGATAACACATCATAATATATAATGATAAAGTAGTATATAATTGATATATAAATTGTAATATTGTACATTCTTTCATAAAACCTTTTAAAAATCAGTTAAACACATAAGAAAAATATTTCTAGTTGTCTCAATAAGAGGAGAAAATGTTTTAATATCATAATAAAAAAATATTGAACTAAAGAATTTATGAATATTTATATAAATATTTTCAATTAAAATTACCATAAAAATCATAATGGAACCTTGATAATAAATAATTCCTATGATGTTGGGAAAAATTGGTCAAGTTATATATGTTAAAAATATTATATTTAGCCTTTTATAAAAAAATTGAAAGAGACCAATATGGAAAATAATTAAATGATTCATTTTTTAAACATTATAATTATATATAAATATAGTAAAAATACCCTTTAAAACATCTAAATAATACATATGATTTCTCTTTAAATATTTAAAATAACATTGATCTGGAGGACAAATAGTTTAAAACATCTAAAAATCATTTTAAAAGAAAATACCTTACCTTAGTTATTGACTAGATTTCTACATTCTATAAATTCTGAATATAAAACTATAATTTTTTTGGAATTCTTTTGAAACTTTAAAATTATCATTCCATTATCATTATTATTTTTACTTCATTAATTACCATGTTTTATTTAGTTACTAAAATGGTTAAGTTCAAATTGAATGTTTCTGGGACATTTGTTTTATATCATCAAAATAATATATGTTCATTGACCATAGTCAAAGTGGTTATAGATTCAACAAATCTTGAATGTAAATAATTTTACAATTATAGTATTTTTATAGTATATACACCTTTGAAACAAACCATGTAAGGCTGTCATAAAAAATGAACCACATAGTTTCACAGTGATAGAAGTTAATACGCATACACGAGCTGTATTATAAATTTCTAATAGAGAAATGGGAAATAAGGTGTTTAATATATTATATTTAAAGAACCGTAATTATGTAATAAATATAATCTATTTTCATTTTTTCCATTATTTTTATCATCTATATATTATGGTAATGTAAAATGAAATACATTTCTTCATGACGGTGGTAATCCAGACATACGCAAGAGTGATTGTTTCATTTCCAGAGGATGGAAAAGGAGAAGAAAAAGGGTAATACCATAATAATTAAAAATTTAAATATATTGAAGATATAGATTTTATTTTTTCATCATGTTTAAAGAATATTTTAGTAATGTAGAATAATTAATAAAATGAAAACAATTGGATAATATTTATATCAATTCTTCAGAAATCTACCTTTATCTTACACTATAATCCTCAGAAGTTATACTTTAGTTGAGAAAAAATAATAATGGTAATGAGAATAATTTTTTAAAATGGATTTTTTTAGGACTTTGTAGATCAATGTGGCTCAAGAGGTGTGAATAAGAGAGGAGAAGGGGTTCCCTTTTATAATTTAGGGGAGAGGTTAACTTATAATTATTCAACGATTTAAAATATTAAAATATATCATTCAAGGTTAAGTGGAAAAAAATGACAAAAATTTACATAAGAGAGGTTATAAGTTTTAAAAAAACTCAACCAATCACATTTAGTCCTGGTTTGGTGAAAATTTAAGCCACATATCCTAGTTAAACACAATTTTACCTTAACCTTGATAACATAACTTTTTATTATTGTAACTTATTTATGTAACCAAAATTAATAGTAATAAAATAACTAAATATTAAAATTAAGGCTATGAAAATGTAAAAGCATTTATTGGATTATTATTCTCCTAGTTGAAGAAATTAATTCTAATATTATAACCCAAAATTCATGAGAAACTATTTTTAGGAAAATGCCTAATTTATTTGTAGAAATATTTATACATTAAAACATAGTAAAAGGGTTCATTTACATGAAATTTTTTGATAATTTAAAAAAATGATGGTTTTTAGACATTTGGAACGAAAAAAATATGAATAGAACCGTATAACCACACTATTAATTTCCAAGACCCATAAGTCGTTTTAAATTTGAATAAAATATAACTTATGTTCCCGAAAGTCGTGAATAGGTTAAAAAATCAAGATAGTGTTTTAAAATTAATTATTTAACTCTTTAAAAAAAATTGGTCAACATCTATTTTTTAAAACTTATTATGTAATGATACATCATAACAATATCATAATAGTGATAGAATTTTGAAAAAAATGGTATTCTCTCTATTGACCCCAAGATCAATTTTTTTAAAAAAATATCAAAAAATAAACATAAGGAAAATTTGATATTTTGATTTTATAAAGAATTTCTATTATATGAAATTAAATTTCTAAAATTTAAAAATTTATCCTCTAAATAAAACATTGTCATTCAAGGAGAAACAATTTAGTTAAATAAAAATATATTTTTTTCATATGAAAAATTTTATAAAATTATTTATCAAACTATGATTATTTTAAATATATATAAATCATAATATTGATTTATTAACAGAATTATGTATCTCTTCATATTATTCTATCATTTATAATTTTTTTCCTTGAAATTTTATTTATTACATAAAAAAGTGGGGCTATTTTTCATCTTGGAATATTTTTATTCTAATGTTCCTCTATCAATCAATTTATCCATATATTAAACATTTACCTTGTGAAAAATCTTATTTTTTTGTAAATTCCCTTTGGGATCCAAAATATTAACTCTATTTTCCTCATAAGAAATATTCTCTTCCGATTCTACCACCTCAAGGATCAAAAAATGATATAAATCAGGTACATACTTCCATATCAAAGAAACATTATGCACATCATGTACATTGGATAAAAAAATATATAATTATACATGATAATAAAATTTCCCTAGTTTCCCTAAAATTGAATTTTGTCTATTGAAAAGTTGACATAAATATTCCTTTTTACCAAATTTCCTAACACTTTTTGAGGGGGGAACTTTAAGAAAAATAAGATCAAGTGCCTAAAATAAATGTTTTTTACTGTTATTATATTAATAAATCTTCTACCTACTATGAACTTCCCCAATATAGTTCTGAATCTTTTTTACCCTCCCAATAATTTGTTCTACCAATTCTGGTTCTAGAAACATTCATTCATAGACTTCATCCTACCATGCCATATTTTGATAGGATTTTCCTTATAATTCTTCAAAATAATCAATCTATATACCAGAATGAAAATATTTATTATATGAAAATTCCACCAATGAAATAATTGATCCCAAATTCCTTGATTATAAATTTAGAAAGAAAAAAAATAAAATCCACAAAAGTATGAGTTTTTAATTATCATTGTACATAATATTGAAGAAGAAATATTTTAGTGAAATTTAATTCAGTACCACCTAATGTGTTTTATTTAAATTTATAAATATTAAAGTAAATCTAGGACTATGATTAGATAAAAGAATGTTAGTTTTACCATGTAATATGGTTATCACATTAAGATAAAATATATAAAATTTATCCAAATATATTTTATCATAAAGAGAAATAAAATTCACTGATTTAGTGAAATGGTTAACTATAAACTAAATCAAATTATTACATAGAGATGTATTTTTTAATCCCACCATAAAATCCAAGGATATATTCTCCAATTTCCATTAATTCATGGGAAAGGTTTGAATAAACCCCTTTAATAGTAGTCACTTAAATTTCTCCTATTGAATATTCAGACGTTTCATGGTGAAATAAAAAATATATTTCTTCATAACTTCCCACAAATAATATTCCTAAAGATCTCTATACATATTATTACTACATGAATAAACATAAAACAAGGAATTTTGGGATTCACTTAATAATTTCTTCTTCAACTAGTACTCACTCTGAACATATAAACTCTTTCAAAATATGATTATACCTTCTTTATAAATATAAAACTATGGAATATTTTCCTTTTTCATTGGTCCTAAACATTATATAAAACTATTGTCTTTATTTTGAGAGTCCATATTTATATCTAAAAAATATGATTTCATTAATACCAGATCCAAAATAGAATATAATTTTCTTAAAACAATTTATGCAAGAATTTATAAAATCATTAACTAAAGGATTAATTTCTCAATGTAACATAGTTAATGTGGCACTTTCTATAAAAATAATGGAATCTTATAACCTATCTTCCTTATCTGGATGATATTGATTTGTTCAAACATATTCTTTAATCAGTACTAGTCATCTTCTCTACCATATGATCAATACTTTTTGGGTGAATATATACTTCCAAATTTTTACGATCAATATATATTTATTACTTTTCTCAATATATATGATACCTCTATATTTTTTAATCTAAAACTATTGAATCTAACTCTAGTTCATGTGTCAGATATTTTTTCTCATGTAGTTTTAGTTAATGAGTGGCATACATGATAACCTAATCATTCTATATCAAAACCCAACCAACACCCTTCAAAGAAGCATCACATGAAATAACAGATTGATAATTTATTTTTAAAAAGGCTAAGACTATAGAATTAACCATTCTTGTTTTTAATTCCTATAAAAAATCAACATATTAATTTTTATGAATGATTTTTACTCCTTTTCATGTAAACATAGTTATTGAAAAATATAAAAAAGAAAAGTTTTCAAAAAAACATAGGTAATAACTCACTCATCCAATAAAACATTGAATCTTTAGGAGGATTTTGGCCCTAATACAATCTTACAAAACTTTAGTTATAGAATGATCTATAATTATTCAATAAAAAGAAACAATATTCAAAAAGAATGAAATTTTTGTAACCAGAATTCACATTTTCTAATTTTTACATTCAATTTTTTTTTTTTGAAAAAAAATAATTTAGTGTTTCTCATGATCCATGTAACATTTTTAATAAAATAAAATATGAGAAAAATACAGCCAAAAATATATCCAAATACTCATGGAACACTCTATTCATAGGATCCATAAATATAATGGGATTGTTTGTTAACTCAAAAGTCATAACCACAAAATCATATAAACCTACCTTGTATAAAAATATATCATCATAATGCATTTCTATTTCAACTTCAGCTGAACATAACCAAACAAGTGACCAACCATTGAAAAATATTTATCATCCTATAAATTAACAAGGAAATCATCAATATGAGGCAAAAAATACTTATTCTTAATATTTATGTTGTTGATTTCTATAAAATAAATTAATAATAACTTGTAACAATCAATCATTTTATATATAAAAATATAATCACCCAAAGGTGAAGTTCCATGGATGATGAAAACCTTATTAATAAACACAGGTAACTACATTTTCAATTCCAACAACTCAACTAAAGCAATTCAATTATGGGGTTTGGAAATTGGATTCATATGAGAAACTTAGTAAAATATTAATTCAACCACCCAATCTTGGATAAATATAGAAAAATCATCAAACATTACATCCATTTATTCATTTATTCATTTACCACTAGAAAATCTGTAATTTGAGAAGTTACATTACTTTTAACAACATGTTTTAGAGGAATTTCAAATCCATATTTTATTAGTTCTTCATCTTCTTGATATGATATCAAAGGTATGAACTCATTATTATATATGAATTGAAAATCACTATGAAAATTGAATAGGTCTACTAAATCTATTAAATTAATATCATTATGATAAACTGACATCTAATCCTTGACCAAAATGATATCAAACTCTACAACGTGAAAAGAAAATAGAATTTCAGGAAAACCCATCTTGCAGTTTATAATAGGAATCCTTATGTAAATTATTTCTTTCTTTATATAACCACAAAGAGTTTTTACCAAAATTAATAACTTCATTTCTTCCAATGGTATATTCATTTTACTTTCAAATTTTCCAAATATAAAGAAATTGGTGGATCCTAAATAAAACTAAAATTTAGAATAATTTGAATAAATAAAAAATACACCTAACACAACATCATTTGATGGTCTAACATCTCCCATAGTGGTAGAAAAATACTCTTTCACACCCCTATAACTTTTAAATTAATGATTATATCATTGAGTCACTATCTTCATGAATTCATTATCCAAATCGCCTAACTGATAATGACTAAAAATTATATTATCTTATAGACTAACTATTTTATGTTACATGTCAAATCAAAATTCTTTTCCTTGTAGACAAAATCCAAATGACTTATCCTTCCAAGTTAATAACAATTTCTTAATTCTACCATGAATATATATAATTTTATTTTACTATATTTCTAATATTGGGGGCTTACCTCTATATTTAATTATTGATTTTCTCTCCATTTTATTCAACCATAACTAATTATTACTGTTGTTATCATAAATTACATAAGTGTCAGAAAACTCTATCTCAACGTTCTCACCACAATGAAAATATTCCTCCTAAATTTTAAATTCATGATAGGCCAATAAAATTTTCAAAATTTATTTTAGACCAATATGAAAATTATAAATTTTATTCTCATAGGGTATAATGAAACTTTTCACACACCTTGAAAATATGGTAAAATTGACCTCATAAGTTTCCATTGAGTCTTATTCCTTTTACTTTAACTATTGAAATTCTCTTTCAATTCTAATATTAATACCTCTAGTAAATTACTTCCCAAGAAAAAGATAATTAAATTTGATCTACTATATAGAATCTATATAGCCATTTTCTTTGGTAGTTTTAATCATATACCATCATTAAGTAGATTGACCTTCATAATTATTGATATATATAGTTTCTTTTGGATGTTTTGTATATATCAAAACATAAAATATCTTCTTTAATAAATGTGTCTATTCTGTAGATTTCATTGCGTCTGAAGACCCAATGAATATTGAAGGGTTCTATTTCATAAAATGTTGTAGTATAGATATTTTCCTATGTGAATAATCTGGTAATTCTCTTTCATGTGTGTCACCATTATTAACATGAATTTATATAATTAACACTTACACAAACAACTCTATTCCAACCATTTTAGGATGCTAATTCAAAATTATATTAACCTCTTAGTTCCTTTAAACAATTTTTATCATATCTTCTCTAGGGAAACCCATTACGAAAATCCATTGATTAGATGAAGAAACATATAGATCCTAAAAAAGATATCTCGTGATAATATAATGATAACTTATTTTCCCTTTAAGGTGTCTTTTATCATTCTATTAACCTCTAAACATAACTAAACCTTGTGATGAAACCAAATATTACAACCCATGATATTAACAACCCATAAATATGATATTAATAGAAAGGATTTCACATTTTAACATTCACATGATCTTTCAGGTTTATACTTTTATATAATTAGGAAAAAAATATATAACAAAGTGTATAATTATAGATGGTGACCATTTTTCACTAAAACGAGGGTATTATGTTGACACCCCTATTTCATGAAAGATAATTTAGCTTCATTTATGGTGATTCACTGTAGTAGAAATTTTGACCCTATTATATTTTTTACTCATCATTAGATCCTTTGAAAAAAAATTGAAAACATATGATTATAACAACATAGATAAGTAAAGGATATAAAAATAAAGGAACCTCATTACTACTGGAAAAAACATGATTCCCCCAAAAACTGTTACCTTTTCCCAATAAACATTTGGGAACATAAAAATTTATTTCCACATGCGAAAATGAATACTATTTCAATGAAAAAACATAGAATTCATTATAAATCATAGGAAAACCCATAAATCTTACTAGAGGTATGTGGGAACTCATGAAAACATTCCTTTGAAAAAACGTTCACCTTTCAACTTTCCATACCCCATGAAATAAACAAATTCCCTATAAACTTTTCATTTAGTTATAGTATTGGTATATTACATAATAATATTCATAACCAATGTTCCCTCATGATTAACCCATGTTAGAACAACCAAATCCTAGTTACTCCCATAGGAGTAATCTACTCGGTTATCTCCCTCATTGTTTTACATCAAATACTAAATCAATACCCAATTCATTAGAGATTAATATCAGGCACAACTATCATCATAATATATATTAGTGTAACCCATATTCATCAGTAATACTCTGGTACCTTATCATGAAAAATTAATTTATAATATTTCACTTTTTCATCGTAAATAAATTGAAATAATCATTTTAATCCATAAAAGGAAACACTTTCAATTATCTCATAAAGATGAAAAAAAATTATTTTTTCCCTTATAAAAACTCTTTAAACCTAAAAAATCATAATTTTGAGAAAAATATTTTATTTGAAAATATTAATATAATATTTTATTGCAATATTGATAAAAAATAATGACTATAAAGGCTAGTAAGAGTGGTCATGATTTATAGGTAAAAAAACATTTTTTTATTCTTATAATCAAAATTTAAAATAACCCATATGTAAATGGTTAAAAAGATTAATTTTCAAATCCTAGTATTGAAAGAAAAATATTATTAGAATGAAAATTAACAACTATTTAAGAATAAATATAAATATTATTAAAACATTTAAAATGACATGGATATGGATAAGAAATAGTTAAAAGAAATTAAAAAACCTTTTTATCGTAAGTCCCTTACCATAAATATCATATTTCTTTGTTTGTTCAATAATTCCTAAATAGTAAAATTCTATTAATTTCCTAATTACCTTATATCCTTATTAATGTTAGTTTCATTATCAATATTCGGTTTACTTTATTTTTTATCACTTTTTATTTTTTTATTAAAATTGTTATGTTAATATTGGAAATTTTTAGATTGTTCGATTTATAACATCCAAATAACAACTGGGTGTTCAACATTTTAAGATCATAGATGTTTAGAGGTATTCACTTGATTTAATTTTGTTTTTAGCTCGATTAAGTAAATTGTTCGAATTTGAAAGCCAAATTGTGAAATTTTGGATACTGAAATGTTGCACTAGAAGTGAACAGTTTTTCAAGCCATTAAGCATGCCTAGGTAATCATGAAACCAAACTCCCATAGAATAGTGGATTTTCACATGGTTTGTGCATAGTTTGTAAACCCTTTCACCCCTTTAAAATTTTGAAAATTTATAAAATTTCCACTTCAAGATTTTAAGTAACCACTCATTTTATTCCTCATTTCCTCCCTTTTATCTCTATTGATGAACCCTAGTAACCCAATCTTCAAATAGGTGATTCTATTTTGATCTTAACCCATTTGGAGCATCGTTTGTTGCAGATCGATGCTCTGAGTGAGTGTAACCCAACTCTTTCTTCCCTTTTTGTATTAAGGTTTGAATTTTTTCTTATCTCTATTTGTATATCTAAATACCTTTTTTTCTTGTGAGATATATGTTGATCCTTCCTAGGGTGTTTTAATCTAGATATAAGTATTTGATTAAGAGTGTGTTAGTCAACGGTTTCAATATATGTGGTCCACAAGTTATATATTATAGTTTTTGTATGGATTTGTGAATATTTGGTTGCTTTCATGGTTATGTCTTATTATGAAATTAATTCATTTAGTGATATTTGGTAAAATGGGTGTTTGAAGTATGAATTAAAACTTTTCATGATACCTAGTGGATTAATTAAGTTTGAACAAAGAGTTTTAAGTCCACCCATGGAGTGTGTTGACATTTCCAAACCTAGAGATTCGAAAATTCATGTGTAAAATTGATGTATGACAACATAAATCTCTTATTGTGAATTTTAATATTTCTATTTGTGTTTAAAAATGAATAATTATAATTTTCCTTGATTTGATTATGATTTAGGAGTTTTTTTCATTATATAGTATTGGATTAAATCAAATTAATTGAGACAGAGTCAATTGGCATATGAATTATGTATAATATGTTGAATGGGATGTGGAATGAATATGGGACTAAAGGTATTTGTGTCAATATTAAAATAGAATTTTATTGGTACTTTTAATGTATAAAGTGCTCGGTTAATACATGGGAAATTATGAACAGGTTTTGTGAGATAAAATATGGGAACGGTTGAATATGTTAAATAGGCTAATGTATGGTAATTAGTGAATACGCATAATTAGTTTGGAATATGAAATGGGAACTTTGATAAATGGATATATAATATAAATGGAAAATTGTTTAATAGTTTATGGCATGATATGTATTCTGGTGTTGATTTTAATGGATTATGATTGGAATTTGTAATGATTTAAGTTTGTTGTGATATAGTTTGGGTGGTGAATGGATAAATATAATCATGTGCATATAACTTGGTAGTGTGGGGTATTGACTGAGATTATACACCCATAGGTCGAGTTGGACTAAGGCTCCAAACTCCACCCAAAAATGCATAGGTTAAGGAATGGGAAAGCACTCTATTCCCCTAATGTTTGAGTTCCACCAGAACTGAGGCTTTGAGGTGAGGATAATGTGTTTGTTTTTATGCGATTATCTCGAGTGAGATATGGGCTTGAATTATTCCTTTATGAATAGTGATGAATACCTTAAACACCATTGTGAATCATGTAAATTCCTTACCCATGTAACACATTTTGAAAATAAATTACATAATGAAGATGATGCATGTGATTAAAATGGTACTAAGGATATAAATTGTTAATGTAAATATCGTAAACTAATGGAACATGAGTTGTCTTTTGTTTATTTTTCATTTATTTAGTATTTTTATGTACTTTCTTTTAGACTATATATATTGTAGACACCATTGGTAGTGGCCTACTGAGTTTTACTTCCACATGACTTGGGTGCCATTAGGTACCCGAGTATATTTTAATCTTTCAGGTTAGAATAATGCCAAAGGACCTTTGGTTGGGAGTTGAGTTGGGAAAGGGATGTGCGTGAATGAGATTCTGGACTTGGATTCATGATATTTTTTGGGATTTCATTGGATTTTTTTATTTTGATTTTGTTCACTTGGAACTGCTTAGCATGACATGAAACATTTAACTATTAGTGATGGTTTATATCCTGTTTGAGAAGTGGGAGGTTATTCATGATTTTAATTTCTTTTTATTTTTTCCACAATCTCATTATTTATCTACCATGGATTAATCAGGTAAAAAAGATATAGTCTCACCACATGATTTATTACAACCCTTCCAATGGTCAATAACCTATGGAATATGGAAAGTCATTCTTGAGGTCATGTGATGACTCAGCTCGGGGCACCATTTTAGTGGATTATGGGTCAGTGATGTTAATAGATAGTATGAAAGCAGTTATTTTCTATGGTATTATTATTTGGGATGGTATAAGGGAAAAAAATGATATTTTTGGCCTTTGAAATGATTTCATTCTTGCGAGAAGCTATCCTATTTACGAGGGAAAACCCAAGTCACCCAGGGTGGGAATTTCTGTTCTTTTTGTGTGTTGTTACATTTGGTTATATTTCACCATTGGATGAGGCACTTTTTGTGTTATGTGACCATTTCATAACATTTTTATCATAATCATAATGATTTGATTTTGTGCATTCATGCATTATTATAGGCACCTTGGTGTATTATTTTTATGATTCATGATAGGCACACATGGTATGTGTGTGTGGGTATGAATGGTTCATTGAATTTTATATCCTTGTGAACTTAATAGAATAGTGTTTAATAAAATGATGCAAATGGGTAAGAAAAAAAATGTTAACTAATTTTTAAGGAAATGTGACTAATGAAGTGTTGTTAGTGGGTTAAAATGTGGATTATAGTAGGTTCTAAAATGTGTAAAATTACATAGAGGAACATATTGTATTGTAAGTAAGGAAATAGTTGTGTTTTCGTGTCTACTATAAGGCATATAACTATTTATGTTTGTATTCCCCGCTTTATCCATGACGCATGGTAGAGATGGAAGAGGGTATTGTTTGTGAATTAATGATGACCTTGGTATATTATTTTTCAATGGGATTGTTTATGGATATTAGAGATAATTATTTTATACCAACTGTTAAGGCTTTATGTTATGTGTTTTAAAGATCATGCTGGGTATATTAGAAAAACGCCACCTTGAAGATGTGTGTTGGTTGGGAGGCAACAGGATGTTTCTAAGAACACCCCTCTAGTAGTGCAGTAAGATATTGTGGATATCCGGGGTAATAGATAAAAGTAGTTTTTTCTTAACAGTTTTCATTTCAGGAAGATGATGGAATAGGACTCATGGTGGGTTGTGTTGAGTATGTTTGAGCTGACTAGAGAGTTTCTAATGAAGCACCCACTTCCCACTACTATATAGGGCAGTCCAAAGGTATCCAAATTCTATATTGAGTTCATACAGATGATTCTTGATAATTTTTAGATTCCTCCCAATAAGTGAGCTAAGTTAGTAGCCTATATGTTGTGGGGTCAGTAAAAGTGTTGGTGGGACATCATGGTTTAGAAAAAGAAAGATGAGGGAATGGTGAGGAATGATTTCTTTGAAAAGTTACTAGAGAATTTATATCCAAAAACCTTGGGTAGTGAAAATTCTACAGAGTTTATGAGTTTGATCCAAGGAATTCATCAATGATGGATTATACTAGTGGTTTCACTGACTGGCGTTTCTTCATTCTAGAATTAGTAAGAGACGTGGAAACTATGGCTAAATGTTTCTCGGATGGTCTTTATCATCATATCCATTTCTAGGTGAATATATTCTATTTGAAGAGGTTTTCAATGATGGTGAATGAGGACCTTATCACATTAAGTAAATTGAAGGGAGCTTCAGATGGTTGACTTGTGGTTCTAGTTGGACAGACAAGTGGTGCGGCTTCTGAGGGAAGGAAGTTTCTTTATGGGAACTTCCATCTAGGTTGTAGTGCATAGAGTTTCCAGAAGATAGTATCAGACTTCTAGGGTGGAGATCAGGTATTCTATTACCAATGTGGTAGGTCAGGGAAAATGCGTATTCAGTGCCCCCAACCCGAAGTTGAGTGAAGGTCATGTGGCTGGATAGGACACATACAGATGTTCTACAAGAACTATCGACAACTGGGCATAGATAGAGGTTAGAGGTAGATTTTTAGTGAAGTAAGGTGGTTGGTTACCCCAAATTAGGTAGGAAGTAAGAGTTCCACGGGATATAATGGAAGGTTTTGTGGATTTCGTACTTTGAGGAGAAAGCACCCATAATAGTTGATAAGTGCAGTGTTGGTTACTAAGACTAGAGCCCAGAGTAGAGGGGAAGGTTAGCTACATTTCATCCAGTCTATACTTGGAGATGGAAATGCATGACCATCAATAGTTTGAGGTATAATTATCATAACATCCTTACTTTCTACTACTTTATTCGACATAGTCACCACACACTATTTTATCTCCACTCAGTTTGTAGTTATGTTGGGACTACCAGTGGAATGTGTATGTGGGATTATGCTTATTGACACTGTGTTAGGGATGTGATCTAAGGGTATCAAATATTGTTATGGTTGGGCACTAGAGATTGGTGGGTATCATGTCCTATGGGACTTTTTTGTCCTTTAGATGTATGGTTTTGACCTTTATGGGGTATGGAATTATTGGTTTATATCAGGATCATGTTGAATGTTACCATCATTGGGTAACATTCACTTCTCTTGAGGGAGACACATGTGTTCTTTATAGTGAGTGGGATGTTTGGGAAGGTCATGCAGGGTAATTTGATCTATAGTTATGGGAAATTAGAGCTTAAGTGTCTTGTATTCTACTTGATGGTGGAGGAATTGATCATCTGGTCCTTCCTCCTATTGTGTATAGGTTCCATGATGTTTTTCCCGAGGACTTCTTAGGGTACCACAGAAGAGAGATGTTGAGTTCACAATAGAGCTGCTTCTAGGAGAATAACTAGTTTCCATTCCACCATATACAATAGAACTAGAAGAACTCCTCGAGCATAAAGCTCAGTTAATGTAATTTGTGAATAAATGGTCTATCCTTCCTTGTACATCACCTTGGAGATATCCCAAGCTATTTTCCAATAAGTCTAATATATTATTGAGGTTTCTTATAAAGATAGTTGAATAAAATTATAGTTAAGAACTGGTACCCCCCTTCCTAGGATCGATGATATATTTCTCCAGATGATAGGTGATTAAATGTTCTCCAAGATCAACTTGAGATCAGGATATCATCAGTTGAGGGCGAGAACTTATGACATAATACAGACATCTTTCAGGAGTATGTACAATTTGTATGATTTTTTTTGTGATGTTGTTCGGTTTGAAGAATGCAATAGTAGTTTATTTTGTCTCTAATGAATCAAATATCTCTACCGTATCTAGATCCATTTGAGGTAGTTTTCATTGATGACTTCTTTGTGTACTCTAAAACACATGAAAACCATTCCAAACATCTTTATGTATTATTGAGTACACTAATATAGAATAGGATATATCAAAATCTATCCAAATTTCATTCTTATATCTATAGGGTGCATTTCATGGGCCACAATGTCTTAGAAGAAGGTGTGTTATTATATCTAGAGAAAGTGTAGGCAGTTGTATCTTAGAGACAACACATGAATGTTTCTAATATACAATTTTTTTATTTGATTAGATGCTATCAACTATGGTTTATCAAATATTAATTTCATTTGGAAGTTCTACTTCTGTGATTGACTAATAAGGGTGTCAAGTTTAGGTGGTCTGAGTCATGCGAGAATAACTTTCAAAAGTTTACTAAGTGGTTTACAACCAATCCGATAATGATATTACCTGAGAAAGGTAATGGGTACACAATGTTCTGTGATGTGCCCTTTATTAGACATGGGGTAGTGTTGATACATGATGATTAGGTTGTATTATATGGGTCAAGATACATGAGGCCTCATGAAATAAATTACCCAAATCATGACCTTGATCTTTCTTTTGTGGTGTTTGCCATAATGTGTTGGAGTCATTACTTGTTGGGAGAGTGATTCATGGTGTTTAAAAATCATAAATGTTTTAATTGAATCATCTGTCAGTGTGATTTAAACCTCAGATAATGAATATGGGTGGAATACATCTTTTCCTTCAACTTCGAGTTGGTTTACACACCAGGAAAATGTAATAGTTTTGTGTATTCCCTGATTTAGAACACTTAGAATCAGGTGGTTCTGGAAACCAACCCTAATTGCAGACTAATGGCATTGGTTGATGAGATACACCTAGAGGTATAAGATGGGTATGGTAAGATGACCCTTTCATCCATATCCATTGATTCTGTGATTTTTAGTTGGGTCAAGGAGAGTCATCATGGAGATCTGATGTTTTTGAATATGATAATGAATCTTAATAGTGGGGATTCATCATCAGGTTGGATGGTTGGTGATGATGGGGCTGTTTTTGTTTTTTGACATGATGTGGTTCCAACGATTATTTTATAAGAGTTAATGTGTCAGTCTCATGCTTAAAAGGGGGTAGTTCACCCTGGTTTGAAAAATATGTATCCTGATCATTATAGGCAGTATTGGTGGCTGAGAATGAAGAAGGTGGTTGTGGATTTTTTGGTGCGATGCCTCACCTATCAGCAAGGGATGGCCTATAATCAGTGCTCATGTGGTTTTTTATAGTCATTTACCATTCCAAAGATAAATTTGGATTATGTAATGATAGATTCTGTAGTATGAATTCCAAGGACACTTTGGAAGAATAATAAAATCTAGATAGTCATGCTCTAGTTGATTAAGGTGGATTATTTCTTACTGATCCAATAGAATTTCGATGTTGATTAGTGTTTTGAGTTATATGTATGATATATTTTGTGGTTGCATGGGATACTGATAACTATAGTTTTCTATAGATATAAACATTTCATTTCATGCTCCATGTGGGTATTTCATAAGAAACATGATATCAAGGTGTTTTTTAGTATAGGTTTCACCCGTAGATGGATGGGCAGTCAGATCATACGATTCAAGTGTTAGAGAAAATATTGTGGGATTATGTTCATGATTTTGGTGGTTCATGGGTAAAATATTTTTCAATTGTTGAGTTTTCCTATAAAAACAACTTCTAGGATATGTTTCAGATGGAATAATTTGATTAGATCTATGGCATAACATGTAGATCTTCATTGTATTGGTTGGTGGTCGGAATGTCTGAGATATTGGGACCAAATCTCATGCAAGAGAAGTTTGAAAAGGTTCATCTAATCTAGAAACTTGTGGGATTGACTTAGATTTTGTATAAGACATATGCTATTCAGCATCATAGATCTCTTCAGTTCTTGGTGGGTGATAGTCTGTTTCATCATGTGTCTCCATGGTTGGGTCACCGTCGAATTCTGAAATAGGGAAAGTTGGCGCAGATGTATGTGGGTCCATTTGGGATTATTGATAGGATTGGAATAGTGTAATACCAATTTGATATCCCATAGTGATATAGTGTAATTAATTATTTTCATCATGTTTCGTAGCTTTATAAGTATCACCCTAATCAATATCATGTGTTTAATGTTGCATATATTGAGCTTGAAATTGATGCATCCTTTGAGGAGTATCTGGTTTGTATTGTAGATCACAGTGAAAAAGCCTTGTAAGAAAAATTCATGCATTTTGTTCATGTTTTGTGGTAGCATGGGAATTTTTAGGAAGATACATGGGAGTGGAAATCAGAAATGTGGTCCTAGTGGCCTAATCTCTTTACTTTTGAAGTGCAATGACACTTGGGGAATGTGGCTCGAGGATGAGTTGTTATGAGGTGGGGTAGTTGTACGATCCAAAAATTTTGGAGGTATGTACTTATTTAAATTTTGGTTTCAGTTACCTTTTCATAGTAAATGGTGTGTTTCGTAGGAGTTTGAGGCTCCTTGGGGGTGTTATGATGAATCAAAACATGAAATAATGGAAAATTGGTCCAAACTGTGAAAGTTTCACAGTTGGTGCTTGGTTATGTAAACTATGCGAGTTGGGAGTCAAAAATTGTGAAATGATTTACAATGGCATATAGAATGGGATGTGCATTGTTTTCAAGGCCGTATGTCCATCCCATGTAACTATGAAACCCAAATCCCTATGGATAGTGGCATGTGCACCGCTTTCACCCGGTTTGGAAAACTATGCGGGTAAATTGTGCACCTGAGTAAAAGTTGGAAAATTTAAAAAAAAATCAACGTTAATATTTTAAGTCCCCACACATTTTTCTTCCCCATATCTTCCCTTTCATCCCTAGTGAACTAAGTTTCTAAGAGGTGATTCTCCATAAATCTTGAGCAGTTTGGAGTGATTTTTGTTGTAGATGGAAGATCCATATGATCCTAATCCCTCTCTTACTTCTCTTTTTGTATTCGGGTTTGGATGTGTCTCTTATCTTCATCTAAAGCTCTAAATACTGATTTTTATTCTGAATTCTAGGTTGAGGCATCCATGTGTGTTTGAATCCGGATTTGTGTCTTTGAATAAGATATTGTTCATCAACGGATTCTTGGAATGTGGTTTATAATTTATATCCCATCGTTATTTTTATTGATTTGTGAAAGTTTGGTTTAATTATTGGTTATCCATTATTATGAATTCTATTCCATTAGTGAGATTTGGTAAAATGGTTTTCTAAATTATGAATTGAAACCCCTCATGGTCCCCATGGGATGATTTGAGGTTTAACCAAGCATTTTGGGGCCACCCATGGGGTTTTCCAACATTCTCGAACCTAGATATTGGCAAATTTTGGTGTGAAACTGATGCCTAATAACATAGAGACCTTGTTGATCATGTTAATATTCTTAGTTAAGTTGAAAATGGAACATTTCTAGTGTGCCTATATTTTATAATGATTTAATGGGTTTTTTAGAATGACATAGTAATGGGTTAAACTGAATCATTTGAGATTGTGTAAAATTGATTATGAATTATGTTGAATATAGTGAATGGGATGGGGAATGGGAATTGGTATAAAGGGATTTCTGTGAATATTACAATGGGTTGTGATTGGTACTTGAAATTCATAATGTAAAGGGTTTAATACATGGTAAATTATGAACTAGTTGTGTGAGTTAACATATGAGAATTTTTGAGTGTGTTAAATGTGTTAATGTATGGGAATTAGGGAATATTTTTAACGTGTTAGGAATGTTAAATAGGAATTTAGATAAAAACAAAGTAATGTTAAGGAGAAGTGATTAATTCATTGTGGAAGGATATGTATTCCCTTGTGTATTATAGTGGATTATTATTACTGTTTGAAATTGTTTTATTTGATTGTGATATGGAATGTGTGGAGGTGAATAGATAAATAAAAGCTTGTGCACATGGATTCATAGTGTGGGTTATTGATTGAGGTTCTATGTCCATGGGTCAAGTTGGACTGAGGCTCTAAACCTGACCCCATAATACATGGGTTAGGGAAGGGGACACATCATTATTCCCCAAACAGTTTCATTCCTCCCAGACTGAGGTTTTTGAATTGAGGATAATCAGTTTTTTGTGGTGTGATTATCCCTAGTGAAAGAGGGACTTGACTTATTCACTTGTTCATAGTGATTTATGCCTTAAAACCCTATGTGAATCATGTAAATTCCTAACCCATGGAACAAATTTTGATAATGAATTAAGTAATGAATATTATTCATGTGATTAAAATGGTACTATGTCTGGAAATGGTTGATGTAAATATCATTAAAGAATGACACCCAAGTTTCCTTTTTTAATTTTCTTTTATTTAGTATTTTCATGCACTGTCTGTTGGACTGGATATTTTTTATACACCATTGGTGGTGTCCAATTGAGTAGTACTCACACCCTACTCAGGAGCTATTGGGAACCTGACCATATTTCATTATTTTAGGTCTAGATAAGGGCAAAGGCCATATGCTTGGGAGTTGAGTCAGGCTTGGGATGTGCATGGATGAGGTTATAGACTTGGATTCAAGATTGTTTTAGGGAATTCACTATTTTTCTTTATTTTTTTATTCACTTGAAACTACGTAGCATGACATGACATTTTTTACTATTGGATATGATTTGTACCCTATTTTAGAAGTTATTAGTTATGAATGATTTTTATCTCTACATATTATTTCTAGCATTTCATTGGTTAACTATTGTGGATTACTAGGGTAATGGTGGTATAGTCTCCCTACATGATTTATTAGTCCCTTTCCACTAGTCGGTAACCTCTTGCATATGGGGAGGCACGCATGATGTCATGTGATGACTCAGCTTGGGGAAATGGTTTGGTGGCTTTTGGTTCAGGGATGTTACCAACATGGTCATAGAGGTTATTGCTCAAATAACTATATAAACTAAAATCGGTATAATTATCATATTTATAACTTATAAAAATATTTAATACAAATCATATAAGGAATTCATAAAAAATTAACCATGTTTCATCAATACGGCAGGTTGTACATATGAATGATAAATATTTTAATTTATTTACAGGATGGAAACTAAAAAAATTATATAATACTTTACTTTTCTAGAATCATAAATATGTTATATGAGTTTTATTTATTCATTAGTTCTATCCTTACGACTATCCATGTGAGGTGGTATTCCACACATATGCATGAGTAATGTTATTAATTTCCAATGGATGGAAATGGTAAGAACGAAGGTAACATCATATCCTTAATGAATCATAGTTATATTATAACTATTAAATATATTCATTTGATGAATAATTTAATCTAGCTATAAAACCCAGCAATGAAAAAAAACACATCACTTCATCGATGTGGTAGTCCACACGTATGCATGTGTGATGTTTTAATTTGTATGGGATAAAAAAATATGATTTTTTTTAAAATAATCATAATAACATTTTATCATATTAATATACTTATTTTTTATTTTATAATGTTTAAATAATATTTTAATGAGGTATAATATGAAATAATACGAAAACTCATGATTAAGAGTTATACATATTCTTTAGAAAATTGCATCTATATTAGACCGTACGTCGTATAGACTAGCCATTTTATGAGACCAGAACCTATTAGTCAAGATGTGTAAGGTTGGGAATGGATTTTGCTAGGTATTTTTTAAGACATGATTCACAATATGTGTTAATAATACAGGATAACTGGTACCCTTTTATAAGTGAGGGGACTCGAACTCTTGTAATTATTCAATGATTTAAAATATTAAAGGGTTTCCATCATGGTCAAGTGAAACCAAGGAACCCGGAATTAATATATAGGATGTTATAAGGTTGGAAAAAAATCAATGAATCAAATTTATACATGTTTTTGAAATATTTTATTCCATCTCTCCATTTTAAACCCCTATAATCCAAATTTAACCTTAATTGTGACAAATTGAATTTTTAACAGGAAAACATACATATGTAAACAAAATAAAAGGAGAATTTTAACGACAATTAGACATGGTGATTCCAAATATGGAATCCAATTTACCATATTATGATTATATAGGTGTTGGATATTATTTTAATATAATATTAGTAAATAAATGAAAAACATTTTTAAAGAAAATGCCAGATTTTTTTGTGAATTTGTTTTACATTTAAATCAAGTAAAAAGGTTGATTTAAATGGATTTTATTGATAATTTAATAAATTATGAACGTATTTAGTCATCTATATCAAGATAAAACCAAATTTAACCTTATTACAAAAAAATAAATTTCAAAAATGCCAAAATAATTTTAAATTATAATAAAATATAACATATGTTCACAATAATTAATATTGGGTTACAAAATAAAAAATAATTATTTAAAATGAATTATTTAACTCTAGGAACATTTTTTTATATAAATATTTTAAAATCTATTTATTCATTTTTACACCATAGTAATATCATAAAAATTGAAATTTTACTAAAAATTTGTATTTTCACTATTCACAAAAAAAAATAAACATTTAAAAAAAATCTACACAGTTAACCATATGAAAAAAAAATTAATGACATAAAAAGATAATTCAATTTTGTCAAATTTAATTTCAAAAAGATATAAATTTTTATTCTAAATAAAACATTATTGTTCATAGAAAAATATTTTAGTTAATTTAAACTATTTCTTTTTTGACTGAAAGATTGTCTAAAATTAATTACAAAACTATGAAGATTTTCAAGTCATATATATTATAAGATGAAATTATTTATAGAGCATTGGTTGTCACATAAAACTACCACCGAACCCTATGGTGTTAGAAACTCCATATCATACACCTTCCTACATCCAACTCCCCACCCTCACTACTAAAAACAAACATGATCGTGCTCCAGTATTGGTACCGGGGAATGAGGACCATTGTATGGATGAACTATGATAGAACCATATCCTATTGGCTACTAAACAATTACTGGTTTCCACTACTGATACTTCAGCTATAGAGATTCCAAACCACCATAACTAAAACAACCTCCCTAAGCATTTGAACATAGTTCCTAATAGTTTCCAGAACCCCCATAGGCATAAAAATAAAACGACAATCTCTTAACAGATGATCAAGAACTAATGGACATGTAAAATCAAGAGGAAAACTAAAATTATTTACTACCTTTAAATTTGATCCTGAAATTCCCAAACATCTATGATCATCCACTAGAATCTATACTCCTTGGGAAACTATGTTAAAAACTATTTTGATAAACTCCACCAAAAAAGTGTATGTGTTTGATCACTTTGAAATTATTCTATACACAAAGATATAAATGAAGTGAAAAATTGGTGAGTGTATATCTTATCACTAGATCCAACACATACTCATTACAATGGGCTCTAGAATCCTCATCTGGATAGAGATCATGTGTGATATGTTGAATGCATTTCAACCTAATCCTAATTTATCACATGATATGGCTCCCAAACATAAGTAATAGTATCCTTAGCCTCTTTGTAACCTTTATAATTGATGAAAATAACTCGAGTCATTTCTCCTTCTGAAATTATTCTCAAGAAACATCTTCATTCTTCCACTCTCTAAGAAACTGCATCCACCACAAGTGTGTCACTCTTTCATCAGGATGAATGCCAACAGAACCCAATACTCATCTCATTCCTAAATTAGACTAAAGAAAAACTCAATATCCCTAATACTATTATCTATATATATATCCTAGACTCTCGTATCATATTTCTTTAGACTCTGATGCTAGAAATCATGCAACACCATCTTCTGTATCTAATCATCCACTATGTGATCAATCCTCTGGTGATCAATTGGATCAACCTACTTAAATAGAAAATCATTAATTGTAAATTTATAATGACTCTGATCGATCTCTATAAAATCAAAATTTAAGGAATCCTAATACTAGTATTATGGAATTTATGTAGATTAATTAAACTAAAGTTATTTTAATCCCAAAAAAACACATCATTCAACCACAAATTCAAAAAACATAATGTATGTACGCCCAATAGGTCTCTACCCAAAAATAAAAATTATAATTTCTTGGATTATAGTAATATTTATGGTAATTAATTAGATTATAGGTTTCACTAAATTCATATGTCCTACTCAATCTCCATTTCTAAATCACACACTATATTCAACTAATTCAATTTTCCTACCATTATCATGAATTACTCAACAAAACCTAACTCCAAATTCATATTTTTTATCTACCAAATCATCGATATCAATATATCAAACCCCTTCCCCCCATCATCTATAGTTACACCTTCATGGATGGTAGTGAAGAGATGGAGTGACCCCCCAAGTCCCACCTCCAGTATGACCCGAGTTGAAAAACATCATCGATGGCGTAAAACATTGAAATGGGAGGAATTACTATAAATATATGAAAAAGATCAAGAGAAATTATAAATAACCACCAAAAACTGTGTCACAAAATATAAAAGAAACCAAACCATCTCAACTTGTCTGTTAGTAAATATAAATAATTTATCTAAATAAAATACAAAAATAAATCTATGGAATGTACAAATTATCTACTCTCTATAAGAAATAAATTATCATCTCTCCCCTTGTTACCCTTCCTAAAACTGGAAACATATTTATGTATATAAATTTTTGGAATAACCTGTACACTCGGTAGGATCATACCAAAGGTCTTCCATAAAAATGTGATGAGATAATACAAACACACCATTAAACAAATAATAGAACCAACTTGTAGCTGGAAGGGTAATATATCCACCCCAACCTCCCAGTGGATTTCTCATTAAACAATAAAAGTGAGTAATAATATAATATAAAGAAATCATCAAAAAAGGAACCCCTCATTCTCTTCCCTATTGTGTTCCCACTCTCACAGCACAACAGAAAGTATCATGTTCCTCTATCCTTTACAAGACCTCTCATCACTACATATCCATCTATCTTCGATGCAATTTGAGTCATAAAACTACCTATCTGTATCATCTCATAAGTCCCAACATATAGCGGCCCTAATTTTTCTTACATCGCTATTACGTAATTTTAATGTTAAACAACATACAATAATTATAAAACTAGTATACAATTATTTAGTGTCTTGTTAAAATTAGAACCATACATAAAACATACAAATTAAAACCTAAAAATTTATTTTAATTCTATATTCTCTATATTTATATTGTCCCCTTGTATTCTCCTCAGTATAAGTAATCACTTGATGATATACATCAAAAAAGAATTCATCTAATAACATAGTAAAATAATAAAAAAACATACGTAAATATAACATGGGGTGATAATAATAATCATATTCATAAAATAATCATGGTATAATAATACTAATCATTGTTAGAATAATTAAATAAAGGCATGGAATGTGTCAATGCATCAAAATAAAACATCTTGTTTTAGCGGTCAACACCACACATAATTATGAAACAATATAGCATCATGTTAACACGTATTTCACATTATATCATGAGATTGGCCACATTACCCAATGAATTGAAGTGATATATAATTTATGATACATCCATCATGTAATTCCCCAACCCCAGTTACCGAGATTTGGTGCATTATTACATAACATTGGCATGATCACAAAAGATCAAATCTCGAAATACCGATTAGTTTAGTAGCCTTGTAAACAATAGATACATTCATAATTTTTTCATTACATGATAAAATGGAAAACTACATCAACATAGTCTCCATAGTCCAAACTTATACCCCTCAGACTATCCCTATAGGTTAGTCATAAAATACTTCTTCACATCCTAGGAAAAAAATAAAACATAGAAAGGGGTGAGCTCAGATGCTCAGTAAGGATAACAATATAGCAGAAAATTTCATAAATAAGAATAAACATTTAAGGAAATGTATAACTAAAACAAAATCCTTTTAAACCTGAACTTCAGCATAAAATGGAATAAATAAAATGAAATAATTCCATTTACTTATTCACATGGATATTCAACTAGTTGTATAATCACATGCAATATCAATAACCACTTTCATAATGATGGAATGCATAATGCCAGAATATAATAACCACATAGTGAAGGCCTTGTTCCAAGATTACAAATAAGATTTTTTCAAGGCCTTATGCCAAGACACTAGTTTATCTCATGAGACCTACTGATGCATCAAGGAGCTATAGTGGGCTCCACCCGTCACTTACTAAGTTCAATACATTCCTCATATGAACAGGTTTAAACATAACATAAACATTCGTATTAAAACTAACAGATGAAATGTCAATGCTTTCTCCATAAACCATTAATGGTATAAAAATAACACATCCATAGTCAAACATATCACAAAACCTTCTATAAAATTTGGAAGTTTTGTATCATAATAAATCAACATCAAATAAACTTAAAATCCATCAAAAGATGTTGACATAGATAAAATCAAAACTATTTGAGAGAAATATCTCTTTTTTGAAATCATTTAAAATTCACAAAATTATAAAAGAAAACATTTACTTTGAAAATATTATTATAAGATTATAAGGGAAGTTTCAACGATTTTATAATGGCAAAAAATAGCCGCACCCGCCGTATAAGTTATAAAAGACATTCTTACCATAATTTTGTCAAAAAGATTAAAAAGGACCTTGTTTGGAAAACGACGGAAATATTCCTTTATAAACATCTTATAAAAATTCAGAAAAGGGTATAAATAACTTTAACCCATAGTCTATAAAATAGTAAGAATGTTTTGAAATGAATTCTTAAGAAACATGGATGTAGATGATAAAGAGATCCCAGTAGATAATTATGTATAAACAACCTCGTATAATGAAGAGATTGTAGAATTAACCCATACCTTGCACTTTTTCCTTGGTCGAGGGTAGGTTAACCTCCTGTATAATGGTTAAATATTTGTTATTAAATTATAGAAGAATCATATACATTAATATGATATCATATATGATATTTTAACATCACTTTATTAATAATATCTTAGTATTATCGTCGTTTTGGGTGTTAACGGATTCGTTTTCATTTATATTCATTGTTATGTGAGTCATATTTGTTATGTATGGGATGCATCTTATTCATATCAAGAATGATATCAAGTCTTTAAATGTTATTTTTAATCATCTAATGAAAATTAGTCTTGAATGGATACGATGGGGAATAAATCTTATCGCGTTCATGGAGACGGTAATCTGTACGTACGCACGAGCAACAATCACATTAAAATAATATATAATTGGATGGTATATCATTTATACAGAATCATTATCATGTTATATTTATTATTTATATCAATCACTACCACAAAATAAATTTTTTCCAATCCCACACTTTTATCAGCGCTAACAAAAAAAACTGATAAAGGGGGGAAACTTTATCAGCGCTAAAAAAAGCATTGATAAACATACCCCTTTATCGGTGCTTTTTTTAGCGCTGATAAAGGTAACCCCTTTAACAGTGCTTTTTTTAGCGCTGTTAAAGGTGCCCCCCTTTACTGGCGCTTTTTCGTTAGCGCTGATAAAGGGGGGGTCTTTATCAGCGCTTCTTTTAAAAGCACTGAAAAATGGTCTTTTCCAAAAAAATCGTTAAAAAAATATATTAATATTTAAATATATAGATATATTTATATTTATATAAATATAATATATATTTTTTAAATTTAATTTTACATATATTTTAGATATGTATAAATATACAGTTACACTTAATATATAATATATTTAGTGAAAATGGCTTATAAAAGAATTAAAAAATATATTTTTAATTAATAATTTGCTAATTATTATAGATTAATAGTCATTTAATAACAATTGGAAGACTAAAAAAATTAAAAAAAATTAAAAAAAGATCCAAAATATGTTGAAAATGTAACTCAAACTTCAAACGACCATAACTTTTGATCCAGGTGTTCGTTTGAGCTCTACCACATATCAAATCAAAGCCTGCGATGAGCTCTATGTCTTTGTGACCATAGGAGACCTCGGTCTAGGTTTTTTCGAGGCCAAATAATGCACATAATGCCTCCAAAACTGAGTTTTTTGGTCGAGGTACCCCGATTTTTTAACATTTTGTGGATTTTCAGCCTCTTTTAAGGGGGTATAATTGGCTTTTTTGTGCGGGAAAAAATTTATTAGAAGGTGTTACATTCATATTGATATTATGTCTTTGAAATTTTATCATATTTTATAATTAAATACTATTTATAATCAAATATATAACAATATATACATATTTTTTATATATTCACACATAAAAATTTAATTATAAATATAAATAATAAAAAATATTTACATATAAAATATATTATCTTTATCTAAATAATAACTAATATCCAATTTATTTAAAATAAAAATATATGATTATTTATATACCTATATATTAATCTAACTATATATATATTAATCTAACTATATATATATTAATATAACTACATATGTATATATTAATATTACTATAAATATATATATTACTATCACTATAAATATATATATTAATATAACTATATATATTAATATAACTATATATATATATTAATATAAATATATATTACTATGCGAATAAATAAAACTAAATATATATATATATATATAAATGGAGATATATATTAATATAACAATATATATATTATTATAACTATATATATATTAATATAAATATATATTACTATATAAATAAATATAACTATATATATATATAGATATCATGAAATGGAAATTAAATCAAAATAGAGAAGTGGTAAGGGCTTAGGCGCGCAGGGGGGGAGGTCTCGAGTTCAAAACCTGGTGGAGGCAGGGGCGTACACGCATGAGGGAATATGGGAGCTAGCGCTGATAAAGGGTGGAGGGTGTGTGTGGGGGCACTGGAGGGGGTGTAAAAGTGCTTTAAAATGGGGGGGCTCAAGTATATAAAATCCCCCCTGATTGGCATGATTTTTTTAATTTTTTAAATTTTTTTGATTTTTTTAACTTTTTTTATTTTTTTTTTATTTTTTTAACTTTTATCAACACTTATAAAAAATAATTGATAAAGGAAGCGTTGATAAAGGACCCTTTTATCAGCACTTTTTTTAGCACTAATAAAAGGTGTCTTTATCAGCACTTTTTGGAGCGCTGATAAAGGGGACCCCCCCCCTTTATCTTCGCCGGCTTTAACAGCACTTTTCTAGTGCTGATAAAAGGGGGGTTTTGGCACTAATAAAATGGGTATTTTTAGTAGTGAATTAAACATCATTATTATACCCATCCAAATAATAATGTATTGAACAACAATTACACCACAACGTGGAGACGGTAAGTCTTACGTACACACGTATGGTGACATGTTATTCAATGGATGGATAGAATAATGAATTTTGTTATACCATATTTATAATAACATCATATTATATAGATGATACTGGATTTATTATTTTATAATAGAAACAACAAAGAAAAACGAAGTAGAAGAAGAAAGGAACTTGAAAGTGGTGGTGATATTTTTAACCTTTTCATTGGGTTCTTCTTTTTTATTTGATCAAAATGACCCCTTAGGTTGGCTTTCTGAATAAAGTAAGGCCTCTAGGATGAAGTTAGGACAGTTGAGAGAGTATTTGGGTAAATTTTGGCCAAGAAAAATGGCTTTTAAGGTGTGAATTATAGATAAGTGGGAGTTCCCTTTTATGAGAGGGGTGAGGGGAACCTTAGGAAAAGCTAGAAATATTATTTTATAATAAAATAATTTTAGGTCTATAATGTCACCAAAATGTATTATTTTAAGGATAAGGTGGATATGGGTCGAAAAACACTCAACCAATAGGTTTTGGATAGGTTTTGGTCACTATATTAACTTTATCATTTAGATTTAACTCTTAGTTAAATAGTTCGATATTTGCCATGTCTCTTTGTGTTTTTATATTAAATGGTTAATAAAGTTACTATATACTTCCAAGCGGACCCCAATAGGTTCATTAATGATACACCTATCTTTATATAAGTCCTTTTTCCAAACCTTATATTTTTATAAATATAATATCAATTAATAATATAATATTTGTTTTAAAAACCCTTTTATGTCAATTTTGACACTATTTGGTATTTTGTTTTTTCTAAATTCATAACAACATTATTACTTCAAAAAAAATTCATCTAACCAACCATAATATATCATATTAACTTATAAAATTATTCACATTCATAAAAAGTCTCATATTACATTCATTTAGATATTTACAATATCAATTATTTTAATATTTCATTAATTCGGTAATTACTGCATCATCATTGTGTCATAAATAAAATAAATTATTTAATGTCTAAAAAATATAAATAAACTACCATCATGTATAAAATCTTTTTATCTTTTTAATTAATATTTATAATCTAATTTATCTTATGTATAACCCTATATTAAAAAAGTTTTTGTTATTAAACATTGATTTTAACTCTTTTAACTCTTCTTTGAATTAAATAATAATAAATGCCCTAATCAAATCTAAGTGGACCAAAGAGGTTCATATTTTATTCCTAATGTTGTTTTTGGTCTAAATATACTTATCGAATTGAATTAAGACATGTTTTAGGGTAATAATAATATCATTTTTACCCTTAATTACCCTATTTACTTTTAACCATTGTAAATAAAAGTAAAAAGTTACTATTCAACAAAAATTATTTTTATCTCAGTAAACCAAATTTTACTCCCTGATATTAACTGTGTCTCTCAGATTTTCAAAATTCCACTCACAGAAGCGGCAAAATTATGTTTTATGTGAATTTTCAAATTCTCCTAGGAGATGGGTAAAAGAAGGTGAAAAGTTCAATAACATTTATATATATATATATAATTATTATAAACTAACTCCAATTAATTACATTGAACTTATATATGTATAATGTATCTATTTTGACCTAAAATAATTTTCAATAAAATAAATAATTATTTAAATAAAAATTCGTTTTTAAACTATAACTCAGTGTTTTTCAATAGAATATTACTGCGTAAAAAGACTCGGGGTGGTTCTTCATCATAAGTTCCTCGGGTTCCCACATTGCCTCTTCCATCTTATGGTTTCTCCATAAAACTTTTGTCAGACGAGTCGTCCAGTTTCTCAGCACTTGTTCACTTGTATCAAGAACCTTGACATGCTATTTGCAATAAGACAGATCAGGTTCCAGTTCTAATTCCTCATAGGTGAGTACATGCATTGGGTCAGGGATTTATTTTCTCAACGGTGATATGTGGAACATATCGTGAACTTTGGAGAGATTTGGCGGCATTTCCAAATGGTAAGCTACAGCCCTAATTCGTTCAATAATTTCTAAAGGTCTGGTGTACCTAGGACTCAATTTTCCCTTCCTACCGAAACGTATAACACCCTTCTATGGAGATACCTACAAGAAACCATGATCTCCTACCTCAAATTCCAAATCATTCCATTGGTTATCAGTATAGCTCTTATGCCTACTTTGAGATGATTTAATGTGGTTTTTTATTACCTTCACCTTTTCCATCGTTTCCCCAACAAGTTCTGGGCCTACAAGTTGTCTTTCACCAACATCATACCAACAAGTTGGTGTGCGAAATCTCTTTCCATATAATGCTTCATATGCTGCCATCTGAATACTTGAATTGAAGCTATTGTTATAGGGGAATTATACTAAAGGTAAATATTGATCCTACATACCTTGAAATTCAAGTGAGAATGATCTCAACATGTCTTCTAAGGTTTTAATAGTTCATTCTCATTGTCCATCAGTTTTGGGGTGGTAGGCAGTGCTCAAATGAAGCTCAGTATCCAGGTCTTTCTAAAGACTTTTCTAGAATCATGATGTAAAATGGGGTTTATGATCAGAAACAATCGATAGGGTAACTCCATGATGTCTCACAACTTCATTAATATATAGTCTTGCTAGATGTTCAAGTGGTAGATCTTATATTATAGCAATAAAATGTGCAGACTGGGTATGACGATCAAGAATGACCCATATTGCACCATTCCTTCTAGGAGTCTTTGGTAGTCCCATAACAAAGTCCACGGTAATATTATCCCATTTCCACTCAGGTATGGTAAGAGGTTACATGACTCCTCCAGGTTGTTTCCTTCCAGCTTTCACTTGTTGACAAACCATACATCTTGACACAAAATCAGCAATCTCCCTCTTCATGTTGTCCCGCCATTAATTTTGCTTCAAAACTCTATACATTTTCATGCTCCTAGGGTGTATAGAGAAATTGGAACTATGAGCATCATCCAATAATTTCCTTTTTAGATCAGGTATATCGGGAACACAAATTCTCTTCCCAAATTTTAAAATTCCATCTTTATACACAGAGTCACTCAATCTCCCATCATTCAAAGCTTTAATCTTATTTTGAAACTCTTCATCACCGGTCTGAGAACTCATTATCCTTTCTAGTAAATATGGTTTGGAAACCATTTGAAAAAGCATTGATGTCTCCCCTTCCATGGTGATTCGCATATCCATCTTTACTAGATCCATGTATATAGAATTCTTTGAAACTCTCATCCTGTTGAAAACTCCATGATACCATCTACTCAAATAATCTTCCACCTTATTTTGCTTCCTCTAGTGGTATTGTATAGTGAAATTATAATCCTTGAGTAGTTCAAGACATTCCCTTTGCCTCATTTTGAGTTCTTTTTGTGATAAAATATACTTCAAACTCTTGTGATCAGTATATATCTCACATTTTTTCACCACAGAGATAGTGTCTCAACTTCTTCAAAGCAAATATTGCAGTTGCTAACTCAAGATCATGAATATGATTGTTTTTCTCATGAATTTATAGTTGTCGTGATTCATAGGAAATAACCCTATCATTCTGTATAAGGTCACAACCAATTCCTTTCTTTCAAAAATCACTATAAATAACAAACCCATAATTCCCTGATGGTAGAGTAAATATAGGAGCATTGAATAATCTTCTATTTAGTTCTTCCAAACATTCTTCATGCTCTTTTTTTCAAAAAAAATTAACCCCTTTCATGTGAGCTTTGTTAATGGGTTAGCCAACTGGGTAAAATTCTGGACAAAAAGTCAATAATAACCTGTTAAACCAATAAAAATGCATACCTCAGTTTTTATTGTCGTTTCTTGCCATTCTTGGATTGCTCTTGTCTTAGAAGGATCGATGGATATTCCATCCTTATAGACAATATGGCCAAGAAAAGAAATATCTTGAAGCCAAAATCTACACTTGCTAAACTTCCCATATAATTTAGGTCTTCTAAGAGTCTTTAGAAAAATGCCAAAGTGATTTTCATGATCCTCGTAGATTTTTGAGTATACAAAGATATCATTAATAAATACAACAACAAAGTCATCAAGATATTCCTCGAAAACTTTGTTCATTAGATCCAAGAAAACAGAGGGTGCATTAGTCAATCCAAAAGGCATTACTGTAAACTCATAATGCCCATACCTGGTTCAAAATGCTATCTTCGTAATGTCTTCCTTCTTCACACACAACTGATGGTATCCAGATCGATGGTCAATCTTTGAAAAGTATTGAGCTCCATGAAGTTTTTCAAATAAATCATCAATGTGTCGTAGGGGATACTTGTTCTTTATTATTATAGCATTGATCACCCTATAGTCGATACATAACCTCATCGATCCATCTTTCTTCTTAACAAAAAGGAAAGGGGCTACCCATGGAGAAACACTAGGGAGAATAAATCACTTATTACTAAATTCCTCTAGTTGTTTCTTTAGTTTCACTAATTCCATAGTTTCCATTCTATAACGGGTCTTCGAGATGGGCCTTGATCCAGGAATTAAATCAATGGAAACTCAATTTCTCGTTTTGGAGGATGTCCAGGTAAATCGTCTGGAAACACATCAACATATTCTTTCACAATAGCTACATCATCTATTTGAACATTCCTTTCCTCACCCACAGTTATTTCATTCTCTTCCTCCCCAATAATTTAATTTAGTGGTGCTACTGGGGATGAATCTAGATAAGAATTAGGTGGTGACAATTCTTCTCTAAAGATAAGGTGTTCTTTATCATCGTCAAAAAAATAGTAACCTCCTTCTTCTTACAGTAAATCTTTGTATAATGGTCTGAAATCCAATCTATACTGAGGATTTTATCAAACTCAATCATAGGTATGACGATGAGATCAGCAGATAAAGAACATTTATATGCTCTAATGGGAACGGATTCACAAAAATTTGTTGCAATGATACCCCCTTAAGAGTTTTGACTGAAAATCCCTTATTAAATCAAATTGGAAATATCTAATTTTCTTAGCAAACTGGGAAGATATGAAACAATGCGATGATCCAGAATCAAATAAAGCATTTTCTAAACTTGAGGAAACCATTATATTATCTGCCACCACATCTTTTGGATCTTCTACCCAAGCAGTAGTTATAGCATAATTTGTGCCTTGATCCCTTTGCCTTTTCTGAGATAAGTTTCCCTGACTCATATGATATTCATTTTTATAATGTCCCATCTTCTTGCAATTGTAGCATTGAACATCCGTAGCTTATTTATTCCCCTAGAAATAACCATCTTGGTGGCCTTCTTCACCACACTTGTAACAGAATCCCATTCCATTAAAGCAAGTATTGGGGTGTTTATTCCCAAATTTATTGCATGATGGATATTAAAATTTTACCTTCTTCCTCTTATTTCCATTTCCAAAGTGATCAGCAAATCTCTTCTTATCTTTCTTTGCTTTAAAGTTGTAAGACATAGATAATTATTTTTCTGTCTTGATAGCACATGAGACAATATCTTTGTATGATGAGAAGGATTGTGAGACTAATGCTCTAAAGAGGAACAGTTTTAACCCATCAAAGAAACAATCAATCTTACTTCGTGGGTTATGTATATAATCTGTTGCATTCCTTGCTAACCATGTAAAGTTAGACTCAGACTTTGCAACATTCTCGTCCTGCTTTTTCTTCAGACTCAAAAATTCCCTTTCCATTTCTTCTCAATGGTCACGAGGAAATAATTTTTCTAATAAAATCTCATTAAATTCCCTCCATTCCATATTTGATACTCCATCATCTTCCTTTGGGTTTTGAATCAATGACTAACATTGATCAGCATCTCCAGTGAGGCGGTAAACATCCATGATAACATTTTCCCCCTCTCTACTCCCCAAGGCATGGAATATTTTCTCTAAGGAATTTATCTATTTCTCAGACACTAATGGATTTTTACTCCCATTGAATGTTGGTGGTTGTTTCCTTATGAAGCGATCTAACAATGATCCTCCACGTTGTGGATCGGGGTGCTATATACGGGTAAGGTTATTATTCAAAACCTGAGTGAGTTGTCCCAGTATGGTGATAAGTTGATCAACACCAGTTATATCACTAGCTCCACTATAATTATCTTGAGCAGGAGGGAAATCCCTACTTGGAGTGCATGCATTGATAAAGTTTTTATTCCATACACTAGGTTCCATTTCTAAAAAATGGCATACACTAGTTTAGTTTATGAATCGCAATACATAAATCCAAACTTATAAAACACTAAACATAAATTGAACCATTTATGGATATAATCCACAATCATAAAAATGTTTTCTTTGAGGAATTATATACTCATAAACCCTTCATAATGGTTTGTAAATAAATTGATAATTGTCCTAATCATATCCCCTAGGAGTGTTATAACCAAGAGTGTAGCAATGCCCATTGTCATGCACCAGTTCTCGTTCGGGTCTAGCTCAAAGCAGTGCTTTCAGGTTTAACCCCTACGTACATCTATGCCAGAGCTGCCTCTACCTGCTCATATCTAGACAGGGATGTATTTATCATAAAACTCACAAAATATCTACAATACCAAAATTCTAGGAAGTTATTCTATACTAATCATCAAAGTCCATCTTTGGTCTATCTGCTCTAATCAGAGTTTATCTAAGTATAGCTTCCAAGGTTTGTACTAAAGATCCACTGATACCAACTGTAATGCCCCAACCCCAGTTACACAGAGTCGGTGCATTATTACAAAACATTAGCATGATCAGAAAATACCAAGTCTCGAAATACCTATTAGTTTAGTAGCCTTAGAAACACTAGATATATTCATAAGTCTATTATTACATGATAAAATAGAAAACTACAAAAACATAGTCTCCAAATTCCAAACTCATATCCCCTCAGACTATCCCAGCAGAGAAATAATAAAATACTTCTTTACATCCTGGGAAAAAAATAAAACATATAAAGGGGTGAGCTCAGATGCTCAGAAAGGATAACAATATAGAGAAAACTTTCATAAATAAGCATAAACATTTAAGGCAATGTATAACTAAATCAAAATCATTTGAAACTTGATCTTCATCATAACATGGAAAAAATAAAATGAAACAGTTCCATTTACTTATTCACATGGATATTATACTAGTCGAATAATCACATGCAATATCAATAACCACTTTCATAATTATGGAATGCATAATGCCAGACTATCATAACCACATAGTCAAGGCCTTGTGCCAAGATTACAGATAAGATTTTTTCAAGGCCCTGTGTCAAGACACTATTTTGTCTCATGAGACCTACCGATGCGTCAAGGAGCTATAGCGGGCTCCACCCATCACATACTAAGTCCAATGCATTGCTCATATGAACAAGTTTAAACGTAACATAATCATTCTTATTAAAACTAGCATGTGAAATGTCAGTACTTTATCCGTAAACCATGAATGGTATAAAAATAACACAAACATAGCCAAACATATCACAAAACCTTCAAAACAATATTGAAGTTTTGAATCATAATAAATCAACTTCAAATAAGCTTAAAATCCATCAAAAGATATTAACATAGATGAAATTAAACCTATTTGAGAGAAATATATCTTTTTTGAAATCATTTAAAAGTCACATAATTATAAAAGAAAACATTTAATTTGAAAATATTATTATAAGCTTGTAAGGGAAGCTTAGACGATTTTATAACGATGGAAAATAGCCACACCCGCCGTATAAGTTAAAAAAGACAATCTTAGCTTAATTTTGTCGAAAATATTAAAAAGGACATTATCTGGAAAATGATGGAAAGATTCCTTTATAAAATCATATAAAAAGTAAAACAAGGGTATAAATAACTTTAACCCATAGTCTATAAAATAGTAAAAAAAAATTGAAATACATTTTTAAGAAACATGGATGTGGATGATAAAGAGATCCCAGTAGATAATTCCGTATAAACAACCTCAGATAATGAAGAGATTGTAGAATTAACCCTTACCTTGCACTTTTTCCTTGGTAGAAGGTAGTTTAACCTCCTGTATAATGGTGAATTAATTTTCTCTTAAATATAAAAGAGTATTATACATTAATATGATATCATATAGGATCTTTTAACATCGCTTTGTTAATAATATCTTAGTATTATCGTCGTTTTGGGTGTAAACGGATTCGTTTTCCTTTATATTCATTGTTATGTGAGTCATATTTTTTATGGATGGTATAGATATTATTCATATCCAGAATGATATCAAGTCTTTAAACATTATTTTTAATAATCTAATGAAAATTAGTCTTGAATGGATACGATGGAGAATGAATCTTATGGCGTTCGTGGAGATGTAAATCTGTACGTACGCACGAGCAACAATATCATTAAAATAATATATAATTGGATGTTATATCATATATAAAGAATAATTATCATGTTATATTTATTATTTACATCAATTAAACATCATTATTATACCCATCGACATAATAATGTATTGAATAACAATTACACCACGACGTGGAGACGGTAAGTCGTACGTATGCACGTATAGTGACATGTTATTAAAAGGATGGATAGAATAATGAATTTGTTTGGACCATATTTATAATAAAATCACAGTATATAGAAGATACTGGAGTTATTATTTTATAACGGAAACAACAAAGAAAAAATAAGTGGAAGAAGAAATGAACTTGAAAGAGGTGGTGAGATTTCTTACCTCTTCTTCGTGTTATTCCTTTTGATTTGATCAAAAGGACTCCTTAGGCTGGTTTTCAAACTAATGTAAGGCCTATAGGATTAAGGTAGGACAGTTGAGAGGTTATTTGGGTAGAGGTTGGCCGAGCCAAATGGCTTAGAATTTGTGAATTAGAGAGAAGGGGGTGACCTTTTATAAGAGGGGTGAGGGGCACCTTAGGAAAAGCTAGAAATATTATTTTATAATAAAATCATTTTCGGTTTCTAATGTCTCCCAAATAAATTATTTAAATTATAAGGTTAGTATTGGTCAGAAACCATCAACCAATAGGTTTTGGACAGGTTTAGTTCACTATATTAACTTTATCTTTCAAATTTAACTATTAGTTAAATAGTTTGACATTTACCATGTCTCCTTGTATTTTTATGTTAAATGGTTAATAAACTTACTATATACTTCTAATCGAACCCCAAGTGATTCATTAATGATACACCTATCATTATATAAGTCCTTTTTCCAAACCTTATATATTTATAAATATAATATCTATTAATAATATAATATTTGTTTTAAAAACTCTTTTATGTCAATTTTGACACTATTTTGTATTTTGATTTTTCTAAATTAATAACAACATTATTACTTCGAAAACAAATTATCTAATAAACCCTAATATGTCATATTAACTTATAAAATTAGTTTAATTCATAAAAAGTCTCAAATTACATTTATTTGGATATTTATAATATCAATTATTTTAATATTTCATTAATTAGGTAATTACTGCATCATCATTGTGTCATAAATAATTTATATTATTTAATGTCTAAAAAATATAAATAAAATACCATCATGTAGGAAATATTTTTAGATTTCTAATGAATATTTATAATCAAATTTATCTTATGTATAACCCAATATTAAAAAAAAATTAGTTATTAAACTTTGATTTTAACTCTTCTAACTCTTCTTGGAATTAAATAATAATAAATGTCCTAATCTAATCCAATTGGAACAAAGAGGTTCATATTTTATTCCTAAGGTCTTTTTTGGTCTAACTACTCTTATCCAATATAATTAGGACATGTGTTAGGGTAATAATAATATCATTTTTCCCCTTAATTACCCTATTTAATTTTAACCGTGGTAAATAAAAATAAAAAGTTACTATTCACCAAAAATTATTTTCATCTTATTGAACAATATTTTACTCCTTAATATTAACCGCGTCTCTCATATTTTCAAAATTCCACTCACAGAAGTGGTAAAATTAAGTTTTATGTGAGTTTGAAAATTCTCCTAGGAGATGGATAAAAGACGGTGAAAAGTTCCATAAAATTATTATATATCTAAAATTAGCATAAACTGACTCCAATGAATTACATTGAAATTACGTAGGTATTCTATATCTATTTTTACCTAAATTAAATTTAAATAAAATAAATAATTATTTATATAAAAATTCAGTTTTAAACTATAACTTAGTGTTTTTCACTATTCATTAAAAATTGAAAGTTTTCATAAAAATACCAAAAAATCACCCTAAGTTAATTTTGATATTCTGAATCCAAAAATGAAGTAAATTTTGAAATATAAAGTTTAAAAAATTTTAAAAAGTGGGTATTACTATTCATAACAGCTAGTTTGATTGGTTGTGGTGTGTGTTAGAACTCGAAGTTGCAAACAACACACGCTACTACATTATTCAAAGCAAAGCGTACCATGGAAGTTTGGGGTGTTACACATCACAACATAACATTAACAAACACTATATAATTCTGGGTGCACATGTCAGATGATAACATTTACATTATCATGCATTCCATAAAGAACATATATCAATCTTGGGCATAAAATATCCCATGGATAGGAATGGGTTTCATTTCATAAAGTATATATTAATGATTAAACTATGGGGTTCCCAATATAAAGAGGTAATATAATACTTGTTATAAGAATCAATAATCTTGAGTGATAAAGAAACAATCTAAATAGAATTAAAAGTTCTGTTTTTTTAAGGATAGTTCTTTTTAGAAAAAAATATTCATTTGTCATAATATAATATTGGAAGAATGTATATCCCAAAAAAGATAATTTAAGGATAAATAAATGAAATTTATGAAAACATAATGGAATATCCATGATGAAAATGGAGTGAAATAGGGGGAACCCAAAGAAAAAGAGTTCGGTTTGAGAATCCCATTACCTTCTGTCTGAAATATCTCTTCACTTCAATATATTGTATGATAAAGTTATATTCATTAATTAATATATAGAGAACTTCTTATACATTTACTATTTTTCTTATAATTATATTATATTCATTTATATAATCTTATATGAGTTATAGTGTTCAATTACATCATTGGGTGGTTTATTTTCTTCGTTTTCTTGATCAGTTTGCTTGAACATGAGTGAGGAATTTAATGTAGAATTCGTATAATTATCTATATTTGAAATTATATATTATTAATTAAAATATATAGGTTTAAATATTAATATATCATTTTGTTAAATGTTATGAAAATTAGTCATTATATTAAATGTTAGTGATAATCATTTATATTTTTTGGCGGTTTTCTGAACATCACAAACAACTTTTGTTCCATTAGTTATTATTGTGTATAAAAGTTAGTCCCCAACATAAAAAGTAGTTATTACATAAATTTTACTATATTTAACAACAATTATAGAGCTTTTATGAACATAATTTAAGGCATTCAAGTAAAATGAAAATTCATAATCCAAGATTTTGGTAAATTGACATATCATGAGCGATGATTTCATTTTTAGAATAAAAGACAGAGAATAGGGAGTTTGGTATTGGATATTAAATTAAAATTATTTCATTATAATATAAAAAAAATATTATAGTTATGATGAACATTTATATAGAGGATGTTAGGATATTATAAGAAAAGAAAAAAAAATATAAGAAATTAAAAGAAAAATAAAGAGGATTTTACCTCTTGAATTCTTCTCTTTTAGAACATATATAGGGCACTTAGGGTTGGTCTTTTTTTGAGACTATGACCTCTGGTACATGGGTATGGGGCTTGGGAAGATATTTTTGGAAAAAGTGTACATGGATAAAATCATGGAAGGTAAAAAGAGTAGAGATTGTGAGGGGTGGTATTTATAGGGGAGGAGAGGGGTGTTTCCCATTATTTTATTCATTAGTTCAATATTTTGGATCAGTACTATGAATACATTGATCATTATCACTAAATATATTATAATAATTAAAAGAAATTATATATTATGGTGATCACATCACAAATGTCTCAGGGAATATTGTATTAAACTAATAATGTAAATAAACCATAAATTACCATATTTTATTATTCACCAAAAAATCTACTATTTAAAAAAATCCCACAAATTCAGACAACCCATTTTTTAACAAATAGACCAAAAATGAACTCCATTTTATGAAAATGATTGTCTAAATATGATAAATTTAAATTTTATTTAAAATCATTATTTATTCAAAATATACAAATTTTAAAATTATTACTGATTTTATTACCCTTTGAAAAACTATAAAAGGCCTCATAAAATTATCCTATAATCATAATACATCAAAATATCAATTTAGGAATACATTTTATGAAAATAATTTTTCTTTTAAATCATTATATTAATTATAAAATTGTAATTAAAAGTTTATGACTTAAAAATACCAATACATAATTTATCATATTTAAAATATTAATTTAATTATTTAATGTTATAAATATATTATATTTTCAATCATAAGATAAATAAATTTTATTTATAATATCAAAGGTAAGGTTTCAATTCTATTGGAAAAATTAGCATTCCAAAGGGTCATGTTACTATTCTAATGGTCACTTTACTATTCCATCAGTATTGGTTATTTAATTTTAAATAAATCCCATCAATTCATTCATTATTAATTTATAATGCTTTTCTTGTTGTCTCTATTTGATTTTATGTGATTTATACTATATGACATAATTATAGAAAGGTAGAAATTCTATTGACAAATGTATGGGTTGTCATATTCTTCCCCCCATCTGAAAATTTTCAATCAAAATTTCATTCTACAAAAACATGTCAGGGTACTAATCCTTAATCACCTCCAATGGTTCCCAATTCACTTCTCAATACTTATGGTAAATCCAAAACACTTTTACAATGTTAGTTTTCTGGTCGCGTAAAACCTTCTCTCTCCGATCCAGAATATTAATTGGCTTCTCCTCATAAAAGAGGTCATCTTCCAGTTGTACCACCTATGAGTTTGGTACATGTGAGAGATCTCATATATACTTTATCAGGAGAGATACATGGAACACATCATGAATTTGATGATACTTGGTGGAATTTCAAGATGATATGCCACTTATCCTATGAGATCAAGGATATCAATGGGGTCAATGTACCTTGGGAAAATCTTCCATTTCTTTCTAAATCGTATGACTCTCTTAAATGGTGATATTCAAAGAAATACATTATATCCAATGTCAAAATCATATTCCCATTAATTTTTGTCGTCATAGATATTTTTCCAAATCCGAGCATCTTTATTATGTTGCAGGAAGGATTGAACCTTGTATATCATATCTTGCACAAGATCAGGTCCAACTAGCTTTCATTTGCCAATGTCATCCCAAAAAGTTGGAGTTTTTCATTGTTATCCTTAGAGAGCTTCATATGAATCAATCTGAACACTCGAGTGAAAACTTATATTGTTTGAGAACTCAACCAATGGTTGATTCTGATCCCATTCACCATTTAATTCTATTGAGTAGGATCATTTCATGTCATCAAGTTCCTGAATAGATATTTTAGATTATCCCACATTTTTGGGGTGATATACTGTACTAAAACTAAATTAAATATTCAAAGAATGTTGAATACTCCTATAGAATTTAAATGTGAACCTTGGATCACAATTATAGATAATTAAGAATGGAACGTCATATTGTATCACTATTTCCTTAACATATATCTTAGAATGTTTTTCAAGTGATAGATATTCTGGAATAGATATAATGTGGGATGTCATGGTGAGTTATTCCACCACAACCCATATCACACTATTATCTTTGGATATATTCATGAGACTAGTGAAAAGGTCTATAGTGATATTATCACTTTTACACATGGGTAGAGACAATGGTTTCATCATCCCTTTGTACTTTTATCTCTCTACATTAACCTACTGAAATTTAAAACATGTTGAGATATATTCTGCAACCTCTCACTTCATATTCCTCTTTACACTAAGAGTATATGAGAATATTGTCGATAAAAACCACCATAAATTTTTAAAGGTAGTTTCAAAACACTCTATTCATCAAATCCATTAAGATCATAGTGGGATTAGTAAGTATTAAGGAGATCACTGGAATCTCATAGTTCCTATAATTTTTATGGAAGGAAACCTTCAGAATATAAACTTTTTTCGACTTTATCTAGTGATATCCAGAAAAAGGTTCCAACATTTAGAAGTATTAAGCTTCTAATAGTTGATTAAACAATCCTAAATCCTTATAAAATGATACTTTTTCATTATAGTGATATTTTTGAGATCCCTATAATTAATACACAACTAGATTGATCAATTCATCTTCTTGAAAAAGTGATTTGGTGCACCCCAAGGTGATACACATGGGCATATATCCCTTTGTCCAAATAATCTTGTAGCTACTTCTTTATCTCCTCCGGTTCAACTGGGGCCATCCTATATAGAGATTTTGATATATGAGTAGATTTTTGTATGAGTTATATTTAGAACTCTAACTCATGATCTAAGGGAAGTCTGTGTAACTGTTTGGGAAATATGTCACTATATTCCCTCAAAATGGGAATTTCTGTTTGTTTGATACCTTCTTTTAACTCAACCATTTGAGTGAGGTATTCCTCTTCATAGGGAATGAACACTGACACTGTTTAGCTATTTTCCAGAGAAGATTCAAGATCATACTATCATTTTTATAGGGGCGTGAGATGGTTAGGAATAATAAAATATATTTTCTTTTCCTTATATTTGATATGTTCTCTATATAATTATATCCAATCCATTCCCATTATAGCATATAATTCTACCAAGGTAAGTATCACAGTATTTCCTAGAATAAACTTTCCAAAAACGCTAACAAGATAAAATTTCAGCACATGTTTTTCAATAATTACACCACTAGGTATTTTTCTCATATCTCTAGATCATGGTTTTGGGGATTCGATTCAATTGTTATAGAAAACTTATATGATTAAAAAGAATGAATAGAACCAAAATCAAATACAGATTTTTTTCATTCATCAGTGAATACAAAGTTTACCTTGTATGACTTAATTTTCTTGTTCAACTTCAGTAGTAGTGATGGAATAAACCCAACCATTGTCCTTTGGATTTGGTGTCTGGAGACATTGATTACTCTCAAGGACTTGAGGTTTAGTAAACTAGATTCTATAAGATCCTTTCTCCTAATAGTTTTAGCATTGGACCATGGGATGTTCTCTCATTTCCTCTATTTTATCACTAATTCTTTAGTTCTCCTCAATATTCATGATATTGGTGTCCTTCTCTCCAACCCTAATAGAATTTTTAAATCCCTTTAATGTTGTTCCCATGATCATTTTTCTTACATTTTTTACATGTTATTGGTTGATATTTATTTTCACATTTTTCATTTGATCCCCTAGTTTGAAACTTCATCCATCATTTCATATCACCATAGTGATGGGAAAATTCACTAAACTCTGTCTCCACTTTGAGACCACATCAAAGAGAGTCATCATAACAATGAATGTATAGAATTTATAGAGCCTTTAGAAGATATGGTTTAACACAATAAATAATCTATCAATATTTATATCATTGTCAATAAAAAACCCCATGAATACCCTGCAATCCTAGAGAAATTTACTTCGTAGTCCCTGATAGATTGACCTTCCTTTGGTTTCAACTCTATGAATTATACCTCCATAATTTTATGAAGAGTTCAACGGAAATACATGTTAAGAAACATTATCATAATATCTTCCCACTCTATCTATTCAATTTTTTTCTTCGAATTGGTGTTCTTAATTGAAGATCACCATTGATCGGCCTATCAACATTGATAATAAATGGCCAGATTTACGTTCTCCATATTAGAACTATGAATAATGAAAAATATCTTCTTCATTGTGTTTTACCACTATTCTACGACTAGTGGATTAGAAGATCTACTAAATGTAAGTGTTTATTGTCGCATAAATGACTCCATATCTAGTTTCTCCCTATTAAGTGAATGGTTGATAAGTCTATTTTATTCATATATTTTACTGTATTTTAATGTTTTGATTTTTGTATTTAATGAATAATATTTTCAGTTTTGGAATTTATTTACTTGTTTTCTGTTTTTTTGTAGGAAACAATTACTTGATGAAAAAGTAATGAAAATATTAGGAAGCTGGAGCTAAAAATACACTTTGTTTCACTAGATTAGCAAAGCAGCATGACATTGTATTTTCAAAGATGAAGAGGAGGTGGAAAATAAAGAAATGATATTACATTATTTGTAAATTCATTACATTTAGTGACTTCATCGATTGAGGCCATTTCCACCAGAGCAAGTCATGACATGTATTCACCCAGTGAAACACAACTACACATTATGTGACTCCATTAAATGACATTGATTTTTTCAAGAGAATATTTCAGAGAATATTTTTCCAAGATTCACGGTGCCTAAATTTCAAGGGATTACATGATGTGAAACTCTTCTACATGTCTTGTAATTAGCAACGGGCTGAAAATTAAATGTGACATATGTGAACATGGTTAGAAATCATGGATGGGACTTTGGATCTAGATTAAAGGATGTGTAATTCAATTACTCATTGTGAATGGACTCAAGAAGATCCCATCCAGTGCCTATAAAAAATCCTCTTAGAAAAACCATTTGGAATACTTCTGGACGGATCTTGATTCCAGACACCCACCAGATGAAGGCACACCTTCCACTATTCCTTTTATGTATAATTTTTATTAATTATTTTTTCTAAACCCGCTCATGGATATCATGAGTGGGATTCAGGATTTGGTTTAATTTATTTAATTCTCTGAGCCTGACCATTTCTTAAGTGTATTGAATTCATTTGTTTAATATGTGATCTAGAGATTATACTTCCACTATGACCCTTGGGTTTTTTTTCCCTATGTTTAAATAATTCTCTAGGGCCCCATCATTTGTGATCATAAGTACCTGAGTATGAGAAACAGAGAGTTTGGGATGAAGTGTGTCTATCTAAACCATTGAATTCCCTATGACCGAATTCTCAATACTGCGTGATTTTTAATTAACTATTTCATACCTTTCAATCCCATGAACCCAAACACATTACTTCCTGAAACCCATTTTAGATTTTCTTGTCCCACATTCTTCAACAAATAAATTCTCATTAGTTTAGAATTATTTTGTTCAATTTGTAATTATTTTAGGTATACTTTATTTAAATTATATTTTCTCCAACCCTACATCTATGGGTTCGACCTCGGATTTCAATTCCTATACTACTATGTAGTTTAGTGATTTATTGGATTTGTGTTTTTAAAATTTCAAAATTTGGTATCCTGATGGGAATTAACGATGCTCATGGGGATATTTGGGGGACAATGCACATTGTTCAAGATATTTTTCATAGCCTAAGATATTTGGAAATGCATCAAAATGAAATTTTTAACTCCACCCCCACTGGTGTTGGGGATTTCATTTGGGAAATCACTGTATTTTCCATCAAACAGGTAATTTTCCTATTTTCTCTTAGTTCCCACTATTCTCTAATAATGTTTTGAAAATTTGTTAATAATTAATGAATAAATAATTTATTACTTTTTGAAATTAATTATAAAGACATGTCTTGTGGGATCCCAATGTTAAAAATTTTTATTAAAAAAATATTCTTGGGTTTTTACATATACTTAATGTGACACTAACGGTTTTTCCTAAGGTTATCTAATCCAAATTCTCTAATTAACTAAAAAGTTATCTCATACCAACTATAGTGACCCTAATTTTTCATACATAGATATTACAGAATTTTATAGATAAACATAAAAGTTTAACACAAATAGGATCAACAGGTTTACTGTCTTGGAAAAATTATGTCCATACATAACATTTAAAAACTAAAACATTAATATTTATTTTAATTCCTTATTCATTAACTTCTTAGTGTCCCATTGTATTTCCTATAGTACAGGTAATCACATGAGGCAACACATCAAAAAAATGTGGGATAAAATCCTAGTAAGAGGATAGATAAGATGACATATAAATATGAAAAGGGGTGATTATAATCAAATTCATAATCACATAACCACGATATAAAGCATTAGATAGAGGTGTGGAATGTCGAAATGCGTAAAAATTAAACATCATGTCTTAGTGGTCAACACCACACATAATTGTGAAAAAATATAAAATCATTTTCATGTGTATTTCACATTATCTAATGAGATTCATCAAAATACCCAACGCATTGGAGAACTATACAATTTCAGTTTCACGTGTCCTGTCATAACATTTACATGCGCTATATAATTCCGGGCACACCCATTTCATCATAAAATTTAAACTATCATAAATTCCATATAGACCATATAACAATATTGGACATAAAATCACCCATAGATGTGAATGGGTTTCATTTCTTAAAATATAAATTCATGAATAAGCTTTTTGGTTCCTAAAATAAAGAGGGAATATCATACTTGGTTCAAGAATCATAAATCTTGATTGAAGAAGAAACAATCTCAATAGATGTAAATGTTTTGTTTTTGAAAGAATAGTTCTTTTGGAAAAAACCTTTTCATTCATCATAAAATCATATTTTAAGTATTTATATACCATAAAATATAATTTAGTGATAAATAAATTATATTTAAGAAAAATTAATGAAAAATCCACACAGAAAATTGAGTGAAAGAAGGAAATCCCAAGAAAATGGAGTTGGGTTCAAGAATCCCCTTGCATTATGTCTGAAATATCACTTCAATTTGATATCCTATATAAGGAAATTAGATTAATTAATTACTATATCCAAAAAATATTATACATGACTTTTTATGTTATAATTTTATTAAGTTAATTTATATAATTTCAGATGAGTTATAGTGTAAAATTCCATTGTTCATGTCTGTTCATTTTCTTGATTTTCATTATCGGTTCCCTTGAATATGTGTATGGAAGTTTATGTACAATGGTTACGATTATCAAGAATTGAAATTATATTTTATAAATGAACATAAACAGTTTCAAATGGTTATATATATCATTTTTTTAAATTTTATAAAGATGAATCATTAGATAAAAGGTTACTAGTAATCATTTGGATTTTTGGCTGTTTTTTGAACATCACAAATTTGTTTTGTTCCAGTATTTATTATTGTATATATAAATTAGTTAAAAAAAATATAAAAAGGGTTATAAAATAAATTTTATGTTTTCTAAAAACCATTATAGTGGTTTTATGATCATTCTTGAAGTACTTAAAGTAAAATGAAAATGCATCTTCGACGATATCGGTAAATTGACACGTCACGGGCAACGATTTCATTTTTAGAATAAAACACAGAGAGATAAAAGATTTTGATTATGGGTATTCCATTAACATGATATAATTTATATATATATAATATAATGGTGTAATAGTGAACATTTTTATAGAGTAGGTGAGGATCTAATTAGAAAAAAAAATAAAATAAAATAAAATAAAAGGAAAGAGGATTTTATCTCTTGAATTCGCCTATTTGAGAAATTCCTTAAGGAACCTAGGATTGGTTTTTTATTTACACCAGAACCTCCTCAATGTTTGGAAGGGTATTAGGAATAAATTGGTACATAATTTGAACAATTATAAAATCTTGTAAGGTATAAGGAGAATATTTGTTGAGGGGTTGTATTTATCGGAGAGCGGAGGGGTGTTTTCCCACTATTTTATTCATTAGTTTATTATTTATACTCAAGAATATGAGTAATTTTAACATTATCACTAAATATATTAAAATAATGGAATAAATTTAGAGATTATGGTTATTACATCATTATTGAATCATGTAATAGTGTATTTATCTTGTAATGTATATCTACTATAAGTTACCATATTTTACTTTTCACCAAAAATTCACCTATTACAGAATAAGCCAAAATTTTTACCGTAACTATATCTCAGTGTGTAAAATTAAAAAAAAAGAACACCATTTTATGAAATTTGTTTTATAAATATGATAAATTAAATTATCAATTAAAATCATCATTTATTCAAAACATACAAATTTTAAAAATATAACTCATTTTATAACACTATCAAAAATTAAGTAAGGCCTCATAAAATTATCATCTAATCATAAGACACCCAAATATTAATTTAAAACCACATTTTAGGAAAATAAATTTTATTTTATATCATTATATTATAAATAAAATTAGTATTCAATATTTATGACTTACAAAGGTACCAATACTTAATTTATCATTTTTATAATATTTACTTACTTATTTCATGATATAAATATATTATATGTTCACTCATAAGATACCCAAATATTATTATACATTGAAAGGTGAAGTTACTATTGTATTGAACATATGATTATTTATAAGGGTCATGTTACTATTTCAATTCATGAGTTACTATACCATTGGTATAGGTTTATTAGTTTTTGAAGAAACCTTTAATTTCATTAATTATTAATTTACAAAGAATGTATTGTGGTCTCTATGTTATTTTATGTTATGTTTATTATAAGAAATAGTTATAATGAACGATAAATTCCATTGATTAAAAGATGGTGCCATTACACATCATCTTGATCTTATATAAATTTCCTCATGCACATCTGTTATACCATTGTTTCATCATCATCCACATCATCACAAGGCCACATATCTTATTCATAATGGTATCATGAATATAAAGGATAGAAACTTCAATCCCTATTCATACCACACATAACCCCCACTACATATCACATCCTCTCTTCCTCAAGCATTTACACCAACTATAACATCATTGGTTTCAACGTGTTACAATTAGGGTATCATTGCCTCATAAGTTATCCAAATGAAGAGTGGAAAAGAGTGATAATTCATCCATCTATTCCTCAATATTTGTATATTGGTGAAAACCCCAAAAAACATGTCAGTGATAGTATATGTTACTCAAAATGATTGGGTGGGTATCAAATTAATATGAATGAATAATCATATATATTGATACATAGACAACACAGAAGTAGAACTAAAGGATTCATATCGATAACTCATCACCTTCGCCTAATCATCAGCACCATACTAACATTACCACACACTACTACGAACAAGATTCAACCTTCCACAGAGAAAAACAAAACATAACCCTCAATTATTTAATGGAATTAAAAATTTGAGCAAGTTTTCATTTTATTTCACTATAACCACTAATAATTAATTAATCTGTTCATAAATTAATTTGATGAAAAAAACTATACACAACCTTTTCATTTACTTTCCACTTATGTACATCCTATTTATAAATATTCAATTTTTTAACAAGTTTCCAATGGTAAATTATATCCAAAACCATTACCCTTTCATCATTACCAACAACGTATTCCATCGCTACTAAGCTAAAACAACAATGCACCACACAGTAACCCATCATATTAATATAGAAACCACAAATTTACTACTACACTTCCACTACCTATAACACATACTTCATTTGAAATGATCTCCATTATCATATTAAAAATACTATACAAGATATTCAAACATAAGGACAATAACAAACCTACTATAAACACACGACAAAGGAGTTCCAAACTACAATTTTTACCAAAAATCATTAATAAGTGGGGATTCATATTAAATCATCTTCTCATGCATATGTATTTTAACGTAGTTCCAGATTTACATTGAAAACCAATTCATATCTTAATATAATTATTAAACCCTTTATAAAATGTGGGTTTGAACTAAAATTCGTGAAAGGGTTATAAATCGACAATTTGTGTTTGCAATTCATATCAACTAAAACATGCTCATCACAAAATGTTATTTGTTTTAATAGAAAATAATCGATAATAATAAAAAAATAGATATAAACAATTGATTCATTCACCTTCCCTTCTAAATTCTTTTAATATTTTTTATAATATTCTTTAGTCAATCTGTACAACCCAACCACTAGAAATAAAATCATGCTAATTTAATAAATGTAAAAAATATATGAAAGAATAAGGTTCTCATACCAATAGAAGAAGATCCAAAACATAATACACCAAAAAACAACAGTAAAAGAAGATGATTTAACCTTGTGGATATTGCATGTTAAGGGATCGATCAATCATATAACACATCAAGATATGGGGGAATATAAAAGGGAAACAATATTCAATATCAAACATGAAACGTGTTTTTTTTAAATAGAGAGGTAATGATACTGTTGAGAATTCATTAAATATTGAGTGGGAGGGATTTAGGTTAATGGTAAATGATTCCAAGGCAGAAGAGAAATATTTTGGTTTTTTCATACTCGAATAAAAAAATAAAATACAAGAATAGATGAAATCAAAAACATTGAGGTTCTATATATAGATCCTATAATAAATAAGAAAATTAATAAAATCAAATATTCTTTTAATATATTATTTAATTTAGTTTAAAATAAAAAAAAGATAGAACAACCCATTTAAAAACATATAGTTAAATTTATTAAAAACTATTTTTAAATCCATAATTAATATAAAAAAATTATGTATGCCTTAAATTCCTTATTTAATGTTAAAAAAATATCTAGGTAATTCTAGAACATCATAGTATTTTGAAAACAGTAATATTTGGAAAGTGGTTGACCTGATAGTGAGAAAGTATCGATCAAATATAGATAATAAAACCAATTCATAATGAAACAATTAATTAAAAAAATAAACCAACTGACTTTGTAATGGAACCAACTTACTGTAATAAAAAAATCAATTGAACATATGAACAAATCAACTGATTGTAAAGAGAATCCGACTAATTTCATAAACTAAACAATTGACTGAATAAAGAAACCAACTAACCACATTACCAAACCAACTTACTATAAGGGGAAACCAACTGACTATATGACCATCCCAAGATATCGTATAAAGAAACCATTTAACCGTATAAACGAAAAAACAACCAATTGGTTATTAATTTGATTATGTGATAAATCATAGAAATTCCAAAAGGATAAATTGACTTGAACTCCCTCTACAGTCTTCTTGGCCTTTTGAAATTGAAAAGGAAATATTTTAGTATCCTGGTGCATTATAAAGAGGTTCAATAATTTTTTTATAAATTTAAAAACCTTTAGTTCTCTCTTTCCTTAAATTAGGTTTTCAATGAAATAAAATAATATATATAATATCATTATAAATGTGAAATGGATTTTTTATGAATATTTTCTCTTCATTTATTTTTACTACATTATGGAATGGTTTAAAAAGTGGAAACTATACTTTTTTAAGATGATTCCCACAGTATTTTCATTGGAATTACATGCATGGTTTCAAAATGAAATTTATGGTTTTTTAAGTGTTTTCAATATATCATTTATAACTAATTATTAAAATTTTGGTGTAAAAATATATTTTAAAAAGTATCGATTGGATTGGTTATAAGTGAATATAGAATGATTTACTTTATTTGGTGATATTTCATTCTCTTTAATACAATTTCCACTTATTCTTTTAGTAATATAGTTGTATATTGTATTAATACAGGTCAAAAATTATAAATTTTGAATGAAATATTTAAATAAACCTTTGCTATGATAGTTTTTTTCTTAGAATATGATTAAGTGGAATTTTTATCTATCTTTAAAACCTACATGAATAGTTTTTTCTTATATATAACTATTATACAAACCTCTGGGAAAATTAGAAATAGTTCTGTGTATACTCACACTAAAAATTCCATTTTTATTGAAAAATACAAGTGATAAAATATGTATCATGCCTACGGGGTCCAATAATGAGGGAGACTAAGGGAATAATTCTTTAAAACTTCAAATAAGTTAGTTTTCATGGACCCTATAGGAAGGTAAACATATATTTCAGTTTTAAGATAACATTTTCTCACCAAATAATCTTCTGCAATGCTTCCCTCTCTAAAGGAGTGTCACACACTTGTATAATGGTTGAGTATACCCATTCATTTTTGAACCAGATAGGTTCGCTCCAAAGGCAATTCCTCCTTGTCTCGTAACATTCTGACCATGGCATTAGAGTGTGACTCATCCTCAGATATGAAAAAGTGGTGGAACTTATACAGCGACAACCCAGAAGATAAAATTTTCATCATCCAATGGAGATCCGAAACTTAATAAGGTATTGAAACCCATGAACACTGATCTCTTACTTTTTCTCACAAGACCTATACCATGCATGAATCTAGAGAGGCATCACCCATCAATGTTCATCTTCATCCCTAAGCGAGGGGACTCCGAGTTGATATACCAACCCAATTTCATGCCTTTGACCTCTGTACAAGTAAACTCTATTAGTGAAATTTTACATAGCACCGAAAAAGATCCTAGACCTCTAATAAGCTTCCATAGTTTAATTATAGCACTACAAGAATGGGTTTTCAAGCTCACAATAGAAACTTATTCTCCACACATTACTAAGTTCATCATATACCAAATAATATTTCACATTTCTTTAAGTATCATGCTTTGAACCTTTCCCTCGACCCCCTAATGCTCCACCCCCAGGAACCACTCTACTAATAAATTCAAGACACTCTCACTACTCAAAAAAATCCCCACTAACTACCAATGAAATTCCACAAGAAATTCACAAGGTCGCTCATGAAAAAAAGAATCCCAACTGATTTTGAGCAAGTATTTTCACCACATTTACACCACAATGACATTGTGACACCCTTATTTTGGACATTTCCATCAGTATGAATTGCATGGTTTAATAGATTACAAACCAAAAAATTCCATTTAATAGAGATCTACATGCACCATGTCACTACGGCCCATTTTTCATGGTAAACTTCACAACCTAGTTAAAATAGTTTCTTATAATGGAGACTGAATTGAATGGGGTTTTTTAGTTAAATTTATGTGTACTATGATTCTTGAAATAAATTCTTTATAAATTATTTGTATTTTTGGCTGTGAAAATATTTTTTAAAAATCCGAGAAGCATTTTATTTTCATTAAATGTTTAAAAAGAAAAAAATAATGAAAAATATTTCTTAGTTTAAAATGGCCATGATTATAGTGATCAAGTGTATTGTTTAAGGTTCTGTTATGGTAGTTTATTATGCGTGATTAAAATTATTTCTATCTTACACATTTCATATTGATTTTAAGATTTATTATTTATAATTAGTGGGTAAATATAATTAATATAGAGTTTTAATTCAAATGGGTTATTATATTAATGTTTTATACTATTGTAAATAAAAAAGATAAATATATTAAAATTTGTCCTTGAACATTAAAATATGTGAGTTTTTTTTAAAGAAAAAAATGAAGAAAAAAACATTTTTCTATATTAGTATGGGATTAATTCAAAACCGGATATATTTATATCTAATAACATTTCTTTTTGTCAAATAGTCTTTTTTATAATAATGATAGTTTTTATAAATTTTTTGAATGTTTTTCTTAATTTTAGAGTATGTAAAGGTTATGATTTCCTCTAAAAATGTGTTTGAATGTTTAAGGAATTATTTGGGGTTCTTTTATTGGTAGTTTGGAAAATGAATTTAGAATATGTATGGTGTTTTGATTTTTAAAATTGATCAAATATTTTTTTTAAAGGAATTATTTTATAATCATGAATATAACTAATATTTTGGGTATTCGATAACAAAAAATAAATTATTTTAGGTTCTGAGTTCTTCAAAATGAATTTTGTTATATATTAAATGTAAGTAAGGTTCTTAAGGTTCTTGTTTTTTCTAATTAAATATTTTGTTTTTAAAATGATATTTATAAGTTTCAAGGAATGTGTCTAGAGTTTGGTAAGAGTTTTAATTTATAAAATATGTTAATTTAAAATTTATAAAATCTAAAAAACATTAAATATTAATGAACATAGTTAATTATTATTAATGTTAAGTAAATATTTTTAATTTCATTTAGTTTAATTTAAATAGGATTGGTTTATTTATTTTGAAAATGTGACTTAATTTATTTTTTCGAAGGTATGTTACAATTAAAGTGAAAAAAACATTATGGAATGATTGGATTTTGGATGGTTTAAATCCATGGTTAATGTGATTACATCATTATATTTTTTAATTAAACATGAATTATGATAGTGGTTTTGGATTCATTTAGTTTATATTGAATGAAATTTTTTTAGTGTTAATATTTAGTATTAATATGGGGGTGAATTTATGGAATTAAGAATTTAACCTTATTTTTTTATTTATAAATCATTATTTTAATCTAATAAAATATAACATACATGATTTTCAATTTTAATAAATCATTTTATTTTCTTATTCAATGTTTATTTGGTTTTCCTAGTTTTATTTTTTAGAGATGTAGTATATTTAATTGGTATAATCCCCTCTTTGTCTATATTACCCTTTCAAATGTCTTACATGAATTTATTTTTGTTTGTATGGAGCCCTAATTTTTTTTTGAACACTCTGTGTTTCTTGTTTATGGTTTACTAGTCTCAATGGGGATTTTTTAGATCTGATAATTGTAGGATTTTTGATTATGTGTAATTATAGGATTAATGTAGTTTTGGTTCTCCATAGAATGGTGTATTTTGGTTAAATCAATTTATGATAATGGAGATTTTTCAATTAGTTATATTTTAATTTATATTTAGTATATATATTATATTTTTTTTCCTTTTGGATAATGCATGTATATAAATAGTGATTGTATTAGTTTTCCAGTGGGTAGATTGGAATATTGTTCCATTTTATTTAATTGTGCTAATTTAGGTTTAAATCATGGGGGTTACCCATTCATAGATTATTGAGATTTTATTTTATAGAAAACTAATTTAGAATGGATAAAGTAATCCAAATTGTTTGCTTTGTTTACGTTTTGTTGAAAAGTTTTTTTAAGGGATATACGTATTAAAAAAATTATAGTTTTAGAAATTTAACATCATCATTTATGAATATATATTGATTTTTAAAGGTTGGAATTGATATTTACATGTTGGATGGAAATAATTGGCCCAAAACTAAATGAACATAGTGTGTTTCTTATATACAAAATAAGATTCACTATTTCAATCAGAGTTTCTAAAACTATGCTTACAAAACATTTGTGATGTATTAAGTTGCAGTATATAATAAAAAATTGGATTAAAAATTAGGTAATTATTCAGACTAACCATTTATAGTGAAAAATACCTCATTTTGACTTTTACACCTTCCCAAAATCATATTCACGTTCCTTATCTATGAAATATTAAGATAAAAATTTAAATTGAAAAACAAATATCTATAATGTTTCATCTTAGTGTTCATTAAACATATGAGATCTATCAAATAAAATATTGAAAAAATATCTAGGGTATCTACTACTTAGATGACTTCATATATTGTATTTATTAGACAAATGTTTTTTGTAAGGCCTCTGAAACTATGTTTCGAGTTCTGGTCTCCAATTTGGAAATCTTTTCAAATACTTTTTCCCTATTAAAGAGGGTTTTATTATTATTTATGAGGTTTTGGTATGATATATATAATTTTATAGGATTTTAGATTAAAAGTAATACTATTTCTTACCATTTGTATGACTTGAAACCTGAATATTAACATGAACTATGATCACTAGTGATGAGAGTGGTTTTTTCGTTGCTTTTTCTGAGTTTTTAACATCGGTGATCTCATGAAGTTGTTTTTAGTGAGATAGTAAATAAGTTTTCCATATTATTTAATTAATACCAACATAATAAATACTTTTTTTTGGTTTTTAGAAAACCTACATAGAAAATAACTTATATATATATTATTAGATGTTTTCTAATGTTGGTTTTTTTATAATTGATGTGAACACCTAAATTTTTTAAAATTTTCACATCAGTTATTCAATAAAAAATGTGAAAAATAATTAATAAAAATATATTAAAATGATAAATCGGTTCTTAGTGGTATAGAAACATAACTAGGAATAAGAATAGTGGCAATACGTAGCCATAAAATTGTCCTATATTCAAATCATTTTAACATTTCCATTTAAAATTTTAACATTATAATACATCAAAAATAAAATAAATCCCAATTCAACCTATGAAATTTTCTACCCATTATCTTTATAAGTGACTAAAATATTTATAATTATAAGTTTGTGGTTTATAAAAAAATAAAAACTAAAAACAAATCATTCAACATTTATCAAAAATATAATTATAAGTTAAGTTAAATAAAAGTTTATAACAAAATATTCTCTTATGGAATTTTGTAATTGGTCTAATTCAAATAATTTAAAACATAAATATTAATAAATAATATTGACCTTCCTTTATTCCTCCTTGATAATGAAATTTTTTTCAAAATAATTCTTCAATTGAAAATTACATTTCAAAAACATTAAACCAACATGTTTTAATAATAAGTGAAAAGTAACTTTTTTTACATATTTCATTTGTGATCCCCTATTTCATGATGACTCTCAAAATTAAGCCAATATCATATTTGAAAATAATAAGCATAAAATTAAATTAAATTTATTTATAATATTCATGTATTAAAATTTAAAAAATTATGTGATTAATACTTTTCTAAAAAAAATTCGCACACAGCATATATAAATCACGACCAATAAGTAATCATCTCTCTTGGTTAAAACACACCTAACATCAAATGTCCAATAATATACACAAAAAATTAATCTAAGTGGTAATTCACATAATATATATAAAACATCAATAAATATATATTTCATACCCTTCGAGATAAGGAAGCAGCCCACACTAAATTGATTTTTTTTTCAAACCCTTCATCAATATATGATATTAATTCATTAGTCCTTTTAATTACTATTTGTAGAATACATTGTGGGTACAGAAATCATATACTGATTTAGAATCATACTTTCTAAAATATGTATAAATATAAAAAATACAAATAAAAAAGTTGAAATAAATTATAACAACTGGAAGATATATGACAATCAAATTATGTGTAAAATACATGAATCTCATTATGCTAAAAATATCCACTATCAAGCTCCATGATAACATTATTTAGAATAATCTCATTTATTTTCTGACCTAAAAGTTTATCATCCATTGGAATATTATATAATTCCTTTAATAAAAGATAAATATATTGATAATCTATCGTCTATTGAAGAAGAAACATCAAAATTCATAAAAGTATGTACTTTTTTATCTATAAAGTATGTATTCAAATGTAATGTATTCTTATAAAGGATAGATAAATCAATAAATTTTAAAATATTGAAACAAATTTAATAAATCTAGGGGAAATTTTATAATCTATATGTACATTAGTGGTAATTTGACTGATATGTCTAGACCGAAAAAATAAAAAACGGTTTCTAATTTATCCAATTGTCGTGTCCTCATATTTAGAAAATGGTATTATTATTGATCTATCTATAATATCCTATCAATTAAGAAAAATATTCCATAAATATATTTTTATATAATTAATGGTATCCCTAATATACAATATAATCTCATGTGGAAGAATATAATGTTGGGGATCCTCAATATATAACTCACAAAAAATGGGATGTTGTTGTGGAGGAGGTGTAGGTGTTGGATACGTATGGGGAGGTGGAGGAGTGGGATCTCTAGGTTGAGATAGAGGAGTGGGATCTATAGGTCGTGGTGCATAATTGGAATATGTAGAATAAAATAATTTTTTCACCTCTATAAATATAGACAATTCCAAATATGGGATCCTCTCTTCTATCATATCACCAATATATTGAACAATAGACTAAAAATATTATATTTCCCTTTTATATAAATCTTCCTTGGAAGATTCTACATAATGACCAAACTCATTTTCAACAATACACATATCATGTAACTTGGTATGCAATGAAGGTCTTCAGGTTTTCCTAATACAGTAGCTAATATATCCTTCCTACCCTCAGGAATGAAGGTTCCCTACGTGCTCTGATACTTAAAGGGTTTCTATATAGAATATTCAGAAACATTATTAGGGAATCAAAATATATCAAGATTTTAAATAACATAAATAAATTAAATAACTTACAATCCTCTCTACAACATCCCTTTACCCTTCTATATAATATTTTATATTGTTTCTCATTCAGACCCTCGTTCATTTATCATGTATTTTTGGGAGGAAGGAGAGCTAGCGTCGACTAATAATGAAGACTAAAAACCCATTTTTTTTAAAACATTGCACATATTTTTTCTTCTAATAACACATATCCTCCAAAAGGTAATGTGTGAGGGAGTAAAATTTTGGATTGGATCTCTGGATGAGATCTGTTTATTAGATATGAAATATTAATGAAAAAATGATTAATATTATTATTAAAATAAAAAAACCTTTTAAAAACAAACATTACAGTTAACAAAAATTATTCGTATCATCTACTATTAACAAACCACTTTCATATATCTTAATCAAGATATGGATATATATAACATGGATTTTTATTTTTTCTTTCCCAAAAAAATGAAATCTCTTGTAAGGGTTGAATTTAAATCCCCCCATCCCCTAGTAGTTGTAACAGACCAACCCAGTTCAACTAGAATAGGCACCTAAGTCGGTCTATTATAGAGTGAGTTATAACAAAGATAACAAGAAAAGTTTTTAATATAAGAAAAAAATACATAAAACCATGGTAGGATAATTAACCAACCAGATATTCAACTAATCAAAACTGAATAAATGAGGCAGTATGGAAAGTCTATAAAAACTAGTCTCCATGGGACCAACCATAACCTTCAAAAATCACCCCGCTATTAAACAAAAACATAAAGAGAATATTTCATACTACATAATTCCCTTCCCTTTAACTTTTCCCTACAAAACATTTTCTACATCTACCTAAAGGTATAAGTATGGTGGGAGAAACAAGGCCCACTATGAAACCATCAATGAATCTATACTAGGTATGATATTATGTATTCACAAGTTATATCCTTAAAAAAAGTTTTTTAAAGTATTTTCATAGATAAAAGAATTTTTAAAATATATCTCAAACTTTCCTTGTGTTTTCCACAAATTGAATATCATGGTATCCAAATCTAGAAACATGCTAGTTGTAAAACAAATAGGTAAAAATACTCAATAAAAATACACTTGTGATCTAACATCGAAGAGATAATATATCACACATTAAATAACCAGAAACAATGGTGAAATTACCACCTAGGCTTTAGTCTATGGGATAATATGTACTAGACACTGAAAAATATAAAAAAGAATAATGTTGGATCCATATAATATCAAGAAATTCCATAGTTCGTTGATATACAAGAGATTACCTTCTAATGGTATCACACAATTTAAGGCTACATGTGCCTCTTTATCAACACATCCAATATTTTTATTGGGACATGTTTATTGATTTTGATTCTTAAAACCATGGTCACATTTTTGTAAAATCATTTCAATGGTAAGAAAAGTTTCTTAGAGGTTTGAAAATCCACTTCATTCCAAATCATGGTAGTTCCATTTTCAAATAAAAAATCCCATTAAAACACAAATCCATTCCGTTTTAAGTTTCAAAAAATGAAATTCCATTTTAAATCTCAATGAATCAATAACAATGACAATAAATTTAATAAATTATAACCCTTGAATAGATCCACCTACATCAAGGATTTAAAAACATATCTACCTTTGAAAATAGGGATTTAAAACCAAAATAATCTACCTTTGAATGATAAAAAATGACTAGATTCTGAAAAGGACTGATATAAAATACAATCTAATTAACAATACCAACAAAAAATGGTGCTACAGAATCAAAAAAGATACAAAATGATGAGAAGGATTACCTAAAGAGATGAAGCACATAACCCTACTAATCACTAATTGAATATAGTGATCCAAACTGAAGTCATTCAACCAAAAATTCCTAGGGTAAGAGCTTTTTACTAGTGGAGAAGGATGCATATAGAATAATACCTCAATAACACACATTTTACCTTAAAAGTTGCAACATAAGAGAACTACATATTATGTAATATATTAAAAGTAGTGAATTTATTTCATTCTAAATTATTCTTTAAAACATGACTCCTTTTTAATTAAAATCCAATTAATCACATTACATGGTTTGTAACCATAACACCACCTGTAAAATTTAATGTTTTGTATTCAATTCATGGGATATATCTAGTGACAAATACATGTTGTGTATTCCAATTAAACATCACATAACTACCCAATAAACAACAGAAACTGCAAGTTTATGTTGAATATTCTAAAAAATCATGAATTCACTATCATAGTTATTATCCCAATTCCTTGGTTGGAAATACTCATCCAATGAAAATGGGAACCAAAGTAAAAGTTTCAATCATACCTAATGAGGAATTATAATCTCCCCACCATAAATGATTTATTTCCCTAGAAAGTGATCAAGACTAGGGATCCATAATATGATTATTCCGGATCTGCAAAATCAACAAATCCCACTCCAACATCTCATGGTGATCATGTCCAAACTTCTATAGTACACAGACTAGGGGATATTTTTACCACATAGAACCTTATTCTAAAAATCCATAATATGAACAGGATACTCTACCAAAGTGTTGTTGGGCTCAATATTTATATTATCCCACCTAATCAGAGGAGAATGGACTAGTATATACCTCCTAAATTGGGAATCATGAAACACATCATGGATATTAGTCAAATCAAATGGCATGTCAAACCGATTTTCCACCCTCCCAAGTCACCCAATGATTTCAAAGGCGTCTAGAAACCTCAGTGCTAACATACCCTACCTACCCAACCAAAAATGTCTGAAGTGAGGTTTAACATTCATAAAAACCAAATAACTGACCAAAAACTATATCATATAAGAACAATAGTCCACAAAAGATTTTTTATGACTCTGGGTCAAGATCAAATGCCTTTGAAATAATTGTACCATCATTTTCATCTCTTGAACAAGACTCAAACTAACCAATGACCGCTCTCCCAACTATTACTAGTATAAGGGAGATCAACATGGCTTCCCATAAAAATCATCCCAGGGCTCTATCATGATCAATACCTGATTACTATTGTTATTGTAAAACTAATCCAAAGTCCAATTTATATCCTATGATCCACCAAAATCAGTCACACAATCCCTAAGAATATCTCCAAGAACCGAGATATCCCACTTTGTCTATCCATTCATATTTGGCTGATAATCCATGCTAATGTTCAACTGGGAACCCATTGCCTCTTCAAAAGCATTCAAAGATCTATATTTGAACCTTGATTCCTTGTTAGAAACAACCATAGATGTAACTCCCTGAAGTCTCACAATATTTGATACGTATAAGTCTCCAAATTTTTCCACTCTCATAGTTTAATTTATTGGTGGGAAGTACACTAATTTAGTGATATTTTCGACAGTCAAAAATATCACATCCTTACCGCTATGAGTCCATGATAAAACAATTACAAGATTTGTATAAATTTCATCTCACTTTCATACTATAATGAGTAAAGGATGAAATAAAATTGTAGGTCTCTGGTGTTCCACTTGTACTCTATGCCAAGTGAGTCACCATGATACATAATCCACAACAACCCACCTCATCCGAATCCACCAATTCCAATGCTTGAAATCATATTACATCTTCTTAGCCTCAGGATATATAAACAAACATTAAGAGTTTCCACTTTATAAAAACCGTATCTCATAGATAATGGAACAACCAATATGTTATGAAAAAAACCTCCACTCGATGACTAATACCACTCACTCATGGTCTCCCCACCAATTAGGATTACTCAAAAGTTTCAACTATCGAGGTCTCTCATTTTCTCAAGTAATACACAATAATAAAAAGATGATAAAACCTTAATCGAAGCTACGAAAACCTGTTCACCAACCTCCTTCACTCCCAAACTCACCCCATCAAACAAAATCCTCAGAGACCACTTCTCGTCAGGTTCATTCAATCCTTGTGTTAGAAATTTTATGTTCAAAGCATCGACATCAACATTTCAATTCCATGTGGCATATTTGATATCAAAATAAACTTTCTGAAGACACTCAACCTAGTTCCTTTATCTAAATTTTATATCCCTCGGAGTGAAAAATATATTTTGTGATTTTGTGATCAGAATACACTGTAAACCTCTCCCCTAAAATGCAGTGATTCCACATCATGAGAGTGTGAATAAACTATTCCAAATCAAGATCATGGGTATGGTATTCCATCTCATTTAGATGTAATTGTAATTAGTTATAATCCAAAACCAATTTACCATACATAAAGACACATCCCAAACCCATACTAGAAGCGTACTATAAAAAATCATAACATGAACCCGGTTCCAAGAGAACCATCATTGCTGGTGAATTCTACCTCATTCAAGATCCTCAAAATATTTCTAACACTTATTGTTACATTCAAATATTTTACACATTAATTTTTAATATGTCATCGAATATATGATCATAGAGAAATCCTGAAAAAAATTGTACGTAATAATCAACCTATCCTAAGAAGCTCCATATTTCTGAAAATTTATGGATTTTCTGAGGATATAGATGATTTAACCTTTTCAGAATCCTCTAAGATGTCCATCAAAAATATCACATGCCCGAGAAAATTTATATTTCATATCCAAGACCCACACCTAGAAAATTTATTATATAAATGATGTTCTTTGAAGGTTTAATGAATTAAATAAAAATGATTTACTTGTCCCTCCTTAGACTTGTATTACAAGAAAATATATTCTATGAAAAAAACAAAATATTCTAAGGACTAATGACAGATCTTGTTTATCCAATCTATAAATATCACTAATTCATTAGTGTCTGAATGTCATGACCATAAACTAAAAATTCCCATTTTGACTATGAAACATTTTCTTATGTATGTCCTCATCTTGTACTGTCAACTGATGGTACCTTGACCACAATTCAATCTTATAAAACCAACTAACACCTCTAATTTGATCAAACAGATCATCAATTATGGGTAAATGATATTTGTTCTTAACGGTCATTTGATTCAACTTTTGGTATTCAAAATAAATCTAATGACTTCTTTGTCCATTCATACAAATGACTATAGAAAAATCCATCGATGACATGTTATGATGAAAAAAATCCTTTTTCCTCCAGGTCCAAAATATGGACCTCAAGTTCGACTAACTCAGTAGGTTCCATTCCATAGTATTCCATAGATATGGGCATCATTCCTTAGAGAAGGTCAATAGTGAACATGGCCTCACTCTATGGTGATAAACCATAAAAATAATCTGAAAAGTCCTTAGGGTATACACACACAATAATAAGTAGTTGACTACCCATGAAATGGTCAACTCCATCAAGAGAAATTTATGAAAACTGACATGATATTATATAGGAATAAGGAACAACTGGACCATATTTGGAGTCATACTCACTTTGAAAACTTGATTGAGCCCAGTTGAAGATACGAATTGTACCGTATGGTGATTGTAGTCTATTTGTTCTTTAACATGGATAATATAATCCATGTTGAAAGTCAATTAGAAGATGTCAAGATCATTCACCAAGAAGTCCAAAATCACCTTAAATTCATCTATCATCACCCAACATGTGGGGCACATAATACCATGTTCAAAGATACATCCCAAAGGTACGTAAAGATCCAAAAAGAATGGAATATGTTCTGAACACAACCCCAACACATAAACCAACTTGGATGATCTAAAAGAATGAGTTTCACTTGCATAAAACAAATATAGCACCATAAATGAAAAAATAGACATCATAACCTTAATAGTAGTCAACCCTACATCAGATTCCTTTAGCACAGACTCTAGTGCATAAATTCATCTAGAATTATACATTAGGACATTCCCCTTAGACAAATAATGAGACCCACCACCCATGGGAGAATCAATGTGAACCCAAGATCCTTAGTGAATGCAGGTACCACCTTACTACCTTGGTACATCTTGTCACAAAATGATTCGATATGGTTAGATCACCAAAAATGATGATAAGTCCAAAAAAACTTCATATAATTGGTAATGGTATCAAAACACCTCCCAAGGTGGTAGAATATAGCTAGTTTCAACCCTAACTAATCCCTTAAAACAATTACACTAGAAAACTTACTACTATTTTTATTCATTTTCTAACAAGAAGAAGCATCATGGATGATCATTGCACCCATTGATTCTCTAAAAAATCCTATCCTTACATCTATGTCTACATCAGAAAATGATTCTTTATCCATCACCACTATAATGTTCAGAAGACACAAAATAATAAGATTATACTAAATATCATCAATCAGACCAATCTCGAACCTTCGATCCTTCAATTAGTCATTAGTGACAAGATCTGCTGCCAGATGCACCAGCTTAGAAAAATGGTTTGAGTACACCAGAATGGTACACTCCCCTTACTCAACAGTCATAAACACCAAGGAATTTTCAATAAATAAAATATTTGGATAAATATTTTGGTTGAATATTTAATGGATAGAAAATATGATAAGACATTTGTCAACCTTATATTGCACTATAGATTCCCACAATCTTAATCTGGGTCTATAGATCATATATATGACAAAATCCACCTGATAATCATTATAAGTCTTTAAGAAGTTTAATATCCTCTCAATGTGTTCAAGCCACTCATCTGAATATTTTGGACTGTTTTTACCATAGAATATTTTTGGATGCAGCTTGGTAAATTTTGAACAAAGATCCTCTAACTGTCCTGGGTTCACGGCACCCACCAATCCTAGAGTCTAAATCATGGGATAACATTTTAAACCCATGAATGGTCAACGAGAGGATCCCCCTTTGGAATCTACCTCATGGATTCCCCTCTCATATTTTGATGAGATCTTATATGAAAAAAATTATTTTAAACACAAGAAAATATCAAATTAGTCTCGATCAAAATCCAAAACCATTAAACCAACATATAGAATCCAAACCATGCATTAAAATGATAATAAAATTAAGAAACTATTAATTCTTATAAAAAAAGGAAATAACTTTAGAAATAAATAATTTAATCTTAATAAACCACACTACTTAGTTTATTAAAATGAATTTATTCACATCGAGCCCCCAAACATAGTAGATTGGTCAAACTAAATAAATTTCTGATATAATTCATTCAAATGATCTTAAATAACAGGTCTCATATATAGTAAATGTTTTCCAACCACCAATGTAAATTTGGATTTAATCAAGGGTGTGAGAATGGTAGGACCCTTTCCCATACCAATTATATAAATTTCAACAATCCTACTCCTTTATTCCCAAGACACAGACCCGACTCAGGAGGAGATAAAACACTTTAGGCTGAGTAACCCCACTTGAACCAAATTATAACATATCAACCTAGGTAAATGAGACCATTCGCACATGTTATCCCAATATGGGGTGAGTTATAACAAATATACTGAGACAAGTCTCAAATATGTGCAAAAAAATACATACAACCAAAGCATTAAGTGGAATAAATGAGAGATACAACTAATATAAATAAGATAAACTAGATAGTGTGACAAGTCTATACAAACTAGTCTCCATGTGAACAAATTTCACCTCCACAAAGCATCCCACTATGAAACAGTGACATATAATGAATCCAATATGCTACCAAATTCCCTTCCCTTGGAATGTGTTATACAAAATATGGTCTATATCCTCCCAATGGTAGAAGTTTTGTGTGAGAAACAGATCCCAATAGGAGACCACTAAAATATCTATACATATTCTAATATCAATAATTCACAATTTATATCTCTAAAAATAATTTACAAGAATTTATATATATATATATAATATTTTTTAAAACATTTATGAAATATTCCATGTGTTTTCTAAAAATTGCATATCCTGTTTTCCATATCCAGAAATGCACCAGTTATAAAATAAAATGGTAAAATTTCCCAATAAAAATACACATGTGACCCAACATACAAGAAATAATTTATCATGCAATAAACAACAAAAAACAATAATTCACTTACCGTATGGGATCTAACATTTGGGATAATACATACTAGACACTCACAAGCCTAGAAAAAAAAATATGGTTGGATCAATCTCACATCAAGTTCTTCCATAGTCCATTGATATACAAGTGATTACCACCTAGTTATGTCTCATAAAATAAGGCTACTCATGTCCCTTTCTTGATTGAACCAATGTTTCTACAGTGAAGTGACTGTTAATTTCTATTTTCAAAACCATAATCACAATTTTGATGAAAATTTCAAATCCAATTCAACCTGATATAGGGTTTTAAAATCGATTCCATTCCAAATCAAGGTAATTTCATTTTCAAATAAAAAATCCATTTCAAACATAAACCCATAACTTTTATTGTTTCAACACATAATATTACAATTAAATAATCTAGGAATCAATAAGACAAAAATGAAATGATATAAATTAGAACACTTTAATAGATCCACCTACCTCATGGATATAAAAAACCAAAATTTCATTGACAACATGGATTGGAAACCATAAGATCTTCCTTTAGAGGACAAGTCATGAATAGAAACAAAAATCAATTGATAGAAAACATGATTTTACTTCCAAACCATAAAAAAAATGGTGTTATAGCCACTAATGAGAAAGAAATAAAGGGGAAGTCTTACCAGAAGTGATGAAGAACCCATCCCGACTGATCAATCACTAAATGTGGAGATCTAGAGTGAAAAGATTCAACCAAAAATGCCTATGGCTATAGCTCGGTCCAAGACGAGATGGATGGACATTGATTGTATACTCAACAACCCTCAAGGAACCTTTAATGATGTAAATTAGGGAATTACATATCTGTAATACCTTACACACCATGAATTTATTCCATTTTAAATTATGTTGAATAACACGTTACCTTTTAAATTAAAAATTGGTTTTCCATATTATAGGATGTGTAACCCATACGAGATGTGTATAATTTTCGTGATGTTCATTCAGTTCGTAGGATTTGTTCGGTTGCCAAAACACATCATTTAATCCCGTTACACATCATGTAACTACCCAAAAAACAATAGAAATTGCTGTTTGATGTTAAAAATTCCAAAAAATCACTAACTTATCCATTATAGGTATCCTCACAATCCCATGGGTGGAAATAATTTTCTAATGAAAAAGGAATCTAAAAGAAAGTATTTGAACATAACTAATGAGGTTTTATAGTGTACAAAGATAAACAAACTTCTTTCTGACATTTATAGTGTCACGTATATCATTAGTCATCAGATAATAAGTGAAAAAAAAATATATTAACAAAAACAATTCATGATAAGTAAAATAATAAAAAATGTACATAACAAAAAATCCGCCATAACTGGGATATTATCACTTTTCCACACTATTCCAGTCACAAATAAATATAATAATTTATATATGGGATTTAAATGAAATGAAATTCATAAGTTGTGTTGAATTTTTACCCCGTTGAATATAATTATGATAAATATCTTCAAATATCCTCTGGTCCTAAATATGAGGAAATTAAAATTTTTGAAAATGTTTACTGCCAATTTTAACATCCATGGTAGTATTTTATTCCCTTATAAAATTTTATGGATCATGTTCTAAAGTATGAGTAGGCTCTTCGAACGAATGTGTATGGTCCTCCGTAAAATTTGAGATTCAAATACAACTGTTAAATTTATATTTTAAAAATTTAAAATAATCTAATAAAAATTAAATTAAACTAAACACAATTTTATTCATACTTTTTAATATAGTTAACTAAAATTACAACAACATTTAATGATAGGTGGGTAAAATTAAATAAACATAGGAAAAAATACAATTGTTATACAAATATTTGAATAATAATTTTAAAAAGACCCAACCAAAACAAAAGAATATTAAAAAATTAAATAAATATTAAGTAAAATTAAATAAATATCTTTGAATTACATATAAATTTGATTCATGAAAAAATGAAACAAAAAAACTAAACTAATATAAACAAAAAATTGAACATATTAGTTATATTTGATTTAAATAAAAAATAATTATATATCTATATTTTTTCATTTATAAAATTCACAAATATATATTTTTTCAGTAATATTTGGAGACCATAAGAGGTTTTTTTACAATATTCCTTCAATGTTATCATTATATATATAATAAAACTCATCTATGACCAGTTATCAATATTATCTATTAATATTTCTATCAAAGTAGGGATCCCACATAAATCATCGACATCATAAATTTTTTAGTACCTAACATACTATTTTATTCCATTTAGGATGATAGAACACATTATATTTGATTGATAAATAACATAAAAAAATAGTTGTTAGTTGTTTCTCTAAAAAAATGATCAGTTATATTCCAATCTATTAAAATTAAAATTTGTTACATAGAATTCATCATGTCTAACACTGTTGTTACAGATAACACATTTTAACATAAACATTTTAACTTAAAATTTAATTTAATAAACCTCCCATGTTTCTTCAATGACTCCGTAATATATACATGATGTGAATATTGGGTTTTAGTCTTTGGAACTTGAAAAATGCTTTTCTTCTATGAACACCAATACAATACTCATCTTAAATTTACTTTTTTTGTCCTAATAATTCATATGAAATGTATATCCATTAATTTAACACCTGGACCCTATTATCAAATTTAAATTTGGGCCACCCTATAACAATATAAATGTTCAAATACATCTAATCTACCCAGAATAGTCTCTTTAAACCATGAAAAAACATATCTTTTATACTCATTCAAAAAAGATATTTCTTTCCTCTATGGATACCATTATTTTAGAATATTAATACACAATTATATATCTGATTGATCATCATATATATTATTAAATATGTATAAATGTAACTTATTTATCTTTTAAACTATCAATGATTTTACTTTCAATCCATGGATCCCCATTCTGAAAAAACAAACTCATTCATTGTGAAACGTAGGAAATACTATGTGATCAACTAAAAAATTTATATTTTACAAATCTCAGCAACCTCCTCAGAAATATACTTCCCAATAATATAGTCTCTATGTAGATAAATAATATTAAAATATAACTTCAATATCATCATATAAATTTCAAAAGGACACATCCAATATAGATATTTAGGTTTACAAATCTTTATTACTCACACAAAATGAACCATTAAATGTACTATGAAATAAAAAATTATGTAGGAAAATATATTTCTAGTTTACAACTTATAAAAACTATATAATTCTTCAAAATTTTCAAAGATTTTAGATTAATAAGTTTGTTAAAAATTGAATTGAAAGAATAAGATACCATCATTATAGTCATTCTGAAATAGGTGGGAAAAATTGAACCAATTCAAGTGGTATAAGATGTTTCATCATTACATAAAAATCATGAGATTGTGTGCCTATAAACTTATAATCTTTTAATGACATAAAAAATTTAAATGTGAGGAATAAACATACGGAACAATGATACCATAGAGACACTAACAAAAACTAATTTTCTCCCTCTTGGATAATCTATTAAAAGATGAAGGTTGGTATTTTCGTCTTCCATTATGAGTATAAGATAACATTAACTATATTCCCATTGAAATTAAGTAGAATCTTTCTTTCATCCCCTCTATAGAGTATCCTATAATATCTAAAAATGTTCCAATAAAACTATATCACTTATTTTTCTTCATATGAATGACATAAATGTTATGTTTAACTTAATGATATCTCTAATATGGAAAGAAAAAAAATATTGTTCATTTCTTCCAAATATTTTAATCATTACTTTATTTTTTCATCCTAAATTTGACATAAATGACTTTATCCCTCTTAAAGTAATGATCAATATACAATGTTTTTGGAGTGATATAAAATATTTTTGCACCATTTAATTACTTTCATAATTATCAAAAAGTGTGATCTATATATAAAATCCACTGATGACCCATGTACACAATTTTCTTCCATGTGGTGGTTGATAATATAAACTCTGTTATTTGAAAATTGTATAATATTTATTCCCCTTAACACTCTATCTAGACAAATTTCAATATGTTGGGATTTAATTTGTTGTAAACATAATTATTGCATGTAGTTTGAAATATTCTATTTTTTAAGAATCATACACACAAATACCACTATCACCTAATTGATTCAAATGATAAATTAATGGAGATAAAAAAATATCAAAATTATTTCTAGGCTATTTTCATCCTAAAATAATTAAACTCAATGTGATATATTTTTCCTTCATTGAAAATTTAGGAGATAAGCTATAAATTAAAAATAAAATAGTACATGATATATGCTTTCCACTAAGGCTACGATATGGATTCATTCCATTTATTCATAGTCCAAGTCTGATATACCTACCTTTATTTTCAATTATAAGAAATTTTTTAACAATATTCTTCTATTATGGACAATCAACAAGACGATGTAGTTTTATATTGGATATTTTCTCATATAGATTCTATATTTACTTATATTGTATCAATCTTTTTTTTTTTGAAAACATATTTTTCGAAGAAGGAATTATAGGATTATACAAATTTTCATTGGAAGGAGTCACTTTAACTACTAAATCATCCTATGATTTTTATTTCAACCTATACTATAATGTCACACATTTTGGCCACTTTGATATAGCTCTATATTCATTCTCATATAGAACATGATCATTCAACTGGGTGTGTATGTTCTTGTACAAAAAAACCATCGACCATAATATCTTCTTCAAAACATAATTTGAGAATGGAAGATCATTGTATTTAATATGTATGTATTTTATAGGCTGTAAAAACTACATAAAACGTTTCTAAATCCATAAGTTTTATTCATTCATGTTGTTCAATTGTATCATCATTAATAAAATCACAAATTCCATACATCCAATATACAATAGTATTCCATCATCACCATATAAATGCCCAATCATTGGTTCTTTCCAAATTTCTTATACATCAATATCATCAATCATTTCATCAATTTGATTAACCATAACATCTTGGAAATCACCATCATCAATAGATCTTGAATTCCTCCTTGTTTCACAATGACTAATAAACAGGCTCTAACTCAAATTATAACCACCAAAAATTATATGATCATTAATTTTTCATCATCTTAATGTATTTACATTTAAAAATTTCAAGAATTTATAAAAAAGATAATTGTTTGGAACATTTCATTTAGAAAGTTCTAAAAAATCATGTACACCTTCATCATATACATAACATGTTCACATTTAAATAATCTAACATTGAATAATTATTTCTTACATATAATATCAATAATTTTAATAATTTATTAAATTTTAAATTATATTTTAAAATTATATTTTATAAACGCAAATAAAAAATACCATAAAATATTCCACAAATAAAATAAATACAACATATTTGATATAAAAAGTATCACTTTGAACATATTTAATTATCATTCTCTAATGAAAATATTAAAAAGTATCATGTAGCCAACACACTCATCTAAGAAACAATCCAAAATAGATACATTAAAAAATTTAGACATATATTAATCAGTAAAATAAAATTATTTATAACCCTGATTCATAAAATTATCATTTAATAAAACCTTAATCTAAAAAATATTAATTCGTGAATTAAAAAATATCATAGATATTAAAATAATTAGAACTGAAAATATAAATAGAAAACATAAGGAGACATCAATATAAAATCGGAACTATAAATACAAATTAATATAAATTTAGTGCAAGGAATATTGAAACAACAATCACAAACCATAAATTAATATCGAATGTGGTGGATTAAGAAGTCAAGACCAATGGTAAGAAGGCATTGAGAGACATGAAAATACAAAGAGTTAAGATAAAGTAACATCAATGGGAATACAGAACAAAAAAAATGAAAATACCATTGAATTAGAGAAAATAAAAACAATAAAGATAAATAATAAATTTTTATCACAAGGGGGTGATTGAGAAGTCAAGACTAATGGTAAGAAGGCATAGTGAGATCATAATAAATGGTCAAAAAGTGGTGATGGTGGAAGATCGTGGTCGATGCCAACTAAAAGTTATTAACAGAAAATGGACTGAACAATGATAAGATTTGAGGCTAACGAATTAACACGATAGGATTAGGGTTTAATACATTAGATAAAATTGAAGTACATCAATGAAATAGTGAAACCAAAATGACTAGTCATAACATTGGTTAATATTTTGGGTTTTTTGACGTTAGATACCCAATAATCGATGTGAAAAAAAATTCCAATATTTGTTATTTAATAATTAATATTAAATATTTTGTGGTTTATTTTTCATGTAATTTATTTAATAACTGTTGTGTAAAATAAACATTCTTATTGGTTATCTAAAACCAATTTGAAAAAATTATTGGATGAAATTAATTTTGTACTCATGGATGTACTGTTAACATATTATAATTTAAATATGATTGTTATAACCTAGCTGTTGTTCTGGTGGGTATAAACATGTGTACAAAACTAATTAAATATTTTTAGAATATTTTTTCATCATTAAAATTTACTAAATAATTACTCATAAAAAATAATTCAACTTTATAAAAAATAAAATATAATATTAAAGGTGTCATTTTTCATAATACTCTTTTATGTGTGTAATATTTTTTTATCAAATTAATTTAAGTTAAATGCTAAAGATGAATGTTTTTAAAAAACTTATAGTTTATATATCTCATTTAATAAATAAAAATTAACTTAATGTGGGTGACTATGTATTTAATGAGTATAAATTCATTTTATACTTCAAAAATAAATTTTCTTTGAAAGTGGTTTTTATTTCATTTTTTTCACGGATATTATGATCAATTTATGAAACTTTTGGAAATTGAATTCAATAAAATGGATTTTTATCTTAAAATCACCATGTTAGAATATTATTATGATAATTTCTTTGGATTTTTCTAAAAATATTTATTTTTTGTGAATAGTAAAATGTCAATTTTGCACCAAAGTATCATTTCTTATCTCTTAAACAAAATAATTCAACATCATATTTATTTTTGTATTTTTTAAGTAATAAATATTAATATAATATAAATAATTAACTAATTTTATAAGAATAAATAATTTATATAATTTTGGTATAAAATCATTTTTCGTACTTAAAATAGGAATTTTAGAAAAAAATTAGTTTTTCATTGAATTTTCAGAAATTCAAATAAAATTAATTTATAATGATTTTGAAAACATAATATTGAAAATTTTATTAAATTCTTTGAATTATGTTTTTTAGATTTATTAATGTGGTTAATTTTATTTTTGATCATAATAAACAGTAACCATGACAAAACTTTATCATCCCATTAGAGGGTAAAATATGGTAAATACGGTTAAAACTATGGGATAAGGTCTGTAAATCAATAAATAAATAATATATATAATTTTTTGACTTAGGTTTTGAAAATAATCATTCTATATTAAAAAAATATCATTTTGGTTCCAATTTATATTGATTATAACATTTAAATTATTTTAAGTAAAGGATAATTATAAAATTTCACTATTATTATTTTCGTATATGTAAAATGGATTCATTAAGATAAAAAGAATTTATGAATATTTATAAATGTTTATTTTGAATATTAATATAATATTTTTATTATGTTAATGTGCTTTAAATTTTTAGTTGTGGTATATTTTCCTTGAACACTTACTTAGTGTCGATGCAGCACATCTCCAAGTAGTAGAAAAATTCTGTAAATAATTTTTTTAAATATAAAAAGTAAAAAAATGAAAAACAAATTGTGTTATTCAAGAAATTTACTTGATAATTATAATTTAAAATTAAATTTTACAGTCTTTATACAATATTTACATTTTCATTTTTATTCCATTAATGTTAATATATATGAATAGACCTGAAAATTACATTAAATTGTTTCTAATGTTTAATATTATTTTGAAATCAATAAAAAAATTCCAAAAACTATATTAACAAAAATATTTTTAACATTCAGAGAATATAATTACTTTTTTCATGTAAATCACACTTTAGTTTTTTAAAATAACATTAATGAACTTTATTGGATGAACATTTTGTTACAATGGTTAAGGATAAACAAGGTTAATGAAGGTGTTAAACCAAATGATAAGGATTAAAATGACACTAAAACTTGTTTAAATTTTGTTGGTTGAATTTATTTAGAACCTAACCTCTTTATAATATATTATATGGCCCTTGTGATCCATTTTACGTGATTTAAAAACATATTATATATTAATCTTTCATAAATTTATAAGATTTAAACTCACCTCACTTATAAAATAGAGATTCATCTTATCTCTTCCTCACACATTTTCATTCATTTATATTAACCAATATCTAAAAAAGTTCCTACAAAAACATCATCCACATGTATTATAGGTGATTTTATCAATATAATACCAACCTAAAATGTTTAACAAGTAATCCAAATGACATTTTCTAAGGAAGTGGAGTTAAAGTATGTAGTAGGTAAATCAGACATAGTGTAAGGTATTTCTTGTCCAAGTTTCCTTTTTTTAATACATTTTCAATTTTCAAGTAAATTTTTGTTATCATTCATTCATATGATTCGATTGCTTATAAAATCCAATAAAGTTTTTCTCGTTAAATAATATTTTGGTTCAAAACTTATCGAATGCATAAGGAATTTTTCTTTAAAAACAATGAATAATATATTTAAAACACCTTTTAATCTATGTCAATATTCTCTTAAATTTTTTGATAAATTTATTAGTTATACTTAAAATTCTGTTAAATTTCCTTTTTTTAAAAATAATTTACTAATAGGTTTAAAAAGGAAATTTTTTTACACTTTCCATATGGGTAACTTTTGAATATTCTATTCCAAGTGAAAAAAAATATTTTATTTGACATGTAAAACAAGAATATATTTCCCTCTCATTATTTCCTTTTTTTATTAATCTTCCTCTAAAATATTTTATATTTTTTCAATGTAAATTCAATTTCTCATTGTTTTGGGGAATCTATCATTTTAAATAGTTTTCAAAAGAAATGGATATTTCTTAATATTTTTATATGAAATTGGAAAATTTATTTTCCTTATGGGATCATATAATATTTTAAAGGGGTTATTAAAGAAATATAATTCTTATAAAAAATATCATAATACTTTATTTTGTAATTATAGATGATGGTTGAGCATAATATAGGTCATTACTACTAGTGGGTAAAATATATATTTCAAATGAATTGGGTGATGATTAGTCTTACAATGAAAAAAATAAGAGATATAACCAAGTAGGTTACTCTAATGGAATTAATTAGAACTCAGTTATCTTTATCATAGGTAAAACATGAATGAACATGGGTTATGAATACCATTCTCAAACATACTAATTTATGATTCTAAAATGGTTTTTATAAAAATATATTTATTTAATGTTGTAAATAAAGTTTATAAACATTTAGTGGTAATGGTTTTTTTACAAAAGAATTATTTTCATGTGTTCTCATGTTCCTAGTTATTCCTTACAGTTTTTATTATGTTTTCAATGGGTGTAAATTTTTTTCCTTGGGAAATGGTTGATTTTATAACATAGATATTTTTTATTTATATTAACAAATTTTTACTATGAAAAAGGTAAAAAATTTCCTAGGATTTCATGTTTTCACTATACTAGTGGTTTTTTCTTTTAAATTCCAATAATGAGATTTTTTTTATCATCCCACATTTTCAAAATAAATTATGTGGATTATGGATTTTTATAAACTAAAGGAATTTTTGTCTTTCTCCTATGCAGATTCATCTAAAAATATGAATGAAATACGATAGAAAAATTTTAAAAGACATATTTTTTGAAAAATGGACATAGATTATATGAATAAACTTTATAATGTAAGGGTTTTATATATAATTTTTTTAAATAGTTATATAAAACTATAAACCTAAAATATCATGAGAATATAGAAAAATTATATCATTTTTATTAAACTCAAAACTATGGGTGGATTAAGGTATGAGCCAATATATTTTATTTATTAGTTACAGATACCTATTATTATGATTGTATTTAGATTTTAATAAATTTCATGAGAAATTATAAGTGTACTCGAAGTTCATTAAATATCTTAAATGATGTTTGTTATTGTGTAAAATTTTAAGGATGTCTTTAGAGTAGTTATTTTGAGGTATTAAGAAAATATACACTAATATTTTATTTTATTGGAATAACCTTTTCCTTGAGTTTATATTTTCTATAATTAAAGGGTTTTATTATTTTTTATTTTTTTTAATGATATCATGTTACAATTTAATTTTTTTAATTTTAATTATTGTGTTCCCTATTTGATATGGCTTTCGTCAGATGATGTTGGGTTTTATGATTAAGTATTTCATATTTGTGTTTATTTTGATAAGTTTGTTGTATGATGTTTTAAATTTTTTTATTTTCTCAATTTTAAATAACAAATTATTGTATTTCTAATTATATTATATTTTATAAATAATGTCTAATATCCTTTTATACTAACTCGTGGAAATATCATGGGTTTAATAAAGAGGATGATCTTGTTTTAATATTTGTGTTCATGAGAATTTTTTTGGTGGGTGGGATAAGGTTGGAGTTGGATGGCCAATATTTGATTGAGATCATTTAAGATTCATTTATGATATAGCTATCTCTTATGCCTATTGTTATAAATTATTTTTCATTTTTAATATAATTTCAATATTAATGTTATTGGAAAGGGTTTTTCATATTTAATGAAGTTTTTCAAAAGTATTAAGTGATTGGTTTTAGATTATTTAATAGGACTTGATCCTATAAGTTGATTTATAATATATTAAATTATCTATTATTTAAGTACAGATTTCAAAATATTTTATTAAAATATAAATAATATTATTAATTTAAATAGATGAGAGAATTTAAAAAAAAACTTTTCAGCAACAAATCTATGAATTGGGGTTTGTTAATAATTTTCATAGATTTTCAAGGAAATTTATTTTATTATGTGGATAATTATAACGCATGTTTTTAATAGTTTTTTATCAAAAATATTTTAATAGTATTGTTAATAAAAATAGTTGAACATTAAGTTTTCATTTACCAATTTGTATGTTTTTAATAGTATATAATTCCTATAGGATTTTAAATTTTATTTTAAATTAAACTAAATAAAACATTATGAGTCAATGTGTTTAAATGTTTTAAAAAAATAATTTTTAACGAAAAAGTTTTTGGAAATGTAATTTATTAAAAACATTCAGTTATTTATTTATGACATTTATTTAATAATATTTATATTATGTTTCTTTACTGAAATTATTGATACTCACTTCTATTATAATTATAATTATTATCTTTATTATTTCATTTTTCTCAATATTTTATTTAGTGTCTGTTTTGAGAACATTTTTTCAATAATATTAAATATCATAATTTAATTGTTATATTATAATTTTATATATGTTTTATTATATTATAACATATTAATACTATTACTACTACTAATACCACTACTACTACTATTAATTATTTTATTAAAAGGTCGAAATCCATTTTCTCTTTCCCTTGGAGAAACATGAATAGATATATTCGGGGTTCTAACCAAATCCCCCTTTATTATTCTTATCCTTCATTATTCATGGATGTACCAAGAAAAAAGCTATTAATGCATCATTAATCTCATTTCCTTCTTCCTCCTCTCTTATTCATTATCCCTTATGTAAATTTTTATTATGTTTGGCTATTTCATATTGCGACTTCACCATGGAACAAATAAATTTTCGATTTTTTTTGTGGCTTTACCATTGGAAAAAAATAAAACGTTTCTATGATATGATTTAATGTTTTTAATGGTTTTTTTCTCACATACTCACTCTCTAATATTAGTTTCAAATTATTTTTCAGACATTATAATTTTTGGATCAGGTTTAGTCTTGTTTAACTAGGGATTTAATGCGTGATGGCTAAAAAATAAATCTATAGTGTATCCTCACGCCATTACCCAAGGTTTTATATTCTCTTCACCGACTAGTGAGTATTCCATGTTTGGGGCTTAACAAAATTTATTTAATTCATTTAATAAATAATGATTATTATTATTTATGTTTTCTGTGCGTGTTTATTAAATTTTATACTAGTGATTTTGTTGATTCTTTTTTCACTCCAATTCTAAGAGAAAGGGGTTATATATATTTTTTAAAAATCTATAAATAATTAGTGATTTCTAATTTTAAAGAAAATTTTAAAATAAATATAAATTATATATGATACATTTGATAAATTTTTGTGGTTTCATTTTAACTTATTTCACTTTTTTATATTTTAATTGGGGATAGAATGGCTCAAAATTTATAAACATTATATTTTTTAATGATTCCCACATAGTGTTCTTAGAAATTTCATGTGCAGTGTTGAAATGAAACTGAATGAATTTTTACTATGGATTTAAATTATATGATTTATAAAGAATTATTATGATTTTTTATAGGATATATACGTAAATAATGGAATATTATTTATGATTAGTGTTTATTGTTTTGGTTTATTTCTTTGGTGACATTTCCTTTTATTTTATTTATAAAATTCATATATATAAAATTTTTATAAATTATGGTTGAAATTTGATAAAGTGTCTATTTTTTATGATTTATTTTAAATTAATTATACCTCATTTATTATGATAACTTCCTGGGAATTACTAGGGTTCATATAAGGGATTCTCGGAAAAGAATATATTTGGGGAATGATTCCACTATACCCAATTTTTTCCATTATATATTACTATTATTATTTAATTATCATGTACTAGTATAGTATACTTATCTATATAGTTCTGTCATGAGTGTTACCACTATTTTAGGATTGTCTTTCGCTAGTATCTAGAGTGAAAACGAGTTTTATATGGATATCAATTCGATAAAGTACAAGGATCAATGGTTTCTCAGCCTTAATCCAATTAACATTATCCCATGATACTTTTATATAGCTTACATTAATTATTTATGTTATATACTTTTATATTTTTATTCATTTGTATATTTTTTACTTACATGTATAACTTGGAAATTTTTGAATTAAATATTTGAATACCCATTTTATTAGATAGTTTATATCATAAAATATGATTGGAGATAATTTTTCATTCATATTTTAAACTATCATGATCATTTTATCATTATATATGGCCATTATAGAATCCTTTGGGGTAACTCCCATTGGGTATGTGTATAATCACTCCTAGTATGTGAACTCTGTGGCATATATAGTTATGTATTATTGTTTGTGAATTAATGTAATGCAATAGTCTCATGAAATGTATTGGTTATTATTGGGAAATTTTTCTCAAAGGGATCTCAAAGATTGATCAATGGTTGTTAGATGAAGATGTTGTCTAATTGGGATATGGATATTTATTTTTTAAAACCTCTTGAATAGATATAGTTTTTTTATATTGACTTCATGATATATATATATATATTGTTTTTTATCTTATATTCCAATTTAAATAAAAACTATATTTGAGTGGAAATTGAAGACAGCTTTCACCAATTTTCTAATGGTATCCTTTATCTAGTCAAAATCCTTTGGCGGTGAAGGGGAGCATGCATGAGGTTTTTGGCATGTTTTCTTAAGTTTTGGGAAAATATACTTTATATTTTCAAAAAAAAAATTATCATTTTGATAGTTGTTGATTTTTTGGAATAATATCCTTATGTAATTAAGAATAAGTGAGTATAATATCTTAGAATTTAGAACTAATAAATTGATTTTTATAATGGATTTCACTAACACAAGTTTAAAAAATGAAAAATATTATATGTGTATTTAATTTTTAGTATTATTTTTTCAAAAATATGGTGCTATTTGTTAGAGGAGATCTGAAAAACACACCATCGAATACTCAAAATTAGAGGAAAAGTATATAACCACGTCATATGTTTTGAAGGAATCAATTTTGGTCCAAAATTAATAACTAAAAATTAGGTGGTTCCTATAATTGAGTGAGAAACAGTTCTTTACTATAATAATAACAGAGTTATATCTATATTCAAGGAACCTCAACCTCACAAAATGACCAAAAAATTATTTGAAAATATCATCTCATTCAAGAAATAATTAATATGATTGTTGTAAAAAATATATTATATGGACATAGAAAAACATGTAGCATATCCAATGATAAAAAACATTACGGACCAATAAATTTGAAGGACATATAAAAATTCTAGGTATTATATTCATGAATTATTGGATATAATGGTTAAAAAATATTTTATTTTTTAATAATAATGGAAATCTCTTTTTATCAATCATTTGTGTATGTTCCATTTTTCAAACATGAGAAGTAGACTGATAAGACAACCTTAATGTATGAATTTGATTTATCCCTCATCTTGGATATACCAAAATTATTATGGATTTGATGATATTGTAATATTGACATGTGTAAAATTCTCATACATTATAAAGAGTAAATTTGTGGGAAAATAATTAAAGGATTATTATCTTATCATCTTGTAAAAATATATCACATTGAATTTTATACATAAATTAATATCATTAGGGTTATAGTTATAATAGTAAACTCCATTACCTATGTTTGAAAAGATACTTATAACATGAACCTTCATAATTTTGTACCTTTATTTTATGATCCTAGGGGATAATCTAATCAGGGTGTAGTTAGGTATGTTTCTAATCATCTCATTACATGATTTTAACTGTGATGGGCTTTATGAACATTTATCATATAAAACAATTATGGGATATTGATTAAATTATTAATGAAATGCAGGACCATTCATAATTAAGTGACATGTGATGTGATTATCTATTTCAATGATTGAAATGTGTTGTAATGATTTTGATAATAAAGATTTTCATAGAATAAAAAATGTATTTGTTTTTCTACAATATATTTATATGCTCCAAGTTTAGTGGCCACACAATGACATGGAAAAAGAATCATATAAGTATATATGATTCATTTTATATATAATTTTGTGGATATATTCATTTGGTAATATTAGTATGTTTTCATTTTATTAAGTTAAAACCATTTGTAACTTGATTAGAAGTGAAATTTTCAAGAGAAAAATGTTTTCTTAAATCTATGAATAAGTAAATTTATATTTTCTAACAATATTAAAAGGAACAATAGCATCACAGAGTCATGCCTTATAATTGGGGAAAAATTTAGAAAAATTTAATTTTACTTAAATAAAAGAATTATATAAACCATGATGAATGGTTTTTAGATGGATTCACAAAGAGTAGTGAGGTTTTCCAAAAACATCCTGAATGTATTTAAGTACAATATGGATATTTATGGATAAAAATTTAAATAAGTGAATTTTATTGTATGATAAAAAATTATATCATTACCTAAAATATTAATCGTATTTATATCACAGGAAATGATATGAGTATGGGTCATATGTTTCAATATGAATGAGAAACTATTATCATGGAACATGAAAGAACCAATGATTTTTATATGAGATATTTGGGTGTATCATGTGCTTTAATGTCATTCAGATGGTTTAACTTTGGTTATAAATAATAATTATTTTTTATTTTGTCATTGATAAATGTAATATGGTCATTAAAACATTCAATTATCATACACAATAAATATATATATATTCACAATTAATATATAAAGGATTCAAAACATTGGCATTAATGCTTTAGCTTATTTATTGAATGAATAAATCTATATAAAGAATGAGAACCCAACCATTTGTGAGTAGTAAAGATTTAACTCCAAGTTAAAGATCTTTTGTTCTCTATTCAAAATTTATCTCTTTCTATAGGGTGGTGGAACACCATTTATAGGTTGAGAGGTTATCATGTAGTGCACATGGATTCTATTATCCAGTGTACTACCTTCGAAGGAAACATTTTGTATGTTATTCCCTAATGATATTTATCATTTATAAACCATTGATATATATCACACTAGACTTCATGTTGGAACTGTTATTTTATGTTCTTGTAATTTCGTATTTAATCAATAATGAAATAACTATATTTAAATTATTTTCTTCTTGAGTTTATTTTAATTTTACAATATAATAGAACACAGAACCTATTTAGTAGAACATATAAACATAAAAACTCTATTTAAAGACCTTTAAATATTTAAAATAAACCTTACTTGGTTACACAAGTCATTACCCCTAATTGTAAACCCTATTCCTATCTTCCACACAATTATAGATTCATGGAATGGCCTCAAAAGAGTCACAAATTAACTCCCAAACTCAATGGAACATGTATAGTGTACCTACTATATCCCAAATAGGACATACCTATTATATCACATTTACTCAAAATTTATTGGTTTCCCTTAGGGTCCATCATAAATGCTTACCCAACTAGTATTTCAGACAATATATTTAAACATATATAACTTGTGATAAAAAATTTAACAGAAAACTTATATTAAATTTTTAACTTAAATCAATTCTAAAATAAGTCTTCATCCATTGCATAGGCCCCAACTGATGTCGTCTATACCAACTCCCATACAACGAGACATAGGAGGATAATAGAAGACTCTTAACCTCCCCCCCCCCCAAATCAAAAGCCCTAATTTCTCATTGTGATTTATTTAAAAAATTTATATATAATTTTAAAAAACAAAAAAAAATCTGGGAACATAACTTCAGTAAAACATCATCAAACGATATAAATTTGCAATATAAAATCCTATTTTAACTACTATTTATCTTAATTCCCCAATGATAATTTCATTTGATTTTAATAGTTTAATTTTTACTTAATGGATATTATGACGATTCTAGGAGGATTTTTATAGATTCAGGGGAATTAATTCGATGAAATCCACTTTATACCATTATATGATTGATTTGTTTCCAAATTATATGAAGAAATAAACGTAAGGTCATATCCTAAAGAGCTAAAGTGGAAAAGTTCAAGACAGTGATGAAAATTAATTTGTGAAAATTTATGAGATGATACTCAGAGGAACTCATGAGATAAGTTTGTGGATAACAGATACCTATCAAAATTAAATTGATAATTATTTATTTTATTGATAAGGGATTTAAATCATCTATTTAAGAGATAAGTGAATTTGTGTAAGATAAGGTTTCTCTTTAGTCTCTTCAAATACTTTAGTATTTCTCCTTTAAGAGACTCCTAAATTCATCTCACCTTCTCTACCTCAATACTGTATCTATCACACTCTATGAGAATTCCCAAAGTAAACACAATAGTTCAATAAATTCTCTTTAATTTTCCTTCTTCAATACATATACTATATATTTAATAATCTAATTAACATGCTCTCATACAAGTTCAAGATTTAATTTTCACCTTATTTTATTGTAATATTTTCAGGAAAGTACATTTTATGAAGCGTTTGAGCTTCCTGTGATGGATAAAAATAAGGTTACTCTTGAGGATAAAAATCTAAATATTTCTACCAATACTCCAAAAAATATGTTCAAATAGCTGGAAATAAAGTTGAAGAAGAATATAAATTTAAATAGAGAAACACCAATAATTTAATATAATTAGAGGGGTAAATCTTTAATTATTATTTTGATTAGGATTATTATCATGAATATTGATCAAGATTTTATTTGGATGTATCACTTAGTGAACTTAATTTGTAATTCAAGGAATTCCTGAATAAATTTCCCAAATAAGTTATTAAGTTTATAATTTTTACTATAAAGAGATGTATTTTTTTATAAATCATAGCTATAAAAATAAGTATAATAACCTGAGGATTTACTATGTAAGAAGTTAATAAATTTAATCACTCTAGAATACCTAGTGGATGTAATGGAGCAATCCATTATTCATACTGGATAATAATTTCAAAGGTATTCATATGAGAACATTCCTTATAATATGGTTTTTATACCTGATTTCCATTCTCTTAAAAATTTAAAAATAATTATATGGATGTAAATGATGATTAATTTTAAATAAAAATAAAAATTTAAGGGTTATTAAAATATATTTATAAAAATTTAGAGAGAATAATGAATAGAAAAAAACGATGATGGAGTATGGGGAAGATAGGTTGAGATTGGTTAAGGTTTAAAATAACTCCCTCACAAACAAATAATTGGTGTATGATTTGAGATGGATGAATGAAAAATCACCAAAATATATAGTATCCCATGTTTCTATAAAATTATATATTTATATTCATGTTTTCATTAAGATTCATGGATACATTAAAACATATAATTACATAAATAGAAACGTGACATCAACTTCTAACCAAATGAATCATTCTAAAAAGGATGAAATCCCATAACCCAAAAATTATATTTTTTACTAATGTTGTTTCTATTGATAGTACATGTTTTAAACCAAGTTTTTTAAATATATGGATGGTCAAAAATATTAATAATGACTCCTTGTAAATGGAATATGACAAAAAATGTTTGATTACTTCACCCCCAATAAGTGTCTGAAAGATTGGTGGTTTCACTTAAAAACAGTACGGTTTGCACCCAGTAAAATATAGAGAAAATATATCAAAAAAGAGTAGAATATTTATTAGATATTGTTAGGTATAAAAGAATATAATAAAAAAATCATTGATATTTTTTCATGATATTTCAGTTCCTGAATATCATAAAATTCCATAAGCATATGGGTGAAAAAGTGAAGATAATATAGAAAATACTAAAAAAAAGTAAAAGAAATAAGAATTGTGAGTATTAATTAAGGAGTAAATAAAATTAAAAATTTTTAATCAGTAATACCCATGAATTTAAATAAATAAGGAAACAAACAGACTATATGAAACATTAAGATGTCTAGTGACTTGTGTGGAAGATGCAAAAATCTGGGACATATATCCAACAGTTTTTAACATGGCTTCTAAGCTAGATAGAACAATTTAGGAATATAAAAAAAAACCTAATGCGTCATTTGATCTATTTTTTATAATATAAAAGGATATCTAATAGAAAGTAAATAAATAAATGGGCATAAAAGCGTGTCTTGGGATTTGAATAATATCTTACTTTGAATATTGTTTTTGAGATACCAATAGGTTCCTCCTTATTCTCTATTATTTCTGTGTTTGGAACTAACAAGAAAGGAATTAAAGATGAAATCTTGAAGATAACACTAATCGGCGTCATGAATATATTTTCCTTCAAGGAGTCTACTAGCCTCTATGAAAAGGAATAAAATGACTGCATCTTTTAATGGGAAACAACTTTGAGAAAAGTCTATAATTATATTAAATTTATTTCTAAACCGGAATCTGACCACTAACATCCGAAGTGGGGAGTAGGGTTGCTCGTGAAAACCTTGACAGGATCTTGCTGTGGTAGCGGCGGCCGACTCTGAGCCGGCTTCTCCCCCCCTAATGGGGGGGGGGGGGGGGATCGGCCCTCTCCATCCTACAAAGGGAGGTCTACCCCTTTCACCCCCTTCACAAAGCCCGTCTTTCTTCCTCCTTTTCCTCAAGTCTCTCTTGGACCGAAGCTTTCAGATTTGTTGGAGGGTTACCCTAATCTCTAGTTATCAGTCACGGATTTCTCAGAAACCTCATATCTTCTAAAGAACACTCTAATTTCTAGGTTTTTTCAGCGGTGGCCGTCGGTGGATGCGTTTGATAGGCAGGTATTCGACGATTGGGATTTGCAGGATAGGGCAACAGTGGGACTCTTGGATAGTCGACCCATTATGATACATTTCTCCTCAGAAGCTGACCTCTTCAAGGTGTGGTCAAGGGATTCTCGTATCTTCAACGGCTTTTGATTTCTTCTCTTTCGATGGTCCTTAGATTGGAAAATGAAGCACGATCCTTCAACCATATCGTCCTGGGTACATGTGTTCGGATAGCCGAACAGAAGCTCTTTGTCATCTTATAAATCCACGAATATGTGTCGAAGTAAATGTTGCAAGGGTACCTTTTAAATATGTCTGGATCACCGTGGGTGAAGAATACCGCTGCAAACAAAGGGTGGTTTTTGAAAAATGGACTGACTTCTGTTCTGGATACAATCTACTGGGTCACTCGCTAGACGTATGTCATAGGGGGCTCCAGCGCACTGGGAGGCGGAGCAACTATCGCGGAAAGGATTTTGGGGGACAGGGAACGAGAGATACACTCTAACAGAAGTCTGACATGGAGGAAGGCGTTCTGGGCGGGGGGAATCAAGATGGAAGTTTGCAACTGGAGGAGGTTTTGCTTACCAGTCCAACTACGTGCGAGGGGCATTTGTGGAAGGGTCCAGTCGACCCTCTCATTCTCGGTCTCCTGTGAAGAAGGATGTGGTGCCTTAGGCCAATCCATAGGTCGGTGATGTGTTCAAAAGGCTGAGGCGGGACTTGGATTTCTCTTCAAATGTAATCGGTATGGATAAGTGTAGTATAGTGCAGCAAGAATCGATTAGCGTGTAAATTCAGGAGGCCAGAAGTCAAGAGGCTATGGTGCAGATGGCGGACAGGAGAGAGAATGATATGGCCAAGTCATTGGGGCCGGTTTGTGGTTTTTTGCAGCAGGAGTTGCAAGGGTCTGCATTAGAGGAGGAATGGTGATCGAGTAAGGGGAAGATAGGGGGACTACTTCCAGGCGTCCGCTCTTAATTCCCCTGAATAACCAATTTGAGAGGCTTGCTGAAATAGAATTGAGTGCACCTTTCATATACTCTCCAAAGGCAGTGAGAGGGTGTGAGCATGAGTGCAAGGAAGATGAGCACAGCCATTCGGCAGATGAAACTTCAAACCAGAAGACCAGGAGGAAGAAGGGGAGGATGGACTACTCTTCTCTACCTCCTCCAATGAAGACTCGATCGGCAAAGATGGCGAGTGATAAGAGGACGGTGACAGAGTCTTTTAGTTACATGATTACGGGGGAGCAGAATGGCCATTCCTCAGTTATTGTTTTACGTTCTGAGGTAGAAGAGATAGAACAGGACCTTTTGCTCAATGCTAATGAGGAGGAAGCTGCAAGAATGATGGGAAGGACTCTATAGGTTCCCCTTAACGAGGAACAATATTCTTGGATCGATAAACAAGACTCAATTTTGGTAGGAGGTTTCAATCATGGGAAGATTAGTGTTGAGGAGTACATCCATACCTGGGATAAACTTGTGTCTGTTTCTGAGAAGAAGATTTTGGAGGATGCAAGCTTCAATTTATCTTCCTTAACATGGAAATTATTTAGGGAAGAGGACTCGGGTAATATCAAATTTCTGGTTAGTGACTTAGTTTAAGCTGGTGGTTGTGTTTCACTTTTATGAATGCTTGGGTTGTGTGAGCTTGCGTTTATTTGGATCATTTTTCTCTGAAGTTCTATTTTCACTTGGTTTTGTACGCTTATGGACTGCCCTGGAAGGGGTTTTGGGCATCTTGTCTTCTTTGACGCAGGTACCTTGGAACTGTATGCTTGAGAGGGTATGGATTCTCCATCGGGTCTGTGCTCGTGCTTCTGCACAGGAATGCTTGCCAAGGGACTCGTGTTGATGAAGACTTGTTTTTTGGTTTACTTGTTGGGATAGGGCAGTTCAAGCGTTTTTCTTTGGTTGTATTTGGTTCGCACTTTTTCCATTAAAAGTTTTTTTTATAATAAAAAAAGTAATTTTCAGGTATGCTAAATTTCTAAAAATCTGGAAATTCTAGATAGATTTTAGACACAAAGTCTGAGGAATGAGAATAACACATACAACCCTTTTTTATGTTTGTATTAAATTTACTTATTAAGTGGGTTCTTGTTATAATAACATGAGAAAAATTTGGAGTTTAATTTCTTTTATAAGAAATGTTTTAATGGTTTTTTGGGATATGTGAAAGTTCAATGTATATTTTAAAATACTTTTTTAAAAAAACTCCTATTTAAGAATTTAAATTTATGAACATGATACAATATTCATTGAATTGAATGCACACCATAGACAATATTGTTTGTATTTATCTTTTTTTCTATATTAGTTTTTCCTAGATAGATAAAGAGAAGACTAACAAAAGGTTATTTTCTAATAGAACCATGTGGTATCTTCATTCTCTCTGTAAAAGGTATAAGAGAATGAGAGTGCCTTGATATTCATAAGAATAGACGATAATACACATACATTGACTTTTTCATTTATTGAAAATTAGGATAATAAATATATAATCCATCCAAGAACACGTATTTTTTAATGATTGTTATTAACAACAAAGTCAAAGGGAGAGATTTTTTTGCCAATATAAGTATTGGATTTTTGTCAATTGTTAAATATCTATTAAGTAGAGTAGATGATGAATTTGGGAGGAGTTTTTTATATATTAATGAAAAATAAATGGGTATTGTACATATAAGATTACAATATGATTAATCGGAAATATTGTTCTATAGAAAAGGAAACATGAGGATACATATTGAAGAACTCATGTTGAAATGTTTAAGAAAATATAGTAATTTAGTCCATAATTATTGATGATATAATCTTAGAAGGACGTTATGAAACATGTTGGTAGATGAATTAATATGGTATAAAACATTTTTGGGAAGTTTTAAAGTGATTAAGAAGGGGTAGGAGTCATCTAAATAGGTTCTATGTTAATTTGAGGGAAATATGGAATATGATAAATTCCCAAAAGTGTTTCGAGCATGTTTCCAAATTAACATGGATGAATGATTAATGTGGATGATATTCTCACATATCCAGATATTTAATATAGCCTAGTGTAGATCCATGTCGATGTATCACCTTAGATAATATAAATTTGTTGGCATTTTGGAGTAATGATGAAGTTAAAGTGAGTGATGTAGATGACAACTACGTAGCTGATGGGAGGTGCACACGTGATTGTGAAATAGTTCATTACTAAGATGTAGATGATTACACGGAGACATGGAAATCTTGGATGTTTTTAAGAAGTGATATTTGAGAAAATTATTGAGATCGCAGATATTTATATGTAATGTGGAAGACTGAAGCTTATGTCTTTGGGGGGTTTAAATGAATATTACAATGGGAATTCAAATGAGTTTAAATGAGGGATAAATTAAGAATCATTTAACTAATTTTAGTGAGATGATATTTCTATTGAATAAAATGCGGTTTACCAAATTCAAATATGGGAATAATTTTATATTTTGAGAAAAATATTCATGATGATATTTTGAATATAAATATATAGTGTTTTTATCGATGAAGAACATGTAAAGAGAATTGAGAGAAATATTGGGCTTATTTTGAGAATTATAAGATAGTATAATATATATAGTATCAAGGTGAAGAATTTGACGAAAATCTAGGACTCCCCTAAAAGATACATACCTAAGTATTCAAAGAGACTGAGGAGAATCTAGAATGCACTAGATCTCAAAATTGTCACAATACTCACAATATTGTTGATCTTATTGAGGAAGTACATGAGAAATCCTATTCCTATATGATTTTGGAGATAGAAAATATTGAATATGAAGAATTAAATTCTATTACAGGATCATATTTCAAAATAAGTGGTTGAATCCATTGGGAATCTATAGAAGGATACGACAAAGTGGGATCCTGTGTTGATTGATTTTATAGGTAAAAACTCATGATCACTTGTGAGACTCTGTAGTTGGAGAATTGGGGAAATCAATGTTTATGGGGTGGGACCTTCCTTAGATATAACAACTTGTATATAGTGAAAAAATTTTAAATAGGGTAATAACATATTGCGTTAAGGAGTACTATTTTTCTTCTAATACTTATAAATAATTTGTTGTGCTTTCTTTTAGTTTATTGCTGCATATGAGGTGAGGTTGTGATAAATATAATTGATGGGATCAATAAATTCAACTAGTTCGTGAGGCTTAACTTAATTGGATAATAATTTATAAAATAAAACCACGGAATACCCCCCCCCCCCCCGAGTGGTCCATCTAACCTAGGGAAGGGATTACTTCAAATCATTGACATTAATTCATCTCAAATTCCCAAGATCAACAAAATAATAAGGTATGAGAAGAAATGTAAATGGATTTATCTCTAACCTATTATCGAATAATATAATGGGACATATCCAAATGGGTTGTTTTATTCTAAAAACACAAAATTCAGCATTTCTCCCTAAAAAAGAACATAATCAATAGCAGGTACCTAGTGTTCATCTATAAGAAACCTGGTGGCTCACTAAGGGTCTAGTGTAGGTCCTCAACCACTCAGTGGAAAAACCTAATGCTACAACACCACAGGTAGGCTACCAGATACCTAGTTGGGCACATAGGGTACTCATTGGAAACCTAAATATAGATCTGAATTCCTTTTAGCTCAAAATTATCAAATATTTATTTTTGAGTTTTTTCAACTTGTATTTTCATCTCCAATGCCTTCACATAAATACTCTAAAATTTTCCACCACATATTTTACTAGTTTGAATTTTTAAAAAAATATAATTTTAACCTAAATTCAAATTCAATGGAATCAAGAATTTTCCAGTTCTATTGATACCCAATGACATTAGACATCATATGAAGTATTTAATTAATATTCATTATAAGAAATTTTATATCCATAAATATTCCATGCAGTCTCATATTACAATAGCAGAATAATTTTTATTCAACTGTTGTGAAGGGAATCTTTATGGAATAATTGAATCTATAACATATAGGATAATGTGATAAATATTTATTTCTATATATATTACAAACTCAATAATACTAAGGATTCTCTATAACTATTATTTTGGGGAGAAATGATAACAAATGTATGCATACTTATCACTTATCCACCCATATAGATCGATAATCATCTATGTATAGATTATAGTCATAATAATTATATATATAAACATGATTTTTTTTAGAAAACATATTTTTATAGATGAATGTTGATATATAGGGATTTTAATGTGGATTTTTAATGTATATTTGTTCCCCACTCCCACTAATAATAGTTATTTAGAATCTATGATTTTTTGTGATTTATAAAAATCAGTATTAAACACATTATTCTAGACATTATATCCTTAATAGAGGAAAATAATTTTCTTATCAATATAAAAATAATTTGTCACACCTGAAACTTCTATGGTATGCTTCCTTTTAAATAATTCAATAGTGTGTTCTATACGCAACACTAAGTTCAAGCACAACACGACCTATCAAACCATCCATTTAAAAAGCAGTTACGAATATTATTTAACAAAATTTTGAATTTTTATAATTTTTTTAAATATACTTGTTTTATGAATTTGTAATATCACACTTAGTTTAGGTTGAATTTTTGGTATTTTCTGAAAACATTCAATTTATGATGAATAGTAAAAAACACTACATTGTGGGTAAAATTTGACTTTTTCATTTAAATAATTATTTTAATTTTAATTTTTTTAAAGATAAAAAACCTAAAAAACACATATATTTTTCCAATATAATTCATTAAAAGTATTTTTATAATATAATTAGATATAAAAATTCATCGAACGTTTTTAACGTCTTTTTACCTACCTTCTAGACACATTAAAATATTAGCATTAAACATAATTTCACCTATTTTGTGACATTAATTTTGAAAAAACGACATACATGGTGGTAATAAAGATGAAAAATTTCTTCTACTAGGATCCAAATAATTTTTGGTCAAAAGTAAATTTTTATTTTTTTTACCACGGTTAAAGTAACTTGGGTAATTAAAAGAAAAAAAATATTATAATAATATAAAATTACCCTAACATATGTTCTAATTATATTGTATTAGTCTATTTTCACAAAAATCACCCTTATTTTGTAAATTTTATCCTTTTAATCCACTTGTGTTAGATTAGGACATTTATTATATTTTATTTAAAAAAGAGTATAAAATGTAATATTCAAATTTTAAAAACTAAACCATTTTTAATATTAGGTTATATAGAAGATAAATTCGACTATAAATATTCATTATAAAGTTAATAATATTATCTAGATAATGAAATTTTTTAGAATTTTTATAAATTAAATAATTTAATTTAATTTTTGACAACATGAGGATAAAGTAATTGATTTATTAAAGAATGAATAAAATAAATGATATTAATAATATTAAAATAAGTATAATTTAAATTATTTAATGATATCATCTAATTTTATAGATAACTTAGAAATTTTGGTAACATATTGGAAGTATTGGTTCGAGGTTATCATGTAGGTTAGATATTTCCCAAAATGAAAATATTGGATAGTAACAAAATTGACATAAATGAAATTTTAAAATAAATACTATATTATTAAATGATATAAAAGTAATAAAACTCTAATGTTTATCCAAATAACTTTTATAGTGATAAAAATTATATAAACGATCCACTTTAAGTTTGTTTGTCTATGAATAGTAACTATATTAAAAAAGTAGTATAAAAATACCAGAAGACATAGTAAGAGTTAAACTATTTAACTAAAGGTTAAATCTAAAAGATAAGGATAATTTTATGAACTAAACAAATATATAACCTATTTTTTGAGAGAATTTATACCCATCCTTGTATTATCCTACAAATAAATCAGTTTAAAGTTATTATAAACCGAAAAGAGATTTATAATAAATTAATATTTAATTATTTGTTCTGAAGTTCCCCTCACCTCTCTTATAAAAGTGAACCTCCCTTAATCTTTAAATCACACATATGAAGCCTTTTGGTTCGGCCAAACCCTCCCCTTTCTCCTCCCAACCTCCCAAAATTCATCCTAGAGGCAAAAATGTGAGCATATAGCCAACCTAAGGATCCATTTTGTTCAAATCAAAAGCAAACACCCAAAGAAGAGATAATTGTTTTATCCCCTCTTTCAAAGTTATTTTCTTCTTCTACTTCCTCTTTTCCTGTTGTTTCTATACTAAAATAATAACTCTCATACATTCCACATTATAATACGTTATTATCATTTTGGGATAACCATATTACTCCTTTTACCCATCCTACAAAAAACAATATCATTGTGCGTGTGTATGTACGGCATACCGTCTCCAAACCGTGGTGTAAATTTGTTTCATGTACAATATATTTATATGGGTATAAAAATGAATATAATGTATGTAAATAATAAATATAACATAATATTGTTTTTTTAAAATTAATATTCCATCCAATTCCTTACCATTTAACCGTTAAGGAAATATTATCGTCACTCGTGCGTACGTGCTGCTTACCGTCTCCACGACGCGATGAGACTCATCTTCCATGATCACCATCCAAGAATGATTATAAGAATACATATTATTAATAATTATTATATATATGAGATAATAATTCTACTGTAATAATATATATATATATATATACATATATATCATTCAATTACTTTCATTCAATATAATAATAAAATAGAAACAACATTCATTCCTATGTACGGTCTACCGTCTCCATGAACGGTGTGTTCCATTTCATTTATCTATTTATTATATATATTTATATCTAGAATAAATATGATATATAAATAAATTTATTAATTCATTAAGTAAAAAAATCATGATCTAAATAATACGATAAAGAATAATAAGTCAAAACACATATGATAAAGAAAGAGAATATTACCTGAAATGTTTCATTAACATAGAAATTATTACTAAACAGGTAATATAAAGTTATAAAAGAATCATATATGAAGTCATAAATATTATTATGATTCTCGTAGAAGGTAATAATATCTTTAAAAACAATATACAGGAGTTTCTGACATATACAGATAGTATCATACCTAATCTAAGGGTTAATTTAACAATCACATTATTATCTGAGATTATTTACATGTAAATATTTACAAGGACATATTTATCATCCATGGTCATGTTTCTTAAAAAATCAAAAGGAATAATTTTATGGTTTTAAGTAATGGAATATTAAACTAAAATAATGTTTCAAATGTTTTAAAGATTTATTCTTCTAAATCATTCTCATTGATGAAAATGTTTTCAAAATGCTTGTAAGGGTTTATTTATATGGACATAAATGTTATAAAATAAAACATTGCTTCAGAAGTTTCAAAGTGGTATGTACACTTTCATTGAAAAATCTCTTTTAAATGTATTTTTTTAACAAATTTCATGACCTTTTAATGTTTTCAAAGTAAAAATGGATATTTCTCTCAAATAGATTAATGATTTTATTATATTATTCTCAAATATATCAACATCCTTGGTTTTATTTTACGCTTAAATGTTGTTGACTTATTATGATATAATCGTCCATATTGTAGTGAATGTTCAATGATATTTTTAACTATATAAGTGCAATTTTTATACCATTCATGATCCACGGTTAAAGTATTAACATTTTTTATGCTAGTTTTAATATGAATATTTATGTTATGTTTCATCCATTTCATATGAATAATTCATTGGACTTAGTAATTAATGTGAGGGGCCCACTATAGCCCCTTGATGAATCATTATGTATCATCAGAGAAACTAGTGTCTTGGAAAAGGTCCTTAACAGAATATTTTTGTATGGTCTTGGCATGAGGTTTTGATGTAGTGGTTATGATGTCCCTCATTATACATTCCCTCATTATGAGATTGGTTATTGATTATAAATGTGATTATTCAACAAGTATAATATCCATGTTAATGTTTAAATAGAATTATTTGATTTAACCTTTCTATATTATGCTGGAGATAATGATTTAGAAGGTATACATTTTAGTATTGTAACTTTTCTTAAATTTTATGCGTATTTGTTACAGTTTATGCTATATTTTTTATCCTTACCGACCATATGATATCACCCCTTTCTTATGTTTTATTTTTCCAAGATGCCAAGAAGGGTTTTATGGTTGATATGTAGGGTTAAGCTATAGGAATAATGGCATTATCTAAGGGTTATTTATGCTGTATTTTATGTTCGAAATTTTAATGTATTGTTCATTTACGATATCTATTTTCCAAGACTAATAAATTGATCGGTCCTTTGAGATTTGATTCCTTGTAATCATTCCAATGTATTAAAATAATGCACTCTTTCCAGGATTATAGGGTCGAGGTGTTGTAGTTATTATTAGAGAAGTTTAGAAACAACCATGGAAATTGATTTAGAAAACATTTATTTGCGTTTATAACCCTAGTATAGACTTTTATGAAAAGTATAGAAGAACCCACCCCCCCCCCACCAATAATTTTGGTAAAGTAGAGATTCCATGGATATTCCATGAAAGACATCCCTATTTCGATACTACAATTGGATGTAGTTCTGGAATATATGTATCTGGTGGTGAAAACACCAACAAGGTATTCTCGACTTTACTCAGGGTAACCTGGTACACAACAATAGGCTTTACTGTGCACCTATTTTAAAACTCCTAAGGGATATGCTTAGGAAAATTCATATTTTATTTTCAAACCATTATGTATGATTTATGAGTAAATATGTAGCCAAAGAAATAATGTTTATTATTATGATATGTTTAAATTTTCAGTAAATACTTAGCATTTTCATGTTTTTGGATTATACAATATGATATGATCTAACCTAGTACATGTTGACATTTATAAATGGAGCCTGGTAGAATGAATGACAACTCCACCAATGTGCATGTTCCAATGAGAAAGAAGGAACCTATCTTTAATGGTCTTAAGCCAACATTTCATAGAGAAATAGTCTCCCATGTATTCTCATCATATGAGAAAATAGTAACATGTTTTAATAAGATAAGTAAATAATTATTTTTTTTGCTATGGATTTTAAGGGAACCAAGAGAATAATAGGATGTAAGATCAAAATATTGATAAAGGGAAAAGGGGACGAAGGATCTTCCTGCATGTGATAACTATGAAAAGAATAATTGTGGTAAATTCTTGAAGGTAAAGGGAGTTTGTTATAAGTATAGAGAAAAATAACACAAAGTGCATGATTCAAAGGGTAAAAAATGGTCTCCAATGTACAATGTTTCAACTACAAGGAGATGGGACACTATGAGAATCAATGTCTCAATCTTCAGAGTACACCACAAATTATGCTATTGGATAATAATCAAGTTATAATAGTGCCGCAGATGAAGTGGATGGATTAATATGCCTATTCAATAATAATTCTATTTTAATGCCTTTTAGAAATGTATTGTTTATAATAATTATGGAGTAAATAAGGATTATAATGTAGTAAAATTTAATTAAGGATTTTAGATTGTATGGTATCAAGTAGAGTGATACAGTTTCAAGTTAAACATTTTAGAAAATATATGGTTGGGGGAAATATAACCCTTAATATGTTTCTCATACTGAGATAATTATTTCAGAATAAGAGATAATTGATTTGGATAAACTATATTGGATATTATTTATATTCTTCGAACTCACTAAGGGTTTTTAAAAAAGCGTTTTATACCATCATTATTGGTAGTTTTCATCATTTTTGTATTTAAGGTGTACATATAGTATTCTATGATTTACATAAGAAATAAGGAATAATTAACCTAATAAATATGGTATTCTAGTAATTTAAGATATTACAATGTTTCTAGAGAATACATGATAAAGGTATTCACATGTATGTTATGTGACCTACCTTATAAATTTTTGGACTGTGATTTTAGATAGAATTATTTTGGATAAGCATAAAGGTTGTAATTGATTAAGTTGGAAATTGGATACTATTGTTTATGGTTAAAAAATATTAAGAATATTTTTTTGGAATATTATACTTTTACGAAAAGGGCAACCCACTAGTTGGGTGATAGCTCGTCGCGTCCGGCAAGGCCGCAGGACTTGAACCTGCAACTGAAAGGTGACAAGATTGCATCCCTACCACTAACCTATGTGATGTCATGTTTTGTATAACGTAGTTTTTTATTTTACGGTATATGAAGTATAAATACATTTTTTTAACCCTATATTATTAAGATAAATAGAATATTTTCGAGTTTTATTATCTTTTGGAGAGAAATATGAGTTTGTGGTAGAAATTATTTAAAGGATGGAACTTTACTTGTCAAGTAATTATTCATCCTTTTTTTATTGTTCTATGAAATTAATAGCCTTTAGGGAATGGATCCATAAACCAAAAATGTTTACCTAGTACATTCTTTTGTGATGAATCAAAAGTTCCCTTATATCATCATAGATTTATAGCTTTCTAATTATTAACTTTCTCCTATTAATGTTCCCTGTCACTCTCCAATAGAAAAAAATGGTTATATTTTATTTAGGGTCCATGATTTTCTACTTGGAACCCCAGTATGTGTTATTTCCAGTAACCTTCATACTTCCCTTCCTTTAATTTAAAATAGAGGTATCCTTAATACATTTTACAATATGGTATTTGAACAAAGATATTTCGAAATAAAAAACCCCGAGTTTTCAATCCCAAGTATAAATTGTGAGGATGAAATTTATTGAAGGATGGTATAATGTAACACCCCGGGCTTCCATGGTATGCTTCCTTTTAAATAATTCAATAGTGTGTGTTGTATGCAACACCGAGTTCAAGGACACCACAACCTATCAAACTAGCCATTTAAAAAGCCGTTATGAATATTATTAACCACATTTAGAGATTTTATAAATTTTGATTTTAAAAATAGAATTATTTTTTAAATTAGTAGTATCAAAAATATCTTAGGGTCATTTTTTATATTATTCTAAAAATATTCAATTTTTGATGAATAGTAAAAACACTATATTGTGGGTAAAATCTTAATTTTTAATTTAAATAATTATTTTAATTTTAATTTTTTTTAAAGTAAAAATATATACATAATAAATATATTAGTCCAATTTAAGTCATTGAAATCATTTTTGTAATAGAATTAGATATAAAAATTCATTGAACTTTTTTAACGTATTTTTACCCATATTCTAGCCACATTAGAATATTAGAATTAAACGTAATTTCACCACTTATATGGATTGAATTTATAAAATCTGGCATACATGGTTGTATTAAAAAATAAAAATGTGTTCTAATGGGATCAAATTAGTTTTTTTTAATAGTAATTTTTGAATTTTATTTTTCGTGGTTAAAGATAAATAGGGTAATTAAAGGAAAAATTAAATTATAAGAATGTAAAGTTACTCAAACACATGTCCTACATCAATTGGATAAGTCTATTTTGACCAAAATCGCCCTTATGTAGAAAATTTGATCCTTATAAGCCACTTTTGTTAGATTAGGACATTTATTATATTTTTTTAAGAAGAGTTAAAAATGTCAAATTCAAATTTTAAAAACTAAGCCATTTTTAATATATGGATATACATTGAATAAATTAAACTATAAATATTAATTATAAATTTAAGAACACTCTTTAAATAATGATATTTTTTATAATTTTTTGGAATTAAATAATTAAATTTAATTCTCACACCATGGTGATGCAGTAATATATTTATCAAAGGTAGAATCAAAAAAATGATATTAATAATATTAAAATAATTATAATTTAAATTAATTAACAACATTAAATAATTTTAATCATAACTAAGACATGTTTTGGACACATTGGATGTATTGGTTCGAAGTTATCGTGTTGTTTTGATATTTCTAAAAATGAAAATATTGAATAGATACAAAATTGACATAAATAATAATTTAAAATAAATAATACTTTATTAAATGATATAAAAGTCGTAAAAATATAAAGTTTGGCCAAAAAACATTTATAGTGATAAAAACTTCATAAATTATCCACTTTACATTCTTTTTATTATTTATAATAACTATATTAACCATGTAGTATAAAAATACAAGAAGACATGGTAAGAGTTATACTATTTAACTAAGGGCTAAATCTAAAAGTTAATGTTACTTTTATGACCTAAAAATTTCTAAAACATAATGGTTGAGAGTATTTAGACCCATCCTTGTCTTATCCTAGAAATAAATCAATTTTGAGCTAATAGAAACCGAAAATCGTTTTATAATAAATTATTATTTCATGATTTTTTCTAAAGTGCCTCTCACCTCTCTTATAACAGGGCACACACCATTCTCTTTAAATCACTTTTATACAGACTTTTTTTTCACCAAACCCTTCCCATTTATCCACCAAACCTCTCTCACATCATATTAAAAGATTACCTTTGAGAATAGATCCATCATAAGGATCCCTTTTGTTCAAATCAAAAGCACACACCTAAAGAAGAGGTAATTGTTTTATCATTGCTTTCAAAGTTCTTTTCTTCTTCTACTTTATCTTTCTTTATTGTTTCCAAAAAAAATCTCGTACTTTCCACATGATTATATGTTATTATAATTATGTTACAACCGTATTCCACCTTTTACCCATCCTACAAAAAAAATATCTCCATGTGTGTGTGTGTGCAGCTTATCATCTCCACGCTATGGTGTAAATTATTATTCATGTACACTTCATTTATATGGGTATAAAGATGAATATAATAGATGTAAATAATAAATATAAGATTATATTATTTTTTTAAATTCATATTCAATCCAATTTCATACCAATTCTACATTAAGGAATTGATTTCTTCCCTCGTGCATATGTACAGCTTTCCATCTCTACGACGCAATGAGACTCATCTTCCACGATCACCATACAAGAATGATTATAAGAATAAAAATTATTAATAAGTATGAAATATATTACATAATAATTATACTGGTATTATATATATATATATACATATACTTCATTCACTTACATCCATTCAATAAGATAAGAAAATGAAAACAACGTTCATGAATACGTACGGCCTACTGTCTCCCTGAACAGTGTGTTCTATTTTATTTATCTATTTACTATATATATATATTTATATATTGAATATATATGATATAAAAGTCATTTCATTAATTATATAATTAAGTAAATCATGATCCAAATAATACAATAAAGAATAATAGGTAAAAACACGTACGATTAAGAAAGCGATTATTAACCAAAATGTTGCTTTAATATAGAAATTATTAATATATGGGTAGTATAATGTTATAAATGAATCATATATGATATCATAAATATTATTATAATTCTCTTAGAAGTTAATAATATGTTTAAAACCATTATAAATGAGTTTCGTACACGTATGGGGAGTATAATAACTATGTTAAGGGTTAATTTTGCAATCTCATTATTATCCAAGATTATTAATGCGTAAGTATTTACTGGGAAATATTTATAATCCATTTCCATGTTTCTCAAAAAAATTATAAAGTAATAATTTGAAGGTTTTATGTAATTTAATCATTATCTAAAACATCAATTAAATTTTTTTAAATATTTATTCTTCTAAATATTTATCTTTGATGATCGTGTTTTCAATATAATTTTAAGGGTTTATTTATAAGGAAATGAATGTTTCAAAATGATAATTTCTTTAAAATGATTCAATTTTCTATGGTAAAATTTGATTAAAAAATATATTTTAAATGTATTATTTTATAAACTACATGCACTACTATAAAAATTGGCTTTATCAGTGCTCAAAACGGGCTTTAACAGTGCTAAAATAGCACTGTAAAGCTCAATGATGATAAGGGGGGCCCCCTTTATCAGGGAAAAAAGAGTGTTGATAAATGGATTCTTTATCAGTGTCTTTTCAGCACTGATAAAGGCTCTGTTTATCAGTGCTGAAAAAGAACTGATAAATGACCTTCCTGCTGTAATATAAAATTTTGCAGCAGCACATCCAAACAAGACGTGCAAAAAAATCAGGTTATCAACAAGTAAACCTATACAAAATTAATACATAATTCATAAAGTAAATACAGAAATTATACCCATAAAACAGGTATACCCATACACCATTAAAACATAATTCATATGTTAATTATATACATAAATAATTCAATTCAGAATTCCAGGTGTTGGAGGCTGTTTAGGGGTTTGGGGTGGTTTTCCAAGGGGGGTAGGGGTGTCCAGGGGGTGGGGGTTTCCAAGGGGATAGGGTTGTCCAAGGGAAGTGGGGTGGTGTCCAAGGGGGTTGTTGGGGCTGTCCATGGGGGTGGGGGTGTCCAGGTGGTGGGGTGGTTTTGAGGAGGGGTGGGGGCGTCTAGGGGGTGGGGGCCATCCAGGGGGTGGTGAGGTGTCTAGGGGGTGGGGGGATTTCCAAGGTGTGTGGGGGGGGGGCTATCCATGGGGAGTCCAGGGGTGGGTGGTGTCCAGGGTGTTGCGGAAGCTTTCCAAGGGGTGGGGGTGGTGTCCAGGGGCTGGGGGCGGTCTAGGGGGTTGGTGGGGCTGTCCAAGGGGGTGGGGGTGGTGTCCCTGGTGGGTGGGGTGGCTGTCCAAGGGGGGTGGGGGTGTCTAGGGGGTGGGGGGTGTCCAAGTGGTGGGGGTGGTGTATAGGAGGGGTGGGGTGTCGTCTAGGGGGGTGGTGGGTGTCTAGGGGGTGTGGTTGTCAGGGGGGTGTGGGCTATCCAAGGGGGTTGTCCATGGGGGTGTCCAGGGGGGGTGTGTGGTGTCTAGGGGTTGGGGGGCTTTCCAGGGGTGGGGGGTGTGCAGAGGGGTGGGGGTGTCCAGGGGGTGGGGTGGTGTCCAGGGGGGGTCTATGGGGTGGTGGGGATATCCAAGGGGGATGGGGTGGTGTCCAGGGGGTGGGGGTGGTCGTCCAAGGAGGTGGGGGTGTCCAAGGGTGGGGGTGTCCAGGTGGTGGGGTGGTGTCTAGGAGGGGTGGGGGTGTCGTCCATGGGGTTGGTGGGTGTCCAGTGGGTGGGGATGTCTAGGGGGTTGGGGGATATCCAGGGTGGTGGGGGAGGGGGGCTGTCCATGGGGGGCGTCCAGGGGATGGGGTGTTGTCCAGGGGGTTGGGGGGCTTTCCAGGGGTGGGGGTGTCCAGAGGGGGTGGGGGTGTACATGGGGTGGGGGTGGTGTCCAGCGAGGTGGGGGAGGTCCAGGGGGTTGTTGGGGTTGTCCAAGGAGGTGGGGTGGTGTCTAGTCTAGGGTGGTGGGGGTGGCTGTCCAAGAGGGTGGTGGTGTTCAGGTGGTTGGGTGGTGTATAGGAGGGGTGGGGGTGCCGTTCAGTGGGTTGGTGGGTGTCTAGGGGTGGGGGTGTCCAGTGTGGTGGGGTTGTGTCTAGGGTGTTGGGGGGGCTTTCCAATGTGTGGGGGGGTGTCCAGAGGGGTGGGGTGTCTAGTGAGTGGGGTGGTGTCCAGGGGTGGGGCGGTCTAGGGGGTACATGGGGCTGTCCAAGGGGGTGGGGTGGTGTCTAGGGGGCGGGGGGGCTGTCCATGGGGGTGGGGGTGTCCAGGTGGTGGGGTGGTGTCTGGGAGGGGTGCGGGGTTGTCCAGTGGGTGGGGGCGTCTAGGGGGTGGGGCGTCAAGGGGGTCGGGGGTGTCCTGGAGGTGGGGGCTGTCCAGGGTGGTGGTGGGGGGCTGTCAATGGGGGTGTCCAGGGGTGGGGTGTCCAGGGGTTGGGGGGATTTCTAGGGGTTGGGGGTGTCCAGTGGGTGGGGGTGTCCAGAGGTGTGGGGGTGTCCAATTGCTGGGGTGGTGTCCAGGGGGTGGGGGACAGTCTAGGGGATTGGTGGTGTTGTCTAAGGCGGGTGCGATGGTGTCCAGGAAGTTGGTGGGTTTGTTCAAATGGGGTTGGTGGTTTCTAGGGGTGGGGGTGGTTGTCCATGGGGGTGGGGGTATCCAGGGGTGGATCGCCCAGGTGGTGAGGTTGTGTCTAGGAGGGGTGGGTATGCTGTCCATGGGGTTGGTCGGTTGATTTGTACATGTGAAAAATGACCCATGGATCATTTTTTCTAAAGTATCAACACAATCTGAATTCATTTGGTCGGTTTTTTGTACGTTAGTTGTTGTTTTCACTTAAACATTTGTCCATTTTAAAAAAAGAGAGACCCTTTGAGTGATATCGGCCACACTGTGCCTCATATTTAGACATGGTTTACTCGTACACATCACAAATTATCCATGGATCGTTCCCCTAAAGTATCAATACAATCCAAATGCGTTTTTTTGGATTTTTGTACGTCAATTGTTGTTTTCAATTAAAATTCAGTCCATTTTAAACAAAAGAGAGGCACATTGAATGATATCAGCCACACTATGCCTTGGATTGAGGTGGGGATCCCTCATACACATCGAAAATGACCCATGGACCATTCCCATAAAGTATTAGCACAATCCAAATGTGTTTGGTTGGTTTTTTGTACGTCAGTTGTTGTTTTCACTTAAAAGATTTTCCATTTTAAACAAAAGAGAGACACTTTGAGTGATAATAGCCCCACCGTGCCTTGGATTGAAGAGATTTTGACTCATACACATCACAAATGACCCATTTATCATTATCCTAAAGTATCAACACAATCCAAATGCATTTGGTCAGAGTTCTGTACATCAGTTGTGGTTTTCACTTAAAATTTTGTACATTTTAAACAAAAGAGAGACACTTTGAGTGATATCGGACACACTGTGCTTCATATTAAGGCGGGGTTGACTCATACACTTCAAAAATGACCCATGGATTTTTCCCCTAAAGTATAAACCCAATACAAATGCGTTTGGTTGGGTTTACTTATGTCAGTTGTTGTTTTCACTTAAAATTATATCCATTTTATACAAAATAAAGGCTTTGAGTGATACCGGCCACACCGTGCCTCAAATTGAGGTGAGGTTGGCTCATACAGGTCAAAAATGATCCATGTATCATTCCCCTAATGTATCAACACATTCATAATGTGTTTGGTTGTATTTCCGTATGTCAGTTATTGTTTTCACATAAAATTATGTCCATTTTAAACAAAAGAGAGACACATTGTGTGATACTAGCCACACCGTGCCTCAGATTGATGTGGGGTTAACTCTTACATGTCTCAAATAACTCATGTATCGTTCCCCTAGTTTATCAACACAATACGATTGTGTTTGGTCAGATTTCAATATGTTAGTTGTTGTTTTCACTTAAAATTCTATCCATTTTAAACAAAAGAGAGACACTTTGAGCGATATCGGCCACACTGTGCCTCAGATTGAGGTAGAGTTGATTCGTACACATCCAAAATGACCCATGTATAGTTACCCTAAAGTATAAACACAATACCAAAGAGTTTGAACAGATTTACATATGTCAGTTGTTGTTTTCACTTAAAATTATTTCCATTTTAAACAAAAGAGAGACACTTTGAGGGATACCGGACACACCGTACCTTGTATGGAGGCAAGGTTGACTCGTACACGCCCAAAATGACCCATGGATCTTTCACCTAAAGTATCATCACAATCTGAATGTTTTTTTGTCATATTTCTGTACGTTAGCTATTGTTTTCACATAAAATTATGTCCATTTTAAACAAAAGAGAGACACTATGAGAGATACCATCCACAACATGCCTCAGATTGAGGCGAGGTTGACTCTTACATTTACAAAAAGACCCATGGATCTTTCTCCTAAAGTATCAACACAATCTGATTGTTTTTTTTTTCAGAGTTACATACATCAGTTGTTGTTTTCACTTAAAATTCTATCCATTTTACAAAAAATAGAGAAACTTTGAGTGATACCAGTGATACCGTGCCCTGGATTGAGGCTAGGTTGACTCATAAACTTTAGAAATGACCCATGGATCGTTATTATAAAGTTTCAACACAATCCGAATGCGTATGGTCAGATTTATATATGTCAGTTGTTGTTTCCACTTAAAATTCTATCCATTTTAAACAAAAGAGAGACATTGAGTGATACTGGACACATTGTGCCTCAGATTGAGGCAAAGTTTCCTCTTACTTGTCATAAAAAGACACATGGATCGTTCCCCTAAAGTTTCAACACAATCCAAATGCGTTTGGTTGGATTTTCATACTTCAGTTGTTGTTTTCACTTAAAATTCTGTCCATTTTAAACAAATGAGAGACACTTTGAGTGATACTGGCCAGATCGTGCCTCATATTGAGGTGGAGTTAACTTGTACACATCCCAAATGACCCATGAATTTTTTCCCTAAAGTATTAACATAATCATAACGCATTTGGTTGGATTTCCGTATGTCAGTTGTTGTTTTCACTTAAAATTTTGTCCATTTTACACAAAAGAGAGACACTTTGAGTGATACCGGCCACACTATGCCTTGGATTGAGGCAGAGTTGACTCGTACACATCATAAATGACCCATGGATAGTTCCCCTAAAGTATCAACATAATCCAAATGAATTTGGTCATATTTATGTTTGTTAGTTGTTGTTTTTACTTATAATTTTGTCCATTTTAAACAATATAGAGACACTATGAGTGATAATGGACACACTATACCCCAGATTGAGATGGGGTTGACTCGTACACGTCATAAATGACCCATGGATATTTATCCGAAAGTATCAACACAATCCTAATGTGTTTGGTCAGATATGAAGGTATTTTGGAGATTTTATTTGTTTTTCTTATCCAAAACCCAAAGTAAAGTGGTTCATCATTCGTACATGTTGTTAGTGCATTCCATCTGTTAAAATGAGAAAATGACACATTAGAGAAAGGTTGTTTTATTTAATAACAATTACAATGTTCCTACAAACATTTACATACAAAAATTATTCATCTTTTGATACCCTTAACCCCTCTCAAAAATGACCACCAATTGTACACGTCCCCAAGTCAGATCTTCATGCTATTTGTGCACAATCATCCATCAAGTATGTGGTCCAATCATTTCTGAACAAATCTATATCATCTTTTAAGTATGGGGTTTTTCAACAGTCATACAAGTACTAAAAAATATATAAATAAAGGATTAATAAATAATTTAAATGAATTATAAGTTGTTTTTGAAAATACCTCTTTAGGGATGCTAGTTTGTTGATAAAAAACGATCTCTTTCAAAAATTTACAAACATAATAACCACAATAATTGTCGTTTGTTTGTTTTGGACACTAAATAAAAAATTAATCATTAGGAGAATAAGTAATTTGTGTTGATATGTGTTTGGATAATGAAATTTCATTATATATACCCTGGTATTTGTCCAGATGTAGTACTTACTCACCTCCTTATGCTTAGCCCCTGTCCTCATTCCTTTTTTTAGAAGATAATGATACGCCGCCCTATCATAATAGAATCCTTTGTAAAAATATAAAATAAATTATGTTACTTTATTTTTAGACCTAAAACATAGGATGTAGTGTCTTATATATTCCAAAACTCCATCATGTGTGGTCAGTTTGTTGGATATCCATGCATTGAATCCAGAAAATAAAACATAGGAGTATCCAGGTTCACTGTAATTAGCATCCAATGTTGTCTAAAAAATCCAAAATAAATAAGTAATAAAATAAGTTCAAATATAATTGATATTCAATAATCGTGTAGTTTTTCCCATTCATGGTTGGTATTAGGAAGTGTTTGTCATCCGTAATCTTACTTTCAAATGTTTTTAGCAAGCCATTCACTATTTCATCCTTTTTTGATGGCTCTAATTTCGTTATTTGTGTTGATGTGGTATAAGGACTAACGAGTCCAAATTTTGTCTCATGGGAAAATTCCTTTAACTTGTTTTCATATATACGTCTGTCAATAATATAAAATGCATTTTGTCATAATTTTCACATTATATCAGCTTTTAGAAAATCAATTCATGCAAACATACCTCGTATATAAATTTACAATTGTGACACTTAGCCAACCATATTCAAGGATCTCGTTTACATTTTCAGTAGCAACAAAATCTTGAATTTCCTATCCCTATATATTCTTTTCAAAACAACAATATGACTATTACCACATCTTAGCTTCGTCTCTACATGAGTCTTCAATTCTAGTAAATTTAGATTGAGAAAAGGTGGGGTTATTGTGATTTCAATAGCTCTTTGGGATCAGTTGGTCGATCCTTTAGATGATTTTGAGCCGATGTTTCTAGTCACCCCCTTCCCTTTCTCCATCTATAATAATAATCATTGGTTCAGACCCTTTTTCATTAATTGTTAAAGGATTAGCTTTAAAAAAATGAAAATAAATACCTCTTTGTCCACATGTACTCTTACAATTTGTGATCGACATGCAATGAATATGCTAATAGCCTTTTCGAATATATGAATATCATCGTCAACAAATAGAATAGGTAGCTCTACATTTGGATCATGAGCTACAGTAATCTTCACTTTCAAATGATCTTTCGGAAGTGGTCTATTATGCAGCTTGTCCTCTAGGATGTTGAACACTGTAGCCCTCGCTACACGGTGATAGGTGGGAGTTGACAGATATAAATCATAGTCATTATCACCCTATATAAGATCAGTACAGGAAAAGTATCAGTGTTTATCTGATTCATATTTTATGGGAACAATTATTAGAATATTTATTACAATGGATAAGATAGTTCTCTGAGGGTAATGGATTTCCTCAAAGCTGGTGGGGGTGGGGCGGGATCTTCATGCACTGGTTTTTCCTAAGTTGTGTCTTCTCCTTGCTTCCCACCCATAAATGTTTCTAGCAACTTTCCCTTCCATTGAAATCATTCTTCAATAGTTTCTAGTCTTTCTATTATTTGTTTCATTTTTTTATTTCTATCATCCGTTTATTTTTTTCTCATAATATACTCGGGGTGTCACCCCAAACCCCTCACCACTGACATGATCATATTGTTCTGGCCACTTCAAAGCTGTCGATAATAGGTTTGCATCCTCTACACGAGTAGTTGATTCTGGTGACTGTCAGATATAAGAAAATAACAAATTATTTTTATGTAATTTCAATTTAAAACAAATATTTTTATCATGTCATACTTACACATATTTACCTCATGTTCTGTATGTTTTCATCTACTAGCTTCCCTTCCTTATTCACACATGCCTCCTTCCATAGCACATGACGTGGGATGGAAGTGTCTTTGGTTTTTGACTCATCAATCAACATATAAATATATAAGGATAATTATTATGTTTTTTCTTGGCACCTAACAATATTTATGTAAATTTAAAATACGTACAATTTTATTTTCTTGTGAAGTGTACCCCATCCTTGCTTCACGATAGGGGTATGTTGCTTTTGATTCACATTACTTATTTTCAATACTGAGTTCCTATTTCATAAATGAAATATTGACAATCAAAGTGATGAATACACGTATTCTCAAACAATGTATTATCATCCACAATGTACCTAAAACCTCTTATCCCCACGGCGGCCAATAAATGCATCCCATGCTTCTTGGGATATTAGGTGAGTATAGAAATGGGGTGGGTGCAGGTTTATTTTACCTTTGGAATCTTCCAGGTGACATTTTGTTAAAATAGTGCAAAACCCTCAATGACACCTTCATGAAATCCTTATTACATAATTCTTGGGTGAATCATCTATTATAAATGTACTCTGCAAGAGATTAAGAAGAGTAAGAAACTATTTCATTATTTAATTTTCTTGTAAATTAAAGAAATAATATCATAATGTTATAGTAATTTCTTCCCAAATCATAGCCTTCATCCTAAACACAACATGGTTCCATGAATCTATGTCAATCGGCACACGTTTCTGAGTGACAATTACAATGTAACTACTAAACATAGCCTTGTTGGGATTCACATATTGGACTCATGCATTCCATCCAACATAAAATTTGATACCTTTTTCACCTTTAGAACAGTGGCTAACACCACCAAACTACAACACACCTATGTTTTCTGCGACGTCGGTCCATTATCCCCAACCATTTCATAGATATCAATATCATCTATATGATCATCTGAAATGATAGAAATGCCATGTTCTGATGGTTGTTGTACCTCAACACTAGGAGTAGCAAAAGGTTCAGAAACATGTTGTTACTCTGTATTGTGAGCATCCACAGCTGCAGTAGCAGCACCACAACCAACAACATCTTGAGAGACTAGTCCATCCTTGAGGTTAAGAGCACTAGAATGTGTAGAAGTCATTATCTACAAAAGTGGTTGAATAGTTAATTTTGATTATAGAAATGCAGTAACGATAAGATAATAACATGAGATAACAAGATCTATATTACAAACAAAATATAACCTATTTATTGAACTCTCTTTATTTTTTTCAAAGGTTGAAGGGATTTGACACCTCTATCGATTATTAAAATCCCTTCATTGTACTCTCCTCTAACATATGAAACATCATCTACATTGGGACCACTGCAAAAATGATTATGACATTCCACTAAAAAGATCAACCTCAACTGAATTTTCATCGTACCCTTCAGTAGTTTTGGACGATAACAGAACAATCGACCGCTTTAGGTTTGTGGGATCTGGAACATAAAATACTTCTACCGCTTCTGAGGCCATTATAAAATTTTTGTCTTTCAACCATTCTTTACTAAAATCAACTTTCACAAATCCTAATTCATTTATTTAAACACCACTATTTTTATCAACCCATTTGCATTGAAAAATAGGCAATTGGAATGTTGTATAATCCAACTCCCATATTTGTTTGATAATGAAAAAGTATGACATATTTGCATAAATTTTATTTCTATCCTTACTACCAGAAACATGCATCACTTCAGGCATAGGTGTAACTCCACAATTTTTCATGGTACTATCATCATCATGTTTATCCATGTAGAATGTATAAAAATTAATTACATAACTATTGTAAGATAATACATACACACTTAGTCTGGCGGCTAGAAATCGAAGTCATTCTAAAATTGAATTCAGATTTTCATCTGACTCCTTAAAAATATGGTCATGAAACAATCCTATAAAATAGTGATTATGTGTATTTGATATCCATTTTTCAGCCCTTAATGGATTCAACTGCCTATGAATTTATTTGTGTGTTTCAATATATGGAGAAAACTCCCAAGTATTATGCAAAACATAAAGGTTGTATTGTTCCTGATCTGTAAAATTGATGGTCACAATATCTCTTCCAGAAATTCCCTCACCCTCAATGCATCCAGTGTGATGAGATTTTGGGAGACCAATGTTTTCCACATCAGATAGTTATTACATACAGAATTCAATTGCTTCCCCAACAATATATCGCTCCACTATACAACCCTCTATATGACTTCAATTTTTGACATACCCTTTCAAAATATTCATATACCGTTCAACGGGGTACATCCATCTATAGTGCACAGGACCACAAAGTCGAGTCTCTCTTACTAAGTGAAGCATCATATTAACTTTCATATCAACGAATGTCGGTGGGAAGAACATTTCCAATTCACATAATATGATGACAATTTCTCTTTCCATAGCTTGAAATTTATTTGGGTCTAAAAGTTTGCTACATATTGCATTGAAAAAGAAACAAAGTTTGGTTAACGTGTGATGAACATTCTTGGGAAAAATGCAATGTAAATCTATCAGAATTAAATCTTGCATCAAAACATGGAAGTCATGTGATTTCAAAGATTTTAACTTCAAATCATTCATTGACACAATGTTCTTGATATTTGATGAATACCCAACTAGAAACTTTACATCATTGAAGAAGTTGCAAAACTGATATCTCTCCTCCCTAGAAATAGTATAAGTTGCTGGAGGAAGAAACATTAGATTTTCACCCTTCATGGGAGCCAACTCTTCTTGTATTCACATGTAAACCATGTCCATCCTTGCCTTAATTCCATCCTTTGTTTTAGTAGGGTAATTTAGTAACATTCCAATAACATTGTCACATAAATTTTTTCCCCATGCATCACATCAAGAAATTTTCTGACGTACAAGCAATTCCAGTATGCTAATTCCAAAACAAATGATCCCTTTTTCCAACATATTTTCATAAGGTTTTTTCAAAAATGGTTTACCAAAAACAGTGTTCACATCTTTTACTTTCCCAACCATTTGATCACCTATTAGTGGAGATGGTGTTGTGTGTTTTTCTGAACTTCCATTGAAGGATGTCATCCAAGATCGGTACTTATGCCGACGAGGTAGAAATCTATGATGTATTAGAAACATAGATTTCAACGAATGTTTCAACCTAATTGATTAAGTGTCTTCTTTGCACACTGGAAACCCTTGAGTTCCTTTAATGCTATATCCTGAAAAATTTCCATAATCATGGAAATCATTTATCATCCCATAAAACATCGCTCTCAATGTGAAGTATTCACTTTTATAAGCATCATACAACATAACACCTGAATCCCACAATAACTTCAAATCCTAGATCAAAGGAGACAAATAAACATTAATATTGTTACCTGGTTGTTTTGGTCCTGATATAAGTATATATAACATGATGAATTTCCACTTCATGCATAATCGAGGAGTCAAGTTATAATTTACCAACATAACAGGACATGTGCTGTGAGTTCCGGTTTGAAAACCAAAAGGATTCACTCCATCTGTAGATAATGCAAGACGACGATTTCTCAACTCATTTAAAATTTCAGGATACTCATGATCAATTATCTTTCATTAAGGAGAGTCAGATGGGTGATATAGTTTCCCATATTTATTTCTTTTATCTCTATGCCATGACAATTTTCTTGAATTTTCTTCACTTCCATATAGACGCCTAAACCTTGGAATGATTGCAAAGTAATATACAACATTCATAGTACTGGATTCAACATTCTTGTATCAAGAAGTACCACACTTTGGGAATTCTGTAAGTGATTTTTTCTCCTAAAGAAATAGTATAGAGTCTTTTGGGAAGACATGTATTCTTTCAAAAATCGTACCAATCATGCATAGCATTCGTTTAGCTTCATATGTCCGGTTTGGGAGCTCATTATCTTCTGGGAGCATGTCATTCAAGAGATAAAGTAGTTCTGTAAAACTGAAATCACTCTGTCTGTTTCCTACTTTCAATTTATACAACTTCTGTACAGCTGACAATGCTTTATATTTAGTGCAACAAGCATATAATGGCATCATTGCACAACTATTTAACTTCTCAAACAATTTTGGGCAATCACAGAGTTCATCTTCAACTGTACTTGTCATTTCCTCAATATGATCTTCATCATCATTGAAATCTATAATCACATCCTCCATACAGTCTTCATTATTATTAATATTTGTATGCATATCTGATGATCCATAAAATGCAGTTTTATCCCAGCCAATAGCTACATTCACTTTTTCTCCGTGTTTATTCCAACATGTATAACTCTTATCTATTCTAGGACATATCAAATGTTCTTCCAACTCATCTAGAGTAATTAGTCTAGAATAAAAAAAATGTAAACACATAAAAATTATTTGAGAAGAATACTTTGTGTGATCCTTTGAAAACATGATGAACTCTTTCACTCCATTCTCATACTCTATTGTCAAACGATTATCACCCATCCAATATTTATTCATCTTCATCCTATTTGAATCTCAAATATTTGTATTTATGATTCAAATACACCAAACAAGACTTTCAAATATAGTAGAACATAATCACTTCCTTATAAAAATATAGATTAATAAGGACTAACCATTTCAATAAAAATTTGGAAATCACCAGAACCAGGATAGACCCCCCATCAAAATCAACACACATTCCAACCCCCTTACCAATATTTCTAGCACCCACCACCCTTGCAGCAAAACATTAAACATCCTTTTAACCACCCCTACCAGCCACCTCATACATACATAAAAAATTGAATTTTTATTAAAAGGATAACAACCCATTTCAAACAGGCCATGAGAAAAACACAAACAATTTAAGTCGGTCTAAAATAGTGAAGGCCAAGCTGGTCTCCCCTAATTAAGTTCACCCCTTCCAGTTCCATTTGAAGATAACTAGACAAACATAGAATATTGGTACCTTGGTCCACCACCGTCAAAGTAGCTACGTAGTGGGCTACCTTGTTACCTTCTCGCCATGTATTGGAAAACTGTGTTTTGTTGATGTCGAGGTTGCCTCTACATTTCCTGATAATATAAGAAATCTTCCAAGGAGGATAAATCTTACAACTCATCGAGTCATGGATAATTTTTGAATTGGTTTCAATCTAATTTATACATAAGTTTCTTTGAGCACACAAATTTATCCCCATATACATCACCTCAGATTCATCTTGGATGGAATTTCCCATCCCATAAAAAGCAGTAAATGAGAGAAAAATACCTCAATGTTTGTCCCGTACAACACATCCACCTCGGATAATTCCTCCAATGCATGAGCCATCAAAATTAACCTTGAGACCCGTGCTTGGAAGAATCCAGCGAACCCAATCACCCCTTATCATATGATCTAAGTGGATGTAATCAGAACTGTATATCTGTATGTTCCTCAAAGAAGGATTATCACCATAAATCTTATAATAGCATACCATATCAAGAAATATGCATCTTGTCTTGAATATAACTGAACATTTAGTAAAATAAGAGCCTTCAAAGCGGGCTTTGTTCTTTACTTTCAAAATACACCAACACCCTGCACTGAAGATCAGAGCTCTTGCAGTTATTTCATAACCTGCACCATTCAAACCATAAAACCACTTTTCCAGAAAAGACATTCCAGTAGGGAAAGGTTTAAAAAAATTTGAATTCACCAAATAACTCTTAAACAGCCATATCCCAGTCAATTTCAAAGAAAATATGGTTATAATCCCCCTCTTTATTAAGTATACAACAATGGTATTTGGAAACCCGGTTAATACCCCTTCATTTCACATTTTCATCCATAGAAATAGCTTGGTTTATAATTCTCCATACCAGGAAATTAAACTTTGTGGGAATGCTATTACAATAAATCGTATAATTCCAGATGTCATGTTGAGCCTGTGAAACTGAAATGATCTTAAATTCATTAGAAGAAAACGTAACAGATTTCAAAGCAGTGAACACACACCTATCCAATTGCTGGTTCAAAACAATAAGATCAAAAGTTCTCTTTTGATATTTATCCAAAACAACATTGATAAAATTAGGATTATCATTGGCCTCCCTAAAAAAGATCAAGCGTGTTGGAAAACCTGGGAAACAAATAGTTGATCCTGGCCAATTATGGTTCCAAAAAAGAAATCATGCCCCTTCCAATAATCCAGTTAGAGTGATGACAAATTTCAGGAAAAAAACTTTGAATTAAAGACCAAAAGGGATAAACAGGTCTGCTATCAACCCCAGAGTTCTTATCATGTGAAAATATGATTTTACCCCAAAACTAGTGACCAAACTCAAATAAAATGAAAACAAGGATAAAAGTTTGATGAGAAAACTAATATAGTGGATACATTTCTAAACACAAAGGTGTTCACGGGGGAAAAATAACCTAGGTTAATCCAAAATTACTATGTAATATCATAGTCTTTGTTACCCAAATTAACATAAGAAATTCAAAATTAAGGTTAGTGAACATAAATTCTATCATGAAAAGATAAACAATATTCAATAACTCTCCCTCACTAACATGGGGATCTATCAACACTGACCATATACCAATATAATAGTAGAATAAATTATTAAATATAGTTTCTTGTACCTATTTCTAATAGTACTATAAGAAAAGTATAACAAACATAGATCATACCTCCAAACACTTTTGGAGCCTCCTGCTAAAAATACTCTAGTGACTACAACTATACGAGATTCTAACCACTAACTTCCTAGAATAGTATTGGTCTACTTATGGGTAGTATTAGTTGAATCAAACAAAAGTTCCATCCACCTCTTGTTTCTCCTCGATCTCCTCCACCACTTTAGTGTTGTACATACCTCCTTTCTCCAGTTCCTTCATATTCCTAGGCTATTCGTCGACTACCTCTTCGATTGTAGCATGAATGTTAATAAAATTCAATGTGATATATCTATACCCATCACAATCATATTAAATTCCTTGGAGTAATGGGTAATCCTTGAGGTACCTATGAATGAGAGTGCCTCCTAAGATGAGACTTGCATCACACGCCTACTATAGGTGGGTGTTTCTAACCATACATCCCAGAAGATCACTACCTTAAAAGATTATGATATCAACTCAAACCATAGGCATAATCATAGAACTATAATATAGCCATCCAAAGCTTAGTATTATATGTTGAATTCCTCCAAACCACTTGATGTCGGTCTATGAGTTGATCAACATAAATTAATTTATTTAATAAAAAGATCTGAAATACAATACAACCATCTGAAAGACGTTTTCAATCTCCTAAGAATAAATTCATCCCCCGTATTGTAATCGGTTTCTCCATAGTGTAGGTGTAATTATCCAAAATCAATTGGCCTAACACACCTAGGGTAGTTCTTTACTAGATAAGTCTCTATTAAAAATAACAATCTTGATACCCATAATAGGTATCAGGGACGAATCACTATCTACCCAATGAGGTGAAAGGTGTCTCCCCATTTTCAATAAAAAACCTCCTAGACTAGCACCTATGAACAACTGGTCATATAGTTTCACTATGTTGACACCACCCATAAATTATCCTTGACATAAAAGAAATTTGTGTGGAATTTACCATTGATCGAAGACAAGAAACATCCCACAATCCTAAAAAGAATTAACCACCCAAATAAAACTTCTCACATGTTCATACCACTATCTAAACACAAAGTCCTTTTCCAAATTATACTATTCACCTTTCCATGGATGTGCTTCTATGATCTCTTCATCTTACGTGGACCTAGTGCATGAAGACTAGAGTCCACTCCATGAATCTTGGTTTAATAATAAATGAACCTAAATGGCTTATAGGCTCCACTATGAACCGTCTCAAAGAGAGATTCAATTTAGAACACCATAACTTCAAAAAGACACTCATCATCTTTGGTATATGGGTTGATGCATACACCATATGCTTACCAAGAGTTATTCATAAGTCTCCCTTATGAAGAATTTCATAATTCCATGACATTCTTCAGGAAGAAAAGTATTCTTCTTTCACATATCACATAAAAACATGCTCAACAACTAAGGGAAATATAACATAAAATCCACAGGGTTGGATACACTTTCTATATTTGAGGGGCCCTAATCACTCTCATAAATAGAACCTTCTCCATAAACACAATCACCAGAACATCATGATACCCACAAAGTGTAACCGATTAATAATGAGGTGGGTACTATGAAAACTCTTCTTTTTCATGAAGGGGTCTAAAAAAAGACCACTTTCCATAGTATAGATAAACCCACTCCACCAGAAGGATGAGGAAAAAACACTCATCATTAATTGAATATTCATGTATAAGAAGGTCTATCTTGAGGTTGCACGAGAATATCAAACCCTCATACATATGACACATGGTGAAAAATAAATTCTAGTTCCAAACATCATAAGAACCCATGGGGAATCATAAAAAAGTCATACTTTAGTTCAAATCATCTTCTAACCAAGTATAAGAATTCACTACATGTGTTATTTTGTGACATATATTGCTAGAATATCTATGTTAGTTAGCATCTAATCCAATGGAGGTGATCATGGGGAATAATCCAAACATCACCCAAATAAAAACTACTCTCACAAAACATATCCACCAAAAATAAACCTAAAAGGGGAAGTGGGAGAATTACCTAGAGTAGATTTCACCCGCAATGGTGGGATATAAGAAGCGTCGAGCAGTTACGGAGACTTCTGTGCTATGTCAGTAGGGGAAGGTGTGACCGTGAGGGGGAGGTGCACAGGAGGAGCCACCACCATTGAGAAATGGTGGATTATGGTTCGCGGGAAGTAGGGACCAGTGGAGAGGAGGAATTAGGGTTTTCGGGGAGGAGGATCCATAGAAGGGGTTTGAGGGGGTGGATAAGGAGTAGGTCTAGCGACGGAGGTTTGACAAAGAGAAGATCAGGGGGAGGGGAGTTGTCGCAGGGGTAAAACACCGTGAGGTCTTGAGGGCACGATAAATAGAGGATGTTGTGCACCGGATTTTATAAAATATGGGAATATGTTTTTATCAACGCTAAAAAAGTGCTGATAAAGGCTTCCTTAATCAGCACTTTTTTCTTGCGGGGCTAGGGTTTCTACTTCCGTGATTTCCCCCTCCCTCCTCCGGATTCTCGGCTGGCTCGGCAACAGCTTCCTCTGTCTCGGTGCCGGCCTTGTCTCAGTGTGGCTTCCTCCATCTCGGCATGGCGAGGCCTATTATGGTCGCTTCAAACTTCATCGTCTCAGGTAATCTTCTGCGTCGCATCTTTGCGGGGGAAGGTATCGATCGGCATTCACCTCATATTTGGTGTGGTCGCCTCTGGTTCTTCAGCCCAGGCGGGGATCTGCCCCTCCACGCCTCTGTGGGCGAGCTAGGCTGACTAACGCTGCGAATCTGACGAGCGGAGGAGTTTTGCGCTGCTTCCTGGTCCGGCGTCTGAGGGAGACAAGCTGGATCTTCTCCGGTGTGTCTTGCCATCATCCCTGGTGTGGTTCGGAGGGGGAGGTTTTTTTTGGTGTGAGCTTCCGGTGGTTCATGGTCTCTTGCAGGTGCGTTGGTTATGGTTCTGGTGGGTGTCTATAGTGGTTCTCAAGATTCTAGTGATGCTTTGTTTGTGGTGGTTCTGGTGGCATGTGGCATTGATCTTCATCGTGTGAAGGTTGTGTGAAGGTTGTTATCCATGGTATGTGCGACGTGGTCTTGATTGGTGCTGGTAAGGTCTTCGGACCTCTTAATTTGCATTTATAGTTGGACTTGATCATAAAGACTGGTCTATAAATATGGTTTCAGAGCATGTGGTTTATCTGTGTATTGCTATTTCTATTAGGGTTTTTGAGAGGGAATGGCGGAATCCATCGGATCAGGACTTTTCTTTGACACAGGACACTGCTTGTCGAATCATAATGCATTTTTGAAGTGATTCATCATGATTTTATACTGGGTACGGGCAACTCCTTGTGGTCAGTGTGGTTTTTATTCTCTTCAACCTTCGAGTCGTGTAATCTCTTAAGTCCATGAAGTCTATTAGGTTTCCCCCTTATACCCTTAAAACGGGGTCTTTTATTATAATAAAATTATCCAAGGCCCTTGGGCCGTTAGAGGATAAAGCATACACTTTATCAGCGCTAAAATATTAGCACTCATAAAGGGTTCCTTTATCAGTGATTTTTTCTTAGCACAGGTAAAAGGTGGTGCTTCCCTTGCATATTTTTATAGCAGTGATGATTTTTTAATGTTTTCAAAGTAAAAAAGGGATATTTCTCTCATAGAGTTTAATGATTTTGTTAGATTCTTTTCATATATGTCAACATCCTTTATTTAATTTTAAGCTTAAATGAGGTTGACTAATTATGATACAATCATCCATATTGTATTGAATGTTTTTGATATGTTTGACTATGGATGTACTATTTGTATAAAAATCATGGTTTATGGTAAAAGTATTAACATTTTGTATGCTATTTTTAAGATGATTTTGTATATTATGTTTAACCAATTTCATATGAGGAATGAATTGGACTTAGTAAGTGATAGGAGGGGCCTACTATATCCCCTCGATACATTGATAGGTATCATGAGAAAATCTAATGTCTTGGCACAAGGCCTTGATAGAAGTTTTTTGTATGTTCTTGGCACAAGGCATTGACATAGTGGTTATGATTTCGGGCATTATGCATTCCTTCATTATGAGATTAGTTATTGATTTTACATGTGATTATTCATCTAGTAAAATATTGATGTGAATTATTAAATGGAATTATTTAATTTATTATTTCCATATTATGCAAAAGATAATTTTTTTAAAATCCTGTGTTTTAGTTTTTTAAATTTCCTTAAAAGTTCATGCTTATTTATGATAGCTTCTGCTATATTGTTTATCTTCAATAAGCATCAAGCTCAGCCTTTTCTTATGTTGTATTTTCCCAGGATGCCAATAAGTGTTTTCCAATTGATATTCAGGGTTAAGATAGGGAAATAATGGTATTATCAAAGGGATATATATGTTGTATTTTATGTTATAAATTGTAATTTAATGTTTGTGTTTGTAATCTATTTTCAATGACTGCTAAACAGATCAGTCCTTCAGTATTTGATTCGTTGTAATCATGCCAATGTTTTAAAATAATGCACTATATTTTGGCTTCTAGGGTTGGGGTTTTATAGTTGGTATCAGAGAAAGTTTAACAAAAATCATGGAAATTGATTTATAAAAGTTAAATTAGGGTTGATAACCCTAAGATAGACTTTAAGCATAAGTTTAGAAGAACCCCATAGAATTTTGGTAAAGTATAGATTGCATGGATATTACAAGAAATACATCCATTCCTGGATACTACAAGTGGATGTGGTTCTGGTATAAATGTACCTTGGGGTGAAAACTTTTACACGGTGTTCTAGGATTGACTATGGGTAACCTCGTACATGACAACGGGCCTTACTACATATTTGGTTTGACACACCTGAAAGATATGCTTAGGATAATTCATATTTTCTTTACAAATCATTATGAAGGACATATGATTAAATATTTCCCCAAATAAAGAATTTTTAGGATTATGATATGTGTAAATGTTCAATTAGTGCTTAGCATTTTTCCAGTTTTTGGATTATAAATTACGATAAGATCTAACTTGGTGTATGTTGTCATTTAGAAATAGTGCCTAGTATAAATAATGACAACTCCACCAATGCACATGTTCCAAAGAGTAAGATGGAACCTATATTTCAAGGTATTAATCTAAAAATCACAAGGAAATAGTCTACCTTCTATTCTCATCATATGATGAAATATTATAATTTGTTACTAAGATTAGTAAAGAATTATATGATTTTTATTGATTTGTATGGAAGCAAGAGAGGAATAGGAGGGAATAGAAAAATATGGATAAAGGAAGAAGGGGAAGAATTATTTTCCCATGTGAAAACTTTGGAAAGAATAACCCTAGTAAATGATTGAAGGGAATGGGAGTTCGTTATAAGTGTGGAGAAAAAGGACACCAAGTGCGTGATGTCAAGGGAAAGTAAAAGGTTTCCAATGTACAATGTTTCAACTACAAGGAGATGGGACACTATGCAAATCAATGTCTTAATCATTAGAGTATACCCCAGATGATGCCATTGGAAAATATTCATGTTCTAATATTTCCGCATATGAAGTATAATGATTAAAATACTTATGCAAGAATATTTTTTCTGAATACCTTTTAGAAATGTATTTTTTATAAGAATTATGGAGTAAATAAGGATTATATTGTATTACTATTTCATTAAGTATTTGAGATTGTATGGTATCAAGTAATGTGACACAGTTGCTAGTTAAACATTTAAGAAAATATATTGTTGGGGGAAATATAACCCTTAATATGTTTTTGATACTAAGATAATGATTTCAGAATAAGAGATAATTACTTTGGATGAAGTATATTGGATATTATTTACATCCTTGGAACTGATTAATGGTTTTTTCAAAAATTGGTTTATACCATCATTTTTGGGATTTTTTTTACATTTTTGGATTTAAGGTGTACATCTAGTATTCTATGTTTTACATAAAGAATACGGAAGAATTGATGTATTTAACAAGGTTTTCTAGTAATTTCGGTTATTACCATGTTTTTTTAGAATATATGATGAAGGTATTCACATGTATGTTATGTGACCTTCTTTATAAGTTTTTAGACTATGAGTTTAGATAGAAGTATTTTGGATAAATCTAAAGGTTATAATTGATTAATTTGGACATTGGATACTATTTTTTGAGGTTAAAACATTTATTAAGAGTATTTTTGTGTAATGTTGTACTTTTAAAAAAAGGACAACCTACTGGTCGAGCAACATCCCGTCGTGTCCAGCAAGGCCACAAGACTTGAACTCACAAATGAAGGGAGAAAATGGTGCATCACATACCACTGGCATACAAGATGTAATGGTCTGTATAATGTATCTTTTTATGGTATGATATATATATTATAAATTCATTTTTTAACCATATAAAATTAATATATATAGAATATTTTTGAGTTTTATTGTATTTTGGAGAGAAAGATGAGTTTGTGGTAGAAATTAGTTAAAGGATGGAACTATATTTGTCAAGTAAGTATTCTACATTTTTTTCTTATTCTATAAAATTCATAAAATTTAGGTAAATTGTCTCTATATGAAAAAAAATTCCTAGTACATTCTTTTGTGACGAATCCAGTGGTCCCTTAGTTCATCACATATTTATAACTTTATGATGGTTAACTTTCTCCTAATAATGTTCTTTATCACTATCCATCAGAACATGATGGTTATATTTTCTTTCATGTCCATGTTTTTCTACATGGAACCCAAGTATTAATTATTTCTAGTAACCTTCATACTTCCCTTACCTAAATTTAAAATATATGTATCATTAATACATTTCTCGATGTGGGATTTTAAAAAAAGATATTTTGAAATGTCAAACCCCTAGTTTTCAATCTCGAGTTTAAATTTTGAGGATGTAATTTTTGGAAGTAGGGGATAATATAACACACTAAGCTTCTATGATATGCTTCCTTTTAAATAAATCAATAGTGTGCATTGTACGCAACACTGAGTTCAAGTACACCACGACCTATCAAACTTGCCGTTTAAAAGGTAGTTATGAATAGAATTAAAAAAAATTGAAATTTTATAAATTTTATTTTTCAAAATAGACATTTTTTTAATTCATAATATAAAAATTATCTTTGGGTGAATTTTTTGTATTTTTCTAGAAACTTTCAATTTTTGATGAATAGTGAAAAACACTACATTGTGGCTAAAATCTAACATTTTCATTCAAATAATTATTTTCAATTATGTTTATTTTAAAGTAAAAATATATACATAATACATATATTAGTCCAATTTGATTCATTGAAATTATTTTTATAATAGAATTAGATATAAAAATTCATTGAACATTTTTAACATCTTTTCACCTGCCTTCTAACCACATTAAAATATTTTCATTAAATATAATTTCACTGCTTATGTGAATTGAATTTCTCAAATACAACATAAATGGTTGTAATAAAGATTAAAAATCTGGTCTAATTGAATCAAAATAATTTTTGGTGAATAGTATCTTTTGAATTCTATTTACCACGGTTAAAGGTAAATAGGGTAATTAAAGGTTAAAATAATATTATAATAATATAAAATTACCATTAAACATGTCCAAATTCTATTTTATAATTCTATTTTTACCAAAATCATCCTTATTTATAAAATTTTATCCTTTTAAGCTGATTTTTCAACATTAGGACATTTATTATATTTAATTTAAAGAAGAGTTAAAAATGTCATATTCAAATTTTAAAAAATAAAAAAAATATTAATATAAGGTTATACATAAGATAAATTCAACTATAAATATCATTTATAAAGCCATGAAATTTTTCAACATAATAATATTTTTTCATAATTTTTATAAATTGAATAATTAAATTTAATTGTGACACCAAGGTGATACAGTAATTTATTTATTAAAGGACGAATCAAATAAATGATATTAATATTTTTAAAATAAATATAATTTAAACTACATAATGACATAAAATAGTTATATTAATAACTTAGACATGTTAGTGACTCATTTTAAGTATTTTTTGGAGTTATTATGTAGTTTTTATATTTTTTAAAATGAAAATATTGAATAGTAACAAAATTGACATAAATGATATTTTAAAATAAATACTATTTTATTAATTGATATAAAAGTAAAAAAAATCTAATTTTCAGCCAAATAACTTTTATAGTGATAAAAATATCATAAATAATCACGTTTTGGTTCGTTTATAAATTTATAGTAACTATATTCACCATGTAGTATAAAAATACACGAAGACATGGTAAGAGTTGAACTATTTAACTACTGGTTAAATATAAAAGATAAGGTTGGTGTTATGACCTAAACATGTATAAAACCTATTAGTTGAGAGGAGTTTTACCCATCCTAATATTATCCTAGAAATAAACTAATTTGGATTTATCAGAGACCGAAAATCATTTGATAATAAATTAATATTTCATGATTTTTCCTAAAGTTCCCCTTACCTCTCTTATAAAAGGGCACCTCCCTTTCTTTTTAACTCACAACTATAAATACTTTTGGTTCGGTTGAACCCTGACCATTACTCCTCCCAACCTCCCTAAATTCTTTCTATAAGCCTAACTTTGAGTATAGAGCCATCCTAAAGATCCCTTTTTTTCAAATCAAAAGCCAACACCAGAAGAAGAGATAATTATTTTATCACCGCTTTCAAAGTTGTTTACTTCGTATACTTACTCTTTATCTATTGTTTCTATAATAAAATAGTAAATCCAATACCTTCCACATTCTGAGATGTTATTATAGTTATGGTAAAAACATATTCCTCATTTTACCCATCCTATGAAGAACAATATCATCATGTGTGTGTTTATGGATTACTGTCTCCACACCGTGGTGCAAATTGTTTTTCATGTACACATTATTTATATGGGTATAAAGGTAAATATAATTGATGTAAATAATTAATATAAAATGATATTGTTTCAGTAAAATTTATATTAAATCCAATTACATACCATTTAAACATTAACAAAATGATATCATCGTTCATGCGTACATACGTCTTACAATCTCCAGGACACGATGAGACTCATCTTCCATGATCACCATACAAGAATGATTATAAGAATAAATATTATTAATAAGTATGAAATATATGACATAATAATTCTATTGTTTTGATATATATAAATATATATATTTGTTTCACTTACATGCATTCAAAATGATAAAAAAATGAAAATGACTTTTATGCGTACGTACGGCCTATCGTCTCTATGAATGATGTGTTCAATTTCATTTATCTATTTGTTAAATTTATTTACTTATAGAATATATATGATATATAAATCATGTTATGAATTTTATAAGTATGTAAATCCTGACCTGAATAATATGATCAAGAATAATAAGTCAAACCATGTACGATAAAGAAAGTGATAATTACCTGAAATGGTTCTTTAACTTCGAAATTATTAATAAAAGGGTAATATAAAGTTATAAATTACTAATATATGACCTCATAAATATTATTAGGATTATAGTATAAGTTAATAATATTTTTGAAGCCAATATACAAGAGGTCCGTACATGTGCAGAGAGTATCAGATCTAAGGTATGGGTTAATTTCGCAATCTCATTATTATCCAAGATTTTTTTATGCGTAAGTATTTAATGGGACATATTAATCATCAATGTCCATGTTTCTTAAAAACATTCAAAAGGAATCATTTAAATTATTTATGTAATATAATCTTTAACTAAAACATCATTTCAGATGTTTTAAAGATTTATTCTTCTAAATTTTTCTCATTGATGACCATGTTTTCGAAATGGTTTTAAGGTTTTATTCATATGGACATGAATATTTTAATATGATAATTTATTTAAAAAGTTTCAAAGTGGTATGGTAACATTGATTAAAAATCTTGATTAAATGTATTATTTTATGAAATGCATGACTTTTTATTTTTTCAAAGTAAAATAGGGATATTTCTATCAAAGAGTTTAATGATTTTATTAGATCATTTTCATCTATGGAAACATCCTTTGTTGGATTTTATTCTTAAATGATGTTGACTTATTATGATAAAATTTTCCATATTGTACTGAATGGTTTATGATATGTTTGACTGTGGATATGCTATTTTTATACCATTCACGGTTTATTATCAAAGTATTAACATTTCATATGATAGTTTTAATATGGATGTTTATGTTATGTATCACCAATTTCATATGAGGAATGAATTGGACTTAGTAAGTGATAGTCGGGGCCCTCTATAGCCTCTTGAAGCATTGGTAGGTCTCATTATACAAACTAGTGTCTTGACATATGGCCTTGAAAGAATATTTGTGTATTGTCTTTACACGAGGCCTTAACATAGTGGTTATGATTTCTGGAATTATGCATTCCCTCATTATGAGACTAGTTATTGATTTTACATGTGATTATTAGACTAGTAGAATATCCTTGTGAATGTTTAAATAGAATTATTTGATTTACTCTTTCCATATTGTGTTGGAGGTAATGTTTTAAAAGGAATGTTTTTTTTCATTTTTTACCTTATATTAAAATTTTATACTTATTTGTGATAGCTTTGTCTATATTGTTTATCCTTACTGGGAATCTGATCCCACCCCTTTCTTATATTTAATTTTCTCATGATTCCCAGAAGTGTTTTATTATTGATATATTGGGTTAAGATAAGGGAATAATGGTGTTCTGAACTAGATATCAATGTTGTATTTGATGTTAGAAATTTTAATATAGTGTTCATGTATGTAATCTATTTTCCAAGACTGCTAAACTGATCGGTCCTTCGGGATTTGAATCCTTGTAATCAGGCAAATTTATTAAAATAATGCATTGGCTCTAGGCTTCTAGGTTCAGGGCATTACATTATTAAACTAAAGTAAATATTTTCTTCATATAATATTATAAGAAATAGACTCTAGTAAAATCAATATGAATCAAACATTTATATGAACTTTATATCACTAAAAATACCATGGAAATTAATTATATTTATTTTATATATATTTTTATAAATAGTTTTAAAATAACATATTTAAAGTATGTAGATAAAAATTAGAATTTATAATATTAAAATATAAAGAAACGCTCACTTGTATTGGAATTTGAAAATTTTACACATATTATTTCCATGAATCTAAGAAGAATAGTATGATAAAATGGATTGAAAAGATTCATTTTCAAATAAATGAAGATTAGAAACTATTAAAGAATTACAAATCCATTAAAAACATACATGACTCCCCATACTATGGGATTTTAGAATAGTATTTTTTTAAGGAAATTATACTCTTATACAAAACAAGATATTTGGAACCGATATCTTATATGCCCTCTTAACATCATTTTAAATTCTATGGAAAGAATCCCTTTGAAACTACTAAGATTTTATTTAACCAGATTAATAGATTGTTATCACTGAACAAATATTAATGAATCTTCATCATTTGTTCTAGAACCTCCATCATTAGTGGTGGGAAGGTGATAATTTATATGGTCATGGTCCTTTTTTGTGGCCTAAGAACTTTTATTTTATGGTCCATATTCTATGGACATTTTTATATTAATAGGCATGTCAACATATATTTTAGAAAAAATTAGATTATTAGAGGAAAAAACATTGGGATATAATATTATTTGTGATCAAAATTATGTGAGAGTTTTCATAAATATATGCTCCGATAATTAGTAATTAGATCCAAGGACAAAATTTGGAGGGACCCTCTATATAAATTTTTCTTATCCATGTCCCCTATCTATAAGAATATTGTGGGACTGTCCTTATAACAACTCCAATTTTTTCAACTAGACCCTTTGAATATGTTGAATAATATTTTTAATTCTTGTTGCATATTAGGCATGAAGTTTCAGGCATTATTTATCCCTTATGTTGATATATTAAATATATGACCTCCTGCACATGAATAATTGTAGAAATGGTGATTTAATTCATGAATATAGTCTCACTTGAAGAAATTCATACCTTCATTCAATCCATAATGTAAATTTTACCTATTCTATGATATAAGTTTCATTGACATCAGTTTCCATGATGGATCGCAATAGTGAGTTATTTAAATATGGGATTAATTTATATATTTATTAATTACTTAACAAATTTTTCAACCCTAGCTATTATATATTTAATCACTCATTATAGAATCCTCTATGGCTACTCATACATCCCTAGACGGATTCTTGAGATGATATTTTGTGTTATATACCACAAGTAGATGAACATGGAATTAAGGATCAATCAAAAATGTATCATAGATCTTCTCCATATTTGATGATAGAAACATAATATTTTTCTTCATTGGGGATCAATACAATTTGGATGTAGAAAATTTCATTTTATTGGTTTTACCCTTTTTTATATCATTTTGATCATGGATTAATCACAGTTGAATTGAAACCATTATTGACCATTGTAATTCCCATCTACTTTATATATTTTGTGAACCTAAAATTTCCAAATAATTGTTATTATAACATTATTTATTTATTTTTTCATCAAAACTCATCAATAATATAATATGGTTGAATTCATATTTTCATTATTGGTTGTCACTTTTTTAGTTTATGGATCCCACCTCTTCATATATTTATCACCAGTATTTAGTTTGGGTGGTTATTTTACATTTTATCATAAAACATTTCAATTGTCAATCAATTATTGTTTTTGGAAATCATTTTTGTGGATTTATATTTTTAGAATAAAAAAAGAAGAAGGATAATTGATGAAAATGAGAATCTGGGGGAATAATGGGGATAATTTTTTTTAAATTTTTGGATGTGATGGATGTTGTGAATTCTAAAATATATGAGGATCCCAATGGTCAGTGGATGGAAAATATTTTTTTGATGATGTTAGATCCATGGAAAATAATATTGATAGAGTTTCATGCATTAACTGTGGAAAATTGAAGAAATGGGTGATAAACCTTGACATACATTAACGGTGCAAAATTTCTAAAGAAAAGGCTATTACACAGTATTTAGTTTAGAAGAATACTTATCATCTATCTCATTGATGTGACTCTTGGACTTAAAATTGAGAAAAATATTACAATATCAAGGGATTATTCCCACATAATGTGTGACCCTAAATGACCAACCTGTATGTATAGAGAATACACACCCAAGAACTTAGGTGGTCTCACATGCTACATTAAGGGAAGGCAAGTTAAAGGTACTCAAAGGAACATGACTTAGGTAGTGAGGCATGAGCTATGGGATGAACCTAAACCTATAAAACGTTTTTATAGTCCCAAATACCATGTCGTTAGTCATTTACCATCTTTTTTGAGTGGCGGTGCTTGGCCGGGTTTTCAACTTGAGATAACATGTCTTGTACACCCTCAATAATGTCATGTACTTTCCTTTCTCTATGATTAAGACCATTGATTATTCTTTTTTGAGTAACAATTCACATTTAATGTTAGGGTATAGTCTTTAATCCCCATTTATAGGTTTATTAATCTTTCCCTCACTCATGCTATATGATCCCATTTCAATGGGTCAATAATGGAGTGTTTTGGGTATCCCTCCTTGGGGACAAGGGTCATGATCCCCTATTCCATTCCATAGGTTTATTCATGTATCACACTACATTTATCCAAGATGTTTTATACCCTCATAAGTGAAAATATATATGGATTCAGATATCCCTTATATCCTACGACATAATCCTTTATTTATGATATGAATTCCCTGATTTGAGGTATCATCCATTAAATTGTTCCTTTAATTTGGGAATTTCCAAAGAGGTCGCATGGGTCTCTTTCCCAATAGTATATAGTTCTGGATCAACCTAATGAATGTTATTAATTTTGATAGATGTTGGGTTTAAGGCCTTTCTGGTTAATGTTTGTTATTATATAATCTTATCTGAGGTGTTCTTTCCTTCTCTCCCAGTTTTTGGTTTAGATATGACTCCCTTTGATGTTTTGTTCTTAGTGTCTTTACGGTTACCATGTTGGGTATGTATATATTCACCATTATATGGGATATACTAACACATTTCATATATTATTTTTAAGAAAATCAATTCAATTGATATATAGGAATACATGATTTGGGTGGTACAAAGTGGTGATTGATAGATATAGTGGAAGTACAGTTCTTATAAATGGTAGGTTGTGTACTAGGATAGTATTCTCAATAAATATCAATTTGGACATACTTTCTGGTCTTTTCCCATATTTTGACCAATTTACTTTGGTTGTGTATTATTTCACTATATTGTGAATTTTTTTTGGAGTTTAAGAATGAATTTATTATAACATTTTTCACATTTCTACATTAATCTTGTCGGTATAGAGGTATGTGTTTTTTTATAGGTATATTTGGATAAGGTCTCCCATCTGTGTGAAATTTTTACATTGTGTTATTTTCCAAACCCTAGAATATTAGAGGTATAATGGGGTGTAAATATTGGTTGACCAATCTATAGGTGAGGCCTAGTGGGTGGAATCTTGTCAAAGCGGAATTAGAGCCTAGGTTTCCCATGAATGGTGTTTTAGAGATTTAATAGTTTTAATATTTGGTTTGGAATTTAGGAAACTGTTATTAAAGTATCTCTAATTCAACTCTAAGGATAGGGACACTAGTAATGTTAGGGTGGATAATGTATCCATTCATTGGGATTATGATAACCCTCTTATCAACTCGATACACGAAGACAACAGTTTCAAGGTAAGAAATAGTAATTGTACCATATATGAATGAGTTGTTACTTCTATGTTCTTCTTGATTCAGAACCCTAGATATTCCCTGTTAAAAGTTGTGCATATTTAAAATTATAGGATACCTCCATACATAAAATAATTTTTGATTTCAGGAAAAGATAGCTACGGAGACCAACTTATTGATGTGACCTCAGTTCTAGGGTTTATTTGTGATGTGTTTCTTCTAGATTGATAGCAAGAAATAATTCCACCTATTTAGTATTGAGTAGACCTGACTCTAGGAGTGAAGGCTCACTTATTCTTTATTCAAATTATCATATCATTCTTATGGCACTGGATGATGATGAATTTATGTTTAGTATAGATCATGAGTTTCAAAGTCAAATTCCGACTAGGAATCAAGGTGATCTAGACCCTCATATAATAGAGAATTATCCAGAGTCAATGTACCGAGTATTTTTTCTAGATTGGACCCCTTCCGACTAGATGATGGTGCTCATGGGTAGACTCCACCATGGAAGGATAGTATATTCGTGGATCATGGCGAATTAGATGCTTGATGATATTAATATTCATTGTAATTGGTTTGAGTTCATCATCTAGGAGGAATATTTCTCAGTGACACAATGTTAAATTCATATCAAGTAGCTCCTTATGTTATAACATGGAAGTAAGTTTGTGATTGAGTATGTTTAAAGGTTTATAAACCACATTTTATACTCTGTTAACATTTTTTGGGATAGGTTCTTTCAATAATGAAATTATATGGCTGTTCTTATAAATTTTTGAGCTGAATTTGTGACTATTTGTATTTCTACCTATGATGACATTTGGACTTATCCCTAGAGGATGTTAACTTTTTCAATAAGTTATCATAATCAATGGGTGAAAGTAGTGGTCACTCGGGAGTGGATACCTAAATACTAGAAGTACATTGTTGGACTTCATGACCAAGATACTATAGATGCTCTTAGGTGCAGCCTCAAATTAAAAGATTGGAGTCTTAGGGATTACAGAGGGTACAGATCCATTCAGGTGAAAGGAATGGTTTTTTTTTTCAATATAAGAAGGTCACATTTCTCAACACTGTATGACCCATTATGCATTATTGAAATAATAAGAACTATATAGAACACCATGATTCAGAAAAAAGTGTTGAGGGACCACCCAGGGGTGGTTGGAAATATCCATTAAGATGAGAATATGTCAGAGGAGAAAGAGAAGTTTCACGGGTCAGCTGATGTTGTGATCTAATACCACCACCACCATCTCTTTGCAGTTTATGTTTGGCTCATGGTTCTAGTGGATAGAGGATTTAGGATTTGAAAGTAGTTGAAGCTTATGAACTAAAGGAAACCATCATAATTTGAGGTATAATTTGTGTTTCTTCCACTATATCAATAGTTTTTATTGACACAGCTGTGATCCATACCTTTCTGGCCTTATCCCTTATTTGAGAACTACATATCGCAACAGACCCTCTAGACCTAGACTTATAGGCAGAGACTCTTACTAAAAAGGATTCATTTATCACACTCTTTAATAAATATTTTTACTTGTCTATTAGAGGGTAGAGTGTCTCACATAAATATAAAATTATATTATTTCTATGGTTTAATACCATGGAAATATTCACAACAAACCATGGTAAAAGCCTAAGTCCATGGTTTATTTGAATGGTTGCCACTATAGTCGTTACAGTATGGTCCAACCTATATCCATAGTTTAAACCAAGGAAATAGTTGGCTACATACATGGTTTAAACATCTGAATTGGTGGATATAGACAGGGTTTAAACCGTAGAAATTGTTGGCTATATCCATTTGTTAAACTATGTCAATAGGTTTCTATATACATGATTTAAAACATATAAATAGGTGGCTATAATAATGATTTAAACATTAGTAATATGTGGCTATAACCACAGTTTAAAACATATAAATTAGTGGCTATAGTCATAGTTTTAATCCCTGTAATTATGTGGATATGGATACAAATTCAAAAAGTGGCCTTATGTGGATATGGTCACGGTTTGAAACCATGGTAGTAGCCTTAAAAAATCTTTCCATTGGGGTTTGATCCTTTAGCCACTATTATATTACTTCCAAAACATTACTAGTACATTGAACTCTAATAAGTGAATATACATATAATCATATAATTATATATAATTACATATAATTATAATAATTAATTATTTAAATAATAAAAATCTTGTAACCACAGTTAAAACTATGGCCATAGCCACATATTTCCACAGTTTCAAACTATGGGATTAGGTGGATATGGACATGGTTTCAAACCATGGAAATAGGTGGCTATGGAAACAGTGTAAACTGTGGATATATATGGTTATAGCCACAGTTTAGATTGTTGAAATAAGTAGTTATAACCATAGTTTAAACTATGTAAAAATGTGGTTATGGTTGTGGTTTAAACTGTGGAAATAAGTGGTTATAAGGCCCCAGCCTTAAAACCTTACTTAATATTGAGTTATTACAAGATTACACATTGAGGATCTTTTCAGGTTTAGAGTTTTAGAGAATTAGATCATGAAACTTGCATTACATTCCACATTTAAACAAAGTGGTTACATAAAAGACAGCATTCATTCTTCCCAGCAACGGTATCATATTTAAATTATAACACAGATTCCTTCTTGACACATCCTTGACACTATCATCACATCATGTACCTTTCCCTTGACCTGTGAAAAACATTTCAAAAACTTGGGATGAGCATAAAAAGCTCAGTAAGAGTTATAAAAAATATGGAAAGGAAACATGAGTTCATATATACATTAGAATGAAATCACACTTTACCCATAAAACATAGGCATATCAAATCATGAATAAATCATAGAAAACATAAGACATAAAGGTAACTTGAGGCATTCATAACATTCTTACGTAGGGAGTAACCCTCTTGGTTACGTTTGGAAAACCCATCACAGTATATTCCCTAAATCTCTTCGGAGAAACCTTAACTTTTCACTCCTTCGCGTTACCCAATGCATTGGAGAGCTATATCGGGCTCACCCGCCCTTAGTTTATCACGGAACCACCCGTTTTCATAAAAATGCCCAAGAACCATAACATAAATGTATCACATAAAACATGCATAAAGGAAATATAGCATTACCACATTTCAATCACAATATAACATTTTAGGATATTGAAATAATGAATCCATTCAAAAAGAAACCATTTCCAAAACCATTTAAAACATTTAATAAAGAGATTTTTGAATCAAAGTGTCCCATACCACCTTGAATCTTTTAACATTTTAAACCATTAATGTCCATATAAAGAAATCCTTAAAACCATTTTGAAAACATGGATATTAATAAGAACAAATAATTAAAACATTTAAAATGATATTTTGGTTAAAGGGGTTTTACCAAAATTAGAGACACTTGAATACAATAATCGAGGAATAACATTTGGTCAGAACTTTATAATATCATGAGAATAAAAGGATTCATGATATAATACTCCAAAGGACAGTATATACACCATATAAGAGTGAATTGGTGCATAACAACAATGAACCCTCAATAGAAATGTCAAATGTGATGAAATCCCTTATAAAGAAGGTATCCTTAAATTAAGGACAAATAAATCTCAAAAATATGTGTGAAAAATATATATACACCCAATATAAGTGGATATTAAGTGTAATACAATAAAAGGTCAATCACACATATTCAATGGAAGACATATTCAATGACTACAAGTTGAACCCAAAGAAATTGAAATTGGGTTAAAAAGTTCCCTTGACAGCCTAACAGCATCACATCAAAATGAGTTGATGAGAGATAAAAAGTGTATCTCATCACTTGGAAAAAAAATTTACATCAATAAGTATGTATGAGAACATATCCCAACATAAAAATATGTAAATTAAAAGACCCAATAAAAGAAGTCTTTTAAAAAAGAGGAGGGTGAAAGGTTCCCTTACCGACTTGGGTATCTTTCAAAACATACACCCCATGAAAGAAAGACAATAGGTCATTGATGTAAATACTCATAAAAGAAAGTATATTACACAAAGAGTAGAATAATGGGCAGTACATACACCACTCAATGGAATTTGTGGCGAATGTAGCATAAATCTCACGGGAATAAAAGTGAGATGAAAAATCCCTTACGAAAACTCGGCAGCCTAACGGCGCCACATAAAACTTCCGAATATGGATTGATGAGATCAAATAGAGTATCCCAATAGAATTTACAGCAAGTGGAATATAAAAGAAAATACCCCAACATTGCAAGGAGGAGTTTAAAAGAAGTGACATAAAGGAGAGTACTTAAAAAGAAAGAGAGAGGTTAGATCTCTTACGAAAGTTCGGCAGCCTAACGGCGCCACTCAAAACTTCCAAAATGGATTGATGAGAAAGAAAAGTTTCTCTCATCTCATGAACATAAAAATTAAAGTAAATGTAATATAAAATAACATCCCAATCATAAGAAATATGAGCTTAAAATAAATGACATAAAAGAGTGTACTTAAAAGGAAAGAGAGTTGTAGGATCCCTTACCTCGGGTCCGACTTGACTCGATCGTTCTTTAATCTCCTGAATAATAAACTTGAGTTAATTTATAATTCCTTACAAACCTTTTTCAAGTTCATTATTACTTTTATACCACTTATTACCATGTCATAAACACTATGTAATCATTTAAGTTAATAATATTTGTTTTGCCGATATTTGGTTCTTAAGTCGAAAGTGGACTTCTTACAATTACATGTTGTTCGTGTGGCCAAATGTTTATTATATCCAGAATTGTATTAATTATGTAGATATCATATATGTCATATATATCCAGTACATTCATGCATTTATAACATTACATAATCATTTAGAGGTAAGAAATGAAATGCACCGTTCATGGAGACGGTAAGCCGTACGTACGCATGAACGCTACTTTCATTTCTATTTCGTATTTTATAGAATGGAATAATAATGATATAAAGGTATATTATAATTCCAGTATAATATCATATATAATATCATATTTCTATCCTTTATACATCCCACATATGGTATTTAACGAATCAAATCACTTTGAGGGGGCGGTAGTCCGCAATTCCTTAAATGAAGATATCGCGTATACCCATAATGGAAGCCATAAAGGTAAGACAAAAATGAAAAATACAGAAGCATAAATAAAACATAAAAATATTATATATCATATATAAAAATAGTGACATCATAATGTCCACCTTTGAAGGTGTTAAATGAGTATTGAACAATCATCATTTCGGGAGGCAGAATTTCACCATCCACGGAAACCGTATGTTCTTTAACCATTTGATGTAGTTGTGTGAGAGTGTAGCTCGAATAAATCTTATAACAACATCCTAGTATATTTAATATACTGGTGTTGTTACAAAATAAGTAAATAAAAAGAGTTTATGGGGTTGGAGAAGCAAAATAAAACAAATGAACATGAGAGAGTGAATTACCTTTAAAAGTGTAACTCCTTTTGATTTGAGCCTAAAGGCTTCCTTTGAAAGGATTCTGCCCAAAGGGAATCCTCTAGGGTGAGGAGAGGGATGTGGAGAGAGTAAATGGGCAGGGGTTGGCCGAGCCAAAGGCTTGAGTAGTGTGTTAAATGAGGTAGAGGTGGGGGCCTTTTATAAGGGGAGAGGAGGGGTACTTTTGGAAAGTAAAGAAATATTACTTTATTTGAAAATGTGTTTCGGTTTCAAAAAGTCCCACATTGATATAATTCGTGGATAAGGTGATAAGGCTTCTAAATCCTCTCATCAAATAAGTTTTGGACATGTGTAGTTCATAGATTTTACATTATCTTTCCATTTTATTTAAATCGTCAAATAATGATGTCATCGCTGCATCATTATTATGTCATAAATAATTTAATTTATTTAATGTCTAAAAATTATAAAAAAACTACTATGATGTAGGAAATCTTTTTATCGTTCCAATGATTATTTATAATTAAAAATCTGATCATTATAACCCTATGTAAAAATTGTTTTCGTAAAACATATGATGTTTGTGTCATTTTGACTTTTACATTAAATAAAAAGTTATTTATGTCATTTCCCAACCAAAGTGTCTCCATGGGGTCCCCAAGATGACCCATGGATTGTCTTGGTCGTCCATGACACAACCAATGAGGGTAGGACATGTGTCAAGCTCATATTATATTATTAAAGCATTATTTTTACCTTAAACTACACTAATTACCACTAATCGCGATTAAAAACTTAATAAGTTACTATTCACCAAAAAATTATTTTTATCCCATTGAACCACATTTTACTTATTAATGACAACCATGTATGTCGGATTTTTGAAATTCAAAACACATAAGTGGTAAAATTTCATTTAAACAAAAAAATCAGCTTTTATAAGTACCACTTAGTGGTTTCACTATTCATCAAAAATTGAAGTTTTTCAGAAAAATCCCAAAAATTCACCCTAAGCTATATTTGATATTCCTAATTCAAAAATGAAGTCCGCTTTACAAAATTCAAAACATATTAGTCACATTAATTAATTTAATAATTAATTCCCGATGTCAGAGCAAATAGCGCGTTTTTATAAAACAATAAGTATCAAAAGATTGACACTAGTTTAAGTCTGATTTCAAAGTGAAATTAATTTCAACGACCACTATTAGATTTAATGGTAAAAATATTTTCTAATTTCACTTTAAAACCAATTCAAAATATTATCTAATCATATAAATAAATTAGATTAAAAAGTGGTTTTGAATTAAAACACAACATTCTACACTATTCATTAAAAAATGAACTTTATCGGAAAAATACCAAAAAATTACACAAAGTAAAATTTGATGTCCTGATTCTTAATAAGAGTTTTATTTGGTCCAAAAGAATGTATAAGAGTGATCAAAACTATATTTAATGACAGTTCTCCATTAAAAGGTGATAAGTGAACCTTTAGTGAAAACTAGGGCATATACACCTAAAATTTAATTCTTTCCGTATTTTAAGCCTTTAACTTTTATTGGATAAATGTAAAAACATTAAAAACATATATAATCATATTTTAGTTATTTCTATCCATTCCCGCCAATACAACGGCTACATATTAACTACCATTTGAAATAATATTATTTTATTATTAGAGTGCAACGTAAGCTTCCCAAGAAACTCGTTGTTGCGTGTTGGGTACGACATCGAGCATAGCGTCCCCTTTAAAGTCATATTAATATTTTATTCACAAATATGGATAAATATGAAATTTTCATATTCTTTATTTACCTGGGGTGTTACATCCTTCCCCCCTTTTGGGAATTGCGTCCTCGCAATTTTAAAATTGAGCTTGGAAACATCCTTGAAAGTCCCACATCGGAACAAGAGTCGGTAAAACAATCACTTTAAAATAAAGAAAGATAAGTACAAAGGTCACCCGAGTTAACCCATACTAGGATTCCAATTATGAAAACATGGACATGGAGGAGAAAACATAGGTTCATGTTCTGATGGAGAGTGATATAAAACATGTTTCGGAGAAAGTTATCAATAAGAAAATCACAAACTTGTGATGGGTTAAACGGTGTTGGGTTCCCCAGTAGGAAAAATTAATAGAAAACATTTTTGTTTTAAGTTACTTTTTATTGAGGAATTTATTCATAAGGAAACATAATCACTTATCATGTTGACTCTCAACTTTTACTAGATTCCTTAATCAAACTCATATTTTTTTCCAAAAGATGAGTATTTAGGGAGACTTGTTCACATTAAGAGTACTATAATCAACTTCTAGAGAATCACCTAATCCACCAAATAGAACTATATACATCCCATGTCTTTAGGCTTTAACCAAAACCAAAACCAAAAAGGTTAGTACAAGGTCAAATAATCCAGAAAAGGATAACCCTTTATAAAAAGAAAATCTATTCTTAACCTCCAATATTTGTCCAACAAAACCCAAAGTTCAACGAGGACCATTCTATAAAAACATTGTCCATAAAATTCTTCAAAGTAAACCAATATAAGATTGAAACCCAAATATTTGAAGGATTTAGTCACATAGTCTTCCAAGTTAAATCGTAACATTTATCTCCAAACAACATCAGTTGCCCCTAAAGTCTCGTATTGAAAAGTAATTAACCTAATCACATATCCTCCAAGATAGGTTAATAATTTTCATAAATAACCCAAAATCAACTTAATCTTAATTCATAAAATCATATAACTAGAAAGAATCAGTCAAACTAACCAGGGACTTCACGTAGTCCAGTGGTAGGCGATAAATACCAGTCGCACTTTGGTTGTGGGTTCGATTCCCGCAGCTTTGTCCGACACGACGGGTTGTCACACGGTCTGCGTGTTGTCCTTTTTCCAAAACTATATAATTCTTAAAACATTCCCCAAAATGAAATAAAATCTTCAAGAATAATCATAACATATTTTAACCTCAAGTTTATCTCATTCCCTTCATTTTCCATCATATCATATAATAACCCATAATTACCTCAAAAGTAAGGATCATATAAACCCTAATGGTTACCTTAATAATTATTACCTGAATTTCCACATCGAGTTGGCCATCTCGTACATGATCCATTAGAGAACTCACCAAGGTTGAAGTGATTGATCATGACTCCTTGATAATTGGTTTAGAACAACTATGAGATTCATCATTGAATCCCCCATCTCATCCAGTATCTTAATCAGAGAACCACCATAGTTTCCTTCAAACCCATTGTCACTTTGGTGCCTGCTACATCCAGCTATTTACTAAAACCAAAAAGGTCAGTGTGAGTATATCAACAAAACCATCATGTACTAATGAGGAAGGTAAACACTAAGATATACTTACTCATTCACATTATCTAAAATTAGGACTCTTTCTGAAATCCTAACCATTATGGTAATGTCACTTATGCTTAAAGAATACCCTAACCTCTAAAGTTATCTAAACCGGCCTTTGATACCAACTATAAGGCCTCAGCCTTAAAACCTTACTTAATCTTGAGTTATTACAAGATTACACATTGAGGATCTTTTCAGGTTTAGAGTTTTAGAGAATTAGATCATGAAACTTGCATTACATTCCACATTTAAACAAAGTGGTTACATAAAAGACAACATTCATTCTTCCCATCAACGGTATCATATTTAAATTATAACACGGATTCTTTCTTGACACATCCTTGACACTATCATCACATCATGTACCTTTCCCTTGACCTGTGAAAAACATTTCAAAAACTTGGGATGAGCATAAAAAGCTCAGTAAGAGTTATAAAAAATATGGAAAGGAAACATGAGTTCATATATACATTAGAATGAAATCACACTTTACCCATAAAACATAGGCATATCAAATCATGAATAAATCATAGAAAACATAAGACATAAAGGTAACTTGAGGCATTCATAACATTCTTACGTAGGGAGTAACCCTCTTGGTTACGTTTGGAATACCCATCACAGTATATTCCCTAAATCTATTCGGAGAAACCTTAACGTTTCACTCCTTCGCGTTACCCAATGCATTGGAGAGCTATATCGGGCTCACCCGCCCTTAGTTTATCACGGAACCACCCGTTTTCATAACAATGCCCAAGAACCATAACATAAATGTATCACATAAAACATGCATAAAGGAAATATAACATTACCACATTTCAATCACAATATAACATTTTAGGATATTGAAATAATGAATCCATTCAAAAAGAAACCATTTCCAAAACCATTTAAAACATTTAATAAAGAGATTTTTGAATCAAAGTGTCCCATACCACCTTGAAGCTTTTAACATTTTAAACCATTAATATCCATATAAATAAATCCTTAAAACCATTTTGAAAACATGGATATTAATAAGAACAAATAATTAAAACATTTAAAATGATATTTTGGTTAAAGGGGTTTTACCAAAATTAGAGACACTTGAATACAATATCGAGGAATAACATTTGGTTAGAACATTATAATATCATGAGAATAAAAGGATTCATGATATAATACTCCAAAGGATAGTATATACACCATATAAGAGTGAATTGGTGCATAACAACAATGAACCCTCAATAGAAATGTCAAATGTGATGAAATCCCTTATAAAGAAGGTATCCTTAAATTAAGGACAAATAAATCTCAAAAATATGTGTGACAAATATATATACACCCAATATAAGTGGATATTAAGTGTAAAACAATAAAAGTTCAATCACACATATTCAATGGATGACATATTCAATGACTACAAGTTGAACCCAAAGAAATCGAAATTGGGTTAAAAGTTCCCTTGACAGCCTAACGGCATCACATAAAAATGAGTTGATGAGAGATAAAAAGTGTATCTCATCACTTGGACAAAAAAATTACAACAATAAGTATGTATTAGAACATATCCCAACATAAAAATATGTAAATTAAAAGACCCAATAAAAGAAGTCTTTTAAAAAAGAGGAGGGTGAAAGGTTCCCTTACCGACTTGGGTATCTTTCAAAACATACACCCCATGAAAGAAAGACAATAGGTCATTGATGTAAATACTCATAAACGAAATTATATTACACAAAGAGTAGAATAATTATCAGTACATACACCACTCAATGGAATTTGTGGCGAATGTAGCATAAATCTCACGGGAATAAAAGTGAGATGAAAAATCCCTTACGAAAACTCGGCAGCCTAACGGCGCCACATAAAACTTCCGAATATGGATTGATGAGATCAAATAGAGTATCCCAATAGAATTTACAGAAAGTGTAATATAAAAGAAAATACCCCAACATTTCAAGGAGGAGTTTAAAAGAAGTGACATAAAGGAGAGTACTTAAAAAGAAAGAGAGAGGTTAGATCTCTTACGAAAGTTCGGCAGCCTAACGGCGCCACTCAAAACTTCCAAAATGGATTGATGAGAGAGAAAGGGTCTCTCATATCATGAACATAAAAATTACAGTAAATGTAATATAAAATAACATCCCAATCATAAGAAATATGAGCTTAAAATAAATGACATAAAAGAGTGTACTTAAAAGGAAAGAGAGTTGTAGGATCCCTTACCTCGGGTCCGACTTGACTCGATCGTTCTTTAATCTCCTGAATAATAAACTTGAGTTAATTTCTAATTACTTAAGAACCTTTTTCAAGTTCATTATTACTTTTATACCACTTATTACCATGTCATAAACATTATGTAATCATTTAAGTTAATAATATTTGTTTTGCCGATATTTGGTTCTTAAGTCGAAAGTGGACTTCTTACAATTACATGTTGTTCGTGTGGCCAAATGATTTTTATATCCAGAATTGTATTAATTATGTAGATATCATATATGTCATATATATCCAGTACATGCATGCATTTATAACATTACATAATCATTTAGAGGTAAGAAATGAAATGCACCGTTCATGGAGACGGTAAGCCGTACGTACGCATGAACGCTACTTTCATTTCTATTTCGTATTTTATAGAATGGAATAATAATGATATAAAGGTATATTATAATTCCAGTATAATATAAAATATAATATCATATTTCCATCCTTTATACATCCCACATATGGTATTTAACGAATCAAATCACTTTGAGGGGGCGGTAGTCCGCACTTCCTTAAATGAAGATATCGCATATACCCATAATGGAAGCCATAAAGGTAAGAAAAAAATGAAAAATACAGAAGAATAAATAAAACATAAACATATTATATATCATATATAAAAATAGTGACATCATAATGGCCACCTTTGAAGGTGTTAAATGAGTATTGAACAATCATCGTTTCGGGAGGCAGAATTTCACCATCCACGGAAACCGTATGTTGTTTAACCATTTGATGTAGTTGTGTGAGATTGTAGCTCGAATAAATCTTATAACAACATCCTAGTATATTTAAGATACTGGTTTTGTTACAAAATAAGTAAATAAAAAATAGTTTAGGGGGTTGGAGAAGAAAAATAAAACAAATGAACATGAGAGAATGAATTACCTTTAAAAGTGTAACTCCTTTTGATTTGAGCCTAAAGGCTTCCTTTGAAAGGATTCTGCCCAAAGGGAATCCTCTAGGGTGAAGAGAGGGATGTGTAGAGAGTAAATGGGCAGGTGTTGGCCGAGCCAAATGCTTGAGGAGTGTGTTAAATGAGGTAGAGGTGGGGGCCTTTTATAAGAGGAGAGGAGGGGTACTTTTGGAAAGTAAAGAAATATTACTTTATTTGAAAATGTGTTTCGGTTTCAAAAAGTCCCACATTGATATAATTCATGGATAAGGTGATAAGGCTTCGAAATCCTCTCATCCAATAAGTTTTGGACATGTGTAGTTCATATATTTTACATTATCTTTCCATTTTATTTAAATCGTCAAATAATGATGTCATCGCTGCATTATTATTATGTCATAAATGATTTAATTTATTTAATGTCTAAAAATTATAAAAAAAATACTATGATGTAGGAAATATTTTTGTAGTTCCAATGATTATTTATAATCAAAAATCTGATCATTATAACCCTATGTAAAAATTGTTTTTGTAAAACATATGATGTTTGTGTCATTTTGACTTTTACATTAAATAAAAAGTTATTTATGTCATTTCCCAACCAAAGTGACTCCATGGGGTCCCCAAGTTGACCCATGGCTTGTCTTGGTCGGTCATGACACAACCAATGAGGGTAGGACATGTGTCAAGCTCATCTTATATTATTAAAGCATTATTTTTACCTTAAACTACACTAATTACCACTAATCGCGATTAAAAACTTAATAAGTTACTATTCACCAAAAAATTATTTTTATCCCATTGAACCACATTTTACTTCTTAATGACAACCATGTATGTCGGATTTTTGAAATTCAAAACACATAAGTGGTAAAATTTCATTTAAACAAAAAAATCAGCTTTTATAAGTACCACTTAGTGGTTTCACTGTTCATCAAAAATTGAAGTTTTTCAGAAAAATCCCAAAAATTCACCCTAAGCTATATTTGATATTCCTAATTCAAAAATGAATTCCGATTTAAGAAATTCAAAACATATTAGTCACATTAATTAATTTAATAATTAATTCCCGCTGTCAGAGCAAATAGCGCGTTTTTATAAAACAATAAGTATCAAAAGATTGACACTAGTTTAAGTCTGATTTCAAAGTGAAATTAATTCCAACGACCACTATTAGATTTAATGGTAAAAATATTTTCTAATTTCACTTTAAAACCAATTCAAAATATTATCTAATCATATAAATAAATTAGATTAAAAAGTGGTTTTGAATTAAAACACAACATTCTACACTATTCATTAAAAAATGAACTTTATCGGAAAAATACCAAAAAATTACACAAAGTAAAATTTGATGTCCTGATTCTTAATAAGAGTTTTATTTGGTCCAAAAGAATGTATAAGAGTGATCAGAACTATATTTAATGACAGTTCTCCATTAAAAGGTGATAAGTGAACCTTTAGTGAAAACTAGGGCATATACACCTAAAATTTAATTCTTTCCGTATTTTAAGCCTTTAGCTTTTATTGGATAAATGTAAAAACATTAAAAACATATATAATCATATTTTAGTTATTTCTATCCATTCCCACCAATACAAAGGCTACATGTTAACTGCCATTTGAAATAATATTATTTTATTATTAGAGTGCAACGTAAGATTCCCAAGAAACTCGTTGTTGCGTGTTGGGTATGACATCGAGCATAGTGTCCCCTTTAAAGTCATATTAATATTTTATTCACAAATATGGATAAATATGAAAATGTCATATTCTTTATTTACCTGGGGTGTTACAGTGGTCATGGCCATAGTTAAAACAATATAAACATGGGGCTATTTCCATGGTTTAAGTCATGGAATTAAGTTGTTATTTCCATGGTTTACTAAACCATGGAAGTATCCATTTCTCATTAATTTCCCACATTTTGTTGGTGTTCTGAAAAAATGTACGGCCATGGTTTCATATAACCATTGTTGTATGTTCTCCTATAGCTACAGCTTATAAATTACCATGGATATAGGAAGCCTACGACCACATTTTTCCAATCCTTGTAAATATAAGTGTGGTTGTAGGTTCATTTATTAGTTGTGTCATGGGATCTCCTCATGACCATGATGAGATCATGTAATTTCATTCTTAGTATAGACTAGTTATACATATTCTATTCCCATATCAATTTCATCTAAAAAGAATTCAATGTTCTCTAGTTGATGGATTGCGATGTTACATCACTAAAAAGAAATTATTATAATAAGATCAGGTTATACTTATGTGAAAAGAATTTCATATAATTTCTGATTACATAGTTATCTTAACTCCTGGAATAGCATATTCAGTGTATACTTGGTTTCTTATTATGGTAGAAGAGTACCCAAATGTATTCTATTATGATATACCTTGTTTAACTTCATACCATAAGGTTGAATTCTATATTGAATTGCATCTTCTGACAACTCAGATATCTTCAATATTATATCACATAGGCCCTACTAAGCTATAAGAGATTAGGGTGTAGATGGAGGAATTTTAGAGTAAGGGTTTTTTAGTCCCAGTGTGTCAAATTTATAAAATCTAATATTATTAATCAAGAAGGTATATTGGAGACTAATGTTATATATAGATAATTATCACCTAAAGTATGTGATTGCAATGAATAAGCATCCAATACTGACAATTGATAGTCTCTTTAATTAGATGATAGGAGAAAACATATTCTCAAAGATCAAACTTACGTTAGGTTAGCACTATATATGGTTCATGTGTGGATACCAATGATTGAATACATATTCCTTCATAGCTATTAATATTACCTAGTGATTACCTTCAATATGAAAAATTCCCCAATTATGTTTATGGGTATCATGAATTGGATCGTAAAACCATTCCTAGATTAGTTTGTTGTAGTTTCTATAAATTTAAATCCTATTTACATGGAATCATAGTAATATCATAAACAACATTTGAAGGTTCTTTTGGACATATGTTTATATACTAATTTTTATATAAAACTCTAAAAATATAAGTTTTATATTAGGGAGGTCCACTTTCGGGGTCATGTTATCTCAAATGAGGGAGTCATTGTTGACCCAACCAATATTTAGTCAATTATTTCATGGGATCCATGAAATAACATGAAAGAGAATAAAATATTCCTTGAAATAAGAAGTTATTACTAAATATTTATTTTGAATTTCACTGTGATTTTGTCTTCCTTGGAAACCTAGACTGGAAATTTAAATCATTTCCTCTTGTTAGAAATCTTTCATAAGGAATCCAAGAAGGATTAGTATAGTTTTTGAAGTGATATTATTTTTAGGTTTCCATAAGAGGAAGTCGAGTATGTGGTGTGAGGTGATGAAAATTAATCTTTGATTGGGAGTTTTTTGATACATATTTAGTTGGTAATAGAATACAGTTGTAAGAACTTGATACCCCAGAGAATAACTACACAACCCATGATTTGTTTAACATAGTTGTGTTTTTATCCCTAAATTATTAGATACACAAACATCTCAGTAAGGGGTTTATTTTTTTTCTATAACCCCAATATTTATAGATAAATATTCACTCTGAGATATCTTAACCTGATTTAGAAGTGATAGATGATTTTCCTATAAGACTATAACTTTGATATAGTCTGTACTCTATGAAAAGGAAATGTGTTGCAATCTCTCTTAGTGGTAAATCTCATTTTTAGTCGAAAGGTGATGATTCAGATTTTTTGGACTCATTATAGTTGTCTTTAGTTGATAAGGGAGGATAAATATACCTCTGATTGATGGTTGTTCCCCCTACACCTCTATGTATCATAATTTAGTCACAACTTAGATATATTTATTATAAATTCTTCTATGATTAGATTTTAATGGGATATTAAGAAGATGGATTTTTTGGACAACCGGATATCTTCATCCTCTTCCAAGTATATTCTATAGTATTAGTAATTTTATGATCTAAGGTGTTGAGAGAGTTCCATACAAATCCATTAGTGGTAAAGAATTGATTTAAAAAGGCATACCAATATATTATAATGATTTTTTGGTGGTAAGGGGTAAGAAAATATTATTAAAGATTTCCTCATTTGATGCCTCACATATCAGTAGGTGAAGGACAATCTCCTAGTTTTAATTGGTTTCTACCAACACCTTGAGGTTATAGAATGTAAATGGGATGTTATATCCTTATATTTAATTATTTATCTTTCATGAATAGTGATATTAGACAATTACATTAGGATAATCATAGATTGGCTAACTAAGTGAGCCCAATTGATTTCTCTTAGGAAGTATATTTTGGTGGAAATATTGAGATGCCTGTATGTGAAGGAGATCATCTTGGTTTATAGTGTTCCCTTGATGATTTTATAGAACCATTATTCTAGGTTAATATCTTTGTATTATAGAGGTTTACAAGGGATTTTAAGACCCAATTGAGGATGATCAAGAACATTTCATCACTACGCCTATGTTAATATGAAGAGACCCATTTTGGTCTAGAAGGGAATTATAAAAGATTTCATGTTAGAATTTTTATGAATCTTAGAGGATCACCATTCTTTAGAGGATCATTCATTAAATAAAAACTCTTACTCTATTATTTGTATACTTCCACTCAAGGACCTATATGGGATACAAGGTAGGTCACCACTATTCTTGTTAGATATGGGGGAATCAATACTAATGGGTTCAAGGTTAGTATTAGTAATGATGAAGAGGTTATAGGTAATCTAGGAGAGAGTGAAGACATCCTAGAGAATTCATAAGTCCTATAAAAATTAGTGATGGGGACCTTTGGGGTTCAACGAGGGAGACAATGTGTTCTTAAAAGTCTCACCTCAGTGTGGTTTGTGGAGATCTTATTGGTGTCTCCATCAATCCTTGAATTTTATAAGTCAATTTATGATTATGTAAAGGATTTAAATGGTTTTATTCCACATATATTGATTTTTTATGTTATAAAAATTTCTATAATTCTTCCACATGTCATGGATATTGAAATATGAGCAAGATTTATCACCCACAATGGGGCCTAATGTCATAGTCGCCTATTCATTTACCTATCTCACTACTTTCAATTGGGGAATGTGATCCCCTCCTATAATATAACCCATATAAAGTTAATTATCCCCCTATTTCACAAGATGTGATCCTTTATCTTTGAGTTCGAATTATTTTTTCTTATGTGTCTTTTAATTAGGAATTTCTTTTCTTTATGTTTTTTATAAGAGGTCTTGAGGACCTAGTTCTCAATAGTATGGCTTCATGAAGCTGTATAAGGAATATTATTAATTTGTATCAATGTGAAGTCAGGGACCTTACTTGTTAACTTCTTTCCTTATATGATCATATTTAGGTTATTATTCTTGTAGCTTTTTCTTTTTAGTTTAGAGTTGACTCCCTTTGATGTTATCCTTCTAGGTGATTTTGGTGTGTCCAACAAGGAACCTATATACTCCATCCAATATTGGGTATTCCTACATGTGTCATGTCCTATGTAGATGATGGTATCCTTAATGTAGATCTAGTCAGATGTATTAGGAGTGATGCATAGTGTTGCCAGGTGGTTATGTTAAGAGGATCATGATTATACATAAGAGATTGTGTGTGGAAATATTATTCCCACTAGTTGTCACGTAGGACCTATGTTTTCTTGTTTGGACCTATATTTTATCCAATATACTTTTTTGTACTATATCACTTTACTAAGAATCTTTATATGTTATACATGCATTTAATAATCCAATTTTCACTTTTTTCATTACATGGGAGAAAATGAAAAAATATGCACATTTGTATTTATATATTAGGATATGCACTCCCATGTATGTGATATCACATGCTGATAGTCCCCATCCCCTAACCTATTGGAGGCAATCTTAGGCTGGCATTCTCTGCTTACTTCTAACCCGGAGGGACTCGATGGGTTGGATCATATCAGTCCTAACCATGTCAGTTCTTCATGGGAAATTACCAACATACCTATACCACCCCATATAAAGCTTAAGTTGTCATTCCCATATCTTTTCATTCATTTTTTGAGTCATTTATATAAAATAAAACTCAAATTTAATGGAAAATTGATCTTTCTTAAAATATTTATTTCCCTATTCATTGTGGTCTATCATTATAGGGGACTTGATCAAGGGTAAACCCTTTAATAAAAGATTCATTTTAGCAGTTTGTATGGCTCCCTAGTGGCCTACAAGACCTAAATGTCACCCTTTATCCTAGTTCAATCCCCTAAATATCCAATTTTTTGTAGGCCTCATCCATGGACTCCTGATATACATGACTATGTTATTTTCTTAGCATCGTAACTCCTTTTAAAATTATATTCCTTTGATAATGGTAATATCTAGGATTTCTTAACCCAACCATTAAGGTCTTATTAATTTAATAAATCGTTTATTTCGTTGATAATGAGGATCTCTAATCATAAGAAATAGGTGGAACCTTTCTAGGATCAAGACACTAATCCTAGATGATCTAAACTAGTTTCTTTAGCTCTCAAGTATATGGCCAACCTTCTTTAGCCCAGCCAATGAGCAAGTGTTTCAATGGGTTACTGATATGGTTTGTTCCCCAGCCTTTCTTTCAATGATTCATACCACCCATAAATAAAATCAACATTACTTTCTTATCTAATTTTTGTTATACAATAGGTGAAATAATTAGCCTCTAACCCTGTATAATCCCCAATAAAAAACGGGATCCCATGCATAATCCTTACACCAAAACATTATCCAAAACTCATGGCAAAAGTTCCCAATAATATGAAATTAGACTACAAGATGAAGTAGACTAAATTTAATAACACTAAACTAATCAGAATTGGTCTTGGACACATGACCTTAAAAGGAACATCATTTTTCAAGGTTTCATAACCTTAAAAGGCACTATTATAGGCTTTATCACATGACCTCAAATGGTATGATGATTCTCTTTAAATAAAATAGAAATGTGTGAATTTTGATTCCATTTAGAGGGATATATATGAATCCCCTACCATTTTTATAGTCCCTGTTCCAAAGTACATTTCACCTCCTAAGATAAAGAAACATTATAGTGGTCTCAACCATATGGATTTAACATATAACATAATTAAGCTATTAGATACATGATGAAGAACCTTTCATATATACACTTTTATCGTAAATGAATGGATTCAATGAATGAATCCATGATAAGATTAACTAGTATTGTAACTGGGATTATTTTTAGGTTCATGTGTTAAATCAATAACAGAGTTATAGACTAGGAAACAAGATCCTTTGTAATATGACCCAACTGCCTTTCCTATCATCAATAATGGAATAATTGTCAACGCTCTATGAGAATGAGTTTTTTCTATCATTTATAATGTTAGAATGGGACAATAACTATTGAGGCCCACAAAAAAATAAGAACACCTCATAAATAAAAATGGTTTACCAATTTGAATTATTTTCTTTTAAAATATATCAATTGACCATATATAATATTTTTTTATACAAAATATATATGTTTTTTATTAAATTTTTATCCCAAAACATCTAAATGGAAGCCTAAATCAATCTTTTATATAGAGTTAGTATAATCATAAGATAACTTGGTATTCAATAAACTATAAGAAAATGGTACCTTGAATATTCACTACAGCTATTATGAGTGCAGAAGCTCTAAAATATCAATGAATGATGTTAACTACTCATTATCTACAATTATATGTATTAAAAACTATATTGAGAGAATATTCAAATAGTTCTATTATTTCTATCTTACAGATAGACCATGGAGGATTAGAATAGTTTATTCAATGAACTATAGTACCATGATGATATTCTAGCAAGGGTCTGGTGGAACCTATCAGTAAATCCTACCACTTCAGAAACCTCTTCCATGAGTGAAAAAATGTCTACCCTCATTAACTAAAATATGTACTTGAGGAATTACATGATTTCTATTCATATATTGATGAGCCTATAAGTAGGGGTCCTAGAATCCCTGATAATATGATCATCATCATCTCCAATTACCTATAAAGCTGTTGAAGAAGTGTTGTTGGCCTCATTCACCTTGGTTATGGTACATAGGAGAAGATATCCTTAGGAAACCAATGACTGCATTTCAATATAATGCTTATGTACCTAGTACTACTTACATTGATGATACTCTATAGTATATCCTAACTGTGACAAGGACAAATTAAATGTCATTGATAATAATAAACCTCATACATCATTATGTTTTATATAGATTAATTTATCTATCATCCCACATTAATGAGGAAGAGTATAAACTATTGTGGTGATCATTCACATAGTATCATCATCAATGAATCTGGGGTTCCTCCTCTAATAATTTGACAAAATTTTCCTCTACTTGACAACATAAATACTTTTACAAAGTTCCTCCCTATGGTACAACACAAATAGAAGGCTTTGTAGGTCCTTCTCAGGGTACTCGTTATGGAGGTCCTCCACATGAAATAATAAGTAGTCAAAGTGGAGGTCTAACCCATAACGGTAATCAATAATTCAGTATCCACATAGGTCCCCCATGAAAAAATATAAACCATAATCTCTATTGATCTTACTCAAAACCCTAAGAACAAATTTCCCATCCATGTCAAAATAAATTCTATCCGTAGGGTTAATTCACATAGTGATTCACAAATCAATATTCACATTTGTTCTCTTCATGATAATTATTGTAATAGTTCTACCCATAACATAAAATTTAGTCCACAATGTGGTTTTTTTCTTACCAAAAAATAAAGAAGTATTAAATAGACATGTCATGTCTAGGGTGCCTATCATAAAGGTTCACCCCATGAAATAGATTAAAACTTAAGAGTATGTTTTACCCATGACAATAAATAATAAATTAGTAAACAAGGAGGCCCTCTATATAGTGATCATGCACTGTGAAACATCAGAGGTCCCCCTATAGTGATGAAAATAAAATATATGGTGGTCCTATAGGGTATTAAACATGAAGATTGTTTCCATGCCATAATAATCCTAGAGATTCATTCTTATTGAGGTATGCTGGAAAACCAAAAGAGTGTTAAACCAAGTACTCTATCATCAATCAAAGATACTATATCTCAATCAATGAATATACAAGGTAATGGTCATTGACATTTACTCTTCAACAGTATTCCATCCCAAATGTAGTTAAAAATACAAATAATGATTCTTCTTCCCTTGATATATAAGAATGAAAGTAACATTTATGGTCAGAACAAGATAAAGAACTAGTACATAAATATGTAGAATATTATTGAATTACGTGGGAAATGCCAATGATTGTTAAAATATAGGCTATGTATTGGAACATTGCTAACTTTGAGTGTGAAATTCCTCTAAACATTTAAATAGATTGTATACATCGTCTTAATTGAAATATTTAAATGAAATTTCATCACCTGAAGTCTAAAATATATCTTTATAAAGGATATGATAGTCATGTCAAGGTTTTTTAATAAATTATATCAAGTTGATATGGATTCTCTATCGGTATCTTGCAACCCTAAATCAGTTATGTAAAGTAAGTTCTTCTAATAATCCATCATAAAAAGACACATGATACTCCATCAAATCATTAGGGGAGGATCCATCCACAAAATGTATCTAAGGATGTAGTGAATTTGGGATATTTTATTTCACCCCACTCACTATAATTTAGAGTTCTTTTGTAAATTAAATTTTAAATTATATCACTTTGAACCATGCTTCAATCATTGGACTTGGAAATTCTATTTGGTTAACTAAATGAAACCTTATGGTTCTAAGATCTCCAGAAAGATACACTCTATAGGATTAAGCTATTAATAGGATTTTAGCACAAAGCTACCCAATATTTGAAATATGTATTAAAAATATGGTGTTTAAATCCTATTAATCGGGATATATCCTCTTTGATAGGGATTCAACAAACAAACCCATCACCCAAGATACTAAATGCAGACCATATCTGAATATAAGTTTGAAAGGCATAGAAGGATATAGGAAATTCTATGAGAAATATAGGGAATCCCCATCCCCTATGCCCCAAGTAATTTTTATCTCCTCAACCACCCTTAATTCCATCAATCGTATCATGGGATAACCAAGAAGATAATGAAAATCATCAGGGATGGTTTTCAAATTGTTAATGGTGGCTCCATACGAATTACCCTCATTATCTCTTTCACTTATGATTCCTAATTCATTCAATACCTTTTGATTTTGGTTAGTGGAGTTTAGGTAAGATTATATAAGTATCATTTTCCATGATGAATATCCCTCTTTATCTCTACATAATCTCAAATATGATAAATTATAGCCTTATAGAGATCGTATTCCCATATTATCCACTAATAATGTAAAAATGGAGCAAGATTTTGACCTTAACCTCAAGGGATATTTTATAGTTTACTAGGAACTATACTTTTTTATATGGTATAAGGCCTTATTCATGTGTATAAATATTCATATTAGTGAATTATTTCGATACCAACCAAACAATTGTTTTTGGGTGTGATGTTATTGAAAAGAAGAAAAACAAATAGGTAGAATATATATAAAAATCATTAATAATTATATTCGACAAAAAGGAATTAATAACTGAAATTAAAGGTAGGATTATGATCTATTAGTTACCTAAAATATTAATCATCCACATGCTTTGTATGTTATCACTAAAGAAAAGGTATAAGGGTAGAGGGGGTGGATATATCCACAGAACACCAATCACAAGAATATATAGAAGTAATATTTAGAGGGGTTTATAATGCACCATAAAATGATTAAATAATTAAATTAAAATAGATTAATGTCATTATAATCAAAGATAATATTCCTATAGTGTATAATTCCAATACTGAAATAACAACGTCTTCGTACGAAGACCTTCTTCGAGGAGAGTATTTTATATAGAATCATGAAGGTCGCACATTAATCTAGTATAAATTTCACATATCTTAATCTATTACCAATTTAGAAGATATTAACCAATCATATTTATATCTATTTAAATCATAATTGAGGGGAAAATAATTTTTGACCTCCATAACTGCAAAAACATGAAAACTAGAGTTTTTCAGACTTCATTTCTTGGAGTAAGGTCATTATTTCCCCCTTTGACATACAGATATTTTGTAAAAATCCAGTTTTTGCTGTGAAAGACTTTGGAATATTTCTTGATGTTATTCCAGAGCAGCGCCTTTAGACGACGTGCGATTCCGAGCCCCGGTGTGGCCGAAATTAAATTTTCAGTGTGTTCACACTGGACACACCAAATAAATGGGATAACTCCTATACAAAGCTTCATATCAGTAATCTGAGTGCATTGATGGTTCTGGAATTGGTTGTTTAACCTAGGAACGAAATAAAACATGCCGGCGAGAGATGTTTGGACCCCTCGCTCGCTTTTGGAACATTAAACGGATAAATTAATTTATTTATTTATTCGTTTAATGGTGAAACTCAAGTATCTCATAAACGGTGGCTCGGATTGGAAAAGTGAGGAAACTGTTGAGTTCGGAGCGTGTCGTTTACCCTAGTAGGAGTATAAGTTTTGCGGGCGCGGGCCGTCAGTGAAAAATGGCCCTAGGGGCATTTTCGTAATTTGGCGGCCTCGGACATTTACTTTAATAACTTTTGAACGGGGCCTCAGATTAAAATTCGAAGACCGCTGTTGTGCTCAAGAGGTGGTTTTTGGCCTAGGTGAGGCTTAACCTCGACTCTATTGAATTTTTCAAATGCATGTTAAATTAGGAGTTTTAATTAATTAATGTTTTTAATTAATTATTTCCTACTTAAATCAAACTCTCCTCATCCCCTCTCCTTGTCTTGTACCTCCTGGTGAATGAAGTCTCAACCAAGGAAGACCTCTCCTCCTCCATCCTCTCCTCTCCAAGTTGTTGCGGGTGGTCGGTGGATCGTCACGAAGCAACGGGCTACGCCCAAGAGGTAGGGTTTTATTGCATTTTCAATTCCACAATCCCTATTTGAATTGCTTATTTTGAATCGAATCTTTGTCGAGTCTTCGAACAAATCCCATAAATGCATAGTATATTTTATATGGTTTTCGTCACCTATTTCGGATCCAAATTCTGAGCTCCGAGGTGATCGCAGATGTCCTCTAAAGGTGAGTGGGTTATGGAATGTTTTCCAGCCAAAAAAACCCAGAGTTTTCGGTGGGGGTCTGGTCGGTGCCGGTCACGGGATCCCTCCGGGAATGTCGGGAGTGTTGCAGGCGAACGGCTGGGGTTTGGGTTTTCAGCGGAGGCCGACGGTGGCGTGCGATGCCGCGCGGCAGGCCGAGGCGAGGCCGGTGTCGGGGAGGTCATCGGCGAGGCTCAGAGCAGCGTGCGGACAGCACGGGCGAGTTGGAGTGACGGCGGCCGCAGTCGAAGGGGGATGCTGTGGGCGTCCGGCGGAAGGGTGTTGCGGCCGGCGTCCATCGCGCCGCCGTGGTCAAGGGAGGAGCCTGAGGCATGGCCTCGGGCATGCAGAGGAAGACCGGCCGCTTGGCCGATCTGCTGGGAGACGAGGACCCACAAACAGCAGGTCCTGCTGGAGGCGTGTGGAAGAAGACCGGCCCTCCTAGCTGGTCTGGTTTTAGTTAAATAATAATAATAATAACAATAATAATATTAATATTAATAAGGATATAATAATAATAATATAATATTATTCTTATTCTTATTCTAAAATGATTTATACGTTAATAAATCATAAACCGGGAGTCGGTTTCGCGAGCCATCTGTGGCGGCGCATGACTCGGAGTGAGAGGAATAATTTAAGATGGTTTTGGGTGATTTCAATCCTTGAGACAGGGGCCTCAGAAGCACGACACGCCGTCAAGCGGTTGGGCACTTTTGTTTTCGAGGATTCTTGTTTGGGACGGTGCGGACACATCCGATGTCCGAATTGGGCGTCGTCAGTGGAGTTGCGACCCTGGCGTCGAGCTGGAGTTTTCTAGTGCGGTTTCAGGAATTGATACCGGAGTTGAGGTGTGGGCCCGATGACCCGTCCTTCAAGCTGCGAGCAGCGTTTAGCGATTTTTTCATCGGACGTCTGTTCGGGGCGTGCGAGTAGTCAATGTTCGGTGTTTTTTCGAGGGGATTTCAATGGTGCAATCCACCCACTCTAATTCTGCATGATGGTGTGGGCCCCATGATGGTAGTTTGGCCATTGATGGTGGTTTTTTCAGCTTTATCACCGGGTGTCCGTTATGGACAAGTGAATAGTCCATCTCGTGTACTTTTTCGAGAGGATCGCAATGGCGCGATCCATTTGTTGTGTTTCAGGACAAGGATGCGGGTCCCATGAAGCACCGCTTGTGTGCAGTGCTCCGGAATGCATCTTTTTCTCTGGATATCTGTTCCACTCAAGTGAGATGTCCTTTTGACGTGTTTTCCCGAGGGGATCACAATGGGGCGATGCGCCCGACTGTTTTCGGGGCCGAGGCTGGGGATCACGGGACGTCGTTCGGGCGTAAGGCGGTGTTAGCGAATTTTCCGTCCGATATCCGTTTGAGGTGAGTAAGTAGTCTATCTCACGTGTTTTCCGCGAGGATTACAACAGTGTAATCTGTTTCGGTGAGCAGAACCTCTTACGTGATCTTATTAAATGTGGAAGCACGAGAAGTATACCTGTAGAGGTTCGTCCTACTGTGGTTATAGTGGACCCTTGGCGTGTGATCGCATGCACTCTCGTGTGAGTGATGTAAATGCTTGAAGAGATGTGGTTGGTCATGCCTCAGCCATTGAGGTGGAAAGTTGGAGTTGTTACATTGTGCCTTCACGTTGAAGTTGGGTGTCGTGTGCACGATAGCCTTTGGGGTGGAACGTGGTATAATCTGGGAGTATACGAGAATGCTTGGGGGTACATGTGGTTATTTGTACCTGAGAACGTTTGTGCGTTCTGTTGGGGTTGACTTGGGGCCACACGTCGTGTGGACCCCATGTGCGTGTCGTGTTCTCCTTTGCGTAATTTTGACCTCTCGCGACGTAGAGGGTTCCTTTATTCTCATTTGTTGACCAGCAAGGTTGAGTTTTCCCATGTTGTTGTTCTCGTTTGGCTGGCAGAGATGGTTGGTTCCTCTATTTCTTCAGCTTTGAGGGGTTTCAGTACTGTGGCCCTTTCACAGGACTGCGGCACAGTTTGCGACTATGGGAGTCCGTAGAGTGTGGGTGTTTTCTCCACTTTCTGGGATGAGTTGTCTCGGTCCGCTTCGACAGTGACTCAGCGGATTGGAGCGTGATCGCCTTGAGAGGCCTAGGGAGTTCCTCTCATTCCATCGTGATCCCTGGTAGAGTTCTTCTGGATTTGGTGTGACCAACACATTATGTGGGCACCGATCCTCTACCCAAGAGGTTGTTTCCAGCAGGGCTGAGGTTGTTTCCAACAGGGATGCGGTTGTTTCCACTGGGCCTGAGGTTTTTTCTAGTATGGATGAGGTTGTTTCGTGTAGGGTTCTCCAGTTGTACCATCCAGCAGGGATGGCCAGTGGGTTACCGTCCAGCAGGGATGGTCAGAGCAGTTCCAGGTTTACCTCCAGTAGGGCGGGGCAGTGGTCCTCGATGCTCGGCTTACCTTCAACTGGGCTGGGTAGTGGTCCCCAATGTCGGGCTTACCTCCAGCTGGGTTGGGGATTGGTCCCCGATGTCGGTCTTACCTCCAGCTGTGCTGGGCGGTGGTCCCCGATGCCGGCTTACCACCAACTAGGCTGGGCAGTGGTCCTGTCGCCGACTTTAGTCGGGTCGCCCTCCAGTGTATTACCCTACTACGGGACTGGGCAGTGTGGCACCCGTCGACTCTTGTCGGGTCTCCCTGCAGTGGGAACACGTCGACTTCCAGGGACCCTCCAGCTGGGCTGGGAAGGGGGTCACCTATCAACTTTGAGGAGACCTCTCGACTGTGGGGTAGTGACGAGGTGTGGTTTGACATTCCCCCAGAACTCTCAAGTACGAGGAGTGCTTTCCCCACTGAGACGCATCCTTGTAACGCGACCTAAACCCGTGCGGGCGAGTCGGTGCCACCCAAAGCGGATAGTTTTGAGGTGCGGTGATTTGATCCCTTGACTTGGAGTTCGGTCAGACATGTGGGATGTTGGGAATCGATGGTGTTTACTTCTAGGACTGTTGGGTACTCACTTTATTGGGCTGAGCTACGGGGTTGAGATCCACTTACAATCTTTTTCGGGATTCTTGATTGAGCATATAGTTATGTATATACCTTGTTCCAGTACACACTTTTTGGGTTGGTTACTCTCCCTCTAGGAGAGGCGAAGACATGCGGGATATGCCACGTTCTTTCCGTTTCAAGCTTCTCATGGTTGGAAGAGTCTACTCTCCTGCTATAGGTAGTGAAGACTCGATGGGAAGTTCATCTTCTCACTATTTCCATCTCCTTGTGTCTGGACGAGTCTACCTCCTCTCTCTTGTTGGGTTGAGCTGGACTCTTTACTGTACTCTTTTCTGCACTTTCAGTTGTACTCCTTTACTTTCCACAGTTCAATCTACTTCTCACCCTTCGATATCTCCTTTTTTTATCCCTCGAGCCTTCGGGGTATCCTATTGAGTATTTTTATACTCACCCCTGCTTGGGCTTTTCCCGCACTTGGTGTGCCCTTGCAGACGACGGACAGGTTGGTCGTGACTTCAGTGGAGCATAGGAGTTCAAGAGCTTGGACTGTGTGCAGTGGTCGGAGTCGGGTTCCAAGTGGGGGACCCTTCCAGCTGTTTTTCTTTTGTTTACCTGTTGCTGGGTTGTGGCACCTTTTCTGTTTGGGCGCGTGTTTTTTTCACTTTTCTTTCGGTGTACCTCCAGCTTTTACTTTTTACTTTTAGCGGTCGATTCACTTTGTGGTTTATTTATAGCAGTTTCCCTTTTTTGTACTTGTCTTTTCTTTTACTCTGCACTTTTTCATTGAGTGTGTTGCATGTGTGTGTGTGTACAGGTACTCAGCAAAAGTCCTCCCTGAGTTGTTTAGCCTTCGGCAGCTTGTCTCCAGCCCCTGGCCTATGGAGGCGGGCTTGGGGTAGTTGTGGCTCGAGCCCGGGTAGGGTCGGGTCATGACATATTTTTGGAATAGTTTCTTGATATTTATCTGGAAAATCATCAGGATGAGTTAGTAATAATTATGATTATGTAAAAATACATCGATGGGTTCTGATAGTTTTCACCAATATTGAAAAAATAGGATGATTCCATTTATTGAAGTGAAAATAAATATCATAGAATAATTTTTTTCATAAAGGATAGAATCTAGCGTGAAAGAAATATATTTTATCACTCTCAAACCAGCACCAGTAATGGATCCAACCTGCAAACCTAATATGTTTAATGTGCGGTCTCCTCCTAGAAAACTGAAACAACATCAATCTCCTAATAAAAATATATAAAGAATAATTAGGGAGTAAAGTTTCTAAAAAAATTAGAATAAGAAATTAATGGTTTATTCCTCCATATATGATCATTTTATAGAGTATTTCATCATTATTATAGGATAAAATTATCACTACTAGAGAAAAATATTCCCAATGTGGTATGTTTTAATGATCTTCCTAACAAATTACATTCTAATAGGATGATAAGGCATGAAATCTTGTAAATATCAACAATTTATTACATTCATCATTATTAGGTTTATCATTATTAGGTTTTCCACATATCATAAATGGTTGATATTTCCCCGATGAAATAATACACATAGTTATGTTTTCACAAATCATAACTATCATAGTTTTCCCTTCATGAATTTAAATTTTAGATGATATTCATCTCTTAGAGGAAGATAGGAAGGCTCTTTAAAGTCCTCAGTAGTTTAAAACCATGGTGGATTTAACTAAAACGTACTATGTTGGGATTGAATTGACCAAGTACTACCCTATCATTTCCTTCAAAAAAACTTATTGATAAGTCATTGTATAAGGGTTTATCAAACCATGGTATACATCTGGATAGCTTGATGACTTCAATATCCATTATACCTTAGTGGATAACATCCCTATAATTATTCTCATCCTAAGAAAAACTATACATTATTTTGGATATTAGAAGGATGATTTCAGACCTTTTTATTTATACATTAATGTTTATAAAAAGTGTGATCATAATCCTCTTAGGAATATCATATTAAAGATATAATTTATAGATCCTACATTAGATTTTGAATTCGTGGTGTTTCATAAGATTCCACCTTCCATAGGTTATTAGGAATACCTTGTATTTTTATGCATGTAGTGGTTTCATATTCCTATCATAAATGTAATAAATATTCCTTTAACACACAAGTAAGAGTAATATATGGTGATAATGCTTCCCATTAATTCATATATATCATGTCACACTATCTGGGTATTTTATAAATAGGGACTAGAACAACCAAAGATCAATAGTAAAATAGATATCTCTAATCATAATGGGTTATAAGGTACTCTCAAAAATACATATAGTTAGTATAAGGGGAGATTATTACTTCTTATTAATTATATTAAAATAATGATGCCAGATATGGTAAATCATAGGGTTGGATATCTTAGTAAAAAGGTCCCCAAATTATGTTCCTATCACATACTAATAATACACATTAATCTTAATTCCTAAAACACTTACCAGAATAAAATATTAAATAATATATTTTCATTAGATCTATGTATTTTTTTTCATCAATAAAAAATTATTCATTGAAAATGTATTTAAGGTTTTATCACCTTCAACTCTATCAACATGATGTCTACTAATCCAAATGATACTTCAACCTCTTCAGGTGGCTGATATACTAATAAATATGTTGATTCTTTAGAGTAATCTTCAAATGCCTAGGAAAAAAATATACCGTCTATTATTCATTAAGTGAATGGGTAACAACTGTATATACTCTATTGGCCTCTTTATAAATCATTTCAACAAATTTCCATGACATAAAATAGGTTAATTTTGGTACCAAGAAAGACCAATAACCTATATTCATTAGACCAACCATGAATCCCAAAGGGTTGTAGCAATTAATTTCTTTTCTCAAATAACATTGGGGTGTGTTCACATGGAATTATATAGAAACCCTTGTTCTTTACCCCCATTTATCTTTCCTTTATTTAAGATTTATAAAAAAATAATATGGAAATAAAAAAATAGTGCGACAGATTCATGTGACCCAAGGTTATAAGGTCAAAATTGAGGTAGAAAAGTTAATCATGGAAAATTTTATTCTGGAAGTTGAATGCCCCAAATAGGTTGGAAACATTTTCATAATTAAGAATAGGAATATTTATATCAATGTTTTAATTGATTTTATGGATTTAAAATATCATTTTCTGAAATATAAATTTCTTTTTCTAATTATGGAATTGTTTTTTATAAAACATACAGTTTCAAAGACCTATCATTTATGGATGGTTGTTTTGTATTTAATCATACTTTGATGGAATATAAATTGAATTAATCCACTACCTTCATGGATCACTAAGGACTATATTGTGAAAGAATAATTCCATTATATCTCAAAAATGTTGGGAAACTTATCAATGGTAAATTCACCACATTTTAAATACACTCTCTAGAAGAAATGTGAAATGTTATTTGACTGATTTTTTGTAAATTAATGAAAATTATCAGATCATTTCACTATCTTCAAATATTTTTTCCTTAAAATTTGATCACATAACATTGAAACGATTCCCCTAAAATGTAAATTTAGTGAAATTTTAGGAAATTTTCATAGTTTAATAGTATTTCATCGTTACATTAAATTTTTCATTTGGAAAAAATGTGGTACTTAACACCCCTCCCAATAAAAACCTTTAATATTTAAGAGTACTTTATTGAAGACTCACCTATATTGGTTATTTTACTTTTAGCCTATTTTCTAGTGTTTCATTTAAAAATTATGAGGAAAATATTAACAGGCTAGTGGGATAAATATTTATAGAATTATTTTGATTATAGCATAAAATATATCATTTATCCTATAGTTTTAATGCCGCTAGGGAAAGGAAACCCCTTTATTTTCATTATAATAGCTAATTAGAGATCAATTAGATCACTCGTTTAGTATAATAATGATGTAGAAAAAGTTAATAGTCCATAAAACCTCAATATAATGATGTTTGAAGAATATAGCTATAATATTGATTTTTAGAAACATTATTGTGCGCTAACCATTATAGTCTAGATATCATGCCACTATTTATAGAAACATGATATCCACATGATATATCACATGGATTCACACAAATATATCATTGGTTATCCCATGTTGATATTAAAATTATAAATATTTTTTTGTCCTTTAATATTTTGAAATTTATTTTGTGTTCTAAAAACTGACCAATGGAGAGGCATTGGAAGATTTCCTATCTACAAACCCCTCTCTAAAGGCGTTTCAAGTTAATGGAAAGGAATCCAATAAGTGATTTTTATCCTTTCATAAAACTACCCAAAAATGGTAACTGTATGTTGATAGTTACTCTAGATATCCAATAAAAAAGAGAATGGAAGATCCAAGGATCAATCGTTTCATCTTGAGGATTTCATTTATTTACCTAGTGAAAGGCCTCTTACATTACCCATACCTCGTTTAAAAAGCACATTCTAACAATAAGTAAGAATGAATATCCCTCATTACATGAAAATAGCTAGGCTTATAATTACTAATCATTCAAATAGAAGTAAAAAAGTTTCTCCATGTCAATGACCAAATGGTCCAATGGGACATGTGTCATAAAAATGAAGATTTGGTACAAAAAATTTATTTAATATGTTTGTTTATTTAATATTTTCCTTAAAAAAAGTGTTTTCTCACATCTTATATCTTTATAATTTTTGATAAAATTTAATGGATAATTATTCTATAACTCTAAGGGATCAAGATAGAATGTTTTGATATTTTACATTACACACTAAGGAGTTGTTTCCATTTTATCATAGAAGAAATAAATGACATTGATAACACTCTCACTCAAAGTCTATCCTCATATCATTCAATCAATATAAAAACTAATTAGATGTTGATAATATGTTTTTTAACAAAATTATTCGAATTTAATTGTATATATTCCCTTAAGTACAATTTAAAAATATGGTTAAATCAAATTTACTTTTTTATTTAAATTTTTATGTTCTTTTTTTAAATAAATTAATTATATATTAATTATTATATTACATTATAAGAAAATAAATTAAAATTATGAATTTTAGTTTTAAGTATAATTCTGATGTTAAATTCATAAATTTGATGTGTAATATATGATTTAATTATAAAATTGATCATGATTTTAGATTTCAATTGATTTAAATTATGATTTTATACTTAAATAATTATGGACTAGCCTTCAATTTTTTTTGTATTTTAAGATGATAGATTCAATCTTATGTAAGAGGAGTTTCTTGTGTAATATTATGTAAATCAATAAGAACTATGAAAGAATCATAAGAAATTTGTTTCTATGTAAAATTAATTGTTGTAAGAGGTGACTTGTGTAAGATAAAATAATCCTAGATTTCAAATAATTTGAGATTATATCAAATAATTGGATCTATGTTTGAATATTTTCATCACTATGTAAGATATTTGTGTGGCTTTGTGAGTTTAAATTTTCCATCACCCCACCTGCGTAATATTATGTTGACCTGCTATGTCTAACAAAATAACTTATCTTACAATAACAAAATCAGAGAAACATTGTCCATATAAGAAAAAAAGTCTTCAAAATCCTATAGTCTAATATTTAAAAAATAAAAATTTTGTCTACCTTAATGTTTTGAATCAAATAAAATTGCAAAGATTTTCAAAGATAAAGTGGGAAATATTATTGAAGAGGAGAGGTTTTATTTTATACCCTAAGTGTAAAATAAAGCTCAAAGATGATTAAAGACACTGGAGTTTAAATATTATTATTTTCCAATAACAAATAGTATCTTATATCGATTCAATAATGTTTTCTATATGGAAAAAAGATGGAGTGGATTGGCCAATGTGATCTGTGTAATGATAACCTATAGTGTTCTTTTCCACTGTCAAAGAATACAACCAATAAAGTTATAATAATCATGGGTAAATTTGAAGAACCAAATATAATTTTCAAAATCAAAATTTTGTGTTATATGGTTGTTATCTTATTTACTAGTTTAATTTTTTAGATTATATTATCTTATATTTATCATTTTCAAAACCAATTTGACTTGCACTTCAAGCTATCAATAAAGTTATTTTATAAACTATTTTTCTGTAAAGTATTCAACTGGTACGTTTTCACCACTAGACCAAATTCTATCTGAAGTTCTTATTATATTCTAAAAGTTATGAAACCCAATATTTTAGTAGTTTTCGACACTAAAACTCTATTGTTATGATGTAATAGGGGCCTAAGAAATCTACCTAAATAGATTTCAACCATTTTCAACCCAATAAAAACCTTATTCAAAATATGGTCAGTTCTACCAACTTCTTAATAATTTGATCAATTCAACCATATAAACTCAAGATATTGGAAGTAATTCTACTATAAAGAGGCCACAATATCATCCACAAGGATATTATATTTCGTTATGAAAAATGGAATCTCTTTGAAAGGGAATTTTTTTAGTAATTTATTTAAATCGTTTGAGCCAAAAACATATAGGGAAAAGGGTAGTTTGAACCTCAAAAGAGAATATGGATTTTATATTATTCTTTACAGTATTCTATATTTTCAAGGGGCTTATGATAAATTTTTACAACAGGATGGTGTAGCTATATTTTATCCACTACTATTTTTTAAGGGATTTCATGTGGGCCATTATTATTTTAAATTAATTTTTCTGGAATGAAAATTACACTTAGTTGATCCCATTTCTATGATTATATTATTCATGTCACTATAAATCCATGATAAATCTCAAGATAACCACTATTAAGTGTTGTGTTTTTTTCACCAAAATCCTACTATAGTTTTTTGTCTTTTTATATTGGGATGTTGTAATGCCACATAGTGTTAAAGGGTAAAAAGGAAACTTCTTACTACAATATCAACAAGGTGAACCTTTATTTTTGTGAGAATACTTTATTAGAGATACAAATTTAAATTGTTTTGTCCTTTTGGAATATTAATTAGTCTAATAACCCATTCAAGCACATGGGTGGGCCCCTATGAGGGGACAACATGTTTCTATGGAGAAATAGTGACTCCCTTCATGTCACATGTATGATTTTTTTATCATGGTTTTTTATTTTTGTTGTTTTATATGCTTTTTGGAATCAAATTTATAGAACTTGTAATTTCTAGGAAAATAGATCAAGAGCATGGTTTAGGTGCATGCTTAGTATTAAATTTGTTGTAAAGAACTATGAGGCTCCTATGGTGTTTTTCACAGTTTGAGCATGGATCATCAAACCATGAATCTCTCTAAGGAAACTGTGTTATTATCTAGGTGTCTATACAGACATGTTTCATGGCTTGATCATGGTTTTCCCAAACCATAGGGATCTACCTGCGTAGTCTCACACCTCTAATTTTCAAATGAAAAGTCCACAAAAGGTTATTGCATGGTTTGTTAAACTGTGTGGCCTAACAGTCTAACCCAATCATAACCTTTAAAAATGTGGAATTTACATCATTCCCCTTGATATTTTTTATTTATAATTACCTAACATTATCCATCAGTATCAAACTAATCCTCCCCCAGTTCTCTAGAGGCTTCTAGCCTTTCTTCCTTGGTGATCTACCTTTATTCTTACTCGGTCTCTTCAAGGGATGTTTCTTTTTGGATGTAGTTTTATCTCAAATCCTTAAATCTTCACTTTATATCTTTTTCCATTTTTATATTATATTAAAAGTGGGTTTGTATTTAAAATCTAGAGGGTGTGATGGTTAATTGATTTTGATTCTTGTGGATCTCATCTTGTGGGGACTAGATCTCTTTGTTTCTTACCTTGTTTCCCAATGTAAAATAGTTACCATCCATTCATGAGGTAGGTGTATCAATATTTACATGATGTTCATGTGATTTATTTGGTTTTTCATTATGATATTTATGAACTGATTATATCATTCCATAATAATATATTTTATAGAGGTTTTTATTTTAAAATGGATTTATACACACAATGTGTTTGATAAAATTACTCAAAAAATATTTTGACTCTAAAATTTATTTTCAAGTACGGTAATTGTGATGCTTCACTGTGAAAATATATTCTAAATTGTGAGAATTGACTTAAAATAGTTTTGGTCAAAATAAGTCATTTTTAACCATGGGTGTGTCAGGTAATGGCCATAGAAAACCTTAATGAGTGAGACACCACTGTCGGTTATTTTCATGATATAAATAAACTATGTTAGGACTTGATATCAATAGAATTCACATTTCATCAATATTATTATTACATCTCATATTTAATATTTTATCCCCCAAGTCTATATCCCATCTGTGCCTTATTCTATACATTTATACATGTTTTTCATGTCTATTTTATCACATGTAAATCATATTGTGTATACATATATAGTTTTGTTTATGCTTTCATGTTTTTCTTCATGAAATTTTAATATTAATTTTTATTTGAATATGAGATGTTTTTATGAAATAAAAAGTTTTTTTTTACAAAATGATTTTATTTTGAAACTATATTATAAATTGGAATTATTTTAAATCTTGTACTAAGGGTTTCATGGTATTAGACTTTATATAGATTTTTTGGTGGTGCACTACTTGGCTTAGTGATTACACCCTTATGTATTCAATTAGAAATTTTTAGATCAGGTTTTATAGGATTCATGTGGATGGAAGAGAATAATTTATCTCACCAGATTCTCTTGGATATTTACATCTTCATAGTGAGTTGTGATGTTGGTGAAAGATGGTCTCATGGAGATACAGATGTTGTCCTATATTTTTTAAATTTTAGGTTCAGACGTTATGCTTGGTGATGTCTATCTCATTGATGTGTACTCTTCATCCAAATTTTAATCTGTACGTTTATCTCTTTTTAGTTATTCATGAGAATCTTTTGGTTATTTATGGATCATCACCTTATGGTTGGAAATCGAAGTGGATGTTTCATGTATACTTGGGTTGGTTCTAGAAAAATTGTATCTGGGCCATTTACTGGTATAAAGTGTTATGAAAATTCCTAGGTTTTGTTTAGGATGTACATGAGACGAGAGTTAGGATGGTGAAAATTCAGGACGTACGTGTGGGAGGGTTCCTAGCTAGCTCACATCAGTGTTTAAACTCGAGTTACCTCAGTGATCATAGATTTTTTCAAAGCTTCAAAATTGGTATTATAGGTCATTTAAATGAACATGATTTAGGGTTTATTAAAATGAACCTATTCCATTTTAATATTTTACCCCAATCATAAAATCCATGATTTTATTAAATTCTTATCGTTTAAAGGTTTAAATTTCGAATTCTTGAAGTTCAACTTTGAATCTACAAGTTATCGTAAGCTAATTGGCTATTTTCATTTGTGTTTATTATAAAATTACTCTTGGAAGATATGTTTCGAGTCTATGATATAAAGCTATTAGTAATATTCCATAGGAAACTCCTCCACTGAAACCTTATTAGTTGGATATTGGAATAATAACTATTAAGACTCTAGGTTATGTAGGTGTTGGAAACTAGGGACGAATAGTGGATCATGGAACAGAATCTACTAAGAAGAATCCACCCATCTTCTAATGTGTGAAAAGAAAAAGGGAATATAAAGATTGGAACAACCGAATTGAAATGATATTCCATTTTTTATACCTACAAATTCTTCTAAGGAGTATTGTCCCACATGCATTATTGAAGGCTTCTGATGGAAATGGTGTAACTCCATCGTGTAGGATAAGTGACATGAGGATTGTACCTCAACTTCTTTCAAGAGTGTGATCAACTAGTAGTTCTACCCTAGTACATGACTTAAGGAAAAGACCATATAATTTCTAATCATAGAGAAAGGGGATGGTCCAGCTACAAAGTATGCCACCTATTTTTTCAAGTTCGTTCACCTACCACAAAAAAAATTGTTACTAATGCTTTCCCTAAACCTCATATGATTTATATTGGTCCAAGGGATAATATTGATTAAATGTTGGTTCTCGTATTCCTTCTTTCCTTTTTTAAGGTAGTCAATAAATTAACTATGTTTGATTCCAAAATATCGAGGATAATAGTATTAAATATAGATTTAGTTATTGTAAGAGGTATATAGGGTGTGTCTTCTGGCCAAAAAAGAAAATGTATGCGTAACAAATTTAAATTAGTGCTAGTTTTGGGGAATTATTCAAGTCAGTACAAAGCTATTTTCTATCAGCATGGAAGGCCTAGTAAAACCAGAAATAAATTTATTGAATCATAATGAACCATTCATAATTGTGGGAAATCTTGTTAGTTTATGAGTTTTGTGGGAGAATGTCCCAAGGAATAAGAGCAGGTTCCACTCTTACCAAGGGATTATGAGTTTATTCTGATCCATAAAAGGGTGTTAGATCTCATTCTCATGCCAAGGGGAATAATTAAAAATTGAATAATGTTTATGGATGAGTTGATAGTTGATGTATTTATAAAAAGGACTGTACATTGGAGGAATATGAGGCAAGATTGGATACTATTTGAGGTACGGTGTTCTTTTTATCTTCTATGGTACAATATTTATTTGATACTGCTTTGAATTGTTATATTATATCATCAATGTTAATTTACATGTTCTAATTAGATTTAGGAATTATTGTTTTCTTGTTACATATTTCCATGCCTTTGTAAAAAAATGTCCAAACAAGGATTTAAGTGTTCTATGTGTCAATTGATGACAGTTGGCTTTAAATGTTGTAGGATTTCTAGGTTCCAAATCATTAAATATTCCACCATACTATTAGAATGGATTATATGATCAATGTTAAGGTCCAGATCAATTTTTATCATAGTTAAGTTTTTTATATCTTATATTGGGTTCTCTCATGTCCTTTAGGGTGACTAGGATTATAGGATAGAGAGGGACGAACATGTTGTTCTTTATGAAACATTTGATGTCAGTTGTAGGAGATGTTCCTTGATGTTATTGATTCTTTCTTGAATATCCCAATTCTTGTAGTAGCGAGTGAGTACCCCAAGGCATTTTTGATGATTTTTCTAATTTTACATCATATAGAGAGTTTGAGTTCACCATTGATTTTCTCTCGAGGATGATGTAAATTTTTCGGTCATCGTATTGCATGGAACCTAATATGTTATGAGAGATTAAATTTCAACTAACAATCCTTGAGGCAAAGATATTTATTCATCCTAGTGTGTCATCTTAGGATTTTACTACACTATTTCCAGAAAAGTTAAATTAAAGCCTCGTAATTTATGTTGATTATCAATATATTAATTAGATGACTATTAAGAAAAAATTTCTATATCCAAGAATTTATGATATCTTTGATAAACTTGTAGTGGATCATTGGTTTTAAAAATTTGACCTAAAATCGGATACTACCAGTTTAGATTCCATGAAGCGATTATACCTAAAACATCATTTATGATTTAATGTTGTAATTTTTAGTTCATAAATATGAAATTTGGTCCTACCAACACTACTATGGTATTTTTTGAATTTTTTAACTTGATTTTTTAGTTGTTCTTAAACTATTCTCGTTTCTTTTTAATAAGTGATATTTTATTACACACCATGTTAGAGGAGGAACACCTAGATCACTTATATATCATTAATAGAATCTTGAAAGAACATATTATATACCATAGGATTTCTAAATGTAAATTTTAGATCCAATAAGACAAATTTATAGATCATTTTATATCAGAGAGGGGTATTTTAATGGATCTTAAAAAGATTCAGGTATAAATTTCTTGGTAAACCCCAAAAATGTGTTTGAAATCTATATCATTTTGGGCTTGGATAGTTATTACAGGTCTTTTATTCATGAATTCTCTTAGATTTCATCTCTAATGATAGCTTCAACCTACAGGGGTGTTACATTAGAGTTGAATTAAAAATTTCTGAGGTATTTAATATAATTGAAGAAGATATTAAATTCAACACAAGTTCAAAATCTTCAAGATCCTAGTTTGGGTTAAGATGTTTTCAACAATTCCTCCTATATGGGATATAGGTTTTTCTTGATATAGAAAAATAAAGTGGTCGCCTATGGATCTTTTCCATTAATTCCTCATGAGAAGAACCACCCTAACCATGACCTTGAATTGTTAGCTACTATGTATAATCTCAAAACATCATTCCACTATCTCTTTGGGGAGTAGTTTTCATTATATTCTGATCATAAGAGACTGATGTAATGTTTTACTTAGAGGTATCATAATTTTCAACAGTGATACATGTTTGAGTATCTTTAAACTTTTTATTTTTATATTTATTATACTCCCAGAAAAAAATTATCCACTGATGAATTGATCATTAATGTAACAACTCAATACTTAAAGGAATTAATGGAATATTAGTATCAAATTATTTCTTCAAATGAGATGAACTTAGTAGTGTAAGAGGCTTATGTGAAGGTGTTCTTATCTTATATGAAATTTTACCCTCAATTTGATAATTAGATTATCAATTCATTGTTAATAGACACTACTTACCAGTTCTCTATAAAAATATGAAATTGTGGGGTGATGTATTTGGCCATGGTCATCCATAGACTCTTTATGTATCTGTGGAAGTTTGGTCATACCTGTATCTCTAAGGTAGTAATTAATTGAATGTTGACATTAAACTTATTATTCTATTCATCTTGGAAAAATCTATGTATAACAATCTAAGACATCAATATTGGCAGTTTGGGATGAGGGGGTTGATTTCCAACTTTGTGTCATGACACCTTAATTATTAAACAATTTAGGTGGAGCACTAGAGACTTTTTTGTTTATTCAAACCTTTTCCCATTATGGCGTGGAAGTGGGATTATTTTTCAATGGAAGTAATTATTTTTTACTATGGAATCTTTGAATGGATGTTACAATATGGGTGATCATTTACAGAATAATTAAATCATCTCATTTCCTCTATATCCAAGAGACAATATAGGTGGAATAGCTTGGGCCCTTATTTCTCTAAGGGGTTTTATGACTTTATGAATTTCCCTATATAATTTTTTCTAATATGGATCCACTATTTCCATCTATATATTGAAATTTTTTGAAAGATGATATGGGTTCCCACGAGAAATTAATTATTTTATATCAACCATTGAATGATGGGAAGATTTATCATGCTATTCAGAACCTTAATGATATTATTCAAGTGTGCATGCATGATTTTTGAAGTTTATAGGAAAATCATCTACCTCTAGTCAAATTTTTCAATAAAAATAGTTAACATGATTTGATTAATATGTTTCCCATAAAAAATGTATATGAGGTCATGTATACTTCCCTTAACTTGGGAATTTTGGGGGTGTATTCCTTGATTAGACTGAGTAATTTTTAAGAGACAATAGAGAAAGTGCATGTAATCTGTAAGAGATTAGTGACTTCATATAATGGCCATAAATCCTTTGTGGACCATCAGCATTACCCTTTTGTGCTTTAGTATGGTGATCTAGTCATTCTAAAAGTTAAAACTCTCTTGAATCATCATTGATTGGGTAAGTATGAAAGTTGTCATTAAGGATTCTTGGCCCCTTTGAGATCATAAAATGACATGGAGAGGTGGCTTATCAATTGGACTTTCCATCACACTTGATGTTGATTCAGGATGTGATTCTTTCTTCTTTGATAAAGAGGGATAAACTAGACCCTTCCCTTGTGTTTCAATGGAAAGATACCAAATTTGATTCTAAAACCTCTATTGGAGAGTATTTTGTTTAGATTATGGATCACCAAGATAAGGTTCCATGTGGGAGTGAGAATCGTGGATGAGGAAGTAGTGGACTTTTATTTGTTTAAGTTTTCAATCTTGATAAATTTTTGAAAAAAGAAATATTTTATAGTGTGGAAAATTTTAAAGCCTTCTGAGTCACAAGTATGCTTCAGTTGGAGATTGGTTTTTTATTTGGGTTTTTCTATAGTTTTTTAGGATTTGGGGTATAAAAAATGGATTTTTGGAGAAAAAATTCATGTGTTATTTTTTAGGGGAATGGTTAGTACTAACCATGTAATAAATATACAATATGGTACATTGAGGTTTTAGTGGTATTATTCATAGTTTTTTCACAATTACTAAAACAGTATGACACACCAAGGAAGACGTGTAATTGTCTAGGTGTTTCTCCAAATGTCCCGCATTGATTGAGCTTTATTTTCAAACAATATATGACTCTTACCACATATTCATATTCATACAATTTTCAATGGAAATAGGCCATGCATAAGAGGTGAACAGTTTGTTATAATATTCATCCTAACCATGTGCCCCAATCTGAACCTTTAAAAAGATAGAATTTACCTCATTTCCCTTGAGTTTTTTAAAATCTAATGGCCTTATAATATATATTAGGCTCAATCTAAACCTTATATGGAACAATATAGGATTATCCTATGGCTTCTGTGGATATATCGCTTTATTCATGGTGGATCTCGTTGATGTATTTTTCGATTATTATCCAATTTTATGTCATACTCTTAAATATTCTATTAATATATTCTCCCTTTGTATTTTTAACCTAATTTGGATATGATTGGTGAATCTAGGGGGTGTAATGGATCATTTATTCTTATTCTTTTGTAATATTTCATGTGATTATTAGATCACCGCATTTTCAAACTCTATTATTGAATGTAACTAGTTTTCCTCCATTATTCAGATAGGTGTCTCTATACAAAGGTTTTAATTTATTAGTTAGATTATTTTCTTGTAAATTCATTTTGTTTATTTTTCATAATTGACTATATCATGGAATAATAATGGATTTTAAATGGATATTCCATTAATGATGGATTTTTGCACACTATGTGTTCGATGAAATTCCTAAAAGGTGATTTTTCACTCTAAAATGGATTTTCATGCATGAGAGTGGTGATGATTCAGGATGAAATTTTTTTATTAAAATTGTGAGAACATTTTTTAAATGGTTTTTGGAAAATAAATCACATTTGGAACATTAGGTTTGTCAGTTTACGGATATATACAATTGTAGTGATTGTGGATTCACTATGGTTTATTTTTTTATATTGATAGGTTGTAGAAGAAATTTTTACTGGTGAAATTCATGATTTCCTGGATTAGTGTTCCTTTTTTGTCCATGTACATATTCTCATAGGCTAAATCCCTTGGGTTCTGGTATTTTTACATGATAACATTGTTTCATGTTTCTCTGACCACGTGTTTTAATATGGTGTGTCTATAAATAGTTTTGTTTATTATTTCCACTAAATCTATATGTACTTTTTATATCCCTTATTTTTGTAAATATGATATGATCTAGTGAAAATCAAAATTATGTTTTACAAAATGACACACTTTTGAAACTTATTTATTAATTAGATTTGTTTTATTTCTTGAACCAACAGGTGTATGGTATTATCCTTTTCATAGATTATTTGGTGGAATCCTACTAGGTTGGGTGCACACACCCTAATTCCTCTATAGGGTGTTTTCATATCAGTTTTTATGGGACCCAGGTAAAAGGAAGGGAATCATGTATTTCTCCTAATTCACTTGGTTATTGATTTCCTCATAGTGGGTTGTGATGGTGGTGAGAGATGGCCATATGGAGAAATAGTTTTTATCTTTTCTTCCTTTATATTAAATTTTTTACTTTCATATTGTAATTCTATTTCTCATGAATGTATAATATTATCTAGTATTGCACTCTATTTTTTTATCTATTTCAATTTATTCATGAGACACTTTTGTTTGTTATTGATCTTAAAATTGTGGAAGGCCATGTCATGTGATGTGTTATATCTAATCGGGTTTTTTCATTAACGATATCCAATTATTTTGTTATATAATTCTATTTTTCTATCCCTTGTGTTGTGATATTAAACAACCATTAATAGATATTTTACTGTTATTTTTGTTTGAGAGATAAAATTATATTATGGTTTTGAGTTAGAATTATTATTTTCAAATTTTTATTGCATATTGATTTTAAGATCTTAGTTTATGGTTATGTAATATGGAAACAACCTATGAATTTACATTATTTGTTTCATTTAACTAATTTCGATTTATTACTCCCCTAGTTAGTAGTACACCTTCATAGAGGGAATTTTTAATAGATATTTGTTGCAATTTTCCCTATGTCATCTGGGAAACTTTATTGAACATATTGGAAGATCCCAATTTGAACTAGATTACCTTCTAGTAAAGAGTTCACACACTTTACAGAATCATATTGGTCACGTGTTGTGAGACATTTCTCACTCAAATGAATGATATCTTTTAGGTCAATAATAATTTTATAACTATGATATACCATTTTATATAAAAACTCCTTTGCTTTAAAATTTTTATAACTAATTTCATTTCATCATTCCACCATATCTTTCACCTCAATATTCCCTTGAATTTTTTTGTATTCATTAAATAATATCTATTTCCATACTTATCATCCCATATTTTAAAAATTTATTAAAATTGAGAAAAACAATTATATTCCAAAAATTAAAATATATTAAATAAATAGATCACTTCAATTTAACCAAATCTTCACTGAGATAACGATCATTGAATTTACCTTCCCCTGTTATAACCTAGGTGTTTTATAAATTTCTAAATTACTCCAAAATCCCATTGAAAATGTTATGACGCATCACTTTTTGGTTCCATTTTAAGTGAATATTTTCATTCATATTGATCCATATACTTTTTAAAAATGATAAAAATTACCTTTGTGAAAATTTCCATAATTCTAATCTACTTTCCAGAAGTAAAAAATATGAAAATATTTTTATTAATAGTTATTATCTATCATTGTTAGCATTATGAAAACAAAATTTTCCACTCCATCTTTTCTGATTTAACACACATTTATGGATCCTTGTGAACTAATTGAGAAATTTATGTGGATGATATCTTGGTAATAGATATTAATTACCCCTATAAGGAACTAATAAGGATTGGAAAACACTTTTTCCAAGTTATATAAAGGAGTGAAAAATAAATTGAATCTGCTTCTATATTTTTCAGATAAATATTCTGAAGTTTGTGACCAATAAAATAGTCCTCCTAGGATACTAATTTAATCAATTTATTAAGATAATATAAATTATTTTTCCGAACCTTGAATTAAAATTCTATAAAATTTTACATTAATTGAGGTGAAACCCACAAAAAAATTAGAACTGATGTTTGTGATAAAATATTTGTGGAATACATCATGATGGACGATTAAATGTTAATATTTGATCATTTCAATAAAATATATGCATCATTAATAGATTAAATAGAGTTATGTATTAAAAATATCCATTATAGAGCTATGAGGATCAAGGAAATTAATATAGAGATTAATTTTAATCGGTTAAAAATGATTAATAATAATTAGAAAAACATTTTTTTTAAAATGGTCTTTTAGATCTTTGCATCTTTTAAATGTGTTTTCAAGAGACAATTGTGGGTATTCCTTATGTTTATAAGTCTTTGATGAAGGATAACTTCTATTTGTTTCCACCACTTCCATGTATCTTCCATGTGGTCAATATTCACTCAATAATATATGTGAAAACCCTAATACCATTCATTGTTAAATGAAACAGATGTGGGAGTAAGGGTGGAACCCATGTATGGTGGTTATTCTTAGAAAATCAATACATCTGATAAAATAATCCTGATTCACTGGAATTTTCAAACTATAGATAACCAAGCTATAATAATGGTCTTGGGGGGTCAAAACTAAATTTATTTTCCCTTCTCTGTTTCCTCTGATTCCTTTTATTTTGTATATTTACTAATTGATTCGGGTCTTATATATATAGTAATTGAGGCTAGGAATTTTTTTTACATAATATATAAAGTTAAACCATACTATCTTCCATGGCATAAATATATCAACATATGTTTTCTTGGTTATTCATTATAGGAATATGAAAAAGTATTTGATTTTTATCCCAAAGAACACTCAAACAAGCTATTTTAATATCTTCTTCCTAATAAATATAATTATATTCCTATACTATGTACATTTTTATTTCCATAAATTTCATTAAATATGATCAAAAAACTAATTCAACAATTTCTAATAGGAATATTTTATTATAAAGGTTTTCAGGACATGAATAGTTTGTGTTTTTTGGCCCAACTAGGTTAAATACCTTTGAGAGTAGTGAATTATGGTATGATAGTTTAAAATAACATCCCCTTCAGATCTTGTTCCAAACTTACACAAAAAAATATTTATAAGGACAAGGCCTTAAACAATACATAATCTTGAATTAATTAACAATTCACATTGAGGATCTTTTAAGATTAAGAGTTTTAGAGAATTAGTCCATCACTATTACATTACAAATCAAATATTTGAAAGTATACACTTCTATTTAGTAACCATTTTTTTAATAAAAAATAAATTCTTGAAAAAAAGAGTCAAGTATAGTTCCATGTTTTATACAGCATGACTTTTCTAAGATCCCATCCTTGACCCTATTCATCTTTAATTCCTATGAAATTTTTTTAAAAAAACATGAGATGAGAATAAAGATATTAGTAAGGGTGTTAAAGTAAAGAAATAAATCCTTAGTCCATCAATACATACAAAACATAAGCTCTTTTACATACCTCATGAAATCAAAATATTTATAAATAACACATAGAAATCATAATTTAGAAATGTAACTTTTGGCATCCATATCAAACTTACATTGTAGCTTCCACATCTATGTAGGGAGTTACATTTGGAATACCCATCATGGTATGTTCACAAAATCTCTTAGGATAAACATTAATATTTACTTCTGTCATGTTACTCAATGCATTAGAGAGCTATCTTGGGCTCAACCTCCCTAGGATTATCACGGAACCAACCATATACATAAACAATGTGCAATAACAATAACATATTCATAACACATATAAAAAGCATCATAGAAAGATAACATTTCCATATTCCAATAATAATATATCATTTCAATATATTGACATAATCAATGCTTTATCAAACCATTTTCAAACCCATTTAAAACATTTAAAAAAGATATTTTTGTATCAAAGTGTCCCATACCACTTTGAAGATTTTGAATGAAATTTTAAATTCACAAAATTCACATCCATATAAATATATCCTTAAAACCATTTTTAAAACATTGAAATTAATGAGAATTATTTATTATAATAAATCTTTAAAACCTTTAAAATGATATTTTAGTTAAAGAGTTCATAACCAAATGAGAGATGCTTGAATATAAATAATTGAGAAATAACATTAATCAAAGATTATAATATCATTATAATAAGTAGATTCATGATATAATTTGTAAAATGGAAATATATACACCATATAAAAGTGAATTTTTGTGTTACAACAAATAAGACTCAATGGAATGTAAATTTAGATTTAGTCCCTTTCAAAGATCATATCCTTGGATTAAGGACAAATCAATGGCATAAATATGTGTGAAAAATAAGAATACACCCAATATAAGTGGATATTAAGTATAAAAAAATCATATGTAATTCACACATATTCATTGCACAACATAATCAAGGAGTAGATGTTTAACCCAAAGAATTGAAATTTGGTTAGGAAGTTCTCTTATATAAATTTAACAGCCAAAAGGCGTCGCTTTAAAATTCCATAATTGATTTGATGAGAGAAAAAAGGGTCTCTCATAGCATGGACCTATAATTTACCACAATAAGGATATATAATAACATATCCCATCATATGAAAATGGAAATTTAAAATACATAACATAAAATAAGTCTTTGACTAGAAGAAGAGGGTGAAAGGTTGCATTACCGAATTGGTAACTTGCGAAACATACACCACATGACAGAAGTATCATAAAATAAAGATTTAAATACCAAAAAATTAAATCATATTACACAATGAATACAATAATGGGTAGTAAATACACCACACACACAAAATAGTGGCAAATATAGCATTAATCTCACGAGAATAAAAAGTGAGATGAAACCCCTTACCTCAAGTCTGACTTGTCTTGTATGTTCCTCATTCTTCTTGAATAATAAATTTAAGTTAATTTATAATTTCATAAGAACAATTTTTCAAGATTATTATCCCTTTTATATCATGTATTACCTTTCTATAGAAATTAGTTAATTATTTTAGTTCATATCAGAAATTTTGTGGATGTTTGGAACATGCATCAAAAATGAACTTGTTACAATTACAAATTGTCTATGGGGTCAAAATTCCATTATCTCTAGAATTATCTTAATGATTTAGATATAATATATATATTATATATCTTGTATATACTTATTTATAATAGTCCATATAATTTGGATATATGAAATGAAATGTTCCATTCATGGAGACGGTAAGTCGTACGTACAAATGAACGCTACTTTCATTTCATTTTTTTCATTTTTAAAGGAATTAAACCAATTTATACATAGGTATATTATTATTGTAGTATAATATCAAATTTTATATATGTTTCATTAGTTCATTAACACCATACTTTATATGTTCTATGTATGGTATTAACGAGACACATCACCTTGAGGGGGCGGTAGTCCGCACTTCCTCATATGAAATTATCGTATTTACCCATTATGGAAAAATTCAATGTATGATATAAATGAAAAATATGAAAGAATAGATACAATATAAATATAATATATATCACATATAAAAACAGTACCATAAAAATGGCCTCCATGATAGGCGGTATAAGATAATTTTACAATCATCGTATTGTGATGTAGTAGTTCGCCATCCACAGAAACAGTATGTTTGTATCCATTAGAAGGATGTGTGTGGAAGTGTAGTTCGAATAATTATCATAAAAACATCCTAGTATATTTTGGATACTGTTTTTGTTATAAAATAATTTAATAAAAATATTTTAGGCGGTTGGAGAGGAAAAATAAATGAAAAGAACTTGAGAGAATACGTTACCTTTAAATCGGGTAACTCCCTTTGGTTAGAACCAAAAGGCTTCCTTGAATTGACTTTTTCTGAGGGGAATGATTATAGGAGGAATATAGGGATTTTTCTAGATTCTTTTAGTATATTTTGGTTGATACAAGGGGCTTGAAAGGTGTGAGTAATTAGTTTGAGGTGGTGGCCTTTTATAAGAGGGAGGAGGGGCTCTTTAAGAAAGTTTCAAAGTATTATTTTATTATAAAATTTTTTTTGGTATTAAAAGGTCCAAAACTTATTTAATTCAAATATAAGTTTCATATAAGTCAAAAAAACCATTCAATAATAATTTTACAGGTTTTGGATTTTTTTTAATCCTTATATTTTTTATTTAACCCTTTGTTAACTTATTTAACTTTTACCATGTCCTCTTATATATTCATACTATGTGGTTAATATATTTACTATAAAATTACAAGGGACCAAAAATGGATCATTTATGCCATTTGAAACATTATTTAAGTCCTTTGGAAGACTAAAATATTTTTAGGATTATTTTATCATTTAATAGAATATTAATTGTTTTAAAAACTCATTTATGTCAATTTCTAAATTATTCATATCAAGACTTTTATTAAATCTATAACAATTTTATTATTTCTAAAAAACACAATTAATTAAAATATAATAAGTCATTATTATCCTTAAATTTATTTTATGGCATAAAAAGTTTCAAAATAACTTCATTTTAATATTTATAATATTATTTATTTGGATACATTATTAATGAAGTAATTATTTCATCACCTTGGTGTCATAATTAATTTTTTTTATTTAATATCTAAAAATTATAACTAAAATACCATGATGTATGAAATAATTTTATCTTCCAAAATAATATTTATATTATAAGATATAACTTATATAACCCCATAGAAAAAAAATTTAGTAAAAAGATCCATATTTATGTTATTTTTGTCCTTACTTTATATTAATTAATATAAAGTATCATTATCACTCCCAAGTGGCTCAATAAGGTCCCTAAATTGACCATAGGATTACCATGGTATGAAATATATCATAAAATAGGTTTAGGACAAGTTTATGGGTAATTTAAAATTATTATAATATTATTTTTCACCCATATTTACCAGATTTTACCCTTTAACAAAGGTAAATAAAATATTTACTGAAATAATATTCATAATGTCTAAAAATAAAAGATACCAATTCATATACATTAGACCTCATGATTCCAAATATGGAATCCATTTTTTCAAATTCAAAACACAAATGTGGTATAAATTAATTTAAAATTAATTCTCATTGTCAAAAAAAAAGCGTGCTTTTAATAAATAATAAATATCAAAAGATTTACCTTTTTTATGTCCAAATTAAGAGTGAAATTACTTCCAATGAGCAATTTTGGATTAAATGGTAAAAATATAATCCAATTACACTTTAAAACCAGTAAAAAAGACAATATAAATATATAAATAAATTATATTAAAAGGCATTTTTGAATTAAAATGCAGTATTTTTCACTATTCATTAAAAAATGAACATTTTCAGAAAAAAACCATAATTTCATCCAAATTAAATTTTGATGTCCCTATTCTAAAGAATAATATTATTTTTTTAAATATAACATATAAAAGTTTCAATAACTATATTTAAAAATGGTTTTCCATCAAAAGGCGGTAAATCAACCTTATAAAGAATATTAGAGTGTTTATTCTTAAAATTGGATTCATTTAAATTTTAAGCTTATATCTTTTGTTGGATAAATGTAAAAACATTTAAAAATATGTATAATAATATTCAAGTTAGTTTTTTTCATTCCCATAAATACAACGTCTAGACATTAACTACCATATAAAATAATATTATTATATTATTATTTTTCGATAAAACTCAACGTTTTGTGCAACATAAAATTTCAAAGAAACCTGTTATTTTCTGTTGGGTACGCCATCAAATATAGCATACCATTTAAATTAAAATTAATATTTAATTCAAAAATATTAATAAATGTGAAAATTTCATATTCTTTATTTTCCTGGGATTTTATATCCTTATCCCATTTTGAAATTGCATCCTCACAATGTTAAAATTGGGCTCAGAAACATCATTGAAAGTCCCACATCTGAAAAAGAGTCAATAAAAATATCACTTTAAAAGAAATATAGAGATGTAAAAAGGTCACCCGAGATAACCCATACTAGGATTCCATGATAACATGGATATGGAAGAGTAAGTAACCATAATTTTCTGATTGAGAGAGATAGAAAACACGATTAAGAGAAAGTTAAACACCAGAAAATCACAAACATGTGATGGGTTAAACCGTATATGATTCCCCAATTGGAAAATGTTTTTGTTTTAAATTAATTTTCATAAATTTTAGGAATTTATTTATGTGCTTCACTAAAAACATAAGGAAACATACTGACTTGTCATGTAGGATTTCATCCTTTACTAAATTCCTACCACAAACTAATCTGTTAATTAAATGATGAGTGTTCAAACTAACTTGGTCACGTCAAAAGCACTATAATCAACTTATATAATGTCACATAATCTAAAAAAGATGAACTATATATTTACCTTGTCTTTATACATCAAGCAAAACCAATATGGTTAGTGCAAGGTCAGATAATCCCCAAAAAGGATAATCCTTTATAAAAAGAAATACTACTCTTAATTTCTAAAATTAAACAAACAATACCCAAATTTCAACAAAGACCATTCAATACCCAATTGTCTTTAAAATTATTTAATATAACCCAAACTAATATTAAAACCCGAAACTTAGAATAATTTGATCACTTAGTCTTCCGAGATAAATCTTAACATTTATCTCCAAATAACATCGACTACTCTAAAAGTATCATATAGAAGTGAAATTAACCTAATCATATATTCTATATGATAGGTTAATCATTTCCTTAAAAAACCCAAATCTTCATATATCTACAATAAAAATATAGATTCTTCCAAAATAAAATTTCAAACATTACTCCACAAATGAAATCCCATGGTATTATATTTCCCTTAAGCATATATTATTCCCTAAAAGAGAAAACGTCTTCCAAAATAACATTTATCACATAATCACCAAAATCATTTTTCTATATTAAGGACATCCATTTTAGAAAACATAAGTTCTCAAAATCAAATTATTATTGATCTGTAAAATCATTTAACTAAAAATAATAAGTCATACTAACCAGGGACTTCATGTAGACCAGTATTAGGTGATAAATCCCAATCGCACTTTGGTTGTGGGTTCGATTCCCGCAACTTTGTCCGACGTGACGTATTTTCACCCGGTCTGTGTGTTTTCCTTTTTCAAAAACTATATAATTTTATAACATTTATAAAATGAGATAAATTACTCAAAAATAACCCTAACATATTTTATCCTCAAAGGTTATCTAATAAATTTCGTTTTGTATCCCAAAATGTAATAACCATTTATCACCTCTAAAATAACTATGAATACTCCTAATATTCTAAAAATTATGGTTATTCCGCTTATGATTAAATAACACCCTGACCTCTAAAGTTATCTAGACTGACCTATGATACCAACTATAAGTACCCTACCATAAATAATATATAATCTTGAATTAAATTAATAATTCACCATGAGGATATTTTTAGGTTTACAATTTTAGATAAATAGGCCATAACTATTATGTTACATCTCAAATATTGCAAAGTAGACACTTCTACTTATTATCCATTTCTTCATAAAATATAAATTCTTGAAAAAAAGATTCATGTCTAGTTCAATGTTTTATACAGCATGACTTTTCCAAGATCTCATCCCTCACCCAATTCATATTTAATTCCTCTGAAAAACATTTCAAAAAAAACATGGGATAAGCATAAAAATCTCAGTAAGGGTTATTAAATAAATAAATAAATCATTAGTCCATCAATAAATACAAAACATAATATCTTTAACATACCTCATGAAATCATAAGATTTATAAATAACACATAGAAATCATAAATCATAAAGGTAACCTGTGGCATCCATATCAAACCTACATTGTATCTTTCATAGCTATGTAGGGAGTTACATTTGTAATTCTCATCACAGTATATTCCCTAAATCTATTAGGAGAAACATTAAAGTTTACCATTTTCATGTTACCCAATGCATTGGAAAGATATCTCGGGCTCAACAATCCTAGGTTTATCCCAGAACCACCCATATTCATAAACAATGTGCAATAACCCTAACATATTCATAGCACATAAAAAAGAATAAAAGAAAGATAACATTTACACATTGCAATCACAATATATCATTTCAAGATATTGAAATAATCAATTCTTTATCAAACCATTTAAAACATTTAATAAATATATTTTTGAATCAAAGTGTCCCATACCACTTTTAATATTTTGAAAGAAATTTTGATTTCACAACATTCATATCCATATAAATAAATCCTTAAATCCATTTTTCTAAACATAGACATTAATGATAAATATTTTTAATAATAAATCTTTAAAACATTTAAAATGATATTTTAGTTAAAGAGTTCCTAACCAAGTGAGAGACGCTTGAATACAAATAATTGAGGAATAACATTAATCAAAGCTTATAATATCATGAGAATAAGGATATTCATGATATAATATGTAAAAGGGAAGTATATACACCATATAAAAGTTAATTGGTGTATAAAAACAAATAAGTCTCAATGGAATGTAAATTGAGACAAAGTCCCTTGCAAAGATCGTATCCTTAGATTAAAGAAATATCAATGACATAATTATGTGTTACAAATAAGAATTCACCCAATATAATTGGATATTAAGTGTAAAATAATAAAATTTCATGCACACATATTCATATCATGACATAATTAAGAAGTATAATTTTAACCCAAATAATTGAAATTTGGTTAAGAAGTTGTCTTACAAAAATTTGACAGCCTAATGACGTCGCTTTAAAATTCATAAAATGATTTGATGAGAGAAAAAATTGTCTCTCATAACATTTAAATACAATTTTCATAAATAATGATATAAAAGAACATATCCCAACATAATAAAATGGAAATTTAAAATACATAACATAAAAAGTCTTTTACTAGAAGAGGAGGGTGAAAGGTTCCCTTACCGATTTGGTAACATACAAAACATACACCACATGAAAGAAGGAGAATACAATGAAACTTTAAATACCCATAAATTAAATTATATTACACGATTAATACAATCATGTTAAGTACATACAACACAAATTATGAAATAGTGGAAAATATAGCATGAATCTCATGGGAATAAAAAGTGAAATGAAAACCCCTTACCTCAAGTCCAACTTGTCTTGTATATTTCTTGTTCTTCCTGAATAATAATTTTAAGTTAATTTATAGTTTCATAAAAACACTGTATCAAGTTTATTATTACTTTTATATCACTTATTACCTTGATATAACAATTAGTTAATTATTCTAGTTCATATCATATATTTTGTCGATGTTCGAATCTTGCGTCAAAAATGAACTTGTTATAATTAAAAATTGTCCATGGGGTCAAAATTCCATTATCTATTGAATAATATAAAGGATTTAGATATCACATATATCATATATATCTAGTATATATGTATTTATAATAGTCCATATCATTTTTATATAATAAATGAAATGCATCGTTCATGGAGACGTTAAGTCGTACATATGCATGAATGCTACTTTCGTTACATTTTTTTCAATTTTAACGAAATTAAAAACAAATGATACAGATGTATATTATAATTCCATTATAATATCATATTTTATATAGGATACATAATTTCATTAACACCATCCTTTATACGTTCCATGTATAGTATTAATGAGTCATCTCACTTTGAGGGGGATGTAGCCCGCACTTCCTCAAATTAAATTATCATATTTACCCATTATAGAAACCATAAATGCATACTATAAATGAAAAATACCAAAAAATAGATACAATATAAATATAATATATATCACATATAAATATAGTGTCAACATAATTTCCACCATGAGAGGTTGTATGAGATAATTGAACAATCATCCTTTCGTGAGGTAGTAGTTCGTCATCCACAGAAACAGTATATTCGTATACATTAAATGGAGGTGTGTTGAATTTTAGTTCAAATAATTCTCATAAAAACATACTAGTATATTTATGATACTTGTGTTGTTAGAAAATAATTTAATAAAGAGAGTTTAGGGGGTTGTAGAAGCAAAATAAAAGAAAACACCTTGAGAGAAAACATTACCTTTAAATCAGGTTACTCCCTTTGGATTAAAGTTAAAGACTTTATTGAATTACCTTATTCCTAGGAAAAGGCTTATAGTAGGAATATAGGTATGTTGGGAGCTTCTTGGAGTAGATTTTGGAAGATCCAAGTGGCTTGAGATGTGTGACTAATGAGTTATAGGTGCTGGCCTTTATAAGAGGGATGAGGGACTCTTTAGGAAATTGTGAAAGTATTATTTTATTATAAATTTATTTTCGTTTTTGAAAGGTAAAAACATATTTAATCCAAATATAAGGTCAATATAAGTGAAAATAAAACCACCCAAAAAAATGGACAGGTTTTGGATATTTTTTAATCCTTATATTTTTTATTGAACCCTTTGTTAACTTATTTAACTTTTACCATGTCCCCTTATATATTCATACAATATGGTTAATATTTTTACTATAAAATGATAAGAGACACAAAATGTACCATTTATGACATTTTTAACATTATTTAAGTAATTTGGAAGAATATTTTATTTTTATAATTATTTTATCATTTAATAAAATATTAATTGTTTTAAAAACCCTTTTTCTTCAATTTCTAAATTATTCATATCAAGACTTTTATAAAATATAAAACAACTTTATTATTTCTAAAAACATTCATTAATTTAAATCTAAAGAATCATTATTATCCCTAAAATTATTCTATGGAATAAAAAGTTTCAAAATAAATTTATTTCAATAATTATAATATCATTCATTTGAATCTATTATTAATGAAGTAATTATTGTATCACCATTTTTTCATAATTAAATATGTATATTTAATATCTAAAAATTATAAATAAAATATAATAATTTAGGAAATCATTTTATATTTCAAAATAATATTTATAGTTGATAATATAACTTATATAACCTCATATAAAAATCGTTCTACTACAAAGATTCCTGTTTATGTTGTTTTTCCCTTACTTTAAATTAATTAATATAAAGTTCCATTATCACTCCCAAGTGGCTCCATCGGGTCCCAAAATCGACACAATGATTTCCATGGTCGAACATGTATCATAAAATACTCTTAAGAGAAGTTTAAGGATAATTTAATCTTATTATAATATTATTTTTCACCCATATTCACCAGATTTTACCCTTTAACCAAGGTAAATATAATATTTACTGAAGTAAATATTCATAATGTACAAAACTAAAAGTCACCTATTTACAAAATTTGGGCCTCCTAATTTAAAATATTCAATCCATTTACCCAAATTTAAAACACATAACTGGAAAAAATTAATTTAAAATTAATTTTCATTGTCAAAACAAAAAGCGTGTTTTTATGAAATAATAATTATCCAATGATTTTCCTTTGTTAATGTCCAAATTAAGAGTGAAATTAATTTCAATAGACCACATCGGATTAAATGGTAAAACTATAATCCAATTAAAATTTAAAAACAATTAAAATAAAAATATAACAATAAAAATATATTTTATTTAAAGGCACTTTTGAATTAAAATCCAGTATTTTTCATTATTCATTAAAAAATAAACATTATTAGAAAAATACCAAAATTTTATCCAAAGTAAATTTTGATGTACTGATACTAAAGAAGAATATTATTCTATCAAATATAACATTTAAAAGTGACAAAAACTATATTTAAAAATAGTTCTCCATCAAAAGCCGATAAATCAACCTTTTAAAGAATATTAGAGTGTTTTAGCTGAAAATTGGATTCATTTAAATTTTAAGCTTCTAAATTTTATTGGATAAATATAAAACGAGTTAAAAAACATTTATAATAATATTTTAGTTAGTAATTTTTATTCCTTCCAATAAAACGGCTAGAAATTTACTACAATTTAAAATAATAATATTGTTAGATTATTTTTCGGTAAAACTCTGTGTTGTGTGAAGCGTATGTTTTCAATGAAACATGTTGTTGTATGTTAGGTACGCCATCGAGAATAGCATCCCATTTAAAATAAAATTAATATTTAAGTGAAAAATTTTCATATTTATTAAAATTTCATATTCTTTATTTACCTGGGATGTTACAATCTTCTCTCCTTTTCCATGGAAATGTATGAATCAAAATGAAAGAATTCACAATACACAACACATTTTCTTGGTTCACCTGCATTGTTCTATGTATAGGGATCATACAAAGGGAATTTTTCTATTAACAAAATCCACTAAACTGCACTAATATTTCAAATTTTATAGTAGACTCACTATCCCTCCTAGTTTACAACCAGTCACAATTTTAAATCTCACTACTCTCTCAGCTAAAGAGTATACACTACTCCAGCATATGATTCATCTTCTGATAACTTTAATCAATGTGTTTTACACCTCATTTGGTTTTTTTTATTGAGTTCCACATTCATCCACATGATTAATACCACTTTAACATATATTTACTAGGAAATCCCTATAGATTCTCAAAAAATTGGATTTCATTCCATCTTTTCACTCCTTGTGTGCAACTTTACAACCTGGCATAAAATATTTTTGTTCTTTCATAGAACTTCCAACATCCACCCAAAGTTAATGAACTCCCAACATCCACACAATTTCATGGAACTAAAAACATTCGTTCCATGTTTTAGAACTCTCTACTTCTTTGAAATGTTACAAAACTCCCAACTTCTATATTATGGACATAACTTTTATATGTTCATCTTGATATCTTAGTTGTTATTGTGTGTAAGAAATATATTCATTCAAATATAATTCACTTAATATCCCTGATAATATCTATGTATTGATGTCCTAAAATGATAAAGGTTTTCATCTATTTTTAGACACTACCAACCCTACGCAGAACATCTTTGCACCCCTTACATTGTGTGTGAAACTTTTCTATAGTAATAAACATCTCATTTTGACATTGTTGATTGCATATAAAGTCCATTACTATTTTTAAAAGAACAACAAAATCTTCCTCTATCACGCAACTCTAACTTTTTTGCAATTTCATATCTTGCACGTAACTATTTTCTTTACCCTATTTTGAGGTGTCAGCCTCAAAACATCAGTTTTTCACCACTTTTCATACCACCTTTACCTTTTTGTGAAACTTCTAAAATTTGAATAAAGGTCATTCCTTTTTCAAAAACAATATTTTTCATCCTCCAAATTCTAGAATAAAAAATCAAACATTGGGAAACGACACCACATTGACACTAAATATTAGGTACTACTTCTAGATCATCCATTACTTTCTATTAGATATTTGTCAACATACCATATCAAAAATCTCTTTAGAGATCCACAACTGATCATGGAAACCTACTTTTTCATCAAACACAATCAACCAAAAAACACATCAAATTTACTTTGAGAGATTTTTTCCCAATAGTGTTAGGTTGTGGTCATTGATTCTTTTTGTTTATTTTTGAAATTATTTATTTTCTTATCGAGATGAGATAAAATTTCTTGATCAATTTTTAAACCCAATTTTATAGGATATATCTTTTTAATATTTGAAAAATATGAGTCTAAGTGATTGCATATGTGATGACTCTCCCTTAACTTTAAATTTCAAACGTTATTCTGAGTTTGACAATTTTTTGAAATCTATACTTATTAGTGGTTTGAAAAAATATTGTTCATCACCTCAGGATGAACAACACAATTTCAACATATTCTTCACAATACCCCTTTACATGAGTGAATGTGATCCATGTTTTGTCAACTAGAACATAAAGACTATCTCCATCAAATACTTTTAAGAATGAAGGGGTTTATTTAAATTATTGAGGCACATTTATGGAATGCCTTTTTATCCAATTGAGATACACCTTTACATAGATTTAGTTATACATATAGTTTACATGAAGAACCTTAAAGTTAAATGCACATTTCATGATCATTGTATCTTTACTTACCCTTTACACAACATATTTTTCATAGTTATTTCTATGAAAATAGTGGGGTACAAATTCTATCCCATGCCTGCTTCAGAAGTGATTACATTTTTATGGTGAATTTTTTAGTAATTCCATAATTTTGGGAACTTTGAATATTAATGGGAATAATTATCATACTCATTACATAGCATTGACATCATAATATCTTTAAAAAATGGAAATATCAAAATTAGAATAATGAATGTTTATAAAAAGGTATAAATAAAAGAATAATGACAAATTAAATATTATTCATTATACGTTATTTTTAGACTCATTGACCATGTTAATAAAATTAAGGGGGATTATGATGGGTTTATATTTAAAAGGATTAACTAAGGGAAGTAAAGTCATCAAGAATTATTATATAATAATTAAATTTATTAAAGATTCAAAAACCCTACTCTTAAATCCTTATGATTTGTAAACCTACTTCAACTATGTCATGGATATGTGAGACTTTTACCATGAATAAGGTTGAGAAACCATATTATTGATATGATTACAACCTTGAATATAATCTAAAATTCAGAGAATATTGGAAATAAATTCATCTTAGGTCAGTTTAAGAGTTATCACAGATGAATTACTATTTTTTATTTAATTAAGTTATGAGAGAGGATAATAAGATGAGAATTTATCATGTAAAAGAAACATGATGGATTTATTTAAGGAAATTATTTATAATTCACTCATTTTTTATTTTTAGTGTGAATTATGGTCAAGTTGTTAATATCTTTCTAGGTGTGTAAAAATTAGGTGTGAAGGAGTGATATGATGTGTTTTTTTATCAGTTTTTTTTATTATAAATAATTGCTTAAATTCGTTTAATAAACCTACATAAATCACAATTTATTTATTTTTACATTGCATTCAATATTTTAAATAACCATTTTTTTATTATTTTATTATAGGAAAACATATGAAAATTATTAAATTTTATTTTAAATATAATTATGTGGTTAAATTAATAAATTACATGTCTAACTTCGCAATTATTCAGAATGAGTCTTGAATTAATGTTTAAATAAAATTTAATTATTATCATATTCTAAAATTAATATATACGATCCTTTCAGACAACTTCCAATTTTTTTGGTCATAAAGTTACTCCAAAATAAAACAAGGGTTATTCATAATATTAAGTAATGTTAGGGGTGTTTCCTAAAAATTAGGTGAAATGGAACTGTCTAATATTAATGTGGGGAGGAGGTGGCTCGTGTAATATTAATTTTTTATATATCTAATCTTACATTAGATTAAATCCTAGTAGAGGAGCTATATATGATAAATTCCATCATTGTGTATGTTTTTTATGTGTTTACATGAGATTAAATCACTCAATTTCTCTCCTTCATATGATTAAAATGGTATATTTCATGAGATTAAGTAAATTCTCATATGAAAGTAAAATGGGAGAAACATAAACAATTTAAGAATAACTATTTTCACAATGGGGAAGTCAAATATTGAACATATGGGAACTCATCTGAGCTTAAAATCCATAGTTTATGTTAGTTAATGACCATGTATGTTCTGAGTTAGGTTGGTAAATTAAATATGGGAGTAATCCTTGTTGATGACAAGTGTTGAATAAAGTTCAAGGAAGATTGAATTATCATGAGTTCAACAAAATCATACATTTAAGAGGATCTCAAAGTCAATTGAAAAACTTGGGAGTGGGTAGATCAATTGTAATGATATATGTTGTGCATACCTAAATTTTCATTTTCCACTATTGAAGATGAATAATAATACAGTTGATGGAGATCTTGGTCCATGCTTCAAAACCTGTGATAATGTTCTGAAATAGAATTTCATTTTTTTATCGTGTTTGTAGGTTTTAGATTTTTAATTATTTTTTTATTCTCTTACTTGATTTCGAAACCAATTTTACATTCACATAAAGATATTAATATAATGCTTCTATATGGTTTTTTTTACTAACGAATTAAAACTATAATTTCTCACTACTGGTATAAATTGATTACAGTGTTTTACTTGGGTGTTTAGAGTAACGCAACTAATGACTATAGTTTTATTGAAAATAAACTTCTACTATGATTATATTATAGAGGAATAAAAAATATCAGACCTAACCTCAACCACAGTCAACCCAAGATCAACTATATTTCAAATCATTCTCATTCATCCCACTACTCAACCATTTTATTAGTTTAGATCCATTATGTAAATTGGTCAGAACATATTCTATAGCAAATAGGACAAAATATCATCCATATAGATATGTAATTGCATTATAAATAATGAAATATATTTTGAAGGGAGTTTATTCAATGAGTAATTGTAATTAATTGAAATAGATATTTATAAGGGAAATAGAAACATAAACCTTCATAAAAATATATTATTTTCTTTTCTTTTTCTGAATATTCAGAATATCCAATAAGATTGGGTTATTTTATTTTTATGGTGTCTATATAGAATGATTCTATCAAATATCCCTCAACATAGTAGTTCTTGTATAGTGTCCTAATATTTTAATTGATATATCATGTAACATAACATATAGATATTAAAAACAGAAAATTATTATCTGTTCCATAACCATAAAGGTTTACAGTATTTGTATATTAGATACATAAAAATCATATTTAGGTACATTCTTTATCATCTCTAATAATTTCTTCCCACTTTTTATCCTTCTTTACATACCCTACATAAAAAATTTCTTCATAACCTTGGGAAAGGAAATATAATAAAGTGTGAGACAAGATTCTCAGTAAGGGTAAACATGGGAGATATCAATCAATGAACATATGAAGGAATAAGATAAGAATAACGATATTAGATCACAATTGAAAATTAAAAACTTTATACCCAATTATTCATATATCATAAAAAATATTAATTTAATAAAAAAAAATTATTTTAAAATATCTGAATCATAAGAGTGAGAAATAATCATAAATCAATCATAAACATTAAGTTCATATCATAATCATAAAAAAATTTCTTATAAGTATGGCACTATGATATCCAAAGAAACCATTTCAGGTGTCACATTTAACCACTAAGACCACCAAATAATAATGGATCAAGAATCAATAAATTCCTCCCATATCATAATAGATCAAGAATCCCCTCTTGTTTCCCATATTAGGAATTCAATACCAACTTATTTACAATAGAGTATTGAGAAAATCAACTCGTTTCCCATAAATATATCAGGAGATATAATGATTTACCCAAGGAATTTAAAGGATATATAATTCTTGGACAACCTACCACATAATTAAAACCATAAATATGTGTGAAAAAAGATCATAAATCACTTATCATATCATTATAACAAAACAAATAGAAGGGTAAAAGTTTTCATAAATATTTCCTCGTATCATAAATAATGGAAAATAAATTAGTTTTATAAAAATATCATCATCAAAATGATAAATAATCTAGAGAAATAAAATGGATGGTATCATTGGATCATATCCTCCATAAAAAATAATTAAATTAAAAAATTATAGATGAAGATTCATATTAATTATAACTGAAATATTTCTTATAGAAAAAAGTTTTAATTTTGAAATAACTTATTTAAAATCTAAAAATTTAAAAAATATAATAAAAAATAATAATTTGATAATAACCAAGGAAAATTAAAAATTAAACTTTAAATATTTTAGTGGTTATGAAGGAAGGAAATTTTTTCATGTCATGTATGTTAAGAAAATATTTTTTTCACATTTTTTGTAACAATTTGAAAGTACATAATTCAAAAAATGACAAGAATATTACTTTAAAAAAAATTAATAAAATAAAGAACATGAGTAAAAATGAATTTCAATATTTATTGTAGAATAATAAAACATTATTCAAGAAAAATAAAAGAAAACAAGGACATGGATGAAAAATATTTCCAACCAAATAGTAAATAAATTGTGTTTTTTTTTTTAAAAATTACTGATCCTTTTTAAGTACCACATAGTGGAAAATGATAATATAAATAAAAAAAATTAACGAATAGACCTATTATAAGAAACATAATTTGGTTTATCATATAATTATCATAAAATTTCTTTAATATAAATTCAAGTATAAATAATCCTGATTAAAATGTGATTGAAACAAAAAAAACCTTACCTCAAGTCACTTCTTTCTTCATAAAACTTTGAACCTAATGTATAATAAATATTGATTTATTTTTCATGTATTTCAAATCCATTATCATATATATAATACCAATGATGATTTTCTTATAACATACTATATCCTGTTAATTAAAATTTATTTATTAAAATCATAGTTTCAGGTGATAATTACTTTGCATTTCAGACATGTTTTGGTTCAAAAATCTCATCCCTTATACTAAAATAATTGTTACATCATCTCTAGAATTTTAATAATTATATAAATATTATATATACTTATTATGTACATGTTTATAATCTTCTATAAATTTTATTTTTAGAAAAATTATTTACATTGTTCATGGAAATGATAGACTATATATAGGCATGAACGATATTTTAACTTTTCCATTGATTGAATGAGAAAAAAGTTGAATAATAATTCACCTTTATAGAATAATTATTTTTATCATATATATAATATAAATTTATTAATTTTATTTTTATTACCATCCATGTAATGATTCAATGAAAAATGAATCGCATCGCTTCGTGGATGTGTAGTCCATATGTATGCATGAGAGATGTTATAATATTCCAATGAATGCGTAGGTAGGAAGGTAGTTATGATATTATAATTATATAACAATAATAATTTATTAAATATCATATATAAATATTAAAACCATAATAATGACAATAAATTAAATATTGTGATGGAAAATGAATTGTATCACTACGTGGATTTGGTAGTCCACACATACACAAGAGAGAAACCTTCACTTCCCATCAGATGAAATAAAATGAATATAATTTTAGTCCAATAATAATAATTACATTTTGGTATATTTAATATAATAATATAATTATATTATCATTAATTCGAAATATTTATTAGAGTTATAAGAATAAATAATTTGAAAGAGGTCATGTAAGACAAGTACCTATTCTTTGATAGGCCTATCCTACTAAGGACACATATAACAGCATTTTAAGAATAAAAAACAATAATTCATGGATAAGGGGTTTAGAATATAAATTTTTAGGTTTTTATTGAGATAGATGGAATAATTTTGTGTAAAGAAAATCATAAAGGTTTTTCCCTTTATCAGAGAGGAAAAGGACACCCTTGGAATTACATAAACAATTTAAAAATAATTAATTTATTTATCAATTATATTGATTTTAAATAGCCATAATTGAGAAGAAAAAAAATTATTATAGAAATATCGTAAGAAAATAAAATTTAGATAGGTTATAGTTTCATTTTAAATCTTATATTTTTACTTAACTCCTTTGTTAATCCATTTTAACCTTAACTGCAGTATCAATGTTTTCAATCATAATGGATTATAATTTAAAATATAAGTTAAAATTTTGATCATAAATGGAAAAGTTATGGAACTTTGGACCATTTATCATCATTATTGTCCTATTTGAATATTTTTATTATTTCTAAATAATTTATAAAATATTTTTTTTATAAAATATCATGAATTTCATTTTTACACTATTAATTTATTTGGACTTTAAAGTAATCAAGATAGTTGTGGAATTCAAATATAAACCTTTATAATTTCATAATTTTTTAAATTAATCAATAAAATTTATATTAAACAATAATTTCTTAAAAATTATAACATATGTATCATTTTTTAAAAACTTACATGATTTTTCTAATGTTGTATAAGCACTCGGTCAACATTGAATAAACAATTAATGTAATTATATCACCCATAATAATTAAAAAATATATATGGAATAAAAATAAAGAAAAATATTTTCAATATATAAATTTATATTAATTCATTATGTATATTTACACACATATATGTCATAAAAAGGTTTTCTTAATAAGTTATTTTGAATTTTTTCCAGGAAAAAAAATAGTATAAGCATTTGGATAAATAACTTGACATCTAACCAAAAAATTAATATATATACATAAAAATAATCTATATTAATTTATGTTTATTAACCATGTTAGGAAAAGAATTCTTCTTTCTCAAATATTATCTTTAGGACACAAATTTGGACTTTTCATTTGTAGGATAAGTACTATATCGGCACTGAACATGTTTTTATATTTATGGTAAAATAAATATTTATTTATATTTTTTGAATTATTATCATTCTGATATTTGTAATATATCCACTGCTAGAATTCATGACTATATCAATAGTTCAATTCCATTTCCATAGGCTAGAGTACCATTGGAATATCCTATACTAATGGTTATCCCAACCATATACTAATGGTCTATTGGGAAAGGATTATACCAATGGTTTTAGGTAAACTATTTTTATAAGACTTATGTAATTTTATTTACCCATAGTTAGGGTAGAAATATTGGTATAGGTCTATACCAATGATTTGAAAATTATGGTATAGACCCCCCCCCAATTCACCATGTTGCAGCACCTTGTCCCCACTTAAACAGCCCCCCGAACCTACCCAAAATGCCACCATAAGTCATAAAAGCACCCCAACTAGGTCAATTACCAACAAAAAACATCACCAACCATTATAACATAAAAAACCAATTAAATGATTCAAAAATGATAACACACAATCAAAACATCACATATATACATTCAAAACTAATCATCAAACATCAAATGTGATAAATATATTTCAATTATGGAAAAAATCAATCGGTCTCTCATCACCATCATCACCAACATCCTCGCCAACATCATCTACTTCATCCTCATCATCATCCTCTCTATAATCCTCATTTTTATCCTCCTCATCATCCTCACCAACATCCTCACTATCATCCTTTCCATTTACAACATCATCCCTAATAACATCATCGTCTCAACAACCACTAGGACCACTTCCCGGTGCGCTATATAATGTATGCATCGTTGAAATATATGCATTAGAATCCATAATGATATCTGGTGGAAGTGATGGAAATAATACTTGCATAAATTTCACAATTTCAACATTGGCCCTTTGATTACACTCAGACTCTTATATAATAATATTTTGGCATCTTCTTCCTTAGACTAATCAAGTGTTGCCCATGTATTATCTTTTTCCAACTTGGTGCTTCCAGAACTAGAACCTAAAGAGAGCTAATATCTAGTTAAGATAATAATCTTCCATGGTTGAAAGTATACTCTATCGTGGTGCCCATCTCCCAAAACCTAATATAAGTGATCATTTATCCCAAAGATGTCACCTTCCTCCTCATAAAGGGCCTCTAAGGAAAAATGTTTCAAATATAAATGTACTGTTTAATTACAAAATAGTTAATAAAATTTGAATTCATAAAATTAAAACTTACAATCTAATTCTATATCAGTTTGTTTACCATGATTCCATAATTCTTCTATATGCTTGAAAAAATAAATTTTTTCCAATCAACTTGTCCTTAAATATTAAAAACATCCCTTGGTAAATAAATTGAATGTAGAAAATCATAATTGAAAATAGGTTATTAATAATTAATTTCACATAAAAAATTAAATGGATATACTCGATGAAGCAATTTTATAGTCTGTAGTGATTAATTAATTTATACTAGTATAATATGAGTGGGTTAAGAAAAGTATATATTAAATTTAAAGAATTGAGAATATAAATAAATAATGATTGGATAAAATAAAATAAAGTGGAATTTAAGGATTTGTGTTAGTATATATTATTTTTATGAATTTAAAGGGAATCATAATTATAGAATAATGGAAATGGAGTGTGTTTATTAAAAAAATTAATCAATATTAAATTCATATATAATATGGTAAAATGGAAGGCTGAAATGTATGCTACATTTGTTATTTTTTGGTTTTCTATGGTTTTATGATTTAATATGAAAGGGGTTAGAATAGATAAAACCATGGTAATTTATTCATTAATATATATTAATGATACAATATTGTCAATATTGGTGTTTTTTTGTTAAAATTACACATGAAAGAATTGGATTTATTTTTTTTGGTTAAAGAATCTTAATTTTTAGTTAGAATGAGAATATATAAGTTCATTATTTGTTTTATCCTTATTATCCTTATTCAGTTTTACATTGTATAATTTTATTCAGTTATTTTTAGTTCCATTTGTTTAAGTGTGGTTAAATTCAATTCAGTTTGGTTCAATTATATTCAATTTCTATTAATGGAATATCATTTAATTATGTTCGTCTTATTTTTTCATCTTAATTCACTTTGGTTTATTATATATCATATTTATTTATTTTTATTCACCAATATTGTTTTATAACTTATCAATTAAATTTTATTTAGTTTTTTCCTCCCTTATATGATTTAGTTTTGTATATGTTATTTTATATTTGTTTATTTATGTTATATTTCATATGATTTAATTCATTTAAATTAAATAAAATTTATTTATTTTAGTGTGATTTTTTTCATCTGGTATTCACTTTATTAGATCGTCTTCAAACTAGTTCATTTTGGTTTTTTCTTTTCATGTTGGTTTCTCTTCAAGTTAGTTTAGTTCAGTTTCCCTAGATTCCAATCATTTCAGATTGGTATTATTAAATTTTTTCATTATTTATTTAGTTATGGTTTGGATTGATTGGATCTTGATGTGTTGACTTAGTTTTGTTCATTATTATTAGTTTTTATAATTATCATATTCATCTACATTTGGTTGATTTAGGGATAGTTAACTCATGTATATTTAGGTTATCTTTATTAAATATATGATATTTATGTTCTATTTTCTTTGTACAACATTGGAAATTTTTGTTATATTTAACTAAGTTTAATTCCTTATTTGTGGATCCTATTTTTTGTAAAAATTTGGGTTGGGTTTTCTCGTCTTATTCAATTTGATTCAATATAATTAAATTCTATTATAGTTGATTTTTTTGGTTTGTTCAATTTTGGTTTTGTTTATTTAAGGTCAATTTATTTCAACTTAGTTTATCTTGGTTGGTTTTTATTTAATTCACTTTGGATTGGTCATTTTAGGTTTTTTTAGTTTATAGTCATTCTTCTTATTTTATTTTATTTTATTTTATTTATATTTCATTTTAATCAGAGTTGGTTACCTTCAATATGGTTTAGTGCATGAATTTTTATATCTCTTTGATTCAGTTTTGGTATATTCTTTTTAAATTTTGTACATATTGTAATCAACCAACCATGTGGTCCATTCTATTTAGAGTTCATGGGTATGAAAATATTTGATTGAATAAAAAATTCATCCATATGGGAAAAATCGTGAGATTTTCCTTTGATGATCATTCATGACTTTTTAAGGAATGCAATCTTTGGGATCACCCAATAAACCTGTAAGGTGAATTTAGAATTGTGTTCTAACTAGGATAGTGTCAAATTGATAAAATTATTTCATCACCTACACCATTAGGTGATTTTACTTTCATAAAATTAAATAAATAATCAAAAATAAAAAATAGTTTTATTTTAAAATAGTACTTTTATAGAAGTATTAACATGTTTAATGTGGATTTAGGAAAATTTAACACTAAAACTAACTCATACTGCAAAAATATTAAAAAAATTATTCAATACACTAAAAAGATAATATTTCATATATCGAAACATTATATTCAATTTATACCATTAGTTCAATAAATTCACTCAAATGAATTTGGGAATCACTAAGTTTGAGAACTTTATTAATTCATAACACCATAATAAAAAAACAAATTTATATGTTTCCCCATTTGGATGTGAAAAGATAAAGGTACTACCATTTAATCATATATATAGTTCTGTGGAATATTCCAAGGTTCATGTTTTAATAACTCAAAAGAATGATGAATCATGAAAAATAGAAGATACTTCACATAATGTTAAGACAACAAAACCAAATCAATATAAAATTTCTAAAAATGTTTAAATTACCAAGTATATTATGGTGATGAATTTTTAAATAATATAAATGATAAATAGGAAATAAAGGTTACTAATGTGAGGAAAGAAAATTTAGTTGAGGATAAACCACAATTTGAGACTACTTTTACTATTAAAAGATCTATAACATGGGAAAAATCCTTATTCAAAAGAATAATCGCATGGTTTCCATTATTTCAGATTAATATAAGGATGAGGATGGTAATGCTTAACAAATACTTATATCAACTATTGAAATCACTCAATTATCTTTGGAAGTAGTAATGTCAGTTGAAAATGAAACTATATGAATTTTATCTTCATAATCATAAACAATTCATATTTATCTATAGACTAGAGAATATTCCATGTATCTTCTCCAAAAAATTGAGAAATCCATAGAATTATAAAAATATAAATATCTTGAGAATATTCAATAGATTGTAGTTTTTCCTAATAAATTAGTTTATGAAACTTTACCTAAATTTCAATTTAAAACATATATTATTGATAGTAGTCATGAGAACACAATTATATGAACTTTATGTAAAAGGGTGTCCATAAAATAGTTGGGAGTGTGTATATACGCTGAATGTGGCTTCTAGGTTTAGTTAAGAGTTATGGTCCATCTCAAATTAGCAAGATTCGTATGCATGATTCATATTGGGTGGCTAGTCGAGACATGGTCAATAATTGATCATCCTATATATATTATATATAATGGATTGATCATTTTCATTGTTATGTGTCTTTTACCTGGGTATAAAGAAAGTGATGGAAAAATTTTATATGGCCTCTATTATTTCATTATATGTTATTCCTAATATATTTTCTATTCATGGTTGTCTTGTGGATTACCATTTGTGTTGTGGTTAACTATATGGTATCTTTTTATGAGTAAAGAAACTTTATTTTATAGGATATTTTCTTCAATGGAAACTTGTGTTCTTAAATTTTCTGAGGGGTTTTTTTTATAACTAAGACTCATATTGGAATCATAACAGTTTAGACATCACTAGAAGGCTTTTAGTATAGTGTTTTGTGAGATCAAAAGAAAATGCAAGTCCTAATTAAAAATAACGGAAATCATAAGAGGCACCCCACTCTCTCTTCCCACAGTATCCTAACTAACACGTATAACATTCACACGTGATTAAGGGGTTATATATGATTCCATAAAAAAATATTGTATTTTAAAAACTATTTTACACATAAACACCATTTTACACATCCCTATAATAAATATAACTTTAACATAACCCAAACTATCAAATATTTCAATATAAGTTTTTTTTAAATATCATGAATTCATATAATTTATAATTGATGAATTTTATCCCATATTTTATTTAAATAGAAAATTTATAAATGTATGTCTTACCTAATTCCTCTTATGGTCTTGCATTATAGTCCCCCCCAAAGTGTAGATAAATTTTATAGCATCCATGTTTTTTTAGTTCCACCTAACCATTCCTAAAAAATTATTTTCAATAATAAAAATAATTCATTTGTGAAAATAATGATAATTTTATTTCAAAACCCTAAAATTTTACTAATACCTTCAACTCAATAGTCTTCCAATAAAGAATCGTTTCATGAGAATGTGCTATTAGATACTCATTCATGATAGGTGCGGCCTCTAAATCCATACCAAATCTAGTACGCCAGCCACTATAAAAATCTTAATTATATACCTTCCAGAACTCACCTAATTCAATGAGTTAGAATTTCCTCAAAGCCTCGCCATAATAAAAATTATAACTAAGCTAGCACAAAAATATTAATTCATATATAACAGTAATAACATAACATTAAATCAAATGAAATTTCTTACCCATATTTAGGCCAAATAATTATCCTTTACTTCATTTTGGAGGTGTCTCCATCAGAGTGGCCTCAGCAGAATGATGTTAGGGTATTTGGGAAGAATCTCTATGAAACTCTTACATTGTCACCCTATTTTCCAAATAATTTGATTGTCCTCGTTGAACTACACCTTCACCTATATGTGGCGGTTCCACACATCCCACATGCTTATATTCCCACACAGTTTTGTGGATGGTCCATTTGATAAACAAAAAAACAAATATTATATTAATACAACTTATAATGAAAATAAATTATGTTCAAAAAAATTATTAGGGTTCAATATATATACCTAATATATTATGATTAGTGGGTTATGATGGATCCTTAGGCTCTAGATGAACGTCAACCTATATAGAGAGAGTGGGACCCAATATCAGCTCTAATGGATCAGAACGTATCAGAGTAGATGTCCAAGGATCATGAATATAGAATATCAGAGAGAAGGAAGTTTTAGGAAAAGAACATGGCATAAACATCTATAGAAATGTATAATATAGATTGGGAATAAGATCCATCGTCAGATAAGGGAAAGATAGGTAAGGGGTTTAGATTGAAATGATAGAAAAACCGTAGGCAACCAAAATATCACATATGCCTCTAATGATACAACAGGATCATAAATGCATCAATATGTTATGTGAGTGGAAGGTATAGGGTGTGATTGGGTACACTAAGTGTTGTGCATATATCTATTATAACCCCCCCCCATATCGTCTAGCTTAACACTGGAACCACTAGGTTGGCTGGAGAATAACTATCTTCTAGGTTTTACATCCTGATGAAAAGATAAAACAATTAATCACATGAAATTATATGATATTTATATATATATATATAATAAAACACTCACAACATGCACAAAAGGATGGAATCATGTCTCTCTCATTCAACGATTGGTATCTATTATCAGTTTACTTGGTACCTATTCAATGATTTCATTTCATATATTTGGAAAAAAATATGTAATTAATTAGAAATACATAACTAATGTGTAATCCAAACAACAAAGAAGTTGAGAAATGACTTAATTTGGAAATACCAATTATCAAACCAAATAACAGATATGTAGGGATATACAAAATAATTTAATATTTACTGGGTAGAATATAAAAACATGAAATACATGTCATAGGAAAATCAATAAGTTTAAATAATCAGGTTTAGAATGGGTATGATATAGTTTTCTTTTTTTCAATTAAATCCAACCCAATTTTCATTCAGTAATTTGGTTCATTTTGGTCATTTGATTAGATCATTTGTCAGGTTTTTGGGGTAATCTCATTTGTTTCATATTTTGGGTTAGGTCGTTTTTCAAATTTTTTCATAAGGTCATTATTTACATTTTTTATTTTCATTTTTAATTATTTAATATGTTTCAATTCAATTCATCTAGTTTCTTGTTCCAAATTAATTATTTTGGATTTTTTGGTTTGGTAGGTTCTATTATAGTTTAATTCAATATTAGAAAATACAACTCAAAGAAAACTATAACCATTATATATTGAATATTCACATGAATGTCATGTTGGATAAAACATATTTTAAATCAATAATAAAAAAATAATTGATACCAACTTTAACTACCTAATTTGAGATAAAAAGGAACTAAGAACACAGGTGGATTATTCTATACATTTACCACTATGAAATCAGGTTCATAATCAAGTCTAAAAATAACTTCTTTCACCTTTGGTACCAATATAAATATCCTATCATTATCAAGAGTTCAATTTATGTCAATAACTTGAAATCCAAAATCATCAATAAATGTGTCGTGCCTCTTCATTTAATCAAATCACTTATATTTCATCATAGTTACTTGACCATTGGAGTTATAATCCAATATTATTATTTTATAAATGACTCTGTAATAAGATAAATTTTCAAATTGAGGTCATTTTTCCAATGCACTGTCAACAAAGTCTGTTGTGTAAATTGTTATAGCACTATCATTTGGGGTTCTCATGTTCATTTCTCATTCAATGAAAATAAATTTGTACCCATTGATCATTGCTGATTTACATTCCTGAACAATATAATGAAGATAAAAAACCTAATCACTTATTTCCTCAAAGACAAATTCAGTAAGAAAACCCAAATACTGAAATATAAAATAACATTAAAAATAGTTAAATTTAAATTTTATTAATTTATTACAGTAATACTTCATCCTTCAATATCAACTAAGAAAAATATTTTTTATAAAAATCCTCACTCTTTATCTAAGATAAATAATAATTCATTCAATTCATCATTTATTTATGTTACCTACCGAAAATAAATTAACAAAAATGTACAGTTACATGAGATGATATAACATATTCATGTTAAATTTACTTAAATGATGTAGTCATAGAAAAAATCATAGTTAAACGAAACTATATGATGTGTTATCTCACACTCTTCAAGGCTTAATTTGTTCAGTGTATATGATCTGATAATTTCCTCTATTTGGGGAAGTGATGAAAAATTAGGTTCAATTTTATCATATTTTTCTTCTTCATTTTTAATTAGTATTTCCTATATCATATTCATATTAACAAATATATTGAACAAAAATGAATAAATTTTTGAGCCAAGTAAACTTTCATGATAGAACCTTATAGATGATTCCTATTCAAGACATAAGTCTTTGATGTGTACATATTTCATTTAGTTGGATACATCTAGAAAAAGCAATAGGTCATGTAAGAAGTATTTTTGTTGGAATATGGACACTTGGATGTAGTGTGAATGTGAAAAAACGATGGAGGAAATATTTTCTCAAAATCACATTAAATTAATGGTTCCTCTACCAAAATGTTTTCATGAAATGCTTGTAAAAATTCATTGAAAAAAGATCTTTATATAATTGAAAAGATAAATAACTATCACCCTTACATTATTGGAAAAAAGACGAAATATTACAATTAGAATCAACTCATGAATAAGGATGTGATAATCATGAGTCATCATAGATTTCATCTTTAAATATTTTATTTTGAACTATTTTGATATATTGTTTGAATAGACATCAAGAAATTTATTAATACCTAGTACTTAAAGAAGTTGAGTTTTTTCTATTGGTTTCACCACATAATAATAACATGGAAATTTTCATTCATTTTCACTGATACACACAGGTTGTAATATTAGTATAATACCCAAATACACCAAGTAATGTCGATATCATAAATCATCATTTCTAATTCCCTTCAAATTTAGAATAATTGAAAAAAGAATCCACATTTTTCAATGTGCTTTATTTCTATGAAATGATGTAACAAATTGATAGACCAATAACTCAAGTTAAAGAAGATAATTTTTTGCTTCCAATTTTAATTGGTTTAGTTGAAAAAAAATTTCTCTTTCAAGATTTAATTTCACCCTTACCAAATAAAAAATAGAGATCCTATAATTCATTAAGCATATTAGTTTCAAAAATACACTGAGATGGATTTTCGGTCTCTAATATAGTTTCAAACCTTCAAATATTATTCTTATATGGATGATCAATTGGGAGGAATCATTTTTTTCCCATAAAACTAAAACAACCATGATATTTAAGTGTAATGTATCATGTATTCTGCATAAAAATAAGACATGATAGTTTTCATTTTTGATCCATCCATACATCATTTCATTAGTAGGAAAATCATTTATCATCTACATATGCACAATAAACATTTGAAATGTGTCTTTTGAACATGAATTATATGGGATCACACCAATATTCAATATATTCTTCAACTATTTTATAAAATGTTTCGTGTATATATCTATATCATCTATATAATCAAAATATCCATATATTAGTATACTCAGGTAAGTGAAAAGTTTTTTATACACATCCATAGAGGAAAGTTATAAATATGAATGAAAACTAGCCATGTAATGTGTAAAGTAATCATCTTCCCAATTTGATTAAAACAATCACATGATATACCAAACCTCATATTATGCACATCACCTATAAAATTGTGATATTTAACATTAAATATCTACCATGTAAATCCTTCTACAAGATGAACGAACTGATCATTATCCTTCTTTCTCTCTATATCACTCCATTATATATTTATTGATATTATATCATACATGAATATATTATAGAGTCTAGGAGTCAATTGAACGTGACACATTACTTTATATGGCCCATGGGATGGTGTTCTATCAAAATTTGGCTTCCATCGGGATATTCCACATTTCATTCAATCATTTTCTTTAACACATTCCTCCCATAAAAAGGTACAATATTTCTAGAAATCATGAATTTTGTATTTATAAAATATATGTTCACCAACTAACATCCATTCCATATAATTTTTTGACAGAATATCAACAACATTTGGAAGCAAGTACTTCAAAAAGGTAGGAATATAATCAATGGTATTACTATAAGTCCCATACATGGTTTTCCCAGAAAACAGTCGATGTTAAAAATTAAATCTTTTTCATTTTACCACAATACCGATATAATGGATTCATAGCAACATAATTTAATTTTTTCACCCTATCAACATAATAATTTTCATTACATGAATCATGTGTGATCGTATCAAAGACTTATTAGGTCAGCATCCTTTCTTTTTCATGATAAAAAATAAACTGAAACCAACCATCTAATAAATTATCTAATCCAGTCCTCTCATTTGGATCATAAACATTTTGAGATTTGAATTTCTCCCCATTGTGATACAATACATATTATTCAGTCTAAAAACCCTGTTTGGATGATGGTATGTAACTTCTTCATGACTTGACTAAATTTTCTAACACAATTATAACATGGGAATTGTATGTGACCACTATCTGAAGCATTTTTATATGAAATATCCAAATATCTATCCAATATGTTTAGAAAATATATAAATATATGTTCACTTTCATACACCCAACTTTTATCCATTATATAAAAAAAGATATATGTGTGAATTCCCATCTATTAATTAGGGTATAACACTTTTTTTTGTTTATATTCTTTTAAGTCCCCATTATGATGTTATGAAATGGATTCACAAAGGTCATGAGGGTGTTCAAGGCTTATTCAGAACCAGAAACCCTAGAGATTTGTATAATAGACTAGGTTGTATGGTTAGATGAAACCATGAATCCCATCATGCATGGTCTCTCTATACTATATGGGGTGAGACAGAGGGGAACTGGGGGCCGCATAGTTTTTTTACATCCATGTTCATGAGCTGTATTCCTGTGTGAAAAATAGAAGATGTTAAACAGTAGATTTTTATATATTTTTTACAATATTAAGGAAATTATGTGCCTTAACCATGTGGTTCTCTCCCTTGATAATGTTCTTATTACGGATTGTGCACATTTTTTACAAACCATTTTGCGCAACTGTGTAACCCTATTTTTTAGGGATGAAATTTATATTTTCCTCTCAATGACTGTTACATACTTATTTACCTATACATCTCTTCATTTATAGTGGATTAATCTTGGTTTCTCCTCTCATAATCCATATTCAAGAATCAACTAAGATTTTCAATAGTGTTCAAAAAAAATACTTAGATACCTAGAGGTAATTTCATAATTCCACATCCATCGGTTCTAAGTTTATCATATTATCTTATAAACTATTTAAGCGTAAGTTATTTTTTTCTATTTTTTGGTTTTTGGAAAATTTAAACAATTTATTCTAATATACTTTGAATCTGAGGTGACTATCAGATGAAGATTTATCAATATCTCAAAGGTAGGTGGTCTCATCATTACCCCAAAAATTATTGTATTTTTATAACCCTGATGTTGTTCCACACACTCGCCTTCACCATGCATTTCCTTATAATTTAATTCTTCATTATAAATTGATAGACACACTATGTTAAACTCCAAAGTATCATTGTTTAGTAATTAGAGGATTCCCACCTCAAACATGAACTCCCCTTGGGTGTTCCTTTATGAATTTCAACTTTATAATTAATTGATTAAATGACAAAAATGATTTCTAAGTGGTCATATTAGATTAGAAAAGGAATTTCCCTCCATTACATAAATTTTTATTGAACCAAATAACCTTATAACTGCTTGGATTGACTTAGAAATAGAATTTGCCCTTTTAAAAAATTGACCAATTAACAGTGGAACCTTATAAGTGCTTTATTAATCCTTATAAAATCAATATTTATGTTCTAGTTAATTGAATGGATTTATTAAATGGAATGGATTTCTTTATGGTGGAATATTTTCTTAAAGTAATAAAATGTATTAACTGAAATGGTTTATAATGGGTGGCAAGGCCTCCACACCTCTAGTTTTATTTTTACCAAACTTGAATTGAATTTCCCTAGGTTATATTTTGGATTCATGAATATAATGTATGAGAGGTAATTCCTCAATGATGTTATTATAAATATGATTAAACCATTTATATTGGATGTTTAATGATGGTTAATGGAATTGTTAAGCATTAGTATTGAATCTCTCTTATATAGGGTGTTGATAATAACATCTCACACCATTGATATTATTTGGATGATGGTAATGACACACCACGCCCCTTGTTTTGGGAGGGGACATGATGACTCCCCCACTACCTCAATGGATGATCATGAAGTCTCTCATTTATTACGAGATATAGGGCTTCTGACATTTTACTTGAGCGTATAGGCTCATTCATAAGAGTTATGGATGACTGAGTTACAAATCAGACCATCCATCCACTAGTATTCTAGGTATATGGATACCTACTCCCATACAGACTTAGTCCATATAGGTGGATACTATATATAAATATACTATGTATATATTATTACTAAGTATATATGGTTACAAATTAGTTCATCATCTCGGAAATAAGCTGGAGTAGATAGATCTTTTGGGTTTCGTTGAGGAACCTGAGCAGGCAGGTTATTTATTTAAGAAATTTTTTTCACATTCAATTTATATATTCGAAATGTTTTTTCTATATACACTTCTTATATTACATTGAAAAAGAATTTTGGTGGCCTACTAGGATCCTATATCACACCCTACATGGGACACATTTAATACCTAAGAAGACTACTTGTCTTTAGGTATAAATAAGGTAAAGTTCCTATATATAAATATTTGATATTATTTACCTACATTTTGAGTACCTAATTAGAGGAATGAGCATATGAATGAGTTTCTAGTGGATTTTCTTTTTGTTCTTTTTGTCTTTTTTGTAGCATGTTGTATATTCTTGTCCCATCATCCCCTTTTTGCACATCAAAATGCCATGAATTCTTCTATATTTAACCACCTTATTGATTTTGATATTTTAATATAGTTGTTTAGTTATTTATTCTAATATAGTTTTTTATTATTATATCTTTTGTTCGTGTTACCGCTACGGTGGGTCACTGGTCCAGTCTTTAGTGTCTACTTATATCATGCATCCACCATTATATTTTTATTGTTGTTATCCACTGTTCCATTTTGATATAAGGGTATAGTCTCCCCATTTTACCACATTTAAACCCTAATTTCTAGTTAGTATCCTCTAGAATATGGGGAGTCATGTTTGACGTGATGTTCCCCTAGCTTGTGGCACGGTTTATGTGGATCTTAGGTTAGGATGTTATAAAGTGTAATCAGTGGTGTTTCTTTTCCTTTGTCTTATTATTTGGGTATTATATAGAAGAATAAGAGGTTATGGAATTTAGAATTGAACCTATTACTGGACATAGATAACCCACATAAAGTGGAACCACAAATTAACAAGGATGGGTAATTTTACTTATTAATTATGCATGTTATAGTTGATACAACATCATTGTTGTGTGACGCACATGTTTGTGATGTTTTTGAATTGAATTGACTTTGTTATCGTTGGGATTCATGAATATGATTCTTGATAGGTAATAACTCAATTATATTATCATAAATATGATTACACCATTGATATTGGCCATGGAATAATGGTTAACAAAATTTTTGAGCATGAAGACTCCCTCACTCTTACACCTAGTGTTGATCATGACATCTCACACCATTGATACTATTTGGATGGTGGGCATGACTAACCACATCCCTGGTTTTGGGTGTTGACATGAAAAATCACACAATATCACGAGTGAAGAGTGAAAAATCCCTCATTCATTATTATATACAAGGGTTTTACCCTTTTTCTTGTGATTATAGTCGCATTCAGACTGATTATGGATGACTCAACTACGCCTAGTCCATCCAACACCTAGTATTCCGTGTATATGTCTACTTATGTCTGCACTTACTTAGTCCATATAGGTGTATGTAGTATATAATTATACTATGTATATATTATTACTATGTATATATGGTTATAGATCCTATTTTTATTCTAGCCATGATCTGAAGCATGTTTAGCTGCCAAATTTCATTGAGGAACATGGGAAAGATGTTTATTTTATCCAGCATTGTTTTTTATTCTGTTTATACCTACACACTATTTTTTCATATGTATACAACTTTTATTACTTTTAGACACCATTGGTGGTGTCCTACATGGATTTTATCTCACACCCTACTTGGACCACCTTTGGTGCCTGAGCAGACTACTTTTTTGTAGTAATGGATAAGGAAAAGCACCCTATTATAGATATTTGATATGAATTTTTTATAGTTGGAGCATATGAATAGAGGAAAAAGTGTATGCTTGAGATTCAATTAGATCATCATTTTCTTATTTTTATTTTATTTTTGTATATCATCTTGGGTATTTCTTTCCCTTGTTCCCCTTTTTGTGCATTAGTTTGCCATGCATTCATGTATATGACACTACCTTATAGATTTTGATATTATTATATAGTTTTTTAATTATTTACACTTATTTAGTTTTTTATTATTATTATATATCTTGTGTCTAATTATTATATGGTGGTTTACTAGTCCCGACATTGGTATCTGTGTATATCATTCTTCTGATATTATTGTTTTATTTTTTTTATCTGTTGTGCAATTCTAATATGAGTGTACAGTCTCCCCATTGTACCTCCTTTATAAATTCACTTCTATTCGAAAGCCTTCGTCTTGAAGGGAGGAACACATGAGGCTATGTGACCCACTAGCTTAGTCCACGAGTTAACTGGATCCCAGGTTGGGATGTTACAATATGTCATGTCACGAAAGAAAATAAATAATATTAACTTAAATTGAATATATATTTAATGAAGTAATAATTTTTTACATTATATGACACCATAACTAACACACTAGTCTATGTTAGAATCGTAATATAATAAAAAACAAAATACTATATATATATAAATACTATAGATAAAAAACCATGATATTAAATTTAATTAAATACTAGAATACAACAGGTGGTGGGTGGGGGACAACTCCTTAGTTTAACCATAAGGGATCTAGTGTACAATAAATATAGAAATAAAGTAAAGTAATTATGAAGAAAAATATTTGTCAATAGCATAATAAATCTAACTACAACGAGTTAAATCCTCATTAATATTACAAGGGAGAATGTTTATGAATCATAGCATGTGGGATGGTCTACATGCGTGTCAATCCACTAGATATTCCAACATAGATGGCATGAAATCCTTATGAATTCTCAAACGAGTTTTGAGTTCCATTGATGTATATAATACTATATTTCACATCCTATAATTAATTTAAATTATCTCATTCTCTTAATCACTTTCTTATTTGTTTCCATGTGTCTTGGATAAAGGGAGAATATTTATAAAATGGGAATATATCAACTCATATCCTTACTTTAATATATTACCATGATATCCATCAACATAAAAATATAAAATGGTTGTGATATTGAATATTTTGAGGAGAAAAAAATAATTTCTCATACTATAAAAATAAAATATTTCTATGTTTTTCCCAAAAAAAATTAAATTTTATTTTCAAGTCATGTGAATTTATGAATAAAAAAAGAGAACATAATATTATGTTCTAGAGAATTCAAGGAAGATAGTTTTAAATTTTAGTTATAGGATTTGATGCTTATCCAAAAATCATATTCTAACCATAACATACATTATGATTCATTAAAATCCATCATTTTCATAATTTTCTTCTACAACGTAAAATTAACCATAAATCATTGAACAATGACTCTTATATTTTTACATTATATCCCTTCTTCAAAGATTGGTCACCCAAGTATTTCATATAATTTTCCAAATAATTTTTATAGTTCCATATAACTTTTTCAATCTATATTTTTTCAATTTGTTTGTCCCTTATTAAATTTTTTTTACTCTTATAGAATTGATAAATTAGACAAACGTCAACTAGTCTATTCTAAATAACTCTTACGTGTTCCCTCTAATATTTTTCTTTTTCCATTTTTATTAGTTTAAAGCATCTTGAGTATAACATATGTATCCCTCATCTTTATATATATTCTATTATCTTATATTATGGTTATTACTGAAAATTCGTTAAATTATTTCTTGGTATATTGATTCAAAAAAATCTGAAAATGACTAAATCATAGCAAAATCCAATATATAAAAGTATTTTTTAAAACTATACACTATAAAAAGAATAACCAAATGTATAATATTTATTATAAATTAAATGTAAATAGATGTGAAAATTTTATAAGATCCTAATAATAATTCAAAAATTTGGGCATGATCATTAGCCATATTATTCATTTTCCCATCACAAAAAATTACAAAATCAAAGTATTTAATATTTACCTTCTCACTAAACTCATTATTGAAAAAAATACACTTAAGATAATATCATTAAATTTAAATACCAAAATCAACAAATAAACACCATCTAGTGATCACCATTCCAAAAAACTCTTAAATATAAATTCAATTTTATGATTTAATCACAAAATTTACATAAAAATATTTCAAATGAATGATAATTCATTTATCTTGAGAAAACACTAAAATAAAACCACATTTTTTCCCATGATGGATGGAGTTTTATGAATACATAATTTATATAATCATTAATGATAAAAAAATACTATAAAAATATAATAATTACAAATCATCCATGAAATTCCAAAAAAAAATCAATTAATTATTTTACCTTCTTCTTACCATGTAGAAAATAAGAAAAATAAATAATGACCAAACAAAAAAATTAATAAATTCTTCTTAAATATAAGATTAGAAATCCTTTTTTCAACACCAACTGACATATTTAAACAAATCAAAAGAAATCAAATTCTAAAAAAATTGAATCTATTGTGGTATTTTAGACCTAGGATAAAAATAAAATTGATGGTTGATAGAAAACCTAAATGATTCGGAATACAAAGAATTAATAATGAAGAATAATAGAAGTAAAAAATGATAGAGTAAAGATATCCACATGTGTATAAGAATAATATACCTTGAATGCAATAGGTTGGGGGCTCTGGATTGAAATTTGAGGGGAGGAGTATCTTGTGTTGTATTTGGGGGAATATTATACAAAAGGATCTTTAAAAATATTGGTATAAAATCTAAACATAAAAAGTATAAAAACCATTTGATTAAGAAAGGGTTTTTTCTAAAAATTCCATATTTATTTCCTATTATGAATTTATATTATATGATATTTATATAACTTATAGGAATTTATTTTTATGAATTGGAATTTATTTTTAGATATATAAAGTCAAATTTATCTTCAAAAAAATATCAAAAATATAAAATAAGAAAAATTTTACATTATATATCTAAAAATAAATTTCAATTCATAAAATTAAATTCCTATAAGTTATATATATAACATATAATATAAATTCATAATAGGCAATGACATATAGTATTTTTAGAAAAAACACTTTCTTAATCCCAAAAATTAACTTATACCAAATTCAAATATAAAGATAATTTCAATATAATTAAATATATTATTTTTAACTAAAGGATAATTATATTAATTTAATATAAAATTTAAATCATAATATGTCCTTTTGATGAAATAAAATAGAAGTTTTAAAAAATATTTTTCACTAGTCACTAGAAAATAGATCTTTTCTGAGAAATCCAAAAATTTCACCCTATAATAATTTTAATTTTATTATTTCAAAAATTATATCAAATTTATAGGATAAAATATAAAATAGTGTTATGAATTAATTATAATATTTTTTTACAAAAATTAATAAAAATCATTTTTTAAATAAAATTGAATATTAAATTTAACTTACTGAAAATTGAATGCTTATTTTTGAAGAATTAACCAAAAAATTTGTATGGAGTTCCAAAATTATATATATGTTTCATAATTTAGTTATTCCAATTCGTATATTCTAATTTTACACCTAGTTTATAATGGTCATGTTTAAATAATAATATATTATAGTACTTTTTATGCTCGGTCTTTCTTATTAGGTAATTTTTCAAAAACATGCTCTTTATTTAATGAGAAATGTCTATAAAATCTCAAGATGTTGAATTCATCCCCCTTATGAAAATTTCACCATTTTAATTTTTTTTCTTAGTAAAAAAGGTTCAACATTTGAATATGCCTCTGTTGAAAACCCATATCCTAATAAGGGAGAATAAAAATTCCTTTATAATGGGAGGTATAAGTTTTCTGATATCGATAATTACATCATATTGATCACTAAAACCACAAAATTAACAGATAAACTTAAAATTAATACTTTTAATAAATATTTAACCATAAGACTACTCCAAAATATGTCTGAACCAATTAAAAACGAAAAAAATAATATTTAATTTCAAGTTTATTTCTAGGATAAAATTTAACATTTTCCCCTAAAATATGTAGTAGCTCATAATATCACATGACAAACATTTCAATATATTGATTCTCATAAAACGTAATAATAAAAAAAATCACCAAAAACATAAATGAAAACATATATGCCTAAAAACATAACAGAATCCTTATTCCTATAATAAAATCATAGACTATTAAATTTAATCCATAATCCAAAAATCCAATAAACTTATCGATGGTGACCGAAATCACTTTATAATCAAATCACTAACACACTTCAAGGTCAAAAACATAATCCCATTTAATTTATCAATGAAAATAATATCTTTATATAAACTAAACAATATTTTCTCAACATGAGCCAGGTATTTAGGGTTATCTTTCCCTCAATCATCTATTTTATATAAAATATCACCTTAGTATTAAATCACTTTTCTAGGTTATCTGTTTCATTCAGTATGTAATTGTAAATCCTTAGTAAAACATTTATCTATAAAATTATTTATATTATACATGATATTATAACTATAATATCACTGATAAATCACCTCTATAACAAAAGTTTCAAATCCAAATACATAAACACTTCAATCATTTCATTTCCCTATTTAATAATTTATAAGTAATCAACCTTGAACATCACGTAATATTGAGTTTCAAGAAAATATTTCATTCACTTACATTTGAGAATAATTTATGGTTTCAGGTTTAGAATAAAAATTTCATAACTCATATATAAGAAAACTATACAAAACAAAGTCAATACATCTGGCTGGTATCCATTTTTCTCATTTTCTAAAATGTTTAAAGTAAATCCGGATTTTTTGTCATAGAGAATCATCTTAACATTCAATTTCAATTCATACTTTGCCTTACCCAAATGTAAACCCTATGATAAAGATTTTAAAATGAAGGGTGACAATAGAAAACTGAGTAGGGGATATAAAAAGAAATAAAACTATTAATTTAGAAAAAATCATGAAAACCAATGAAATATTTTACCTTTACTTCAATGTTCTTTGTGTGAAATGAATAAATTTTTTCACATGAAAAATACACACTTTTTTATCCCAGGAAATAATTAATACCAATATCATGAAATTAAAAATCATTTTAGAAACATAGAAAAATACATTCATAATCCAGTTCAAACCCCTTTAATAAGTAACTACAGCCTAGTTAAATCTATTGGTTAAACCTATTAGTAACTCCCTCCATCTTTCTTGTTAATACTCGGAACATTACCCAATACATTTGAGAACACTCGAGGAATACTTATCATACAAACTATATCAAGCTCACTTAGTGATATGTGGAAATACTCATTAAATAAGATATAACAGGTTGACTCGGCATTATCTGTGAACATCCATTAATTATGATTAATTATTAGGTACCATATCATGAGTAAAAAATTTATGCTTTCACTTTTCCACAATAAACAATTTTAAAAAAACTTTTGAAATTTTATGAAAATCACTTGTGGTTATCAAAATACCCATTTTTTAAAACTTATTTTCAATACCAAAATACCATTTTCTTTTCAAAACCCACTTTCAATACCAAAATACCCATTTCTTTTTAAAACCTATTTTCATTATAAAAATGACATTTTATTTTGAAAAACCAATTTTCAATACTAAATTTTCCAAAAATAAAAGAGGGATTTTGTTTGAATAAAACATAGGATCTTGCAAAGGAATCCAACCTTCAAAAACTATTTAAGGGTAGGAAAATTCATTTTCCCCATTTATGTTATAATAAAACATTCCTTTTGTTTATTTTCAAAAAGTTCCATAAAAATGTAAAAATATTCATTTTCAAAACCTTTGAAATAAAGTAAAAAATAGACATATAATGTAATTTTTAAAGATTTTATGTAAATATAAAATATTTTTTAAAATAATTTTAAAAAGATGGATATGGAAGAGAAAGTTATAAGGAAAAAAATAATACAGTAATTTTTGAATGAAAAGTCACTTATTACATAAGAAACGCCTGAGTCATAATACCCATTAAATAATAATATTAAACAAAACATTAAGTATCATGAATAAATAAAAATTAAATATATAACATATCAAAGGGGTTGTACATACATATTATAAAATAATATATCTTCATAACCTCAAAATATGCCTCAAAAAAATAAAATTGAGATGAAGTCTATTACCTTGAGTTTGACTTGTCATGTACATTATTTATCTTCCTGAATAATAAAGTTATGTCAATTATTTAATTTTATGGTAAATTTTTTAAAGTTTATTATTCCATTTATTTCAATTATTACCATGTTATATAAAATTATATTAGCAATTATGTTTATATCAGGTGTTTAGATTATGTTTGGATTATATGTCAAAAATTGGGTCTATAGGTTGACTATTAGTCAAAGTGGTCATTATTAAACATCTCTAGAATAGTAATCATGAAATAATTTTCTTATTTATAAATAATTTACACTTTTCAAAACCAATAATTAAATATTGTTATGAAAAATAAATTACATTATAATTGTGGTGACTATAGGTCGTACGTATGCATGAATAACGTTTCTATTTTTTCAATGATAATTATGAAAATAAGGTAGGTAATATTTCACCTTAACATAATCATAATCTCAAATTAAATACAATATTATTATATTTAAATATACATAAATATATCATCTAAGTTTTTTGGTCATTAAAAAAAGAGTCACTTCGCTTTTTCTATGAGGAAGTCCCCACATACATGAGCAACATTATGATTTTCTTGTGTAAGAAACAAATATATATGTATTCATTTCACAATGATAATTATTTAATAAATATCATAATTATGTAATTTATATCACATAAATTAATTAATAATATCCTTATTACCTTCCATGTAAATCCTTAGTGTAAAACGAATCACATCACTTTGCGAGGTGATAGTTCATAGTACACATGGGCGACATTATCGTATACCCCATGAAATTGAAATAAAGAAGTTCTTTGTGATATAATAACTCCATAATCATATATATGTTATAAATATAATATATATATTTATATAGGGAAGATATCATTATATCTATCCTTAAGAGGCGATGTTGGAAAATGAATTACATCTGGTCGTAGTGCGGTAGTCTGTCGTACACATGAATAATATTTTTTAATCTCATTTAATGGAATATGAGATGGATTTAGGTTATTAAATTAATGTAAAAAAATATAACTATTTATTATATACTCAAATAATAAAATATTCATTGTTGAATAAGATTTCAATTATGTTGAAGAAAAAATAAAATAAAGATACTTGGTTAAACATGATACCTCTTCTTTAGACAACTTCTTTAGATAAGCAATAAAATCTTTTATAGGATGGATTTCTCATAAAACAATGTATTATAGGATGTGTATAGTTAATTAAGTAATATATTTGAGTAGGTATTTTATGATCTAATGGGATTTTAAGGTGTTAGGAGGAAAGGAGTGGGTGGCCTTTTATAAGAGATTTGACTGTCACAATTGTTGTTTTTGAAATGAAAAAGGTGTAACCACATTTTTCACAAGAAACATTTTTCCAAAATAGGCAACTATAAATACTTATACATGATAATTTTTAAATATTTCCATCCAATATATTTTATACCCGTTTTTATTTCATTTTAATCATTACCTTTTTAGTTTAACCCTCCGATAAATCTGTTCTTACCATATCCGTGGTAATTAATTATTACTATTTTAACTATTAATTATGGTAAAAAATTTATCTCACCTTAATTTGATAATTAAAATAAAATTATTAAAAAAAATAAATCTATTTCACTAAATTTAATTCATAGAAGTGGAAATTTTTAATTTAAAACAAAACCCGCAAACACGACGAAAAAGAAGGGTTCTAAGAAGTGTATTGTTTGAGAAAAAAATGAATTTATAATAACTATAAGACAAATAATAATAATTTTATGAAAATAAAATGATATTTAATGATATATAATATATAAATTTTATTTAAAACATTACTCTTTAGGGATTATTTTAATTTAATAAAATGGATGAACAATCTGCACTTTAAAACAGTTTTCAGAAAAATATTGCTTTTAAAAAAAAATAAATTATACTAAAATACAACATAAATTTCATTAAAAATTAATTAAGTGGATTAAATATAACTAAATAATATTTATTTTAATTTAAATCATATTAAAAATATATTGGTAATTTTAAATTACATAATTTTTTGAAAATAAAATCCAATTCTAAAAAACCCCCCCAGAATTTCACCTTTAGTTAATATTGAAATTATTGGTTCAAAGATTAATTTAAATTTATTAAATAAATTATATAAATTCTATAAAAATAAATTATAATATTTCCATAAAGAGGTAAATAAAAATAAAATTAGGAAAACCAATTTTTGTAGAATAAAATTGCATTACCAAAAATTTATTCATTATTAACTAAAAAGATTTCAATAATTTATATTGAGTAAGACATAGATATATCATAAAGTAGTTAATACTATTTATACCTTCTAATTTAATGTCTAGGTTATAACTATTATATATTTTATATGTTTTTTAAACTCGGTATTACATGTCGAGCATGTTGTCAAACATAGTTTTCATTTGTAAAATGTAAGGGTGGTACATCCACCCCCCCTCCACCCTACCTTAATATATTGAGACTTGTAAATAGGAACTTTATCTTGGTAATCATAGTTTGTAAATTTTAAAAAACCTTTGTTTGGAACCACCTCGTAAAAAGGATTAATAAAACTTTCTTTTGATAATAGGGAAAAGGAAGTGTGGTAGTCATCTGAAATAACACACAACTCGGTTCCTTTGTAGTGGAACAAGGTTGTGAAGTGAATATTTGGATATTAAATGAAATATTACAGTACAAAAAATTATGGAAAGTGATATATATCATTTATCAGAAGTAATTGAATGATTAATATAATGTTAAGGACCTCAAAACCATATGTATTTGATGAGTTAAAAGACTATTTTATTCATTAAAAATGAGAATGATATATTAACATTTTCCATTTAAATATAATTTTCATAGAGTTTAGGAATTCCCATAACATATTGGATAAAAGAATATAGAAATATACTTACTTTTCGTGTATAATTTCTATAATTATTCAATTTCTAGTACACTCTCATCCCTTATCCAATGATGAGTATACAAGAGGAATTTTCATGCCTGAAGCACTAAAATGAACAAATAAAAGATCACAAAATCCCCAAAATTATTACCAGATATTACTCATATATTAATAAAATAACTACATCCAAAATCATTAGAATGATCTAATATGTTTCCCAAAATTATAGTGACCCACTTCCAAAGCAACATTAATCACCAAATCACTTTTCAATCCCATGGTTATCTATATGATAAAACATATGTTCCAAAAATAAAATTTATCATTATCATTCAAAATATTAAATTTAAAATAATGGTTCCATACTAACTAGGAAATCACATAGGCTAGTGGTTTTCATTGCACCCTTGTTGCCCTTCAATTGTGGGTATAATACCCATTACCATTTTTGTTTCAATGGGTTGTTTCCCAACCTTCAAACTATCATTTTTCATAAACATTAATCATTATAAAATTACTATAAATGTGATGAACATCCAAAAAAATAACCTTAATTGTGAAAGAAATTAAAAAACCTAAAGGTTATAAATACTTTTAAACTCATGTCCTAAAAATAGTAAAGGAATACTTAACATCAATCCAAAGACATAGATATACATAAACCTAACAAAAATTCTCAAAAAAATTCATTATTCACTTTAAGATCTCATCACATAAAACCTCAAAATTAGTGTCCAAAGTTCTGATCTTATGATTATCATTATAAAAATATCTACCTCCCTAAAGCTATCCTCACTTGACTAGATGGCCCAACAACAACTATATTAGCAGAAAATAATTTTTCCATACATATATACCCAGAGTAAGAAATTGTGAACACACATTATCATAACTTCTCAACTCATTTCATTTAAAACATCCCACCATTAACTGGAATTTTGTTATCTCATTCATTTATTTATAAAGTCTCTTTTATTTGCAGTCATGAACCCTATTAGTAAACTTGCCACACAAGTAACACTTTCTATATCCTCAAGAAAATTCCCCAAAATAACTTTTATTTCACTTGGAACATGTTTTGGGATTATTTCCATTATTTTTATTTGGTTTATTCTAAATTTCATTCCATATTTACCATTTCATACTCTTATCATCTCATGGAACATATGTAACGACCCAAACTTCCATTAATAGAACTTCCTCTTGATTTAATTAAATGTTTAATACGGTTATATAAAATGTGATCTTCATTGGTTTTATGTTTCAAGATTTTAAAATACTGTTATTAATTGTTTCCATTGCTAATATAGCTATTGAACAGTGATCACATGATTAGTATAAATATTGGGCTTTAACAAATCCAATTTGCTCAGAAAAAGGAAGAGATGGACTCATATAGTAGACTTCCCTTGTATGAATCCCATTTTTTAGAGCTCGGAAAGGAGCTGGCATCATTAGGATTCACTATTGACCCGTCCCAAGCTGAGCTTGAACATGTTAAGCTTGAGCCGAACCGACTATGGGAGAAGTGGAAGTTAATAGAGATTACCACACAAGCGATGTTTTCTGAGCCACCCCAAGAGTTTGTCACTATCTCACACCATACCCTTTGGTCTTATGTGGGTGTTATAAGAGGTTATGTAACAATACCCTAGAACTATGACTATGTACATTATTTTTGTATAAATAATGTTCATTCATTTTATAATTGTTACTTTGTAAATTGTTTTTAAAGCACAAATAGTATTTTAATTAATATTTAACTAAAAAATATATTTTGATGAATTAATGGATTTTTGAATTAAATAATATTTTAATAAAATATTATTATTATTATTAAATTTATTTTTATTAAATATAACTTATCTTATAATTTTATGAATGCAATTGTAATTTTTATTAATGATTGAAAGCTGTTTTTTGTCAAAACCCATTATTATTTTTTAATGTCTGTTTTAACATTAAAATATAAAAAATTACATATTTATAAAATTATTTAGATAAAATGAGTATTATTTTTTGAATCAGGAATTCGAAATTATCCAATGGTAAATTTTTCTTAATTTTCTGAGAGAGTCAAATTTTTGGGTAAAATTTAAATATGCTTTTAATATATAATGTGTTTTATAACATCATAATGAACAAATAGTGATGTAATAAAATAATATAAACACTATGTTCGGACAATATATGTTTTACCATTAAAATATTGTGAGTTTGGGTTTGTTTGATTTATTTTACAAAGATTTAGTGGACCCTTCAAGGCTTATAAAAAAATTTCTTTTTAAATTGTTTTCCTTGAGAGTGTGACTCACCTCCACATAAGCAACCCTATTATTTTATTAAGTTATACCATTGTAATTATAAAATATTTTTTTCCACTACCCTTTTGCAAAAACCATGGGCAAAACCCATGGGCTAGTCTGTGGTTTTGATTAGTTTAATGTGAGGTGTCTCATACCTAAGTAATAAAGAATTCCCTCTCCTTTCCTATATAAACCCACCCAACCTCCCACTTCCTCTGCGCTAAAAGCCTTTTGAGTTTGACCAACCCCTGCCCTCATCTCTCTATAATCCCCCCAAGGTTCCCCAAACTTCCAATAAGCCTCTCTCAATACTATCTCAAGCATCTCCCAAGCCTTTGGGATCACACTTCCAAGTAAAGGATTTATTCCTTTCTCATTTTTGTCCAATTTTCATTAAGTTGTTATTACCTTTTGTTTTCAATTAAAAATGTTTGGGTATGATTTCACACCTTCCCCATACTTCCCTTTTTATTTTTGGATAATTGGAGACCCCTTTCTCTCTCATTAATGCCTCTCATGTACACCTGTTACCATGCCTAAATTCCATGAGGGATTTCTCTCTTCTCTTTTACATCCAAGCAATTCCTTTGTATTATGCATATAAATTCCATTATTTTTGTTGGGACATGTATATATATAAACCCATTACTTTACATTTCATGTACATATTATGAGACACCCATTTCTCTCTCATCAACCATTTTCATGAATACTTATGTTATGTTGTTATGCTGCCAAAATCGCACCGCATTTTTTCAAGCCAAGATCATTGTGTAGTGAATAACATACCCATGTATCTATAAAGGGTATTCACATTTATGCACATATACATATTTAATGGTAATTTCATTTATTTATTCCACATTAATTAATTGTGGAATAACTTATGATGTTGATTGATTCCATGTTATATGATCCATGTGGAACACTTATGCATGAAATGAAATGTTTAAGAAGGGTGTTCCCTGATAGCGCTCCAATGTATTGGGTAAAGTATAGTATCATGATACGTCATGTACAATGGGTGTTGACTCATGATAATTCAAGTGCAACAAGGTTTTACTCGTGCTTCATGTGCAATGAGGGTTTACTCGTGCTCCATGTGCAATGAGCCTTGGCTCATGCAAATTCCATGTTAAGTGTGGTTGCCACATGTCCATGGGATGATTATCATTCTTTATCATGACTTTATGTTCGTGTTTATCTTTTCCTCCATTTATATTCCTATTTTATAACAATTATTTTCTTCCCCATGTTATTCCATGTTTATTCACTTACTGGGCTTTATATCTCACCCTTTTCTTTTACATGTCCTTGGGTTATCCCATGGAATGCTAAGTACGAGGGAATGTACTGGTCATGTAAAGGAAGTTTTCAATAAAGAAGTTTTATTTAATGTTTTAAGTTTTTATGAAATGATCCTAAACCCAAAATACACTAGACCTCTCTATCTTCTAGGTTGTATCTAGTAAAGTTTATGTAATAAATCAGGTTTAAGTGTGTAATAAAAAATAGGGTTGTTATAGTTGGTATCATAGAATAGGTTTAGTTATTTTGGGATTAGGATTAGAAAACCATAGTGAAGACTTAGAGACAATAATAAGTATAATAAAAACAAACCTAAGTATTTGTGAGTATTGAGTATGTGGTTTATCAAGAAAATACATCCCTGTTTGGATACAAGCAGGTAGAGGCGGATTTGGCAGAGATGTATCCTAGGCGTAAAACCTGAAAACACTGCTTTGAGCTAGACTCTAATGGGAACTGGTGCATGACAACGGGCCTTGCTGCACTCTAGGTTACGACACTTTCGGTGGATATTCTTTGGTAAATTCATAAGTTAGTATGAACCCTTATTAAGGGAATTAAAAAAATACCTCTAAGAATATATGTTAGAAAGTAGATCTTGAATAACATAGATTCAATCCTATGGATTCATAAGTTAAGGAAATAAAAGTTATTTATAAGTCAGAAGTTTTGTCCTTGGATTACCCTTATGGGTTACCCCTAAATTTCCTTTTATTCCAACCAATGGTCGGTAATATGAGGACTCAGGCAAACAACCGATGTGAAGATCAATGTGATTATTGTGCTAATGAGATGCCCAATCCAATGGGAGTGGGAATCATGAACATTGTCTTGCTTCTCTCTCAGTTAACTCAAGCTTTGAATAGAAACATGGGTCAAGAGGAACATTCAACCCCCCCCCCCAAGAAAGAACAAGTCACTATTGAGAGCTTTATAATACAAAGGCCTCCTAATTTTAATGGAACATCTGATCCCTCAATCGTCGAACAATGGATCAACCCTATTGAAAAGATCTTCTCCATCCTTCAATTTTCTTCACAAGAGAAGTTTATATTTGATGATTATCATATTTAGGGTGAACCTGATCAATGGTGGACATTGATAAAAAATATGAAGCATGAGGAGGAGATCGAGGCATTGGAATGGATGGATTTCCAAAAGATGTTTTTCGATAAATATTTTATGTGAACCCTCCGACTTAATATGGAAAGGTACTTCCTTTCCCTAAAGCAAAAAAGATGACAAATTTGTTAGAGCATACGAGGAAAACTTCATAAGGCTTGCACAATACACCTCCGGCTTTGTCATTACCCTCGAATTCAAGGTTGACCACTTCTTTTTTGGGATAAAACCAAGCCTACGGAAAGCGTTGGTGATCCGTGACTTCAACAACTATGAGGAAATTGTCTAATGTGCCCTCAAGATAAAAATGGATATCGGATAATCTTAGGGGTATCATGGGGATAGGAATCGTAATGTGGACTTCAATGTTGGAAATCTGATGGATAAATTCAACGGTGCTAAGAAAAACCACCACCCCACTTTCCAAAGGCGTGGAAAGAAGCACCCTAGAAATTTCCTGAAGGGGACGAGGAAATGAATTAGGTGTGGAAGAGAATGGAACCAAGCTATTAACTACTGACAAGAAAAACCCGCGGCTGAAACAGAGGAGGGGAACACTCCATTCAATCCTCAACACGTTATTCATTGCTACAACTGCAAAGAACCAGTGCATCTTTCAAATCAATTCCCTAAGCCAAGGGTTTTCGGAGGCAACCAACAACCTCCAAGGCAGCAAGGGAGATATTTTTCCATCCTTACTACCAAAGTGAACCCTAACAATGAAGTGGTGATAGGTATGCTAGTTATTCATTCAAGAATATAGAACATACTTTTTTATTCAAGTTCTACGCATTCTTTTATAACCCAAAAGATTAGTAGAAAAATACCAGCACCACCACAAATCATGGAAGTAAAGATATCTGAGAGTATGAAAAATGTGTAAATCATTACATCCCATAAATATAACTCCCCCCCCCCTTATTAATTAGTGGATTAAACTTCCCAGATAACCTCATCATACTCCCTCTGGTGGAATTTGATGTAATTCTTGGCATGGATTGGTTTTCTTTATATAGAGCCAACATAAATTTCCATGAGATGGAAATCACTCTCCATGTGGGGAATCAACCCCCGATTCTGTATAAGTGCAAGGAGGAAGATGAATCTTCTTTAGCTCCATCATCTCAAGAGAGGATATTAATAACCTATGAGAGTGCATATCTGGCTCAGATGATTGAGTCTAAGGAGGCAACCATCTTTGAAGACATGACTATTGTGAGGGAATTCGCTGAAGTGTTTCCCGGAGAATTATCTAGTCTTCCTCCTAGAAGTGATGTTGAATTCTCAATTGATCTTATTCCTGGGGCATTGACAATGTCCAATACTCCATGTAGAATGGATGTTGTGGATCTTGATGAGCTGGAGAAACATCTACAGAAGAATATGGATAAAGGGTTTATAGGCCCAAGTGCTTCACCTTGGGGTGCACCAGTCCTCTTCATCAAGAATAAGGATGTGTCAATGCACCTTTGCATTGATTATCGTGAGCTTAACAAAATCACGATAAAGAACAAGTATCCTCTCCCACAAATCGATGACTTTTTCGATCAGTTGTGTGGAGCACAATACTTATCCAAGGTGGATTTTTGGTCGGGATATTATCAAGTAAAGGTGAAGAAGGAAGATATCCCCAAGACTTCTTTTTGTACAAGATACAGGAACTATGAATTCATATTAATGCCTTTTGGACTCACTAATTCTCTAGAAATTTTCATGGACTTGATGAATAGAGTATTTAGGGATTTCCTCGACAAATTTGTGGTAGTCTTTATAGATGATATTCTGATATACTCCAAAACCAAGGAGGATAATGAGGAGCATCTATGAATTGTACTAGAGACCTTGCGGAAGGATAATCTCTATGAAGAGTACAGAAAGTGTGAGTTCAGGTTAAAGGAGGTCTCATTCTTGGGCCATAACATCACAAGCAATGAGATATCTATGGATCCCTCCAAAACAGATCAAATTGAGGGATTTCAGAGGCCAAAATTGGTAACGGATATCCATAGCTTTTTGGATATGGCTAGATATTATCGACAATTTGTGAGAAATTTCTCACGATTTTCCAACCCTCTTACCAAGCTAACTCAGAAGGGAGTAAAGTTTTCTGGGATTGATGAATGTGAAAAAGCTTCAAGGAGTTAACAAAGGAGACTTATCATTGTGCATGTGCTCACTTTACCGACAAGTGGAGAATTTTGTGGTATTCAGTGATTCTTCTAAGAAGGTCATGGATGTGTGTTGATGCAAAATGACAAATTCATTGCCTATGCTTCTAGGTAATTTAATGTTCATGAGCAGAATTATCTAACACATGATTTAGAGTTGGTTGTGGTGATCTTTGCTTTAAAATTTTGGTGGCATTATCTCTTTGGGGAGAAGTGTGAAATATATATGGACCACAAAATCCTCAAGTATATATTCACACATAAAGAGTTTAACATACGACAATGAAGATGGTTAGAGTTGATTAAAGACTATGACTGCCCAATCCATTACCACCTTGGAAAATAAAACAAGGTGGTCTATGCTCTAAGTAGAAAGAAACTGACGATTCTATAATTGATGAGAATTAATAAGGATCCAATATTATTAGACTTTATAGTGATGTACATGGGAATCATATATAAGGGAACATCATCAATCCTTTCACAAATTATTTCTCAACTATCTCTTTTGGAAAGGTTAAAGGATGCTCAAAAGGAAGATGTGAGAATTCAAAAGAAATTGAGAGCTATCAGAAAAGGGAAATCCTCGGAGTTTAATGTTAATGAAGAAGGAATTGTGATATTTGGGAAAGGATTATGTGTTCCATCAAGTTCAGAGCTAAAGAAGGAACTTTTGGATGATGCACATAGTTCAAATTTCTCTATTCACCCAGGAAACACCAAGATGTTTCAAGATATCTAAGAGCATTATTTGAGGGATAATATGAAGAAATAGATCTCTAAGTATACATCAAAGTGATTGGTGTGTCATAAAGTGAAGGCAGGGAGGGAGAAGTCTAAGGGGATGATGCAACCATTTCCCATACCAGCATAGAAATTGGAGAACATCACCATGAACTTTGTAACTGAACTTCCAAAGACATCTAAAGGCAACAATGCAATCTGGGTTGTTATGAATCGTCTTACAAAGTCTGCACACTTTATTGTAATTCAGGAGGATTTATCATTGGATCAAATGGCACAGATATATATCAGGTATGTGGTAAGGCTTCATGGAGTACCAATGTCTATTGTATCCAATTGAGATCAAAGATTCAACTCTATGATTTGGAAGAGTCTTCAACATGATCTGGATACTAAACTGAACTTTTGTACGGACTATCATCATCAAACTGATCTCCAATATGAACGAACTATTTAGACACTTTAGTATATGTTAAGATCATGTTCTATGGACTTTAAAGGTGGGTGGGACCAACATCTTCCACTTGTTGAATTATCCTACAATAAAAGTTTCAACTCGAGTATCTGATTGACACCTTATGAAGCCCTATATGGGAATAGGTGCAAAACATTGGCATGTTGGGATGAAGTTGGTAAACATAAGCTGTTAGGACCATCAATGGTCAAAGAATTGGTGGATAAGGTTAAAACCATTCTCCAGCATATCAAAGAATCCTAGAGACTACAGAAGAGTTGTGAAGATAATCGTTGACGAGACCTTGAGATTAAAGTTGGAGACATGGTATTTCTACGCATATCTTCATAAAAGAAGGTCATGCGGTTTGGAAAGAAAGGGAAGTTAAGTCCTAGGTACATCGGCCCCTTTTAGATTCTTGATCATGTTGGGGTTGTGGCCTATCGACTAGCACTTCCACCTACCAAGGCAAAAATACATGATGTATTTCATGTATCCCTCTTAAGGAAGTACATACCAGACCCCTCACATGTACTCTCTTCATAGGTAGTACATGTTGGAACCATGGTCATCTTGCATGAATTGGATAATGGTTTGTGTTTGTTCTCAATCCTTAGAGGAAGTTCAGAATGTGTTCCAACAAAGGACCCATACAGGTAAAAGCAGATAACAGTATTGAACGTGGCAACGTTTTCTAGTGTTTGACAAATTTCTGGACCTGAAAATTGTCAAATTAAGAAAAGTGGTTTTGGAAGAGGGACTTGCGCGCCATGTATTTGAAGGAGAGGAAACTTGCGCACCATATGTTTTTAAATATCACAACATCAAAATATGGGAAAGGGATAAGGTTTGCGCAAGTTTTGGGTACAGTCATGCAAGTGTTTTCAAATGTGTTATTGGCAAAGGAACTTGCGTGCCGATTACTTGGAGGCTTGGGAACTTGCGTTCCTGTTGTTTTTCAAGATCAGAACATGAAAATGTGGAAAAGGGAGAAGGGCTCCCAAGTTTGGAAGTTGGTTGCACAAGTGAATTATAGGGGAAGAGACTTGCACGCCGAAACTTGCGTGCCGAGGGGAGACTTGTGTGTCATTGCGCAGGGTGTCCAAATGGCTATAAATACAGGTCGACCCCTCCTCATTCTGAACGAAGTTCGAGACTTATAGAAATTCAGTTCTCCCATTGTGCTGGTGTAGTGGTCGCGCAAGTGGTTGTGGGCCGCGCAATTATAAGTTCTGTGACAGTTTTTTGATGCACGTCCAAGGAGGTTATGGTGAAAAGGAATGTGTGTTATGCAAGTTTGATGTTTTTGAAGTGAGTGTCGTGCAAGTCGTTGAGGTGGACTTGCGTGCCAGTTATAAATTTCGCACCGGCATATGGAAGCGCACCTGGTGCTGTTGAAGTACGCCCGTCTTTTTGAAGCTTCACGAAAGCTGGAAGCTTGCCCGATACCTTTGGTGCAAAGTGATTTTAGTTTACGGGTGAGTGTTAAACTTCAACAGAGCATCTGCATACAACAGAGGATTAATTATTTTGCAATGATGAAGTGGACTTCACGTCTATAAACTGAGTGGGACTTTACCAAGGGCAATGAGCCAAGGGGAGTCAACGGGAGTGACCCGAGGGACGCATTAGGTTATCCCTGAACATTTGTGAAGGCAGTGAGCCTGGGACAGAGTGACTGTTCCTGAACCATTGTAATCCACAACTAGTAAAGAATAGTGGAATTTGGTATGACTGAAAACCTGTCGGTGTATTCTCCTTGGACATAGACCTTAGTGGTGAACCAAGTAAAAAAGTGATGTGTTGTATCTTTGCATGTGAATGTATGATTACTTTTCATTTCCATCATATAGGTCACACTAGTTTCTACCAATGTGGGAACAAGATCCACAACTTTTAAAAGAAAAATTTGACACCCTGATTCACCCCTCCCCTCTCAGGGTGTCCCAGGGTCCTTCAAGTGGTATCAGAGGGAGGTTATCGGTGTTTGATCTGTTTTTTACCATCATGGAAAATTCATCTCATGTTAGGGGAGTTCCCCTCTTTGATGGAAGTAATTTTCTCATTTTGAAGAACAAAATGAGATCTAATCTAAGATCCCTTGGAATGGATGTTCTGTTTTCCACCATGAAAGGTATACATGTTACTGATCCAACAGGTCTGGCTATGACTGATGCTGATTGGAAAATTCTTGATGTTGATGCTAAAGCGTAGAATGCTCTCACCGCAACCCTTTCTGACCAGATCTACCTAAGGGTGATGAGTTTCACCTCAAAAAATTCCATGGGGGATAAACATGAAAATATGTATGAAGGAGATAGCAAAGTGAAGGAGGAGAAACTACAATTCCTATACAATAGTTTTGATGATCTGAAGATGCATCCTGATGAGAATGAAGACTTCTTCTTTAATCGAATTACTGAAGTGGTTGGAGCAATTTTGGGTCTAGGTGAAGAAATCAAGGATGTTGAAATTGTAAAGAAAATATTAAGAAGACTTCCACCCCTGTACAATGAAAAGGTATCAGCCCTTGAGGAAAGAGGGCTTTCCAAACATTCTTTTGATGATATGTTGAGAAGCCTAGTGGCATATCAAATGAGAGCCAAACCAAAAGATGATACTACATGAGTATGCAAGGAAATGTTGTTACAATCCATAGAGAAACTGAAAATTTCAAAAGATAGTAGTGGTGAAGACGATGAGGAAAAAGGAATTCTTTCTCTCATTTCCAAGAAGTTCTAGAAAGGAAAAGGGAAATTCAAAGGGAAGTTACCTCTAGCTTGATTTTGTTGTGGAAAAGTCGGTCACATTGCTTCTCTGTTCTTAAGAAATATCGATGATGATGATAGTGATGCTAAAAACATTGAGAAGCCTCAGAAAAGGTTTTTCAAGATAGGAGACTTCAAATCTAGAAAGAAAGTTTTGGAGAAGAGTTTTGTCTGTGAAGAGGAAGAATATGATAATAAATTCTGTGATGAAGAAGAACCATAATTTAAAACCGGGAATCATGCTTCCATGATGGCCACTATTGAAAAATCAGAAGATACTGGTGGAGAGAATCCATTGAGAACTAGTGCAGATCCTGAGTTGCAACTTGAGGATGTTGTTAGTAAGCTTAAGATTAAATGTAAGAGTTTCAATAAATGGAAATCAATTTTAGAAGAATCAAATGAATATGTTTATCAACTTGAAGCTGAAATTGAATGACTTGAAGAATTTGTGAAAGTACAGTATAAAATCCTTGAAAGTAATGACGATGTAGTAGATCTAAATCTGAGAATTAAAGTTAAGGGAAAGGACATAAATGACCTCACATCCAGACTGGAAGAAAAATCCAAGACTGCTGAGGGTCTTGAGGAGGAATTTGTTACTCTTAGGATTAAACTTGAGACTGAATCAATTTCAAAATAATCAAGGAAGAAAATATAGTTTGGAAGATTCTTAGATGCAGAATTACTGGCAAGATCCAAGTGTGGTTCAGATGGGGTTGGAAAAATTTTGAGTGATCAAATACCCTCTTGTATGGGAAATAGTGGAATTGGCTATGATGCTCAGACATCAACTACTGAAAGTAAAGAGAGCCAAAAGAAAGACAAGATGCAAGTTGGAAATGTTTAAATGTTTCCTGAAGTGCTGAAAAATAAACCCTAAATCCAATCTAAAAGGAGAACTAAAAATTATCCTCAAACATTCAGAAATGACAAGAAGTCCAACTATTCTCTCAAGGAAGAAGGCATGAGGATAAATTCAAGAAAGAAGACATTTCCTCTCATGAAGTGTCAGTTATATGGCTATCTGGGCCATACCATGTCATATTGTGAAGAGGCAAGAAGCTACATGAATGGGTAAGATATGGGACATCAACAAATGAGACTGGCTTCATATCCTCCATAATATAGAAGAAACAATTTCTATGGATATTGTTTTCATTGTTCTAACTTTGGTCATAAGGCTGTTAATTGCAGGTAGAGACGGGACATGGACACCTCATACCAGAGTTCAAGACAAGTCAAATCTTATCAACAAGATAGTGTTGCTCTTTCAAACAGGTTTTCTTATCTCGGAGAAGACTTCGACTATAAAGAACCAATGTACATATATGAGATAATTGCAAGGCCATCAGTGCTCTATACTCAATCCAATGTCTCATGGAAAGAAATGAAGAAAATTGAGAAATCTAACCTTGCAGAGGTGGCCCTCAAAGCCAAAAAAGCAATAGTACATGGATTCTAGATAGCAATTGTTCATCTCATATGATAGGTAATGTTGGCCTATTAAAGGATATCAAAAGGAAGTTTTATGGTATAGTATGATTTGGTAATGATGGAGCTCTGAAAATCAAAGGCAGTGGAAGTACTGAATTAGCTAATGGAGAGCTAAAGAAGAATGAAGTTTTTTATGTAGATGTCCTATGTCATAATATTCTTAGCGTGAGTCAACTCTATGACTCGGGACTTATAGTTACTTTTAATCAGATAGGCTGCACTATCATAGGAAAGACAGGAAATTCACTTATGAAGGGATTCAGAATAGAAGGAAACTTGTATCAGGTTGATAGTAAAGAAAATGTTTTCTACATGACTGTTGAAGAAGAAAAAAATTTGTGGCATTGAATACTGGGACACATCAATCAACAATACATGGAGAAAATATCGAAATTGAGGATTTTCATGGACATTACCAACCTGAATCGTGAGCGTGAAAAGTCTTGTGATGATTTCATTCATGGAAATATGGTCTGCAACTCATATTGGCCAAAGAAGAAAAGGGAATCTCATCTTCTTGATCAAATTCATATAGATGTATGCGGGCCAATAAATGTTTCTGGAACTCATGGAGAAAGTTATTTTGTCCTTTTCATAGATTAGTACAATAGAATGGCTTGTGTTATGGTCATTCATAGGAAACGACAAGTGCTTTAATGCATGAAAACATATCAGCGAATCACCGAGAATGATGCACGATGAACAATCAAAGTGTTGCGATCTAACAATGGAGGGCAATACACATCCATTGAATTTGAAAATTTCGTGGAGAAGCATGGGATACAACATGAGGTAGCTGCTGGGAGAACTCCACAAAAAAAATGGAGTTGTTGAACGTAGGAATTGACAGGTGAACAACATGTCACGAACTATGCTGATTGAGAGTCGTATTCCATGACATTACTAGAAAGAGGTTGTTCAACCTATAGTCAACATTCAAAATCGAACAGGACTTTATATGGGTGATACGAAGACACCATATGAATTGTGTCATGTAAGGAAGCTCTCTTTGAAATACGTTCATGTTTTTGGAAAAAATACTTCATCAGAAACAAACAAGGAAATCAAGGGACGTATGGTGACAATGTAGATGAAGGAATTTTCTTCAGATACTCGATGAACAGAAATTCCTACAAGTGTTTCAACAAGTGATTAGGAAGGATTGTGGAAAGAAGTTATGTTAAGATAATTGAAGAGAAAACCACAAATGCTTCAAGGACGCCTTATGCTGATGTGATAGAAAGTGAGGAAGAAAGTGAACGTGGAGAAAATACAAATACGGAAATAGAGTAAGTTGTATAAAACACTCAGCTGTCACATCATTATATTGACTCAGAAGAAGAATCTGAAGAAGAAACTATGGCTGGAGAGAATGAAACTGAACCTCAGAGGAGTTATAGAAGATCTGAGATTGATCAATCTAACATAATTGGGGACAAGAGTGCACCCACTCAAACTAGGATGATGAGGAATAACAAACAATCAACATTTCTATCAGTTCTGGAGCCATCCTCATTTCAAGAATCTACAAAGGATGTATCTTGGGTGAAGTCCATGAATGAAGAGTTAGATCAGATTGACAAGAATAAGACATGGGATCTTTTCCAGAGACCCGACGGTCACAATGAGATTGGTACAAAATGGATCTTCAAGAATAAGTTTGATGAGAATGCAAGTGTTATTAGAAACAGGGCTCAACTGGTATGTAAGGGATATTCCCAGATTGATGGTGTTGATGTTGAAGAAACCTTTGCTCTAGTGGCTAGACTGGAGTCAATCAGGCTACTCCTTTCGATGGATCTTCAAAGAGGATATAAAGTATATCAAATTGATGTCAATACAACATTATTAAATAGTGTACTCGAAGAAGTATACATTGAACAATCAGTGGGTTTTCTTCTTGGTACTAAAGAAACAAAGGTCTACAAACTAAAGAAAGCACATTATGGCTTTAAACATGCACCACGGGTGTGGTACTCCCGGCTAGACTCTTATCTCAAGAAGATGGAATTCAAATGAGGATGAGTAGATCACAATCTATATGTGAAGAATTCTATAAAAGATCGATTCATGATTCTAGTCTACGTTGATGATATCATATTTGGAGGAAGCATGCAGAAATAATTGGATGAATTTTCTAATCAAATGAAATCAGAATTTGAAATGTCTATGATTGGGGAGCTCACATATTTCTTGGGGCTGCATGTGATTCAAAAAAAGGATTAAACTTTCATTTCTTAGGAAAAGTGTGCAAGAGAGCTGCTGAAGAAGTTTAATATGCAAGACTCCAAACCAATTTCAATTCTGACTGTAGTTGGAACTAAACTTGGAAAGCATGAAGATGGGACCTCTATAGATCCCACCATGTACAGGAGGATCATTGGGATCCTATTGTACCTGACAGCGACACATCCAGATATTGTCCTGGCCACATGTCTTGTAACCCACTTTCCGAGTAATCCAAAGGAGGAACATATGGCAGCAGTAAAAAGAATCATGAGGCATATTCAAGGTACACACAATTATGTCTTATACTTTGTCGCAGTAAGGGACAGTGAATTATTAGCATTTTCTGATGTTAACTGGGCTGGAGATGTAGTGGAAAAAAATCCACCAGTGGTGGAGCATTCTATATTGGGAACAAATGTGTTGGCTGTTTGATCAAGAAACAAGAAAGTACTTCTCTTAGTACTGTTAAAGCTGAGTATATCTCTGCCACAATGGCATGCACTCAACTGCGATGGATAAAGCAACAACTAATAGATATTGGTGATGAGGTGAAGCAAGCAATGGTAATTTACTGTGATAACAAGAGCGCAATTGATCTTACGAAGAATCATGTTCAGCATTATCGTACAAAACATATTGAAATCAGGTATTGCTTTATCAAAGAAAAAGTTGATCAAGGATTGATTAGAATGGATCATTTGGGAACTAATGATCAGGTGGCTGATATCCTGACAAAGCCACTGTCAGTGGCTATGTTTGAGAAACATTAGTTGAACCTCGGTGTTCAGCCATCTCCCAGTGCATAAGGAGGTTACGCAATACCCCTCTCCCTAGTTATGTTAACAGTTTTTAATTTGTTTATTGATGTGATGCAGGTTTGTGGGGGAGATACTATCCAGGGGGAGTGTGGTTTGAGCTGAACAAGGAATAATTACCGATCTCTGGGTTTATTTTTAATGGGGGATAAAGGAATAAATTCCGACATGTTTAGGCATGTAATGCTTCTGTGACACTGTAAGAGAATTTCTTGGGAGTCATTGAGAATTCCAATACATGGGAACCCAAGTCAAGTTTTCTCTCTTGTTTTCTACACCGAGCATTGCTCACGTAGACTTAGAGTGTTGGCTGATTTGATTCTTGCATTTTTGGTCTTCATGTGGATGGTGATCTATTGAATTTATTTGCTGATTGCCAAAAAACCCAAAGGGGGAGATTGTTGGAACCATGGTCATCTTTTCATGAATTAGAGAATGGTTTGTGTTTGTTTTAATTCCTCAGAGGAAGTTCAGAATGTGTTCCAGCAAAGGACTCATACATATCAAAGCAGATAACAGTATTGAAGGTGGCACCGTTTTCCAGTGTTTGACAAATTTCTGGACATGAAATTTTTCAAATTAAGAAAAGTGGTTTTTGGAAAAGGGACTTGCGTGCCATGTATTTGAAGGAGAGGAAACTTGTGTGACATATGTTTTTCAAGATCAAAATATCAAAATATGGAAAAGGGATAAGGTTCGCGCAAGTTTTGGGTACTGTCACGCAAGTGTTTTGAAATGTGTTATTGGAAAAAGAATGTGCGTACCGATTATGTAGAGGCTTGGGAACTTGTGCGGCTGTTGTCTTTCAATATTAGAATATGAAAATATGGAAAAGGGAGAAGGGCACCCAAGTTTGGAAGTTGGTCACGCAATTGACTTATAGGGGCAGAGACTTGCGCGCTGAGGGGAGACTTGTGTGTCATCGCACAGGGTGTCCAAATACCTATAAATATAGGTCGACCCCTCCTCATTCTGAACGAAGTTCGAGACTTATAGGAATTCATTGCTCCCATCGCACAGGTTTAGTGTTCGTGTAAGTGTTTGTGGGTCGCGCAAGTATTAGTTGCACGACAGTTTTTTGTTGCACGTCCAACGCGATTTCGGTGAAAAGGAATGTGTCTCGTGCAAGTATGAAGTTTTTGAAGTGATTGTCACGCAAGTCATTGGGGTGGACTTGCGCACGAGTTATAACTTGTGCGCTGTCTTTGAAACTTGTGTGTCGGCCTAGGGAAGTGATCCTGGTGTTGTTGAATTATGCTCGTCTTTTTGAAGCTGCGCGAAAGCTGGAAGCTTGCTTGATACCTTCAGTGAAAAGTGAGTTTAGTCTATAGGTGAGAGTTGGACATAAACAGAGCATCTACATACAACAGAGGATGAATTCTTTTTCAATGATGAATAGACCTTCACATCTATAAACTGAGTGGTACTTCACCAAGGGCATTGAGCCATGGGGAGTCAAAGGGAGTGACTCGAGGGACGCAGTAGGCTATCGCTAAACTTTTGTAAAGGCAATGAGCCTGGGACAGAGTGACTGTACCCGAACCATTTTAATCCATAGCTAGTGAGGAATAGGGGAATTTGGTACGACTGACAACCTATCGGTGTATGCTCCTTGGACGTATCCCTTCATGGTGAACCAAGTAAAAAGTGATGTGTTGTCTCTTTGCATGTGAATGTTTGATTGCTTTTCATTTCCATCATACAGGTCAAACTAGTTTCTACCAATGCGGGAACAAGATACACAACTTTTAAAAGAAAAAGTTGACCTCCTGAATCACCCCTCCCTTCTCAGGGTGTCCCGAGGTCCTTCAGTACAGCTATAGGATGATCTTTCTTACGAGGAGAAACCTGTAAAGATCTTAGATCATTGAGAAAATGTTCTATGAAATAAAACAATGCCCCTTGTCAAGGTGTTGAGTTGAAATTACAAGTTTGAATGAGGGATGTGGGAATCGAAGGAAGTGATGAAGCAGAGTTACCTGCATTGGTTTTAGAGTGGGAAAAGGAAATTTCGAGGGTCAAATTTCTTAAGGGGGGACGATTGTAACGACCCAGAATTTCATTAATGGAAATTACTCTTGATATAATTAAATGATTATTATGGTTATATAAAATGTGAACATCATTGGTTTTATGTTTCTGGATTTTAAAATACCATTATGAATTGTGCTTATTGCTAATATAGTCATTGAACAGTGATCACATGATTAGTATAAATATAGGGCTTTAACAAATCCAATTTACTCAAGCAAAGGAAGCGATGGCCTCATCTAGTAGACTTTCCCCATACATAGCCCATTTTTCGGAGATCGGAAATGAGGTAAAGTCATTGGGCTTCACTCTTGACCATGAACAATCCGAGCTTGAACACATTAATCTTGAGCAGAACCGACTATGGTAGAAGTGTAAGTTAATAGAGATTACCACCCGAGCGATGTTATCTGAGCCACCCCAAGAGTCTTTCACCATCACACACCATACCCTTCGATATTATGCAGGTGTTATAAGGGGTTATGAAACAAGACCCTAGCAATATGACTATGTAAATTATTTTTGAATAAATAATGTGCATTCATTTTATTATTGTTACTTTGTAATTAGTTTTTAAAGCAGAAATAGTATTTTTAGTTAATATTCAACTAAGAAATATATTTTGATGAATTAATGGATTTTTGAATTAAAAAATATTTTAATAAAATATTATTATTATTGTTAAATTTTTTTACTAAATATAAATTATCTTATATTTTTATGAATGCAATTTTAATTTTTATTAATGATTGAAAGCTGTTTTTGTCAAAACCCATGAATTTTTAGTAAATGTTGGTTTTTATTTAAGAAGTAAAAATTCACATATTTATAAATTTATTTTAATAAAATGAATATTATTTTTGGAATCAGTATGTCGAATTTTTCCAACGGTGAATTTTTCATAATTTTTTGAGGCAGTCGAATTTTTATGTAAAAATTTAATACGGTTTAAATATATAATGTGTTTTATGACATCATAATGACCAAATAGTGATGTAGTAAAATAATATAAACATTATGTTCAGACCATATATTTTTTACCATTAAAATAATGTGATTTTGGATTTCCTTGATTTATTTTACAAATCTTTAGTGGACCCTTCAAGGCTTATAAAACATTTTGTCTTTTTTAATTGTTTTCCTTGAGAGTGTGACTTACCTACACATAAGAAACCCTATTATTTTAATAATTTAGGCCATTGGAATTATAAAATAATTTTTTCCCACTACCCTTCTTCAAAAAATGGGCAAAAACCATGGTCTGGTTTGTGGTTTTGATTAGTTTAATGTGAGGTGTCCCAAACCTAAAAAATAAAGATTTCCCTCTCATTACTTATATAAGCCCAACCAAGCACCCACTTCCTCTTCACTCAAATAATTTGTAGTTATACCAAAACCTGACCTCCTCACTCTAGAATCCTCCCAAGGTACCCCAAGCTCCCAAGAACCCTCCCCTAAGCCTTTGGGATCACACTTCCAAGTAAGGGATTTTTTCCTTTCTCATTTTTGTCCAATTTTCTTTAAGTTGTTATGCCCTTTTTTCAATTAAAAATGATGGAGTATGATTACTCACCTTCCCCATAATTCCCTCTTTATGTTTCTATAATGTTATACCCCTTTCCCTCTCATTAATTCCTCTCATGTACACTCGTTACCATGCCGAAATTTTGTGAGGGATTTATCTCTCCTCTTTTACATCCAAGTAATTATTTTGTATTATGGATCTAAATTCCATTACATTTTTTGGGAAATGTATCTATATGAACCCCTTACTGTCCATTTCATGTAAATTTATGAGAAACCCATTTCTCTCTAATCAAATATTTTCATGAATCCTTATGTCATGTCGTTATGCTGCCAAAATTGTACCACATTTTTCCAAGCCACGATCATTGTGTAGTGAATACCATACCCATGTCCTTATTATGGGTATTCACCTTTATGAACATATATATATTGAATGGTACTTTCATTTATTTATTCTAAATTACTTAATTTTGGAATAACTTATGATGTTTATTGATTCCATGTTATATGATCCATGTGGCACACTTGTGCATAAAATGAAATTTTTAAGAAGGGTGTTCCCTGGTAGCACTCCAAAGCATTGGGTAAAGTATAGTATCATGATACGTCATGTGTAATGGGTGTTGACTCAAGATAATTCAAGTGAAACTAGGTTTTACTTGTTCTTCATGTTCAATGAGGTTTTACTCATGCTTCATGTGCCATGAGCCTTGGCTCACGCTAATTCTATGTTAAGTGTTGTTGCCACATTTCCATGTTATGATTATCATGATCTATCACGACTTTATGTTCATGTTTCTCTTGTGCTTCATTGATATGCCAATTGTCTAACATGTGTTGTATTCCTTATGTTATTCCATTTTTATTCCCTTATGGGGTTTTATAGCCCACCCTTTTTTTATTCATGTCCTCAGGTTATCCCATTCAATGCTAAGTACGAGGGAATGTAGTGGTCATGTAAAGGAAGTTTTAAATAAAGATGTTGTATTTCACGTTTTAAATTGTTATTTCATTATCCTAAGCCCCACACTAGACCTATCGAACTTCTATGTTGTATCAAGTGAAGTTTATGTAATAAATTGTGTTTATGTGTGTAATAAAAATCATGGTTGTTATAACATAAGTTTTGGAAAACTTTAACTCAACATTTTCAGCATAATGAACAACTTATCGTAACTTATAAATTATCATCTATAAAAATATATTTATAAACCTGGTAATAATCCCATGTAAAATTTATTAATTTAAAACTATTTTCCCAAATAAAATATGGAATATACCAGACCATTCATATGAAGTTATCTTATTATAAATTCAATGATTAATTATCATTTTTCTTTATTTCCTTGAATTTTTTCTCCATCCTAAGTGTAAAAACCATAGATAAATATTTCTCAAGATATAGATTCATAAATTTGTCTCCTTTTGTGGTGACAAGATCATCATTTTCTTTGGTATTATTAACCAAATATAACAATCTATTAGCTTCACCTTTAAAATTATAAATGTAAAGAGTTACCATTTAATTTTCCAAACATCCCACGACCTCAAATATTTTTTCCATGAAATTAATCCATACATTAAAAACCATAGGGTATGATGATCCACTGGATGATTGGGTATGTTTCCTTAGTAAATTTTCTACTATAGGCATATTCCTTCAAGTTAGATGAAGGTCCTCTCATGAATTGATACCAGCTACATTTATATATAATGTTAGTTGATTCACCACTATAGGAAATTATTTTTTTCAATTCCAACAATATTATAAAGTTGATTTGGAATAATATTTTCCTCTAAATTCCTTCCCACAACTGCATCCTTGTTTCTTTTATGGAAAAAAATATGAATATACATAGTATAGATGAAGCAAAATGGTGATCTTAAAATTATATATTATTTCATCTTAATCATAAACAAAAATATTTCAAGTTAATTCTATTAACATTATCCTAACCTAAATATTTATCTAAACTATCCTTTGATTGAAAATATAAGGAAAAGGCATTAAACATTACATAATGTTGAGTTTCAAGCCAAGAATTAATTATCTTACATTTTATTATCTTTTTAGGTTTAGATTTTTAAAAAATTCAGTCATAAATCATACCAAAAAACTATATAATAAATAAGGGAAACTTCAAATTAGCATCCATTTTTTCCATAATATATAACTATTTAAATAAATCATGGTTACATTTTATTTAAAATATTCATGAATTTCAATTTGAATTCTTTATTTCTATTACTATCCTTAAACCCTATGAGAAAATTATTAAAATATGGGATGAGAACAAAAATCATAGTAAGGAATATAAAAATAAAGAAAACTTTTAGTCCAGTAGAAAAATAAAAAACCCATGAACTGTTTTACCATTATCTCATTATTCATTGAGTGAAATAAATAAATTATATTGACATGAAAAACACACAATTTTTTCACATGTAAAATCATTAAAACCCATAGAAATAAATTAAAAACTATTTTTGGAAACATAGAGTATCACATTTATGACTAGTTTTAGACCCATGTCATAAGTAACTGGAGCCTAGTCAAATCTATAGGAGAAACCCTTTGGTAACTCCCTTCCTCTTTCATATTAATACAAGGAACATTACCCAATGTATTGGAGCACTATCAGGGTGTATCCATAATATAATATATATCAAGATCCACTAGTGTTATCTGGGTGAACCTATCATATAAGCTATAATCGGATCACCTGAAGCTTTCTTGGAGAACCCATTTCGTATTAATAATTCTCAACTATCATATCATGAATAGAAAATTTTTATTCTTTCTATTTCATATCATAAAAAATATTATATAGCCATTTAAAATAGTTATAAAATAAACTTTTGATATCAAAATAACCTTATTTAAAAAACCCCATTTTCAATACCAAAATACCCTTTTAGTTTTAAAACCCACTTTCAAGACTAAAATACCAATTTGTTTTGAAAACCCATTTTCAATACCAAAATAACCTTTTATTTTGAAAAAATAATTTTGAATACCAAAATTCCTAAAAAATCGAAATATTTATTTTCATTGAACAAAATATTAAATCTCATAAAGGAATAAAAACATTAAATAATGGTTGTGGTTTTTTAAAACCCATTTTCACAATATAAGTTAAAATATAACATTCCTTTTATCGATTGTCAAAATTTTCCATATAAAACAAATAAAGATGTTACATTTGAAAAAATTTCAAAAAAAGTAAAAAAGAGACTTAAATGTAATTTAAAAATATTTTATTTCCATATAAAGAAATTCATAAAATAATTTTAAAAACACGGACATGGAAATGAAATATTTTGATGTAAAACTTTAAAAGATTATTTTTTAGAAGAAAGGTCCCTTATCACTTGGGAAAAGGATGAATTATAATAACTATGAAAAAATAACATTAAAAAATATTAATTCTCATGAGAATAGATAAATTCATGATATAACATGTAAATTGGAATATATATATACACAATATAAAAGAATATAGGTACATAACCTTAAAATATGCCTTGAAAAAGGAAATTGAGATGGAGTCCCTTACCTTGAGTCTGAATTTTCATGTACATTATTTATCTTCATAAATAATAAAAATTATGTTAATTGTTTACTTTATTATGAAACTTTTTCACGTTTATTATTCCTTTGTTTTCAATTATTATGATATTATATGTAATTACATAATCTATTAAGTTTATGTTGGGTGTTTCAGTGATATTTAACATTTGTTTCATATATTATGTCAGTGGGTTGACAATTTTCCAAATAGATCATTATTAAAATTATATATAATAATAATCATAAATTAATTATCATATTTATATTTAAATTGTACTTTTAAACCTAATAATTAAGGATACTTATAAAAAATTAACTATGTTACAGTCATGGATAAAGTAGATCTTACATACGCATGAGTAACGTTTCCATTTTTCAATGATCATTATAGAAAGATGGTAATAAATATTTTATTTTTATATAATTATGATAATTTTAAAAATAAAATATTAATTAATTAAATATACTTATATATATCATCCATGTGTTGTACTGATTAAAAATATTAATCACACCGCTTCATGGAGGTGGTAGTCCACATGTGCACAAACGATGATATCATTTTTTTTGTTTAAAAAAGAAAACGATATATTATCATTTTAGACTAATAAATATATCATTAATATAATTATTATTTCTTTTATATCACATATTTTCTATTGAAATTATCCTGTTTAAATTCCATTTAAATTCTTAGTGAAAAATGAATCACATTGCTTCGTGAGCCTGTAGTCCGTTGTACACATGAGTGATGTTATTGTATCCACCATGTAATGGAAAGAAATAAGATATATAAGATATCATCAATAAATAATTATAAATTTTTAATAAATATCATATATATATATATATACTTTAAACCCATTAATATATCAACATGAGAAAGGTGATTATGGAAAACAAATGACATCAATTCACCGGTTGGTAGTCTACTATACACAAGAATGATTATTTTGTATCCCATTTTGTGGAAATGAGATGGATTGAGTAATTAAATTAAAAAAATAACATATAATAATATAGGAGATGATTTTTTTATTATATAACCATATTTTATGTAGATTTTAAGGAGTTATGAAAAGAAATAAAATAAAGATTCTTGGTTTAGCATGACACCTCTTATTCCGAAAACCACCTTAGGTAGGCACCAAAATACTTCTTAGGATGGATTTAAAATTAAAAAAAGGTTATAGTATTTGGGTAGGTATCTAAGGAATATATTGGAGTTTTTAATGTTTTATATAATTATATTTTATTGTTTTAAGTTGAGATGGTAGGGGTGGCCTTTTATAAGTGAGGTGAGTGGCACACTTGAAATTTTAGAATAGAAAATGGAGTATACAATATTTTTACTTGTAAAATGGCTTGAAAATGGACCATTATAGAGCCTGATAAATTATAAGTTGAAAATATTCCCATAAAATATAATTTATACAAGTTTTTATTTCATTTTAACCCTTATCATTTTAGATTAACCCCTCAGTAAATCAGTTTTTACCTTAACTCCGGTAAATAATTTTTGTTGTTTGACTATTCATTATGGTCAAAAATTACATTTAGATTATTATATAATATAAATTATTCTTATTCAAAATATAGAATCCACTTTACCAATTTAAATTCACATAATTGTAAAATTTTAATTTAAAACAAAACCAGTTAGCAAGGTCAAAAAAGAGAGTTCCCCAAAAGTGTATTTTTCAAGAAAAAAATGATTTTTTATTAATGCTAATACTGATAATAATATTTTTGTGATTATAAATTAATATTTAATGACATATAATCTATAAATTTCATTATAAATTACCTCATTATTTATTATATTAATTAATTATAAATGAGGAACATTATTACCATTAAAACAATTTTTACAAAAATATTTTTTTAAACCCAAAAACAAACTTATAATAAAATGCAACATAAATCTGATTCAAAAGTAATTGTGTGGATAAAAAATAATTATTTCATAATTTTTTAACTTTAAATCATATTAAAAAAATAATTTAACTCTTAAATTACTTAAATTTTTTAAATGAAATGTCATGTTTACAAAAATCGGTGTTTTCACTATTTACTAAAAATTCAATATTTTTCCAAAAACCAAAAAAAATATCATCATAAGTTCATTTTTATATAATTATTTCAAAAACTAATTTAATTTTTACAAATAAATTTTCTATATTTTATAAAAAATAATTATAACATTTTCATACAAAAATTAAATAAGAATCATTTTTAAAGAAAACATCTTTGTAAAGAATAACATTACTTTACTGAAAAATAAAGGATTATATACATTGAATTTATCAATATTTTATATTTAGTTTGAATATATATATATATATATATATATATATATTTCATAAATTTGTTAATATTATTCATACCCTCCAATTTAATGGCTAGGTTATAATGGTTATATAATTCATGTGTCGTATAAGCTCGGTGTTTCATTTTGAATACGCTATTGAACATAGTTTTCTTTTCTAAAATAAACAGGTGTTACACCATTAACTAGTATTCATTATATTATTACATAATTCATAATTAATTTCATATATCACTCAAATTATCTTCATCCCCAATAGTGAAACAACTACTCGTACAACCTTACTAATCATCCTCTAAATATTTTCCCCTAGGACATAAATTTTCATGGTGCTCGTACCTTCGGCATTTAAAAAATCATTAATTGATTATACCTTAGAGAAACCATTATTCCCATCCATTTTTTTAAATATTTTTTCATTTTTCTGGAAAAAATAAATTCCCAATGCCCTTATTTTTTATATATAAAACATCTTCACATTCATTTGATACATTTCCCCGAGTGATTATCCCCACATTATCGACATGTTGCAAGCTGAATATTATTCCATCCATGGTATTCATGAAACTCTATTTTTCTATTATTTTTTTATTTAAAAAACACACCTATGTTCAGTTTGTTAGTTGTATATTAATATATTTTTTTTAATAATAATAATTTTTTCATTATAGCTCCTATTTATATTGGTTTCCCAGGAGTGAAATCATTTAATAATCAATCACATTTTTCCCTAACAAGATTCTTCCTAGTTCTATCAATTAACTAAATCCCTAAATAATAGTGTTACATACAATAATAAAAGTGATAAATCATGTAATCATGAAAAATTATTCATATAATGTCTAAATCATGAGACCTTATTAAATGGTCCACTTTGTGTATGAATTGTATTTATTATCAAATGATTATCATTGGTTATGAATGATGATCAATGGTATAAGTAGATATCAGTGTGTTCAATATGATGAAGTTGTCCCAAAGTTAGTGGATATTGGATGACGTAATCAAGTCGTGATATTATGAGAAACCTGTGAATGTTTTGATGACATTTAGTTTCAAGGGGATTCTTGGAGAATTATTATTGATTCATTTAATGACATTGGATGTTATGGTTGAATAATTCTCATTGTTGAATCATATTTTGATTTTATTTTTTGTATTTCACAAATATCATAAGTTATTTGGTGAACCTGTTATGCAACCCTTATAAAGGAAAGGGGAGGTAAAGGATTTTCTAATCATATCCAGGTTTGATTGGAAAGAAAGATATTGTCACAAGATAGGTAAGTTTCAATATATTCATGGGAAAATATGATGATTCTAAAGGTAACAAATCACGATAGATAAATTTCTTGATAAAATAAAATGACAATGAATCATAATTATTGTTGTTTTCGAAGAATATTTTTAACGTGGAATAATTTACCAATTTTTACCAATTTTTTTTCCCAAAAATCAAGAGATTTTTATAAAAAGAAGGATTTACATGAAGCATACTTCACAAACTATGAAGGATAGTTCATGGACCAAATAGGAGGTTTGCAAAGAAGTGACAGAAAATCAGCAAAGTAAGAAGTTACATCTAGTATCACTAGCAGACTGTGAAGAATCTACACGAATCGTATTGGGAAAATAGTTTGAGGGAGTCTTACAGTTCACATGGGGCCAAAAGTTTGTGGGGAGGCCATTTTTTATGGCTGAGAGGTAGTGATTTGTTACTGGATGGATTTATCCATCATGTATGAAGAAAGGTGCTATGCAGACCACAGAGGTAAAAATGGTTTGCAGAAAAAACATAGATTGTTGTGAAGGCCTTACCATATTGAAAATTTGGGTAAATGAGATTAGTGGGATTTGTGGATTTATTTACCTATTTAAAATAGACTAATTACATCATTAAGTGTGAGGGAATTGGATAAGAAAATATCATCCTTACAAGAATAATTTGTTGAAGTCCGAAGTAGTTATCAAAAAATAAATTTTTTGATAAATATGGAGTCTTGTGGGAAATTTTAGATCGTAAATGAAAATGATTTGCTAAGGAAAATTAGTCTGTAGGGTAAGGGGGTCCATGAAATGAAGGAAATTCATGGAGAAAAGAGGCTTCTTAATAAATAATCAGTGGTCTAGGGAATAAGGGAAGCCCGCATAAGAGAAGAAAGTTTTCTAAAATAGGGGAGTCCTTAGATGAGAAGACGGTCTGTGGAAGAAGTGTCCATCCACTAAGTATAAATGGTCTGTAGAAGGAAAATCTATCTGTAAAATGAAACATTGTCCATGTAAGGAGAGGTTTTTTGAGAAACACTTACATCACACGGTGTGAGAGTGTTTGTATATAATAAAGGATAGTTCATGTTGAATATGCACAATAGGTTTTTTCACCCTCGTCATGTTTTTTGGAGAAGAAAGATAGATCAAGACACTAATACACTATTCCATATTATTTTGTATCAATGAATAATAAATCTAGTTTAAAATATATAATCAGTTATTCAAGAAATGCCAATTCTTATAATACTATGATGATCTTTTTTTTTGATTTAATAATCATAAACTAAGTTTAGTTATTGCAACAAGATAAAGAAGAATACATCTCAGTGGGGTTGATTTTGCACTAAAAAAAAGATATAAGTGGATAAGAGAATGTGACTATCCAAATTGATATTAGTTGATTATCATTTGGGATTGGTAGAATTTTTTTCACCAGTCTATAACACATTCATATGTTTTTTATTAATAAAATAATAAGATAGTGCATCTATCAAGTTTGTTGTTGGGAAGAAGTTAGAGGAGTTTCTTTCATGTTTTTGTGCAAGTAAAAAATTCAAGAATAAGGTTAATGAAGAAAAAAGAATAAATATGACATAGGATAGGAATAAATATCTAGATGACTTTATTGGTGTTAAAAACCCTTATAAACAAGGCGAAGACTGCCCTGGGATGCAATATAAAGATCCACCCAATAGCTGTAAAACACGCACTTTAAATTATTTTTAAGGTGCTGCATGAGTGTAGGGATATATCCTACTCATTTTATTCCACATAAAAGTATTATTTTCCAGTGGATTGTGTGGTATTGGATTGTTTCCAAACCATACCAAGGATGTAGCTTCTCTTTTTGAGTAGTGAACCCTGAAATAATATTTTTATATCTTTACTTCTTTCATGTACTTGCATAGGAAAGGGAAAAGATAATAAGTGAATCAAGATCCTAAAAAGTCTAAGATGTAAAGGGATAAAATGTCACAATTGGATTAAAAATTACCCAACAATGATTCCACCCCCCCAGTGGTAGGCATATCCCAAATTGGTCCTCTCAATTGGTATCAGAGGCAAGGTTCCCCTCTATTAGATTATCTACAGTGAAGTTATTCTATTTTTAAGATATGAGTTTCTTTCTTGTTTCAATAATGAAGTGAGATTTTGATTAATATTTGGTTATCTCTGAATAGAAGTCTATATCTACCAAGACCTTGATGAACAGGAAAAATAAATAGAAGAGAAATTTAAAGAAGAAGACCCTTTTATTTAAAGAAAATGACGTATTTATTTTACTATACCTTACTGAAAATGAACACATATCGTATGTGAAAAAAAATGAGCAGGTGGATCAAGATTACACCGATAATATGGATAACCTTCCAAACTCTAGTGATAAGGATGTATGTGTTATTATATTTAAAACAAATCATGAAGATCAAAATGCTATCACAAGTGCTGATGATGATCGATCTACAACTTCTCATGAATTATCATTTGATATATTAAGAGTTATTCTACATGATATTTTTGAAGAAAGTGTATTTGTTTGGGGAGTCTTTCAATGTATGTAGGAAGGGATCACCCAATTGGAATACGAAAATTATGTTTTGTAGAAGGGTTTACAAGAACAAATTATTGAATGTTTAAAGTCCTCAAGACAACTTGGTAACATTGAACCAATAAAGATGGAACATGAAATGAGTTCTTCCAAATGGATCAAATAATTTGAAGAGAAATAGGGAGTCAATAATTCTCTAAAAGAGAGGATCCATTCACATGAATATAATATTAGGAAGATCACTAAATTCAAGGGTTTACATATGGAAGAAAATTCCTAGAAGATCAAATAACATGACTCTTTGTTACAAAACAAAGTTAAGATGCATAAATACAAAGTTTAAAGAATGAAGAAGGCTTGTTAAGATAAGATGATTATGATTGATGATCAAAAATCATCCTCAAAAAATCATCCTCGATATGAAATGTCTATAATTGGAAGCTCAGTTGGCTACTATTGAGAAGACACATATTAACACTTCATAAAAGAAGGATACATCTACGTCTAATAATCAAGGTTCATTGGAGGATTATAATTTTGAAAGGCATGCAACATGTGATAAAAAAATTATGACATTATTCAAGGATCTTTCAAAACAACTGAAAAAAGGGTACCATCCATGCCATATTTCACTAATATTTCTAAATATATTTCCATAAATAGTGAAGGTCTTAAAACAAAATATGAACAAGTATGGATGAATAAAGGTTAGAATAATCCTACCACTATGTCTATGTTGGATATTAAGAAGGATTTTCAAGGTGGTTCCCCATAAAGATCATAAAAAATCATAAAGAATACCAAAAAATCCCATAAAAAAGATATCAAGAAATCAATATTTGTGGGTCAATGTAGGTATTGTAAGAGATTTGGGTTCTAAGAATTAAAGTGTTTGTATAATCTAGAAAATATAAAAGCACAAAGGAAACCTATCTCAAGGGGGAATATAGATAATAAGAAGCAACATCTAGAGGTCTATAATCATCTGTATACTACAAAAATATTTGGAATTGTTGATTACATTTGTGATTTATTTAATGGATGTCATCACAAGGTTGGTACATTCTCAACTCAACATGTATCCAAAGATTAAAAAGAAAATAATATCACAAACTCTAACATGTTATGAAGAAGAAACCTTGGGATGATATTAGAAGAATGTTGCAAAATAAATTCTCCCAACAAGGTACTAAAGACGAATGGTGATAAAACCATGTATTCTAAATCCAATAAGTTGAAGAGTAGTGCATCCAAATAACTTCCAAGAGGGATGACACTCAGAAGAACTCATGAAGAAGATCTAATCTGGCTGAAAGAGATTCTAATGACATGTAAGTTATTTGGCCTAAATACATGGAATGAATAAAGAAACTTAAAGATACACAAGATAAGGCTTGTGCAAGAGGAAATGAATATATTCCACATAACGAAGAAAAAGTGAATGATATGTTTCATAAAAAAGGAAACTCTTGTGTTAAATAAGTTCTATGTGAAAGATGAAAAAATAAGGTCACAATTCAAAAGGTTTTCTAACCTCATTACCAGAAAAAGAAGTATTCCTAAAGAGGAGTAATGATTTATCATCCATGAATGATATTAGAAAGAAATGTTCTCCATATAAAAAATAATATTATTTGAATAGATCCATGCTCCCTCAATATAAACTGGAACATAAGTTCATATGTACATGCATGAAGACTGGATAAATTGGATCCACTTGGTTGAGAAAAGTATTTCAACATTAATGCGCATAATAATGAAGCAAGGAGGATCTAACTTATTCCCTAAATTCATTGTGTATTATATTTGTTATTATAATGTAGGTAATTTAAGGTGAAGAAATTTCTCAAGGGGAGAACCTAAGAAGTAGTGATTGCTTTGAATTTTTGATAGCAAAGCTGAAGAAGTTTCCACCCTTTAATTATTGCTTAATTTATACCCAAATAATAATATAATGAAGGTTAATCTTTGATAAAGATGAAGAATGTTATGTTTTATTCAAGATAATTAGGATAATGAATATTCCATCTTGGTTTGATCTTATTTTTTGTATTCTGAAGAACAACATTTTTAGAAGTTCATCCTTGGTGAAGTTTTTAAAGTTGTCTAGTATGGACTATCACAAGTTGTAGATCCATTATAGTGTATTTTTTTACTGTAATTTCATGAAATCCATTCATAATGAGATTCAATCATATGAAGATGATGATAAGTGTTTCTCTTGAGGTGGTGATAACTGGAGAAGCTTCCAGAATTGTTATTTCAATTAATATAAAATCTAATTATTTTAGAAATTGATTGATGATAATGTCATTAAAAAAGGTGTGTCTCTTAATCTATCATCGTTTTTATTAAAAATAATAAAAAATTTAAAACTTTTGAGCAATTGAATTATTCAAGGACAAAAGAATAATGGAAGTTCCCCAAGATCACTTATCCTACCTATTGCACTTGAATGTTATTGATCAATTTGTTGAAGTGGGTTAAGAAGTTTCAGGTTGATTGTACTTAAAAAATTCATCTCAAATTTAGTAATTTCATCCTAGAATGAAAGTTAATAGTCTTCGAAGTCAATTATATGAGTTCTCATTTCTTGAGGTAGCATGAGAAGTTAGTAATGGACAGCTTTGTTGTCTAAATCAAATCTACTTGTTTTCTACACCAAGCTTAGCTCAAGTAGACATAGAGTGAAATTTTTTATATAACATTGCTTAAGTATGGACAGATACCCCTTTTCTTATGAACTTTTTATTTCTTATCAATACGAGGGAGATAAAGTGAAATGATTTGTCAATAAGGGGGAGAATGTAAAATGAATTTTTGTAAAGTAAATGGGAGAGAGAAGATAATAGTTACACATTTTGACACATTCATTTAGAAATAACATTAAAGGTATTTCCAATAAATAAAAAGGCCAAGATTGAAGAGTCCACTTTTTGTATGATTTGTATTTTTTGTCAAATGATTTTGATTGGTTGTCAATGGTGATCAATGGGATAATTAGATCTCAATGTGTTCAATATGATGAAGTAGTTCCAAAGTTAATTGAGCTTGGATGAAGTCCTAAATTCTTGATATTCCAAGAGAAATGTTAATGATTTCAAGAATTTTAGTTTAAAGGTGATTCCTATAGAATTATTATGGATTCATTTGATGAAATTTCATGTCATGGTTTAATAATTCTCCTTGGTAAATTAGACGATGCTTTTCTAATTTGAATTTCACAAATATCATAAGTTATCGAGGGAACTTGTGATGAAATACTTATGAAGTAAAAGGGAAGTAAAGGGGTTTCCAATCATATTCAGGTTTCATTAGAAATAAATATTTTTGTTAAAAGATAGAGAATTTTCTATATTTTACTTGAAAAATCTGATGATGCTAAGGTGATCGATCAAAGGTTAGAAATCATGATAGATAAAGATCGTGATAAAATCAGATGACTACAAATCAGTTTGGTAGGTGTTGAAAAGGTATATTTTTAAGGTGGTGGTATTTCCTAGGGTTTGATAATTTTTTTAGCCTAAGAATCAGGAGTTTGTCTTTTCTTTTGGAAAGGTAGGATTTCCACGAGGAACAATTTGCAGACTGTGAAGGACATTTCACAGACCACATATGAGGTATGAGGAGCATAAAAGGAAACTTAGCAAAGGAGAAATGTTCCACATAGAATTGATATGTGGAATGTGTGTTGTTCTACATAGACGACATAATGAAAAATGTTTAGGGGAGGCTAGAAATTCATTGGAGGCCAATTATTCGTGAGAGGGTCATTGTTTGCGGTTGAGATGAGGTGATCCATTTTTTGATGGAGTTGGATGCCTCAAAAGAATAAATGTGTTACATAGACCATAGAGGTAAAAATGGTTCATGGAAAGAGTATAGTCCTCTATAAGGTTTGTACCATATAGAAAATTTTGTAAATCAGACTAGCAGGATTTTCGGAAGTATTTTCCTACATAAAGGACCTTAATCCCATCATTATGTGAGAAAAAATTATAAGAAAATGTCAAAATTATGCGAATAATTTGGTGAAGTCTGAAGTAGTTCATGGGGAATAAATTCCATAAAAGGTAAGGAGTCTTTTGGGCCACTTTATCTCGCTAAAGAAAACGATTCTTTGAGGAAATAATGCTCGTAGAACAAGAGAAGTCCATGGAATGAAGACAGTTTTCATAGAAAATAGATTTTCCATGAAACACCAGTGGTCTACTAGATAAGGGAAGTCTACAAAATAGAATACAATTCACGGAAAAATTGTAGTTTGTAGAAGATAATATGGTCCATGGAAGAAGAGGTCATCTATGAAGCAGAAGCGGTCTGCAAAAGGAAAGGTTGTCTGTTGAAGGAAAAAATTTCCCAAGAAGGAAAGGTTGTTCACAAAGAAGATACATCATGTAGTGCATGGGATTTTATAGAGAATATAGTAAAGTGTGTGAAGTATAAATATTTCATACATGTGATAGGTTTTTACACCCTCATCATCCTTTGTGTAGAAGAAAGAGTGATCAAGACACTGCTACACTATTCCATGTTATTGTGTGTTAAAAAAGAATAAAGCTAGTGGCCAATATATATTTAGTTATTTAGTCCATACCAATTTTTATGATGCTAAGATGTGTTGATCTTCACTAATTTAATAGTCAACAATTAAGTTTTGTGATTATAGAAAAAAAAAGTAGAAGATATCTCAGTGTAGTTTATTTGGAACAGAAAAAGAAGATAGAAGAGGATAAGAGGATGTGATTAGAAAATTGATATCAGTTGATTATCATTTGAGTTTAGGATAATTATGTTCATTAGTCCGCAACACATTCATATTATTGTGACTGATAGAAGAAGACGTTAGTGAATATTTCAATTTTTATACTAGAAATAAGAAAGAGGATTTTCTTTCATGCTGTTATGCAAGTAACAAAGTGAAGAAGAAGCTTGTGGAAGAATAAAACAGAACTATGACATCATAAATGACAAAATAAATGGAGGAACTTCTTGGTGCTTCAACCCCATATCAATAATGAGGAGAATCTCTCAGGTGGAAGTATAAAGATCCATCCAAGAGCTATAGAACATGCATTATTGGATTATTTTCAAAGTTCCACATGACTATAACGGTATATCATACTCATTGTATTCTACATCAAAGTATTATTTTCTATTTGATTGGGTGGTATTATATTGTTTCTAAACTTGACCAAGTATGTAGATACTCTTGTTGAGTAATGAACCTTGTAAAAATATCATGTTCCATATTTACTACTTTCATATACTTTTATGCGATAGGGAAAAGAGAATAAATGAATCAAGATTATAATAGTTATAAGAGGATTAGGGATAAAAAGTTATAATTGGATTAAAACCACCTAAAAGCAGATTCACCACCACCCCCTAATTGTTAGGCATACCGCAAACTATTCTTCACACTTATCTTCACTCAATGACATCTTATGTTTCACATAGGGTATCTATGTTCATTTTCCATTTCAATCCTTCAAAATGGTTCATAAATAAAATGTATACTAACCCAATAATATCCCTCAGGAGTTTATATCCAAGGGTTTATTCTTAGGCCCAATCATCGTGAACTAGTAATGGTTGATTTAATACTCAATATAACTCTTTTAGAGCTATTACCCTAATATTAATTAGTTTCATATCCCCATCAACTTACATGTATCCAAAAAAGGATTTATTTTCTAGGAAACCACACAATCCCTACTTTACCAAAACTTATGGATTTTATCCAACACTTATAATTATTCCAGTGGTTTTCACAAAAGGTATATAATTTTAATCTATAAATATTGAATAAACCCTGATTTGATACCAACAATAGTGACTTAACCTTTTTATAAATATATATTTCATATTGATAGATTAATACTCAAAAGATAACACTATGATCCGCACCAAAACTATAATTTTTTTTTGTATTTGGAGACTATAAAAATAAAAATATAATTTTGGTATATTATTAATTATCCTTCATAATGTTATTCTCATGTTTTACACTTATTTTCATACCCTACTTAAAAAATATCTTTTGGGGAAAGGAAACCTAAGAAAGGGTGAGATCAGATTCTCAGTAAAGGTAAACCTTATAGATATCAATTTATGATTATATTAAAGCATGATATAATAATAAGGGTATGAGATCATGACCATAACTTTAAAATTTATTACCCAATCAATCATAGATCATAAACATTGGTCTTGTCAAAAAACATTATCATTCCAAAATACACCAACTATATGATAGAGAAATCAACATAAATCATTCATGATCCATAATTTAATATCATAATAATAATAAAATGTTAGAAAATTATGGAACCATCATAGGCTTAGAAACCATTTCATATATCAAGTTGAAATACTGATTCCATTAAATAATATAGTATTAGGAATCAATATCAGTTTCCCTTATCATAAACAATTATGCATCACCACGTGTCTCTCATAATATATTGTGTGTCTCTTTCTATTTACAATAGTGGATTGATCACATAAAACTTTTTACCATAACTATCTGATGATATATAATGATTTACCCAATTAATTGGATAGATATAAAATTTTGGGCCCAATAACTACAAAATAAAATCCATACGTATGTGTCCCCCAACATCATAAAACAATCATTTTAACATTATAACATAACTCATGGAATGTAAATGAGTTTTATAAACATTTCAAAATTTTGTCATAACATAGCCCATTTAAAATAAAAAATTTTGATAAAAATATTATCATAATAGTCATATACAATCCAAATAATTAATATGGATAGCATCATTGGATAATTTACATAGTAAAAAATAATTAACATCAAAAGATGCTATCATATATGAAAATTCCTTTAAAAGATCACTGGAATATTACAAGAGTAAAATATAATTTTCCATATAAATTAAAATCTTTAAATTATAAACATTTCAAAAAAATATTATGAAAATAATTTTATAGTAAAATAACCATATAAACGTGAAAAGTGATCTACAAAATATTTAGTGGTCATGATTATGGGTAATTCATTCATTTCAGGTACCTTAAACGAACGATTCTTTTCACATTTTTGGTAAAAAATTGAAGCACCTCATTTGAAATATAAAAACAAGATTCCTTTGAATTAAAATTAAAAATTTCCAACATGGGTAAAAATGTGTTTATGAATTAATATAAGAATATAAAAATATACTTTAAAACATTTTAATTACAACATGGACATGGAAAAAAAACTGTCAACTAAAGAGGAAATAAAGTCTTTTTTTCTAAAAAACAATATCCCTAATATTTTAAGTACCAAAATGAGGGAAATGGAAATATTGCATGAAAATACATGAATAAATAGACTATAATAAAATTAAATGGATTTAACATAAAAGTATTATAAAATTTCCAAAGTGTAAATTCAAGAATAAATAATTTCAATTAAAATGGGATTGAAACATAAATCTCTAACCTCATATCTCAACTTTATTCATATGAATTCGAACATCCTATTTAATAAATATTTATTTATTATAAATTTATTATATAAATATAATCATATATATAATATAATATATATTTTTATAACATCTTATAAACCCTTTATTAACAATTCTTTAATAAAATCACTACTCTGGCAGATAACTCCTTCATTTTTATTTTATGTTTCGGTTTAAAAGTCTCAATCCTTGTACATTGATCATGTTTAAAATATAAATAATTTTAATAATGATATATATATATATATATAATATTAATTATATATATATATAGTCATCTATGAATGGTAGAGATAGAAAAATTAATTACACTGCTCATTGAGATGTTATGTTATACGTATGCATGAACGTTGATTTCACTTTTAGAATGATGAAATGAAAGAAAGATAAATAATAATTAAAATTTAAATATTAATTACTATATCATATATATCATATATATTCATTAAATATATCCCTTTTACCATCCATTAAAAAATAAATGAAAAATTAATCACATCCCTTTGTGGAGTTAGTTGTCCACGCGTATGCACATCGACAATGCCATTTTCCAAAGGATGGGTTGGTAAGTAGGTAGATATGATATTATAATTCAAAAAGTATAATTATATCATAAATATAACTTTTAAACAATAAAACCACCATAAATACCATCCATTAAAGATGATAAATTAAAATTAATTGTATTTCTATATGGAGTTGAAAGTCCACACGTACGTACGAGCGATACATTCACATCGCATTTGATTGAATAAATAGAATATAATGGTGTTTACATAGTAATAATAACATTTAATTATATTTTTTATACTAAATATTTTATTTTATAATGAATTATAAGGATTTAGAGTAGATATAAGAATATGTAATCTAAAAGAGGTTGTGTAAGATTATTACCACTTCTTCAGTTGGCCTCCATTATAACCCTTGTTTAGGACCCTTGGAATGATATTTTCAGAATACAAGAAACTTTAGTTAGTATATATTGGATTTATGATACAAAATTTTGTGTTTTTTTATATAGATGGCTCAAGGAGGTTTAAAAAATGGATAAAGGGTGACCTTTTATAAGGTAAGTAAAGCACAAGATAAGAATTAATTAAAAGATTTAAATATAATTAATTTCATTCTCAAATATAATTATTCCAAATAGAAATTAATTTTATGAAAAACATTTTATTTTATAAATATCATCATCCAATTAAAATTATATAGGTTTGGGGGCCATTTTGAACCTTATATTTTGGTTTAATAACTTTATTAACAAATTTTAAACTTAATTGTGGTCACAAATTTTTTACACTTAAAGGATTATAATTTAATATTAAATGAAAAAAAGTTCATGAATATAAAATTAATTAAATTGTATACAGTTTATTATAATTATTTTCCTCATTAAATATTTTCGTGGTTTTTAAATATTTTAATAAAAATATTATTTATCATAAATTATCATAAATTTCATTATTAACACTATTCATTTACATTGACTTTAAAGACATCAATATAGTTATGGAAATAGAATATAAACCATTAAAACATACCTAATATGTTATATTTATCTATAAAATACATTCAGAACAATAACTCAATCAAAAAATATTATTCTATAGTTTTTTAAAATTATTTTCATGTTTTTTACCACTTGCACAAGCATTGTATCGGCATTGTGTAATTATTTAAGGTAACTATATCATCACTAAAAATTAATAAATAATTTACTTCATAAAAATAAATTAATTTAGTTTAAATTCATTAAATATGTTTATTTACTCAAATTTATGTCATGGAAAAATATTTTATATGTTACTCTATCATTTTTTACTTTGCGAAAACATCACACAAGCATTTGGATAAGTCACTTTTCATATAAAATAAAATTTTTATATATATCCATAAAAAATCAATATTCATTTATATTTATTAACAAATTTTATCAAATACTTATAACTTATCAAATATTATCGTTTTAACAAAAATTTTGACTTTTCAAGTGCTGTGAAAGCACTACGTCGGCGTTGAAAATGATTTTCATATTCATCATAAAATAAATTCTAATTTTATAGCATTTGAATAATTTATATATCATATTTTTAATGTATTATAAAAAATCATTCATTAAATAAATTTAATAATTTTTAATATCATATCAATTTCTTGGTGATATCATAAAAGATAATGTATTTCATAAAAATTATATTTTTTATTATTCACTAAAATTTTAACTTCTTGGAAAAATATCAATAATACATGCTAGGATAAAATTGAATATATTTATAAAAAACGAATTCAATTTCATAAAATTAAATACCAAAACTTTACATAAATTACATTTAATGAAAATTCATAAAATTCCAGGGAAAAAAAGTTTTTTCAGAAATTTTTTTTTCTAATCCCAAAAATGAACATATTCAAAATAAAAGATAAATATGATTCCCTTGTAATTAATTATATTATTTATCAATAAATTGAAATTACATTAATTAAAGATAAAATTCAATGAATAACGGGACTAATTAATGAAAAAATTGATAGTTTTACAAAAAACGGTATTTCTCACTATTCATTGGAGAATTGATATTTGGTGAAAATTCCCAAATCTTCATCCTAACATTATTTTGATATGATGATATAGAAAATTATATTCTGTATATAAAATATAATTTCTGAATGTGTTATAAATTTATTATAATAGTTTCTCACAAATATAATGTATATTATTTTTTGAAGAACACCTAATTTTGAAGAATTTCATGACTTTAGAGAAAATTGAATTTTTATACACTAAATATTAATAAATATGTTTTCATTTAGTAGATACATTATATATACATATTTTATAATTCATTTATTCATATTCATATATTCCAATTTGATTTATAAGTTATAGTTGTAATATATAAATAATAATATATCGTGGTTCATTCTAAGATTGGTGTTTCATGTCAAGAAAGATCTCAAACACTTACAGCTCTTAAAAAGAAGTATTTTGTAAAATCTAAGGGTGTTGCATCTTAAGGAATATATTTTTTTTCATCTTATGATAATGAATAAAATTCAATTTATCTTATTACTTTTCTATTGTTCTCTTCTTCTTATTCTTGTAATCCAATGTTAATTATCATGCTTACAACTGTTAGGTGTTATGTTTATTTTTACACCCTTCTTTCATTGTGATTATATTTTGTGTTTTTGCTATAATATTCTAAAATTTTGTGTGTTTAATTCTATAAATTATATATTATTATTTTAAATCAATCCTTTATTATTATTGGGATAACTAGTCTTTTTTGGAATAGAGATAAATCTCTAATGTGGTTTTGAGTTTGAATTATTATTTTACTATTTATCTTTCTTACTAAATATATGACATAAATTTGTCTTATACCCTGAGTTTTCATCTAAAGAATTAACATTTTTTTTTCATTTTAATTATTTAATTCCCTTTAATGATAGTTTATCTGAACATAGTAAATAGTAAGAGGATATGTGTCATGGATTTCTCTAATGCATAGGGGAAACTCCATGATACATATTGGAAGACTCTTTTTAGAACATGATCACCTTCTAGTAAGAACTAGGAACAATTTTAAGTACGATTTAGATCAATTTTTTCCATATATCTCTCACTATTATGTATGATATTTGTTGAGATCAGTTATCAATTCTAAAAAATTGATAAACCAAATATCAATAAATATATTTTGATCTAGATTTTTTTCTCACTAATTTCATTTTATCCCTCCACTGTAACTCCACCTCACTATTCCCATGAATTTTTATTCTTAATTTTTTAATCATAACTACCAAGAATATTGCCTCTTGTTTCAAAAACATTTTAAAATACAAAAAATTTGTTCCTAATAAAATTATATTTAATAAAATGCTTGTTCAATTTGAATTTACCAAATCCTCTATGATAGAATTATCCTAGAGGTTATCTCCTCATTCTATGTCTTAGGTGTTTTATAAATTTATAAAGAATAATGGTATCCCTTCAACAATTTCACCACGTTTTTTCTTTATTTTATAGAAGAGTTTCATTATAATGGGACTCTTTTATAAGATCTAGAAAATAGGAAGAAGATTAATCTATAGGAAGGAAATTTTATTTTGTAATATAATAAATTTCCCAAAAACACACTAAAAACATAGATTTTATGGGGAACTTCTAAAATACATTGATGGATAATATACACCTATTATTACATAAAAAGTTTATTTCAAATCTTTTGGAAACATCAATTAGGAACCAATCTCTTTCTCTAAATTTAGATTCTTGGATATTTCTTTCCATTTATGATGAATGAATGCATATAATTCACAAAGAAGTGTCATGCGTTCAAGATATGTGTTATCAGAATCCAAAATCCTTTATATTTATTCCACACAATTAAATGCTTAAGGACCTTTTCAATATGGGGTACATATTTCTTGGATCTATACCCTAAATCCACTATAAGAATGTTCAAGTTCGTATTTGTTATTATCAAATTATTTTATAAATAGGTTGAAGTAGTGCCCTTAATGGAGTTTTGGAACAGGTATATAATCAACATCATGAAGTCTAATATCATCACCACATTTTTATTCTTGTGAATAATCCTTATGGAAAATGGATCTTTTTTATTTTGAGTTAAATAGTCAATATTTGAACTATAACATCCAACCCAATTACACATCCTATTATATTGCAATGGAAAATAGTTACATAGAAGCCTTAAATAAGATTATATTGGGAATTTTTCAGATAATTTTGTAAAATGGTGTATGTTATTTCCTTGACAAGTTATTTCATGCTTAAGGGGATTATCACACTGCCACTCATAATATAAAAATACAACCCAATACTCATTGATGTAAAAGAAATATGTATTTTTCTCTACTAAGTACAACTATTATCACTCTTAAATTATATTTTTTACATTATTACTAAAGATGAATGATCTCATATATATTTTTATGAATTAGATTAACATTATGAAAAAATGATACATGTATTTCACAACTATATATTTCATCAGAATTAGGTATTAGGAGAATTTGAAGAAAATGTTTTCCTATAAATTTTCATCCAAGGAGAATAGTTATTGGACTCAAAGGAACCATTGGTATCTACGAATAATCTTATAAAACTAGATCCTAAATGGGAAGGACCATACATCAAAGAAAATGCCTATTATAATGGAGAATATCCAAAAATTTCCCATGATATAGAGTGTATCTTGACTCCCACAGATACCATATTTCTTAAGAAATACTTTGCATAAATTCATGAGGAATTAAAAATTATTTTTTACATGATTTTAAACCACACAATGAAAAAAGTACTTATTAAAAGACTATAAACTATATGAAATAATTCCTTGTTATAAGATATTGAACTTGGAGACTTCAAGGTCATTTTCATATTACCTCAAAACTATGTGGTATACCTTTCCAACCTATTTAACCCAAAACTACATGTACTGGCCCGGCCTAAATCACGTAATTCAATTACTTAAGAGTTGGATATATATATATATATATATATTAATATCTATTGTTTTTCCTCCCAATTAATATTATGTGTCTATAATTGGACAAACACTATGAAATCGTTGGACTCCCCTTCCCTTAAAACTATTTACAGAATGAATCCTATTATAATGAGATATGTAGTGACTTCAGAATCATCTATCTCAAACCCATCAGAAATCATTTGTTTTCATATCATTACTTGTTTTACGTTATTTTTGTGACTATTACCAATTCATGTTAGGTACTGGTCTTATTTTCCTCTCACTCATACATTTTTTCACCGTTAATATACCCTTCCCCAAAAAATGATCTAGATCTATATAGAGAATCATTTCCCGTTATTTCTTGTGTCTTGGTTATTATTTAAATTTTATTATTAGTGTGGTCTAAATCACATATCATAATACAAACTACAATAATTCCCTTTCATACCACACTTTATTTCTCTATAGATCCGAGAAGCATCGTTATTCATTTTTGGCCTCTGACAACTATAACTAGGGTGTCCCTTTATACATTTCTATTTTCTCCTATGTATAATCCAGATAATAGTAGAGACCCCCATATATTCAAAAAATGTGTGGAAGGATTTCAATTATCATGGGATATATGGTGAAGTCTAGGCCCATTATCTTAAACCAAGTCACAAATTATTTCATTTCCCATTATACTAGTATATGGGCATTTAAATCATATCAATATTTTTCATATAAACATATTTTTAGCTAACCATGAGTCATGTATATGTAGAAACTACATACCTTAGAACTATTTAGGCCATTATTAATATTCTCATTGAGTACTTAGTAACATCTTGATCACCTATCCAAGTCCCAGAAACAAATTCTCATTCATTTATACCATACATTGTATGTTGAGTATTTGAATTATTATAAACTATCCATGGTTAATTTTAATTAGTAAATCTAATTCCAATAGAACCATTTACCAGAGTGATGATGCATGCACTATATATTCATCCCACCTATAACTAACTAAGGTAATATATCTATTTCAATGGAATGATACTGAAGGCTTATATTTCAGTAATAATATTACAGTGGAAACTATCATTCAAATATGGTAAATTTCCATCCTAAATATTCCTTTTTAGTATTAGAAGAATAGATCCATCATTTGAATATGGTTAGAGGCCACCCTATTAAGTTAATTATCATATCACATTTCCCTAATTCAAAAACCTCAACCAAAAATATATATTTACCATTATCCCCTTCTCAATGATATTGAAATACCTTTAATTCTCAAAACCATCATTTTTTTTCTAGAATCACTCCCATAAATGTTACTTATAGTGACATTGGGCTCACCATTCACATCGAGACTATATTACCATCACTATAAAATATAAGACCTCATTTTTGGACTAAAGACTTTTACCTTAAATGATGAGTTATATTCTGGTCCAAGAATTATATCCAAAAAATACACACATTTATTCTTCTACATAGTATTTTTTTTCAACCACCACCCAACTCACCTTCAGAGGGGGTGAATTAGTCTATGAATTACATTTTTATTTTTGGTATCTTTACCTCATATTAGTATGTGTAATTTGAATCTTTTAATATTCATACACATACTCAATATCCAAATATGGGAAAATAAATGTGATGATATTGGATTTTTAAAGGGTTATCCACTAAGGGATAATCCAAGGAGAACACACTCATGGTGGGTCAATATACTATGAGGTAATACTACTCAAACTAGAAAATAAAATGATTTCAAAAAATTTAATTTTCAATTATAGAAACACTTCACCTTATTATCACTTTGTGTGTTTCTTTGATCCAAGGGTTAAAAAAAGTTACAAAACAAATATCGCTTATAATTTTTATTTACAAATAGTATGTTAACAAAAAATTAAGTGAGGGTTTATACATTTTTTTTAGTTCTATATCTGAAACCAAATATTTAATGTAATTCTAGTTCAGTAGTTTCCTCTCACACTCAGTTTACTGATTATAATAGTGTTATCACCTTCTTCTTCTCCGTTTTGAACCTTTTTCATGAAATTTTTTTCTATATTAATATTATCCCATATTCCACAAAACATAAATGTTTTCATCTATTAAAATTAAAGTCAATGGTTTTCTATTTAATTATCTATTTTCCTCATGATCCCCCTCAAATATCTAGGTCTTCACTCTTCTACAAAATCTATGACTTTTCTTATTATTAACTTACCAAATTATTAATCAACTGTTATTATTGAGAAAACATACACACATGTTTAAAAAAAACATTTATTTCTTGAAATGATCTCTAAAAAGAACCAAATATATACAAATCATGAATTTAAATCATTAATAATATTTTTTCCTAATTAAACTTTATTCTTATCATGATCTCTTCCATAATAGCATGATCATTAGAAATATGGTCTATAATTGAACAAGTTATTCACTATGTTAGGGATATTATTACACCACAAATCACTAAGGGACCTCCCTTAAACATTGTAATGAAAAATCTTATAATTACTTGAATGAACCTTACAATTTTCATCCCATATCCATCTTTCCACTACTCAATACAATGTTACTCTTATATTGGGAAAATTACTCTTATGAATTTCTCATATCTTGAAGAATGGAACTTATGAATTATCTTAATAACCCTTATGTTTTATCTATTTAACCCTTATGTTTTTAGGTTATCCATATTAGATAATCCAATGACCCTTATATTTTATTTGAGTTTCTCTTTTGAATTTAGGTTACCCTTAAAATAATCCCTTAATAACCCCTATGTTTTTTAGATTACCCATATAAAGCATTAGTAAACATCTTGATGAGTCTTAAACACTTTTAAAGAGAATATTAAGAAATAAAAAATACTTCTATGACATTGTTAATTCTCAATGAATTTTCTCTAAAAGACCCTTAAGAGTATAGGGAGATTTATAATTTTTTTCAAATTCCAAGCCCGAACTTCATCAAGTAACAGTTACTCATTCAAGGAAACAATAGTATTTAGCTAACTGCATAAATTAAAAAGTACTCTAAATTGAACCAATAAAAAATAAATCAAATAATATAAGTTATGGTTCCAAGATTCTTACCCTTTTCATTTTCTTTTCAATCATTTCATGATCCCTCCTACCTTTATTTTCCACCTTTAACAAAAAAAATTATGTTCTTTATTTCATGACTGGTATTTACCATTCCTGGGAAACTACCATTGATCCGAAAAACTAATAAATTATCCAACAACCAATTTTCTAATAATATAAGAGGTAAGAAACTTTATATAATGTAATAAACATATATTAATGTCTGCAATGTATCCCCATTATTTAAATCGCTCCACATACTATTCTCAAGTATTTATTGATTGAGTCTCACCTTTTATATTACTCCAAAGAGTATATAACCAACAATCGAAAAAAACACAAAAAACCCTAATAAAAACACTATACACTATATGGAGAGGGGATAATGTTAACCTAATTAGGATGAAGGATGTTTCTGAATAAAAATATTCAATTAGAGCTTCTCAAATGTTGGAATGGACAATGTTTTATCATTATGTATTCCACTTGTTGATCAGACCCAATAAACTCCATTTAGATCACACCTTGATCTACTTATTCCCTAATGATACTATAAATGATTTCAACAAGTTTGGTACATGATTGTTGTATAGGATTTTTAATCAGTTTAATTTCACATTTTTTTCATAGAAATCACCATTGGTTGCTTCTCTTTTTCTATGATATACTCAAACCGCTAATTCGTATATAACAGTTAGGTGAATATCTCAGTTAATGAGATATATTCAAAGTTATGGTACTAAATTATGTGATTTATTTCTTCTTACAAATTTAGGTTGAATTTTTATCTCTAAAGAAATATTCACCAAAACGTTTTTATTTGTGGTCCACCACATCACTACACACTCAGTATAAAAGATACAATAGTTTATAATCCTTTAATGCTTCAAAGACCAATCCAAAATTCATAATTTCTTAGATATAACACATAATTAATTTCACTATTTTTAAATATTATTACATTGGGATACTTTGGAAGAAATATAATAAGAAAGTTACATAAGTGATATCAATCCAAGTTGTTTTCAAGTAAACACTTAAAATACTTCATATATAAAAAGTGGAATCTAATACCTTCTATCATCATTCATCCCAATCTTAGTTTCAACTTCAATCAGATGGGAATGTGTTTCAAATCCTGTATTTCAAACTTTTTTAGTAGTTTCTCTATTTATTTTTATAGTGAGATGAAATTGTTCCATTCTCTCTAAATCAACCCTATGAAACAGGTATGCTTTACTATCATAGATATCTTAAGGTATAATATTATTAGATTAAAAATCATTTAAAATAATTTTCTCTTTCTCTTCTAAATTTTATATCATCCAGATATACAAGAAATCTATATTTTCTTCACTTGAATGAATTTTAATATAGTTTTTGATCAACACTTCCACTTTTAAATTATATATTTTTTAAATATGTTTCATATAGAATATACCATGAACCTCACATCTATTTTAGGATATTAAGGGACTTCTTTAGTCTGCACACCTTTCTTTCATCATTTATGATTATGAAAACCACTAGTTGTTCAATATAAACTTACTCATTAAGTACACAATTTAAAAATACATTTTCAATATACATATAGAAGATCCTAAACCAAATTTTTATTTCTAATACCATGAAGATCCTGATTGACACAAGCCAATGCATAAGTGAAAAACTATCTTCAATGTTTATTCCATTAATCTATTCGTAACCATTACACACCATATATCATTTGTTATGAATTTTACAACCATGGTTATTATGTTTATTCTTAAATTAACACTTGGTTCTAATAACATTGTTATGTTTTAATATTTAAATAATATCCCATGTTTTGTTTTAAATCTAATCCAACTCCCCATTGATAGCACTAACCTGAGGATAACACTTCATATCTTCTTCAAATAATACTATATCTATGATTGATAATAGATAATCATGTTATATGGAATTTATACTTAATTTTTTACTTAGTGCAGTCTTATCTCCAATTATATTATAGGGGAAAATACCCATTCTTTTATTTCTCATATTGGGTCTTGGTTGATCTTCTTTAGTAGTTTCTTTTTCTTCTAGATCACCTTCTAAGTCATTATCCTTTGGGTTACATTATATAGTTCCTAAATTTGTATTGGATTCCTCATTGTTTCCACATAATTCATCCATATTTATAAATCTATATTTCTTCCCTTCTCTTTCCTTGATAATATTAATGTCATTACACTCCATAATCCTCCTTATATTTTTATTAAACCATTTATTGTCTTTAATCTATTAGGATGAGTAAAAATACTCCTTAATTTTTTTATATCAATACTTATATTTATTTCCTTCCTTATTCAAGATGAAAAAACTTCTTAAAAAACATAGAAGTGTTTTAGTGATGGATTATTTCCTTGACACATGTCATAGGGTGTTATCTCTTCTATGTGGCTTAAAAATTCTCAGTTTTTATTGTAAACTAAAACTTGTGTTAGCTACTTATAAAAATGACAAGAGACAAAACTACTGTTAAATAGTGTCATGGGCATATTATTCACCATTCAATTTCACTATTAAACAACCCCATTCTATTGTGAGGTACTTACCAAGGATACTACATGTTATATGCAATGTTTCTTCCGTTAATTTTTTTATTTCACTGTATGTTTTCACTATTTCATTTTCCAATCATTGTATCTTAATAGAGATTCCATTAATATTATCATCACTTCATAAATACAATTTCATGGACTTCATAATGTCTCTCTTTGTTGGGATTAATATAATAAAATAAATTAAACAATGATCATTTATGAAGTGAATGAATTATCTTTCTCTATATATTATGGTTGATGCATTGGACTACACAAGACAGTGTGAACCAGGTCAACAAGGTTGGATTCCCTTTTCTTATTTTATAGATAAGGGTTACAAACCATTTTTCATAAATGTATGAATCACATGTATTTTCTCTAGAACATATCAAATTTTGGATATCTAATACATCACCTAGAATTGATTGATTTTTTATACTTTGTTGGTGAATGTGGCCTAGCCTTCAGTGCCAAATGTTATTTTCCTCTTTAATTTGTAATAATTCATGTGTTCTCCTTGATACCCACCTAGTAGTTATTATCATTAATCCTGTAGACTCCCAATAATGAGTCTTTTTGTGACTTTAATCAAGAATCCCTTCTGATTAAACATAACATAATGTTTTTAGTTATAGATATGTATCACACATAATATATTTCATTTTAAAAAATTCATATAAAGAAGTTATCTATTATTTAGTAAATAATCATCCAAATGAGTCATAGCACCTCATTTTATTTTTAGATCTCCTTAATTTCTTAAACATAAATTTTCTTTAACCCTTTCATTAATATTCTTCAAAAGGTCCTCATTATCAATAATATGTTAGGAACACCCACTATAAAGGATTTATTTTTTGTTTTTATTTTTAGTTTTAAGTATATTTTCATCAAGTCCGTCCTTTTATTTATTCTTATATAATATCCAAAAAATTCTCAAATAATTTGAGGTATTGGATGGAAAATCCAATATTTATCCATACCATGATGTATATTCATACTCACCTTCCACTTCTTGTTGAGAGAATATATTTCCTAATTGAATTTCATTGGTTTGTCTAGTATCCATCAGTCCCAACCTTCTAGGATTTTTTTCATTACCTATAATTGAAAACATTATACCTGAAAATAGAACCTTGAAAACAACAACCAAAAACTTTATTTCCTTTCTATATTAAATCATATGGCCTCATTCTTAATTTTTATTTTCTTTATACTTCTCCCTTTAAGTAACTTTATGCTTCTCCAAATTAGGACATAGTATGACTGAGGTAGCCATGAAACTGATACTTTATAAAGGGAAATATATTTATACATCTAATATTTCATATGTTTCTATATTTGAGAAATTTATTAGTTATCGATAATTCCTAAAATATTTTTATTCTGATTTTTATGAATTTATCATGTTATTATGTTTAGTATTTTTATATAACAACTATCTCCATTTTTATTTGGGTTCCTAGGGATTTCATCATTAGAAAAATTCAACACCTCTAGTTCATCATTTATCCATTCCCAATAGTTTATATTCAGAGAATTACAAAAATTAAGGTTTCTCTTCGATTCACATAAAATTATTTTAGCTTCAAGTTTACTTTTCATGGTAACTGTATCTTATCCAAGTGCTTTACCCTCTCGGATCTATCTTTAAAATAAGAATTACTATTTTCAAAACCTTATCTTTATCTCCATATTTTAGTTATAAACCGACTATATCATCTAAAATCCCATGAATAGCATATTATTCTTATAATTATTATTCCAATCGATAAATCATAGTTTTTACATCACCTATTTAATCATATAATTATTTTTATAGATCGCCAATATTTTAATTTTACTTTATCAAAATATTAAGGTCTCCTAGAGCCTCTTTAACTTCCACCTTGAGGTCAAAAATACTTTTAGGTTAGTTTTAATTTTCCACTTTATATTATTTTTTCAATAGTTTATATAATGTAATATTATATATCTAACTTGAATTTAGTTTCTTTATCCTCTAAATAATCTTTATTATCTTCCTCTTCATTTCTTCCTAGGATCTTTCTTTGAAACTTCTTGTTGGATATATATATTGATAAAAAATATATTTTAAGAAGAAATTTTCTACTTGATTCTAAACTTTTTATTCTTATCATTCAATATTAAATCTTCCAAGACACCTTAATATGATGTGCCTCACTTTTACACATTAAAATCATTTGAGGAGACACTTTCCTTTAAACATTCCCTTAAATATCTTAAGTTTTCTTTCCAAAAGGGACAAGATGTAATCACTGACATATTCTCCCTCTTATACTTCACCAATAATTTCAAGCTTCACCACAGATTTAAAATCCATGTCCATAATTTATAGACATAGGTATCCTTCATAATTAACATAAATACCCTAGCAAACCATACTGTTGTATAAATCATCCCATAAATGTTTTAAAAGATTTATCTCTTCTAGACCAAACAATATTCGGTTATAGGGTGGTGGATACATCCAAAATATATTTTTTACCACTTAAACATCCATTATCTTTTCACTAAGACCCTATATATCTCTAAAAACATCAGTAATATGATTGAATAAGTCACAACATTCCCATCAAGATACATCTTTTTATTGTTAGAATTATTTTTAAGAACTTAATTCTTTAATCACACACATTGGTATTACCTTTATATATATTGGCCACTTTTTCCCACTTGGAATTAGAAATGGAGAAACTAATCACCTCTATATAGACTAAGTTTTATAGTTCTCAACATATATCTTTTTTTATATTTTTCAACTACATTAATTAATATTCTATCTGCTTCAGTTATAAATATCTATGAAACATAACACACATGTATTTCATGAATTTTATTAAAGACAACATCCATCCCTAGTGAATGTACATGGGATCTCAATATATTCTTCTATATATAATTGTTACACCCATCAAATAGGTTTTACATTCACTTTATTTTTTTCCATTGAAGGCTACCTTCATTGATAGATGTTTCACATGAAAATTGTATTTATGATACCACATGTTACACCCATATCCCAATTGTATGGTCCCTTAAAATTAAAGGTCCATTTCATTTAAATTTCATTTCTTATAATGCATCATGATGATTCTTGGTAGTTTTAGGTGTTTGGGATGGCTCAAAAATTGTATTAGGACAAATATACAAACCATAAAATTCAAATTATGTTGTAGGATTTAGTCTATAAATGAAAAATATAATTCAAACAATAAAGATCTTAATATAGGGGGAGACCTATTTCAATAATTGATCATGATATTTTCAATATGGTCACACTACAGACAACAGTTCATTTGTTTTTTATGGTTCAACCAATTTTGTAGCATTCGGATGTTTTTATAAAATATTTTCTTTAAATAATTTTTATTTTTAGTAGAATATGTTGCACGCAATCGTGAGTTTAAATGAACTGAAAGATTCCCTTAGTATAAAATTACCAATATAGTCTAGCTACTGGGTCTTCAGGAATCAGTATAACTAAATTAAGAAAATATATTGTAAATTCACTAGTTTTCAATTATTTATGAAAAATATAAATCAATTAGATATTTGTATTTTTGAGTGAATTATTATTGGTAATTAAATTAATGAGATATATGTGTTTTATATACTGAATAAAACTTTTTTAAATTCATGCAATGGATATTTTAGTCAAAGGGTATGAATAAACCCTATTTGATGTATAAAAACATATTTTTTTAAAGGGTAATTTAACGCCTCTGAGTAGAGAATACTTTTTAAATTAAGATTTTGAAACATTAATAATTTTTATATGATAACATAAACATTATGTTTTGATATTGGATATAAATATTTACTTTGGATTAATTTATGATATTTTTCTGAAATCTTTCAAGTTTTGATGAATAGTAAAAATACACTAAATTTTATGTGAAAAAAACTTTTACATCAAAATAATATATATGGTTAAATTATATTTTTTAATGGTTTTCAAGTATAAATAAAATATACTTTTTCATTTAATATAATTTATATCATTATCATTAATTTTACATTGATTCCATATGTAAAAACAATTCAATCATTTGCAATATTTTAGCTTTTAAAACTCGTTCTCCCTTTCCGGAAACAAGATTAATTTTAATTTAATTACTAAAACTTATGTGTTTTAAATTTTCAGAAATTGATTCCATATTTTTAATCACCGAGTCGAAATTGTTTAAATAGGTTACTTTTATTTTTTGGACATTATGGTTAGTAACTTTAGTAATTTTTTTATTACCGCGGTTAATGGTAAATTAGGTAATTAAAGGTTATAATAATATTATAAAATTAAATTAACACCTGTAAAAATATTATTCAATGACTAAATTAGAACCTTTAAATATATTTTTTCAAATTTAATCAGATAATGGCAACTTTTCAATGAATATGACATTAATTTTATTAAAATCGATGAATGTAACAAAATTTCAGACTCTCTTTTATATGAGTATATTAATTATAATATAGGGATAATCCGAAGATAACATCAACTATAGGTAGTTTTTGGAAATCTAAAAGAATTTCCTACATTACATAAATTTATTTATATTTTAAATAAAATAAATAATTACTATTATGGGTGACTTAATGGTGACACATAAATTATTTTATTAGTAAAAAAATCTAAAAAATGATTTTATAAATATTAAAAGAAATAAAATTTGAATTAATTGAGGTTCTCCATGAAGTTTATAGGTGATTATGAAAATTTTTTAGTATATTAAATGTTTTTTAGAAGTTATATTCGGTGTGTATTTTATTTAAAATCAATGAAATGAATAGAATCAAAATTGACACTATTGATATTTTAAAAAATACAATTTTATTAAATTGTTTAAAAAAACTAAAAATATTTAAAATTTAAAAAGTGATAATTATAAGGTCAAAATGTAATAAAATATCCATTTATAGTCAATTAATACGATATAATTAAATATTTATATCCATTAAATATTTAAAATTTCATTACCTCAATTAAAATTAAATAGATTAAATAAGGATAAATAAAAATTATAAGGATTAAAATAAAATAAAAAAAATGTCCAAAGTTTATTGGTTCAGAGTATTTCAACCCATACTCAAATTATCATCAAAATAATCCACTTTGGAGCCATTTTCATTTAAAATTAAATTATATTATTTTAATAGTTTTGGTTTTCCCAAAGGTGTCTCTCCCCTCTATTATAAAAGGGAACCACCCCTTCTCAATTAATCACACCTCTAAAGCATTTTTTTCTATAAAAAACCCTTGACTATTACCTCTTCCAACTTCCCTCACTTCATCCCAGTAGCCACACATTGGAAATTAATCCATCCTAAGGAGTAATTATGTGAAAATCAAAAGGAGATACTCAAAAAATAGGTAATTGTTTTATCACCTCTTTCAAAATTCTTTTTTATTTTACATCCTCTTTTAATGATGTTTCCATAATAAAGTAATAAATCCAGAATCTTATACATGATGAGATGTTATTATAATTATGGGATTACCATATACATCCTTTATCTATCCTATGAATAATAATATCATCATGTGTGTGTACATATAGCTTACCATCTCCACGTCATGGTGTAATTTTTTATTCAACAGTACTTTATTTATATGAGTATAATGATTAGGAAAATTGATGTAAATAATGAATATAACATAAAAATTATTCTGTAAAATTATTATACCATCCAATTATATATCATTTAACTATTAATTGAATGATATCATCTATTGTGCATACATACAGCCAATCGTCTCCATGATGCGATGTGATTCATTCTACATGATCTTTATTAAACAATGATTATATACCTAAATGGAATGAATAAATATGATATATATTATACTAATATCATTATATATGAGATATAACTATAACATAATAATTGTAACATGAACTTATCCAATAAAACTTGAATAAGAATATAAATAAGTTAGTATGAGAATAAAAAGAGACAATGAAATTTTACTAAGAAGAAGATGATAAATATGATATATATTATTCAAATCTCACAATGTTATTATTATTTGAAATTATTTATACATAAGTATTTACTGGGTTATATTTATCATCCAAATCCATGTTTCCAAAATATGTAATACTATTATTATTCAAAAAAAATTAACTAAATTTTAGCCATTGGTAAATTTTTATTAAACAATATAAAAGGAATCTTTTGGTATTTTTCGATACAAGGTACTTTTTAACTTTTTCAGAAAAAGTATGAGGAGAATTTTTATTAACTCACACAACATGAATGGGTTTTTAAATCTTTATAATTCCTTATTTCCATGAAGCTTCCTTAACACAATTTCAATTTTATTTTCATCTAAATTCTTTTCTTTTAAAACTATGTGGCATTTTGTGAAAAGAAAACATTTTTGAATAAGAAAGGATATTTTCCACAATAATTATGTTTAATTGTATTGTCAAAATTAGTTTTCATAAAATATCATGCTCTTTAGATAGGGTTGTGTTTCTATCCCTATTATTACTGTTATTTTACTAGGTTAATGATGGAATGATATTTTATATGGATTATGTTATGATGGAAAGATGTTTAAGAAACCCATTTTATTTCTTGGGTTATGATCTCAAGAATGATTTATGTTTTTGTGGAACATGTAAGAAAGATTTAATTATGAGATGGGTGGGAACTATATCTCCCTATAATGCATTAGGCAAAGATTTATATCTTATGAGATACACATGACTGGAACAGAAATTAAATCTATTTTAGTAATATAGGTCTTGAAAGGCATGTACAGACAGTTCAGTAATAGACTTTGTTAACTATGATAGTCTTGTAAATGAGCCTTGACTAATATGAAATGATTTTTTACGCTTATGTGTAATCCACAAAACTTCTTTCATTATGTTTTTACTTTTGGTATTATGTCCAATAATTCATAAATCGTTTATCCCATTACATGATATCATTATCTTTCATATGCAAGATATGACTTCCAAATGTTATCTTTTTATGTCTTATGATTGTGATATGATTGATATTTTCTCCGGTTTACCCTTATTAAAAATTAGAGCTCACCCTTTCATATGTTTCTTTTCTCTAAGTCATAAAGAAGGGTATTAAGTAGGATATTCCAAAAAGGATTCTAGTTATGAAGAAATAAGCATGAGACAATGTAGATGTTTTATAAACCACTTGTATATGTTTCACAGTTTCTAAAGACACTATACAAATATGGCCTTGTCATGGATTTATATATTTAAATTTTGAATTAATATCAATGAATGTAAATTATGAAAAATTTTAAATTTCATTATCCTCTCTTATCCCCAAACCTTTACATGACCTATGTAAAATTTGTGGATTCCCATTGGAAATTTTGCATCCTCTCTTCTCCTCCTATGATGGTTTTAGGTGTCTCTCCTTCCAGAAAGTTTCTATCATGGATTCTTAGTCCATTTATGCCTGATATGAATCATTCTTACCCTATTTAGTGATTATCTTCATATATCCCTAATTAAATATTTTTGGGGATACTTTAGGGTTTTAATTCATTAGGATTTAATCAAGTGGAATTACATGTCAATTAATATTTTCCTCACTTCAGGTAGGAATTTGTTACCATTTTAGGGATTTCATATAATGTTTTATGTCTCTAATTGCATCTAATTTCATATTTAGCCCTAGGAAAACCCAACTATTCATCTCAAATTGACCAAGTTTTCCCATTGATATGTAGTTAACAGTTTAAAGGGGGACTGACTCATTTTTTGCTTGATTTAGGTGTGTTTTCATCTAGGGATATATTTTTAGAGAAAAAAACTACATGGGAGTGTTTCAGGCTCATTTATGGATATGATGATCTGGAAATATGGTTAAGGGAATTATTTTATGAACCCATTTCTTGTGGTGGGTTTGATGAGTGTTATTTCTTGTCTTTTACCTTGTTATTGCTGAGGATTATGCCTACATAGAGTAATGTGGTATTGATTCAGACAAGATGTGTCCTCTCTTGAGTGAGAAGGGACAACTTTTGTGAGTTTGAAATTCCCTCCCATTTATGATAAGATATGGATCAGGTGTGTTTAGGGAGGTAATTTATTTATTTATAATGAACGGGTCATGCATTTTTTTTAATGATATCCCTATAGACACTCTCTTCCATTATGATCTCAAAGTAGTTATGGATAGGGGATTATGGTCATATTGTTAGTGTACAATGAACCAATGATTATTTATTATATTTATTTATTTATATTTTTTGATGCATAAACCTTTATATGTGTATTTCGCTAATTTTAAGGGATAATTAGTGGTGTCTGAATGGGTTTATTCTCACAATATTCATTGGAATATTGATTAATATATAGACATTATAGTTGGGTATCAAGACAATAAAAATAACCCTTTTATATATAGTAGAGTATATGTTAGTGGAAGGGGATTGTAGAAATATTGAGACACACTAGGAGATATTGTGTCAATTCCACATTTTTTATTTTGTTATCTTGTTTATTAGTTATACATTGATCTACCAAATGTGGGGACTGCTTTTCAAATTTACATACTAATTATTATATTCTATTTTGATATTACATAATATGATGTCATTATTAATTATTCCATGAGTTATTATTTATTTCCTTTTTTTCATTTCTTATGTTATGGAGTCAATCTGATTATTACCTGATACTGAAGGTATAGTTTATCTAGTTAGTTGATCAGGACCTCACCATTGGTCAATTGTCTTATGCATATAAGGATATACGCATGAGGGTACATGGACCTCCAATTTAAACCCATCGATCAACGTCGGGGAAGTAAAAATTTTATGAGTGACTATTTTTCTTTTGATTTCTTATTGGTGCTCGATGGCATCGAAATAGTATTTTTGGGACTTGGTTAAGAATCTTTTCTTATGTCTGTAAAATGAATATAGTAGAGAATTGAGTTACCCTAGTAATGATATTTTATTTTCTTGGATTTGTTTTAGAGTTTTATATTTTATCTTTAGTATTGTTGTTTTATTACAGTTTATGAGATTTTATATTGGATCAATTTGTATGAATGAGTGAGTTCATGCATCATATATAGGCACATATGTTATCATATCATGTTCTTAATTGATTATGGTTGAATTAGATCTAAATTAATTAAATTTCAGTAATAATGTATTCAGTGTTTCCCTAAATAAATTATTGGTGACATTTGATTAATTTATCCCAGTCATTCCCATATTTCTACTTATTATAACTATCACTAATGTGTTGTCACTAAATATTTTGTTTTATAAATTGATTTGGTAGTTGGGGTTTTTCCAATATATTTTTGATAGGACTCTAGGGTGTGTTTATTTTTATAAATATGTGTATATGCATCTATTAGTTGATAATTTATTTATAATATTCTATATTATAAGGGAATTTATGAGAATCCATTTATAATTTTAGATAATACCACCACATCGACATCCTGTAGTGCAGCCAATGGATCAGGGTGAGGACACTCCCAAAGTAATGAATGTATCCACTTACCTACACACATTCAGGAGGGTCAATATGGTAATTATTAATATTCTACACTTACTATTCAGGTATCAGATTCTCTTCAATTGAATGTTTTCTATATCATTCTAATGAAATGTAGAGGTGCGCATCAAGGATGGCCTACAATAGTGGATTTTTTTTTGAACTTTTAGCAGAATCACCATCTATATTTTAAAGGGACGGTTGGTCTTTATGATGGTTTGAGTTTGATTCATATTATTGAAGTGTTACTTGATATTTTTGATATATTTTATGATAATCAGGTGAATCTGGTAGCTTATATGATACAATGACAAACAAAGAGGTGGTAGGGATTGAATATTTCAGATTGGATACATCGGGTAATATTATGAGAACCTTGTGAGGACCTATTTTTAACGGATTTCCTTCCTAAGACACTAATGATAGATAAATCATCAGATATTGTAGAGATTCAATAGGGGTGATGTCTATGCCATACAACGTGACCCATTTTGGGAAGTTAATTTTTTTTTATTCATTATTATCAAAAATGGTGGCTTAAAAGGCTAAGAGGTTTGAGATTATCATTCATACTGATGTGATGTGTGATGCCTATAAATTTCACATAGCCTCATGCTTTGATGTGGTTCATAAGGCTCTAACTATTGATAATTTCCAACCATAAGAAAAAATTTAGGGATTACACTTATTTTTATAAGACCAAGTAGTGTCCTTAATAATGTTGGTGGTGGTGCCTATATAGTGGAAGAAAGAGGTGGTCAGAGGTGACCTGATATAGTGGTAATTGGATATCAGGGTGGGGTAGGGACTTTTCTCTTACAAAACTAAGTTGGGGACACTCCCAATTTTTTGTGTGTGGTTAGTATTGGAATTTTTGTTGGATTTGTACCAGACAATATAGATAATATCATTCACGTATAAAAATTGGACATCATAAATGATTTTATTTGAGTATTTCCTATTAAGATATGTGTTTTAGTTTGGGACATACACAGTACTTAAGGTCTTGGTTTGTTGGACTTCAAACATATAGTAGGGCTATATTTTTGTGTTCAGGTTGGGGAGCTACTAAGGGTCTCAGTGGATAAATAAGTATATGCCTTAGGGATCGATCCCATCAGCAGGTAGGTCCATATATCTACGGTAGGTCAATTTTACTCTTTATATTGGTTTCTAAAAAATAGAGTCAACATTCCCTCAACTATGAGAGGTATAGTTCTTATTTACTTAATTCTTTAAATAGCTCTATCTAACACTGAGGATTCACATTCCTTTATTTCTAACCATGTTGTGTCTGGTTTGATGTTAACTATACTATTTTTCCTTGGGTTTTTAAGGCTTTATACACCAATTTGGAATAGTTTATATCAATTTCAGAATTTTATTGTATCTTTATTTAGTTTGGGTGATTTATGAATTTGTGGGATTTTATAGTCTTGGATATGATGTGTTTCGACATAATTCTTGGGTTGGATTAGCTTACGTGATTTTGGAATCACATCAACTACTATCAAAGGTTGGTATCTTTTACATCCTTTAAGGTTGATGTGTATGTTTTGGTTGGAGAGTGGGATTTTATGTCAGTAACAGATGGTCCTTATTTCATATGCGTAAGATCCATTAAAACATAGGTAGTGGGTATATTTTTCATGAATATACCAAGTTCATCCCTAAACTGAAAAACTAAAGTTGTCATGTGGAATGTCTCTAAGGGAATTACCAATCCCCAAGATCTGGAGACAATAACCTTGGGATTAAGAACTACCTTTGGAAAAGATTTAACTCATAGTAAACCAGAAAATAATCAAATTGAATATATAAAGGAAAAAAGAAAATTTTAGTACAAATTCAAATAGTAGAATACAAAGAGTACATGGGGATAAAATTTCCAATCCAGAATAGGTAAAACAAAGTAGTTGAGACCAACAATAACCCATCTTTATGTGAAATCAAGGTCAACATCCAAACATATAACCACCAATCTCCCACACCATACTAAATTTGACACCAACAACATCTATGAGGCACCTTTACATTACCTATGTTAGATAAGGAATGATCTAAAAACCCCCAAAGGTATGTAAACAGTGTGATAAGAACAAGCCTAGTAGGATCCCATAATGTGTTTTATAATCATTTTATATAATATAAACCAATTGTTCTTATTTAAATAAAAATAAGGAATAAAATACAGATTCACATAGATTATAGTAAAAAAATTACCCTCTTTAGTAATGTTTAATAATTATTAGATAAACAAATAAACCATTTTATTTTCAAATAATTCTTGATCAAAATGTTTCTCAAAGAATTTATGGAAAAACTATTCCAAAATGAGCACTAAGAAAACTAGTCTCAGGGTAGAGTAAGTATGTGTTAGCTCAGGTCCTCAAACCTCGGTGATAAATTGACTAAGTGCGCACATATCCCTAGAACATGGGCCTAGGGATTAGGGAAATACCCTGAAAAATAAACCATCTATTACAACCAAGTTTATAAAGAGTTGTAATAAATATGAACTATGAAGATTCAAACCATCCTAACATCATTTCACCAAATATATCCCCTTCTTAATAACCCTAGGATTCCATGATACATAGACTATACATGGAGTCTTTCAATTTGACCAACAACCCACAATAGAGGCTTTCATTTTTTGGGGTTTAATAATTAAAATGTTTCTTTCACACATTAATAATCAATCATCACTAAAAACTGAATAAATAGTTATTTGAACAAATTTTTCATCAATACCACAAAAAAAATCCATTTCATAAAATTATATAAGATAACAACATTTTAATAAATCAAAAACCATTCCCCAAGATAATTCATATTTTGATTTATGATGATAAAACATACAAGTTTATAAATAAAATCCTTCTTATAAAACAACATACCTCAAACACATAGAATTTCCCATAATTGAATTGGATCCAATAACCAGAGATAATGAGGGATCTTATATAGTACTGAATGACCTTAATCTATTAAAAACCATATCAAGAAACTTGTATACTACAATATTTAGATCAAGTAAATACAAGAGGGTATACTTAATATGAAATTACATAAATATTCAAACAATAATAAAAATGGATCTGATGTATACTTCCTCTCCAAAGAAATGATATAATAAAAATCTCACAAGATCATGACACAACCCATAGATCCGGTCGTAACATCACTGATCTATGGTTCCTTTCAAGAAAGAGAAATAATATCTAGAAGGATTATTAAGAATAATGAATAATAGATATGTAACTTTTAGTTATAAGATCAAGAGCATCATGACCCATTAGAGTGGATCTCCAAAAGGAAGTTTTAAGGTGCAGATCCTAATTCATAGGAGAAAGAATGAGTTCAATAGGAGGCATATCTAGATAAAAAATCTATTTTTGGATTAATCAATTTCTATCACATAGTTTAGAAGTACAGTTTTGTAAAATGTGTTCCAAAAGTGTACCTGGTTCTATACATCATATAAAATACTTAGTTTTTTTACATTTCTTGACTAAACATATTCTAATTATGTGAAAAAACATTGTCCCAGCCCACCATAAGTTGTATCATTTTCCAAGAATGCTGCAGAGTTTCCCATAACATTGTGAAATTTATGCACATGAATATAAAACAAAAAAATCTCCCAAAAACTACCTAGAATGGCCGATGAAATGTCTAAAATGAAATATAGTCTAAATAAATGAGTATATGAAACTAAAACTTTCATCAAGCTATCACAAATATACTAACAATGTGACTTTCTAACCTAATAAATTCAAGTCAAAGAAGGTTGATAAAAGAAAATATAAGGTGATTTCTCCCTCATTATCAATTATAATTCCCTTTTATCATGAGAATTTATTCCATGCTTACATAATGATCAGACCAATGGAATAGATTTACTATGAAAAATCCTTTACAGTTAATCAATAATTTAAAATAGTCATTCAAATAGTTATATATTTAGTTCCAAAACAAGATCTTCCCACCTTAAAACGTGAGAAGGATTAGGATTATACTTTGTAAGACGATACAAATAGAAAATATCATGGAAATAATTCATGTGATGTGGAAAATTGAACTAAAAATGCACCTTTGCGATCATCTTATTGATCTCAAAAGTTTCCTTGTATCTCATAGTTAATTTCCCATGCTTCCTAGGTAAATGGTGACCTAACTGAGGTGAAAATTTCAAAAACACCAAGTCACCTCCTGAAAATTAAAATGGATAGAAATAAAATTCTACATAATATTTATACAAACATTGAGTCATCTCTAGACATTAATGAATAATATCAATCTTTTTTAATGTATAATAAGAAATTCATGGTCCCAAAATATAAACCTCATCCACAACAAACCCACAACGATGTCATTTTCATTTTTGAATATAAAAATCCACACAGGGATCCATTATGATGGAAAATGGTAAAAATTGTTATTATAAAACACAACTATTCCTAAATTTTTATCCACAGATCCTATAAATTATATGATTAAAGAACATAGAATATCCTCCAAGATATGACTTTCTTGCTTCTTCTATCTATATCAAGAGTATGGTAAGGCATGATCGATTTAACATGGGAACCTAGTGCTTCCTAGGGGAATTTCAAGAACTAAGAGGTAAACTACGGTTACTTATCAAAAAGAATAGTAGAGGCATCCTCGTGTGACCACATGATCTCTTTGACTAACATCTTTCTATAATCTATATCCTTTGTGGTTTCTTTTAAAATCAAATGACCCAACTTGGTTATTTGATTAGTCATTTCCCATATGCATTTATTCCCTCAGGGATTCTATGATAATAAAATGATGAAATCCATTGACACCTCATCCTATTTATATATGGGCATTGGGGAAGGTTGAAGAAAAATAAAAAATGGTGTTTAACCATAATTTGTTTTTACTTAATATAAAAAGACACAAAACTCGCTATTTAATATTTCAAAACAAGCGTCCAAGATTGACATAGAATGTCCTAGTACATCTCTATTATACTTAGAAAACAACTGACTAAGAAAGACCACATATCAATGGTATCCCTGCTATATAAAGAGTTCCTAAAACTTCTTAACTCTTTATATTGTTGTTTCCGCTAAAATCTTACTCAAGAAGAGATAACATAAACAAAGAACAAACTAGAACAATACTGGTCTATTCCTCCTTTGCATCTAGATGAATCCAAGAAAATATTCCCATGAAATTTCAATAATTTTTTGATTCCATCACATCTTGATAATGAAACTTTCTACAAAAATCAGTATAAAAAAATTCCCCTTTCATAGAAAATTCATAACTATTTCAAGTTATAAATCATGGGTGGGGAATTTATTCTTATATATCTAAAGATGAAAAGATTCATTCACCACTTCATGATTTTCTATCAAATAAACACATCCAAATCTAGCACATGAAGCATCACAATACACCAAAAATCCCTTTCTAATTTTGGGAAAAACAGAATAGGTGTTGAGCGCATACATCACTTAAATTGATACAAGGAAGTAAAAAAACCTAGAATCCCAAATTAATTTCACATGTTTCCTAAAAATAGCAGTCAATGGTGATGCAATCATCGGAAATTCCATCATGAACTTTGATAATATCTTACAAAACCCAAAGAAGATTCAAATCTCATAGATATTTTTTGTATTCTCCCATGATAAGAAATATTTAACTATATCATAATCAACTAAGATTCCATTCTCTAATGCCACATGTCCTTGGAAATAAACTTATTAAATCTATAAATTAAATTTTGATAACATATAATAGAAGCAGTGATCCCTTAAGTTTCCTAAAAGGTATAATAAGTGATGCTCACTATAACAGACAAAAAAACCTTCTATGGTTAATAAAAGAAAATATTTTTCCTAACGAATATTTTATTATATTGCACAATAGATGTTTATAGAAGTAATATTATAAAAAAATACTATATGTTAAGTAATAATACTGATTACTACATATAGGACTAGTACATGGATAAAAAAACTGATGAATAATGATCATGAATTGTTTTAATCCATAGGATAAAACTCTTCAAGGAAGATTAAACCTACCAATAAACTATTAAAAGAAAAAAGAAACATTAGTAATATTATATACATTATCAAAGTAGTTGTGAAAAACATTGTTAAGGAAGTCATAAAGTTTTAGGTTAATGGGTATATATATATATGATGTAATCGGGAATATAACTAATAGGATAAGATTATTACATTACTATTACATGATCAATTATTAATATGACCATTAGGAATTATGACCACAGTTAATATATCCATTGTAAAGAGAACATTAAGTTTAGTGTATTTCAAGGTTAATGGTAAGAGTTAATTAAATATATAATGAATAAATGATATCTATAACCAATAAAATCATGTCTTATGAAGAAAATTTGTCAATTCTAGGGAGGGTGGTGGCATCATTGGGGTTTTCTCTTGATCAAAAAAAAGTTGATCTTAAACAAGTAATACTTGAAAAAAATCAATTATGGGAGGATTTCAAGTTAGTATAGATCACCACAAGGTCAATGCTAGCTGAACCACCCCAAGAAACTACCATAATAGCGTACATCACCCTTAGAGAGAATTATAATAAGGGGTTATGTATCTAGTCCAAAGTAGTATTAAGCTGTAAATATTTTAGTAATGAATAATCATATTTATTGTTTTGGCATTCCTATTTAGTGCTAAACTCTTATATAAAACTAATATTATTACAAGATATGATAAAATATATTTTTTATACAAATAAACCACTGTTTTATTTTATTTTTTTTAAATTAGTTACATTTAATTATAATTAAAATATATTCTAAAAAATATATAGTTTATAAATTCTTGAAAAAAAATATTTATAAAATAATTTTACGAAATTATATAGAGTTTTTATAATAGATGGAAATTTGATTGTGTATTAAAAATTAGTGATTTTAATAAAAAAGTATTTTATAACTAAAAATTAAATTTATAATATTCACAATTTTTATAATAAAATGGATTGAATTTTTTAAACTAGTATCAATATTATTCAATGCTAAATTTTTCATAATTTTATGAGGATATCATGTTTTGTGTAAAATCTAAAATTTGGTATAACATACAAAAATTATTATCAAATACTAAATACATAAAAGTTATGTAATAATTAATTTAATATCTTCCTTATTCAAAATAGATTTTTTTTAATAAATATTATTTATTTTAATGTATTTTAATCAATTTCCAAAATTATAAATAACTTTCTAAATTATCAAATATATATTAAGATTTTTTAAATTCTATTTTCTGGAAAGTTTGGTTTTCTAGGGCCAAAGTAATATTAAAATTTGGATTTAGGTTCTAATTCAATAAAATATTATAAAACATTCCTTAGATGTCTAAGAACATGAGAAAAAACAATGGGTAATAAAATGGTTTTTTGTATTACACTACGTTGAATTTGAATGTCTATATTTTGGAATTATTAAACAATCCCTCCACTCTTATAATAAATACCCACACATCCAACCATTCCTATCGTCTATAAATCCTTTATCCATTAAGTTGTGGTCATTTTACCTCCCAAAGAATCTCTATAGGGTGTCCAAAAGTTCTCAAGGTTCCAACCTCATGTTTTAGGAAGCAACACTTCAAGGTAAGGTAACTATCCTCTTCTTATTTTCTATCCAAGTACCTCATTTTTTGTATTCCTTCTAAATATTGAATTACATTATTTTCATAGACTTTTAATTATCCTATTACTACAAAAAAATTATCAATGTGATGCATTTGTTCCCTCTCATTATTCCATTTCTTTAATCCACGTTATATACCCATCATGATGCTGAAATCATTTCTTGTATTTTTATCTTTTAAATAAATTATTCTTATATTGTGAATACAAAAACAAATTCCTTATCCATGGGTATTCACTAATATGTAAACATAATTTATTGATTTTGTATTTACATGTATGAAACTTGCATTCTCTTATCATGGGTTAAAAATGATGAGTTGTTCAATTATTTTATCATTTATGTAATAAATTATTTTCTATGAAACCTTTCTTTATTATACATGGGTTATTAATGAAATTTTTTATTGTTATTGATGTGTCTCACATTAATTAATAAGTATGAATGGTATTCCCTGATAGTGCTCAAATGCGTTAGGAAAATAATTAATCTCTATAGATGAAATTTTTATGATACCTTGGTGAATAAACTTGGTAATACGTTTTATAATACCTTGGTGATAAAACTTGGTTATATGCTTATAAATATCTCATTTTTAATGTCTTAGCCACATTTACATATTATATTTCATTTACTAATGATTATTTCCCCATGTTAGGACTCATGTTTTATCCATGATAGACTAATATAATTATCATTAATCTATTTTTAATTTAAACTAAATTTAAATTTAAAAATAAATTTTTAAATAAACATTTGGTTTTAAACAATAAAGCAGCGTTTTTCATTATTCATCGGAAATTGAACGCTTTCAGAAAAATAAAAAAAAATTACCCTAAGCTAATTTTGATATTCTGAATTCAAAAATGAATTATATTTTACCAAATTCAAGTTTTAGGAGTGTCTAAAATTAATTTTATTATTTTTCACAAAAGGACATAAAAAGTAGTTCTTTTAATAAAATCGTTTTTCTAAATATATAACTATTTTAACAAAACATATACATTTTATTATAAATATGTTTTATTTATGTGAAAACATTATAAATAAAATTTAAAATTTTATTTTTTTCTATTCATATTACAATATTTAATTGATAAATAAATATTTCGTTTAAATAATTATAATATTAATGTGTTGTTTCGCAAAAACTCAATCTCACGTATAATGTAATCCAGGTTTGTGTTGCGTAAAATATAACCTATTAAATTAATTTAAAGAGATAATTTACTATGAAATCTTGGGATGTTATATTCTCACCTCCTTCAATAAATTGTTTCCTCTCAATTTGAAATTGTTATTTTAAAATAAAAGGTTTAAAATAGAAAATACCTTTCTGGAAAACCCACATTGGAAATAGGGTGAATAAAATTTAGTCTTAATAAGAGGGAAAGGGAAATGAAAAAGTCACCACTAGATTATGATTTAGAATAGGAGAACATTATTGGAAATTAGAGACACATAATTAGAGGAAAATAATAAATATTTATAAGGAGTGATTGGGGTCGTCAATCACAAACAAGTGAACAATAAATGGAAAATTGAGAGCCTCAAATCTATAAATCTATGATGATTTATAGTATCATCAGTTAAAAAAACATATGTTATTAGGATAACATAATTGTTTTAGATTTTTTTGAAGAGGAGGAGTTAGTTTACTTTCAATATATGAACTCAAGAAAACATACTTGATTACACTACAAATCATAATCATAATCTCATAATTTGATTGTGCTTCGATCTATTTTCACTTCATCTCTTACACTCAGAAATAAATGTTCAAAAATGTTTTTTTACTCCTGAAGTAGATTTGATAAATCACATCATCCACAAGTATTTTCTTATTCTTTTATATGTTTATTGAAATAAAAGAGTTAAGGTCAAAGTATCTGATAAATTATACTTTCACCTTAAAAAGAATATCAAGTGCTCAACATACTCTATTACAACCTTTTGACTTATACAAAATACTTGTGTCCAAACTCACAGTCCAAAAATTTATATGGGAGGTAAACATAATGAAGATCTCTTTTTTCCACATTATAACATGTGAACACCTTCATCATGTATTCTCTTAAAACATGGTGACACCCTGAATTACCATAAAAACTTATTTAATACATTCATGCTCCCTTTTTCCTTATAAAATACTGGATATACTCCTTAAATCCAAAAATGTTTTAAACCTAAACAATGATGGAATAAAAAACAATTAATTAGTTCCAAGGTAGTCAAGAATATCCAATATAATTTATCCAAATAAATTATCTCTTATATCTAACTCAATTTCTTAGTATTAGGACCATATTAAGGTTTATCTTTCCCTCAACCATATATTTTCTATAAAGTTTAACTTGTTATTGAGTCACTTTTCGTAGTACCATACAATCTTAAATACTCAATGAAATAGTTCTGCAGTACAATCCTTATTTATTTCCATAAATCATATAACCAGTACAACATTGATATAACACTCAAATGACATAATTATTTAATCCGAAAACAAAAATACATTAATTATTCCACTTCGACTATAGTCACTTATTATTCATAAACTTGATCCCTTTGATTTGTCTGAGATATATTTACTTGACACTTATTACATTTGTTTGTGTAATTCCCCATTTCACTACAATTGAAACACTAAATATTAGTCTTTTATTTTCTCTATTTTCATTGTTTTTCCTGATAACCCTTTTCTCCACACTTATAACAAGTACCTGGTCCTTTCAAGCACTCCCCATGGTGATTCTTTCCACAGTTATCACATATCGTAAAATCTGTCTCTACCTTCTTCCCTTTATCCATCTTTCTCTCGGTCATCCTTTTTTCTCTATCTTCCATTAGAATCCATATGACCCATAGAATTATTTACATATCTTGCTAACACATTATATTATTTTCTCATATGATGAGAATACATGGGAGGATATTTCCCTTTCAGAATGATGTCTTAAGACCATGAAATATGGGATCCTTCTTACTCTTTGTAACATGCGCATTGGTGGGATTTTCATTCCTTATACTAGGCAAAATTTCTATACAATGTCATACACTATATTAAATTATAAATCATAATTCATGATTCTAAACTAGAGAAATACTTAACATAAATTGAAAATTTTATGCTTATCTAATCTCATAACCATAAAAATGAATTCTTTGTAGACATATTTAATCATAAATTCTTCATAATGGTTTCTAACGAAAATGTGAATTATCCTAAGCATATCCCCAGGGAGTGTCAAAACAGGTGCATAGTAAGGTCTATTGTCATGTACCAAGTTACCCCGAGTCAAGCGTGGAACACCTTGTCAGAGTTTTCACCCCTATGTACATCTGTTCCAAAACCACGTTCACTTGTAGTATATAAACAGGTATGTATTCTCTAGGAACACCCACATTATTGCTATTTTAAAACTCTAAGATTCTCTTAAATACTTATCCTCAAATTCTATCTTATGGTTATGATCTCTAATCTTAGTTTTCTAAATCTATTTCCAAGGTTATTAGTAAACTTCATTTGATACCAACTATAACTCCTTGACTCTTGAAGCCCAAATACAGTGCATTATTTTAATACATTGGCATGATTATAAGGAATCAAGTCTTGAAGGACCAATCATTTTAGCAGTCTTGGAAAATTGATTACATACTTGAATGTTACATAACACTTTCTAACATAAAACATAGTATCAATAATCCTTTCAGAAATTCAATATTCCACTAGAATAACCCTACATATCAACCATATTACACTTCCAAGCACTTTGGGAAAATAAAACATAAAAAAGAGGTGATCTCAAATGCTTAGTAAGGTTAAATTATTCAGCAGAAGCTATAAACTTTTAAGTAAAGATGAATAATAAAAATATCAGCCTTTTAAACGTAAAACATTTACATAATATAGTATAAATAAGTCAAACATTACCATATAAATATACACAAAGATATTGTACTTGTCTAATAATCATATGTTATAACTAATTTCATAAATAGGAAATTCATAATTCTATACATAATAACTACAACGTCAACACCTTGTGCCAAGACAATTCACAAATATTCTATAAAGGCCTTGTGCCAAGACACTAGTTTGTCTCATGAGACCTACTGATTCATTGAGGTGCTATAGTGGGATCCACCCATCATTTACTAAGTCCAATTCTTTCCTCATATGAAAAGGGTGAAGCATAACATAAACATTCATTTTAAAACTAGCATACAAAATTCAAATACTTTAATTATAAACCATGAATGGTATAAAACTAGTATATCCATAGTTAAACATATCATAAATCATTAAATAAAATATGTAATATTGTATTTATAATAAATCATCCTCAATAAAGAATAATATCAAAAAAGGATGTTGACATAGTTGAAAATAATAAGTAAAACTCTGGGAGAGAAATATCTCTTTTCATGAAATCATTTAAAAGTATCAAAATTTATAAAGGAATTAATTTAAAATATATTTTTGAATCAAAGTTTCCCATACCACATTGAAACTTTTGAATGTAATTAACATTTTAAAACAATCATGTCCATATAAATAAATCCTTAAAATCATTTTGAAAACATGGACATTAATTCAATAGATTTAGAATAATAAATCATTAAAATATATAAAATAATGATCTAGTTAAAGAGACCCTTCCATAAAACCTTAAAATATTCCTTTTGAAAACATTTTTATGAAACATGGACACGAATAATAAAAATTTCCCATTAGATACACATAAATAATCTCAGATAATAATGAGATTGAGGAATTAACCATTACCTTGTACTTTCCATCAGTCAAGGGTATTTTTATACTCATGTATAACTACCATAGTATGTTATTAAATTATAACAGAACCACATTCATATTTATGATGTCATATATGATTCATTTATGACTTCAAACTATCTATTTAAAAATAATTTCTATGATAAAGTAACATTTCAGGTATTAATCACTTTATTTATCTTACGTGTTTTAATTTTTTATTTTTGATTGTATCACTTAGATAATGATTTATATATTTCAATAATATAAAACATGATTTATATATAATATATATTCAGAATATAAATATGTATAATAGATTGATATATGAAATGGAAACACCATTCATGGAGGCGGTAGTTTGTACGTACGTATGAATGTTGTTTCCATTTTCTTTTGTACAGTATGGAAGTAAGTAAATGAAATATATTTATCAAAAATTAATATATATTATTACTATATAAATATTATTTCATATATCTCAAACTTAATCAATATATATTTTCATAACAATTCTGGAATGGTGGTCGTTGAAAATGAATCTCATCGCGTCGTGGAGATGGTAAGTCGTACATATGAACGAGCAACAATATCATTCTATTGATGGTTAAATGGTGTTTAATTGAATGGTATATTATATATACATAATCATTACTCTGTTATATTCAATATTTATATCAATTTTAATCATTATTATATCCATCCAAATAATGAATCGTTGAATAACAAACTACACCACGACGTGGAGACGGTAAACCGTACGTACACACGTATGGTGACTTTGTCAATAATAGGAAGGATAGATTAATGCATATGGTTGTACCATATTTATAATAACATATCCTTATATAGAAGTTACTATATTTATTATTATTTTATGGAAACAACAAAGAAAGATACAGTATAATAAGAAAAGAACTTTGAAAGAGGTGGTGAAATAATTACCTCTTCTTCGGGTTCTTCCCTTTGATTTGAAAAAAAGGTCTCCTTAGGTTAGATTTATGATCCATATAAGGTCCATAGTTTGAATTTATGGTAGTTGGGAGGATATTTGAGCTGGGTTTGGCTGATCCAAATGGTTCTGGAGGTGTAATTTTAAGAGAATAGGAAGTACCCTTTTATAAGAGAAGTTAGGGACACTTTAGGAAAGGCTTGAAATATAAATTTATTATAAAATTATTTTCGGTTTATAATGTAACACCCCAAGCTTCCATGGTACGTTTCCCTTCGAATAATGCGATAGCGTGTGTTGTACGCAACCTCGAGTTCTAACACACACCATAACTAATCAAACTAGCCGTTATGAATAGTAACACCTACTTTTTGAAATTATATATATTTTATATTTGAAAATGGACTTCATTTTTGGATTCGGAATATCTAATTTAGCCTAAGGTAAAATTTTGGTACGTTTCGGATAACTTTCATATTTTGATGAATAGTGAAAATTACAAAATTTTAATTAAAAACAACTTTTTTAATCAAAATAATTAATAGTGATAAATTATTAATTTGAGTGGTTTTAAAGTATATTTAGAAAATATTTTTACCATTTAATATAATGTTGGTCATTGGACAAAATTTTACAATTAAACCGAACATAAACAAGTGTCAATCTTTTGATAGTTATTACCTCTTAAAAACACGCTTTTTGACAGCGGGAATTAATTTTAAATTAATTTCTGCCACTTCTGTGTTTTGAATTTAGAAAAATGGATTCCATATTTGAAATCAGGATTTCCAAATTGTGTAAATAGGTAACTTTTATTTTTAGACATTTTGAATAATTACTGTGGTAAATATTTTATTTACCATGGTTAAGGGTAAATCCGGTAAATAAGGGTTAAAAAATAATATTATAATAATACAAAATTACCCTAAAACGTGTCCTCACCTTATTGGTGGACACATACCCGACCATGAGCATCCTTGGGTCAATTTGGGGACCCCTTGGAGCCACTTGTATGTGGTAGGGACACTTTATATTAATAAAGTTAAAATAAAAATAAAAATGGCATAAGCTTACATCTTTTAGAAGAACAATTTTTACATAGGGTTATACATGTTGGATTTTCTATTATAAATATTCATTAGAAATCTAAAACGATTTCCTACATAATTATATTTTATTTATAATTTTTGGACATCAAATAATTTAAATTATTAATGACACAATGATGATGCAATGTTTACCTCATTAATAAATCATTTAAATAAATAAGATTATAATGATTAAAATATTATCTAAAACCTGTACAATTCTTATTGGTTGATGTTATTTAGAATATGAGTCATCCTATCTTCGACCTCAATGATTTTTGGACCATTATAAACCGAATATAACTATATTATAAAGTAATACTTTCACTCTTTCCTAAAGAGCCCCTCTTCTCCCTTATAAAAGGAGACCACTTCTACTCATTCCTCACACCTCTCAAGCCACTTGGCTCGTCCAAACTCTGCCCAACTAATCTCCCCACATCCCTCTCCTCCTCCTTGAAGCTTCCCCTTAGGCAGAAATCATTTCAAGAAGTCCTTTGGTTCCAACCAAAGTGAGTTACCTAAATTAAAGGTAACGATTTCTCTTAAATTATTTTCATTTATTTTGCTTCTCCAACCCCCAAAATCTTTTTATTTCCTTTCTTTTGTAACACCAAAAGTATCCTCAATATACTCGGATGTTTTTATAAGAAGGATTCAAACTACACATACACACAACTCCATCTAATGGATGATGAACATAATGTTTCTGTGGATGGCAAACTAACGCCTCACGAAACGATGATTGTTCAAATACATCTTACCGCCTCTCATGGTGGCCATTATGATGGAACTATAATTAAATATGATATTAATGATATATATTTTATATATAAGCTTCTGTAATTCCATTTTATTTCATACCATTATTCGTTTCATGTTGTATATACATACGATAATTTCATTTGAGGAAGTGCGGACTACCGCCCCCTTAAAATGATATGACTCGTTCATACCACACATGGAACGTATAAAGGATGGTGTTAATGAACATAAGTAAAATATATAAAATATTATATTATACTGTAATAGTAATATACCTATGTATCATTTGGATTAAATTCTTTTAAAATAAAAATTAAATGGAAGTAGCGTTCGTGCGTACGTACGGACTACCGTCTCCATGAACGTGGTGAGATCCATCCTCCATCGTATCCATTCAAGTCTTATTCTCATTTTAGGGTTAAAAATAATGTTAATATCATTCTGATTATGAATAAGAATTAATCTATCCATTACAAACATGTCTTACGTAACCAAACATTTAAGAAGAACGAATCGATTATCACCTGAAACGACGATAATACTAAGATATTATTAATAAAGCAATGTTAAAAGATCATATATGATATCATATTAATGTATATGATTCTTGTATAATTTAATAACAATTATTTCACCATTATACAGGAGGTTAACCGACCCCAACAAAGGAAAAGTACAAGGTAAGGGTTATTTCACAATCTCTTCATTATCCGAGGTTGTTTATACGTAATAATCTACTGGGATCTCTTTATCATCCACATCCATGTTTCTTAAAAATGCATTTCAAAACATTTTTACTATTTACTAGAATATGAGTTAAAGTCATTTATACCCTTTTTGTCTTTTATAAGTGGTTTATAAAGGAATATTTCAGTCGTTTTCAAAACAAGGTCCTTTTTAACCTTTTCGACAGAATTAAGGTAAGAATGTTTTTTTAACTTATACGGCGGGTGCGGATATTTTCCGCCGTTACAAAATCTTCAAAGCTTCCCTTACAAGCTTATAAGAATATTTTCAAATAAAATGTTTTATTTTATATGGATCTTAAATTATTTCAAAATAAAAGGAGATATTTCTTTAAAAAGAATTTTGATTTCATCTATGTCAACATCCTTTGATGGATTTTAAGATTATTTGAAGTTGATTTATTATGATACAAAACTTCTATATTGGATTGAAGGTTTTGTGATATGTTTGACTGTGGATGTGCTATTTTTATACCATTCATAGTTTATGGTGAAATTATTGACATTTCGTATGCTAGTTTTAATACGAATGTTTATGTTATGTTTAAACCTTTTCATATGGAATGCATTGGACTTAATATGTGACGGGTGGAGCCCGCTATAGCTCCTCGATGCATCGGTAGGTCTCATGAGACAAACTAGTGTCTTGGCTCAAGGCCTTGACAAAATCTTATTTGTAGTCTTAGCACGAGGCCTTGGCTATGTGGTTATGATAGTCTGGCATTATGCATTCCAACATTATGAAAGTGGTTATTGATTTTTGCATGTGATTATTCGATTAGTAGAATATCCATGTGAATAAGTAAATGGCATTATTCCATTTTATTTATGCCATACCATGTTGAAAGTTCATATTTAAAAGGCTTTTGTTTTAGTTATACATTGCCTTAAATGTTTATTCTTATTTATGAAAGTTTCCACTATATTGTTATCCTTACTGGGCATTTGAGCTCACCCCTTTTCTATGTTTTATTTTTCCCAGGATGTGAAGAAGTAAGTTATGAATGACCTTCAGGGATTTTATGAGGGGTTAATAGTGTGGATTGTGGAAACATTATGTTGTTGTAGTAGTTTTTCATTTTATGATTTAATGTAAAACTTATGAATATATCTAGTGTTTCCAAGGCTACTAAACCAATCGGTCTTTCGAGATTTTATCTTTCTTGTGATCATGCCAATGTTATGTAATAATGCACCGACTCTGGGTAACTGGGGTCGGGGCGTTACAGTTGGTATCAGAGGAAGTTTAGTACAAACCTTGGAAGTTATATTTAGATAAACTCTGATTAGAGAACGTAGACCTAAGATGAACTTTGAGGATTAGTATAGAAGAACTTCCTAGAATTTTGGTATTGTAGAGATTTTGTGAGTTTTCCGAGCAATACATCCCTGTCTGGATACGAGCAGGTAGAGGCGGCTCTGGCACAGATGTACCTAGGGGTAAAACCCGAAAACACCGCTTTGAGCTAGACTCGAACGAAAACTGGTGCACGACAACGGGCCTTGCTGCACTCTTGGTTACGACACTCCCGGGGGATATGCTTAGGATAACTCTCACTATCTTTACAAATCATTATGAAGGGATTATGAGTATATATATCCTCAAAGAAAACATTCTTATGATTATGGATTATATCCATAAATAGTTCAATTTATGTTAAGTGTTTTATAAGTATGGGATTATGTATTTTGATTCATAAACTGATCTAGTTTATGCCATTGTTTAGAAATGGTGCCTAGTGGAAGAAATGGAAACCGTATCAATGCACGCACTCCATGTAGGGATTGACCTCCTGCTCAAGATAATTATAGTGGGGCTGGTGATGCAACTGGTGCTGATCAGCTAATCACCATACTGGGACAACTTACTCAGGTTATGAATAATAACCTTACCCGTATGGAGCACCCTGATCCGCAGCGTGGAGGATCAATGTTAGATCGATTCATGAGGCAACAACCACCAACGTTCAATGGGAATACAAATCCCTTAGTAGCTGAGCAATGGATATTTTCCCTAGAGAAAATATTTCAGGCTTTGGGAGCAGTGAAAGGGAAAAAGTTATCATGGCAGTTTACCGCCTCACTAGAGATGCTAATCAATGGTGGTCATTGATTAAAAATACGAAGGAAGATGATGAAGTATCAAATATGGAATGGAGGGAGTTCAAAGATCTATTTTTAGAAAAATACTTCCCTCGCGACCATCGTGCAGATATGGAAAGGAAATTTCTGAGTCTGAGATAAAAGGAGGATGATAATGTCACAAAGTATGAGGCTAACTTTACAAGGTTAGCGAGGTACGCTGGTGATTATATTCGTAACCCAAGAAGTAAGATTGATCGTTTCTTTGATGGGTTAAAACCATTTCTCCGTCGAGCATTAGTCTCACAATCCTTTTCATCGTACGAAGACATTGTCTCATGTGCTATCAAGACCGAAAAGGAATTCTCTAAGTCTTATGACTTTAAAGAAAAGCAAGAGAAGAAGAGACCTGCTGATCAATCTGGGAATGGAAATAAGGGGAAGAAGGGAAAGGTTGAATATCCATCTTGTGGTAAATGCGGGAAGAAACATCCTGGTACTTGCTTGAAGGGAATGGGAGTCTGTTACAAGTGTGGTGAAAAAGGCCACCAAGCTCATGATTGCAAGGGGAAGAAGGAAGCTACCAACGTTTAGTGCTACAATTGCAGGGAGATGGGGCATTATGCAAATTCATGTCCTAAGCGTCAGGAGAACTTACCTCAGAAAAGGCCAAGGGATCAAGGCCAGGCTTATGCTATCACTACTGCTGAGGTAGAAGCTCCGAAAGACGTGGTGGCAGGTAATTTAATGGTTTCCTCAAGTTTAGCAAATGCATTATTTGATTCTGGATCATCACATTATTTCATATCTTCCCAGTTTGCTAAGAAAATTAGATATTTCCAATTTGATTTAATAAGGGAGTTGTCAGTTAAAACTCCTAAGGGAAGTATCGTTGCAACAAAGTTTTGTGAATCAGTCCCCATTAGAGCACATAAATTTTCTTTATCTGCTGATCTCATCGTCATACCTATGATTGAGTTTGATATAATCCTTGGTATGGACTGGCTTTCAGAATATGATGCGAAGATTTATTGTATGAAGAAAGAGGTTACGATTCTTGATGATAATGATAAAGAACACCTTATTTTTAGAGCAGAATCGTCACCACCTAATTCTTATTTAGATCCACCCTCAATAGCTCAACTAAATTCAATTATTGGGGAGGAAGAGAATGAAATAACTGCGGGTGAGGAAAGGAATGTTCAAATAGAGGATGTACCTGTTGTGAAAGAATTTGTAGATGTATTTCCAGAAGATTTACCTGTACATCCTCCAGAACGAGAAGTTGAGTTTTCTATTGATTTGATTCCTTGATCAAGGCCTATATCGAAGACCCCTTATAGAATGGCCACTGTAGAGTTAGTCGAACTAAAGAAACAACTAGAGGAATTGAGTAATAAGGGATTTATTCGCCCTAGTGTTTCTCCATGGGGAGCCCCTGTTCTTTTTGTTAAAAAGAAAGATGGATCTATGAGGTTATGTATCGACTACAGGGAGATCAATGCTATAACGATAAAGAACAAGTATCTCCTACCTCGTATTGATGATTTATTTGACCAACTGCATGGAGCTCAATAATTTTCAAAGATTGACCTTCGATCTGGATACCATCACTTGTGTGTGAAGAAGGAAGACATTCCGAAAACAGCATTTCGAACCAGGTACGGGCATTACGAGTTTACTGTAATGCCGTTTGGATTGACTAATGCACCCTCTGTATTCATGGATCTGATGAATAGAGTTTTCAAGGAGTATCTCGATGAATTTGTGGTTGTATTTATTGATGATATCTTGGTATACTCCAAAACCTACGAAGATCATGAAAATCACTTGCGCATTATCTTGAAGACTCTGAGGAGGCATGAATTATATGGAAAGTTTAGCAAGTGTGAATTCTGGCTTCAGGAGATTTCTTTTCTTGGCCATATTGTCTCTAAAGATGGAATCTATGTTGATCCTTCTAAGACCAAGGCAATCCAAGAATGGCCAGCACCTACGAGTATAACTGAGGTATGTAGTTTTATTGGTTTGGCAGGTTATTATCGACGTTTCGTCCAGAATTTTGCCCGATTGGATAACCCATTAACGAAGCTCACACGTAAAGGGGTTAAATTTGTTTGGACAAAAGAGTGTGAAGAATGTTTCGAAGAACTGAAGAGAAGATTAGTCAATGCTCCTATATTGACTCTACCATCGGGGAATGATGGGTTCGTTATTTATAGTGATGCATCGAAGAAAGGACTTGGCTGTGTCCTTATGCAGAATGATAGAGTTATTGCCTATGCATCACGATAGTTGAAAATTCATGAACAAAACTATCATACTCATGATCTCGAGTTAGCAGCAGTGATCTTTGCTTTGAAGATATGGAGGCACTACCTCTATGGTGAAAAATGTGAGATTTATACTGATCACAAGAGTTTGAAGTATATTTTCTCACAAAAAGAACTCAACATGAGGCAAAGGAGATGGCTTGAATTACTCAAGGATTATGATTGTACGATACACTACCACCTAGGGAAGGCAAACAAGGTGGCATATGCTTTGAGTAGAAAAGACCATGGAGTTTTGAACAATATGAGAATTGAAAGGGATCCAATTTTCATGGATCTAGTGAAGATGGACATGGGAATAACCAGGGAACGTGAAACATCAATGCTTTTTCAAATGGTTGCCAAACCATCTTTACTAGAAAGGATTAAGAGTTCTCAGACCGATGATGAAGAATTCCAAAAGAAGATTAAAGCTGTGAATGATGGGAGATTGAGAGACTTTGTGTATGAAGATGGAATTTTGAAATTCGGGAAGAGACTTTGTGTTCCCAATATACCTGATCTAAAAAGGGAATTGCTGGATGATGCTCATAGTTCCAATTTCTCTATACACCCTGGGAGCACCCAAATGTATAGATATTTGAAGGAACATTTTTGGTGGGACAACATGAAGAGGGAGATTGCTGATTTTGTGTCAAGATGTATGGTTTGTCAATAAGTGAAAGTTGGAAGGCAACAGCCTGGAGGAGTCATGCAACCTCTTCCCATACCGGAGTGGAAATGGGACAATATTACGATGGACTTTGTCATGGGGCTACCAAAGACTCCTAGAAGGAATGATGCAATATGGGTTATTGTTGATCGTCTTACCAAGTCAGCACATTTTCTTGCTATAAGAGAAGATCTACCCCTGGAACGTCTAGCAAGACTATATATTAATGAAGTTGTGAGACTTCATGGAGTACCCCTATCGATTGTTTCTGATCGTGATCCCCGTTTTACTTCAAGATTCTGGAAAAGTCTTCAGAAATCCCTGGATACTGAACTTCATTTGAGCACTGCTTACCACCCTCAGACAGACGGACAATCAGAACGGACTATTCAAACCTTAGAAGACATGTTGAGATCTTGCTCACTTGACTTTCAGGGTATGTGGGATCAATATTTACCTCTGGTAGAATTTTCCTATAACAATAGCTTCCATTCGAGTATTCAGATGGCTCCATATGAAGCGTTATACGGAAAGAGATGTCGTACACCAACCTGTTGGGATGACGTTGGTGAAAGAAAACTTGTAGGCCCAGAACTGGTGGAGGAAACGGTGGAAAAGGTGAAAGTAATCCAAAATCACATCAAAGCAGCTCAAAGTAGGCAGAAGAGCTATGCCGATAATCGAAGGAAGGATTTGGAATTTCAAGTCGGTGATCATGTTTTCCTGAAGGTATCTCCGTGGAAGGGAGTCATAAGTTTTGGTAAGAAAGGTAAATTGAGTCCCAGGTACATCGGACCTTTCGAAATTCTAGAACGAATTGGGGTTGTAGCTTACCGATTGGCAATGCCGCCAAGTATCTCCAAAGTTCACGATGTGTTCCACGTATCTCTGTTGAGAAAATACATGCCTGACCCAACGCATGAACTCACCTATGAGGAATTAGAACTGGAACCCGATCTGTCTTATTGTGAAGAGCCCGTCAAGATTCTTGATACAAGAGAACAAGTACTGAGAAACCAGACGACACGTCTGGTAAAAGTTTTGTGGAGAAATCATAAGATGGAAGAGGCAACGTGGGAACCAGAGGAACTTATGATGAAGAACCACCCGAGTCTTTTTATGCAGTAATACCCTAGAAATTGCGAGGACGCAATTATTTGATGGAGGGGAGAATGTAACACCCCAAGCTTCCATGGTACGTTTCCCTTCGAATAATGCGATAGCGTGTGTTGTACGCAACCTCGAGTTCTAACACACACCATAACTAATCAAACTAGCCGTTATGAATAGTAACACATACTTTTTGAAATTATATATATTTTATATTTGAAAATGGACTTCATTTTTGGATTCGGAATATCTAATTTAGCCTAAGGTGAAATTTTGGTACGTTTCGGATAACTTTCATATTTTGATGAATAGTGAAAATTACTAAATTTTAATTAAAAACAACTTTTTTAATCAAAATAATTAATAGTGATAAATTATGAATTTGAGTGGTTTTAAAGTATATTTAGAATATATTTTTACCATTTAATATAATGTTGGTCATTGGACATAATTTTACAATTAAACCGAACATAAACAAGTGTCAATCTTTTGATAGTTATTACCTCTTAAAAACACGCTTTTTGACAGCGGGAATTAATTTTAAATTAATTTTTGCCACTTCTGTGTTTTGAATTTAGAAAAATGGATTCCATATTTGGAATCAGGATGTCCAAATTGTGTAAATAGGTAACTTTTATTTTTAGACATTTTGAATAATTACTGTGGTAAATATTTTATTTACCATGGTTAAGGGTAAATCCGGTAAATAAGGGTTAAAAAATAATATTATAATAATACAAAATTACCCTAAAACGTGTCCTAACCTTATTGGTGGACACATACCCGACCATGAGCATCCTTGGGTCAATTTGGGGACCCATTGGAGCCACTTGTATGTGGTAGGGACACTTTATATTAATAAAGTTAAAATAAAAATAAAACTGGCATAAGCTTACATCTTTTAGAAGAACAATTTTTACATAGGGTTATACATGTTGGATTTTCGATTATAAATATTCATTAGAAAGCTAAAACGATTTCCTACATAATTATATTTTATTTATAATTTTTGGACATCAAATAATTTAAATTATTAATGACACAATAATGATGCAATGTTTACCTCATTAATAAATCATTTAAATAAATAAGATTATAATGATTAAAATATTATCTAAAACCTGTCCAATTATTATTGGTTGATGTTATTTAGAATATGAGTCATCTTATCTTCGACCTCAATGATTTTTGGACCATTATAAACCGAATATAACTATATTATAAAGTAATACTTTCACTCTTTCCTAAAGAGCCCCTCTTCTCCCTTATAAAAGGAGACCACTTCTACTCATTCCTCACACCTCTCAAGCCACTTGGCTCGTCCAAACTCTACCCAACTAAGCTCCCCACATCCCTCCCCTCCTCCTTGAAGCTTCCCCTTAGGCATAAATCATTTCAAGAAGTCCTTTGGTTCCAACCAAAGTGAGTTACCTAAATTAAAGGTAACGATTTCTCTTAAATTATTTTCATTTATTTTGCTTCTCCAACCCCCAAAATCTTTTTATTTCCTTTCTTTTGTAAAAACACCAGTATCCTCAATATACTAGGATGTTTTTATAAGAAGGATTAAAACTACACATACACACAACTCCATCTAATGGATGATGAACATAATGTTTCTGTGGATGGCAAACTAACGCCTCACGAAACGATGATTGTTCAAATACATCTTACCGCCTCTCATGGTGGCCATTATGATGGCACTGTAATTAAATATGATATTAATGATATATATTTTATATATAAGATTCTGTAATTCCATTTTATTTCATACCATTATTCGTTTCATGTTGTATATACATACGATAATTTCATTTGAGGAAGTGCGGACTACCGCCCCCTTAAAATGATATGACTCGTTCATACCACACATGGAACGTATAAAGGATGGTGTTAATGAACTTAAGTAACATATATAAAATATTATATTATACTGGAATATTAATATACCTATGTATCATTTGGATTCAATTCTTTTAAAATAAAAATTAAATGGAAGTAGCGTTCGTGCGTACGTACGGACTACCGTCTCCACGAACGCGGTGAGATCCATCCTCCATCGTATCCATTCAAGTCTTATTCTCATTTTAGGGTTAAAAATAATATTAATATCATTCTGATTATGAATAAGATTTAATCTATCCATTACAAACATGTCTTACGTAACCAAACATTTAAGAAGAACGAATCGATTATCACCTGAAACGACGATAACACTAAGATATTATTAATAAAGCAATGTTAAAAGATCATATATGATATCATATTAATGTATATGATTCTTGTATAATTTAATAACAATTATTTCACCATTATACAGGAGGTTAACCGACCCCAACAAAGGAAAAGTACAAGGTAAGGGTTATTTCACAATCTCTTCATTATCCGAGGTTGTTTATACGTAATAATCTACTGGGATCTCTTTATCATCCACATCCAAGTTTCTTAAAAATGCATTTCAAAACATTTTTACTATTTACTAGAATATGAGTTAAAGTCATTTATACCCTTTTTTACTTTTATAAGTGGTTTATAAAGGAATCTTTCGGTCGTTTTCAAAACAAGGTCCTTTTTAACCTTTTCGACAGAATTAAGGTAAGAATGTTTTTTTAACTTATACGGCGGGTGCGGCTATTTTCCGCCGTTACAAAATCTTCAAAGCTTCCCTTACAAGCTTATAAGAATATTTTCAAAGAAAATGTTTTATTTTATATGGATCTTAAATTATTTCAAAATAAAAGGAGATATTTCTTTAAAAAGAATTTTGATTTCATCTATGTCAACATCCTTTGATGGATTTTAAGATTATTTGAAGTTGATTTATTATGATACAAAACTTCTATATTGTATTGAAGGTTTTGTGATATGTTTGACTGTGGATGTGCTATTTTTATACCATTCATAGTTTATGGTGAAATTATTGACATTTCGTATTCTAGTTTTAATACGAATGTTTATGTTATGTTTAAACCTTTTCATATGGAATGCATTGGACTTAATATGTGACGGGTGGAGCCCGCTATAGCTCCTCGATGCATCGGTAGGTCTCATGAGACAAACTAGTGTCTTGGCACAAGGCCTTGACAAAATCTTATTTTTAGTCTTGGCACGAGGCCTTGGCTATGTGGTTATGATAGTCTGGAATTATGCATTCCAACATTATGAAAGTGGTTATTGATTTTTGCATGTGATTATTCGATTAGTAGAATATCCATGTGAATAAGTAAATGGCATTATTCCATTTTATTTATGCCATACCATGTTGAAAGTTCATATTTAAAAGGCTTTTGTTTTAGTTATACATTGCCTTAAATGTTTATTCTTATTTATGAAAGTTTCCGCTATATTGTTATCCTTACTGGGCATTTGAGCTCACCCCTTTTCTATGTTTTATTTTTCCCAGGATGTGAAGAAGTAAGTTATGAATGACCTGCAGGGATTTTATGAGGGGTTAATAGTGTGGATTGTGGAAACATTATGGTGTTGTAGTAGTTTTTAATTTTATGATGTAATGTAAAACTTATGAATATATCTAGTGTTTCCAAGGCTACTAAACCAATCGGTCTTTCGATATTTGATCTTTCTTGTGATCATGCCAATGTTATGTAATAATGCACCGACTCTGGGTAACTGGGGTCGGGGCGTTACATATAATATCTCAAAATGGATTTATTTTGAGTATAATGTGGGTATGGGTCAAAATCATCTCATCTAATAGGTTTTATACATGTTTAGGTCACCACATTAACCTTATCTTTTATATTTAACCCTTAGTTAAATAGTTTAACTTTTACTATGTATTCTTGTATTTTTATAATAAAAGGTTAATATAGTTACCATAAAATGTCAAGAAAACCTAAAGTGTTAAATTAATGAAATATCTAACATTGTCTAAGTCCTTTGGCCTAATATTAGATTTTTAAGAATATTATATCATTTAATAAAATAGTATTTGTTTTAAAAACTCATTTGTGTCAATTTTGACACTATTTAGTATTTGGTTTTTTTGGAAGTCATAAAAACTTGACTACTTAGAAACAAATACAATGAATCAGCCTTAACATGTCATATTCACCTAGAAAATTCATGGATGGCATTAAAAGTTTCAATTTACATTTATTTAAATATTTATAATATCAATTATTTTAATCTTTCATTGATAAGGTAACTACTGCATCATCATTGTGTCATAAATAAATTTAATTATTTAATGTATGAAAATAATAAATAATATATTATAATTTATTAAACCTATTTATATTACTAATGAAAATTTATAGTCGAATTTATCTTATGTATAAAACTATATTAAAAATGGTTTAGTTATTAAAATTTGAATTTAACACTTTTTACTCTTCTTTAAATAAAATATAATAAATGTCCTAATCTATCCCAAATGGTTCAAAAAGGATCTTATTTTTTTCCTAAGGTTGATTTGGTTCTAAATACACTTATACAATAAAATTAGAACATGTTTTGGGGTAATTTTATATTAATATAATATTATTTTTACCATTATTACTCTATTTACTTTTAACCATGGTAATGAAATTCAAAATTTACTATTCACAAAAAATTATTTCCATCCTATTGAACCACACTTTACATAGTAATGACAACCATGTCTGTCAGATTTTTGAAATTCAATTCACAAAAGTGGTAAAATTACATTTAATGTAAATTTGCAAATGTGCCTAGAAGGTCGGTAAAAGACGTTAAAAAAGTTCAATAAACTTTTATATATCAAATATTATTATAAAATGACTCCAATGAATTAAATTGGTCTATTATAAGTATTATGAATCTATTTTGACTTTAAAATAAATTTAAATTCAAAAATAACTATTTAATTAAAAAGCTGGTTTTATATAATAATGTAGTGTTTTTCACTATTCATCAAAAATTGTGAGTTTTCAGAAAAATACCAAAAATTCACCTTAAGATAATTTGGATATTATGAATTCAAAATTGAAGTCTATTTTACCAAATTAAATTTTTATGATTGTATAAAATTACTTGTATTATTTTTCACAAAAGGACATAAAAAAGTAGTTCTTTTAAGAAAATAGTTTTTATAGATATGTAACTATTTTGACAAAACTTATAGATTTTATTATAAATTTGTTTTATTTATATGAAAAAATTATAAATAAAATTTAAAAATTATTTTTTACTATTCATATTATAATATTTAATTGATAAATAAATATATATACTTTAAATAATTATAATATTAATGTGTTGTTTAGCAAAAACTCAATCTTGCAGATAACGCATGACAAGCCAGTGTTCCATGCAATATAAGATATTAAATTACTTTATAGAGATAACTTACTATGAAATCATGGGATGTTACATGTTTCCATCTATTTTTTAGTATTTTTACTGATATCACCTTTAGGTAGCGACGTTGTATGGGTTTTCATTGAAAATTTAATAAAAGTACCCCACTTTATTCCTATCGAAAAGACTTTCTCAGATGATGAGCTAGGTCGGTTGTATGTCTATGAGATCATCTATCTAAATGTGGTACCTCATACTATTATTTCTGAAAGGTATTCTTGTTTCATTTCGTGGTTATAGATGGGGTAATAGAAAGCTATGGGTACACAGGTTCTTCCTTGCACAACCTTTCACCCTCAGACTGGTGGACAGTCGAAACATATGATACAAGTTCTAGAGGACACGCTTTAAACATGTGTCCTTGATTTTAGTGTTTTTTGGGAGAATTATATCCCTCTCATTGATTTCTCCTATAATAATAGCTTCCAAAAGACATCTAGATGTCTCTTTTTGAGGCCTTATATGGTATGTCATGTTTCTCACCCTTGTGCTGACTAAAGGGAGGGGAGGTATCCCTACTAGTTCATCATCTCATGTAGGATTCATTAGAGCCAGTTTATCTTATCAAAAACTGTATGTCTACTACTCATTCTAGACTAAAATCGTATATTGATATCCTTTGATGACCTTCAGATTTTGAGGTCAGGGATTTTTTTTCCTATGGGTATCTCCCAGGCTAGGGCATAGACAGATATGTAGGAAAGGGAAGTTTTTTTGTGATTTTTTGGGCCATTTGACATTCTAAAGATATTTGATCTGGTATCCTATCAGTTGATACTACCTCATAGGTACAGTTTTATGCATGAGGTCTTCCACATTTCACAGCTTCATCAATACAATGCCGACATATCTCATACTTCTGATCCCAGGGAAGTTGAGCTAGATGTTGATGCTTCTTTTTAAGATCATCATATACACATCATAGACCAGATCACAAAGACTCTCAGAGGCCAGTCTATCCCTCTAGTATGGGTTCTATGGAAACATGGTTGTGTACATGATGAAACTTGGAAGCATGATATCGATGTTCATATTTTTTCTTAGGCATTGTTTCTAAGGTGAACTTAGGGATGATCTTATTTAAGGAAAGAATACTGTAAGAACCTAATTTTTCCATTAGGTATGGATCCTTTAAATTTTTGTCTTGTTTTTTTTTACAGACTTAATGTGGATTACATATGAGTTATTGAAGGTTTTTTGGGTCTCTGAAGCTTTTTGGGGGATTGGAACCTCAATTGATGGAGGTTTTTGGCATATCATATTGTTATAATAAACCATGCATATAACAACCCTTACTTTACATACATGGTTAATACTTCAAAATTGAAGCATACTTATTACAACATATAACAAAACCAGGAAAGGACCGTATAGGTATAGAGTCTTTAGAAACTGGGAAACATTAACAACTGGTTCATAATGCATCTACTTTGCCTCCCATTTATTTCATCATATCTATAGTCCCTTTTTGGAATATCTTACTTAATAACCTTCTTCCTGACCTGGGGAAATAAAACATACAAAAGGGTGAGCTCAAATGCTCAATAAGGGTAAACAAAAGAAATATGAATCACATCATATACATAAGAACATAACTTTTGGAAATCTTAACCTGCAAAAGAGATCATAATTTCATAAAATGGGACAAATCATAGTGGTGAAATGTAATCCTAATAATCATAACTTAAAACATGAAACATTTTGTCATGCACACATAATCATAGAGAATCATTTCTTATTAGTCAAGACTCATTGCCAAGACTGTCTTAGTAGACAAAGTCCATTTCTGAACCGTGTTCACTACTCGTTTCAGTCATGTTTTACTGAACCGGTTTAACCTGCCGTTCCATCCATGTCTATCTCATGAGATATAAAATCTTTACACAATTCATTGTAGGGATATATAGGTCCCACCCATCTCATAACGATACCATTCTTATGTGTTCCACAAAATCATAAACCATACATCATAGCATAACCCATGTAATAAAAATGGGATTCTTAAACATCATGAAATCATAAAACAATTCATATAACATAAAGTAATTCATAAAAATAATTCCATCACAACATAATCAAATCAATGTAATAATAGGGATAGGAACAGAACCCTTTATTATCTTAGATGGAAAATAATTTTGATAAAATCACTTGAACTCCATTCTTGAGAAAAATATCCTTTCTAATTCAAAAACACTTTTCCTTTCTTAACATGTCATACAATTCTAAAATAAAAGATGTTGATTAAGAATAAACTTGAAAACTTGTAAAGGAAGATTCTTGGAAATAATGTTTTAAAAATCCCTACATGCCGTATAAGTTAAAAAAGCATTCTTCTCGTACTTTTGTCGGAAAAGTCAAAAAGTACCTCGTACGAAAAATGACAAAAGATTCCTTTCATATCTTTTACTAAAAACTCACCAAAGGGTAAAAATGGATTTAAAAAATTGTAGTTGGATGGGAATAATATTACATATTGAGGAAACATGGATGTGGATGATAAAATACACCCCAGTAAATACCAAAGTATAAACAATCTCGGATAGAAAATGAGATTGTGATATTTCCCTTACCTTAGGTCTTATTTGCTTCGTAAGTGTCCGACCCTCCTATATAATTATTTAAATAATGTTATTGACTTATTCCAGAATCATACTTATTTTTATGATATCATATATGGTCATATTCTTAGCTTCTTATTAGTAATATTTCATTACTACTTGTTATTCAGGTGTTTATTACTTTTTGTTCTTATGCGTGTTTTGTCGAGTAAATTCTTATTTTTCTTCTTAGGTTATAGATACCTCATTTACAGAATGGTATTAGTGTAATATTTATCATATTCATTCATTCAATTCAATTATATAATAATTATGCAATGAAGATCATGTAGAACGAGTCGCATCACATCGTGGAGACGGTATTCCGTACGCACGCACGAGCGATGATATAGTTCCCATGATCGTGGAATTGTATTGGAGTGTATATATACTATTTCATAATCAATATCAATTTACAATAATTATATATAGTCATTATTTACACCATTATACCCATCCAAGTAAGGTTATGGTGGAAAATAGATTACACCACGGCGTGGAGACGGTATTCCGTACGTACACACGCGCGGTGATTTCGTTTTCCGTAGGATGGATAGATGGTGAAATAGGGTTGTTTCATTCTTATAATAAAATATCAGTATATGAGTGATACTTATGTTATTAATTCATAATGAAACAACTAAAGAAGAAGAATTGGAAGAAGAAATAAAGATGAAAGAATCGGTAACGGGCATTACCTCTTCTTTGAAGCTCCTCTTTGAGACCTCCTCTTAGGGCACAACAATTGGTCTTTGAAGAAGACCAGGACCTCTAGGATGTTTCTAGGGAAGTGGGTAAGTGAAATGGGCAGGGGTTGGACGAGCATGAAGGCTCAAATTTGTGTGAGGAGGAGAGGGAGGAGGTTCCATTTTATAAGGGAGGAGAGGGCACCTTTGGAATAACAAAAAATATTATTTTATTATAAAGTCAGATTCGGTTTTTAATAGCTCCAAATTGATATATTTCAAATATAAGGTAGGTATGGGTCTAAATCCTCTCATACAATAGAATTTAGACAATTTTAGGTATCAATTTTAACCTTATCATTTAGATTTAACTTTAAGTTAGATAATTTAACTTTTACCGTGTCTTCTTGTTTTCTTACACTATATGGTTAATAAACTTAGTATATCAAGCCATACGAACCCCAAGTTGTTTATTATTAATATATATAACTTCATATAAGTCATTTGGCCGAACCTTATATTTTTAGAAATATAATAAAAATTAATAATAAAATATTTGTTTTCAAAACAATTTTATGTCTATTTTGACACTATTTGGTAATTGATTTTTGTGAAAATCATAACAGAATGATTAGTTCGAAAACATTAATTAAATCAATACTAACATGTCATATTAACATATAAAATTATTTTAATTCATAAAAATTCTCAAATTACATTTATTTGGGTATTTATAACATCAATTATTTCAATATTTCATTAATAAGATAATTATTGCATCATCATTGTGTCATAAATAAATTAAATTATTGAATGTATAAAAATTATAAATAAAATACCATTATGTAGGAAATTGTTTTATCTTTCTAATGAATATTTATAGGAGAATTTATCTTATGTATAACCCTATATTAAAAATTATTTTTTTATTAAACATTGATTTTAACTATTTTAAGCCTTCTTTAAATAAATTGATAATAAATTTCCTAATCTAATCCAAGTGGGACTAAATGGTCATATTTTATTCCTAAGGTTGTTTTTGGTCGAATTACACTTATCCAATAGGATTAGGATATGTTTTAGGGTAATAATAATATAATTTTTACCCTTAACTACCCTATTTACTTTTAACCATGGTAAAAAAAGTAAAAAGTTACTATTCACCAAAAATTATTTTCATCTCATTGAACCACATTTTAGTCCTTGATATGAACCGTGTCTCTCGGATTTTCTAAATTCCACTCACAGAAGCGGTAAAATTATGTTTTATGAAAAAATTCAGATTTTTTAACTACCACTTAGTGGTTTCACTATTCATCAAAAAATGAAAGTTTCCAGAAAAATACCAAAAATTAGGCATAAGATATATTTGATATTATGAATTCAAAAATAATTTTTATTTTACCAAATTCAAAAAATATCAGTTACATTAACTAATTTAATAATAAATTCCCGTCATCAAGACAAATAGCGTGTTTTTAGGAGATAATAACTATCAAAAGATTGACACTTGTTTATGTCTGGTTTAAATGTTAAATTACATCCAATGACTAACATTGTATTAAATTGTAAAAATATATTATAAATATTATTTAAAACCACTCAAATTAATAATTTATCACTATTAATTATTTTGATTAAAAAAGTTGTTTTTAATTAAAATTTAGTAATTTTCACTATTCATCAGAATATGAAAGTTATCTGAAAAGTACCAAAATTTCACCCTAAGCTAATTTCGATATTCCGAATCCAAAAATGAAGTCCATTTTGAAAAATAAAATTTACAAAATTTCAAAAAGTGGTTATTACTATTCATAACGGTTAGTTTTAATAATATTTTAATAGCATATCGTTGTTTAGTGAAACTTAGTATTGCGTACGACCCAAGCTATTGAGGAAGGCCGCGGTTGCGTGTAAAAAATAACCAAGATAGTTTTGTGTGTAGTAAAAGATTCCTTTGATGATTTATATAACATAAAAACGAAATATTTCTCATAAAAGTCTTGGGTGTTACATTCTACCCCCCTTAAAATGAATTTCTCCCTCAAAATTCGTCACTTTGTAATAAAAAGATGAGGATACCTCTCCCTCATCATATCCTCAAGCTCCCATGTATCTTATTCTAATTGGTGGTTCCTCCATAAAACTTTCACCAATCGAGTGGTCTTGTTTCATAGGACTTTTTCGTTACGATCCAGAATCTTTATCGGTTGTTCTTCATAAGAAATATCTTGCTCCAGTGGTACAACTTCTGAGCTGAGTACATGTGAAGGATCAGGTATGTACTTTCTCAGGAGAGATACATGGAACACATCGTGAACTTGAGAGATATTTGGTGGAAGCGCCAATCGGTAAGCTACCTTTCCAACACGAACCAGTATTTCGAAAGGACCGATATATCTAGGGCTCAATGTCCCCTTCTTTCCAAATCTCATGACCCTCTTCCATGGAGATATTCGTAAGAACACTTTATCACACACTTCAAACTCTAGGTCTTTTCTTTGGTTGTCGGCATAACTTTTTTGTCGACTCTGAGCTTCTCTTATGTGTTGTTGAATAGATCTGACCTTTTCTACCATCTCATCAACAAGATCAGGTCCTAATAGCTTTATTTCCCCAACTTCATCCCAGCAAGTTGGAGTCCTGTATTTCTTTCCATAGAGAGCTTCATAAGGAGCCATCTGAATACTGGAGTGAAAGATATTATTATAAGAAAATTCCACCAAAGGTAGGTGTTGATCCCAACCACCTTTGGAATCCATAGAGAAAGCTCTCAACATATCTTCTAGAGTTTGAATTGTTCTCTCAGACTGACCGTCTGTTTGAGGATGATAAGCAGTGCTGAAACTCAACTCTGTATCCAGAGTATGCTGAAGACTTCTCCAGAACTTCGAAGTAAATCTCAGATCCCGATCAGATATAATAGAAAGTGGTACTCCATGAAATCTTACCACTTCCTTTACATATATCCTGGAAAGACGATCCAGAGAGAAATCCTCTCTAATAGCAATGAAGTGTGCAGACTTTGTAAGATGATCAACTATGACCCAGATAGCATTATTGCCTTTGGATGTTTTAGGAAGTCCTCTGACAAAGTCCATAGTGATGTTTTCCCATTTCCATTCTGGTATGGGTAATGGTTGTAACATCCCCTTAGACTTCTGTCTCCCAGCTTTAACTTGCTGACAAACCAAGCATCGAGAGACATATTCAGCAACATCTCTTTTTGTGCCATCAAACCAGAAGTACTCTTTCTGGTCCCTATACATCTTCGTGCTTCCAGGATGAATAGAGAATGAGGAACTATGAGCCTCATCCAGCAGCTCCTTCTTTAATTCTGGAATGGGAGGAACACAAACCCGATTCTTGTACTTTATTATCCCATCACAATAAAGGTTGAATTCAGGAACATTTCTCACCTTCTTTTGTAACTCGACATCTTCTTTCTATGACTCTTGAATCTTCACATGTATAGATGGTTGAACATTCATTTGATAAAGATAAGATTTCTCCCCTTCCATTAAAATTCCAAGATCCATCCTTTTTAAATCCATAAATATTGGATCTTTTTTTATCCTCATCATGGATAATCTAGCATGGTCTTGTCGACTTAATGCATCTTCCACCTTGTTTGCTTTCCCAGGGTGGTAATTAATTGAGAAGTCATAATCCTTAATCAGTTCTAACCATCTTCTTTGGCGCATATTCAGCTCCTTTTGTGTGAAAATATACTTTAAACATTTATGATCAGTATAAATGTCACACCTTTCTACATAAAGATAATGCCTCTAAATCTTTAATGCAAAGATTACTGCAGGTAAATCCAAATCATGTGTTGGGTAATTTTGCTCATGGATTTTCAACTGTTGTGAGGCATAAGCTATCACCATATCGTTTTGAAAAAGAACACACCCCATCCCCTTCTTGGATGCATCACTTTAGATCACAAACCTTTCTCCACTACAAGGAAGTGTGAGCACAAGTGCACTGGATAACCTTCAATTCAACTCCTTGAAATTCTCTTAACATTCCTCTGTCCAAACAAACTTAAATCCTTTCCGAGTCAACCTGGTGAGTGCATTAGATAATTGTGAAAAATATTTCACAAAACGTCGATAATATCCAGCCAAACCAAGAAAACTTCGGATCTCGGTTACTGTTATTGGTCTCGACCATCTTTTGATAACCTCTGTTTTTGCTGGATCCACAGATATCCCCTCTTTTGAGATTATGTGACCCAAAAATGCAACTTTTTTAAGCCAAAATCCAGACTTGGTAAATTTGGCATAAAGCTTCTCCTTTCTCAGGGTCTTCAATATAATTATCAAGTGATCTTCATTTTCTTCCTTGCTCTTTTAATAAACAAGAATATCGTCTATAAAGACTACCACAAACGGATCAAGATAGTCTCTAAAGACTCTATTCATCAGATCCATGAAGATAGAAGGGGAATTAGTAATACCAAATGGCATCACTATAAATTCATAGTGTCCATACCTTGTATGGAAAGTCGTCTTTGGTATATCCTCCCTTTTTAACCTTAATTGATGATACCCCGAACGAAGATCAATCTTGGAAAAGTATTGAGCTCCATTTAGTTGGTCAAATAAGTCATCAATGCGCGGGAGAGGATATTTGTTCTTGATAGTGATCTTGTTAAGTTATCGATAATCAATGCAAAGTCTCATTGATCCATCTTTCTTCTTAACAAACAGAACAGGTGCTCCCCAAGGTGACGCACTAGGGCGTATGAATCCATTATAAAGATTCTCTTGGAGTTGCTTCTTCAATTCCTGCAACTCAATTGGGGCCATTCTATAAGGTGTCTTTGAAATAGGTAAAGTACCCGGTACGAGTTCTATTGAAAACTGAACTTCACAATTTGTTTGAAGACCCAGAAATTCCTTCAAAAAGACATCATCAAACTCCCGTACAATGGGAATATTATTAATTGTGAGTTTCTCACCAACCATTTGAGATAAATAAACTTTATTCAGTGGAATCAAGACCCATAAGATGGAAGAAATTTCCACTGGAAGGTTATGTTCATCCTTGCATCGATAGACAATCATAGATTGATCTGGAATATGAAAGGTGAATTCCCTTCTTTGGCAATTGATATGAGCTCCATATAAAGAAAGCCAATACACGCCAAGAATCACATCAAATTCCACTATAGGAAGTATCACAAGATTTTCAGGAAGCACTTTCCCAGAAACTTCAATCAGGGAAGAATTATAAACTTTTGATGCGACTGTTGTGCCATTAGGTGTTGTCACAACTAACTCAGCATCTAATTGTTGAGGTAATTCGGTGATACTCTTAGAAAATTCTTCAGAAATAAAAGAGTGGGTGGATCCAGAATCAAATAAAACATTTTCTACTTTAGAGTGGATGGTAAGTGTACCTTTCACCACATCGTTAACGTACTCCACATCGTTGAAAGAAATTGCATGTGACTTTTCTTTGTCTTTAGCCTTAAGATATTGTTGACGTCAACCATCATCATCAACCCTTGGATTTGGGAATTGATTGGCATAATTCCCCATATCCTTGCACTTGAAACATTGAAGTGTAGTAGGTTCATTCTATGTATCCCTTCCTTTGTTTGCATCATTAGACATATTCTTCCCATCATTATGGCATTCAAATGCCCGATGACCTTCCTTTCCACATTTGAAACATTTACTTGTCCCTTTAAGACAACTCCCTCCATGTTTCTTTCCACACTTTGAGCATAAGGGAAATCTCAACTTCTTTTCAGTGTGCTCTTTATATTTTCCTTTGAATTCCATTTTCCTCTTCTTATCAAACCCATATGACTGATGGGTTACTCCAATATCCATCTCAACTTTGAGAGCACATCAAACGATTTCCTCGTAGCTATTAAATTCCCTTATGGCTAACACCCATCGAAGATTTGTTTTTAAGCCACTAAAGAATCGATCGATCTTACTCTAAGGTTGGATAATAATACCAGAAGCATACCTTGAAAGTCTTGTAAAATTTGCTTCATAGGTACCAACAGATTCATCATCCTTTTTCTTTAGTTCAAGAAACTCTTTCTCTATCTTTGTTTGGAGAATACGAGGGAAGTACTTATTAAAAAATAAGTTCTTGAACTCGTCCCATATCATAGACTCAATTTCATCCCTTTGCCTCGTATTCTTAATAATATTCCACCATTGATAAACATCTCCTTCCAAACGATACACTACTAGGATGCATTTATCATGTTCAGAACATTGAAGAACTAAAAATATCTTTTCAGTAGTACTAATCCATTGTTCAGTAACTAATGGATCAGTAGACCCGCTGAATGAAGGTGGAAACTGCCTCATGAAGGATTCAACATAATGTTTCTCCTTCCTTTGCTCGTTTGGAAGTCATGCATGATTCATAGCTTGAGAAATTTGTGTGATCAGGGCTACAAGATTTTTCATTCCAACTCCCATAATGTTTGGTTGCTCAGGGGGACAATCATTTCATTTCCCATCGCATTCCGCATTAACACAGTTCCTTCGGGTTCCAGCCATTGACTAAAACCAAGAAGATTAGTGTGAGCAACATAATTATAATAGGAAAACCACATAATCAAGAATAAAATTTCACACTTAAGGTCTTATCCTAGGTTATTCAAGGTCATTTCTAAAACACTAAGATTGTGTTCTATGCTTAGAATTATCCTTAGTGTTCTTACTAAGGATTTCACATCCTAGTTTCCAAAGGTTGACTATACCTTTCCTCTGATACCAACTATAACAACCCATACTTTACATACATGGTTAATACTTAAAAATTGAAGCATACTTATTACAACATATAACAAAACCAGGAAAGGACCGTATAGGTATAGAGTCTTTAGAAACTGGGAAACATAAACAACTAGTTCATAAAGAATCTACTTTGCCTCCCATTTATTTCATCATATCTATAGTCCCTTTTTGGCATATCTTACTTAATAACCTTCTTCCTGACCTGGGGAAATAAAACATACAAAAGGGTGAGCTCAAATTCTTAATAAGGGTAAACAAAAGAAATATCAATCACATCATATACATAAGAACATAACTTTTGGAAATCTTAACCTGCAAAAGAGATCATAATTTCATAACATGGGATAAATCATAGTGGTGAAATGTAATCCCAATAATCATAACTTAAAACATGAAACTTTGTGGCACGCACAAATAATCATAGAGAATCATTTCTTATTAGTCAAGACTCAATTCCAAGACTATCTTAGTGGACAAAGTCCATTTCTGAACCGAGTTCACTCCTCGTTTCAGTTATGTTTTACTGAACCGGTTTAACCTGTCGTTCCAGCCATGTCGATCTCATGAGATATAAAATCTTTACACAATGCATTGGAGGGATATATAGGTCCCACCCATCTCATAATGATACCATTCTTATGTGTGCCACAAAATCATAAACCATACATCATAGCATAACCCATGTAATAAAAATGGGATTCAAACATCATGAAATCATAAAACAATTCATATAAGATAAAGGAATTCATAAAAATAATTCCATCACAAAATAATAAAATCAATGTAATAATAGGGATAGGAATAGAACCCTTTATTATCTTAGATGGAAAATAATTTTGATAAAACACTTGAACTCCATTCTTGAGGAAAATATTCTTTCTACTTCAAAAACACTTTTCCTTTCTTAACATGTCATACAATTCTAAACTAAAAGAAGTTGATTAAAAATAAACTTGAAAACTTGTAAAGTAAGATTTTATGAAATAATGTTTTAAAAATACATTCATGCTGTATAAGTTAAAAAAACATTCTTCTCATACTTTTGTCGGAAAAGTCAAAAAGTACCTCGTATGAAAAACGACAAAAGATTCCTTTCATATCTTTTACTAAAAACTCACCAAAGGGTAAAAATGGATTTAAAAAATTGTAGGTGGATGGAAATAATATTAAATATAGAGGAAACAGGGATGTGGATGATAAAATACACCCCAGTAAATACCAAAGTATAAACAATCTCGGATAAAAAATGAGATTGTGATATTTCCCTTACCTTAGGTCTGATTTGCTTCGTAAGTGTCTGGACCTCCTGTATAATGATTTAAATAATGTTATTGACTTCTTCCAGAATCATAATTATTTTTATGATATCATATATAGTAATATTCTTAGCTTCTTATTAGTAATATTTCATTACTACTTGTTATTCGGGTGTTTATTACTTTTTGTTCTTATGCGTGTTTTGTCCAGTAAATTCTTTTTTTTCTTTTCAGGTTATAGATACCTCATTTCCAGAATGTTATTAGTGTAATATATATCATATTCATTCATTCTATTCATTTATATTATCATTATGTAATTAAGATTATGTAGAACGAGTCGCATCACATCGTGGAGACGGTATTCCGTACGTGCGCACGAGCGATGATATCATTCCCATGATCGTGGAATTGTATTGGAGTGTATATATACTATTTCAGAATCAATAAAACATTACAATAATAATATATAGTCATTATTTACACCATTATACCCATCCAAGTAAGGTGATGGTGGAAAATAGATTACACCACGGCGTGGAGGCGGTATTCCGTACGTACACGCGCGCGGTGATTTCGTTTTCCGTAGGATGGATAGATGGTGAAATAGGGTTGTTTCATACTTATAATAACATATCAGTGTATGATTGATACTGATGTTATTAATTCATAATTAAACAACTAAATATGAAGAATTGGAAGAAGAAATAAAGATGAAAGAATCAGTAACTGGCATTACCTCTTCTTTAAAGCGCCTCTTTGAGACCACCTCTTAGGGCACTACAATTGGTCTTTGAAGAAGACCAGTACCTCTAGGATGTTTCTAGGGAAGTGGGGAAGTGAAATGGTCAGGTTTTGGCTGCTCTTGAAGGCTCAAATTGGTGTGAGGAGGAAAGGGAGGAGGTGCCCTTTTATAAGGGAGGAGAGGGGCACCTTTGGAATAACTAAAAATATTATTTTATTATAAAGTCAAATTCGGTTTTTAATAGCTCCAAATTGATATATTTAGAAGCTAAGGTGAGTATGGGTAGAAATAATCTCATAAAATAGTATTTATACAAGTTTAGGTATCAATTGTAACCTTACCATTTAGATTTAACTTTAAGTTAAATAATTTAACTTTTACTGTGTCTTCTTGTTTTCTTACACTATATGGTTAATAAACTTACTATATCAAGCCAAACTAACCCCAAGTTGTTTATTATTAATATATATAACCTTATCTAAGTCATTTGGCTGAACCTTATATTTTTAGGAATAAAATAACAATTAATAATATAATATTTTTTTAAAAACAATTTTATGTCAATTTTGACACTATTTGGTTATTGATTATTTTGAAAATCATAAAAGAATGATTAGTTATAAAACATTAATTAAATCAATACTAACATGTCATATTAACATATAAAATTATTTTAATTCATAAAAAGGCTCAAATTACATTTATTTGGGTATTCATAACATCAATTATTTCAATATTTCATTAATAAGATAAGTATTGCATCATCATTGTGTCATAAATAAATTAAATTATTTAACGTATAAAAATTATAAATAAAATACCATTATGTAGGAAATTATTTTATCTTTCTAATTAATATTTATAGGATAATTTATATTTTGTATAACCCTATATTAAAAATTATTTAGTTATTAAACATTGATTTTAACTATTTTAAGCCTTCTTTAAATAAATTGATAATAAATTTCCTAATCTAATCCAAGTGGGACTAAATGGTCATATTTTATTCCTAAGGTTGTTTTTGGTCGAATTACACTTATCCAATAGGATTAGGATATGTTTTAGGGTAATAATAATATAATTTTTACCCTTAACTACCCTATTTACTTTTAACCATGGTAAAAAAAGTAAAAAGTTACTATTCACCAAAAATTATTTTCATCTCATTGAACCACATTTTAGTCCTTGATATGAACCGTGTGTCTCATATTTTCTAAATTCCACTCACATAAGTGGTAAAATTAAGTTTTATGAAAAAATTCAGATTTTTTAACTACCACTTAGTGGTTTCACTATTCATCAAAAAATGAAAGTTTCCAGAAAAATACCAAAAATTAGGCATAAGATATATTTGATATTATGAATTCAAAAATGATTTTTACTTTACCAAATTCAAAAAATATCAGTTACATTAACTAATTTAATAATAAATTCCCGTCATCAAGACAAATAGCATGTTTTTAGGAGATAATAACTATCAAAAGATTGACAATTGTTTATGTCTAGTTTAAATGTGAAATTACATCAAATGACCAACATTGTATTAAATTGTAAAAATATATTCTAAATATACTTTAAAACCACTCAAATTAATAATTTATCACTATTAATTATTTCGATTAAAAAAGTTGTTTTTAATTAAAATTTAGTAATTTTCACTATTCATCAGAATATGAAAGTTATCCGAAAAGTACCAAAATTTCACCCTAAGATAATTTCGATATTCTGAATCCAAAAATGAAGTCCATTTTGAAAAATAAAATTTACAAATTTTCAAAAAGTGGTTATTACTATTCATAATGGCTAGTTTTAATAATATTTTAATAGCATATCGTTGTTTAGTGAAACTCGGTATTGCGTATGACCCAAGCTATTGAAGAAGGCCGCGGTTGTGTGTAAAGAAAACCAAGATAGTGTTGTGTATAGTGAAAGATTCCTTTGATGATTTATATAACATAAAAACAAAATATTTCTCATAAAAGTCTTGGGTGTTACAATGTAAGGCAGTCCGCATAGTTAGATTTAACCATGTGAGTTTGGATAGTAAGCATCGGGAGGGCACACAGTTTGATCTAATTGTAAAAAGTGGACCACAGAGTCATGCAAGAATGTTTACAATTTTGAAAGTCGGGTTTATCACGGTCTGTGCATAGTGATTCAAACCATGCACACTAAACATGTGGTATTCCCTTATCTATAGGTTCACATGCATGGTTTTTGAACTATTTGGCCAAACCGTGCATCTAATCTGGGAAAAGAAAAATTTTGTGTGAAATTACGATTTTACAATTAATGAAATAAACTTCTCTCCATCGATTTTGGTATTCCAACAGAACTTGTCCTCTATTTTACTCCCTTTTAGATATTTTAAAGGCCTAATCTAGGATTTGAGATCTAGCTTTTTTCAGGAGTGTGGTTTGGTCATCATTCATCTAGTTGGATCTGCACCGATAAATTCTTGATTCCATTTTAATCTTTCATCATTATTCTTCCTATCAATGACTCAATTTAGATGTAGGCTCGTATGCCCTATATTCAGAGAATTAATCTATTCATTATATATCTTTTAATACAAACCAGATTATAGGCTAATACCGGATAAGGAGAGTCATAAGTGTGTGAGGTAGGTGGTATAACCGACTTCTCAAATTTCATTATTTTATAAATTATCGGGTGCGCGCATTGATTTTATTGGGGGTATTATGTTAAATTTATGTGTACTAATTATATTCGTTAGAAATGTATTCTAAGACTCATATTGTATATTCAAATCTTTGGTGGTTGTTACATCCACAAGTCCAACCACCCATTCTAGATTGTTACCCATAATTGAGTTTTAGGGATTGATGTTTGTGTCTATGACACGGTTCAAGTGTGCATTAGCTTGACCTATCTAATGGTAATCCTCCCTCAATAAATTATTTTTAAATTATGAATTAACGAAAGGATTGGACCATGTTTCATTCCACTTAACCTGACTAAGGTACGTGCTATGATTGGGTAAATCAATTAAAATAGTAAATTGGAAAGTATATATTATTGATATCACTTAGAATAGTTATATTAAATAAAATGTATGTAGTTTCTCATATTTATACCAGCCTTGTCATGTTATTAAAGTTAATGGAGAGAAAAAAGTAATTAAATATAAAATTGACTAAATGGTTGCATGCCCCTTGGCCTTGTAACTCTAATGAAAGAAAATGGATTGAACCTTTAAATATTAAATGATATGAATATTACATGGATTAATTAACTAAATAAATTAAATGTAAGGATCTTGATTACATATGGAACTTTAAATCATTATAGTAGTGGTCAGACTCGAGTTATCTTTTGGATTCCTTATAAAATTCCTTGAGAACAAACAGACGGAATTCATATTCAAGGGTTCCAGTTTCCTTGGTTGAGACCCTCCTTAGAACCTAATCCTCATATATCAGTGGATTCCTAGTATGACACTGTAGGATCCCTCCTTTACTATTACAGTATGGCTTAGACAAACTCCTGGTATCCAGCATAGCTTCTTTGGACATGAGGATCCTTGGTTATATCCTTGGGCCAAGCCATAGATTATCTCATTTTACCTTGTATAATTTCCCTACACTTGGTTAGATCATACTATTGTGGAATGCATTGGATGATGCTCCTTGGATTACACTCTTACCCCTTTAGTTGGATTGTAGTTACTACTGGAACTTTGACCCTTTAAGTCTTCAATTCCTAGGTTACTACCTTGGACCCCCTCTATTATTTTTATCATTAGGATTCCTTATTATATCATTGAACCTTTACTATTACTTTCGAGGTGATGTCAGTAATGGTTATGCCTCACTTGACTTAAATATATAAAATGGAACATAATTATGTTCAGACACCAATTGAGGGCTAAAAATGGTACTTCGGTAATTACATTTCTATATTACATTACTTTTATATATGCATTCTTGCACACCATTTCAGTTTATATTACACAGATAGGATGTTATTGACATTATTGGTGGTGGGCTACTGAGATTTATCTCACACCCTATCTAGCCCACCATTGGTACTCAATAAGACTACATATATGGAGGTGATGACTAAGAGAGGTGTGTATATTTCGACACTTGATTACTTGTTGTAATAGGATGGATTTTATATCGTATGACTGAGCTGGATCTCAAGATGCATTGATAGTTTTTTCATTCCTTTTTTCTAATTTATCTATAGCATGATTTTATGATGATTTATATCCATATTTACTATATTATTAGATACATTACATAACATTATCATCTCTTGTATATTTATTATATTTTCACCAATTTTATCATTATTTTGTTAACTTTTTTTGTTCCATCTACCTATTTTCTTTCATTTCTTCTATTATTTACTATTTTTTTCTTATTTATCTATTGTGCTACACTCCGGTAATGAGCTAATTGTCTCCCCCTGGACACACCCTAGGCCCTCACTACTAGTATGTAGCCTCTAGTATTCAGGTATATGGGCTTAAGGCCATGTTTCTAACCAGGCACAGGGAACCTCTTAGTGGATTTTGGGTCTAGGATCTCATAGGTGCAAATGGAAAACAATCTAGGTAATTAATTTATTTCAAAAAATATAAGAGAACCCTTCCTAAAAAAATTATTTTATAAATAAAAATTTATCCACAATTTAATATAATTCAATATATAAATAATAAAAAAATTACTTTTAAATTAAAACATATAAGATATCTAAAAATATATTTTATAAAAAAAAGTTGGTTATGTTCAAAAAAATTATCATGGGTTTGTGGACAGGATATATTTAATATTATAAATATATATATATATATATATACTTTTTGAGAAAAATGGATTCATGAATATTTAATCCTCAATATTGAAATTTCTGATAAAACTAGCCAATACCAGTATTTTTCACTATTCTCTTAAAAATTAAATATTTCTGATAAATCCCAAAAAAATACTAAGTTAATTTCTATATTATAAATTAAAAAATAAATTCAATTTCAACTAATTATATTTATATAAAAATTATATATTTAAATTTTAGTTAAAAATTCATAATATATGGGTAAAACATTTCTATTAACCAAATGTTTTTGTGATCATTAAGTGTTTTTAATACTGTTTTATAAAAAATAAAATTAAAATAATTTAAATATATAAATCATATATTAATACATAAAAATATTTTAAAGTTGATCAACCTAATTTTTTATTGTAGTTTGAGTTTCATTTTAATTTTTGTTAAGAAATTTATCAAAATTAAACAATATATATATACTAGAATACTACGATGTTACATTATCCACGATTAATAAATTTCACCCTTGAAATTTAATTATAAATAAAAATGTGAAAATAGATGGGGTACTTTTGTTTCATAGTCTCATAAGGTTCCCATGTTTCCTCTTTAAACTTATGGTTTCTCCAAAGTACATTAATAAGGTGAGTTGTCTTGTTGTGAAGAACTTTGTCTCTCTAGTATGATATCTCCATTAGATGCTCCTCATAAGAGAGATCATCATACAGTTTCAACACTTATAGATCCAGTACATATGAGTGGTATAGTATGTACTTCATCAAGAGGGATAATTTGAACATATCATGCTCTTTATTCAGGTTTAGAGGGATCGATAGTTGATATACCACAACTCTCATACCATCAGGTATCTCAAAGGGGCCAATGTACTACATACTTAGCTTCCCTTTCTTCTCAAAACTCATGACCCTATTACATAGTGATATTAAAAGAAACACATTATCACTAACCTCGAACTTCATGTCTCATTGATGGTTATCAATATAATCCTTTCACAAAATTTGATCTATTATGATGTGTTGATGAATATTTTGGACCTTTTCTACCATATATAAAATCATCTCGGGTCCCAGAAACATTCTTTCACTTATATCATCCCAACATGGAGATGTTTTACATATCTTCCCATATAGGGGTTCATATGATTTCATATTAATACTCATGTGAAACATGTTTTGGTAAGATAAATGGACCAAAGTAATATGTTAGTACCATCCTCCCTTAATGTCCATATAGTTAGATATCAATATATAATAAAGTTTCTAGACAGTCTGTTTAGATTGTCCACCAATATAGGGATTACAGGTCATATTGAAGTTCAAATCTATATTTAGATCATGTTGAAGACTCTTCTAGAACTTCTAGGTGAACCTTGGATCTCAAATAGATACAATCAATAGAAGTATTCCATTAACCCTCACCACTTATCTAAAATATATCAATACAAGGTGATTGAGTGGGAATTATTCTCGAATAGAAATTAAGTTAGTAGTATTTATAAAGCGGTCCACTAAAACATGTATATCATTGTTCCCTTTTGATTTCATTAAAAGACTCATGAAAATATCCACAGTAATGATTTCCCATTTCCATTTAGGTATGAAAAAAAGTTTCATCTCTCATTGGACTTTTTCCTCTCAAGTATTCAATTAATAAAAAATTATCCACTTTGATGTATATTCCACAATAAATTTATTTTCATTTTTCCACCAATAGTGTTCTCAAAAATCTCTATATTTTTTTATATTTCCAGGTTGGATAGATAATGTCAAGATATAAGAATCATTAAAAAAATCCTTATTCAACTCTATTTTAGAGGGTATAAATAACTATTTCCCAAATATCACTACTCCTGCATCATTAACATTGAACTGAAAGGTTTTTCCCTTCCTCAAAGAATCCACCTTAATCTATATCTCTAAATCGTCCTTTTGTGTTTTATTAATCTTATCAAGTATCAATGGCTAAGAAGTCATTAGATAAATGTAGTATGATATTCCTTTCTTAATTATACCCATGTCTATCCTTTGCATATCCTAGAAGATTAGATCTTACTCAATCCTGATCATGGATAATGTTGTGGGATACTCTCTGCATAGAGAATCTACCACATTGTTCACCTTCCAAGGATTTTAGTAGATTGATCAAACATATTCTTTTATTTTATATTACCTCTGTCACTGTTTCATGTTGAGATCCTTCTATGTGAATATATATTTTAGGATCTTTTTGTATGTATATATATCATACTTCTCTCCTAAGAGATAATGTCTCCAAATCTTAAAAGTGAGGATTACTGTGGCCAACTCAATGTCATGCATTGGACAGTTCTTCTCCAGATTGTTTAACATTCTTGAGGTATGGGCTATTACTTTAAAATTAATCATGATTATTCATCCCAAACCATTCTTTTCAATGTCACTATAAATCAAAAATCATTCCCCACCTGTGGGTATGGTGAGTATAGCTATGTTAGTTATCTTATTTTTTATCTCCTTAAAGCTATAATTACATTCATATATCCATACATTCTTCACTCCCTTCCAAGTAAGTTTGGTTTATAGATTTTATAATCTTGATTAGTTTCTCATAAATTGTTTATAATACATGTCTAATCCGAGAAAACTATGAATCTCTATTTTAGATGATGGTCTAGGCCAACACTCAATCACCTTAGTCTTGAAGGTATTTGTAGATATCCCCTTGATTATGATAGAATGCTTCAAGAATGACACCTTCTCCATCAAAAACTCACATTTACTATACTTTTCATATAACTTATTTTTCCTTAATGTCTCAACCATAGTACTCAAATTCTCTTCATGTTCTTCTTATTTTGAGAGTATATATGAATATCATTGATAATGATGACCAAAAATTTGTGGAGTTAATCTCTAATTACTATTTATATAAAGTACACAAATATATATATGGAGTGTTAAAGAGTCCAAAAAATATGCATATGAACTCATAGTGGTCGTACATTGTGTGAAAAGTGGGCTTATGAATATCCTCTTAATTTACCTTTAACTGATGATATCCTAACTGAAGGTCCGCTTTAGAGATGTATTGAGTACTTAAAAGTAGATCTAATGAGTCATATATCCATTAAAATGGAAACTTATTCTTTATCGTGATCTTATTGAGTTCAAGATAATCAGTATAGATACACATAGATCGATATTTATTCTTGAAAAAAGAAAACTAGTGAACCCCGCAATGAAGCACAAGGGACATTTGAAGCCCATGTCTAGATGTTATTGTAAATACTTCTTTAATTATTTTAGTTCAATGGAGAACATTATTTATAGATTCTTGGATATCAGTAGATATCCTAGTATAAGTTTAATTGAATACTCAACCTATCGATCATGAAAAAGAATATAAATCTATTTAAGAAATACATCAGCAATCTCTCTTACAAAGGAAATGTTTTCAAGAGAAGTCATATCCTTTTATTCAATATTTTGTGATAGATAATATTTCTCATAATTCAACATTATTCATGCCTCTAGAGAATATTATGAAGATGATTGATCTTCATCCTTAAACTTATATAGAATCATAGGATAATTTAGGATATAGAATGTGATTTCCATTTCTTGGTAGTTAATGTGAGGTCAATAAAATGAAAGCTAGTCTTTTCCTAGTATAAGATCAGATTCTTCTAAATGAATTATGACAAGGTCAACTGGGAGATTCATCCCAAAAATAAAAATTGGGGAAGAGTTATGCACGTCAAATCCAATAATATCTCCATCCTCAATTTCCATAGTTATTTTAACATCCATGTTATGCAATGATTCTTTTTATAGTTTTACAAATCATTTGTGATATGAAAGAATTATTAGAATTAGAATCAAAAAATATGTTCATTATTATTGAATTATTGACTAGAATACCTATAACCACATCATTGTCTTTCTCAACCTACATAGTAGTGATATCATAAGTCCACCCTTCCTCTCTACACCTCAAAGGTTGTTTTCATTGGTTAGATTAAATAACCCTTATCTTAGTGTATTCATTTTCATAATTTATGTGTTACATGAAATTGTTACATTGGACCAAAGGCTAATGATAAATCTTGAAATATTTTAATTCAATTAAATTAATGGTATTTTTTATCTCACTTTAAATGTGTTGTCTATATACTCCTTCATTCCACCCTTGAATCACTTCTTTTTTCCTTGTGATTGTTTCCAAGATTTATCATCCCACACCTTTGATAGGTAGGATATTAGACCTTATTACCATTATGTGTTTTATCCCATTATTCCCTAGGGTTCATCTCTCTTATTCTTTTCTTATCTTCAGTCCCTAAGATCACCCATTTACATCTCTACTTTGAGGGCACATGAGACAATTTCATCATAACTTCCAAAGTCTTGAAACATCGTAGCTTGTCAAAGTCTAAGATTCAACCCACAAAAGAAACAGTTAATATTTTATTATATCACATGAAAAGTCCAGAATCGTACCATGAAAGTATCATGAAGTTCACATCATAAGTCCTATTAGATTAATCTTCCTTTTGTTTTTTTACAAGAAACTCTCTCCCCATTTTAAAATGGAGAGTACATGGGAAATACTTTTTGATAAATAACCTCGTAAATACATCCCACTCCATGGATTTTATCTATTCCCTACTCTTCATATTATGAATTAGTATCCACCATTTATAAGCCTCTCCCTCAAGGTGATAAATAGCTAGTATAACCTTCACTTTTTTAAATAATTGATTAATATAGAATAACTTTTGGATATATTTAATCCATTTTTTAGTGAATATGAGATTAGCATATTCAAAAATAAATAAATGCATTTGTTCAATAATGTAATCAACTTTAACTTTCTAACTTTTAGGTAATTTCATACGATTCATGCTATTGGTAAGTACATTAGTCATTTTTGATAGTGAAGCCTTGAAACTATATTCTCCTATTACCATAATGTAAGGAATTTCATTAGTACAGACATCACATTTCCCATTTTACATATCATTAACATGATTACCCATATGAAAAACCATTTTCTAACATGATGTAAAGTTAGGGATGAGTGTAATTTTATTAATAAATATTTACAATGTGGATCATAAACATAGATAGAGTAACTCATAAATGATAAGAATATCATAACTTATGATTCTTTTAAGTTTCAATCTAAGTTATCAACGGTTATCTTCTAATAGGTTTATATAACCCCAACTACTTATTAAATTCTATAAAATATGTTTAAATATATAATAATGGTTTTTAATACAAATGTGAATTTACCTAAACATATCCCCCGGGAGTTTTAAACCATTTGTGTGGTAAGGGCCCGTTAATCATACATAAAAATGATGATCGAGATATACTTGACCAAATATTTTTTTTGTTACCCCTAGAATAATTTATTACAAAAACACATACACTTTTAGTATCTATATAGGGATGTATTACTAAGAAAACAACATAATGTCTACTTTACCAAGACCTCGGGATCTTATCCTATTTTTAGGCTTATCCTTAGGGTTTTCGCTAATGTTATCAAATCCAAATCGACAAAAATAAAAAAACCTTCCTACAATACTTACTTTAATGAACCAAGGATTAAACACAAATTATTTCATGGTTATTAATATTTTTTGTAGAAAATACAAGCTAAAGATCTAGGATCTTGTTTCTTTGTAAGAATAGACACATAAATACATTATTCAAAAAACATAGCATAATTTTGTTTATTTAATATCATTAGAGTGTTTCTAAATCCTATTGGTCCTATAAATATTGTAAAGGATAACCTTGGGAAATAAATAAGCAAAAGGGTGATCTAAAAGTCCTTTAAAGGGAATGTAACACTCATAGATTTCTGAATTTTTTTAAAATTAATTTTAATATTTTAATATTTTTCATTTCACACAACACTAAATATAGATTTATTTTATATGAATGAACCAATTTATTCGTTCTTTCTCTACTACAACAAGTTAATATTTTGTTATATGCTGCACCAAGATAATTTTGTGCTACATGCAACACTGAGTTAGTTTGCGCTACACACAAGATTGATTTTACCACCTTCTAGGGGCACACATATTTTAAACCCAATTTTGAAACTTTTGTAAATTTAATTTGTTAAAATAAACATAATTTTTTATGAGTTATATAAAAATTAACTAAGGATGATTTTTTGTTATTTTTCTGAGAAGTTTCATTTTCTTGATGAATAGTGAAAAAAATTTCATTTTATTTAAAAATTTCCCTTTCATTTAAAAAAATTATTAATTTAAAATATATTAGAAATTGGTTTTTCATGTCAAAATATATTAATTATAAATCTGTTAATCAAATTTAGATTATTGGAATAATTTTTAAATTTAATTTCAATATAAAAACTAATTGAAATTTTGACTATTTTCACTTTAAAACCCATTATTCTCACCACGTCTATGAGATTAGCTTTAAATTTAATTTTTCCACTTCTGTGATTTGAATTTTGAAAAATATACATGACCAGTTTTAATCAGTATAATATTTATATTCTAATATGATCAAATTATTTTTTGATCAAAAATGTTAATGGAAGTAATTAAAATTAATTACAATGATTAAGTTAAAATTAATTTTAACAATGGGCTAAACCATAAACTTAAGGGTCAAAATGAACTATAAACTTGTCTAAAATCCATTTTATGCCAAATATTTAGACCAAATCACATCTTTTTTCGAATTTTATGAGTTATTTTTATGATATTCCATGAAATTAACCTATATAATATGTTTTGTAAGAAAAAATACAGAAAAGTGAACCTTCTTTACCTTTAACATTTATAAAGCTTCATAGTATATAAGAAGATACATAGTTATGGCTATAAACAATATTTTGAAAGGTAAATGATTTTATTTTATCATCGTAATTTAGCTTTAATTTTTAGATATGATATAATTACATTAAATTTTTAACAAACGCAAATTCATGGATTATTTAGTTAATCATTAAATAAAATAAATGTTGCTAAAAAATTAAAAGTAACATAAATTTAATTAAAATTTGCGTTTTATAATTTTTTTAAGGTGAATATATCATGTTACATAGATTTTAACTTAATATATATTAACTAAAATATTTTTTTTATTTTTAATTTAAAATTAAATAAATACTGTCAAATTTGATATTAATGTTATTATACAATAAATGAAATTTTATTAAAAGAATTAAAATTTCTAAGAATCATATATTATAAAATTTTATTTTTAAACATTAATAAATATATATATGGTCCAATAATGGAACAATTTGTCTTTTATTATTAATATATTTACCTTTAAATAGAAAAAAAATTGTTAGTGTGGTTCTCAATAAAAGCTGTGTTTTTCATATTACATGTGCTTGTTTTAAAATTAATTTCTAAAACACATGGGATTTAATTTTTGTAAATTAGATATAATATATATAATTAATTTGTTATATATTTTAAAATAATATTAAATTAAATTTAGTCTTAATAGTTAAATTACTTTGGTTAGAAATCTAGTTTCCAAAATAAAAACCCAAATGATAAATATGGGGAAACATAGAAGCTAAGGAACAAAATTATGAAAATGCACTTATTTTTTTGTGGTGGGAGTTTTTCTAAACCATAATTCTAATTTAATAAATTATTTTATCATTTTTTAAGAAAATTAGGTAAGGGATACTTCTAAATAGTGTTTACCTTTTTGGTATTTACAAGAATACCACTCCTCCTCTATAAAAAGGCAAACAATATTCCCCTACCTTACACCTCTCAAGACACTATTAATCTTACAATCCCTAAAAAATTAATCTCCCAACATACCTAATTCAAACATATAACCCTCAATTTGGTAATAAATCCAACCAAGGAATCCCTCTGGTAAAAACCAAAATGAGTTACCTAAAGAAGAGGTAACATCCTTCCTCAAACACTTTCGTTTTATTTTCATTATCCACCCCTCAAATATTCTTATTACAAGTTTATATAATAACTATAGTATCCTAAATATACTGATATTTTTTTATTATAAGTTTTATTACTACACATACACACACTTTTATCAAATAGGAAACGAACTTATCGTTCCTGTATACGGTGAACTACCGCATCATGAAACGATATTGTTCATTTATTTCCTTTACAACCTATCATGGTTGGTAATTATGTTCAAAACTCTATTTTTATATGATATATATATATAATTTATGATATATTTATTCTTATGTAACTAATATATAACACATTCCTTTATTATTTACATTTTTTTATATATGATAACTTTGTTTGTGGACGTGTGGAGAACAGCCTCCTCAAATTCGTTCACACTTTACCTGGAATGTATTAAGGATGGTTTTAGTAAAATTATATGATATATATGAAATAATAATTGTAATTAAATGATAATTTATATATATACATATATTTCATTTTCATTCTTTCATTGAATACGATAATTAAACGGAAACAGCTTTCATGCGTATGTACGGTCTACCGTCTCAATGAATGGTGTACTCCATTTCATATTATTATCCTTTATGTATAGTTATAAATATTTATATAATGAATATATATGATATTTAAATCATTTTTCACATTCATTAAATAATTAAATCATTATCAAAGTAATAGGATCAAGAATAACAAGTCAAAACATATATGAAAAACAAAGCGGATATTGCCTGAAACGTAACATAAACAAGAAATTGTTATTAAACGGGTAATATAAAGACATAATAAAATAATATATGTTATTATATATAATAATATTTTTATGTGTTATATTTATAATAAACTTATACTTATTATAAAATATCTTTTAACATGTATGAAGAAAGACTTAAGATAAGGGTTTTCTCGTCTCACTTGTATTTATGTGAGACTTATGCCTTATTCATCACACATTTATTTTTTTTGGTGTATATTCTACAAATGAATGTATTATATGATTATTATACTTAAATTAATTGGTATCTACATATCAATTTTATGCTCTTTCTTTCATGGGGTATATGGTTAAAAATTTACCAAATTAGTAATGTAATTTTGTATCAATTTTCCTTCTTTGAGATACATTCCATGTTATGCTCCTATATTTTTCTATGAGATATATATACTTAACATTGACATGTTATATAGTGAATATAATTATTTAATTACATTTTAATATTAATTTAATATTATTATATCATGTGAATTATTAGTTAAAGTTTCCAAAATGGTAATAGTTTATTGCTACAATCTCATCGTTTATCTGGATTGATTATGATTATGATACCATTAAATAAATATTATGATCCATATCTCAAGAACACTCTTGAATTTTAATATCATATATTTATTAATGATATATTGAAGTATTGGTACCATTTTTTCGCTCTTTGGTACTTAAGATAATTAAGAAATTATTTATAAGAAAATCTGACTTTATCTCTCTCTTTAGTAAAAAATATGTGTTCTTCCAAAACTATGTTTTCTAAAAAGGTTATCAAAAATATTTTAAGTTTACAAAGTTTTTTAAATGTTTTCAATATTATTTTACATGGTTTAATATTAAGAGGTTTTCAAAAAAACCAACCATTATTTATATGTTTTTATGGTTATTTTTAAAGTAAAAATGTTTTCAAAATGCATTATGTTTTAAAAGGTGTTTTTCAAAGAGTAAAAGATATTTTCCTTAAGAAATGATTTGAAAATATTTATAAAAAATTATTTTCTATATAAAATGACTTATTTTGGTGTTACTCATGCCTTTCTAGGGAAATTAATCAAAGCTCACATTCATATTATTTCTTTGAATAGCTTATGTTTTGATGGCATGATGTTAATGAAAAACATTTCTCTTTAAGAGGTTATATGTTTATGAAACCCATTTCTCTTTCATGGGTTATATGTTAATGAAACCCATTTCGATTTGGTGGGTTATATTCTTATGAAACCTACTTATTTTTATGGTTTATTCATTGATGAAATGATTATTAAACCTATATCTTTTACATAGGCTATTATATGATTACATGTTTATGATGCCCATTTTATTTCATGGGTTATGATATGATTATTTATGATCTTGTGGTACACGTATGTTTGATTTCATTATGAGATGGTTGGTTCCAATATATCCATTTAATTCATTGGGTAGAAATTTATATCTCATGATATAATGATGGGAATAACGTTTATGGTCTTGATACAATATGGGGAGATGGGGAAAATCGATCCACTATGGGAATATGGGGAAACCTGATCCATTATGGGAAGATGGGGAAACTCAATTACATATAGGAATGGACTTGAATTAGGGATGGTAGTGTGTCCATCCTAGTAGGTGTAGTCCCTATGAAGTTCCCTAATAATTTTTTGCAATGATCCAAGACTTATAGGGATTGATTATACATTTTTATATGTCATCCACAATTCCATGTCTTATTCCTATATCATGATTTCATGGATTATTCTCTTGATTACCTTGTGATTCATGTCTTATGAACTACCAACATTTATTCCATATCTCATTTATATAGTATTTGATATGCATGGTATGATTTTATAATGTTATGATCATGTTATCCTACCCTTATGTACATGATTATACTTATGTATCTCCTTTTTTAACCATACTGAGCATTTCAGATCACCCCTTTTTACATTTCCTTTCCCCGGGTTATTAAGATATGTATTATGTATGATGTGTCCAAGAAGGGTTATAGTTTGTTGAGAAGTCCATAAGGCCTTAATTTTATTATTATTTTTATTATTCACCTTTCAAGGGGTGATCTGGAACCTTTATAAAGCCCGAAGTCTTACGGACAATTACATGACCTGTAGGTCTTAGAGGGAATCACCCAGACAAAAAACTTGGAACTGCTCCTCCCCAGAATATGTCATGATATCAACACTCCATCTTAACAAGAATGGTCCGCTAGTTATCCTATGAAAATTTGAATAGGCCTAGTACAGATGGCAATGCCATACCCTCTCATTCTTCCAATTCTGTTTAGCTCTAATCTAGTGGATGCACCTACCCTGAATCCTCATTTAAAACCTTATCCCTAGTACATCAACATAATCATGTGTTACAAAGGCCTTGGGGTGGACTGAAGGCCTTAATGAAGCCTGAATTCATTGAGAGATAACTAGACGGAAGGCCTTGGGTGGCCCGAAATCCTTGCAGGACTCGAGGACCAAACCGGTGGCCCAGACTCCCAGATGGAGGAATAGCTCCACCTACAACAATACCGAATAGTGTCTACTACAATTATTGCAACAGTTCCTACTACAGTACTGCTACAGTAACCCATAAATTATTTCTCCACCAGGATTTCATCTCGGGTCTCTTGGATTCACTTTATAAGTCCTCGCCAATCAGGTTGAGGCTTATATTCTAAGAAGGGTTATAGTTACGAAGAACCTAGTGCGAGTTAGTGTGGCCCAGTTATGTACCAGTTTTTAAGTTTCTATGTTTACAAAGGCACTAAACTAATATGGTATTTGGGAATCTATTCATGTAATGTATTATGTATTATGAAAAAAAATATGTAATATATATTTACATTAATCATGGGTAATTATAGTTAATAAACATGATAAATTAGTATAAAATGGGAGGTAGAACATGATATCATTAAGATAACGATCATAAGAATGGAATCGTGGAATAAGAAAATGATAACTGAATAACCTGGAGCAAAAATGATCATATCATAAGAGAATAGAACTATAAAAATGTAGAAAAAACATAAACATGACATTCTAATCGTAATTAAATACTCTCTACCTCATTGACATAATATAGTTGGTTAAGAAAACAACTCACTCCCATAGTTTTCTAGGCTTGTTATCCACACACTGTGATATCTCATGAGATTTTAATATTACCCAATGAATTAGAAGGATGTTAATTTTATTAACTCCTTTCACATAATAAATATCATATACATGTGTTCCATATGATGAAAATAAACCATACATAAGTTCCATACATGGTAAAAACCCGTGATAACAAACTGGGTTTTAAGATATAATCTCAAGGAATATGTGAAAGCTATGATATAAATATTCCCGAGAGAATAAAGAATTTAAAAAAAATTATATTCCTATATGAAATAAAAATAATACTTTTTAATGGATTCCCATGGTATAAAAATCAATTATAAAGTTTTTATTAAGTAGGAATAAAAAAATGAACCACTTTGGTGATTCTTTTCAAAATATATAAATGATATTTTGGAGAAATGGGATCATAATTTCCCCATAAAATAAGAATTAAAACTAAATGGTACTACATAAATTGAAGAAAAATTTTAAAATATATTCATTCTTTAAAAACATTTGAAGGGTGTGATGGTTGATGTGAAATAAGAATTTTGAAAATACATTTAAATTGGGTTTCCTTAAAAGTGGGTATTTTAAAAGCAAATTACACTATGTATAACCCCAAAAAATATAAGGGATGCTAAAATACATATATGTGTGTGTGTGTGTGTTAAATATATAAAAAAATATAATAATTACATGAAAATAAGTTGGCATAAATTAGAGAAAAAGAAAAATAAATTATAATTGGAAAGTTATGAGGGGGTACAAAAGATACATTAGATTTAAATAAAAAAGTTATCTGAACATATACTTAACTACAAGTATAATTAAATTAATTTCACTAATAAAACATAATTATAAACTTCTTTATTTATCATTATTTCCATATGGTATTTTTATTTTCTTATGTTTTTTATTTATTGAAGTGTTTCCTCTCTTGTGGGTTATCTCAGGGAGTTTGATTGATTTTTATGTGATACTCTTGACATGTTGAGGATGGTTAAGTTCTTATTAAAAATAAATTGACACCCTTAAAAATATCAATAATTTTTTAAATATAATTTTTATATAGAAACATAATTTTTAAATTCATCCATGATTAGTGGTAATAAATAACAAAACAAATGTCACAATATGGAGGTGGTAATCAACACATACACATGGTCGACAATTTTATTATCCAAAAAATAAAAGTGTGGGAGAAATTAAAATGATTTAGCATTATATAATTATAATCATGTTATTATTATAATATTTATTATTAATAAATAATTTTAAACTATCCGCACAATTTTATTAAGAAAAATTAGGACATCTAGTGCATATATGTGTAAATCCACACATACGCATGATGATGTTGGAATGGACTGATGGAATTATATTTCTTACTTATTTTCTGATAATCCCATTTTTAACAGGGTTCATAGGGAAACCTTACATAACCCATAGGTCTAGAGTCATAAGGTCCAGTACATGACACAAATATAAAATGACCTAACTATAGTAGAAATAACCATCACATGCATTAACTTTATTGATATCACCTATCTCCCTACCTAGCATGGTTTATTGGATAGAATTTACCCATGAATATATGTATGGTTATTCATACTGATGGTGGTGTTTTCATATCCTTTATTTAAGTCCCAATCCGGTTACCTCTTACCTTATGTCTACTAATTACTCTGATTCCTCTTCATGGGCCTTCTCTTGTGTGATTTGACCTAGATAGTTCATGGATCAAAGGCCCTATGGCTCAAAATCCTATATCCTAAAATTAAATGGCTTGAAGGAATGATTTGACCTGAAGGCCCTTTGGACTGAAGACCTTTGTTGGCTCAAAGGCCTTGTGACTCGAAAGCACAAATCTATTGCATATATGCCCAAATATGGTGGATAGTTATGATTCTACATTAACTACTATATAAGATTATAAATTCAAACCTTACCATATTTTGATCTTGAGTATTTTGGATATAGGATTACGAGGTTTACCACTAATGAACCACACAAACTGTACATATATATAATGATGTTTAAATTTTTTTGAATGGTTTTGGTGGGCAGAACAAAAGGGCTATTTCATTAGTATAATAACATACCAGTATATCATCAATTCTAATTTTATCATACATTCTGGGATATTATATATTATATTTTCTCAAAGAAACAAATAATAATAAATAAAGGTTAAGAAACATGTGATACCTTCATCGAGAAATTAAACTTTCTCTTGAAAGTCTTTTTGAAAATGAAGGATTTCAGCTATATTATGGTGATCATAGGATTGCGGTAGTTTCAGAGACTTCTTGAAGAAGTAATTAGGGTATATAATCAAGATTAATTATAATGGTAGGACAAATATGGGAGGGGTGTAAGTGGTCTCCTTTTATAACTGAATAAAATGGAACATTCCATGGAAAAGAATGTTTTATAATGGGTAATAATGGTAGTTCATGAATGATAGGTGTGGAATGGTTAGTGAGAAATGTGTGTAATAAATTCCATCCTATAAATTCTGTTTTATAAGGTATAAAGGTCAAGTAAACTTAAAAAAAATTGAGCCCCTTGAGATTTTTCATTTAAACGCTAAATAGTCTTAATTAATTTTTAATCATGGTAATTAATTTGTTACTAAAAATTGAACAAGACCAGTCCTACTAAATTTATATGCAATGAATCAAAATTTAGCATCAATTTAATTTAATTAAATTTATAAGTAATATAAAATTCATTTTTAAATTAAAACATATAATATATAAAGAAACTGACTTTATTAGAAAAATTACTTATGTTCAAAAATGTTAATAATGAGTTTCTCTACATGATATATTAATATATTAAATACACATACATAGTTGAATATTAAAATTGTTTCATAAATATTTAAGTTGAAAATATCTAAATTAGTGATAAATTAAGCCAAGACATGTATTTTTCACTATTCACAAAAAATTAAATATTTTAGAAATTTCTCAAAAAAACATACTAAAATAATTTTGATATTCTAAATTCAAAAATAAAGATATTTTATCTAATTATATTTATAAAAAAATTACGTGTTTATATTTTAATTGAAAATAAAAAATATACAGATAAAATTCTTTTATTAAACATATGTGTTTTTAATAATTGAGTGTTTTTAATATTATTTTGTACAAATAGACCAATTAAAAGAACTTCAATGTATTTGTTTATATATTAGTACAAAATAATATTTTAAAGTCAATAAAAATAATTTATTAATGTATCATAATTTCCATTTTAGTGTGTGAATAAAGTTATCGAATTTAAAGGGGATATATATGCTTAAATTCTATGATGTTGTGTTGTTTTCCTCAATATTATTGGAATTTATGTTTTCTAAAAGTTATCTATATAGAAGGGATATTTTTTCTTGATTTTTAAATAATATTTTAAATACTTTTATAATAGTTATTTTTCATCTATGTAAACATACTTTATGGATTATTATGTTTCACTTAGGATATAGTAATATAATGCAATCCATTTTTCGGATGACATATGATGATGAAGATCTTAGAGTGATACATGAAAATTGTTTCTTTATAATGTGTAAATTAAGCTATGATTAAATAATGAAATCTTTTATGATACCATCCACTTACTTTCTCAATATGGATTCTGATTATGTGAAAATGATTCTTTTATGAAACCTAGTTATTTTCCATGGGTTATATTATGATGATATGATGAATGTTTTATGATCTATTGGAATAAATTTTAATGGTATTCATTATGTGATGGGTGGTTCTGTAATTATATATCCCTCCAATTAATTTGAAAAATATGGATATCCCATGCGATAATATGCATCTGAATGGGTAGTGAACCTAGTTTGGTATGGTTTTTTCACTAAAATGATCTTAGGAGTGAACCTTTGATAAAAAAATGATGTAATAGGGAGTGAAATCAATAAAATATGATTATCTTTGAAGTGATCCTTGAACAATGAAATTATTTTCTATGATTTTTATTGTGCCATAAAATTATTATGACATGTTATTATGCTTTCTGATATTCTCTTATGGATTATGATTGATTAATGATGATTCCTCACTCTTATGACTCATGTATTTTGAATTGCTAAAAATTTAATCCATGAATCATGATTTATGATCTATGATATATTAGTTATGAACTTTGTAATTTATAATCATTATCTCACACCCTTATGATTATATTATTTTTTCATATGATCATCAATTAATATCTCTCATGTTTACCCTTCCTGATCATCTAATATCACCCTTTCTTATGATTACATTTTCCCTAGGTCATAAAAAATGATATTATGTATTATTGGTCAAGAATCATATCATGTGTTAATAATTTGGTAAGATATTTTGAAGTATTCTTATAGAATAAAAAATATAGAAAAATTGGGAACAATTTCCATTTCAGTAGATAGACATGGTTTTTTATGTAAAGTATTTTTTTCAATTCTCTAAAACTATAAACCTAAAAGGCCTTAGGTGTGTATGTGGATTAATTTTTTCTATAGATATTGTAATTATGTATGTTTAAATTTCTTTTTTTTAGTTAATATCATTGATATTATGTGATTAATATGTTTGTGGCACTGGATCTAGGTGTATAGGTCTCAGGATAACTTAATCTTGATCATATATTCCTTTGATAATGGCAACCTCACTAGTTTTATTCATTAATAATTTGCGTCTACAAAATAAAATCTATCCTATATTAATTTGTTTATAGGAAACCATTGAAACGTTTTTTAACTCAGGACACTTATCATGGATACTCTAAAATAGTTTTCATAGATCATAAGCATCAAATCAGCCTCCTTTGGACCAACTAATGATCTATAGGTAAAAAGAGTTAATGATCCTATATAATCACCCACCTATCATCTATTGATTCACACCACCCATCCATCCATACATCCTTCCCCTCTTGACTATTTATGAATAGATTGAATATTAATACAAATGGGCCTATAACCCAATATCATCCATATTAGAAAGGATTTATCATATATCGGTCCCACACTAAATGATTTTTAGGAACTCATTCCTAAATGTCCTAGTCATGTGACCTTAAACTATAAGGTGCAATAATACACTTCCTATAACTTTAATCTTCCCATAATTATTCCTAGATACATGATATTAAAATTCACTTCATTGTTCAGGGATACATTTCCTTAAAAGGATCAACTGTGATCATTTTCACATGATCTTCAAAGGTATAATGTTCCGCATTAAATGAAAATGAACTATATAGTTTTTTCTTCCCTTTATACAGATTTATAAGAAGCCACTATCATGGGACCAATACCAATATCACAACTCCTTATACCTCTCATGATGATGATAAATTCTAGAGTGATTCGTTGTATATAATTAAAAAAATAGAATAATTACCTAATTTGAGAAAATATGAAGAACCTTTTTTTACACACAATGTCATAAAAAATGCACAGTTGTGATCAATTTCTCTCACAAAAAGGGAAGCCAATATTTTTAGAAAGATAAATGTGATGATAATGCCTTAAATATATATAATAGAGTTTTGGATTATTCAACAAGCTCCTATATGAGATGATCTGACCTCCCATACTCGTGTTTTAAAAAAAAATCATCATCACCACCCTGGGTGATTGAGAGGCTACCGGTATTTTGAAAGTAAAAGTGGGAACAAAATGAATCAGAACCTTATAAATGGAATAAAAAATCAAAAACAATTCAAAGGTTGTGGAAATACTTCATTTTTTACTAAAAACACATTAATTAGACCCATTAATTCAAATATATAGATAAAATGGGTTTTCATTATCCAAGAAGTATAATAAAATGGTTATTCATATGCTATTTTTATAAGAAAAATGCAATTTTTCATAAATTACCAAATTTTTAATAGATGTAACATTTCAATATTTCATTGTAAATTAATGATTCTTATACATTTTTTATAAGTAGGTTACTTTTAAAAAACGTTTCATCTTATATTAGTTTGAATATTAAAATGTTTTAATGATATCTAAAAATAATTTTACATGTATTGAAGAAAATATATAAATAAAATAATTTATTATTTAAAGATAAAAAAAATTAAATAAATTGAAGTAAAAAAATAAATAGATTTCAGGATTTGTGGGGAATAAACATTTGGTTCATAAAACTATAATTTAAAAAAAATCCAAAAATAGTTCATAGAAATAATAAATAAGTAGTTGTAGAAAAAATAATATTTAAATTTCTATTACATGTGGATTTATATTATCATCTATTTATTTATTTATTTATATGCATTAAATGTGTTGATTTTAAAAGGTATACATTGTTTAATATTATGAATCATTGAGTGACCCAACTAAGAGTATGGTCTATGGCTAAGATGGTGAGGTTAGTCTCAATAGAAGAATGGGTGAAAAACCTAAGTGAATTATTATTTATAAATTTAGTGGTTACAAGTTAATTTTTCACCTAAATTCACATTTTTTGGGGTTTTGGGGATCAAAGTTATAAATTTTGGGGGATTCCACTGATTCAGTAGATGCAATGCTGTTGAATTTCTTACAAATGTAGTAATGTGAACTTTAAAAATTGTTATGAATGTTTTTAGTTCAATAGTGTATAAAAATTACTATTTTGAATTGTGATTGAAGTCATCATTTAATATTTGAGGCTCTAATCAGAGTTTCCATCTGGAGAAAAATGGAGTAACAGTAACGATTTAAGAGGAAGGGGATGAAAGTGCATTTTTTTAAATTGAAATGTCTTTAAAAATGTGTGTCAAATGGTCAAAATGAGTAAAATATCACTATTTATTGTAAAATATTACCACAATGACCACTGATTAATTTATCACATGTAGGATTCAATTAAATATCAAAAAAATCAATGTTGTCTAAATGATCGAAAAAAATATTTTTAGATTAAAAATTGATTAAAAATAAGTGACATAGTCAAAACAAGAAAATGAGGATAGATTTTAATTAAATATTAAAACAAATATCTTTAATTAATTTTTGATATATTATAATTAATGAAATGTCAATATTATATATGGTAACATTTGTCTGACTTTAAAATCAATTTCAGAGTGAAAAAGTCTCTAAAAATAAGTGATATAGTCAAAAATTACAAAACAACAATTCATTATCATGAAATTATACGATAATGATCCAAAAAAATGAGATATATAGGAACAAATTACATATCAATATAACATAGGTTCTGATTGGAATACCCAAAAGTATGTTTTTATAAATTTAAGTATCATTTAAAACATACGCCATAGGGTCAAAATTGATCAAAAGACCTCATATTTTAATAAACCATAAAAAAAACTATCTTTGATCCATTTGAAAAATATAGTCATAGTTGAAACATCAATTTGACATAAATTATACCCATAATGGATTAAAGTTCAGTTTAATATATTTAATCCTTTAAAAAAATTCATGGAACATTGAGAACCGAGCAAGAGATATTGGATTTTCAGGAAATATTTTAAAAATGATCAATAATTAATTTATGAGACATAGGAATGAAATGAAGACAAAACCAGTATGTTGTATAGATTGAATAACTGAAAAAATATTTTGTATTAAAATGTGGTTAACAACATGTCATACACTAAGAATAATCACTGAGTATTACGCCAAAAAAATCCATTTAACAATATTTTTATCATTTAAGGGCAGTTTAAACTACCACTAAATGGTTTTATGATGCTTTTCTGAAACTTCCACTAAATGAGGTGTCGATAAAATCTTCATAGTTATTTTGAAAAAGAATCACTAATCCATTTCATTATAGTTTTTTATTATTTAGTGGTGGTTTAAACCACCACTATACACTTATCTTGATTTTTAATTTTTTTTAAATATTATTTATTATTTATTATTTATTATTTATTATTTATTATTTATTATTTATTATCTATTATATATTAATTATTATTTAATTATTAATTACTTATTATCTTTTATTTATTATTTCTTATTTCTTATTTCTTATTTCTTATTTCTTATTTCTTATTTCTTATTTCTTATTTCTTATTTCTTATTTCTTATTTCTTATTTCTTATTTCTTATTTCTTATTTCTTATTTCTTATTTCTTATTTCTTATTTCTTATTTCTTATTTCTTATTTCTTATTCCTTATTTCTTATTTCTAGTTCCCTTTATTAGTAGAGTACTTTAAAGAATATATCTCTTACGGATTTTTCAGGCTCACATACCAATAGATAGATCAAATAATGTATAGACCTATTTAAAAGGACTATCCAAAAAACTATAAAAGTATATCAGATGGCCCTTGCATAGCTGTGAGAGTTGAGGGTACAGTTGGAGGAGCTATAAAATAATGGACTCATCAACCCCAGTGTGTCCACTTGAGAAGCCCTAGTATTGTTCATTAGAAATTAGTATTAGAGTTTAAGGTTATGTATGGATAATTGTAATAAAAATAAAATGAATATCATGAATAAGTACCCACTATTCATAACTGATGGCCTCTTTGACCAGTAGATTTGGGTGAAGTGGTTCTTAAATATTGACCTCAATTCAGGTTATCAATAGCTCTATGTTTTAGTGGTGGATATATCGAAGGCCACATTCTATTATCGCTATAGCCAATATGAGTAATTGGTGATTCCCTTTATTAGAAAAAACACCCCAATAGTGTTCATAGGACATGTAAACTAGATCTTATAGCCTTTCCTTGACCAGTTTGTGTTGTTCTTCATTGATGGCATCCTCATGTAATCATCAATAAAAGAAGAGCAAGTGTGTTATTTTTAGATGGTCCTAGATATACTATAGGAGCACTAAGTGTATAGTAAGCTATAAAAGTGTTAGTTCTATGTTCAATGGGAATAATTTCTGGGAAATGACATTTTAGAGAAGGGAGTATTAGTGGAACCATCGAAGATTAGGGCAATACTATCTTAGGAACCACCCAATAGTGAGATAGAGGTGTGGATATTCTTTGGGTTGGATGGTTATTGCTGAATATTCATGTATTATTTCTCTAAATTCATGGAATAATTGAGTAACTTGACCTAAAATAGGCAACCTTTTTTGTGTAGGAAGAAATTACATTAAATTTTTCAGGATTTGCAACCAATAATGGTGGTGTGAGGAGTGAAAGAAATGGTGCAGCCCATATCAAAATTGATGAGGACTTCCTTGAACCATTAGAAGTCATATGTGGACCAACGAATGATGAATTTGGAGTTTGAAAAGGGATACCATGTGTTCCTTATGGTCTTTCCTAACTAAGGATTACAGAGACTTGGTCAGCATGGAAATATATCTATGATATTCATTGGACCATTCTAAATATTGGGCAATGTTGTAAAGGGGGAATATCACTTTGGTCACCACAATAGTTGTATTGGGTGCATGATGTCTTTCGTATGTTGTGTTTAAGGAAATATATTCATGACATATCACACATCATTGACTAGGGTGATTTAGACATTGGGGATAGATCTAGATTTGTAGAGTACAAAATGCTAATCAAGTATTGGAAAGAGAAAATCCTCTATGTGTGAGGGATTCCCTTGGTGTGTGTTCAATGGTAACATGGAAACCTCTGGGAGATCTTATAAGAGTGAGTGAACTAGATGTGATCTTTGTACTGTCACATTTTTTAATGGGTTTTTTTTATTTTGGGGATGAAAATCCAAGAAGGTGGGGATAATATGATGCCTTTTTTTCTATTTAATACTTTCTAAAATTTTAAGTAATACTTTCACATTTAGGCATGGAGTTGGTGTAGATATGTCCCTTGTGTGGAATAGTGTCGATATATTAAAAATATTAAATAAAATATATCATCTCTATGTAATTTTTTAGAAATAAAGGAATAACTTTGAAATACTGTCTTGAATAGAAAAATTAAGACATTTATTTTATCTCGGATGCGGGTTTTATCTTAGGTGTGACATATTTTTTGTCATCATTAGACGTTTTGATAGAGGTTAGTCACTGATAGATATTTAGAAAAAAAATGAACTAAATTTATTTATTTATTTATTTTATAATTTATTTTTAAATCTAGTGAATCTATTTAAACCCTATTATATCCAATCCCCATGGTTAATCGCACACTAGTGCAAAAAACGTTATTTACGTCACTACTTTTTACATCGGTTATATATAACCGACGTGATAATCCGTGAAACGTGGTTTTTTACGTCGGTTATTTTATAACCGACGTAAAAAATGCGGTGAGTAAATTTTTAACAGCGGTTATTTTAATAATCGACGTTAAAAATTGAGCGCGTTCATTTTTTACATCGGTTATAAATTAACCGACGTAAAAACCCAAATTGCGCTATTTTTTACGTCTGTTATTTAATAACCGACGTAAAAAACGAGTTATCTATGAATTTTTTTTACATCAGTTATAAAATAACCGACGTAAAAAAACAGCTTTGAGGCCTTTTTGACGTCAGTTATTTGATAACCAATGTAACAAAACAACCTGCAAAAATTTTTACGTCAGTTATAAAATAACCAACATAAAAAACTATGATTTCTGAAGTATTTTTTACGTCGGTTATTCTATAATCGATATAAAAAACAAACACACGGATTTTTTTACGTCAGTTATAAAATAACCGACGTAAAAAAAGTCGTATCTGATACATTTATAATGTCAGTTATTATAATAATAAATATTATATATGTAATAAAAAAAGTTTATAATTTTGGCTATTAAATAACCGATGTTATAAAACAATTAAAAAATTAACACGCCCTGTGGATTGTCATTTACGATTTTTCGATCGACAGTCTGGCGACTCGTCTCTCTCGTGTAGTAAACCATAATCGACACGTTGATCTTGTTGCATTAAAATCATTTTTCCATCATCTTTTATCATCTTTACTCTCCTCAAATCTATCATCTCAACTCGCAACACTCAGGTAAGCCTCCCACGACTTTATTTCGTTCGTTTTTTTTTCGGATAGTCTATATTTACGTTTTGCGATTTTTTTGTTTAAACTACGTATTATTCTTCGATTTCGAATCCTCTTACCTCGTTTTTCCATCATCATATTATTTATTATCCCCAAATCTATTAGATCGACTCGCAATATTCACATAAGCCTCACCTACTTCTATTTCGTTTGTTTTTGTTTCACGAATGCCCGACATTGATAGTAATTTTTATTGTCATTGACAACTAATGATCTCATTCACCTATATTACTGCAATTTATATGTAAACCATTGTGATACACCCATTCCGTGTACTAGTTTGATTTATTTTATAAGTATATATATGGTTTTTCATGGTGGAATGTTTGTTTTGGATCAATGGTTGTTTCTATTTTGGGTATCACTTTTTGTTGCTCCATAATCTATTTACGTCGCTTATTTTTGTGGACTATTATAAGTCTTCATATGCTATTAAAAACCGATTCATTTCACAATAGATCATTTTAGACTAGTTGGAGATACAATTCATGGTTCTCATTCTGAATAATGGCATGATACCAAAACTAGTAGCTTGAGGTTAAAATCTCTAGATACGCCAAAACTAGTAGCTTGAGGTTAAAATCTCAGGGTTTTGGGGGGCTGTCAAGAGGGTTGGTGGCTGTCCAGGGGATTGGGGGCTGTCCAGGGTATACATGGAGGTGTGGGGGATAGTCCAGGAATGTGTGGGGGGTCCAAGGGGGTGGGTGGGTGTGGGCTGTCCAAGGTGGTGGGGGCATGTCCAGAGGGTTTGGGGGTTGTCCGGGGGTGGGGGTTGTCTAGAGGGTTGGGGGTCCAGGGGGGTGTCCACGGGGGTAGGGGATGGGGGTGGTGTCCAGGAGGGGTGGGGTGTGCTTTCTAGCGGGGTGGGGGATATCCAGGGGGTGGGGGGCTGTACAGAGGGTTGGAGGGTGTCCAGGGGGTGTCCAAGGGGTAGGGGTGGGGTGGTGTCCAGGAGGGGTTGGGGGTGCTATCTAGAGGGGTGGGGGTTGTCCTAAGGGGTAGGGGGTGGGGGTGGTGTCCAGGAGGGGTGGGGGTGATGTCTAGAGGGGTGGGGGCTGTCCAGGGGGTGGGGGATGTCCAGTGGGTTGGGGGGTTTCCAGGGGTGTCCAAGGGGGTGGATGGGTGGGGGCCTGTCCAGAGGGTTTTGGGGGTTTTCCGGGGGGTGGGGGTTGTCCAGAGGGTTGGGGGTGTCCATGGGGGGTGTCCAAGGGTGTAGGGGTGGTGTCCAGGAGGGGTGTGGGTGCTATCTAGAGGGGTGGGGGTTGTCCAGGGGGTGGGGGTGTCCAAGGGGGTATGGGGTGGGGGTGGTGTTCTGGAGGGGTGGGGGTGCTGTCTAGAGGGGTGGGAGGCTTTCCAAGGGGTGGGGAGATGTCCAGAGGGTTGGGGGTTTTCTGGGGGGGTGTCCAAGGGGTTAGGGGTGGGGGTGGTGTCCAGGAGGGGTGGGGGTGTTGTCTAGAGGGGTGGGGGCTGTCCAGGGGGTCGGGTGTCCAGGAGGGGTGGGGGTTGTCCAAGTGTGTGGTGGTGTCCATGGGGTGTCAAAGGGGGTGGGGTGGTGTCCAGGGGGTGGGGGGCTATACAAGGGGGTGGTGGTGTCCAGGGGGTGTCCAAGGGGGTGGGGGATAAGTGTCAGTTGGGATTGACTACTGCATCATGGTTTCTAAGATTATGACATGTTGATTTTGCCATGATGATTGTCTTTACATTATGATTTTCTCCATCTGAATTTTTATTTTAAATTTGATTTGATTCTCAGGTTTACTCCATTTTCTCCAATTTTCTATCAACCATTTTAGGCCCCATAGTTTTCTTTGATTCAATGGAATTTAAAACTGTTATATCTAACTATTTTTTGTTTTTAAAATAATATTCAAGCATATTATTTTAAATACGCATAGATTTGTTTTATATTTAAAAAAATTTACATTAAAATTATGATTTTTTTCATATAAACATATATTTGTCTTATCTTAAAAATATATATATTTTTGAAATTTGTTATAGGTAATAATGAGTCGAAGTTGGATTACGGCACATTGAATGAGCAATGAATATGAGGAAGGTGTTGATGCCTTTTTGGAATTTTCTAAACGAAATGTTCCAAGTAGTGAAATATTTTTCTGTCCATGCCTGAAATGTTTTAATATGAAGAAGATGAAAAGTAGGGAGATAAAAGATCATCTGATTTATCATGGTTTCAATCTGAGTTACATCCCTTGGATTTGGTATGGTGAAACTGGACGGAATGTCACTGATGATGATGATTCGCAAGATGGTAACTCCGATGGAATTGAAGAAATGATTCACGATATTGTAGTAGAACAAATTGAGATAGAACCGACAATTGCGCATCTATATAGTGATGCTGAAAAACCATTATATCTTGGTTGTACAGATTTTATAGTTTTGTCGGTGGTGTTAAGATTTATTAACCTGGAGGCAAAACATGGATGGAGTGACAGAAGTTTTACAGAGTTGCTACAATTGATGAAAGACATTCTTCCAAAAGATAATGATCTTCCAGATTCACATTATAAGTCCATGAAAATATTATGCCCGATGGGATTGGGATACAAGAAAATACATGTCTGTCTGAATGACTGCATTATATATAAGAAAGAATATGAATTTTTGTTAGAGTGTCCTAAATGTGGGACATCACGGTATAAGGTGAAAGAAAAATCACAAGATGATATAGAGATTATAAAGATCCCTTCAAAGGTATTTTGGTATCTTCCTATAATTCATCGTTTCAAACGTTTATTTGCTAATTCACATAATGAAAAAAGGCCAATATGGCATGCTGATGAGTGGGTATGTGGTGGAAAAATACGTCATCCAGCTGATTTTCCACAATGGATGAAAATTGATTCCCAGTATTCTACATTTGTAAATGAAATTAGAAATCTCAGACTAGGTTTGTGCACAGATGGAATGAATCCATACCGAACCCTCAGTAGCACACATAGTTCATGGCGTGTTTTATTGGTAATTTACAACCTCTCTCCTAAATTTTTTATGAAGTGCAAATATTTCATGTTGAGTATAATGATCTCTGGTCCAAAGCAACCTGGCAATGATATTTATGTTTACTTGTCACCGTTGATTGATGATTTGAAACTGTTAAGGGCTGATGGTATTAGGGTGTATGATTCTTATAAAATGGAATATTTTCAACTACATGCAGTGATTCTGTTCACTATAAATGACTTCCCAATGTATAGAAATTTATCCGGATATAGTGTTAAATGGCATAAAGCAAGTCCAATTTGTGAACAACAAATGTCATATTGTCAATTGCATCATGGGAGGAAAACAGTGTACATGGGTCATTTAAAGTTTTTGCCTATGGATCACCCTTATAGAAGACTAAAAAAGGCATTCAATGGCACACAAGAATTTGATACTGCTCCAAAACCTTTATCCCCTGATATTTATTTTGAGAGGGTGAAAAACCTTGATGTGACATTGGGAAAGACACAGAAATCTGGTAATGATAGACATATTTGGAAGAAAAGGTCAATATTTTTTGAGCTACCATATTGGAGGTATCATGAAGTTAAACATAATATTGATATCACACACGTGGAGAAGAATATCTGTGATTTTTTTATTGGAAAATTATTAGATATTAAAGTAAATACAAAATATGGGTTGAATGAAAGATTAGACTTACTATCAATGGGAATACGATTGGAGTTAGCTCCCACTCCTAAAGGAAGACGAACATTTCTTCCCCCGGCTTGTCATACATTATTGAAGAGGAAAAAAATTAGCTTTTGTAAGTGTCTTCATGATATCAAAATTCCTCAATTTTATTCTTAAAATTTAAAAAATTGTGTCTCATTGAAGGAATTTAAGTTGATAGGTATGAAATCACATGATTGTCATGTCATGATGCAAGAAATTCTACCAGTTCCATTGCGTGGAATATTGGTCATCTGTGTCAGAAAGACTATAATGAAGTTGGGTTATTTTTTCAATTCAATTTTTAACAAAGAAATTGATGTGAATGCTTTGAAAATTTTGGAAATGGATGCCATTTTTATACTTTGTCAATTGGAAATGTATTTTCCTCCAACGATTTTTGATATAATGGTGCATTTAATGATTCATCTGGTTCGAGAAATAAAGCTTTGTGGACCTGTATATCTTTGTTGGATGTATCCTTTTGAAAGGTATATGAAAATATTAAAGGGGTATGTTTGATGTTATTAATATTTTCATGACTTATTATATACTCCCTTTACTTATTTTATATGAAATGTTCATAATTTGTGTGAAATATTAATGTTTTAATATTAAGTATAATTTTTGAGCATTTTTAGAAGTAGTCCAATTGAGTCAGTTTAATGTTTTAATAATAACTATCACTATACTTATCCAAATTGTGTGATTCTTGTTTTTTAGGATTCTCCTTTCAATATACAACATTTCTTTAGAAGGTACCATGAGCCAATTCTTCCATTTGAAGGTTCATATGGTCCTCACAAACAAGACCAAAGAATTTGTGAACAAAATGGACCAGCATTGAAGATTGATTTACTGGGCTCAATAAAGAAGTAAAAAAACATTAACTCTACACAATAATTCAAGGGACGCTACATGTAATATTGGATAAAAATTTCAAGGCCCAAATCTAAGTACAAGGGGCCCAAATGAAGCATTGAAGTCCAGCCCACCATTCTGGACGAGAATTAAAATCAGTATAGTATTCATGACATATATCATGATGTAAGTATCCAATAGAGCTGATATTTTTCAGTGTGAAATAGGTGATATAGTTGGCCTACTTTTTTGAAGAACCCATTCGGATTTAAAGGCATATTCATATTCAAAAACCCTTTCACATTCTGGACCTCAAAAAGACTGGATTGAAATGGACAGTTTTACTTTGTTTAATAAACCGGCCATACTTTTGATACTTAAGTTAAAATGACTCCACATTTTTAGATTAGTCGTACAACGTTATTATATATGACTTTGAAGAAGGATATTGCTCTAGATTCGGCTTTCTTGATGTCCTTATATACGAGACAAGTGGAGGGGTATTTCTAGAATGTAAACAGTCCACCACCTTGGGCTATAAATACATCCCCTCCTATCCTTCCAAAAGGGTTGGCATTTCAGAAGAGATGAGAACATATTGGCACGACCAAAGCCTTTTCAAAGGCTTGGGAGGACCTTCCATACTCAATTTTTCACTTTATAGACCTTTCCTCCTCTCTTTGTTTTCACTTACTTTTGTGTTCTTCGTTTTTGTAATTTTGTAAGTCCTTTCTTTTGTAATTCTGTTTTAATGCAAATTTATTCTTCAATATCTCTTATTATCCACCACCTTCTGTATTTTAATGTTAATGTTCTTAAAATAGTTTAAATTCATTTGAATCTCCTTCCCTTATTTTGCTTCCTCATTCAATCAAAAATTTGTTTTTAATTATCATCATTGTTCGTGTGTGTGTGTTCGACATACCACTCTTTTATAATCCCTTTATTTTTATTCTATTCTTAATTTATCATCATAATTATTATAAATAGAATATTAAAAACCCAAATGGCTGAGTAAATATCTCATTTGGTTGAGTTATAATTTAGGGATGTTAAGTGATTGAGAGTATTTGCTCGATGTGTATTTGTTAATTTAACATTGTGTATGTTGGACTTAATATGTCATGGATTAATAACATATTTTGTTTACCATGTGGTTTCCATTGATTATTGGAACCACAAATACACTACCATAAACATGTACTGATTGATATTAGAACCCTAAGTTAAGTTAAGGCTTGGATTAAAGCCTTAACACTTGGGAATTTAAATCAACGTCAACTTGTGACATGGGTGTTAATTTAAATGCAATATAAAGCAAAGCTCAAGGATATCACAACCTTAACTAACCTAATGATGAACTCACCCAAATCATTATCAATTTGCTAAATCAATCATAATCAATTAGTCATTTCAATTAAGCTCTGCAAACAAACCCCACAATCAGAATACAATTAACTAAAAACAAACGACTATTACAAAGTATCATCGTCGAGGATTCGACCCGAGTGCTGCTATACACATTAGCAGTGCACCGGAACCTTGAACGGTCTATAAGCGATAATCAGCCGCGCGTTTCAAATGGCGTCATTGCCGGGGATGGTGCTTTAATTATTCGTTAGTTTCTGGTTATTGTAATAAAAAAACAAAAAAACAAAATTTTAAAAAGAAATTGCAAAAAAAACACAAACAGAATCCTGTCTTCCTCTTAAAAATCAAAAACTGAAAAAATACAAAGAAAAACTCGTCTTTATATTTCTTCCAAAATATCTCTGAATGCCCCGTAGTCTTCCAAACAATCCCTCGGATTGTTTTGCCCTGAAATTGAGAGAACACTTTTCCAACTTAGGAGGAACATCAGAGATACTCAAATAATTCAAGAACCAATCCTCATCCAACCAGTTGAAATTGAAATGGACAATCCTAGGGAACAAACCCAAAAATAACTCGCTGCCCCTGAAAAAAATTATCAACCCATTGGTATTAAATATCCAAACATAGAGGCTGTCTTCGAACTCAAATCGGGTTTGATTCATCTTCTTCCCCATTTCCACGGGCTATCCGGTGAGGACCCACATCTCCACCTTAAAGAGTTCCAAGTATTGTGCTCTACCATGAAGCCTCAAGGGGTTTCTGAAGAACAAATCAAACTTCGAGCATTCCCTTTCTCCCTAGCTGACACTGCTAAGTCATGGATCTACTACCTTCCTCCTAGTTCCATAACCACATGGAATGACATGAAGCGAATTTTCTTAGAAAAATTCTTTCCTTCTTCTCATACTGCTTCTATCCGAAATCAAATAAGTGGTATATGTCAATTCCCAAGTGAATCACTCCATGAGTACTGGGAGAGGTTCAAAAATCTTGTTGCAACCTGCCCACACCACCAAATTCTTGACCAACTCTTGATCCAATACTTATATGAGGGGTTATTGGCTATGGAGAGAACTCTCATTGATGCCGCAAGTGGTGGTGCTCTGGTTGATAAAACTCCTGCAGCGGCAATAGATCTCATAAGTAACATGGCTGAAAACACACAACAATTCCATACTCGAGCACATGCTCAAGTCAGGAAAGCCCAAGATAATCAAACAATTGACCCAAACAAGATGACCGAGTGGATGAGTGAACTTACAGGTCTTGTGCGACAACTAGCTATGGCCACCAAATCCCCAACCTCGTCTTCTCCACAATCATTGTTTCCTGGACCTGTCAAAAACTATGGAATCTACAACTCTCCATCTCATCCAACTGACACATGTCCACAACTTCAGGAGGCTCAATCCGATTCATCTGGACCAATGGAGCTCGATGCATCATATGCTCAACGGAACACCAACCCTCAACTATCAGGTCAGTTTGTTAGAAACTTCAACCAACCTCACTCTGAGCCATTCTCTTCTTCCTATAACCAAGGCCTTAGGTATGGTACTCCCATATCTCATCCCCCTCAATTACCTCCTCAAAACCCAAACCAGTTTCAATATGGTCAAGGTGGTGGTAACTTCCATCAACCTTATCCTTTTGTTCCTCAACCTCAAAGAAACAATCCTCCTCCTAGATTCCATTATCCTAGTGAGCCTTCCCAATTCCAAAACCAATACAATAGATTTCCCAAGAACCAAAATCAAGGTAATCCCAACTAGGGGCAATCCTCTTCTTCCAAGAAACCATGGGAAAGTGCAGTGGAAGATCTTGCCTCCTTCACCCGTTCTAGCCTTAAAAACATTGAAACTCAAATAGGTCAACTTGCATCCCACCTGAGCCCGCAACAACAATCAAATTCTTCCCAACTCCCAGCTCAACCATTACCCAACCCCAAGGGTAATGTAAGTGCAATTTTACTTAGATCAGGAAAGCAACTTGCTATGCCTCAAGATAAATCCTCAAACCCTCCTTTGAATGTTGACCTAGAAAATGAAAAGAAAAAGAAAATTGAAAAGGAATCTGAATCCATTCCATCACCTCCTTCAATTCCACTTAGGAACCCAATTCCTCTTCCTGAAGCTGTCTCTAAACCAAGGAATTCCTTTGAACCTGATCCTGAAATGCTTGACATGTTTAGACATGTTGAAGTCAACATTCCCCTCTTAGATGCCATAAAACAAATTCCTAAGTATTCCAAGTTTCTCAAGGAGTTGTGTACCCACAAGAGGAAACTTAGGACCTTTGAAAATGTTTCCACCCGGCATTCCATACCCATTAAGTGCCAAGATCCTGGTACCTTTGGGTTCCATGCCAAATTGGAAGTTTCAACTTTGATGATGCACTCATAGACCTAGGAGCCTCAATTAATGTCATGCCCAAATCCATATTCTCCAACCTTGGTCTAGGTCCCTTGCACCCAATGGGTGTTATCATTTAGTTAGCCAATCGAAGCATAACCAGTCCTGAGGGAATAATTGGGGATGTCCTTGTCCGAGTCAATGATCTTATCTTCCCTGTTGATTTCTTTGTCCTTGACATGGAAGGTGAGACGAACTCTTCTTGATCTCCCCTAATTCTAGGAATACCATTCCTCATGACTATGAGAACCAAGATTGATGTCCATTCAGGCATCCTATCCATGGAATTCGGTGACCAACAGGTCAAGTTCAACATTTTCCAAGCCATGTGATACCCATCTAAGGATCACTCTGCATTCTCAATCCATGCTTCTGAGGACACCTCTAAGAGTCAATTAAACCCCATTCCATCATGTTCATACTGTTCTAAAGAGATAGGATCTTGTGAAATATGCACTCGGATTAACCAAGTCATAAATGGTGAAGTTGATGTGGACCTTTCATTCATAGACTCCATCAATTTAAGGGATCTTGAAAACTCTCTTGAATCCCATCTCAACTCTGATCAAAACTGCTCCACCTTGGACAGTATTGGGAAAAATGAATCTGAAGCAACTGAAGTCCCATCCTCCATTTCTGAGTTTCCTAACCCAAAAATTAATGATGAGACTAATATGAAACCCCTTCCTACACTACTGAAATATGTATTCCTTTTCCATGATCACTCTTATCCTGTCATTATCTCTTCTTCACTTACCGAAACTGAGGAGTCCAAACTTGTTCAAGTGTTAGATGAAAACAAAAAGGCCTTAGGGTGAACCCTAGATGACATACCAGGAATCAACCCTACCCTTTGCATGCATCACATCTATATTGAGGAATCATCCAAACCAATTAGACAACCACAAAGAAGACTCAATCCACTCATCCTTGAGGTAGTTAGGGAAGAGATCACCAAGCTTCTTCAAGCTGGTATTATCTACCCAATTTCTGATAGTGAATGGGTTAGTCCAATTCAAGTTGTACCTAAGAAGGGTGGGATAACTGTTGTCACAAATGAACATGGAGAGCTAGTCACAACTCGAGTGAAGAACAAATGGCGTGTGTGCATCGACTATAGGAAATTGAATGTTGAAACCCAAAAGGATCACTATCCTCTTCCATTCCATGATCAAATGCTAGAAAGATTGGCCGGAAAGTCACACTATTGCTTTCTTGATGGATACACCTGCTATTTTCAAATCCCAATCGCACCTCAACATCATGAAAAGACTACTTTCACATGCCCCTTTGGAACATATGCATATAGAAGAATGCCTTTTGGACTTTGCAATGCTCCTGCAACATTCCAAAGGTGTATGATGAGTATCTTTTCAGAATTCATTGAACACTGCATGGAAGTCTTCATGGATGACTTCACCATTTATGGTGATTCATTTGAGTCGTGATTGCATTCACTTTCTCTAGTAATTCAAAATTGTGTCCAGTGTAACCTTGTGTTAAATTTTGAAAAATGTCACTTCATGGTTGCAAATGGGATTGTTCTAGGGCACATAGTTTCAAAAGATGGTATTGAAGTTGATCCAGCCAAAATTGAAGTGATCCAATCACTAACTGAACCCACTTCTGTTCGAGACATCCGTTCATTCCTCGTTCATGCCGGTTTCTATCAGAGATTCATCCATAACTTTAGTAAAATTTCCCTCCCACTCACTCGTTTGCTCCAAAATGATGTCACTTTCCATTTCGATGAGTTTTGCAAGAGAGCCTTCATTAAACTCAAAACTGCTCTCACATATGCCCCGATAATCCAACCCCCTGATTGGTCCTTACCCTTTAAATTGATGTGTGATGCTTCTGATAGAGCTTTTGGGGCTGTTCTTGGTCAAAGAAGAGAAAGAATTCTCCATGTCATCTATTATGCCTCAAAAACATTGGATGAAACTCAATATCACTACACTGTCACTGAAAAGGAACTTCTAGCAGTGGTTTTTTCCTTAGATAAATTTCGGTCATATCTCTTAGGTTCCAAAATCATCATCTTCATAGACCATTCTGCTATAAAGTTCTTACTCAAGAAAATTGATTCCAAACCGAGGATAATAAGATGGATCCTAATGCTCCAAGAATTTGACCTTGAAATAAAAGATAGGCCATGAAAAGAAAACCATGTGGCTGATCACTTGAGTATAATTTCTAATTCTTCTCATTTAGAAATCATTGATCCTGAATTCCCCACTGAGCACCTTTCATCTCTCACTCCAAAAATACCATGGTATGCCCCAATTGTAAATTACTTGGTTTCGGGTGTTTTTATTGAAAATTTTTCAAAAGAACAAAAATTGAAGTTGAAAAGTGATTCAAAATATTATTTTTGGGAAGAAAATAAACATTGGAAAACTTGGGCGGACATGGTAATTAGGAGGTGTGTTGAAGAAAATGAGCATTCTTCCATCTTAGAATTATGTCACTCACTTCCCGGAGGTGGCCACTTTGGACCACAAAGGACCTCCCGAAAGGTCCTAGACTCAGGATTCTTCTGGCCTTCACTCTTCAAGGACTCAAATGAGTTTTTTCAATCATGTCCCACTTGCCAAAAGTTTGGAACAATTTCCAAGAGAAATGAAATTCCCCAAAATCCTTTAATTTTCTGTGAGATCTTCGATGTTTGGGGCATCGATTTCATGGGACCATTTCCCCCTTCCAATGGATTCTCATACATTCTTCTTGTAGTCGATTATGTTTCAAGGTGGTTTGAGGCCAAACCCACTAAGAAGGATGATTCTCATACTGTTAGTGAGTTCCTAAAGACCCACATATTCCAAAGATTTGGCACACCACATGCCTTGATCAGTGACTTAGGAACCCATTTTTGTAATAGAACCATGGAAGCTCTTTTGAAAAAGAATGGGGTTGTACATAAAATTTCAACTACATATCACCCTCAAACAAATGGCATGGATGAACTCTCTAATAGAGAAGTGAAAAGGGTACTTGAGAGAATTGTTAAGCCCACCAGAAAATACTGGCCTGAGAGACTTGGTGAATCCCTTTGGGCTTATCAAACTGCCTATAAAACACCCATTGGGATGTCTCCTTTTAGGCTAGTTTTTGGTAAAGCATGTCACTTAACAGTTGAAATCCAACATAAGTCTTTTTGGGCTGTGAAAACCAGTAATTTTGATTGTGAAAAATTTAGTGAAGAAAGATTGTTGCAATTGGCTGAACTGGAGGAGCTACGACTTGAATCCTATGAGAATTCCAATCTGTACAAAGAGAAGGCTAAGGTACTCCATGATAGACACATCCTGAGAATGTTATTTCATAAAGGTGAAAAGGTAATGCTCTTCAATTATCGATTCCAACTTCACCCAGGTAAGCTTAATTTTCATTGGGAAGGTCCTTTTGTTATCACTAATGTTTACCCATTTGGTGCAGTGCAAGTCCAAGATCCCTCTTCCAAAATTACATTCACGGTTAATGGACATCGGTTAAATCATCACTATGAGAGGACACAAAATCCTGGATCATCATCTACTTCCATTGGATACCCAACTTCTCCAGTCAACCCACCACCGAATGGAGACGACGACCCACCAAATCTAAACCAGGGGGCACCTATTTCCCTTTAACTCTCTCTCAATCTCTTCCTCTCTCTAACTCTTTATTCTTCTTCCTATCACTTTTTTTACCACTTTCTTCAACAAACCCTTTTTTTTCTGTATTGGGTTCATGTGTATTTTAAAAAAAACCTTAAAAACTAAAAAAAAACATAAAACACAATCACTTAAAAAATACAAAAAAAAGAGTCATGCTTACTCACCATCGTGTTTTGAAATTGTGTCCAACCATTTTGGGGATTTAATAGACATGTTTTCATCTCAAAAATTTTGTATTTTAATTATGACTTTGGATAAAGAATTATGTGTCAAAACCAACACATTTTGAATGCTCAATTTTTGATTTGGAAAAGGATTTTCCCCAACCGTGAGAACAAACATTTGCTTTCATTCCAAGGACACCTATGGCCATCTTTTCAAAATGTTTTTTTTTCACCCCTATTTGTGAGTCTTGAGTTTGAGGACCTTCGAGCTGAATTTCATACCTTAGTGTGTATTAATATGATAGAGGCATTTTCTGAACCACATGAGAATCACAATACCCAAATAGCCTCCCATTTCCCTTACATTAATCCTCCTTTTGAAATCCCCTTCAAGCCTATGAAAACCTTTTCTTTGATAGCCACAATACAATACCAATACCTTATCCCACCCAATATCAACATGGATTTTCATTGCATAAGTTTTTGAAATTTAAGTGTGGGGGGGGGATGGATTTCATTTTTAGGTATAATTTCCTTACATTCTAGTGTCTTATCATATGCTTGAGGGAAAGCATAGATTTTGGTGTCTGGAGGAGGTTGTCATTCAGTATTATTTGGTAATGTATTGTACAAATGATATTGAAAAGTGTTCAAAAAAATTCAAAAAAATCATCAAAATCAAAAAAATCAAAAAAAAATGAAAAAAATGGTTGTGTCTTGGGTAGGTCAAACATCACTCTTCCTCAACCTTTGATCTTGTTATAACTATTACAATTAGTGTCGTGAGGAGATCAATCATTGGTTGGGTTATGAGTGTGAGATCTTTACCAAGTTCAACTTTCGAAAAAACAAAGAGAAAAAAAAGAGAAAAAAAAGAACACTTGCATTATATTCTTATTGGGAGAAGTTTTGTGTTTTGTAAATATTTCATCTTCTCATTACCTTAATATTTTCTTACTCTATTGTGTCTTTCTTCACACAATCATTCCCTTGTAAATATGTGTTTTCATTTTCTTCCATGTTTTATTTCAAAAAAATGTGCATTGCTTTCTCTATGTTGGTATTTTAACCCTCTTCTTCTCTCTCTTGAACATCATATTCCTACCGTCCCATAGCCACATAAAAACCCCTTAAAAAGACCTCTTGATTCTTGTTCACTTTGTATATGGATTGGAAGCTGAGATCTCTTTCAAACTCTATGATTTTTACTTTTGGTTGGTGAAAGAGTGAACCTCCACAAATGAATTTTATCATCTTGAGAGGTGTGAGTTTTGAGTGTCCATATTTTCCATTTCTAAATTTTAGCATGAAAAAATGAATTAGTTTTGGTACATTATTTCTGTAAAAACTTGTGGTGGATTTCAAAATGGATGAGTGAAATAGTCTAAACCTCCCCTGATTGGAGAAAACAAAATTTTAATATCTGTTGGTGAGTAAAAATGATTTTGTCATGTTTTTATATTTGTTGCGCATGAGGACATGTACAAAACTAAGTGTGGGGGAGTTGATGTTATTAATATTTTCATGACTTATTATATACTCCATTTACTTATTTTATATGAAATGTGCACAATTTGTGTGAAATATTAATGTTTTAATATTAAGTATAATTTTTGAGCATTTTTAGAAGTAGTCCAATTGAGTTAGTTTAATGTTTTAATAATAAATATCTCTATACTTATCCCAATTGTGTGGTTCTTGTTTTTTAGGATTCTAATTTCAATATAAAACATTTCATTAGAAGGTACCATGAGCCAATTCTGCCATTTGAAGGGTCATATGGTCCTCACAAACAAGCCCAAAGAATCTGTGAACAAACTGGACCAGCATTGAAGATTGATTTACTGGTATCAATCCAGAAATCCAAAACCTTTACCACTACACAATAATTCTAGGGACACTACATTTAATCTTGGATAAAAATTTCAAGGCCCAAATCTAAGTACAAGGGGCCCAAATGAAGCATTGAAGTCCAGCCCACCATTCTGGCCTAGAATTAAAATCAGTATAGTATGCATTACATATCTCATGATTTAAGCATCCAATAGAGCTGATATTTTACAGTGTGAAAGAGGAGATATATGATGCAGACTTTGTTGAAGAACCCATTCATATTTGAAGGAATATTCATATTCAAAAACCCTTTCACATTCTGGACTTCAAAAAGCCTGGATTTAAATGGACAGTTTTACTTTGTTTAATAAACCGGCCATAACTCTTTATCCTTAAGTCCAAATGACTCCAAATTTTTATAGTAGTCGGAAAACTTTATTGTCTACAACTTTGAAGAAGGATATTTCTCTAGATTCGTTTTTCTTGATGTCCATATCTGTGAGACACGTGGAGGGGTATTTCTGGAATGTAAACAGTCCGCCACCTTGGGCTATAAATACATCCCCTCCTCTCCTTCCAAAAGGGTTGGAATTTCAGAAGAGAGGAGAACATATTGGAACGAAAAAAGCCTTGAAAAAGTCTTGGGAGAACCTGCCATCTCAAGTTTTCACTTGGGAGACCTTTCCTCCTCTCTTTGTTTTCACTTACTTTTGTGTTCTTCATTTTTGTAATTTTGTAAGTCCTTTCTTTTGTAATTCTGTTTTAATGCAAGTGTCTTCTTCAATATCTCTTATTATCCTCCACCTTATTTATTTTAATATTAATGTTCTTAAAATAGTTTAAATTCAGTTGAATCTCCTTCCCTTATTTTTCTTCCTCATTCAATCAAAAATCAGTTTTTAATTATCATCATTATTCGTGTGTGTGTGTTCGACGTACCACTCCTTTCTAATCCCTTTCTTTTTCTTCTATTATTAATTTATCATCATAATTATTATAACCAGAATATTAAAAACCCAAATTTATGAGTAAATATATCATTGGGTTGAGTTATAATTTAGGGATGTTAAGTGATTGAGAGTATTTTCTCCATGTGTATTCGTTAATTTAACATTGTGTATGTTGGACTTAATATGTCATGGATTAATGACATATTTTGTTTAGCATGTGGTTTCCATGGATTATTGGAACCAAAAATACACTACCATAAACATGTACTGATTGATATTAGAACCCTAAGTTAAGTTAAGGCTTGGATTAAAGCCTTAACACTTGGGAATTCAAATCAACATCAACTTGTGACATGGGTGTTAATTTAAATGCAATATAAAGCAAAGCTCAAGGATATCACAAGCTTAACTAACCTAATGATGAACTCACCCCAATAATTATCAATTTGTTAAATCAATAATAATAAATTATTCATTTCAATTAAGCTCTACAAACAAACCCCCCAATCAGAATACAATTAACTAAAAACAAACAACTGTTACAAAGTATCATCCTCGAGGATTCGACCTGAGTGCTGCTATACACATTAGCAGAGCACCGGAACCTTGACCGGTCGATAAGCGACAATCGTTCGTGCGTTTCAAATGGCGCCATTTCTAGGGATGGTGCTTTAATTATTCGTTAGTTTCTGGTTATTGTAATAAAAAACCAAAAAAAACAAAATTTTAAAAAGAAATTGAAAAAAAAAACACAAAGAAAAACCCGTCTTCCTCTTAAAAATCATAAACTGAAAAAATACAAAGAAAAACTCATCTTCCTCTTTCTTCCAAAATCTCTCTGAATGTCCCGTAGTCTTCCAAACAATCCCTCGGATTTTTTTGACCCTGAAATTGAGTGAACACTTCACCAACTTAGGAGGAACATCAGAGATACTCAAATAATTCAAGAACTAGTCCTCATCCAACCAGTTGAAATTGAAATGGCCAATCCTAGGGAACAAACCCTTAAAGAACTCACTGCCCCTAATATGAATTACCAATCCCTTGGTATTCAATATCCAAACATAGAGGCTGACTTCAAACTCAAATCGGGTTTGATTCATCTTCTTCCTCATTTCCACGGGCTAGCCAGTGAGGATCCACATCTCAACCTTAAAGAGTTCCAAGTAGTGTGCTCTACCATGAAGCCTCAAGGGGTTTCTGAAGAACAAATCAAACTTCAAGCATTCCCTTTATCCCTACCTGACACTTCTAATTCATGGCTCTACTACCTTACTCCTGGTTCCATAACTACATGGAATGACATGAAGCGACTTTTCTTAGAAAAATTCTTTCTTGCTTCTCGTACTGCTTCTATCCGAAAGGAAATAAGTGGTATACGTCAATTCCCGAGTGAATCACTCCATGAGTACTGGGAGGGGTTCAAAAAGCTTGTTGCAACCTACCCACACCACCAAATTCCTGACCAAATCTTGATCCAATACTTCTATGAGGGGTTATTGGCTATGGAGAGAACTCTCATTGATGCCGCAAGTGGTGGTGATATGGTTGATAAAACTCATGCAGCGGCAAGAGATCTCATAAGTAACATGGCTGCAAACACACAACAATTCCATACTCGAGTACATGATCAAGTCAAGAAAGCCCAAGATAATCAAACAATTGATCCAAACAAGATGACCGAGTGGATGAGTGAACTTACAGGTCTTGTGCGACAACTAGCTCTGGCCACCAAATCCCCAACCTCGTCTTCTCCACAATCAATGTTTCCTGGACCTGTCAAAAACTATGGAATCTGCAACTCTGCATCTCATCCAACTAAAACATGTCCACAACTTCAAGAGGCTCAATCCGATTCATCTGGAACAATGGAGCTCAATGCATCATATGCTCAACAGAACACCAACATTCAACTATCAGGTCAATTTGGTAGAAACTTCAACCAACCTCACTCTGAGCCCTTATCTTCTTCCTATAACCAAGGCCTTAGGTATGGTAATCCCATATCTCATCCCCCTCAATTACCTCCTCAAAACCCAAACCTGTTTCAATATGGTCAAGGTGGTGGTAACTTACATCAACCTTATCCTTTTGTTCCTCAACCTCAAAGGAACAATCCTCCTCCTGGATTCCATTATCCTAGTGAGCCTTCCCAATTCCAAAACCAATACAATAGATTTCCCAAGAACCAAAATCAAGGAAATCCCAACCAGGGACAAGCCTCTTCTTCCAAGAAACCATGGGAATTTGCTATGGAAGATCTTGCCTCCTTCACCCGTTCTAGCCTTAAAAACATTGAAACTCAAATAGGTCAACTTTCATCCCACCTGAGCCAGCAACAACAATAAAATTCTTCCCAACTCCCAGCTCAACCATTACCCAACCCCAAGGGTAATGTAAGTGCAATTGAGCTTAGATCAAGAAAGCAACTTGTTATGCCTCAAGATAAATCCTCAAACCCTCCTTTGAATTTTGACCTAGAAAATGAAAAGAAAAAGAAAATTGAAAAGGAATATGAATCCATTCCATCACCTCCTTCCATTCCACTTTGGTACCCAATTCATTTTCCTCAAGATGTCTCTAAACAAAGGAAGTCCTTTGAACCTGATCCTGAAATGCTTGAAATGTTTAGACGTGTTGAAGTCAACATTCCCCTTTTAGATGCCATAAAAAAATTCCTAAGTATGCCAAGTTTCCCAAGGAGTTGTGTACCCACAAGAGGCAACTTAGGACCTTTGAAAATGTTTCCACCCAGCAGTCCATACCCATTAAGTGCAAATATCCAGGTACCTTTACGGTTCCATGCCAAATTGGAAGTTTCAACTTTGATGATGCACTAATAGACCTAGGAGCCTCAATTAATGTCATGCCCAAATCCATATTCTCCAACCTTGGTCTAGGTCCCTTGCACCCAACGGGTGTTGTCATTCAGTAATCCAATCGAAGCATAACTAGTCCTGAGGGAATAATTGAGGATGTCCTTGTCCGAGTCAATGATCTTTTCTTCCCTGCTGATTTCTATGTCCTTGACATGGAAGGTGAGACAAACTCTTCTCGATCTCCCCTAAATCTAGGAAGAACATTCTTCAGGACTGCGAGAACCAAGATTTATGTCCATTCAGGCATCCTATCCATGGAATTTGGTGACCAACTGGTCAAGTTCAACATTTTCCAAGCCATGCGATACTCATCTGAGGATCACTCTGCATTCTCAATCCGTGCTTCTGAGGACACTTCTAAGAGTCAATTGAACCACATTCCATCATATTCATCCTGTTCTGAAGAGATAGGATCTTGTGAAATATGCACTAGGATTAACCAAGTCATAAATGGTGAAGTTGATGTGGACCTTTCATTCATAGACTCCATCAATTTAGAGGATCTTGAAAACTCTCTTGACTCCCATATCAACTCTGATGAAAACTGCTCCACCTTGGACAGTATTGGGAAAAATGAATCTGAAGCAACTAAAGTCCCATCCTCCATTTCTGAGTTTCCTAACCCACAAATTAATGATGAGACTAATATGAAACCCCTTCCTACACACCTGAAATATGTATTCCTTTTCCATGATCACTCTTATCCTGTCATTATCACTTCTTCACTTACCGAAACTGAGGAGTCCAAACTTGTTCAAGTGTTCGAGGAAAACAAAAAGGCCTTAGGGTGGACCCTAGATGACATACCAGGAATAAACCCTGCCCTTTGCATGCATCACATCTATCTTGAGGAATCATCCAAACCAATTAGACAACCACAAAGAAGACTCAATCCACTCATCCTTGAGGTAGTTAGGGAAGAGATCACCAAGATTCTTCAAGCTGGTATTATCTACCCAATTTATGATAGTGAATGGGTTAGTCCAATTCAAGTTGTACCTAAGAAGGGTGGGATAACTGTTGTCACAAATGAACATGGAGAGGTAGTCACAACTCGAGTGAAGAACAAATGGCGTGTGTGCATCGACTATAGGAAATTGAATGTTGGAACCCGAAAAGATCACTATAATCTTCCATTCCTTAATCAAATGCAAGAAAGATTGGATGGAAAGTCAAACTATTGCTTTCTTGATGGATACACCGACTATTTTCAAATCCCAATCACACCTCAAGATCAAGAAAAGACTACTTTCACATTCCCCTTTGGAACATATGCATATTGAAGAATGCATTTTGGACTTTGCAATGCTCCTGCAACATTCCAAAGGTGTGTGATGAGTATCTTTTCAGAATTCATTGAACACTGCATGGAAGTCTTCATGGATGACTTCACCATTTATGGTGAGTCATTTGAGTCATGCTTGCATTCACTTTCTCTAGTCCTTCAAAAGCGTTTCCAGTGTAACCTTGTGTTAAATTTTGAAAAATGTCACTTCATGGTTGCAAATGGGATTGTTCTAGGGCACATAGTTTCAAAAGATGGTATTGAAGTTGATCCAGCCAAAATTGAAGTGATCCAATCACTAACTGAACCCACTTCTGTTCGAGACATCCGTTCATTCCTTGGTCATGCCGGTTTTTATTAGAGATTCATCCATAACTTCAAAAAATTTCCCTCCCACTCACTCGTTTGCTCTAAAATGATGTCACTTTCCATTTCAATGAGGTTTGCAAGAGATCCTTCATTGAACTCGAAACTTCTCTCACATATTCCCCAATAATCCAACCCCCTGATTGGTCCTTACCCTTTGAATTGATGTGTGATGCTTCTGATAGAGTTTTTGGGGCTGTTCTTGGTCAAAGAAGAGAAAGAATTCCTCATGTCATCTATTATGCCTCAAAAACATTGGATGAAACTCAATCTCACTACACTGTCACTGAAAAGGAACTTTAGCAGTGGTTTTTGCCTTAGATAAATTCTGGTCCTATCTCTTAGGTGCCAAAATCATCATCTTCACAGACCATTCTACTATAAAGTTCTAACTCAAGAAAAGTGATTCCAAACCGAGGCTAATAAGATGGATCCTAATGCTCCAAGAATTTGACCTTGAAATAAAAGATAGACCAAGAAAATAAAACCACGTGGCTGATCACTTGAGTAGAATTTCTAATTCTTCTCATTCAGAAGTCATTGATCCTAAATTCCCCACTGAGCACCTTTCATCTCTCACTCCAAAAATACCATGGTATGCCCCAATTGTAAATTACTTGGTTTCTGGTGTTTTTCCTGAAAATTTTTCAAAAGCACATAAAATGAATTTGAAAAGTGATTCAAAATACTATTTTTTGGAAGAAAATAAACTTTGGAATATTGGGGTAGACATGATAATTTGGAGATGTGTTGAAGAAAATGAGCATTCTTCGATCTTAGAATTATGTCACTCACTTCTCGGAGATGGCCACTTTGGACCACAAAGGACCCCCCGAAAGGTCCTAGACTCAGGATTCTTCTAGCCTTCACTCTTCAAGGACTCACATGAGTTTTTTCAATCCTGTCCCACTTGCCAAAAGTTTGCCACAATTTCCAAGAGAAATGAAATGCCCCAAAATCCTTTAAATTTCTGCAAGATCTTCGATGTTTGGGGCATCTATTTCGTGGGACCATTTCCCCCTTCCAATGGATTCTCATACATTCTTCTTGTAGTAGATTATGTTTCAAGGTGGGTTGAGGCCAAACCCACTAGGAATTATGATGATCATACTGTTAGTGAGTTCCTAAAGACCCACATCTTCTAAATATTTAGCACACCATGTGCCTTGATTAGTGACTTAGGAACCCATTTTTGTAATAGAACCATGGAAGCTCTTCTGAAAAAGAATGGGGTTATACATAAAACTTCAACTGCATATCACCCTAAAACAAATGGCATAGCTGAACTCTCTAATAGATAAGTGAAAAGGGTACTTGAGAGAATTGTTAAGCCCACCAGAAAAGGCTGGTCTGAGAGACTTGGTGAAGCCCTTTGGGCTTATCGAACTGCCTATAAAACACCCATTGGGATGTCTCCTTTTAGACTAGTTTTTTGTAAAGCATGTCACTTACCAGTTGAAATCCAACATAAGTCTTTTTGGACTGTTAAAACCTGTAATTTTGATTGTGAAAAATCTGGTGAAGAAAGATTGTTTCAATTGTCTGAACTGGAGGAGCTACGACTTGAATCCTATGTGAATTCCAATCTGTACAAAGAGAAGGCTAAGGTACTCCATGACATACACATCCTGAGAAAGGTATTTCATGAAGGTGAAAAGGTAATGCTCTTCAATTCTTGATTCCGACTTCACCCAGGTAAGCTTAATTCTCGTTGGGAAGGTCCTTTTGTTATTACAAGTGTTTACCCATTTGGTGCAGTGTAAGTCCAAGACCCCTCTTCCAAAAGGACATTCACGGTTAATGGACATCGGTTAAATCATCAGTATGAGAGGACACACAATCCTGGATCATCATCTACTTCTATTGGATACCCAACTTCTCCAGTCAACCCACCACCGAATGGAGACGACGACCCACCAAATCTAAACCAGGGGCACCTCTTTCCCTTTAACTCTCTCTCTATCTCTTCCTCTCTCTACCTCTTTCTTCTTCTTCCTCTCTCTTTTTTTTACCACTTTCTTCATCAAACCCTTTTTTTCTTTATTGTGTGGGTGTGTATTTTAAAAAAACCTTAAAAACTAAAAAAAACCAAAAAACACAATCACTTAAAAAAATACAAAAAAAAGAGTCATGATTACTCACCATTGTGTTTTGAAATTGTGTCCAACCATTTTGGGGATTTAACAGACATGTTTTCATCTCAAAAAATTTTCATTTTCATTATGACTTTGGATAAAGAATTTTGTTTCAAAACCAACACATTTTGAATGCTCAATTTTTGATTTGGAAAAGGATTTTCCCCAACCGTGAGAACAAACATTTGCTTTCATGCCAAGGCCACCTATGTCCATCTTTTAAAAATGTATGTTTTCACCCCCATTTGTCAGTCTTGAGTTTGTGTACCTTCGAGCTGAATTCCCTACCTTAGTGAGTATTAATGTGATAGAGGCATTTTCTGAACCACATGATAATAACAATAGCCAAATAGCCTCCCATTTCCCTTACATTAATCCTCCTTTTGAAATCCCCTTCAAGCCTATGAAAACCTTTTCTTTGGTAGCCACATTACAAGCCCAATACCTTATCCCACCCAATATCAACATGGATTTTCATTGCATAAGTTTTTAAAATTTAAGTGTGGGGGGGAATGAATTTCATTTTTTGGTATAATTTCCTTACTTTTTGGTGTGTTATCATATTATTGAGGGAAAGCATCAATTTTAGTGTGGGGGAGGTTGTAATTCAGTGTTATTTGGGAATGTATTGTACAAATGATATTGAAAAGGGTTCAAAAAAAATTCAAAAAAAATCATCAAAATTAAAAATAATCAAAAAAAATGAAAAAATGGGTTGTGTCTTGGGTAGGTCAAAAATCACTCTTCCTCAACCTTTGATCTTGTTATAATTATTACAATTAGTGTCGTGAGGAGATCGATCATTGGTTGGGTTATGAGTGTGAGATCTTTACCAAGTTAAACTTTCGCGAAAACAAAGAGAAAAAAAGGAGAAAAAAAAACACTTGCATTATATTCTTATTGGGAAAAGTTCTTTGTTTTGTAAATATTTTATCTTCTCATTACCTTCATATTTTCTTCCTCTATTGTGTCTTTCTTCACACAATCATTCCCTTGTAAATATGTGTTTTCATTTTCTTCCATGTTTTATTTCAAAAAAATGTGCATTACTTTTTCTATGTTGGTATTTTAACCCTCTTATTCTCTCTCTTTGACATTATATTCCTACCATCCCATAGCCACAAAAAACCCCTTAAAAAGACAAATTGATTCTTGTTCACTTTAGATAGGGATTGGAAGATGAGATCTCTTTCAAACTCTATGATTTTTACTTTTGGTTGGTGAAAGAGTGAACCTCCACAAATGAATTTTATCATCTTGAGAGGTGTGAGTTTTGAGTGTCCACATTTTCCATTTCTAAATTTGAGCATGAAAAAATGAATTAGTTTTGGCACATTGTTTCTATAAAAACTTGTGGTGGATTTCAAAATGGATGAGTGAAATAGTCTAAACCTCCCCTGATTGGTGAAAACAAAATTTTAATATCAGTTGGTGAGTAAAAATGATTTTGTCATGTTTTTATATTTGTTGCACATGAGGACATGCACAAAACTAAGTGTGGGGGAGTTGATGTTATTAATATTTTAATGACTTATTATATACTCCATTTAATTATTTTATATGAAATGTGCATAATTTGTGTGAAATATTAATGTTTTAATATTAAGTATAATTTTTGAGCATTTTTAGAAGTAGTCCAATTGAGTCAGTTTAAAGTATTAATAATAAATATCTCTATACATATCCAAATTGTGTGGTTCTTGTTTTTTAGGATTCTACTTTCAATATAAAACATTTCATTATAAGTTACCATGAGCCAATTCTGTCATTTGAAGGGTCATATGGTCCTCACAAACAAGACCAATGAATCTGTGAACAAATTGGACCAGCATTGAAGATTGATTTACTGGGATCAATCCAGAAGTCCAAAACCATTAACTCTAAAAATAATTCGGGGGACACTACATGTAATCTTGGATAAAAATTTCAAGTCCCAAATCTAAGTAAAAGGGGCCCAAATGAAGCATTGAAGTCCAGCCCACCATTCTGGCCGAGAATTAAAATCAGTATAGTATGCATGACATATCTCATGATGTAAGCATCCAATCAAGATGATATTTTTCAGTGTGAAATAGGTGATATAGGTGGCCGACTTTTTTGAATAACCCATTCGGATTTTAAGGCATATTCATATTAAAAAACCCTTTCACATTCTGTACATCAAAAAGACTGGATTGAAATGGACAGTTTTACTTTGTTTAATAAACCGGCCATAACCTTTGATCCTTAAGTCCAAATGACGCCAAATTTTGAGAGTAGTCGGAAAACTTTATTATATACAACTTTAAAGAATGGTATTTCTCAAGATTCGGATGTCTTGATGTCCATATCTGTAAGCCAAGTGGAGGGGTATTTCTGGAATGTAAACAGTCCACCACCTTGGGCTATAAATACATCCCCTCCTCTCCTTCCAAAAGGGTTGGCATTTCAGAAGAGAGGAGAACATATTGGCACGACCAAATCCTTTCCAAAGGCTTGGTAGGACCTTCCATACTCATGTTTTCACTTGAGAGACCTTTCCTCCTCTCTATGTTTTCACTTACTTTTGTGTTCTTCGTTTTTGTAATTTTGTAAGTCCTTTCTTTTGTAATTCTGTTTTAATGGAAGTTTCTTATTCAATATCTCTTATTATCCTCCACCTTATTTATTTTAATATTAATTTTCTTAAAATATTTTAAATTCAGTTGAATCTCCTTCCCTTATTTTTCTTCCTCATTCAATCAAAAATTCGTTTTTAATTATCATCATTGTCCGTGTGTGTGTGTGTGTTCGACGTACCACTCTTTTCTAATCCCTTTATTTTTCTTCTATCCTTAATTTATAATCATAATTATTATAACCAGAATATTAAAAACCCAAATGGATGAGTAAATATCTCATTGGGGTGAGTTACAATTTAGGTATGTTAAGTGATTGAGAGTATTTGCTCGATGTGTATTCGTTAATTTAACATTATGTATGTTGGACTTAATATGTCATGGATTAATGAAATATTTTGTTTAGCATGTGGTTTACATGGATTATTGGAACCACAAATACACTACCATAAAAATGTACTGATTGATATTATAACCCTAAGTTAAGTTAAGGCTTGGATTAAAGCCTTAACACTTGGGAATTCAAATCAACGTCAACTTGTGACATGGGTGTTAATTTAAATGCAATATAAAGCAAAGGTCAAGGATATCACAAGCTTAAATAACCTAATGATGAACTCACCCTAATCATTATAAATTTGTTAAATCAATCATAATCAATTAGTCATTTCAATTAAGCTCTGAAAACAAAAACCCCAATCAGAATACAATTAACAAAAAAACAAATGACTATTACAAAGTATCATCGCCGAGGATTCGACCCGAGTGCTGTTATACACATTAGCAGAGCAACGGAACCTTGACCGGTCGATAAGTGACAATCGGAAATGCGTTTCAATGTTGAAAACCCATATCGACCTGAATCCTCCATTATTGAAAAATATATTTCTCAGGAGATAGAAGAGTTTTGTATGAGCTACTTGGTTACGGCGCAACACATAGGTTTGCCTCCATCTCACCATGAACGAGTTAATAATGAGGGAAAGGTGATTCATGGCTTGAAAGTGAAATCATTATCAGCTGAACAGATGAATAATTTAGAATCATACATCTTGAATAACATAGTCGATGCTCAACCGTATATCACATTGCATATTAATGAGTTGAAACAACGTCATCCAAAGAAGAAAGAAATGTGGATTTTGAATGAGCACAACAAAAGTTTTTTGTCATGGTTTAAAAATACCTTGCTTGGTAGATCAGATGTATCAGAGACATTAAAATTTCTTGTGGGTGGTCCATGTTTAAATGTGATAACATGGTCTGGTTATGAAATTAATGGCTATACATTTCATATGAAAGATCGGGACAATAGAAGTGCAGTTCAGAATAGTGGTGTATTGGTGTTTGCAGATGAAATGCATTTTTCGAGTGCTAAGTACAAAAACTCAATTTCTGAATCAAGTGCATATTATGGAGTGATTGAAGACATATGGGAGGTTGATTAATTTAAAATTAAAGTTCCTATTTTTAATTGTAAATGGTTTATCGGTAACAACAGTGTCAGATATGATGAATTTGGAATGACACTTGTTAATCTGAATAGATTGGAAGACACAGCTGATTCTTTTATAATGGAAACACATGAAAAAAAAATTCTATGTAGTAGAACAATCAGATATTCAGTGGGTTGTTGTTTTATAAGGGAAAAAATAATATGTTGGTGAGGATGAACTTGATGAAGATGCTGATTTATGTGAGATCCCTACTTCTATTGAAAGATTAACAGAACATAATGATGAGCTTGTTGAAGACATGGTTTGTGCCATAAGGAACGATCACGACGAAGGAATTTGGGAAAACAATCCATTTGTACATTCCTAAAATTACAGGTAACATATGTTTATTTCTTGTTTACATTTATTTTTTTCATAAAATGTTAGATATTGTAAGTTTTTTTTTATTAAAACATGAATGAAAACAAAATAAGTATAAGTTTTTGTTTGTTTTATGTTTGTTTAGTTTACATTATCATGTTTACCATTACATGAATTATATATCTATTATTTTTGTTCAATGAAAATTACTTTACCATTTTTACCATGTTTACCATGTTTACCATATTTACCATGTTTACCATGTTTACCATGTTTACCATCTTGACCATCTTGACCATCTTTGCCATTGTTTAATATGCTTACCATATTAACAATGTTTACTATTACGTAACTTAGTACACTTTTCTTTTTTTTTATTACAATAGTATTAAAATATTTGAATTTTTATATTTGTGAACTAATGTTTGTTTTTTTGATTTGAAGGATAATGACAGATCATTTAGTTGATCAACCACATGATTCTAGAGATGAGCATATTGGTCATACCTCGGGGGAGGAACATTCACATGATCCTCTTGATGTTCCCCAATCTTTCTCATGTTCTCCTATTACAACAAAGAGTTCAAAGGTTGGTAAACATGGGTGCACATGTTTACCAAAATTAGCACTTTCCCGTACGTGGGATCAGAGGATAGTCGTTGATTTTGATGATGATGATATTACTAGAGGTCCAAATGCAAAATATTATAAGAGTTTTGTATCAACTCAGGCTAAGATCAAAGTAAGCATTCTGTATTATGACTGGAGAAGTGTGGATAATGGGATAATCTCTCAGTTGTGGGAGATGATTTTGGTAAGATCTTCTGCTATTGTTTGACTATTATTTAAATGTTTCTAATATATATAATATGTTTAACATCTTCTTTATCAGCTGACACTGGAGGAGTCAGGAAGAAATGCTTATCATTGGCTACCAGGAGATGGAGGGATTTCAAATCAACCCTCTCATCTGATTTCATTTATGGTCATAGGATTCATGACAATCCATGTCATATATATCCTTTTATAGATGAAGACACATGGAGATAGTTTTATGAATGTAGAAGAAAAGAGTCATTTTTGGTTTGGGCAATGTAAACTTTTATAAGATTTCTTATATAAATGATCTTATTAATGTTTTGTTATTGATTTCTTATTCTTAATTTATAGCAAAAAAGGAAAGCTCATCAGGATTTACAATCTAAAAATGTATACTCTCATAGTTTATCTCAAGGAGGGTATGCATTTTTGGAAGAACAAATGATGGCGGAAAAATTTCAACAACTAAGAGCTGAGTATTCAAGCTCTGGAGAGGTGGCCCCTCCATCCCCTCCATCTAGACATGGAAAATGGAAGAGAGCTCGGAAGGGAAAAAAAGGGAAATATCTTTCGGAAGAATCGAGAATCATAGCTGAGAGGATTGTAAGATATCTATTTTATTTATTTAAGTTAACTATTTTCTTCATAAAATTTCAATCATTACAGAAATGTTCAGTTAATTTATATAGGACTCTCTTGAAGAGAAGAGTTCACAGGGGGCATTTACAGCTTCTGGGAGGCAAGATATTTTATCTGTAGCATTGGGAAAGCCCGAACATCCTAGTTGTGTAAGAGGAAATCTGGCAGGTGTATCAGTAAGAAAAGTGTTGCCATGTTCTTCAACTTCTAATGCTCAGGGGGTTTATAAAAAAATAGCATCCTTGGAGGCTAAAGTTCATAATATTAATGCGATGATGGAGGAAAAGATTAGAGCGTCAGTACAGTCTATGTTTGCAGACATGCAAAGACAATTTCAGACTATAGCTCCCACTCCTCCACCTCCCCCTGTAGACCCCATTATTTATCCTCCACCTCCTCCAGTAGCTCCCACTCCCCCACCTCAGCCTGTAGACCCCATTTTTTATCCTACTCCTCTGCCGCAGCTTCCTACTTATTTCGAGTTGTCTTTTGATGATCCTCAACATCATATAGTTGCATATGCGTTGGTATATTGTATAGAAGATACAGTTAATCATCAACAATTAGAGGTAGATAATTAGTGGGTCACTGTACAGGATATTATAGATAGATCATCTTTAGTACCATTACATACATATGAGGTAACGACAGTTGGACATAGTATCGGCCATTTTTTAATTTGGGCATCCAGACTTCTTCGACTCATTACCATAGAGATATGAATGTTATATCTTTAATTTTATTTTTTTATTAAAGTTGTTTTATCATTTGAAAACTAATATATTTTTCTATTTATTTTTACAGGAATACTTCAAAGGTAAAGAATATTGTATAGACAACAACAAAGACAAATGGTTATGGCATCAAATACAGATTCTAGTAGTCTTGACATATTTTCAAGATATTCAAATTTTTGGTGGGTCATTATGAGTTTCCAATGGAATATCATGTTTGTAGAGGTGCAATAAGTGTGGTTATTATGAAAACTGATATCATGGAGCTTATTACTGAAGATAATATGGGCATCAACGTGGTGTAAATTTTTTCCATGTAAGTCTTAACACCATTTACATGTTTTATATGTATTAAAAATGTATACTTATGTCTGTTTTGTATTAGGTATCTTTATAAAATTTGTGATAGAAATGAGCTGACAGATGTATATGGATTCATGGACCCACAATTGATTTCCCCTAAAGCATGTACATTGGATGAGGAACAAAGAATGCTTTATATTGCTGAAATACTTGAAAAGAATATAGTCACACAATGTTGGATGATGCGTTTTTGTGATAGGTATGAAACACATATCTCTCAAAGAGTTCATTATCTTTTAACATAAAAAACCACTAACCTTAAATTTCTTTTTTTCAGTGATCATTGGATGTTAGGGGTTTTTTTCCCAAGGGAGAAAGCACTTTATTGGATGTGATCTATCCATGATGATGTGCGGGAAAGTTTTAAGAATATATTGGAAAATTAAGTTTCAATTTCTCAATAGTTTTATATATTATAATGAATTTTAAATTTACCCCATTCATATTATTTTCTAACAGGGCATGGGCCTACTTTCGAAAAAACACAAATAGAATGAGTGGAAAGATCAAATATGTAACTGCGAAGGTAAATATCTATTTATAATTTGTACTTTTTGATTTATTAGATAAAAATAATATATTGAATTTACACTCATTCAAACATAATTGTCATGAACAACAAGGAGTCATCGAATGCGGATATTATATGTTAATATTTATGTATAAAATAATAACAACTGGGACGGTTGTGAATTTTGACCTGGTAAGATTTCCCCTTAAACCTTGCCATAATATTTCAATTTGATTTATTCATTATACACATTAAATACTATCCTTTTCATTTGTAGCTTTTTGATGACCCTCAGCCCTATACTGCTGAAGACATCAAACATTTACAAGTGGAGTGGTCAAATTATTTTACAGGTTTGATTGAATTTTAGTTGTTTGTAATGTAAAATGTAATTTTTAATATTGTTGTTGTAATTGTGTATTTGGTAGTTGTTTAGGTTGGATTTAGTTTTTTTTGAAGTTGACAGTGTAAGTGTTGAATGTTATATATGTGAATGTTTTATTTTTCTCTACTTCTTGTTTTGGTCTACTTATGATGGTTTTTTTGGTATGGATTCCGGTCTGGGGGGAGGGGTTCCAAGGGTGTGGGGGTGTTCAGTGGGGTGGGGGGGTCCAGGGGTCTAGTAAGGTTGTCCCATGGGGTGGGGGTCATGGGTGTCCATGGAAGTGGGGGGCAGTCCATGGGGGTGGGAGAGTTTCTAGGAGGGTGGTGGTGATGTTCACGGGTGTGGGGGGAGTGTCCAGGGGTGTGGTGGGGGCAGTCTAGTGGGGTGAGGGGGTTCTAGTTTGTTTTTGGGAACTTTTAGGTCTATTTCAGGGGTGTGGAAGGGATGTCCAGGGGTGTGGAAGTGTTGTCCAGGGGGTGGGGGTATACATGAGGGTGGGGTTGTCTAGGGGTGTTTGGGGCTGTCCAGGGGGTCGAGGGGCAGTCCAGGGGTGTGGTGCAGACTCCAATGGGGTGGGGCAGGGCTGTCCAGGGTGTGGGGGGTATACATGAGGGTGGGGGGTTGTCCCGGGGTGTTTGGGGATGTCCAAGGGGTCGGGGGCAGTCCAGGGGTGTGGTGGGGCTGTCAAGTGGGGTGAGGGGGTGCTGTTCAAGGGGTGGTGGGAGTCCAGTGGGGGGGTTGTCCTGAGGTGTTTGGGGCTGTCCTGGGGTGTTTGGGGCTGTCCAGGTGGTCGGGGGCAGTCCAGGCGTGTGGTGGGGGTTGTCAAGTGGGGTAAGTTTTATATGTTATCAATGTAAATGATTAATTTTTCTTTAGTTCATGTTTTGATATACTTCTATTTTTGTGGTACGAATTCTTGATTTCGTTTATGGTTGTTTCTAGGGGAGAACAGAGGACTGCATTTGATTTTTTTTTAAAAATTGTCTTCCACATCGGTTATTTTATAACCGACCTGATAAAAAACTCGGGAAGGGTTTATCATGTCGGTTTTTTTAATAACCGACGTGATAAACACATGTGGAAGGGTTTATCACGTCAGTTATTTAATAACCGATGTGATAAACCACCCCCGGACTAGTTTACCATGTCGGTTATTATATAACTGATGTGATAAACCATGTCCCAGGGGATTATCATGTAATTTATTGAATAACCGACGTGATAAACATCCACCGCACGGATTTATAACATCGGTTATTATATAACCGAAGTGATAAACCCCACACCCCTGGTTTATCACGGTGGTTATATAATAACCGATGTTATAACCCCCCCCCCCCCCCTCGGTTTTTGCTCGTCGGTTATTAATTAAACGACGTGATAAACACCGTGAAGTTATGTTTTTTACGTCGGTTTTTAAATAACAGACGTAAAAAAATGTTATTTATAACATCGTCTATATTAACGTCAGCAAAAAACGATGTAAAAAATTAAAAATAACTGACATAAATAACGTTTTCTGCACTAGTGGAATAACCCTTTGAGATTTAGGATAAGGGATCCTCATTATGGGTGATTTTTAATGTTCGGATGAAGGTGGATAGAGGATTGAAAATTGACATACTAAAGGCTTGTCATTGATGGAAGGGATCTTGGATATTACTAATGAAAATGATGTAAAATTATTATTTTTCTATGATCAATCCAAAACTATGGTAGAAATTTTATTTTATTTGTTTAATTTCCCCATTCTTCATTTTTTTACCTGATAAATATGAATTGATTCTTTTATAATTTAATTTGTGGATCATTTTTATTGAATTTTTTTATTATATTTGTTCCTAGAATTAGGAATTGACAATTATTTTGAAACCCCAATAATTCCTCATTACTTAAATTCCATAAATGTTGACTAACCAAACACAATCTTCATTTGATGATCACTATTTTGTTTCATTCCTTTCTCCCTTTGTTCTATACATGTTCATCATTAGTATTTTTTTGCTGATGATTCGACTATAACTATGGGATTTGATCATTATGAAATTTGTCTTTGGCACTATGATTTCATGTTTTGGGTTTGGTATTAGTATTAGAGATGTGAAAAGGCTGAAATGGTGATGATGAATATCTGATGGTGGTGCGTGTGGTGGTGGTTTCATGATCCAGATCATACAGGTTCTTCAGAGGTGTGACAATAAGAATTTTCTGAGCAAAGGGTGGTTGTAATTATGTCATTGGTAATGACACGGGACTGTCTAATGTGGATCCATGCATTATTGTTGAGATTATTTTCTAAAGTGAAAATGATGGTGGCATGGGTAGGGACGCATTAATATTTGTAGTTTATGTGAAATTTTAATTTACACACTCTGTTTTTCATAAGAACGCATTTCATATAGTCCCCTTGACATGTCTCTAGGGTTTCTGGTGAAGTTATATATCACAAATCATATGTCATATCCACACATCATGTGACCCCCTAGTCCATAATCTTGGCATGTACCACTCGGTGGAGCACATTCTAATGTAGAGGAAAGCAACACAGTCATCCATAAATAGCCTCAAAATGTGTTATTTGAATTGAAACATGGAATTTGTTTTTGTATGTGAACTCAATAAAGGTGGGGTGATCATCCAAGGCTCCAAAAAAGTCTTGAATTCATGGCTATAGTATATCCTCTAATATTCGGATCATCCTCTCTAACTCTCCATCATTCTATAGATGTTACACTATACTTAGTTTCATTGTTTAGTTGCATGGTTTTCCACACCATTCACTGACCATGTGGATGTTACTTATTACTTATTACTTCATACTTCCTAATTTTATTATTTTTTTATTTCTTAGTTCTTATTTCTTATTTCTTAGTTCCTGTTTCTTATTTCTTACTTCTTAAATATTAATTCTTACTACTTATTTATTTGTTATTATTTCTTATTTATTATTTAATACTTATTATTTTTAGTTACTTATTGTAATGTCTCATATTTTCCATGTGTTATTTTTAGATATTATATGGATTATTTTCAAGACTAATCAATAAGACGGTGTGTGATTCTGGGGCCCGGTGTGCCGGGAATAAAGGTGTGAAAAATATTAAAATATTATAATAGCACGCGTGTACAGTTTTCCTAAGAAAGAGGAATATCTCTTAAATGGATTCCCAAATCATAAATAAAAGGGAACTATTGAGTTAATAATAAAGGATTTACCCTAGTCACGACCTAACATTGATCGGTGTGTGTTGTCTGTGGAAAAGTTATCGGGGGTGCAAAATTGATAAAATAAATTAAAATAATATTTTATTTTATTTTCCTTCAGTACATTGACTTTTTCCTCTATAATTATGCAGTTATATATTTTGTCTCAGAGTTGGCCTCTAAACCCTGGAGACCTAAACGTCGTTGTAGTAGAGTGTTCCTTCGAGACGATAACAGATCAGGAATGGATCATTGCACAAATGGGGTTGGAGGATCTCGTTAGTGGTGACAATGCAACCGTTCTTTGTCAAAGATCTATCCAAAGTCCTGGTATGGTGTGTGTTTCAATTTTTTTATTCCACATTCTTAATTTCTATGAAGAACACAAATCAATCAAGGAATAGGTTGATTTTAGGATCGATCACTTTTTGGGAAGGGTTTTATTCTACAGGGTTCATGTGGGAGATTCTTCATGGTTATCCAATCCTCTTATTTTATATCTCTTACGCAAGTAGATTGAGTCTGAAAGTAACAATAGATGAGTTTTTCTACTAACGGTTTATATTTTTTTCTCCCAATTTTCTTCTATTCTTCATTGATTGGATCCCTGTGGTCTAGGATCAATGTTTCTGGGTGGTTTAAACTCAATCAGACCACTAGATTTAAGGAAAATTGACAATTGTGGCTGGATTAGTGTCGATTGGGACCCAAAGAGCTCGAATCTATGAGTCGGTGGGCCATGCCACGTTAGTGGGCCAAGTTGGGCTGATGGGATGGGCTGGAAGAGGTTGACCCGGGTCAGTCCAGGGTCATATCTAGGGAAACCAGGGTGGATCCCAATTGTGGTTAACCATGGAAGTTGACCAAGGTGGTCGACCATGGTGTCATGGTAGCTCGAGCTTCCTTGGGGTGCAAGGATCGCGCTTCCAGTTCCTTGGTGGTCGAATATAGCAGTTGGTCAACAAAAAAGGTGGACTGACCATGGAGGTTGGTCCATGGGCAGCCAGTCTACACGGTTAGTGGACCGATCACATCAGTTAGTCCACGATCCCTAGCAGGTCTATGGGTTGCTTCTCAAGTGGCATATTCAAATGGTCATAACTCCTAAAAAAGTGTTCTAATGACATGCTTTCATAAATAGCGTGACCTAGATTTTAAGACGGTCGACTCAAGACTAATGTTGGGTACTTTATTCATATCTGAGGATCTTAATTTCCCTATTTTGGGCTATTATTGGTTGAATTCATTCCATTGGACCTTTACTCTAGCACACAGTGTGGAATTAAATCCATATAACTAGATTTTAATCCCCTCTAGAGGTCAACTCTTAGATAAATTTGTGGTGTCCTTCCAAGAGACTAGAGTGTGATCCTCTATTATCTTTAGTGGGGTTTGTGGAATTGGTGTGACCTCCTTGAGAAGGGATTTGATTCACCATGTTGTGGTTTGTATCAGTAGGGTTTGTGGAATCATAGGCATACGATCCCCTACATAGAGGTTTGATCCAGATTGGGTGTGTGGTGTCCCCCAGCAGTTTTGGGAATGACCCCCTCTGTGTATCATAGTCTTTTCATAATAGTGTGTTTTCTTTAGGTGTTTACCAATTGAGATATACCTTTTCATCAAGTGTCTCTAATGATAGCATGGATCGTGGAGTGCGATATGCTGAAAAGAGTGTGGTTTCGAAAATAATCCTATGGATAGTAGTTGGTTATGGCCCCCTGATGGCGTGGATTCCCTTATATATGGGTTTCATTTCTTCTTATATCATTTATATAGTGTTACATCTTTTATTGAGATAACTATACTTTTTACCTCATGTTTAGTGTTTTTCGGGTTTCCTACTAAGTATAGTTATACTCACCCCTACGTGGGATTTTCCCACATGTGTTGTGTCTTGTGAAGATGGTGGCTATTTTGATGGTATCCTAGGAGGAATGGGAGAGGGTTGAGCATAGTTGGAGCTGGGAAGATTGATGTGTTTTTTTGGGAGCTTACCTTTTACGTATTCCTCCCCCTTGGAGTAGGCTAGACTCTATATAGTTTCAGTTAGACTTGTGTATAGACTCCTTATAGTGGGCTTGGATTTGGCCTTGTTTACTTTTCTTTTACTTTCTATTATACTCTGGTTTTGGGATCATACTTGTATACATTATTTCATTCAATTGTTTTACATTTCATCATTGAGTGTCTGGGAGATGTGTGTGTGTGTGTAGTTACTTTAGGGTAATTCATACCATTTTTTAAATATGTCTACTCAGTGATAGTCACTATCCCCTAACCTATTGGAGTCGGTCTTGGGGTGGTAATAAGTTAGAACCTAGTAGGTCGGGTCATGACAGAGTGGTATTAGTGGTTGGTCAGTTCTACTTTATTATCGGGGGTCTGTAATAATGGTTTGGGGAAATGATGTTAAGTGTTTTGAGTTCGTATTTCCGGCCAGGGACTCTAATGGTGGTGTGGCGGCTGACATTTCTATACACCCGGACTTTGATAACCTAATTTTCGACTCAGTACAAGAAAACACTAGTTGTAGGGAAAAACATTAATAGATGCATCATATAGAAATGGTTGTTTCTTTTATGTCCTTCTTGAGTCAACTCCCCAAATATACTCTATTGACTGTCGTACATCTTGTTTAATTTTTGGAAGCCTACACATAGAGAGCCCGCAAGGATTCCACCGTGTGATCACCAGTATGATCCCCCTTGTGACGAGACATCGGTACAGGGGCTTGTATCGGAGATAGCACCTCTGAGTGGCTTACCAGCTATACCACCACCCATCAAGAATTATCTACTACCATCACTACTTGATAAGGATGAATAAAGGCTCGGTGAATTTCATGAGTTTCAGTGGCAATGACCTCCGAGGTTTTGGGGTGAACCTAACCCCCAAATGGATGAGGATTTACTAGAGTCATTCGCTAGTGTTTTCTGTCTTGTGAGGACACATGTTGAACAGATGGAATTACTTGTCATGATTATACTCTAGTTCTCTATGGGGTAATGGTGGATCTTGGAAACTCATTCAAACGATGAGACAGATCTCTAGAGAATAGACTTAGATAGTCTCTTAAAAGAGGAGTTATATCCTCCCATATTACAATCGGTACAAATAGAGTAGATTATTCTTCTACAGTAAGTAAATATGAACATGGTGGAGTATTTAGTGAAGTTTACTAGTCATTTGATCTACACATTGAATATCGTTCGAGACCAGTTATTCAAGGATCAGACCTTCGAGTAGGGGTTACACTGGGACATCAAGGAATTGGTGGTCTCCCTTAGAATTTCTACCTATACTAGGGTACTTGAGAAATCCCTATTAGTGTAAAGTTTTTTGTAAGAGTAGACACTAATAGTGGGAGCTAGTAGTGGGCACCTAGTAGCTAAGACCTCAGCAGTAGGTAGCCAACGGCAAACACATGAATCCTAGTGGGTCAGCGGCTTTAGGAGGAGATCCCACGACTCAGGGTTAGTGGTGTAGGGCTCCCACGGTAGCTCGAATCATCAAAGGGATAGGCATGCGACGATCAAGGACATCTAGCATGATATTGTCCAACATTTTGTATATTTTATTGGGAGACAGTCAAGGGACCACCTAGATAGATACAGGATCAAGGTGGTCCTTAGGGTGGAAGACATGGAAGAGGGGCTGGTAGGGGCAGCATGAGGTGGTCATACATTTGAAATATTATCACCACCACCCCCAGGTGGTCCAAACCAGGATTAGGGAGCTGGTGGACAGAGAAAAGACCAACTAGAGGCTATGGAGGGTTATGACCCCAAGGATCCAGAGATTATATGAGGTATGATCAATGTCTTTTCTATCCTATATTCAGAATTGATAGACACGGGTGATAGTCATTCTTTTCTCATCATGAATCTTTTTCGAGACTCATAGATTCTGGTTGAACCATTAACTCGACCGTTATTCTTGGAGACTCCTATTGGATGTGAATTGATGATTTCACATTGTTGACGATAGTGTGACCCGACACTAGTAAGCAAGAGTTCAAATTGGGATCCCTTGGTAGTGTTATCAAGGCCTTATGACTTCATTCTTGGCATGGTTTTCCACATCTCATGCTCATATTGATTGTTTTTTGGTGAAGGGTGTGGGGTGTATGTAGTGATGAAACCAATTTTTCCATTTTTTGATTAAAAGGAAACCAAGGAAATGTGGGATGGACTAACACATAAGAGGGTTAATCTGATTACTCATCAGTTGGATAGGTTAACCCTTGGTGTAGTGAATGTTATGAGCCCTCATTTTCCTACATTGGTGGTGGAGTATGAGGACATCATCTATGAATATGTTCCAGGTTTTCCTACCCATCGGTAGAATGAATTAGGCATTTATCTACACCCCAAGAAGGTACTGATATCTAAACCTGAATATCGGATGGTTCCTATAAAGCTTTGTGAGTGGCGGATTCATTTGTAGGACTTGCGAAGGAAGGGATTCCTGAGACCAAACGTTTCACCCTGGGCATCCTTATTTTTTTTAAAGAAGTCATATGGGATATTCAGGTAATGTATGGATTACCGACGCAGAAATATAGTGACTTTGAAGAAAAAGCATTCACTACCAAGGTTATATGACCTATTTGATTAATTGAAAGTGGTTTGATAGTTCTCAAAGATTGTCCTTAGATCATGTTATCACCAGTTGTGAGTACGAGATGTGGGTATTCTTAATATAGCATCAGATGTCATTATATTCACTATGAGTACTTGGTGATTCTGTTTAGAATAACAAAATCCCCACCAGTATTCAAGGGACTAATGAACTGGATATTTCATCCTTAGATCGGTTCAAGGTGGTCTTCATAAATTACATCCTAGTGTATTCGGCATCCGTGGAGGAACACGTTAGTCACTTAAGGATAGTTTTGGACACTCTTCAAGAACACAAAATTTATGGAAATATCAATAGGTGTCAATTGTGGATTTGAGAGGTCCATTTTCTTGGAACTTCATCTCAGAGGCTAGATTTGAAGTGGATCCATAAAATTTTGAGGCAGTGTTTTATCGGGAGCCACCCAAGAGTGTCACCTAGGTGATGAGTTTCCTCAGACTGGTAGGGGACTAGTAGAGGTTTTTACCTGACTTCTCCAAAGTGGAATCACCCTTGAAATGTTTTACATTAAAGGGGTAGCTTTTCGTGTGGACAGAAAAGTTCCAACAGTGATTTCAGGAGTTGAGGTAAAGGTTGAAAATCACTCCCATCTTGAGGTTACGATAGGAAGGCATCGAGTACATGGTCTTCCACAATGCAGCCGGGACTGGTCTTGGTTGTGTCATGATGCAATGGAAAGAGATTATTTCTTATGGTTCAGGCCATTTGATACCACACAAGAAGAACTACACAACCCATTATCATGAGTTAGTAGTGGTAATATTTTCATTGAATATGTGGGGACACTACCTGGGGGGTGAGTGGTTTATCATCTACTCTGATCACAAGAGTCTCAAGTATATCTTCTTCTAAGAAGATCTTAACTTAAGATAGTTTTGAAGGCTATAGTTCTTATAGTAATATGACTTTGAGATTGTATATACTCCTAGTAAGGGGAACATGGTAGTAGATTCTCTCAGTAAGAGATCTAGTTCATAGTTGTTGAATAAGAAATCTGAGCAGTTGTCCTCATTTAAGATATCCTTTACAGAAGGAGAAGCAGCAACGTACCTATAGTCTATGGTTTTTACCCCTCTATTATTATAGTGATTCAAGGAGGAACAACTTGAGGATACTTATTATCAGACCCTACATGCTCAGATGTCCACGGGGAATGCTCTTAATATATATTCAAAAGTTGGGGAGCAAATCGTTCTATTCAAAGGATGCATGACGGTACTAGTGATGTTGTGGGAGGAGGTTTTGATATAGTTTCATACATCCCATTTGGTGGTATATCCAGGTGTGGAAAAGATGTACCAAGACCTTTGACGTTAGTTTTGGTGGCTAGGAGTGAATAAAGGAGTTACAGAGTTTGTTTATTGATGCCTTACTTGTCATCAAGTGAAGGTTGAGCATCATGTTTCGGAAATTTTAGCTAAAACCCTTGAGGTTACAGAAAGGAAATGAGATGGAATATAGATGGACTTCATGGTGGTTTTACCATGCATTCCTAGGGGAAACGATGCTATCTGGGTGATTTTTGACTAACTCACCATGTCATACCACTTCTTATCTATCTGGGAGAAAATTTCAAAAGAGATCTTGGAACACTTCTATGTGCAAGAGATAGTTCAACTCCATGGAGTTCCATCAACAATTTTTTCTGATTGTGATGCTCTCTTTATATCCCAGTTGTGCATAACTAGAAAAAAGGGTTATTTCCATGGTTAAAACTATGACAATAGGCCCCAAAACCATGGCCAAAGGCTACGACCATGGTTTTGGACAATCGTGGCCACCATCGCCATGGTAGTAGGTCTCGGCCTATTTCCATGGTTTTGACCATGGAAATAGCTACCTATTTCCACAGTTTATAAAACCATGGCAACAGGCCTCCAAATTTGAGACGGAGGTGCTTAAACTATAGCCACGATTTAAACCGTGGCTATAGGTGGCTATTTCCACTGTTAAAACCATGGAAATAACCAAAATTATAAATATCCCCAGCGGGATTTGATCCGTACACCTCCAATATACAGTCCAGCGCACTTACCACTACACAGTTCCACAATTTGGGTACACACACACACACACACACATATATATATATATATTATATTATGATATATATTAATAAAAACTATGGGAATAGACTCAAAACCATGGCGATATGGCTTCCCGCCAAATTTTTTGCGGGAATTGTTTTTCCCACAGAAGCGTGGGAACCCTATAGCCACAGTTTTAGAGAACCGTGGCTATAGGGAAATGAAAAATTGTCTTATAGACATAGTTTTAAAACCATGGGAATATCCACGAGCTACTTCCATGGTTCAGAAAACCATGGCTATAGGCCACATAAAATTGGCCTATAGCCACAATTTTAAAACTATGGTTGTAGGCCATAGAACCGTGGCTATAGCCACCTATATCCATGGTTTTAAAACTGTGGCTATAGATCCATGGAAGTAGGTCCATTTTCTAGTTGTGGTGGAAGGGATTATCAGTGGCGTTAGAAACCCATATTCTCTTGAGTACAGCATTTCACCAACAGAAGGACGGTCAGACTAAAAGGACCATTCAAGATATGGAGGATATGTTGTGGGCTTATATGTTAGACTTTGGTTATAGTTGTGAGGATCACCTACCACTGGTGTAGTTTTTATAAAACAACAGCTATCATTCTACCATTGGTATGGAACCATTCAAGGCTTTGTACAGGTGACCCTATAGGTCACCACTTTACTGGACTGACCCAGGAGAGTGAGAACTCATGGGCCTGGAGTTGGTTCAAGAAACTATAGGGAAGGTGCAGATCATCCAGGAGTAGATAAAGACTGCACAGATCTATTAGAAGTCTTATGATGATAGGTGATGTAGGCCTTTGAAGTTTGAGGAAGAAGATCAAATGTTCCTTCAGGTTTCACCTAGATGAGGATTACATAGATTTGGTCAGGGTGATAAGTTATCTCCTAGGTTCATTGACACTTTCCATATATTGTAGAGAGTGGGTGAGGTGGCATACTACTTGTCTCTACCTTCATATTTAGACTGGGTACATGACATATTCCATGTCTCACAGCTGAGGAGGTACGTGCAAGACCCATCGCACATTACTGATTGGGGCGAACTGGATATCAAGGATGGAATGGCCTTTGTTGAGTTCCCAATAGAGATTGAGGATCAGTAAGAGATGATCCTTAGAGGTTGATTGATACCTTTGGTATGTGTTCTTTGGTAGCACAAGAATATCTAGGAAAGAACATGGGAGCGGGAGGTTTGAATTCATTCTCAGTACCCCCATCTATTTGAATTGCCCTTGTTTTGTCTTTTAACGGATGTAAAGCCCCAAGGTGGGGAGAATGTAACATCTCATATTTTCCATGTATTTTTTATAGATATTATATGGTTTATTTTTGAGACCAAGGACTAATACGGAATGCAATTTTAATGCCCAGTGTGCCCTAAATAAATGTGTTTAAATATTAAAATATTATAATAGCACACGCATGTGATATTCCCAAAAAATTGGAATAAATTTTAAATGGTTTCCTAGATTATAAATATTAGGGCACAGTTAAGTTCATATTAGTGGATTCACCCAAGGCGTGACCTAACATAGGTTAGTTTGGGTCATCTATGAACAATTAATCGGGGTGCAAAATTGATAAAATAAATTAAAAGAAAAATTTATTTTATTTTTATTCAACATAGTGACTTGATCATCTATATGTATATAGTTATATATTTTGTATTAGTGTTATACTCTAAACCATGTATACCTAGACACTATTGTAGGAGAGTGTTCTTGGTGGACGACAACGGATTAGGATCGGACCATGGATCATCATGTCGGTAGTGTTTGAGGATTTCATCAACAGTGAAAATGCAATTTTTCTTCATCAAATATCAATAAAAAATCTGTGTATAGAAAGTTTTTTTATTTTTTTATTCCCCGTTATTAATTTCAATGATGAGCGCAAATCAATTGAAAACATATTGATTTTTAGATATATTGTTTTATGAGAATGGATTTGTTCTATGAGGTTTATGTAAGAAATTCCTCATAGTTATTAAATCCTCTTCATTTATCATTCTTACAGAAATGGATCAAGGCTGAAAAAAATGGCTTAGGTTCTTTCCTTAGGGTTTCTCTATGTTATTTTCTCCCTTTTTTCGCACATTCTTCAAAATTTTGATCCCTATGGTTCCGAAACCACATTTTCAAGTAGTTTAAAATTCTAATGGACCCTCAAATTTTATGAAAATTGACAAATGATACTATATCAGTGAATATTGGTACCCAAGGATCTTGGATATAGGATTGTTTCAATTTTGGGGCATCGTAGGAGGTGCGGTGGTCGTCAGAAGGGATCATCAGCATGCGGAAGTGACCCTAGTGGCTGACGGTGGTGCACAGTGACTGGCGGTGGCACATGACGGTACGTGGTGGTGACCCACATCTAGTTGGAAGAGCTACGTGCAATGGACATGGTGGAGTAGGTGGGGCTATTGGTCATGGACACGTCGACGACTGTGTGAGAAGGTGGTGGCGGAAACGGAGTGGGTTGGCTATGTGGGTCGCACATGAGTGGGCCCAAGCAGGGACGATAAAGGTCGGTGGGTCAGTATGGGCTGGTGGTCTCTTCTAGATGATTCGAACTTAGGTCATACCTGAGTCGGATCCTTGGAAACTAGGGTAGAGCTCGGTTATGCTCGACCATGGTGTCGTAACAAATTATGTTGTAGCGAGGTGCACTGACCGCCTTGCGAGTCCGCGGGTAGTTGACCACAGTAGATGGTTAGCGCCACAGATGTACTAATCATGGCAGTCGGTCTATGGGTGTTTGGTCCACACATTAGGGGGACCAACCATAGGTGTCAGTCTGTGGGCCTCGGCAGGATTATGGGTAGCTTCTCGAGCAGCAGGTTGAAAGAGTCATAACTCTTAAATTGAGCATCCAAAAAACATGCCCTCAATGGAAGCTTGACCCTAATTTTATGATGGTCGACTCAAGACCAATTTTGGGTACTTTATTTAGATTTTAGGCTCCTATTTTCCAAGTTTTTACTGGTACTGGTTCAGCAATTTCCCTCCAGTCCTTTTCTCAGGGGTACAATACGGTATTACATCCACATCACTAGATTTTAATCCCCTATTGAGTCTGAGTCTCATATAGACATGTATTGTCCCTTCGTGAATCTAAAGTGTGATCCTTTATTAGACCTAGTAATGTTTATGAAATCATCATGGCATCCTTGAGTAGGGATTTGATCCTCCATCTTGCAGGTTGTATCAGTAGGGTTTGTGGAATAATTTTCATGTGATCCCCTATATAGCGGTTTGATCCAAATTGGGTTTGTGGTGTCCCCCAGTGGTTTTGGGAATGACCCCCTCTCTATGTATCATAATCTTATTAGACCAGTGAGGTGGTACCCAAATGAGCTTGACCTCTCAATCAAGTGTCTCTGATGATAGCATGACTCGTGGAGTGGGATATCTCAGAATGAGCGTTACTTTGAATAGAATCATGTGGCTGGTGGTTGGTTATGGCTACATGATGGCATGGAGTCTCTTTTGAGTATATGTGGGTTTATGTTCTTCTTTTATCTGATATACAATGTTACATATTGTATTATTCTGACTATTCATAAACCATGTGCATTGAATCCATCTTCTCATATTGTTCATAACAAATATTTGTTAAAAAAAATCTCTTATCATATAATTAAAATTATATCCTTATAAACATCATTTATTTAAATCCATGTGATCTTGATAATATTATTTATGTTAAAATATTTGATATAGAAACACTTTTCTTTATCACTTGAATGGAAACTATAATCTCTATTTATTCTTCCATTCATTTTGAACACTTTTTTATTAACAAAATTTGTAAAGTATAAATTTTATATCATAAACCATTCAAAACGAAATAATAAATTTCTATAACACTAATACATAATATATATTGTCTATAGATTTTCACAAACCCCTTAAAATATTTCAAATAATCCCATCAAATGGAATCATTACTCCTTAATAATTTTCACTTTATGTTTCAAATACCTTGATTGGATACTTGAAGAAACTTTATTAGACTCACAAACTAACTTTTTTTCTTATGGTTATAACTTTTAGAAACTTTTAATGACAAATAGCATCATAATATTTTCATTTCATTCCTAGTCCATCTATTATCAACACTTAGACAATAATAGGGTAAACATTTCTATAACATTCTAATCTTGTCAGAATATTTCCATTCATGAAAATATAATGAATTACTAGGGTAGATCATAGAAATGATTTCATAGAGGAATCCCCCTACCTCTCTATGAATATGTTTTGTAGTCTTGAAGATATGGTCAAGCTTTGGTTCGGTGCATGGTCTCATCTTTTGTCGATGGTTTTTCCTATGTGTCGGTGCTATTTTTCTACATGATGTGCAATGTATTCAGGGCATTCACCAGGTAGGGTTCATAGATTGATCATAGATATATAGTGTTCTGACCTAGATTAGTTCATCTTCTATATTTCACACATGCATCTCATGTTTAAGTTCTTTCAATGACTTTTTTGACCAATGAGTTTCAGAAAAGGTAGTAGCAGTCAGAATAGTGTTATCATTAGTAGATGGTGGATGGAATTTGTGGTTACATTGATTCATAGTCATCATAAATATTGTAGAAGTCCGTAAATAAAATTTAACTACATTTTTTGGTGGACATAGTCAATGTGTAATAGCTCGATATTTTGTGAATTTTTTTTAAAAAAATTAATATTTTGATATTTTTCATTTCACACAACATAGAATATAGCTTGTGTTATATAAAATCACCAAGTTATTCTTACTTTTTATGTTCCACCAAGTCAATCTTGCACTAAACGAAACACTATGTTTATACTTTGTTATACATAATGTTTATTTCCTTCAAACACTTGTATGACATGTAAAACCTTGTTTTACCAAACTATAATGTTCTATTAATATTCTTATTAAAATATTATTACAGTTTTCACCTAATCGTTTGAATGATGGTTATGATTAAGATTAATTAAATTATGAAAATATTATATACACATGTATATAATAAGAATTATTTGGTTACTAATAAACTAAAAATTAACATAAAACCCTATTGATAATATAGGAAATCTTTGGTTGGAAAACTATATTTATGAAATAAAACACATTTTACATAAATAAATTAATTAAAAATATCTTTATATACAATTTTAAGAAAATATATATATTATATTCATTAAAATCTTTAATTTTCATCATATTTTTTTCTAGAAAATAGATAATAATAAATCCATTTTTATGCTTAAAGATATATATTTTTTCAAAAATGTAATTTTACCACCTTTTAATAGCTCACCTATTTTAAATATAATTTTTTGAACTTTTCTAAATTTAATTTGAAAAAATTAACTTCATTTTTTGAATATTAATATCTAAATTTAATATCAGAAAAAAATATTTTTATAAAAAGTTTCGCTTTTTGATGAATAGTTAAAAAACTGAATTTTGATTGAAAACTTTATTTACATTTAATTTATTTGTATAGTTAAATTATATTTTAAATTGTTTTTAAATAATAAATATATCAATTATACATCAATTAATCTAATTTGGGTTATTCTAACCAATTTCACATAGCAATTAGATATAAAAAAAATTTCAACCTTTTAAACTTTTTTACTTTAAAAACTCGTTGTCTTATCCCACCTAGAGGATTAATTTTAAATTAATTTCTACCGCTTTTGTGATTAGAATTTGGAAATATTAATTAAATATTTTAAATAATAAAAATTTATAATATTTAATAAGTTTAACTATGTTTTTGACCAAAAATATTATTAAATGTAATTAAAACTAATTATAGTGATAAAAGTAAAAAACAAGATTACTTGGTGGTTAAAATTTATTTTAAGTGGAACAATTACCTAGAAACATGTCAAAATTCCATTTAATAAAAATATTTCGACCAATTATCACATTTAATAGATAATTTAAAATTATTGGAGACACATGATGTAAGGGAGACCCCTCAATAGTGTTTACCTTTTTATATTTATAAGAACTCCACTCCTCCCCCACTATAAAAGGGCACTCAACCCCCACAATTATTCACACATATCAAGACCTTTTCTCATCCAAAATCTACCTAATATACTCCAAAATTTCCTTCATTAACATTATAATCCTCTCTTTGGGAATAAATCCAACCAATGAGGCCCTTTTGTGAAAATCAAAAGAGGTTTCCCAAAGAAGTGGTAACATCCTTCCACACGCTCTTTTGTTTTATTTTCATTCTCCACCCCATCAATTATATTTATTCAGTGCTTATATAAAACCATTTTATCCTAAATATAATTAAATTTTTGTATTCTAAGGGTTTTACCTACACACACACACACTTCAAGAAAATGGGATTGGAAATCATCATTCGCGTCTACGTCAAACTACCACCTCGTGAATCACTGTTTCTCATTCTTTTATTGCCTCATTTCAATGTTCGAAATAATGATGGAATTTTTGTTTTTATATGATATATATTATATTTATTATTTATTTATTCTTATTTAATTATTATATAACACATACATTCATGATTTCCAATTTGTGAAAATTTGATAACTTTGTTTGTGGTCATGTGGTCTACCGCCTCCACAAAACGATGTGATTATCTAACAATTTACATGAAATGTATTAATGATTGTATTAGTGAAAAAATTTGATATATATATGACATAATAATTCTACTATAAATATAAAAAACATATATATATATATCATTTACTTTTCATCCTTTTAAAATATGACTAAAAAATAGAAACATAGTTCATGCATACGTATGGCCAATCGTCTCCATGAACGATGTATTTTATTTATTATCTATATATTTTATATATTATTATAATTATATATATGATGAATAAATATGATATTAATACCATGGTTTACATTATGTAAATAATTAAATAATGATCTAAGTAAGAGTACCAAGAATAACAAGTCAAATCATGTACAAAAGACACACAAGTTATTACCCAAAACATAACCCAAATAAGGAATTATAAATAAATGGGTAACAAAATGTCATAATAAAATCATATATGGTATGATATATATATTAATATGGTAATTTGGTAGATTTATAGTAATCTAATATTTATTATACAGTATTTTTGGACTTGTATAAATAAAATTCAATAATTAAGGTAAGGGTTTTCTCATCTCAATTTTATTCCTCTGAGATGTATGCCTTATTCACCACTTCTATCTTTTGTGTGGTGTATATAATGATAATGAATATATTATTTGTTTATTATACTTAAATATATTTTTATCTGCATATCCATTTTATGATCTCTCTTTCATGGTTTTTTCGGTTCAAAAGTTACCAAATCAGTAGTAAAGTAATTTTGTCTCAATTTGCATTCTTTGAGGCACATGTCATGTTATAAACCTATATTATTCTAATAGGTGTATAAAATACAAATTTAAATATAACATAATGAATACCCTACCTTTAATGATATTTTATGCCTCACATAATGTAATTATTTCATGGTGATTATGATTCAAAATTACCAAAGTAGTAATAGTTCATTGGTTCAATCTTATCATTTATCAAGATTGTTTTTTATTATGATTCCATCGGTGAAATAATATAATCCATATCTCAATAAATAGAATAATTTTATTCTAATATGGTTATTCATGATATCTTCATTTAATGGTACCATTTTTTCACTCTTTCGTACTTAAGATAATTAAGAATGTGATTTTTTAAAAATTTGATTGTATCTCTCTCTTCGGTAAGAAATATATGTTCCTTCAAAACCATGTTTTATAAAAGTGTTTTAAAAAATGTTCTATTTTTTCCTATTTTATTTGAAATACATTTTCATCCATTTTTTATTTTTTTTATATGGTTTTTAAAAAGGATTCCTCTTTTCATTTTCAGATTTAGGAACTACTCTAAACTATTTTCAGTGAAAAAGGAATGTTCGAAATGTATATATTTATCCTCTATCTTGAACATAATTTCATGGAATATTACTTTCCAAGTTTATAGGATTTATTTTTTAAAAGGAATTTTTTTCCCCTCATATTTTGGAAAATGATTTTTTTTAATTAGTTTTCAAATAAAAAAATTTTCAAAAAATTTCAACGTTCAAGAAGTGTTTAAAAAAAATTTCAAAGATTTATTTAAATTTTTTCAATGTTATTTTAAAATAAAAATGTTTCAAAAAATGTTTTGTGTTTAAAAACCATCTTAAATTTTTTAAATATTCCTTTATAAGTTTTCAAGGAAAAAGTTTTTCAATGTGTTTTAAATATTATTTTATAAGTTATCATGGAAAATTGTTTTAAAAATGTTTTCAAGATTATTTTATAAGTATTTCAAAGGAAAGGGTTTTAAATATGTTTTCAATCTTATTTTATAATTTTTCAAGGAAACGTGCATTCACAATGTTTTTAAGATTCTTTTCTAAGTTTTCAAGGAAAATTTTTTTTTTAATGTTTTCAAGATTCTTTTATAAGTTTTCAAAGAAAAAGGTTTTCAAAATACTTTTAAGATTTTATTATAAGTTTTCAGTAGAAAAAGTTTTCAAATTGTTTTCCAGCTTCCTTTATAATTTTTAAAGGTTATTGTCAAAGAAAATGGTTTTCAAGATGTTTTATGTTTTAACAATTATTATTTTTAAATAAGAATAGATATTTTCCTCAATAAATGAGTTTAAAATATTTATAAAAAATCATGTTAAATATAATATGACACATATTAGTACTCGTTCCTTACTGAGGATATGATCCATAGGTTCCATTCATATTATTTCTTTGAATTGTTTATGCTTTTATGGCTTGATTTTTATGAATATTGTTTCTCTTTCATGAGTTATATGTTTAAGAAACCCATTTCTCTTTCATGGGTTATATGTTTATAAAACATGTTTCTCCTTAATGGGTTTTATGCTTAGAAAACATGATTCTTTTCATGGGTTATGCCTTGATGAAATGATTATAAAACCTATCTATTTTTCCTAAGTTATGATATGATGACATATTAATGATACCCATTTCATTTCATGGGCTATGATATGATAGTTCATGGTCTTGTGAAGCGTGTATGTATGGTTTCATTATGATATGGGTGGGAATTTATATGTCCCTCCAATGGATTGGGTGAATATTTATATCCAATGATATATATATAGCTAGAATAAGGATTGAACATAGTCCTGTAAAGGACTTTATCAGCTAAGATGGTCTTGGGAGTGAAACTTTACAACTAATATGGTCATGAAAGTGTACCATGACTACCAAGATTGTTTTTTTGTGAACCCTTTCCACTTATATGGCCTTAGAATTAATCCTTGACTACTATAGAAATAATTTTACATGCTTATTTCTCTACCCCAAATTCTATGTCTTATTCCTATGTTATGTTATCATGGAATACTCTCTTGATTCCCTTATGTTTTATGACTTATGAATAGTAAATATTTATGAAATTATTCTTTTTTATGATCTTTGATATATTAGGTATGATCTTATAATGTTTTTATCATCTTCTCATACCCTTATTCTCATGTTATGCTTATATACCTCCCTTTTTTACCCTTACTGATCATTTGAGCTCACCCCTTTCCTATATTTCCTTTCCCTAAGTTATAAGAAAATTTTTTAATTAGAAGAACTAATTGGGAAGATATCTAAGGGATATATTGAATATATTTCACCATGATATAAGATTATGTTTTCAAGTTTTCAAATACATTAAACTATTATGATCCTCAGGAATGTACTTTTGTAATATGCTAAATATTCATAAAAAATGATGTAATATCCATTTATGTTAATATTGGGTCTCTATAGTTGGTATCAAAGGAAAGGTTTAGTGAACCTTTCGAAATTAGGATGATAAAACATTATTAAGATCCATATGTATATTTTTAAGCATATGTCTAGGTATGTCTCTATGGATAAGACTAAGGTGTCATAGATTTAAAATAATGTGTCATAATTTAGAAATCCTATAGGTAATTTTTCATGATTATGTGGTATTCCACTATGATATGTGCTACTAACACTATGATTTCTAGTTTTAATCAATGGTGGGAACCATAAGGAACTGGGTAAGGATTGAATGTGACAGAAAAGTTTTGGATGGGCAGTCAAATGGGATGATCACTGGAGTGAAGGATGTTGTGATCAAGAAAAATCAATTTTCACTAAACATGTTTAGAAATGTGTACCTTGACCAACTCTTGGACTCACCAAATAAGATAAAGAAAAATTTAGTTGAGAGTGCAGGTAATGGAGACCATCAGGAAAAGAATATTCATTTTTATTTGTGTAGATAATGTGGAAATAATAACCCAAGTGAATATCTTAAAGGAACACGAAGATATTTTGACTATGTAAACTAAAGACACAAAGAAAATAACTACAAAGAAAAAATTAAGATTTTGGTTACCACAATGAATTGGAATATTAGAATTAATAAGACACCATCGATGGTTAAATGCTTTAAGTGTAGAATGAATGGTCATTATACAAATTGATGTCCTAAGTGGAAATCTCAGGAAGAGAATCAATAAGGTGGTATAAGTAATGGTTATATTAATGATGGTGATGAAACTATAGGTAAAATGTGAAATGAAAGAGGTTTTATGTAATATTATGAGGTATCCTTGGTAATGGCTTAAGTATGAAGTCTAATAATTGATTTTTTTATGTATTTGGATTCAAGAATTGCATTATATAAATGGTGAAATATATAAGGATTATTCAGTTTATGTTTTTCACAAAGGATTTACAATAATATGTTTAATGCTTCTAATGCACTAGAAAAGTTTTTTAATGGAAAGGTAAAATTGTGAATAAGGGAAGATAACTCTTAATATATTCTTGATGTTGATATAATTATGTTTGGATAATTATATATAGGATATGAATAAATAAATTTTATGGTACTTATTTCCTCATAACTGATAAAGGATTTGTTGAAAAAGTGGTTTATGCTATCATGGATGGAGTTTATATAATTTTTTAATTTATTGAATATATCCAATAAACTTGGGAATAAAAAACATTCATTTTATCAATAAAGATTTATGGTAATTTAGGTTATTACCAAGTTTCAAGAGAAACATGGTAAAGGTATTCACATGTTTGGAATGTGACAACCAAGATCTACCTTATGATATATGGGGGATAAATGTTAAGATAATTTAGAGACCTTATTTATAAAGTTTTTTATTTTTATCTTTCATAAGGATTATAAGGTTAACCATTTGTGGAATGGTTTAACTTATACTTTGGATGAGTTTTAGAGATTCAATTATTATCACACCACATGAGGATTTATTCATATTGGATAACTTGTTCTAACCTTTTTATTGTGATGCTAACTAAAGATAGATGGAATGAATTATCATTTTACCTTGTGATATATTAGTACTTCAATAATAAAAATTCACCTTCATTTATTAGATTAAAAGATGAATTGGAAATTAAAAAAGTAATAACAAAGGGTGAGTTTGTCCTAAAATCATATAAGTATATATTTTCATAAGAAATATCAGCTTTAGGGAAAAGGGTCTAAGATCAAATTTTTCGATGTGATCATCATTTTTATTATATAAATTTCATTTTTTAATCATCTTTGGGTTATGGATTTTTAATCATTTACTTTATTCAAACCATGTTATATATCACTCCCCATAAGGACTAGATATTTATATTTCTCTTCCATGTCCATATTTTCACATTCCACCTATATTATCCAATATGGAAACTGAGTTATGAGTTACTTTGGGTAATCTTTATGTTTATAACTTTCCCTTTTTAATAAAAGTTTTAGTATTAATTTTTATGATGTGGGTTTCTATAAAATAAACTTAGAAGTATTAAACCATCGATAACTCAGATGAATTTTGAGGTTGAAACTCATTTTAATGGGGGTAGAATGTATGACCCCTAGATTTTGTAAAAAAAATCGAATAATTTAATATTTTGATATTTTTCATTTCACACGACACTGGATATAGGTTTTTTTATATGAAATCACCAAGTTATTATTGGTTTGTATGCAACACCAATTCAACCCTAGGCTACATGAAACACTTATATTATCTTGATTTACATGAAACACTATGTTTGTCTTTTGTTACACATAATACTGAGTTCCTTCAATAACTTTTGTGACATGAAAAACTTAGTTTTTCCCAAATAAAATATAGGATTAGTATTACTATTAAAATATTATTATATTTGTCACCTATCCATTATAATGGTGGTTATGAATAATATTAATAAAATTATGAAAATATGGTTTACAAATTAATATAATAATAACTATTTTGTGACCGATTAACTAAAAATAAAAATAAAACCCTATTGAGAATATAGGAAATCTTTTGTTGGAAAACTATATTTATGAAATCAAACAAGTTTTACCTAAATTAATTAATTAAACCCTTTTTGATAGATAATTTTAATGAAATATATATATATATATATATATTCTTAAAAGGGAATTCTCATGTGTGGCCTTTTCGAACCCTCCACAAATGGAAACCCCCTCCCCCACGAAGAGGTCACTCCAGGTGGTAACGCCCCAGCCGAGTAAAGAGCTGTTGCCAGTCGAGATGGTAGCATCCCGGAGGGTGACAGCCTGGCATGGATGGTCTATCAAGCGATCCATCATCGATTGGGTGGCGCCTCATTTTGCCCGCCCCGATGAGACCGGGCGACCCGACAAGGCGGGTGGATCTCGGGGGAGAGGCTCACCCCAAAAGCGGAATCCCAAGAAATATACATATATATTCTCTTCAGTCAACTATATAATGTTCATATTATTATTTTCTATAAAATCGATAAGAATAAATCCAATTTTACGCATTAAGATATATATATATATATTCTTTATAAAATGTAATTTTACAGCCTTTTAATGGTGTACCTATTTTAAATATAACTTTTGAAAGTTTTATAAATTTTATTTTAGAAAATAAACTTATTTCTTGAAATTTTAAAATCGAAATTTTCTTTGGGTAACTTTTTAGTATTTTTCTGAGAAGTTTTATTTTTTGATAAATAGTGAAAAAACACTAAATTTTAATTGAAAAATTATTTTTCATCAGATTTATTTATATATTTTAATAATATTTTAATTTGGTTTTAAAGAATAAATAGATCAATTATACATAAATTAGTCTAATTTATTTCACTGAATTCAACTTCACATTGAAATTAGATATAAAAGCATTTCAATATTTTAATCTTTTTTACTTTAAAAACACGTTGTATCGTCCCATCTGTAGAATTAATTTAAAATTAATTTCTTCCAATTATATGAATATATTTTGAAAAAAAAGGTTCCATATTATTAATATTAATAATATTTAATTTATAATAAGGCCAAATTATTTTTTTACATAAAATTATTATTCAAAATAAATATAATTAATTAGGGAGATTAATGTAAAAACGAGATTACTAAGTGGTTAAACCTTAATTTAAGATAAAAAATAACCTAAAAACATGTAAAAGGACATTGGAAAGAAATATTTATACTAATTACCCAATCTTATCAACAATTTAAAATTATTTTAGAAATAAGATGTAACGGAGACCCTTCAATAGTTTTTACCTTTTATATTTACAAGAATGTCACTCCTCCCCCACTATAAAAGGGCACGCACCCCCCACCCCACTTATTCACATATCTCAATAACTTTTTATAAGACAAAACCAAGAAAAATATACTCTAAAATTACCTCCCTTAATCCTATAATCCTAAATTTAGGATGAAATACAACCAAGGAATCCCTTTGGTTGATATCAAGATGAGTTACCCAAAGAAGTGGTAACTTCCTTCCACAAGCTCTTTTGATTTGTTTTAATTCTCCACCCCCCCCCCCCCTCAATTATTATTATTAAATTATTATATAATAACATAATTATAATAAATATACTTACATTTTATTATTATAAGGGTTATACCTACACTCACAAACACTTTTATAAAATGTGATACACAATCATCGTTCGTGAGTACAGCAGCCTACCACCTCGTGAATCGATGTCGCTTGTTCATCCATTTCCACATTTAAAGGTAGGAAATGAATATAAAATTTTAGTTTTTTATTATATATATTATATTTATTATTTATTTATTCTTCATAACATATATTTTCATTCTTTCCATTTTTTATAAATATGATAATATCATTTATGTACATGTGGACTACCTCATCCTCAAAGCGATGTGATTCGTTCACACTTTACATGAAATGTATTAAGGATGGGTTTAGTGAAATTATATGATATATAAATGAAATAATAATTAAACTTGAAATAATATATATATATATATATATATATATATCATTTACTTCTCATTCTTTAAAAATATGATAAGAAAATGGAAACTTCCTTAATAAGTACGTATGGCTTACCGTCTTCACGAACAATATATTTCATTTCTTATATATATATTTTATATAATATTATAAATAAATATATAATGAATATATATGATATTTATACCATGGTTTAAAATCTGAAAATATGTAAATCATGATTTAATTAAGGGTACCAAGAATAATACATCAAATCATGTACGAAAGACAAAGCGGCCATTACCTAAAACATAACAAAAAAATGGAATTGTTAATAAAGGGAAAATATAAGGTAATAATCAAATAATATATGGTATGATATATAATAATATGGTTATTTGTTATATTTATAAAAAAACCTATATTTTTATACATGATGCTTCAACATGTACAAAGAAAGTCAATACTAAAGGTAAGGGTTTTTTCATTCCACTTCTATTTCTGTGAGATTTATGCCTTATTCCCCACAAATTTATTTTTTTGGTGTATATAATTCCCATGAATATATTATATGATTATTATAATTAAATTTATGTGTATTTACATATCAATTTTATGATCTCTATTTCATGGGGTTTACGGTTCAAAAGTTACCAAATCAGTAAAGTAATTTTGTCTCGATTTTCCTTCTATGAGACACATGCCATGTTATATACATATATTCTTCTACATGGTGTATACAATTACCATTGACATTTTATATCATGAATATACTTATTTTTATCATATTTTAAGATTCATGTAATGTAATTCTTTCATGGGTATTACGATTCAATATTACCAAAGTAGTAACAGTGTATTGCTACAATCTCATCAATTATCAGGATTATTTATGATTATACATCCATTAGTGAAATATTATGATACATGTATCAATAAATGTCATTTTTTATTATTCTATGGTTATTAATTATATCTTTATGTAATGGTTCCATTATTTCACTCTTTTGTACTTAAGATAATTAGTAAAATATTTTTAAGAAGATATAAGTTTATCTCTCTCTTCGGTTCATAATATATGTTCTTTAAAAACCATGTTTTTTAAAATGTTTTAAAAATATTTCTAATTTTATCCTAAAATGTTTTTATGAAACCCATTTCTATTTCACTAGTTATATTTTTATGAAACCCATTTCAATTTCATGGGTTATATGTTTATAAAACTAATTTATATTTCAAGGGTTATATACTTATGAAACCCACTTCTTTTCATGGGTTACGCTTTGATGAAATGATTATTAAACCTTTCGATTTTCCATGGGTTATGATATGATGATATGTTTATGATACCCAATTAATTTTATGGGTTATGATATAATTATTTAAGATCTTGTGGGTCATGTATGTACAATTTTATTATGAGATGGGTGGGATATATATATCCCTCTTAGTCATTGGTTAAAGATTTATATCTCATGAGATTTACATGGATGGGATTGGGAGTGAACTCAGTTTAGTAAAGGACTTTATCTACTAAGATGGTATTGGGAGTGAACCTTGACTACTAAAATGGTCATGGGAGTGAACCATGACTACCAAGATGGTTTGGGGAGTGAACCCCTTCCACTAATATGTCCATGGAAGTAAGATTTGACTATAATGGAAATCATTTGTATATAATTATGTTTCTTCCACAAATTCTATATCTTATTCCAATGTAATGATTTCATGGATCATGATCTTAATTACCTTATGATTCATGTCTTATGAACTGCCCATATTTATTCTAGGATTCATATTTAAGATATTTGATATGCATTGTATGATCTTATAATGTTATGATCATCTTATCAAACCCTTATCCTCTTATTATGCTTACATGTCATCCTTTTTTACCCTTATAGAGTAATTTAGCTCCCCCTTTCTTATGTTTTCTTTCCCTAAGTTATGAAGAAAGGGTTTAAGTAAGAGTAATAATGGGGAAGGTCTTTAAGAGATATTTTGAAGATATTTCACTAGGATTGAAGAATATATTTCAAAGTTTCCAAAGACACTAAACAATTACGGTCCTTAGGCATGTACTTTTATAATATTCTGAATATTTATTAATAAAGATGTAATATCCATGTATGTTAAGATTGGGTCTATATAAAATTCAATCCCTTTTTGAGGTTGAATAGAATCTAGGGTTTTTATGGTTTTCTTATTAGGGTATTTTTACCATTGGGATTTAAGGCCACTAAAATATTTAAGGTTATGTGCCTTTGGGTCTTTGGCCCATGCTATTTTTCATTCATCGGGTTTTTTATGTTTTGAGATCTATAATGGTTTTCCCTTTACCCAGTTTCAAAAGGAGCTTCAATTTTCTTTTTTCATAAAGGATTTTGTCCCCAAAATCATTTCAAAAAATTCCTTAACCATAATAAACCTTAATGATACCTTTAGTCTCACCAAGACATTGACATATCCCGTTATACTAAATATATGAATGGAGACTAAAGTTTCTTAGTCTAATTTTCATCTAATGAATTTGAAACCATAATATAATCATTTTATACTACTTATAGTAATCTAAATTAATCTATTGAACAACTTCAACACTTGGTTTCTTAGGAAGGAATTTCTCTAACACATAAAATTTCTCCTTACTTAAGAACTATTCTTAAGTTTTTATACCAATAAAAGATATTTATTATAATAATATTTTATTTTTTAAAATATTTATTTCAAACTCATGTTTGAGGATTATGGTGTTATTATCTATGAAATAATATTTCATTAAATAATAATCATTTTTTACATTCATTTAATAAGGAGTATTATTAAATTTCATCCCACTAATATAATGACCCTTTTAAACTCATAGTACCCATTAGTGGTCCAAGATCCCTATTTTATCATGAATCACATTATATAACATGTAAATAATCCATAACTATAATTGGTATACTATTAATGATAATCATATCATATATGTCTCTTGGATATCTATGTAGATAACCCTTTACCTAAATACATCATATTGATTCACTAAACTTGATTCATTAAGTATCATAATGGTTAGGGTTTCCCAGCTAAGCGTAACCCAAAAAAAATGCAAGAACATTACACCTAATGATTAATTCCACCTCATTAATTTTACTATTGTTAATTCATCCAATACCAATGTTTTATAACCATTGGTATAGGTATGTGAAGTATTTGTATATAATATACTAATGGTTCCCCAAGCCATTACCAGTGGGTCATTGATAAAGGATTATACCAATGGTTTCATGAACTGTTTGTATATAATTCTATACCAATTATTTCTTATGAACCATTGGTATATGGTTTTTGAGGGTGAGGCATGGGTGTGGGGGTGAGGAATCTTGTACAAATGATTCTAATAAAACTATAAGTACATATTTTCATACAAATGTTTTCATGTAACTATTGGTTAAGGCCTGCCACCATGAATCATTTTTCCAAGCCTACAGCACCCAGAAAACAACCTAAAAACAACAAACAATAGCCTATATATAAAACATATATCCAACCAGTCACAATTAATATTCCAAACGTATCATGTATTATATATTTTATATTTAATTAGTTAATAACATAAAAAAATAATAACACTTATATAAAATTATTTTTAGTCATCATACACCATCTACATGGTTGTAAGTGTAGTAAATATCAAGTCAGAAATTTAGGGGATCAATATATCCCTCTAAAAATAATCGATATGATTCACACTAATGTCATGGTAAATTATATCATCACATACATCATGAATGTCGTCACTAGCATCATCACCTTCAACATTATCATCACCATCACAACCAAAAAAATCATCACCCCAACCACAACTAGGTCTATTATCACCATAGTTTAGGGCATCATATATATAGTGCATCATCGATATAAATGTATCAAAAACCATAGTATTATATGGTGGAAGTTATATACCTAAATCTATCATAGATTTCATGAACTACTCGATGGCCTTTTACTTATTTTATGTCACTTCATGGATAATTTGTTTCCTCTGCTAATTCGGCATGAGCTAATTGCAATCAGTGATACAAAAGTTTTTTGAGTTTCTTGAAGTGGAATAATACTAAGTATGGAGGATATTATTCACTATTTGATAGAGTAATATCCCCCAGTTCCTATCACCAGATATCTATTGAAAATGACCATTTGGAAAAATATTTTCATCTTCCTTCTCAAATAGGTTCTATAAAGCACACTATTTATAATATAAATGAAATATTTTGTTATTATTATTTTAAATTAGTATAATAATACTTGCTATATTTTCCTACCTATTTTCATTAACAACACTCTCAAATTTCTTTATTATGCTTGATCAAATCAATTTTACTCAATTTGTACTCTCTTAAATGATCAACAACACCAACTACAAATGAAATTGAGTGTAATAAAATAGTATTCAATAATAATATATTGCTGATCCAAATTAACCAATTCTAAATAATCTTTGACTAATAAAAACCAAAAGAGATAAAAATAAATTTCATATAAATAAATCATATCATCCCCACCTAACTGAAACATGAATAAATAAAAACCAAACTTAGAAAAATTCGATCATATTTGTTAAGGGATATTTATATTAGTTTTATTATTATTTTATTAGGTTGTGTTATATGGGTTTAATATAGTTTATCTCCATTCATTTTTTTCATTTTTTTATTAGCTATATTGGATTTGGGTGAGTATAGTTTGAGTAATAACTTTTTAGGTAAATTTGGAGCATTTAGATTCATTTCATATTTTTTGGTTTAGTTTTGAATAAAATATTTTAATTAATTTTATTTTAGGTCGATATGGTTTAGTTTAGTTTTGGGAGAATTTAGTTCAGGTAATATTTTTTTTGATTTTTTGGTTTGGTTATGTTTATAATTATTATTTTTTTGTTTAATTAAATTTCTATATGGAATAAATGATTAAATTATATTTAGATTAGTTTAGTTAATTTTTAATCAATTTATTTAGTTTTATTTGGTTATTTTTTGTGTAGTTCAATATAGTATGATTTAGATTATTTTTTACATTCTGTTATAGTTTAGTTCTATTAATGTTTTATCGTAATTAGTTTAGTTAAATTTAAATTTTTTGAGGCCTAGTTGGTTTAGGTCTATTATGGTAATTTTATTCCCTTATCAATCAATTTGATTTTTTTTATGTTTTAATTAGATAGGGTTTGGTGTAGGTAGTTATGTTTATTTATTTTTAGTTTCATTATATTCCCATTGGTTTAAATAAATTTTAATGTTTATAAGTTTATATGTTTGTATTAAATGAATATATTTACATGTTTATATATCAATAATAATTGGAACTAAGTATATGTTAATATGGTTTAGTGTTTATCTATATAAATGTAAAATTTTATATTTTTAAATGTTAATATAGTTTGATTTTTTAAATTTTTATATGTTAATAATATATAAAGCTACATTCATGTTTATATATTAATATTATTTCATACAATTTATACTGTATAAAGGGAAGAATTTAATAATTATATCAAACTATTTATATTATTTAGTTTTTTACATGTTAATTCTGTTTACAGTTAACACTTTAAATATTAATAAATTCTATTGTTTAATTTTTTATATATTATTATTAATTGAAACTAATTTCATTTTTATATCTTAATATTAAGTCAATCTATTTACATGTTAATCTAGATTACTATTTACATTTTTAAATGCTAATATAAAAATTCAATTAAATTATCACCACATAGTTTACATGTAAATACTTGACTTTCATTTTAATATTATATGTCTACATATAAACAGTTTAGATTTTTAATTGTAGCTAATATAAATTTTAAGTAAAAAAATTATATATTTAATTGTTTACATATAAATTATGAGTAAATATTTTACATGTTAATATAAAAATAAAAGTATATAGTTTACATGTTTACATGTTAATATATTTGACATTTATATATATTAATATAGTTTACATGTTTACACATAAAATATTTAATTTTATTTTTATATTACATATTTACAAGTAAAAAATTTATGTTTTAACTATAATTAATATAAGTTATAAGTAAACATTTTTTATATGTTATTATTTACATGTTTTCATATAAACCATAATTAAATAGTTTGCATGTTAATATAAAATTACAAGTAAACATTTTACATGTTTACATGGTCTATTTGGGTACTTAGTTCAATTTTAATTTATTTATTTTAGGTCAGTCTGGGTAAGTTGAGGTCATTTTATATTCATTTAATTTATTTTAGTTAATTTCTATTTCATTGTATTAGTTGTGGTTTAATTTATTTCAATTATATTCATTTTATTTTAGGTAAATCTAATTGAGTTTAATTCATTTCAATTTTTTTAATCCAATTCAAGTAGTTTCTTATAAATTTATTTCTATTTGGATCATGTCATGTGAGTTTAGTTTGATTTGGGATGGGTCGTTTCTTCCTTTGTATAATTAGTTCATGCAAGTTCTATTTGGTTTCTTTTTTCATTTATTATTTAACTCAATTCATTGTTGTTTGATTAATGTCAATCCATTTCGGGTGTGGTAGGTTTAATTTGGTTGGTTTAGTTGTTTTTTTGTTATAATTAAACTCATTGTTACATGAATACTACTTAGTTTCTCTCATGTTCCTGCATATCAGTTCACCCAAATGTGTGTATATAATTTATAACACCCTTGTTTTTTATTTCCTTTTAAATATTCCAAAAAAAACAATAATACAAAACATGAAGTCACCAACCAAGATCTGTGTGATCACTGAGAGGGGGAGAGATGAATTAGTGACCTTTCTTTTTACATGTTCTTTCTTAAGAAATATCATTTTCCTCCTGTTAGTGATATATGAATATAATAGAAAGAAATTAAATAATCGCAACCATAAGAACACATTAATTTACAAGTATCACCACTCAATAAGAGTATATAGCACTTCACATGGTTGGGAAATAGCCAAAATCCACAAGAACTACTATAAAAAAATCCTTTATATGTGGTTACATCATGTAGGTAATATCCATAAAAATGAAAATCACTATATTCAATTGAAATTACATGTTCTCCATTCATAGATAATATATGAAACATTTTTTTTATAAAAATTATAAGAATCTTCCCTAGTAGGCTTCATTATGTTGTCATTATGCTTCTTAGACTCTTCAAACATATTTTCATGCAAGTAATTATTATTATTCAATTTGTTTATCCATATTGGTAAATAACTAAACCTTTGGAATTCTTTATAAAAATGACCATCCAATCACTTGTCCATATGGTAAGATTTTTCCAGACATCCATATGCTAAAATTTGTCACATGTCTTCTAAATACTATTACAACTTCTTACGTTGTGTATGTATAATCACCTTAGCATACTATCCATCATATATCACTTGATTTGAAAACATTTTTTGGTTAATGTCATATTGATGCCTATTTAACCTATTCAACCAATCATATGTTCACACCATCTATCTGATACCAATTTGATAAAAAACAATGCCTAGTATCCTCCTAACAGATACTTCTACAATCTTTTCTTTTGATCATCTTGATACTTTAGAAGTACTTCCCCTAACTTCAATAATATTCAACAACACATTCTTTAATGTATCAACCTACTTTATATAGGAAAATTTCATCTGATATTTTAGGTAAATGTGTGTACTTAATTAAAACTTCCTACTTAATATTTATAATCTTCCTCTTGGAAAAAAATTCCATTGACTGTATTGAAACCGATTAAAAAATAAGAACTTCCATTAAGACTAGATATCAATATAATCCTCCAATAAAACTTCCTAATTTATATTCCTGCTTTATATTATTGATTGTTTGTTGAAATATTTTCTTTATTTAATGTATTATTCACTTTTTCAAGTCTTTCAATCTTTACAATACATTCTTTCAACTATCTCTAGAGAATAAACTCTATCTGAGTCTCTTCTTATTCTTTATCTGAGCCACTACTTTCATAACTATTGAATTTTACATTATTCATTTTTTAATGAAATGTTTCTCAGTAGATTCATCAGTGGAATTATAATCTGGTACTTCACTATCATCATCTTCCATAAGCTTAAAAAGGAAAATTCTCTTTTTTATTTAGATAACTTCTTATTATTTCTGTTATAATAGGAATTATATTTTTATTTCTTTTTCTTAAGCGATCATTTTTACTTTATATAATCTTCATTAATTTGATAATATTCCACGATTCATAGAAAACTTGTAGCAAAATTTATAATACCTTTGTATCCAAATAACATCATAGGTAACTTTCTTTTATAATTTCATTTTACTCTTTTCACCTTTTATAAAAAAACATGAATTCCTAAAATTTATTACTAACATAGACATTGGTATAAAATTTCCTGGATTACTCTTTAATTAAAAAAATATTAGATTTTTTATTCTCTGTGGAATTGAAAGATATTTCATGATAATATTTATCCTTTATTACAATCGTATTTTCTCTTCTCATTTCATAAGTGATGAAGCTATTATATAAATCATCCAGAGAAGAAGTTCCAGGATCACTATCTTCTAAGAATAAAACATTAGAATTGAAGTTATCAAGAAGAAACCAAAAGATGTTTTCAAAAATGGTTGAATATTTAAAATTCTCACCAAGACATCTTATGGCACTTAAAATAACATCCACCCTTATAAAGAAGTCACTAACAGATTAATTATCACCCATATTAAGATATTCATACTTCAATCTCTAGATTTTTAACTTAACTTTAATCACTTTAATATTTTCTTCATTGGTGTTGTTCAACTTTTCTAAGATTCCTTTATCTATTTCAATTACTTTAACTCTAAGAAACTCATTTTCAGAGCATGAGGAAAGTATATCATTTCTAGGTCACCCACAATTCTCTGAATTCTTATTATTAGTACACATAAGAGTTTCATCCATAGCTTAGAGAGGGAAACAATCTATCATATCCCCAAGAACTTCATATCCAAGGGATATAATATTAGGTAACATTCTATATTTCTATATGTGATAGTTATTTCCATCAAAAATAGGAATACCATTACTATTCATGGAGTTCTGAACATCCATAATTGCTTTTCATTTCCTTAAACTTCAGAAAAGATACAATGAATAGAACCTTTGAATTAATACCCATTCAAAGGACCATCCAGGCTCTATGTGATTACTGAGAAGGGTGTGGGTGAATCATTGATCTTTTCTTTTAACATTTTCTTTCTTAATAAACAACCTTTTTCCACTTGTTAGTGAGATATGACTCTACTGAAAATAAAGTAAACCAGAATAACAATAGAAACACAAGAATTTACAAGGTTCATTAATCTATATGAGTTGTTATTATTTGTTATAGTTTTCAAATAATCCAATAACACACAAACCATTATAAAAAATCATTATTTTGTGGTTATAGCAAGAAGGGAATAACCTTGCACTTAAAAAGTACTGTAGTAAATATATAGTGTATGTTCTCCTCACATAGTTAAAAGATGTAATATTTTTTTTGTAATAATAATAACAACATTCACCAATAGGCTTTAATATGTTTTCATTTTTTTGCCTAAACTTTCTTCCCATTTTATTTTCATGAAGGTATATCTTCTTTTTCACTTTCATGAACTATTGTAGGAAAGAAATTAATCCTTAGAAATATGTATAAAAATTTCCATCTGATCACATATCCTTCTGATAATCTTCATCTGATCATCCATCCAGTAAAATTCATCTAGTTTCTTTTCAATAATGTTAAGACTTATTATGATGGTCTCATCACATTAGCATATTATCCATCTGATATCACTTATGAAAAATTTATCTGGTGTATGACAGAATGGTTCCTCTTTATCCTTTTTGATTGATCAGTTATTCACACCAAATTTCTAAAACCAATTTCATGAAAAACTCTATCTGGTTTCCTCTATAAATATACTTCTTCAATATATTCATTCAATCATCTTGACACTTCGGTAGTGCTTCACCTCACTTAAAAATTCGTTAACAATTAATTACTCTATGTATCAACCCCTATTATATAGGAAAGGTTTCCCCAAAAATTTTGGGAAATACGTGGACTTAGTAAAAATTTCCTAATTCATATTTCTAGCACCCCACTTGAAAACATTATTTTCTTACTAAATTGAAACATACTAGAAAATATGAGCTCCTATTAGTACCCAACATCAACAAACTCCTCCAATATTCCTTCTAACTCAGTGAGAGTCATAAATATTTCATTTATGATATCTATAAAAATTAAAATATTAGCATATAATAATCACATTTGATATATTTGGGAAAGTTTCATAAATACCTTCAAATCGGATTAACTTTATATCACTCATTTGTCTATTAAAACATTATAGAAACATTTTTGATTGGGGTTAATTCATATGATATTCCTACATAACTCCATAGTAATATTTTATAAGTATTTTACTAGAAACTTTCATCATTTTATGAATTTCATTAGAACTCTTCATCTTCTTACTTTTCATTCTATCCTATAACTGATGATCTTTATACAGAAACATTTATCTGATGACTTTATTTAAAAACCATATGTCTAATAGCACTAAGTCATTTATCTAATCATCCAATAACATTTTATAAGATATTATTATGGTATTAATTCAACAAAAACCCCATTTACATCCCTATAAAATTAAAAGGCTGTCTTTTTATAGGAAAAATTTACAAATTTCATAGCTTTTCATGTAACCATATACAGCGTATGAAAATTGTGTGTTTCCATTATGTGGAATTCTAAATTACCCTTAATAATTATTTAAAATTTACTATAATTTCTTCAAAAACTTTATAAACATAAAACACAAACTCTACAAATAAATACCTCTTTCTGATATATATTTTCTTGTGAACTTTTTTATAACTTTTTAGTGAGGGTTTTGAACATATAAACAATTTTCTACCTATTTCAACTTAGCTTGGGTCATGAGGTATTTCAATACTCATGATGTTAGAAACAATAAAATAAAAAATAATCAAAATATATATTCATCAATAACTCTATATAATGAAACATCTAAGCATAATAAGATAAATGTCCAATATAAAACTAAGGTTGATCATATCAGTCTAGTAACCTTAATATCCTGAACTTGGTCTAATAAACTTAATCCAATAATCTCCAACCATAATACCATGTTATAAATTTTAATAAAGTGATGTGATTTATATAAGACAACAAAACTCAACCTATTTGAGAAAACTTCCTTCATTCATACCAATCCTAAAAAACAACTTCTTAACCTTTTTCATCTTCTAGAAAATACATTTAAACCTAATGGTATCGAAAAAATGTATTGATACAAATCCAACTCATTTTCAAAAAAACCCATTTAATTTGAATAAAACATTAAACTCATTACTAATTGAGTTATAAATCATTTTCTAGTATTGTTTTACTAGATAATTAGTGAGAGCTATTATACCTTATAAATCAGTGTTGATTCTACTATTCTATCCAAAATATAATTCATTCTTATATAATCATCATAGTTCCCTTAATTCCATCAACCATAAATCATTCGAAGATTGACAATCTAGAAATTTAAAGTGGAAATAAAAATATTAATTCATATAAATAAAATAATAATCTGGACTTAAATTTAATAAATTTTCTTACACATATCTCATTAACTGCATTATCCTTGATTTTATCATTTATGTGTCTCTATGAGATTAATTGAACCAAAATGATGTCACTATAATTGTATATCACCACTATAAAACATCTACATTTTTTACTAATTATATCAATCAGTTGGTTTTATTCATTGTATTATACAATAATTTGTGTTTAACAGTTCGAGAATTCATGTATACGAGTACACCTGTGTCACTTATTATAAAATCCTTTTGAAAAGGAAAATAAAAGAAAATAAAATAGATACAAATTTCTACTAAAATAAAATTAATGTGATATAATTTAATTCACTTTTAAACATACACCTAATCCAGGATGAATAGTGGGATTTGATGGATCTATAGACTATAGTATATTTGAAGTATATAAAGGATTTGTATGCTCTAATACATGATCTAGTTGATCAAAAAGTTATGGAGAATAATTCCTATGAGTGTGATGATAAATTCCAACATAGATAGGACAACTGTGAAATTGTGGCAGAATAGAAGTGGGTGGAAAATGATGGAAGGGATAATAAGCCATCATGGGGTATGTAAAAGATATCTGAGAAGCAGTTTGTATTTGAAATAATGGTGAGGGTGTGGTCGGGAACATCCTCGATGCCTCAAGTGGAATAGAGGGATGATAAATTTTGGTATATGGAATATATGGTTGATGTTTTGGGTGAAAATGGGTACGATGGGTGCTCTGAGTACCTCTAGTACCATCAGTACTTGATTGATCATCCTTCTCTCCCTTAATAGTAGTCTAAATAGAGAATTATTTTCTCCTAGATGAATACCCCTAAAAGGAATTTAAAAATAAATGAGAAAATTATATTTGATGTATTGTGATATATATATATATATATATATATATTAGTATTACTATACTCACTAAGGGTACCATACGAGGAAATCCCATGTCAGGAATTTGTCAATCATTCTCGAGAAATCTCTTCTTTCCCATTTCCTTCACATCATTTATATTCTGCATAAGAATAAAATATAAATTTATTTATATTTCATCTACTAATGGGAAATATAAACAAGGAAAAAATGTGGTAATAAATAATTAAAAAATACTAATTATAAAGAAAAATAATGAAAAAGAAGTTGCCAACCATAACCAAAGTATACAAATTGGAAAGTCAAATAAGGAATAAAATATATCATAACATAATCAAGGTATAAAAATTATGTTATTCAATATATAGCTCATCTTTTCATTTAGTTCATTTTGTTTAATTTGTCTTAGTTTATTTGGTTCATTTTTATGTTACATCATTTTTAGGTTAGATCGATATTGACTCATTTTACATCATTTGTGTTCAAATAATTTTAATTTTTTTTGTTTTTTCAATTAGATTTATAAAATTTTTGGTGTTTTCAGTTATATCTGGGTGGGTTTATATCCATTTGGGTTAAGTGAGTTAATATTTACTTGGTTTTGGTTGATTTTGTTCCATTAATTTGAATAATTTCACTATTTTATATTCAATTAATTTTTATTCTATTTTTCTTGCATCAATTACATTCATAATAGTTTGAGTTGTTCTAAGTCCATTTTGATGGGGTTATATCTAATAATGTCATGTTAGTTCATATTTATTTGGTTTGGTTTGATTTTTTTTTTCTTTCAATTTAGTTCTATTCACTTGTATTTAGTTCATTTATTTTTGATATTGTTTGATTTAATTCAATTTAAATGATTTAAATTCATTTTAATTTTATAGAAACTAGATTTGGGTGACTTTTGTAAATTTATTTTGGTTTCATTAGATATGTTTTCTCAATTAAAATATATTATACGAATTTTATTTTAGTTTGGTTTATGTTTTCCTAAACTTTTTTGTTTTTTTTTTTGTTTTTTTTTTTTTTGTTTTTTTTTTTGATTTGGTGAGACTTCATTTGGATCATTTCAGATCCATTGTTCATATTTCAATTAATTTTGGTTATTTTTTCTCGAATCAATGTAGATTGATTTGATTTGGATATGATCATGTTAATTAAATTATGTTTAATATAGTGTATTTTTATTTTGTTCTAGTTAGTTTTATTCGGTCTGGTATGATCAAGTTAGGTTAAGTTATGTTAGTTTCATTCAGTTCCATTATATTTAATTTTGTTTTGGTAAGTTTAGTTTAGTTTTATTCCACTCAATATTATTCTATTATATGTGATTTGATTTCATTTATTTTGGTTTTATTTATCATAATTTAGTTTTTATCTGGTAATATTATATTATTTTGGTTCTATTTGGTTAGTTTTGTTTCAATTAAATATAACTCATCTCTATTCATATTGGATTTAGTTATATTATGTAATAACTTATATAAATTGATGGTTTTTGATTTAGTTTTATTTAGTTTAAATCAGTTCATATCTAGTTAGTTTTTTTCATCTCTACTGGTTTTTTTCTTTTATTTTGATTTATTTCATCTCGGTTGGAGTTTTTTTATTTGAATTGACTTAGTTCAAATTAGTTCAATTCATTCAATTCAAAATTGTTCATATATATGGGTTTTTTTATTTGGTTTGATTTTTTAGTTTTTAATTGGTTACATATATTCATTTCTATTATGTTCAGTTTCATTTATCAAATTTAGTTTTATTATGTTTAGTTTCATTTATTTGTTTAGTTGGTTAATTTTTTAAATGTTCAACTATGTTTAATTTTATCTACAAAATAGAGTGTGCCATAAAAATCACCTCAATGGAGGAAGAGTATTTTTAAAATATCAAACCATATAAAGTCATGTATGAGTTGTTTTTGGAAGAACTTTGTGAAATTAAAATATTTAGGACTGTTTCATTTTATAGATTAAATGATAGATAAGGCATTGAAATTTAAAAAAATGGATAAAAAAATTTAAATAGTGAAATTCAAGAAGTAACACAAGCTATAATTAGAAAATAAAATGACCTAAAAGCTACTAAGATTCTAGACTTTATACAAACTGAGTTAAAAGAAGAATATATACAATAAGCACTTGTAATTCTAGATTTTATCAACCACCTAAATAAAAAATCAAATAGAATAAATATACCTAAAACAAATTCAATAGATTCTATAAAGAAGTGAAAAATTTTATGAAAGTATTGGAGAAGTTTTGACCTCTTATCAAAACACCTAAAAGGGACTTAGGATTGGATATACGGGTTCTAAATACTCTTAAAAAGATCGATTTTGATGGAAAATTGGGATATTTTAGAGGTTCATAATAGTATTTTTATATTTAGATAAAATGAACACATATAGGAGAAATATACCTCTCTAGAAACTAAAAATAAAAATACCTCAAAAAATGTTTTCCAAGCTAAAATAACTAACAATAAAAAATGAAAAAATTAAATTTTATGTTTTTTTAAACTATTTAAATCTCTTTTAGTGAAGTTTATATCTTTTTAAATATATTTAATTAAAATTTAGTATTGTTAAAACATTACAAATTTCAGTATCAAAAATTAAAATATAATATATTTGAAGAGTATAATTTATAAAAATATCATTACAGTACTTAATAAACTGTTGACTTAATTGTGTCATTCTAGTATGCATTTTAAAAATATAATTCTTATATATGTTATAGATGAGTACAAGAAAATGAGTTTTATTATATACATGGTATGTAATTAGTTCTTGACAATTAAAAATTAGAATATAATATAGACCACAAGTGTTTACTTATATATATTAACCACCAATACTTCAGGTTCATAATAAGATTTGAAAATTCAATTATTTGAATCATTGTATTCCATTTATTAATCAAGTCTAGTGGGATAAGTTATGGTGTTTGTTTCATCCCCACCATCACCAAAAATATTTCTTGGGATCACTTAGGTAATGACACTAAATTCATGTCTGAAATTATCTCTTACATAAAAAATTTGTTTCACCATTATTGAAAAATATATGGCTCATCAGTAGCAAATAAGTGATTCATATTAATAACTCTAAATCCATATTCACCAAAACAAATATTCTGTATCACATCATTGAATCAACCCACTTTCATTTCATCATAGTGAATAGACCATGGGATTAGTAATTAAATATTAGTAATTAATCAAAAACTCCATAATAAGATACATTTTCATATAAAGGTCAGCTATCTGATCCACTGGCATAATTTTCTATCATTTTAGTTAGAATAACTCTATCATGTTATGTTTTTCTGTTCACTTCTTGATCAATTATAAAACATTTGTACCCATTGATGATCACCAATGATTTTCATTCACAAACTAAACCATTGGGACCAAAATCTAACACTCTTATTAGATAAGAGACATAGTCAATAGGTAAACTCAATACCTAAAATATATATAAATAGTAAAATTTAATGAATAGTTATTACTTGTTTTATAAAATTAGTGTTTGTACCTTCAATTTCAACTAAGTAGGAAAATATTTATTATACAATGTCTATGTATTTCTCAAATGTAATGAATAATTAATTCTACTTATAGTTTTTATACATTCCTTATAAAAAAAGATAGTAAAAGTTTAAGACATATGTACAACTATATAGTATGAGATAACATATACAAGTTCAAATTACACACAATATATAGCCATCAAACAAAACACAGTTAAATAAGATCATGTGATTTCTCATATCCTAATCCTCAAGGATCAATGTATCCAATGTATATGATTATTCATTCCCTCCAAATGAGCATAAAAAATTCTATAATTGAATAAATACCAGAATAATGGGTATTATTCTCTATGTGATACAAAGGATGGAGTTTCATAAATACATGAAGTTTGAGAAGCCAAATGGTGTGGATCATGTAAGCACTAATAGGACACCTGATCACATGAAATGTGGAAACTCAAGAGGGCGAATCATTCTCCTCACATGATTTGTGGATGATCATTTGAATACCATTTGGCAAGTCCCTATAATCATAAAAAGTCCATGTAGTAATCCATCCTTCTCTTTCAAAGGCATCGAGAAAAACATTGATGATCATTCGAACTTTATGGGATGAGCTTCCCCATTCATACAACATATCATACGATAGGAACCTATCAATCACCCCACACCCATTTCAAAATAAATGTGGAAAATGTCAAAAATTATATACAATATAGAGTTATTTTAATTTTTATGTGACATGCTTATGAGATTTGCAAGACCCCATGAATCCCCCCGGTGACATGTCAACCTTGTCATGTGAGATCATATTTTCATGTCACCTTATTAATTTGAAGAACCTCAGACATGTCAATTCAATCATGTGATTCCCCTTCGTCTCTATAGATAAGTGGAGAGATTGTTTGTGATAATTTTTCCTCACCATCACGAGATCCATCATTGATAACATGATGCACCACTGACATGTGGGTCACCTATCCAAGACAAGACTCACACACAATCTATAGATCCATTATTGATCATGGAATTAACTAATTTAAAACCAATGTGAAACTTCTGAAAGTATTTTAAAATAAAGAATAAAAGGATGAAAATGAAGAATCCTCTTATGAAGGGGAGATACATTGATTTTCATGTGAAGGGGTTATGTGCCTCAATTGATCTTCACTGATCATGTGAATGCCCTTTGATATGCTAGCTTGATCTCACGAGAGTCCCAAAACAAGCCAAATTTATTTAACAAAAGGCCTTTAACAAGCCATCATAATCTCACAAAGGACCCCAAACAAGCCATCTTTGATCACGTGAAATCATTTCTGCAGGGATTTTGATCTAGTGATGAATATTATACATATCGGCTCAATAGTTCAAATATTTTTTGACAAGTCAACAATTTTATGAAAAATCCCTTTGATGATATGGGGTTTAATAAATAAGTAGGTAATGGAGTGTTCTCACATTTTTTTTATCATGCAACACCTTGGATGACCTGTGGAAAGATCATGTGAAGTGCGTGATGCGATACTCCCTCCATCGCTCTAGTTCATATTTGTGATATATGAATTGTGGAAGGAAATGAATAACTAAGGCAGTGAGGCCTATAATATCCTCCCCATTTTCATAAAAATATGAGGATTACTAATACATGGCAGTTTAGAAATTTTATTTCTATGAGAGGAAATCATTGCCACTTCAAGGGACTTCCACTAAGTAAAATATGGGGAATTTCCTAAGGGATCACGTGGCCTGAATATGTATTTCTCATGATCTTCCTATAGATCATGTGAAGTAATTATGGTGGGAAAACCTGGTTAGTTGAAGGAGTTTTCAAATTTTATCTTGTTCATCTGAAATATAAACAAGCTAATGATTGATGAAACTCAAGGAACATATCCAATAAAGAATGAAAAATATGGAAGACTTGTTTTAAAAAGTATAATCTAACATTCATGTGAAGGAATAATGTGATTCGAATGATCTATCCAAATCATGTGATAGCACTAGGACTGGTCACCCAAGTATTGCAAAGTCCTCTAGACATGTCACCTATTTTATGTAAAGTCCTTATAACATTTCTCCCAAGTCTTGAGAAGTCCTCTTGACATGTCAACCGAGTCTTTCAAATTCCTTTGGACATGTCATGCAAGTCTTGGGAAATCCTTTACACATATCGAAAAAGTCCTATGAATTCATCCATCCATATCATCCAAGTCTTAAGATAGCCTTATGACATGTAAGCCTTTATCACATTAAACACTTAGATATGATTGTGTTGATCACACAAATGCCCTTGGGCATGTCAATTGAGTCATGCGACAATACTCTAGGCGTGTCATATAAATAATATGACATTCCTTTGACATGTCTACTTCAATAATCTGAAGAACCATGATATGGGTTATCCTGGTCAAATAGACACTTAGTTTATGTCAGTAAGGAACTCAAGACATGTCCGGCAGACACCCTGAGACATGATAAAATTGTCTATTAGACATATTCAGACATACCCAACATTGAACTATGAGAAATCCAATTCCAATTATAAATAGGATATGTATGACACCTTCCTAAGACATGATCTCATTATCAAACAACTCATTGTGGCTATCCAAATGTTTATATCTTGTATCCACATGCAATGAGTCTAATCTCTTATTAATCCTTTTTTCTCAGACTGACCATGGATCATATGGGCTTAGGGATTTTTGATGATCATTTTACTAGAATAATAAATCTCCCCCATCTAGGGAATCCTTAGTGTGTAATACCCATTCAATTACATGATATGATTTCCCCATACAATTAAATCCACATTGTTTTAAGTCCCTAAGGAATTAAAATATTGAAAAAAGTTGGGGAAATAACACACATGGGCCTAAATTGTATGCCGCCACCCATCGGCGGGTTGAGGGTAGATCCAACTATAATGAATATGATTCCTATTATAAATAGGATATGTAGGACGCCTTCCTATGGTTTGATCTCTATAATCAATGCCTAATTTCCCTCATATATGTACATTATGCATGATGTTATACTATACAGTTTAAACAAACTACATGGGTTTGGATTCTTATTATACATAGGATGAGTAGGTATCCTCGTGAATGTTCAATCCCATCCTTGAAATATCAACCACCACCCTAGATGGTTGTAAACGCTAGAGTGCTTGGTTATATGGATTAAAAATATATGAAGGTACATATTTCCTGGTAATGTAAAGAAATAGATGAAGAACCTCAGGTATATACATATGTTCTAATTAATAGATCCCCCTTTTACGCAAGAAAAAATTCGACACTTGATCATTTTATTAGGGTAACCAGTCACATATCAGGAATAGGAAGAGGTTCTTGATCATATCTTAAATCTATAAGAGGGTCTCAGAATAGGGAATAATTCTCCCCAAAAGGGTGTGATGAGCTTAACCTCCCATCATATCGACCTATGTGTGTTCCTAAGAAACATTGGATCTGAAACCCCAAATGATGGACTTTCTTTTGAAATTAGGTTTTCACCTTGTTATAGATGTTGGAGCCATTGACAGTTTTTAAGAAATGAAAATGGTGAACTGGGTGTAGATGATTGTGAAACCATACTTGGACCCACATAATCAATCCCCAAAAAAGAAAAAATGATAGACCCTATGTGAAGGCATATAATTACTGAATAACTAAATCACTATAAGCATCAAGAATCGTGTTTCCTAAACCCAGGACACAATGCATTTTCTGAGTGAAACAAAAATGTTGACCCCTATATGAAACTCTAAAATGATGAAAATAATTGATTGATCATGAATTTTTCCATTTCATTTTATGCCTTATATCAAAATTAAAATGGTACAGCCGACAAAAAATTCTACATAACCATGGTTCCCATGAAATAAACTATTATTGATGTCATAGTTCCATGTGAATAAAATGGATGAAGTGGGAATAAAAAAGGAAAAATATGTTACCTGTGTATAACTAATTGAGAATTTTTCACACATACCAAAATTCACTGATTGAATATTGTGTTCCTTCATGTAATTGTTAAAGCAAAAACTACTCTCACAAACAATAGTGTGGTCTAAGATCAATCCTTCATCTAGTGACTTTTTTGGAACATCATCTACAGCTACAACCCCTGTGGGTTGTAAAAAACCTCACCCACCCAACACCTTCATCTTTAGGGGGTGAACGCAATGGTTCAAGAATACCACTAACATGGTATGATATTGACCCTCAATACTACACGTAAGGGTTTCCAGACACTAGATCCAATGGGGTTATCTCATTCATGGAAAACTATAGTGAAATTAGTGTCCCTCACTGCCATTGTCAATCGCTTCGAATGATTATCCCTGGAGCGTAGAAATAAGCACCTTTTGTATATGAGGAAGATAGATCAAGGAGTGGACTATGGATCCAACCTAGTTAAGAAGTCATCGAGGAGGGATTTTGTCAACCTCCCTCACCAGTGTCATGTTTTTGGAGCCCCTTAGCCGCCTTCTGAGGGAACCATCCAAAACACTTTCGCCATGGACACTCATTCATGGGTTCTAAGGAAGTCGCATTGGGCATGAAAAGTTGTGGATAAATGGGAGTGGACTCATATCCATACTTCTTCTAATGAATCTCACTGATATATTTTGGTAGTAATCAATAGGAATTCGAAAATTTTTTCCCCCTTGAATCATGTCTACACACATATTCCTATAGAAAGAATGGGGGAGGCACATATCCCTAACCCCATGCATAAATCCCAAGAGCATATTCTGATGGAATAAGGAGGATATGATTGGGGTAATATCCCAGATTCAATTGAATATATTTTCCAGTATATTTTGGATTCTAAAAATGTACATTTATACATTTATTTTCACACTTTTATAAAGTGTCACTACAATCTAGAAATAGCCAAAAAACTCTGCTGGTATATTTTGGAACTGGTACAGATATAGGGACAGGAACATATTCCTATACTGATAGCCAACATAGAACATCACCATGATCAGTATGAATAGGTGGCTACTTCAGAGAAATCACATATTATTTCTCTTTTCCAAGATTATTATATGTATATTATGATAAAATATCAGCCACGGGGTTAGGGTTATATCCTCATTCCAATCAGGGATCACCAAGTGAGAGTGAAACATTCCTCGAGACGGGCACACATCCTTTTAAAAAATACTAGTGGAAAACTCCATTAGTATAGGACTAGCCTCATATCTCCATTATAACTAAGGAATATCATGTTATAGTGGCTCATTCTTGATATATACTCATATTCTTGTCAAAAAATACTAGAGGCATACTTCAAAGGTATATGATTAGGCTCATATCTCTGTTACAATTGAGGTTCTCCAAGTGAGAGTGGAACATACCTTTGGACAAGATCATATTCCTATAAGTGAAGCTACTCATAATACTGAAGTAACTCACGGGATATAGGCTCATATCCCTACCTCCACTAATGAATGATTGCACCAGCATCCTTTAGATTCCATACAAGAGGAGTTTCATATCCCTTCTCCCATTCCCTAGGTCCGTCAGCATATTGTAACAAGGAATTTGTAACATCCCAAGTAAGTAATTAATAATAGATATTTTTATCTATGTCTATTAATGAATTATATAGTGTTTTAGAGGCTTAAAATGAGAATAAATCCAATCTTAAGCATCGAATACACTAATATTTTTAAAAGATTGTTTTACTGCCTTTTGATGGAAAACCATCTTTTAAATCTATCTTTTGACATTTTATAAGATCTATTTGTGAAAATAAACTTATTCTTTATGATTGGGACATCAAATTTTACTTTGTGTGAATTTTTGGTATTTCTCCGATAAAGTTCATTTTTTAATGAATAGTGAAAAATGTTGTATTTTAATTCAAAACATCTTTTTAATCTAATTTATTTATATGATTAGATTATATTTTGAATTGGTTTTAAAGTTTAATTAGAATATATTCTTACCATTTAATCCAATAGTGGTTGTTGGAATTAATTTCACTTTGAAATTGGACTTAAACTAGTGTCAATCTTTTGATACTTATTGTTTCATAAAAACACGTTATTTTCTCTGACAGTGGGAATTAATTATTAAATTAATTAATGAAACTTATATGTTTTGAATTTTTTAAAATATATATCATATTTGAATTCATATTATCAAATATAGCTAAGGGTGAAGTTTTGGTATTATTCTGAAAAACTTCAATTTTTGATGAATAGTGAAACCACTAAGTGGTACTTAAAAAACTGATTTTTCGTTTAAATGAAATTTTACCACCTATGTGTTTTGAATTTCGAAAATCCGACATACATGGTTGTCATTAAGAAGTAAAATGTGGTTCAATGGGATTAAAATAATTTTTTGGTGAATAGTAACTTTTAAGTTTTTAATCGCGATTAGAGGTAATTAGTGTAATTTAAGGTAAGAATAATGTTTTAATAATATTAGATGAGCTTGAAACAAGTCCTAACCTTATTGGATGTGTCATGGCCGAACAATAAAATCCATGGGTCAACTTGGGGACCCCATGTAGCCACTTTGGTATGACATTAATATCTTTTTATTTAATGTTAAAATAAAAATGAAACAAACATGAGTTGTTTTACTAAAAAATATTTTACATGGGGTTATACAAGTCATAGTTTTGACTATAAATAGTCATTGGAAAGATAAAAAGATTTCCTACATCATAGTATTTTTTTTATAATTTTTAGACATTAAATAAATTAAATTATTTATGACACCATGAGGATGCAGGGATTACCTCATTATTTAACGATTTAAATTAAATGAAAAGATAATGTAAAATATATGACCTACACATGTCTAAAACTTATTGGATGGGTGGATTTAGAACCCTTATCACCTTATCCTCTAATTATATCAATGTGTGACCTTTTAAATCTGAAACTCTTTTTAAAATAAAGTAACATTTCTTTACTTTCCAAGAGTGCCCCTCCTCTCCTCTTATAAAAGGCCCCCACCTCTACCTCCTTACCCACACTTCCAAAGCATTTGGCTCAGCCAACCGCTTCCCATTTTGTCTCTAAACATCCCTCTATAACTCCTACAAGCCTCTCTTTGGGCATAAGTCTTCCTAAGGAAGCCTTTGATCTCAAATCAAAAAGAGTTACCCGATTTAAAGGTAGTGTCTTCTCTTGTGTTCTTATGTTTTATTTTGCTTCTCCAACCCCCTAAACTCTTTTTATTCATTTATTTTGTAACAACAAAAGTATATTCCATATACTAGGATGTTGTTATAAGAAGGATTCGATCTACACTTACACACAACTACATCTAATGGTTAAAGAACATACTGTTTCCGTGGATGGCGAATTTCTGCCTCACGAAACGATGATTGTTCAACACTCATATATCACCTTCAAAGGTGGACATTAAGATGTCACTATATTTATATATTATATATAATATTTTTATGTTTTACTTAAGCTTCTGTATTTTTCATTTATGGCATATCTTTATGGTTACCATTATGAGTAAACGCGATATCTTCATTTTAGGAAGTGCGGACTACCGCCCCCTCAAAGTGATTTGATTCACTAATACCATATGTGGTACGTATAAAGGATATATTTAATGATATTATATTGGATTCCATACTATAATTAAAATAATTTAATGTATAATTATGTTTCAATTCCATAAAATACGAAATAGAAATGAAAGTAGAGTTCATGCGTACGTACGGCTTACCGTCTCCATGAACGGTGCATTTCATTTCTTAGATCTAAACGTTGTGTAATGTTATAAATTCATGTATATAATGGATATATATGATATATAAATCATGATTATAACTCTGGATATAATGGATACATGAACAACTTGTAATTATAAAGAGCATATTTTGACTCAAGTACCAATGATCGTTAAAACGACCGTTATTAACTAAAATAATTATTTAGTGTTCATGACATGGTAATAAGTGATATAAAAGGAATAATGAACTTGAAAAAGGTTCTTAAGAAATTAAAAATTAACTCAAGTTTATTATTCAGGAGATTAAATAACGATCAAGTCAAGTCGGATACGAGGTATGGGACTTCGTCTCAATCTCCTTTCATTGAGGCATATTTTGTTTTATACACAACCTTCTTTTATACGGTGTATAAACCCCTTTGACTTTTATGTTTATTCAAAAGGAATCTTTTTTATACAAAGCATTTACTAAACAACAAAAGGGATTTTTTTTGTCGTACGTATGCGGCGACAACGACTTCTCCGCCGCCGTTACCATTATTTGAGTTTCGGCTTCCTCTACAAGCCATACTTTTAAAAAAAAAAAGAAAAATAAATATAATGTTTTACATTTCTTTTATTTTGGTATTGAAAATGGTTTTCATAATGTTTTTATATCAATGTGTTGTATTGATATCTTGTGGATGAAAGGTGGAAATGTTATGTTTCCTTTATGCATGTTTTATGTGATACAATTATGTTGTGGTTCTTAGGCATTATTATGAAGACGGGTGGTTCCATGATAAACTAAGGGCAGGTGAGCCCTATATAGCTCTCCAATGCATTGGGTAACGCGAAGGAGTGAAACGTTAAGGTTTATCCGAAGATATTTAGGGAATATATAGTGATGGGTATTCCAAACGTAACCAAGAGGGTTACTCCCTACGTAAGAATGTTATGAATGCCTCAAGTTACCTTTATGTCTTATGATTTCTATGATTTATTCATGATTTGATGAGGTATGTTAAAGTGTCTATGTTTTATGGGTAAAGTATGATTTCGTTCTTATGTATATATGAACTCATGTATCCTTTCCATATTTTTATAACCCTTATTGAGCTTTTTATGCTCACCCCAAGTTTTTGAAATGTTTTTCACAGGTCAAGGGAAAGGTACCTGATATGGTGATAGTGTCAAGGAAGTGTCAATAAATAATCCATGTTTTATTTTAAATATGTTTCCATTGATAGGAAAAATGAATACTATCTTTTATGTAACCACTTTTCTTAAATGTGGAATGTAATACATGTTTTATGATCTAATTCTCTAAAACTCTAAACCTGAAAAGATCCTCAATGTGAATTATTCATTTAATTCAATATTAAGTAAGGTTTAAGTTCGAGGCCTTATAGTTGGTATCAGATTTTGGTTTAGATAACTTTAGGAGTTAGAATTTTATTAAATGATTATCCAAAAAAAATTATGGTCAAATTGAAATGATATTGCATTTGAAGATTACCATGTTGCTTCATCTAAGACATGTCTGTTCAGAATGGTTTTCCGCAGAGGAAACAGGGAAGCAGTGCTAGGAAGGCATACAAAAGGAAATAACCTTCCGAATCAGCATCCTGAGATGGTCGGAATTGGAACTGAACAGTTTGTTGCAGTAATGGCGCAGTTGACTGAAGCGATAAATGGTGGTGGTATCCATGCACCAGATCAGCCAGATCAACCGCAGAGGAACTAGTCAGTGGTGGAACATTTCATGAGGCAACATCCCCCATCATTCAGAGGATCATCTGACCCTGTGCTAGCTAAAGGGCGGATTAAAGAACTAGAGAAGATTTTCGATGTCATGGGGTGTTTAGACAATCAAAAGGTTAGTCTTTCTATTTACCGTTTGGAGGGTGAAGCAAATCGGTGGTGGTCGATGGTTAGAAATATCAGGGACACTGATGAGATTGATACTCTCGACTGGGATGAATTTAAAGGTATGTTTCTTGAGAAGTATTTTCCTAAGGTTGTTCGACTTAGGATGGAAAAGAAATTATTGGAATTAAAGCAAGAGGAAGACTCAGTGGCTGCCTATAAAGAAAGGTTCACTCGATTGGCAAGGTATGCTTCAAATTTTATCAGAGACCTTGATAGTAAAATCAATCATTTTTACTCAATAATAAATCCAAAATATTGAAGGGATTTATCTTCTCGTGAGTTCAAAAGTTATGAAAAGCTTGTTCGATTTGCTGAGAAGGTGGAAAAGGAGTTTGCCGATGATCAAGTGTTCTATAACAACCAGCAGAAGAAGAGACCGAGGTGGTAGGAGAAAGGGAAGAATTCTTCAAAAAGGTCTGATGGTAAGAAAACTAAGTTTCCAGTTTGTGATAAATGTGGGAAAAGGCATGCTGGTGAATGTCTTCTGAATTATGGAAAGTGATACCGATGCGATAAGATGGGACATAAGGCTCATGATTGCACTAAAAAAGATCAGGGTGATGGTAACACCAAATTTGATTTACAGTTAGTGAAATGTTTTAAGTGCAATGAGATGGGTCACTATGCAAACGAGTGTCTGATAAAGAGCTTGAGTGATGGGAAGTAGTTAGACTACAAGCAGAAAGGGGTGGTTAAATCCTTTTCTACTACTTCAGCAGATGTCGGGCCATCAAATGAAGTTGTATCAGGTACTTTGTTTGTTTTTTCAGATTATGCCAGTGTGTTGTTTGATTTGGGGTCTACACATTCTTTCATCTCTGAAACCTTTTCTAGTAAAATGGGAATACCATCTCAAGAAATGACTCCTGAACTTGTGGTAAAAACACCTGGGGGAAATGTTGAGGCAAAAAGAATTTATAAGAATATTCCTATCCTTATCCGTGGAAAGAACCTACTTGCAAACCTTATTGTTTTACCTCTAGTAGAGTTTGATGTTATCCTGGGTATGGATTGGCTCTCTATTTACCATGCTAAGATTTATTGTAGAGATAAAGAAGTTTCTTTTTAGAAAGTCTTTCAGTTTTTGTACATGAATGAACCCTTACTGTTGATAACATATCAAGAGGCTGAGAAACTTGTAAAATATGGAAATTAATGTTACCTTGCGTATATTGTTGAAAACAATGGAACTATTCAGATTAATGATGTGCCAGTGGTAAATGAGTATCCTGATGTTTTTCCTGATGAGTTTCCTGGAATAATACCGGATCAGGAAGTTGAGTTTACTATTGACTTAGTTCCTGATGCTAATCCAATTTCAAAACCCCCTTATCGAATGGCTCAAATTGAACATTTAGAGTTGAAGGAGCAATTGCAAGATTTATTAGAGAAAGGTTTCATTCGACCTAGAACATCACCATGGGGTGATCCTATTTTATTTTTCAAAAAGAAAGATGGTTCTATGAGACTTTTCATTGATTATAGAGACTTGAATAACATCACTATTAAGAACAAATATCCTTTTCCTCATATCGATGATTTGTTTGATCAGCTCCAGGGAGCTCAGTATTTTTCAAAGATTGACCTAAGATCGGGGTACCATCAGCTGAAGGTAAAGGAAGTAGATGTTCCAAAGACTATGTTTCGTACAAGATATGGCCATTATGAATTTGTAGTAATGCCTTTTTGGCTAACCAATGCACCAGCTGTATTCATGGACTTAATGAATAGAATTTTCCATGAGTTCTTGGATAAGTTTGTGGTTGTTTTCATTGATGATATTTTGGTGTTTTCTAAAAGTAAAGAATAGCATGAAATACATTTAAGGGTTATTTTGCAAACCTTGAAAGAAAATAAATTGTATGGGAAATTCAGCAAGTGTGAGTTTTAGTTGCAACAAATTTCTTTCCTTGGTCATGTTGTTTCTAAAGATGGGATAACTTTTGATCCTGCCAAAACAAAGGTTGTTGAAGAATGGCCAAGACCCATAAATGTAACTGATATTCGTAGCTTCCTTGGTTTGGCAGGCTATTACTGAAGGTTTGTTAGAATTTTTTCACGGTTATCTAGTCCAATGACGAAGCTAACTCGGAAGGGTGTTAAGTTTATCTGGACAAAAGAATGTGATGATTTTTTTCAGGAACTGAAGAGAATATTGGTGAATGCTCTAGTTTTGGCACTACCTTCCAGGAATGGTGAGTTTTTTATATACAGTGATGCTTCATTGAAAGGACTTGGTTGCGTCCTAATGCAGAATGATCAGGTAATTGTTTATACTTCACGACAGTTGAAAACTCATGAGGTAAATTACCCTACACATGATTTGGAATTAGCTACTGTTGTTTTCGCTTTAAAAATTTGGAGGCATCATTTGTATGGAGTAAAGTGTGAAATATATACTTATCACAAAAGTTTAAAGTATATATTCACTCATAAAGAGTTGAACATGAGACAGAGGAGATGGCTGGAATTAATCAAGGATTATGATTGTACAATTCATTACCATCCGGGAAAAGCAAATAAAGTGGTTGATGCTTTGAGTCGGAAAAGTAATGCTTCATTAACCATGCTATATTTGCAACGAGATCCTTTGGTTTTTGATTTGATGAACTTTCGCATAGAAGTTGTTGGTGTAGGAAGTTCTTCTGTTTTGTTTCAGGTATCAGTGAGATCATATCTATCACATAGAATCAAGCAAGCACAGAAGCAAGACAATGAGTTGCAGAAAAAGGTAGAGCTGGTTCAGAAGGGTAAGTTTCCTGAATTCAACATTGATAATGATTGTGTTTTGAGATTTGGGAATAGATTGTGTGTGCCTTGTGATTCACAGTTCAAGAGAGAGTTGTTATGTGAAGCTCAGAGTTCTCCGTTTTTAGTTCATCCTGGTAGTACTAAGATGTATAGAGATCTTCGGAAATATAACTGGTGGGACGGAATGAAAAGAGATATTGCTGATTTTACTGTGAAGTGTTTGACTTCTCAACAGGTTAAAGCAGAGCGGCAGTTACCGAAAGGGATGCTTCAGCCTTTACTAGTTCCAGAGTGGAAATGGGAGAATATATCCATGGACTTTGTTGTGGGATTACCGAAGACATCTCGAGGTAATAATTCAATTTTGGTTATTGTTGATCGCTTGACCAAATCTGCTCATTTCCTTGATATACGAGATACTTTTTCCCTAGATCAACTTTCTCGTTTGTATCTTAAAGAGATAGTTAGGTTACATGGAGTTCCTCTCTCCATTGTATCTGACCGTGATCCCAGGTTCACTTCTAACTTTTGGAATGGCCTTCAGAAGTCGTTGGGTACTGAATTAAATTTTAGTACAACTTTTCATCCTCAATCAGATGGGTAGTCGGAATGAACGATCCAGACTTTGGAGGATATGCTACGTGCTTGTTCGATGGATTATCAGGGAAGTTGGGACCAACATCTTTATTTGGTTGAATTTTCTTATAATAACAGTTTTCATTCCAGTATACAGATGGCACCATTTCAGGAATTATATGGGAAGCGGTGTCGAACTCCAGCTTTCTAGGATGAAGTGGGTGAAAGGAAGTTGATGGGACTAGAATTCGTAGAAGAGTTGGCAGAAAAAGTTCAGCTGATACAGAAACACATGAGAACAGCTCAGAGTAGGCAGAAGAGTTATACGGACAATAGGAGGAAGGATCTCTCTTTTGAGGTAGGTGATCATGTTTTTCTCAAAGTATCACCATGGAAAAGTGTGATGTGATTTGGTAAGAAAGGAAAGATGAGTCCAATGTTCATTGGACCATATTAAATTCTGGAGAGAGTTGGATCTATTGCTTACCGAGTGGCTTTACCTCTGAGTTTATCTCAGGTACACAATGCTTTTCATGTTTCGATGTTGAGAAAGTATATGCCAGATCCATCTCATGTTTTGAGTCCAGAGGTAGTTCAGCTGGAAGAGAACCTATCTTATGAGGAATAACCGGTCCAGATTCTTGACCAGATGGAGAAAGTGTTACGGAATAATTTGATTCATCAGGTAAAGGTTTTTTGAAAAAACCACATGGTTGAAGAGGCAACATGGGAATCTGAAAATGCAATGAGAGATAAATACCCCCACTTCTTCGATAAGTAAATAAATTACGGGGATGCAATTTTCTAAAGGGGGAAGGATGTAACATCCCAAGTAAGTAATGAATAATAGATATTTTTATCTACGTCTATTAATTAATTAGATAGTGTTTTAGAGGCTTAAAATGAGAATAAATCCAATCTTAAGCATCGAATACACTAATATTTTTAAAAGATTGTTTTACTGCCTTTTGATGGAAAACCATCTTTTAAATCTATCTTTTGACAATTTTATAAGCTCTATTTATCAAAATAAACTTATTCTTTATGATTGGGACATCAAAATTTACTTTGTGTGAATTTTTGGTATTTTTTCGATAAAGTTCATTTTTTAATGAATAGTGAAAATGTTGTATTTTAATTCAAAACCTCTTTTTAATCTAATTTATTTATATGATTAGATTATATTTTGAATTGGTTTTAAAGTTAAATTAGAATATATTTTTACCATTTAATCCAATAGTGGTCGTTGGAATTAATTTCACTTTGAAATTCGACTTAAAGTAGTGTCAATCTTTTGATACTTATGGTTTCATAAAAACACGCTATTTGCTCTGACAGCGGGAATTAATTGTTAAATTAATTAATGCAACTTATATGTTTTGAATTTTGTAAAATAGACATCATTTTTGAATTCGGAATATCAAATATAGCTAAGGGTGAATTTTTGGTATTTTTCTGAAAAACTTCAATTTTTGATGAATAGTGAAACCACTAAGTGGTACTTAAAAAACTGATTTTTCGTTTAAATGAAATTTTACCACCTATGTGTTTTGAATTTCAAAAATCCTACATACATGGTTGTCATTAAGAAGTAAAATGTGGTTTAATGGTATTAAAATTATTTTTTTGGTGAATAGTAACTTTTAAGTTTTTAATCGCGATTAGAGGTAATTAGTGTAATTTAAGGTAAGAATAATGTTTTAATAATATGGTATGAGCTTGACACATATCCTAACCTTATTGGATGTGTCATGGCCGACCAAGAAAATCCATGGGTCAACTTTGGGACTCCATGGAGCCACTTTGGAAGGAAAATGACATTAATATCTTTTTATTTAATGTTAAAATAAAAATGACACAAACATGAGTTGTTTTACTAAAACAATTTTTACATAGGGTTATACAAGTAAGATATTTGACTATAAATATTAATTGGAAAGATACAAATATTTCCTACATCATAGTATTTTTTTATAATTTTTAGACATTAAATAAATTAAATTATTTATGACACCATGATGATGCAGCGATTACCTCATTATTTAACGATTCAAATTAAATGAAAAGATAATGTAAAATATATGACCTACACAGGTCCAAAACCTATTGTATGGGTGGATTTAGAACCCTTATCACCTTATACTTGAATTACATCAATGTGGGACCTTTGAAATCCGAAACTCATTTTAAAATAAAGTAACATTTATTTACTTTCCAAGAGTGCCCCTCCTCTCCTCTTATAAAAGGCCCCCAACTCTACCTCCTTACCCACACTTCCAAAGCCTTTGGCTTGGAAAACCCCTACCCATTTTGTCTATACACATCCCAATATAACTCCTATAAGCCTCACTTTGGGCATAATTCTTCCCAAGGAAGCCTTTGAGCTCAAATCAAAAAGAGTTACCCGATTTAAAGGTAGTGTCTTCTCTTGTGTTCTTATGTTTTATTTTGCTTCTCCAACCCCCTAAACTCTTTTAATTAATTTCTTTTGTAACAAAAACAGTATATTCCATATTCTATGATCTTTTTTATAAGAAGGATTCGAGCTACACTTACACACACCTACATTTAATGGTTAAAGAACATACTATTTCCGTGGATGGTGAATTTCTGCCTCACGAAACGATGATTGTTCAACACTCATATATCACCTTCAAAGGTGGCCATTAAGATGTCAATATATTTATATATTATATATAATATGTTTATGTTTTACTTAAGCTTCTGTATTTTTCATTTATGGCATATCTTTATGGTTACCATTATGAGTAAACGTGATATCTTCATTTTAGGAAGTGCGGACTACCGCCCACTCAAAGTGATTTGATTCGTTAATACCATATGTGGTACGTATAAAGGATATATTTAATGACATTATATATTATACCATACTGGAATTAAAATACTATTATGTATCATTATGTTTTAATTCCATAAAATACGAAATAGAAATGAAAGTAGCGTTCATAAGTACGTACGGCTTACCGTCTCCATGAACGGTGCATTTCATTTCTTACCTCTAAACGTTGTGTAATATTATAAATGCATGTATATACTAGATATATATGATATATATGATATATATACATCATGAGTATAACTCTGGATATAATGGATACATGAACAACTTGTAATTATAAAGAGCATATTTTGACTCAAGTACCAATGATCGTTAAAATGACCGTTATTAACTAAAATAATTACATAGTGTTCATGACATGGTAATAAGTGATATAAAAGGAATAATGAACTTGAAAAAGGTTATTAATCAAGTATAAATTAAATCAAGTTTATTATTCAGGAGATTAAAGAACGATCAAGTCATGTCAGATACGAGGTATGGGACTTCGTCTCAATCTGCTTTCATTGAGCCATATTTTGTTTTATACACAAACTTCTTGTATGTGGTGTATAAAACCCTTTTACTTTTTTGTTTATTCAAAAAGGAATCTTTTTTATACGAATCGTTTACTAAACGACAAAAGGGAATGTTTTTTTTTGTCGTACGTATGCGGCGACAACGACTTCTCCGCCGTCGTGACCATTATTTGAGTTTCGGCTTCCTCTACAAGCCACACTTTTTTTTAAAAAAAGAAAAATAAATACCATGTTTTACTTTTATTTTCTTTTGGTATTGAAAATGGTTTTCATAATGTTTTTATATCAATGTGTTGTATTGATATCTTGTTATTGAAAGGTGGAAATGTTATGTTTCTTTTATGCATGTTTTATGTGATACGATTATGTTGTGGTTCTTGGGCATTATTATGAAGATGGGTGGTTCCGTGATAAACTAAGGGCGGGTGAGCCCGATATAGCTCTCCAATGCATTGGGTAACGTGAAGGAGTGAAACGTTAAGGTTTCTCCAAAGAGATGTAGGGAAAATACTGTGATGGGTATTCCGAACGTAACCAAGAGGGTTACTCCCTACGTAAGAATGTTATGAATGCCTCAAGTTACCTTTATGCCTTATGATTTCTATGATTTATTCCTGATTTGATGAGGTATGTTAAAGTTCCTATGTTTTATGGGTAAAGTATGATTTCATTCTTATGTATATATAAACTCATGTTTCCTTTCCATTTTTTTATAACCCTTACTGAGCTTTTTATGCTCATCCCATGTTTTTGAAATGTTTTTCACAGGTCAAGGGAAAGGTACATGATATAATGATAGTGTCAAGGAAGTGTCAAGAAAGAATCCATGTTTTTTTTAAATATGTTTCCGTTGATGGGAAAAATGAATACTATCTTTTATGTAACCACTTTTCTTAAATGTGGAATGTAATAAATGTTTTATGATCTAATTCTCTAAAAATCTAAACCTGAAAAGATCCTCAATGTGAATTATTCATTTAATTCAATATTAAGTAAGGTTTAAGGCCGGGGCCTTATAGAATTAATATTTGAACCAGGATCATATCCCCACTTCATCCAGGATTGACAGGAATATTCTAGAAGTCAACCATAGTAAAGTTCATATTCTTGCTGATAATACAGAATATCATTAGAATGTCTAGTAGATTTTCATTCATGGACCCATATCCTAGAAACACTAGACATTTATCAAAATGTTTTCACATACATCATACAAGAGGCTCATATCCCAATACAACCCCAAAATGTTGGTCATAATATTCCTTCCAAGATGTATAATGGGGACCATATCACTGATATGTTTAATTCCAATGTCCTTGAGGTTGTTAGATTCATATATGCATCATCTAAAGGGTCTTTTGACACTTCAACCAAAGAATAATGTGATAATTTCCTCGATAGTCCTTCTTACAGTAGTGTAGAGATGGATTGTAGGGACTCTATTCCTAACATCTATTTTGATCAACCTCTACATGGTGATATATCCATCAAACAAGGAAATCCTTCCCTTTCTCAGACACATCCATATAGAGATTTTCTCAAAACTCAGACACCTCCATATAAACAAGTTCTCTAAACAGCAAGCTTAGCAGTATGTAGTGACCCATAAACTATTTACAACACATTACAATGGTCAACATGTGACCTAGAGAAGTAACCTAAGTGGTATGACTAGGTGGAGGCATACAAATTTGATAAAGAGAAGGCTAACATGGATATATGGAGAGAGTTATCTAGAAACAAACTCTCAACCATGTTATATCCCCTCACCACTTCTAACTATGAGATATAGATGATCTAGAAAAGTATTGTATGAAAAAACTATGAAAAATATATGGGAAAATCATTAGAATTTAAAGGGTGGACACCTCCCATGTCTATGATATGAGAATCACCATCAAACCATACATAGAATCTATTGTCAAATTGACCTGGATGATTTCTCCATGGCCAGGGACCTAAGACCAAAAAAATCATATTTTAAATCTATAACATGATGTCCAACATTTCACCATGACTCTTCAGAAAATGATCATCAAAACCTCAAAGGTTATCTATATCCATAGATGAGGAAAGTATGGCATGTTGAACTTCACTACATACCTAGAATAGCATAACTAACCAGATACAACATCCTGTAATGTCGTGGTCTCAGATAAATTAGGAGACTAGGTAATGCACATGGAAATAGGTCTATATAATGGAATACCCCCACTTTAAGGATCCAAAGACACTGAAAACAGAGTAACAGGATTTCCAATAGACCATTCATATGGGCCCCTTAAAAAACAGGAATGTATTTCAAACATGTAATCCTATGTTTTTGTAAGGACAATAACTTTCCATTGAAATTAACTCCCCTAATTGGATATCATTACAACAAACTCATACATGATCTAAATTAAACTAGATTGAATGGGTTTTAATAGTTTCTTCCATAGAATCTATCCAGGAGTGAACCTAGCCCACAGGACTGGGAGAATATCTACCACTACCTCCCCCCCTTTGGTCATCAACACTTGATATGAACTAGGATATATCGATGGAAACATAAAACTAACCCCAACCCATAGGTCTGGGTTCATTTTTATCTCAATCATCATCACTATGTTCATCACACCATGAGAGGGTCCTATAGAAATCAGCAATGGTTCTAAATCAACCCCAAACTGTAGGAATGGGAAAATTTATATCTAAATTTCCATCTTAGGAGTCATAAACTCCTTGAATTGAATCATAAAACCCTCAATGATGGGATTATAAATTGCCAATGGTGGACCAGAATAGTCCCCATCCCATAGGTCTGGGAAATTTTTCATCATCTTCATCAACTTGGAAGGAATCACTCTTCTCCAGGTTAGGTGGTAAATGTCAATAATCAGCACCCCATCTGTTAATCCTTCCATAAAACAAACCTTTGATACCCAGGTCCTGCTTGGTAAACACAACCAAAAACTCCCTTAGGGTCTTTATTTATAAACCAAATTGAGAGGAACATATAGAGAAATAAATCTAACATCATAGGGTTCATAGGCTAAAATGGTCCAATATGGACAAGGGTAAGAGAAATGAATCTAATTCAAACCTCGAAGGAGGATTAAGTGGTGTTGAATCACCCAATTTTGTTGAGAGTAATGGGATAAAAATAATTTCTCAGTACACCTTTGTGAATTTCATCACCATCAATATAAAAAACGATGTGGATCAAAGTAAAAATACAGAGGGACACTATAAAGAAACCATACCTTAAGACAAGGGTGATCTGGATTCCCAAACTAAGGCTACCCAAATGCAAAAATAGAGGAGGATCCCAAAATTTGAACATTAGAATAATTATTTGCCACCACTATGGAGGAACACTACCAAGGATAAGGGTAAAGGTGTGGATATATCCCACTCACCACCTAGAAGAGCTAAAGTCCCCTCAGTAGATGAGTGGATAGCATAATATGACAATGAGATACAAAATATCAGATAATTCAATGAGGATCTACTCAAGGGAAAAATTCCCATGGGGTGTCGTCTTTATAAAGAGTAGAATGTACCTCTCATTACACCTCTAGAAAGAGATGATCTTCCTAAAATAGGGGCATCTAAGCATCAGAATGGCATGGGATCCAAGTATTTAGTCTGTATAAATGAGGATGTTGAAGATGATCTTGTCTTTACTCTATTATAGAAACACCATCTCCCCTTTTATAATGATCATTCAGTCATATCAAGGATTGATAGTCATCATGATATGAAAATGGGGCAACCTCATCAAGAAACACCCACTCCCTGAAGATGTGGACAACTTAGATAGAGGTACTATCAAAACTGTTAAATTCCATTGAATCCATGGATACATGAATGAAATCCACTGATAGGAATCACGCACCCAAGCATCCTGAGAAGAATCCATATACTAAATGGGTGGATGTAACTTTTCCTCCACCCAATTTTAGCAATCCTACCTTCTCAACCTTGGATGGTACGGGATATCCAGAATAGCAACTCACACACATCACATCTCAATGAGGCCCAATGATGGTCCCTCAAGATTAGCAGGATCCGACCAAGCTAAGTTTATTTGTATAAACTCAAATAGGTCCAACCTTAGTTTGGTATAATATCCTTTTGATAGGATATATTGTAGGGTGGGAAGACCTTTATTGAAAATTCCTTTATTATTTCATCTCTATAGAAAGGAAAATAAAAATTATGAGCCTCAAAAACTAAAAACAACATGAAAATTAGAAAGTTTATGACATCATCACAAGATGGAAGTTTTTAACCTAATCGCTAAGCATCCCTATCACACATGAAAAAATGTTGGACCTATGTGTTGAAAATATTTGGGATGAGCGAAAAATTCCATTGATCATGATGATGTATCCATGAGAACTCTATGATTTTTCTAAAATGGAACAACATTTGGAAGATTCCATTTAGTGGAATCAAGATAAATCTCATATTATTCCCTTATCATAGGGGAAAAGGATTAGTAAGGTAGAAACTACCATTGTTACTCTCAAACTAGTAGCACTGCACATTCATGCGCCCAGGTAGGCCTCGTATCACCTAAAGCCTCCCATCAATTGGCAACAACAACAAAATCACCCTTAACGAGATGAAAAATGAGATAAGGGATATTCATGATTCAAGGAATGTATAAATAATGGGTAATCACTACTACAACTTGGCCTTTTATTAGTGCTAAAAACTGACATTAACAGTGCTATAAAAGCACTGTTAATGCTGGTGTAGATAAAGGGGGGTCCCCTTTATCTGCGCTCTGAAAAGCACTGATAAAGGCGACCTTTATCAGTGCTAAAAAAAGCACTGATAAATAACCCCCTTTATCAGCACTTTTTTAGCGCTGATAAAGGTGGAGTTTATCAGTGCTTTTCAGAGTGTTGATAAAGGGGACCCCCCTTTATCTATGCCAGCATTAACAGAATTTTTCTAGTGCTGATAAAGGGGTTCCTTTATCAGCGCTATCTTGAGCGCTGATAATAGGGCCATTTATCAGTGCTCTTTTAGCGCTGTTAAAGGTGTCCTTTATCGGCGCTCAAAAAAAGCACTAATAATGGCACCTTCCCCTGCACCTGCACAACTAGAACCTGCACACCTGCACACTTTCACAAACCAAAACCTGTACACCTGCACAAAATAGCACCTGCACACCTACACAAAATAGCACCCGCACAAAATATTTTGACAAACAATGCTATATACATTTACTTAACATCATGAATACAAAAAAACACACTACTATATACATTTCAAAAAATGTTTTACATGGTTACAAATAAAATTATCCAAAAATAGTTATAAACATTAATGTTTCATCCTTTTATATATGTGATCCTCTATCAAAAATTGTCGTCCATGGTATTTGTTGCTGAACAAAGCATCTGAACTCATGGAAAAAAATTCTCCTATATAAGAAAACAAATATTATGTTAGTAATACAATAATGAAATAAATTAAAACATTAATATGAAATAATACATTAATATGGAAATGTGAAACTAAAATATGGAAATGATAAACTCAAATGTTTTCATTCTGATAACAATGAAAGGTAATAGTGTAAAATCAATATGTTTTTTGATGATTTATCTCATTTAATAAATACTGATTCTTTATCTAATGAAAAGATTTGCTGGTCACACCATGCGTCGGATTGAGGTGAGGTTGATTCGTACACTTCACAAATGAATCATGGATTGTTTTCCTAAAGTATCAAAATAATATGAATGTGTTTGCTTAGTTTTTCGTATGTTAGCAGTGTTGTTTTCTAAAGTTAATGTCAATTTCAAACTGATTTCAGACACTTTTAGCCATACCAGTCACACCATGCATCGGATTGAGGTACGGTCAATTCTTACACATCAAAAATGACTCATGGATCATTGTACTAAAGTATCAAAACAATCTGAACGTTTTTTTTTGGTTTTTCATATGTTAGTAGTGTTGTTTTCTAAAGTTAATGTCAATTTCAAACTAATATTAGACACTTTTAGCCATACCGGTCACACTGTACGTCAGATTGAGGTGCGGTCAATTCTTACACATCAAAAATGACTCATGGATATTTTTACTAAAGTATAAAAACAATCTGAACATGTTTTCTCAGTTTTCCATATGTGAGTAGTGTTGTTTTCTAAAGTTTATGTCAATTTAAAACTAATATCAGACAGTTTTAGCCATATCGGTCACACCGTGCATCGGATTGAGGTGAAGTGGATTCATACAAGTCAAAAATTACTCATGGATTATTTTAATAAAGTAAAAAAAACAATATAAATGTGTTTTCATAGTTTTCCATATGTCAGTAGTGTTGTTTTCTAAAGTTAATGTCAATTTCAAACTGATTTCAGACACTTTTAGTCATACCGGTCAGACTGTGTGTCAGATTGAGGTGTGATTGATTCTTACACATCAAAAATGAATCATGTATTGTTTTCCTAAAGTATCAAAACAATTCGAATGTGTTTTATTGGTTTTCCGTATGTCACTTGTGTTGTTTTCTATAGTTAATGTCAATTTCAAACTAATATCAGACACGTTTAGCCATACCGGTCACACCGTGCATCGGATTGAGGTGTGGTCAATTCTTGCATGTCAAAAATTACTCATTTATAGTTTTCCTAAAGTATAAAAACAATCTGAATGTGTTTGCTCAGTTTTTCTTATGTCACTTGTGTTTTTTCTAAAGTTAATGTCAATTTCAAACTAATTTCAGACACTTTTATCCATACCGGTCACACTGTTCGCCTGATTGAGGTGCGGTTGATTCTTACATGTCACAAATGACTCATGTATCATTTTCCTAAAGTATCAAAACAATATGAACACATTTGATCCATTTTCTGTATGTCAGTAGTATTTTTTTCTAAAGTTAATATCAATTTCAAACTGATTTCAGACACTTTTAGTCATACCGGTCACACCGTGCGTCCGATTGAGGTGTGGTAAATTTTTACACGTCACAAATGACTCATGTATCATTTTCCTAAAGTATCAAAACAATCCGAATGCATTTTCTCAGTTTTTCGTATGTTAGTAGTGTTGTTTTCTAAAGTTAATGTCAATTTCAAACTGATATCAGACACTTTTAGCCATACCGGTCACACCGTGCGTCGGATTAAGGTGCGGTCAATTTTTACACATCACAAATGACTCATTAATCATTTTCCTAAAGTAACAAAACAATATGAACTTTTTTGATCAGTTTTTCGTATGTCACTTGTGTTGTTTTCTAAAGTTTATATCAATTTCAAACTGATATCATACACTTTTAGCCATATCGGTCACACCGTGCGTAGGATTGATGTGTGGTTGATTCATAAACATCAAAAATGACTCATGGATCGTTTTCCTAAAGTATCAAAACAATCCAAACGCGTTTTCTCAGTATTTTGTATGTCAGTAGTGTTGTTTTCTAAAGTTAATGTCAATTTCAAACTGATTTCAGACACTTTTAGCCATACCGGTCACACCATGCTTTAGATTGAGGTGCGGTCAATTTTTACATGTCACAAATGACTCATGGATCATTTTCCTAAAGTATCAAAATAATCTGAACATGTTTGATTAGTTTTACATATGTAACTTTTGTTGTTTTCTAAAGTTAATGTCAATTTCAAACTGATATCAGACACTTTTAGCCATACTGGTCACAATGTGTGTCGGATTGAGGTGAGATCAATTCATACATGTCACAAATGACTGATGGATCATTTCCCTAAAGTATTAAAACAATCCAAATGTGTTTTATCAGTTTTTAGTATGTCACTTGTGTTGTTTTCTAAAGTTAAAGTCAATTTCAAACTGATATCAGACACTTTTAGTCATATCGGTCACACCGTGCATCGAATTGAGGTGTGGTTCATTTGTAAACATCAAAAATCACTCATGGATCGTTTTTATAAAGTATCAAAACAATACGAATGCATTTTCTTGGTATTTTGTATGTCAGTAGTGTTGTTTTCTAAAGTTAATGTAAATTTCAAACTGATTTCAGACACTTTTAGCCATACCGGTCACACCATGCATCAGATTGAGGTGAGGTTGATTCTTACACATTTTAAATGACTCATGGATCGTTTTCCAAAAGTATCAAAACAATCCGAATGAATTTTCTCGGTTTTTCGTATGTCAGTAGTGTTGTTTTCTAAAGTTAATGTCAATTTGAAACTGATTTCAGACACTTTTAGCCATACTGGTCACACCATGCATCTGATTGAGGTGAGGTTAATTTTTACACATCAAAAATGAATCATGTATCATTTTCCTAAAGTATCAAAACAATCCGAACATGTTTTCTCAGTTTTCCGTATGTCACTTGTGTTGTTTTCTAAAGTTAATGTCAATTTCAAACTGATATCAGACACTTTTATCCATACCGGTCACATCGTGCGCCGGATTGAGGTTTGGTTGATTCTTACACATCAAAAATGACTCATGGATCATTTTCCTAAATTATAAAAACAATACGAACGCGTTTTCTTAGTTTTTTGTATGTCACTTGTGTTGTTTTCTAAAGTTAATGTCAATTTCAAACTAATATCAAACACTTTTAACCATACCAGTCACACCGTGCATCGTATTGAGGTGAGGTTGATTCGAACACGTCAAAAATGACTCATGAGTCATTTTCCTAAAGTATCAAAACAATCCAAATGCGTTTAATCAGTATATCATATGTCAGTAGTGTTGTTTTTTAAAGTTAATGTCTATTTCAAACTGATTTCTGACACTTTTAGTCATACCGGTCAAACTGTGTGTCTGATTGAGGTGAGGTCGATTAGAACACGTCAAAAATGACTCATGGGTCGTTTTACTAAATTATCAAAACAATCCGAACGTGTTTTCTCAGTTTTCCGTATGTCACTTGTGTTGTTTTCTAAAGTTAATGTCAATTTCAAACTGATATCAAACACTTTTAGCCATACCGGTCACACCATGCGTCGGATTGTGGTACGGTCAACTCTTACATGTCACAAATAACTCATGTATAGTTATCCTAAAGTATCAAAACAATCGAAATGTTTTTGCTTGGTTTTTCATATGTCACTTGTGTTGTTTTCTAAAGTTAATGTCAATTTCAAACTGATATCAGACACTTTTAGCCATACCAGTCACACCATGCCTCGGATTGAGGTGTGGTTGATTCATAAATGTCACAAATGACTCATGGATCATTTTCTTAAAGTATTTTGACAATCCAAATGCGTTTTCTTGGTATTACATATGTCAGTAGTGTTTTTTTCTAAAGTTAATGTCAAATTCAAACTGATTTCAGACACTTTTAGCCATACCGGTCACACCGTGCATCAGATTGAGGTGAGGTTGTTTCGTACACATCAAAAATGACCCATGTTTCATTTTTGTAAAGTATCAAAACAATACAAACATTTTTTCTCGGTTTTCCATATGTCCATAGTGTTGTTTTCTAAAGTTAATGTCAATTTCAAATTGATTTCAGACACTTTTATCCATATCGGTCACACCGTGAGTTGGATTGAGGTTCGGTCGATTCATACACATCAAAAATGATTCATGGATTGTTTTAATAATGTATCAAAACAATTTAAATGTTTTTTATCAGTTTTCCGTATGTCATTTGTGTTGTTTTCTAAAGTTAATGTCAATTTCAAACTGATATCAGACACTTTTAGCCATACCGGTCACACCATGCATCGAATTGAGGTGTGTTCAATTATTTAACATCACAAATGACTCATGGATCGTTTTCCTAAAGTATTAAAACAATATTAATGTGTTTGCTCAGTTTTTCGTATGTCACTTGTGTTGTTTTCTAAAGTTAATGTCAATTTCAAACTAATATCAGACACTTTTAGCCATACTGGTCACATCGTGCATCGGATTGAGGTGAGATTGATTCATACACGTCACAAATTACTCATGGATCATTTTCCTAAAGTATCAAAACAATCCGAATGTGTTTTCTTGGTATTACGAATGTCAGTAGTGTTGTTTTCCAAAGTTAGTGTCAATTTCAAACTGATTTCAGACACTTTTAGCCATACCGGTCACACTGTGCGTCGGATTAAGGTGTTGTTGATTCTTATACATCACAAATGACTCATGAATCATTGTACTAAAGTATCAAAACAATCCAAATGCATTTTCTTGGTTTTTCATTTGTCAGTAGTGTTGTTTTCTAAATTTAATGTCAATTTCAAACTGATTTCAGATACTTTTAGCCATACCAGTCACATAGTGCATCAGATTGAGGTGTGTTTGATTCATACACATCAGAAATAAATCATGGATCATTTTCCTAAAGTATCAGAACAATATGAACGCATTTTCTTGGTTTTCCGTGTGTTAGTAGTGTTGTTTTCTAAAGTTAATGTCAATTTCAAACTGATATCAGACACTTTTATCCATACCGGTCAAACTGTGTATCAGATTTAGGTTTAGTCGATTCTTACACATCACAAATGACTCATGGATAGTTTTTATAAAGTATAAAAACAATCTGAACACGTTTGATCAGTTTTTTATATGTCACTTGTTTTGTTTTCTAAATTTAATGTCAATTTCAAACTAATATCATACACTTTTCACCATATCGGTCACACCGTGCGTCGTATTGAGGTGTGGTTGATTTTTACACATCAAAAATTACTCATGGATCGTTTTCCTAAAGTATCAAAACAATCCAAACGTGTTTGCTCAGTTTTCCGTTTGTCAGTAGTGTTGTTTTCTAAAGTTAATATCAATTTCAAACTAATATCAGACACTTTTAGCCATACCGGTCACACTGTGTGTCAGATTGAGGTGTGGTTGATTCGTACACATCACAAATGACTCAAGGGTCATTTTTCTAAAGTATCAAAACAACCAAACTCACTTTCTCCATTTTTCCTATGTCACTTGTGTTGTTTTCTAAAGTTAATTTCAATTTCAAACTGATACCAGACACTTTTAGCTATACCGGTCACACCATGTATCAGATTAAGGTTTGCTTGATTCGTACACATCAAAAATGACTCATGGATCATTGTCCTTATGTATCAGAACAATCCGAACGCTTTTTCTCAGAATTTTGTATGTTAGTAGTGTTGTTTTCTAAAGTTAATGTCAATTTCAAATTGATTTTAGACACTTTTAGCCATACCGGTAATGTCGTGCATCGGATTGAGGTTAGATTGTTTTTTACATGTCAATAATGACTCATGGATTGTTATACTAAAGTATGAAAACAATCCAAAAGCATTTTATCGGTTTGTCGTATGTCAGTACTGTTGTTTTCTAAAGTTAATGTCAATTTGAAACTGATTTCAGACACTTTTAGTCATACTAGTCACACTATGCATCGTATTGAGGTACGGTTGAATCTTAAACATCACAAATGACTCATGAATAATTTTCCTAAAGTATCCAAACAATCCGAATGTGTGTGCTCGGTTTTTGGTATGTCCGTAGTGTGGTTTCCTAAAGTTAATGTCAATTTCAAACTAATTTTAGACACTTTTAGCCATACCGGTCACACCGTGCGTCGGATTGAGGTGCGGTCAATTTATACACGTCACAAATGACTCATGGATCGTTTTCCTAAAGTATCAGAACAATCTGAATGCATTTTCTCAGTTTTCTGTATGTCAGTAGTACATAAGAGTCTCTCATTAAGATATTCTTTACTAGAAACTCAAATCATTTCTAAAACCATTTTTCATAATCTAAGGATATGAAACATAAGAAAGGGTGATCATAGATGCTCAATAACTTTAAATAAGGGAGATATCAATGATTATATAAATATAATATAAGTAGTATTAATTCACCTTCATTGTCCTATTTGTTTACATTCTTCCATCAGGTATGCTGCCCATTCGTTTCTAAACACATCTATATCATCTTGTGAATATGAGTTTTTTTGACAGTCATAGTAGTACTGAAAAAATATAAATACACAAAGGATTAATAAATATTTTAAATTAACTAGTAATTATTTTCAAAAATACCACTTCAGGGGTGCTAGTTTGTTCATGAAATATGATCTCTTTCATAAATTTACAAACATAATAACCACGGTCTTTTCCATTTGTTTGTTTCAGGCACTGTAGAAACATCAAGAAAAATAAGTAATCTGTTTTGATATGTATTTGGATAGTTCAATATAGTTATATATACCCTGATACTTTTCTATTTGTAGATCTCGTGCGCCTTGCCATCCTTAGACCCTGGATTCATTCCAGCCTTTAGACGATATTCATACACCGCCCTATCATAATAGAATCCTCATTAAAAGATAATATAAATTATATAACTAGATATTTATTTCTAAAATGTTGGATCTAGTTTATTTCAAATTGACAATCTCCATCATGTGTGGTTGGTTTGTTGGATATCCATGTAGTGAATCCAGAAAATAAATCTTTGGAGTATCCAAATTGACTGTAATGTGCATCCAATGCTGTCTAAAAACACAAAAAGGAATAAGTAATGATATAAATGAAAATATAATTGATATGATTAAAATGTAGAGTTTTTCCTTTGCAATGTTGGAATTAAAAAGAGCCTGTCAGTGGTAATTTTTCATTGAAACGTTCTGAGCAGGTTTGACATTAATTCAGCTTGAAAATTGGAATCTATTTCTTTTTGTTGTGTAGAAATGGTGTGAGGACTAACGAGTCCAAATTTGTATTCATGGGAAAATACCTTCAATTTTTTTTCATATATATGCCTCTAAAAAATATGAAATGTATTTAGCCATAATTATCATAGTATATCAGCTTCTATAAAATCCAATCATGAAAACATACCTCATGTATACATTTATAACTGAGGCGCCTGGCCAGTCGTATGTGATGATTTCTGCTATAACGTCAGCACTAATGAAATATAATGTTTCCTCTCCATACATATCTTTTTCACAACCAATTGTGTGATTATTTCCACCTTTAAATTTTGTATCTACATGAGATTACAATGATATTAAATGTGGATATAGAACAGGCAGGTTGAAGGTGCCCTCAGTAGATCGTTTTGATCAGTTGGTTGATCCTTTAGAGCCATTATTTCATTTTAGCTCCTTCCTATTGTCATTCTGTAATAACATTCATTAGTTCAGCCCTTTTCTAATTAAATGTTAAAGGTTCTTCTTGAAAAATTAATTGTAAATGAATACCTCCTAGTCGACATGTTTTTTTACAAGATTCAACAGCCATGCAACGAATGTTCCAACAGCTTTTTCCACCGTATGAATGTCTTCGACATCATTTGGCACGGGTATCTCGACGCTCGTCTCATGAGATATGTTAATCGACACTTTGAGATGACTGGTTAGAAGTGGTCTGGAGTATAGCGTGTCATTCTGCATATTGAACATTGTAGCCCTTGCTACAAGGTGATGGGTGGGAATTAACAGATATAAATCACAGTCATTTTCACCCTATAGAATATCATTACAAGAAAGGTATGAGTGTCTATTTGATTCACATTTCACAGAAACAAATATTAGAACATTGATTACCTCGGTTAAGTTAGGTCTTTGAGGGGAATGCCTCACCTCAAAGTTGGTGGGGGTGGGTTGGGTTGTTCTTAAGTTGTTTCTTTACTTCACCTCTCCCCCATCAAAGTTTCTATCAACTCTACCTAACTTTGGAATTTGTATTCAAGGGTAGCTAGTCTATCTCTCATCATTTTCATTTCTTTAGTTTGTTCCTCCTCTTTTTTTCTGAAAATATGTCCAGGGTGTTACCCCAAAACCCACACCTCTGACACAGCCATACTATTATGGCTATTTTAAGGCCGCTAAAAGTATGTCTGCATCCAGTGCAGGTGTTGTTGATTCCTATGACTATATAAAATAGAAAATATGAGAAAATAAGTAATCATCGTGATGTAATAGTGATTTAAAGCAAATAAAATTTATATTATGTCATACTTACACATGTTTCCCACACTTTTTGTGTGTTTTCATCTACCAGTTTCTCCTCTTTCTTAACACGAGTCTCCTTCCATAGCACATGGTGTGGGATTGAAGTGGATTTTGATTTTGATTCATACATCTACATATAAATAGAAAAACATGGTTATAGTGTTGTTTAATGTCACATAAAAGTATTACAGCACTTTTAGAATACGTACCAATTGTTTTTCAATTGAAGCGTACCCCAGCCTTGCCTTACGGTAGGGGTACGCTGGTTTTGCTACTCATTCTATATTTTCAACACTCAGTTTTGGTTTCATAAATAAAAAACTGTCAATCAAAGTGATGAATACAAGCAATGTTAAACAACGTGTTACCAAACACAATGTACCTGAAAAGTCTGCTTCACATGACAGTTGAAAAACGCATCCCACGCTCCTTGGGATATCAAGTGTGCATAAAGAGGAGGTGGGTGCGGCTTGATTTTCCCTTCATCATATTTCAGATGACATTTCATTAAAATGGTGTAAAAGCCTCTATGAACCCTTCCTTCCAGTCTTAATACATATTCATTGTGAGAGACATCTACTATAAAAGCACTCTGCAAGAGATGATGTAGAGTTAGTCAATATTTTAGTGTTTTATTTTATTTTATTTTAATAAATTAAATAATGATATCATAATGTTACCGTAATCTCTTCCCACATTAATGTTTTCATCCCGCTGACAACATGGTGCCACGACTCGATATCAATTGGCACATGTTGCCAATTGAAGATTCCAATATAGCTACTAAACATGGATTTTTTGGGGTTTACATGATGTCCTCGCTTATTCCATCCCACCTCAGGTTTGATGCCTTTTACTTTTGTCTTAAGGATTTTGGCTAAAACTGTCAAACTATGGCGCACCTGTTTTTTTTGTCGTCGGGGTTTCATTGCCTACCATTTCCTCGGTTTCTGCATCATCATTATGTTCCTCTGAATTGCTAGCATCGGCACTGGGACCAGCGACAATAGGTTGAGAATCCTTTTGTACCTCAGTAGTGGGACCAGCAGCAAAAGGTTGAAAAACATGTTGTACCTCCGCAGTGGGACCAGCTGCAACAGGTTGAGAGACCTGTTTTACCTCAACAATGGGACCAGCTGCAATAGGTTGAGAAACCTGTTGTGTCTTGGGATTGGGTACATCAGTAGGTGTAGAAGTCATTATCTGTAGAAGTGGTTTAACATTTAATTTAGATCACATAAAAGCATCAGTGAAAAAATAATAACATAATGTAACACAATCTATATTACAATAAAAAAATAACCTGGTCATTGAACTCTCTTTTTTTTAAGGCTGAAGGTATTTGACCCCTCTATCGACTATCCATATCCCTTCATTGTGGTCTCATATAACATAAAACATTTCGTCTTCATTGGGACCACTATGAAATGATTGCGAAGTCCCAATGAAAGGGTCATCCTCCGTTGAATTTTCATCTGACCCTTCAGTTGTTTTGGTTGATAACAGAACAATTGACCAGTTTCAGTTTGCAGTATCTAGAACATATAATACTTGCACTATCTGTGATGCCATTATAAATGGTTCTTCTATCTCCCCTTCATTGTTGAAATCAACTTTCATGAATCCCAATTCATCTATTTTAACAGCACTCCTGTTATCAACCCACCTTTATTGAAAAATCGTAACTTGTAATTCCATATAATCCAACTCCCAAATTTGTTTGATGATGCCAAAGTATGACATATTCGCATAAATTGGATGTCTGTCCTTAGCACCGGAAACATGCATCGCTTCAGCCACAAGTGTAACCCCACTATTCTTCATGGTACTATATTCATCATGTTCATTAGTATAAAATGTATAACCATTAACTACATAATCTTTGTAAGATAATACATACACACTTGGTCCTCTAGATAGCCATCGAAGTCGGTCTGAAATTGACTCTGTATTTTCATCTGAATTCTTAAAAATATGGTCCTGAAACCATCCTACAAACTATAGATTATGTGTATCTGATATCCATTGTTCAGCCCTAGATGGATTCAAATGCCTAAGAATTTCTTTGTGGGTTTTAACATATGGGTCAACGTCGAAATTGTTATGAAAAACATAAAGGTGGGCCTACTCCTGATCTGTAATATTGATTGTGACAACCTGTCTTCCAGAAATTCCTTCACCCTCAAGCCGCCCAGTGTGACGAGATTTCGTTAGGCCAATTCTTTCCACACCAGACAGGCATTCAGTACATAATTCAATAGCTTCCTCAACAATATATCGCTATGTATTACAACCCTATGGCCGACTTCGATTTTTGACATACCCTTTCAAAATCTTCATATATCGTTCAATGGGGTACGTCCATCTGTAATGTACAGGACCACATAGTTGAATCTCTCTCACCAAGTGGACCATAAAATGAACCGTTATATCAAAAAATGAAGTTGGGAAGAACATTTCTAATTCACATAATATGACGGAAATTTATCTTTCCATAGTTGGAAATTTCTCGAGGTCTATAACTTTGCTGCATACAGCTTTGAAGAAGAAACACAGTTTCATTAATTTATGGTGGACATTCTTGGGAAAAATGCAACGTAAAGCAATAGGAATGATATCTTGCATCAAAACATGGCAGTAATGTGATTTCAGACCTTTTAACTTCAAATCACTCATTGACATGAGGTTCCAGATATTTGAAAAATACCCCTTTGGAACCTTTATGTCATTCAAGAAGTTGAAAAACTGATATCTATCCTACCTGGAAAGAGTGTAAGAAGCAGGAGGAATAAATGTTCATTTTTCACCCTTCACTGGTTCCAACTCTTCTCGTATTCTCATCTCAACCATGTCCAACCAAGACTTAATTCCATATTTTGTTTTTCCAGGTGTATTTAAAAACATGCTGATAACACTATCAAATACATTTTTTTCTACATTCATAACATCAATAAAATTTATGACTTACATAGAATTCCATTATGGTAATTCAAAAAAAACTGATCTCCTTTTCCAACCGATTTTCGTAAGGTTTTTCGAATCTAGTTTACCAGAAGTAGTGTCCACATTTTTAACATTCTAAAATAATTGATCACCTATTAGTGGAGATGGTGTTGTATGTTCTTCTGGACTTCCATCGAATGATGTCGTCCGAGATTGGTACTTATGTCATCGGGGTAGAAATCAGTGATGTCCTAGAAACATGGTTTTCGATGAATGTTTCAACCTAATTGATTGTATACCTTGTTCGCAAATGGGACACCCTTTAGTTCCTTTAATTCTATATCCTGACAAATTTCCATAAGTAGGGAAGTCATTTATCATCCCACACAACATGGCTCTCAAAGTAAAATCTTTCTTTTTGTAAGCATCATACAATGTAACACCTGAATCCCGCAATAATTTCAAATCTTTGATCAATGGAGCTAAATAAACATAAATATCATTACTAAGTTGTTTTGGTCCTGATATAAGAATAGATAACATGATGTATTTTCATTTCATGCAAAACCACAGTGGTAAGTTATAATTTAAAAAACATAATCGGCCATGTACTGTGACTGTTGCTTTGAAAACCAAAAGAATTCACTCCATCTATAGATAACGTAAGACGAAGGTTTCTCGACTCCTTTCCAAATTCAGGATACTCATGATCAATTCTCTTCCACTGAGGAGAGTCTATCGTGTGACATATTATCCCATCTTTAATTCTTGTATATGCATACCATGTCAATTTTCCTGCAGTCTCTTTACTTCCATATAAGAGCCAAAACCTTGGAATGATTAGAAAGTACCATACAACTTTAGTAGGACTAGATTAATCTTTATTATATCGAGAATCACCACACTTTGGGAATTCTTTAAGTGATTTTTAGTCCTTGAAAAATAGTATACAGTCATTCGGGTAGGCGTGTATTCTTTCAGAGATCATACCCATTGAGCATGGAATTCGTTTGGCGTCGTATGTTCGGATCGGGGGCTCATTATCTTCTAGGATCTTGTCATTCAAGAGAAAAAGTAGTTCCATAAAACTAGCATCACTCCACCCATTTTCTTCTTTCAAATTATACAGCTTTAGTACGGCTGACAGTGTTGTATATTTAGTGCAACTAGCATACAATGGCCTCTTTGCACAACTTTTTAACTTCTCAAACAATTTTGGGAAATCATGAAGTTCATCTTCGATGATCCTTGTAATTTCCTCAATAAAATATTAATCATCATTCACATCTATAATCACATCCTCTATACAGTCAGCTTCATTGTTCATACTTGTAATCATATCAGATGATCGATAAAACGCAGTGTTATCCCAGCCACTACCTACATTTTTTGTTTCCCCGTGTTTATTCCAACATGTATAACTCTGATATATTTTGTGACAGATCAAGTGTTCTTCCAACTCCTCTGGACTAATTTGTTTTGAATAACAATATCGTAAACACGAACAAAGGATTTGAGAAGGGTTATATGCATGATCTTTTGCAAACTTGATAAACTCTAACGCCTTCTTCATACTCTTCTGTCAACTGATTGGTATTCATCCATTATTTATTTATATTCATCCTATTTGAGATCCAAAGGATGGGTATATAGGTTAGGGGAGAAGGGATATGAGTATAATTTAGATAAAAAACTAGATACTTAAAAAATTGTAGGGGGCGTGCTCATTAATAGAAAATCTTGGGTGGTTCTTGGGATTCATCCATTCTCTTCATCTCTTCAATCCCCCCTTATGAGGGGTGGTTCTTGGGAGTTTTTTATAGTGAGTTAATGAGTTCTTCCCTCATACATCCTCCATTACTATTATCCTTTATTTCCCTGTGATTTGGGATGATTTTAACTAGGATTTGTGTGATGAGTTCACTATATCATCTTCAAATCAATTCAGATGATGTAGATTTTGTTTGTATTGGCTAGAGGTTATCCTCGTATGATGAACGCACCATGTTTTGTGTGGTTTAGGTGGTGTTGTGTTTCCCAGTGAGTTTTTAAAAGATTATTCCTAATTATATTAAAGTGAATAATTAATTATAAGTTTCTATAATTAATTATTTGGGAATTGTGCCTTGAGATTGGGTCTCAATCATTGGTACAAGATTAGATAAGGCATGTATAGTCTTGGTTGAGGATAAGTTGATCTTGGTGAGGGGGTTACTCCATTTTTTGTGGTAGGTGGACCCTATAATACAAAACCATGTTCCAATTTATGCATGATTGTGCATTCATGCATGAGTATATGTGTTCTAGTGAAAGGGATAGAAATCAAGAGCGACCTAGGTAAATAAATAGGGTGTTTTTGATCCACCAAGAGATAAAGTGAGGGTTCTATTGAATGTTTGTGATTTTTTGATCATCTAGAGATTATGTCTCCATGGAGGTGAGTTTTTTAGTTGTGTTTATGAGAGGATTGGGTTCGGTATGAGATTAGTATAGCCTAGTTAGGTTTTATAAGGCTATTTTAGTAGGTATTAGAGTCTTAGGCCTAAAGAAGATGGATAATATAGTTTAATATCACATATGATGGGGAACACCCTCTTAAAAATATATAAGAGTCATGGTGTGTGTGATGAGTAGAATATTCCATATACGGATTGGTGAAGTGTGACATAGAGTATTTCCTCTATATAATTGGATTGAGAGATCTCCAAGGGGAGATATGATATGGTACCTAAGTGAGGGTCATGGTAATAGTCTAGATGACTTAGAATAGGTTATCCAATTATCTTAGTGTGAGTTTTTTAGGATGATCATTATTTAGTTTTAATGAGTTTTAATGTGGGAATTAGAAGATGATATAGACTAGACTATCGAGGCCTAGATCAAATATAGCATGTGGGTTGTGACATTACCATGTAGAGATGAGTGTGTGTTGGTATCAATGAGTAGAGATGGTTTAGGTTTTTAGAACCCAAAATATTCCCTTATAGGTGGAATTAGAATGTTGATAGGTTGGGAATAATTTTCATGTATAACCAAGATGGTTTTAAGGAGATTGTTATGAAAGGCTAAATGGATGGTGACTTTTATCATTTATGGCCAGACTGACTAAGAGATTAGGATTTCATATGACTTTCACCTAGTTGAAGTATGATCGTCTAGGGGGCCACATATTGATGATGTGGTTTAGCTAGTATGAGAGGTTGGCTATTTAGATACCCTCCCTAGATTACTATTTATATGTTTTGTGGCATGCAAAAAGATGGATGGCCTTTATTTAAGTGATAAGGTGTTGGTATGACCCTACTTTGAGTGAGAAGGCATTGTTCAAAGGTGATTGGTGTGTGAATTCCATGGGATCCACCAATTGATGGTGCATTTTGACTTGTGATAGAGGTTGGATATTGTGATTCCCTTCTTAGATAATTTTTTGTATGATAATATTATGTGAGATATAGAAATGGGGATCATTTAGTATTGGTTTATAGTAGTTTTGTGAGAGGTTGTCTATAGAGATTCTCTCCTCAAATTGTTTTTTATGTGATGTGATGGTGAGACCCACCGTAAGTGAGAAGGGAGCAGCTACTATGTTGTGGAATTAGAGGATATGTGAATCACACCCAATGTGAGAGGTTGGTTGCACTGTTATGTTATAAGAAAGGATGTGATATTTAAATAGGTATATGACCCAACCCAAAGAATAGTGTACAATATAGTGTACAATATAGAACATACTAAACATATGTCTCATCCCGTTGGCATGCCTCACCTGATGACATGAATTCACCAACACGGACGGTTCAAACCATACCTGGCCTAACTATGGGGTAGTGTCCAAAATCAGAAAAAGATCCATACTATGGGCCACTAGACGGAGTGAAATCCTAATCAAGTGTAACAAACTTTCACAAAAAATACTCTCTATATTCAGTTTTCTATCACGAGGCTATAGTGGGGACAGCTAATCAAGATCAAACAAGTAACTAACCACATATACATGTGTCACACACACAAGCATCACACACAAGAATCACGCCAAATCATAATTAATCTCAATATTGACAATAAATGAAAACATAATAAATTCATGAAAATTCAATTTTACTCACCTTAAGGAGGAGGACCCAGTGGCAGAGGAGGAGGAGGCATCGACAGTGGAGGCAACGGAGGCAGCGGAGGTAGCAGAGGCAGCACGGAGGCAGCGGATGTAGCTCGGAGGCAGCAGAGGTAGCAGAGGTAGCGGAGTAGGCAGAGGATGAGGAGGAGGAGGAGGAGTCGCGGTGGAGGATGAGGAGCCGCGGTGGAGGAGGAGGAGGAAGAGGAGCCATGGCAGAGGAGGGGGAGGAGGAGAAGTAGGGGCTGGAGGAGGAGGAGGAGGCGGCGGCCACAGTGGAGGAGGAGGAGGAGGCAGCGGTGGAGTGGAGTCAGCGGCGGAGAGGAGGTAGCAGTGTAGGGTAGGGCTTCCTCAAAGGCTTGACAAGGTGCTGGGAGGAGGAGGAGGACCCGGTGGATTTTATAAATCCCGCGTGGACCTTTACTAGTGCTAGTAAAAAGCACTGATAAAGAGGGTCTTTATCAGTGCTAAAATGAAAAGCGCTGATAAAGACCCCCTTTATCAGTGCTATTTTAGCGCTAATAAAGTTTTGACTTTATCAGCGATTTTGTATCCCTAATAAAGGGTTACTTTATTAGCGCTTTTCATTTTAGTGCTGATAAAGACCCTCTTTATCAGTGCTTTTGTAGTACTGATAAAGACAAACTTTATCAGTGCTAATAAAAGATCTGATAAATGTATAAATTTAATAATTTGTTTAAATTATTATATATTTATTTAAAATGATATTTATGATATATATATATATATATATTAATAATTATAACTCTAAACAAATATATCTTTATTTATACTTATAAAAACATTTGAAAGGTATATTTATATATATATCATTGAAAATATAACAAAATATATATTTATTTTTTAAATATAATGTAATTTTAATTATAAGTGTACATTTTTTAGAACATATATATTATTTGGGTAACATAATTAATTATAAATCAATAACATATCAACTTGATATGTAATTATAATCTATAAATGAACATTATTCAAGCACATATATATACGCATGATATATTCATTGACCCCAATTCATTGGAAAACACATATATATTCAATAATTTTAATTATACATATATATTAAAAAGTATTATATATTTATAAATAAATAAAATTCATTAAATATAAACAGATATAATAAATGTATATATTAAATATAATGAATTAATAAATCTAATAAATATAATTAATTAATAAATCTAATATATCTTATAAATCTGATAAATATATTTATTATTAATCTTATAATTATTTAATTATATATATATATATAGTTATAACATGTGTTTTTTATTTAATGTATACAATAAACATTATCAGCACTAAGAAAAGCGCTGATAAATGTAACCTTTATCAGTGCTAAGAAAAGCGCTGATAAATGTACCCTTTATCAGCACTAAAAAATCGCTGATAAAGGGTACACCTTTAGCAGTGCTTGTTTTAGTGCTGATAAAGGGTAAATTTATCAGCGCTTTTTTTAGCGCTGATAAAGTCTTACCCCTTTATCAGTGTTTTTCCGTTAGCATTGATAAAGGCAGGCGCCTGCCTTCCCCAGTTTTGTGGTAGTGAATCCTTTTGAAATGTGTAGGTCACTGGTTATTTCCTTCCAAGATTAAAAAATGACCTACTCAATATACCGTATCCTAGGAAACCCAATGAGGTCCACCCCATTGATCGTCCTGACTACTCCACTTTCCATAAGAGGATGAGTCACACCATCTAGTAAGGATTCATCTTCAAAGCATGGTTGATTCTAGATAGTTGATCTTAGAAAATTACCTCACACATGTGACTTGTGTTGTATTCACCCCACCAGAAGAATAGAGTGACTAGTAAGAAGTTTCAGCTAGGCGTGAACAGATTTTTGATAACTTGATAACTCAAAAGACAGTTAACCGAGTGCAATCTACCAAAATAGTGCATATTCTCAAACCAATAATGATCCCAAAACCATGGGAGTTGACATCAAATACACCTCCTAGATTCAGATGTAATCATCAGATATAGGAGGTAAAAAAAGAGGAATAGTCGTATTCAGTACCTACACAATCTCTCACTCTTGCAGATGTATTTCCTTCAATATCTAGAGAATAGGAACTGCCCAAACTAAATAGATCCCTCCTTAGATGAAGAGCTCATCTTTGGTTTTGTTAATGTAGTACACTTAATAGGATTCTTCTTCAATGATGAATACACCTTCAAGTATGAGTCCCCTATACTTAATTAGGAAGCTCGGCTCACTACTACAAAATAGGCCTTTAATATCATAGGCCTTTATCGGCGCTAGGAAAAAGCACTAATAAAGGTGACATCTATCAACACTGATAAAGGGTGCCTTTTATCAGCATTGTGAAGAAGGGATGATAAACAGAACCATTTATTAGTGCATTTTTAGTGCTTCTAAAGGGTAACCTTTTCCAACACCTTTATTTAGCACTAATAAACGGCACTTTTATTAGTGCTTTATTTTTAGCACTGTTATAGGGTACCCATTATGAGCGCTTTATTTTTATTGTTGATAAATGATATCCTTTATTAGTTCTCTTTTAGTGCTGATAAAGGTCATAAATAAAATGAAATAATTAAACAAATTAAAAATTAAAAATATTGACAATTTTATTAATTAAATATTTGTTGATAAAAATGAATAAATCAAATATACATATATATAAATTATAAAAATTAATAAAATGTATATATTAAATATATAGATATGTAAAATGAAAAAAATATAAAATAATTAAACAAATAAAAAATTAAAATGAGTAGATTAAGAAAAATATTAAACTTTTATTAGTTAAATATTATTTGTTAAAAATGAATAAATTTAATATACATATATGTAGATTATAAATATTAATAAATAGTGTATATTAAATATAGATATATAAAATGAATAAATTGTAATAATTAAACAAAAAAACTAAAAATGAATAAATTGTAATAATTGAACAAAAAACATTAAAAATGAATAAATTACAAAATTATTTAAAAGTTTATTAATGAAACAATTATTAATAAAAAATGAATAAGTATAATATATATTTATATTTATATAAAGATAAATTTTAAATAGTTATACATAATATATATTAAATATAAATATATAGAAAATGAATAAAATGTAATAATTAAAAACATATTAATGTCTTATTCATTTCTAATATTGTTTGATTTTTCAATTTAACATATATCACTCATCATGTGTTACATTGATTTCACATAAATATACATAATTAATGCATTTTTATATACAATACACATGCACAAATATACTCAATTAATGAAATATTATATAGAAACACACACCAAATATTTATGTAATTTATTCAAATTTTTTGTATATTTTAGAATTTCATTATAATGAAATACATTTAATATATTATGTTTTCAATCAATCGGTTTTATTTGTTTATTTTTAATATTATTATAATTAGGTATTATTTATTCATTTTTAATATTTTTTAATTTAATCATTTTCCATTATTTATTTATATATATTTATTTATTTACTTTGTCTTAGTATTTTCAACATTTATTCATCTTTAATTCAATATATATCCATATTTTTTAATAGTTTATATTTAATTAAAAAAACTTATCATTTGTAAATATTTTTAAAGTGTACTCAATTTTAATTATTTGATTTCACTCATTTTTAAAATGAATGTATTTAAGATTATATAATCATTAACAATGTTAAAAATATATTTTTAAATAAATATTTATAAATAAATAAATATTATTATAAATTTGCATATTATTAGTTCATTATATATATATTATTTATGAAATAATATTCTTATAAATGTATATTTACTATATTTATAAATTTATATATTAATAAATTTATATATTTATAATTATTATAAATAAATATTATTTTTAAAAAATATTTATATAATTACAAATATGTAATTATATATATTTAAATAATTATAAATTTATAATAATTTTATTATAATAATGAATATACTATATATATAAGTTAAGGCTGAAACGTCATTTTAGTTGGGGAAAGGGGCTACATTACAAAGAAAATCATGCAACATACAATGCAATGATGTACTCGGTGAGACTCGAACTTGAGATCTTGTCGAGACCCAAAGTGGAAACTGCCACTGAACTGCACCCTGGGGGCTATATATATATAATTATATAAAACTAAAAATTATTATTTTTTAAATGTATTATCCATATATTTATAGACGAATAATTGTATATTTACATGATTATAAAATTATAATAAATATATTTAAATAATTAATATATTTATATTTATATATATTTATTAAATATAAATATATATATAATATATAAATATATATAATGATATAAATATATTTATAATTATAAATATATTTATAAATGTATATTTACTCTATTTGTAAAATTATTTATTTATAATTATAAATTAAAATATATATATAATTTGGTTAAAAAGGTATTAATGTAATTATAAATAAATAATTATATATTTAAATAATTATAAAATTATATTAAACTAATATATAATTATATAAATATATTTTAAAAAAAAATATTTATAATAATAATTACTAATTATTTATTAGTGCTAAAGTTTTAGCGCTGACAAAGGTTCCTTTTATCAATGTTTTTTTAGCACTAATAAAGATGCATTTTATTAGCACTTATCAATTTAGCACTAATAAAAGGGATCTTTTTAGCACTTTTTTGCAAGCACTGCTAAAAGGGTACCCAACCTATTTTAAGGAACCCAAACCACGACTCATTCAGTCACAATGCTCAAGCTCTTGTGGAACTCTCCAAATGTCGACGCTACTCCTCTACGTTGTCTCAGAAGAATCAAGGCTAGAATCCAAGGTATGCTATTTTCTCATATTCCACTCATTGATTTCTTGTTTGGGTTCCATGGTTTTCATTTTTTCACTATTCTTAACAATGAAGAATTGTACATCTTGTCTGCCTCTCTCTATCTCACACTTACCTATTCCTACACAATGCCACCCCAACTCTATAAACTCATTCTTGCTTCCTATGAGGTCACTGTGAACTGCATCTCCACCTACCATTGCAACAGATGGTTATTTTCTTGATGTTTTCATTATAATTTCTTGTTACTTTTTAGATAGTGTGGATTTTCATTGTTTGAATCTTGTTTCTATAGTATGACATGAAAATGAAAACGAAAAATAATTTAAGGCAGTAAGAAGAATTATGAATATATATGTATTTATTTAGAAAATAATCTTCATAAATTTTCATAGAATTATAGGTGTGGATTTTTGATTAATTAATAATGTATGATTAGTGATGTGTAGGTTATGTAGTAGAATGAATAAATGTTTTTTGTTCCTATATCATAATATGATAGAATTTTAAGGTGGTTCTAGTATATTTTCTTTCATTTTATTATTTTTTTTGTTCATACACAATTTGAATATAAATCAAAACATAATTTTACATGTTGAATATATTTTTTAATAATGATATGATGATATACCACATGCAAGAATTATTAAAGGTGTTAAGTTAAATATGTATAAAATATTAGAAATTTAATGTTTATTAGAACTATTATATTATATTTATGATTTCATTAATTTTTACCATAAACGAATTGATAAATTCAATCCGGTTAAATGGATAAGTATTTGTTGGGATTACATTATAGTTGGTGATATATTGTGATGGAAAGTGAAATTTATTTTTGAAATATAATATGTTAGAATCCATAATTAAAATTGAATTTTGGTTATTTTTCAATAAGAGTGGATTTAGAGTATACATGGGATAAATATATTTTTTAAAAATAAAAAGTTATAGGTTTTGATTATGTTAGATTTGAGAAAATATGTGCTATATAGAATCTTAATCAATTATTATTTATTATACATGCTATAATATAAATATTTAAGCGATTATCTTGTTTTATTATTCAATTAATGACTTTTATGTTTATGATACCATATTAGTTGTAGTTTTTATATATGTATTTGATATTTTATTTTTCAGATGAAATGGTTCATAATATATATATATATATATATATATATTGATAGGATAAATATATTCTTCAAATTATTTTACTGTAATTATACACCAATATGGTTTTAATAAAATTTATATTGTATAATAAACCAATACGCATTTATAAATAATTTTTTCTAGACATTTTAATTTTAAGAAATGGAAAAATTATGTGACTTTTATTTAGTAAGTCTTTATTTTTATCTTTTTATACATTTTTTACTGGTTATTTAACTATTTTTTTACATGTCTAAAAATTTGTTCTCTTAAATAATTTTTTTGGAAAATTATTGTATTAAACTTAAAATGTAACCTATTTTTTTGTTAAACCTATATAAATATTTACTTATAATATTTTCTCTGAATAATCACTTTATATTATTTGAAATTATTTTTAATATACCTCCCAACATATGAAATAGAATATTTTTCTACAGGAAATACATGTGTATGTGATAAAAATAATATTTATCATATATGAGAATATTATGGGTATTGTGTGAGGGATAGGTATGGTATGTCATAATATGATTTATTATATACAATTTAGTGATTCATCGAGGTCAAGGGTGAGGGTGATGTGACATTTTTGTTGTTTTTTGTTCTTCTTTGTGGTTTTTCAGAAGTTAGATTTAACTAAAGTATTGTGGCACCCATAGTGTGGTTCTTTACTAAGGGAACCAATTATGTTAAGACATCCCCAAATTTAAAATTTACTTCCTAAGAAAAATAAATATGTTATACCCATTTCATTATTTGGATGCAATGATTACATGTGATGTTTATCCCTAAGGGATAGTTATAAATTATATGGGTATAATTCGATTATAATCATACCTGTGATGTGGTTATTTATATAGGGAGATAAATAATTGTTTCTCCTCCTATGATTCAAATTTTAACCTCTTATTAGTGAATTTATTTGAATGTCAAGGAACAACCATGGTATAAACTTATGGTATAATTAGTACAAATAATCGGTATAAAATGAAGTCGGTAAATTTGATTATCATGGTGCCCTAGTTAGTATAAAATGAATTGACTTACATGTGTATTTTTAGTGTTACTAATTTGAACATATACTCAAATATATGTTTTGTTGTATATTTTAGGGGCCCTGTTAGTATTTACTAGTTTATTTTTATATTTATACCCTACACATAAACCTAAGTGGATATGGACCTCTCATATTTGAGATACAGGTGAGGGAAAAGGAGTAGTAACATAGATTAGAGTCATTGCAGCTCAGCGAAGATGAGTTAATGTTCTCATGGTAGTGTCAGGTTCCTTTTAGCATTTTGAGATGAGATTTAAAATTTTAAATTAAGATATGGTAACTTATTACATTTTAAGTAGGAAAATTTCATCCTCGCAAGCTTTATCTCCCAACCAGTTACTATTGAATTTTCTTTCTAGGGTCATCCCTCATCTCTTCTATGTTTTTTAAACTACTCTAAGAAGTATTCATCCAAAAATTATCATTGGTACCTATAATGGGATGACTAATGCTTAGAGTAGTTGAAGAAACATAAGTGAAGATGGAGTTAAAGAATATTAAGATGGAGTTAAATTAAATTACCTATTTCCTTCAAAATCGATGCAGTTAATCCTTTGACAAAAGAGTATAAAGGTATAGTGAAAGAGTTCATCAATTATTCAATAGAGAATTCATGAGACTGTTCTCAAATATTTTCTCCATGTTTACATTGTTATTATTAAATAAAAATTAAATGTTTGACTTTGCATGCATAAAATGTCTTCTTCACATCATGATGTTACCAATCCTGAGGAAGAACAGATTTTTTATGATTAAAATGAAGAATTATTAGGGGATCAAAAGCATGTTGATGAAAAAAACCAACAATGATGAAACATCACAGTGTTTAATAAAATTATCATGACAGGAAGTCAGTATAAGATTTGATATTGGTTAGAATTGACACGGCCAACCTAATGACCCCAATAAGTAAATGTTAATTAGTTATGTTGGGGTCACAACAGGTATGAATGTTCTTATTGATATTATTTCATGGGACCATATCTAACCTATAACAAAGGAAACCCATTGGAAAGATAAAATGGTAATTTTACGATATACTTCCTCTATTTTACCAAAATATTATATAATGATATTTTGATTTAATTTTCATTAGTCCTTGCAAGTTTATTTTATTTTATAATATTTATGTAAAAAATTTGTATTAATGGCCATCAGAAAATACCATAAAGGCTTATGGACTCTTATTATAAAGTTACTTCATATGGATGATGAGGGAAAATTAAATCCCCACCCACCAGTTAGTTATGCACACATTATAAAGTAGGAATCATAGACTACATTCATCAATCATTGTTATGATAAATCATTTTAGGTGAATTATAGTAGATAATATATTATTTGATATTTTTTATTGTATCCAAATTCATTCAAAAAATTTAATTTATGAAAAAGAAAAATAGTTTTGAAAATAAAGAACATGCATCAAACCAATGTACCTCTATATCAAACCAAGGATAGTGTATGCTTCATTAGAGAAGAAATTGTTATGTATTTTAAATAAATAATAAAATTTTAATTATTTGATATGAAACAACATGTGTTTCTTTATTTATATGAATATTTATGAATCAAAATCTAAATCCACTTTCATCCCATGTCTTGTGCTATAAAATAAATCTTGTGTAAATAAGAAGGGTAAACCAATTGATGAAAACACCAAAATGGTATGGGGAACATGTGTATATATGACATAATTGTAATTATGTATCCTTTATAATAGTATTAAATAAAAATATCTATTTATGTTTATATTTTTTATATGGTTTAAACACAAGAATCCTCAGTGACCATACCACAATAAAAACTACTTTCAGTAGCTTTGAAGTCTTTGGAACAATATGGTCATGTTAGAGGATTAGGTTTTACAGTCTCTCCTAGAACATATTTCAAGAAGATAAAACCACATAAAGATATATATAATATGGCGATATTAATACAAACACAAATATACTAAATAAAATATAATATTATTTAGTCTGGTTTGGAAGACTAGTGTATGAGAAAGGATGGAAGAGAACTGGTGGTGGAACAAAGATCTGCACATGAACCAAATGATACAACTATCTTTGATGTTGGTCATTCCACCCAACAATATACCTTACCTGAATTAATCAATTTCTTTATAATTATTTATCCTAAATGTGAATATAATAACTTCCTATAACTTTATATTACTAAAATTCTATAGGGTACAGTTGTATGTGATTTTTATCTATCAACACCCATGCACCACCATGTTGTGATGGGTAAAGTGTATAATATCCCAAGAGAAAATATACACCATAAAGAGATCCCAAAAGATCACATGATAATGGCGATTGAGTTATCTCATGAGCTTACTACTGATTTTCTTGTTCCACTTAATGATTCATATATTACAATGGTCAATGATGCTATTATAGTTTTCATAACATGGTCATCTAATTTTATAAAGATATATGAGGTATGTATCGAACAAATTTTTTTGTATGAAAAACCCTATAATGGTTGATAATAAAAGTTATAATGTTAGGTATGATTTTAAATATGGGTAAAAAAGTGGGGAAATGGATGGTTGAATCAAGAAAATCTAGTGAATCGACCAAGAAATCAAAACGACATTCCAAGAGTACCTTCTCCCCACCAGTTCCAGAGAAATATTTATTATCATTGCAAATTCATGTAGATACCACATTTAAGGATAAAAAAATGTATTAAATTTCATATGAAAAATAAATATATGTAACTTTCATGACATATGTAATTGGTCTTGAGACTATAAATGATATTCTCAATCATGAATCATTGAGAGTCTCAATTTTGAATACATAAAAAAGGTATATTTTCATAATATGTCTATCCAAATAGTAACATATTATGTTTATTAAAGTAAATAACTATTCATATTTTCTACAGAAGTTTATATTTATACTATATAAAGTGTAAACAATAGGAATCGTGATTTTTGATTCATTAATCCTAGTATCATTTCTATATAAAATCTTACTTTGGATAAGGAAGAAATTGAGAATAAAAGAGTTGTGTTACTCGAAGTGTTTGATCAAAAAATATCATAAGACATAATATTTTTTATTCCTAAAATGAAGAAGTAAAAATCTACAATATAATCCCATAAAATATATTATTAATCTTTTCATTACTTATTTGTATTTGTTTTTTAGGCAGCACTAGATTTTAATCACATTCGATCTGGATACCCCAAATATTTATTTTTTGGATCCAATACATAGATATCCAACCAAAGAATTACATATGATGTGTATTGTGAATTTCTCATACATTTAAATCAATATTTTATAGATAAAATTTGAATTATGTGTTTTAGTTTGTGAATTAAGATGAATTTTGTTATAATAGGGTGGTCCTTAAATATAGGCTAAATAATGGAATGCAGTCAGTGTTTGAAGAGATATAGCCTATGGATCAATAAAAATGGAAAAACATTAAATTATATATAGAAATATTTAACTATCAAATCATTTCAAACCAATTTACTTATTTTGTTCAATGTTTCTGCAGTGTCTGAAGCAAGATAATGTCATCGATTGTGGATTTTATGTTTGCAAATTAATTAGAGAGATCATAAAGAATGAAAATATCAGCATCCCCTAATAGTAAATTTCTAAAGGTAATTAATATTTCTTTAAATATATTTCATAATCATTTGTTTTTTAAATTTTCTCATTAATATCAAGATTTTTGAAAACCTTCATACTCAAAAGAAAAAGTAAATTTCTTTAGAGATGAGTGGGTGACATACATTTTGTCAGAATATTTGAAAAAAATAAATTTAATTGATTACGTACTATTTTTGTGATCCAGTATAAATTATGATCATAGAAATTTATTTGGTGTGTGAAGAATTAGTGTTAGAATGCTTATATATTATTTTTGATATGTTTCTCAAGGATAATTGTAATGGGGGAAATAAATTTTATTATAAGTGTTATCATCAAAAAAATAAAATTGTTGGGAAATGTTAGAGGAGGAGGAAGAGGTGAAGGTGGGGGAAGATTCAGATTTAGAGATTGAGGTGGAGGAGGAGGCGGAGGCGGAGATCGAGGTGGAGGAGGAGATGAAGTGCTGGCTTGCAAAAAATAAAATTGTTAACAAATAGAGTAAAATGAGTATCATATCAACATTTTGTTTCAGAATAATTTGTGAAAATTTCACACAAAACTTTCCACTTAATATAACATCCATTATGCAAGTGTTTCAGGTAGATTATTTAAAAAATGTTTTCCACCACTTTTAAGTGATTTTATACAGGAATTTAAGTGGAGGAATTGTTTCCAAAATAAAGAAAACACTGCTTATTTTATAAAAATAATTATCACATGCTATAATTTATATTATCACATTACAATTACTATCAAATATTACTAAAGTATGAAAGAAACCCCATACCAAGAACAAAATGAACAACCACAATAAAACAGATGTAGTTATTTTCCCATGAATTCTCTACACAACAAAGAAAAAGTCTTAGTAGTGGATCCAATAGTCACATGAGAATCATCAAATTGATATATAATAAAACTTAAATGTTTGAATAAATATGTGTGTAATCAAACACTAAATCCATTAGGTGTATCAGAGAACAATTAAAGGACAGCCAGTATTGAGAGATCGTGGTCATTAAAAAGGGTTGGTGTCAAAGGAAACCTGACATCAAATGAAAATAAATCACCTTATGAAAAAATATCAAAAAAATGAAAAACCCACTTCAAATGAAATCATGAAGCACCAAAAATCCAAAAAAAAATAGCCCTTTAAAAAAGAATCTAGTATCATGACCAAAACCTCTAAAAAATAAAGAAATTCAAAATTAAAACAAGTGAATCATGAATTTTTAGAAAATAACAATAGATTGGTTTCACTTTGATTAGTAGTGGGATTATTTGGGCTATTTGACCATAAATTATATTCATGAAATAATATCCCAAATTCTTTTGAAATCCATACAAGTAACATTCATTATGCATGTGCACATTCATTGTGTGAAATGATCATTTCTCATAAGATCATTAACAAAAAACTCATCATCATTCTGAATAAAAAAATACATGAGAATATGGATATTCCCATTTTGATGAAAAAATAATTATGATGTTATTTTATAGTTTTTTATCACCTAGAAAATATAATCGGATATGTTTTGAAATTAAAATTAATTTTAGTAAAAAAGACAACTGACATACTCATAACCAATAAAACACATTCAGATTGTTTAGGTAATTTAGTAAAATGATATATATGTAATTTTTGATGTCTATTAATCTACACCTAAATCTAATATATGATGTTCTCAGACTAACTCAAAGTGTCTGTTATCAGTTTAAAATTTACATTTTAATACAAAATAGTGTCATTCACTAAAAACCAATAAAATGCACTTGGTTTGTCATTATAATTTAGGAAAATGATTCCTTATTCAGTATTGACAATTAGGAATTAATCTCACATCAAACCCAAACACAATGTGACCTATATGACTCAAAGTGAATGTTTCCCATTTAAAGTTACATTTTAGTAAAAAACAAGAGTGGTACACTCAAAACTGAGGAAACACATTCATATGGTTTTGATACTTTATGAAAATGATCTATAATCATTTGGGATAAGTATAAATCATGAGTAGCACAATCTCATTCATGGTGTCACCGGTATGACCCCAAGTGCATCTTTTTATTCAAAATTGACATTAATTTTAGTAAAATAGACAACTGACATACTCAAAACTAAGAAAACACATTCATATTGTTTTTTCACTTTAGTAAAAATATCCATATGTTATTTTTGATGTGTAGGAATCATCAACTCTACAATTTTATACATAGTGTTCTCGGTACGACTCAAAGTGTCTGTTATTAGTTTAAAATTAATATTTTAATACAAAAAAGTGCCACTCATTGAAAACCATAAAATCACACTCGTATAGTATTGATACTTTAGGAAAATAATTCAAAATTAAATTTTGATGTATAGGAATTAGTCTTCTTTCAAAGCCACGCACGATGCAACCTGCATGACTCATAGTGCACACTTTTAGTTTAAAATGACATATTATTAAAAAACAAAAGTAGCATACTCAAGATTGAGGAAACGTATTCAGATTGTTTTGATACATTGGGAAAAAGAACTATATGTCATTTTCTATGTGTAGGAATTATCTTCATCTCAATCTAACACACAGTAATACCGGTATGACTCCAAGTACATCTTTTTATTCAAAATTGACATTAATTTTAGTAAAAAATATAACTAACATACTCAAAACCAAGAAAAATAATTCATATTATTTTGGTGCTTTAGGAAAACCATCCATAATTCATTTATAATGTTTATTAAAAATATTAACCTCAATATGATACAAGATGTTTCCCGCATGGATCAAAGTGTCGGTTATGAGTTTAAAATTTACATTTTAATACAAAAAATTTCACTCATTAAAACCAAGAAAACTCTCTTGTATTATCATGATAATTTAAGAAAAATGATTAATAATTAATTTTTGACATGTATGAATCAGTCTCATGTCAAACCCACACACGATGAAATCTATATGACTCAAAGTGCATATTTCAAGTTTGGAGTGAGATCTTAGTAAAAAAACAAGTGGCATACTCGAAATTGATTAAACATATTTTTATTGCTATTATATATTATTAAAATGATCCAAAGGTTATTTGGGACATGTAGGAATCATCCACGCCACAATATAATGCACGGTATGACCTATATGACTCCAAGAGGATCTTTTTATTTAAAATTGACATTAATTTTAGTAAAAAAGACAATTGACATACTCAAAAACAAGAAAACAAATTTGGATTATTTTGTTACTTTATAAAAAAAATCAGTCATTTTTTATGTTTAGTAATCAACCACACCTCAATCCAATTCACGATGTGCCCGGTATGACTCAAAGTGTTTGTTATCATTTTAAAATTGAAATTTTAATACAAAAAAGTGCCACTCCCTTAAAACCAAAAAAACACACTTAGAATCTCTTGATAATTTAGGAAAATAATTCATAATTAATTTTTGAATGGTATTAATAACTCTCACTTTAAATCCAAACATGATGTGACTGGTATGACTCAAAGTGTGGATTTCCATTTTAAAATGACATTTTAGTAAAAAAATAAGTGGCATGTTCAAAACTAATGAAATGAATTTGGATTGTTTTGATAATTTATGAAAATTATCCACAAGTCAATTAGGACATGTAGGAATCATCCTCTCCTCAATCCTACACATGATGTGACTGGTATGACTCCAAGGGAATCTTTTTATTCAAAATGATATTAATTTTATAAAAAAAGAGAACTGACATACTCAAAACTGAGAAAATGCATCCTGATAATTTTGGTACTTTAGGAAAAAATCCATATGATATTTGTGACATGTAGAAATCAGTCTCAACTCAATATGATACACAATGTTTCCGGTATGACTCAAAGTGTCAGTTATTAGTTTAGAATTGGCATTTTAATACAAAAAAGTTTCACTCACTGAAAACCAATAAAATGAACCTATATTTTTTTAATAATTTAGGAAAATGATTCATAATTAATTTTTAATGTGTAGAAATCAGTCTCATATTAAACCCACACATGATTCAACCTGTATGACTCAAAGTGTGTATTTTAAGTTTAAAATAACATTTCAGTAAAAAACACAAGTGGTATACTCAAAAATAAGGAAATCGTTTGGACTATTTTGATACTTTAAGACAATGATCCATAAGTCATTCACTACTACAAATAAGTCTTTTATCAGTGCTAGAAACCGCCTTTAACAATGCTAGAAAAGTGTTTTTAATCACAGTGAAGATAAAAGGGGGTCCCCTTTAACAGCACTAAAAATCGCTTTTAAAGGGGGGGGGCCTTTATCGATGCTAAAAAAAGCACTGATAAAGCCCCCCCCCCCCCCCCCCTTACCAGATCTATTTTGAGTGATGATAAAGGCCCAATTTATCAACACTAATATAGTTTGACTTACCTATGATGTGTTGTTTATTTAACATCACACCCAGCACTAACAACGTCACACAAATAACACCTATACCTGCACACAACCAATACAAAACAGCACTTGTACACAAAACAGCTGCACAAAACAGCACCTACGCATAAACAAATCACAGAAGAACAAAACATCACACACAAGAGTTTCGCAAACAAGGCTATATACATTTACTTGATATCATTAATACAAAAAAACACATTATTATATACATTTCAGACAACATTTTATATGGTTACAATTACAACTATCCAACACACAGTTAAAGACATTAATGTTTCAAACTTTTTTCATCTGTGATCCCCTCTCAAAAAATTTCATCCATGGTATTAGTTGTCGAACAAAGAATCCTAACTCATGAAAAGAATTCCACCTATATAAGAAAACAAATGTTATGTTAGTAATACAATAATGAAATAAATTAAACATTAATATTAAATAATACATTAATAAAATGTCAATTTTTAATAAAAAAATACCCATTTGGAGTTATACCGGTCACATCATGTGTTGTATTAACGTGGGTTTTATTATTACATGTCAAAAATGAGTCATAGATCATGGTTTTAAAATATTAAAATAATCCAAATGGGTTTGCTTGGTTTTGAATATGTCACTTGTTCTTTTGAGTATGTCGGGACTAGGTACATATCTTATGTTTGGGTGATTTCATCCCCATGCACAGGAAACATACTAAGTTTCCAACAGTAGTAAATTTATTTTTTACTTTGATCTTTTACAGTTGATTTGATTTTCCACCTCAAGTGGAACACTTGGGTGTGATATTTAGCTATTATATGGATTTTGACTCTTAGGGAGAGGGATTTTTAAAAGGGTAAGGAATGTAGATAGGGGGAAGGGATATTCTTTTTTGGTGATATGGCTTCTAAGCTTGGGCAGGTGAGCCAAGGGGCCTCCCGAGGGTTTCTCAGTATCATATTCTACCTTGTTTTCTCTCTCTTGGAAATTGTAATTCTAGTTACACATAGTTTTTTTCATTAATAAAATTCATTATGTTGCTTGATCGGTGTGAATTCTTTATCATTTGGTCCGATCTGCTGGAAAATTATTCTTGGGGGAGAATAGAAGATGACTAGGCTCGACATGGTGGACGAACAACTCAATGATATAGACAACATGCTCCAACAAAGCTACATGAGTCGACTTCAATGGGAACGAGACCTACGCATTCTCACGTTACTGGTGGAAGGCATTGAAACGAAGCACCAGTCAAAGGGAACCAGCGTAATAAAGAGATCCAGGTGCGATGAAGTGAATTGGATTAGTCTGATGTTGGGGTAGAATGCATACGTAGCGGATGAAAATTCTGGAAATACACAAGGTGAACCTTCTACTTTCAACCTTCTATAAAAAGGTGACCAGATAATGGAGAAGTTCGGCATGTGTCGAGATGAATACAACAACAAGGGGATCGATAGATGTCAGAAAAATAAGTTTGTGGACTCAATTTTATGTACTGACAAGGAGATATCGCAGATTGAAAAAAACTAGGAATGAATTAACAAGGGTGGCACAGGTACCTGAGAGTCGAAGAGTGAGTTATGAATTAGTATGAAGCAAGCTATAAACCTTATGTTTGAGGGAAATGAATCTGATCTTGCTTTTGGGGCTATTGGTATCGAGCCTCATTTCAGCAGTTACACAATTCACAACATGGAGCAAGTTCTAAGTTCCCAATTCTATGGGGGATGGTTGGCATTTCAAGGGATGTCGTCTCAATTATTGACTCAACCACAATAGCCTCAGAATAACCAGTACAAGAAAATTTGTAGGAAGGGTACAACATTGGTATTAACACAATAAAGCTACTTAGAATTTATGGACTACCTACGGGATCTATATTCAATACATTCAAAAATTGTGTTTTAAAGCTTTGTCCTCAAATTATTACTTCCACTTTGGAGTTTTCTTCTTCTTTGTTGGTACTGACATGGGAATGAATCCTTCTGGGGGCATTAAGGTGGTTTGATTCATTTCTAGAGGAGGACTCTAAGGTTGAAAAGGCTATCTCATGTTTAGCTAGCAATTTATCATGTATCTGAAAATTTCATGGTGATATTCAGTGTGCATATGCCAAAAGTTTGTCATGGGGGGAAGAAGACATGAGGATCAAAATCGATGAGGGTGCTTCAAATAGTTACATATGTTCACAGAAAAAGACATGTTGTGTAGTTGTGGATTTGCTCTGTAGTTCTTACCAGTGGGTTGTGCACTTGATTTATTTGAAAACTAGTCTATATGTTGACATTACAACAGCTTCAGAACTCATTTTCATAGGAACAATGAGTTATATTTCTACCCCAGTAGATTGGAATCTACCCAAGATTATTTCCTTGCGGGGTTTCCTAACTGAAGGTGACAACAGTGAGTTATGGGTGGTGAATGGTAGTCTATCTCATAATCCAACCTTGTCATGACGTGCTTTTATCATATCTTGGAAGTTGGATATGTTATTTTTTGACATTTTCTCATTATTTAGGAGGTTTTAAAAAAATATATAGAAAATGTTGGTTGATCAAACATTTGAGCCTAGGAACATAAAAATTTATTTTAAAGAGGATGGAATAGAGTACACTAGTGAAGATATAGTTGGGTTCATTTTTGATATTACATATGTCGTTCAGTAGTGTTGTATAAAATTGAAGGATCAAATAATAAAGAAGTTCCAAGTTTTGAAACATCATAATAGGAAGAGGGGGTTGAGAAAGAACAGTCATGATTCCATGAGTGCGACAGCTAATGTGTTGAAATAATTGGCACACTCACACACGTTTGAAAAGATACGCTAATGGCAAGGAAGTTGAGAAACTGACTATGGTGTTGGCTTATTTGATCATGAGGGACATGATTAATGACATGATCAGCCGACATGGTCTACAGGTGGGTTGGGAATATGTTTCCCAAAATGGAGTTCTAGATCACCAAAATATTTTGGAGGGATTGTTTGTTCTGCCTAGAGTTCACCTAAAGAGAAACATGGAAACTGCTCTAATGGATTTGTATCCAAGTTTGGTTGATGCACGTTCCCATAAAATTGGTAGCCCAACTTCTTATATAATAGAATTATCTAAGAGGAAAAAGAAAGTTAAACACATTTCTATTTTTCAAAATAAGCTTCTTCTGAAAGGGTGTAGATTCCCTCAATTACAACAGCAAAATACTAAGTACATGAAGAGGGATTTTTCACTTTATTAGGAAGAGATACTGAAAGAGGGATGTATAGGGCCAATTATAGGATAATAATACAAGGGTGTCATCTTCCAATGGTAGGAGTGTGACAAGTACTTGTCCAAATCAAGTAACTTCACTAAACAGATGTTGAAGGATAGTATCCACCAAAACAGTGGTGTTTTGATCAGGGTAATGCCTACTTCTAAGAAGTTGATGACCAGGGGTAGAACTGAGCTGTTAAACAAGACCTTTACGATGATCACAAGTCAATAAGGGGATATTAGGTGAGAAAACAACATAGTGTATGGCTAGACAATCAAGGAATGCAATCTGTATTTGTGGTGACTCCTCCAGCAATTCATCATGCTTATCACCTTGAGGACAAAGTGATTTTCAAGACGGAAGCAGTAATAGGTATTTAGGTGGTGGGGTTGGGTAGTAATGATGGTATGAAGGAATTGTATACAAGTGGGTATGGGTATTAATGGCCAAGGGTAATATTGTAACTCTCTTGGAGGGAGGGTTGTTGGGTTGGTTAGAGTTGTTGGGATGGTGAGAGTGGTTAGCATGTGGAGAGGGATTTTTAAGAGGGGAAGGGACATGGATAGGGGCAAGGATATTTTTTTGGTGAGATGGCTTCCAAGATTGGGAGAGTGAGCCAAGGGGCCTCCCGAGGGTTTCTCAGTGTTGTCTTCTACCTTCTTTCCTCTCTCTCAGAAGCTATAATTCCAGGTACACATAGTTGTTTTTCATTAATACAATTAATTTTGCTTCTTGATAGGTGTGAGGTATTTATCATAACACTTTTGGGATGCATAGGTATAGGAGGTCATACAAAGGGGACTGTCTCATAAGGATTTTGAGGCCAGATTCCTCGATCACTTCATCCAGAGACACTGATAGGCATAGGTTCATGAGGTGTCGGATGAAGTGGATTAGGTTTTTTGGTTATTTCCACTCATCATTTGTTTTTCGATGCACTGTGGGATTCATGTTCACATATACAGGACTTATGGATCATCTCCCTAAGGTATAAAAATACCTAAATGTGTTTGCTCGAATTTGAATAGTCCAATTACTCTAATACCAACTATAATGACCAAAACATTTCATACATTGATATCACATATGAGTAAATTAATATTCCTTACATAAGTGAAATAATTTAAACTTAAATATGAAACAATACATTAATTCTAAGGACAATGCTTTTACTGTGAAAACATCAAGAATACATCTATGATCGATAAAACACAGCGTTGTTGCTCTTCCTGCAAAGGCATGTCACATAAATAGAAATCTTTTAAAATAAATGAACCCTTCAAGGAATAATGAAAATCAAATCAACATATTATTATATAAGTTTTTGTTAAAATAGAGATATTATGTCATAACATTTCTTTTATATCTTTCCAGAATGTTTATTTTGGCCAGATATAATCTAATAACAAAACTAATGATTCTTTGTGCACTTTAAAATTTTGGTTAACTACCGCTTAGCATAGAATCTGATCTGAACTTACGATCGGTCATCCTTGTGATACTCTCATCTGAAACCATCTCTATGATATCATCATTCATCATTCACTTTTCCTTCTCTTCCTACACCCATTTACCTAGTAAATGGGTACAAGAAGAGAAGGAAAAGTGAATGATGAATGATGATATCATAGAGATGGTGTGGGATTAGAGCATCACGGGGACGCCATATCGGAAGTTCAGATCATATTCTATGTTAAGCAGTAGTTAAAAAATAGTAGTAAAGTGGAAAAAGAATCCTTAGTTTTGTTATTAAATTTGTGAGTGATGCACAACCAATTTTCTTCCAACACACTACATCAGTAGAAAAAACTGCATAAATGACCAAAATAAAAATACACAAAGGATTAATAAATATTTTAAATGAACTACTAATTATTTTAGAAAATAACTCTTCAGGGATGCTATTTTTTGGGTGAAATACGATCTCTTTCATAAATTTACAAACATAATAACCACAGTCCTTTCCATTTTTTTGTTTTTAAAACTGTGGAAACATCAAGAAAAATAAGTAATTTGTTTTGATATGTCTTTGGATAGTGAAAACTTATTATATATACCATGATACTTGTCCAGCTGTCGATCTTTTGGGAGTTCTTGTCCTTAGGCCCTGGATTCATTCCATGAATTAGAAGATATTGATGCACTTCCCTATCATAACGAATCCTCATTAAAAGATAATATAAATTATATAACTAGATGTTCAGATCAAAAATGTTGGATATATTATATGAAAATTTGACAAACACCATCATGCGTGATTGGTTTATTGGATATCCATGAATTGAATCTAGAAAATAAATATTTGGAGTATCCAAATTAACTGGAATGAGCATCCAATGCAGCCTAAAAACACAAAAAGGAATAAGTAATGAAGGAAATAAAAATATAGTTGATATGATTAAATTTTATATTTTTACCCATGCATCATTGGTATTATAAAGAGTCTATCATCCGTAATTTTTTTTCAAACTATTTGAGAAGGGATAACATTATTTCACCCTCTTTATCATCATTTATTTCTTCTTTTTAAGAGGTGATGTGAGGACTAACGAGTCCAAATTTTTGTTCATAGGGAAATACCTTAAATTTTTTTTCATATATATGCCTGTGAAAAATATGAAATGTATTTAGTCCAAATTATCATAGTATATAATCATTTGTAAAATAAAATCATTAAAATATACCTCATGTATACATTTAAAACTGATGCGCCTAGCCATTCATACTTGAGAATTTAATCTACATTAATAGTAATAATGAAATCTGATTCCTCCTCTCTGTATATATTTTTTTCAAAATCAACTATGTGAGTATTGACGTCTATCAACTTTGTATCCACATGAGCCTTCAATGATATTAAATATTGATATAGAACACGCAAGATGAAGGTGCTCTCAATAGATCGCTTTGATCGGTTGGTTGATCCTTGAGATAGTTTTGAGAAGATGTTTTGTTTCACCCGCTTCCCTTTGTCGTTCTATAATAATATTCATCAATTCATACCTTTTTTCATTAAATGTGAAAGGTTCAACTTAAAAAATAAATTGTAAATGAATAAGTCCTTGTTGACATGTTTTTTTATAAGAATTGACGTCCATGTGATGAATGTTCCAACAACTTGTTTGACCATATGAATGTCTTCATCGTTATTTGGAATAGGTAGCTCACTTCTTGGCTCATTATCTATGTTAATTGACACTCTGACAGGACCTGTTGGAAGTGTTCTATTGTGTAGCATGTCGTTCTACATATTGAACATCGTAGCCAGTGCTACCGGGCGATAGGTGGGAGTTGATAAATATAAATCACAGTCATTTTCACCTTGTTGAATATCATTAAAATAAAGGTATCAGTGTATATGTGATTCACATTTCATAGAAACAATTATTAGAATATTTATTACCTTAGCTAAGTCAAGTTTTTTAGGGGAATGGCTCGCCTCAAAGCTGGTGAGGGTGGGGCAGGATCTTTACGCACGGGTTGTTGTTGAGTTGTTTCTTCTCTTTTCCTCCCCTCATCAAACTTATTATCATATCTCTCTAGTATTTCAATTCTTCTTGAAAAATAGTTATTGTTTCTCTCATCTTTTTCATTTCCTCAGTTTTATCCTCCACTTTTTTTCAGAAAATATGTTTGGGTTGTCACCCCAAAACTCGTACCTCTGACACGGCCATACTGTTCTGGCTGCTTCAAGGCTACTGAAAGTATGTCTACATCTGGTGCGGGTGTTGTTGATTCCTATGACTATGTCAGATAAAAAATATAGTAAAATAAGTAGTCATTTTTATGTAATATCAATTTAAAGCAACTTAAATTCGTATTATGTCATACTTACACATGTTTCCCACACTTTTTTTGTGTTTTCATCTATAAGTATCCCCTCTTTATTTACATGAGCCTCCTTCTATGTCACATGGAATGGGATGTAAGTGTATTTTTATTTCAATTCATCAATATGAATATAAACAGGGGAACATGGTTATGGTTTTGTTTTATGTCACATAAAATTATTATGGTAGATTTAAAATATGTTCCAATTTTTTCTCAAGTGAAGCATACCCTATCCTTGCTTTATGGTAGGGGTACGCTGGTTTTGTTGCATGTTCTTTATTTTCATCACTCAGTTGTTGTTTCATAAATAAAAAACTTTCAATAAAATTGATTAATACAAGTAATTTCAAACAATGTATTACTAGAAACAATGTACATAAAAAAAATTTCTTTGCATGGTGGCTGTTAAACGCATCCCACACTCCTTGGTATATTAAGTGTGCATAAAGAGGATGTGGGTATAGATTGATTTTCCCTTCAACATCTTTAAGATGATATTTCATTAAAATTGTGCGGAAGCCTCTATGAAAACTTCCTACAACTCTTAATACATATTCCTTGTGCAAGGAATCTACTATAAATTCACTCTACAAGGGATGATGAAGAGTAATTCAATGTTTTATTATTTTATTTTATTTTAATAAATTAACGAAATTATATCATAATGTAATCGTAATCTCTTCCCGCATTAGTTTCTTCATCCCGGTGAAAACATGGTGCCATGAATATACATCAATCGATGAGAATTGCTGAGTGACGTATCAAATATAGCTACTAAAAATCAATTTGTTGGGGTTAACATTCTAGCCTCACTTATTCCATCCCACCTCAAATTTGATACCTTCTACTTTTTCCTTAAGTATTTTTTCTAACACAGTCAAACTACGGTGCTCTTGTTTTTTTTTTGCTTCATCAGGGTTTCATTGCCTATCATTTCCTCAGTTTCAGCATCATCATCATGGTCCTCTAGAGTGCTAGCATTGACACAGGGAACAACAGCAACAGGTTGAGAAACATGTTGTACCTCAGCATTGGGACCAGTAGAAACAGATTTAGAAACTTTTAGTTTCTCTACACTAGGCCTAGCAGCAATATGTTGGGCGACCTATTGTGCCTCGGGATTGGGCACATTAGTAGTTGCAGAAGTCATTATCTGCAGAAGTGGTTTAACATTTAATTTATATTTCATAAAAGCATCAATGAACAGATAATAACATAACATAACACAATGTATATTACTATAAAAAAATAACCAGATTATTGAACTCTCTTTTTTTAAGGATGAAGAGATTTGACCCATCTATCGACTATGTAAATCCCTTCATTTTTGTCTTCTCTGACATAAAAAATTCCATCTATGTTGGGATCACTGCAAAATTATTTCAAAGTCCCAATGAAAGGTTCATTCTCTATTTAACTTTCATTTGACCCTTCAGTTGTTTTGGTCGATAACGAAATAATTGACCAGTTTTGGTTTACGTGATCTGAAACCTAAAATACTTGTACTACATGTGATACCATTATAAATGGTTCATATTTGTCTCCTTTATTACTAAAATCAACTTTAATGAATCCTAATTCATATATTTCAACAACACTCCTATTATTAACCCACTTTCATTGAAAAATAGTCAATTGGAATTTTGTATAATCCAACTCCCATATTTGTTTGATGATGCCAAAGTATGACAGATTCGCATAAATTGGATTTCTTTCCTTAACACCAGAAACATGCATCGCTTCATCCACAAGAGTAACTCCACTATTCTGCATGGTACTGTCTTTATCATGTTCATTAGTATAGAATGTATAACCATTTACTACATAATCATTGTAATATAATACATACACACTTAATCCTCTGACTAGCCATCGAAATCATTCTAAAATTGAGTCTGGATATTCATCTAACTTCTTAAAAATATAGTCCTGAAACCATTCTATAAAATGTTGGTTATGTGTATCTTATATCCATTTTTCATCCCTAGATGGATTCAAATGCCTAAGAATTTCCTTTTGGGTTTGAAAATATGGTTCAACATAGAAACTGTTATGAAAAACTTAAAGGTGCACCTGCTCCCAATATGTAATAATGATTGTGACAACATATCTTCCAGAACTTCCTTCACCCTCAAGCCACCCAGGGTGAAAAGATTTCGGTACTCCAATGTTTTCCACACTATATAGGTATTCGGTAAAGAATTCAATGGCTTCCTCAACAATATATTTCTTCATAATAAAACCTTCTGGTCGACTTCAATTTTTGACATACCCTTTCAAAATATTCATATATCGTTCAATGGGGTACATTCATCTATAATGTATAGGACCACATAGTTGAATCTCTCTCACCAAATGAACCATCAAATGAACTATCATGTCAAATAATGTCAGCGGGAAGAACATTTCTTATTCACATAATATGACGATAATTTCTCTTTCTATAGTTGGAAATTTCATCTGGTCTATAACTTTACTGCATATATATTTGAAGAAGAAACAGAGCTTCATTAATTTATGGTGGAAATTCTTGGGAAAAAATCAATGTAAATCTATAGGAATTAGATCTTTCATCAAAACATGACAGTCATGTGATTTCAGACCTTTTACTCTAAATTTCTCATTGACACGATTTTATTGATATTTGATGAATACCCCTCTGGAACCTTTATGTCATTAAAGAAGTTGTAAAACTGATATCTCTCCTTCCAGGAAAGAGTGTAAGTAGCAGGAGGAAGAAATATTTGTTTTTCACCCTTCACTAGTGCCAACTCTTCTTATATTCCTATCTCAACCATGTCCAACCAAGCCTTAATTCCATATTTGTTTTTTTCGAGTGCATTTAGCAACATGTCGATGACACTTTCACATAAATGTTTTTCAACATTAATAACATAAATAAAATGTATCACATATAGACAATTCTAGTATGGTAATTCAAAAAAAACTGATCACTTTTTCCAACTAGTTTTTGTAAGGTTTTTCGAAAACGGTTTACCAAAAGTAGTTTCCACATATTTTACTTTCTCAAACAATTAATCACCTATTAGTGGAGATGGTGTTTTACATTCTTCTGAACATCCATTGAATTATGTCATCTAATATTGGTACTTATGCCTTCAGGTTAGAAATCTGTGATATCCTAGAAACAGGGTTTTCGATGAATGTTTCAACCAAATTGATTGTGTACCTTGTTTGCAAACAGGACACCCTTGAGTTCCTTTAATTCTATATCCTAACAAATTTCCATAAGTAGGAAATTTATTTATCGTACCATGAAAAATGTCTCTCAAAGTGTAATATTCATTATTGTAAGCATCATACAATGTAACACCTAAATCCCATGATAATTTCAAATCTTCAATCAATGTATAAAAATAAACATCAATATTATTAACGAGTTGTTTTTGTCATGATATAAACATAGATAACATGGTGTATTTTTGTTTCATGCATAACCATGGTGGTAAGTTATAATTTACCAACATAACCGGCCATGTACTATGACTTCTGCTTTGAAAACCAAAAGGATTCACTCCATTTGTAGATAACGCAAGAAAATGGTTTCTTGGCTTGTTTCCAAAATGAGGATACTCATAAACCATTCTCTTCCATGGAGGATAGTATGTCGGTTGACATAGTTTCCCATTTTTAATTTTTTTATATGTATTCCAAGTCAATTTCCTTATAGGCTCCTCACATTCATATAGGTTCCTAAACTGTGGAATGATTGGAAAGTAATATACAACTTTCATAGGACTGGATTCATCTTTCTTGTATCGAGAATAACCACACTTTGGGAATTATTTAAGTGATTTGTGGTCCTTTAGAAATAGTATATAGTCATTCAGTCAGGTGTGTATTCTTTCATAGATCATACCCATCGATCGTAGAATTTTTTTGGCATTGTATGTTCAGCTCGAGAGCTCAACATCTTCTAGGAGCATGTCATGCAGGAGAGCAAGTAGTTCCATAAAATTGGTGTCACTCCACCCATTTCCTTGTTTCAAATTATACAGCTTCAGTACGGCTGATAATGTTGTATATTTAGTGCAACCAGCATACAATGGTGTCTTTTCATAGCTCTTTAACTTCTAAAACAATTTTGGGCAATCACAAAGTTCATCTTCAACTGTCCCTATCATTTCGCCAATACAATATTCATCATCATTTATATCTGTAATCACATCCTCTTTATGATAGTCTTTATTTTTCATGCTTGTAATCATATCAGATCATCCATAAAATGCAGTGTTGTCCCAACTACTATCTACATTTATTTTTTCCTCGTGTTTATTCCAATATGTATAACTTCGATCTATTTTGTGATAGATAAGTTGTTCTTCCAACTCCTATGGATTAATTTTTCTTGAATAACAACAGTGTAAACACAAACAAAGGATTTTGAGAAGGTTCATATGCCTGAACTTTTTAAAACTTGATACACTCTTTCACGCAATCTTCATACTCTTTTTTCAACCAATTGGCATTCATACATTATTTGTTCATATTTGTCTTATTTTATTCATTTATATTAATATTTAATAAAATAATTAAATAGAAGATGTTCAAATAGGGTCATCATCAAACTATAATCAATGGAACTAGCTATGGTAAATAATACCCTTACCTCTCCATGTATTACTCAGGACCAATGTAGATCACACTCATCTTCCCAACCACTTGATCAGTAGAACTAGATATGAGAAACCCTTTCCCTAGAATGTTTTAGTATCCCACATGTGATCTATATGCATTGTTATAAACCAGATTTATAGTTTTTTTCTAGAAACATAATATCTCGAGTCAAGAACTATGGTACTAAACTAATATATGGAATGATTTTCAATATAATTCTTGTGGGTGGAAGGATTCATTACAAGTTTTGTTATGGTCATTTGACCAGGGTGTCCATAAAGTGTCCCATAGAGTCCTCTAATGAAGTGGTTTTCTAAGATTCAGTGGAATTACACTAGTAAAAAAGTGGTGGTACAATTGAAATGGGTAAGGTTTGGATTGATATTCAATGGTGTAGGAACTACAACATGGGAAAAAATGGCATACCAATCATTCCAACAACCGCAACACCATAAAAACACACAATCATGCTCACAATCGTAACATCATACAAACTAAACAAACACAATTTCAGATTTTAAAAAGCATCCCTTATTCAATTATGTTTATTAATTCATCGGTAATCACATATGTTTTATCATCCTGGGGAATTCGTTCATAAGCCAAGTATATGTAAATTACCAATTTTTATATTCAAATGTTCAACAAGAACCAACCAACATGCAATTCATTTAGTGCAGAAACAAGGACCACCAACGACCATGATTTTCAAAAGGGATTTTATCCAATACATTTAACAACATAACCATCAATATCAAACAGTAATAACATGTGAACAAGATGAAACCAATGAGTAAGAGGATAAAACTCACTGCGAAGGTGTTGTTCAGTGTGCAGTAGATGTGCGCTCGTGGCATATGAGAGGCGCGCAGCAGAGGAGATTTCCAATTTTAAAGAAAACATAAAATGAGAACTCATATGTTATACCTTTAAATAATAGGTCCAATGAGATTTAGGAATGGTACATGTCTGGTTAAACAATTTTATTGTTCAATAGTGGGATTTTATTTTCCATTTATGATATATGCTTCTTGTTTATTTATTTTTTGTGTATCTACTGTTTTCCTAGATGTTCAACTTATTAATAGGACATGTCTAGTTTTCAGGAGAAAGATCATTTTTAATTTAATCTAATTTAGGGGTAAAATATTCCACATTAGTTGTATCTTTTTTATAGGGGATTTTTGCTATCCCGTAGGGATCATGAACGCCTCTTAGGTTAGTCAAAAGTCTGGTCAGTTTTTGGTTATGATACCATCCTGGGCTATATCATTACATTTCCAATTATAACTGAACCATGTCTATTTAAATATTGGATTGGGGGGTCAGACACTAATTTATTCCCAAATTCACTGAAGTTCCTATAGGGTTGGGTCCTGATAGTATTATATCTAATAAATCTTTTATAGATTGTACATTAGAGTAGTCATTGCTAAGAATTTCCTCATTTGTATGGTAGTAATGTTTGTTGAACCTTGTGTATAAAGTAGACATTAGAAACTAATAAGTGATTAAAACTTTGTGATGACTTCATAACCTATGAACAAATATATAATAAATATCTTACAATCCTCATTGAATCATAATAGGTTTGGTTTCATTCATCATATAGTTACAAGTGATGTGGAATGTGTAAATGATAAGCTTGGGGGACTTAATGATTTGGAGATGTGGATGGACTTAATCTGAAAGGACCTAAATATAAGGGAGAACAAGACATACATCACAACACAACACATAGGCAATCAGGTAAAACATGCATCACAACACAACACATAGGTCCATTCCATAATGGGTCCCAAATGAGAAAGAACTATGACACAAAGGAGATAGCCACACCACAATTGTTCCTGGTAAAAACACATATAGAATCCACATACATGGTCAAAAATGGGATCATATAATCTAGGGGAAAGGAAATATGATTCATTGTTTATCACTGCAACATTACCTCTAAGCCCTCACACACCAAATATCATCCTTCGATTCAGCCTAAAATATGGGTGAAAATGAGAAACCAGAAAAATGTAAGAAAATAGGGCATATTAGCTTAACCAAGTGGAACACTACATGAAAATTAAATAAAACTAAAATAGAATAAATAAGAGAGGTAAAATTATCCTAAGATCTCCAATACAAGTGATGAAAGATGAAACATACCCCATGTGAGGGAGAACTACCCAAGAGGAGAGGAGGGGGAGGGTGGCATAGCGCAGAGGGGTTCTAGACAAGAAAAGGGTAAAATCCAGTAAAACATAAAAGGTTTAGAGGATAATTTTTGTAAAACTTCACTTTTGGGTTCAAGGTTTTTTCATATGTTTTTAAAAACCATGTGTGAACTATATAGTCTTCACTATCTAGGACACACCATTTCACATGGTTAATGCGCATAGTTTAACAAACAGTGTGAAAACCGTGAGAAATTCCTTTAAATTTATTAATTAATTTTTTATGGTTTTCTAAGTCCCCTCACATAATTTAAATAAACATTATTCCTATTCAAACCAATCTTCACTATTTTGGAGCATGGTTATCACTAATCATTTGCAAACCTTGCTCCCTAGGTTGCTACCCCCAAAACTAGAATTTCAACTCTTAAAGCTTCTGTAACTTGTTTAGGAACCTAAGACACATCTCGAGCCTCAAACTATATAAAAAGACTCCTTTAAGATGTCCCAACTTCCAAGTTCTATATCTAACCCTCGTTTTTTAAAATGGTTTGTCCACTGATTGAAAAAAATTACATCTCCTCCTAAAAATTCAAATGCCAATATAAATGAGGAATTAAAAACTCTCCACCATTGTTCTTATCATACTCTATATTTCCTATCGGTAATAATATTGAATCACCACTATCAGTTGTCTATTTGGAGTCAAAAAACGCATTTTATTCCTGAACTCTAAACTTGATTTCAAATCATAGCACCCAACAGAAGACACAATGTCACCTAATCCTGAGCCAAAGCTCATAACCATCACTGAGATGATGATATGGTACCTACTTAAGATTTCCCATATTGACAAAAGACCAATTCAATGTTTAGTCAATCACCTGGTCTAAGACACTCCACACCATAATACTTAACTCATGAAAGACAATTTTGATCCATGGAGCCTCCCACCTACAAAATTTCTTACCAAAATCCATTTTCAAGTTTTTAATGACATGCCTAGTGCCACTTACAATGAAACCTACCCAACCACACATGATAATTATAGTACAATGTTGGTCTTCTCCTTCATTCAAAAATTTCTGAACTCCACAGATACACCTCCACCATCCAAGTACAAACTAAACATAAATATTTTCCTTGTAAATACTTATATAGCTCTAAAAAATTCCCACCACAAACAATATTAAATAATCAGTGAATGTTTCAAATCAAGACATATAACATCACATGATAGCATAAGTCAGACATCCTCCGCCTAAACTATCTCGAAATGGTTGGCAGTCACTAACATGTTATCTCACTTTCTAATCTAAATTACTAACTCTAAAGGAATCCAAAAATCTAACAAGAATACACATCATATTCTGAACCAAACATCTTATGTCATTGTACAATTAAAAACCCAGATAACCAAACTAAATAATTCTCGACATACACCACCAATATTCTATTAAGTACTAGAGAATTATTCCTAGCTCGTTGGGGGAACCCCATTCTCATATTAATATATCATGGTCTAATATGACCCCTGATGTGATTCCACAATCAAACACTAGCCCAATTAAACTAGCCATTATGATATCACCTAAGAACGAGCATGTAGCCAATAGAATCCTTCCTAGACCACGTCATCTATCTCTGGCTCAAAATATCCTCTTAGACTCTAATCATCACCAAACAAAAACAACCTCTAGGATTCAAAAAGGCATCTAGATTTCATAAAAACAGTGTGTGCACTAGCATCCAGTGCTTTCACGGTGACCCAAAGACTAGCTCTGCACACTAATTTCCTTTCTAATGAAGAAGAGTAAAAATTCATTACATAAGAGACTCGCCAGGGGGAATCTGTGCGTTGTAGAGAAGGGTTCTGGGACAGTCATTGGATGAGAAGGGTGCGTCTGAGCAGGTCATGTGGAAAAGGGGACCGCGCAATAAAGAGGAGGATAAGTATGAGGAGGATGAGGAGGAGGCGGAGGTGGAGGAGGAGGATGAGTTGGAAGCCGAAGGAGGGGGAGTATGAGGAGGAGGAGGAGGCAGCGACAGTGCAGGAGGAGGAGGAGAAGGGTTGAATTGGAGGAGGGGTCGCTACGAAGGAGGAGGAGAAGGCAGCGGCAAAGGAGGAGGAAGAGGGGGTCGCGGCAAAGGAGGAGGACAAGGTAGCGGCGGCGGAGGAAGAGGAGGAGGAGGGGTCGACGGCGTAGGGTTCAGCTTCCAGGAAGGCTTGAAAGGGTAAGAGGGAGGAGGAACTTGTTAGGGTTCTTTTATAAAAATAGCTATAATCTTTATCAGTGCTAGTTAAAATCATTGATAAAGGTACATTTTATCAGCGCTAAAATAAAAAGCACTGATAAAATATACCTTTATCAGCGCTAATAAAAGAATAATTTTAATAATTTATTTATATTCTTATATATTTATTTAAAATGATATATAGGATAAATAAATATTTATTTATTAATAATTATAACTATAAATAGTATATATTTATAAATATTGGTATATAATTGTTAATATATATATATATTAATAAAATTATAGTTTCAACTGTATTTGAAAAGTATTTTTATGTATCATTAAAAATATAATAAAATATATTTATTATTTAAATATATTTAATGTGATTTTATAAGTTAGAATAAATGTAGTTCATATGGGTAAAATTATGAATTAATCGATATACCACATCAATGGACAACGAGATGTAATGTATAAATTAATTCGTGTATGATACATAACATATACTCATGATCAATATATTCATTAACAAAATTCATTGGAAAACACATATATATTCAATAATTATATTTATAAATATATATATATATATTAAAATGTATTTTATATTTATAAATAATATAAATATAATAAATATTTTAAATATAAAAAATATAATGAATGCCATGAACTAATCCAATAAATATAATAAATCAAATAAATCTATAATAAATATAATTAATCTAATAAATATATTTATTATTTAATGTAATTTATTATAATATTATAATTACATAACTATATATATATATATTAATTTAATAATAATATTAGAAATACTTTTTTCAATTAAAACATTATATATATATTTTTGAATTATTAAAAAATATATATTAATTCTAAAATTTTGTTTTTTATTTAATATATAAAAATAAACATTATTTTTGAATATAAATATAATAATTTTATACAAATTAATAATAAAAACTTTTATGAGTGCTAATAATAGCGCTGATAAAGGGTCCACCATTATCATCACTTGTTTTAGCACTGATAAAGGGGACATTTATCAGTGCTTTTAGCTAGCACTGATAAGGGCCCACCCCTTTATCATCGTTTTTTTCTTAGCACTAATAAAAGGAAGTGCTTCACTTGCCCTATTTTGTGGTACTGATTTGGGATGTGTAGGAATCATCTATACCTTAATCTGATACATGGTATGAAAGTTATGACTCCAAGTATGTATTTTCAAAATATAAGTGTCATTTTAGTTTAAAACATGCATCACATCACCAAAACCAAGAAAACAAGCCTAGATTATTTTCTCATAATTCTATCTACTATTACTTAATTAATTTCCTTCTTATTTTTTTTCTTATACTAATTTAGTTACTTTTTACAGAGATAATTCTTGAAGATCAACAACAAATGGTGTAACATTCCAAAATCAACCATAATGAAATATGATATTCATTGTTCCTTATATAACTCAAAGTTTAGTTTAAAATTCACACTTTCTATTTCATTTATTTATTTATATTATTAATAACATATGAATTTCTTTCCTATATAGGTGTATTTTTCTCTCGAGCGGGGTGGCTTGTTCTTTTATACAGATGCGTTCTTTTTCTCTATAATAGTGTTTTTTCTTGCATTTGTGTTGTAAATTTTATTTCATTTAAATTATATATTTTTACATGATTTTATTAATTTCTAATTTTGTTTTTGGTGTTGTAGTGTGCTATTAAAGAACACTATAGTATGCCCAATTTTTGTGTTTAGTGTTCTGTAACACCACACTATAGTATTCCCCTTTATCATCACTACTAAATGCACTAATGAATGACTCTGTTATCAGTGTGTTTATTAGATATTATAAATTATTCCCTTATCAATTCATTTAGTATCACTAATAAAGGGTCCCTTTATCAGTGCTAAATAAAAGCACTGATAAATGGTGTCTTTTATCAACTCTTCTAAAAGCACTAATAAAATCCTATGCCTTTTAACCATGTTATGGTAGTTATAACTTTTTTAGCACTGATAAAGGCATATTATAGTGTTGTTAAAGGCCTATTTTTTAGTAGTGAGTCTAAAGGTGTAGAATATGAGTACACAGGGGAAATTGTGGGCATGGTCGGTCCTAATATTTTAGTCACAAACCCATAGACTACATATATGCAATATAGACCCATGTGAGAGAACTATAGAAAGGCCAAAAAAATATGGAGGTGTCCTAGATCCTTCCAGTGGTCATCCAAACCCTATCATCTTACACGATCGACTATAAGGATTGTGATTGTATGATCATCCCAAATAGAGGGGAAGGTCGGTGTGACCTATAACAATTGCAAAAGATTCTCCTTTAACCTTTTCTTAAGTACCAAGATCATCCGCCATGAGAACCTTAACACTTGAGCCACATAATAGGGGTGGCCCCACCTTGGGAAGCCCAAACCTCTGGCACAAAAGTATGACATTCTGAAATAGTTTTTAGTTTTTCCTACCAAACTCTCAATCCTCGATGTTCTCTATCTTTCAAAAGAACTCATAGTGTCACTCATCGAATCTATCAAGAGCCCCCAATAATTTGAGATATAATTTTTTGCAGTTGATTTTTATATATTAGAGACTAATTCATCATAATTTCATGTCTCCCTCTCATTTATAGAGCATGATGAGTAAGAGATCATCTAGGTACGGATCATTCCCCTATATGTTTTAGTAAAACTCTAAAATATTGACATATGAAGGGTCTTAATTGAAAATTGTTCTAGAGTCATCATCATCCTGATTCATACCTCTCAAAATTTGTGATATAACAAGTAGGATTTAGATTCTACAAGGATAACCATTCAAGGGTTTGATAAGAGATAGTAAAATCCTCTTGAGAAGATCAAGATCATAGTTTGTGTAGAGACCCGGTTTTTACCCAGTAAGACTTTAGAATATTTCTACATATAATTCTAGAGCTAGGCGGGAAGACGGAGTGCGATTCTGAGGCCCGGTGTGCCCGGAATTAATTTTATAAAAATATTATGTATTTTTATACTATGCACATGGTGGGGTTGTGTTTTCTCCTAAATGGTAACTCAAATGGGGAATCTGAGGGAACTTTTGTTTCTGGAGCGTGCCTTTTACTCTAGGCGGGGTGTAAAAGTTGTTGGCGTAGGCCTACTATGAGAGATGTCACCAAGGGGAAAAATCGTCATTTTGAAATAATGACTTAGTGATTTTATCGTTGGAGTTCCTTTCAAATAACTTTCGAACGAAGTCTCGGAATGGAAATCTGACACTTCTGTTAAGTTTGAAATGGGGTGTTTTGCCTAGGCGCGATATAAAATGAGAGGGCGTGGTGAATTTGGATTCTGCGCTGAGTGGGATCCCTATAAATAGAATTTAAGTGTTTAGGGTTAAGGAAAAACTCTAATTCACTCTCTCTCTATCTAACACCCAAGTTCTATCTATATTTATCTCTCTAGTCATTCTTCGCCATTCTTCATCGGATCAAGGACCGATCTACATCGGAACTTTGGAGAATCAAAGCGGGGGCGTCATGGGCGTGTCGACAACGACGTGCGGCCGATTCGAGGTAGGATTTCTGATTAATTTTTGTACCTTCATCAATTTCTTGAGTTTTTTACAATTTCGTCATTTTAAATCTATAATTTTAGAATTAGGACAATGGCCAAACGAACACGGCCATCGTCCGAGCCCAGTTCTAAAACCCGTTCTTGAGTTTTCTTCGTCCAAAATTTCAGACGCTCCAAAACTATGACGGATCGACGAGCGAGGGGCGGCGCTGCGAAGATCCGGCCCCAAGGATTCTGAATCCATTTTTGGATAATTTTTCCGACCACCGGATTGGTTAGGGGGACTGGTTGAAGGTCCAGCTCCGGTAAGGGCGGTGGCCAGAGGTCGGGCGTCAGGCAGCGGGTGCGGCCGGGGGTTCGGATGAGGTGGCGGCGTCGGGTGTGGTCGGCGCAGACAGGGTAGCTTCGGGAGGTTGAGTCAGAGGAGGCAGAGCACGGCGGCTTCAGGGAAGCTATTGGAGGAGCTGAGCGGAGCAGCGGCTGGTGTGGTGTGGTGAAGCCCGGGACGGCGGAGCGCGGAGGACCAGGCGGCGCGGGCGACGTCGAGCGGGCGGTGTGCGGCTGGAGGAGTGGCGCGGTGTGTAGTTGGGGCAGCGCGGAAGTGCGCTGCAGGAGGCGGAGGCTACGGCGTCCGGCTTCAGACTGTCATGCTCGGCAGGGGGAACCCGAGGCGCTGACCTCGGGTGGGAGGAGGAGACAAGGACCCGCCGAACGTGGGTCCTGCTGGCGCGACGCGAAGAAGACCGGCCACGGGCCGATCTTATTTGGAGAATCATACCTGAGGTGGGTCTGGTGTTGCTGGAGCAGGCCGTGGCCAGTGGTCCATGGTGAGTCGGGCCGGACCCGCGGCTGGGCCGCAGGCCGGTCAGGGTGAACCGGCCCAATTGGGCCTCTTGCGATCAATGGGCCGTATCTCTTAAACGGCGCATCTGTTTGACGCGTCGTTTGCGACTGTGGGTCCATCTCTTCGAGACGGACATTTTAAGTTGGGTTTTTGGGTTCTACACACGAAGATGGGTGACACTAAATGCTTTAATTTAATAACATTAAATTATTATTAAAGTTTATAATGGACGTATTCTTGAGTCGGATGTCCGTTTGACGCGCTGTCACAAGCGCTATGGCCCTGGAGTTCTGATGGACCTTCCAAAGTTGGTTTGGAACCCTTGCAGTTTGGTTTCGTTGCTCGGTGGCACAAAGTGATTAATGCGAATAATTAATTGATTAATCTTGCGTCGGACCTAACTCCTGTCTGGGATGTCCGATTGACGCGCCGTCAGCGGTAGCGTGACCCCAGTCCTCATGCAGACTTTTTGAGACGCTTTCTAAAGCATTCGGGTTGAAGACAAGGTGCAGGCCCCATAGGTCATAGTTCACACGTTTTATGATGAAACTCCACTTTTTCACCTGACACCCCTTTGGTGTGTCTGAGCACTCATTTCTAAGGGTTCTTCTGAGGGGATTGCGACGACGTAATATGCCAGCCGAAATTCGGTCCTGAGGTGTGGGCCCCAAGAGGAGGATTTCAGATGTCTGTTGTGTTTTTATGACTTATGCTTCATAAGTACCATTGGGGAAAATGAATAGCCTACACCGCATGTTAATATGCAAGGAACGCAATGGTATGATCTGCGTGACGTGTTTCAGGGTCAAGGTGTGGGCCCTATAGGGCCCCGTTTGCATAACATGGGCAGTTGCATCTTCTGCATCTGGAGTCCGTTTTAGGCACCATCATCAGATTTGTGACCCTGGCATCGAGGCAAATTTGACTAGGGTGGTTTCAGGCATTGAATCCAGAGTTGATGCGTAGGCCCCACGGGCCGTCTTTTGAGCTATGTGTAGCATACTGCGAATGTTTCATCAGACATCTGTTTGGGGCGTATGAGTAGTCTTTTTGGCATGTTTTTTCAAGATCATCGCGATGGCACTGTTCGCTCGACCTCTTTCGGGACCAAGGTGTGGGTCCAAAGAGACGCCATATGGCATAAAGCGGTGTTGAATAACTTTTTCATCGGGAGCCTATTTCCAACGAGTGAATAGTCTATCTCGTGTGTTTTTTCATGAGGATTACAATGGTGTAATTTGTTTGGGTGATCAGAGCCTATTTCCAGATCTCATTAAATGTGGAAGCATGAAAGGGTGTTGTTCGGAGGTTCCTTTGACGCACTCCGAACCTACGCACGGTAGTGGTGCTTGTGACACCCAGTGATGGCACGGGTAGGGTAAAGATATCAGACCAGTTCTGGGTTTACCCACCAGCGAGGCTGGGTAGTGGGTTACCCATTGACCTCTTAGGGTTTACCCTCCAGCGAGGCTAGGCAGTGGGTTACCCATTGACCTTAGGGTTTACCCTCCAGCGGGGCTGGGCAGTGGGTTACCCGTTAACATTAGGGTTTACCTTCCAGTGGGGCTCGGCAGTGGGTTACCCATTCACCTGAGGGTTTACCCTCCAGTGGGGCTGGGCAGTGGGTTACCCGATGACCTGTTGGGGTTTACCCTCCAGTGAGGTTGGGCAGTGGGTTATCCGACGACCTCTTGGGTTTTACTCCCAGTGGGGCTGGGCAGTGGGTTACCTGATGACCTCTTTGGATTTACCCTCCAGCAGGGCTAGGTAGTGGGTTACCCGGCAATCTCTTCAGATTTACCCCCAGCGGGGCTGGGCAGTAGGTTACCCGATTACTTCTTTTAGACTCAGCCCTTTCTATGCAGCTAGTTAGTGACTTTTCTCTGTGATTATCGGAGCAGGACCCTTGGTTTCATGGTTTAGCGATGATGTCGCTTGACGTACGGGACTGTTGGGCATTTGTGATGGATATCATTTGAACTGTCGGAGACTTTTCTTGGGATGAGCTTAGAGATAGAGACCCCCTTAATTACTCGTTCGGGTTTCTTGTTGAGCATATATATACACCCTAATTTTTTTCCCACTCCTTGGTTTTAGTTACTCTCCTTCTAGGAGGGGAAAATATGTGGGGGGTATGTCACGTGCTTTCCATGTCTATATCCTCTTGGTTGAACGAGCCTACTTCCTTTCTCTTGTCGGGTTGAGCTACAATATCTCCTTTGTACCCTTACACTTTCTTGTTATGTCTATTTCTCACTGTTTTAGTATCTCCTTTGTTGCTCCCGCGAGCTTTCGGGGAATCCTACTGAGTATCTTTATACTCATCCCTACTTGGACTTTGTCCGCACTTGGTGTACCATTGTAGACGACGGACAGGTCGATTGAGACTACAAAGGAGCGTAGGAGACACAGGATCTTGGGCTGTGTTCTGTGCAGGTAGTAGGATTTTTCGATGTGAGACTCACCAGCTGTTTACTTTCATTTACATGTTGCCAGGTTGTGGCACCTTTCTAGTTGGGCACGTGTTTTTCCCCTTTTTTTGTTCAGTTATCTTGTGAGTAATTTTCAACACCTTACTTGTACTATTTAGAAGTTGATGCATGACTGTGGTTGGGTTATATTTTTTTGTCCTTTGGTTTTCTTTTTACTCTGCACTTCTGCATCGAGTAGGATGTGTGTGTGTGTATGTACTTAGGTGAAGGCCTCCCCGAGATCATTACTCCTTTGGCGGTTATCACCATCCCCTGGCCTATGGAGGTGGGCCTGGGGTAGTTGCAGCTCGAGAATGGTAGGGTCAGGTCGTGAAAAAGTGGTATCAGAGGTGTTTCATTTTTTGGGGCATTTTTCGGATGTCCCTAAAAATGAATTGGTTGAGTTTTGGGGAAATAGTGTCAATGTGTCTCGAGAGCGGCTCTCATGCCAGGGAGTCCAGTGATGGTGTGGCAGTCAACGTATCCATTCACCAGGACCCTGATAACCCGTTTGTCGACTCGGCACACTAAGACACTTGTTGTAGGGAATTTGGTTCATGCATCGTATAGGATTGAGTCTTTGACTGTCCTTCTTGAGTCAACTCACCATTGTTGTTGATATATATATACTCATTTTACCGCGGTACTCCTTGATCGGATTCAGGATGTCTACGTGATGATATCTAGCTAGGATACTAGCTCCAGTTCATGATGACGACTCCGTGAGTGATGAGGCCTCAGTTCAAGATCCATCATACGGTTACCCTTTCTCCAGGAGGACAGGCAGAAACACCTCCACCTGTGGAGTAGCAGATAGTACCGGCAGCGAAGGCTGATTATGAGCACAGGCTAGGCGCACTACATGAGTTCTAGCATCGAAGACTGCTGAGGTTCCATGGTGATCCATTCCCTCAGACGGTGAAGGGTTGGCTAGAGTCAGTGGTTCGCCTCTTCAGGCTTGTTCGGACAATAACAAGGTAGATGGTGGCTTTGACAGCCAATCTTTTTCCACCAAGCAGTTTGGAGTTGTAGATCCAGGGTTACTCAGATGCACGATGAGTTGGCACTCTCGTGGGATAACTTCTAGCAGCTGTTTCTCTAGGAGTACTACACCTCATAATTATGCTTTATACAGTTTTAGGAGCTGTTGGAGCTTCAGCGAGGAGTGATGGCAGTGGTTGAGTACGCGACTAGGTTCATAAACCTTACTCGGTACTCTTTGGACGTGGTTCATGATGGTAACTTCTAAGCACAGAAGTTTGAGCAAGGTCTCTATAGAAGAGATTCATGCCAGCATAGTGCCCATGTACATCCTCACCCATCTCAAGGTGCTGGAGCAGGAACTGGTGACAGAGAAATTTCTATCAGAGGGACATCAATTGGCAGGGCCTCTATGTCAGAAGTCTCCCCTTGATGAGACTCAGGCACATGGTTGGGGATAGCGTAGATCACTGAGATAGCCCAGGGAGGACAAGTGCTATGTTTGTGATATGTGAGGTCATGTGGCGTGAGACTACTCGACCGAATGTGATGAGTTTTTTAGATATTTGGTAGATGCACTATCACGACAAAGGCAGTGTCGTGATTAGAAAATTCCCAGGTGAGGACAGGGTGGTCCCCAGGGAGGCGGTGTTGGTAGAAAAGAAGTATGAACTGTGGTTGGAGGACGACATTTAGAGGTCCATCCACCACTACAAGGCGGACCATTTCAGGCTCAAGGAGCTGACGGACGGGGCCACGGGAGGCTGTGTGCTATGGATGTCTACAATCCTTCATCACATGAGATGATAATAGGTACGCTCTGTATATATTTATACTTTTATCACTAGAACTTTTTAGAAACTTCGTGAGGTACTCTTTTTTTCTAACTCTTTGTCTGAGGGGTTACCGAGGGTGAAGCAGGGCGTCAGTGTAACCCTGTGTTGGTGTTGTCTAACGTAGCTTTGAATGAATGGGAGAGAGGGGTTCTTCCCCCACTGAGACATTTTTTTGTAATGCGGACAAAACCATGAGGGAGAGTTAGTACCACCCAAAGCGTATAGTATTGAGGTGCGGCGGATGAGTCCCTCTCACATGTGCATTCATGGCGGGGTTGTGCGGTGGAGTGTCAGAACAGGTTCTGTATTTTCCAGTGGGGCTTTTCTGCTTGACCCCTTTTTCTTGAGGTGCCACTAGTAGGTTTGGAAGAGTGCCTGTTTTGGGGATTACTCTCCTTCCGATAGGGGAAAATACATGTGGGGTATGCCACGTGCTTTCCGTGTCAAGCCTATGGCAGTTGGATGAGTTTGAGTGCCTGCCCTGTTTGTTGGTACCTTGCGTGCTCAACGTCAATCTTGATACTATTATCAAGTACATGTCGATGTGGTGGAAACCCCATAAACAGAACTACGTGATTCACTATGTGGTGTTGGTGGTGGTGGTGGTGGTCCTTGCTCTGAGAATGTGGAGACGCTATCTTCTGGGAGAGCGCTTTGTGGTTTGTTCAGACCAACAATGTCTCAAGTGTGTCCTCACACAGAGAGACTTGAACCTGGGACAACGGTGCTGGTTTAAATTTTTGCAGGACTATGACTTCAAGGTAGTCTATGTTCTGGAAGATGGCAGTGTTGTAGAAGGTTCCCTTAGTAGGAAGTCCTAGGCTCGACTAGTGCAGGAAGTTTCAGAGCAGCCAGCGTACCTACAGCTGACCTTGGTGGAGTAGGAGGGTATGGCTTTTCTGTAGCCGATGGTGTTGACTCATCCACTTTTTGATCATGTAAGAGAGTCTCGATTGTGATGCACCAACTGTGAAAACTTGTGTGACCAGATATCCTTGGGTGTTTCACCAGATGGGTATTCTGAAGGAGGGAATCATGAGACCTTGTTCCGAGAACAAATTGTGATTTCTTTCATGACATGGAAAGTAGAGGTTTGGCCGGGGAAGTCCCCTGAGTTTCTTTGGGCCGTTAGGGAATCTTTCAAGCGATTGAGAGGTTGCCTACCGTCTTGTCCTACCCTCCCAATAGTAGGAGTGGGCGCACTATGTCTTCCACGTGTCACAGCGGATGAGGTTTGTGCGTATTCCTACTCATGTCCTCGAGAGTAGTATACCTTATAAGTATGAACCATCCCTTTAGTCCGTGTGTTGTGCCATCATGGTGTTGTGCAAGTTTTCTTGGGAGTGGGGGGCTAGGTGTGAGCTCTATATCCTGAGTTGTTTTTCCTAGTTTTTCTTTTTGGGAACTAAAATCTTGAATGAGGGAATTATGTAGAGACCCTATTTTTACCCTGTAAGACTTTGGAATATTTCTACATATAATTCCAGAGCTAGGCGCGAAGACGGCGTGCGATTCTGAGGCCTAGTGTGCCTGGAATTAATTTTATAAAAATGTTAAGTATTTTTATACTATGCACGTGGTGGGGTTGTTTTTTCTTCTAAATGGTAACTTGGATCAAGAATACAAGGGAACAGTTGCGTCCGAACCATGCCATTTACCCTAGGTGGGGTGTAAAAGTTGCAGGCGTGGGCCTGCTGTGAGAGATGTCACCCAGGGGAAAAAATCATCATTTTGAAATAATGACTTAGTGATTTTATCATTGGAGTTCTTTTCAAATAACTTTCGAATGAAGTCTCGGAATGCAAATCTGAGACTTCCGTTGAATTTGAAATGAGGCATTTTTCCTAGGAGCGATATAAAATTAGAGGGCGTGGTGAATTCGGATTCCATGCTGAGTGGGATCCCTATAAATAGAATTTAAGTGTTTAGGGTTAAGGAAAAACTCTAATTCACTCTCTCTCTCTCTAACACCCAAGCTCTCTCTCTCTTTATCTCTCTAGTTGTTCTTCGCCATTCTTCGTCGGATTGAGGAGCGATCTCCACCGTAACTTTAGCGAATCGAAGCGGGGGTGTCGTGGACGCGTTGCCAACGACGCACGACCGATTCGAGGTAGGATTTCTGATTAATTTTTGCACCTTTGTCAATTTCTTGAGTTTTTTCCAATTTCGTCATTTTCAATCTATAACTTTAGAATTTGGACGATGGCCAAACAAACACGGCCATCGTCCGAGCCTCATTCTAAAACCTGTTCTTGAGCGTTCTTCGTCCAAAATTTTGGACGTGCCAAAACTATGACAGATTGACAAGCGAGGGGTGGCGCTGCAAAGATCTGGCCCCGAGGATTCTGAATCTAGTTTTGGATAATTTTTCCGACCACCGGAGTGGTCGAGGGGACCAGTTGAAGTTCCGGCTCCGGCAAGGGCAGTGGCCGGATGTCAGGCATCAGGAAGTGGGTGCGGCCGGGGTTTCGTACGAGGTGGCGTTGTCGGGTGTGAACGGTGTAGACTGGGTAGCTCCGAGAGGTTGAGCTGGAGGCGGCGGAGCACGGTGGCTTCAGGACAGCCGACGGAGGAGCCGAGCGGAGCGGCGGCCGGTGCAGTGTGGTGAAGCCTGGGACGGCGGAGCACAGAGGACCAGGCGGCGTGGACGGCATCGAGCAAGCGGGGTGCGGCTGGAGGAGCGGCGCGGGGTGTAGCCGGGGCAGCGCGGGAGTATGATGTGGGAGGCGGAGGTGCCGATGTCCAGCTTTGGCCTGTCGCGCTCAGCAGGGGGAACCCAAGATGCTGACCTCGGGTGTGCAGAGGAGACAAGGACATGCAGAACACGGGTCCCGCTAGTGCGATGCGGATAAGACTGGCCACGGGCCGGTCTGATTTGGAGAACCGGACCCAAGGTGGGTCCAGTGTTTCTGGAGCAGGCCGCGGCCAGTGGGCTGGCGGTTCAGACCGGGCCAGTCGAGGGGAACCGACCCGGTTGGGCCCCTTGCGATCAAGGGGTCGTATCTCTTAAACGGTGGGTCTTTTTGACACGCTGTCTACAGCTGTGGGTCCTTCTCTTCGAGACGTACTTTTTAAGTTGGGTTTAGGGGTTTTTGGGTTCTGCACCCAAAGATGGGTGACCCGAAACACTTTAATTTAATAATATTAAATTATTATTCAAGTTTACAATGGACATATTTGCAAGCCGGATGTCCGTTCCACACGCCATCAGAGGCGTTGTGGCCCTGGAGTTGTGACGGACCTTCCAAAGTTGGTTCGGAACCCATGCGGTTTGGTTTCATTCCTCGGTGGCACGAAGCGCTTAATGCGAATAATTAATTAATTAATTAATTAATTATTCTTGCGTCAGACCTAACTCTTGTCTGGGATGTCTGATTGATGCGTCGTCAGTGGAAGCGTGACCCCAGTCCTCATGTGGAATTTTTGACACGCTTTCCAAAGCGTTCAGATTGGAGACAAGGTGCAGGACTCACAAGGCCCAGTTCACACGTTTTACGGTGAAACGCCACTTTTTCCCTTGACACCCGTTTGGGGTGTTTGAGTACTCGTTTCTGAGTGTTCTTCCGAGGGGATTGGGACGACGCAATCTGCCTGCCTAAATTCGGGCCCGAGGTGTGGGCCCCATGAGGCGTCTTTTGGACGTATGCTGTTTTTTTACGAATTATGTTTCATAAGTCTGTTCAGGGAAAATTAATAGCCTACGCCACATGGTTATCTGCAAGGAACACAATTGTATGATCTATGTGATGTGTTTCGGGGTCGAGGTGTGGGCCCCACAGAGTCCCGTTTGCATAATGCGGGGAGTTGCAGCTTCTGCATCTAGAGTCCGTTTTAGGCGTCGTCAGTGGTTTTGTGACCCTGGCATGGAGGAGAAGTTGACTAGGGTGGTTTCAGGCATTGAATCTAGAGTTGAGGCATGGTCCCCACTGGCCGTCTTTTAAGCTGTGTGTAGCGTACTGGGACTTTTTCATCAGACGTCCGTTTGGGGTGTATGACTAGTCGTTTTGGCATGTTTTTCCGAGAGTATCACGATGGCGTAGTTCGCCCAACCTCTTTCGGGGCCAAGTTGTGGTTCCCACGAGACACCATATTGCATAAAGCGGTGTTGAATAACTTTTTCATCGGGAGATCATTTCCATCGAGTAAATAGTCTATCTCGTGTGTTTTTCATGAAGATTTCAATGGTGTAATCTGTTTGGGAGAGTGGAGCCTCTTTCGAGATCTCATTAAACGTGGAAACATGAAAGGGTGTTGGTCTGAGGTTCCTTTGACGCACTCTGAACCTACGCATGGTAGTGGTGCTAGTGACACCTAGTGATGGCATGGGTAGTGTGGAGTTATCGGACCAGTTCCAAGTTTACCCTCCAACGAGGCTGGGCAGTGGTTTACCTGTTCACCTCTTAGGGTTCACCCTCCAGAGAGGCTGGGCAGTGGGTTACCCGTTGACCTTAGGGTTTACCCTCCAGTGGGGTTGGGCAGTGGGTTACCCGTTAACCTTAGGGTTTACCCTCCAGCAGGTCTGGGCAGTGGGTTACCCGTTCACCTTAGGGTTTACCCTCCAGCGGGGCTGGGTAGTGGGTTACCCAACAACCACTTGGGGTTTACCCTCCAGTAGGGCTGGGTAGTGGGTTACCCGGGTTTATCCCCAGCGGGGCTAGGCAGTGGGTTACCCAATGACCTCTTGGGGTTTACCCTCCAGTGGGGATGGGAAGTTGATTACCCGACGATCTCTTGGGGTTTACCCCCAGCGGGGATGGGTAGTGGGTTACCCGATGACTTCTTTTAGACTCATCCCTTTCTCTGAGGCTAGTTAGTGACTTTTCTACATGATTACCAGAGAAGGACCCTTAGTTTCATGGTTTATAGATGAGGCCACTTGACGTACGGGACTGTTGGGAATCAGTGATGGATATCCTTTGAACTGTTGGCAACTTTTCGTGGGTTGAGCTTAAAGATAGAGATCCTCTTACACACTCATTCGGGTTTCTTGTTGAGCATATATATACACCTTACTTTTTTTCCCACTCCTTGGGTTTAGTTACTCTCTTTCTAGGAGGGGCAAAGATGCACAGGGTATGCCACGTGCTTTCCGTGTCTAGCTCTTCTTGTTTGGAAGAGCTTGCTTCCTTTCTCTTGTCAGGTTGAGCTGCACTCTCTCTTTTGTACCCTCACACTGTTCTTGTTCTGTCTACTGCTCACCATTTTAGTATCTACTTTGTTTCTCCCTCAAGCTTTTGGGGCATCCTACTGAGTATGTTTATACTCACCCCTGCTTGGGATTTGCCCGCACTTGGTGTGCCCTTGTAAATGACAGACAGGTCGATCGAGACAACAGAGGTGTGTAGGGGACATGGGAGCTTGGTCTGAGTTCAATGGACATAGTAAGATTTTCTAATGTGATACTCACCAGATGTTTACTTTGGTTTACCTATTGCTGGGTTGTGGCACCTTTCTAGTTGGATGCGTGTTTTCCCCTTTTTCTGTCTAGTTATCTTGTGAGTACTTTTCATCACCTTACTTGTACTATTTAGAAGTTGATACATGACTATGGTTGGGTTATAGTTGTTTGTCCTTTGGTTTTCTTTTCACTCTGAACTTCTACATCGAGTGGGTTGTGTGTGTGTGCAGGTACTTAGGCAAAGGCCTCCCCGAGATCGTTACGCCTTCGATGCTTGTCGCCAGCCCCTGGCCTATGGAGGCAGACCTGGGGTAGTTGTGGCTCGAGATCGGTAGGGTCAGGTTGTGACAGTTTGTTTTTAGGATTTCACATCTAATGATGAATTCATGGTTATCTAGAAAGACACTGCATATAATGTCTTTCTGGAAAGACCTTTGCTTCATAACTACATGTAGGTATCTTCAACATTTATTCAGTGTTTGAAATACCCAATCTAAGGGAAGTTAATCATATTACATAGTCATAGTACTCCCTTAGAGTCATGTGAAGTTGTATATGCTAAGTAATTCTTGTATAAAGGGTGGTAAAATAATCAATGGTGGATGAAAATATATAGGTTTTAGACCCCAATTTCTTGGGGACCACCCCTGGGAATACTTGGATTATGATTGATAGTGATTATGGGCTACCCATAAACCAGATTGAGGCAATAGACATAATACCAAATGTCCAAGATCTTCATGTCCCTAGTGATAGCATGAAAGAAAATAATCAGATCTGGAATTTCTCTATGATGACTATGCCAGTTGATGGTGAAAATTTCACTTCCAATGTCCTCTCTCACCTCAAAAGTGATACATATTCCCTTAGATTACCAACCATGTCTGAAAATCACTCCAAATACTCAGAGATAAAAGAATATGTGGATGACCTCAGGAATGCCCGTCTTGCATTTGAGGAAAGTTTCTCTACCACCATTGATGGGAATATATAGGTGAATCTGGGAATAGAATAATACTCTTGGCATGCGTTGATTAGTGCCTCCATGTATTTCAAGGAGTAGGATATGTATATCGCATTTTTTAAGAAGTGTCGATATGTTTTTTCTTTGAATTATCAAAAATTCTCGAGCTGAACCCCAATGTGGATACACACCATCTAGGCATACCTGATGACCATTGATATTTCAAGTAGGTAGCAAGGATGATGCACCCCTCCCATGATACTAATGTATAATTGGAAGTCAAAAACTTGATCAAATCTAACCTTTTCCAAGAAGTGAAATACCCAAGATGGCTCTCCAATACCATCCCTATAAAGAAAAAGAATGGGCATATTAGGTTCTACATTGATTTCAGATACATTAATTAACACTTCCCAAAGAATAATTTCCCATTATTGATCAAATAACTCATGATCAATGTAACTACTAGCTTCTAAGCCCCTTCATTTATGGATGGGTATTCAGGATACATTCAAATAAATATTTCCACTGAATATAAGGATGTCACTACCTTCATAGCACCCCAAGGGATCATTTTCTATAAGGTAGTGGACTTTTGATTAAATAACACTAGAAATACTTACCAATGTTCCATACATAATATCCTTAATCCCTTCTTGGGATAAATAGAATAATTTTATGTCGACGACCTAGTGGTCAAATATCAATAGTGATGTCATCACTTCACAGATCTGCAAACAATCTTCAGTAAGTTGTGGCAGTATAGTTTGAATATAAACCCACTAAAATTTACATTCAAGGTAACATTAGGGAAATTCATTATCTTTGAGGTATTACACTATTTAATTAAGGCCAATCTAGAATAGACTAGTGAAATCTTAGTAATTTCTCTCCCTCTAAATCTCAGAGAACTTAGGGGGATCCAAGTGCACCTCACTTACATTTAGTATTTTATAGTTAACTTAGTAGGAAAATCTCTCCCCTTCACCAAGTTAGTGTAGAATGGAGTCTCCTACTAATGGTATTAGGACTACCAGGAATCATTTTATAATCTCATGCAATACTTATTGCACCCACCAGTGGTGAATCCCTTGGTGGAATGAAATCCACTCATCATATATGTGGACACTATGGATAAATCTCTTGGAGATCTCCCTGTATAGAAAAGTGTTTCAGGGAATGAAAACAATCTCTACTACTTCAGTCAAAAAATTCTAGGAACCAATATCCGGTACTCTGATGTGGTGAAGAAATGCCTCGCACTCATATTTTTAGTGAAAATATGAGGCATTAGTTTTATCACAACAAAGTCCACTTTGTCACTCATATTGACCCACACAAGTACATCATTGTCCATCCTATGTTGACACGGTGTTTTTTTTTGATGGGTGGTAATTTGTTAATAATATGACATCCAATTCGTGTCACACAAGGTAGTGAAAGGGAAGACCATGTATGATTTTCTTGTGGCATATCCTTCCTATGAAATAACACCATTAGACACCGAACTTCTAGGTGAAGAGTTTTTATATGCCCGTGAAACTCCCTAAACATGGGAGATGTATTTTGAAAGTGCCTCATGAAGTTCTATAGATAATATGATGAAAACCCCAAATTAAAATCAGGTTGGTTTAGTGATTTTATTTATTTTTTCAGGTAATGAAATTTTTCCCTACTCTTTCTCATTATCTAAAAGTTTCACTAATAATGAGTTAGAATATTATTCCCTCATTGTGAACTTGGAACTATCCCTATATCTATAGATAGACTACTTTAACATAAAATGGGATTTAAATCTAGTGAAAAAATTGATCAACGATCAATATGCCACTAAGAATGAGGAATTGTTTCCTCTCACTAGTTATGTCAGAGGAATGATGAAAGAGTTCGCTTTTGAACCTACATTGCATCATGTCTCAAAATCAAAAAACGATAATTTCGGCATGATAGCTAATGCATCCATAGTCCTACCCAACCCTGATCAGGATGAAGTGATTTTCTACATCACAAATTGAAGGATGGTATCATTGGTTATCATATGTAACATTAAGAAAATCAATCATGTCAATATATCCCTAGATCATGATGAAAAAATATCTACCCCTTGATGGATGGAGCCCATAGTCAATTATCTCCAAAATAGGACCCTCCTATAAGACTAGTCTAAAATGGAGAAGAATTGATGCTGAACATTGAACTTTATCCTATAGGATAGAAGGAATGTGAAATATTACCTATAAAAATTAGGATTCAATAGAATCTTCCTTGGATTCATACTACAAAGATAGATTCAAACCATCTTTTAAGAAGTCTATATAGACTCTTGTGGTGCTCATTAGTCTGGGACCAGGCTCTCCCATCAAATTAGTAGGCATGGTTACTATTAGAAAAAAATGATACAGGACTATGTGGAATTCACCAAGAATTTTCATGCATTCTAGATACATAAAAAATCCATCCATTAACCCATATAATTGCAACATACAGCTAATTATTTTCGAATATTTTCCATATAGAAAATAGATGTCATGGGGTTATATCCTCCAACCACAGCTCAGCAGTTTAAATACATCCTTACTTCTACCAAATTATTTTCCAAATGGGATGAGAAAATACCCCTCAAGGAATTTGGAGTGAATAATATCATTAACTTCATAAATTCCAAAATCATCAATAGATTTTGAGTCCCTCACATGATATTTGTAGACAACGGTACTAAATTCAGTTCTACCGAATTGAATAAATTGTACCAGGAGCACAACATCGAGTCTAACCATTCATCCCACTATCATGTGGTGTAAAATGGAAAAATAGTGGCACTAAATAAGACTCTATCAAATATAATCCAGAATATGGTGGATAAGGAAAATAATTCCTATATGGATATGCTTCTTCATGCTTTATAGGCTTATCATACCACCACAGACACCGTCATGCAAGAAACCTCATATTCGTTGGTGTATAGAACATAGATAGTGTCTACCATAAGAGTCCAATTTCCCTTACTTTGAATATCTATCTATGGAAAAAACTCAAATTATGAGCAATCATAAAATTGGATGGATGAGCTGGAACATCTCGATGAGAAAAGGTTGTGTACACTGTATAACCTCAAAGTGCATCAATCAGATCACATGATCCTTAAATAAAAAGGTTTTCCCCTACCTATTCCTTCAAGGAGAGTCGGTATTGGCCCTCAAAACACCAATGATACCAAGAAAGTAACCACCAAATTTGGAACCCAAATGGTAAGGTCAATACATCATACAAAATGTATATTCTAATGGAGCTTAATAATTGGCCACAATGGATGGGGAACACATCACACCCCCACCAATGCGACATTTCTCAAGAAATACATTACATAACTGCCATCGAGTATCCAAAGTCCTGGTTTCATGAAGTTAAACATCATTATATGTCTTGATCACATGATGTTAAGGTACACGATACGTCCTAGTCACATTACATTAAACTGTATGATACCTCCCTAGAGCATGAAGTTAAATTTCAAGGTAAATATATCCTATACACAAGGATTTAAAATGAAAGGAAAAAATCCTTATCACATGATTTTAAACTACATGATATATATGTCCTTGCAACATGATGTTAAACGGAAATGATGAATTCTTAGAAGCAAGACTCTAGATTTTATAATGTTTTGAGTCCTAAAAGTAATACTTTAAAATTCATAGAAACCTACGTCCCAACCACATAAAGTTAAACTACATGGAGATCATCACTTAATGGATGATTCACTACACATGATCTAGATATTTATGAAAGAAAAATTATGTTCCCCTTTCCTTTAGTGTGAGTTAGATTCACATAGGGAATATCCCCACTCAAGAACTATCTGTCGCTTGATTCCTGGCATCACAGGATATATAGTGATGCCCAGATCCCAAATTCTAGGTCCAACCACAACATATTCATCCAAGTCACAAGACATCAAACTGTGTGGTGACATCTTCATCAAATGTGGTTAAAATATAGTCTTAACCGATGTACAGAGCATAATATGCTTTGTGAAACTTGGTCAAGAAGCCTCATGTCAAAAACACAGGATGCCTATTATGAGATGATTTCCTGAATGCTTGGACAACATTTATGGGGCTTAAAGACTTACTTTTTATGTTAGGGAACCTTAGTCCTTACTGCATGATGTTAAACTACATAGTTCTCCAAAAACTAGGTACGTCTTTATTCTCATTCCAATGAGATATATAGAGATTCGTAGATCCTATATCGTTTTCCAGCCATCACGTGATTCAAAATGACTATATCCTTTATTTTAATCACTTTTATGTGGTGAAATAATCCTTTTTCATTTTTTGTTTCCCATACCAATCATAGCTCAAATGGTCTTAGGAATTTTGGTAAGGTCTTTCCTAGATAATTGAGACGTATCATCCCATGTCAAGGTTAACATTGTCCTGGATTCAAGACCTTAAAAGGCATACCATAATTCCTTTCCATATAATGTTAAACTGGATAGTTCATGTCTCTTGTATGATATAAAAATGTGCCTTACTATGGACCTCACCTGAGAGGACAAATATCCTTAGTTTTGGTCTCCCAAAACACCTCTATTAAATAACAACATGTGGATATATTTCTATCATCACAAGATACATAGTGATACCTAAATCTCCAATCCTGGGTCCATCCACAATAATCAACGAGAACAATTCCCCCTCTATGTATGGGTTAGACCTGTGTGGAGAGTTTCTCATTCATGAACTATGTGTGGCTAGATTCCTATCATCAAATGAAATGTAGTAACACTCGGATCTACAATATTGGGTCTAGAAGACACAATCAATGGGAACAATACCCCCCCTCTATGTGTGGGTCAGACCTTTATAGATAATTTCCTATTAAAGAACTATGTGTGGCTTGATTTCTATCATTATAGGATACATAGTGACACCCAGATCTCTAATAATGGGTCCATACACAACATATAAATGTCCCCTCTCCCTGTGTATGGGTCAAACTTGCACATGGAACTTTCATTCAAGAACTATGTGTGGATTAATTCCTTCCATCATAGGATATGTAGTGATGCACAGATCATCAATCCTCATTTATATCACAATATTGATGACAAAAATGCACCCATCTTTTATATATTTTGGACGTATACACGGATATATTAAGAACTACATGTGTATTGATTCCTTCCATCATGGGATATATAGTGATGATTGGATCCTCTATCTCAAGCCCATACATGGGTCACTATCACTCCTGATCATATCCTTTGTATATGAGTAATATCTATGCAGAGGATTATCCTTAAAGGATCTAATTATGGAATGATTCATGCCCTTACAAAAGGAATATGGAAACCTAGGAGAGCACATCCATAAAAGTTTCATGTACCTCTTTTTAAATATCATCGAGTTATACATGATTTCTCTACCTACGTACAAGTGAGATATACTTATGAATATCTTTCAAACATGATAAATCTAGAAAGAAGGGGTCTGGTATATGGATACCCACTGATAATCATGTACATGGATAAAAGGTGTTCCCTATATCTAAATTCCCTTAACCAGTGAAAAGTGTCCCCAATTATATCTTGTACAATTCCACAATGGTTCCCACATCCTTACCGCATGATGTTAAATTGTAAGGAAAACATCCTTATTGCATGATGTTAAATAGAATGATAGATACATCCCCACTACATGACGTTAAAATGTGAAGAATGTCACCCATCATCATTCCTTATTAAAGGAATATCTGAACCTAACCTCATTCAACCAATGTATGGGGTGTTTCCATTATATTTTAAGCACCTAAACCCATAAATCACACATCATGTATTGAGCACCAAAGGGTTCCATAAACCTTTAAAAACCCCTGGTATGGTAAATAGATCTCTCGGTTTGACCATTCTAGCGATGCATATGGGATTTGACCTACTAAACAGACACATCTTTCCCCTATAGGAATGGATTTCTGATCCTTGTGAGATTAACATTACCGTAGTAGAACTCATCACCATAGGGTGTTCTAGATCATCCCCAACATGATTCCCCTATACTATTACTCATAACCTGGGAACCTTGAATAATGATTCACAACATTTTCATCTCCCACTCAAAAGGATGTAGGATTAATCTTGAACATAGATATCACAATTAGGTTATTGTGTAAACTTCCACCCATACCATGTCTACGCTCATCATGAAATTAAATTATATGCACTTTGTTCAAAGCTATATGAACTTACACTTTATCCTTTGATGGTCCAAATCACATGATTCTAAAACTTCTAGTGAGAATACATAAAACTTGTCAGGATGGAAACCCGTAAAAGGTGGAATGAGAAAAATTGAAGTCTCTGCTCACTAAATTATCTATATATTAAGTTTAGGTAAAACTTATAGAATAAATAAAGGCATAAATATTATAGGGAGTATTTTGTATCCTTAGTAAAATTTGATCCATGATCTCTAGACACTATGATCCAGGAAAAAGTTATAGTAATGATATGTCACATCTCCTCAGCATGTTAACGGGTTTTCTATATGGTGACACAACTTTTAGGGTGATGGGAACCTTCTTGAATCTTACATATTCAATAAAAAATATGTTTACCTTTGATGTTTGATATGTCATAACCAGTTCCTCGAGTTGATACCCTTATCTTGGAACCCCATGGATCTTGGGATTCTATTCTGTTGGATCATCTCGTAGAAAAATGGTAACATGGACCAGTTCATCGAAATAAACCATACAATCCCAGGAAGTCCCCCCTTAAATCTTGGATTTATTGTCTTGATCTCATAGAATATTATAATATCCATCCATTTCTAGTGGTGGACATGTGAAAACCAATTCCCACCCCCAGTTAACTCAGATGTTTCTAAAACATGATTTATAATACCCATAACCAAAATATTCAAGTGGATTAAACATCATCTATATTATGTCACCGTATATTGTACCCTTTATCAAAGCAGGAATATGACATTCCATTCCTAGACATTTTTATGACCCACATAGTGTGACTCAAAACCAAATGGAATAGTTCTTGAGCCTCCCAACCTAAAGATAAACCACCCTAAGTTTCCATAACCCTTACTTGGATATATTTTACTCCACTTCACTTCATTAAGCAGACATTTTAGTCTTCAAAAATATTTCATGACCATTGTAAAATAGTGGGGAAACCTCTACTTGGACATGCATGTAATCTCTATGGACTCATGAATAGGGGATTCTGACCTACCAACTAGAGGCATGTCCTCATTATAGGAAAGGAACTCTAATCCTCATGAGCCTTGGTAACACTATGGTGGAACTCAACATCTTAGGGTGTTTTAGGTCATCCTCTGCATGTTTTTTCATATTCTATATTCATCGATTCAAAATTTTGGGTTATCAGCCATATTCCAACTACCCAAGTGTACTTGGATTCAATGACATTTTACCATCCACCAATACTATCTTCAAAATAGTTCAAGAACCTTGTAAATGAGTGGGGACACCACTACTTGATCATGCATGTAATCCCTATAAGCCCGTACATAATGGACTCAGACCTACCAGCTTAAGGTATCTCCTCCTTGCAGTAATGGAACTCCAATCCTCATGAGACCTATAAATACTATGGTGGAACTCAGTGCCTTAAGGTTTTTTGCTTCAACCCTATAATTTCTTCCCTATTATATATTCATCAATCGTGTCTTGGAATTTAGAAATCAAACTTTAGAGAATTTTATGTCCTGGAAACAAGACTTTAAACTACGTATAATTTTACATCCTTTCTACATTATGTTAAACTACATAGAATATTTCCTTACTTCCTGGATTTCATCCTTACTGCATGACATTAAAATTAATGGAGAACATTAAATAATTAATTGTATATTACTAGAAATAGAAGGTATGAGTTGGATGACCCTAAACTACAAAAAAAATGGTCAAATTTGAAAGACTAAAAAATAAACAACTAAAATTGAAACAATTCTCACCATATTTAAAACCTGAAGAGGGAACCCTAGGTGTGATCTAGGAAATATTGAGCACTCATAAAATAGAAAATTCACAAAACTTTTCCGGTAGAAAATTCATAAGAGTGCAGCCTGAGAAAAATCCAAGTCCATAGGCACAGATTTTAACCCTATATGAAACTTAGAATAAATATAGGGAAATATAAATAAAATATACAAAACTTATATGGATCATTATTTTTTCCTTTAAAAAATCAATCTATGTTCACTAAGTCCACTTACATAGGTAAAAATTAGAGTATTCTCCCATTAGGAAAAATATTCCACAAAAATTATCATTTTAAATTAGGTGATATCAAGATAACTAGGGTAGTTAAATCAAAGAGGAATCTCATGTTAGTGTCTATTCATGAGTAATTCTAAAAAGATATTTTTTATGAGTTAAGCATTTAAAACTAGAAAATTAGGTTTACTTGGTACTATAAAAAGAATGTGTATCATTGAAGATCCATACAATATCTAATCAGTGAAATGTCATGCACATCACAAATGTAATAAAGATGTAAAATTACATGTAAATTTTAGAGGGTTATTCATTGGTGAGGTACATAAGAAGGAGGAATCTCTAAATATTGAAGTATCTCCTGTGAATACACAAATAAAGGGAGAGTCATGAAACTACAAGGCCATCATAGAATGCATTAAGAGTATTCCTTGATAAATGTATATTAATAACCTATAGAGGCAATATATTGGTGAAATTTATCAATATATTCAATTAACACCTTTATGTTCCACTACAATGCATCATCCTTGAAAATAGTATTAGTTCTAGCCTTCTCTTCTAGGATAAAGATCTTTTGTTCCTCCAATATAGTTTTTTCTAGAATTTGTAGTGCATGATGAAACTAAGATAGATCTTCATGGATATGGGTAATTTCATATTGTAAATGTATGATTTAAACCTTCTCAACATTGACCATGTTTTGGAGAGTTTTCCTCCACCATGCACAGGGAGGCCTAATTCAGGGCATCATCTTGACTTTATTTTACAAAATACAAATCCCCTGGTGCTACTACAGTTAATTCAAGGGCCTTCCTTTTCTCCCTCATGGAGATAGATTACTTTACCCATGAATAAAGAGTGGTATAATCAAAAACCTCATAACTAAGGGTGTTAAAAATAAACCTAATATATCTCGATTGGTCCTTCATCTCTTCCAAAGGGGCCTTTGAAATTAAGTTCCAAACATACATGCATGATTTCAACTACATTAGCTGATATATTGATGAAAACTTATAGGCTCGACTCAATCCTAACTTAGATACAACAATATGTTATTATACTAAGTCATTGAGTGATGGTCTCTTTATTTTTGTCTTTAATGAAGTGGGTATAGATCTGGCCTCTGTGTTAGTTGACTTGGTCAAATTAATTCCCAAGTAATAAGGGACTAAAACATCCAAGATCAAGGGTGAAGGTAAAAATATAAGAGGCACAAAGGTTCATAAGTCAGAATATGGATATTATGATTCCCTCAGATAACAAATATATGAGTCTAATGTTTGAAATATACACTTCTTTGTTGTATCACTAAAAACATTTGTTTCCCTAACCCCACATTCAGGCCAAGAGGCAACACCCTCTTACGATGAGAAGCTTGGTGGAACAATCGCTACTTTATCTATCATTATACTTCACAATAATCCTTTAGGGGAGTAAATAGTGAAAGAAATATTAAATTACATAACATAAATTGAGCAATGTGTTGAGTTTATAAAAAAATTCTTACCTCCTCTAAAAGATTCCTCCATAAAAGCTATATTGTTGATTGGGTATCTACCAGCATCAGTTTCCTCCATGAGTGTGTTTGTCCATACTCGGTCAAATGGAATGAACACTATAACTCTGAATATATTCACTAAGCCTAAATGATCTAGCACTTCAATAGTATCTACTTCTTGATGGGTCAGTCCTAGTAATGAAGGTTCTACTAGAGCAAAAAAACACTCACATGTATCCACATGAACATAAGTATGTTCCTCCAAGAAGGCTTGATGGGGACTTGGGAATTTTTTACAAGACATAATGATTTACAAGAATGGTCTAAAATATGGAAATAGTAAATTTAAATGCTTACTTGAGGATTTTCGGTGATAGGGTTCTGATAGTTCATAGTGATTCCTTTTCCCTTGGCTCTCCGAGGAAGGGACCCTAGAAGGTTTCAATTCTAAAGGTGTTAAGGATGTAACTAATGGAAGTGTAGATTGTGATGCCTCAAGGATGGTAATAATTTCCCTCATCAGAGCCAATTGACCTAAGGATCTCTCTTAATCTATCCCTTGGTCACCACTCAATTAATATCCAGTAGTCGTACCCCTAATGTAGAGACCTAAAGCTTGACGTACAAAGACATTATATTACTTTTTTAGAATACTTAATATATAACAAAAACATACACCAAAGGATCGTAATAGTTTAGTGTCTTTGTAAACTTGAAACATAATCTTCTAATCTTGGTGAACGATCTTCAACATCTCCCATAAAGATATTCCATTTTTTTTACCTAAAACCTTTATTTATATCCTCAGAAAAAGAAAACATATAAAGGGTGATCTCAAATTCTCAGTAAGGGTAATCATGGAGAAAATAAAACAAACAATATACATTTTAACTACAAAACATGAACATAAAGTTTAAACAAACAATATACATTTTCATAGTAGCCAAGGCATTGCTGCCAAGACTATCTTAGTGGACAAAGTCCCTTTCTGAATTGATTTCACTCCTCCTTCCAGTCATGTATCACTGAACCGGATTAACTTACCATTACATACATGTCTATCTCATGAGATATAAATCTTTACCCAATTCATTTAAGGGAGATATAAGTCCGACCCATCTCACAATGAAATCATTCTTACTTTTACCGCAAAATAAACATAAAACATTCATCATAACCCAAAGAATAAAATGGGTTTCATAAACATCATCCCATCATCACATAATCCATATAAAACAAATGGATATCATTTCATCATAAGAAAAATCACACCATGTAAATAATAGATACATTATACATGAAACATAAACATTCTAAATAATGTCATCTTATATGGAAAATAGTTTTAATAAAACACTTGAAATGAATTCTTGAGGAAAATATCCTTTCTTATTCAAAATCATTTTCTTTTTATAAAATGCCACAAAATTTTAAAAGAAAATTATTTTAATGAAAATAAACATGAAAAATTTTAGAGTAAACTTCATAGAAATTAGGATTTATGAAACCATAAAAAAAATTTCATATCGTATAAGTTAAAAAAACATTTTCCTCGTACTTTTGCTGGAAAAGTCAAAAAGTTCCTCGTATGGTAAAAAAAGAAAATTCTTTCCATAACATAATGTAAAAGTCAAAGAGGGTTAAAAATGACATTAAACATACATGGAAGAATATTAAACACTTTATGAAAAACATTTTTATGGACATGGATGAAAAATATAACCCGAGTAAATACTTACGTATAAGCAATCTCGGATAAAAATGAGATTGCAAAATTACCCCTTACCTTATGTCTAATATGATTAATATGTATCTGAACCTCCTGAATAATGATTTAAATAATGTCATTGACTTATTAAATAATCATATTCATTGTTATGATATCATATTTGGTTCACTTATGACTTTATATTACCCGTTCTTTTGTAAATTCATGTTAAAGTAGCGTTTTGGGTAAAATTGTTTCATTTATCGTACGTGTTTTGACTTGTTGTTCTTGATATTATTACTTATATCTAGATTTACTTAATTCCAGAATGTAAAACATGATTTATATATAATATATATTCAGCATGTGAATATATATTATAGATTGATAAATGGAATGAAATACACCGTTCATGGAGACGGTAGGTCGTACGTACGCATGAATGCTGTTTTCGTTTCCTTATTGAATTTAATGGAATTAAGTAAATGAAACATATATGTACATAAATCCAGTAGAATTTGTATTTCATATATATCATTATTATTCATTATATATACTTTATAATTATTCTTTAATGGTTAACATGGATGATGAATCTCATCGCGTCGTGGAGACGGTAATCTGTACGTACGCACGAGCGATGATATCGTTCCCATAATTATTGAATGGAATTGGAGTGGATGATATAATATAGTTGAATCAGTATGATTTTATAATAACCATATATAGTTATTCTTTACACCATTATACCCATCCAAGTAAGGTGGTGGTGGAAAAACAGATTACACCACGGCGTGGAGACGGTATTCCATACGTACTCAAGCGCGGTGATTTTGTTTTCTGTAGGATGGATAGAAGGTGAAGTGGGGTTGTTTAATATTTATAATAACATATAATTATATTATTGATACTTCTATTATTACTTTATAATGAAACAAATAAATAAGAAGAAGTTGAAGAAGAAAGAAACTTGAAAGAATCGGTTGTAGAGATTACCTCTTCTTCGACGTGCCTCCTTTAAAATTCCTCTTAAGGGAATAGAGTTGGTCTTTTGAGAAGACCAGAACCTCAAGAATATTAATAGGGAAGTTTAGAAGAGTAATGGGTAGGGTTTGGCCGAGATTTAATGCTCAAAGTTGTGTAAAGAGAATAGGGAGTAGGTTCCCTTTTATAAGGGAGGAGAGGGGCACCTTTGGAAACCTCAACAATATTAATTTATAATAAATTTAAACCCCACTTAAAAACTTCAAAAATGACTCAAATTAGTATATTTGATAATATAGGGTTGTAATATAATCAACCAATTAAATTTATACATGTTTTGATTTTATTTTGAACCTTATCATTTTGAATTATCCTTATTTAATCTATTTAATTTTATTTGTGGTGATAATGTTATAAATTTTATATGGTTATAAATACTTACTTATGTGTTATTAATTATACATAATGTGATATTTAATGACATTTTAGATCATATAAATTTTAATTTGTAATTTTTAAAATATTTTTGTGATTTTTAAACAATTTAATAATATAAAATATCAATAGTTTAAATTTTGACACAATTAATTTATTTTAATTTAAATAAAATCCACATAGAAGATATGTTAGAAAAAAAATATTTAATAGATTCATAACATGTAATATTTATCTATAAAATTCTTGGATCACATTAAATAGTTCATATAATATTTATTTTAATATTTTTAAAACCATTTATTTGATATTTTAATCCATAAAATAATTTCAACATCACTATTGTGTCACCTTAAATGATAATTATTTAATCCCTAAAAATTATAAATAAATTCACATGATTTAGATAATTTTATTATATTTCTTTATACTATTAATTTTTGAAGTTTCATGAAGTTTACCACTAAATTAAAATTATTATACTTATAATATTTAAGATACTGACATGTTGTCACTTTCTTTGGTTTTAATAATAATTAAATTATTTTCAAGGTAAAAGGTCCATAAAATGAATCTAATCTTACCCTTATGTGATATGGGTCTACGTTTAGTCATTCAATAGAATTTTTTCATGTGTTATGGTAAGTTTATAATCTTAGGTTTACCCTTAATTACCCGATTTATCTTTAACTGAAGTAAATAAAAATTACCGTAGTTACTATTCCTAATATCAAAAAAAATAAAAATAACCTATTAACATAATTTGGACCCAATGAATCCAAATATGGAATCCATTTTTCAAAATTTAAAACACATAAGTTTCAGTAATTATATTAAAATTTATCCCATTGTTAAGAAAACGAGTTTTAAAAGTTAAAATATTGCCAAAGATTGAAATGTTTTTACCTATGAATTCAATGTAAAATTAATGGAAATGACATAAATTATATTAAATCGTAAAAATATATTATATTTATACTTCAAAACCATTAATTTTTATAATTTAACCATATAAATTATAGCGATGAAAAAAGTTGTTTTTAATTAAAATATAGCGTGTTTTTACTATTCATTAAAATATGAAAGTTATCAGAATAATATGAAAATTTTATCCAAAGTAAATTTTAATATCCTTATTTCAAATAATAATTTTATTTTGTCAAATTTAACTTATAAAAATGTCAAAAACTAGATTTAAAGTGGGTGCGCCATCAAAAGGTGGCAAAACTGTATTTTTTTGAAAAATACTTATTTTACCTGAAAATTTTATTTTGTTCTCATACCATGTTCTAGAAAATGTGTAATATGAATAATAATGTTATAAAATTAAAATTTTAGTTAATACTATTCATAACAGATAGTCCATAATAATATTATAACAATATATAATTGTTTAGTGAAACCTGGTATTGCGTACTACACACGCTATCGAGGAAGGTCGCGATTGCGTGTAATGCAAGCCAAGTCAGGGATGCATGTAGTGAAATATCCCTTTGGTGTAGTATACAACACAAGACATAAATTAAATTAAAAATAATAATTCTCATAAAATCTCGGGTTGTTACATTCTACCCCCCTTAAAATGAATTTCGCCCTCGAAATTTTTCGGGGTTATAAATGGTTTACTACTTGAAAGTTTCTTTTATAGAAACCCACATCATAAAAAGGAATAATAAAACGTAATTTTAAAAAGTAAAGTATTAAACATATCAGTTACCCAAATTAACTCATCACTGGGTTTCCACATAGGAGAACATAGGTGAAAATATGTATATGGAAGAGAAACCTAACCATCAAGTTCTAATGGAGAGTGTTAGAGAACATGGCTATAAAGAAGCCAACAATCACAAAGCCATAAATTTGTGATGATCTAAGGTACCATCTGATTCATCAGATATAAGGGCACTAGGACAACATTTTTGGTTTTCAAGATCATTTCCCTAAAGTTGAAGAATTTGAATTAGAAGAAATACTTACTTTATTTCGGTACAATCTCACCGTTGTTCGTGCCTTGAACAATTTCCACTTCATATCTTAAATAAATTAAGTTTAATTTGTCATTCGTGAAGTGTTAGAAGATCATGTGATGGAATGATGAGTCACTCCATCTGTCTCAAACAAAAGGTTAGAAAAAGTTATCAAATACACATAAGTTCATCTATGGTGAGGTTAATCGTATATGATTCCAAAAATGGACTTATACTTCATATATCATACTGCTTAATAAAATAAAACTATTTTATACTAACTAGGGACTTCATGTAGGACAGTGGTAGGTGATAGAGGCCTGTCACACTTCGGTTTTGGGTTCAATTCCCACAACCTTTTCTGACACGACGGGTTGTCTCCCATCTACATGTTCTCTTTTTTTCTAAAACTTCACTATTATAACATTACAGAAATAATATCAAAAAAAGTTCTAGCCTTAAAAAATATTATTTGATGTTTGATATAATCCATTCTAGTCTTTAGACTTATCCAAAATACATCTATCCAATCTCATACTATAAAGAAAACAATTACTAGAAATATCATCAACCAAGCATGTGAATACCATCATTTATCCCACATATATTATAAGATATATCTTGTCGATCGCATTCCAAACATGTGAATACCTTAATCTTGTATTCTCTTGCAACATGAATTACCATAGAACCATAGTGAAAACATGAATGTTGTCAAAAGGTAACCTTTCCACATACCAAAATCCCAAAATTTCTATATACTCAAACAATGATATCACTTTGTCCTTATATTAGTCATGAGCTCATTAATTCTATCAAACGTATTATTTTCTCCTTAGCCCTTCATTATGCGCATATCATCTGCTTTCCAAAATATTTGAATTAATTTTCATGGTTACCGGTACTATATAATTATTGAAATCCATAATAAACCAATACATAGATATTCCAATATTCCACAATATTATAAATTAGATTCCACAACATTATTTTGGAATCCCATTACATAAACACATAATCATTCCACTACATCATTGTCATACTCAACGTCACCAATAGTGATCGCATGTTACTTCCTTTTGTCCTTTTCCTTAAGAGGTTTCTCATGTCGATCATCATTAACCCTTGGATTAGGGCATTGATTAGCATAATTCCCCATTTCCTTACAATTGTAGCATTGAAGTGTTGGTGGAGCGTTCTCTGTAATCTTTTCTCTATTCAAATCATTAACTACCTTTTTCCCATTACTTCGACACTCAACTGCTTGATGACCTTCTTTTCCACACTTAAAACATTTTCTAGTACGTTTTAGACAATCTCCACCATGCTTCTTTCCACACTTTAAGCATAAAGAAACATTCATCTTCTTTTCACCATTGTTCTAAGATTTCTCCATGAACTCCATCTTCCATTTCTTGTCAAAACCATGAGATGGATATGTAATACCAACTTCCAGTTCTACCTTGATAGAACAATGCACAATTTCTTCATAGCTACTGAAGTCTCTTATAGCTAATTCCTTTTGAAGACATGGTTTTAAGCCACTGAATAATCGATCAACTTTACTTTCAGGTTGGATGATAAATCCATATGCATACCTTGAAAGTCTTATAAAATTCGGTTCATATATAACAACTGATTCATCATCCTTCTTCTTAAGATCAAGGAAATCCTTTTCCATCTTTGTTCGAAGAATATGAGGGAAGTACTTACTAAAAAAAAGTTCTTGAACTCATCCCATTCCATGGATTCAATTTCATCTTGAGGCCTTGTATTCTTAATTAGAGTAGACCACTGGTCTGCTTCACCTTCTAAACGATAAACAGCTAAAAAGACTTTTTCATGTTCTGAATAGTAAAGTATGGAAAATATCTTTTTAATGGTACTGATCCATTGTTCAGCAACAAGTGGATAAGAAGAACCATTGAAATAAGGTGGGCGTTGCCTCATGAAGGACTCAATAGAATATTGTTCCCTTCTCTGATCATTTGGAAATCTAGAATGATTCATAGCTTGTGTAAGTATAGCAATAATATTTTTCAATCCATCTCCCATCACATTTGGTTTTTCGGTAGGAAAATCATTACATTTTCCATTACATTGATCAATATGGTACCTTCGGGTTCTAGCCATCATCTAAAACCCAAAAAGAACAGTGTGAGAGGCAAAAATAATGCTAGGAAAACAACATAATAAAGGGGGATTACCTTCAATATCTAAAATATTAGGTTTAATTCTAATATCGTTACCATAATTCTAGGACTATAACCTATACTTATACTTAACCTTAGGGACATCCCTAGGCATACCATAGAAATATCTCTAGGGATCTCACTAAAGTTTTCGCATCCTAGTTTCCAAAGGTTAACTAAACCTTTCCTATGATACCAACTGTAGAGACCCAAAGATTGACGTACATAGACATTACATTACTTTTGAAGAATAATTAATATATAACAAAAACAAACACCAAAGGACTGTAATAGTTTAGTGTCTTTGGAAACTTGGAACATAATCTTCTAATCTTAGTGAAAGATCTTCATCATCTCCCATAAAGATCTTACCTTTTTTTCTTACCTAAAACCTTTCTTTATATCCTGGGGAAAAGAAAACATATAAAGGGTGAGCTCAAATGCTTAGTAAGGGTAATAATGGAGAAAATAAAACAAACCATATATATTTGAACTTCAAAAGATGAATATAAAGTTTAAATATCAAAATCTTGAGTTGTGAAATAAATCTTGGAAGTACGTAAGGCATAGATCATAAATGAACATAAATCATGATAAAATAGCTTGGGAATAAAACATTTAATTGTGTAAAACCATTAATCACATGATATTATTTTCATAATAGCCAAGGCATTGCTTCCAAGACTATCTTAGTGGACAAAGTCCCTTTCTGAATCGAGTTCACTCCTCGTTCCAGTCATGTATCACTGAACTGGATTAACTTACCCATGTCTATCTCATGAGATATAAATATTTACCCAATGCATTGGAGGGAGATATAGGTCCCACCCATCTCATAATGAAATCATTCTTACTTGTGCCACAAAATAAACATAAAACATTCATCATAACCGAAAGAATAAAATGGGTTTCATAAACATCATCCCATCATCACATAATCTATATAAAAAATGGATATCATTTCATCATAAGATAAATCACACCATGTAAATAATAGATACATTATACATGAAACATAAACATTCTAAATAATGTCATCTTATATGGAAAATAGTTTTGATAAAACACTTGAAATGAATTCTTGAGGAAAATATTCTTTCTTCTTCAAAATCATTTTATTTTCACAAAATGCCACACAATTTTAAAAGAAAATGATTTTATTGAAAATAAACATAAAAACTTGTAGAGGAAGCTTCATGAAAATTAGGCGTTATGAAACCGTAAAAATCTGTTCATGCCGTATAAGTTAAAAAAACATTTTCCTCATACTTTTGCTGGAAAAGTCAAAAAGTTCCTCATATGGTAAACAAAATAAGATTATTTACATAACACAATGTAAAAGTCAAAGAGGGGTAAACATGACTTTAAACATACATGTAAGAATATTAAACACTTTATGAAAAACATTTTTATGGACATGGATGAAGGATATAACCCCAGTAAATACTTACGTATAAGCAATCTCGGATAAAAATGAGATTACAAAGTTACCCCTTACCTTATGTCCGATATGCTTCGTATGTATCTGAACCTCCTATATAATGATTTAAATAATTTCATTGACTTATTAAAGAATCATATTCATTGTTATGATATCATATATGGTTCACTTATGACTTTATATTACCCGCTCTTTTGTAAATTCATGTTAAAGTAGCGTTTTGGGTAAAATTGTTTCATTTATTGTACGTGTTTCGACTTGTTGTTCTTGATATTATTACTTATATCATGATTTACTTAATTACATAATTTAAAACATGATTTATATATAATATATATTCATCATATAAATATATATGATAGATCGATAAATGGAATGAAATACACCGTTCATGGAGACGGTAGGCCGTACGTACGCATGAATGCTATTTTTGTTTCCTTATTGAATTGAATGGAATTAAGTAAATGAAACATATATGTACATAAATAAAGTAGAATTATTATGTCATATATATCATTATTATTAATTATATATACTTTATAATCATTCTTTAATGGTTAACATGGAGAATGAATCTCATCGCGTCGTGGAGACGGTAATCCTTACGTACGCACGAGCGATGATATCATTCCCATTATAATTGAATGGAATTGAAGTGGATGATATAATATCATAGAATCGGTATTATTTTATAATAACCATATAGAGTTATTATTTACACCATTATACCCATCCAAGTAAGGTGGTGGTGGAAAAACAGATTACACCACGGCATGGAGACGGTATTCCGTACGTACTCACGCGCGGTGATTTCGTTTTCCGTAGGATGGATAGAAGGAGAAATGGGATTATTTCCTATTTATAATAACATATTAGTATATTATTGATACTTATGTTATTACTTTATAATGAAACAACTAAATAAGAAGAAGTTTAAGAAGAAATAAACTTGAAAGAATCGGTTGAAGAGATTACCTCTTCTTCGACGTGCCTCCTTTAAACTTCCTCTTAAGGGACTAGAATTGGTCTTTTGAGAAGACCAGAACCTCAAGAATATTACTAGGGAAGTTTAGAAGATTAATGGTCAGGTTTTGTCCAAGATTTAAGGCTCAAAGTTGTGTAAAGAGAAGAGGGAGGAGGTTCCCTTTTATAAGGGAGGAGAGGGGCACCTTTGGAAACCTCAAAAATATTAATTTATAATAAATTAAAAACCCACATAAAAACTTCCAAAATGACTCCAATTAAGATATTAGATAATATAGGGTTTTAATCTCATAAACCAATTAAATTCATACATGTTCTGATTTTATTTTAACCCATATCATTTCGATTTATCCTTATTTAATCTATTTAATTTTATTTGTGGTAATAATGTTATAAATTTTATATGGTTATAAATACTTACTTATGTGTTATTAATTAAACATAATATGATATTTTATGAAATTTTAGATCATATAATTTTTACTTTTTAATTTTTCAAATATTTTTTGTGATTTTTAAACAATTTAATAATATAAAATATCAATAGCGTCAATTTTGACCCAATTAATTTATTTGAATTTAAATAAAATCCACATAGAAGATATGTTAGAAAAAAAATATTTAGTAGATTAATAAAATTTCATATGTATCTATAAAATTAGTGTAGAATATTAAATAGTACATATAATATTTATTTTAATATTTTTAAAACATTTTTTTGATATTTCAATCAATAAAATAATTTCAACATCACTATTGTGTCACCTTAAATGATAATTATTTAATCCCTAAAAATTATAAATAAATTCACATGATGTAGATAATTTTATTGTATTTCTAGATATTATTCATGTTAGAAGTTTCATGAATTTTATCACTAAAGTAAAATTATTATACTTATAAGATTTCAGAGAGTGACATGTTGTCACTTTCTTTGGTTTTAATAATAATTAAATTATTTTCAAGGTAAAAAGTCCATAAAATGAATCTAATCCCACCCTTAGGTGATATGGGTCTACTTTTATTCATCTAATTGAATTTGGTCATATGTTAGGGTAATTTTATTATCTTAGGTTTACCCTTAATTACCCGATTTATCTTTAACTGAAGTAAATAAAAATTACCGTAGTTACTATTCATAATATCAAAAAAATAAAAGTAACCTATTAACATAATTTGGACCCACTGAATCAAAATATTTAATCCATTTTTCAAAATTCAAAACACATAAGTTTCAGTAATTAAATTAAAATTTATCTCGTTGTTAAGAAAACGAGTTTTAAAAGTTAAAACATTGCAAAAGATTGAAATGTTTTTACCTATGAATTCAACGTAAAATTAGTGGTAATGACATAAATTATATTAAATGGTAAAAATATATTATATTTATACTTCAAAACCATTAATTATTATAATTTAATTATATAAATTATTGTGAGGAAAAAAGTTGTTTTTAATTAAAATATAGTATGTTTTTACTATTCATTAAAATATAAAAGTTATCAAAATAATATGAAAAAATTTTCCAAAGTAAATTTTTATATCCTGATTTTAAATAAGAATTTTATTTTGTCAAATTGAACTTATAAACATGTCAAAAACTATATTTAAAGTGGTTGCGCCATCAAAAGGCGACAAAACTGTATTTTTTTGAAAAATACTTATTTTACCCGAAAAATTTATTTTGTTCTCATACCATGTTTTAGAAAATATTTAAGATAAATAATAATGTTATAAAATTCAAAATGTATTTAATACTATTCATAACATCTTTTCCATAATAATATTATAACAATATATAGTTGTTTAGTGAAACCAGGTATTGCGTACTACACACACTGTCAAGGAATGTCGTGATTGCGTGTAATGCAAGCCAAGTCACGGATGCGTGTAGTGCAAGCTCCCTTTGGTGTAGTATAAAACACAAGATATCAATGAAATTAAAAAGAATAATTCTCATAAAATCTCAGGTTGTTACACCTGAGATAATATACTGGGGATGTTGGGGGTGGATGGTATCCTACATCTTCCTTCCATATCAATAGAAATGAAAAATATGTTAGTATGCCTGCAACAACCCCATATCCATTTAAATATGGTGGAAATATTAGACTTACTGTTACCTCAAATATGGGATGTCCATTTCATGCATGGAAACCTCCAATGTGTTCTAAACCACCATTAGATGCACCAAATACGAGTAGTGGATTTGAACCTTCACACTTTCCATCATTGCATTAGGGTATCGAAGGAAATCCATTACCTCAGTTGGTTATTATTTTAAAGTTAAGACATCGGGAGTAGAAATATGAGTAAGGACTTCTAAATGTTTCTCTTCCTCACGTAGTATTCCCCAGAGCTCATCATAGGAGTTAGAACCCCTCCAAATCTTTAATCACTGAAATAAAGCTGGAAATAATAGTGCAAGTGCATCTTCAATATCAGGCATTTTTTACAATTCATCCATTCTAGTTCATTCTTCTATAAGAAATGAAACTGATGGTAAACATTGCATCCTCACGTACTGATGTAGATATTTTCCCATTCTGATGTGATCATATCCTAATATCATCATAATTTCAGGACAGACCAATCTCAAAATCTCTTGGAGGGAAATATATCTAGACTTGAGTATCCTCCCTGGTTAAAACCAACTAGAACTTTGGAGCCACAATTGGATTCTTTTTGGACTGAACGTAAAGAGGGGTATGTGATTTTTTTTCTAAATGAACCAAAATTTTTGGTTGAACAAACAAGGTGAATACATTTATAAATAATTATCCAATCATTATAGGAAAAAAGGATTCCCTCACGGTTTGAAAATGTAGATGTCCGAGCCTTTGAGCTTCCCATACCATTGTCAACAATAATATCGGTGGGCATCACCTCATAGGGTTTGAAGGAGAAGTGGTCATGACGGATCAGAAAGGCCCTAATTTCCTAGTCTTTTAATGTGGTGGGCCTTACCCCATTGATACACTATAGAAAGCATTTGAAATCAATGTTGGGTATGTTCTGGATTCTTAGTTACTCATAGCTTCCTTGGAGAGCACCCATCCTACCCCATAGCACTATAAAGGAAGAAAATATTATGTGTAAGGATCATACCCTCTAAATGTGACATATGAGGTGACATAGTTTTTTCAACATAGGAATATATAACCCAATATTTCTCTCTCTTTTTACATATTCTATCATCATAAAGTTGGAAACATTGACTCCACACTTCTCCTTTATTGGGAGCAGGTTCCCACTTAGGTAGAAGGTGAGAAAACCAGCCAACTAAATAGTCTAGTCAATTTTAGAAATAACCTCTCGCCCTCATTTTGTAAATTAACCCTCTTTAACTATGGGCCAACATGCACCCTCCTCACTAAAATAATTCATTATGGGATATGCCTTCATCCTTTTGGATTTGGGTTCTGAATGAACATTCTTAATAAAATATATCACCCATTTTTAAAATGGGATATCTTACTCCAGAATCAATGACTTATCAAGGGGGCCTTAAAATAATCTGTTCAAATCTCTAACAATGGGAGAGGTCCTCTCCAAATTATCCCATACGAATTATGGGGTGGAAATCATCATACATATCTCCTAAAATGTGTCCATCACAAATCTTCTTCACGTCCCAGAGACTGATTCCCACTTCTCCATGCGTCATGTGGAAATTATTTTTATCTAGAATCTATTTTTATACTAATTGCACCATAAATAATTTATTATAGTAAGAAATATTTTGATATATCCATACGGCTTCATGCATACTGATGTTTTTTCTGGTCCGTGGAACAATCATAAGCGATATAATGCACCCAGACAGACTATCCCCAATCCATTCTAAAGCTCCCTCTAGATCAAAGGTCTTAGTTTTGAAATCATACAAACCTCAATTTTGTAGTATATTTCCACATTATTGAGTAGTACATATGGATGTTTGAATCAGTTTTACTATGATTCTTTGTGATTTCTATTAGCATAAATTTTAGCATGTACCCTTATGAGTATTTTTCCTTTGTGATGAATTGGACCAAATGAGAGAAATTTGTTAAAAAGGTATTATAGGTATCTATAATACAATTGGTAGTCACAATTGATGAATGTGGTGGAAGAATAGGAGAATAAATTGTAAGGCCAAACCCGTAAAGATGAAGGAAGTCTGAGAGAGAATATTCCATAAGTTTTATCCCAATCAGGTTTGTATGTGAAAACTCAACAATGGCATGACAGCAAGCATCCACAATTGTAATAATGTAATTCTGATGAGCCACCACTGATTTGACCTCTTTCCTTAAATACTTATTGTAATTGGAATCCATCTATACCAAAACAAGGATAAAATTTTAGATAAATAAGTAACCATGTAAGAAGAGGTGCATTACTTAGAGATCATCATGTGAATAACATGAACCATAAAAATATTTACGATCACATGACCTGATATAGGTCTCATAAATCGGATATCCCATGGAAGTCTTCATAATTTCATGACCCACAAATCATCTTGTCACTACATAATATTTTATAATACTTATGATCATGTGAACTAGTGATGGTAACACGAACTGGGTAATGATCAAGAGAACACGTGACCAAACCAACAGATCATGCGAAGCCTACAAGACAGTCATGCGACTAAAGAAATGGGTCAATATAAAAGAGAATTACTAAGATTTTATTCATGTTTCATTTGAAAAAGTATAGAGAAAATGTAATCATGCAATCAGATCTCATGAAACAGTCTTGTTAAGCGGTCTTTAAATCGGTTCTTATAAAGAGGTATTGTGAAATGAGTCGTGTCACGAGGTCTTATAAAGCTATCATGTGATGAGATAAATCATAAGATCTCTATAGTTTTAATTCACTGATGAAATAAGCTTCACACACACTCCTCTACTTATAGGATGCTTTACAGGATACCATATTTCACCTAGAATACCAAACATCATCTGAGACACTGATCTGCAGAAACCCTAAGAAATCAGGTAGGAATTTAATCTCTTCAAAACTGATTGTATATCCCTTCAGACATCTCACTTGAGGGGGGGACTTTTTGAAACCCAAAAAATGAGTATTGGAAATTATATAATTCAATAAATTCCTAAATCATGGGTATTATTTTCTACTCAAAACAAAGGAAGGAGTAGAATAACTACTTGTTGTCCAAGAGGATAAATTATACAGATCATGTAACCTTTATAAGGACATTAAATCCTATAACCCTAGGAGGGGTATGAGAATGGATCAATCATTGTGTATTATCTTTTTGTGGTCACTTGAAACCCCTCTGACAAACCCTCATTTTCTTACAAAGGCATCCAAACAAGTGTTGATGATCTTGAAAAGGTTTCTAAATGAGTTTCTACAATATTGAGACTTTTAAATTGATATACACCTAAAAAGAAACCAAATTACTCTTTAAAATTAAGGTATAAAAAATTCAGAAGCTTTATTTGATACATAGCTACATTAGTTGTCATGACACATTCTTATGTGATTCACAAGACCTTGTGAAGCCCCCTGGTGACATGACAACCTTATCAAGCAAGAGTTTTTTTTGTCACCTTCATCATGAAAAAGACCTCAATCACATCCCTTAAACAATTTAATACCTTCATATCCTAATAAAATTTTTGGTATTTCCTATGAAAATTCTCAGGCACCATCATGAGGTCCATCATTGATCACGCGATGCACCATAGAAAAGTGGGATGACTGTTCGTGATAAGGATTGCACGCCATCGCAAGATCCATTATTGATCATGAAATGAAATAATAGGAAACTAATGGGAAAGGTTGGATGTTTTGTAAAATAATGAATAAAAGTTTGAAAAAGGTAGAAACCTCTCACAAAGGGAAGATACATTGATTTTCTTGTGAAGGGGTTATGTGCCTCATGTGATCACTATTGATCATGTGAAGACCCTTTGACATGCTAACTTGATCTCGTGAGTGGCCCATTACAATCCTTGGTGTTTTGAAATGTCTCCTACATAACGTATTATTCTCAAAAAGGCCCCCAAACAAGTCTTCTTTGATCATGTGAAATAATTTCCTCAGGTGTTCTGATCTCATGAAGGATATCATACATTTCTTCTCAATGGTGAAAAAGGCCATTTGACATGTAAATATGATTATAAAAAATCCTTTTTATGTGATTGGGTCTAATAAATACGGTGATAATAGAGTTTTCTCATGGTCAATATTTATCATGTGATGCCTTGGATGACCCATAGCAAGATCATGTGAATCATGTGATGCGATACTCCCTCCATTGACTCTATCTCATATTTGTGATATATGTGATGTGAAAGGAGGCGTATAAATGTGGTAGAGAGACTTATAAAATCCACCCCTTAGCATAAAAATTTGAGGACTACTACTATACAAGATCAAAAAAGAGAAGAAATCCTCAACATCATAAGGGTATTCCACTATGAAAAATTCATGTAATAACCTAAGGGATAATGTGGCATAAATATTTTCTTCATGTGACCTCTCTATAGATCACATGAAGAACTTCCAGCGAGCCAGCTAGATTATGGAAAGTAGACTCTGCATGTCATCTTGGTCACTTGAAATATAAATAATCTAACGATTCATGAATCTTTAAGAACATATTAAATAAATACAAAAAAAATATGGAAGACTTATGCAAAGAAGGATATACTAACTTTCATCTAAAGGAATCATGAACTTCTCATGATCTTCCCAGATCATGTCACAACACCAGAGAATATCACCCAAGCCTTGAAAAGTTCTATGTACATGTCACCTAAGTCTTTTGAAGTCCTCCAAATATGTCTCAAAATTCTAGATAATTATTCTATACATGTCAACTAAGTCTTGTGATGTCCTTTGGACATGTATCCCAGGTCTTATGACATCCTCAAGACATATCTCCCAAGTCCTGAGAAGTCCTTCATAAATGCCATCCAAGTCACGCAAAAACCTTTCTATATGTTAACCTTGATCACAAAAAACCCTTGGACATGTCTATGTTGATCACATGAAGGTGATTGGGTGTTTCAAATGAGTCATGAAATAGACCTACAGACAGGCCATCCCAAACATTTGACATACCTCCTACATGTGTTCTTCAATCATGTGAAGCACCAAAATACATGTTAGCCTTATCAAATAAACACTCAAGACATGTCAAGTAGTCACCTCAGGGCATGATAACCATGTATTTTAGGCATATTTGGACATACCCCAAATTGAACTATGGTAATTCTGATTCCTTCTATAAACAAGATACATAGGACACCATCCTAAGGATCGATCTCCATATCAAACACCCTATTAGGGTCACCCTAATGTGTAAGTACCACATCTATATGCAATGAGTCTGATCGCTTATCATCCCTTGTTTCTCACACCAAGCATGTATCACATGGTCTTAGCAATTTGAAATGATCATATCACTCACATTATAAATCTCACCCGGCCAGGGAATCCTTAGTTTGTAAGCCTTATTTAGTGACATGACACTATTTCCCCATAAAAGGGGATCCACCTTGGTGTAATTCCTAAATGAATTACCATTTTGACAAGCCCTAGGGCAATAACCCTCATTGGCATTAATTATCTATCACCATCCATTGGTATGTTGAGGAAATATCGAACTATAATGACTCTAATTCCTATTATGAATAGGATAATTTGGATGAATTCCTAAGGTTCAATATTCATACCTAGTGCCTAAGTTACCTCATATATATCCTTTTCACATGATGTCAAACTACATAGTTTAAAAACATACATGTCTTTTGATTCCTGTTATACATACGATATGTAGGACACCTCAAGAAGGTTCAATACCATATTTGAAATATCAATAGCTTCCTTAGATGACTGTAAACTTCAGAGTGACTGGTTATATAGATTAAAAATATAAGAAGCTACCCATTTCCTAGAAATCGTGAGAAATAGATGAATACCATTAGATATATATAGATGGTCTCATTAATATAACCCCCTTTACACATAAAAGGATTCAGCACTTGATCGTTTTATTAGGGTAATCGGTCCCATATTAAGATTAGGAAGTGATTCTCAAACATATATAAAATCTATAAGAGAGTCCCAGAATATGAAATAATTCCCCCAAAAGGGTGTCATGAGACCGAACAATAATCCTATATACTAATTTGATTTATTAAGTTCTATTGGGTCTGAAACCTCAAATGATTTCCTAGATGTAGAAAGAGGGTATATTCCTTGTTATAGATTTAGGAGACATTGGAAATTTTCAGAAAATGAAAATAGTGAACCGGGCATAGATGATTGTCCAACTATAGCTGGACCCCCACAATAAACACTAAAAAAGGAAACAAATAATGGCAGACTAAGTTTGTAGGGATGTAATGATAGAATAAATGAATCATTACAAGCATCGGGCATCATGTATCCTAAACACTGGACCCAACCTATTTTCCAATTCAAATAATGATCTAGAAATTTACCATATTTAAGGAAGTGAAGGAAAAGTGGGTTAAATTTTCTCAAACCTCCCAGATTAATTTCTCATTTTTTGGTTACATATCATGTTCACATTTTCCAAACACATTTAACAAAGATCCATACATTCTTGAACCAAATATCCTTTCACAATGGAACCTTAAAGATAATTCCTATTCTAGACATATTAATTCATTGTTTATATATACTATTTAGTTTGATACATCCAATTAAAATTTATAGGGCCCTAAATAAGTATTTTATATGGAATATGTATTGTTAGATATATCATGCAAGTGAAAAAAAATATAGGATAAATTTTTCTCTAACTCAAACATAATTAATGGTTCCTCTTCCAGAATTTTTTTCAAGAAAAACTTGGAAAATATTTTAGCACAAATATATTTATAAAAATAGAACAATAAAATTACCTTAATTCTTAAATTAATGGGAAGTATATGAAAGGTTTTCATTGGAATAAATTCATGAAGAAATTTGTGATTATCATTATTTTTCAAAGATATCAGTTTCACTTCTCTTCTATTGATGTGTTTCGATATATTAGATAAATAACCACAAAGAGACTTGAAAGTCTATTGTACTTATAGAAATTATTTATCTTCCACAGATCTTTACCTGGACGCTTCCTCGGATCTTACTTCTCTCATGATGCGATGGTGCTCCTCCTTTTCACCGGTTAAAGCAGGCTCCCTATGCATTTTGGCCTGGATTATCTGGGATCGGCGTAATGAAGCCATTTTCAATCTTTTTCTTAGGCCTCCCAGATTTTGGATTGATCGGGAATCATCTTGGATTGCGGGTTGGCAGCACCACACTGAGCATCAAAGATTTATCACCCCCTTTCCTCACTCCCAACATTGGCTCCCCCCACCGGAAGGGACTATTAAGATTAATGTGGATTCCTCTCTCCCTAAGGATGGACCTGTTGGATTAGGTATGCTGGCCCGGGAAAACCATGGACATCTTATTACAGCCAAACATGAATCTCGCCACGCACTTTGGGATCCCTCAGTCGCGGAGGCTGCTGCCATCCTTTCTAGGTTAAATTTTGCAAAATATCGTGGATGGGACTCAATCTATATAGAATCTGATAGTCTCACCATCATCAATGCCATCAATCTCAATGATGGTGGGCTACAATCTTTTGGATCCATCACTCGGAGTATTCACTCTCTCAGGCAAAGCTTCATTTCCTGCATTTTATCATTTATCAAAAGGGAAGGGAATGAGGCCGCTCACCAGCTAGCAGCCGTTGGCCCTCCTTATGATGATATTCTCTGGCTTGACCACTTCCCACCTTGGTTATGTGCTTGTAATTCTGCTGATCACCGTCTTTAATGAATTTCTTCTTTAGTCAAAAAACAATGTCATAATAAATTGGTTGACCAATAGAAAGAATCAAATAGTATACCTTTCCTCATCTAATTGTAATTGGATATAGATGAAACATTCTTTGTATTCATATATTTCATCTAATATTTTCCAATGAAAAACTATCATCTTATAATCTATTATTCATATTAGTTCCAAACATGTGTTGATGTGGCATCTTGGTCTCAATAGTATTTTCAGACCATTAAATATTTCTCTTGTATGCTAATCCATTGAAAATAATCACTAATGTCCTATGAAACTAAAACTATGAATATATTCAAGCCCTATTGATCAGGTATTCTTTATATAAATTGGATAGAATTGTTTACCCTTCATTCTCCACACAAAAATCATTCTATAATAAAATATCATTTATCATCTATATAATCACAACACACAACTAATATATATATATTGAAGAAGAATTGTATGTGAGTACACCCACATTTAAAATATTCTTAAACTCTTTTATTAAAGGTTACAAATACATGTCAATATCATTATTGGGATTCAAAGGTCCATATATGAGTATACATAATAGAGTAAACGTTTTTTTCATACACGTATATAGAAGATTATTATAAATGGGAATGAAAATTGGCCATGTTTTTTGTGAAGTAAGAATATAACCAAGAATATTAAAAATATCACATGATAGACCCAACTTTACACTACACACCTTAGCTATAAAATCAAGATATCATACATCAAATGTTTGATATGCTAATCCACATTCAAGTTGAACCAACTCATCATTATCTATAATTCTATCAGTATATTTTTATCACATATTTTTTTATATTTAATCATACATGAAAAGATTTTAGAACTTAATAATCAAAGTGTCATATGAGTTTTTGTGGAAAAAAAGATGGTGTTCCATCTGTATTTGGATTCCATCAAGATGTACCCCATTTATTACTATCATTTGGGATCATGGTTTTCACCCAAAAATAAGATTCAATGTTTTATGAAAGAAATAATTTTATTAGTTAAAAATAAAACAAGATAAATTAACTTCTATATAATATAATGATTTGATGGAATATAAGGATCATTAGAAAATAATTCCTTCAAATATCTATAATATAATCAATTATAGTGTTAGAAACTCCTTGCACAGTTTTCCCAGGATACAGCCAAATTAAATTATCCAGATTATCTTTTTACAATATGTCATATATATAAGAGTCTCTAGATCATCCTTCAATTTTTTCATTCTCTCAATATCATCATTTTCATTTGTTTCATCATATATACTCCTCAATTTTTCTTTTTACATTGTAATACATTCGTTATCATGAAGATGAATAAATGAAAAATGATCAAATATAAAATTCTCTATTAAAATATTTTCATTTAAATCATGAACACTCTAAGATTACCTTTTTCTCCATTGTGATACATGTAGTAATGTGAAATGCGTAGGATAGGGCGGGTAAAGCCAAGCCTGCACAGGTTTGATCCCACATAGGTTTTTCCGTAAAAGCCTACATATAATGCGAACACAAAAATTTCAAGCCCACCCTACCCCACATAAGACTGTAGGTATCCTGTGGGATTTCCCACATTTAAAATGAATATACTATTTATAATCTTTTAAATATTCTATTTTTCTCATTATTAATGGTTGTTATGGGGATAAGTATGTATTTAGAATACCTACTGTATTCAGGTATGTGATGGAACATTTTTCATTGGTTAATGGTGGCATACATCGATTCACATGTGGTGGTGAACTATTGCAATGCATAGTAGGTGAGTGGTCGGTGAGGGGTGATGAATGAGGATGTTAATTGTGTGGTGATGTGAATGGCTGGACCTATGAATGAATAAAAACTCTCCAGGTAAAGACTAATTTCAGAGAAGGATATTAGGGTACCCATGAGGTCCATTACTATTTTCTTAATAAAAAAATAAAAATAAATAATAATAATAATTAATCAACCTAAAACATATTATGATTATAATAAGTCTTTTAAAATTGAAACCATGTGTAGGGATATGGGTTCCATTTTTCGAGAGGTGGGATGATACACCATGTGAATATGGTTAATAATTACTATATAAATATTATAATATCATATTAAAATAATAAATATAGATGTATTTAAAATTCACATTTTAATGAATGGTGAATTAGTATGGCCATTATGATGATAAATCATATCTCATGGTTTAAAAATGATTTTTTATTAAAAAAACTAAAATGTTAAAGAATTGTATAATTTAAAAATAATAATTTGTTTAAATCAGGATTGTGGGTAAGATCACACTCATGTGGGATCAATCTTCATTGGTCCACACCCATGTGGGCTCAATCCACATTGTATCTCACTCTTAATAGTCAAATTTTCTATGTTTTACCCACCCCACATATGCCCAATATCCACAAATCCTACAGTCCATGGGACCGTTTTTCATTTCTAGATGTATGACATAATAGTTGTTTTGAAAACCAGCTTTTTTATATGGTATTTAACTTCTTACCAATTTAATAAAGGTCTTACAACACAATTATATCAAGGGGGTATATAATACCTCTATCTGAAGTAGTGTTAAATAAAAAACCTAAAAAACCAACTTCTTTTGAAACCGGGTTGAGATATGATTTGTATCATGCATAAAACTTCTATTTATTAAATTAAAAAATATGTTTTTAATATCAATATAGTAGACTGTAGTTATAAAATTCATGACATACATGAATCTTTTAAGTACATATTAGGACAATAAAATAATTCCATAACTAAAAATATATGTTTTTATTATGGAAAAAAATTATAAAATAAGAACATTATTCCACGCACCATGAAAAGTATCATCTTTGATATAAATATTTTTATCAAATAAAACATTCCTAATACCAGAATGATATAATCCAATATCATATTTCTATATAACATATTCAATAATATAATCAAAATACCAATTTTAATCTGAAAGACATCAAAGTGTACGAGTAGCTTTCAAAACAAAGAATAAGAGATATAATATATTATAATCGATGCATACTAGGAGAAAATCAAACAAACTATAAGATATAAAATATGAAACAAATAATATATAAGAGTATCGTGCCAATGAAATCATAAGTCTTGGATTAAACAAAAATAAAGATATTATAATTTAAAAAATAGATGGCCATCATCTAAATAATCATTTAATTTTTTAAAACATTATTTGTGTTTGGTTTCATTCGAAATATTTGTATCCCATTCCAATATATTATATTATTTTTTTGTTATGTTTATTATTTTTTTGGAACTATTTGGTTCAGTTTAGTTCATTTTGATTTGGTGCGATTTCATTTAGATCATTACGGATCCATTAATTGTATATCAATTAATTTTGATTATATATAATTTCAATTTTTTTATATTTATTTGATTTGACTAAGTTCATATTAATTAAAATATTTTTGATATGTTTTGGTTTCATTTGGGTGTAGTTATTTTTATTTGGTTTGATTTTATCCATTTAGGTTAATTCATTTCATTTTGATTTAATTCTATTATATTTTATTTGGTTTAGGTTAGTTTGGATCATTTTTTTTCGCTCAATTTTTGTCTCTTATATTTGATTTTATTTTATTTAGATTGGTCTGATTTAGTTTAATTTATTTTGGATATGGTTAGATCATATTATTTCAGTTCTATTTGGTTAGTTTTGTTTTAATTCAATCTAGTCCATCTTTGTTCATATTAGATTTGGTTATGTTATGTTCGAAATTATACAAATTAATTTGTTTGGATTCAATTTGATTTAGTTTGAATAAGTACTTTTTTTACATTAATATTGAGTCTTATCCATTTTTATTTAATTTATTTTAGTTTATATTGGTTTAGGTTTTGTTAGGTTTGTTTAATTCTGGATGGATTTGTCTTGTTTTATTTGGGTCAGTTTTATTCCATTCAATTTAGTTTGGATTAATTTGATTAAGTTTGGTTCAAGTCAATTTTTTTATTTTTTTTATTCCATTTAATTTAATTTGTTTCCATTCACTTCATGTTTTCTATTTTGTTATTATAGTTTTGATTTTTTTTTTTTTTTTTTGGGTTCTAATATAGTTTAATTTAGTTTTTTTATGTTCAATTTCATATATTTGGTTTAATTTTGTTTTGTTTGGTACAATTAAGTTTTGTTAAATTCAGTTTAATTCAATGGGTATGATTCAATTCGTTTTTTCTTTTATTTTGGTCATTTCATCTTGGGTAGGATTATTTAACTTATTTAATATTAGTTTAGTTTTATTTACTTATATTCTTTTATGTATATTTGATTCTACTAAGTTCACTACCCTTTGATTTTCTTTAATTTAGGTTAAATTTATTTGGTTTTTTTCAATTGATTATATTTTGTTTTGTTCATTATATTTTAGTTAGGTTTGGTTGGTTTCATTATCTAGGAGGTTGGTCTGGTTTGATTTTATTAAGATTGATTTATTTCAGTTCAATTCTGTTTTACTTTGTTAAGTTTGATTCTAGCTAGGTTAGTTTGTACCTGATTAATTTCTATTATATTGAACTTGATTTGGATTATTTTAGTAGAATACTGCCTTTAAAAAGTTGAGAATGGTGAATCTCTAATATTTAAAACCTCTAGATATAAAATAAAAAATTAAAACTCATAACTCATCATAGGAAAGATGATAAGTGATCCAAACAGTCACTTTGCAGTAAGCATATAATATAGAGAATGTAATTATAAATAAAAATGAAACTTAAAACTTCCATATTATGGTGGGATTATAAATCATCATAAAAAAATAGTGCACCAATGAAATAACCATAATAGAGGGAGAGTATTTTTGAAAATATCATCCAATATGAAGTCTAATATGAGTTGGTTTTGGATGAAAACATTGAAGTTCTATCATTATATAAAGTTACATTTAAAATAAGAAATTATGGAGAAATATTTTGAAATTAAAAAATAAATAAAAAAATTTAAGGGTGAAATTCAATGAGGGATGAAATATATATTTGGAAAATAAAATGAGATGAAATCCAATGAATTTATAGACTTGATAGAAGATAAGTTTGAAGAATAAAATAGAGAAGAAGAACTTTTAATTAAATATTTGAAGAACCCACCAAAATATGAAATCAAATAGTATTAACAACCTAAGAACAAATTAAAAAAAGGATAAGAATAGGTAGAAAATTCCAACAAATATTCAGATGAGAATAGAACACTTGTTCAAATACCTAAAAGGGAGTGGATATACAAGTTCAAAAGAGTCTTAAAAATCAATTCTAATGAAAATGGTGATATTAGAGTTGTGTGGAATGGTATTTTGATATCAAAAGTAAATAAATACATAGGGGAGAAAAATACCTTACTATAAATTAAAAAAAATATATCTTAATGAAATTTTCAAGCTAAAATAACCAACCATAAAAAACTTATTCAAATATTTCATACTACCAAAATTTTGATCATTCATTAATGAAAATAAAACTATATTAAATGAATAATTATATAAAAACTAAATAAATTAACAACATAATAAATTACTGTTGGCCCATAGGAGACTGTTGGACACTCTCTCTAGTATTAATAGTAAAATCATGTCAATTATTATTAATCATGTCTAAAAATTTCAATAATGATTATTTAAGTTTCAATATATGAAATTATGTTTATCTATGATCACATATATATTTAGTACAATCTATTAAAATTCATTTTGTAAGATAGTCCAAGAAAAAATATTTTCTAAGTATAACAGACCGACACTGACAGAAGAGATGAGATATTGACAGTTCAACTGTGTCACCGATAGATAACCTACCAATGTAGATGACCTACCGATGCAGATTACCTACTGATGTAGATGACCTACCCATTTAGATTACCTACCGATGTATATGACCTACTGATATAGATGACCTACCAATGCAGATGACTACTGTCAGTTCAAATGACCTACTGATGCACGGTGCTACTGACGCAAGGACTCATCGACAATTAAAATGAGTCACTAATGAAATGAGTCACCGATTCATGGAAAGAACAATATAATTAAAAAATAATGGAATGAGTCACCAACAGAAGGAGATACCAACAGAAGACTCACCTATAGACTGTTTAAAAAAATTATTTAAAATTACTTATGACAGTCATATTTTGAGTGTTTTAATGCGATTGATTAATTTAATTATTTTTTGCAGACATCTTAAATGAGGCTGTCATAAGTACGAGGTAAATCATCTACCTTAAAATATGCATATTTTCGGGCTGCAATAATATATATACAAAGAAGAGTGCATGGAAGAAAAGACATGTGCACACACGCATACAGAAGAAGATACGAGCAGACCCCACGAGAAACATACAGAAAAGAAGAACACACAGAAAATTATTCATTCCTACATACTATAAACCAGAGAAATTTTGTTCATCATAGTTCCATCATCTCTATAACATCCTACTAAACTGAAATAAAAGAACATCTCACCCTCCAGGAAGATAGAACATAGTGCTTCATAACACTCTGTTTTCATTGTCTGTTTCCAAAAGAGGACTCGATCTTCAACTCTGATATATCATAGAGTCTAGAGATGAATTGGATAACACTCAGAGCATCTCTAATCCATTATTAATATATTATAGTTTGTGTGTAATATGTTATTAAACTTTTGATCAGTGTGTGTGTCTATACTAGAAACACACACTATCTTCTGCACTAAATTGGGGGATACTAGATATCCTCAAACAATTGTCTTCCTACAATAGTTTATACCACATAGAACTATAGAAGAGGTCATGTGTGACCTGATTGTATTTTTTTCCCATGTAGAACTATGTAATAGGTCATATGTTACCTGATTATATTTTTATTCCTATGTAGAACTATGGAAGAGTTCTGGTGTGACCTGATTGTATTTTTGTTTTCATATAGAATTGTGTTATAGGTCTTGTGACCTGGACAGTCTATGTACTGTTGTGTTAACCCCGATCTAGGGGGTGGATAAAAATATTTATCTTCATAGATTTCTTGGTGGTATGTGATCACCAAGTGGAGAGTACTAAGTCTCTGCTTGAGACTGAACCTCTTGTTTTTATCAGTTGTGTTTTTCAATTTAGTCTTTCTCTGTTTCAACTCAAATTTCAAAAAACTAAATTTTACTTTGATAGTTAGTCTTGGATAGTAGTTATAAATATTTTTCCTTATTATAGTATTTTCAAATGTTGTATCAATATCTCATATTGTTATAACTGAGAATTAATCAATCTTTTGATAAACTATTCGAACATTCAAGATATTATAATTTTACTACCTTGGTTAACTGACAAGTTTTAATTTTAATTGGGGGAATATTTTAAATAAACTTTTAATATAAATTTTTATAGGAACTAAATTCACCCCCCCCCCTCTTGAGTGTCTTACTCTGACCAACATTTTGTATCAAAGGTAATTTTCAAGTTGTTGTTTTTAAAATTTTAAATCTGTTTTAAAATATTTTTCAACCATGATTTTAGTTTTATTTTAAAGGTATTTAATTTTTTATTAGTTATAAAATTCTAGTTCTTTAAAATCCTATTTATTTATCATGGATAATAGATTTGAAGGTTCTTCTACCAATAGACCTCCATTCTTTAATGGAACAAATTATGCACAATGGAAAATTAAAATGAAAATTCACTTAGAAAGTATGGGTTTTGAGATTTGGTCTTCAATTATAGATGAAAATAAGATTCCTACTACGGTTAAGAATACTTGGGATAACCCAACTAAGGCTTCCTACAACAATAATTACAAAGACATGAATTCCATATACTGTTCTTTAGGTGATTAAGAGTTTAATAGAATTTCTACATGTAAAATAGCCCATGAAATTTGGGACACTTTATCTGTTTCACATGAAGGAACCTCTAGTGTTAAGGAAATGAGACTTAACACATATACTATTAGATATGATAACTTTAAAATGAGGCCTGATGAGACTATTTATTACATGTATCTCAGGTTTCAGGAAATTGTGAACACTATGATCTCTCTGGTAAGGGATGTTACATCCAAGGAGAAAATCATGAGAATACTCAGATGCTTTCCAGTTAGATGGAGAGGAACTTATGTATCAATTAGAGAATCCTAGGACATCATCAAGTTTCTAGTAAATGATCTAATAGTCAAGTTGATGATATATGAGGAAAAACTAAAATCAATAAAGTATAGGATGAAGAACCCAAAAGAAAATATATTACTTTCAAATCTAATGCTTCCAAGTAGAAGGAAAAAGTTCAAGATGAAATTGAAAATTCAAGTGATGAACAATCATCATAAAATAGTGATGAAGATATGGCTCAAATAGCCATAAGGTTTAAGAAATTTTATAGATAGAGAAAATTATTTAGAAATCCAAACTACAAAGGTAAGTATGATCACAAGGGCCATTGGAAAAAGGATTGGAAGAAAGGGTATACTTCCAGTGAAATAATCTGTTATGAATGTAATAAAAAGGTACATGTAAAGGCTAAACGTACCAAGATAAAGTAAAATAAAAAGTATGATAATAAGGATAGAAAGTATAAAAATTCCATGAAGGAAACTTCGAGTGCTTCTGATGACAGTTCAAGTGACTCAAAATCCTCTCATGATGAAAATAATAATAAAGAAAATATGTGTTTTATGAAAAACACATCTGAGGTAACACTAAATTATCCTGAATATAATTCCTATTATTCTGGATATGAAAGTGATTCTGAAAATATAACAATGAGGAAATGTTTGAATATTGAAAAATTATAGAAGACACTTGTAAGGAATTAAAATATAAATACAAATCTTTAAATAAACAGAATGTTTTGACTACTACTATTAAATCTTAACTTTCTGTACAAAAAGGGAAAAATTCTCAATTGCTTAAGGAGAAAAATGAACTTAAATTGTCAATGAGAAATTAAAAAAGTATCTAGAGAGATTTAAAAATGTAAAATAAATATGAGTTCAAATTCTTGTTAAACAAGTATCTCCTAAGTATACTACTAGAATAGGATACCAACTAGGAAAGAGGAATATGACAAAAACTCATTTTGTATCAAAATCTAGAAAATCCAGTTTTATGCCCAGTTTTAAAAAATTTTCTGGAAGTTCCAGATATGAAACATCTTCTACTATTTCATGTTTCTCTAGACCAAATAGAGTTTATTTTTCAAACACTTTACATACTTCTTAGAGTAACCCCATGAATCAAATTTAGGTTCCCAAATCTCTTATAACTAATGTTACTATACCCAAACAAATATGGGTACCAAAATCTTTTCTAGTATAATATACTTTGTAGGAAAACTATTTGAAGATATCCTTTAAAATATTATGGTATTTGGACAGTGGATGTTCAAGACACATGATAGAATAATATTCATGCTTCAATAACTTGATAAATATTGATGGTGGGCATGTCACCTTTGGGGAAAATGCTAAAGGAAAAAATCATTGGCCTTGGATAAATTGGTAACTCTAACTCAGTTCTAATTTCTAATATAATTTTTTTTTTATGGATTAAAAAACAATCTACTTAGTATTTCTTAATTTTTTGATGATGATTTTACTTTTAAATTTGAGAATTATTCATGAAATTTTTTTAACTCTAAAAATAAGTTAGTATTTTTTTTCTCTTAGAAATGAAAATGTTTATATTGTTAACCTAGATTATTTAATTTATTAAAATGTTTCATGCTTGAGTTCTTTTCATAAAGAATCTTGGATTTGGAATAGAATATTAGAACATTAAAATGTACACTCACTTAGAAATATTACTAGAAAAGGTTTATTCAAGGTTCTACCTAAACTTATGTTTCCAAATGACAAAGTCTGTAATCCTTATCAAAGGTGTAAAAAATAAAAATATCATTTAAACCATAGAAAGAAGTTTCGAATTCTCAACCTCTCGATTTGGTTCACATGGACTTGTTTGGACCTTCTAGAGTTTCAAGTCTAAGTGGGAAGCACTATGTCGACGTTCTTGTAGATTACTACTTTAGATATACTTGGACATTCTTCTTGGATCCCAAAAGTAAATCTTTCTCTCATTTCACAAAGTATTCTAGAACTGTAGAAAATCATAGTGGTTTTAAAATTAAAACCATAAGAAGTGACCATGGCTGTGAGTTTGAGAACCAAGAGTTTGAATTATTTTTCTCATAAAATGGCAATAGTCATAACTTCTCTACACCTAGGACACCACAGAAAAATAGAGTTTTAGAAAGAAGAAATAGAACCCTGAAATAAATTACTATAACCATGCTTAGTGAGTATTACCTACCTATATACTTTTGGGAAGAATACCTCAATACAAAATTATATATAATAATTAGATTCTTGATTATACCTATCCTTAAAATAACTCCCTACGAGTTATGGAACAATAGAAAACCCATGGTTAACTACTTCAAAGTTATTAGTTTCAAAGTCTATATTATTAAAACTAAGGATAATATAGAGAAATTTTCCTCCAAGAGTGATGAAGGAATTTTCCTAGGTTATTAGATTTCAAGTAAAGCCTATAGATTCTTAAATAAGAGAACCAAATGTGTGGAAGAATCTGTACATGTCAAGTTTGATGAGATAGATCCACATGAGTCAAAAACCTCTCTAGAAGAACTTGGGGATGATATGTCAAACCTCGACATCAATAATAAATCTTTTGACCATCCTGTGAATAAATCTATTAAATTTTACAGTTCTAGAAATTCTCCAGATTCTAGTCATGATGACCTAGACCTATTGAAGAACCTGAAATTACTAGCCCTTTGTTTTTTAAACTTGTCAGAACTCACCAAACCATCCTTTAGATTCTATTTTTGGAGATTTAGACAGTAGGAAATTAGAATATAGATTCTCTTAGAATCAGGTTGAACATAAATATTTTCTATCATAGCTTGAACCAAAGAACATAAATGATTCTATCAATGATGAATTTAGGGTGATGGCTATGAAAAAAAGAGTTAAATCGGTTTGAAAGAAACAAAGTCTAGAAAATTTTAGATAGACCCAAAGACACCTTGACTATAGAACTAAATGGGTGTTTAGGAATAAAGTAGATAAAGAAGGTAACATAATTATAAACAAAGATAGATTGGTTGTACAAGGTTATAGTTAAGAAGAATGAATTGATTATAAGGAAACCTTTGCACCAGTAGCTAGACTTTAGACCATTAGAATATTTACTGCCTATACAGCACATCTATATTTCTAACTTTATCAAATGGATGTCAAGAGTTCATCCAAAATGGGTTATAGTTGAGGATGGTTTTTTTGAACATCACCCTAGTTTTACAAAACCCTCATTTTCAAATAATGTTTTTAAATTAAAAAAATCATTATATGGTTGAAAGAATGCTCCAAGATCTCGGTATGATAGGCTCACCACTTTTCTTATATCTAAAGGTTTTACAAAAGGTATAGTTGGTCCTACTCTCTCTTTATTCATCATCATCAACATTTAGATTTTTATTCAAGAAACATAAACAAGAGAAATAGAACTAAGGGGGCCTAAAGTAATGAAGACCAAAGGGCATCCCCCTGAATCAGGTTCACTCCCTCAGGCGCCAACTGAGAAAAATTAGAAAATACAGGTGACCTCGATGTCCTCTCCTGAAGGGACGCCAAGTGATCCGCCACTTTGTTTCCCTCTCTCCAGGTATGTGTAACACAAATGCCCCTGGTCATTAAGAATTTTCATGCCCTAATCGTATATATTATTGGACATGGGAATTGACCTTACTTTGAAGAGAATCGTGAGTGACGTGGGAGTCCGTCTCCACCTGCGATAAATGGATTCCCCTCTCGCTACACAAGGAGAGGCCTATGAGAACCACTCTCACCTCCGCTTGTAATGAGCACCCAGCACCAAAAGTCACAGAGAAATTCCAGGATCATGCTTCCAGTCGCATCGTGGACAACTCCTCCCCCACGCATCAGCCCCTTTCCGGCATGACCCATCGACGTTAACTTCAATCCCACCTCTGGCGGCCTCCACCTCACCCAACACCCCTACCTCCCGAGACCCGACTCCAGAGACAAAACTCTGGCCTCGTACAGCGTCTCATCACCGGATCTTCCTTCTATGTACCTGCCAGAAAAAACTAGTCCGCCAAGGTGCATAATATCCTGGTGATGATCCGCCCTATCCAACGAGGCAACCTCCTCAAACCTCGCCCCGGTTTCGGGCCTACCATAGTGCCCAGCACCAATAACTCAGGGTAACAGCCCTCACTCCAATCTTCTTTCCCATAGCATCCACTCCCTGGACCCGTTTGACAGGATGTCCCCAAAATCCACCGCCTGTAAGGAAATCCCAAAGAAACCCCACACCGAACGGGGCCCAGTCACCTGCTACAAAAATGTGAGACAACATCTCCTCACATGAAGCAGCATAGTAGCAGCATCGTGAGGCATACTGATCCCCAGGCGTTTAATGTTATCATCATACGGCAGTGCACCATTCTATATCCTCCATGTGAGGAAATTGAACTTTGTTGGAAGGTCATTACACCAAAGCCTACCACTCCACCCAGCCTAATGTTCCTGGAAGATGATACTTCGGTAGAACTCCTTTGACGAAAACTTCCCCATAGAGGAAGGCATGAAAACACATCTGTCTCGCTCCGAGTTAATGATTATAGAATCAAAAATCTCACGCTGGTCAACCTCTAGAAACGGCTCTAAATAAGGATGGATACTGAGCTGTCTCCTTGAAAGTGATCAAAGGCGCAGGATATCCCGGATACCCGAGAAGACTACCAGACCAGTTATGTTCCAAAACAAGATTTTCCACTCCCCTAAAAATCCACCGAGATAGCTGAACAATGTCTAGAATGATGCTGCTCACCGCACACCCACAGAGGGGAGCCACTCGTCGTATGACCACCAGCATTGTCCCTGTACCTGCACAACATGAGGCTCCCCCACAATGACCGGTTCTTCAACAACCTCCCACACCATTTTCACATGCATACAATGGATCGTGACCTCTAAGCTCTTCAACATAATTTCTCCCTCCCGAATGGGCCGATCCATCTTCCTCCAAGAGACCCAATTCCTTTTCCCCTCTAAGGCTGCATCCCAGATAAACTTGTCCAGAAGATTATCAATAGACCTGACCACCCCTTCGGTACATTGGTCACTGATAGCACATGGATAGGTATGGATGAAAGGATATTTTTCGCCCGTGATATACGGCCTCCGAAGGATAAAAACTGGTTTTTTCCGATTCAAGATTCTCCCTGAGATCTGACTCACCACCCAGTCAAAATCCCTTATCCACAGCCTACCCGCTGAAACTGGGGTCCCAAGGTACTCAAAGGGAAACGAACCCTACTGCATACCCAACCATGTACCCAGGCTCACCGCCCTACTCCCCAGTGCAAGCCTTTGACACAAATAACTCACTCTTCTCCCTGTTGATTATTTGGCCACTCCAGTGACAATACTTCTCAAGATCCTTATAAAGTCATGCACTGATTTCATCCCCCTGTTGCTGAAAATAATGTGTCCATCCGCAAACATCAGGTGTGATATAGATGATAGGCCTAACTTCTTCTTGAAAGGTATGATATCCCTATTATAAATCCCTCTATTGATCATCCTGCTCAGAGTATCCTGCATGAGGATAAAAATGCTCGGGGATAGAGGTTTTCCCTGAAGAAGACCAAACACCGACTTGAATAAACCATGATTCCTCCCCATAAAAGAAACGGCCAGCCAAGCAGTGTTGAAGCACCTTAAAATGATATCAGTGGCCCAATTGGAAAAACCCAACTTGTTCACACCCTGTTTATAAATCCCCATTCCACTCTGTCTATGCCTTATTCATATCCAACTTGATCGCCATATTGTTCCCTCGGACTTTTGTATTAATATCTTTCAACATCTCCTGAGCCAAAGAAACAGCCCCCTGTATTGACCGGTCCTTCACAAACCCAAGCTGCTCCAAAGATATCCACCGGGTGTAGAAGACCTGACAGATGCATGTTGATGATGCTCGCCAGAATTTTATAAGGGAATTTACACATACTCACCGGCACGGTAATGAAGGAGAGATGTAGGGTCCTTGACCTTTGGTAAGAGACCAAAGTAGTGGAAGCCGCTAGCCTGGGCAATCTACCACCTCTAAAAAAGTCCTTGATGGCCCTGGGAAACATCCCCCTTAACCACCTCCCATGAGCTTCTATAGAAGGAACCAGGGAAACCGTCGGGGACCTACCGCACTAATTATGATTGAGGTTCACCATAGCGGTTCCTCCTCCTTTGGGATGCTCTCCAGCATTTCATTGTCCCTGTTAGAAACCCAAGACATAATGTCTTCCCAAAACTCTCCATCCCCCTAAGGATACCCCTGATTCATGTTAGGATTTAGACCATCAAGAATTTCCTTAAAAAAGGCAGCCGCTAGCCCCCCAACCACATCCCTATCATCCGTGAAGGTTCCATCCTCAAGCTCCAGTTCAAAGGTAGCAAAGTGCCACCTCTCCCTTATGCATGCATGAAAAAAATATGTATTTTGTCACCCTACTTGAGCCATTTTATTCTCACACTATCCCTTGCCCTACGTTTCTGGGAAAGGGATCATGACTGCTAAAGCCCTTTTCTTCTCAAACAGCACCCCGAAGGCTGCCTCATCCTAATCCTCCTCCAGTCTCGCCTCAAGGAGATCAATGTCCCGGTTAAGAAAATCCATATCTTGTTCCAAAGGTGGAATACTATCTATCCATGTAAGAAGGTTTTCCTTCAGGCGTATCAATTTCAGGTGCAAGGCCATCCAAGAATGACCCTGGGTTGAAACCCTCCCAGCTCACCTTCACCATTTGTTGATATCCTGGAATACTCGCCCAATGGCTCATGTACCTAAAACTCTCCTGCAACAAGACCCTCCTGTTCATGTTAGCATCAGTGGAGAATAATCAAGAGATGTCGTGAGTCAAATGAACTACCTTTGAATTTGGGAACATTCGAGATAGCATGCACATTGGCTACACATCGATCGATCCTTCTCCAGCAACGATTACCGCCTCGCCTGCTGTTACACCAAGTGAAGGGATCACCAGAATAGCCCGAGTCCAACTCCCATTTCCTACCATGAACTGAGAAAAAGATCAACTGGACTGATGCTGAAATTCCCCTCTCCCTTTTCTCTCCTCAGGATCCGTGATGATATTGAATCACCTCCTAACACCCAAGGTTGGTCCCCCGGGTCAAAAGTATTCATCTCACACCATAGCACCTCCCATCATCTGCAAATCACAGCTACCATAAAATGAACGACCATGATTATGGTATCCCCAGCCCCTGTAAATCTTGTTGGTAGGTGCTGGTCTCCTGCCCTGATCAGCTCCATCAAGACATCCTTATGCCAGAAAAGACTATGAACCTGTTGATGTGGTCCACATGCAATTGGTTATGAAACTTCATTATTCTCGAGAACTCCTTGATTTTATCATAGTTCTGCTTATGTTCCAGAACCACTGCCACCCTGATCTGGTGAATTTTTACTTCCAAGGCAATAAAATCCATTTTAACCCTCGCCTAGAGCCCTCGAGCATTCCATATTAGAGTTGGTATCATTTAAACAGATCTCACCCGGTATAGACCCCAGGCCTCTCAGTCACATAAACTTTAGGACCAAGGTGCTCCCTTTCCTGATTCTTTTTTATTGAAGCCCTTGTGCTCACGGCCCAAGCCACCCACTGGACGGCCTGGAGAACAGGCCAGAGGCTTCTCTTCCACTTGACGTTTGATCCTTTCTCCAGCCTCGGGGGGAACCTGATTCTTAGTAGTAGACTGTGCAACCAGTAAATCCATAGGATAACCTGAAACAGCCACATCCCCCTCTATGATCCTCCCCCTAAACTCCAGAGTAGGCCGCAACTCTGGAAAATCAGAATCCTCCTAAGAAGATCCACTGACCATCCTCCTGATAAAAATAGCACTCGAAGCAGGAGACTCACCATCGGCCCCTACAACCTTGGCCAGGCCTTCAACAAACCAAGACTGGCTAAGCCAGGCACATAAGGCTGAGCACGAGACCACGCCTCCAACCCACTCAAGGGGGAACTCAAGACATCCTCCAGCATCTCCCTAACTGACACCAGCTGGAAGGCCTCGCATACCGGCTTTGCGGGGGCCATCTTCGGCCGAGCATCTCCCTGCTACAATGGAACCAAAGCCATGCAATGTTGATGGGGAGAAATAGTGGAGTCCTCAGACCCCTTGCGGCGCCCCAGCACTCTAGGGACCACCCTCCCACCCGAAGGCCGATGAGAAACATCAGGTCCCGAAGAGACCAAAACAGTCCCCGCACCTACCTGCGATGAAGGCAGCACCTCCCCGAACCTGGCACCACCATCATCTTGTGACCAGTGTGCATGGTCGTACCACCTGCATTGCTGAACTGAGTGGCCCTGTAGAAGATAGAAACCATAGAACTGAGGGAACACAGGAAAAAGGAAGATCTGGGACCACATGGAGGAATCCTGCACTTTCAAGGAAATCTTCTCCAGAATCGGGGAAGCGAGGTCCAATTCAATGAAAATCCTTGGGGCCATCATCTCCTCATCATGACGAGTCTGTGGCTCCGCTCACAGAAAACCACCCATTGCATCGCCTATCTCTTTTAGGAAGGACACATTCTGAAACGGAAGAGGAAACTCTGGGAGGCTGACCCACACTACATCCTCCGGACTTTCTTTCCCATGATGAGCCTCTATTGACCACCTGGAGAGCCTGAATCTCCACTGGCCCAGAGACAGGGGGCATGGCACCATGACTATATAAAATCAGCCTCCAACGAGAACACCATATAGAATGATAACCTGTGAACTAACGACACCCAGGCCTCGTCCTGTAGTCCCCACTGTGCAACGAACCGCTTGAACACTGGCAGTGGAGGTTTCGCAGCACCGAATCTCGCCACCAGAGTCCACCTCAGGCCCGTCACCACCACGTTGAATGCCAAAGCTGGAGAACACAGAGAGAGGGAGGTTCCTTCCCTCACCACCGAGTGAAAGAATGGCGCAATCATAGGAAATCACATATACGAGACTCCGAAAGATCGCCCGCAAAGGGCTTCCTTAAAATATGGCGTCAGCCGATCTACCCTAGGAGAAAGAACTGAGGGTCCCCAACAGAAAGAGACTCTGTCGCACAGCGCATCCGAGCCAGGGTCAAACGAAATGGGTTCCAGGATCGGCACCAGAGAACGAGACGACGATGGCATAGCGGGCAAAAAAATTCAAAAACTTCCAGGTGTGTGTGGCGCATTCTTCGGAAGATCCATTTCCCTCCCTACTCTCTCTATAAAAATAATTTCCAAATATTTTCTGGTAGTAAAAATTTATTTAGATGATATTATTTTTGGATCTTCTAAAATTATTTATGTGTTGATTTTTCAAAGATGATGCAAAGTAAATTTGAAATGAGTTTAATGGGTGAACTTAAATAATTTCTTGGATTTCAAATATTTCAAACTAAATAAGGTATTTTTTTTAAATCAAAATATAATATACTAAGGATATTTTAAAAAAGATTTGGCTTTAAAATCACTAAGAGTAGTGACACTCTAATGAGTACCACTTGTAAGCTGGACCTTGATGAAGATGGTAAGTATGTTGATCAAATCACTTAAAGAGGAATTATTGGAAGTTTACTCTACTTAACTACTAGTAGTAAATATATAATATTTAGTGTGTTCATGTGTGCATGTTTTCAAGAAAACCCAAAATAATCTCATCTTCTTGCTATTAAAAGTATTTTCAAATACCTCAAACATACTACCAACCTAGGATTGTTCTATCCTAGAGGAAAACCTTTTGATTTAATGAGTTATTTAGATGCTGATTTTGGTAGTTGCAAGTTAGATAAAAAAACACCTTTGGAACATGTCACTTTTTGGGTAAGTCTCTAGTTTCATGGTGTAGTAAGAAACAAAATTCTATTGCATTATCTACTATTGAATCTGAATACATAGCTTCTGGAAGTTGTTGTTCACAAATTTCAGGGATGAAACACACATTACTAGATTATGGATATCAATTCAGACATGTCCCTGTAAATTGTGATAACACAAGTTCTATTAATATTTATAAGAATCTTGTTTCACATTCTAGGACAAAACACATTGATGTATGGAATCACTTTTTGAGTGACCATTATCAAAAAGGTGATATAAATTTAAACTTCATTGGGACTTAACATCTACTTTCTGACATTTTCACAAATCCATTGAACACTGAAATAATGAACTACATCAGACATGAGTGAGGAATTATCAATCTATAGGACCTTATGTTGTTATTCCTTTGATAATTTTAAGTAGATTTGTCATACTAAAACTAGAAAAGTAAAATAGATAGTGTCATACCGACACTAACAGTATGAATCTAACAATGTCATGCTGACACCGATAACTTTGTAATACCAACACAGTTTTCATGATGACATTGATAACTTTGTCATACCGACATAGTTTTCATGCTGACACCGACGCATTTTCAAGCCAACACTATTACTATTATGTAAAATCTATCATGCTGACACTAATGACTCACTATTTTTATCTGTTTTATGTTTTTACAAAAATGACACCATTTCATTGATTTTGTTGAACCTAGTTCACAATTTCATGATTTTGTGATTTCAAAATCCCTAAATGATATAAATTTGAATCAATCCACTCTAATCCTTTACCCCTACACTAACTTGATTCTCTCTCTACCCCCAACCATTAACCTACCGACCTCTATATTGAACTATTGGAATGATGCGTGTGAAGCGAGCTCTTGATGGTAGTGAGTCTCATGAAACTAAGAAACAAAAAGGTGAATTGAGAAAATCTTATAGACCTATGAATCCTACTCTGATAACTGTGTAGTAACTCAAGAAAAAGAAGTTATTAAGAAATTTTTGTTCGAAAGAAAGTATTTTCTACTCAAGGTACTACAAGATTAGGGATGTCTTGAGTGGTTCTTAGATGGTGAAATAACCTTCTAACTGAAGCAAGTTCACTAGTTTTATATGAATGTGGAGTTCTTGCTGGAAGGAAGTGACATTTATTAGATTAATTCTATAGTTAAAGGAAAAATAATTTCTTTATCATTAAGAAATTATGCTAAATGTGTTAAAATCCCTCATGAGGGTGTGTTTGATGATTATTAGGGTGGTTTTCTACATGAGAGTGATATTTCTTTCTTTGAGATAACTCTGAAGGAGCTTACTAATAATGATGAGAACATAAGAACCATTACTATAGAGTTAAGTGGATAACATAGGATTTTTTTCAAGTTTATTCAGCATCAGATCTATCCCAAGAAAGGGGAGTATGCCTCTCTAAAGTATCAATATGTCTACTTGGATTATCTGCTAAGAAAAGGGGTTAAGGTATATTTGTGTAGATACCTTGTTGTTAATATAAATTAAATGATCAAACCTTCCTGAAAAACCAATTCATTGTTTTATCCAAGGTTGATCTCAACTATGTTAAAATATTAAGGTTGTGTTAATGAGGGAGAAGAAATTGTTTCTGAGTGCAGTTGGATCTGCCTCAATAAAGAGATCTGTAAAAGTATGAACATCAACTAGAACCGATGGAAGAGAGAATGTGTTGGAGATGAAGATAATATTTATGATAAGTTTAATATAGTGGACTATAAAAATAGGCCCAAAATATGGATGATCTTGTTCTGGGACCAGATGAGGAAGTTACTTACTCTTTATAAGAATAAGAAGAGTCTACCACTCTAGTTAAAGATCAAGGGTCACCTATCGATGATAGGAGTGATAGTGACACCACTGAACCTCACAAAGGTTTTCCTTTTAGACCTCCTAGTCCTCCACTTTCCTTAACCTCTGATGATCCCGCACTTGAATACAATAGAGATGAGGAGGTAGAAGTCTCAGGTAGTGTGGAATATGTAAGTAGATCCAGTGGCTCTGAAGAAGAAGAAGAAGAAGACAGTGAAGATGATGAGAGTGGTAGTGCTAGAAGAAGGTGGAGAAGATGGTGATAGAAATGGAAATGAATAGCATGTCTCTAGAAATGATGATGATGAAAGTAGTGAAGGTGATGATGACCATCATAAATATGATCAAGGTGAAGATATTGAAATGGTTGAAGTTGTGGATAAGGAACCATTGGAATAACCTCAGGAAGTTGTTGTTTAAGTAAGATAAAATGATGAATTTAATGTCGAAGTGGAAGCTCAAGCAATTCATGTACCTCAGTTAGTATATGAAAGAATAATACCTCATGATAGAGATTAGAAACTAGTGAGGAGAGATCAGATTGAGGGGGGACTACAAGAAAGGGGATGTCAAGATGGTGTAGAACATCAACTTGGAAAAGTAATACTTGACACTCTAACTCTTATGTATGATGATTTAATGGTTTAATGTGAAAGGAATCCTAGGTATATAGCACTGGGTTTAGATTATAAATACTCAAATGATATATTTTTTGTACCTGTTTCAAGATAATTAGTGGATAAGACCCTTCCTAGTGACTCTGTCACTGAAGCATATTTTGAAAGGTTTGAAGAAGAAGTTTGTTCAGCTATAAGTATATCAATTCAATCTCAAATGGTGAATGATATTAAAATAGATATAAAAATAAAACACTAACATGAGTGATGAATTACACTCTCTCAGATCTTCAATAGAAGAAATGAGGTAGTCTAGGAAAGAGGTTTCTATTCCAAGTCAATCAGTGGGTATAAGTGAGGCTGATGCAGTTAATGTTTCAAAGAAAGTAATAGAGGATATTAAACCCAACTTAGTTACAACTATTGAGACAATTGTTTCAAGCATTACCATGTTGATAAAATAAATGACTGGGATTTCATATATAATAAATACTTTGACCTCAGAGTACAAAGTTTGTGTGGAGACAATTCTTAAAACTTTGAAGACTCATACTTCAACACCTACTGATATTCCTTCTACCTCTGGTCAGTCTTCTCAGATCTTTGATATTAAGGCAGTAAGAATTGTTGTTAAGAAGGAGCTTCAATATCTATTTGATTATTATAGTTTGTAAGACCTTGAAAACATTGATAAGAACAGTGATCATTTCTATTAAATGGTCAGAATATATTACAAAATTGATGAGACTACAAATGCTCATATCACAGAAAAGGTGGACTACTATTTCAAGAATATCATTACGAAGCATTAGTTGACCAGTCTATTTAAGTATTTGACAGAGAATCTATATTTTCCTCCAATGAATAGAGTTTTTAAAGATCAATTATATAATTTGAAAGACTTCACTCCTCTTTTGGAAAAATTCATGGAGAATAAATATGGTTTCGAGAAATCAATGAAGTATGGTGGTGAAATCATTGAGGATTTTACCAAGCTATTAAAGCCATAACTTCATGTACAAAGTGAAGTGATTGTAGTACCTATTGTTTCACCTATTGTCCCTACCGGATTAGTGCCTCCACCTCAAATGTCAGTTTCTCAAGCATTCACTTAGATTCTCTCAGTGATCCAAGAATAGATTCAACCTTCAATGTTGTCATAACACAAACCTAGACTTATAACTAATGTTTCAGAATGAGTGATTCTACCTCCTATGAAAATTTCTTCAAACCTTCTAGCTTCTCAGCCACCACCTACTATACCCTCTATTAATACCTCTGATAAATGAAAGGAACCTCTTATTCCTCAGTCATAGTGTGGATAAGTATCTGATAGGGATTTTTTCTTGACTTTTGTTAAATATTTTGTTCTGGAAGATTTGTAACACATTGTAATTTATTGATTAATGGAATTTTGTGTTCTTGTATTTAATTTTTTTCTCTTCTATTATTCTATGGTAATTTTTATTTATTTATTACTTATTTCCTTCTTGATTCTACTCCAAAGGGGTAGAAAAGTTTTTAGCTCCCCTTCCACTTTCTGATTATCCCAAAAGGGGGAGAATAGTTTTGCATTATCATTATTTACTTTACCTTTGATATCACTCTTATATATATATATATATACCATTAATATTTATTTTACCTCTAAACCTTATCTATATATTGTGTACATTAATCAATAATGAGAGATGATAAGTGGAATGATTTCATTCCACATCAAATAATTGTACCAAAAAATTCTATGTTTTGTGATCATCAAAAAGGGTGATATTTTTGGCCCATAGGAGATTGTTGGCAACCCTCTCTAGTATTAATTGTTTTGATAATCATAAATCATGTCTAAACATTTCAATAATGATTATTTAAGTTTCTATATGTGAAATTATATTTATCTATTATCTCATATAAATTTAGTACAATCTATTAATATTCATGTTGTAAGATAGTCTAAGCAAAAATAGTTTCTAAGTATAACATACTGAGACCGACAAAAGAGATGAGATGCCGACAGTTCAACTAAGTCACCGATAGATGACCTATTGATGCAGATAACCTACTGATGTAGATGACCTACCGATGCAGATGACCTACCGATGTAGATTACCTACCGATGAAAATGACCTACCATTAGTTCAAATGACCTATCGATGCATGGTGCTACTAATGCAAGGAATCACCAACAGTTAAAACGATTCACCAATGCAATTAGTCACCAATGTATGGAAAGACCGAAAAAATGAAAAACCAATGGAATGAATCACAGACAAAAGGAGATACCTACATAAGACGCACTGATATACTGTTTTAAATTTCTTTTATTTAAAATTACTTCTAATGGTCATATTTTGAGTCTTTTAATATGATTGATTAATTTAATGATTTTTTGAAGACATATTAAATGATGCTACCAGAAGTACTAGGTACATAATCTAACTTAAAACATGCATATTTTTAGGCTACAAGAATATATAAACAAATAAGAGCACGTGAAAGAAAAGACACACACAGACACGCATACACAAGAAGATACAAGCATACCCCCATGAGAAACATACATAAAAGAAGAACACATGAGGAATTATTAGTTCATGCATGATATAAACTATAGAACTATTTTTCATCATAGTTCCATCATCTCTGTAGCATCCAAATAAACCGAATGAGAAGAACATCTCACCCTCCTCGAAGGACGAACATAGTACTTCACAAAAATCTGTTTTCAGGGTCTATTTCTAGAAGAGAACTTGATCTTCAAATCTGATACATCATAAAGTCCAGAGCTGAATTGGATAACACTCAGAGAATCTATAATACTTTATTAATATATTATATTCAGTGTGTAATATTTTACTAAACTTTTGAAAAGTGTGCATGTCTATACTAAAAACACATACTCTCTTTTGCACTAAACTGGGGGATACTAGATATCCTCACACAAATGTCTTCCTAAAATAGTTTATCCTATGTAGAACTATGTAAGAGGTCCTATGTGACTTGATTTTATTTTTTTTTCATATAGAACTATGGAAGAGGTCATATGTGACCTGATTATATTATTGTTCCCACGTAGAACTATGGAGGAGGTCATGTGTGACCTGATTGTATTTTTGTTCCCATGTAGAACTGTGCTACTGGTCTTGTGACCTAGACAGTCTGTGTACTGTTGTGTTAACCTCGATCCAGGGTGTAGACCAAAATATTAATCGTTATAGATTTATTGGTGGCAGGTGATCTTAAAGTGGAGAGAACTAAGTATCTACTTGAGACTGAACCTCTTGTTTTTATCCTTTGTGTTTTTCAATTTAGTCTTTCTCTATTTCAACTCATATTTCAGAAAACTAAATTTCACTTTGATAGTTAGTATTAGATAGTAGTTATATTTTTTTCCTTATTAGAGTAGTTTCAAAAGTTGTATCAATATCTCATATTGTTATAACTGAGAATTAATCAATATTCTGAGAAATTATTTTAATGGTCAAGATATTATTATTTTACTAACATAGTTAACTGGTCAGTTTTACTTTAAATTTGGAGAATATTTTAAATAAATTTTTTAACAAAAAATTTTATAGGAACTCAATTCACCCCCCTCTTGAGTTTCTTACTCTGACCAACAATTACTCACAATGATTAATTACATAATTCCTTAATATATATTACATAAGAATTAATTTTACATTGGATTCAGTTAGAGGCATCGAGTAACTAAATTTAAAAAATACAATAACTATGATCACATTTATTATGATGGAATTTAACAAATATAATCTAAATGAACCTTAATTTAATGAATTATAATGAATCAGGACTTAATAGGATCTCAATTACTATTTGATACCTAGATAAAACTTAAAATGATAATGAGTTGAATAGATGATAGAACCAAAACCCGTTGAATTTATGGTGAAGAAGAATCAAATCATGAAACAAATAAATTTGAGGCGATCTCTAGGGAGAACCAAGGGAATGATACCATGTGGTTAAGGAGAAATTAGGGATCATTAAGGGAGGGGAGGTTTCATGCCTCATTTGAGGAGACACCACACCAACAGTTTTAAAAAAAACTATTGGTCTAACTAATCATATACCAATAGTTTTATAAAACTATTGGTATAGGGTCTTAGTTTTGAATCAATACCAATATGTTGGACTCCTAATGTATTAATCATGTTTTAATGATCACAAATTCTATTAAACCTAGTTAACTCCTGCCAATTATATCACAATCATGTGTATTCATGTGGCACATGAGCCTTATCCCAGTTCGTAAGGACTCTGAAAATGCATCCGGGAGACCCATGATCAAATCCAGACGGAGACATTATTTCCGGGTACTGTAGCAGTACTGTAGTAGGTACTGTAGCAGGTACTGTTTGTGTGACACCCCCGAATGATAAAAGGTTAAATGACTAAATGATATGACTTATGTCAATAAGGTGCACCTTCCTTTTTGGGAGCCTGTCTGATTAGAACTCCACAGTTAAGCGTGCTTGGCCTGGAGTAGTGATCAGGATGGGGGAACTCCTAGGAAGTTTCCCATGGTTTGTACGAGTGGGGAAAAAACATACTAGAAAAGACATGTGTTGGCTTGTGGGGATTGTCATTAGTCAGATGACCCGTTCAGGCATGTGGGTGGACCCTATGGTAGGCCCCACTTGTCTATGGGGGAACCTGGTGGTACCTGGTGGGCCAAGACCTGACGGCCATGTTAAGGCGGGGTGGTTGTCCTGTCACCGGGACCCGGTCATCACATTTGGTATCAAAGGATGAACCCAGCCTTAAGTGTGGTGCACTGCCTGGGTCGAGATGTATGTCCCACAACGAGGACGTTGTGCTCTAAAGGGGGGGTGATTGTGACACCCCTAAATGATAAAGGGTTAAATGACTAAATGATATTCCTTATGTCAACAAGGTGCACCTTCCTTTTCGGGAGCCTGTCTGATTAGAACTCCACATTTAATCGTGTTTGGCCTAGAGTAGTGATCAGGATGGGTGACCTCTTGGGAAGTTTCCCAGGGTGTGTGCGAGTGAGGAAAAAGCACACTGGAAATGACATGTGTTGTCCTGTGGGGATTGTCATTAGTCAGATGACCCGTTCAGGCATGTGGGTGGACCCTAGGGTAGGACCCACTTGTCTACGGGGGACCCTAGGGTGGGACCCACTACCTGGGTTGATATGTAGGGCCCACAACGAGGACGTTGTGCTCTAAAGGGGGGGTGATTGTGACACCCCCGAATGATAAAGGGTTAAATGACTATATGATATGAATTATGTCAACAAGGTTCACCTTCCTTTTCAGGAGCCTGTCTGATTAGAACTCCACAGTTAAGTATGCTTGGCTTGGAGTAGTGATCAGGATGGGTGAGTACGAGTGAGGACAAAGCACACTGGAAAGGACATGTGTTGGCCTGTGGGGATTGTCATTAGTCAGATGACCCGTTCAGGCATGTGGGTGGACCCTAGGGTGGGACCCACTTTTCTACGGGGGACCCTGGGGTGGGATCCACTACCTGGGTTGATATGTAGGGCCCACAATAAGGACGTTGTGCTCTAAAGGGGGGGTGATTTTGACACCCTCGAATGATAAAGGGTTAAATGACTAAATGATATGACTTATGTCAACAAGGTTCACCTTCCTTTTTGGGAGCATGTCTGATTAGAACTCCACAGTTAAGTATGCTTGGCCTGGAGTAGTGATCAGGATGGGTGACCTCCTGGGAAGTTTTCCAGGGTGTGCGCGAGTGAGGACAAAGCACACTAGAAAAGACATGTGTTGGCCTGTGGGGATTATCATTAGTTAGATGACCCGTTCAGGCATGTGGGTGGACCCTGGTTGGGACTTCGGGACACCGATTTAGTCCCCGAGTCCTTTATGGCCTTCAGGCCACCCAAGCCTTCGGGTCAGTAAGGTCTTCAGGCCACCTCAATGCCTTTGGGCCACCTTAAGTGCAGATTCAAACTAGATGAACTACGAGGAACAAGCTCTACAAGGAGGATGATCAAGGAGCTTTCAACATAGAAGAAGCTAAACGGATTTCAAGAATGAGAGGGTATGACACCTGCCATCAGGAAAAGCCTGTGCATGCACAGGAATGCCTAGCCGAATATTTATGCGAAGGTGGAGAGATGATTTCACGATGAAGATGTTTGGGAGGAGCAGTTCCAAGTAGTTAGTCTGGGTTGTATGTAATGTTTGAAGCCTACGATCAAATGAATTATTCTAAGGCCTACGGTCCATGTAATACTTATTCCTACGGGCCTTTTAAGGGTTCCACCTCACCCCTTAAAAGGTGAATTATCAAAAATCAATAAAAAATGAAGGCCTTCGGGCCATTGGAGGATGTGTAATCATGTGTATTGTTGTTTAAGTAGTCTCATGTTTTAAGAAGATCCATTAAATATTTTAATTGCTATACATTCAGTTTACTTACTCTATACTATTTTTGATCTACTCTCATAATACCTTCTTTGACTAATGCTTAAGTCTAATCAGATGAACTACTAGGAACAATCTATACAAGGAGGTTGAGCAAGGAGATTTCACCATAGCAGAAGCTAAATGGATTGCAAGAATGAGAGGGTATGGCACCTTCCATCAGGACAAGCCTGTGCATGCACGGGAATGCCTAGCCGAACAGCCATGCGAAGGTGGAGAGATAATTTCATGATGAATATGATGGGGAGGAGTAGTTCCAAGTAGTTAGTCTGGGTTGTATGTAATTTTTGAAGCCTACGAGAAAATGAATTCTTCTAAATCCTATGGGCCATGTAAAACTTATATCTACGGGCATTGTAAGGGTTCCACCTCACCCCTTGAAAGGTGGATTATCAAAAATCAATAAAAAAATGAAGGCCTTCGGGGCATTGGAGGATGTGTATTCATGTGTATTATTGTTTAAGTAGTCTCATGTTTTAAGAAGAGCCATTAAATATTTTAATTGATCTACATTCAGTTTACTTACTTTATACTATCTTTGATCTACTCTCATAATACCTTCTTTGACAAATGCTTAAGTCTAATCCATTCTATATTAATCATTGCTTAAGTATGAATACAGTTACTTTGAAAAGTCTAAGACACCATAAGTCTGCTACTGGTTATGTCTTTCTAACACCATGAAGCAGACATTGTGAACAAGACACCGTGAAGAATCAGACACCCTGAAGCAAACACCGTGAAGCAGACACCCTGAACAGAACACCGTGAAGAATTAGACACCATGAAGCAGACATCGTGAAGCAAACACCGTGAACAAGACACCATGAAGAATCAAACACCATGAAGCGAACACCGTGAACAAGACACCGTGACCACAAGACACTATGACCAAGAGACACCGTGAACAAGACAATATGAAGCAGACACCATGAACAAGACACTGTGACCGCGAAACACCGTGACCATGAGACACCGTGACCATGAGATACTGTGATAAATCTAGACACCATGTGAAGGATACACCATTTCCATGACTTACTGTGACACTGTTTCTTATAATATTTTTTCCTTTTTCAATTTAATATCTAACGGTCATATTTGAAGATTTTAAATGCACTGACATAATTAATGTTTCTTTGTAGACATATCATCTGATAGTACTAGGTATGAGGTGCAGTATCCATGCAACCTGCCAGCTCCAACACATTTACTCTAAGATAAAATCAAAGTGTGGAAAAGAATCAAGGCGTGCGATACTGAACAAAAAAATAAGGCTGTGAGCACGACAACGAAGAACACTTAGAGAATTTCTAAAGGATTGTCACATGCATGTAACCCGACTCTGTTGAAGAACTTACAAAGTACATTGGAATCTATAGAACATATTCACATTTTCGAACCTCATGAGGAACAAAATATGAATCACGACACTCTTTTTTACTGATGAGGACTCAAGATCTGCATCTACTTCATCTCAAGAAGTCCAGAGCAGCAAATACTAACACTTAGAACACTTCTAAACCCATATCCATATTTCTACTCTATTGTGTATCTGTTTATTACCTTTCGAGCATAGTGTGTACCTGTAGAACAACACACTCTGTCTCTTGAATTAAACTGAAATATATAATATATCCTTACTCAAACCTCTATTTACTCTTGGATACCCACTGAAAACTATGGAAGAGGTCCTTGTGTGGCTTGGTTATTTATACCCATGAAAACTATGGAAGAGGTCTCTTTGTGACCTGGATAGTCTGTGTACTTTTGTAAACCCCGATCTAGGGTGTAGATAAAAGTTTATTTATATAAACTGCTTGGTGTAATTTGATCACCAAGTGGAGTAGATTAGGTCTCGGCTTGAGATTGAACCACTTGTTTCGTATCTGATGTGCTGCTTAAATTAGTCTTATCTATTTTATTGTTTTACTGTATAATTCATAAATCACTAATTTTACTTTGATAGTGAGTCTTAGAAAGAAGTTATAACTGGATTGTTATAGTAGAATAACTTCAAAAGTAATATTAATAACACAAATTAAGATTACTAAGAATTAATCAATCTTCTAAGAATTTACTTAAACAGTAAAACTATTATAATAGTATAACCTTGATTAACTGGGTTGTATTTAATCTTTGGGGGAACCTTTTTAGAAATACTTTTTACAGAAATTTTTATAGTTACTCAATTCACCCCTTCCCTCTTGAGTAATCTACTCCGACCAACATTTGGTATCAAAGTATTGTTTATTAGGACTATGTTTAATCTTATTCAACTATGATTGTATTTGTACTTTAAAGATCTATAAATTTCTGTTAATTCTAAATTTCTAGATCTTCTAAAGTAAAACATTATTATGGATAATAGATTGGAAGGTTCTATAACCAACAGAACAACATTCTTTAATGGAACTAACTATGATCAATGGAAAATTAAAATGAAAATTCATTTAGAGAGTATGAGTTTTGAAATTTGGTCATCCATTATAGATGAATACAAAATTCCTTCTACTGGTAGAATCACATGGGATGAACCTACCAAAACTACCTATAGTAACAATTTCAAAGCTATGAATTCTTTATACTTCTCCTTAGGATATGAAGAGTTTAATAAAATTTTTGTTTGTAAAACTGCCCATGAAATTTGGGATACCCTATCTGTCTCACATGAAGGAACATCTAGTGTAAAAGAAATGATACTTAATACTTATACTATCAAATATGATAATTTTAAAATGAAACCTGGTGAGCCTATTTTTGAAATGTATCTTAAGTTTAATGAGATTGTCAACATAATGATTTCTCTTAGAAGAGAAGTCACTTCCAAGGAACAGATCATGAGAATTCTTAGATGTCTACCTGATATATGGAGGGGAACCTCGATCTCTATTAGAGAATCGTGTGACATCAGAAAGATACATGTAAAAGAACTCATTGGGAAATTGATGATGTATGTAGAAGAGATGAAAGTCAACAAGGAAGAAGAGGATGAACCAAAGAGGAAATCTGTTGCATTCAAGACTACAACTTCTAAGCACAAAGACAAAGGGAAACTGGAAGCTTCTGTAGAAAGCTCTACCAATGAACAATCATCACCTAACAGTGATGAGGAGATGGCTCAACTAGCTAGAATATTCAAACTATTTTACAAAAAGAAGAACTTTTTCAGAAAGCCTAACTTCAAGGGAAAATATGAAAAAAAAAGGAAAATGGAAGAAGGACTGGAAAAGAAGTGACAAAACTGATGAAATTTTTTGCTATGAATGTAAGTGAAAAGGACATATCAAGGCTGACTATCCAAACCTCAAGTACAAAAAGAAATATGAGGACAAGGACAGGAAGTATAAAAAGGCAATGAAAGCAACTTAGAGTGATTCTAAGGATAGTTCAAGAAACCTAGAGACATCACATGATGAACAGTCTAACAAAGCCAATATGCGTTTCATGATAAACACATATGAGGTAACACTGGACTCTTCTGTACATAATTCATACTATTCTGAAGATGAAAGTGACTTTGAAAAAATGACTAATGGAGAAATGTTTGAATACTGTAACATGCTTAAGGAAACATGCAATGAACTAAAATAAAAATATAAATCATTGAAGAAACAACATGCTCTTACTGTGACTATTAAATCTGAACTCACAACTGAAAAGGATAAAAATTCTCAACTGCTCAAGGAAAACAATGAATTAAAAATATCTAATGAGCAATTAAAGAGTGACATAGAAAATTTTACTAATGGGAAAAATACCCTTACCCAAATTCTAGGAAAACAAATTGCCCCTAAATACAACACTAGCATTGGTTATCAACCTGGTAAAAGAAACCTTGGTAGAACAAATTTTGTTTCAAAATCTAGGACATACAGTTTTACTCCCAGTTCTGGACTCAAATCAACTAATTCAATCCATGATACATATTCTAGTGTTTCAAGTTTTTGTAGACCAAATACGGTTTATTTTTCAAATACTTTAAATAATTCTTATAGGAAACCTATGAGTCAAATATGGGTTCCTAAAGCACTTATTACTAATATTACTGGACCCAAACAAGTATGGGTACCGAAATCTGTTTTTTCTTAATCTTTTTGAAGGAAAGCTGCTTAAAGAGCTCCTCCAAAAGTCTATGGTACTTAGATAGTGGATATTCAAGGAACATGATAGGATACTACTCATGATTCAAGAACCTAATAAAAGTAGATGGAGGACATCTCACATTTGGTGATAATTCCAAGGGAAAGATTACTGGCCTCGGCCAAATCAGTAACTCTAACTCAGCTTTAATTTCTAAATTACTATTTGTTGATGGTTTAAAATATAATCTTATTAGTATCTAAAAATTATGTGATGATGGATTTCATGTTAGATTTTAAAATTATTCTTGTAATGTCTTTAATTCTAAAGATTAATTAGTATTTTCTGCATTAAGAAATGAAAATGTTTATTCTGTTAATTTAGATTCTTTAGCTTCTCAAAATGCTTCATGCTTAAGTGTATTTCATAAATAATCTTGGCTCTAGCATAGGAGACTAGGAAACTGTAATGTTAACTCCCTTAGAAATCCAACTATAAAAATCCTAGTTAAATACTTACCCAAACTTGAGTTTCCAAATGAAAAAGTGTGTAATCCGTATCAAAAGGGAAAACAACACAAAGTTCCCTTCAAACCAAAGAAAGAAGTGTCAACTTCTCAACCTATCGAACTGCTCACATGGATTTTTTTGGAGCATCTAGAGTTTATAGTTTAAATAGGAAGCACTATGTTTATGTTCTTGTAGATGACTTTTATAGATATACTGAGACCTTCTTTATGGATCACAAAAGTGAAGTCTGCTCTTATTTTACTAAATATTCCAAGTCTGTAAAAAATCTTAGTGGAATTAGAATTAAATCCTTAAGAAGTGATCATGGTCGTGAGTTTGAAAATCAAGATTTTGATCCTTTTTCTCACAAAATGGTTATAATCACAATTTCTCTGCCCCTAGAACACCTCAGTAGAATGGAGTTGTAGAGAGAAGAAATAGAACCCTCCATGAAATTTCTAGAACAATGCTTAGTGAATATAACCTACCTATTTATTTTTGGGCTAAATCTGTAAATACAGCATGCTACATAATTAAGAGAGTGTTGATCAGACCTATTCTTAAGATGACTCCTTACAAATTATGGAATAATAGAAAACCCAAGGTTATATACTTCAAAGTTTTTGGTTTCAAAGTCTATATTCTTAATACCAAAGACAATATTGAAAAATTTGTATCCAAAAGTGATGAAGGTATATTTTTAGGATATTCCATATCTCGTAAAGCCTATAAATTGTTCAATAAAAGAACTAAATGTGTGGAATAATCTGTTCATTTCAAATTTGATGAAACGGATCCACATGATCCTAAAACCATCCTAGAGAATCTGGAGGATTATATATCAAATCTGAACATCAATTCAAAATCCTCAAATTCTTCTGTGAAATAATCTGTGAAAACTTCCATCTCTGAAAATTCTTTAAAATCAAGTCACAATGAACCTGAATCTGTTAATGAACCTGAAATCACTAGTACCTCTTTTTCAATAACTGTTAGAACCCTTAAGAACCATCCCTTAGATGTTTTTGTAGGAGACTTAGACAAAGGAATTCAAACTAGAGCTTCTCTTAGAAATCAGGTTGAACATCAAGTCTTCTTGTCACAACTTGAACCTAAAAACATTAATTATGCAATCAATGATGAATTTTGGGTGATGGCTATGCAAGAAGAACTTAATCATTTTGAAAGGAACAAAGTTTGGAAACTTGTTGAAATACCCAAGGACACATTCACCATAGGCACTAAATGGGTGTTTAGAAATAATGTAGATAAAGTTGGTAACATAGTTAGAAACAAGTATAGATTAGTTTCACAAGGCTATAGTCAAGAAGAAGGAATTGACTATGAGTAAACCTTTTCACCAGTTTCCAGACTTGAAGCCATCAGAATCCTGCTTGCCTATGCTGCACATCTGAATTTCAAACTATATCAAATGGATGTTAAGAGTGCATTATTAAATGGGTATATAGTTGAGGATGTTTTCTTTTTGAACAACCCCCTAGATTTACAAACCCCTATTTTCCAAATCATATTTTTAAACTATCAAAATATTTATAAGGTTTAAAGCAAGATCTAAGAGATTGGTATGATAGATTGAGTACTTTTCTTATTTCCAAAGGTTTTACAAAAGGAATAGTTGTTCCTACCCTTTTTATAAAACGAATTTCTAATGATGTTTTAGTTGTTCAAATCTATGTAGATGACATTATATTTGGATCTTCAACGAATTCTTTATGTGTTGATTTTTCTAAAATGATGCAAAATGAATTTGACATGAGTTTAATGGGTGAACTAAAATTCTTTCTTGGATTTAAAATCCTTCAAAATAATGATGGAATTTTTTTAACACAAAGAAAATATACTAGAGATCTTTTAAAACATTTTGGATTGGATAGCACTAAAATTAGTGACAATCCTATGAGTACCACTTGTAAGTTGGATCTTGATGAAGATGGAAAATATGTTGATCAAACCACTTATAGAGGAATGATTGGAAGTTTACTCTACTTAAATGCTAGTCATCCATACATTATGTTTAGTGTGTGTATGTGTGATCGTTTTAAAGAAAATCCTAAGGAATCTCATTTAAATTATGTAAAGATAATTTTCAAATACCTCAAGTATACACCCAATCTAGGACTGTTTTATCCTAAAGGACAATAATTTAAATTATTTAGTTATTCTGATGCTGACTTTGGTGGCTGTAAGTTATATAGAAAAAAGTACATATAGAATATGTCACCATTTAGGCAAGTCACTAGTATCATGGTGTAGTAAGAAACAAAATCTTGTTGCATTATCGATTGTAGAAGCTGAATATATAGCTTTTGGTAGTTGTTGTGCACAAATTTTTTGAATGAAACACACATTACTAGATTATAGATATCAATTCAGACATGTACTTATAAATTGTGACAACACAAGTGCTATTAAAATCTCAAAAAATAATTGTTCACATTCTAGGACAAAGCACACTGATGTAAGACATTACTTTTTGAGAGATCATTATCAAAAAGGTGATATCACTTTGGAATTCATTTGTACTGAATATCATCTTGCTGATATATTTACCAAACCATTAAATTCTGAGAGAATAGACTACATCATACATGAACTAGGCATGATAAATCTCAAATAGATATCTTACTTTTTACTATTTCATGTCCTAATGTTTGATATCTTACTGTGTCATGTTTATAGTCTCATAGTTAGTATTTTGTGATTACTATCTAATAGTTATTGTCTCACTATAACGCACACTGAGAAGTTCGTTCACTGTCTCACCGTGAAGATCATTCACTATCTCACCATGAAGCTCATTCACTATCTCACCGTAACATGCGTTTAATGTCTCACTATAATGACCAGACACGGTCTCAATGTAAAAATTATGTATAATTTTTTTTTATAAAAAAACTTGTATCATAGTAACTATTCTTTTCCCTTCTTTATTTTCCCACGTTTTTATTTTTTTAATGTTTGGTATTCCAAAATGATAAACTAAAGAAAGTATCACTCAATTCTTCACTCGGGGTTTCTTCTACTTACTCATTTTGAACCCTTCTTCATCCCTACAACCCTTCTCTCTCTCGAACCTTCAATGAATGCCAAGGATGAAATATCCTTCATCATCGACACCTGAGAAGCACATCTCAAAGAAAAAAAAGATTGCACCTAAGCTAGCACCTGAAGGACCATTAAATCTGAATCGGGTAAACCGTGTTCTTGTACCTGAGAAAGAGATTTTACCCAAATGGATTATGTCTAGTAAGTATCTGGTACTGAAAGTGTTAGAACAGCAAGGCTGGTTAGAGTGGTTCTCAAAGGAAGATAGACCCATCTACCCTAAGTTAGTGGCTCAGTTTTACTAGTACGACCATTTCTCTTTTTATTATGGTGATAGTTATGTTGCAAAAAGCTGGGTAAATGGCTAGATATGCTCATTATCTTCGAGGTTATGGGTTGCATGCCTTAGGATACCTCATAAAGGAATCTGTGAGGATTATCAGAGAGGACCTCCACCTTCAACCTAATTCTTTTATTTGGAAGATTCTCTAAAATACTTAATAGGAAATGGTACCAAGAGGAGGGTCATTACTGCTGAACTAGATGGATAATCAAGGCTCATGTCCAAGTTTATTAAGAATCTAGTTAGCCCTAGAAAAGGTGATTTTTCTGTTTTGAAATATCAAGATGTTTTTCTGATCCACCTCATGAAAAAATGGAAATAAGATCAACCTTTGCAAGTATATCATTCATCATATGTGTGAGATAATCAAAGCCACATCAAAGTCAACTTCCTTATTTTACTCTCGGCTTATCTTAGCCATGCTGCATGACAAATGTTTGGTTGGACCTAATGAGGAAGTTATAAAGGACTGTGAGTACTGCCTTTCAAATGTAACTATCAAGAGGATAAAAATAATCTGGAATCCTTGGAAAAAGGAATGGGTGGAAGAAAATGATAGAGTTTATGAGAAATTAAATCCTATGTATTATCCCTCAAGACCAAGAGATATTTCTAATCCTGGTTTGGAACCAAATGAGATTGTTGAGTGTCCTGAAGAAGAGGAAGAAGAGGCTAAAGTGCCACCTAGGGAAGCTGTTTTTGTTAAGGAAGATAGGACTATTGTTCCTCATGAAGTTCTTGAAGAAGAAGCCCTTGATCCTAAAGAAGTTGTTAATCTGGATACTCAACCCAAGGTTGAAACAGAATCAGTGGCCAATGAATCTAAAAATCATGCCATGGAAGAACCTATAGTGGAAGAGATACTTTTTTTATGTAATAAGCCAATTTGAGGAACTCCTAGTGGAAAAATATGTTCCTAAAATCATCCCTTCAGCTAAAGAACAGATGGAGCTAGATTTTTAGCTAGCTAGATAGGAAATGAGTGAGGAACTTAGAGTTGAGTCTGTGGAATTAGACCGAGATCCTAAGCTTTTTAGTCCTGAGAAGTATGCACCTATTGAGGGGGAGAAAAACCCAACTCTCGAGTCTATTGAAGCTTCACATCCAACTGAGTCAAGTCCTATAGATACTCAGTATAATTTCCCTAGTTTCTATGATGTGGATGACTCTCAGTAGGTTTTATAAACTGGCCTTGATCTTTCCTCTATATTCCAGTTGAAATCGGTCTCCAATATCACACCTGAAAAGGAACCTGAGTCTGTACCAGTCCCTATTCCTAAACCTTTATCTGAACAACCATATTTTTATGAGTAAGGATGATCTCAAGGAATTTAGTGCTACCCTCTTGTCTGGAGTTGAGAAACTCATTAATACCCAACCTCTTCATATGACCAATTTAAGTGAGAGAGATGCCTCACTATTATTGGAGAAAGTTATTTGGAAAATACAAACTAAAATTATTCATGAGATTCATGAAGTAAGAATTGAAAATAAGCTACTCAGTAATGATGTTAAGACCCTAAGAAGTATGGTTGAAGACATGCAGAGAGAGATGCATTCAATATCAGAGCTTCTTTCTCCTCTTATAGAACCGGTTGTTCCTCAAATACCACAGGTTATTGTGTCTCATATTCAACCTTATCTATCTTCCTTATATGAAAAGGTCACTGAAAGGAACAAACAAATTGTGAAGGAAATGAGAGATATTGTTGTAAATTTTAATAAACTCACTAATGAGTATATTGGGTGTCTTCAAAAGGTGATAAATCAACTCAAATCTCTAACCACAACTGTCAATTCCACTAAATCATCTATTCAATCCTCTAAACCCTCCTTAGATAGTGATATGCTCATAACTGTAGTCAAAGAAGAGCTTTAGAATGTACTCAGTGGTTTTAATACGGCTTCTCTATATGAAGTTTTCAAGAATAGTGATAGAGTTCTCTAACTAGTCCAAATCCACTCAAAAATTGCTAATGATGCTCAAGAAGAGATTTTCAAGAAAGTGGATTTCTAATTCAACAGAATCTTCTCCAAGACAGATATGAAAAATCATTTCAAGTATCTTGTAGAAAATCTTTGGATTCCTCCTGTGAATCAAGCTTTCAAGACCCAAGTCCAAAATCTCATAGATTTTACTCGATTGTTGGATAAGTTTATAGAGAACAAGGATGATTTTGATAAAGCCATGGAGTAGGGTGGAGAGATCATTACAGATTTCATCAAACTCCTGAGGCCCTATCTTTATATGTAGAGTACAGCCATTGTTTCTCCAGCGGCTGCACCTCTAAGACCTGGGCCGCCTACCTTCACTTCTGCCCTAGCATCCACTAATATGTCTATCAGCCAAGCCCTAAGTCAGATCAGGCATGTGATTCTTGATCAAAAACTGCCTAAATCTTATACTACTCCTACTTTGGCTCTATCAGTCTTTGAAGTCCTTCCTTTACCCTCTTTATCAACCACCTCACTTCCTTCTTCTACCTCAACCTCTTCCCCTATGGATTCCTCTTCTGACACTACTGCTAAAGGTAAAGAGAAGTCCAGACCCTGAAAAAGAACAGTGATTACTCCTTTTTGATAGGAATGATATTGCTTTTGTATTGCTCTTTTTTTTGTACTGAACCTTTGGTTCTATTAATGGAATGTGCACTTTTGACTTCTCTTATTCCATCTTTTTGATAATCCCAAAAGGGGGATAAATTTTTATATGTTATCCATTTGTCTCTATAGTTGAATCCAATATACACTTTAACTTTACATGATTTGTGATCATAAAAAAGGGGGAGATTGTTGGACTCCTCATGTATTAATCATGTTTTAATGATCACAAATCCTATTAAACCAAGTTAACTCCTGCCAATTATATCACAATCATGTGTATTCATGTGTATTGTTGTTTAAGTAGTCTCGTGTTTTAAGAAGAGCCATTAAATATTTTAATTGCTCTACATTCAGTTTACTTACTTTATACTATCTTTGATCTACTCTCATAATACCTTATTTGACAAATTCTTAAGTCTAATCCATTCTATATTCATCATTTCTTAAGTATGAATACAGTTACTTTCAAAAATCTGAGACACCATAAGTCTGCTAATGGTTATGTCTTTATAACACCATGAAGCAGACACCTTGAACAAGACACCATGAAGAATCAGACACCATGAAGCAAACACCGTGAAGCAAACACCCTGAATTATAATATAAATAATGTGTATGGATATTCATAATATAAATAATTTATATCCCTAAATTATAAATAAGGGAATAACTTTTAAATAAAGGAATAGTTTACATACTTTTTTTTAGACTTGATATATAGTTTACATACTTAAACATGAGATAAACACTTATAAACAATTCAAAAAAAATACAAACACTTTATAAATTATTCATTTTTTATGTACATTCCATAATCTTGAATATAATAACTTTATATTCATTTCATAATATAAAATACTTCATATTATGAATTATGTGGAATTTAACTTTAAATATATGATATTAAGTGAAATATAAAAGTTTAATATTTCAATATCTATTATGAAACTATTTTAAAAAATAAACATCACATACTTAACATTATTTAAATCTTGATCTAATCAATCATCAAAACTTATTTTGATGTTTCTAAAATAATATCCCAAATAAGGCATTTAATTTGAACAATTAAAATTAAGTATTGTGAATAACACCCTAATATTTTAAAATGACAACATTTTTTATAGAATATGTTACATAGAACACCATCTTAAATAATCTATAAAATATATTTCTTTAGATTTAATCTCTTCGATAGCTTACAGAACACGTAACCCCGATTCGAAATGAATCATAATATAGTATACCATTATAACCTAACCATTAAATTGAATGGAATATATATTACAAAATAAATTATAAAAAAAATATGGTTTTCTATTGATTTGAAATACAATAAAAATCAATTAAAATAAAAAATAAATCTTTTCTGAAAAAATAGTATTTTTTTAAACACAGTTTAGTCGTGTTTCTAACACACAGTCTAAAATTAATTTTCACCAATTTTAAAAAATTAATTGATAAAATTAAAAAAAATTAAATTATAATGTAAAAATTATCGTAGGTTAAATTTTTTGTATTTTTCTAAAAGGTTTAAATTTTTTATGAATAGTGAAAATATAGAATTTTAATTAAAAAATAAATTTTTGTTTAAAAATTTTATAAATATAACTATATTTTTAATGGGTTTTAAAGTAAAATTAGAAAAATTATATATATATTAATCCAATTTATTTCATTTGAATAATTTTTATATTGATGTTTTTATATAAACATTGAGAACAGTTGAACATTTTCTCTTTGAAAACCCACATTCACATTACATCTGTGGGGTTAATTTTTAATTAAAATCTTCCAATTATGAAAATTTAATTTGGAAAATTTGATTAAATATTTTGAATAATAATTATATAAATTTTTTAATGAGTTCAAATTAATTTTTTACAAAAATTAAAATTGAAAACATTAAAAATTAATTACCGCGATTAAGGTAAAAATAGATTTACTGTGGGGTTAAACTAAAAAAATAAGATTAAAATGGCCTAAAACAATGTATAAAATCTATTTTATGGCCATATTTTGACCTTATAATGTCTAATACTATATAATACTCTATTTTTTGAACTTTTTTAATGTGAAAAATATGGGTACACGTTTTTCTTTTCAAAAATTATAGGTGTGACGTGCACCTCACTTATAAAAGGTCACCCCCTTTCCTCTCTTTTTCAGGCATTAAAAACCTTTTGGTTAAGAAAATATCTGCCTAAATAACTTCCCAAAATACATACCCTCATCTTATAAGCCTTATTTTGATCCTAAATACAACCTAAGAAGGATTTTGGTTCAAAACTAAGGAGGTTACCCAAAGAAGAGGTAATGTTCTTTAAAGGGCATTTTTATTTCTTTTCTTCTTCCGCCTCCTTAAATTATTATTAAACCATTATGATATAATAGTATTATTATCTTAAGTATAATTAGATTTTTTGTGTTAATTTAATTATCTAAAACAATTAAACTTCCATAAAATGGGCTTTGAAATCATTATTTGTGTGTATAGAGGACTGTCATCTCGCAAACTGATGTCATTCATTTCTTCATTACCACCTATCAAGACTGGGTATGATTATGGGCCTAAATTATATAAATTATATATATATATATATAATAATTAGACCAATTGATTCATTATAACATATATATACCTTTTTACTTTTCATTCTGTAGGGGACATGATAATGTCGCTCGTGTGTACGGAGAGCTACCGTCTCACGAATTGATTCATCTTTCACTAAAAATTTACATGGAATGTAATAAGGATAAAGTTAATGAATATATGTGATATAAATGAAAAATATATATATTCATTACATATTCATCATTCTAAAAAAACAATATAACATTTTATTTTTTTACACTGAAAAATGATAACATCGTTCATGAATGTGTGGACTACCGCCAGCACAAAGCGGTATGACTCTTTTTACATCGCCACACAAAATAAATGATATAAATATATATATATATATAAGTATATTTAAAGAAATAATATTTTATATATTATATTATAATCATTATGTAAAGATAATATATTATTTACCTCATTTCCATAATGATCATTGAAAAATGGAAATGTTACTTATGCGTATGTATGGCCTACCATCTCCATGATTGTAACACAGTCCATTTTTCATAACCATATTTCATTATTCATATTAAAAGTATAACTAATGTATAAATTTTATATTTAATTCATGATTATTATTTTTATATTATGGTACTATATAATATGCACAAGAATGCGATCTTTCAGGATGAAGTACGAATGAGAAAACAAGGCAATTAACACCCAAAACAATGAAAATAATGAAATATTATTAATGAACATCTGATAAGATGTTATAAAATGATCATATATGATATTATAAATATTAATATGGTTTTATAATAAGTTAATAACATGTTCAAAACCACTATAAAGGATGTTAAATCTTGTTCAACAAAAAGGAAGTGTGAGGTAAGGGACTTCGTCTCAATTTCCCTTCATTGAGGTATATTGTAATGCAATGCACCTAATTTTTATTATATAGTGTATATACATCCACTTTGACATGTAGTATCATGATTAAATTATAATTAATGGTATTTAAGTTTCAATTTTGATTATTTTATCCAAGTATATTTTACTTAAGAGATACCAAGTGGTAAAGAATTTCATAACCCAATTTCTTTTTATTTGGTTATATTACTTATTCATCACCTTTGATATTATAATATTAAGTGTGTAATGAATTTTAATTATATTATGTTTTATTTAAAATTTTTATTTTGATTTATAGTTGATACATATAATCGATTCATTGACTAATTCTCACTTCAACGTTATGATCATTGTAAGGGTTTATTTAACCAATCTCATTCTCGTCAAGATTATTTATTCTTGAATTTAAGTTGAATGAAATTATCTGATCATTGTCTAATAAATCCATATAAATTTATCTTACTCTCATTACTCATTATATTTTCATTCAATATTATCATTTTTTCACTCATTAGTGCATTAAATAATCAATAAATGTTTTTAATAAAATATGACTTCATTTCTCTCTTCGGTCGGAAATTTGTTTTCTTCCAAAACCATATTTTATATAAATGTTTTCAAAAAATGTTTTTAGCTTTTTAAAAATGATTTATTAAAGAAATTTTTAACCATATTTAATTTTTATAAAATGTTGTTAATGTAATATTCATGTCATTTTAAAAATAATGCTCATTTGACTTTTACTGAAAAGGTTAAAGGAATATTTGTTTTAATGTATACGACATAAACATAATCATTAGCCTTCATAACCAATCAAATTTTTTAAAAAAATATTTATAATTTTCAAAAATTAGTTTAAAATAAAATTAATTTCAAAATTTTTTGTGAAATTTTAGTTTTAAAATTAATTTTCAAAATGAAAAGGTTATTTTCCTCAATAATTTTTTTAAATATATTTTTATGGTATTTATACTCATCAATAAAAACAACCATTTATTTGTAATCCAATGGGAATATTTTTTATTGATATCATCCTTATTATTTTTATTGATGGTTTCTAATTATTTTAACCGAGGAAAATATTGAAATTCACTTTCTTGATTAGTTTTTATAGTTATTAACATTCCCTTGAAATATTCACTTTACTATTATCATTAGACATTGAATTTATCCTAAATACACATATTATTTAACATGGATATGTTAATTTCTTGAACCATATATAATTTTTTACATACAGAGTTTTATATTTAAATTTGTTTGTTTGTCTAGGGAAATATTCATAAATTAGTATTCTTTACTCAATACAAATATTTGATGATAAGTCACATTTTTCATGAATTAAATCAATTATTCGATATATGAGGAATGATTTGGACCTTCAGTGATGGGTGGGGCATGGTATTATATAGCCCTGTGATGCATTGGTAGGTATTATGACATAATTAATAAATATAGTATTAAACGGGTTTTTACCTATAGTTTAAAACCATAATGTGAATGGTATTGACAGTATAGCTATTATGTTTCCAAAGATCATGGAATTTAATAATTAAGTATTTCCTTCATTAAGAATTTAGTTATTACTATCCATGATATTTTCATAATGATATTATCTCTAGATTCATTTTATTCTCATTTTATTAATTAAATGGAAAGTGTTTTCAGTTATTTATCTTTTTATATTTATTATTAATTCATGATAACTTCTATTGTACTTAACCCTTACATAGAATTTGAGATTACCCTTATTTTTTCCTTTCCAAGGAATCTATGAAGTTTAATATTATTAATATAGAAGGATATTTTAGAGGTAAAAATGTTATTCTCAACAAAATGTGTGGTAAATTTTATATCCAAATGTAATTCAGGACTCATGTATATATCTTGTGTACCAAGACCACTAAACTATCAGGTCCATCGGGATGTGATTCCTTATATCGTATTTTAGGGTAATAAAGAAGACATCAGATTTTGGCTATAGGGATTGAGGTATCTACATTGTGAAAAAATCAAAATATTAAAATATAATCACTACATATTTATCCATAATTTTTAATTTATAAACACTCTATAAATTACCCTTATAATTTCTGAATAAACACTTTATTTCATAATCATAACGCATAACATATAATTAAAATCTATTTTTAATACTAACACATAATATTATGTAATAATTATCAAAAAAAATCATAAACATTTATTTAAATGATTATAAAAACTTTATAATAAATTAATTTACAAACACTTTATAAAAAATAAACATCTTGAAATTGAATTTATTATAATTTATAAATAATTTAAAAATTATATAACTCAATACATAATTGAATTTAAAGAAAAATAAATCTTTCTTCACCAATCAAATTTAATGATTCGGAGGGAATCATAGTCTACGATTAAGGGGCTAAAATACATAAATGTAACATACTGAGATTTTAAAATATCTTATGGTTCATGAAACACCAAGCTTAAACAAACCGCGATATACTATTAAATATTATTATTTTAACACGACCGTTATAAAATAACCATTAAATCGGTGGGTGTGAATAGGATTAAAAATATTATAAGATATAAAGAAATTTCATATTCAATACAAATTTATTTATTCTTAGGAAAAAAAACCCATAATTTTTAGTAGACTCATTTTATTCTTCAAACATATGTTTTCTTCAAAAAGTAATTTTTATTGCTTTTTATGAGAAAATAAATATAATTAATTTTTTCACTTTTATAAAATTTATGTGAAAAAATTAAATTAATATTTTAAATTAACATATTAAAATTATCTTAGGTTTAATTTTTGAGAATTTTTCTGAAAATATGGATTTTCTAGTGAATAGTGAAAAATACTAATTTTTATAAAACTATCGATTTCATTATATTAAAAATTAACATAATGATTTAAATTTGATATCAAAGTAACTTAAGTACTATTTATTTAAATATAACATAATTAATTATATTTTAATTATCCTTATAAATAATTTTTGTATAAATACATATTTTGGCTTAAAACACATTTTTAATAAAATTATTTTTCATTGTGTTTTTCTGGTTTTATTTTAAATTAAATTCTACGACTTATGTATTCTAAATTTTGAAAAATTTTATTTTATATTTTGAATCAGTGGGTCCTAATTTAGTAAATAGATCCTTTTTATTTTGTTCATAATGAATAGTAACCATAGTAATTTGTATTACTACAGTAAAGGGTAAATCGGGTAATTAATGGTAAAAATAATATGATAAGGACTACAAAATGAACATAACACTTGAAAAAATATTATTTTATGATTAATTTTATTACATAATCATTCAAAGGTTATATGACCATTTATGACCATTTGGATGAGTTTAGGACCATTATAGTTATTTATTTAAAGAAAAGTCAAAGATGTCACATTCATATTTTTAATAACTATAACATTTTTAATGTGGGTTCATCCAGAGAAAATGTTCCACTATAAATATTATTTTGAAACATAAAATATTTATCTATATCATTATAATTTATTTTTAATTTTTAGGGAAGAAATAATTACCCTAAATGCTTACGCAACACTGCTGCAGTAATTATTCAATTAATGGAAAAATCGAATAAATGATATTGAAAATATTAAAAGTAATATAATATAAATTAATTAAGGTGATAAAAAAATATATGAATATGAAATATTATGTATATATTAAAATATTTGGTTTGAAGTTATCTTGTTGTATTTATATTATTAAATTCAAAGTAATGAATAGTGTCAAAATTGGCAATAATGATATTTCATTAATATAATATTTTATTAAAGTATTTAAAAATAATTAAATTATTAGGTGGAATAATATATAATTTAAAAATTAATTCCTTATTCATCTATATTCCATTTTGAAATATTTATCTCTAAAATAGTCTTATAATATTTTAATATTTTGAGAAATTCCAAAAGTGACCCTCACCTCAATTAAAAAAGGGCACCCCTTCCTTCACTAATTTACACCACTTTGAGTCATATATCTTAAAAAAATCTTCCCATTTCTATTCAAAACATCTTTATCTGTGTTCTAGAGGTTCTGGTACTTCTAAAATATCAACCCTAGATTCCTTAAAAAGAGATCTAAAGGAAGTCTCTCGAAGAAGATGAAATTGCCTTTACCAACTCTTTCAAGTTTATTTATTCTTATACTTCATATTCATATGTTTTTTATACTAATTTAATAAATAAAATATCATATAAATATATACTAAAATTTTATTATTATTATGATACAACCATATTTCAACTTTTATCCATCATATGAAAAATAAAAGCACCATGCATGCGTACGTACGACTTACCGTATCCACAAAGCAGTGAAATTATTTTTTCATCGCCACTTTAACTAGATGGTTATAAATATGGAACTAATGAATATATATTATGTTTATTAAATAATAATAGATATTTAAAGGTTAATTATTATTTTACCATTATTTCATTCCATCCATCAAAAAATGAAAATAGTGTTAATGCGTACGTACAGCATACCGTCTCCATGAATGATGTAATTCATTTTTTTATCTCTATATTTATGTATGAATATAAATATATATATATATATATATAATATATATTATATTTATACCATAACTAATATTCTTTATATGATGAAATTATAAGAAAATTATAAGTACTAGAACTACCAAATCAAAACATACATGAAAAACAAAGTAGTTACCACCAAAAATAGTGATTTTAGCAATGAATTGATAATAAATAGGTTATAAAATATTATAAGTAAATAATATATGGTAGGATATATATTATTATGTTTCTATAATAAATTTATAATAAATCTATATTTATTATCTAGGAGATTATAACACGTGTCAAGGAAGTCAAACCTCAGGTAAGGGACTTTGTCTCAATTTTCTTTTGTTGAGGAATATTTTGATGTTATGCACCTATATTATTTTATTAGGTGTATATAATTACCCTTTGATAATTTATATCGTGAATATTTTTTATTCTCGTGATATTTATAGTTTTTTTAAATTTTATTCGTTCATGGGAATATGATTCAATTGATTACAATGTGGTAAGGGATTTTTGTCTCACTTTTATTTCTATGGGACACATGCCTTAAAAACTAATTATTTTCTTTTTATGGTTTATATAAAACCCTTCTAATATATTATATAATGAATATATTTGTCTTGATTATATTTAAATATTCATTTTACGTTATTTGATTCGTGGGGTTTATAATTGATAATACACCCAAGTGGTAGAGATTTATTTCACAATATTATCTTTATTCAGTATGGTTTATTTTTAAGCCCCTATTGTGGAATATATCATTTACATGTACAAGTTTTCTAAAAGTGTTTTCAAAAACGTTTTTACTATTCTCATACAATTTTCTAAATTCATTTTTAACAATGTTTTACTTTTTCCAAAAATGGTTTAAATGGAATATTTTTATCTTTTTCCAAGTGAGGTACTTTGTGACTTTTCCAACAAAAGTATGAAAGGAATGTTTTTTAAAATTATAATTCATAAGTAAATTTTACCACTATCATGACTCTTTAATGATGTGAATATTCCTTTATAATTTTACAAGGTTATTTTCAAATAAAATTTTTCCCTTCATATTTCCACAGTTTTTTTAAAAGTGAATTTCAATGTGAAAAAGATATTTTTCCCAAAAAATGTTTTTATTAATATATTTATGGTAATTTTATACATCAATGAAAAAACAATTTATTTGAATTATTCTCCACTATGTTTTTTTTTAATGATATCATCCTTTGAAACATTCACTTACTTTTTATCATTGGATATAACATTTCTCTTAAGTATCCATATTCATGTATTATGGATATGATTATTTCCTAAAGTGTATATCTTTTTTGTTTATAGTGTTTACTTTGAAAGTTATTTTATTAACTAGGAAGTATTGATAAATCCATATTCTTTACTCAATGTGAATATTTTATGATAAGGTTCATTATTTACAAATTAAACCAATTATTTGATATATCAAGAATGCTTTGGTCATGCAGGACACTTGTAACATCCCGCCCCTCCTCATTGGTATGAGAAGGTAGAAGTACATTACTTGGACTTAAGAGACATCCCCAATTCACCAAAGGATGGAAATAAAATTCCAAGGGCTTTAATACAGTTGGGGTATGATTTTCCCTTTAGGAAATAAAATAACTTAACTAAACATACCATAAAAAACAGTTACATGATACATGATAACAATGTAAAATAACTCAAAGTAATACCATTGATATCAATACCAAACTACAATAGAGTATCACAATGGAAGAAAACAAACATCAAAGTACACAGTGGAAGACAAATCCAAAAAAAACAGAATGATAACCCACATAACTCCAAAGCACAAACATGATCCAATCTCCAACTCCATGAAACATCCAAAGTATCAAAATGAACCGCTAAATAATTGTGATACTTCACCTTTACCTATGTCCTAATAAACAATATCTCCAAAAGAACCAAAGTTTCAAAGAAGGGGTGAGTAATGAAACTCAACATAATTTCCCCAAAATACTTCCCTAATCACACCACTAGGATAAAACATTTTAGCACATTTATATAAAACAATTTATAAAAAACAATTGAAAAAAATTTATATCAAAAAAAATATTTTAATACCAAAATAGTTTCCATACCAAAATAGTTTCCATACCAAATGAAGCTAAATAATACTTTAAAGCCACTTCACATTTCTTTTTGGCATACCCATTCCATGATTCATCACAAACACACATATTCATGATTCTCTAATAGTTCCATACTCATGAGTGGTTTCTAATCCATCCACTAGGTCATCATAAAGTGGAAAATCTTCATATGATCCAATTACACTTGCCCCTTATCTAGGGTCACATCCCATTGTACCCCAATAGTACACACCCTTTATTAAGGGTCACATTGAAATAATGAACTCACACAACCCATATATTCTAAAACCATTCCAAAACAACCAATTATAACCATTTCAATAAAATTGTTCTTTTATTGAAAAGATTTCAAACAAACCATTTTAATACATTTCAATAAAACCATCCCTTTATTGAAAAAATATCAATTAAAACATTTACCAAAAATCTAGAAAATTCATATTTTAAAATAAATATTTTAGAAATAATGAAAACAAAGTACATTGCACAACCACTTTCCACAATTCCACAATTTCACCAAAAAACCAAAAAATACACAAACCATCAATAAAAAGGGTTTATACCATAATTTTCACAAAAATATCACAATACATTTCAAGAAATTTAACCAATTTGAAACTAAGACTTCATGTTCTAAATAGAGGAGTCAAGATTCGAGCCACATACCTCAGGAGTTATGGTGAAAATAAAGAATGGAATGAGAATGCCCACAAAACCAGGTTGAATCTCCAAAAACCCACCTTAGATCTCTTACCCTAAAATCAAAAAATGAAAATCTAAACATGATTGGAATCAATAACCATAGATCTATCTACAACTAACTATAACTGAGAAACTAAGAGACGGAAGAAAGTATATCTAAGAAAAATCGTGAACAACTACCATAAACGATGACTTACCATGGGAATCAGGCTTCAACGCACCAAAAAGCGCTTATGAATCGCTTCCAATTTTATGGGGAGAGATTATACATCATTTGAAAGAGATAAATCATGATTTTTGGTCAGTTTTAAATAAAAATGATCGGTTAAAACTTAATCCCCCCTAGATCCACTCTTTTAGGATCTTGTGCTTAAATCATGCATGGTTAATCGCATGGTTAGGATAAACCATGTGATAACCATTCTCCAGACACTACCCCAAGGAATACCTCTCATGGTTGGCCCATATGGTTAGAAAAATCATGCACCAACCATTTAAAATCCCACTATCCCACTTTTCATGGTTTCTCCTTGGTGGTCTCACACTTTGGGAAAATTGTGCGATTACTTGTGTTCCTTCTTGTTATCCCTTGTATCACTATGCAAGGTTTCCTATAAGATTTTCATGGTTTATAAAAATATTTCTCAAACTGTTAACCTATATAAAATCACTAAAAACATTCCAAAAGGTTTCCAAACCCTCAAAAAAATCACCCAAAAACTTTATATACTTAAAAATTATAAATGAATGGTTACTTACTTGAAATTGGGGTGCTATATTTTCCCCACTATTGTTCTTCTTGCCCCCAGAAAGTATAAAAACACTGGTTCATGAAATAATTTATTTGATTAATCGACCATTTATTTCTCTCATTACCATGTCTCTTCCTGAATTTGACCATGTTTCCACAAAACCCACACTAGACCGATGCGTTTTCCAAGAAATACTTTCTCTTACGTATCCACAATCCACACTGGCATGTGCACCAACAAAGAATTCAGATCTAGGTCAATGTGAACCCATCAAATTACACGGTTAGAATCAAGCTAATACTTTTTCAACTGAGATACATGAAACGCGTTATGCAATGCATAGAACCATGGTGGGAATTCCAACTAATATTCTATCTCATTAACCCATTCAATATCTCAAAAGAGACTATGTATCTAGGAGATAACTTTCCCTAATTTCCAAAATTATGTTTTCCAAGCCTTGGATATATTATCAAAAACACATGATCACTCACATAGAATGAAAAATTCCATCGATGATGATCCCCGTATGATTTTTGGAGACTGGTCCATCTCCATTATCTTCCTATTCAATTGAATTTTCTTTATTGTATCTTAGAAAAGGCTCTAGCCAACCAGTGAAGTATCACCTATTTCCACCCAACATATTGGATAATGGAAAGGATTTCCATACAATGCTTCAAAAGGATCCATTTTTATTAAGGCCTAATATTTATTTTTAAATTATAACTCCACCAATGATACGTGCTCTTCCCATGAGCCACTAAAATTCATTACACAAACCAGAAACATATCTTATAACATTTATATCATCCATTCATATTATCCAACTATTTTAGGATGATAGGCCTTACTAATAGTCAACTGGTCCCAAAGGATTTATTTAAGGATTTTAAGAAACAATATTTAAACCTAGGATCTCTGTTTGACACGATCAAAATTGGTACGTTGTGCCTCTTTACCACTTCTTGGATATATATTTCTGATATTTCCTCCACCATATTAGATTCATGAATAGGGATCAAATGAGCCAAATTTATGATTTGATCCGCTATCACCCATATGGAATCATATTTATGAACCATTCTTGGGAGACCTCTTATAAAATTCATAGTTATCTTCTACTATTTCCAAACAGGAATAGGTAAAGATAGCAACATACCTGCTGGTCACTGATGTTCTTCTTTAACCTTCTAAAATGTTAAGTATCTTAAAATAAACTCCACCACATTACTTTTCATTTCGACCCACCAAAACTATGATTTTAATTCTTTATACATATTTTTTATCCCAGGATGAATAGCCTATTTTGAATGGTGGTAAGTGTGAATAAGTTATTTCTGAAAATACATAAGTATGACTATACGATTTTTAAACCAAAAACATTGAAATATCACCCATATTCCATCCCTCAATGGTATCCCCACAATTGAATTTTTTCCTCATAGTAACACATTAAGAATCAGACGTTTATGCCTCTTAAACTATATTCACCAAATCAGAAAAAAAATGAAATTGGAAATAAAAATACAACATCACTTCAATCATTACATTCCAATTTCTTGTCTACTATCACTAACATTAACTACCACTGATCTGAATCCACTTTTTCTAACTGAATATATGAATTTCTACTTAATGCATCTTATATCGTATTTCCCTTACCTGGTGTATACATCGTGTTAAATTAAAACATTTGAAGATACTCCATCAATCTTCTTTGTCTCTGATTCAAATCCCTTTGTGATAAAATATGTTTCAAACTCTTATTATCCATAAACACAATAAATTTATCAACAAAGGGGAAATGATTCCAAGTCTTCAAATCATGGACTATGGAATCTAACTCCAAATTTTTTGTTGGGTAGTTCTTTTCATACAACCATACTTGTTTTGATCCATAAGCTACAACATGATCTCCCTACATGGGAACACATCCCAAACCTGATCTCTAAGCATCAAAATACACCATATACCCTTTTCCTAATTCCAGAAAAATCAAGATTGGTGATTATGTATGGTAAACATTAATCTCTTTAAAAGACTTATGATATTCCTAATTCCATTATAATGGAATATTTTTCCTTTTAAAAGTTATAATTTGTGAATCTAGCCGTGATAAATCAAGAACAAAATGTTGGTAATAACCATCTAGACTAAGAAAAGTGAATATCTCAAAGACATTATTTGGGGGTTTCTAAGAGATAATAACCTCTAACTTTTATGGATCTATATAAACACATTTTTTAGAGATTACATGGCCAAGGAAATTTACCTATTGTATCCAAAAATCACACTTTGATATTTTTGCATACAAACGAATATCTTATAAGATTCCAAACACTATCACCAAATGTTTCTCATGCTCAACTCTTTTCCTTGAATAATTTAATATGTCATCTAAAAACACCACTACAAAAGAATAAAGATATCTATGAAATATACAATTTATAAATTCCATAAATATCGTTGGTAAATTGATGATACTAAAATGAATTACCACATATTCATAATGCCCATGTCTACTCTTAAAAGTTATCTTTAGAATATCCTCCTTCTGAACCCGAAATTGGTGACATCTTGATCTTAAGTCAATATTAGAGAACTATTGATATCCCTTAAATTGATCAAAAATATCATCAATGTGTGTAAGTGGATATAGATTATTTATTTACACTTGATTAAGCTTAATATAATCCACACATAGTTCAAGATTTCCATCCACCTTTTTTGACAAACAAAACAGATCCTTCCAATTGGTACATGCTAGGCCGAATTAACCCTTTGATTTCTAGCTCTTTCAATTGCACATTTAGTTTACCTTAATTATGTTGGTTCCATCCATTAATACATAAGTGAAATATGAATGGTCCTTATAAGGATATCAATCATAAACTCCACTTCTCTCTTGGGTGGAAACCCTGAGAAATTAATTGGAAAAAATCCTGAAACTGATCAATAATTGCTGGAAATATTTCATCCTTGATATCATACATTGATTCCAAATTCAATGCTTCCAAATAATATGATATCATTCTAATTGTTGGTTCTAAAAATCCCTTTTCACCTACCTTGAAATTCTGGTCTCCTTTAAAGAGATGCTCTACACCATTATTAGTCGTAAAATTGACCCTTCAGGTATAATATTTGATGTGAGATTTCAATGTTGTCAATGAATCTATACCCAGGTTTAGAAAATAGATATCCATTTACAGCATAGATAAATACCATATCAGTTTGGATCCATCAACTATTATAGAACATTCTCTAAACATAAAGGATCAATGTGCTCTTTGACCAAGAGGATTTTTCAGTTTCAACACAGAAGGAATAATCTCAATATTTAAACTCAGAAAATCAATAGCATGATAAAAAATAAAGGAATGGTATATAATCATATCAAACAAATCTTACATAAGTTTAGAATTTAAAATAATTGTACCTCTCACCATATATTGTCCAGATTGATCATCAACAATAACTTGATCGTCTCCATATAATTTCTTTCTCATGGCACTTTGTTCTTTATATCCTTATTGATATTTCCCCTGCTGAGGATTCATTGAATTCCTAGAATCGCCATGGATAAATATGTTCTCCTAGTGATGATTTTTTTCTATCCTTGTATCCTCAAAGCATACGATTTCTATCACACATGAGAAGTATCTTGAACACCTTACCACAAAGCACTGAAACAATAGTTCTAAATATGACACTGTATGATTGAAATTGTGGAAAGTTATATGTGGTGTCATACACTCTCTCTTCATGTGGTAAAATTAACCACATTGGAAACATCTATCTTTGATCTTGGGTCTTGTAAGAATATTTACCAATCCAACTGTCTAATTCTGAGTCATCCCCATATCTTGGAAATTGGATTCCCTCTTCCACTTTCTCCCAACATTATAGTTCCCGCCATTTCCTATAGGTATCAACATACTCCCTACAACCATATCTTCTAATATGTCCCTTTATTCCACTATCACTCTCTTGACTATCTCTATATAATCCATAATATAGATCACATCAATATTTGAGCTAATATTCTACCTTAGCCCCGATTCAAAAATGCATGCCTTCAAGGATTCACTAGAAGTAACTTTGGGTGAAAAGCGGACTAAATTCATAAATTTTTATGTGTACTTTATCACTGTCAGGATCTCTTTCTTCAAGATGAATAAGTCTATCATTCTTTTAATTCTAAACATATAAGGATATTTTTTCTTAACAATTCTTCAAAATCATCCCAAGCAAGTACTTGGTATAATTTATCCTAAACTGCTAATTTACACCACTGGCATGCAAGATCCTCCAGCATATATGTCTCCATCTTGATTTTCATCTCTACTAGTGTGCCAAGGAAGTCAAAGATTCGATTCATCATGTTCATAGACACCTCTACCGTATCTAGTTTTGAATCACCCTAAAAGATGGGTGGATTTTTCTTCTATAACTTAAAGGAGTGATCCACTTTCCTTGGTTCATCCCACCTGTTCACTCTATCCATATCCTAAAAATATTAGAGGATACTCTGAACCAGCTATTGGTTCACCTGTGTATTATGTGAAACCATGTTCTCAGTAGCTTCCTCTAGTTAGTTTCTACAACTCCTACCATGTTCCATTTTTTATAAACATAACAAATGTCATCTATCTCACTCTCAAGAAACTTAAGACTTAACAATTTCAAATTCTATCACATCAAAAAAGCACAACATTTATTTTCAAAATTAAAAATTTTCCTCATTCAACAATTTTTTAAAAATTCACCATGATTTTGAAAATCACACAATTCTCAAAATAACCAATTCATGACTTTTCAAAATATCGAATTTGAAAAAAACTTTAATAATTTTCAAAAATCAACACTTTTGTACCAAATCATAAATCATTACTCGAAATAAAATATGAACTCATAGTGGGAATTCATTTCTATAATGCATGTCATGCTCGTCTCATCGGATAAACCCATGACAATGATATAAGAATCCTATAAGTGTCTCCAAAACACTTATGTACCCAACTCCCTAGTAACTTTAAGTTCTGCATAAAAAGGCTAGATACATCTTTTTATGCTATACATTTCAAGTCCTAAAAATCATACTCATTTCTACCATCCTAACTTAAGGAATAAAAAAGAATGAATTTCAACTCCAAGACTAACATAATTGATGATCGCTTGTTAGTCAAGGAAAAAACAAGCAGATACACTTGTAACATCCTGCCCCACCTCATTAGCTTGAGAAGGCAGAAGAATATTACTTGTACTTAAGCGACATTCCCAAGGGTCCAAAGGCTAGCAATAATTTCCAAGGGATTTAATACAATTAGGGGATGATTTTCCCTTTAAGAAATAAAACCACTTAACCAAACATGAAATGAAAAAATAAATCACTACATGATGCATGATAAAAATGTAAAAAACCCAAAGTAATATTGTTGATATCAATACCAAACTATAACAGAGTACCACAGTGAAAGATAACTAACATCAAAGTACACGGTTGAAGACAAAGACAACAAAACTCAATAAGAACCCACATAAATCCAAATCTCCAACATGCTCCAAGATCCAACTCCATAAAACAGGCCGAGTATCGTGATGCACCACTAAAGAAGTGTGATACTTTACCTTTATCGGTGTCCTAATAAATGATATATTCTAAAGAACCAAAGTTAAAAATTAGGGACAAGTAATGAAAATCATTAGAATTCCCCCAAAGTAATTCCTTACTCATGTCACTGGGATAGAACATGTTATCACATTTAAATAAAACATTTTTTATAAAAGAATTAAAAATAGTTTATATCAAATCCAAGAAGTTTAATACCAAAACATTATTCATACCAAAAAAGTTTCCATACCAAAAGAGTTTCCATACCAAAATCCACCAAAAAATACTTTAAAACCATCTCACATTTCTTTTTAGCATACCCATTCCATGATTCACCATACACCCACACATTCATTATTCTCTGATAGTTCCATACTCATGACTGGTTTCTTGTCCATCCACTAAGTCATCACAAATTTTCCAATCTTCTTCTGACCTAATGACACATTCCTCTTATCCAGGGTCACATATCTTTGTACCCCAATGGTACATACCCTTTATTCATGGTCACGTTGAAAGAATGAACTCACACAACCCATGTATTCTAAAACCATTTCAAAATAACCAATTCAAACCATTTCAATAAAACTGTTCTTTTATTGAGAACATTTCAAACAAATCATTTTAATACATTCCAATAAAACCATCCTTTTATTGAAAACGTCTCAATTAAAACATTTACCAAAAATAAAAAAACAAAAATAAATATTTCAAAAATAAAAAAAAATTACATTACACAACCACTTTCCCCATTTCCACAATTTCACCAAAAATCAATAAAATATCTATACCAACACTAAAGAGGTTTTCTACCATGATTTTTACAAAAAATTCACAATAAATTTCATGCAACTTAACTAATTTTAAAATAATCCTTCATGTTATAAGAATAGGCATCGAGAGTGAATCTACCTACCTTGGTAATTATGGTGAAAACAAAGAATGAAACAAAATTTCCCACAAAACTATGTTGAATCTCTAAGAACTAACCTTAGATTTCTTCTACTATTATCAATGAAGTTTAATATATCCATGATTGGCATAAACAACCTTATATCTATCCATAGAGTACTAGATCTAAGAAACCAAGAGATGGAATAAAGTATATCTAATAAAAACCATGAAAAAACTACCATAAATGATGACTTACCATGGGAATTGGACTTCAATGCACTAAGAAATGCCTCTGAATCACTTCCAGTTTGATGGGAAGTGGTTTTATACCCTTTGGGAGGAATAAATCCTGAGTTAGGGTCGGTTGGGAGAAAAAAATGGGTTAAAACTTAATCTCGACCCAGATACACTTTTTTAGGATCTTGTTTTTAAACCATGAATGGTTAATTGCACAGTTAGGAAAACCCATGTGCTAATTATGTTCCATCCAATTCCCCAAAGAGGACCTCACACGTTTGTACCAAATAGTTAGGAAAACTATGTACCAATAATGAAAAAACCCATTGTCCCACTTTTCATGGTTTATCCTGGCATTTGTATGCTTTGGAAAAACCGTTCACCTTCCCATGCATCTTCCCATTAGCCCATGTCGCACTATACCTAGTTTCCTACATGATATTCACGGTTTCCACAAAGCATTTTTAAACTATTCACCCATAGAAAATCCCTAAACATATTCTAAAATGTTTCTAAACCCTCATAAACTTCATCTAGACACTTTATATTCATAAAAATCATAAATGGAAGGTTATTTTCTTAAAACTAGGGAGTGCTACATTCTCCCCACAATTGGCCTTTCCATCCCTAGAAAGGAGAAAACTACTAGTTTTCTAAAATATTTTAGGCCTTTTCTTGACCATTTCTTTCTCTCATTCTTAATTCTCTTCCAGAATCTAATGATGTTACCACAAAACTCGCACTAGACTGATTCTTTTCTCACACAAGACTTTCTCTTGCATATCCACAATCTATATTGGCATTTGAACCAATGAAAAATCTAGTTCTAGGTCAATGTGATCCCATAAAATCACATAGTCAGGTATAGGATGATAATTTTATAACTGAGATACATGAAACAAATTATGCACTACACTGAACCAAGGTGGTAATTCCAACTGATATTCCACCTCACCATCCCGTTCAAGTATCTCAAAAGGGTCTATGTATCTAAGAGATAACTTGACCTACATTTGAAAACAATGATTCCCAAGCCTTGTAGAGATTATAAAAAACACATGATAACTCACCTAAAATAAAAATTTCCATATACAATGATCTTCATATGATTTCTAGCGACTCTGATCCATTTCCATTTTCTTCTTGATCAACTGAATCTTCTTTATTATCTCTTGGACAAGGCTTATCCCAACTAGTGAAGTATCACCTATTTCCACCCAACATAGTGGATAATGACATGTATGCCCATATAATACTTCAAAAGGATCCATTTTTATCAAGTACCGATAGCTGTTGTTATATGATAACTCCACCAACGGTACGTGCTCTTCCCATGAGCCACCAAAATCCAATACACAGGCCCGCAACATATCTTCCAACATTTTTATTGTATGTTTGGATTTTTCATCCATCTAAATATGACACATGGTATGCATAGTCAATGGAATCCCAAGGGATTTATGTAAGGATTTCCAAAAACAAAACATAAACCTCAGATCTCTATTTAATGCAAATGAAACTGGTATTCCATGCCTCTTTACCACTTATTCGATATATATTTTTGACAAGTCCTCTACTATATGAGATTCAGGAATAGGGATTATATTATCTAACTTTGTGACGTGATCCACTATCACCCATATAGCATAGTTTTTTTCAAACCATTCTAGGGAGACTTGTTACAAAATCCATAGCTATCTACTCCCATTTCAAAATAGGAATTGGTAAAGACTATATCATACTTTTTGGTCATTGATATTATTTATTAACCTATTGATAAGTAAATCATATCAAAACAAACTCAACTTCCATCTTTTTTATGTTGACCCACCAAAACTATGCTTTAAAAACCTTATAAATCTTTTGTATCCCAAGATGAACAACCATTTTTCGTGTTAATCATGAATAATTTATTTGTAAAAAGAGATAGGTATGACCATCCAATTTTAAAAAAATAACACTGAACTCTCATACATATTTAATCCCTCAATTTTCTCCCCACAATTTATTTTTTTCCTCATATAAAGACATTTAGAACTGGACTTCTATACCTCTTTAACCATCTTCACCAAATCAAGAACAAATCAAACTAGAAAGAAAATCACAACATCACCTCATTCTTCACATTCCAAGTTCATGTATGGTATCACTAACATCAATTGTTGCTGATCTGAAGCCACTTTTTCCAAATAAACATATTACTTTCTACTAAATGCATCTTTCACCGTATTTCCCTTACCCGGTGTATACATCAAATCAAAGTAAAACATTTTGAGATACCCCATCCATATTCTTTGTCTCAAATTCAAATCCATTTGTGAGAAAATATGTTTCAATATCTTATGATACATAAACACTATAAATTTCACACTGATGAGGTTATAACACCAATTATTCAAAGCATAGAATTTAGCAGTTAACTCCAAATCGTTTGTTGAGTAGTTTTTCTCATGAAACCTTAATTTTCTTGATCCATAAGAAACAAAATTATCTCCTTGTATGAGAACACATCCCGACCCTTATTCCGAATCATTACAATACACCATATACCCTTTTCTTGATTCTATCAAAATCAAGATTGGTGCTGATGTAAGGAGAACATTAATCCCTTGAAAAGACTTCTAACATTCCTCATTCAATTATAATGGAACATTTTTCATTATCAAAGCTATCATTAATTAAGCTATATGTGATGAAACTTGAACAAAACATTGGTAATAACAAGTTAGCATAAGGAAACTATGTATCTCAATGATATTATTTGGAGTTTTCAAAGAGATAATATACTATATATTTTATGGATCCACAGAAACACCTTTTTTATTGATTATATGGCCAAGTAAATGTACCTCTTGTATCCAAAAATCACACTTTGATAGTTTGTCATACAAACAATGATTTCACAAGATTCCCAACACTGTCTTTAAGTGCTTCCCATGCTCAACCCTTATCCTTGAATACACTATTATGTCATCCAAAATAACCCCCACAAAAGAATATAGATATCTCTAAAATATCTGATTCATCAATTCCATAAAGTTCTCTAGTACGTTTGTGATACCAAAAGGCATTACCACATATTCATAATGGTCATATTTACTCCTAAGATCTATCTTTGGAATATCCTCCTTCCAAACCCACAATTGGTGATATCTTGATCTTAAGTCAATCTTAGAGAACCAGTGAGCTCCCCACAATTGATCGAACATAAAATCAATGAGTGGAAGTGGATACTTATTCTTTATCATCATGTGATTGATCTTATAATAATCTACACAAAATCAAATATTTCCATCCTCCTTTTTGACAAACAAGACTGGTTTTTTCCACGGTGATGTGCTAGGCCAAATGAACCTTTTGATTTAAAGCTCTTCCAAATAAATATTTAGTTCCATTAATTTTTTTGGTGTCATCTGATAATATGGAAGATAAATGGTATTGGTCCATGTAGGGAGATCAATCTTAAACTCTACTTATCTCGTGAGTTGAAACCCAAAGAAATTCATAGGAAAACATCCTAAAACTGATCAATAAGTGATGGAAAACTGTTGTCCTCAATATCTTCCATCGATTCCAAATTCAATGTTTCTGATTGGTATGAGATCATTCCAAATACTGGTTCTAACAATCTCATTTCAAATGCCTTGACATTCTAGTCTCCTTTAAAGAGATTCTTGATGTCATCATTAGTCATAAAAATGACCCTTTAGATATAAAATTTGTTGTTATCTTTGATAATTTTCAACCAATCCATACCCAATATTATGTCATATACATCCATTTATAGTATAGATAAATCTCATATCATATTGTCTCTATCAATAGTTATAGAACATGCTCTACACATAAAGTCTTTACATTCTCTTTAACCAAGAATAGTTTGTAGTTTCAACACTGAATACATCATCTCAACATTTAAACTCATCGAATAAATATCACAAGAATCAATAAAGGAATGGGATTCACCAGTATCAAACAAATCTTAAAAAAGGGTAGAATTCAAAAGAATCTTACCTATCACCATCGATGGTCTAGATTGATCATCCATAATAACTTTCGTTTCTTTATTTCCTTGTTGATATTTACCCTATTGAGGAGTCATGGTATTCCTAGAATCACCATAGATAAATTTTTTCTACGGATGATTATAGTTATGTTTCCCTCATCCCATCAAAGCATATGACATCTATGACACATGAGAAGTTTCCCAAACATCTGACCTCAGAGAACTATAATTATAGGGCTGAAGATGCCTCATATTATTGAAATTGTTGCATGATCTATGTGGTGTCATACACTCTCACTTTATGTAGTCGAACAAACCGCATTGGAAACATCCATATTTTCTATTAGGTCTTGGAAGAAGATTTACCGATCCATCTATCTAATTCTGAGTCATCCTCATACCATGGAAATAACTTTCCCTCTTACGCCTACTCCCATCATTAGAGCTCCCACTGTTTCTCATAGGTATCAACATGATCCCTCCACCGGTAGCTCCTGAGATATCCCTTTACTCCAATGCCTCTCTATTTAACATCTCAGTATAATCTATAATACATAGTAGAGCAGTCTTTTAGCGGATTTCCTACTTCATCCCTGATTCAAAAATGTGTGCCTTTAAGGATGAACTAGTAGTAAAATCAGGAGAAGACAGGACTAAATTCATAAATTTATCCATTTAATCAATAAATATAAGTCTCTCCTTCTTTAATATGAAGAAGTATATCATTATTTTATTCCTAAATGTATGTGCATATAATTGTTTGTTGAAAAATTATTCAAAATCCTCCCAAGAAAGGCCTTGGTCTAATTTCTCCTAAACTACTAAATCCCATCACTAGCATGTTATATCCTCTATCATATACATCACCATAATGACTTTCAAATCTTCTGGTGTGCTAAAGAAATAAAAGATTCAATTAATCATGTTCATCCACACCTCTTCCTTCTCTAGTTTTGAATCACCCCAAAAAATGGTTGGTTTATTTTTCTAGAACAGGAAGGAGTGATCCACCTGCCTTGGTTCATCCCACCTATTCCCTCTATCCACAAACTGAAAATCTTGGAGTATACTCTAGAATATTTGTTGGTTCACTTGTGTCTCAGGTGAAACCCAGTTCTCAGTAGCTTCCTCGGGTTGCTTTCTATAATTCCTAACATGTACAATTTTCTATAAACACAAAAAATTCCATAAGTCTCACTCTCTTGAAACTAAAGGCTTAACAATTTCAAATTCTATCACATCATAACTATCACAACATTTCTTTACAAAATTAAATATTTTCCATGTTTAAACATTTTTTAAAATTTCACCATACTTTTGAAAATCAAACCATTTTCAAAATAACCATTTCATGACTTTTTGAAATCTCACATTTGAAAACAACATAAAAAATTTTCAAAAATGAAAACTTTTGTAACAAATCATAAATCATTACTAAAAATGAAATATTCACTCATAGTGGGATGTCATTTTTATAATTCATGTCATGCTCTTATCATTGGATAAACCAATGATAATGAGATAACACTCCTATAAGTTTCTCCAAAACACTTATGTACCCAACTCACTGGTAACTTTAAGTTTAGAATAAAAAGTTTATCTATGTATTTTTATGATCTACATTTCAAGTCCTAACAATCCTACTCCTTTTTAACATCACGGCTCGAGTAATAAATAAGAATGAATTTCAACTCAAAGACTGACAGAATTGATGACCCCTTTTTAGTCAAGGACTGAACAATCTAATACCACTTGTAACATCATGCCCCTTCTTATTGGATTGAGAAGGAAACAGACTTTACTTGGCCTTAACCAACATTCCTAAGGTTCCAAAGGCTATAAATAAATGCCAGAGGATTCAATACAATTGGGGAATTATTTTCCCTTTAAGAAATAAAACCACTTAACAAAACATTCCATTAAAAAATAAAACACTTCATGATTCATGATAACAACATAAAATAGCACAAAGTAATTCCATTAATATCAATAAAAAACTATAATATAGTAACACAATAGAAGACAACTAACACCAAAGTACATAGCTAAAGATAAATCCAATAAATCTCAATAAGAACCCACATAACTCCAAATATCCAACATGCTCCATCCTCCAACTTCAAAAAACGTCCAAAGTATCATGATGCACCACTAAAGAAGTATAATGTTTTACCTTTTTCTGTGTCCTAATGAATGATGTCTATAAAAGCACCAAATTTCCAAAGAAATGGTGAGTAATGAAACTCAATAGACTTTCCCTAAATGAATTCCCAAATCATTCCACTAGGAAAAAACATGTTATCACATTTATAAAAAAAATTATATAAACCAATGGAAAATAGTTTATATCAAATCCAAGCAGTTTAATACCACAATAGTTTCCATACCAAAACATTTTCCATACCAAAACAGTTTCCATAACAAAATAGTTTCCATACCAAAAGAAACCAAAAAATACTTTAAAACCATTTCACATTCCTTTTTGGCATATCCATTCCATTATTCACCACACACCCACATATTCATGCTTCTATAACAGTTCTATACTCAAGGTCAATTTCTCTTTTATCCATCAAGTCATCACAAAGTGGCGAGTATTTTTGTTCCTCAATGAAACACGCCCCTTATCTTGGGTTGTTTCCTTTTTTACCACAATGGTACATGACCTTTATTTAGGGTCATGTAGAAATCACGAACTCACACAATCCATGTATGCCAAAACCATTTCAAAAAAACCAATTCAAATCATTCTAATAAAATCGTTCTTTATTAAAACCCTTTAAACAAACCATTTCAATGAGTTTCAATAAAACAATCCATTTATTGAAAACATATCAATTAAACCATTTACCAAAAATCCAATAAATCAATATTTTGAAATCAACATTTTAAAAATTAAGAAAAAAAAAATACATTGCACAACCACTTTCCACAATTCGAAAATTTCACCAAAAATCCATAAAATATTCAAACCATCACAAAAGATGGTTTCTACCATGCTTTGCACACAAATTTAACAATCAATTTCAAGTAATTTAACCAATTTTAAACTAAACCTTCAAATTCTAAGAAGAGGATTAGAGAGTGAATCCAACTACCTTGGTAATTATGGTGAAAACAATTAACGACGTGAAAACTCCCATAAACTAGGTTGAATTTTAAAAAACCCACCTTAGATCTCTTCTCCTATCATAAAAAAAGAAAAATATTACCATTATTGGAATTCACAACCTTATATCTATCCATAATGGACAATATATAAGAAACTAAGAGAGGTAAGAAAGTAGATCTAAGAAAACACATGAAAAAATACCACAAAAAGATGAATTTTCAAGATAATTGGGATTTAATGCACCAAGAAACACCCTTGGATCACTTCAAGTTATATACAGAGAGGTTATAAAGCCTTTGGGAAAGATAAATCCTGAGTTAGGTTCATTTTGGATCAATAACAAAGGGTTAAAACTTAATCCCGACCCAAGTCCACTTTTTTAGGATCTTGTTTTTAAAATGTGAATGGTTACTCACACAGTTAGGAAAAACCATGCGCTACTCGTGCACTAACCACTACCCCAAGGAGGACACCGCATGGTTATCCTGCACTTTTAGAAAAATCGTGTTCCAACATTACAAAATCACATTATCCCACTTTTCACAGTTTCTCCTTGGCAGCCGCACACTTTGGAAAAACCATCTTCCTGCCTATCCACCTTCCCCTTAGCCCATATCTCACTATGCATAGTTTCCTATAGGAGTTTTATGGTTTCTGCAAACCGTTCTCAAACTGTTCACCTTTAGAAAATCCTCAAAAATATTCCAAAAGGTTTCCAAACCCTCCCAAACTTCTCTCTAACACTTTATATACTTAAAAATAATAATTTAAGGGTTTCTTACTTGATATTAGGGGTGATACAACACTAGTGGGGATTGGTTAATGATATCTCAATGATTCATTAGTAGTCTCGTGAGTAGAATCAGTAAGATTGAATGAAATCATTTTTCTATACCCAATTGGTTTGTACCCAGTAGTTTAAAATTTCTTGTGAAAGGTCTTGAGAGTAGAGGTATCATGATTCCTAAGATAAAAGTGTCCAATAATTCATCATTTCCTTATTTAAGATTTTTGTTATTATTATCCATGATATTTTCATAATGATATTATCTATGGATTCATTTAATTTTTAATTTATTGATTAAATGGAATGTGTTTTTAGTTATTTACATTTTCATATTGATTATGACTTATCTTATCATGATATTAAAGACATTTAAGTGGAATGTGTGTTCAATTATTTACCTTTCAATATTGATCATGCATATTGATTCATAATACATTTCATTGTACTTAAAATTTACTGAGAATTTGAGCACATCCCATTATATTTTATTTTTACCAAGGATACCAAGAAGTTTTTTATATTGATATATGTGGTTACACTAAGGGGAATAATTTTTTTCTCGAATAAAATACCATGTGTGTTTTTATGTTTGAAATGTAATATGAATTTCAAGTATGTTTCTAGTTTACCAAGACTACTAAACTATTCGGTCCTTTGGGATGTGGTTCCTTATATCTAGTGCCAATGTAATAAAGAAGACACTGAATCTAGGCTAATAGGGTTGAGGTTTTTAGATTTGGTATCAGAGGAATTTTAGTAGAAACATTGGGAACAAGATTTATAAAAAAAATATATTAGGAAATATAACTTTATGATTGACTTTGGGGATAAGTCTAAGTATGGGAAATATCCTATTTATTTGGTAATGATCATGGATAACCTAGGTTAAACCTAAGGAGTCATAGATTAATGAGAAGGTGTTGTGATTTAGAAAAACTTTGAATAACATTTCATGATTATTTTATAGCTCACTCTGATTATTATAATTTGATTCTTACACATGAAATTTTGGTTTTAGTCAATGGTGAGAACCATAAGGAACTGGTTTAAAATTTAATGTGATAAAAAAAATTTGAATAAGTATTTTACCAATGGTATTATAGTTAGAAAAATAATTAAACTTATAAGTAATTTTTTTATTTTGGAAGAATATATCCATACAATATTAATTTTTTATTAAACACAAAATCACTTTTAAGGGGAAAGTGGGAACCCTCACAGTTCAATAGGTTCAGGACCAAAGGACACAACAGAATTTTTAAAGAATAGAGTGAGTTGTTTAGATACATTTTCCCTAAACAAAACCTAGGGAATAGAATTCACCTGAGTGTCGGAGGGATCCTTCAAGGTATCCTCGAAATGTCACGACCCGTCCTCGGGGCCCGTGCCGTGACTACCCCAAGCCCGCCTTCCATAGGCCAGGGGATAGCGACAAGAACTAAGGTGTAAACCCCGGTAAAAAGGGAAGGCATTGCCTTTGTAAAGTAAACAAACACCACAGAGCAAGCAAGCAGTAAAAGTAAACACTAAGTAAAAAACTGAGTACAACAGCAAGTGCGGAAAAGTAAGTGGGCCAGTATACAAACCCAAACTGAAAGTAAAGTACAACTGGAAGGGAAAACAACAACTGAAACTAAAGCCGCAACGTCGAGTCGTCCACTAGAAGTCCCACCTGAAGGGTGGGTACAGATAGCCTCCACAGCTCCTCGGGTCCAGCCGTCTGCTCCGAGTACGTCCCGCCCAGTGGTCCACCTCCAGGTACCGTCCTACTCCGCAAGCCTCAACCATGATCAGCGTTGTCCGTTGTCTGCAACCAACACAACGTAGTGTGGGCATAGCCCGTGCAGGGGTGAGTATAAGCTACTCAGTAGGGACCCCGAGACCCTCGAAGGTCTCCCAGAATCCACAAAGGATAAACCACAAAGGATAGATACAATCTGAAGTAACATCTGACACTGCTTAGGTATATGCCCATACATATACCTAAGACATCAATTCTTTTTTGGCTCCAACATCTGAGCCCAAGTACAACCCAGTCCACACAGGAAATCAAAACATAATCCACACAGGATAGCACAACACAATCCACAATGGAAAGCAAAACAGGATTCAGCTCACATAGGTATACTTCTTTGTATGACGATAGATATGATCAGATATTTCCACTGATTCATCTAAGTCGTCGGACCCACAAAGGATCGATAGGTAATGACCCCCGCAATGACCCACAAAGGATATGACCCACAAAGGATCGATAGGTAACTAACCCCCGCAATGACTCATAAAGGATCTGACCCACAAAGGATCGATAGGTAACTAACCCCCGCAATGACTCACAAAGGATCGATAGGTAACTAACCCCCGCAAAGACCCACACAGGATCGGACCCACACAGGATCTGTAGGCGCTGGCCCACACAGGACCGCTGAGCACTGACCCACACAGGATCGTACCCACAAATGATTTGTAGCACTGATCCACGTAGGATTGCTGAGTGTTGTAGTCATCACCGTCGAATCCACTGAGGATCTCTGCACAGTCATCGTCGTCGCAGTCACAGCCAGCACTAGGGTTCCCGCACACAGCAAGCTCATTCGGGAGGGTCCGCTCCACGAGCCGAGAGGCTGATACATCAACTCACACAAATTAGGGAGTTGATGTATCCAAAAGTTCTGTATCGTCAACAGGAACTCAACGTCACAGACGGCGCGTCAATCGGACGCCCGGTCTGAGAGTTATTGGCTTTTTCGTCCTAGGGGCCCGGTTGGTTTTTAAGGAAAAACCAACCCGACCGTAATCCACCTACGTCCAAACCTCGGGTGGAGTAAGCCAAAAGATCCGTCTCACTTAGAGTAATCCAACAAAGTCGACGGCACGTCAATCGGACGTCTGAAGCTTAAGTTATGATCGTTTCCGCTCCGTGGGCCCAGTTGGTTTCGTGTACGAACCAACCCGGACGAACGCAAATTACTCCTAAACCTTGAGTGCGATATACCTAAACGACTGTCTCGATCCAAGGATCACATCTCCGCTGACGGTGTGTCAATCGGAGGCTCGTAGCTCAAGTTATGAGCAAAAGACGGAAAAGGTCCGAAAACGGGGCGTCTGGGCCCGGACCGACCCGGCCCAACCCCCCTTGGGTCGGCCCGAACCGGGTCGACCCGGTCGGCGCGGCCCGGCCGGCGGGTCGGCTCGGCCGGTTACGGCCGAGCGGATCGGGGGACGAGTTGCCCCCGCGTGAGAGAACCGCGGCCCCGCGTGGGGCCGCCCTTGCCAGCGGACGCAGTCGGGTCACCGCGTCCCGTGCTCCTCTGGTCCCGCATGTTCGTGGGACCACGCTGCTGTCGTCGCGGCTTCAGCCACGGCGATTCTCCACGGCGGCGCGCCGGGCACCGCCGCCTTCCGCCGCCGGCGCCGCCGTGCCGGCGTGGCGCGCCGACAGGTCGCTCCACGGACCACCGAACGAGTTCTGGTGGTCGGAAATTCACGACATCTTCGCCAAAGGTCCTCCCGGGTTCTGTCCTTCACTGCGAGGACCCCGCATCGCCCGTACGGCCTACTTTGTCGACGTCCTCCGTTTCGCACACCAAGAACGAAGGGGCGGTGGGTTCGTACTTGTTCGTTAGTCCGCACCCACCGTGTTAGCGGTTTTAAAAGTCTCACAAAAAAATAGTTTAATCAAATGCTGCATGTATAAATCCCAAAGATTTAAATAAAACAAACCCCTACCTCGTCGTTGTCGTTGGATGAGAGTTCTTCAAGGAAATGACCGTCGCTGAAGAAGAGGATCGCCGCGTCACAGAAGGGGGCGTCGCGTCGTCACGGTACACGGCATCGCGTCGACGATCTCTGAGGGTTAAATAAAACAAATAGATTTAATTGCACGTTTAAACCCATGTTGAGGATAAATCCACAAAGAATTAGAGAACCGTAATCCCCTACCTCAAGCAGTTGATGATCGGAGATTGTTGCGGGGAAGAAACGTCGCGGAAGAAGAGTCACGGAAGGAGAATCGTCGGCGTCGCGGAACACGGCGTCGCGTCGTCGATCTCCGAGGGTTCGGCGTTCTTCGTCGCCTTTGTGTTCTTCGCGTTCTTCGCGTTCTTTGTGTTCTTCGCGAAGAGGGATAAAGAACTTAGAGTTTCTCCAAATCCTCTCAACAAGCCACCCACAAGCAAAATGTGTGTTGGTCTTATTTTATTCCATGCCAACAATTTGAAAAACAAGTTAAGAAACGAACCATTAATTTGGTGAATTAATGGTAACGTCTTAACTGTCCAATTAATAGGGGCATTAAGAGTTTAGAAAACACACCCGTTGACTTTCATTAAAGAGGAGTTTCTGCGGGTGCGTTACTTAGAGGAAAAGAAACGGTGGGGCTTGTGCGGGCCCCACCTCGCAAATATCCTACCAAGTGGGTAGGATATTTTGGGTTCCACCATATCCGCTTCAACTCATCTTGAGTGGATTTAAGTGGTTTTAAGTGGATTTTAAGTGAAATAAAAATAAAGTTGTCGCACCACTTTATTTTATTTCTTAACTTAACCCCAAAAATTAAAAACCACACCCGAGAAAACGCAACTCCGGAAAAGGAATTTCTAGGCAAATACCGGCGCTGCGATTCCATCGGTGCCCTCGGAATTTGATTCTGAGCACTGGTTCAGAAGTTAGAAAAACCCGCTCATCCGTTCACTGAACGTACCCGAGCCAAACTTCGAAAAATGATTCCAGGAACACCGGGCCTCGGAATCAGGTGTCGTCAGAAACTGCGTTCTTGTAAAATTCCAAAGAAAATTAAGAAAATAATTTCCTTGAATTTTAAGGATCTTTACATCACTCCCACCTCAGGGCATTACGTCCCCATAAAGATACATCATAAACTAGGGAAACAAAAGTGGGTACTGAGCACGCATCTGAGCCTCCCACTCCCAAGTGCTCTCCTGGAGGTTCCCGTGCTGCCATCTGATGCACACTAGAGGAATCGACCGTCCACATAGTACCTGCTCCTGTCGATCCTCGAACTCCACTGGGACCTCTACAAAAGTCTCCCCATCATCAACGTCTAGCTCCCCATGTTCAATGATATGTGTCGGGTCGTGCACGTATATCCTCAGCTGAGATACGTGGAAGATGTTGTGCACCCAGTGCAACTGAGGAGGTAGAGCCAGGCGATAAGCCACCTTTCCAATCCTGCTGAGGACCTGGAATGTTCTGATGAAGCGTGGAGACAATTTTCCGCCTCGGCCAAATCTCTATAATCCACATCGAGGTGAGACACGCAAGAAGACATGGTCGCCATCCTCGAACTCTAGTGGCCTCCGCCTCCTTTCAACATAAGACTTCTACCGGCTCTGAGCTGTCCTCATCCGCTCCTGGATGACCTGGACCTTCTCTGTCGTGGCTCGGACCATCTCCAGTCCCACAAGTGCTGACTCGCCAGGGTCTGTCCAGCACAAAGGAGATCTTCAAGGTCGGTCGTACAATGCCTCGTATGGTTCCATCCTGATGGTGGAGTGGTAGCTGTTGTTGTATGCAAACTCCAACAAGGGTAGGTGTTCCTCCCAGCTGCGACCAAAGTCGAGAACACATGCGCAGAGCATGTCCTCAAGAGTCTGAATGGTCCTCTCCGTCTGACCATCCGTATGAGGGTGAAAGGTGGTGCTCAGACGTAGCTGCGTCCCGAACGCCTCCTGCAACCCCTTCTAAAGCCGGGAAGTAAAGCGAGCATCTCTATCGGAGACGATGGATGATGGAACACCGTGAAGCCGTACAATCTCCTGAACGTAGAGACATCCCAAGCTCTCCACTGAGCCCTGCTCTCTGATGGGTAAGAAGTGAGCCGACTTGGTGAGTTGGTCGACAATCACCCAAATGGAGTCGTGACCTCTGGAAGTGCGTGGAAGTCCAGTCACAAATTCCATAGATATCACGTCCTACTTCCACTCCGGGACCTCTAAGGGTTGTACCAAGATTTCTGGTACCTGATGCTCTGCCTTCACCTGCTGGCAGGTGAGGCATCGAGAAACGAACTCTGCCACAACCTTCTTCATGCCCGGCCACCAGTGCTGTCGTCTGAGGTCCTGGTACATCTTTGCCACTCCAGGATGTACCACCAAGGGAGAAGTGTGAAACTCTCTCAGCACCTCCTCCCATAAAGTAACTGGTACCAAGGTACGTCCTCTGAAAAGGACGTCGTGCTCTGCTCCAAGGGAGAAACCATCAGGTGCCTGACCTGAGGATATTTGTGCACGCCGCGTCTCACAGTCAGCGTCCCCACGCTATGCCTCTCTGACCCGCTGCAGTAGTGGAGGGGTGACTGTAAGAGACTGAACGAAGGATGCTCCATCCCTATCCACGAAGGATATATGCAAAGAGTCTAGCTGCTCTGTCGCCTCCTCAAGTAGCTGAATGTCTGTCCTCCTGCTGAGAGCATCGGCTACCACGTTCCCCTTCCCAGGAGTATAGACTATCTCAAAGTCATAGTCCTGGAGGAACTAGAGCCATCACCACTATCTCAGGTTCAGGTCCTTCTAAGAAAAGATGTACCTGAGACTCTGATGGTCAGAAAAGACTGTAAAGCGCTCGCCCATCAGATAGTGTCGCCATGTCTTCAGAGCGAAGACCACTACTTCTAACTCCAGGTCATGGGTAGCGTAGTTCTACTCATGTGGCCTCAATTGACGTGATCCATAGGCGATCACTGCCCTCTCCTACATCATGACACATCCGAGTCCAGTCCCTGATGCATCGTAGTAGACTACGTACCCTACTCCCTCCTTAGGAAACCTCAAGATAGGTGCGCTGGTCAATCTCTGTCTCAGCTTCTGGAAGCTCTGCTGACATTTGTCTGACCACACAAAGGGTTTCCCCTTCTTCGTAAGAGCTGAGAGTGGTTTCACAACTCTGGAGAAGTCTAGAACAAATCTCCGATAGTATCCAGCTAGTCCCAAGAAACTCCGCACCTCTGTGACGCTCTTGGGTGGCTCCCAAGCTAGCACTGCCTTGATCTTCGTAGGATCCACCGCAACTCCCGCCTCAGAGATGACGTGTCCCAAGAAGTGGACCTCACGTATCCAGAACTGACACTTCGAGAGCTTTCCATAAAGCTGGTGCTCTCGGAGTGTGTCTAGTACAACCCGCAAGTGGTAGGCGTGCTCCTCCTTAGTCGTCGAGTATATCAAAATGTCGTCGATGAAGACCACGACAAATTGATCGAAGTATGGCTGAAAGATCCTGTTCATGAGGCCCATGAACACTACCGGAGCATTGGTTACGCCAAATGTCATAACCAAGAACTCATAGTGGCCATACCGACATCTGAAGGTCGTCTTCTGCACGTCCTCGTCCCAAACTCTGAGCTGATGATAGCCTGACCTGAGGTCTATCTTTGAGAACCATCGTGCTCCCTTGAGCTGATCGAAGAGGTCATCAATACTCAGTAGCAGATACTTGTTCCTCACTATCACCTGGTTCAGGCGAAGATAGTCGACACAAAGTCGCAAGCTCCTGTCCGCCTTCTTGGCGAACAATATTGGGGAAGCCCAGGGTGAAACACTGGGTCGGATGAAACCCTTGCCCTGCAAGTCCTCCAACTGTACCCGTAGCTCTCGAAGCTCAGCGGGGGCCATCTGATATGCTGGAGACGATATAGGGGTTGTCCCGGGATACAGATCAATATAAAATTCTACCTCTCTGCGAGGAGGTAGTCCTGGAATGTCGTCGGGGAAGACGTTCGCATGCTGATCCACCACTGCAGGAAAACTAAGACTCCCCACGTCAACTACTCCTAGGATGAGGCTAGCCAACTGATGAGTGATGGGTTGTCCTCTCCTCTGCGGAAGTCCATCCTGTTCTGCGAAGGCTCCCTTCTCGCCAGTGAAGGTGAACCTGCTCCTGTCAGTGCGTACACATCGCACCTTGCGCCTAATACAGTCAATTTGTGCATGGACTGTAGATAACCAATCCATGCCCAAGATGATGTCGAAAGGCCTCGACGCCGCTACAAGAAGATCCCAGCCAAAGCTATTGCCTCCAAGATTAAGCTCACATTGCCGGCACCAGTGTGTAATCGTCGAGTCTGCTTCCGTAGGAGTCTCTAGCCGTAAGGATCGAGCCAACGGCTCTGTCGGAATCTCCGAGCTCCGAACAAGGGCAGCGGCTATGAAAGAGTGACTCGCTCCTGTGTCTATAAGAACTGCAGCAAGGGTGGAATAGACACAGATAGTACCTCAAATTATCTCAGGCACACCATGGTCGTAGGCCTCTGCTGCTTGGATTTGTGCCTGTCTCTGCCCGTCAGCTCCCTGTGGCCGGGGTGGACCTCCTGGTGGTGGTGGTGGTAGAGCCTCAAAGCATCGCTCACCACCTGCTGCTCGGCCAGCTCCTCTGCCTCATCCGCCTGCTCCCTGCGGACCGCCACGGTCGACCCTCTACCTCTACCTAGGTGGCCCCTCAACCGTCTGCTACTCCTCAGCATGGTGGGTCGGGCAGTCACGAGCCATGTGGCCCTGCCCGCCGCATGTGTAGCACTACCTGCCTCTCGAAAGACTGGCTCTGCGCTGTGTGCCCCGCACTACTGAGCCAGTGTCCTAAGGTCGTCTGCGTGAGGGTCTGGTCTACCTGGACCCATGAGTCATCCGTTGACTGCCTGTTGCAGAAGACTCTGCTACGTGCCACCTCGCGGTAGGTCTCGGCGCTGATGAAGGCTCAGCAAGAAAACTCTCGATCAAAAGGGCTCGCTCCAGTACTCCTGCCTGAGTCGGAATGATGAGGGAGATCAGCGATGCCCTAATATCATGTCTCAATCCCTGATCAAAGGTCCAGGCTCGGAAGAATGGGTCTCGTACCATGTATGTCGAGTAGCGCGAGAGATCGGTAAATCTCTCCGAGTACTGGGCGACCGTCAAGCTGCCCTGCCGCAGCTGAAGAAGCTCCTGGATGCGCACTGCACGGAGGGTGTCTGGGAAGAACTCTGAGCGGAAGAGGCTCTCAAAGTCCATCCAGAGAAGAGATGCCTCATCGTGCACCTGGAGCATCAAGCTCCACCATCGGCCCGCTACCATGTGCAGTAGGCTCGCTGTGAGGATCACCATGAGGTCTGCTAGTGTCCTCACTAACTGGAAAACCCGTACCACTGCCTCCAGCTAGTCCTCGGCTGCCTGGGGGTCCATCTCCCCGCGGAACCTGGGCGATCGCTAGTGCTGGAACTCATGCAGTGGACTAAGGCGATGTGCATCATCCGCGGCTGGGGCTGGAAGCATCAGTGGCTCGGCGGGTAGAGGTATCGCCGGTGCCTCAGCTATCAAAGGGCCCTGTACTGAGGCCTCGTCGCTCGGTGGGCTGTCGTCACGCTCAACTCTCAGAACCCTAGTTGGCTGCCATCGTGGGGCCATCCTAAAAAAGGAAACAGGTGTTCCACGGTCAGAACAGTATACCTGGTGAGCTGACACAAAGTAATCACAAAGAAAACTTGAAACACACATGCAACCAATGTTTTCGTGCATTAAGTCGGAAATCAGAAGTCGGGGTCCTGGTGTACGGATACGTCAGCCGCCGCACCAACACTGGACTCCCTGGACTAATAACCACACTCAATACGCTTAACACTATTGCTTCACATAGAAAAAGATCAGAGTCCCATGTTCTGTGGTAGAACCGAACTCCTTTGATACCAATTTGTCACGACCCGTCCTCGGGGCCCGTGTCGTGACTACCCCAAGCCCGCCTTCCATAGGCCAGGGGCTGGCGACTAGCACCAAGGCGTAAACCCCGGTGAAAAGGGAAGGCATTGACTTTTTAAAGTAAACAAAAACCACAGAGCAAGCAAGCAGTAGAAGTAAACACTAAGTAAAAAACTGAGTACAACAGCAAGTGCGGAAAAGTAAGTGGGCCAGTATACAAACCCAAACTGAAAGTAAAGTACAACTGGAAGGGAAAACAGCAACTGAAACTAAAGCCCCAACGTCGAGTCGTCCACTGGAAGTCCCACCTGAAGGGTGGGTACAGATAGCCTCCACAGCTCCTCGGGTCCAGCCGTCCGCTCCGAGTACGTCCCGCCCAGTGGTCCACCTCCAGGTACCGTCCTGCTCCGCAAGCCTTAACCACGATCAGCGTTGTTCGTCTTCTGCAACCAACACAACGTAGTGCGGGCATAGCCCGTGCAGGGGTGAGTATAATCTACTCAGTAGGGACCTCGAGACCCCCGAAGGTCTCCCAGAATCCACAAAGGATAAACCACAAGGGAGAGATACAATCCGAAGTAACATCCGACACTACTTAGGTATATGCCCATACATATACCTAAGCCTTCAATTCTTGTTCGGCTCCAACATCCGAGCCCAAGTACAACCCAGTCCACACAGGAAAGAAAAACGTAATCCACACAGGATAGAACAACATAATCCACAATGGAAAGCAAAACAGGATTCGGCTCACACAGGTATACTTCTTTGTATGACAATAGAGATGATCAGATATTGCCACTGATTCATCTAAGCCGTCAGACCCACAAAGGATCGATAGGTACTAACCCCCGTAATGACCCACAAAGGATCTGACCCACAAAGGATCGATAGGTAACTAACCCCCGCAATGACCCACAAAGGATCGATATGTAACTAACCCCCGCAATGACCCACAAAGGATCTGACCCACAAAGGATCGATAGGTAACTAACCCCCGTAAAGACCCACACAGGATCGGACCCACACAGGATCTGTAGGCGCTGGCCCACACAGGACCGCTGAGCGCTGACCCACATAGGATCGGACCCACAAAGGATCTGTAGCACTGATCCACGTAGGATTGCTGAGTGCTGTAGTCGTCACTGTCGAATCCACTGAGGATCTCTGCACAGTCGTCGTCGTCGCATTCGCAGCTAGCACTAGGGTTCCCGCACACAGCAAGCTCGTTCGGGAGGGTCCGCTCCACGAGCCGAGAGGCTGATACATCAACTGACACAAAGTCCGGAGTTGATGTATCCAAAAGTTCTGTATCGTCAATAGGAACTCAACGTCGTAGACGGCGCGTCAATCGGACGCCCGGTCTGAGAGTTATTGGCTTTTTCGTCCCAGGGGCCCGGTTAGTTTTTAAGGAAAAACCAAACCGAATGTAATCCACCTGCGTCCAAACCTTGGGCAGATTAATCCAAAAGATCCGTCTCACTTAGAGGAATCCAACAAAGTCGACGGCACGTCAATCGGACGTCCGAAGCTTAAGTTATGAGCATTTCAGCTCCGTGGGCCCGGTTGGTTTCGTGTACGAACCAACCCGGCTAAACCCAAAGTACTCCGAAACCTTGAGTGCGATATACCAAAACGACCGTCTCTATCCAAGCATCACATCTCCGCTGACGGTGCGTCGATCGGAGGCACTTAGCTCAAGTTATGAGCAAAAGACCAAAAAGGTCTGAAAACGGGGGGTCTGGGCCCGGACCGACCCGGCCGAACCCCCCCTGGGTCGGCCCGAACCGGGTCGACCAGACCCGGGTCCGGGTCTGACCCGGCCGGCGCGGCCCGGCCCGGCCGAGCAGAGCGGGGGGCGTGCTGGCCCCGCGTGAGAGAACCGTGGCCCCGCGTGGGGCTGCCCTTGCCAGCGGACGCGGCCGGCCTCCGCGTCCCGTGCCCCTCCGGTCCCGCGTGGTTGCGAGACCACGCTGCTACCTCCGCGGCTTCAGCTGCAGCGGTTCTCCAGGGCGGCGCACCGGGCGCCGCCGCCTTTTACCTCCGGCACCGCTGTGCTGGCGTGGCGCACCGGCGGGTCGCTCTGCGGACAACCGGACGAGTTCCGGTGGTCAGAAATTCACGTCATCTTCACTAAAGGTCCTCCCGGGGTCCGTCCTTCACTGCGAGGACCCCGCGTCACCCATGCGGCCTACTTTGTCGACGTCCGCCGTTTCGCACACCAAGAACGAAAGGGGCGGTGGGTTCGGACTTGTTCGTTAGTCCTCACCCACCGCGTTAGCGATTTTAAAAGTCTCACAACAAAAATAGTTTAATCAAACGCCGCAGGTATATATCACAAATATTTAAATAAAACAAACCCCTACCTCATCGTTGTCGTCGGACGAGAGTTCTTCGCGGAAATGATCGTCGCGGAAGAAGAGGATCGTCGCGTCGCGGAAGTGGGCGTCACGTCGTCGCGGTACACGGAATCGCATTGACGATCTCTGAGGGTTAAAGAAAACACACGTATTTAATTGCACGTTTAAACCCATGTTGAGGATAAATCCACAAAGAATTAGAGAACCGTAATCCCCTACCTCAAGCAGTTGATGATCGGAGATTGTTGTGGGGAAGAAACGCCACGGAAGAAGCGTCGCGGAAGGAGAATTGTCGGCATCGCAGAACACGGCGTCGCGTTGTCGATCTCCGAGGGTTCGGCGTTCTTCGTCGCCTTTGTGTTCTTCGCGTTCTTCATGTTCTTCGCGTTCTTAGCGTTCTTCACGTTCTTCGCGAAGGAGGATGAAGAACTTAGAGTTCTCCAAATCCTCTCAACAAGCCACCCACAAGAAAAACATGTGTTGGTATTATTTTATTCCATGCCAACAATTTGAAAAACAAGTTAAGAAACGAACCATTAATTTGGTAAATTAATGGTAACGTCTTAACTGTCCAATTAATAGGGGCGTTAAGAGTCTAGAAAACGCACCAGTTGACTTTCATTAAAGAGGAGTTTTCGCGGGTGCGTTACTTAGAGGAAAAAAATGGTGGGGCTCGTGCGGGCCCCACCTCGCAAATATCCTACCAATTGGGTAGGATATTTTGGGTTCCACCCTATCCTCTTCAACTCAGCTAGAGTGGCTTTAAGTGGTTTTAAGTGGCTTTTAAGTGGATTTTAAGTGAAATAAAAATAAAGTTGTCGCACCACTTTATTTTATTTCTTAACTTAACCCCAAAAATTAAACACCACACCCAAGCAAACGCAACTCCAAAAAAGGCATTTCTAGGAAAATACCGTCGCTACGATTCCATCGGTGCCCTCGGAATTCGATTCCGAGCACCGGTTCAAAAGTTAGAAAAACCCGCTCATCCGTTCACTGAACGTACCCGAGCCAAACTTCGAAAAATGATTCCAGGCACACCGGGCCTCGGAATCAGGTGTCGTCAGAAACTGCGTTCTTGTAAAATTCCAAAGAAAATTAAGAAAAACATTTCCTTGAATTCTACGGGTCTTTACATGAAATGAATTGCCAAGTTGTCCCATGCTTTCTTGTATTACTCCATGCTGATCATCCCCATGTTGAGGCCTCTACGTAGGATGCGAGCCTACTTATCAGCCCACTCGCCTTTCTCCTTTGTAGTGGCCGCCTGTATCAGTCTCATCTTCTTCAGTTCCTTAATATCCAAAGTAACGCCAACCATTTCTTCATCCTAATGCAAGAGTAAATCTCTATGTTCCAGCACTGAAGCTATATAGCACTGAGAATCAGATTTGGGAGTTTCTTCGTGCAGCTTCCCCTGACCACCCAATTTCACACCACCTGTAGGAGGATCAGGAGAAACATCAACACATCCTTCCCTAGCCATGTCCTTGGTGATGGCAGGCGTCTTCTGCTGGCTAGGGGATTTGGGCTTGTTCCAGGTTGAGAATATATGTTTCTATTAACTTAAGATTTATTGACACCATCATGGGTTTATGTGTTTAATGTTAATAACAAGTTTAAATTATTTAGCACCATTTTGAGGTTTTATGTTATAGGAGTTAATCAAGATTAATAATATTTTGGGAGATGTTTGTAGAAATACAACTTATTGGTTTAGTGTGCGAAACAATTATTTAAGTAATAATTCCATTACATTTTATGGACATAAGTTTAAATTTAATGATAACCTTTATGGTTTGTATGATATTTTATTTTAAGGTAATTAAGGGTTATTATAATTTTTGAAAAGAAAAATGAAAAGTATGAGATAACCTTGGAGGTTAAAACATTTCATTAATGTTGAATATATTAAGGTTATTTTTTAGGATGTTTATCACTTTTTTTGAATGTTTTAAAGATTATATTAATATAGTTTTAGAATAAGGAAAACTTGTAGGTCGGGCAATAACCCGTCACATTTAGAAAGGCCATGGGACTTGAGCCCATAACCAAAGGGAGACAAGGGTGCATCTCCTACCACTAGACTAAATTATTTCCTAGTTAGTATAACATAGTTATTATTTATTTATATGATATGAATGATAAAGTATATTTTCATTTTAGAAACATATTATTTATCATATAGATTACCATGGGATTGGAAATTGATTTGGTTTTAAGTGATTTGTGTTATTCTGGAAGACACTCATTATTTTAGGAGTCCTACATAAATAAGGTAAACAAAGTATTATGGAATTTTATATTTGGAAAAAATGATGAATTATATTTTGGAGGAATATATGATTTCATTGTGGATATATGGTGATTCAAGTTATTTATGAAATAGTTAGCGTATCTTGGAGATTATATGTTTAGGGCGTGCACATTTTTGGAGACAAATATTAAATTTATCTTGCAAGACTATGTGATCAAATCCTTCTAATTTTTGGATTTCAATATTAGGCTGGAATATTTTTTATTACCTTTAATGATGCTATTTTATTGAATAATATAAGTTAAATTTTGAGTATTATTTCTAATTTTTGGGAGATTAAAGTTGTTTTCTTCATATGTAGGTTTATTAATTTTGGGAATTATCTTATCATGTTCCAACCATTTTAGTATTGGTTAATGATTAATGAAAGGAGGAATAGGTAATTATACTTTTTTAGATTTTATGATCTCTAGAAGTTGATTCTAGTCCATTAGGCATACAAAAATCATACTTGGAATTTAGGGAAAAATACAAGTTTTTGGTTGAAATTTATTAAAGGATAAAACTATACTTGTCCGATAAATATATTTCCTTATGTTCTTACTCTATGAAATAAAATAATTCCTCAACTCTAAGAAAAGTATTTTTGAACAAAAATTTTACACGTTAACATTTATTACTAAGAAATCAATAACCTTGTAACTCATCATAGATTTAAAGCTTTGTAATGGTTAACTTTCTCATGATCATGTTTTCTATCACCCTCTATCAGTCCTTGATAGTTAGATTTCTATTCTATGTATATATTTTCACTTCCTATTAATTTTATCTTATTCGGAATCCTAGTTTTTTGGTGAACTTTACGTTTTGATTTCTATATTTATAAGAGGAATTTTTACAAACCCTTTTTACAATGTGGGTTTCCCATAAAGGAATTTTCAAATATCAACCTCTAATTATCAAAGTGAAATTTCAAATTGCAAGAATTTAATTTATTGAAGGTGGGGAGAATGTAACATCCTAATATTTTAGAATATACAAAATTTAATTGATATCTTGTGGTGCATTCAATAGTGAGCTTAAACGAACCATGATATACTATTAAATATTATTATTCTAATATGACCAGTATTAACTAGCTACTAAATTGGTAGGTTTGAATATTATTAACCATATTATGAAATATAAATATAAATTTCAAATTCAATAAAAATTTACTTATTCTTAGGAAAAAACATAATTTCTAGTAAAGTAATTTGATTACTCATATATATATTTTCTTCAAAAAGAAAATTTTATTACAATCTATGAGAAAATAAATATTATTAATTTTATAAAATTTTAGAAAATATATTTTAAAAAACAAAATTTATCTTTGAAATTAATATATTAAATTTATCTTAGGTTTAATTTTTTGGAATTTTTTTGGAAAGATTGATTTTCTAGTGAATTATGAAAAATGCTTATTTTTATAAAATTATAAATTATTTATATTAAAAAGTCCCGTAATGATTTAAATTTTATCTAAAAGTAAATTAGGTACTATTTAGTTATATATAATCTAATTAATTAAATTTTAATCATCTATATAACTAATTTTTGTATAATTTATTTTTTGGCTTAAAAACACATTTTAAAGAGAACTATTTTTCATTGAATTTTGCTGGTTTCATTTTAAATTAAATTCTGAAAATTCTTTGATTTTAATTTTTAAAAATCTATTCCTTATTTTTAATTATTATTCCAAATTTAGTAAATATTTTTCATTTTTTATGGTCTTAATTAATAGTAACCGTAGTAATTTTTATTACCATGGTAAAGGGTAATTTGGGTAATTAATGGTAAAAATAATATGATAAGGACAATAAAATGACCCTAAGAGTTGACCAGATTTTATCAGATAAGTAATTTTCATCCATAATCATTAAAATTTCGGTAATATGACTACTTATTTCCATTTTAGATGAGATTATGACCTTTATAATATTTTATTTTAAGAAAACTCAAAGATGTCACATTCATATTTTTAATAACTCTAACATTATTAATGAGGGGTTATCTTGAGGTTATGTTAGAATATAAATATTATTTTGAAATATAAAATATTTATATACATCCTAGTAATTTATTTTTAGTTTTTAGTAAATAAATAATTACCTTAAATGCTTACACAATAGCGATGTAGTAATTATTCAATTAATGGAAAAATAAAATAAATGATATTAAAAGCATTAAAAGTAATATAATTTGAATTAATTAAGTTGAAACATAAATTTTATAGATTAATATGAAATATTATGGATATATTTAAATATTTTTTTTGAAGTTATCTTGTGGAATTGATATTATTAAATTCAAAGTAATGAATAGTGTCAAAAGTGACAATAATGATATTTCATGAATATAAAATTTTATTAAATTATTTAAAAATCATAAAAATTTTAAAGGGATAATATATGGTATAAAAATTAATACCCCGTTAATTTATAGTCCATTTTTAAGTATTATTCTCTATAATAGTCTTATTATTTTTTAATATTTTGAGAAATTTGAAAAGTGCCCCTCACCTCAATTATAAAAGGGAACCCCTTCCTTTACTTATTTACACAACTTTGAGGCATCTTTATCAACTAAAATCTACTCATTTCTCTTATAAAAATCCTTATCCAAGTTATAGAGTTTATGGTCCTTCCAAAAGGCTGACCTTAGATTCCCTAAGAATGTTTCTAAAGGAATTCCTCTAAAGAAGAGGTTATCATCTTTACCAGCTCTTTCAAGTTTATTTCTTCTTTTAACTCATCTTAATATGCTATTTCCATGATAATTTACTAACTAAAGTATACTATATATACTGATATTCTATTATGATTATTATATAATCATATTCCACCTATTATTCATCCTATAAAATATAAAATCATCATGTGTGTGTACGTATGGATTACCATCTCAACGAAGCGGTGTAATTTTCTTTTCATCACCACTTTACTTAGACGGTTATAAATATGGAACTAATTAAAATATATGATATATATTACATACTAATTTTTCTAAAAATTTTAATAATTCTTTTATAATTATTTCATTCCATCCATCAAAAAATGAAAATAGTGTTCATGCATACATGTGACCTATTGTCTCCATAAATGGTGTAATTCATTTTTCTATATATATATATATATGGATGGATATAAATATATATATTTAATATATCTGATATTTAAACCATAAATAATATTCTTTAAATGATTTAACTATTATAAAATTATAATCACCTGAACTACCAAATCAAAACATATATGAAAAATGAAGGAATAACCACATAAAATAGTGATTTTAACAATGAATTGATAATAAGTGGGGGAAAGTAAATAATATATGGTATGAGATATATGATTATGGTTTTATTATATATTTATAGTAAATATATATTTATTATCCAATATATTTTAACACGTATAAAGGAATTCAAACCGGAGGTAAGGGACTTCGTCTCAATTTTATTTCGTTCAGGCATGTTCTGATATTATGCACCTATATTCTTTTATAAATTGTATATAATGACCCATTGACATGTTATATAATAAATTTATTTATTTTTGTAATATTTAAAGTTTTATTAAATTTTATTCATTCATGGGACATATGATTCAACTGATTACAAAGTAGTAAGGGATTTTCATCTCACTTTTATTTCGGTGGGACACTTGCTTAATTCAGAACTTATTTCTTTTGTGTGGTGTATATAATTCCATTTTGATTCATTATATCATGATTATATTTTTCTTTATGATATTTAAAGATTCATTTGATTTTATTTCATTCATGTGGTTTAAAAATGATAATATACCAAAGTGGTGATGGTTTATTTCACAATCTCATCTTTATTCAGGACTGTTTATTTTGAAGTCCCCATTGAGGTATATTTCTCTTCCATGTACATGTTTTATGAATGTGTTTTAAAAAATGTTTTTATTATTCCCCAAAAAAAATAATTCATTTTTAACAATGTTTTACTTTTTACAAAATTGTTTGAAAGGAATATTTTTTTAATTTTCCAAATGAGGTATTCTGTGGAATTCCTGACAAAAGTAAGGAAGGAATATTTTTTTAACTTATATGGCATGAGTGGATATTCCTGCCATCATGACAATTTAATTTTATGAATCTTAATTTAAAATTTTACAAGGTTATTTTTAAATAAAATTTTCCCTTTATATTTTCACATTTTCTTTTTAAAAGTAAATTTCAAATTGAAAAATATATTTTCCTCAAAAATGTTTTCAATGATCTTTTTATGGTACTTTTATACATCAATGACAAAAACCCTTTATTTTAGTTATTCTCCACTGGGTTCATTTTTTAATGATTAAATCCTTTTAAATATTCACTTTTTATCATTAAATATATCATGTCTCTTAACTATCTAAATTCTTTTATTATAGATGTGATTATTTCATATACTATATACTATTTTTACAAATAGTGTTTACTTTGAAAGTTAATAAATTAACTGGGAAATATTGATAATTATTTATTATTTACTCAATAATAATATTTCATGATAAGGTACATTATTTGAAAATTAAATTGATTATTTTATATATGAGGAATGCTTTGGACATTCAAGACACGGGCGGGTTCCAGTTAATGATAACCCTTCAATACATTGGTAGTCTCATTTGGAAAATCAGTAAGATAGAATCAAATAAATTTTCCATACCCAATGGTATTGTACCCAGTAGTTTATAACTATCTTGTTAAAGGTATTAATAATAGAGGTATCATGATACCTGAGATCACAATACCTAATAATTAAGCACTACCTTCATTAAGATTTCAGTTATTATTATCCATGAGATTTTCAATATGATATTATCTATGTATGAATTTAATTATTAATTTATTGATTAAATGGAATGTGTTTTCCATAATTTACTTTTTTATATTGATTATTCCTTATCTTATCATGATTTTTAAGTTAGTTAAATTGCATGAGTGTTCGGTTATTTACCTTTCCATATTGATTATGCATATTAATTCATGATAGCTTCCATTGTACTTAACCCTTATTGAACATTTGATATCACCCCTTTATTATGTTTTATTTCTCCCTGGGATACTAGGAAGAATTTTTTATTGATATGTAGGGTAAAACTAAGGGTATAATGGTTTTATTAAAAAAAATACATTTTTTATTTTATGTTTGAAATGTTATGTGAATTTCTAGTATGTATCTAGTTTACAATTACTATTAAACTAGCTGGTCCTTCATGATGTGATTCCTTGTATCTAGTGATAATTTAATAAATTAGACATTAACTCTGAGATTATAGGGTCTGGGTCATTACTTAAAACTTTTATGTAAAGATATTTATATTTTATGACTAATAATTCAATCACAAAATATGATTATTGATCATATTTTATGATTCAAAGAGATATCATAAGGGTGATATGATACTCTGTTTTTTGGAAACATGGAAAAATGATATCGTGGGATATGATATCTAGGAGTTGTATGGTATCAAAACTACAAAACTAAGGGTTTTTTACTAAGTTGATTCTTATAAAACCCATATCGTAAGTCGCGACTCAACAAGGAAGAAAAAACACCTGAATTGTATTTTATGATTAGTAGTATGAAATCTAATACAACCTCAAAATCCTAATGTATTAACATTATTTTATGAATATAAAGGAATGTTATGGATTTCAAACCACTTCAAGGTTTTAGTGGGATATAACAACACCTGTTAAATATATTGAAAGAAACATAGAAACCAAAATCCATGATAAATCATGCCAGATAAACTAAACCACTCATAAAATTTAAATGAAGTTATCATGGTGTTTCCCTTTCACCATTTATTTCAATAATAAAAATATTAATCAATGTTTTATGAAGATCATAGTAGATTTAATCATAAAACGTCACTCCTTTAGAGATATCAATAGATTTAAATCAAATCAACCATCATGTGAGTGTGATCATCCTTTCATCTAAGGTATGGAAATACCTCTCTAAGAAAAATAAGAAAGATGAAGGGAGATTTGGGTGGAGAGAGTAAAAACTAAGTTTAGGAAGACTTTCATTCACACCATAACATAGATGAAATATATTTATAAAACCATAAAGGACACTTCTTGTGAGTTCATGAATTTACTTATGTGTTATAATACATAACTAAACTCTATATAAAGTTTTGGGAACCCTTTCACTACTCCATTTGTTTCATCTCATGAAAAAGTCATTAATGATAGAAAATGTGGAAGATTTTCATGAATAATAAAAATTATCATTCATTTGAAAAAAAATGAACATAATTACTTTCTTTATGATATGGAAAGTTATACCCTATGACTTGCATGGGAGGTTCCACCTTACAACATGTTTAGTCATATACTATGACTCAATTACATAAGGAATGCTTTAGGATATACCTCAGTAATTTATTATTACATAGAAAAATGAATCATATGTATAATTTATTTAGGTAATATCTCATTCAAATATTATACCTTTCTTCTCCATCCTACCCTTGACACCCACACCCCCAAATTACCTCACCTTCACTACCTTTGAATTGCCTCACTTCCACCACCTTCATCGTCCCAGCCATTCATCACCTATCATCACCACTATCATCTTAGCTAGTCACCTTTATCCTAGTATTCATATCCTTAGTCACTAATTTACTCTCTTCACCTCTATTGAACAACCTCATCTTCCCTTCCATAGCCACCTCACCCATTTGGTGGGAGTTTAACTACCTCACCCTACCTTTCCCACCTTAACTCCTCACTATGGAATCATCTCCCCTATATCTTGTGTATTTTAGACTTGATTTTTTGTTTCAAATTTAAATTTATATTATATACATGTTTTTGTATTTATAATTCCTATGTTATCAATTAATAATTAATATTCTAGTTATTTAGAGTATATTATTTGTATTTTTGTTAATTTTATGATTTGTGTAAGGAAATTCTATATGAGAATGTTTTTTAAACATTCCTTTTTTCATAATTTATATTCTAGTTATTTGGATTATGTTATATACATTTTATACTTTATGTTATGTGTATATAATAAATTCATGTTGGTTCATATATTTCTTTATGCCTATAGTACATTCTATTAATTTAAAATTCATGTCTTGTCCCAGTAAGAAATTCATGTTTTATGTTTAAAAATTCATATTCCCTATGCCCACAACAAACCCTATGTCTCCCCTATTTCACCTCCCATAGTGTACGACCTTCTTTACACCACTCATGTTTTTCATCCACCCATCTTACACTACCTATATTATTCAATCAAATATTTCCACCCACAACCCACCACTCTTGTTCTCCTCCCATCCATGCCACCCATGTTCATCATTTGTAACCCCCACCATTATTCATCACCCACTACCCTCCAACCTAATACCTTATAGGATTCACCTCAACTACCACTTATTATCAACCACCACCCATAATATCCACCAAATAATTTTATAATCACATGTCAAATTAGTTTATTTTTCTATACAAGAATTAGCTTTAGTATAGTAGAAACCCTAATTTTTCTCTCAAAGATTACTTAGTGAGGGATAAAATTGAATGTTTTTATAATTGATTAACATTAAAATATAAAATAGGGGTTTATTTTCAAAGAAAAAAATTAAAAAAAACTAAAGTTATAAAATAATATGAAAATGAAAGTCTTTGATCAAGAACGACTGAACTGAGTAATTTCCTTATTATTAATCCTTCATTATTTCATAGAATTGGTTTAAATAATTTTAATTATTGGTTTCTACCACCTGGATCTAGTATAGTATATGAGTTCAAATAATATATATACTAGGGTTAAATTGTAAATGAAAATTAATTCACCAGTGATCACCTAATGATGTGACTTATGCCTAACATTATAACCAAACTCACCAAGGAAACATAGGAAAAATTCACTGTGTCGACCAGTTTTTTATATTTTATTTATTTTGATACCATGAAATATATGTACATGAATATGGTGGTGTTATTCTCAGTTCATTCAATTGATATAAACCACATGAATAGAGCCTTGAAAAGGGGGTAAGGGGGATGAATGAATTCTGAAAAATCACATGATTGGGGTTCCAAAAAATTGATCATTTGAGTGTGGGTGTAAAATTTTAGTACATAACTCATAATAAAAGAAAAAACATTGATGTTAAAAACAATATACATACAAAAATTAAAAAAATCATACAATTATTACAGAAATGAAACTCGATATACACATCAAGTTCCATCTCGGGATACCACACAGAGATTAGAACTCCATAGAAGGGTATTAAACCATATAATGGATAAAAAATCATTTATCACTCTTCAAAATGGTGACATGTTTCATCTCATTTCAGACCTCCATATAGGGTGCCTAAGGTATCACATTATAGGCATAGTGGAAGGTGGTTTTGGGAATCCTCATTTCAAAATACCACTTAGAACATTCATTTGGGCAAGAGGAAATCATTTTATCAATTTTAAAAAAAAACTAGAAAAAATTAGCCCTACCTCATGACTATATTCACTAAAAATTTAGATCAATTTAGAGGTCTATAAATCAAGATCTCGTAAAGAACTGGCTTTTTATGAAGGTATAGGTCATTTTTTCTAGTTTAATTCCTTGGTTTTGACAAAATATGAATCCCTGGTAAGGTTGTGGAGGAAATTAGGGTGTGTGAGGCTTGTTTGGATCCTAGAATGTTGGATTTCATAAGAAACATCTGGGCCACATGGTTTTTAGAAACCGTGCATCCCAGGATATGCAGTTTATTTAACATGTGTAGGGAGTCTAAATGCACAGCATAGGGATACACGGTTTTCCCTAACCATGCGATCCAAGCCACACACTCGTGCATGTGCTAAAAACCACTTAACATAGGGTTTTTCAATGAGATACTCACGGTTGGTATAACTATGTTGCCATCCCGAGTGAGGGGACTCTTGGGGTAGTGCATAGCGCACATTTGTCCCATGGTTTGGAAACTATACAACCAAACTATTTGACTCGTTAAATTGGTCAAAATGATCATTTTTTCCATTAAAATACTTATAACCTAAACCCCCTTCTTTAATATTTATTTATATTGTACAAGAGGTCATATCTTCCTCCTGTTAAAATATCTCAAGCCTCCATCACCTAGGATTTGAATCTGTTTCTCCATCTGATATTTTATTTGAGTTCAATCTATCACATTGGAGATCCATCGGTAAGATCTCCACTCATTAGGATCCTTTAGTCATTTGTATTTATACGAATGATGTTGTTTTGGTGTGAACTCATATTCCCAATTTTTATAGTGTTCATCTATTCTTATATTTCATTCCAATCCAAGAAAAACTAAGGTTTTATACTAGATGAGGCATCTACTATAGACATAAGGTAGGTGGACTCTACCTTTTCCCTCAAATTCTAGTTATTTATACCTTATTTCTACTTTTCCACACGTAGGTCCCTCTAATGTTTCTTCCTAAATTGATAAATCCCTTTAATTATAGGTAAATTCATGAATATAATATTCCATGACACCTTTATACAAGGTTTGGGGTTTTTGACCTTGACTCGAACCACCCATGGGGTGGTTTCTTCCCTTTTTTTATGGAATTTTCACCCATGGGGTGATTTGAGATTGTTATTCCTTATAAGTAATTAAGTATGGTAATAAATTAGATGGTTAAATGTTGTAAAAACCTTAAATAACCTTGTCGTTTTTATAATAAATGTATGAAATGGATAATCCCTTGGATTGGTTATGATTATAAAGGGATTAATGAATTGATTAATGAAATGGTTTATGAGATGGTGAATGAATTAGTTATGATGGTAATGGAGGGTTTTTAATATCTAATCGATGACCCACTTGAATTCCATATACATTTCTACTCCATGGAGTTGGCTTACTAGGATACCTTGGACATTTCTACTCCTTCGATCTGAACCATTAGGATGCCTTGGACATTTCTAATCATTAGATATGAACCAATAAGATGCCTTGAACATTTCTAATACAAGGATCTAGATTACTTTTATTCCATTTATATTTCTACTCCATGTATCCCACTTACTTATATTCCATGAACTTTCCCGCTCCTTGGATCCTAGCCTATGTGGGTATGATACTTGATTACTCACCGTAGGCCACTATTGATGATTTACCTTACTTTACAGTTAGCTTTTATGATAAGGTTTCTTAATCACTATGATATTTGGTATACTAGATAGTATCACTTTACTTTCATCACTTTCATTCCTGTTATACAAGCACAACTCTTCAGCTTATACGCATAGACTGGACTTTCTATAGACACCATTGGAGGTAGTCTACTGAGTGTTATCTCACACCCTCTTCAGGCCGTCATTGGGTACCCAGAAAGACTTCATGGATACAGGTAGGGATAGGAACAAGCACCCTATTGGTGATTCTTGATTGATTGTTTCATTGGATTTTGGGATCAGAAGACCAGTTTATGGCTCATGATGCTATCTAGAGATAGTTTCTTTTGGTCTTTGTATACTTTTGATACATATATTGTATTGGGTGCCAGTTTCCAGGTATTTCTTGTCTTTTTTATAGATCTATGTCATGATAATTATTTTTTATATGATTCTACCCTAGGATTTGGTTATTATTATTATTTTCTAGATGGTTTATCTTTTTTCGCTGGTTGATATTATGCTTCTTCCATTTTATTCATTTTTGATACCACTATGTTACTCTGATCATGAGGGTTTAGTCTCCCCACCATATCAACATAGACACTTGCTGATATTTGAAATCCTCTATCTTATGGTGAGGTTCTCTTGAGGTCATGTGTCCCATCAGATCGGGGAACCATTTAGTGTCTTCTGGGTTGGTATGTTATATATATGGATAAATTATAGAACTAACCTTGTGTATATGGATAGTGAATATTCCCTCCAATGATTCAACATTTGAAGCCACTGTATGGATGAATTTTGATTGAATGTATTCTAAGGATTTATATCATATAGTGTTATAGATCAATCCACAAAATTTATTCCCAATTGGATGCACATGTTTTTTATAATATGTAAATTAGTGAACATGTGTGCTTGTGATTCCATGCAATCTTGTCCTTTTTTTCTTCCACTTAACCCAGAGCTCTCCAAATCACCACCACCTACCATGAAAACAATAAAAAAAGTAAAATTTCACCTTTTTAACATTATTTAGAATTAAATAATTGAACCAAATGAGAATCTAAATTTATTTTTAAATTTATATTTCCAATAAAAAAATTGTTTAACACAGTGGTAAAATGGTGGAAATGAATAGTGATTCATAGTGTGATCACACCCCCACACCTAGACATTTTTTCTCCAAAGAAAAAACACATTTTATAAAATTATGCAATAATATATTCCCTAGTTAATTAAAATTTAACATTCATATAAATATACATGATGTGTAGTTTTTTTAAGAAAATTGATGGAATTGAGTCAGCTTTAAGAACTTAAAATTGAGTCTTTTGGACCATGGGTTGTGACCTTTCTAGCCAAGAAAAACCTATCATGGATTCTATATTTAATTTTTTATATTTTAATATTTATAAAAATATCACATTTCCTGTAATGAAAATAAGGAAAACTAATGCAGACATAACACATCATGTCTTTATTTAAGTGAAATACAAATATTATATTAATTTATAAGTATATAGCTTTATAAAATGTTGTGAAATCCTGGTAGATGTCGTATAGTTAATTAATTATTTAATTAAATATGTAATAAAATGTATAATGGTATTTTTTTTAAATTGGGTATGTTTTTCTATCCGGTTTAGCCTCAATAATTAATGAAAATGGTATGAATTTAGTCTGGAAAATACCAAGGATGTAAACAAGTTCCCAATTCAATGATTTTCACACTCTCATACGTGGTCAAAAAATCTAAGATCATGATTTAATTGGGGGAAATAAAAAAAATTATAGGTTTATCATGTATATCCTCAAGATAGGTTTATTAGATTAATGAGAAAATAAAAGAAATTTGGATATCTATGAACATGTTAGTCCGCCCATGTAAATCATCCTCGTATGAGGAATTATCTTTTACAAGTTGGGTAGAGTCATCAATTGTAAATTGGTCCTTTGAATTCAATAAAATTTCAAATAATAGTCATGTTGGGTATTTTTTAGTTAATTAAAATATTAACCATTGTTTTGAGTTTTTTACATGTTTATTTATAAAGACAAAATAAAAAAAGGAAAGGGGGAAATATGAGAAGAATAAATAAAGAGGGGTGAGTGTTAAGAGGTTCTTCTTGGTTGGTTTAGGTGGCCATCATTACAATCCAATAGTCCCAAAAATAATTATAAAATTATAAAATAGTTTTTATTTATAAAATTAAAATAAAAGATAAATATAAAATATTTAAAAATTAAAAATAAAAAATTCTTTTTTTTCAAAATATCCACAAGAAATCCCTAGAAACGTATCCAAAATTAGATCAAATTATTTTGACATGTCAAATTAGTTTAATTTTATAGATATTAATTAACTATAATATATCAACAACCCTAGGTTGTCTCATAAGGAGTTCTTAGCGAGGGATAAAATTAAATTTTTTTATAATTAGTTAAAATCAAAATAAAAATGATGGGTTTGGTTTAAAATGAGAAAATTGATAAAAACTAAAGAAAGAAAATAATGTGAAAGTCAAAGTATTGGATCGACTATGATCGATCCAGATAATTACATTGATGATAATGCTTAGTTTTTTTGAGAATTTTTTAAAATATTTTTAATCCTTGGTTTATGATACCTAGATATAGAAAGGTACATGAGTTTAACAAATAAATCTTGTAGGGATCATTTGGAAATGAAAATTAATTCACTGATGATCACCTGATAATGTGAATTTTACCCAAATTTATAACCACACTTTACAAGGAAACATGAAAAGAACTCATTGTGTTTATTAGTTTTAGATGTTATTTTCATTATGATACCATTGCATAAATGTACATGACATGGTGGTGTATATAAAAACCTGGTTCTTCTTTAAGTTATGAATTCCTTATTTTTAGTTAATTATCAGTTTAATTGATTAAATATGGAGTAACATGAATTCATGTTGAGGTTACAGAGTTTTCAGGGGTGTCTGGGGCTGGTTTGGAGCCTGGAACCCATGTTTTGGGTGCAAAGAGGAGACCACATGGTTAGTGAAATCTGTGGGAATTGGGATGCATGGTCGTGCGGCCAGGTCTGCATTTTTAGTAGACATTGATAGAGGATTTTTTTATGGTTACCACATGGTTAGTAAACCATGTGGGGTAACTGTGCAAGTTCCCCTTGGCCTATAAGAATCCATTCATGATCAGTGCATGGTTTTCTAAACTGTGTGACCCAAGAAATTTTGGAATATTAATAATTTTAAATTAAAATAAAAAACTTTTATAATACCTAATTTAGGTTTCCAACTATGTACAGAAACCTCATCCCCTATTTGAGCTCTCCTCATTGAATAAGGTTGGAATTGAATGATCTTTGTTGTCCAAACTCTAATTCAAGCATGGTTCATCTCATTGGATCCATAATGATAAGGCCTTAATTCCTTTTCAGCATTTCTTGATTCCTCTAGTTATCGGTTGTCCTATTTTTAATTTATGGTCATATTCCCTAAATTCTCATTCTTCTACCATTATTTATATTTATTCTAATTCAGGTTGAATCAGGAGCTAATACTGGATGAGATTTCTAGAATGGAACTAAGGTAGGTGGTCTCTTGACTTTCGCTTAAATTTAGGCTGTTTATATATTCCTTTGTTCTATGAACCCATTTTTTGAGTGTCACCTTAAATGAAAATTGAACCCTATTGTTTCTAGTCATTCTCTCAGTAATTCAATAGGATTTTTAATTCTTTTTATATGTTGATAAACTTGAATAAAACACCCATTTGGGTGTGTTGGTTATAATGGCCATTTTGATGGATTATGCATTTCACCCTTGATGCCCTTGAGATGTGCATTGTATTTCCATGGGTTTAAATAGGTAAATTTAATTATAATAAATTTATGAATTTGTTTGTATCTAAAATAAATTAAGGTTATGGGATGGATGAATTTCCCTTTAACCCATGTATGCCTTTGGTTGTTTAAGCATGCTTGTCTTGTATTGCCTAGCCCATGTGAGTAAATTAGAGGCTATGCCATGAGTTGATGCAATTGGATTGAATTACTCTAATTTTTGATTTACCCATGTGATTTATATGATAATTAATCCATGTGATAGCTTGATAGGCTTGTTAGGCTAGTTATATTAAAAATGGACATGTGTGTATTTAAATGGCCTATGAATTTCTAGCAATGTGAGTTATGTTGATACCATGATATGTGATAGGTTGATTAAGCATGGGAATCTCATCATCATGTTATTCCCATGTGAGTAAATGAAAGGCCAAGCCTTTGAGGTTGGTCCTTGCTTGAGTCACCCTTTTGATGTGATTTATATTGAATACATTTTGTTTTGACTTTGTAATGTTTAATGAATTATTTAAATGGAATAGAATTGGTTAAATTATTAATAGGTGAGGGTGATACATGGATTCGGATTGGAATTACATGGACAGACTATTGTGCCTACTAACTATTTATGCCTTGGGTGATACATGGATCCAAATGAGAGATTCCATGGACAGACACATTGAGGATTGACTTATATGTCGAGTGATACATGGATTCATATTATAATTCCATGGACATACTCAAAGGGAATTTACTATTTATTCCATGGGTTATACTCAGGATCCCATAGTGGACTGCTGAGGACGGACTCGATTGGCAGTGACATTATACCTCACCTGAAGTGATATTGGGTTCCTTTGAGTTTTTATAGGGATGGTCTTGTAGGGTATGGGTTGATATTATACCTAGAGTGATGATTGAATTCTAACTTAGGGATTTCGAAAATGGACTCGGGTTCTAAGGAAATTAAATGAAATAAAATGACTTGTGATGTGTCTCTAAGCCAAAGCACATGCTTGGAGTCAGTCTTGACTTGTATTGTTTATATTGACTTCTAAGGAATATATTATGCTTCCAGTTACACAGGGGATGTTGAGCTTGATCTAGATATCGAGAATTATAAACTCAATGTAATTGAATTGTTAAATAAAATTTATTAAATAAAATGGATGTTTACTTTTGGATACTTTCTTGTTTGTTTTCATACTGCCTGCACACTTGATATATATATTCACTGACTGATTAGAATAGACCATGGGTGGTTTCATACTAGGATTATATCTCACACCATATTTGGGTCACCTTTTTCGACCCAAACATATTATATTATTGTAGGTAATGATAAGGTCAATCAACCTTCTATAGGTACTTGATTTGCTACTTAGGAGAAGGATAGCATGGGACCACGCTAAGGCGTGCGATGCTGCTAAGATTATTTTTGGCCATTTTTTACTTTTGGGACATGTAATGTACATGACTATTGTGTACCTATTTTGTATGCTTTATTATAAACATGTTACATGTATCATCATTTTTATATGATATGATTTCTGGATTTAATTATATTTTCATTCTTCTGCTTTGTATTTTTGTTGTATGGTTTACTGCTTCCGCCACTTTTACGATATTGTTTCTCTATTGTGCTACACTCTGGTGATGAGGGAATAGTCTCCCCACTGACCCACCTAGTCTATCACTACTAGTCGGCAGCCTCTAGCATTTGTAGAGATGCACTTGAGGCCATGTGACCCACTAGGCTCAGGGCACCATTTAGTAGCATCTGGTTCCAGGAAGTTACAAAGTAGTATTAAAGCTTTCTTTTATAGTTTGTCTTATTATTTGGTGACAATAGAAATGGATTGGAAGGAATATGAATTTGGTAATTAGTTGTGCTTGGGCGTAGCTAACTTGCATATAGGAAAAATCCAAATTTCCTTATATTGAATTATTATTATCTAGATTTTGACTATTACAACTGATTTGATTCCACTATTTGGTGATGCACTTGAGTTATATTGTTATTGTTGATATGAATTTAGGTTCTAATGTGTTGAAACCAGATGAGATAATGGTATTTCATATCATGCATAATATATCCACCTTCTAGATTTCACATGGCATGCATTATGTCATGTCAGTTAGGTTGCATAAATGATTTCATGCTATTGTGATATGTGTTGTCATATATTCCAGCTATTGTGTTGGGTATATTGATATATACTATGGTGTGAAATAGATGGATTCCAGGATTTGGTACATGAGTTGTATGAGCCCTCTTGGTTCAGAATTTGGAAGATCATGGTTTATCCTTAAAGTGAAATGTGTTGTAATGTGCCATATGTGGATTCCAATCTTAAATCCCTAGGGAGTATGGACCCCCTTGGATCAAAAATCGATGTACCATTGATTTAACCTTCTAAAAAGGAATGTGATAAACATGAAATGACTATCAATTCAATGAATGTGAATGTGAACTTAGTTTGAAATGAAATAAATATGAAAATAAGTGAAACTGGAATGGATTATAGCAGAGAACTTGACCAAACTCGACCTTAGTAGTGGTATTTTGGAGGTATCTCTCACTTTTTTGATTCCTATACCTAAACCATGGGGAAGATAGAGGGGAATTTCTTATAGAGGAAGGTTTCTATATATCCTGTTTTCATATCTACACTTTTGAGCTGCAAACTTGGATAATGATCATGAACTAAGGCATGTGTTTGGAATTACATAGGCATGCCACCATGATGACCTCCAGTTGTACACTAGGAGGGTGGCTATGATCATACCCAATAGGTGGTATTCCATGGGATAATAGTGAATCATCCAGTTGTTCTAGCTATAGCACCAAGAGTTGTACTGGACATAGGTGTTGAGGCATAGTTCTGTGATGGGTTCTTACATTTCATGCAGACTGTTTAGGGAGTATCGTGACCTACCCCAACTATTGAAGATTTGACGCATGAGTTTCATCAGTATAATCTACCCATATTTTCATGGGATGGAAGACCAAAGGCTATAGAGTCACAGCTAGAGGCCATGTTTTCTATCTTCAACCACTTAAAGATTCCTATTTAGAGGAGGGTAAAGGTCTCTATGTACATATTGTGTGATTCCAACAAGAGATGGAGGGATCTTATCACTCAGTCTGATCATCAATGGAAGATTTCCTGGAGGTATTTTCATATGTCCTTATATGATTATTTCTATCCTGAGACTTTGAGGGCTGATAGATCTCAAGAGTTCTTACATATGGAGAAGGGTGTGCTATTATTTATAGAATACACATCCCATTTTACAGAGCTTCATCACTTCACACCTATTCTAATGGGTGATGATCTGTATAAATACCAAGGATTTGAGGATGGTATCATGTATTAAATCTGATTTTAGGTGAATTTATTTTGGATAACTACCGTTTTTGGAATAGTGAATCAGGCATTGATCACAGAGCGTATCCTAAGAGATGATGGAGGTGCGATCCATGGAGTTTTGGCACCTAGGTCTAGTACTTCATCAACTGGTAGAAGGAAACATTATATGAAGATTCCATGTATTGATTTTAGCAGTCATAACATCTCTTTAGGTATCCAGGTGAAGTGCTACCAGTGTGGTCGGTTGGGACATATGAGGCCACAGTGTACGAGGGACTCAGTCAAGTGTTGATCTTACGCTCAGTATTTAGTCTTATGATGACATCATGACCTTTAAAAATAATTTTGGGATTATAAAGGAGGGTTTATAATAGTTCAGGGAGTGACCCCTCTATATTGGCGGGTGTCACTTCGTATGGGACCTCTTTTTACTCGAGATAAAAGGGTTTGATGTCATTCTCAGGATGAACTGCTTGGTTCCTTTTCATGATTTCATTGACTTCTATCGTGGAAGGTCGAGATTTACATCACCATAGGGTGGAGAGAACATTCACAAAGGTGAATTGGATGTCCAGGAAAGTCAAGATAGACCCAAGCATCATGGGTTGGGTGGGATGATAGCCCAGATTGTGAGTTTATATCTAGATGATTAGGGAACATGTTAGACTGATTTACGTCCAGTGGATGATTGTTTCAAGTACATATTTACAAATGAATTATTATGATTACCTCCCATGAGAGAGGTATAGTTCTATATTTAACTAGTGTTAGGAGATGCACCGGTATCCATTCCTCTTTACAAGATGGCTACGATGGAGTCGCAATAGCTCAAGAGGCAGCTATAGGATTTAGAGGCAAAGGGTTTCATCTAACCCAGTACCTCTTCATGGGATTCACTGGTCCTTTTTACAAAAATGGTGCACATTACCCTTAGTATATGTGTCGATTACTGGATTTTGAACCAATTGATAGTTAAGAACTGGTATCCTATTTCATAGATAGATGATCTCATCGATCAGCTCTGAGGATCTCGAGTCTTCTCAAAGATTGATTTTAGATCTGGTTATCATCAGGTGTGTGTTAGACCATTAGACATAAATTACATAGCCTTTCAAAGTAGGTATGATTTATATGATTATTTGGTTACGTTTTTAGGTCTCATGAATGAACCAGCGGTCTTTATGGAACTAATGAACTATGTGTTCCATCCTTACCTTGATTATTTTGTGGTGGTTTTCATGGATGATATCTTAGTGTATTCTCATAATCTATATGACCATGTTTCCCATTGTGAGATAATTTTGAATACACTAATAGAGCATCTATTATATGTTAAGCTCACAAAGTTCCACTTCTGGATGGATCAGATTCACTTCCCAGGTCACATCATCTCAGAGATAGGAGTATCAGTGGACCTAGATAAGGTGAGAGATATAGTTTCCTAGTATCACCCCAAGAACTTCTTTGAGGTATGGAGTTTCTTAGGGTTATCTGGTGACTACATGAATTTCATACAAGACTTCTCACTCTTAGAAACATCATTTATAGTCTTTACTAAGAAGGGTGTGAAGTATGTATGGTCAGATCCTGTGAGACGGCCTTTTAGGAGCTGAAAGGGAGATTGACTTCAGTGCCAATATTGATCTTTCCAAATTTGGGAAAGAGTTACACTGTTCACTGTGATGCATCTGGTATCAATATGAGAGAATCTCTTATGCAGGGGGATCAAGTCGTTGTGTATGAGTCTCAGTAGTTAAGGCCACATGAGAGGAATTACCCAACATACAATCTCAAGTTAGCTAAATTTATTCAAGGAATGAACTTTTGGAGACATTACTTACTGGGAGAGCATTTTGTGGTGCACACAGACCACAAAAGCCTCAAGTATATATTTACACAGCGTGATCTGAATCTGAGGCAACAAAGATGTCACTACAGGAAATTGGTACATTTCTGATGGGGAATTTGTGATGGGATCCTATCATAAATGCCCCTTTGTAGAAAAGGGAATTGCAAATATAGTTTTTTACAATAGCTCGTTGCAAAAAGAAACTATTTGTGACAGGATGTAGATCCATCGCAAATAGATTCCTTATGGTTTTTAAATACCTTATTACATCAACCCGTCGCAAATAGTACATGTGACGGGGTGGTGGACCCATCGCAAAAAGCCTTTAAAACCATTTTTGTGATGGGTCGTCGCAAATACTATTTAGGACGAGACCCGTCGCAAAAAGTGTAAAAAAAATTAAAAATCAAATAAAATAATAATAATAATATAATATTATTAATATTAGTAAAATAAACTAAATTTTAAATAATAAAATAATATTATAATAATAGTAATAAAAATAATATTGATCATATATTATTAATATTATTATTATTATTATTGAAATAATAATATTAATATTACTAATATAATAAAAAAATTATAAAATAATGAAAACCTTAATATTTGTGAAAAATATAAAAAAATATTCAAAATAAAATAATCAAAAATAATAATTAATTAAAAAAATAAATTAATAAAATAATATAAAATTAAATAAATAGTAAAAATGTAATATTCGAAAAAAAAATATAAAAATGAACTATATAGAAATATAGATAGTTAATATTAAAAACAAAATTTACATTAAAATGTTTTATCATAAAAAATAAATAGATCACCAAAGGGGAGGGTTGTCAGGAGGAGATGGAGGAGATGGTATAGGGAACTTCATCCCTAATCCATGAGTCAGACATCACATGTACTCTAACAGCTCCTACTCCTGATCCTACTGTTACCACCATTGATGCATCTCCTCCTACATCTCCTACTATTGTTGCTACTGTTGTAGGAGTTCTCACTGCTGTGGCTGCTACCATTGACGCATCATGCTCCTGCTCCCTACGCATACTCTCTATATGATCACTCTAAGCTCATAGGTGCTCCTAATACTATGCAACATATGATGATTACTCTCCATGAGCTCCTCTTGAGCTGGATGATAACATTGCAGCGGTGTCATAATAATCCAAAGGCATCAATTAAGATCTGATACCAACAAGTCGTCCTTTCTCGAAGGCATATTGGTTCTCCTGCATCCATTTAGTCTCATCAAATCGGTGGGCACTGGTCTGAGTATCGGTCTAGACCTGATTCTCAATCTTTTTTTGAGTCGTCATGGCCTCATATGACTCCTTCAATTTAAATTTAAAATTAAAATATTTAAAATAATATTTGCAGTTAAATTTTAAACTCAAAAGTAAAATATACTAACCACAATCTGATGTTGGCAAGCACCTCTAATCTCTCCAGTGGTCGGATCACTATACATCCCCCTATAAATGTCAAATTTCATTATATTGGGTTGTTCAACTACCTATATGAATATAAAATAAACCTTTTACATTTAAAGTTATAGAAAATATTTAAAAAAAATTATTTACCATATGATCTAGATGCATATTGAATGTGAAACTACCGGCTCGATGTTTTACCTCCTATCTCCCCTGATTTTTTCTACCTATCAATGATCTACTTTGAAAATAACCACCTAACCAGTATGAACATAATCTATCCCAAACCTTATATGAAATGTAATCAGGTTGGTAGGCATGGCAGGACTCATCAAACTCTGAAACTTTTAATTTCTCCATTTATTTCCTTCTCAAATTGTGCAAAAACTAACTACAACGCTAACGCATAGTCCCCTGCCATGCCTTTGAGGTAGCATCACGCATGATCTCATCTATGGGATACCATAAACCTAATAAATAATTTATAATATCAAGTTATTAATTAAATTAATTTCAAAATAAATATTATTTATTTACGTACTAGCTAATGATCGAACGTACGGTGTTGCACATCAATGGGAATCTGATCTCATGAGACCCATGCTTTAGAAAAATAATTACGCAATATAGTACTCCCCTATCTAGTAGCTATATATGTAAAGTTGTGAAAAAAAATAACAAATAATCAAAGAATTAGTATATAAATAAATTATTTAAAACTAACTAAAATACACATATAAACATACCTCAGCATGTGTGGATTAAATTCAAGACGTGGACGTCGCTCGAGGATAGAGTCATGAATCATAAATTTCACAAGACCATGCCCCCTTCAAGTCTCCCTAAACCACTAGTATTCTAAGGGTCAGATGACCTAACATCCTACTTTTCCAAATATAGATTAGCTTCCTACAACATACGATATAAATCCTCATCTATCTAAAGAACAAAATGATTATTGTTAGAAAATAGTTGAAAATATTCATTATATATAGATATATATTATATATGATTATAACCATCATTTAACTATGTCTATATTCATCTTCGTCCTTATACTCATATTTGACAGTGTCAATGTCTTTATATTCCTCCTCATCATCATCAATTTCTATATGAGTTTCAATTTCATCATCTCTTGTCATTTCAAATTCATTGGTAACATCATTAACATCATCATCACCATCGACCCTTAATTGTGGGGTGTAATCATCGATATTCATGTCTCTTCGTAAAAAATATGGATTTTGAGCAATCTCTTGAAAAATTTCAATTCAATCCACTTCAGGGAAACCACATTCACTTTGAGTAAACTGATTTTCCTGATATTTAATTTTTATTATGCTCCACAAATCACTCAAATATCTTGAAGTAGCACAATATTTTTAATAATAAATTTGATGTGCCTGATGTGATAATAAAAAATGAGTCATTTACTGCAAAAATAATTTTATATTTAATATCAATGATTCCATGGGTCGGATGAACAAACCAGCCTCTCTCAGTATCCAACCACGGACAAACATTATTATGTAATGTTGTCCAAGATAACATAGTTCAATAATTTCTTCTAGCATTCTGTAAAAGTAAACTTCAATTTCTCTATGATGAGATTCTCTTAATAAAACACCACTATTCATTTTTTTTTTGATTCGCCATATGCACATGTATGAAATTGAAAACCATTCTCCACATATGCATTGTAAGATTTAACCTTTTTTGATGGTGGGTTACTCAATATAGACAATTTCTTATCAATTTTTTCATCATGACAAGATACCTAAAAAATTGTAAAATAATTATTAATATAATAGATAATAAATTGATTTTATATGTTAAACCAAAATTAATTTATGTTGCCAATTTTTGAAACTAGTAGGAAAAAAAATTCCGACGTTCATGAAGAGCAGCTGCTATAATTTTTGGAAGTTATTTCTTGATATGATTATCATATAACATATAAATAAAGTAAGATTAATTTACTGTAAGAAAAATTATAGAATAAGTGATATGAGAACTCACTATACAAATGGTGTCATTTCTTTACAGTTAAGCAGAATATATGTATGAGCTCTGTGATATTCATCATCTGAAATCCATCATTCATGAACTCCACCAAAACCAAGTTTGGGATGATTGAAAACTGATAATTGATTGCATATTTCATCATTAACATTTCCCTTGTTATGGACCATACGATTTTGATTTGAGAGATATTCAGATTTAAAGTAATGATAGCAGGGAAAAATAAATTTACTCTTGAAAATAAGCTTCTATAACTGAACCTTCAACTAATTCTTTGTTATGTACTTTTTTCTTCAATTTATACATGAATCTCTCGAATGGGTACATCCATCAAAACTGTACTAGAACTCCACATTTTTATTCATGCAGAAAATGTAATATAAAATCTTCCATTGAGTCAAACAAATCTAGGGAGAATATTTTTTCCAGTTTATATAAACATAAAACAATATATTCTTCCAGTCTACATAAGGCATTGTAGTCACTTGTCACCACACAAATGTCTCGGAAAAAATATGATATGTCTATTACCACATCCCAAATCAGAGAATTCAACAAACCTCTTAATCCAATTGATATAAGTTTTTCCATTATAACATGATATTCATGAATTTTTAATCCGGTAATATAACCATTTCTGACACATCTACCCAAATTGGAAGCATAGTCATCTGTAAGTCTCAAATCTACAGTCTGCTAACAAAATAATAATTGATTCTCTTTATAGATTTTATAAACTACTTTTGTCTTCACTAACTTCTGTGATCTGAAATTTTCAAATAGTTCAAGTTCTGGTTGCCTTCAAATTTGGGTAAGATTTAATCATGACTTTACATTATCTTATGTCTTACCCTATGTATCCAAAAATGTATGAACTAAATTATCAAAACAATTATTCTCAATACTCATGATATCCAACATGTGATGGACCAAAAAATCATATCAATATGGAAGATCCCAAAAATGCTCTATTTTATCCAATTGTGTTATTTCCCAAAGGTATCAATTTTCTTTCAGTTTATTATTGGTCCAAATGTGATGGGAGGGTAATGAAGAGAAAATTGATTTTAATAATATACATGAGATCATTTTTGGAGGTCCATATATTTCAATTTTTCCTTTTCTAAAATTATATTCATTCCTCTAAAAAGGATGATCAGTTGGAAGGAATTTGCGATGAAATTCAAAAAAAACAAGGTTTTTTCCATTTATGAGCATAAACATTTTTTTGTCTCTCATACAGTATAGACATGATTTTGGACCATGTGTAATCCATCTAGATAACATGTCACATGTTTTTAAGTCACTAATTGTCCACATTAATGCATCTTTCAATAAGAAATTTTGTTTTGTAGCAACATCAAATGTACTGAAATCATTACCCCATAATGAATTTAACTCATTAATCAATGGTTTCAAATAAACATCAATATTCTTGTTCAGATGTCCAGGAATTAATAAGGTCAAAAATATATATGGTTACTTCATCAACATCCAAGGAGTTAAATTGTACAGAGTTATAAAAATAGGCCAGCATGAACACTGACTACCGTAAGAACCAAAAAGACAGATTTTGTTAGTAGAAAGACCTAATCGCATGTTTTGGGATTCTAAAGAAAAAGATAGATGCACTTGGTCAAAATTTTCCCATGAATCACCATCGGAAGGTTGATTTAGGTTTTTACCTATTAGAATATAGGTTTTGTGCCATGACATCAATGTTGTTGTATTCTGAGACATAAATAAACACTGCAATCAAGGTGTAAGTAGAAAATATCTAAATTTTTTTACAGAAATCAATCTAGACTTCCCTTGTTGAGCCTCTTTATACCTTGATTTTTCACATGGGGGACAACTATCCAATGACTCATTTTCACCATAATATAAGATGAAATCATTTGAACATGCATGAATCTTCAAATAACCAAGACCCAGATTATGAATCAGTCTCTTGCTCTCATAGAAATTTATAAGCCACACATTTCCTTCAGGTAATAATGTTTTTACCAAAGATAAAATCTGATCAAAATAGATATTTTACATTCCATTATTTGATTTAATAGACATAAATTTAGAACTAATTAGCACTAATTATTATTAATTATAACTAATTTGTACTAATAATTGCTAATTACTGGCGACACAATTTCTAGTGGATTGGCGGTAACTCTTTTTCCTGACGACTCATCTCCACTATCTCCGACTGAAATCACTATGAAAAATCTAATCCAAAGTAAATATATTAATTTCTTTATGCATGAGGATAGAGAGAAAGGATGCCTCACCGCACTTCTCTCCATTCTCGTGCATACGAAAATGGATATTCATACCTCAGAGTAGATTTTTCATAGTGATTTCACTAGAATAAATTTGCAAGGAGATGAGTCATCAGGAAAAAGAGCATCTTTTTTTCAACATATCATCTCCTTGCAACTTTCTCTGACTGAAATCACTTTGAAAAATCTACTCTGGAGTACGCATATCCATTTTTGTATGCATGAGAATAGAGAGAAGGAAGGCCTCATTGTGCTTCTCTACATTATCGTGCATACGAAAATGGATATCCGTACGTGAGGATATATTTTTCATAGTGGTATTAGTGGGAGAAAATTGCAAGGAGATAAGGCGTTAGGAAAAAGGGATCTGCCAATCCGCTGGAAATTATGCCAATTTATTAGAATTTGTTACAATTTCTTACTAATTATTGCCAATTATTGCTAATTATTTCTAAGTATTACTAATTATTACTATTTATTACTATTTATTAATAATTTTTACTATTTATTACTAATTTTTACTAATTATTACTAATTATTACTAATTATTACTATTTATTTCTATTTATTACTATTTATTACTAATTATTACTAATTATTATTAATTATTCCATCCATCCAACGGCCCGAAGGCCTTCAAATTTTTTATTATAATCAAACCCCTTTTAAGGGAATAAGGGGGAGAACCCAGACAGACATCATAGACTTAAAACAAATCACACCTGAAGGACAAGAGAGACAAACCAAACAGACAACACGGAGCACCCCTCCTAAGTATAAAATCATGATAAATCTCCCCATCGTTTCATGGCTGAACGGCAAGCAAGTGTCATATATCAAACAACAGGCCCGATCCGATGGCTGACGCCATACCCTCTCAAACATCCAAATTTGTAAAGCACTACAATGACGAATAGCTGGCTCTGGAACCTCTCTGAGGCCTGATCCATGTGGTCAAATCCAGGTGCATCTCCGTTCCAACAGAATTGAACCACAACAAATCACCAAAAAACTCAACCATCACATCAAACCATTCAAACCATCACCAAACCATCACCATCATTGCCTGCATCGCAGAACCGGCACCAGAAGAACAGCGTATCCCCAAATCCAACTCAGACAAAGAAGAACAACCTGCAGATCACAAAAATCACAGCCATCCGAACCAAATAAAACATCACAAAACCTTCAAACTTGCAAAAACTCCACAAACACTACGGAGACCATTACCTCCCCCCTCCAGGTCACTCAAATTCGTCGTCATCCATCACCAGAGCCACACCAAGGCTCCGCCAGGCCGTTCAAGACTGAACCAAAGCTGGATCCACTGCACACCGTCTGCACAGACCGAGCCCTGCTGAATCAAGGTGCACGTAGACACGATATCGCCAACCCAAACTGAGATAAAGCCGGTGTTCTTCGAGACATGTCTTCACCGAGACCGAAGACACAGCCGAACCAAGACAAAACCCCACCGCCTCACACCATCACCAAGCCACGTGCCGAGAAGATCCGAAGGAATCCGGCCAACGAGATGATCCAGAGGAAGCCAGCGAAGCCACGTCATGCCGATAATTACTAATTATTACAATTTATTACTAATTATTACAATCTATTACTAATTACTACAATTTATTACTAATTGTTAGAATTATTATAATTTATTACTAATTATTACTAATTGTTGCAATTTATTACTAATTGTTGTAATTTATTATTAATTGTTGCAATTTATTGCTAATTATTGCAATTTATTACTAATTATTAGAATTTATTGCTAATTATTAGAATTTATTACTAATTATTAGAATTTATTACTAATTATTAGAATTTATTACTAATTATTAGAATTTATTTCTAATTATTATAATTTATTACTAATTATTACTAATTATTACAATTTATTACTAATTATAAGAAATTATTACTTATTATTAGAATTTATTACTAATTATTAGAATTTATTACTAATTATTACTAATTATTCTAATTTATTACTAATTATTACTAATTATTGCAATTTATTACAAATTATTACAATTTATTACTAATTATTCCAATTTATTACTAATTATTTCTATTTATTACTAATTATTAGAATTTATTACTAATTATTAGATTTTATTACTGATTATTGCAATTTATTACTAATTATTATAATTTATTACTAATTATTATAATTTATTACTAATTATTAGAATTTATTACTAATTATTACAATTTATTACTAATTATTATAATTTATTATCAATCATTACTAATTGTTGCAATTTATTACTAATTTTTGCAATTTATTACAAATTATTACAATTTATTACTAATTATTAGAATTTATTACTAATTGTTAGAATTTAATAGTAATTATTAGAATTTATTACGGATTAATAGAATTTATTACTAATTATTAGAATTTATTATTAATTATTACTAATTATTAGAATTTATTACTAATTATTACTAATTTTTATAATTTATTACTAATTATTGTAATTTATTACTAATTATTAGAATTTATTACTAATTATTACTAATTATTCCTATTTATTACTAATTATTACAATTGATTATTAATTATTACAATTTATTACTAATTATTACAATTTATTACTGATTATTACAATTTATTACTAATTATTACAAATTGTTGTAATTTATTACTAATTATTGCAATTTATTACTAATTGTTGCAATTTATTACTAATTGTTGCTATTTATTTCTAATTATTAGAATTTATTACTAATTATTATAATTTATTACTGATTGTTGCAATTTATTACTGATTGTTGCAATTTATTACTAATTGTTGGAATTTATTACTAATTGTTGCAATTTATTACTAATTGTTGTAATTTATTATTAATTCTTGCAATTTATTACTAATTATTTCAATCATTTCTAATTATTCCAAATCATTACTAAATATTCCTATTTATTACTAATTATTAGAAATTATTACTAATTATTAGAATTTATTACTAATTATTGCAATTTATTACTAATTATTGCAATTTATTACTAATTATTGCAATTTATTACTAATTATTACAATTATTACTAATTATTGCAATTTATTACTAATTATTGCAATTGATTACTAATTATTCCAATTTATTGCTAATTATTACAATTTATTACAGTTTATTACAATTTATTACTATTTATTATAATTTATTACTAATTATTATAATTTAATACTAATTATTAAAATTTAATACTAATTATTACTAATTAATAATAATTAATATAATAACTATTAATTAATACTAATTCATACTAATCACACGTAATTATTTGTAAAAAATAAATATAAATAATGATAAATAAAACTATCTAATTCTAATTTAATTTAACTGCAGTTAATTAATAATAATTATAACTAAAATAAAATAAAATGAATTATGTAAAAAATAAAAGAAATAGATAAATATCTTAAAATTGAAGCTTTCGAAGGATTTAAGCTACGAATAATGCTCTGAATTAACACTTTAAACTATGAAAAATTTTGAGAGAAAATTTTCCACAAGAGAGAGGGGGGAGTAGAGAGTTGAGTGAAATGAGGAAAAAACAGGTGGGGGTATATATAGGTTAGATTAGTTGTGATTGGGATTATTTGTGACGGGTCCGGTTGCAAATGTTCACTGCCCCTATTAATTAGGAGCGGTGTTAAAAAGTCTTTTTGCGACGGGGCCCATCGCAAAAGACAACCTGCCGATATAGTTATTGCGACAGGAGATAAATCTTGTCACAAATACTAAAAATGTCACCATGTATTTATGACAAGAACCATATTCTCATCGCAAAAACCTTTTTATTTGCGACGGGCTGGTGCTCCCGTCACAAAAAAATCCTTTCCAACGAACTATTTACGACAAGACACTGACTCGTCACAAATACCCACTTTTCCCATAGTGTGGGTTGAATACCTTCAGTCTTTCGACTTTGAGCTTGCCTATATGCTTGGTAAGGGGAATGTAGTGGTTGATGCACTAAGTAGGAGGACTCAGATACAGGCAGTTCAGTAGGCCAGTAGCGAGTGGCAGCTCATGGATTTGTTCTCTGAGATCCACTTGGAGGTGCATGACAGCCAGGGGAAGACTTTTCTTTCATCCTTAGCTATTACCTCAACATTGCTGGGTAGAGTAAGGATGAGGTAGCTATTGGATTCTGAAGGCCTTGTTCCATAGGTGAGTGTGGCAAGTGAGGACCCTCATCTTGGTTGGACCATAAGCCAGGATGATATTCTGCGTATTCAGGGTCATGTATGGGTCTCGACAGACATACGTAAGGAGATGCTGTGAGATTTTTTATGATTCAGTTTTTTCAATGCATCTTGGTGTCGCCAAAATGTATCGGAATTTACATCGTCAGTATTGGTGGCTGAGCATGAAAAGGGATGTAGCAGGTTTTTTCATGAGGTGTTCCACCTGTCAGCAGGTGAAGGTGGAACACCAGCAACCGGTTGTACTTTTACAGCAGCTAATCATTCACGAGTGGAAGTGGAATGATGTTGTGATGGATTTTGTGACTGGTTTACTGAATTCACCTCTAGGTAATGATATTGTATGGATTTTTGTTGACAGACTCACAAAGGTCTCTCACTTTTTACCTATCAAGGATACCTTTTTAGTTGATGAGCTTTGGAGGTTGTATATCTGTGAGATAGTACGGCTCCACGGGGTCCTATATTCTATCATTTCAGATAGGGATGCCCGATTTACTTATCGATTTTGGAAAGGAATACAAAGGGTGTTGGGTACTCAGATGCTTCTAAGCATGGCATAACACCCCCAAACAGATGGCTAGTTAGAGTGCACAATTCAGGTGCTTGAGGACATGTTGAGAACATGTGTCCTAGATTTTAGGGGTTCTTGGGAGAGGCATATATCTCTGGTTGATTTCACCTACAACAATAGTTTTTAGGCTACTATTCAAATGGAACCGTGTGAATATTCGTACAGTAGTACATGCCGATCACCCCTATGTTGGCTAGAGGAATGAGAGGCAGCTATTATGGGACCTCATCTTGTCCAGCGGACCACAAAACAGGTGTAGCTGATTTGGAAGTAGATGTCTACTACGTAGTCTCATCAGAAATCATACATCAATCGCTGCAGACAGCCTCAAGATTTCGAGGTTGGGGATCGATTTTTCCTACACGTTTCACCAATTTTGGGACACAAGAGGATCAGGAGACAGGGTAAGCTTTCTCTAAGATATATTAGGCCATTTGAGATTCTAGAAAGAGTCAGGACGGTAGCTTATCGGTTGCAGTTACCTCAGAGGTATCGGTCTATGAATGATTCCTTCCATGTTTCTCAACTTCGACATTATTATTCAGACCCATCTCATGCCTTTCATCCCAATGAGGTTGAGTTATCAGTATATGTGTCCTTCAAAGGTCATCCTATACGTGTTTTGGATCATAGCATGAAGGTTCTTCGATTTCGGCCCGTTCCTCTAGTATCGTTGTTGTGGAAGCACGACTGAGTACAAGACGATACCTAGGAGAGGGTGGTCGAGGAATGATCGTAGTGGCCGGAGTTGTTCTCAGATCTTTCTTCACCACCCTTAGAAGGGAAATTTAGGGACAAATTTCTTTAAGGGGGGAAGTTAGTAAGAACCCGATTCTTCTTTGAGTTATGAATTCCTTGTTTTCCATTGATTATTAGTTTAATCAAATAAATATGGCCTAATATGAATGCCCGTTGAGGTCACAGAGGTGTCGGGGTGTCCAGGGCTGGTCCAAAGCCAAAAACCCATGTTTTGGGAGAAAATAGGAGGCTGCACGATTATTGAAAACCATGCAGGTTGGGTCTCATGGTCGTGTGTCTAAGTCTGCATTTTTAGCAGGCTTTGACAAAGGATTTTTGTATGGTTACCACATGGTTAGTAAACTATGTGGGGTAACCGTGCAAATTTCCCTTGGGCTACAAGAAGCGATGCACGATCAGTGCATGGTTTTCCAAATTATGAACCTAAACTATGTGACCCAGACAGTTTTGGAATTTTAATAATTTTAAATTAAAATAAAAATATTTTATAAGACCTAATTTATGTCTCCTTATATGTTCAGCAACCTCACCCCCTCCTTGATCTCTCCTCAGTGACTAAGGTTGGAATCAAAGGATATTCACCATCCAGACTCTGATTCAAGTGTGGCTTGACTACTTGAATCCCTAATGGTAAGGCCTTAATTCTATTTTATCCTTTATTGATTCCTTTGGTTATCAACTGTGTCATTTTAATTTAGGTTTGTATTCCCTAATTTCTCATTCTTCACCCGTTCTTCATATTTCTTCCAATCCGAGTCAAATTAGGAGTCGATACTGGATGATCTATCTAGAATAGACCTAAGGTAGGTGGTCTCGTGCCTTTCGCTTAAATTTGGTCCATTTATATATTTTTTGTTTCATGCTCCCATTTTTCGGGTGTCGCCGTAAATTAAAATCGAACCCTATTTTTTCTAGTCATGTTCTAGGTAATTCAATAGTATTTTTAACACTTGATATAGGTTGAGAACCTTGAATAAACCACCCCTTTGGGTGTTTTGGATATAATGTACATTTTGATGGCTTGTGCATTTTACCCTTGATGCCCTTGAGATGTGCCTTGTATTGTCATGAGTTTAAATGGGTAAAATGAATTATAATAAATTGATGAATTGGTTTATATGTGAAATGAATTAAGGGTATGGGATGGATAACTTACCCCTTGACCCATGTATTCCATTACTTGTCTAAGAATGTTTGCCTTTTATTGCCTATCCCATGTGAGTAAAGTAGAGGCTATGCCATGAGTTGATGAAATTTTCTTGAATTTATCTAATTGTTGATTTTCCCATGTGATTTATATGATAACTAATCCATGTGATATCTTGATAGTCTTGTTAGGCTTGTTATATTAAAAATAGACATGTTAGTATTTAAATGTCCTATGAATTACTAGACATGTGATTTATTTTGAGACCATGCTATGTGATGGGTTGATTAAGCATGGGAAGCTCATCATCATGTTATTCCCATGTGAGTAAATGAAAGGACAAGCCTTTGAGGTTGGTCCTTTCTTGATTCACCCTTTTGAGGTGAGTTATATTGAATGAATTTGGTTTTCTCCTTGTCATTTTTAATGAATTGTTTAAATGGAATGGAATTGGTTAAATGATTAATAGGTTAAGCTGATACATGGATTCGGATTGTAATTCCATGGACGGACTCTTATGCCTATTGATTATTTATTCCTTGGGTGATGCATGGATCCAAATGAGGGATACCATGGATGGACTCATTGAGGCTTGACTTATATGTCAAGTGATGCATGGATAAATATTATAATGGCATAGATGGACTCAAGGGGCATTGACTATTTATGCCATGGGTGATACTTGGGCTCCCTTAGTGGACCACTGAGGACAGACTCGATTGGAATTTACATTGTACCTCACCTAGAGCGATACCGGGTTCCTTTGAGGTTCTCCAGGGAGGGGATTATAGGGTCTGGGTTGATATTATACCTAGAGTGATACTTTAATTCTAACTTTGGGATGTAAAGGATGAACTCAGGTTCTAAGGAAATTAAATGAAATGAAATGAATTATGACACGTCTCTGAGCCAAAGCATGTAGTCTTAACTTGTATTTTTTAGATGGACTTATAAGGCATCTATTGTGATTCCAATTACATGATGGATGTCGAGCTTGATTTGGATCTCAAGACTTATAAATTCAATGTAATTGAATAGTTAAATTAAATTTATTAAATAATATGGATGTTTACTTTTGAGTACTTCCTTGTTTATTTTCATACTTCCTGCACACTTTCTATATATATTAACTGGATAATTGGCATAGAACATGGGTGGTTGCCTACTAATATTATATCTCACACCCTTTTTGGGTCACATTTTTAGACCCAAACATATTATATGGTTTCAGGTGATAATAAGGGTAAGCTCCCTCCTATAGGTACTTGATTGGATGCTTAGGAGCAGGATGGCATGGGACCAAGATAAGGCTTACGATGCTACTGTGATTATTTTGGACTCTTTATACTTTTTGGACATATAATATATATAAATTTCATGTACCTATTTTGGATATTTTATTAGAAACATGTGACATGTATCATCATTTTTAATGTGATATGATTTTTGGATTTAATTATATTTTTCATCTTCTACTATGTATTTATGTTGTATGGTTTACTGCTTCCATCACTTGTATGATATTGTTTTTCTACTATGATACACTCTAGTGATGAGGTCATAGTCTCCCCAATGACCCGCCTAGGCCCTCACTTCTATTCATAAGCCTTTGGTTTTTAGGGAGATGTGCTTGAGGCCATGTGACCCACCGAGCTCAGGGCACCGTTCAGTGGAATCTAAGTCTAGGACGTTACAGTATACTTCAATAAATCTATATGAACCACATGAACACGCACTTGAAAAGGGGGAAAGATAGGATGAATGAAGTATAAAAAATAACATGAGTGGGGATCACCAAACATGATCATTTGAATGAAAGTGTGACATATCCTTACAAAACTAAAAATAAAAGAAAACATAGAGAGGTAAAAAAACAAAATATATACTAGAATTACTATAATAATATAGTTAATATAGAAAATAAACTTGGGATACACAACAAGTTCCTCTACTGGTGATCATACGGATAATAGAAATCAATGGAAGAAAAGTAAACCTTATGATGGATGGAAAATAATTAATCACTATTCAAAATGGAATCATGTTTACTCTTTTTCAAACCTCCATATGGGGTGACCAAGGTATCATTTTATAGGGAAAGTGGAAGGTGGTTTTGGGAACCCTATTTTTGAAATGCCACATGGAACCCAAATTTTGGCTATAAGAAAGACTTTTATATCTTTTAAAAAGATATAAAGTTTTAGTTATGCCTCTTGGATATCTATACTAAAAATTTGGTGTAATTTGGATGTTTATAACTTGATATAAGGCCAAATTTCAGAAGTAACCTTGTGATGATGAATAGTGAAGATTCCCTCAAATGATGCAACATTTCATACCATATTGTGGATGAATTCATCTTGGATGTATTATAAATAGTTGTATCACACAATATTCTATATCTATCCAAAAAAATTCAACATAATTGGATGCATAAATTTTTTGAAATGTGATGCTATCATTGTGGAGGTATACACCATGTGATAAGGGTTGGAGAGTTATAGGGATAACAACATTAATCTTTCTATGATTGAGACTAACTACACTATTATAAATCATTCTATTCAAGGTCTAAGCACTATCCCTTGGTCCATTACTTATCATATTCATAGATGTAATAAACATATCTCCAGTTGGAATACCTTACTTCACACATGGAATGAAGGGAATAAAGTTGTGGGTTTTATGGATTTGAGGGTTAATAAAACTAGTACATGTACTCTATTTTCTATCAATGGCTCCTCCCCCATGGATGAGTGGGAATTTTTAGAGGTGACACTCTTAGGTTTCACCACTTTAGACCTACTTGACTTGTATCTAATATCTTGTTAATAAAATTATTACCTTGAAAAAATAGTATTTAACATTAACTAGTTGAACCAAATGATAAGTTCAATCGATTATTAGATTGGTATTTTATTAAAAAAATAACAGTGGTAAAATGGTGGGAAAGAATGGTGAATCATAGTGTGATCTCCACCCTCCACTAACCACAGTTTGTGACCTAATCCTACGTCACTCACCTCACAACATGTAACCACTACACCATCAAACTCCTCAACCACCTACACCATTTTCCTTCCACCTTTTCCAAGGTACATTGTTGATCTCAGCATGTGCCCCCCACCTCCCTTTCCCACCATTCGTAGCCACTTGTTTGTTTGTATATTTTTAGGAGTCAAGGTTGATGGAATTTTGTAGTAAGAAATTGATATTGATTATGTTGAATATCATATGTAGGAACATGAATAAGGTTTGTTCAGATGGGGTTTTTTGTAATTTATTTTAATATCTTATAAGATTCCCTTTTTATAGATTTGAGTTATTTTTTAATATTATTTTTTTGTATGGAATATCTATTATAAACAATAAATCAATTTCCATTTGTGTAATGGGAATATCAGAAATAATTGTTTTATATGGATGAAAAATATTGAATTTTTTCCATTTGTAAAAAATATTTACTATTATACATTGAGTGAAAATATTTATTGTGTTAGTTTGTGTATGCAATGAAATATTATAAAAAATAAATATTTAGTTGGATAGAATTTTTTAATTCTAATCAATTGGATTTCATTTAAGGAAAATAAAGTATTAATATTATCTAAATTTATATTTCCCTTCCTTAAAAGTAGAAAATGTTATCAATGTTTTCCTGTTCACTCCATTTTAATTTCTATTTTCTCTATCCTGTATTCTATGAAATGATGAGTTTTTTTTATTATAGGATGCTCATGGGGTTGATGGTTTTTTTCAAGGTTTTACTATAAATTAAAATAGATTTATTATTGAATCTTGATTTTTGTCAAATTTAATTGACTTATTTTAGCTGACTTATTGTTTATTATTCTCTTCTCTAGCTTTCCATTTGTGATATATAATCATCCATTATTCCCACATCTTTCCAAAATTAACTTATAGAGGATTTTCATAAGAGGATTATAATAATTTTGATTCTATAAATTATTAAAAAAAATCATTTACCTAATCCATTTTTTATACATGAATTGATCATACATGTCTGAATTTCATTAATATCTATTCATTTATTATTTTTTTATTTTTTTTATTTTTTTTATATGTTATTTTGTCACTTAAAATATAGAAAATTATGTATTTCATAGTTATGAAAATTATATGGAATATCATTTTTAATGAAGAAGAAATATAAAACAAAGTTTAAGTAAAATAAAGAAAACAGAAGCTATGGAAGATTCAATATTTCACCTTTTATTTTGTAAATTAAATCTCGTTTCAAATTTTTTCTTAATAAAAAATGGATATATTGTCCCATATTTTTATCTCATAAGAATAAAAATATTTATAAAAACATATAACCTTTCTCATAATGATTTTATCCTTATTTATTTTATATAGTATCTAAAATATGTATTTTTTTGTGTGTGAAAAGTTAATTTACACTCAGTTTGTTTTTCATTTTCACTTACATAATGGGGAGTTTGGATTGGAATTAATATGTTGAATTAATATTTAAATTATTATTCTTTTACTAATAATTTTGGATTGTAGATGTCCATCATATATTTTTCAGTTTTCTATTATATTTATTCCCAAATTTTTTTCTTTGGATGACATATTTTTATTGCATAGTTATTGTTCATACTGGAATAGTTGGTGCAATTAATGTTATGATATGTGGATCATTTATGGAGAAAAAATGATTCTCATTTCATATGAAATTTTTATATATAATTATTCATATAAGATTTTGGTTGTTTCATATGGATTATTTTGTAGTTTAAGAGGTTATAGGGGTGAGTTCAACATCATGATTTCTAACCTAAGACTCGGTTTGAAAACACATACTTAAAACTACTTAAGTGTAACATTGTTTTGAATTTTTAATTTTATTTACCATTCCATAAAAGAAACGTCCTTTTTTGGGATACTTTGGACACCTGGATGTTATATTTCTCATTTCACATACAAGGTGTTACTCATTTCACTACAATAGGGATTGATGCTTCTTTTAAATCATCTACAATAAGGATTGCCGTTATTCTTAGAAATATAAGGGTAATTTCATTATCCCCTTTGGAAATATGGTTATATATATGTCACCTTTTAAAAATTACTAATGGTTTATGGAATTATATATCATCTTCAATGATTCTTTAATAGGTTCATATGGATTATGTTTCTTCTCATGATATCTTGGTTTAATTTTCTCATATGATGTATTTACAGCATGTTGTCCCCTTTGGTATGGGTTTTTATCTCCATACCCCCTTTATATCCAAAAAACCATGCTACAATTTCCTCTCGTGATGGATAAAATCCAAGCAGTTCCACTTACTTAAATCACTATATATATTAGCTTCTTTTTTATATATTCACACACTGCTTTACTACTTATGGAACCACAATATTCCAAATTTTTCATTAAACTATAAAATTCATGCATCGTTACACAATATTACAAATATTTCATTAAACTATACAATTCAGGCATCATCACCAACCACACCTTCCCCGATCATTATTATAGTAAAAAAAATTGTTAAAAATATTAGTGTTTGCAAACAACAAATAAGGTGTAGTGGGTGATGATGAAATGTACATACCCACTGATTAATGGGTATAAGAACTGGTATACCTTAAAACTTCAATTACATTATCTATAGTGTGGAAAATAAGATTAAAAAACTTTATTCCAGTTCATGAGTGTTGAATCATTCATATTAGTATCCATAAAAATCATAAATTTCTTATTTTGAGTGTATTGTGGGCACTTATGTGCATCAATTTTAAATTTATTACTACAATTAATTGTTTATTATCATCCATGTCTCTATTCTAGGTTCGAGATCAGATAAAGAAAAAAATTTAACTAATGGGAGTACACGTGATTTTTAGTTTCTTACATGGGATTTATGCATTCACTTTTTATTACATATATATATTATCCTTTTAAAATTGTTTAATAGGATGTGTAGTAGTGAAGAGATTCCAACCAACAATGTTTTTTAAAACATGTAAATTGTGTGTACATGTTTTTATTAAACCTTTACTATTTGTATTGTTCATTAATTTATTAGTAGGTTTGTTTTTTTTTATAATTTTCATGTGATATTGATGTCTCAAATTCATTATGGTTTTTTTGGGATACTATAAAAAAGAATAATTCGGAACATATAGACCTTAATAATATTACATGTAGTGAGAAAATGTGTTGTGTTATGGTCATAGGCCCATATATTTTCTTCATGAACCAATTTTATAGTATTTATTTTAATAAACCATTATTATTAAATGCAAGGTAATGAAAATTTTTTTGATGGTATTTATCAATGGTATGATTTTGATTTAATTTAGGCTTTCATCAATTTGATTTCCATTATTTTTTTATTGTTATTTTTTATCATCCAAGAGAAGTTATTTTAATTGAAACAAGTACAATGAAATAGTATGGGGAAAGATAATCAATTATCTTCATTATTGTATCCCTTTACAATATTCATCTTTAAAAACACATTCATTTAAAAATAAAAGGTATTTTTTCCCCAAATTTTTAACAAATTTTCAAATGTTATTATAATTTCGATAATAAAATTGAAAAAATATGTGGCCTTTTTTATTTATAAAATAAACACATATGATAAAAAAATAAGTGGCTCCTATTTTTTATTTTGAATTTTTTAATTATTAATTAGTTTTTTAGATAATTAACTACTGTCTTTGTGACAATTATTAATGGTATAATGGTCAAACTCTTAAAGAGTTTCACATTTTGGGACCAAACAGTCTACTTTTTTTTCTAATTCAAATATGTTTTTTATGTTTCTTAATTTATTAGGATTTTATATTTTTTTAGGTGAATTTTTAAACTTTTAAATGGATGTAAAATGGTCCATATTCTCAATAGATATCTAACATTGATTTCATTTTCAAATTTTAAAAATGCATGAATTTTTTTTTCAAATTATATTAGATTTCAAAATTTTATCTAGACATTGTACATTAATGTTTTTTAAATTATATTAGATTTATAATTTTCATATATTCACTGTACAATTATTTTTTATTTGTTTTAAAGTTATTTAGTTTCATAGGTATAATGAGCCATAAGAAAACCATGGCATGTTTGATAATTTTAGACATTAATTAAAGTTGTGTTTGATTTTAAAATTATTTATTTAATGTAATGATATATTTTTAGAATGTAATACATTTCTTGGATTTATTTAATAGAGAATAAAACTATTTTTATCTCTAAGAGCATGTATGGGTGGAAATTAAATATATTCTTAGTTTTTAAATATCTTGGTTCCATTATAATAATTTTTGGGTTTTTTATAAATTTATTTTGGAATTTAGAGTTAATTTTTTTATGAATGTAGTTTTTGTCTTTTTTTGGGAGTTTTTTTCAATATTTAAGATGTTGAAAGTGGAATTATTTTTATTTTTTGTGTGAATGAAATGACATCCTGGTTTTACCCATTAATTTATTTAAAAAAATTATTGTGAAATGATATGAATTTGTCTAACATAACAGTTGGGTATAAATGGAGATGTATTTTATTCATTTAATATAATATTATACCTATCTATGTTGTTTTTCACCTTTGGTGGTGAGATTTATTTTCTCAAAACCTTATACTACTTGTTTATTGTCTACTTCTTTGTATATCTGCTTTGTCTTTTCATTGAAGTGAAATTTCAAGACTTTTTCATGGATATTTAACCATATGTTGAGTTTAGAGACCATGAATGATGGAAAGGTTGATCTGTTAACATTTTTATGATTTAAAGGTATGGGTTGGGGTTATTTGTTTGGCTAAATATATGAATTGAGGTTTATAATGGTTTTTTCTACTATTTTTATGACTTATGAAAACTTACGAGTATGATTTGGATAATGTAATTGATTTTATGGATGTGTATTGGTTTATAATATAATATAAACTATTGTTTAATTATTTTTGATAACTAATATATATGATATTAGTTTTCTCAAAAATTAATGGATAAATAAATAAATGTGTATAATTTAATATAAAAAATTGTGGACTTATTTGGTAGTTGCTAAAGGAATATTTTCAAAAATACATATAAAGACTACATATATCAATCATTAATTAATGGTGGTATCCAATTAATGGAGGATACAATTGGTGGTGGAGAAAGGGTTATTTGTTATCTCATCTACCACAACATTCAAAAGAGGTCATGGTGTGGTCACCCATTTAATAGAATCCACTTACACGGACGCTTTTGGAAGCCATGGATGTCTATTTCTCTACTGGTTGTGGTTAAAAACAAATAATATGGTAAAAATTATTAAATTATCTCATATTATCCTGAAATCATAGGACAAAAACCATATATTTTTGACATTTATGAATAAAATGTGTCAATATTCTCTATTGTGTGTTTAAAATGACCAAAAATATTTAGTGTATTTTTTTGTATGCAATAGAATATTCTCAAAAAAAAATATTTAGTGAGCTAGAATTTTGAAATTCTAATCAATTTTCTTTCATTTTAGGAAAATAAAAATAATAGTATTATATAAATTTCTATTTTATTATGTTGGAACTAGAAAATGTTATCAATGTTTTTTTAAATGCATCTTAATTTTTATTTTCTCTACCTTATATTCTAGGAAATGATGATTTTTTTCATTCAAGGATCTTAATGGAGTTGTTTTTTGTTTCAAGTATTCAACTATAATTTAGAAAATAGTTATTATTTTTTATTGATTGTTTTCAAATCTAATTGACTTATTTTAGATAACTTATTGTCTATTACTCCCTTCTTTATCTTTCCCTTTATGAGTTACAATCATCCCTTGTTCCCACATCTTGCCACAATACCGTTGTAGAGGCTTGTCATAAGATAATTATAGTAATTTTGATGAAATAAATTATTAAAATGTTTGTTGGAATTTTCATAAATCAATTTTTTTACATGAATTGATCATAAATGTTTGAATATAAATAATATTCTTTCTTTTATAATTTTTTTTTATTTATTTTTTGATATGATATTTTTTCGCTTAAAATATAGAACATTATGTATTGTATAGTTACACAAAATAGAGGGAATATCCTTGTTAATTAATTATAAAGAGAGAAAAAAATTAGTAAAATGAATAATATAGAAGCTATAAAAATCTTCAACATTATACCTTTTCTTTTGGAAACTCTATCACTTTTCCAATTTCTTCTCAATCAAAAATGGATATATTGTTCTATATTTTTATCATACATGAATACAAATATATATACAGACCAAGATTTTTATAAATAATTCGATTTGTTTTTTATTTTTACACTAACCAAATTGGATGAACTTATCCACTTTAAAACTTAAATTGGAACACATTCTTTCAATTATCTACCCTTTTCAATTGGGAATTATCCTTATTATGGAACTCTATTTTGAAAATATCTCCCTATGTTGGTTGAAATGACCAAAAATTAGTACTAAATTATTAACCTTTCTAATAATGGTTTTTTCCTTATCTATTTTATATAGTAGATAAAATTGGAATATTTTTTATTTTAAAATTTAATTTAGACTAAGTTTTTTTATTTTCTTATACATCTTGGGGAGATTGTAATGGAGTTGAAATATTGAATTAATCTTTAAATTAATAAAAAAAATATAATGAATAGGAATTATAGTTTTATATCATATCTTTTTCATCTTTCTATTATATTTATTCCCAATTTATTTCTTTGGCTGACATATTTCCATTTAATAGTTATTATTCATATTGTAATAGTTGGTGCAATGCACACTATGATATGTGAAACATTTTTTGGTCTAAACTGATTCTCATTACATAAGAAATATTTTTATCTAATTATTCATAAAGTATTTTCATTGTTTCATAAGTATTATTATGTAGTGAAGGAGGTTATAGTGGTGAGTTCATCATCATGGTTTCTAACCTAAGATTTGGTTTGAAAACGCATACTTAAAACTACTTAAGCATAAGTTCTTTTTTAGAAATAGAAAAAAAACTAATTATTTGTTTTTAAAAAATTCTTAGCATATTTGAAAAGCGTTATAAGTGGTTTTCATAAATTGATCGAAAAAAAAGACCTTAAAATTTTCCTTAATCGCTGTTAGATGGTCCTGATGGGTATAAGATGATTAATTTTACCTTGAATATCATTTTTTCATCTTAATCTTGGTATATTAAATTCAATTGGTTTTTTATTATATTTTTCATTATAACTATTTTTCATTTTTGTACTCTTTATTCTGTATCTTTTTATAGACATCAACTCCTCACTGACAATATTATATTGATACCGTATGCTGATATTTCACTTTTTCCATATCAATATCAAGATATCGGGTAACAAGAAGAAAGATATAAACACATTCAAGACATGTTTTGAATTATTAACTTTATATTGAATTTTTAATTTCAATTACCATTTCATAAAAAAATGTCCTTTTGGAGATTTTGGACACCTAGTCATCGCATTTTTCATTTCACGTACATGGCTTTGATTATTTCACTACTGTGGGGATTGATGCTTCTTTGAAATCATCTACATTAGAGATTTTTACTACTTTTTAGAACTATAAGGGTAATTTCATTTTCACATTTGGACATGTGGTTGCATATATGTTGTCTTTGATAAATTACTCATGGGTTATTACATTCCATATCATCTTCAGTAATTCTTTTGTGGGTTAAGATGACTAATGTTGTTGATCATGATTTCTTTTTTTCTTTTTTTCATCTTTAAAATTTGAAACATGTTGGGATCTATAACATCCTGACATGGGTTCCATATATCAGTGCCCCAAGGCGGTTCATTACATGACCTCAGATGTGCCTCCTCATACACCAGACTCTACTGACTAGTAGTGAAGGTCTAATATGTAATTTAGGGAGACTATACCCTTTTTATTAAATAATAACAACAGAAGAAATCAATATTTAATAAGCAAGATAAGATAATGATAAATAATCAACCATAAACAATATAAGACCAAACATCACATGATGAATCCCAAATAGGAAAAAATGATCATAACCCAAAGTATTAAATATTTTATTCCATACACATGTTATGTATCTAATGAAAAACCCAAAATAAAGACACACTGACAACTCCCAATCAGGTACCAACATCGTGTTTGGTCCCCTCATCTATGCTCCATCCTAAATCCCAACTCACCTATCTAACATAGGGAATTTTTCCTTATTTTTTTTTACAAACATGATTTCTATCTGGGTACTGATTAGGTATCCTGAGTAGGGTGTGAGTACAACTTAGTAGGCCACCACCAACAGTGTCTAAATCAATATCCAGTTTATAACAGTGTATTCAATTTTATAAAGAATAAAGAACAAAAGACAAAAGTAAATAGTTTTCAAATTTTTTATTCTTTATCCAACCACATCATACCTACTTAGACCTGTTGCGAAGTCTGAACCATACACCATAAGGATATCACAATTTATTAAATCATGGTAATTTTTTATTCATTTAATTAAAATTTCATTTGATACCCTTAAGCATCAGTTTGGGTACCATTATCATGTCCACTTGGAACATTAGTCCAATGAAAATATCTTGGGGGCTTAAAGTATCAATCTGGAACCCCATGGGTATTTGTAGCATTAGTCCTTAACTCACAAATCATTGTTCACATGCATATATCAAGGGCCTAGAGCATCAGTCTGGAACCCCATGGTAATTTAGAACATCAATCCCTGACCTGCAACTCATTGATCAATCATTTAAAAATATCACAATATATAAATCAAGGCTCAAAATCATTAACCATCTTATCCATCATTCACGTCATGGTACACCATTTCATTTATCAATAACAATCATGTTTCTTCACTTTTAACATAAGGAACAACATGAACCATTTACCCATTAATCCATTAATCTTCATTTGTTTCACAACTCATTAACCCTTCATGATTAAGCCAATAAACCCTTTAAATACGATTATCAAGAATGAAAAAATGATTTAGTTCAATTACATTAATCCATTATTCATTTTTTTACAATTCATAGATCATCATTTCAAGAGTATTGGATCACCCCATGGGTTTCCATCATTTTCTATCTCAAATCTTCAATGGGTAAAACTATATCTATGGAGGGTCTCTCAATTTCATGGAATTAACTTCACCTTTTAAATTTAAATGCAATTGCACAACATGGAAATGGTATGGAACAATTACATACACATGATCATAATTAAAAATATGGGAAAATATAAATTGAACCACCTGGATTAATATCATTTATGAATGCTCTCCAAACCATAATCCTCAATTCAATGTAGAACGATTTAAATCACAACAGTGAGGAAGATCTAGGATCAAAACAAAGGATCAATATCCAATGAAATGATATACATTAAACCATAGAACTAAACCATAAACAATGGAGGAATTCATCCATCTCAAAGGGAAGAGAAAAATTGGATAGAGATGAATCTTAATCAAGGATTAGTATATATTACTAGAAGAGGAGTTGATCCTTCCATCTGATCATTGATTCACCAAGAAAGGGGTTTGAGGAGCCTAGTAATCCTCTTGAGAGCCTGAAAGAGAAAATTAATTAATTTTAGGTCAATATAGGGTAATTATGGATATAAACTGGGGGTTTGGTAATTTTTAATTAAAATTTCAATATTTTAAAAGCCAGCATGCATGGTTTCATGGACGAGATGCATGGTTTGAAAAATCATGCACCTTGACAGTGTGGCCCCAATATCTAGGGTGCATGGTTCCTCCTAAGTGGGTGCATGGTTTCTCAAACCATGTGCCAACTATAAAAACCCCCTCTGTCTGAGGGTTCATGATTTTTGGATAGGGTCCGCATAGTTTGGTCAAATCATGCACCCCCTTCCAGTGGCCTATAATGTGGTGCACAATTTCTTGGGTAAAACTGCATGGTTTTCTCTAACCTTACACAAATCATGCATAGCCCCATGGGATTCCAAAATTCTCTGAATTCACCTAAAATGACCCTAAACTAAGATCCAACCAAAGTATACTCAAATAAAAGGTAAAACAATACTTAAAAACAGGCACGAGAGATCTATAGAAGGGTTGGGATCTTACCATCCCCCCACCTTATAATAGTCCATCCTCAATTTATACTCCCAAGCAACACTAAGATTATGAGGTAAAAAGGTCATGCCACTAGGCTTTCATATCTAGTTCTATCTCCCATGTTTTATCCTAAACCCATCTATGCTCCCACAACACTCAGACCAATGGTATAGTATTTCCCTACAACACTTTCTCACTACGATCCATAAAACGAATTGAATGTTCCTCAAGGGACGCATCATCCTCAAGATCAACATCATCAACGTCAATCATGTCATACCCCGACCTCATACACTCTTTTATTTTATTCCTTTCTCGGTGTCGTATATTTTATTCAAAGTTTGGTTTTGGGTCCCAGTTTTAAATTTTTGAAACGGGGAATTTTCGGTGGGTTCTGGGCTGCGGGTGACTGTGTGCGGACCGCGCATTTAACCAGTTTTTAAAATAAATAAAATAAATTAAATGAGGAAAAAATAAAATTGAGTAAAACAATATGAAAATAAAATAAATGGTAAATTTCATAATAATAATATTATTATTATTGTTATTAAGAATATTATTATTATTATTATTATTATGAATGTTAATCTTATTATTATGACTATTAAATTTTTTAAGATTATTATTATTATTATCATTATATATTATTATTATTATGTTTTAGTTGGTTTTACTATTATTATTATTTTAAACCCTAGGGGTTCCCTCTTCCTCCCCCTCTCCCCTTTGAGTGTCTCCCCCCTTTCCCCGGCGGTTTCCCCTTGACCAGCACGCAACACTCCTCCCAGACGGCACTCCTCCCTCCAGAAGTTTCCCTCACACAATTCCACCAATCCCTGATGACCCCTTTCTTGCAACGCAGCCCCTCCCTGTTTCCTATCGTGTGGGCGACCCCCTCCATGACCCTCCTTCAATCTGTAATTTTTGGGCTAAATTTCTTCATGTTCTTCGTCTGAATCACCAAAGTAGAATCTCTCCTCACATATCCTCCCTTTTTCAGCTTCATTTCATCCTACCCGTCGCCCCATAAGGTTCAACCAAACCCTAGGTCTTTGGGTAATCTGATTTATTAGTTTTCTTTTGTACCAAGGTTGTGCGAATGGTCTCTCGGGACCCTTGGGCCCGTGTTCCAACAACTGCCGCCAAAGGCGGAGCGGTTCGGCTTGTTTTGGTTGGTCATAGCTATCTAGTGTGAGGTTTAAATATTGTTTCTTGGTTTCTCCCGATCTAAATTAGGATACTTAGTTATTTTAAGGTTCATATTAATTATCTTATAGTGTTTTGGCATTGGTAAAATTGTTAAAAAATGCTTTTTAGGGTAATTATTCAATTATGCCTATGTATGAACATACCAAATGTATTTGGTTAAATGTCATTTGTATTTTAATAGTGAAATTATATGTTTTATGTGGTGTGAAATATATTTTTGAAGTGTTTTTGACATGAGTATATGATGAAAGTGGATTTTCTAAAGGATATAGTTATGTTTTTATGTGTGTCTCATTAGGGTACTTCTTAGAAGTGTTTTTATGATCATGAAAAAGGTTTGAAATGTGTTTTCAAAGTCACTTGAGATACGAATGCATTGATAGTGGGTTTTTACAAATGTAATGGATCTTTTTGGAATGTTGGATTTTGTTGTGCATCTCTAAATATGATTTCTAAATTAAGAAAATGATGTGGAATACCTTTTTGAGTGAACTTGGCATGTGTATGGGTTTTAAAAGGTGGATTACCCCATAAAAATAGTTGAATTGAATATGTGTCCTTGTGATAATTTCCAAGGGGTTTCATGAATTTATTAATTAATGGTAAATGAATTTGAAAAAGGGTTTTGGTGTTTGTGAAATCGAAAGCGGTTTGTTTATGGAAAATAGTGTTTTTATAAAATCGTGGTTTCTTAAAAGGTCATTTGTTTTCTAAATGAAGTCAGTTCCTTATGTGGTTTCTAAAAGTTGTTTAAAAATTAATTCTAAGAAGGGTGAGGCCCATTTGGAAAATTCTTAACAAAAATGAGATTTCATATTATTGGAAATGGATTTTGAAGTGTTTTTGTTAAATGTACTTAGGGTGTGAAAAACATAAAGTTCTTTTTGAAACTACTCACTTTAAAATAGTGTGTCTTTAGATATTGATTTCTTGAATGGTCCATTGGTTTCTAAATAATTTTGGTTCCTTTGTCTTGAATTAATTTTTTTTAGGGTATTATGTTGTTTATGGATTCTTATTTATTTTTAATTAAGGTGTGTTGGTCACTGCCTGGAGGTTTTGAGTAGCCGGGTCTAAAGCGACTCATCTGCGTATTCATAGGTAAGTATATATATATATATATATATAAATATAATCCCCTGTTATGCTTATATTCATCCATGGCAGTGAAAATACATGTCTGGGGCTAGGTGTGCCTATGTATATATATGGAAATGCATACGTAGGTGACTAGAGACGGGTGGATTCATATAAGCATATATGTAAGGATCCCCTTTCATGTGTTCATGGCCATGCAGGTGTGTTCATAGGGGCTAGGTGTTCTTATATATATGTGAATATGTATACGCTCAGTGGGGGAGCAGCAGCTCTTAGTTAGAAAGCCCCAAGGGATGAATGTTTGGTTTGGTTCCACTCTGAGGTAGGATCTCTATGTATTAACCTTTAAATTTAAGAATAATTTATTTCTTGAATTTCACATCTAGTTTTTATATTAATTATTGATATATAATTGTTAGTAAGATTTTCTTCCTTAAATTGGATCGGTTTTTCTCTAGTGATGTATTGAAATAAATGACTTTATGCATTTTTCACATCAAGTGATTTATGAAATTTTCCTTTGGACTTTTTATTAGCCACTGAAAGTGGCTAATATTTATTTTAATATCTTAATAATATGTTCCAAAGTCCATAAACATTAATTTTAGTGCATTATAGAAATTGAACTTCATTTCTCATCTCAAATGCAATTCATGTTTAAAATTAAAATTTGGGCCCAATCATTCATCTGTTTGTGGACAAAATTATATTCATTTTCTGAATTTCATATTTTGTGATATGATTGATTACTTTTTTTGGTACATTTTTTATTTTAGGATCGATAGATGAATCCCAATGGAAGATGGCGATTTTTGGGGATGAATGCAGAACTTTTCTGGAGAAAGCATAATGGGCCTAAGGCTCATCAAACAAATGTGGGGCCCACAAACCAAGCCCAATAAAGTTAAAAGTTTTACAGTATAAAGAGAAAAATATGGGAATCATTTTATTCAACTGTTGTAAAATCTAATTCTGAAGTTTTCATGGAGATATATCAATCCGAAGTTAACATTTAAATGGCGGGCCCGACCTGAATGCCCATAATGTCTTCCCACCATTTCGATCATAACATCCAAATGGATGCACCAAATTGCCTTATATTTTTACAAATAATAGAGGATAGATGAACGAGCATATATCACTTCTACGACCCCTATGTATTCTACATCCTTTAATTACAAATTCAAATGTCAAAACGGTGGATGAATCTGGATGAATTTTTGGGCCAACTTTGAAACGTCAAATTCCCTTGATTTTATCACCCTCCTTTTAACTCTACCAATTAATGGAGATGTAATTTATTGTTGGGGTGTATCTAAGTCTCTTAATATTACTATATAAGGTGCTGGTGGTGAAGGGAGTTGGCATCGTATATTTTTCATTGGAATGGAAGTTTTTATTTTCTTTCAATTGTATTGTCATGCTTTCATTTTGTAATTGCTTTGTCAATTTCTCCCATGTAGGTTTTTTATTCACCTTCATTTAATTAATAAAATATCATCATTATATTCTTCTTCTTAATTTCTTATTTCTTTTTCTATATCATTTTGATATTGTTGCCTTAGGGGGTGAGGTTATTCACATTATCTTTTGTGAAACTCTTCACACAACGGTGGATTGATTGTTATTTTTTTTCTTCTTCTCCAATTATACCATCATAAGTCTAATACCCGCTTTCATTGATAGAATTGTATCAATGGAGGGATAATCATATAATGGGTCGATCCAATGGAGTATCAAGGGGTGAATTGGATGTTATTTTCTAATTTAATACTTCTTAATCAATTCTATTTTTGAGATTTTAATTCAATGATGTACGTTATCCATTAAACTCACCAATTTTAAGGATACACATACCAAGGGCTAAAATGATCCTCTACCTTGGAGTTCTCATCAATATGATCCTCCAAGTGTATAGGTTATTAGCCTTAGGATAGTGAAAACTCAAAATTGGTGAGTGATTTGGGATGGTTGAATTTCATTAAGGGAAACACTCGAATTTAAGGCATTGAAATAATTTAAAAATAAATTCATCCAATACACCTCATGCGATAAGAAAGGATCAACTCATTATTTTAAATTGAATTCACTTAAGTATTTAAAATATCAAATAATCTAATCAATTCAAACCAAAGTTGTCCACTTCATAGATAAATCAACACCATCAAATCACCTTCTTAGAATGCATGTTTCTTATGTTTCTTCTTAGGTCTCTAAGGATCGATAACACAAGTCGTACTACAATGACCGCTTACACCATACAACTTGGGTAAATTTGGGTGCAACCAAATTTTGGCACCATTTCCAGGGACTAAGTCACCTTAGAACATCTTTCTATTCACCCCAAATTCTCTATTCTCACCCTAATTTCTCTTATCTATTCCCCTTTTTGTTTCTGTGTGTCCAATGAATCCCAAAACCAATTTTTAATCAACTTTAATGGATTATCTTCCACAATAACCATTGATAGACCAAGGCTATAATCAACTAGAAAATCAATATTTGGAATCACTTCACTTAGGGAATTTCATTGACCAAACCTTGATTAAATACACCACACTAGATGAGATGTACAATCAATGGGATGCTGATTGTTTAAAGGATCAATTTCCATACCTCTTGAGGATGATTTAAGAGATCAAACTTAATGAAGTTCATGATGTCCAAACATATATCAATCCTAATTATGAAAAAATTCTTGAACTTTTGTGTGAAAAAATGGTTAAAATGAGTTCAGAAGTTTCATCATTGAGATTAGAAATACAAAGCATTGAGACTTATGAGGAACCCATACCCACTCAGGATATCCTTTACTCATCACTGATAGAATAATATTTTATCCAAAAAACCACTCATGAATTTAAAAAAACTAACCTTTGGATATGGGATAACTAAATAAGATCAACAAAATGTTGAAGGTTCTTTAAATCAGGAGGAAAATGATTTTTTGGACTCAAAAGAGTAAAATTTGACATCATGGATTGAGTTTCCTGAATATAACTCCATTGATAAATTTTCAGAAGTGCCAATAATTGAACCATTATGAGATAACACAACCAATGATTCCATAAACATTCCTTATATTCAATTGGACAATTTTGGGGATGAATCATATTTTCAAAAGGAACCAATTCTTTCAAAAAAAATTAAAAGAAACAAATTTGGATTTAAATTTCCATTCTAATTTGGGAAAATTCAATCAAACTAAACTCAACGTTATAATCCTTCGATTCCCACTCAATAATCCCTCCATTTATGATAACCAAGACCATTCATTTATCATCCATTTTCATCATGAATCTCAAAAAGTAGGAATGAACCTTGAAATATTAGGAAATACTCCAAAGGAATCTCAATCAACCATTACCAAAATTCTTTGGACATTAACACTCATTTTTAAACATGGGATTTCACATGACAAAAATTTTAAAAAAATAATTAACATCAATCTTGTTGAAGTGGAGAAAAATGGGGTCCTAAAAATGTTTAAAGTTGGAGTTGGATAATTTTGGGGGTTAAAGTCGAGCTAACGATGTTAGAAAAGCGATGCATGGGAGGAAACCCATGGTTTTCATAGTTCCAATCATTTTGAATCATTTTTTTATTTAATAAAATTACCATAGTCTATTGAACTATTCTTATTTTATGAGTAAGGATGGGTATGAAAGGGGAGCGCTATATTCATCCATGTCACGTGGTGTGATCCCTGAGTAATACCTTGCCTAGAAATTTAAAAGGAAGACAATGTATCATTAGTGTATTTTATTTTTTATTTTTAGGTTTAAAAAAATCTGAATATGATAGTACCTTATACTATTGACCTATTCTTTTATTATGAGTATGGATGGGTATGAAAGGGGAGCGACATATTCATCCATGTCACGTGATGTGATCTCTGAGTAATACCTTACTTATAAATTTAAAAAGAAGTCAATGTATCATCAGTTTATTTTATTTTATTTTATAGGATAAAAAAAATTAAAAGGACATGTCGTAGGTCGTGGGAAAAAGCCCATCACAACCATCCAAGCCACTGAGACTCAAATCTAGGATTTAAGGGAGACTGTGGCATGCACTTTCATCATCAACCACCAGGTGAATTCATTCCATTATTATCATTTTAAATTTCCTCTTTGAACACCTCTCCCATACCCCCTTCTAAGTTTTCTTTAAACACTGGGGACAGTGTTATTCTATGTTGGGGGGAGATGAAATAAAAAATGATTTTTTTTTAATATGAACATTCATGGAAAGAAAAATTACATTAACCTTGAACATGATAACACACATTTCAAACTCTTAAATTGAATATCAAATAATTTTACATGCCTTGATTCTGATTTTAATGCAAGTTTAAGTTCATGAGCATAGTTTTTGGAAAGTGTGGTTGTCTGATGTGATTTTTCAAAGTTTACCTTTTCATCCTCTTAATAAAAATTCCACAATGCATTTCTATAAGATCTTGGGTATAAATTTCAGCTCTTGGGTCCCTTTCATTATAGTATAGGGTTCTGGGGTCACTTTTAGTTTAATTTGAGTATCCAAAAAAAACAAAAAAACAAAAAAATAATTGAAAAAAATAATGACCACATAGAGCAATGTTTTTTCCAAATGCATGGCGTCTCGCACTTGGGGATCATGACTCCATAGTTTTCTTTCACAGATTTAGGATTTATATCTCTATTTTATAGCATGGAATTGATAATATGTGTGGCATCCGGCACTTGGGGATCGTGACTCCATAGTTGTCTTGCCCAGAGTTAGTCTTTATATATCTATTATGGTTAAAAAAATAAAAAACAAACAAACAAAAAAATCAAAAAAATTAGAAAATCATCTTAAGGTTTTAATGTGATTACCACCAATCACTTCCATTTTTTCCCCTTGAACAATAAAATGGGACCCATGTCTTTTGTGATTCAAAACACTTTATCATGCTTAATTGAAATTGGATGAAATGTGGTGATGAATTTGAACAAAGTAATGGTCTTGGGCTTGGGATATTCTTATAGACCTAGCTTGTTTTAAATTATTTTGATGGGTTTCATAATTTTTTTGGTATGAGGTCTTTGGGTGAGAAATGTGTATTAAAATGTTTTTAGAAAATGGAATTTAAATTTCATATTTGTAATATATTTTGCTCGGGACTAGAAAAACTCAAGTTAGGGGGTGTGATTAGCCACTGAAAGTGGCTAATATTCATTTTTAATATCTTAATAATATGTTCCAAAGACCATAAACATTAATTTTAATGCATTATAGAAATTGAACTTCATTTCTCATCTTAAATTCAATTCATGTTTAAAATGAAAATTTGGGTCCAATCATTCATATGTTTGTCAACAAAATTATATTCATTTTCTGAATTTCATATTATGGTATATGATTTATCACTTTTTTTGGAACATTTTTTCTTTTAGGATCGATGGATGAATCCCAATTAAAGATGGATATTTTTGGGGATGAATGCATAACTTTTCTAGAAAAATCATAATGGGCCTAAGGCCCATCAAACAAATGTGGGGCCCACAAACCAAGCCCAATAAAGCTCAAAGTTTTAAATTATAAAGATAAAAATATGGGGATCATTTTATTCAACTATTTCCATAGCTAATTCTGAATTTTTCATGGAGATATATGGATCCGAAGTTAACATTTAAATGGTGGGCCCGACCTGAACGCCCATAATGTCTTCCCACCATTTCGATCATAACATGAAAACAGATGCACCAAATTGCTTGATATTTTTATAGATAATAGAGGAAAGATGAACAAGAATATATTTCTTCTAAAACCCCTCTGGATTCTACAACCTTCAATTACAAATTGAAACGTCAAAACGGTGGATGAATCTGGATGAATTTTCAGGTCAACTTCGAAATGTCAAATTTCCTTGATTTTGTCACCCTCCTTTTAACTCTACCATTTAATGGAGATGTAATTTATTGTTTGGGGTGTATATAAGGCTCTTAATATGCCTATATAAGGTTATGGTGGTGAAGGTAGTTGGAATCATATATTTTTCTTTGGAATGGAAGTTTTTATTTTCTTTCAATTGTATTGTCATGCTTTCATTTTGTAATTGCTTTGTCAATTTCTCCCATGTAAGTTTTTAATTCAAATTCATTTAATTAATAAAATATCATCATCATATTCTTCTTATTAATTTCTTATTTCTTTTTCCATATCATTTTTATACTGTTTCCTTAGGGAGTGAGGTTATTCACATTATCTTTTGTGAAACTCTTCACACAACGGTGGAGTGATTGTTATTTATTTTTTTCTTATTCTCCAATTCTACCATCATAAGTATAATACCCACTTTCATTGATATAATAGTATTAATGGAGGGATAATCCTATAATGGTTTGATCCAAGGGATTATCAAGGGGTGAATTTGATGTTATTTCCTAATTTAATAATTCTTAATCAATTCTATTTTTGAGATTTTAATTTAATGATGTACGTTATCCTTTAAACTCACCAATTTTAAATATACACATCTCGAGGGCTAAAATGATCCTCTAGATTAGAGTGATCATCAATATGATCCTCCAATTGTATAGGTGATTAGCCTTAGGATAGTGAAAACTCAAAATTGGTGAGTGATTTGGGATGGTTGTATTTCGTTAAGGGAAACACTCGAATTTAAGACATTGAAATAATTTAAAAATAAATTCATCCAATACACCCCATGAGATAACCAATGATAAACTCATTATTTTAAATTTAATTCACTTAAGTATTTAAAATATCAAATGATCCAATCAATTCAAACCAAAGTTTTCCACTTCATATCCAAATCAACACCATCAAATCACCTTCTTAGAATGCATGTTTCTTAGGTTTCTTCTTAGGTCTCTGAGGATAGATAACCCAAGTCGTACTACAATGACCACTTACACCATATAACTTGGGTAAATTTGGGTGCAACCAAATTTTGGCACCTGTTTCCAGGGACTAAGTCACCGTATAAAATCTTTCTATTCACCCCAAATTCTCTATTCTCACCCTAATTTCTCTTATCTATTCCCCTTTTTGTTTCTATGTGTCCAATGAATCCAAAAACCAATTTTCAATCAACTCTAATGGATTATCTTACACAATACCCATTGATAGACCAAGGCTATAATCAACTGGAAAATCAATATTTGGAATCACTTCACTTAGGTAATTTCATTGACCAAACCTTGATTGAATACACCACACTAGATGAGATGTACGATCAATAGGATGCTGATTGTTTAAAGGATCAATTTCCATACCTCTCAAGGATGATTGAAGAGATCAAACTTAATGAAGTTCATGATGTCCAAACATCTATCAATCATAATTATGAAAATATTCTTGAACTTTTGTGTGAAAAAATGGTTAAAATGAGTTCAAAAGTTTCATCACTGAGATTAGAAATACAAAGCATTGAGACTTATGAGGAACTCATTCCCACTCAGGATATCCTTTACTCATCACTGATAGAAGAATATTTTATCCCAAAAACCACTCATGAATTTAAAAAAACTAACCTTTGGATATGGGATAACTAAATAAGATCAAAAAAATGTTTAAGGGTCTTTAAATCAGGAGGAAATTGATTTTTTCAACTCAAAAGAGGAAAATTTGACATCATGGATTGAGTTTCCTGAATATAACTCCATTGATAAATTTTCAGAAGTGCCAATAATTGAACCATTATTAGAGATCACAAAAAATGAGTCTATACCCATTCCTGATATTCAATTGGACAATTTTGGGGATGAATCATATTTTCAAAAGAAACCAATTCTTTCAAAAAAAATGTAGAAGAAATAAATTTGGATTTAAATTTCCATTCTTCTTTGGGAAAATTCAATCAAACTAAACTCAACATTATAATCCTTCGATCCCCACTCAATAATCCCTCTATTTATGATAACCAAGACCATTCAATTATCATCTATTTTCATCATGAATCTCACAAAGTAGAAATGAACCTTGAAATATTAGGAAATAATCCAAAGGAATCTCAATCAACCATTACCAAAATTCCTTGGACATTCACACTCATTGTTAAACATGGTATTTCACATAACAAAAATTTTAAAAAAATAATTAATATCAATCTTGGTGAAGTGGAGAAAAATGGGGTCCTAAAAATTTTGAAAGTTGGAGTTGGATAATTTTGGGGGTTCAAGTCGAGCTAACAACATTAAAAAAGCACTGCATGGGAGGAAACCCATGGTTTTCATAGTTCCAATCATTGTGAATTATTTTTTTTTTCATTTAATAAAATTTCCATAGGCTGTTGACCTATTCTTATTTTATGAGTAAGGATGGGTATGAAAGGGGAGCGCCATATTCATCCATGTCACGTGGTGTGATCCCTGAGTAATACCTTGCCCATAAATTTAAAAGGAAGACAACGAATCATCAGTGTATTTTATTTTTTGTTTTTAGGTTTAAAAAAATCTGAATATGATAGTACCTTATATTGTTGACCTATTATTCTATTATGAGTATGGATGGGTATGAAAGGGGAGTTCCATATTCATCCATGTCACGTGGTGTGATCTCTAATTAATACCTTACCTATAAATTTAAAATGAAGTCAATGTATCATCAGTTTATTTTATTTTATTTTATAGGTTAAAAATTTTTAAAAGGACATGTCGTAGGTTGTGGGGAAAATCTCATCACAACCATCCAAGCCAGTGAGACTGAAATCCAGGATTGAAGAAGGACTGTGGCACGCACTTTCATCATCAACCACTAGGTGAATTCATTCCATTATTATCATTTTAAATTTCCTCTTTGAACACCTCTCTCATACCCCCTTCTAAGTTTTCTTTAAACACTGGGGACAGTGTTATTCTATGTCGTGGGGAGATGAAATAAAAAATGATTTTTTTTAATAATAACTTGCATGGAAAGAAAAATTACATTAACCTTGAACACGATAACACACATTGCAAACTCTGAATTTGAATATCAAATAATTTTACATGCCTTGATTCTGATTTTAATGCAAGTTTAAGTTCATGAGCATAGTTTTTGGAAAGTGCGGTTGTCTGATGTGATTTTTCAAAGTTTACATTTTCATCATCTTAATAAAAATGCCACAATACATGTCTACTGGATCTTGGGTGTAAATTTGATTTCTTGGTTCCCTTTCATTATAGCATAGGGTTCTGGGGTCACTTTTAGTTTAATTTGAGTATCCAAAAAAACAAAAAAACAAAAAAATAAAAAAAAAAATTGAAAAAAAATAATGACCACATAGAGCAATGTTTTTTCCAAATTTGTGGCGCCCGGCACTTGGGGATCATGACTCCATAGTTTTCTTGCACATAGTTAGGCTTTGTATCTCTATTGTAGAGCATGGAATTGATAATATGTGTGGCATCCAGCACTTGGGGATCATGACTCCATAGTTTTCTTGCCCAGAGTTAGTCTTTTCATATCTATTATGGTTAAAAAAATAAAACAAACAAACAAAAAAATCAAAAAAATTGGATACTCATCTTAAGGTTTAATGTGATTCTCACCTAGCACTTCCATTTTTTCCCCTTCAACAATAAAATGGGCCCCATGTCTTTTGTGATGCACAACACTATATCATGCTTAATTTAAATTGGATGAAATGTGGTGATGAATTTGAACAAAGGAATGGGCTTGGGCTTGGGATATGCTTATGGACTTAGCTTGTTTTAAATTATTCTGATGGGTTTCATAATTTTTTTGGTATGAGGTCTTTGGGTGAGAAATGTGTATTAAAATGTTTTTAGAAAAGGGAATTCAAATTTCATATTTGTAATATATTTTGCTCGGGACTAGAAAAACTCAAGTTAGAGGGTGTGATTAGACACTAAAAGTGTCTAATATTCATTTTTAATATCTTAATAATATGTTCCAAAGTCCATAAACATTAATTTTAGTGCATTATAGAAATTGAACTTCATTTCTCATCTCAAATGCAATTCATGTTTAAAATGAAAATTTGGGCCCAATCATTCATCTGTTTGTGGACAACATTATATTCATTTTTTTAATTTCATATTTTGGTATATGATTTATCACATTTTTTGGAACATTTTTTCTTTTAGGATCGATGGATGAATCCCAATTGAAGATGGCAATTTTTGGGGATGAATACAGAACTTTTTTAGAGAAAGCATAATGGGCCTAAGGCCCATCAAACAAATGTGGGGCCCAAAACCCAAGACCAATAAAGATCAAAGTTTTACAATAGAAATAGAAAAATATGGGGATCATTTTATTCAACTGTGTACATAGCTAATTCCGAAGTTTTCATGGAGATATATGGATCCGAAGTTAACATTTAAATGGCGGGCCCGACCTGAATGCCCATAATGTCTTCCCACCATTTCGATCATAACATCCAAACGGATACACCAAATTTCCTGATATTTTTACAGCTAATAGAGAACATATGGAAAAGAATTTATCACGTCTACGACCCCTATGGATTCGGCCTTCTTCAATTACAAATTCAAACGTCAAAACAGTGTCTGAATCTGGATGAATTTCCGGGTCAACTTCGAAATGTCAAATTCCCTTGATTTTGTCACCCTCCTTTTAACTCTAACAATTAAAGGAGATGTAATTTATTTTTGGGGATGTATCTAAGGCTCTGAATATTCCTATATAAGGTGTTGGTGGTGAAGGGAATTGGCATTGAATATTTTTCTTTGGAATGGAAGTTTTTATTTTCTTTCAATTGTATTGTCATGCTTTCATTTTGTAATCGCTTTGTCAATTTCTACCATGTAAGTTTTTCGTTCACCTTCATTTAATTAATAAAATATCATCATCTCCTTCTTCTTCTTAATTTATTATTTATTTTTTCATATCATGTTGATATCATTGCCTTAGGGAGTGAGGTTATTCACATTATCTTTTGTGAAATTCTTCACACAATGGTGGAGTGATTGTTATTTATTTTTTTCTTCTTCTCCAATTCTACCATCATAAGTCTACTACCCGCTTTCATTGATATAATAGTATCAATGGAGGTCTAATCCTGTAATGGGTTGATCCAAGGTAGTATCAAGGGGTGAATCAGATGTTATTTCTTAATTTAATAATTCTTAATCAATTCTATTTTTGAGATTTTAATTCAATGATGTACGTTATCCTTTAAACTCACCAATTTTAACGATACACATCCCAAGTGCTAAAACGATCCTCTACCTTAGAGTTCTCATCAATATAATCCTCCAAGTGTATAGTTGATTAGCCTTAAGATAGTGAAAACTCAAAATTGGTGAGTGATTTGGGATGGTTGTATTTTGTTAATGGAAACACTCAAATTTAAGACATTGAAATAATTTAAAAAGAAATTCATCCAATACACCCCATGCGATAACCAAGGATCAACTCATTATTTTAGATTGAATTCACTTAAGTATTTAAAATATAAAATAATCCAATCAATTCAAACCAAATTTGGCCACTTCATAGCCAAATCAACACCATAAAATCACCTTATTAGAATGCATGTTTCTTAGGTTTCTTCTTAGGTCTCTAAGGATCGATAACCCAAGTCGTACTATAATGACTGTTTACACCATACAACTTGGGTAAATTTGGGTTCAACTAACTTTTGTAAATGTGTTTTATATTTAAAATGGTGTTTTGGGTTTCTTAAATGGATTTTGAAGTGTGTTCCTGGTTTTCAAAGTGGCATGCTTGTGGTTATTTAAGAAAAGTTTTAGCATGTGATGGTTGTGTAAGGCCTGGTTGGCACTTCAAATAAAATGTTTTCATCGAAAACCCTCCTTTGAATGGTTCCTCTACTTGTTGGTTGAACAAATATGTGAGTTCCCTTGGTTTTGGTATCCCTTGTGTTATGATGGTTTAAAGGAGAGATAATTGTTCCTTAGGGTGACTCAGGGGTGACCTTGTGGTGTGTGTTGACTATGTGTGATGAATGTACTTGTGTCTGGATACTTGTTTCACATAATTTTCTCACCCCCTTTTTAGCCTTAACATGGGAACCTAGCATAGCTAGATAATTCTATGAGAATAATTATTGCACTAGTTTATATTATGCACTGGCTAGTGGCCCATTACAGGGGATATTTTATTATTAATACTATGGGATTGGGCCCTTCAACCAGGCGAGGTAGGTAGATAGTTAGACGTTAGGGAATTAGGGTGTCATTGTGTAGGGAATTCCTTTGGGATGAGTCACATGTATAGTATGTTCTGGATTATTCACGATATCCTAGGTTTTCCCATGTATATCGGCACTTAGTTATCTACGATGGATGATTGAGGTGCATTGTTTGGTTGGTTACTCTTGCTTTTTATTTTCCATTTCCCTTGTGTGATCATTGCTTTTGACTTCATGTATGATGCACCTCTTTGTTAAAGGGGATAAAAATGATCTTCAAAAGTTTGTGTAAAAAGGTTTTTAAAATATTTTACACTTCTCTATCCCTCTTTCTTTAAAAAGGTTAAAGATTCATCCTTGGAAAATAACTTAGATTAAAATAAGAAGGGAAATGGATTTTGATTTTATTTTAAAGGGAAAATGTGTGGAAAACTTACTTTTATATATTGTAGTTAAAATGTGAAATTAATGTTTTTTTGTTTAAATGAAATGCATAGGTAAATAGATTTTTTAGGCACTCCTACTGAGTTTTAATACTCACACCTATAGTTTTATCTTTGTTTTCATCTTCAGGTTCTGCGCCTTACTTGGTTTCGGTCTCCATAGTGCGATGCTGGTTTGAGGTCAGTGGTGACCCGTAGGGTCACATGGAGGTATTTAAAATTTTATTTTTTCATTCCACTGCTTGTTTTCATTTTTATTTTTTGTCTTTATTTATTTTCTTGTCTTCCATTTATGGGACAAATCATTCCCACTTGTTTAGTTTTGATGTCTAGCACTAGTTTCCAGCCCGTGTGGATCGAGAACGCCCCTCGAGCCATGTTGTGGGCCGGCTTGGGTGACCAGTTCAAGGTCAGCCCGGGTTAGTTCATGAAAAATGGTATTAGAGGTAGGTTCTTATTATTTGGGGTGTTCGGTAGATGGATATTAGGATTTTTAGGGCTTAGGAGGTAGGTTATGGGTCGGTGCCTGATCGCCACTGCTCGTAATGATACCTGAGTTACTAGGGGTAGTCTGGGTTTTGAGTCCTTTGTCGTTGTTTTGAATTGAGGGATGATAATAGAGGTGAATCGGCGTCACGTTGTGACCCCACATTGAGTAGTGACCCATGTGGAGCCCAGGTGTATGGTTCAAGGTCCTCTGGTGTTATGTCTTACATGGGGCGTGGCTCACTGCCATGTCATCGGGTTTGGAATAAGCACTAGTTTCTCATTCTGGTTGTTCATTGTTGGTTGTGATTTGTCTTGATTTTGGTTAGTGTTCGAGTGTTTTTTGAAATAAAGGTGGTTTTTAATTGAAATGGATATTTCTCTAATGGTTTTAAAACTAGTAAAAAGGGGGTTTCTTTCAAATTGTTTTGAAATTGGTGAAGTGGGTTTTTAAAGAGGAAGTGTTTTGATTTGGAAATTTTGGATTATGTTTGGATATAATAATGGAATAGAAAGTTTGGACCTTGGTATTCCTTATGATCTTATGCATATGTGTGGTTGGACACATGAATTTCACATTGGCACATGTGTATGGGTGATTTTAGTGGAAAGGGATGAAGTCTTATGCGGTAGTTCATAGGATTCCAAGGGTGGGGTTTTGGAATTTAAGGTTTGTCTTGATTTTTCTAAAATGGACTTGAATGAAAAAATGATTTTGGGACTTGTTTTTTCTTGAAAAGTGGGTTTTGGTATTTTGGAAAGTGGATTTTGCATGTGTTTCTATATGTTTGACTTATGATTTTGTTACCCTTGGCTTGGGGTATTTATTTTGGTTTTGTTTAAGCTTGTTTGGGATTCTGGGTTGGTGGTCTCATCTTAGGGTGTTTTTTTATTGAGTTTTGGCTTGATTCTAGTTTTTATTTTGTTTTTCATGTTGTTCTAAATATGCCACCTAGAAATTTCCTCAGAAGTTGTTAATGAGTCATTCCCAATTTTGGTTTCTATCGAGTGTTTCTGGTCCTTTGAGGCATTTGGGGTTCATTAGGGGAAGTGAAGCGGTTTGAGGAGAGTATAGCATGTCTTCGGGTAGTTGGGAACTCCCGAGTTAATTAGAGATCACACTGTTTTGGGGTTGTTTTAGGGTTCATCTTTGGACGAATGGGAGTTGATTTCTCTACCATCAATGCAATTTGGGATGACGTGAGAAGTGTTTGAGTATTACCTCATCTGATGATTCATATCTGGGGAGGTGAAGAAGAAAATAAAGAAAAAATTCATGATTATTTGACAAGGTAGACGAATGATGAAGGCTTATGTTGAACACTTAAAGGAGCTGGTGTTCTTTTCTCCAGAGATAGTTGGTTTCTGGAGCACAAATGGTTGGTAATCTGGTTCCTCTCATCGTTAATTAAGGTTCCCCCTAGTGAGGAGCAGATGCTAGAGGAACCTATTCCTAAGGACTTATCATCATTAGTTCTGACTTCTAGTTTATCATACCACTTTTTTGTGGTTCATCAGGGTGGCCAGTCCGGGCACTCAAATCCATATTATCTTTTTGTTTTGTCCATTGGGTCACCTAGAGAATTTTTGTAGGAATCATTGCTCGAAGAAGGCGTTATGACCAAGGGGTGCATGCACCTGACTGTGAGGAAGGAGATGCTTTATCCATCAGAGCTCTAATTGCAGGTCTCGGAGTGAATCTTGCACACAGTCGGAAGTTGTTGAGAGTTTGAAACCTTGGTTTGGGTTTTTTGTCCCATGTTGGGATTGAATCATTTAAATACTTTTCATTCTTTATTTCCTACTTTTATAAATTCATCATTTGTGGTAAAAGTGTGATGGACTTGTTCCATTGTAATCCAACTAGTTGCACCTATTTAAAAGTGTCCCTTTGAAATGCTCATTTTCCTTGAGCATTTAAGTTGTGCTCGTTTGAATATGTGAGTGCCTAGTGAGATAGATGTTTTTAATTGTGTTTGAGTTTTCTGTTTGGTTGAGTTCTTCTCTTGGCTTGGGGAAAGAACTATGGGTTTTAGTGGAGGTGTTTTCTTTCTCATGCTAAAGAATTTGAGTGTGTTTGTGTTGGGAGTTTTGGATCATCATGGTAAATTCTTAGTTTAGGAGGTGTTTTTATAGAGAGTTCCTTCATCCTAGTGCCCTGGTATGCGGAGTTTCCTTGTAACGGGCTTTCCGTTTAATTCTTTCAAGTGTGACTTAGTTGTGTGGGGAAGTTTTAGGAGTTCAAGTTGGGGGGTTCCCTAGTTATGGGTTTTGGTGGGTGTGTTTTTTGGATAATGTGGAGAGGTCAATATGGTTTTTGGGATCCCGGTTTTCTAGGTTTCTCTGTAGTAGGTTTCTCATTTAAGTCTTGGTGGATTTGTTTGGGTTTTGAAGTTTCTATGTTAGCCAAGTTCTTGTGGTGGGGAGAACCCCTTATGTTCTCCCCTCATCCTCATGTTGTTAATTATTCTTGATCGGTCGTGTGTGACTTGTGGGATAAATAGACACCCCGAGCTTCATGGTTTCTCTCAGTTTTGATCGAGCATGGACTCGGATTTTAGTTAACTTTTGGCTTGGTGACTTCCTGGGGGCAGAAAGTGTCTGTGGTGGGGAAAATTGTCACACCCTGACCTCAGACACTCTTTTATTTTATTCTTTTCTTGGTGTCATATCTTTTAGTCAAAGTTTGGGTTTGGGTCCCAGTTTTAAATTTTTTAAATGGGGAATTTTCGGTGGGTTTCAGGCCACAGGTGACCATGTGCAGATCGCGCATTTACCCAGTTTTTAAAATGAATAAATTAAATTAAATGAGGAAAAATAAAATAGAGTAAAATTATATGAAAATAAAATAAATGGTAAATGTCATAATAATAATAATAATATTTTTTATTAAGAATATTATTATTCATATTTTTATTAATAATTTTAATCTTATAATTATGACTATTAAATTTTTTAATATTATTATTATTATTTTAGTTATATTATTATTATGATTTTTTAGTTGGTTTTAATATAATTACTTTTTTTTAAACCCTAGGGGTTCCCTCTTCCTCTCCCTCTCCCCTTCGAGCATCGCCCCACTTTCCTCAGCAGTTTCCCCTTGACCAGCCTGCAACACTCCTCTCAGACGGTGTTCCTCCCTCCAACAGTTTCCCTCGCATGACGCCACCCATCCCCGGTGACCCCCTGCTTGCGACGCATCCCCTCCCTGGTTCCTCTCATGTGCACGATCCCCTCCATGAACCTCCTTTGATCCGTGATTTTGGGATGAGATTCTTCATGTTCTTCATCTGAATCGCCAAGGTAGAATCTCTCCTCACATATCCTCCCTTTTTTCGACTTCATTTCGGCCTACCCATCACCCCATAGGGTTCTTCCAAACCCTAGGTCTTTGGGTAATCTGATTTATCAGTTTTCTCTTATTCCAGGGTTCTGTGAATGGTCTCTCGAGACCCTTGGGTCCATGTTCTGACAACCGCCACCGAAGGTAGAGCGGTTTGGCTTGTTTCGGTTGGTCACCACTATTCAAGGTGAGGTTTAAATCATGTTTCTTGGTTTTTTACAATCTAAATTAGGATCCTTGATTGTTTAAAGGTTCATATTAATTATCTTATAGTGTTTTGGTGTTGGTAAAATTATTAAAAACTAGTTTTTAGGGTAATTATTCAATTATGCCTATGTATGCACATATCAAATGTATTTGGTTAAATGTCATTTTGATTTTAATAGTGAAATTAGATGTTTTATGTGGTGAAAAATATATTTCGGAAGTGTTTTTGACATGATTATATGATGAAAGTAGATTTTCTAAAGGATATGGTTATGTTTTCATGTGTGCCTCATTAGGGTACTTCTTAGAAGTGTTTTTATGATTATACAAAAGGTGTGAAATGTGCTTTTAAAAGCACTTGAGATTAGAATGTATTGATAGTGGGTTTTTACAAATGTAATGGATCTTTTTAGCATGTCGGATTTTATTGTGCATCTTTAAAAGTGATTTGTAAATTAGGAAAATGTTATGGAATACCTTTTTGAGTGAACTTGGCCTGTGTGTGGGTTTTAAAAGGAGGTTTTCCCCATAAAAATGGTTGAATTGAATATGTTTCCTTGTGATAATTTCAAAAGGGTTTCATTAATTGATTAATTAATGTTAAATTAATTTGAAAAATGGTTTTGGTGTTTGTGAAATTGAAAGTGGTTTGTTTATAGAAAATAGAATTTTCTTAAAATCTTGGTTTCTTAAACGGTTCTTTTTTTCTAAATGAATTTGGTTCTTTGTGTGGTTTCTAAAAGTGGTTTAAAAAGTAATTATAATAAGGTTGATTCCCTTTTGGAAAATTCATAACTAAAATGAGATTTTGTATTATTGTAAATGGATTTTGAATTGTTTTTGGTAAATATATTTGGGGATTTCAAAACATAAAGGTCAGTTTGAAGTAACTCACTTTAAAATAGTGTTTCTTTAGATCTTTATTTCTTTAACGGTCGGTTGGTTTCTAAATAATGTTGGTTCCTTTGTATTGTCTTAATTTTTTTTTAGGGTATTATGATGTTTATGGATTCCTGTTTCTTTTTAATTAAGGTGTGTTGGTTACTGCCTGGTGGTTTTGAGTCACCAGGTCTAAGGAGACTCACATGTGTATGCATAGGTAAGTGTGTGTGTGTCTTTGTGTTTGTGTGTGTATATATATATATATATATATATATATATATATTCTCCTGTTATGTGTATATTCGTCCATGGTATTGAATATACATGTATGGGACTAGGTGTGCCTATGTATATATATATATAAATGCATAAGTAGGTGATTGGAGACAGTTATATTCATATAAGCATATATATAAGGATCCCCTTGCACACGTTCATGGCCATGTGGGTATGTGCATGGGGGCTAGGTTCCCTTATATGTATGTGAAGATGCATATGCTCAGTGGGGGACTAGCAGCTCTTAGTTAAAAAGTTCTAAGAGCCGAATGTTCGGTTTGGTTCCACTCTGGGGTATGATCTCTATTCATTAACCTTTAAATTTAAGAATCATTTATTTCTTGCATTTCACATCTATTTTTTATATTAATTATTGATATAGAATTGTTAGTAAAAAATCTTAAATTGGATTGGTTTTTCTATGGTGATGTATTGAAATAAACGACTTCGTGGAATTTTTCACATCAAGTGCTTTATGAAATTACCATTTGGCCTTTGTACATGTGTTTTAGATTTAAAATGGTTTTTTGGGTTTCTTAAATTGGTTTCTAAGTGTGTTCCTTGTTTTTAAAGTAGTATGTGTGTGGTTCTTTAAGAAAAGGTTTAGCATGTGATGGTTGTGCAAGGCCCGGTTGGCACTTTAAATAAAATGTTTTCATTAAAATCCCTTCTTTGAATGGGTCCTCTCCTTATTGATTGAAAAAATATAGGATTTCCCTTGGTTTGGGGCTTCCCTTTTGTTATAATGGTTTAAAGGCGAGAGACTTGTTCCTTGGGGTGACTCGTGGGTGACCTTGTGGTGTGTGTTGACTATGTGTGATGAATGTACTTATGTCTGGATACTTTTTTAACATAATTATCTCACCCCCTTTTTAGTATAAACATGGGAACCTAACATAGCTACTAAATTCTTTGAGAACGATTGTTTCACTAGTTTAGATTACACACTGGTTAGTGACCCATAGAAGGGGGATGTTTTATTATTATTTCTATGGTATTGGGCCCCTCGACCAGGCCAGGTAGGGTGATGGTTGAGCATTAGGTAATTATGACATCGTTGTGTAGAGCATGCCTTCGGGATGAGTCACATGTATAGTATGTTATGGATTATTCACGAGATACTAGGTTTTCCCATGTATATCGGCACTTAGTTATCTATGGAGTGTGATTGAGGTGCATTGTTTGGTTGGTTACTCTTGCTTGTTATTTTCTATTTCCCTTGTGTGATCATTGTTTTTTCCTTCATGTATGATGTGTCTATTTGTTAAATAGGATAAAAATGATCTTTAAAAGTTTGTGGAAAAAGGTTTATAAAATGTTTTACACTTCTTTATCTCTATTTATTTAAAAAGTTTAAAGCTTCATACTTGGAAAATAACTTAACTTAAAATAAGAAGGGAAATGGATCATGATTTTCTTTTAAAGGGAAAATGTGTGAAAAAATTACTTTTATATATTGTAGTTCAAATGTTAAATTAATGTTTTTTTTTGTTTAAAAGAAATTCATAGTGAAATAGATTGTTTGGGCACACCTACTGAGTTTTAATACTCACTCCTATAGTTTTATCTTTGTTTTTATATTCGGGTGATGCACCTTGCTTGGTTTCAGTCACCATAGTACGATGTTGGTTTGAGGTCGGTGGTGACCCGTAGGGTCACAAGGAGGTATGTACAGCTTTATTTTTTCCTTACGCTATTAGTTTTCATTTTTATTTTTAGTCTTTATTTATTTTCTTGTCTTCCATTTGTGGGAAAAATCATTCCCACTTGTTTAGTTTTGATGTCTGGAAATATTTTCCAGCCCATGGGGATTAGAAATACCCCTTGGGCCATGTCACGGGCCAACTCAGGTGACCGGTTCAAGGTTGGCCCAGGTTGGTTCATGACAGATCACATGAGAAGAGACACGGTGATAATACTAAAGTTGTGACATGTGGAAAACATTTTTCACAACATTATACCTCTATTTAATATCCAAATGATATGCCACCAGTCTTATCACCACAATCTCAACTAGTATGACAAACTTGGTTGCCAACTTTCCCTGCCTCTGAATCCTATGGTGACATAATCTCAGCGACACCTGAAGGAATACATGATATCACACTCTACACTAAAGAGGTTGATGATGTCGATTAGTATAAGACTTATTTATACTCTGGTACATAGCCATATGTTTCTAAATCAACTGAAACTACTCTGATGTCTCCTACATGAGACTCGGTCCCAACATCTCTGACTCGCCCGCCTCCATCCAACATAGAGGTGTTCTTCATGGCCTACCATAGAGTGACTCATATGGTTTCACCTGAGTAGTCACCTGATAACTATTTTTATAGGAAAACTCAATGATCACTAAATTTTTCTCCCAAGATCCACTAAAATCTAGTATGAATTCTTGTATCATGTCCTGTAGCACCTGAATAGTACACACTGATTTCCCGTCTATCTATCGGTAAAAATACGTACTCAAAAACACCTAGGTACCCAATACCTTATGTAAGACTTTACAGAAGCATAAAGTAAAGAATGAATCATGACTTGAAACTATAATTTGTGGTACCCCATGAAAATGTAATATCTCCCGAACATACATATCCTTTATCTGATGAACTGTGAAAGTTTCTTAGATAGGTAAGAAATGGGATACTTTTGTCAACAGGTCCACAATCACCTATATCATGTCATTATTATGATGTATCCTTGGTATAACCACCACAAAATCCATGGTAACATCATCCCACTTCTATTCTGAAATGGGTAGTGGTTGTAACAAACCAATAGGTCATTGATGTTTTTCCTTTATCTGCTGATAGGTGTAGCATCATGTTACAAACATTGTGATTTCCTTTTTCTTTCCCGATCACCAATACTATCGACATATTTCATGATAAATTTTGGTAAAACCAGGATTCACTATCCACATAGAGGCATGAAACTAATGCATCATCTCTTCATGCATACATGTAAGCACAACAAAATGACCCTAGAAATTTATGATATCATCCTCACATATAGTTAAATTAGAAGGTAACTCCCCACCTTCAATGATTTCCCTAAAGTACAAACACTTTGAATCCTCATAATCCCTCTCCTTGATCCGATTCAAATGTGTGGAATCAAATGATAAGGATACAAGGTTCATCTGCTCCTGGCCCTCCTAAACCTCTATATGCATCTCATCCAACAAATCCCTCATCTTCCACTCAGATTTAGACTTATGGATTACTTGAGTATGTGTCTTCCAGCTCAAAGCATCAGTAACATTGTTTCTCTTTCTTGGTGTATAGGATAGCTTGAAATAAAATGACTGCATATACTCAACCCATTTCATCTATCATAGATTCAAATCTCACTGAAAAAAGATATAATTTAATCTTTTTTGGTCGGTATACACAATAAATTTTTCTCCCAATAGATAATATAACTAACACTTTAAGGCATAAACCATCATGGATAACTCAAGATCATGTGTAGGGTAATTTTGTTCATGTGGCCTCTACTATCATGATCCATATGCCATAACTTGATCTCCCTGCAACAACACTGCTCCAAGTCCAATTCTGGAAACATCACAAAACACGGTATACTTTTCACCCAACTCGGGTAGGATCAAAATAATTATGGTAGTCAAATGATTATTTAACTCCTAGAAGGCATTATCACATGATCTAGACCAAAAAAACTTGATACCCTTCTTAGTCAAACCTAAATGTGGTGCTTCCAAATGGGAAAAGTCTTGTATTAATCTCTGATAATAGCCTGCTAAACCCAAAAATCTTCGGATATCAAAAACAATCTTGGGATTATCCCAATAAACAACCGCATGAACCTTCTTCAGGTCCACTACCACACCTTTCTCATAGATGATGTGACCCAAGAAATGTACCCTGGTGATCCAGAATCGACACTTGTATATCTTGTCATATAGATGATTCCCTCTCAGTTTACTCAGGATGATGTCAAGATGTTGGGCATGATTATCATGAGTCTTGGAGAACACCAATATTTCATCCACAAAAAACAACAACAAACTAATCTAGGTATGGGTGAAAGATTTGATTCATCAAGGCCATAAACATAGTCTGATCATTTTTTAGCCCAAATGGCATTATGATGAACTCGTATAGGCCACACATGCTTATAAAATCATCATGTGGTATATTAGAAGGTCTAAATATCAACTTATGATACCCCAGTCTCAATTAAATCTTGTATAACATACAATCTCCTTTCAACTAGTCAAATAGATAATTGATACATGGAATAGGATACCAGTTATTAACCATAATCTGATTGAACTTCCAATAATTGACACATAAATATAATACCCCATCATCCTTTTTAGAAAACAAAACTGTAGAACCCCAAGGATACATATTTGGATAGATAAATCCCATATCCATAAATTCTTACAACTGAGTCTTAATCTATTGTATGTCTATTGGTTCTATTCTATAAGGTGGAATAGAAACTAGTTCATCTACAAGAATGAGTTAAATTATAAACTCAACATCTCTCTCAAGTGACATACTTGAGAAGTATTCAGGAAACACATCCTGAAATCGATCTATTGTGGGTGAAATACATTATTCCCTATACCCTCATCAGCCAACAAAAGACTCACAGCCTAGGCGGTGAGATCCCCCAGTTGCCGATGAACTGGCCCTATATGGCCTTCCTAGATATCCCATTCTCCATGACAAATATAACTATTACCCTCTAGAGATATAAAGGTTACTATCCTATAGTAACAATCAATGTGGGCTCAATTTGATACTAGCCAGTACGTACCCAAAATCAAGTCAAAAAATGATATGTAAAGTATGTAAATATCCCAAAGGAAATGATACTCACCAACCTCAAAGGTACATCCCTTGTATAGACAGATTTCATTTGACTGTACACCCAATAGTGTTTCAATAGTCAAAGATCCACTCGTAAATTTCACCGTCAAACTCAAATCATTCACAAGTTGTGAATATATAAAATAATATGAGGCTATTATATCAAATAAATTTCTAACAAGTGTAGAATCTATAAGAATAGTACCTCTAACTATTGAGGTCCCAGCCTCACTATCCACAAGTGCAGGAAAAAATACATGCAACTGAACTACCTTGCTGCCATGTGGTTTATTCTGAGTCCCCTATGTAGTACTATTCTACTAATACAGGTGTTATTTCCCTAAAGTACCATGGTTTCTACCTTAACCACCATATCCAGTAGAACTCCCACTGCCCAACTAGTATGGGGTAGAATACCCCCTTTCAGTACTCTGATTTGACCTAGCTCCTCCATCACTACCCATATATCATGGGTTCTTGTAGAACCTATATAGATTCCTTATCTTTCCACAAGTTCATAATTATACCAGTGGTCGGGGAAACTAGTTATAATAGTGACCCAACCTACCACATTGATAGAAAATCCCTCAACTATTTCCTTAAGCAACTGATCTTCTCCCTAGATACTATGCTTGTCACTGTTCTGGTTAATGTTATCATAATGATGATTTCTACCCTCAGAATATGTACCTCCTGGTCATCCATCATAAAAAACTTTTCCTCTACTAGAATCCTCCTTCAGGTTACCCTCAAAAATGAGAGTGTGATTCACCACCTCAGTGAACTTATTCAAACAGAAGCTATTAACTTGGGACTTAATCTCACATTTAAGTTTGTCCTAAAAATTTCTCACCACAGTTTCCTCATCTCCTACCAATGCGGGGAAAAGCACTGAAAATTAGTAAAGTGACAAGCATTGTCCATCACATGTATACTTTCCTGGGTCAACCGCATAAACTTTGTTCCCCTCTCCTATCTCAATGTCTCTAGGTAAAAGTGATCCAAGAAATTATCCTAGAAGTCCTTCCATACCATGACCTCAAATTCCTCATCTTGAGCATGAATATCCCACTAACGCTTTGCTTGACCACATAACATATAATAATCCAACTTAAATCTTTTCTCATTGGGAGTCTCTAAATGGTCAAGAATCATCTGGATATACTCAATCCAGAACTCATATACCTCAGGTCCACCCTCTCTAGTGAAATTCATAGAGTGCTACAGTAGGAACTCTCGCATCAGATCATACATATTCTAAATATCCCTCTCTGGGTCTCTTTCCTTAAACTATATAAAGCAAGAAAAGTTCTCACAGAACTTCTCTCCCACCCCTTCACTCAGAACTATTGGGGCCTCTTGTCCCACTAATGGAGGATAATTTCCATCAATTTCCTCTTGTCTTCCTATCAACAAACATCATTGAGGTGGCATGTCTCAAAAATTCCAATCACGCATCTTAGGACACATAATACACCACATTACACATTTTATAAAGATGTATTCACATAAATCCATAACAATTCATCCCTCAAACATCACCCCACAGTCAAAACAGAGGAAGTCTCACTACCCTCAACCATCCCTAACCTAGTTTGTGGATAACATAGGGTAAACACTTTTCACATCATAAGTTTCACATTAGACACCCATTTTAACCATTTCAAATTACCACTTTTTACATCATTTAAAATTATCAATTCCTTATTAGGAACCATTTCATTTTAAAATAAACAAATAAAGAAAATAATTTTCATTCCCTAAAACTTACTCAACACATTATTTTTCATGTGTCCTAATATGATGCATGTCACATAAATTCTTGAGTGCCTAGAATGGTGCATGAATACTCAACTATTATGCCATACCTGGTCACGAGTAAAATCACAAAAAACAATAACATTGCACAATAAGTGCATCACCCAAGATGAAATAACATCTAATTTTAACAGCAAACATCAAGAACAAAAATCCCACCCTGGGTGTTTGGGTTTTCCCCCACACATGAGTTAGCTACTCCCATTCATGATCTTGTGACCAAGGATCAACTCATCCTAGTATATTTTCTACCTTTACCAAATAATAAGACAAATGAAAGGAAAATAAAACACCCTCTTATGCCACTTTGTAATGTCCTGAATCAAGTTCCATATACTAGTTCCCTAAGCCGGTTCGTTATGTGACCTCATGCACACCTCACCATATGCAAGAGACTACTAACTAGCAGTAAGGGTCTAATATGTCACATGGGAAGACTATACCCTCGTTATCAATGTAGAACAACAACGGAAATCAATATAAAATAACCAAGATAAGAAAATTAACAATAATAAACCATAATAAATACAAAGCCAAGCATCAAATTAGGAATCCCAAATAGGAAAAAATGACCATAAACTAAAGTAGTAAATATGTCATGCAAAACAAGTGTCGAGTATCTAATGAAAACTCAAAATAAATACACACTGAAAACTCCCAAGTGGGTCCCAACATCATGTCTAGTTCCCTAATCCATGATATATCCCAATTACCAACTCAACCATCTAACATAGAGCTATTTACCTTATCCTATCTTACAAACATGAAGTCTATTTGGGTACCGATAAGGCAGCCTGAGTAGGGTATGAGTACAACTTAGTCATCCACCACTAATGGAATCTAAAGAAATATCCACTCAATAACAATGTAAGTAGTTGTATAAAGAATAAATAACAAAAGACAAAAGTAAATAGGTTTCGCATTTATTATTCTTTATCCAACTACATTATACTTACTTCATCCCATGTTAGAGTCTAAACCATACACCATAAGGATATAAAAATTTATTCATTCATGGGAATTCATTATTTATTTAATTCAAATTTTATTCTATACCCTAGAGCATTAGTCCGGGTACCATTGTCTCAGCCACTTGAAACATCAGTCCAGTTCCAATATCTCAGGGGCCTAGAGAATCATTATGGAACCCCATTGGTATTTGGAGCATCAATTTCTAACCCATAACTCATTGTTCACATGCATGTATCAGGGGATTAGAGAATCAGTCTAACACCCCATGGTTATTTGGAGCATTAGTCTCTGACCCACAACTCATTGGTCAATCATTCACAGATATCACATATATCACAATATATAAAAAAAGGTTCAACATGATTAACCATCTTATCCATCATTCACATCACAATTCACTACTTAATTTATCAATCACAACCATGGTTTTTCACAGTTGTCATAAGGAACAACATGAACCATTTACTCATTAATTCATTAATCATAATTTATTTTACAACTCGTTGACCCTTTAAGGTTAAGTCAATCAACCCTTTAAATCCCATTATCAAACATAAAAAAAAAAGATTTAGTTCAATTCCATTAACCCATTATTCCCTTTTTTACAATTCATAAATTGTCATTTCAAGAGTATTGGCGTATCCCATGGGTTTCCATTAAGCTTGATCTCAAATCTTCAATGGGTCCAACGGGATTCGTGAAGGGTCTCACAATTTCATGGAATTAAATTCACCTTTTAAATTTAAATGAAATTTCGCAACATGGAAATTATATGGCACAATTACATACACATGATCATAATCAAGACTATGTGAAATAAAAATTATACCACCTACCTCAAGATCATTGATGAATGGTCTCCAAACTGTAATCCTCAATTCAATGTAGAATGATCGAAATCACAGTGGTGGGGAAGATCTAGGATCAAGACCTAGGATCAAGATCTAACAAAACATGATACATTAAAACCTAGATCTAAAGCACAAATAATGGAGGAATTCATACCTCTCAAAGGGGAGATAAATATGGGAGAGGGAGGAACCTTAAACAAGGAATAGAATCTCTTACCAAAAGAGGAATCAATCCTTCCACCGGATCTTCAATTCGCCAAGAAAGGGGTTCGAGGAACCTGGGAATCTTCTCATGAGACTCTAAGAGAAAATAATTCCATGTTAGGTGAAAATAAGGTGATTATGGATATAAATTTGGGGTTATAAAATTTTTAAATTAAATTTTGGGTGTTTAAAAAACTTGTGTGCATGGTTTCTTGGATGGGTTGCACATTTTGAAAAACCATTCACCCTAACTTTGTGCACCTACTGTCTAGGGTGCATGGTTTATCCTAAGTGGGTGCATGGTTTTTCAAACTGTGCGCCAAACATGAAACCCCCCTCCGTCCAAGGGTGCACAGTTTGAGGAAAGAGGACACACGGTTTGTTCAAACTGTGTGCCCCTTTCTAGTGGATCACAATGGGGTGCACGGTTTCCATAGGCAAACCGCACAATTTTCCCTAACCACGCACCAGCCATACACAGCCCCATGGGATTCTAAAATTCTCTAAATTCACCCAAAACAATATCAAACCAAACCCAACCAAAGTATACTCAAAACAAGAATAAAATAATACCTGAAAATAAGCACGAGACATATCCATAAGGGTTGGGATCTTATAGGCCCTTTGGTATGGGATTTCAATGCCTATGAAATACCCCCTTTATTTCCAAAAAAACATGCTATAATTTCCTCTCATAATAGATGAAACAAAAATAGAACTGTTTACTTTAATCACAATACATATTAGTTTCTTTGTTGTATATGCACACTCACCTTTACTACTTCTAGAACCACAATATTTCAAAATGTTCATTAAACTATACAATTCATGCACCATAGCCCCCATACCTTCTCCAATCATTATTATATTAAAAATAAATTTTTGTAAATATTATTGTGTTCATATGGTAAAGAAGATATTTTGAGTGATGATGAGATGTACAAATCCACTAATTAATGGGTATAGACACTGATATACATTATAACTTCAATCACATTACATACGTTGGGGAAAATAAGATTAAGCCACTTTCATACTATTCGTGAGGGTTGAATTATTGATATGATTATCCATATAAATCATAAATTACTTATTTTGAGTTTTTTTTGGGTTCTTATGTGAATCAAGTTTAAATTTCTTACTACAATTAATTATTTATTCTTTCCCATGTCTCTCTTCCAGGTTCCATACCAGATACGAGTGATTTTTGAACTGGTGGGGTTAGAAATGTTTTTTAGTTTCTTAAATTGTATTTTTGAATTCTCTTTTGATTGAATATATATTTTATCCTTTGAAATTTGTTCTCAATGGTTCTGTAGTTGTGAAGAGAAGACACCCAATAATATTGTTGAAAGCATGTAACATGTTTGTGTGTGTTTTCATTACCCCTTTAATATTATTAATATTCATTAATGTATTAGTAGTTTTAATTCCTTTTATAATTGAAATATGATATAGATGTCAAAAAATCATTCTAGTTTTTTTGGGATCCGGTAAAAATAGATAATTTAGAATATGTGGACTTAAATTATATTACGTGTAGTGGGAAAATGAGTTGTATTATGGCAGATAAACCATGTATTTTCCTCATGAATCTACTTTATTTTATTTATTTTATTGAACCATTATTCCTATGTAACACCCCAACCTTCTACGGTACGCTTCTCTTTGAATAATGTGATAGCGTGTGTTGTACGCAACACCGAGTTCTAACACACCATAACTAATCAAACTAGCCGTTATGAATAGTAATACCTACTTTTTGAAATTATATATATATTATATTTGAAAATGGACTTCATTTTTGGATTCGGAATATCGAATTTAGCCTAAGGTGAAATTTTGGTACATTTAGGATAACTTTCATATTTTGATGAATAGTGAAAATTACTAAGTTTTAATTAAAAACAACTTTTTTAATCAAAATAATTAATAGTGATAAATTATGAATTTGAGTGGTTTTAAAGTATATTTAGAATATATTTTTACCATTTAATATAATGTTGGTCATTGGACATAATTTTACAATTAAACCGAACATAAACAAGTGTCAATCTTTTTATAGTTATTATCTCTTAAAAACACGCTTTTTGTTTTGACAGCGGGAATTAATTTTAAATTAATTTCTGCCACTTCTGTGTTTTGAATTTAGGAAAATGGATTCCATATTTGGAATCAGGATGTTCAAATTGTGTAAATAGGTAACTTTTATTTTTAGACATTTTGAATAGTTACTGTGGTAAATATTTTATTTACCATGGTTAAAGGGTAAATCCGGTAAATAAGGGTTAAAAATAATATTATAATAATACAAAATTACCCTAAAACGTGTCCTAACCTTATTGGTGGACACATACCCGACCATGGGCATCCTTGGGTCAATTTGGTGACCCCTTGGAGCCACTTGTATGTGGTAGGGACACATTATATTAATAAAGTTAAAATAAAAATAAAAATGGCATAAGCTTACATCTTTTAGAAGAACAATTTTTACATAGGGTTATACATGTTGGATTTTCGATTATAAATATTCATTAGAAAGCTAAAAATATTTCCTACATGATGATATTTTATTTATAATTTTTAGACATCAAATAAGTTAAATTATTAATGACACAATAATGATGCAATGTTTACCTCATTAATAAATCATTGAAATAAATAATATTATAATGATTAAAATATTATCTAAAACCTGTCCAATTCTTATTGGTTGATGTTATTTAGAATATTAGTCGTCTTATCTTCTACCTCAATGATTTTTGGACCATTATAAACCGAATATAATTATATTATAAAGTAATACTTTCACTCTTTCCTAAAGAGCCCCTCTTCTCCCTTATAAAAGGAGACCACTTCTACTCATTCCTCACACCTCTCAAGCCACTTGGCTCGTCCAAACTCTGCCCAACTAAGCTCCCCACATCCCTCTCCTCCTCCTTTAAGTTTCCCCTTAGGCAGAAAGCATTTCAACAAGTCCTTTGGTTCCAACCAAAGTGAGTTACCTAAATTAAAGGTAACGATTTCTCTTAAATTATTTTCATTTATTTTGCTTCTTCAACCCCCAAACTCTTTTTATTTCCTTTCTTTTGTAACAACACCAGTATCCTCAATATACTAGGATGTTTTTATAAGAAGGATTCAAACTACACATACACACAACTCCATCTAATGGATGATGAACATAATGTTTCTGTGGATGGAAAACTAACGCCTCACGAAACGATGATTGTTCAAATACATCTTACCGCCTCTCATGGTGGCCATTATGATGGAACTGTAATTAAATATGATATTAATGATATATATTTTATATATAAGCTTCTGTAATTCCATTTTATTTCATACCATTATTCGTTTCATGTTGTATATACATACGATAATTTCATTTGAGGAAGTGCGGACTACCGCCCCCTTAAAATGATATGACTCGTTCATACCACACATGGAACGTATAAAGGATGGTGTTAATGAAATTAAGTAACATATATAAAATATTATATTATACTGGAATAGTAATATACCTATGTATAATTTGGATTCGATTCTTTTAAAATAAAAATTAAATGGAAGTAGCGTTCGTGCGTACGTACGGACTACCGTCTCCACGAACGCGATGAGATTCATTCTCCATCGTATCCATTCAAGTATAATTATCATTTAATGATTTAAAAATGATGTTTAAGGACTTGATATCATTCTGGATATGAATAAGATACAACAAACATGACTTATGTAACAAAACATATAAAAGAAAATGAGTAAGTTAACACCCGAAACGGCGATAATACTAAGATATTATTATCAAATCAATATTAAAAGATCATATATGATATCATATTAATGTATATGATTCTTGTATAATTTAATAACAATTATTTCACCATTATACAGGAGGTTAACCTACCCCAACCAAGGAAAAGTACAAGGTAAGGGTTTATTTCACAATCTCTTCATTATCCGAGGTTGTTTATACGTAATAATCTACTGGGATATCTTTATCATCCACATCCATGTTTCTTAAAAATGTATTTCAAAACATTTTTACTATTTAAAAGAATATGGGTTAAATTCATTTATACCCTTGTTTGACTTTTTATAAGAGGTTTATAAAGGAATCTTTCCGTCGTTTTCGAAACAAGGTCCTTTTTAACCTTTTCGACAGAATTGAGGTAAGAATGTTTTTTTTAACTTATACGGCGGGTGCGATTATTTTACGCCGTTATAAAATCTTCAAAGCTTCCCTTACAAGCTTACAAGAATATTTTCAAGAAAATGTTTTATTTTATATGGCTCTTAAATGATTTCAAAAATAGAAAGAGATATTTCTCTAAAAAGTGTTTTGATTTCATCTATGTCAACATCCTTTAATGGATTTTACGCTTATTTGAAGTTGATTTATTATAATACAAAACTTCTATATTGTATTGAAGGTTTTGTGATATTTTTGACTGTGGATGTGCTATTTTATACCATTCATAGTTTATGGTGAAACTATTGACATTTCGTATGCTAGTTTTAATCCGAATGTTTATGTTATATTTCAAACTTTTCTTCAGATGAATGTGCTAAACAAGTATGTTCCGGGTTGGGGACCGGTAAAAGTAAGCCCTCCAGGTTGGGGACTGGTAAAAGTAATCCCTCCAGGTTGGGGACTGGTTAAAGTAAGCCCTCCAGGTTAGGGACTGGTAAAAGTATGCCCTCCGGGTTGGTGTCCGGTTATTAGAGGCACTCCGGGTTGGTGTCCGGTTATTAGAGGCACTCCGGGTTGGGTTCCGGTTAGAAGTAACCCCTAGGTCTTGGGATGAGGCCTAGACAAAGAAATTAACGTTTAGCATTATGCATTCCAACATTATGAAAGTGGTTATTGATATTGCATGTGATTATTCGATTAGTAGAATATCCATGTGAACAAGTAAATGGCATTATTTCATTTTACTTTTGCCATACTATGTTGAAGTTCAATTTTAAAAGGCTTTTGTTTTAGTAATTCATTGCCTTAAATGTTTATGCTTATTTTGAATGTTCCGCTATATTGTTATCCTTACTGGGCATTTGAGCTCACCCCTTTTCTATGTTTTATTTTTCCCAGGTAGTGAAGAAGTAAATTATGATTGACTTGCAGGGATATTATGAGGGGTTTATAGTGTGGACGTTGGAAACATTATGTTGTTGTAGTAGTTTTTCATTTTATGATGTAATGTAAAACTTATGAATATATCTAGTGTTTCCAAGGCTACTAAACCAATCGGTCTTTCGGGATTTGATCTTCTTGTGATCATGCCAATGTTATGAAGTAATGCACCGACTCTGGGTAGCTGGGGTCGGGGCGTTACAGTTGGTATCAGAGGAAGTTTAGTACAAACCTTGGAAGCTAGATTTAGATAAACTCTGATTAGAGCACGTAGACCTAAGATGAACTTTGAGGATTAGTGTAGAAGAACTTCCTAGAATTTTGGTATTGTAGAGATTTTGTGAGTTTTCCGAGCAATACATCCCTGTCTGGATACGAGCAGGTAGAGGCGGCTCTGGCACAGATGTACCTAGGGGTAAAACCCGAAAACACCGCTTTGAGCTAGACTCGAACGGGAACTGGTGCACGACAACGGGCCTTGCTGCACTCTTGGTTACGACACTCCCGGGGGATATGCTTAGGATAATTCTCATTTTCTTTACAAACCATTATGAAGGGTTTATGAGTATATACTTCCTCAAAGAAAACATTTTTATGATTATGGATTATATCCATAAATAGTTCAATTTATGTTAAGTGTTTTATAAGTATGGGATTATGTATTTTGACTCATAAACTAATCTAGTTTATGCCATTGTTTAGAAATGGCGCCCAGTAGAAGGAATGATAACTCCAGAAATGCACATGATTCAAAGAGAAGGAAGGATCATATCTCTCATGGTCTTAAGCTAGAATTTATAAGAGAAATAGTCTCCCATGTATTATCATCATATGAAGAAATAATATCATGTGTTGATAAGATAAGTAAAGAGTTTACTGAGTCCTATGGCTTTGAAGGGAAGCAAGAGAAGAAAAGGATGGAAGAGAGAAAGATGGATAAAGGGAAGAGGGAAAAGAAGAATTTTCCCATATGTGGTAACTGTGGAAAGAAACACCCTGGAACTTGCCTGAAAGGAATGGGAGTTTGTTATAAGTGTGGAGGAAAAGGGCACAAAGTACGTGACTGCAAGGGTAAGAAAATGGTTTCAAATGTACAATGCTTCATTTGCAAGGAGTTTGGACACTACGCGAACCTATGTCCCAGTCATCAGACTATGACGCAAATGATGCTATTGGATAATAATCAAGTTATGATACTACCACAGATGAAGAGGAATGATTAGAGTTCTTATGTTGATTATGTCAATTGAGTGTTGTATCAACAATGTACTTGTTATAATAATTATGGAGTATATAAGGATTGTACTGCAGTACTATTTCATTAAGGACTTGAGATGGTGTGGAACAAAGAAAAGTGACTTAGTAGCAGGTTAAATGTTTGGAAAATATATGGTTGAGAGAAGGATAAACCATAATATGGTTCAGATACCGAGGTGGTGATTTTAGAATAATACATGATTGATTTGGATAAATTATATTGGATATTATTGACTACCTTGAAGCTGATTAATTATTTGTATATTCCATCATTTTTGGGGTTTAAAACATTTTTGGATTAATGAAGTATATCCAGCATTCTATATGGAATAAGGGAACATGAATGTAATCAATAAGGAATATGGTAATACATGATGAAGGTATTCATATGCTATTGCGGGTTAAAAAGGATCTATATTATGTTTACCTTCCTTATAAATGTTGGACTGTGAGTTTGGACAGAAGTATTTTGGATAGTTCTAGTTTGGATTATTTTGGATTACCATAAAAGGAAAACACGGAGGTTGGGCGGCAACCCGTCGCGTCCGGCAAGGCTGCGAGACTTGAACCCGCAACCGAAGGGCGACAAGGGTGTATCACCTACCACTGGCCCACGAGATGTCCTAGATTAAATAATGTAGTTTTTATTAAAAGATCTTGTAGATGAATTATAAATTCGTTTATTTTGGAACCCTATACGAATAGTGTAAATAGATTTTTTTTTACATTCTATTATCTTTTAGAGTGAAAGATGAGTTTGTGGTAGAAATTTATTAATGGATAAAACTCTAATTATAAAGTAAGTATATCTCCTTATGATCTTAGCCAATCTCATAAATAAATTCCTCAATATTAAGAAAAGCAACTTAGAACAAAAATGTTTTCCTAGATGGTACCTTAAATCATCACTAATTTATGGCTTTTGGATTGTTGGCCTTTTCATAGCCATGTTCTCTACCACTCTCCATCAGATAATTGATGGTTAGATTTTTCTTCCATATCCATATTTTCTTACATGGAACCCTAGTATGTGTTATTTTCGGTAATCTTCATACTTTCGACTCTTTATTTTAAATAGAGGCCTCGTTAATTCATTTTTCGATGTGGGATTTCAACTAAGATATTTTGAAACGTCAAAAATGTGTTATCCTAATACCCTATATTTTGTTGAACCGATGGTACTTCAAATCATCATAGATTGATGAATTTAAGGACCTCAATTATACACTTGTTTGTGATTGATGACCTCAATCACTACCTATAAATATTTACGTTTTTCCTCCGATTATATGTCTCTAATTGCCACCAATGTTCTCCTAATCAAGATCATAATTTGGTGGTGACCCTTTCATTTCTCTTTTCCTCATATTAAGACTAAATTTTAGTAACCCAATTTCCGATGTGGGTTTTCCCACAAATATATTATCTATTTTCAACCTTTTATTTTCGAAGAACAATTTCAAATTGCGAGGACGCAATTTATTGAAGTAGGGGAGAATGTAACACCCCAACCTTCTACGGTACGCTTCTCTTTGAATAATGTGATAGCGTGTGTTGTACGCAACACCGAGTTCTAACACACCATAACTAATCAAACTAGCCGTTATGAATAGTAATACCTACTTTTTGAAATTATATATATTTTATATTTGAAAATGGACTTCATTTTTGGATTCGGAATATCGAATTTAGCCTAAGGTGAAATTTTGGTACATTTCGGATAACTTTCATATTTTGATGAATAGTGAAAATTACTAAGTTTTAATTAAAAACAACTTTTTTAATCAAAATAATTAATAGTGATAAATTATGAATTTGAGTGGTTTTAAAGTATATTTAGAATATATTTTTACCATTTAATATAATGTTGGTCATTGGACATAATTTTACAATTAAACCGAACATAAACAAGTGTCAATCTTTTTATAGTTATTATCTCTTAAAAACACGCTTTTTGTTTTGACAGCGGGAATTAATTTTAAATTAATTTCTGCCACTTCTGTGTTTTGAATTTAGGAAAATGGATTCCATATTTGGAATCAGGATGTTCAAATTGTGTAAATAGGTAACTTTTATTTTTAGACATTTTGAATAGTTACTTTGGTAAATATTTTATTTACCATGGTTAAAGGGTAAATCCGGTAAATAAGGGTTAAAAATAATATTATAATAATACAAAATTACCCTAAAACGTGTCCTAACCTTATTGGTGGACACATACCCGACCATGGGCATCCTTGGGTCAATTTGGGGACCCCTTGGAGCCACTTGTATGTGGTAGGGACACATTATATTAATAAAGTTAAAATAAAAATAAAAATGGCATAAGCTTACATCTTTTAGAAGAACAATTTTTACATAGGGTTATACATGTTGGATTTTCGATTATAAATATTCATTAGAAAGCTAAAAAGATTTCCTACATGATGATATTTTATTTATAATTTTTAGACATCAAATAAGTTAAATTATTAATGACACAATAATGATGCAATGTTTACCTCATTAATAAATCATTGAAATAAATAATATTATAATGATTAAAATATTATCTAAAACCTGTCCAATTCTTATTGGTTGATGTTATTTAGAATATTAGTCGTCTTATCTTCGACCTCAATGATTTTTGGACCATTATAAACCGAATATAATTATATTATAAAGTAATACTTTCACTCTTTCCTAAAGAGCCCCTCTTCTCCCTTATAAAAGGAGACTACTTCTACTCATTCCTCACACCTCTCAAGCCACTTGGCTCATCCAAACTCTGCCCAACTAAGCTCCCCACATCCCTCTCCTCCTCCTTGAAGTTTCCCCTTAGGCAGAAAGCATTTCAACAAGTCCTTTGGTTCCAACCAAAGTGAGTTACCTAAATTAAAGGTAACGATTTCTCTTAAATTATTTTCATTTATTTTTCTTCTTCAACCCCCAAACTCTTTTTATTTCCTTTCTTTTGTAACAACACCAGTATCCTCAATATACTATGATGTTGTTATAAGAAGGATTCAAACTACACATACACACAACTCCATCTAATGGATGATGAACATAATGTTTCTGTGGATGGAAAACTAACGCCTCACGAAACGATGATTGTTCAAATACATCTTACCGCCTCTCATGGTGGCCATTATGATGGAACTGTAATTAAATATGATATTAATGATATATATTTTATATATAAGCTTCTGTAATTCCATTTTATTTCATACCATTATTCGTTTCATGTTGTATATACATACGATAATTTCATTTGAGGAAGTGCGAACTACCGCCCCCTTAAAATGATATGACTCGTTCATACCACACATGGAACGTATAAAGGATGGTGTTAATGAACTTAAGTAACATATATAAAATATTATATTATACTGGAATAGTAATATACCTATGTATCATTTGGATTCGATTCTTTTAAAATAAAAATTAAATGGAAGTAGCGTTCGTGCGTACGTACGGACTACCGTCTCCACGAACGCGATGAGATTCATTCTCCATCGTATCCATTCAAGTATAATTATCATTTAATGATTTAAAAATGATGTTTAAGGACTTGATATCATTCTGGATATGAATAAGATACAACAAACATGACTTATGTAACAAAACATATAAAAGAAAATGAGTAAGTTAACACCCGAAACGGCGATAATACTAAGATATTATTATCAAATCAATATTAAAAGATCATATATGATATCATATTAATGTATATGATTCTTGTATAATTTAATAACAATTATTTCACCATTATACAGGAGTTTAACCTACCCCAACCAAGGAAAAGTACAAGGTAAGGGTTTATTTCACAATCTCTTCATTATCCGAGGTTGTTTATACGTAATAATCTACTGGGATATCTTTATCATCCACATCCATGTTTCTTAAAAATGTATTTCAAAACATTTTTACTATTTAAAAGAATATGGGTTAAAGTCATTTATACCCTTGTTTGACTTTTTATAAGAGGTTTATAAAGGAATCTTTCCGTCGTTTTCGAAACAAGGTCCTTTTTAACCTTTTCGACAGAATTGAGGTAAGAATGTTTTTTTTAACTTATACGGCGGGTGCGATTATTTTACGCCGTTATAAAATCTTCAAAGCTTCCCTTACAAGCTTACAAGAATATTTTCAAGAAAATGTTTTATTTTATATGGCTCTTAAATGATTTCAAAAATAGAAAGAGATATTTCTCTAAAAAGTGTTTTGATTTCATCTATGTCAACATCCTTTAATGGATTTTACGCTTATTTGAAGTTGATTTATTATAATACAAAACTTCTATATTGTATTGAAGGTTTTGTGATATTTTTGACTGTGGATGTGCTATTTTATACCATTCATAGTTTATGGTGAAACTATTGACATTTCGTATGCTAGTTTTAATCCGAATGTTTATGTTATATTTAAAACTTTTCTTCAGATGAATGTGCTAAACAAGTATGTTCCGGGTTGGGGACCGGTAAAAGTAAGCCCTCCAGGTTGGGGACTGGTAAAAGTAAGCCCTCCAGGTTGGGGACTGGTTAAAGTAAGCCCTCCAGGTTAGGGACTGGTAAAAGTATGCCCTCCGGGTTGGTGTCCGGTTATTAGAGGCACTCCGGGTTGGTGTCCGGTTATTAGAGGCACTCCGGGTTGGGTTCCGGTTAGAAGTAACCCCTAGGTCTTGGGATGAGGCCTAAACAAAGAAATTAACGTTTATCATTATGCATTCCAACATTATGAAAGTGGTTATTGATATTGCATGTGATTATTCGATTAGTAGAATATCCATGTGAACAAGTAAATGGCATTATTTCATTTTACTTTTGCCATACTATGTTGAAGTTCAATTTTAAAAGGCTTTTGTTTTAGTAATTCATTGCCTTAAATGTTTATGCTTATTTTGAATGTTCCGCTATATTGTTATCCTTACTGGGCATTTGAGCTCACCCCTTTTCTATGTTTTATTTTTCCCAGGTAGTGAAGAAGTAAATTATGATTGACTTGCAGGGATATTATGAGGGGTTTATAGTGTGGACGTTGGAAACATTATGTTGTTGTAGTAGTTTTTCATTTTATGATGTAATGTAAAACTTATGAATATATCTAGTGTTTCCAAGGCTACTAAACTAATCGGTCTTTCGGGATTTGATCTTCTTGTGATCATGCCAATGTTATGAAGTAATGCACCGACTCTGGGTAGCTGGGGTCGGGGCGTTACACCTAAATGAAATGTAATGACATTTTTGCTGATGTTTTTGATCAATATTGTGATTTTTATTTAATTTTGGTTTGCATCAAATTTTTTTTCATCATTTTTATTGTGATTGTTATTTTTCATCATCTAAGTAAAGTTATTTTTATTATAATAGGTACTATTAAATTTTTTGGGGCTTGACTATTGATTATCCTCATTGTTTATTCCCTTTATATCATTAATCCTAAAAAACATGTTCATTTAAAAATAATGGGAATTTTTTTTTTCTCAAGGTTATTATAATTTTAATATTTTATTATAATTTTGATAATTAATTTGAAAAAATATGTGGTGTTTGTTTTATTTATAAAACAAACACCTATGCTAAAAAATAAGTGGTTCTTTTTTTTATTTTGAATATTTTTATTATTTTTTGGTTTTGTTGATCATTAACTTATGTCTTCATGGTAATGATTGATGGAACAATGGTAAAACTCTTAAAGTTTTGTATATGTTGGGACTAAAAAATTGACTTTTATTTTTTCATTGGAATGTGTTTATATGTTTTCCAAGTTTTTAATTTTATTAGGTTTTTATCATTGTTGTTTTAGGCATGTTTTTAAACATTTTGGTGGATAGAAAATGTTCAATATTATCAATGGAGAGATAACATTTAGTGTTTTAAAATTATAAAAAAACATGCAAAGTGTTCTGAATTATATTCTATTTACAATTTTCATATATTCATTGTATACTGATTTTTTTAAGTATATTAGATTTATAATTTCCATCTATTCATTATGAATTTATTTTTTTATTTTTTAAAAATTTGTTTAGTTTCAATGGTATAATGTGCTTTAAGTAAACCATGAAGTTTTTAGTGGTTTTGGAACTTAATTAAAGCTATGTTTGATTTTAAAATTATTTGGTTAATATAATGAAATATTTGTAGGATGTAAGACTTTTCTAGGATTGATTTAACAGAGAATAAAATTGGTTTGATCTCTAAGAGCATGTTTGGATAGAAATTAAATATATTATTAGTTTAGAAATAATTTTGTTCCATTATAGTGATTTGGGTTTTGTTTTTAATGGATTTTGGAAGTTAGAATTAAATATTTGTGGTCAAATATAGTTTTGGTGATTTTTTGGTTGTTTTTTTCAATATATGATGTTGGAATTGGAATCATTGTTGTAGTGGTGTGCATGAAATGACATCCTGGTTCGACCCATTGATGAATTTAAATTTTTTTCTTAGGAAATAATATTAATTCTTTCAACATAGAAATGGGGTCTAAATAAAGATATCGCTTATTCATTTAGTATGATGTTATACCTATCTCTCACTACCACAAAACAAGATTTTATCAACGCTAAAAAAGGCCTTTATCAGTGCTAAAAAGGCGGTGTTAATCAAGCCTCTATTAAAGGGGGTACCCTTTATCAGCACTAAAAAAGTGCTGATAAAGTCCCCATTTATCTATGCTTCAACTAGCACTGATAAAGGTTTCCCTGTCTGGGCATGCTGTTTGTATAACAGCACACCCAACAACCTGCAAAAAAAATAAATAGCCAAACAAAATAATCAAACCAGCAAAAATAACCTGAACAAACCAGAAAAAACCTTCTCAAAAATAACCACTCATAGTATATATATACAAAAAAACCACATACACGAGGCAAATGATGAAAAAACAACCAACGCACACAAAATTTGGGAAAACAATGTTATATAAATTTAATTGACATCATGAATTAAAAAATATTCACTCATGTTATATACTAAAAATACTTCTATATACATTTTGAACAATGTTTTATAAAATTAAATTTACAAATATCCAACAAACAGTTAAAAACATTAATGTTTTCTCTTTTGATGTTTGTAGCCCCTCTAAAAAATGTACTCTGATGGTAATAGTCGCTGAAAAAATCATCCCAACTTGAGAAAAAGGTTCCACTAATATAAGAAAATAAATATTACATTAGTAATACTATAAAGAAATGAATTGAACATTAATATGAATAATACATTAAAAATGTCAATTTTTAATAAAAATGACACATTTGGAGTCATACCAGTGACCCCATGCATCATATTGAGGTGGGTTTGATTAATAAAAGTCACAAATGACCGATGGATCATTTTTCTAAAGTATCAAAACAATATGAATTCATTTCCTTGATTTTTAGTATGTCAATTGTGTTTTTTTACTAAAATGTCATTTCAAACCGAAAACATGTAATTTGATTCATACCGGTCACATCGTGTGTCGGTTTAATGTGATATTGCTTCATACATGTCACAAAGGACTTAAGAATCATTATCCTTAATTTTTAAGACAATCAGAGCATGTTTTCTTGGTTTTCATTGAGTGACACATTTTGAGTTAAAATGTCAATTTTAAAATGATAGCGGACACTTTTAGTCATACTGATCACACCATTCATCGGATTGAGATGGGGTTGATTCCTACACATCAAAACCAACTCATGGATTGTTTTCCTAAAGTATAAAAACAATCTAAATGTGTTTGCTCAGTTTACAGTCTGTCAGTTGTGTTTTTTTACTTGAATTAATGTAAATTTTAAATAACAAGACACATTTGGAGTCATACTGGTGACACCATGTGTCGGATTGAGTTGAAGTTTATTCCTACACATCACAAATGACTGATGGATATTTTTTATAAAGTTTCAAAACAACTGGAATGCATTTCCTTGGTTTTCAATATGTTAGTTGTGTTTTTTTACTAAAATGTCATTTTCAAACCGAAAACATGCAATTTGGGTCATATTGGTCGCATCGTGTATCAGTTTAATGAGAAACTTCTTTATACATGTCACAAAGGACTTAAGAATTAGTTTTATTAATTTGGAAGACATACAGAGAATGTTTTCTTGGTTTTCAGTGAGTGACATGTTTTGAGTTAAAATGTCGATTTTAAATAGATAGCGGAGACTTTTAGTCATACCGGTCACACCGTTCATCGGATTGAGGTGGGGTTGATTCCTACACATCACAACAGACTCATGGATCATTTTTCTAAAGTATCAAAATAATCCAAATGCATTTTCTAGGTTTTCAGTATGTCAGTTGTGTTTTTTTTCTTGAATTAATGTCAATTTTAAATAACAAGACACATTTAGAGTCATACCGGTGACACCGTGCATCATATTGAGGTGGGGTTGATTCCAAAATGTCAAAAATTACTTATGGATAATTTTTATAAAGTATAAAAACAATTGGAATACATTTACTCAGTTTTCAGTATGTTAGTTGTGTTTTTTTACTAAAATGTCATTTCAAACCGAAAACATGCAATTTGAGTCATACTAGTTACATCGTGCATCGGTTTGATGTGAGACTACTTCATACACGTCACAAAGTACTTAAAAATTGTTTTCCTTAATTTAGAAGTCAATCAGATCGCGTTTGATTGGTTTTTAGTGAGTGACATGTTTTGAGTTAAAATGTCAATTTTAAACTGATAGCGGATACTTGTAGTCATACCGGTCACACTGTTCGTAGGATTGAGGTGGGTTGATTCATACATGTCAAAAATGACTCATGGATTGTTTTCATAAATTATAAAAATAATCTAAATGTGTTTTATTGGTTTTCAGTATGTTAGTTTTGTTTTTTTTTTACTTGAATTAATGTCAATTTTAAATAACAAGACACATTTTGAGTCATACCGGTGACATCGTGCGTCGTATTGAGGTGTGGTTGATCCCTACACGTCACAAATGGTTGATGGATCATTTTCCTAAAGTATCAAAACAATCAGAATGAATTTCCTTGGTTTTTAGTATTTCAGTTGTGTTTTTTTATTAAAATTTCATTTCAAACAGAAAACATGCAATTTGAGTCATATTGGTCGCATCATTCATCGGTTCGATGTGAGACTATTTCATACACATCACAAAGGACTTAAAAATCACTTTCCTTAATTTGGAAGACAATCATAGTGTGTTTTATTGGTTTCTAGTGAGTGACACATTTTGAGTTAAAATGTCGATTTTAAATTGATAGCGGATAGTTTTAGTCATACTGGTCACACTGTTCGTCGTATTGAGGTGGATTTGATTCCTAAACATCAAAAATGACTCATGTATCATTTTCCTAAATTATCAAAACAATCAAAATTCATTTTCTTGGTTTTCAGAATGTTAGTTGTGTTTTTTTACTTGAATTAATGTCAATTTTAAATAACAAGACACATTTAGAGTCATACCGGTGACACCGTGCATCAGATTGAGGTTAGGTTGATTCCTACATGTCATAAATGGTTGATATATCGTTTTCCTAAAGTATCAAAACAATCAGAATCCATTTCCTCGGTTTTCAATATATCGATTGTGTTTTTTTACTAAAATGTCATTTTAAACCAAAAACATGCAATTTGAGTCATACCAGTCCCATTGTGTGTCGGTTTGACATGAGACTACTTCATACATGTCACAAAATACTTAGGAATCATTTTCTTTAATTTGGAAGACAATCAGAGTGTGTTTTCTTCATTTTCAGGGAGTAACACGTTTTGAGTAAAAATGTCAATTTTAAACTGATAGGAGACACTTTTAGTCATATCGGTCACATCGTTCGTCGGATTGAGGTGGGGTTTATTCCTACACATCACAACTGACTCATGGATTATTTTCCTCAAGTATCAAAACAATTCAAATGCATTTTCTTAGTTTTTAGTATGTCATTTGTGTTTTGTTACTTGAATTAATGTCAATTTTAAATAATAAGACACATTTGAAGTCATACTGGTGACACCATGCATCGGATTGAGTTGTGGTTGATTCCCACACATCACAAATGACTAATGTATCATTGTCCTAAAGCATCAAAATAATCGTAATGCATTTTCTCAGTTTTTAGTATGTCAGTTGTGTTTTTTCACTAAATGAATTACATGTTGATTGGTTTTTTAAAAGAAATTGGTGGTCCTCATTTTATAGAGTGTGTATGTTTTTGATATACCACAAAAGATAACAAGTGTCTAGAAGGGGTTTCCCCATCCCTTGATTTTGTCGTGACATCTTTGATCCCTATAAGGTTGACACAGAATAACATCCTCCTTATGCATCATAGCTTTAGTAAGCCCAGTGAAGAACCAGTTGTCATATATTTAGGACCTCTGAATGAATATATGATAGTTGGTTCTTCACCAGGTCGACTAAAGAGTGGAGTAAGCTCCTGTGCCTGTTAGGTCTCAAGATTTCACAACAAACTCAAGGGATGGGGAAACCCCTTCTGGATACTTTTTATCTTTTTTGGTCTATAAACAACACACATAACATGTAAATGAGGACCACCAATTTCTTTTAAAAAACCAATTAACATACAATTCATTTAGTGTGAAAATAATGACCACCAACGGACATGATTTTCAATAGGGCATTTAGCCCATACAAATCACAACATTATCATCAAACAAAGATAAAGATAAGGCAGACAAGATTATTAAAGTTGAAATTATTTGATAAGTTTACCATCTTCATTCTATATTTGTACATTCTTCCATCAGGTATGATGCCCATTTTTTTCTAAGAATATATATATCATCTTGTGAATATGAATATTTTTTATAGTCATGGTAGTACTAAAAAAATATAAATACACAAAGGATTAATAAGTATTTTAAATAAAATAGAAATTATCTTCAAAAATACCTCTTCAAAGATGCTAGTTTGTTCATGGAATATGATGTATTTCATAAATTTACAAACATAATAACCATAGTATTTACCATTTTTTTTGTTTTGGGCACTGTAGAAACATTGAGAAAAATAAGTAATTTTTTATGTGTTTGGATAGTGAAATCTTATTATATATACCCTGATTTGTATCCAGTCATAGCACTTGTCAGGATTCTTGTACTTTTCCCCTGGTCTCATTCCATGATGTAGACGATATTCACGCACCACCCTATCATAATAGAATCCTCATTAAAAGATAATATAAATTATATAACTGGATGTTTAGTTATAAAATGTTGGATGTAGTGTATTAAAAATTGACAAATGCCATCATTTGTGGTCGGTTTTTTGGATATCCATGCATTGAATCCAAAAAATAAATCTTTAGAGTATCCAAATTGATTGTAATGAGCATCCAATGCTTCCTAAGAATATAAAGAAGAATAATTAATGAAAGAAATTAAAATATATTTGATATGATTAAATTATATAGTTTTACCCCTACATCATTGGTATTAAGAAGAGTTTTTCATCTATAATTTTGTTGTTAAACAATTTGAGCAGTCCTACCACTATTTCACCCTCTTTCTTGGAAGTTATGTCTTCTTGTTCTGTAGAGGTGGTGTGAGGACTAATGAGTCCAAAAAAAATCATGGGGAAATACCTTCAATTTATTTTCATATATATTCCTTCAAAAAATATAAAATTTATTTAGTCATAATTATCATAGTATATCATCTTTTGGAAAATAAAATCATGAAAACATACCTCATGTAAACATTTACAACTGAGCTGCCTAACCAATCATAGTTGAGGATTTCAGTTGCACTCTCAACACCAATGAAGTCTGGATCTTCCCCTCCGTACATATTTTCTTCAAAATCAATTATGTGATTACCACTATCTTTCAACTTCATATCCACATGAGACTTTAATGATAATAAATTTGGATATAGAACAGGTGGTTAAGGTGCTTTAGGTAGATCGTTTTGATCATTTGGTTGATCCTTGAGATTTTTTTGAACCGATCTTTCGTTTCACCCTCTTACCTTTGTCCGTCTATAATAATTGCATCAGTTCATATTTTTTTCATTAAATTTTTAAGGTTTATCTAGAAAATTAAATTGGAAATGAATACCTCATTGTCGACATGCTTTTTTACAAGATGTGATGTTTATGCGATGAATGTTCCTAGAACTTGTTTGACTGTATGAATATCTGCATCATTAATTGGAACAGGTAGCTCAGTGCTCAGCTCTAGGGGTACAGTAATTGACACTCTAACATGATCTGTTAGAAGTGGTTTATTGTGTAGCATGTCATTCTAGATATTGAACATTGTAGCCCTCACTACAAGGTGATGTATGGGTGTTGATAGATATAAATCATAGTCATTTTCACCCTGTAAAATATCAATATAGGAAAGGTATCAGTGTCTAGTGTCTATATGATTCACATTTCACTGAAACAATTATTAGAAAATTGACTACCTCAGTTAAGAATTGTTTTTTAGGGGATTGGATCACCTCAAAACTGGTGGGGGTGGGGCAGGATCTTCACATGAAGGTTGTTCTTGAGTTTTTTATACTCTTTGCTTCCCCCCATCAAATTTGATATCAGATCTATCTGGTAGTATAATTCTTCTTGAAACATAGATAATGTTTCTCTCATCTTTTTTATTTCTACATTTTGATCCTCTACTTGTTTTTTTTCTCAAAATATGTTCAGGGTGTCACCCCAAAACCTGCACCTCTGACATGTCTATACTTTTCTGGCTGCTTCAAGGCCACTGAAAGTATGTCTGCATCTGATGTGGGTGTTTTTGATTCTTATGACTATATCATATAGAAAATATAGGAAAATAAGTAATCATTGTTATGTAATAGAGATTTAAAGAAAAACAAGTATTTATTATTTCATACTTGCACATGTTTCCCACACTTTTTGTGTGTTTTCATCTATGAGTTTTTCAACTTTAGTTACATGCGCCTTTGTCCATATCACATGGAGTGGGATGAAAGTGGATGTGGATTTGGACTCTTCAAGATTCATATAAACAAAAGAACATATTTATTGTGTTTTTTTATGTCACATAAAAGTATTGTGGTATATTTAAAATATGTACCAATTTTTTTTCAAGTGATGCATACCACATCCTTGCTTTACAGTAGGGGTACACTGGTTTTGATGCCCATTTTTTTATTTTCAGCACTCAGTTGTTGTTTCATAAATAAAACACTGTCAATAAAAGTGATGAATACATGTACCATCAAACAACATATTACCAAACACAATGTACCTGAAAAGACTTCTTCGCACGATGGCCAGTAAATGCATCCCACAATGCTTGGGTTATCATGTGTGCATAAATAAGAGGTGGGTGCGGTCTTATTTTCCCTTTAGCATCTTTAAGATGATATTTTGTTAAAAATGTACGAATACCCCTATGAATCCTTCTAGAAAACATTAATACATAGTCTTTGTACGAGTTATCTACTATAAATGCACTTTGCAAGAGATGATGAAGTGTAAGTCAATGTTTCATTATTTAATTTTTTGTAAATTAAAAAAATGATATCATAATGTTACCGTAATATCTCCCAACATCAGTGTCTTAATCTCATCCACAACATGGTTCCATGAAGTTACATCAATTTTCATGTGTTTCTGAGTGAAAATTCTAATGTAACTACTGAACATGTCCTTATTGGGGTTAACATGTTGTCCCCACTTATTCCATCCAATCTCGTATTTGATGCCTTTCTCTTTAGCCTTAATTATTTTTGATAATATCGTCAAACTACAATGCTCCTGTTGTTTCTGCATCGCTAGTGTTTTGTAATCTTTCATTTCCTCGGATCCACCATCATCAATATGTTCCTCCAAATCTAGAAGGCTAGCATCAGCATGTGCCGATGGTGGTTGTACCTCTACACTGGGAGCAGCAACAGGTTGAGAAACCTATTGTTCGTCTACACTACGAGCAGCAGTAGGTTGAGAAACCTATTGTACCTGGGGATTGGGAGAATTATCATGTGAAGAAGTCATTATCTGAAAAAAAAAATTAACATTTAATTTAGATAACATAAAAGCAACAATGAACAAATATTAACATAAGGCAACAGGTTGAGAAACCTGTTGTTCGTCTGCACTACAAGCAGCAACAGGTTGAGAAACCCATTGTGCCTGGGGATTGAGAGCATCATCACATGCAGAATTCATTATCTACAAAATTTGTTTAACATTTAATTTAGATAACATAAATAAATAAATGTAAAGATATTAACATAAGGAAATAGGTTGAGAAACCTATTGTTCGTCTGTACTACGAGCAGCAGCAGGTTGATAAACTTGTTGTGCCTGGGGATTGGGAGCATCATCATGTGTAGAAGTCATTATCTAGAAAATTGGTTTAACATTTAACTTAGATAACATAAAAATCAACAAATAATAGATATTAACATAAAGTAACATGATGTATATTAGAAAAATATATATAACTTGATTATTGAACTCTCTTTTTTTAAAGGTTGAAGGTATTTGACCCCTCTATCGACTATCCAAATCCCTTCATTGGGGTCTCCTATGACATACAAAACACCGTCTACACTAGGACTGCTGTGAAATGATTATGACGTCCCAATGAAAGGGTCATCCTTCATTGAATTTTCATTTGACTCTTTAGCAGTTTTGATCGATAACAGAACAATTGACCAGTTTTGGTTTGCAGGATCTAGAACAAAAAATACTTGTACTGCCTATGATGCCATTATAAACAGTTTGTCTTTGTACCCTTCCTTACTAAAATCAACTTTCAAAAATCCCAACTCATCTGTTTTAATATCACTTCTATTATCAACCCACTTGCAATGAAAAATTAGCACTCAGAATATCATATAATCCAACTCCCATATTTTTTTGATGATGCCAAAATATAACATATTCACGTAAATTGGATTTCTGTCTGTATCACCAAAAACATGCATTGCTTCATCCACAAGTGTAACTCCACTATTTTTTCTGGTATTTTCTTCATCATGTTCATTATTATACAATGTATAACCATTAATTACATAAGCATTGTAATATAATACGTACACACTTGGTCCTCCGGCTAGCCATAAAAGTCATTCTGAAATTGAGTCTAGATTTTCATTTGACTCCTTAAAAATATGGTCCTGAAACCATCCTATAAATTTTTTATTATGTTTATTTGATATCTATTTTTCATCCCTTGATGGATTTGATTGACTAAGAATTTATTTGTGGGTTTAAACATATGGGTCAACGTCCAAACTGTTATAAAAAACAGAAAGGTGGGCCTACTCCCAATCTGTAATATTGATTGTGACGACCTCCTTTCCAAAAATTCCTTCACTCGCAAGTCTCCCAATGTGACGAGATTTATTTAGACCAATTATTTGCACACCGGATAGGTATTCAGTATAGAATTAAATGGCTTCCTCAACAATATATCACTCTGCAATACAACCCTCTTGCCAACTTCTATTTTTGACATACCCTTTCAAAATCTTCATATATCGTTCAATGAGGTACATCCATATAGAGTGCATAGGATCACATAGTTGAATCTCTATCACCAAGTGAACCATCAAATTAACTATCATATCAAAGAATGACGGTGGGAAAAACATTTCCAATTCACATAATATGATTATAATTTCTCTTTCCATAGTCGGCAATTTCTCTAGGTCTATAACTTTTCTACATATAGCTTTGAAGAAGAAACAGAGCTTAATTAATGTATGATGGTCATTCTTGGACAAAATGCAATGTAAACTTATAGGAATTAGAGATTGCATAAAAACATGGTAGTCATGTGATTTCATACCTTTTAACTTCAAATCGTGCATTGACACGATGTTCTTACTATTCAATGAATACCCCTCTGGAACCTTTATGTCATTCAAGAATTTGAAAAACCAATATCTTTCTTACCTGGAAAGAGTGTAAGCAGTATGAGGAAGAAATGTTCATTTTTCACCCTTCACTGGTGCCAACCCTTCTCATATTCTCATGTCAACCATGTCCAACCTAGCCTTAATTTTATCCTTTGTTTTACCAGGTGCATTTAGCAACGTGTCGATGACACTATCACATACATTTTTTTTAACAAGAATAACATTAAGAAAATGTCTGACGTACAGACAAATCTAGTGTGGTAATTCAAAAAAAACTAATTTCTTTTTTTAACCGGTTTTTGTAAGGTTTTTTGAAAATAGTTTACCAAAATTAGTTTCCACATCTTTAACTTTCTCAAACATTTGATCACCTATTAGTAGAGACGGTGGTGTACGTTCCTATGAACTTCCATCAAATGATGTCATCCAAGATTGGTACTTATGTCATTGGGGTAGAAATTTGTGATGTCCTAAAAACACGGTTTTCGATGAATGTTTCAACCTAATTGATTGTGTACCTTGTTCTAAGATAGGATACCCAAGAGTTCCTTTAATTTTATATCTTTAAAAATTTCCATAAGCAAGAAATTCATTTATCATCCCGTACAACATGGCTCTCAATATGAAATCTTCATTTCTGTAAGCATCATACATTATAACACTTGAATCCCACAATAATTTCAAATCCTCGATCAATGGATCCAAATAAACATTAATATCATTACTCAGTTGTTTTGGTTTAGATATAAGCATAGATAACATGATGTGTTTTCATTTCATGCATAACCACGGTGGAAAGTTATAATTTACCAACATAACTGGCCATGTACTATGAATTCTACTTTGAAAACCAAAATGATTCGCTCCATCTATAGATAACGCAAGATGTAGGTTTCTCAGCTCATTTCCAAAGTCAGGATACTCATGATCAATTCTATTCCACTAAGGAGAGTTTGTCGGATGTCGTAGTTTTCTATCTTTATTTCTTCTTTATAAATTCCATGTCAATTGCTTTGTAGTATCCTCACTTCCATATAGGCTCCTAAACCTTGTAATGATTGGAAAGTGCCATGAAAATTTCGTAGAACTGAATTCATCTTTCTTGTATCGAGAAGCACCACACTTTGGGCATTCTCTAAGTGATTTTTGGTCCTTTAAAAATAGTATATAGTCATTCATTCAAGCGTGTATTCTTTCAGAGATCATACCCATCGATTGTAGCATTCGTTTGGTGTTGTATGTTCATCTTGGGAGCTCACTATCTTTTGGGATCATGTAGAGATCAAGTAATTCCGTAAAACTGGCGTCACTCCATCTGTTTCCTAATTTCAAATTATACAACTTCAGTATGGATGAAAATGTTGTATATTTAGTGCAACCATCATACAATGGAATCTTTTCACGACTCTTCAAATGCTTAAACAATTTTGGTCAATCACAAAGTTTATCTTCAATTGTCCTTGTCATTTCCTTAATACAATCTCCATCATCATGCACATCTATAATCACATCCTTGATACGGTATTCTTCATTGTCCATGCTTGTAATCATTTCAAATGATCCATAAAACACAGTGTTATCCTAGTCACTAGCTATATTCTCTTTTTCCCCATGTTTATTCCAACATTTATAACTTCGATCTATTCTGTGACGGATCAAGTGTTCTTCCAACTCCTCTAGACTAACATATCTTGAATAATAAGAGTGTAAACATGGACAAAGGATTTGAGAAGGATCATATGCATGATCTTTTTAAAACTTGATGAACTCTTTCACTCCATATTCATACTCTTTTTTCATACGATTGTAATCCATCCATTATTTATTCATATCCATCCTATTTGATTCGGTGATATTAATATTTAACAAAATAAATACACAAAACACTGATATAAAAATTAACCAAGGCTAAAAAACTTGTGATGGGTTGACTTAAGTGTTGGGATAGGATAACTCAGGGCGATCTATCACACTTTTTCCTAGGAAATAGTTTCATATTTATCATAGTAAAGGTAAATTTATCCCTCAATGCTAGGAATAACCCTAAGTTCAGTGATGAATTTCTTAATCCAACTAGCTTCCTTCACTACATTTTATGCAGTGATGTACTAGGCTTCTGTAGTCAAGTGTTTCATAGTGTATTTTTTGGAATTATTCCAATTTATATCTCCGTTATTGAATTAAAACATAAATGGTATTATGATCTCTTATCATCTTTGTCGGTTTGGAAACTAGCATCAGTGTAACCCCTTGAAATGATCTCATACTCACCTCTAAAGATAAAAAACATAAACTTGGTTTAAATTCTTGATAGAAATACAATAAATATCACCAAGATTAGATATGTATCTACTTATTACACTTAAATAATAGGAAATATCATGTCTATTACACAACATGGAATACATGATAAATACTATGGTGAATGTATAAGGAATTTTATCTATGTTTCTCATCTTTAACTCATTAGAAGAAAATTGAATCATTATAAGAATCATGACATGTAACACTAATAAATACTCATACTTGGAGTTATACATTCAAAACCACTCTATCATTTTACCAATATATGTATTCTGACACAATCTAAGAAACCTATTTTATCTATCTTAAAATTCCTTCATACCTAGTATGTAGGTTTATTCGCCCATTTATTTTATCAAGAATCATCTTCCCAATGATACCTTTATATAATGTAACCAATTAGGTTCATAATAATTAATGAAAATAATTTCTTATCCAAACAAACATATATATATCATTTTTCTATTTTTGGTTAAAACATTGAAACAGTTTTCTAATTCTATAATAGGCTCTACCTTAAACCGATACAAGGATGGATTCAGTCCATTTTCTCTATTAAGGATACAAGTGTGTTCATTATTACTCTTAGTAACACTTAAATGTCACCTCTATAATGAATATTGATGTATACATTAGTCTACTATTGAGAGATAACCATGGGTTTCCCTTTGGAATCCTTGAATCACTCCTCTACATTTATAGGGCGTAAGTTCTCATTTATTCACTTAGTTCACAAATTCATGCTTATCATTTTATGGTTATATGACTACAAATCCTTGAGGGTGGGATATGCTCACCACACCTAAGGGGGTCCCACTCACTAGTGGGGGTGGATCTCACCTCACTTACTCAATTGTAGCACCACATAGTACTGTCATTATTATCTAATATATATCGAGGTAGGTACCACTAGATCTTACATCTACCATAGAGTAATATCATTAAAGACCTATTTCTATACTAATTATAATCTCAATTTACCAGTTGGGGGTGAGTGAAAGATAGTCTCCATTATTAGAAATTCTATAAATGATAAGGGTGTGTCTATGAGATTTATTGGAATCTGCAACTCCCAAACATATGGTGTAGGAAGAATAACTCATTTCAATGACATCTAGTATAAGGGTCTTTCAAGAGAGTACACAAATTTCACTCCAAAATACACCTATTGATGCCTAACCATGGTCATCCATCACACATATATTTCTCCATCTTTAAATGAAAATAATTTATGCTTGACAAGAACTAACTAAAGGTAGTGATTATGGGAGTGGATCAATGCATCGTTCATCTCCAACTACTCTTACACCATTGAAACTTCCACTGAACAGCTCCCTAGTTGGAAATTAGGCCTACAATAAGTGGGTCTATAATATCGATGTTATCTTCTAGTTGGAGGTCCATCCATGGAACCACTATAGTTTTATTTTTTTGAAACACTAACCAACTCCCATATAAAGGGTGCATCTTCACTAAGAATACTCAACTGTCAATGCTCACTTGGGGGGAAACATCATAGGATTTTTTGCATGAAAACACAACCATTACTTGAAATAACTTCCTTCAATGTCTCCACCCAAACCACTAAGCTTGAAAAATTACACATTAAAACATGACCAGTGAATACCTTTCTAGGTCCATGGGTCTTAATACATACTCATACACAATCAAGATTCCTTATAAAGGTTCCATCATACTTAGATAAATCACCATCATGAACAAGGGATCAAAATCAAACCACAATAATGTATTCATATCATGAGTTTTAGAAAAACATAATCCACTAATGGATCACTATTTTATGTAGGCCAGGGGATGGTGGCTTTCACTGAGTAGGCATCTCACACAATATGGGAGACCATAGCTTGTTTCCCACCATTATCACATCACTTTTCTAGAAACTTATAGGGAAACCCATGCCTTAACTAATGAAAAATATTGATCAAGGTAGTATTAAAACCTATTATCATAACTACCCGATTATGAGAAAACCCACATCATCTATAAATATATATATAAAGGGACCCACACCTTGGTGAAGTATATACATTGGTCAAGGGAGTTTCAATCCCTAATAGAAGACCCTCGCCGCATCAAGGAGTGTTCTTTAGAAGATGGAGTATCGAACTCTATGGATATGTGGAGGAGTAATAAACTCTATTATAAGTGTGTGGGGTATCAATACCTCATCAGTGTTGAGGGAGTACCAACCCCATTCTCGATTTGGGAGACTTGTGCTCTATGTGTGTGGGGGAGTTCCAAACTTCATGAAGAATATGGGGGACCTACACCCTGCCATCAGTACATAATCATGGGAAAACCCTACCCCATGAATGATTTGATCAATATACACAATCCCCATTTTCATTCCTATGGAACTGAGATGATTAAATTGAATTAATCACCTCACATCCCACTTATGATGTTGAAGAGAAGCTTACCACTGCATTTTATATAGAAAATGAACATGATGTATTGATGCACCTAAATCTGGGTCATGAACTAGGTGTTAAAAAAACCCATGAATATTAGAAAAATAACATGGAATGTATTGTAAGGGTACATAGTGTATATCCCCTCAGCAATAGTATTGTCATGTATTTCCTCTTCACATGGCATGTGAAGTCAATGTACATAGATTTCACTATGATGTGTAGAAATTATGAGACCAATAGGTACTTGAAATGTCTCCCTAATACATATATCCATGTCATCTCAGGGTACATGGAATTTTTGAGGTGATACACAGTGTATGATTCCCACGTGAGTACTTAGTGTGTACTATTAGATAGTCAAGACATGTAGTCCCTGACTACACAATGTGTCTTTGTGGACACATGTTGTTTATTCTATGGATGTCACCTTTGGTGTGTACTACTACCTGAGTCATGTCATGCGCATACATGGAATGTACTCAAAATACACTTCATGTGGCTAGTTATGTACTTAGCCTACCAACTTAATTTCAACCACATGGAAGTTAATTTTATATAGACTACATGGTGTGTGAATCCATACCATATGTTGTGTGATAATTATAATTTTCTAAAACCCTATCACAGCATCTAAGGCGGTACATAGCATGTGTTCCTTTGAATTGCACATTGTGGAGTCATGTTCTTCACCAATATTCTTATATTAATCCATGGTTCAAGCCTTTTACACCTTAAATCGCCAAAAATCACATCATAGTTCACCTCATTGCTATCCAGGACCCTTGAGGGTCTTTTTCGCTAATCTACTCTTCCTAGTTACACCCCCTCATAGTTTATTTCTCATCCCTTGATCAAATTCATGCTAAATATCCACTCTAAAATTACCTTGTGTGCATTGACCATTATCCCACTTGCCCAACATCAACTCTTCATACCATTGTTTATTCATAATCCACACCCACACCTCAATCCATAATTCATGATGAAGTCTCGTGATACACACAATTATAAGGGATCAAGAAGAACAAAGGAGGAGGTAGAATCATTACCAATGAAAACCCGTCCACTCAAAGTTATCATCAAGGGATCATTTGATGATGGATACTAAGGGAATAAATTGAGGATCAAAGAATATTCCATGCAATGATGTTAGGTACTCCACAAAATCACTTGGAAGGGATGAATCTACATTAAAAAGATTATTTGAAATATCCAAACCATAAAAGAATCATTGGGAATGCATGTGGTTGTGCAATAAATGATTCACCGCATGAAGAATACAAATTCATAAAATTCATTGGAAAAATACGAATTATGAGGTAAAAATAAAAATAAAATCCATATCACAATATGAATTCAGTTCATAGTGGTGGAGGAGTCAGCAGCTGAGGAGGAGGAGGAGGCAAGAGAAGAGGGAGGAGAGGAGGAGGCAGTCGTAGCGGCGGTAGTGGAGACAGTAGCGACAGTTGTGGTCGCTGAGGAGGAGGAGAAGGAGGGAGGAGAGGAGGCGTCGGTGATGTCAGAGGCGATAGCGGAGACAGCGGCGGCAGCAGGGATCGGCTTCCGCAAGAGCTTGAGAGTGCGAGGAAGGAGGAGAAAGTTAGGATTAATTTATAAAATCTGGCAATACTTTTATCAGCGCTAGATAAAAAGAGCTGATAAAAGTATGTTTTATCAGCGCTAAAATTGAAAGCATTGATAAAACATGCCTTTACCAGTGCTTTTTTAGCATTGATAAAGAATCATCTTTATCAGCACTAAAAAAACGCTGATAAAAGTATGTTTTATCAGCGCTACAATTGAAAGCGCTGATAAATCTACCCTTTATCAGTGCTTTTTAATTAGCACTGATAAAACATACTATTTATTCAAAATTATAAAATTATAACGAATATATTTATTACATTTATAATTTTATAAATATATATAATTAATATATTTATTATCATTTAATAAATTAAATTATAATTAAATATATATATATATATATATATATGTGGTGTTTGTGTATAAATTATAAATATATATATATATATATATATAATTTTATAATTTAAATTATAATTAAATATATATAAATATAAATTGATATTTTTATTTTAATTTTTAATTTCATAATTATTTAAATATATATATATGTGTGTGTCTGTGTATATATTTTTTAAATACATATATTTATAAATAAATATATTCAAAAGGTATTCATAAATATATATTTATCTTTTAAAAAAAATATTTTTTAATTTTATAATTATTTAAACATATTTATATTTAATTAGTTATATATAATTATAATTATATTTAATATATTTAAAAATTAAATAATTATATATAACTAAATATTTATATTTTTAAATATAATAAATACATTTATTGTTTATTTAAATATATTTGTTGTGATTTTAAGTATTTATGAGAAGATAAAGCTTCATATATATAGGAAATGAATGAATACACAAAGTATATATAGTACTATAGTATATATGGCCAACATTAGGGTAAACAATGAACATATATTCATGAGAAGAACGTATGCATCAATTGAAACGTTCATTTGGAAACAAAAAATTATTTAAATATATATTTATTTATTTAATAAGTATTTGTATATATATATATATATATTAAAAAGTATTTATATATAATATTATAAACATATAGTATAATAAATATATAATAAAGATATAACTAAAACTAATAAGCATAATAAAAAAAATAAAACATAAACATAATAAACATGAATTTTTTATTTAATTTATACATATAAACATTATTTTTAAATATAATTAAAATATTTTTATATAAATTAATAATATTTTCTATTAAAAACTTTTTCAGCACTGATAAGGGGGGGACTTTATCAGTGCTGATAAAGGGTGGATTTATCAGCACTTTTTTCTAGCTCTGATAAAAGTACCTCTTTTATCAATACTTTTTTATTAGTGCTGATAACTCCTGAGTGCTTCCCTTACCCACATTTGGGGTAGTGTCTATTGTTTTTTAGTTGAGAGTTATTTGTTTGGAACCTTCTACTGCATGTTTGGTGCTGGTTTCTGTGTATACGAACATTGTATTTTCATTGAAGTGAAAGTTCAAGACTTTTTTGCACAGAGGTTTAGCCTGATGGGGAGTTTAGAGTCCATGAAAGATGGAATGGTTGATCTATCTACATTCTCAGAATTTGAAGGTGTGGAGTGGGGTGATGTGTTTGGTTATATGTATGAATTGAGGTTGTTAATGGATGTTTTTCTACTAGATTTACGACTTTTGACAAATTATGAGTATATTTTTTATATTGTAATTAATTCTATTGATATGTGTTGGTGTCACGAACCAACTCAGGTAGACCCTGAACAGGTCACCCAAACCGGTCCGCAACATGGCCCGAGAGGCATTCCCGATCCTCCCAGGCTGGCGACCAACGCCAGGGCATCAATAGAGGACAATTGGGAATGATTTCGCCTAGTGAAAATAAATAAAGCAGTGGAAAAAAGTAGAATGATGCAAAGTAAATAAACATCACGAAAAGAAATAACGATCAACAACAACCAACTAACCTAACCATGACCAAAACTCCTCGCGAATCCGAGAGTCGCTCACCAATCCACAACCAACTCTCTCCCACGGCGAGCAAGCTCAAGTCTAACCTACAACAGAAACTAAAAATAGGAAAATACTATAGGCGTGAGTATTAAAACTCAGTAGGCGTGCCCAACAAACTATTCCCAATGCACTACCTTTAAAAAAAGAATTTACTAAATCCAGGTTTGAACTAAATTAGATAAAATATTAGTTTCCACACACACTTTGATTTCTAAAACAAGTAACAGTCCATTTCCCTTTTTAATTCAAAAACAAGTTTAATGTTTGAAGGGAACAGGTGCATTGAATTTTAAAACATTTTTGCGAACAATTTAGAAATCCAAATTTTAGTTGTTAGTCAAAAGGAAAACCACACACAACACACACTAAGGGAAATGGAAAAGGTAGCACATAGGGGCCAGCGACTGAACTAGACCTCTCAATCATCTGCCACATACAAACAAACACTAAAGGAAACATGGTTCGAACCTAGGAGCTCGTGAACAATCCAAAATGTACCATACATGTGACTTATCATGAAGGAATGCCTACTCTCGATGATGTCAAAACGCCCAAATGCTCGGTATTGCCCTACCTGGCCTAACTGAGGGGTCAAATCCCCTAGCAGAGTATAATCCGTACTAAGGGCCACTAGCCAGTGCGTAATCTAAACTAGTGCAGCAATCATTCTCATAAGATTCACTTACTATGTCAGGTTCCCATGTCAACACATGTAATAAAAAGGAAAGGGGTGAGTCAACAAAGTCAATCAAGTAGCACAAACATCACACACAACTCATGCAGTCAATGTACACCAAAGATCACCCCTGAGTCACCCCAAAGAGAGTTTTCCAAAATAATTTATTTTATTAAAGTGCCAAACGGGACTTCACCAATTTTAAAGAAAATCCTCATTTCTCAAGAGCACAAAAACACTTGTTCACACTTCAAAATAAATCATTTATCAATAAACCAGAACTCCATTTGAAATTCCATGAATTATGTTTAAAGGCCAAATGGGCATTCTTTCACCACTGGGAGTCTGTTCATAAAGAAAATATTTCAAGTGTCGTGAATAAAATAAACGGCTCTTTTTACACCAAATAATCATTTAAAAATTAATTATATTATATTATTTATCATTTATTAAAATTAATAAAATATCAAGCAATTAATAAATTCTAAACTTAAAGGCAAGTGTAGTGGGGGAACTACCTCGGCTCGATGTCCAAACACAATGGCGCGCCACGCCTCAAACGGGCGTACCAGCACGTGCAAGCTAACGATCGCAGAATTGTGGAATTAACTCGCCAATCTGCTGCAAAAAACGAAAAACAATTGAAAACCCATAACCATTGACTTAAAACAATCCAGATGAACAAACGGTGCAAAAACCACCTCGACATACTTTCAAAACATAACTCGCAGCATCGATACTATTTAATAAACCAATTTAAAATTTGAAAAACAATTCCAAAGAGAAACCCATGGCTTTACACGCCCAAGACCTTCTCAAAACCCCCTTTATAATTAAACGTGCACCCGCAACACACCATACCAGAGCGTGCACTACTTGCACAGTTAAAATAACAAATTGCAGAAATTAATAAAAAAAACTGTTAAACAACACACAACTGGCTTCCACTAGAATGCACCTTAATTCCCAAGAGGAGGCTACAAAATATTAAACATAAACCCAGTTCATTTTAATAAAAAATTAAACTCCGCACCAACCAAACAACAACAAAACCCCATTTTGAAAACATTGCACTAAAACAACCCAAAACATTGACATAACCTTAATCAAAAATTCATTTCTAATCGGAAAACACACCAATCATTCTAAAAAAATACCATTCGCACCACAAAAAAAAGAGACTAAAGAACACACTGATAAACTCATAAGCATAGTAAATTAATCACACAAACAAATAATTCACCCAAAAAAATTTTATCAATAGAACAACTTACATCAGGTGTCGATAACTCCCAAAACTTGGTGTCAAACTCCAATCACACCAAAAACGCACCACGAGGGAAACAAATTGTACCCTAAATCAAGAATTCGAACCAAAAAGAATCAAAATAGAACACTAAAAAGAACCTCATAACCACCGAAAGCCAAAAAAACAAGGGATAAGAGGAGAGACCTTCTCAAAGGTCTTGCGCTGTAGGTCGCGGGTCATGGTCGGAGGTCGCTGGTCATGGCCGGAGGTCACTGTGTAGGAAGATGGGATGCTGGAAGCAGGTCGTGTCGGAAGGAAGAGGATGGCGCGTAGGGCCGGTTGGCCAGAAGGAAGAGGGTCGCGCCAATTTCTGGGGAGCAAGGGTGCAGCGATAAATTTCAGGGGAGCAAAAGGGCAGCAGGGCAGTGGTCGTCGGACGAAGACCAGTCGGTTGGGAAGACGGCACGACCAAGAGAGGGAGAAAGGAGAGGGTGGCACGCGCTGAGGCTGTCCGAAAAAAAGGGTTTCCCAGAGGAGTTACACATAGCTGGGGGGGTCGTCGTGGGTCTGATTGTCCGGCGGGAAGAGGGGTTGTGGAAGGGAGGCAGAGCCGGCTAGGTGGTGTTGTGCCGGTGTAGTGGGGAAGAGGAAGGTCGGTGCACCAAGGGGGGAGAGACAGCGCACAATGGGGAGAGGGAGGTGCTACAACGCTGCGGGGGAAGAGGGGTCACACACAAACCCTAAAAAAAGTAAATTAACCAAAAATAATAATAATAATACTTGATAATAATATTTATTATTATAATATTTCCACCATTAACAATAATATTATTAATAACAATTTATATATATATATAATAGGTGACAACAATAATTTTAATAACAATTATGGTGAAAATAATGACGGTTATTCCATTTTTAATAAAAATAATATTGGTAACAGTTTTAATAATTATATAAGTATTAATAGCACTTTTAATAATAACAATTCTTCAATAATAATTTTTTAATATAATAATGATAGTATCCGCTTTATTTTAATTCAATCTCATTCTACTTTATTTAATTTTATCTATTTGAATACTGCAACTGTGCGGTCTGCGCACGCCACAAGAGGTCATGCGTGGACCATGCGGTAGCTTCCGTCCACTCTAGAAGTCACCGCACGGGTACCCAGGCCAACCGCACGGCCACCTCTAACCGTGCGGTGCCCGTGCACCGGTCTAAGACCCATATCAACTCTCATAAAAAATAATAATAATAATAATAACAATAATAATTAATAACATCTTTATTAAAATCAATAATAATATTAATAGTAATAATAATAAAAATAATAATAATAAAATTATTAACCATAAAAATTTCAAACAACACAATAAATCACAAACTTCACTCATTTTAAATTTTCTAAGGCAGGCGAATCGTGTCGAGGCCTAAGCTGAGCCGCACGGGGTTTCCTAAACGCGGTATGCCCGTCCACCCAGCGACGTCAGCTAAAAAACATGCACTTTTTAACATAACTCAAAAGTTTTTCGTCCAAGACTCAACCTGAACCCCAACAAAATTTATTTAAGGCCCAAGAAATAATGAAATAAAATAATTTATTCGATCGAGGTGTGACAATTCTCCCCACCATAACACTCCCCCCCCCCGAGAAGCCACAACAAGACCTAGACCCAAGAAGAAACTCCTTAAGTGTCACTCACCCCCAAAAGTTTAAGCACCTCCAGTTGATCAATCCAAACGAACACCAAACTCCCATGACATGCAAATTATTCTCAAAACACGAACACTTTAAACACTACCAAAACGAAACCCGAAATAAAACTCTAATACTGACACGGGGAGGCCCGAACGGACTCCACACCATAGGAATCAATCCAAACTGAATTCAGCAAGACCCACGATGGGTCTCCCCACCATAAGGACTGGTGAGATTAATCGAAATCAGAGACTTCCCGCATGGACCAGAGACCCCACCATAGGGGGAGGGGTGAGAAGGGGAGGGCCCAACCGATAGAGTATCAAAACTACCGCCATTGTTATACCAACAACTTCACACCCTCGAAAGAACACGAACCATGACGCACTAAAGACAGAAATTAAATCAAGAACTTTTTACGCCGCTGGGGTTCTCCTGACTACGCACCAGCTTCACTTCGGGACCTAAGGCAGGAGCTCTGATGATTGAAGCATCTTTTACCTCACAGTCAGACTTATGGAACCCCCAAACACCACACATGAACCAGAATTTTACCAAACACACTTCCATTCAAAATAAAGGTTTCAAAGAGGTTCAACAATAACCATTCTTATAACTAAAGGAAAATAAACACCACAAAACGCTACAGGTGACGATTACTACATCCAAGAAACACTACAACGAGAAAACCTCAAACTGGTCCCCAAACATCGCCCCACTCCTGCTGACGGGCTGAGGTGACCTTCGACGAGCCAGGTTTGGCTTAAGCATGCTTCTTGGAAACACCTCGACAGAATCGCTACAAGTGACCTAGATGTCCACAGGTGTGGCAGGGTCTCGGAGCACTCAGGCACGTCAACTTCTTGTGACCCTGCCTACCACACTGGTGACAGATCACGACACTGCGATGTGAAGAAGATGACTGAAGGTATGAATGTCTCTTGATTCCTCTATTAGAGCCACCAGTATCAGGTCACTTCCCATTCTTCTTATCGTCATCCTCTGCACCGCTTCCCAAGGCCGGGGGAGGATTCACCACCTCATGTCCTCCTGCTAACTCAGCTTCGGCTAAAAAGGCTTTCCCCACAACATCCGAGAAGGTGGTTAAGTTGAGCTCTGCCACTTTCGACCGCAGTTTGGGTCAGAGTCCAAACTCAAATTGTCGAGCCTTCCCGGGATCATTTTCAACAAACCATTGGTCGTACAGAACTAGGTCTATGAAGTGTTGATAGAATTCTAGTACCGATTCAACACCCTGCTGAAGACAACACAAATCCATCCTCTTCCTCAGCTTCGTCAACTTAGAGAAGTATTGTTGGATGAACGATGACTTGAAAAACTCTCATGTTAGATCTTCTCGAGGTTTATTCTGAGACACGGACTTCCACCATTTCTAGGTTGGACCTTCAAGCATAAAGGTGCCAACTTCACCTTTAACGACTCAGGCAACCCAATGAAACTGAACTTCCTCTCAATCTTCTGCAACCACTCCTCCACCTCAAGAGGATCTGCTTGACCATAAAAGAGTGGAGGACTCAACTTCCGGAACTCCGGAACATAATCTATAGGTTGATCAACAGGAGGATTTGCTAAGGATGCACCACCTGAAGCTGCACCTTGGGCATCCATTGAACCTTCATGGGGGTAAACACTAAGGAACAAGGAAACAAAGAATTTAATCAAAACATGGTCATCGCCATTTCAAATACCAAAATAACACTTTTCACAATGATTTTCAGAATGAAGGAAAACCCAAACGATTCACTAGGGGGAACTAGTGATGATGGGTGACTCGGACATATGGTTGGTGGTCATACGTCAATCACGCCACCCCCACAAGGAGTACTCTATAGTAATGTCCCCGGCTCCACATGGCTTGCCAGACCATGCGAGCTCACGGAGGTCACTTGGTCAGCTCCCATTTCATTTCCCAATACCAAACAAACCATAAGAATTAAAGGGCATCAACAAACCCAAACATCCCATGGTAACCTGAGGTTCAGAATGAGCAAGGGTTCATGACGTCCTTCTCGTCTGTACGCCTCGAGTCCCGACAATTCTACTCTTTCTACCATGACAACCCCAAATAACAATGGGCGCTCTAAAAACAAGGTCTGGTCAAGGGCCGACCTCCTCTGATACCATTTTTTCACGAACCAACCCGGGTCGACCCTGAACCGGTCACCCGAGCCGGTCCGCGACATGGCCCAAGAGGCATTCCCGATCCTCCCGGGTTGGCGACCAGTGTCAGGGCATCAATAGAGGACAATTGGGAATGATTTCGCCCAGTGAAAATAAATAAAGCAGCGAAAAAAGTATAATGATGCAAAGTAAATAAACATCATGAAAAGAAAAAATGACCAACAACAACCAACTAACATGACCACGACCAAAACTCCTCGCGACTCCGAGAGTCGCTCACCAATCCACAACCAACTCTGGCCCACGACGAGCAAGCTCAAGTCGAACCAGCAACAGAAACTAAAAACAGGAAAATACTATAGGCGTGAGTATTAAAACTCAGTAGGCGTGCTCAACAAACTATTCCCAATGCACTACCTTTAAATAAAGAATTTACTAATTCCGGGTTTGAACTAAATTATATAAAATATTAGTTTCTACACACACTTTCATTTCTAAAACAAGTAGCAGTCCATTGCCCTTTTTAATTTGAAAACAAGTTTAATGTTTGAATGGAACAGGTGCATTGCGTTTTAAAACATTTTTGCGAACAATTTAGAAATCTAAATTTTAGTTGTTGGTCAAAAGGAAACCCACACACAACACACACTAAGGGCAATGGAAAAAGTGGTACACAGTGGTCAGCAACCGAACTAGACCTCTCAATCGTCCACCACATACAAACAAACACTAAAGGAAACATGTGTCGAACCTAGGAGCTCATGAACAATCCAAAACGTACCATACATGCAACTCATCCTGAAGGCATGCCTACTCTCAATGACGTCATAACGCCCAAACGCTCGGTATTGCCCTACCTGGCCTAACCGAGGGGCCCAATCTCCTAGCAGAGTATAATCCATACTAAGGGTCACTAGCAAGTGCGTAATCTAAACTAGTGCAGCAATCATTCTCAGAAGATTCACTTACTATGTCAGGTTCTCATGTCAACACGTGTAATAAAAAGGAAAGGGGTGAGTCAACAAAGTCAATCAAGTAGCACAAACATCACACACAACTCATGCAGTCAACGTACACCAAAAATCACCCATGAGTCACCCTAAAGAGATTTTTCCAAAATAATTTATTTTATTAAAGTGTCAAACGGGCCTTCAACAATTTTAAAGAAAATCCTCATTTCTCAAGAGAACAAAAACACTTGTTCACGCTTCAAAATAAATCATTTATCAATAAACCAGAACTCCATTTGAAATTCTGTGAATTATGTTTAAAGGCCAAACGGGAATTCTTTCACTACTGGGTGTTCGTTCATCAATAAAATATTTCAAGTGTCATGTATAAAATAAACAGTTATTTTTACACCAAATAATCATTTAAAAATTAATTATCTTATATTATTTCCCATTTATTAAAATTAATAAAATATCAAGCAATTAATAAATTCTAAACTTAAAGGCAAGTGTAGTGGGGGACCTACCTCAGCTCGATGTCCAAACACAATGGCGCGTCACGCCTCAAACGGGCGCACCAGCACGTGCAAGCTGACGATCGCAGAATTGCGGAATTACCTCGTCAATGCGTTGCGACAAACGCAAAACAATTGAAAACCCATAACCATTGACTTAAAACAATCCAGATGAACAAACGGTGCAAAAACCACCTCGACATACTTTCAAAACATAACTTACATCGTCGATACTATTTAATAAACCACTTTAAAATTTGTAAAACAATTCCAAAGAGAACCCCATGGCTTTACACACCCAAGACCTGCTCAAAACCCCCTTTATAATTAAACGTGCATCCGCAACACACCATATCAGAGCGTGCACTATTTGCAGAGTTAAAATAACAAATTGCAAAAATTAATAAAAAAAAACTGCTAAACAACACACAACTGGCTTCCACCAGAACGCACCTTAATTTTCAAGAGGAGGCTACAAAATATTAAACATAAACCCGATTCATTTTAAAAAAAAAATTAAACTTCGCACGAACCAAACAACACCAAAAACCCATTTTGAAAACATTGCACTAAAACAACCCAAAACATTGACATAACCTTAATCAAAAATTCATTTCTAACCGGAAAACACACCAATCATTCTAAAAAAATACCATTTGCACCACAAAAAAAAAGAGACTAAAGAACGCACCGATAAACTCATAAGCATAGTAAATTAATCACACAAACAAACAATTCACCCAAAAAAAGTTTATCGATAGAACAACTTACATCAAGTGTCGATAACTCCCAAAACATGGTGCCAAACTTCAATCACACCAAAAACACACCATGAGGGAACCAAATTGTACCCTAAATCAAGAATTCGAACCAAAACGAATCAAAATAGAACACTAACAAGAACCTCATACCCACCAAAAACCCCAAAACTCAAGGGATAAGAGGAGAGACCTTCTTGGAGGTCTTGCGCCGGAGGTCGTGGGACATGGTCGGAGGTCGTTGGTCATGGTCGGAGGTCACTGCGCATGGAGACGGGACGCTGGAAGCAGGTTGTGTCGGAAGGAAGAGGACGGCGCGCAGGGCCGACTGGTCGGGAGGAAGAGGGTTGTGCCAATTTCTAGGGAGCAAGGGTGCAGCGATAAATTTCAGGGGAGCAAGAGCGCAGCAGGGCGGCGGCTGTCGGACGGAGACCAGTCGGCTGGGAAGCCGGCGCGACCAGGTGAGGCAGAAAGGAGAGGGCGGCACGCGCTGAGGTTGTCTGACAAGAGGGGCCGCCCAGAGGAGTCGCACGCAGCTGGGGGGGTCGTCGCGGGTCTGATTGTCCGGCGGGAAGAGGGGCTGCGGAAGGGAGGCAGAGCCGGCTGGGTGGTGTGGTGCCGGTGCAGGGGGACCAGAGGAAGGCCGGTGCACCAAGGGGGGAGAGACGGTGCACAATGGGGAGAGGGAGGCGCTACAGCGCTGCGGGGGAAGAGGGGTCACACACAAACGGATAATTTTTTAATATGGGTTTTAAAAAAACAAAAATTAGGTAAAAGGGGTTAGGGTTCCGGTATTTTTAAAATCTTTCAAAGACACGTACTTGAAACATTTTTAAGTTTCAAGTTGGTGGTTTTGAAAGCTTATAAATTATTATTCATCAACACTTTTTATGAAATTGTTTTTATTTTCAACTATTTCTTGTATGTTTAATCCATGTTTTAAGTTTCATTCATATTGGTCTTATAGTTTTTATTTTATAATCTTTCAAAGTCACGTACTTGAAACTTTTTTAAGTTTCAAGTTGGTAGTTTTGAAAGCTTATAAATTATTATTCATCAACCCTTTTTACGAAATTCTTTTCATTTTCAACTATTTATTATATGTTTAATCTATGTTTTAAGTTTCATTTATATTGGTCGTATAGTTTGTATTTTACAGTCTTTCAAAGTCACGTACTTGAAACAGAATCCCACATCGGAAATGCAGAATGTTCTGTGCAGGAAAAGATAACCTGAATCCCACATCGGAAATGCAGTATGATTTCCTGGGCAAGCCCTCTTATAAAAGAGAGCCCTGGGTGATGGTTTCTGTCAGAATCCAGACTGCTGTAATGGCAGTTCTGCTGGATATTAAATAGCAGATAAATTCTGCTGAATTTTATGTTTTGTTCGTATATATATATATATATATATATAAAACAAAACAAAACAAAAAATAAAAATTTTAAAAAAAAGTTACTGTAGGATGCGTGAACCCCGTTCACGCATCCTTCATCAACTTCGTGAAGGATGCGTGAACGCGGTTCACGCATCCTTCAGCGCGGTTAAGATGCGTGAACCTCGTTCACGCATCTTCCCGGGGTCAGTGATGCGTGAACGGGGTTCACGCATCTTGGACCCAGTTTTAAAAATATCGGAACCCTAACCCCTTTTACCTAATTTTTGTTTTTTTAAAACCCATATTAAAAAATTATCTCACACAAACCCTAAAAAAAGTAAATTAACCAAAATAATAATAATAATAATAATACTTGATAATAATATTTATTGTTATAATATTTCCACCATTAACAATAATATTATTAATAAAAAAATTATATATATATATATAATAGGTGACAACAATAATTTTAATAACAATTATGGTGAAAACAATGACGGTTATTCCATTTTTAATAAAAATAATATTGGTAACATTTTTAATAATTATATTAGTATTAATATCACTTTTAATAATAATAATTCTTCAATAATTTTTTTTTTGATAATAATGATAGTATCCGCTTTATTTTAATTCAATCTCATTCTGCTTTATTTAATTTTATTTATTTGAATACTACAATTGTGCGGTCTGCGCACGCCACAAGCGGTCGTGCGCGGACCGTGCGGTAGCTTCCGTCTACTCCAGAAGTCACCGCACGGGTACTCAGGCCGACCGCACGGCCACCGCCAACCGTGCGGTGCCCGCGCACCAGGCTAAGACCCATCTCAACTCTCGTAAAGGAAATAATAATAATAATATTAACAATAATAATTAATAACATCTTTATTAAGATCAATAATAATAATAATAATAATAATAATAATAATAATAATAATAATAATAATAATAATAATAATAACAACAACAACAATAATAATAATAATAAAAGTAATAATAATAAAATTATTAACCATAAAAATTTCAAAAACAATAAATCACAAACTTCACTCATTTTAAATTCTTCGAAGGCAGGTGAATCGTGTCGAGGCCTAAGCGAAGCCGCACGGGGTTTTCAAAATGCGCTTTGGCCGTGCGCCCAACGACGTCAGCTGAAAAACGTGCATATTTTAACACAACTCAAAAGTTTTTCTTTCGGGACTCAACCTGAACCTCAACAAAATTTATTTAAGGCCCAATAAATAATGAAATAAAATAATTTATTAGGTTGAGGTGTGACAGCTGGCTTATAATGTAATTTACAATATTGTTTCTTTATTTTTGAGAACTAATGTGTATAATATTAGTTCGTGGTTGTACCCAAATTTTTAATATTAGTCGTCAAAATATTAATGGATAAATAAATAAATGTGTAGAATTTGATAGAAAAAAATAAATATGATGATCGTTTTTGGTAGTCACTAAAGGAGTATTTTCAAATATATATATGGTTATTAGATAGAGTGGCTGCCAGTGTGAAAGAGGTATTTGTGATGTCATCTACAACGATCGTCAAAAGTGGTCATGGAGTGGTTGCACGTGTCGTCGAAGCCACTCCCCCGACCATTTATGGTAGTCGTGAATGTCTTTTTCCCTACTAGTGGCGGTTAAAAGCAAATAATATGGTAAAAAAACTAGCAAATCATGAAATTATATGACAACAATCATATATTAATTTGTGGCATGTATGAATAAAGGTCATGCCAATCCAATGCGTAGTGCATTTGAAACGACTGAAGAAAAAAAACTGTTTTAAAATAAAGAGTTGTTAAAAACAAGTGATGCAGTCAAAACCTATCAAACACCATCGGATTGTCTTGAAATCCTAAAATAATGATCTTCATTTATTTTATGTCATGTAGGGATATATGACATGTCAATCCGATATGCAGTGTAGTTAGAAAAATTAAATTAATGTTTTATTTTATATGTATAACTTAATTTTATACAGCTAATCAATCAATTGAGTTGTAATTTTGGATTTTTAGTTATTTTGTATTATACTAATGTCTATTTTAAATTTAATTGAATTTCGGTTATGCCATAAACGTTTTTTGCATGGATATTACGTGTTTTTAAAAAATTATAATATTTTTTTATATTTTTTGAATAAGGGTCCACTTTTATGGATTAAGTGAGAACACAAGCTTTTTTGGATAGCTCAACTCTTTAAACATGATTTTTGTTGAACACAAGCTTTTTTCTTTTTGTTAAACATTCTTAGCCACACTAAGGATAGCCAAGAATACATTGATTAAAAAAAGATTAGGTTTTAAAATACTAGGTGTGGGTGTGTCGATATGTATTGTTATTTTTTTAAATAACATTAGCGAGCGTCATACATATGGTGTTGGCTAAACGGTCCCATTTTTGCTTAGTAGTCGTTGCACGGGTGCTAAATGGCTTTAACAATTGCTATCAACAACCACTAAAGATCAAATACGTAGTAGCGACGATTTTATGTAAAAGCCATCTTATATTAAATGATATATGAGGAATTTATGCCCACACGGTGAACCCCTTGCGGTCTCGGCGATATTTCGGGTTTGAGTCTCATCCAGTACTTCCGTGTTGGTAGTGTAAGATTTTCGCATATTTTCTCCCATATGGACCATTGTGAATAATATATGAGAGTTTTATAAAAACACACATATATAATATGACATTTTATAAAATGAATCAATATCATGGTTTTGTAATAGTTCATGTACAACTACATGTTTGAAGAGTGTGTAACATTATTCAATATGATAATTAACTGGAAAATGGTTTTTTCTCCAATATTTGGATACATGAAATCCCATTTTAAAGTGGGAGGTGTTTAATTTGTTTTAAAAAAAAATACTTCTGAAAATCTTATTATTCTAATATTATAATATCATGCGCCGCTAAACATGCTTGTTGGTGGAAAGACCCGACGTACGTCAGCAGAAGATGAAAACTAATGGAGGGTCGATCGAGATTATTGTTGGCACGCAGAAGTCGTGATTCACGTTTGGCAAGGGCGCCGCCGCCGCGGGTCCAGGAGTTAATGCCGCGTCGTCCTCAACCCTACGTCCGAACACGACATGGATCAGTCATTGCAATAATTATAATTGATAGACAATGAGCAGTAGAGGATGGCCATAGAAATTATCCATGAGAATATTTCATGTTAACCCAGTAGCTCACAATCAACTCCACCTCAAGGAAGACAACATATACTCCTGTAGTGGATGGATTATCGGACACACAAATTAATAACATTGCAACAATAAATATGAAGAAATACTACTACAACTTTGGGTTTTATCAATATAAAATATGGACTTTAGACTAAAAAAATGATGATGTGAACACTGATAAAAGCCATGATCATTTGTTAGTGTTGACCAAAAGTCCATGATCCTGTCAAAGCCGGTCCTAAAAAGATATTCTATAAAAAACAGTCAAGGGTTACAAGAAATTATTACAAAGACGGGAATGCAACACACCACACATATCTGCATCCACCATTGGAGCACAACAGTCCTAAAAGACCACGTCATATTCATTTCCACGACCGCTTTTTTTGACAACACGTCTGCCACTTGATTTGTCTCACAATACGCATGTGAGACTACCAAGTTGAGTTGAGAGTCATTATTGAGGCACTCAATCCAACGAGGTGAGACTCTCCAAGGCACATCCATTATTCTTGTTTTCAAGGCCTTCACACCAATTTCAGAGTCAGATCCAATCCATAACGAGTTCCAAGTATATTGGACAAACATATCCAATTGCATACACCATAGCCAATAATTCAGTTTCATAGGTCATCCCGATTACAGTGTGATGATAAAGCGCCTTTTGATGAAACCACGGTGTGTACGGAAAACACCTCCACGACATGAAGGCTCTGGCATGCCAGACACTACCACAGATCAGCACAAGGGCACCGCCAAACTTTTTCAGCGCTAAGAAAACACACTAATAAAAGAGGAATTTTTATCATTGCTGGCTAAAAGTACTGATAAATCCACCTTTTATCAACGTTAAAACAAGTGCTGATAAAGATGTACTCTTTATCAGCGCTTTTGTTAGTGCTGATAAATGTTGGATTTATCAGCGCTATTATTAAGGCTGATAAAAGTTTTTAATAAAAAATATTATTAATTTATATAAAATCATTATATTTATATTAAAAATTAATGTTTATTTATATACATTAAATAAAAAACGCATGTTTATAATTAATATATATATTTTAATAATTCAAATATATATATAATCTTTTAAGAAAAGTATTTATAAGATTATAATTAAATAAATATGTATTTAAATAATTATAAGATTATAATAATTTTTTTTAAATAATAAATTATATATTTATAATTATATATAAATACCTTTTTAAATATATATATTTATAATTATAATTGTAAATAAATAAATATATGTTCAATGAATTTGGTCAATAAATATATTAATGTGTAATTATTATTGGCATGCATATGTCATGTTTTCATCATGAATGTTCATTTATACATTATACCCTTATTATTATTCATGTTATCCATATATGTGATGACTCGTTTTTTATGATTCATAATTTACTAGGTATATGATTCATTCATGTTATACCTATTAATCTATTATGTTCTCATAAATACTTATAAAATTACAATAAATATATTTAAATAATAAATATATTTATTCTATTTATAATTATAAAATTTTGATTATATATTTATTTATAATTATAACTATAACTATATATATATATATATATATAAATAATTATAAAATTAGAAATAGATACATCTATTATAATTATATACAAATATTTATAAATATGTTTATTTATACTTATAATTATATGTATAATTATATATGTGTGTGTGTGTGTAAATAATTATAAAATTATAATAAATATATTTATTATACTTATAAAGTTATAAATATATATAATTAAACAAATATATTTATAAATATATACAAATATCTATAAATAAATATATATTTATTATAATTTTTTAATTACGAATAAATATATATTTATTTATAGTTATAATTATAAATAAATACATATTTATATTGCAAGGTATGGGCACTACGCTAGGGTCGCGGAGGTTGATGTTGCTGGTCCGCTTATCGAAACCATTTTTTTGGTTGTTGATGAGTTTAAATTTGAGTTATCTGTAGAGTTTGAGCATGTGCTAGATTTTTGTTTTAATTGTTACTGCATATGGCATCTTAGGGAAGCTTGCCTTAAGGGATTAAGTGTGACAATTGTAGGAAGAGTGGGCATAGGGTTGAGAATTGTAAATTTAAATTGTCATTTGATAATAAGGATTGTAGGCTTGATAAGGGGCATGCTGTTACTAATCTTCAGAGTCCTCATATTGCTGGAAATGGAGGTCTTGAGGCCGACCCATCCCTTATGGAGGGCAGAGCAGTTTCTCCTGTTCCATCTCATTCTCAACTGTTGTCCTTTGCCGCGGTGGTTTCTAGGTCTAAGGCTGATATTCCTATCACCCATGCTATTGGAAATGCACATAAGATGGACCCTCCTGATCTTAGATGGGGTGATAGATGTGAAGAAAATGAGGAGTTTGACCATGATATTGACGTTGGAGGAGATCTCACTGAATATATTGAAGAGCAATATATGTCACGTGGTATGGTCCGTTATACAGGCACCCCTTCGTTGCATCACAAGAAATGCAGCATCTCTTTGGGTAAGGAGATGACTAAGAAAGAGGCCATGCAATGTTCTAATTCAGGTGGAGATGTACCACTTCATGTATCTCACATTGGGCAGGCATGAGGGAAGAGTAATTCAGAAGTGGATGTTGTCAAGGAATCTGGCAGAAGTAATCTGCCAGATGCTTGTTCTGACAAGGCAAGGATGGGTGCTGGATTAGAGCGTGCCAAGACTTCTTCAACTCCAATTTTTTTTTCAAAATCCTGGACTCCATTAGCACCCCTGACTTTGGCGTTTTTATAATGAATGTATAAAGAAAAGACGGGGAGTTCCTTTTAATGGTGAAGTGGTTGAGGGTACTAATATGACCCCTCTCAAGGGCTTACCATCCATCCAGAAGGAAGACATTTGCTAACAATGGATGATGTCCATGAGGTGGAGGTGCAGACGACTGTTGTCCATGGGAGTGATGTTAAGGGCTCTGATGATGAAGTACCCCTTCAGGATCACGATGGTGCAGGTACCCAGCAAGCGCTGGTAGATGCTGCCCAGGAGGTGCAGGATCACGATGGTGCACGTACCCAGGGGCAGACGCTGGTGGATGATGCCCAGGAGGTGCAGGATCACGGTGGTGGATGATGCCTAGGAGGTGCAAGATCACAATGGTGCAAGTACCCAGGAGTAGGCGTTGGTGGATGATGCCCAAGAGGCGCAGGATCACGATGATGGAGGTACGCAGGAGCAGGTGTTGGTGGATGATGCCCAGGAGGTGCAGGATCACGATGGCGGATGATGCCGAGGAGGTGCAGGATCACGATGGTGCAAGTACCCAGGAGCAGACGCTGGTGGATGATGCCGGGGAGGTGCTGGATCACGATGGTGGAGGTACCCAGGAGCAGGTGGTGGTGGATGTTGTACATAAGGAGGCCTTGTCCACTGGTGTAGTGCAATAACATGTGGTTGAATCAGAGGTCGGGGGCTTCAAGGAGGATATTACAAAGGATGATCGAGGTGGTCCATGGGTCACCCCCAAATGGACAGATCGTCATCCTTGATGTCGTGGTAATGCAAGGAATGTGGGTAAACGTTAAGGACAATCCTTCGTGGGTGTGGTCTGGTTTATTGTTTGTGTGATGTGTGCGACGTCATTTTTGTTGCAACCTCTGTATCATGTACCTTTATCCTTTTTATTAATAAATTTTTGGGGCCATAGGCTCTATGCCTATGATTCACACCGTTTGGATAAATATATATAATAAAATAAATTTATTTTTTAAATATATACAAATATTTATAAATAAATACAAATATTTATAATTATAAATATAAATAAATATAGATATATTTAAATAATTATAAAATTATAAATATATTAATTATATATATAAATAAATTTATAAATATAATAAATATATTTCTTATAATTTTATAATCATTTAAATAAATAAATATATATATATATATTTATAATTACAACTATATATATATATATATATTTATTATAATTTTTTAATTATAAATAAATAAATATTTATTTATACTTATAAAGATAAATAAACAAATAAATAAATTTAAATAATTATAAAACTATAATAAATATATTTATTATACCTATAATGTTATAAATATATATAATTAAATAAATATATTTATAAATATATACAAATATTTTTAAATAAATACAAATATCTATAATTATAATTCTAAATAAATAGATATATTTAAATAATTATAAAATTATAATAAATATACTAATTATATATATTCATAAAATTACAAATATAATAAATATATTTATAAATTTATAAATGTAATAATTTTTTTTATAATTTTATAATTATTTAAATATATATATATATTTATTTATAATTATAACTATAAATAAATATATATTTATTATAATTTTTTTAATTACAAATAAATAAATAAATATATTTATAGTTATAATTATAAATAAATATATATTTATATAAATAATTATAAAATTATAAAAAATATATTTATTATACTTATAATTTTATAAATATATATAATTAAATAAATTTATTTATAAATATATAAAAATATTTATAAATATATACAAATATTTATAAATAAATACAAATATTTATAAATAAATACAAATATTTATAATTATAATTATAAATAAATAAATATAAATAAATATATATATATATATATTAATTATATATATTAATAAAATTAAAAATATAATAAATATATTTCTTATAATTTTATAATTATTTAAATAAATAAATATATATTTATAATTACAAATAAATATATATATTTATTATAATTTTTTAATTATAAATAAATAATTATTTATTTATACTTATAATTATAAATAAATAATTATAAAATTATAATAAATATATTTATAAATATATACAGATATTTTTAAATAAATAAAAATATTTATAATTATAATTGTAAATAAATATAGATATATTTAAACAATTATAAAATAATAATAAATATATTAATTATATATATTTATAAAATTATAAGTATAATAAATAGAGTTATTATAATTTTATAATAAATATATATTTATTATATATATAATTTTATAAATATATATAATAATATAAATAATTTATTAACATTATATCTTTATCAGCGCTGATAAAAGTAGGTTTTATCAGCGCTTTCTATTTTAACACGGATAAAACATACCTTTATCAACGCTTTTTTAAGTAGCGCTGATAAAAGCCTTACCTGTTTTTATAAATGAACCATAATTTTCGTCTTCTTCTCTCACACACCTCAAGCTATCGCGGAAGCCGACCTCCGTCACCGCCAATCCCTCCTATGCCGCAGCCAAGCCCTCCTCTACCGCCGTTGATCCCTCCTCCGCCGCCGCGAAGCCCTCCTCCACCGCCGCGAACCCCACTTCTGCCACGAACCCCACCTCTACCACCGAACTCCACCTCCTTTGCGAACCCCACCTCCTCCGCGAACCCTACCTCCATCGTGAACCCCTCCTTTACCGCGAACTCACCTCCATCACCGTCTCTCCCTGCCTCGCCGCCCTCCTTCTCCTTCACCGCCGTCGTTCGAAAGGTAAGATCCTTTGTTATTTTGTTTTATTTTTAACTTTTTCTTCATCCCCAACCCCCCCATTAAAACTCCCCTGACATAGGAGCCTTTCAAGAGGCTTTCTTCCACTTAGAATCTTCTCAACGGTGGTTTAGAGGTGATTTATTTGTTGTTTCTTCCTCAAAGAAAAGATTTGCATGTTTCCTATTGAGTTGTTTGTTTTGAGATCAATCCATTATTTTATTAAGCATGTTGTTGCTTTGATTTTTGTTGGGTGAGTTCCCTTAGAATTGAATTTGGGTTTAAAAAGGATTCAAAAGGGATTTCCAATGTATGTATTATATATGTATAAAGATAAGGCTAGTTTAGCACCTTGAAGGAAGGTGGTTTATCGATATATGTTTACACCATAATTGAGCCCCTGTTATCCTTTGTTATGCTTGTGTGCATATGATAAGGCTAGTATTACTTAAGTTATGAATCAAAATGAGGATTAAAAATTACTATATTATAAATCACATTAAAGGAAGCTACATGTGTAGGTTGGTTTTTAAACCCATGGCATAAGTCGACATGAACTTGTTCCTAGTCCCTGAATATATATAGGCATGATATGGTGCTGGTCTCAGTGATGAGGGACATGATGCAAAGCAAGATTGAAGTGGCTAGATATTAGATGAAGGCTAAAATTAGCTAGGGTTAGTGCATGGGCCTAGTTGACATGGGCTGGTGGAGCTGGCCTTTATGTTTTTAAAGCAACACTGAAAAACCGGTTTACAACAATGCATATAGAAGTTGGTTCATTCATTCAATTGAACAATTGTGGGGATAGATTTGATAGTGACAATACCATACTAAAGCTATAGGCTTATGATCTGGAAGGTGCTTGGTGTGGCACTGCATGTGTACATTGAATCTACTTCTGAATGTAGAACAAAACACCAAAGTGGTTTTTGGTAGTTCTAGATTTAGGTTTGTATATTTGGAAAGTGTAGATTTTAGGAAGGAAGACAGTATTTGCACAAGATCACACGTGGGATACTAAAACATTCTAGTCCAAGGGCTTCTCATAGCTAGTTCCATTGATGAGGTGGTTGAGAAGATGGGTGTGATCAACTATGGTCCTGAGTAATGTGTGCAGAGGCCGTCTTGGATCTGTAGTGGCTCTATGTATGAGATCTAGTCTTCAACTTAGAAAACTATGGATGCAAAGGAGGTACCAACGGGGTTTAGTTAGTCTGAAAAAAGAATCATGGGCATTACTTGATGTTTCCAAGGAAATGGTAATTTATAGTTGGTTAAATAGAGCTAAACCTATGGTAGGTATAGAAGGATTCTGTATTGGTTTAGTTAGATAAATGGAGCTACAATGGAAAGTCATGAAAATTATATGGGGTGGTCGAGTCTATCAATGAATGTAGGTAGTTTGATATTTAGAGATTTCAAGATAATGTTTATATGAAGTAGTGCAGAGCAGTGCGAGAAAAGAATAACGATGAGAAGCTATATTTTATTAAAGTCACTTTAAATGAAATTTTATCAAATCTTATGACATAAGCAGATGATAGATACATGAAATTGTCTCTCTGCATGTATATTTTATGATCAATTTTCATTTATCAATTATATACTTAATATTTAATTATGAAGATTCCATTAAGTTTGGATATAAATGAGCACTTCCCCCACACCTTTCCAAGCATCTAGCATTTGGGGTTTTATCTAAATTATACCCATATTCCTTATCCCATAACCTATATACCCATCCTTTGTATTTCAATAACAGGAAAGAGTTTCTAGGGTTCTATTTTAAATTTGATCCATTAATAAAATTCAATTCTTCTATGGGACTCAAGGTAAGGGTATTGTTTACTATGAAAATTTATATTTTTAAGTTTTAAAGTATTTATCTTAATTTCTCTCCAAGAAGTTTCCAAGAACTTTATTTCTTTGTGGTTTCTTTGAAACAAATTTATTTTAAATGAGATTGGTTTAAAAGTTTGTGTTCATGGATTGAAAAGGAATTTTTAATGATCTTTATGATAAAAAATGCAACCTTCTAAATATTTTGTTCAAATTACGATACTTGAGAAAATGCCTAAATGGATTATTTAAAAGAAATATTTTGGTTTTAAAATCAATGGTAACCACTAACTTGATGTTTTAAAAATTATTATTGTGTTAACTGGATTTCAAACCAAGAGTTTGGGTGATTTGAAAGTGTTAAAAATGTTGAAAAATGTTGTTTTATTTTTATAGGTTTAGGTTTGTTTTGGCTTGTTTTGCTTCCTTTGGATCTTGTGAGAGAGATATATAGTTGGATGATGACCCTAGTTGAACATATTTTGTGTATTTATTTTGTTAAATATTAATATTACCAAATCAAATTGGATGGATATGAATAAAGAATGGATGGATGCCAATCGTCTGAAAAAAGAGTACGAAGATGGAGTGAAAGAGTTCATCAATTTTGCAAAAGATCATGCATATGACCCTTATCAAATCCTTTGTCCATGTTTATGCTGTTGTTATTCAATAATAATTAGTCTAGAGGAGTTTTAATAACACTTGATCTGTCATGGAATAGATTGAAGTTATAAATGTTGTAATAAACATGGAAAAAAAGCGAATATAGATAGCGGTTGGAATAACATTGTGTTTTATGGATCATTTGATATGATTACAATTGTGGACAATGAAGAAGGCCGTAATGAGGATGTGATTATAGATGTAAATAATAATGAAGAATGTATTGATTAAATGATAAGGAAAATTGAAGATGAACATCGTAATTACCTAAAATTGTTTGAGAAGTTAAAGAGTTGTGAAAAGAAACCATTATATGTTGGTTGTACTAAATATAAATCATTTTCATCCATAATGAATCTGTATAATTTGAAAGCAGGAAATGAATGGAGTGATGCCAGTTTTATGGAACTACTTTCCCCCTTGAATGACATGCTCCCAGAAGATAATGATCTCCTGATCCGAACATACGATGCCAAATGAATGCTATGCTCGATGGGTATGATCTCTAAAAAATACATGCCTGCCCGAATGACTGCATACTTTTTCACAAGGACAAAAAATCACTTATAGAATTCCCAAAGTGTGGTGCTTCTTGATACAAGAAATATGAATCCGGTCCTATGAAATTTGTATGACACTTTCCAATCATTCCAAGGTTTAGCTGCTTATATGGAAGTGAGGAGACTGTAGGGAAATTGAGGTGGTATATAGATACAAGAATTAAAGATGAGAAACAACGTCACCCGATAGACTCTCCTTAGTGGAAGATAATTGATCATGAGTATCCTGAATTTGGAAATGAGATGAGAAACCTTTGTCTTGTGTTATCTATAGATGGAGTGAATCATTTTGGTTTTTAAAGAAGCACTCACAGTACATCGCCAGTTATGTTGGTAAATTATAAATTACCACCATGGTTATGCATGAAATGAAAATATATCATGTTATCTATGCTTATATCAGGACCAAAACAACTGGGTAATGATATTGATGTTTATTTGGCTCCATTGATCGAGGATTTAAAATTATTATTGAATTTAGGTGTTACGTTGTAAGATTCCTATATAAATAAATATTTCACGTTGAGATCCATGTTATACGGGATGATAAATGACTTTCCTACTTATGGAAATTTTTCAGGATATAGCATTAAAGGAACACAAGGGTGCCCCATTTTCAAACAAGGTACATAGTCAATTAGTTTGAAACATTCATCGAAAACCATGTTTCTAGGACGTCGCAGATTTCTACCCCGATGAAATAAGTACCGATCTTGGATGACATCAGTCGATGGAAGTTCAAAAGAAAATACAACACTATCTCCACTAATAGGTGATCAACTGTTTGAGAAAGTAAAATATATGGACACTTCTTTTGGTAAACCATTTTCAAAATACCTTACGAAAATCAGTTGGAAAAAGAGATCAGTTTTTTTTGAATTACCATACTGGAATTGTCTGTATGTCAGAAATTTTCTTGGTGATATACATGTTGAAAAATATATATGATATTGTCATCAAAACATTGCTAAATGCACCTGAAAAAAAAGGATGGAATTAAGTCTAGATTAGACATGGTTGACATGGGAATATGAGAAGAGTTGGAGCCAGTAAAGGGTAAAAAGAAAACTTTTCTTCCTCTAGCTACTTACACTCTTTCTAGGTAGGAGAGATATTAGTTTTTCAACTTCTTGAATGATGTAAAGGTTCCAGAGAGGTATTCATCGAATATCAAGAACATTGTTTCAATGAATGATTTAAAGTTAAAGTGTCTGAAATCACAGGACTTCCATGTTTTAATGAAAGATCTAATTCCTATAGCTTTAAGTTTCATTTTTCCCAATAATTATATGGTCCTGTATACTATAGATGGATGTACCCCATTAAAGGGTATATGAAGATTTTTAAAGGGTATGTCAAAAATCAAAGTCATCTAGAGGGTTTTATTACAGTGAGATATATAATTGAGAAATACTTTGAATTTTATACCAAATACCTATCCGGTGTGAAAATCATTGGTCTACCAAAATCTCATCACACTGGTTGGATTACGGGTGAAGGAATTTCTAGAAGAGATGTTGTCACAATCAATATTACAGATTATAAGTAGACCGACATTTATGTTTTTCATAATATTTTGGAGGTTTCCACATATGTTGAAACTCACAAAGATATTATTAGGTATTTTAATACATTAAGGGATAAAAGATGAATATAAAATACACATAATCAACAGTTTATTGGGTGGTTTCAAGACCCTACTTTTAAGGAGTCAGATGAAAATCTAGATTTAATTTCAGAACGACTTTGATGGCTAGTCGGAGGACCAAGTGTGTATGTATTATCTTACAATGGTTATGTAATTAATGGTTATACGTTTTTAAAAATGAACATGATAAAGAAAATACTATGAAAAATAGTGGAGTTACATTTTTGGCTGAAGCGATGCATATTTTTGGTACTAAGGACAAAAATCCAATTTACACGAATATTTCATACTTTGGAATCATAAAAAAAATACGGGAGTTGGATTATAAAACATTCTAAGTGTTGATTTTTCAATGAAAGTGGATTCATAAAAGGGTTTCTATTAAAATAGATGAATTGAGATTTGTGAAAGTTGATTTTAGTAAAGAAGGGTACAAAGATGAACCGTTTATAATGGAATCACAGGTAGTACAAGTATTTTATGTTTTGGATCACACAAACCGAAAGTGGTCAATTATTCTGTTATCGACCAAAACCACTGAAGGGTCAGATGAAAATTCAACTAAGGATGACACTTTTATTGGGATGCCTAAATAATTTCACAGTGGTCCCAATGTAGATGACATTTTGTATGTTAGAGGAGACCATAATGAAGGGATTTGGATAGTAGATGGGGGGGGGGGGGTCAAATCCCTTCAACCTTTAAAAAAGAAAAAGAGAGTTCAATAATCAAGTTATATTTTTTTTTGTAATAGAAATCGTGTTACCTCATGTTATTATCCCTTTAGTGATGAATTTATGTACTCTAAATTAAATGTTAAACCACTTCTGTAAATAATGACTTATGCATGTGCTGGTGATCCCAATACTGAGGAACAATAAGTCTTTCAACCTTATGATGCTCACAGTCTAGAGGAACAATGAACTTCTGCACATTCTTCCCAATCCTGAGGAATAATAGGCCTCTCAACCTGCTACTGCTCATAGTGTAGAGGAACAATGACCTTCTGCATATGCTAGTGCTCCCAATCTTGAGGAAAAAAAGTTTTATCAACATGTCGCCACTCCCAGTACATAGGTACAAAAAACTTCTACACATGCTAGTTCTCCCAATTCACGAGCCATTTGTGACATGTAAGAATAAAACACACCTCAATCTAACACGCAGTCTGACCAGTATGACTAAAAGTGTCCATTATCATTTTAAAATTGACCTTTTAGCTAAAAATGTGTCACTCACTAAAAACCAATCAAACATACTATGATTGTCTTCAAAATTTATGATAGAGATTCATAAGTAATTTCTAACTTGTATGAAGCAGTCTCACATCAAACCGACACACGATGCGACCGGTATGACTCAAAATGTGTGTTTTCGGTTTGAAATGGCATTTTAGTAAAAAAACACAACTGGCATACTGAAAACCAAGAAAACACATTCATATTTTTTTGATACTTTAGAAAAACGATATATAAATCATTTGTGATGTGTATAAATCAACATCATCTCAATATGATACACGCTGTGGCTGGTATAACTCAAAGTGCCTCTTTTTTATTTAAAATTGACATTAATTTTAGTAAAAAGAACAAGCGACATACAAAAAACTGAGTAAATGCATTCAAATTATTTTGATAATTTAGGAAAAATATCCATGAGTCATTTTTGATGTTTAGAAATCAACCCCATCTCAATAAAATGCACAATGTGACTAGTATAACTCCAAATTTATCTTTTCATTTAAAATTAACATTAATTTAAGTAAAAAGAATAATTGACATACTGAAAACCAAGAAAACGCATTCAGATTGTTTTTATACTTTATTAAAATGATCCATAAATAATTTTTGATGTGTATTAATCAACCAAACCTCAATCCGACGCATGGTGTGACCGGTATGACTAAAAGTGCCCGTTATCAGTTTAAAATTGACATTTTAGCTCAAAACGTGTCACTCACTGAAAACCATGAAAATGAACTCTTACTATATTCATAATTTAGGAAAGATATTCATAAGTCCTTTGTGATGTTTATGAAGTAGTTTCACATCAAACGGATGCACTATGCCACCGGTATGACTCAAAATGCGTGTTTCCTGTTTGAAATGACATTTTAGTAAAAGAACACAACTGGCATACTAAAAACCAATAAAATGCATTTTTATTTTTTTTATGCTTTAATAAAATTATATATAAGTAATTTTTGATGTGTAGGAATCAACCGCACCTCAATATGATGCATGGTGTAGCCGATATAACTCAAAGTGTCTCTTTTTATTTAAAACTGACATTAATTTTAGCAAAAAGAACAAGTGACATACTGAAATACGAGAAAACACATTCGAATTGTTTTGATAATTTAGGAAAAATGATCCATGAGTCATTTTTTATGTGTAGGAATAAACCCCACCTCCATACAACTCACAGTGTGACAAGTATAACTTTAAATGTGTCTTTTCATTTAAAATTGACATTAATTTAAGTAAAAAGAACAAGTGACATATTGAAAACCAAGAAAACTCATTCATATTATTTTGATACTTTAGAAAAATGATCCATTAGTAATTTTTGACTTTTAAAAATCAACCAAACCTCAATCCGACACACGTTGTGACCGGTATGACTAAAAGTGTCTATTATCAATTTAAAATTGACATTTTAGCTCAAAATGTGTCACTCACTGAAAACCAAGAAAACATTATCTGACTATCTTAATAATTTAGGAAAAAAATTCAGAAGTAAATTTTAACATGTATGAAGCATTATCATGTCAAACCGACACATGATGCGACCGATATGACTCAAAATGCGTGTTTCCAGTTTGAAATGAAATTTTAGTAAAAAAAACTGATATATTGAAAACCAAAAAAAACACATTCATATTGTTTTGATACTTTAGGAAAATGATCTATAAGTCATTTTTTTATAGGTAGGAATTATTATCACCTCAATATTATGCACGGTGTGACCGGTATAACTCAAAGTGTCTCATTTTAATTAAAATTTACATTAATTTTAGAAAAAAGAACAAGTGACATATTGAAAACCAAGAAAATGCATTCAGATTATTTTGATAATTTTGGAAAATGATCCATGAGTCATTTTTGAAATTTAGAAATAAACCCCACCTCAATAAAACTCATGGTGTGACCGGTATAACTCTAAATGTGTCTTTTCATTTAAAATTGACATTAATTTAAGTAAAAAGAACAAGTGACATACTTAAAACTAAGAAAAAACATTCAGGTTGTTTTTATACTTTTGGAAAACGATCCATATGTAATTTTTGATGTTTAGGAATAAACCACACAATAATCTAATGTACGATGTGACTGGTATGACTAAAAGTGTCCGTTATCAGTTTAAAATTGATATTTTATCTAAAAATGTGTCACTCACTGAAAACTAAGAAAATAGGCTCCAATTTTCTTCATAATTTAGGACAATGATTCATAAGTTGTTTTTGACGTATACTAAGTAGTATCACATCAAAATGACACACGATGTGATCAGTATGACTCAAAATGTATGTTTCTAGTTTGAAATGATATTTTAGTAAAAAAACTGACATAATTAAAAGAAAACAAACGCATTTAGATTGTTTTGATACTTTAGTAAAATGATCCATTAGTAATTTTTGGTAGGTAGGAATCAGACGCACCTCCATCTTACGCATGATGTGACCTATATAAATCCAAATGTGTCATTATTTAAATTTGATATTAATTTTAGTAAAAGAACAAGTGACATACTCAAAACCGAGAAAACACATTCATATTTTTTTTTATATTTTAGGACAATGATCCATAACTCATTTTTGATATGTAGGAATCAACCCCACCTTAATACGATGCACGATGTGACTGGTATAACTCCAAATGTGTCTTTTTTATTAAAAATTGACATTTTATTAATGTATTATTTCATATTAATGTTTAATTTATTTCTTTATAGTATTTTTAATGTCTTGTATTTTTCCCATGTTTTATTTTTAGAAATTATATGGAATGATTTAGAGACCAGGTTCCGAGATGACATGTGATTCCAAGGCTCGATTTTCTCAAAACAATTATTTGAAAAATATTAAACTTTTAATAGCACGCACACATAGTTTTCCTAAAAAAGTGGAATAACTCTTAAAAAGGTGCTCGAATCAATAATTAGAGGGAACTATTGAGTTCAAAGCAGTGAATTTACCCTAGGTATGATATAACTTTTATCGGTGTGGGTTGTCAGTAGAAAAAGTCATAGAGGGCATAACTATAAATAAAATAATTTAATAAATAATTTTTTTGATGGAGTGACTTTATTTTTTATTAATTATTTTTTAGAAATTTAGGGTGATCATCATAACCATGGAATCTCTCTAATGGTGTGGAGAAAAAACCTCGGGAGAAATCGTTGGTAGATGATGACTCATCAATTGAACAACGCACTTCGGATTTGAAAAACCTTTCCAATGACAACAATGAAACTCCATTATTCTTCAATGATCAAACCGAATTGAGACAGGGCGGTTGTTTCTTTGTGGTTTCCATGATCTTGATTTCCATGGTGAACGTGGGTTAATCCACAAACATATTGATTCACGGTTCAATCATTTCAGGATGGTTTATAATTACAGGGATTATTTTGGGAGTTTTCTTGATTTCATTCTTTGTTCTTCGTTCTAATGATAATTAATTGAGGTTGACATGAAAAAATGACAATGTTAATTCCTCATGGTGTTATTTGTGCTTTTTTCTCCCCTGTTCTTTACATTCTTCATCATCGGATCTCCATGGTCACGACTTGAATTTCTGGGTGGATTCGAACACTATTAGACCCCCGGATTGGAGGAAAAATGAAAAAAGAGGCTGGTTCTATGTAGATCAGGACACAAGGAGCTTGGATCTACGACCATTCTGAATTTCAGGCATTAGAGGTGGCTTGGTGGTCCGCCTAAGGGACCAATGGTGCGGGTCCAGTGTGGTAGTCTGAGGAGGTGAGGTGATGGTGTCGGCAGCCTGAGGCGGCGGTGATCAAAGGCGGTGGAGACTAGAGGAGGCGACGATCATAGACGACAACATCGATGGTGTGGAGTACAACAGGCAGCCGTGTGGGAGCTGGTAGAGCTGGCAGGAGCTGACCACGATAGAGACCGTGTGGATCAGAGGCAGCAAATGCGGCCAGATGGGCCGTATGCGGTGGCCCAGGTGGCCCGTGCATTAGCGGGATGAGCTAGGGGAGACGGGACATGGTAGGTGGAGCAGGCTGAGCCTAGGTAGTCTGGGCCAATCAGGTCAGACCTGGGTCGAACTCGAGGTGACCAGGTTGGATCCGGGCCATAGTCGACCGCGGTGGTCGATCATGTGCTGCAGTAGCTCCACATGCCATGTAGCTGTGATAGCTGGGGGGAGGTCAACCGTAGTGGTTGACCATGGTAGCCGGTCCGGGTGGTCGACTGCCACAGTTGGTGGACTGACCATGCGGTCGGTCCACAGACCCAGTGACCCCCTTTGAAACTTCAAACTTCCGTAACTTTTAAACGGTATTTCCATTTGACGAGCTATCTACGATGTCGAGACCTTGATGTTGAGATGGCACTTTTGATACAAATGAAAAGTTTTTGGATTAGACCAGTATAGGTTGAGAGCATTCCCTTGGTCTTTTCCTTGAGGGTTCAGTACAACATTACATCCACATCACTGGATTGTAATCCCCTCTAGAGGCTGAGTCCCAAATAGAGTATAATATCCCAAAATAGGACTCGAGTGAGACCCTATATCACCCCTAGTGGAGTTTTTTGGAATCTATGTAACCACCGAGAGTGGGGCATCGGTCCTCTATCTAGAGGGCCACATCGGTAGGGTTAGTGGTATTCCACAGTGTGTCTGGACAGGATCCTCCATGTTTCGGGTTAATCCAGATTGGCTACATGGTATTCCCTAGTGTGTCTAGACAGGATCCCCTCTCTGTGTATCATAGTCTTCCATGACCAATAAGTTCTCATTTGGGCAGGGCCCAAATGACCTAGACAACTTCTTGAGTGTCTCCGATGATATCATGGCTTGAGGAGCGAGTTTTCCCAGAACGAGCATGCTTTGAGAAGAATAATTTGGCTAGTAATTGGTTGTGTCTTACCTATAAAATGTGTGTATTGGATTGAGTACATATGGATATTATTGATACATGTGTTGTAGACATATACATGTGTAGAGATAACTATAAATTCCTTTGTGGTATTTCTTTGTGGTATTCCTTTATGATATTCCTTTGTGGTATTCCTTTGTGGTATTCCTTTGTGGTATTCCTTTGTGGTATTCATTTTTGGTATTCCTTTGTGGTATTACTTTGTGGTTTTGGAGTGTCCTACTAGGTATTTTTTTACTCACCCCTGCACTAGATTTTCCCACACATGTCTTGTATTGTGAAGACGATCGACCCTTTGATGGAGTGATAGGAAGACCAGGACCGGATGGTTCTTTGCATGATCGAACAAAATGAGGCGAGTTCCTATAGTCTATACAACAATCCCAGTACCTATTTTCTTACAGGTTGGACTTGTGTTACAAATTATTTTTGATGAGATTGTATTCTGGACCTGTTTACCTTCCATTACTTTTATTGTCGTACTTTGTTGTGATATATTAGTGGTATACATGCATTTTTTACTTAGTGGATTTTAAATTTCATTATTTTTTATCTTGGATATGTATTCATGTGTACAGGTACTTAGGCTAAAGCCTCCCATTTGTGGGATATGCCTACTCGGTGCTAGTCACTATCCCATGGCCTATTGTAGGTAGGCTTGGAGTAGTCATGACACAGGCCCCTATGGGATGGGTCATGATAGAGTGGTATCATAAGTGGTCAGTTATACTTTAGGACTGAGAGTTTGTGAGGTTGGTTTGGGAAACAATGTTAAGTGTTTTGATTTCGAATTTCAGGTCTGGGACTCTAGTGTTGGTGCGGCGACCAATGTATCCATATACCTAGACTCTGATTACCTAATTTTTGACTTAGTACATGAAAACACTGGTTTTGAAAAAAATGGTACATGAATCATATATTAATGGTTGTGTTTTCCATGTCCTCCTTGATTCATCTCTCTAGATATATTCTATTGACTGCGGTATATCTTGTTTTATTTCAGTATGCCTCCATGAAGAAAACCATCCAGGATTCCACTGTGTGATCATGAGGATGATCCTCCTAATTAAGATTAAATAGTAAAAGGGCCTATACTAGAGATAACACCTCCAAGTGGTTTACCAGTTATAGCACCACCCACTGAGCAACAACTACTACCAGCATTACCAGCTGAAAATGCACGCAGGCTGAGTTCATTACATGAGTTTCAAAGGTAGCACCCTCCCAGGTTTTGAGGTGAGACAGAACCCTAGCTGGATAAGGATTGGATAGAGGTAGTCACCCATGTTTTTTTCCTTATGAGTATGCCTATCAACCAGATGATAGTCCTCATAATGAGTCTTCTTTAGGGCTATGTAGGGTGATGGTGGATCTTGGTGACTCAATCTCACTGCGAGACAACCCTCTCCTAGACAGACTTTGAGCGTCTCTTTAAATAGGAGTCCTATCCGGCCACATTGTGATTAATATGCATAAAAGAGTTTCTGCATCTGTATCAGGGCAGTATGACCATGGCAGAGTATTCAACGAAGTTTATAGACCTTTCATGTTACTCCATGGACATGGTGCCAGATAAGTTCTTTAGGGTTTGGACCTTCGAGTAGGGATTATGATGGGATATCAGGGAATCAATGATATCCCTTAACATTCCTACCTATGATGGGGTACTTGAGTGAGACCTACTAGTGGAGATATTTCTAGCGGAGTAGACACTGGTAGTAGGAGGTAGAAGTGGGAAATGGGTAGATGAGACCTCGGCAGTAGGTATCCAACGGTAGTCGTAGAGATACAAGCAGGTCAGGAACTTTAGGAGGCAACCCCAAGACTCAGGATTTGCAATACAGGGATCCCAGGGCAGCTTGAATCAGCCAAGGGATAGATGGTGTTACTCATGCTGCGGTCAGGGACATCTGGCATGAGATTGCCCGACCCATTATACAGTTGATCGAGAGATGGTTGAGGGACCACTGAGGTAGAGGTAGAGGAAGGATCAAGGTGTTCTATAGGATGGAAGATATGGAATAAGGGAAGGCAAGGCATCATGAGGTGGTCTGAGGTTCGTCCTATTACCACCACCACCCCAGGCGGTCCACAACAGGCTTAGGGAGCTGGTGGATAGGGACAAGACCAGTTGCATGCAATGGAGGTTTATGATCCTGAGGCTCTAGGGATGATTTGAGGTACGATCTATGTCTTTTACAACTTATCTAAAGTTTTGATAGACACAAATTCTATTCATTTCTTTCTTACCATGATCCTTGTTCGATACTCATAGATTCCAGTTGAATCATTGACTTGACCCTTACACTTATAGACTCCTATGGGAGGAGATCTAATGATCACACACTAGTGAAAACATTGTTCCCTTACTATTTAAGGTGATAGTTTTGGTTGGGATCTCTTGGCAGTGGCGTAGAGGCCTTATGATGTCATTCTTGGTATGGACTGGATATCCACAGTTCATGACCACTTTTATTGTTTTCGGCACAAAGTGGGGTGTGTCTATAGTGATAGAACCAGGTTTTAATTTTTTGGTGAAAGGAAAATACAGGAAGCGCAGGATGGAATCACACATAGGAGGGTGTAGATGATTACTCATCAGTTGGATAGCCCCACCCTCAGTGTAGTGGATGATATGAGTCCTCAGTTTCCTATAGTGGTGGCGGAGTATAAGGACTTATTTCTTGAAGATGCTCTCAGTTTACCTTCCCATAGGGAGATGGACTTATGCATTGTTCAACACCCCAAGAAAGCCCTGATATCTACACCTATATATCAGATGGCTCCTGTAGAACATAGTGAGATGAGGGTGTAGTTGGAGGACTTGCAGAAGAAGGGATTCATGAGACCTAGTGTTTCACCATGGGAGACCCTAGTTTTGTTTTCCAAGAAGTAAGATGGGAGATTGAGGTTGTGTGTTCATTACCAGCTCTTGAATCAAGTGACCTTGAAGAATAAGTATCCACTATAGAGGATTGATGAACTCTTTGAACAGTTTAAAGGGGTGTAATGGTTCTTAAATATTGACATCAGATTAGGCTATCACCAGTTGTGAGTATGTGATGAGGATATACCAAAGACAAACTTCATATGTCGTTACAGTCACTATGAGTACTTGGTGATTCCATTTGGCATGATGAACAACCCAATAGTGTTCATAGGACTCATGAACTGGATCTTTCAGCCTTACGTAGACCGCTTCTTGGTGGTTTTCATCGATGAAATCCTAGTGTACTCGACACCCGAGGAGGAGCACGTGAGACACTTGAGGATGGTCCCAGACACACTCAGAGAGCACCAAATTTACAGGAAGATCTCAAAGTGTCAGTTCTATATTTGAGAGGTCTATTTTCTTGTACACATCATTTTAGAGGATGGAGTTACAACAGATCCAGTGAGGGTTGAGGAAGTTATTGCTTGGGAGCCACCCAAGAGTGTTACCAAGGTTTGGAGTTTCCAGAGATTGGTAGGGTACTATCAGATGTTTTTACCCAAAATTCTCTAGAGTAGTATCACCCTTGAAAACTTTTACATGAAAGGGGAAGCATTTTGTGTGGACAGAGAAGTGCTAATAGTGATTTTTAGGAGATAGGAAGAGGTTGAAAAGCACTCCCATCCTGAATTTACCAGAGGAAGGCATTGAATACGTGGTGTTATGTGATGCATCAGGGAACAAGCATAGTTTTTTCTTGATGTAGGTGTAAGTGGTGATTTCTTATGGTTTGCAATAGTTGTGACCACGTGAGTAGAATTATACGACCCATGATCTTGAGTTGGCAGCGGTAGTCTTCGCATTGAAGATGTGGTGGAACTACCTCATGGGAAAGTAGTTTATTTTATACTATGATCATAAGAGTCCCAAGTATATATTCTCTCAGAAGGATCTAAACTTGAGACATAGGTGATGACTAGAGTTCCTTTAGGACTATGAATTTGAAATTTTCAATACTCCTGGGAAGGGGAACGTGGTGGAAGATGCTCTCAATAGAAGATCTAGTTTTTAGTTTCCGAATGATGTGTCAAAGAAGTTGGACTCATTGTAGATATCCTTTGGGGATGGATATGGAGAATCTTACCTCCAATCAATGGTTGTTACCCCTCCACTCTTATAGTGAGTTAAGGAGGCACATATTGTAGATACTGACTGCAAGACCTTACATGCTCAGGTGTTCAAAGGACATGCTCCTGATGGATATTCAAAAGGTGGGGAGCACATCATTATTTATAGAGGGTGTATAGTTGTACCTTTGGCGTTGTGGAGGAGGTTTTGAGAGAGTTCCATACATCCACTTTGGCAGTACATCTAGGTGTATAGAAGATGTATTAAAACCTCCAACATTAGTTTTTGGTGGCCAAGGATGAATAAGGGAGTTGCAGAGTTTGTCTCTTGATGCCTCACTAATCAATAAGTGAAGGCTGAGCACTGGGTTCTAACAGGTTTAGATAAACCCCTTGAGGTACCATAATGGATGTGGCATGGGATATCAACAAAATTTGTGATAGGTTTACCATGTACGTCCAGGGGGCACGATTCCATATGGGTGATCGTTGACTGACTCACCAAGTCGGCCCACTTCCTAGCTATCATAAAGAAGAGTTTAATAGAGAGATTAGGAAACATCTATGTGTAGGAGATAGTTTGACTCCATGGAGTTCCATCAATTATTTTTCAGACCGTGATTATTGCTTCACATCCCAAATTTTTAAGGAATTATAGGAGGCATTTGGTACCCAGTTATTCTTGATCACAACATTTCACCCATAGATGGATGACCAGACTGAGTGGACTATTCAAGTTCTGGAGGATATGATGCGAGCTTACATGTTATACTTTTTCCGAAGTTGTGAGGATCACCTACTAAAGGTGGAGTTTTTATATAATAAAAACTACCATTAAACCATTTGTATGACACCATTCTAGGCCTTGTACGGGCGACATTTCAGGTCATCCCTTTGTTGGAATGACCTAGGAGAGTCAGTACTCATGGGCCCAGAATTAGTGAAAACCACTACAAAGAAGGTGCAGATCACCCAGGAGCGGAAGAAGACTGCATAAAGCTGCTAGAAGTCTTATGATGGTAGACGATGGATGCCTTTGGAGTTTGAGGAAGGACACCATGTTTTCATTCAAGTTTCAACTCAGTGGGGATTATGAATATTTGTTCAGGATGATATTTATCTCCAAGGTTCATTGACCCTTTCCAGATACTGCGTAGAGTTGGCGAGGTGGTGTACTGCTTGGCTCTGCTACCACAGTTAGATCGGGTACACGACATCTTCCACTTGTCATAGCTGAGGAGGTATGTGCATGACCCATCACACATCATTGAATGGGGTGAGCTAGACATCGAGGATGAAGAGAATTTTTTTGAGTACCTGGTGGAGATCAAGGATTGACAGAAGATGACCCTTTGTAGGAAATTTATTCCTCTGGTGCATGTCCGATGACAGTACAAGAATCTCTAAGAGAGCATATGAAAGTGGGAGGCTCATATTCATGCTCAGTACCCTCATCTATTTTAGTAGCCTTGGTTTGAATTTTAGGTATGTAAATCCCCAAGGTGGGGAGAATGTAACATCTTAGATTTTTTTTCATGTGTTATTTTTAGAAAATATATGGAATGATTTTGAAACCAAGAGATGAGACAACATGTGATTTTGAGGCCCAATTTTCATGAAACAATTGCTTGAAAAGTATTAAAATTTTAATAAAATGTGCGTACATTTTTATTGAAAAATTGGAATAAATCTTAAATGGGCTCCCAGATTTGAAATCTAAGGAAACCATTGAGTTCATATCAGTGAATTTACCTTAGGTGCGACATAAATTTTTTTGGTCTGATTTGTCTGTAGAAAAATTCACAGAGGGCGTAACTGTAAATAAAATAATTTAATAAAGAAATTATTTTGACACAAAAAAATTTATTTTTTATTAAGTCTTTATTAGAAATTCAAGGTGATCATCATAACCTTGGAATATCTATAGAGGTGTGGAGAAAGAACTTCTGGAGAAACATTTGGCAGACGATGACAAATCGATCGAACAACGCACCTTAGATTCTAATAACCTTGCCAATGATGACAATGACACTCAGTTCTTCATCAGTGATCAAACCAAATCAAGGTAGGGTGGTTTTTTTGTGTGGTTTCCCCATTCTTGATTTCAATGATAAATGCAGGTCAATCCACAAAACAGATTGATCCATAGTTTGATCGTTGCGGGATGGTTTATAATTTTAGGGATCATTTTGGGAGTTTTTTTTGATTTTTTCTCCATTATAACGAGAAAAAATTGATCCTAACATGAAAAAAGGACAAGGTTCATTCCTCAGGGTGTTATTCATAATTTTCTATCCCCCATTATTTGTATTCTTCATCATTGGATCCTCATGGTTATGACTAAAATTGTTGAGTGGATCTGAACGTGATCAGACCCCCATACTAGAGGTAAACTGACAACATAGGATGGGTCTATGTAGATTTGAACTGGAGGAGATCAGATTTGTGATCATTTTAAATTTAGGGCATTGGAGGTGGCTTAGTGGTCTATGGAAGGGACCACCGATGTGGGTCCGGAGCGGCGGTCCAATGAGGTGATGTGGAGGCGTCAGCATCCCAAGGCAGTGAAGATCAGAGGTGGAAACAACTGGAGGCAGCAACGATTAGAGGCAATGGCGTCGACGACATGGAGTGTGGAGAGCAGCCACGTGGGAGTCAACAGAGTTGGTGGGAGTGGACAGTGGAAACGACCATGTGGATTGGAGGCCACAAACATGGCCAGACGGGCTAGACTGAATGAATCAGACCTAGGGAAACTAAGATGTATCTATGTCATGGTCGACCACGGTGATCAAACACCACAGTGGGTGGACTGACCATGCGGTTGGTCCACATGCCCAGTGACCCCCTTTGAAACTTTGAAATTCCATAAATTTCAAATGGTATGTTCATTTGACGAGCTGTATGTGAAATTGATACCCTGACATTGAGGCGGTACTTTTGGGAAAAGTGGTGAGTTTTTGTCTTAGACCAATATAGGTTGAGAGAGTTACCTTGGTCCTTTCCTTGAGGGTTTAGTATGAAATTACATCCACATCACTGGATTGTAATTCCCTCTAGATCCCAAGTTTCAGATAGATTATGGTATCCCTGTATGGGAATGGAGTGTGATCCTCTATCACTCATAATGGAGTTTTTTGGAATCGATGTAACCATAGAGAGTAGGGCATTGGTCCTCCATCTAGTAGGCCACATCAGTAGGGTTAGTGGTATTCCCCACTATGTCTGGGTAGGATCATCTACATTGTGGGTTGATCCAGATTGGGTATGTGGTATTCCACAATGTGTTTAGAAAGGATCCCCTCTCTTTGTATCATATTCTTCCTTGAACAATACGTTCTCATTTGGTTAGGTATTAAATGGGATAGACCTCTTCATGAGTGTCTTAGATGATATCATGGATAAAGGAGTGAGTTCTCCCAGAACGATCCTACTTCGAGTATAATCCTATGACTGGTAATTAGTTGTGGCTTACCTCTAGACTGCGTGTCTTAGATTGAGTATATCTAGATATTCTTATGACATGTGTTGTAGAAATATACCTGTGTGGAGTTGAATATATATTCATTTGTGGTATTTATTTTTGTTATTACTTTGTGGTATTACTTTGTGGTATTCCTTTTTTGTATTCCTTTTTGGTTTCAGGTTGTCCTATTGGGTATTGTTATACTCACCCCTACATGGGCTTTGCCCGCACATGTCATGTCTTGTGCAGATGATCGACCCTTTGACGGAGTTCCATACAGACTAGGACTAGGTGGTGCTTAGTGTGGCTGCACAAACTGAGGTGTGTTCCCACAATTCAGATAGTAGTCCTAGTACCTATTTTATTACAGGTTGTATTTTCATTACAAACTCTTTTTGGTGGGCTTGTATTCTGGTCCTATTTACTTTCCAATACTTTTACCATCATACTCTGTTGTGAGATCTTAGGGGTTTGAATACATTTTTTACTTATTGGATTTTACATTTCTGAATTTTGTGGCTTAGAGATGTGTTCATGTGTATAGGTACTTAGGATAATGCCTCCCATTTGTAGGATATGCCTACTTGGTGATAGTCACCAACCCCTAGCCTATTGGAGGCGGGCTTGTGGTAGTCATGACATGAGCCCCTCTGTGATGGGTTGTGATAGTATTACTAACATAATATTTGTTTTCTTATATAGGTGGAATCTTTTGATAGAGTTGGTATGATTTTTTGACAACTAATACCATGGGTGGGCATTTTTGAGAGGGGATCACATGCGTCAAAAGATGAAACATTAATGTTTTTAACTGTTTGTTGGATAATTGTAAATGTAATTATATAAAACATTGTTTGAAATGTATATAGTGGTGTTTTTTGTATATACCATGGGTGGATATTTTTGTATTCATGATGTTAATTAAATGTATATAGAATTGTTTGTTGGGAATGCTTTATATACCTGCTAGTTTTTGCTGGGTATACTGTTATATTAAAAGCACATTGAAGCCAATTAGTCCTTTATCAGTGCTATTTCAAACACTAATAAAGGGGGTCCTTTATCCATGCTAAAATAGAGCTAATATAGGGGACTCCCTTTATTAGCACTGTGATTAACATCATTTTTTTGCACTATTAAAAGGATTTTTGTGTGCTGTTAAAGGGAATATGTATAAAAGTGAGAGGATGCCCCATCAACATTAACCTTAATCCATGGGTTGATTGGAGGGATCCATCGAATGAATTTGAGAATCTTGGGATTCTTTTGCCAACCTGTTACACCCAAAGATCCGATACTATTAAGGTCATGTAAACTATTATTCATACCTTTTGTTTGTACCATAGATGCAAAATAGACCTCATTGTACAATTTCACCATTCCCATGTCTGTAGAGGACATTTTCCCATCAAAGAGTTTTTCATTCCAAGCATTCTAGATAGTTGAGTACATAGAATCCACTGCTACTAATAACATATTCTAGATGTGATCACTAGAACCATAAGTGCATATCCTTTCCATGAATTCATTTAATTGCATATTCAGGTCAACCCCAACCTAAACAGTGAACCTACATAAGCCCTTAGATCATGGGAAAATCCACATTCCAAGAAGAGGTGATTCATGTCCTCCTCTTCCCAAAAACATTAGTGACAAGTTGAAGTAATTTGATTCCCAACCTTTTTGATTTTATCCTGTGTGGGGAGTATGTGTTTCAATATCTTCCATAGAAGAAGAAACTAGGAAGGCTGAATGAAATGACCTTTGAATTTCATAAGCCATGGCGGTGGTCGATTGGATCCCCAACATTCTAGTTTATAGTATTCTTTGGCATTGAAGTCCCCATTCCTGTTGTGTGTCCATGTAAGGGTGTCACATTCCATGAAGTTGTAGATTTGGATTTCTAGACCAATTGGGGTAGGAATCATGGTGTCAAAGTTGGAAATTTGTGACAAGAAATCAACAATAGACATGCATATAGCCTCATAGGGTATATTTATAGTGGTTTATAGTGGACTGTCCAGCCACACAGTAGTCCAACAATTGAGAATGGAGCTCCTTCTCACCATCCATTTTGAATCATAAATGATTTTATAAAAGGAATGCTTGAGATATTCCTAAAGAGAGGATACAAGGTAATATTTATAATCATTAAAAAATCTTCCTTTTAACCCCTTTGATATAAAATTGTAGAAAACATCATAAGAAATCAAGTTCCATGTGAATTTCCCAATGAGGCTATCATTGAAAATTCTATGATTTTTGATTCTAAGGCCTCCCAATTCAATGGGCTTAACGCACTCCTTCCATGAAATAGTGAAAAAATTATTTTCATAAACCGATCCTGTCCATATTAGTGTTAAAGAAAGAAGTGATAAAATCACTTTTTATCAACACTAAAGTTAACACTGATAAAAGTTATATTTTATCAGCGCCATTTATAACACTGACCTAAATTCCTAACAACAACAATGTGTTTCTACATGAACAACACACAACACACAACATAAATAAAATAAATAAAACATAAATGAATTAAAAATAAATCTACATTAAAATAAATAATAATTACAAATAAAAATTCATTACAGATATTTCAATACCTTACAATCATATTAATACGTACAAGTTATTGAAAACATTTACAATTTACAACCAAATAAAAAACAATCTAACTCATAGGAGACTGGGTGTCACCGTATTCTACTACCCCAATCTCATTACCATTTTTCAAAGTCACCACCCCCATATCTTGAAAAAATAAGCATATTCCTATAGTAAAAAATAATGCTTATTTTAGTAATACTATAGAGAAATAAATAAAATATAAATATGATACAATAATGCATTGATAAATAATACATAAAAGGGAAATTATGAATGATTAAACATAATAAATAAATAAAAATGATTATATAATACATAAATAAAACAAATTATAGAGTAATATTACACTCCTAACACATTTGGACCATTTTGAGTACATGACACACTTTTAGTCATATCAGTATCACTGTGTTTAAAATTGACATACGATTAATTAATACAAGTCACAAATGGATAATTGATCATTTTAATAAAGTATCATGACAATTAAAACATGGTTTCTCTATTTTTACTATGTTATGAAGGTTTTGAACTAAAATGTTAGTTTTAAATTGAAAACATTCACTTTTGATTATACAGGTCACACCACATGTCATATGGATGCGAGGTTAATTTCTACTTGTCAAAAATTAATAAAAAATAATTATCCTAAAGTATCATGACAATTCAAGCATGTTTTTTTTGGTTTTAAGTATGTGATGTGTGTTTTGAACTAAATTGTTACTTTAAAATCAAAACACACACTTTCAGTCACACCGTAACTCTATGTGTTAAATTGATGCGAGGTTAATTCATACTCATAAAAAATGTATTATAAATATTTTTTAAGTATCAAGAAAATTCGAGTGTGTTTTCTCATTTTGAGTATGTGATTATTTCTTTGAATTAAAATGGAATTTTTAAATAAAAGCACGTGTTTTTAGTCATATCGACCACACCATGTGTCAGATTGATGTGTAGTCATTTCCTACATGTCGTAAATGAATTATCAATATTTTTACTAAAGAATCAAGAAGATCTAACTATTTTTCTTGATTTTTACTATGTGATGCCTATTTTGAACTAAAATGTCACTTTTAAACTGAAAACATGCACTTTCATTCATACAGACCACACCGCATGTTAGATTAATTTCTGTACATAAAAAATGAATTATTGATATTTTTTCCTAAATTATAAATACAACCCCAATATGTTTCTTGGTTTTGAGTATGTGATGTGTGTTATGAACTAAAATGTCACTTTTACATGTAAACATGAACTTTTAGTCATATCAGCCACATCGTGTGTCAAATTGATATGCAGTTAATTCATACACATCACAAATAAATTATTGGTCTCTTTCCAAAATTATCAAAACAACTTGAGTGTGTTTTCTCAGTTTTGAGTATGTGACATGGGTTTTGAACTAAAATGTCACTTGTAAATTGAAAATATGTACTTTTAGTCATACCAGCCACATCGTGTGGGATTGATGTGAGATTAATTCCTACACATCATAAATGAGTTATCAATATTTTTTTAAAGTATCAAGATAGTCTAAGCACGTTTTGTTGATTTCGAGTTTGTAACACGCATTGTGAACTAAAATGTTACTTTTAAATGAAATCAAATAATTTCAGTCACACTGACCACACTATTTATTAGATTCATGTGCAATTAATTTCTACACATCATAAATGAATTATTGATCTTTTTCCAAAATTATAAAGAATACCTGAGTATGTTTTGTCTCTTTTTAGTATGTGATGCACATTTTGAACTAAAATGTATCATTTAAACTGAAAACATGCACTTTCAGTCATACTGTTTACACTGTGTGTCAGATTGATGCGAGATTCATTCCCATATAGAAAAAATGAATTATAAATCTTTTTTACTATAATATCAATACAAAATGAGTGTGTTTTATTTATTTTGAGTATGTGATACATGTTGTAAACTAAAATGTCACCTTATATTAAAATACACATTTTCAGTCATAATTACCACACCATACATCTGGTTGACACAAGGTTAATTCCTAAACCAAAAAAAAGAATTATTGATATTTTTCATGATGTATCATGAAAATATAAGTACATTTTCTTGGTTTTGAGTATGTGACATGTATTTTATAATAAAATGTCACTTTTAAACTAAAATTAGACACTTTTAGTCATACCAGCCACATCATGTGTTGGATTGATGTGATATTAATTATAACACAACAAAAAACAAATTCTTAACATTTTTATTAAAGTATCATGAAAATTCATGAATGATTTATCAGTTTTGAGTATGCGAAAAGTGTTGTGAACTAAAATGTCGCTTTTAAATGAAAACATACAATTTTAGTCATACTGACCACACCATGCTTTAGACTAACATGAGGTTAATCTCTATATATAAAAAATGAATTAGCAATATTTTACATAAAATATAATTTTTTTGAGTTTTTTTTCTTTATTTTGAGTATGTGACACTAATTTTGAACTAAATTGTCACTTTTATACTGAAAACTTGAATATTCAATCTTACTGGACGCAACATGCATCATATTGATGTGATATTATTTCTTACACATCAAAAATAAATTATTGATCTTCATCCTAAAGTATCAAGACAATCGGAGAATTTTTTCTCATTTTTGATCATGTGATGTGTGTTGTGAACTAAAATGTCACTTTTAAATGAAAACACACACTTTCATTTATACTAGCCACTCATGTGTTTAATTGATGTGAAATTAATTATTACATGTCATAATGAAATTATCTATATTTTTCATAATTTATCTACACAATTTTAGTGTGTTTGATTTGTTTTGAGTTTGTGACACATATTTTGAACTAAAGTGTCTCCTTTAATTTGAAAACATGCACATTCAGTCATACTAATCACACTGTGTGTTAGATTAAAGTGAGATTAATTCCTAAATGTCATAAATGAATTATAGATATTTTTCTTAATGTATCAAGACTATATTATCATGTTTTTTTGTAATGTCTCGTATTTTCAATGTATTATTTTTAAATATTATATGGAATTATTTTGAGACCAGACCTTTCAACTGCGTGCGATTCCGAGGCCCCGAATTCCCAGAATAAATGTTTAAAATAAATTAAAATTTTTAAACAGCGTGCGTGAGAGGTTTTCTTAAAAAAGTGGAATATCTTTTAAATGGGTGCTCGGATCAAAAATCTGAGGGCACCGTTTTGTTCAGAGCAATGATTCTACCTTAGGCGGGGTCTAACGTCGACCAAAGCGAGTCGACTACAAAATTTAGTTTTTGGGTGTTTTAAAAAGGAAGCACTTTAGAAGAAATAAAATAAAATAATAATTTATTTATTATTTTAAAATGTTTCCTTTTTTGCGCAGAGACCCAATCCTCCCTTATAAATTAATGCTTATGGAAAGTTTGCAGGGTTAGTCTCATAACCATGCGAATTGAGAAAGGGAGAGAAAGCCTCTTGGAGCCTTGGAGGAGGAGGACTCGTTGGCGGATGACGACGACACGAGAAATCGACGCCTCTCAGAATCGACGAATCCCGCCAAAGAACGCGACACAACGATCGATACCTTCTTGAGGTAGGTGTTGTTACTTTGATTATCCTTTTCCCGTTTTTGAATTTAAATGATGAAGATGAATCAAACACGAACATGTTGATCCGTAGATTTGTACATTCTTGCGGGATGGTTTTATTGGGATGATTCAGGGAATTGATCCATGTTGAATTGTTGTTGTTTGATTCTACTTCATTTGATCCTACTAAAGGGAGCAGATCAATGCCGTGACAAATGATGGCAGAGGTTCGTTCCTCGATTTGTTCATTGGATTTTCTTCCCCTTTCTTTTCACCGCATGTTCTTCCCATTCTTCACGGGGCGAGGAACAACAGATCATTGCACATCCATTTTGCGACGCAACGATCCCAAATTGAAGATTCGGCACCACAAAGACCTTGCGGAGGTGCAATGATGATAGCTTATGATGAATCGGACCGGATCAAAAAGGGTCGTTCTTCGAGCGTTCTTCAGACGAGTGGATCATTACCCATTTTTGGAGCCGATCGGAGGTCCGAAAATAACGGAATCAGCTTCGTGGTTTTGAGGTGACCAAAACCTGAGAGTTTCATGATGATCAGACAGCCGAATCAACGAATGGGACATCATGGAAGGCGCGATGATGGAGGTTTACATTTCTAGAAATTTCCAGAATACATGGTGTTTATCTCCGAAGAACACGCCGTGTGGACCAGCTCAACGACGACTAGGTTTTCGGGTGACAGACGAGTATCACACGACATGTGACCCCCGTCACACGATGTGTTGGACCTTCCCCGAAGCTTGGAATGTATTTTGGGAAGTACACAGACACGAGATAAACTACATGACTTCAGAACACGACATGTATATCCTACGCGGCATGTCATAAGCAACTATGCGGGACTTTGCGTGTATCCAAGAAATACACGGACATGGGATGGGGTACATGATCGTGTACTCCACCACATGACTAAGTGAGGCTAGTAACGCGGGTCACCCCATGTACCGATTACATGGGCTGTTGTACATGGGTTGAAGCCGTGTATGGGAACACGACCACGTACACAGAGCCAACCCTGGATGACTCGGACACGGCGTGTACTCCGTACCACACGCCGTGTGCTGAATTTTTCTACATGACCAGCCTTACGACATGGGCCATTATACACGAGCAGTACTCGGGGTCTGAAGACATGACGTGTGACATTTCTACACGCCTTGTGCTTTTTGGAAAATGGCTTGGTTTTCTTGTCCACCGTATCTTGGACATGTTTCGTTCAGGTTAGTGCCCCCTTCTTCTCATTCTCCTAAAGGTCAGGCATTGTTTCCTTTTACAAGATTATGATACCTTCAGTAGGACTTTATGTGATAGAGTCAGGCATCCATCCAAGAGGCCCAGATCGAGATCCTCTATCCATTCTTGACCCTAGTTAGAGTCAGGCATCGACGTGACCAACTCCACCGGGCGTCGATCCTCTACCTAGCAGGTGAAATATGAATGAGTCGTGGTATCTTCCATGGACCTGGAAGTGATCCTCATCTGTTTATCATGATCTTTACCCACTCAGGAGTGTGTCTACCGTAATGAGTGTATCTATCTATCGTGATCTTTTCCACTCAGGAGTGTGTCTCCCGTAATGAGTGTGGCTATCACTCGTGGATTTTCCCGACGAACAACACTTCTCGGATGGATGTCATTAGAGATATCAGACTCCTGGAGTGAGTTCTCCCAGAACGAGTGCTTCGTGGAATCTTTGAACTGAATCCCTAACGGGGGTATGCAGTTGCGTGACTTGTCTCTAGGATGCGGGTCTGGGTTTTGAGTATATCTAGTTTGTGTTTCTCTTTCTATATATTTTGTGCATAGATGACTGTACCTTTACTTCATGTATTGCTTTGTGGTTTAAGGGGTCCTATACTGAGTATTGTTATACTCACCCCTGCACGGGCTCTGCCCACACATGTTGTGTCTTGTGCAGATGAGCAACCTTTTGATAGAGTCGAGGGCGGACTAGGACATGACCGAGTTTTTTGAGTTCCCTATAGGACGAGGTGTTCCTATAGATATGAGCAGTAGTCCCAGTACCTCTTTGTGTTTACAGGTTAGACCTTGCAGTTTTCAGACTCTTGTTTTGGTGGACTTTTATTCTGGCCCAATTTACTTTTAGTACATTACCTTCCGTCGTACTCTGTTGGTTGGGTTTAGTTGTTTGCATGCATTTTTGTTCCTTAGTGGTTTTTTACATTTCATCATTTGTGGGCTTGGATATGCATGCGTGTGTACAAGTTCATAGTCAAGGCCTCCCATTTTAGCGATATGCCTACTCGGTGCTAGTCACCAGTACCTGGCCTATTGGATGAGGGCTTGGGGAGTCATGGCCAGGGCCCTACTAGGACGGGTCGTGATAGAGTGGTATCAGAGGTGGTCAGTTCTACCTTAGAACCAAGATTCTATGATATTGGTTTGGGGAAATGGTGTTAAGTGTTTCGAGCTCGACTTTTAGGCCAGAGACTCCAGTGTCGGTGCGACGGCTGACATATCCATACACCAGGACTCTAATAACTTTCTTTTCGACTCGGTACACAAAGAAACTGGTTGTGGGGAAATAAAATAATGTTACATGCATCATATAGGAATGGTTTGTGTTTTCCATGTCCTTTGTGTCAGCTATCCAGATATACTCAGTAACCATGGTACATCTTGTTTCATTACAGGATTCCTCCGCGATGCATACCTGCTAGGATTCATTAGCGCAATCACGAGGATGACCCCCTCAGTGACGAGGCTTTGATATAGGGACCAGTTCCCCAGGTGTTTCCACCAAGTGGTGCACCTACTATACCAACACCAGTAGAGTAGCCCTTGGTACCTGCAGTACCGACCGTTGAGGGACGCATGATGAGCACACTCCATGAGTTCTAGAGATAGAGACCCCTCAGGTTCTGAGGCGAGCCTGACCCTCAGGTGTCTTAGAACTGGCTTGAGGTGGTGACCAGAGTTTTCCATCTAGTGAGGACACCAGCAGACCATATGGTGATCCTAAGAGCGAGCCTTCTTCAGGGTTCGGCGGGAAAATGGTGGACTCTAACCACACAGACTCACGATGAGGAGACTCTTTCATGGAAAAAGTTTGAGTGACTATTTATGGAGGAATTATCTCTAGTTACGCTGAGAGCAGTGCGCATCTAGGAGCTTCTTCAGCTCCAGCAGGGCAGTTTGACAGTAGCTGACTATTCATCGAGGTTCAACAACCTCACCCGATACTCGATGGATATGGTCAGGGATCAGTACTTCCGAGATCAGACCTTCAAGTGAGGTATACAACGGAACATCCAAGAGTGTTGTGACTCTATGCATTTTGAATTATGTTGGAGTGCTTGAGCAGGCCTTGGTGATTGAGAGATTCTTGGCGGAGCAGAGACAGTCGACGACAGTCAGTAGCTGGTAGACAGGTGCAGAGACCCCGGCAGCAGGGAGCCGACATCATGCACATGGATCTTGACGTGGGAAACGTCATAGGAGGACCCATGATAGAGGATCGACAGTCTAGGGCTCTTAGGCTGGATCCAGTCAGCCTAGGGAGAAGTGATGCTACGCGTGCGACGGTAGGGGACATCTCACTAGAGATTGTCCGACCCGTCGACCTGCTGACAGGGAAGCAGTGGATGGATCACTGAGGTAGAGGCAGAGAGTGGAGCATATAGACCTTCCAGTTAGAGGACATGGAAGAGGAGCTGGGAGAGCTGCGGGTGGCGGAAGACGCTTCGACTTACTTCCACCACCACCCCCAGGAGGTCTGCACCAGGCTCAGGGAGCTGGGGGACAGGGATGGGGAAAACTACTTGCGGTCGAGGCGTACGTCCTAGGGACTCCAGGGATGATTTGAGGTATGATATGTGTCTTTTATACCTTAGATTCCATACTTATAGACACAAGTTCCAGTCATTCCTTCATAGACACATGTCTTGTGTGAAACCTTGAGATTCCGATAGAACCGTTGACTCAATCCTTACGCTTGGAGACACCTACAGAAGGAGACTCTACGATCACACACCTTTTCATATAGTGTGATATTACCCTTGGAGGTGAGATTTTCGGTTGGAACCTCTTGATGGTAGCGTTGAGGCCTTACGACGTCATTCTCAGTATGGATTGGTTATCTTTGGTCCATGCCCAGACTGACTGTTTTAGGCAAAGAGTCCGGTGTGTCCGCAGTGATGGGATGAGGTTTTCCTTTGTCAGAGAAATGGAAACCCAGACATTATAGAATGGGCTTATGCATTAGAGGGTGCATCCAATATCTCATGAGTTGGCTAGAATTTCCCTCAGAGCAGTGGATGTTGTGGGCTCATAGTTCCCACAGTAGTGGCGGAGTACGAGGACGTCTTTCTCGAAGATGTTCCAGGATTACCTCCCAACCGGGAAATCGACTTCTGCATCGAATTACACCCCATAACAGCACCGGTTTCCTCATCATCATATCAGATGGCTCTTGTAGAGATTCGCGATCTGAGGTTGCAGTTGGAGGATTTGCAGAGCAAGGGTTTTGTGAGACCTAGCGTTTCACCTTGGGCGGCCCAGTCTTGTTTGCCAAGAAGGTAGATGAGAGTTTGAGATTGTGTGTGGATTACCAGCGCCTAAACCAGGTGATAGTAAAGAATAAGTACCCACTACCAAGAATCAACGACCTCTTCGATCATCTAAGAGGGGCACAGTGGTTCTTGAAGGTTTACCTTTGACCAGTTTATCACCAGTTACGAGTACGGGATGGGGATGTACCGAAGACGACCTTTAGATGGCGCTACGGTCACTATGAGTACTTGGTGATGCCTTTCGGCATGAAAAACTCCCCTTCAGTGTTCATGGGAATGATGAAATGGATCTTCCAGTTGTACTTGGACCTGTTCGTAGTGGTATTCATCGACGACATCCTTGTGTACTCGGCGTTAGAGGAGGAGCACACGAGACACATGTGGATGGTTCTAGATGTACTTTGGGAGCACCAGATCTATGTGAAGCTCTCAAAGTGCCAGTTCTGGATTCAGGAGGTCCACTTTATAGGACATTTCATATCAGTAGATGGAGTATCTGTAGACCCAGCCAAGGTAGAGGAAGTGTTAGAATGGGAGCCACCTCGGATCATGAAGGAGGTGCAAAGTTTTCTTGGTTTGGAGGGCTATAGATTAATTCCTAATTTCTCCCAAATATCAGCACTGATGATAGGATTGACCAGGAAGGGGGAACCCTTTATATGGATGGAGAAGTTCGAGTAGAATTTCGAGCAGTTGAGACAGAGTTTTTATGATCTCCCCAATCTTGAGATTGCCGGAGAAGGGTGCCGAGTACATAGTTTTCTACGACGCATCAGGGACTGGGCTTGGTTGTGTCTTGATGTAGAGGTAGGTAGTGATTGCTTATGGTTTTCACTAGCTTAAGACACATGAGAAGAACTATGCAACCCATGATCTTGAGTTGGCTACGGTAGTCTTCGCATTGAAGATGTGGAGACACTACCTTATGGGCGAGTGATTTATCATCTACTCTGAACACAAGAGCTTCAAGTACATCTTATCACAGAAGGATCTAAATATGAGGTAGAGGCATTGGATAGAGTTCCTCTAGGATTATGTTTTCAAGATCATCTATACTCCGGGGAAGGGGAACAAGGTGGCAAATGCTCTTAGCAGAAGGTCGAGCTCACAGCTGTTGAGTGAGGCGACATAGCAGTTAGCCACGTTGCAGTTATCCTTCATGGATGGGGAGGATGAATCTTACCTTCAGTCGATGACTATCACCCCTACACTCTTACAACGAGTTAGGGAAGCGCAACTTGGGGATGTCGACTGTAAGGATTTACGTGATTAGTTATCCATAGGACATGCTCCTGATGGATATTCGCAAGGTGGGGAGCACATACTTCTTTTAAGAGGACGCACTGTTGTACCAGTAGCATTCCAGGAGGAGGTACCAAGTTAGTTTCATAAAACCCACTTGGAAGTACATCCTAGAGTGGAAAAGATGTACCAGGATCTTAGACTACAGTTCTGGTGGTCAGGCATGAAGAAAGCAGTAGTAAAGTTCGTCTCTCGATACCTCACATTCCAGCAGGTGAAGGATGAGCACCAGGTTCCAGCGGGATTAGCTCACCCCCTGGAAGTTCCAGAGTGGAAGTGGGATAGAATATCTATGGAATTCATGAAAGGATTACCATGGATGTACAAGGGTCATGATTCCATCTGTGTGATCGTTGACCGACTCACCAAGTCGGCCCACTTTCTAGCTATTAGGGAGTAGAGTTCCGTAGAGAGCTTGGGACACATCTACGTGTAGGAAATAGTTCAGCTTCATGGCGTCCCTTCAACGATAGTCTCAGACCAAGACACTCACTTTACATCCCAGTTATGGAAGGGATTGAAGGAGGCTTTTGGGACTCAGCTACGCTTGAACACAACGTTTCATCCCCAGACAGATGGTCAGACGGAGAGGACCATTCAGGTTCTGGAGGATATGTTGTGAGCCTGTATCTTGGACTTTGGTTGTAGTTGGGAGGACCACCTTCCACTAGTGGAGTTTGTGTACAACAATAGCTACCACTCCACCATTAGTATGGCACCGTTTGAGGCCTTGTACGGGAGACCCTAACGGTCACCGCTTTGCTAGAACGACTCTGGAGAGTCAGCACTCATAGGTCTAGAGTTGGTACAAGCTACCACCAAGAAGGTGAAGACCATCTGGGAGCGGATGATGACTACAGAAAGCCAGAAAAAGTCTTATGCTAACAGATGATGAAGACCTCTAGAGTTCGAATAGGGAGACCATGTCTTTCTTCAGGTCTCACCTCAACGAGGGTTACAGTGATTTGTACAGGGCGACAAGATATCTCCGAGGTTCATCGGACCTTTCCAGATACTATGCAGAGTTGGTGAGGTGGCGTACCTCCTAGCTCTACCGCCATAGTTGTATCGGGTACATGATGTCTTCCATGTGTCCCAGTTGAGGAGGTACGTGCATGACCCATCACACGTCATCGACTGGGCGAGCTGGACGTCGAGGATGGAGTGACCTTTGCTGAGTACCTGGTGGAGGTCAAGGATCGGCAGGAGATGATCCTTCATGGGTGATTGATTCCCCTAGTGCGTGTCCAGTGGAAACACGATAATCTTTAGGAGAGCACGTGGGAGCGGGAGGCTCATATCCATGCCCAGTACCCACATCTTTTTGAGTAGACTTGTTTTGGATTTTCGGGGACGTAAATCCCCAAGGTGGGAAGAATTTAATGTCTCATATTTCTCGTTTATTATTTTAAAATATTGTATGGAATTATTTTGAGAACATATCTTTCAATGAAGTGTGATTCTGAGGCCCAGAGTGCCCAAAATAAATGTTTGAAATAAATTAAAATTTTTAAACAGCGCGTGTGAGCAGTTTTCCGGAAAAAGTGAAATATATTTTAAATGAGTGCCCGGATTAGAAATCTGAGGGCACCATTGCGTTCAGAGCAACGATTTTACCTTAGGTGGGGCCTAACGTCGATCGGTGCGGGTCGGCTACAAAAGTTAGTTTTTGGGTGTTTTAAAAAGGAAGCACTTTAGAAGAAATAAAGTGAATTAATAATTTATTTTATTATTTTAAAATGTTTCCTTTCTGCATAGTGACCTAATTATCTCTTATAAATTAATGCCTATGGAAATTTTTCAGGGTTAGTCTCATAACCCTACGAATTAAGAAAGGGAGAGAAAGCCTCTTGGAGCCTTGGAGGAGGAGGACTCGTTGGTGGATGACGACGACACGAGCAATCGATGCCTCTCGGATTCAACGAATCCCACTAACGAACGCGACACAACAATCGATCCCTTCTTGAGGTAAGGGTTGTTACTTTGATTATCCTTTTCCTGTTTTTGAATTTAAACAATGAATGCAGATCAACCATGAACATGTTTATCCACAGATTCATATGTTCTTGCAGGAGGGTTTTATTGGGATGATTCAAGGAATTGATCCATGTTGAATTGTTGTTGTTTGATTCTGCTCCATTTGATCCTACTAACGGGAGCATATCAACGCCGTGACGAATGACGGTGGAGGTTTGTTCCTCGATTTGTTCATTGGATTTTCTTCCTCTTTCTTTTATCTGTGCGTTCTTCATGGGGCGAGGAACAACAGATCATTGCACATCTGTTTTGCAACGTAATGATCCTAAATTTAAGATCCGACACCACAACGACCTTGCAGAGGTGAAACGATGATAGCGGATGACTAATCGGACTGGATTGGGAAGGTCTGTTCTTCGAGCGTTCTTCGCGCAGGTGGATCATTACCCATTTTTGGAGCCGATCGGAGGTCTCAAAACAATAGAATCAGCTTTTTGGTGTCAGGGCGACTAAAACCTAGGAGTTTCATGGAGATCGGATGATCGAATCGATGAATGGGACATCATGGAAGGCGCAACGACGGAGGTTCACGTTTCTGAAAATTTCCAGAATACATGGCGTGTATCTCTGAAGAACACGCCGTGTGGACCAACTCAGCGGTGACTAGGGTTTCAGGCAATAGACAGGTATCACATGGCACGTGACCCCCATCACATGGCATGTTGGACCTTCCATGAAGCTCAGCGTGTATTTTGGGAAGTACATGGACACAGGATGAACTACATGACTTCAGAACACAACGTGTATATCCTGCGTAGCATGGAAGAAGCAACTACGCGAGACTCAACGTGTAACATCCCAAGTAAGTAATGAATAATAGATATTTTTATCTATGTCTATTAATGAATTCGATAGTGTTTTAGATGCTTAAAATGAAAATAAATCCAATCTTAAGCATGGAATACACTAATATTTTTAAAAGATTGTTTTACTGCCTTTTAATGGAAAACCATTTTTAAATCTATCTTTTGACAATTTTATAAGCTATGTTTGTCAAAATAAACTTATTCTTTATGATTGGGACATCAAAATTTACTTTGTGTGAATTTTTGGTATTTTTCCGATAAAGTTCATTTTTAATGAATAGTGAAAAATGTTGTATTTTAATTCAAAACCTCTTTTTAATCTAATTTATTTATATGATTAGATTATCTTTTGAATTGGATTTAAAGTGAAATTATATTATATTTTTACCATCTAATCCGATAGTGGTCGCTGGAATTAATTTCACTTTGAAATTGGACTTAAACTAGTGTCAATCTTTTGATACTTCTTGTTTCATAAAAACACGCTATTTGCTCTGACAGTGGGAATAAATTATTAAATTAATTAATGTAACTTATATGTTTTGAATTTTGTAAAATATACATCATTTTTGAATTTGTAATATCAAATATATCTTAGGGTGAAGTTTTGGTATTTTTCTAAAAAACATCAATTTTTAATGAATAGTGAAACCACTAAGTGGTACTTAAGAAACTGATTTTTCGGTTAAATGAAATTTTACCACCTCTGTGTTTTGAATTTCAAAAATCTGACATACATGATTGTCATTAAGAAGTAAAATGTGGTTCAATGGTATTAAAATAATTTTTTGGTGAATAGTAACTTTTATGTTTTTAATCGCGATTAGAGGTAATTAGTGTAGTTTAAGGTAAAAATAATGTTTTAATAATATGAGATGAGCTTTACACATATCCTACCCTTATTGGATGTGTCATGGCCGACCAATACAATCCATGGGTCAACTTGGGGACCTCATGGAGCCACTTTGGTTGGGAAATGACATAAATAACTTTTTATTTAATGTAAAAGTAAAAATGACACAAACATGAGTTGTTTTACTAAAACAATTTTTACATGGGGTTATAGAAGTCATATTTTTGACTATAAATATTAATTAGAAATATAAAAAGATTTCCTACATCATGATATATTTTTTATAATTTTTATACTTTAAATATATTAAATTATTTATGACATCATGATGATGCAGCGATTACCTCATTAACAAAGGATTTAAATAAAATGAAAAGATAATGTAAAATACATGACCTACACATGTCCAAAATATATTGTATGGGTATATTTAGAACCCTTATCATCCTATCCTATAATTATATCAATTTGGGACCTTTTAAATCTGAAACTCATTTTAAAATAAAGGAACATTTCTTTACTTTCCAAGAGTACCCCTCCTCTCCTCTTATAAAAGGCCCCCACCTCTACCACCTTACCCACACTTCCAAAGCCTTTGGCTCGGCCAAACCCTACCCATTTTGTCTCTCCACATCCCTCTATTACTCCTTGAAGCCTCACTTTTGGCAGAAGTCTTCCCAAGGAAGCCTTTGAGCTCAAACCAAAGGGAGTTACCCAATTTTAAGGTAATGTCTTCACTTGAGTCCTTTTTTTTATTTTGATTCTCCAACCCCCTAAAATCTTTTTATTATTTTAATTTTTAAAAACACCAGTATCTTAAATATACTAGGATGTTGTTATAATAAGGATTCGAGCTACACTTACACACACCTACATCTAATGGTTAAAGAACATACTGTTTCCGTGGATGGCGAATTTCTGCCTCCCGAAACGATGATTGTTCAACATTTTTTTAACACCTTCAAAGGTGGACATTAAGATGACACTATATTTATATATGATATATAATATGTTTATTTTTTCCTTAAGCTTCTGTATTTTTCATTTTGGGCATACCTTTATGGTTTCCATTATGGGTAAACGCGATATCTTCATTTAAGGAAGTGCGGACTACCGCCCCCTCAAAGTGATATGATTTGTTAATACCATATGTGGGACATATAAAGGATGGAGTTATGATATTATATATGATATTACACTGGAATTATAATATACCTTAATATCATTATGATTCCATTCTATAAAATACGAAATAGAAATGAAAGTAGCGTTCATACGTGCGTACGACTTACCGTCTCCATGAACAGTGCATTTCATTTCTTACCTCTAAATGATTATGTAATATGTATATAATGGATATATATGATATATATGATATATACATCATTATTATAACTCTGGATATAATGGATACATGAAAAACTTGTAATTATAAAGAGCATATTTTGACTCAAGTACCAATGATCGTTAAAACGACCGTTATTAACTAAAATAATTACATAGTGTTCATGACATGGTAATAAGTGATATAAAAGGAATAATGAACTTGAAAAAGGTTCTTAATCAAGTAGAAATTAACTCAAGTTTATTATTCAGGACATTAAAGAATGATCGAGTCAAGTCGGACTCGAGGTATGGGACTTCGTCTCAATCTCCTTTCATTGAGGCATATTCTGTTTTATACAGAACCTTCTTTTATACGGTGTATAAACCCCTTTGAATTTTACGTTTATTCAAAAGTAATCTTTTTTATACGAAGCATTTACTAAACGACAAAAGGGAATGTTTTTGTCATACGTATGCGGCGACAACGACTTCTCCACTACCGTGACCATTATTTGAGTTTCAGCTTCCTCTACAAGCCATACCTTCTTTTTAAAAGAAAAATAAATACTATGTTTTAATTTTCTTTTATTTTGGTATTTAAAATGGTTTTCATAATGTTTTTATTATATCAATGTGTTGTATTGATATCTTGTGATTGAAATTTGGAAATGTTATGTTTCCTTTATGCATGTTTTATGTGATACGATTATGTTATGGTTCTTGGGCATTATTATGAAGACGGGTGGTTCCGTGATAAACTAAGGGCGGGTGAGCCTGATATAGCTCTCCAATGCACTGGGTAATGTGAAGGAGTGAAACATTAAGGTTTCTCCGAAGAGATTTAGGGAATATACTATGATGGGTATTCCAAACGTAACCAAGAGGGTCACTACCTACGTATGAATGTTATGAATGCCTCAAGTTACCTTTATGTCTTATGATTTCTATGATTTATTCATGATTTGATGAGGTATGTTAAAGTGCTTATGTTTTTTGGGTAAAGTATGATTTCATTCTTATGTATATATGAACTCATGTTTCCTTTCCATATTTTTATAACCCATACTGAGATTTTTTATGCTCATCCCAAGTTTTTTTAAATGTTTTTCACAGGTTAAGGGAAAGGTACATGATATGATGATAGTGTCAAGGAAGTGTCAAGAAAGAATCCATGTTTTATTTTAAATATGTTTCCATTGATGGAAAAAAATGAATACTATCTTTATGTAACCACTTTGTTTAAATGTGGAATGTAATACAAGTTTTATGATCTAATTATCTAAAACTCTAAACCGGAAAATATCGTCAATGTGTAATCTTGTAATAACTCAAGATTAAGTAAGTTTTAAGGCTGGGGCCTTATATTTGGTATCAGAGGTCAGTTTAGATAAATTTAGGAGTTAGAATTCTATTAAATGATTATCCAAAAATATTTTTTTATGGTCAAATTGAAGTGATGTAACATTTGAAGATTACCATGTTGCTTCATCTAAGACATGTTTGTTCAGAATGGTTTTCCATAGAGGAAACATGGAAGCAGTGCTAGGAAGGTATACAAAAGGAAATAACCTTCCGAATCAGCATCCTGAGATGGTCGGAATTGGAACTGAACAGTTTGTTGCAGTAATGGCGCAGTTGAATCAAGCGATAAATGGTGGTGGTATCCATGCACGAGATCAGCCAGATCAACCGCAGAGGAACATGTCAGTGGTGAAACATTTCATGAGGAAACATCCCCCATCATTTAGAGGATCATCTGACCCTGTGCTAGCTGAAGGGTGGATTAAAGCAATGGAGAATATTTTCAATGTCATGGGGTGTTCGGACAATCAAAAGGTTAGTCTTGCTATTTACTGTTTGGAGGGTGAAGCAGATCAGTGGTGGTCAATGGTTATAAATATCAGGGATACTGATGAGATTGATACTCTTTACTGGGATGAATTTAAAGGTATGTTTCTTGAGAAGTATCTTCCTAAGGCTGTTTGACTTAGGATGGAAAATAAATTCTTGGAATTGAGGCAAGAGGAAGACTCAGTGGCTGCCTATGAAGAAAGGTTCACTCGATTGGCAAGGTATGCTCCAAATTTTATCCGAGACCTTGATAGTAAAATCAATCATTTTTACTCAGGATTAAAGCCAAAATATCTAAGGGAATTAGCTTCTCGTGAGTTTAAAAGTTATGAAAATCTTTTTCGATGTGCTGAGAAGGTGGAAATGGAGTTTTCCGATGATCAAGTGTTCTATAACAACCAGAAGAAGAAGAGAACGAGGTGGTAGGAGAAAGGAAAGAATTCTTCAAAAAGGTATGATGGTAAGAAAAATAAGTTTCCAGTTTGTGATAAATGTGGGAAAAGGAATGCTGGGGAATGTCTTCTGAATTCTGGAAAGTGCTACTGATGCGGTAAGATGGGACATAAGGCTCGTGATTGCACTGAAAAATATCAGGGTGATGGTAAGAACAAATTTGATTTACAGTTAGTGAAATGTTTTAAGTGCAATGAGATGGGTCACTATGAAAATGAGTGTCCGAAAAAGAGCTTGAGTGATGGGAAGCAGTTAGAATACAAGCAGAAAGGGGTGGTGAAATCCTTTGCAACTACTTCAGCAGATGTCGGGCCATCAAATGAAGTTGTATCAGGTACCTTGTTTGTTTTTTCAGATTATGCCAGTGTGTTGTTTGATTCGGTGTCTACACATTCTTTCATCTCTAAAACCTTTTCTAGTAAAATGGGAATACCATCTCAAGAAATGACTCCTGAACTTTTGGTAAAAACACCTGGGGGAAATGTTGAGGCAAAAAGAATTTATAAGAATCTTCCTATCCTTATTCGTGGAAAGAACCTACTTGAAAACCTTATTGTTTTACCTCTAGTAGAGTTTGATGTTATCCTGGGTATAGATTGGATCTCTATTTACCATGCTAAGATTGACTGTAAAGCTAAAGAAGTTTCTTTTCAGAAAGAATTTCAGTTTGTGTACAAGAATGAACCCTCACTGTTGATAACATATCAAGAGGCCGAGAAACTTGTAAAAGATGGAAATGAATGTTACCTTGCACATGTCGTTGAAAATAAAGGAACTGTTCAGATTAATGATGTGCCAGTGGTAAATGAGTATCCTGATGTTTTTCCTGATGAGTTGCCTGGAATAATACCAGATCGGGAAGTTGAGTTTACTGTAGACTTAGTTCCTGATGCTAAGCCAATTTCAAAACCCCCTTATCGAATGACTCAAATTGAAGTTTTAGATTTGAAGGAGTAATTGCAAGATTTATTAGAGAAAGGTTTTATTCGACCTAGCACATCACCATGGGGTGATCCTATTTTATTTGTTAAAAAGAAAGATGGTTTTATGAGAATTTTCATTGATTATAGAGACTTGAATAACATCACTGTTAAGAACAAATATCCTTTTCCTCATATCGATGATTTGTTTGATCAGCTCCAGGGAGCAAAGTATTTTTCAAAGATTGACCTGAGATCGGGGTACCATCAGTTGAAGGTAAAGGAAGCAGATGTTCCGAAGACTGCGTTTCGTACAAGATATGTCCATTATGAATTTGTAGTAATGCCTTTGGGATAACCAATGCACCTGCTGTATTCATGGACTTAATGAATAGAATTTTTCATGAGTTCTTGGATAAGTTTGTGGTTGTTTTCATTGATGATATTTTGGTGTTTTCTAAAAGTAAAGAGGAGCATGAAAGACATTTAAGGGTTATTTTGAAAACCTTTAAAGAAAAGAAATTGTATGGAAAATTCAGCAAGTGTGAGTTTTGGTTGCAAAAAATTTCTTTCCTTGGTCATATTGTTTCTAAAGATGGGATAACTGTTGATCCTGCAAAAACAAAGGTTGTGGAATAATGGCCAAGACCCACAAATGTAACTGAGATTCATAGCTTCCTTAGTTTGGCAGGCTATTACTGAAGGTTTGTTAGAAATTTTTCACGGTTATCTAGTCCAATGACTAAGCTAACTCGGAAGGGTGTTAAGTTTATCTGGACAAAAGAACGTGATGATTGTTTTCAGGAGTTGAAAAGAAGATTGGTGAATGCTCCAATTTTGGCACTTCCTTCCAGGAATGGTGAGTTTGTTATATACAGTGATGCTTCATTGAAAGTACTTGGTTGCGTCCTAATGCAGAATGATCAGGTAATTGCTTATGCTTCACGACAGTTGAAAACTCATGAGGTAAATTACCCTACACATGATTTGGAATTAGCTGCTGTTGTTTTCGCTTTAAAAATTTGGAGGCATCATTTGTATGGAGTAAAGTGTGAAATATATACTGATCACAAAAGTTTAAAGTATATATTCACTCAGAAATAGTTAAACATGAGACAGAGGAGATGGCTGGAATTAATCAAGGATTATGATTGTACAATTCATTACCATCCGGGAAAAGCAAATAAAGTGGCTGATGATTTGAGTCGAAAAAGTAATGATTCATTAATAATGTTGAATTTGGAACATGATCCATTGGTTAAGGATTTGATGAACTTTGGAATAGAAGTTGTTGGTGCAGGAAGTTCTTCTGTTTTGTTTCAGGTATCAGTGAAATCATCTCTATCAGACAGAATCAAGAAAGCACAGAAGCAAGATAGTGAGTTGCAGAAAATGGTAGAGCTGGTTCAGAAGGGTAAGTTGCCTGAATTCAACATTGATAATGATTGTGTTTTGAGATTTGGGAAGAGATTGTGTGTTCCTTGTGATTCTTAGTTGAAGAGAGAGTTGTTATGTGAAGCTCATAGTTCTCCGTTTTTAGTTCATCCTGGCAGTACTAAGATGTACAGAGATCTGTGGGAGTATTACTGGTGGGATGGAATGAAAAGAGATATTGCTGATTTTACTGTGAAGTGTTTGACTTGTCAACATGTTAAATTAGAGTGGCAGTTACCGAAAGGGATTCTTCAACCTCTACCAGTGCCAGAGTGGAAATGAGAGAATATATCCATGGACTTTTTTGTGGGATTACCGAAGACATCTCGAGGTAATAATGCAATCTGGGTTATTGTTGATCGCTTGACTAAATCTGCTCATTTACTTCCTATTCGAGATACTTTTTCCCTAGATCAACTTTACCGTTTGTATCTTAAAGAGATAGTCAGTTTACATGGAGTTCCTCTCTCCATTGTATCTGACCGTGATCCCAGGTTCACTTCTAACTTTTGGAAAGGCCTTCAGAAGTCGTTGGGTACTGAATTAAATTTTAGTACAACTTTTCATCCTCAATCAGATGGGCAGTCAGAACGAACAATTCATACCTTAGAGGATATGCTACGAGCTTGTTCGATGGATTATCAGGGAAGTTGGGACCAACATCTTTCTTTGGTTGAATTTTCATATAATAACAGTTTTCATTCCAGTATACAGATGGAACCATTTGAGGCGTTATATGGGAATCGGTGTCGAACTCTAGCTTTCTAGGATGAAGTGGATGAAAGGAAGCTGATGGGACCGGAATTGGTAGAAGAGATGGCAGAAAAAGTTCAGCTGATACAGAAACACATGAGAACAGCTCAGAGCAGGCTGAAGAGTTATGCAGACAATAGGAGGAAGGATCTCTCTTTTGAGGTAGGTGATCATGTTTTTCTCAAAGTATCACCATGGAAAAGTGTAATGCTATTTGGTAAGAAAGGAAAGCTGAGTCCAAGGTTCATTGGACCATATGAAATTCTGGAGAGAGTTGGATCAGTTGCTTACCGAGTGGCTTTACCTCCGAGTTTATCTCAGGTACACAATGTTTTTCATGTTTCGATGCTGAGAAAGTATATGCCAGATCCATCTCATGTTTTGAGTCTAGAGGTAGTTCAGCTAGAAGAGAACCTATCTAATGAGGAACAACCGGTCCAGATTCTTGACCACAGGGAGCAAGTGTTACGGAATAAGGTGATTCATCAGGTAAAGGTTTTGTGGAAAAACCACATGATTGAAGAGGCAGCATGGGAATCTGAAAATGCGATGAGGGATAAATACCCCCACTTATTCGATAAGTAAATAAATTGCGGGGACACAATTTTCTAAAGGGGGGAAGGATGTAACATCCCAAGTAAGTAATGAATAATATATATTTTTATCTATGTCTATTAATGAATTAGATAGTGTTTTAGAGGCTTAAAATGAAAATAAATCCAATCTTAAGCATGGAATACACTAATATTTTTAAAGATTGTTTTACTGCCTTTTAATGGAAAACAATTTTAAATATATCTTTTGACAATTTTATAAGCTATGTTTTTCAAAATAAACTTATTCTTTATGATTGGGACATCAAAATTTACTTTGTGTGAATTTTTGGTATTTTTCCAATAAAGTTCATTTTTTAATGAATAGTGGAAAATGTTGTATTTTAATTCAAAACCTCTTTTTAATCTAATTTATTTATATGAATAGATTATATTTTGAATTGGTTTTAAAGTTAAATTAGAATATATTTTTACCATCTAATCCAATAGTGGTCGCTGGAATTAATTTCACTTTGAAATTGGACTTAAACTAGTGTCAATCTTTTGATACTTCTTGTTTCATAAAAACACGCTATTTGCTCTGACAACGGGAATTAATTATTAAATTAATTAATGTAACTTATATGTTTTGAATTTTGTAAAATATACATATTTTTTGAATTTGGAATATCAAATATAGATTAGGGTGAAGTTTTGGTATTTTTCTGAAAAACTACAATTTTTGATGAATAGTGAAACCACTAAGTGGTACTTAAGAAACTGATTTTTTGGTTAAATGAAATTTTACCACCTCTGTGTTTTGAATTTCAAAAATCTGACATACATGGTTTTCATTAAGAAGTAAAATGTGGTTCAATGGGATTAAAATAATTTTTTGGTGAATAGTAACTTTTATGTTTTTAATCGCGATTAGAGGTAATTAGTGTAGTTTAAGGTAAAAATAATGTTTTAATAATATTAGATGAGCTTGACACTTGTCCTAACCTTATTGGATGTGTCATGGCCGACCAAGACATTCCATGGGTCAACTTGGGGACCCCATGGAGCCACTTTGGTTGGGAAATGACATAAATAACTTTTTATTTAATGTAAAAGTAAAAATGACACAAACATGAGTTGTTTTACTAAAACAATTTTTAAATGGGGTTATAGAAGTCATATTTTTGACTATAAATATTCATTAGAAATATAAAATTATTTCCTACATCATGATAGTTTTTTTATAATTTTTAGACTTTAAATATATTAAATTATTTATGACATCATGATGATGCAGCGATTACCTCATTAATAAAGGATTTAAATAAAATGAAAAGATAATGTAAAATCTATGACCTACACATGTCCAAAATCTATTGGATGGGTATATTTAGAACCCTTATCACCTTAGCCTCTAATTATATCAATTTTGGACCTTTTAAATCTGAAACGCATTTTAAAATAAAGGAACATTTCTTTACTTTCCAAGAGTGCCCCTCCTCTCCTCTTATAAAAGGCCCCCACATCTACCACCTTACCCACACTTCCAAAGCCTTTGTCTCGGCCAAACCCTGCCCATTTTGTCTCTCCACATCCCTCTCTTACTCCTTGAAGCCTCACTTTGGGCAGAGGTCTTCCCAATGAAGCCTTTGAGCTCAAACCAAAGGGAGTTACCCGATTTTAAGGTAATGTCTTCACTTGAGTCCTTTTGTTTTATTTTGCTTCTCCAACCCCCTAAACTATTTTTATTCTTTTCATTTTTAACAGAACCAGTATCATCCATATACTAGGATGTTGTTATAATAAGTATTCTAGCTACACTTACACACACCTACATCTAATGGTTAAAGAACATACTGTTTCCGTGGATGGCGAATTTCTGCCTCCCGAAACGATGATTGTTCAACATTCTTTTAACACCTTCAAAGGTGGACATTAAGATGACACTATATTTATATATGATATATAACATGTTTATGTTTTCCTTAAGCTTCTGTATTTTTTATTTTGGGCATACCTTTATGGTTTCCATTATGGGTAAACGCGATATCTTCATTTAAGGAAGTGCGGACTACCGCCCCCTCAAAGTGATTTGATTCGTTAATACCATATATGGGACGTATAAAGGATGGAGTTATGATATTATATATGATATTACACTAGAATTATAATATACCTTTATATCATTATGATTACATTCTATAAAATACAAAATAGAAATGAAAGTAGCGTTCATGCGTACGTACAGCTTACCGTCTCCATGAACGGTGCATTTCATTTCTTACCTCTAAATGATTATGTAATATGTATATACTGGATATATATGACATATATGATATATACATCATTATTATAACTCTGGATATAATGGATACATGAAAAACTTGTAATTATAAAGAACATATTTTGACTCAAGTACCAATGATCGTTAAAACGACCGTTATTAACTAAAATAATTACATAGTGTTCATGACATGGTAATAAGTGATATAAAAGGAATAATAAACTTGAAAAAGGTTCTTAAGAAAGTAGAAATTAACTCAAGTTTATTATTCAGGACATTAAAGAATGATCGAGTCAAGTCGGACCCGAGGTATGAGACTTCGTCTCAATCTCCTTTCATTGAGACATATTCTGTTTTATACACAACCTTCTTTTATATGGTGTATAAACCCCTTTAACTTTTACGTTTATTCAAAAGGAATCTTTTTTATACGAAGAATTTACTAAATGAAAAAGGGAATGTTTTTGTCGTACGTATGCGGCGACAACGACTTCTTCGCCGCCGTGACCATTATTTGAGTTTCGGCTTCCTCTACAAGCCATACCTTCTTTTTAAAAGAAAAATAAATACCATGTTTTATTTTTCTTTTATTTTGGTATTGAAAATGGTTTTCATAATGTTTTTATTGTATCAATGTGTTGTATTGATATCTTGTGATTGAAATGTGGAAATGTTATGTTTCCTTTATGCATGTTTTATGTGATACGATTATGTTATGGTTCTTGGGAATTATTATGAATACGGGTGGTTCCGTGATAAACTAAGGGCGGGTGAGCCCGATATAGATCTCCAATGCATTGGGTAATGCGAAGGAGTGAAACGTTAAGGTTTCTCTGAAGAGATTTAGGGAATATACTGTGATGGGTATTCCAAACGTAACCAAGAGGGTTACTCCCTACGTATGAATGTTATGAATTCCTCAAGTTACCTTTATGTCTTATGATTTCTATGATTTATTCATGATTTGATGAGGTATGTTAAAGTGCTTATGTTTTTTGGGTAAAGTATGATTTCATTCTTATGTATATATGAACTCATGTTTCCTTTCCATATTTTTATAACCCATACTGAGCTTTTTTATGCTCATCCAAAGTTTTTTTAAATGTTTTTCATAGGTCAAGGGAAAGGTACATGATATGATGATAGTGTCAAAGAAGTGTCAAGAAAGAATCCATGTTTTATTTTAAATATGTTTCCATTGATGGGAAAAAATGAATACTATCTATATGTAACCACTTTGTTTAAATGTGGAATGTAATGCAAGTTTTATGATCTAATTATCTAAAACTCTAAACCTGAAAAGATCCTCAATGTGTAATCTTGCAATAACTCAAGATTAAGTAAGGTTTAAGGCTGGGGCCTTATATGGAATGTATCCCGGAAATACATGAACACGGGATGGGGTACATGACCATGTAATCCACCACACGGCCGGACAAGGCCAGTAACGCGGGTCACCCCGTGTACCGATTACACGGGCTAGCGTACATGGGTTGAAGCCGTGTACGGGCACACGACCGTGTACACGGATCTAGCCCTGGATGACTCGGACATGGAATGTACTCCACACCGCACGCCGTGTATTGAATTTTTCTACACAACCAGCCTTAAGTCACGGGCCATTGTACACGGGCAGTACTCGGGGTCTGAAGACACGGCGTGTGACATTTCTACACGCCGTGTACTTTTTGGAAAATGGATTGGTCTTATTGTCCACCATATCCTAGACATGTTTTGTTCAGGTTAGTGCCCTCTTCTTCTCATTCCCTTGAAGGTCATACATCGTTTCCTTCTACAGGAGTATGATCCCTTCAGGAGGACTTTCTATGATAGAGTCAGGCATCCATCCGAGGGGCCTAGATCGAGATCCTCTATCAATTCTTGACCCTTGGTAGAGTCAAGCATCAACGTGACCAACTCCACCAGGCATCGATCCTCTACCTAGCAGGTTAATTTTGTACGAGTCGCGATATCCGCCATGGCCCTGGTAGTGATCCTCATCTGTGTATCATGATCTTTCCCCACTCAGGAGTGCGTCTCCTGTAATGACTGTATCTATCTATTGTGATCTTTCTCACTTAGGATTGTGTCTCTCGTAATGAGTGTGGCTATCTCTCGTGGCTTTTCCTGACAAACAGTTCTTCTCGGACAGACGTCATTAGAGCTATCAGATTCATGGAGTGAGTTCTCCCGGAACGAGTGATTCGTGGAATCTTCAAACTGAATCCCTAATGGGGGTATGTAGTTGTGTGACTTGTCTCTAGGACGCGGGTCTGGGTTTTGAGTATATCTGGTTTGTGTTTCTCTTGCTATATGTTCTATGCATAGCTGACTATACCTTTACTTCGTGTACTACTTTGTGGTTTTCGGGGTCCTCTTCTGAGTATTGTTATACTCACCCCTACACGGGCTTTGCCCGCACGTGTCGTGTCTTATGCAGACGAGCAACCTTTTGACAGAGTCCAGGGTGGACCATGACAGGACCGAGATTTATGAGTTCCCTACAGGCCAAGGAATTTCTACAACTATGAGCAGTAGTCCCAGTACCTCTTTGTGTTTACAGGTTGGAGCTTGTAGTTTTCAGACTCTTGTTTTGGTGGGCTTGTATTCTGGCCCAGTTTACTTTTAGTACTTTACCTTATGTCGTACTCTGTTGGTTGGGTTTAGTTGTATGCATGCATTTTTTCCCTTAGTTTTTTTAAATTTCATCATTTGTGGGCTTGGAGATGCGTGCGTGTGTATAGGTTCTTAGGCAACCATTTTAGTGATATGCCTACTCGGTGCTAGTCACCAGCCCCTGGCCTATTGAAGGCGGGCTTGGGGAGTCACGACGAGGGCCCCACTGGGATGGGTTGTGACATTTTTTTATATTTTGAGTACATGACACATGTTGTGAACAGAAATGAAACTTTTAAATGAAATCATACAATTTCAATCATACTATTCCCATCATATATCGTATTGACATTTAATTGATTTATATACATTGAAAATGAATCATAGATCATTTTCCTAATATATCATGGTAATATGAGTATGTTTTCTTAGTTTTGACTATATGAAGTATTTATTGAACTAAAATATTCATTTAGTCCCACCTCTACTCCTTTTAATACATGAATTTATCACTAAGATTACCCTAGTAATAGTTATATCACTAGGTAGTTTTCTATCATGTTTAAACCCACTTGATATAGTCTCAGTCATCTTATCATTAATCATAGCTACTATAATTTTCTCTTGAAGACATTCATTTCTAGTCTTATCCATCTTAGTATGCCTATATATTCAGATTAAATTTTTCAGTTTTCTACCTTTTTTTATTCATAGAGTCCAATCAAAGGCCAATACTAACTACTATATAGAATAGCTGGTCTAATAATAGTTTTAAAAATGTTATAGGAAATCAACTATTCATTTTGTTTGTATTCATTCTAACATCATGTAAGATGCCATTCGTTCAGAAAAAAAACCTATTTCCTCATTTGAATATGTGGATTATCGACAGTTCTGGTAATACTAAAAAATATTACTAAAAAATAGATAATAAATATTTTAAATGTAATTGTAATTAAATTAAAAAAATATCTCTTTAGCGATACTATTTTCTAGATGGAATATGATATCTTTCATAAATTTACAAATTTAATAACCCCAATCGGTGCTATTAATTTATTTCAGACACTGTATAAACATTGATAAAAGTAAGTAATTTGTTTTGATATATGTTTTTATTGTGAAATATTATTATATATACCCTGATAGTTATCATGTTATATAAATTACTTGGTTTATTATGCACATTAACCATATTTATACCATGGATTTTGATGATAAATAAACACCACCCTATCATAACAAAATACTTGTTAAAAAACAATATAAAACATATAATTTGTAGTTTATTTGTAAAATATTGAATATGGTGTATTAAAAATTCCCAATGGACATAAATTATGGTCGATTTGTTGGATATTCATGCATCGGATCCAAAAAAATATATCTTTAGAGTGTCCAAATTGATCACAATGAGCATCAAGTGATTCTTAAAAAAATAAAAGGAATATGTAATGGAAAAAATGACAATATAATTTATATGATTGGAGTGTAGAGTTTTACTCCTACATTGTAGGTATTAAAAAGATAACCTCATCCATTATTTTCTTTACAAACACTATGACTACTTGGTGTGACATTAATAAAATTCCATCTTCTATAGTTGATGTTTATAATATAGAAGTGATATCAGGACTAACGAATCCAAAAATTTCTTCTGAAGGTATTATATTTACATTTTTGTGATATAAGAACCAATAGAAAATATGAATATATTAAACTATAATTATAATAGTATATTAATTATTGTAAAAAATAGAATATTAAAATGTACCTCATGTATACAATCAAAATTGAGGCTCCTAGATATTTATGATTGAGAATTTAATTTATATTCTCAAAACTAATCATGACACTAATGGACTCTCTACAAATTTGTTCTTCATATTCAATGTAGGCTATATTTTTATCTTATAATGTTGTATCTACATGAGATTATAATATTAATAAATATTTTAGTTCAATTGGTGGGATAAAGGTACTCTTGAAAGGTCCTTTCTATTTATCAGTTGATCCTTTGGATTAACTTGATCCAACTTTCCATTTCCCCTTTTGTTTATCCTTCTATAATAATATACCTCAGTTCAGACCATGCTAAATTAATTTTAAAATCTTTTTATAAATTTTAAATTTCATACCTTATTATCTTAATGTATCTTTATAAGATTGAATGGACATTATATGAAATTTCCTTTATAAATTTAGACCATGTGAACATCAAGATCATTAAGGGGAATGCGTTGCTTGATGATAATCTCATGAGATTCATGAATCCCTACACTCACGTGATATTTTAGAAATTGTTTATTATATATAAGATCTATTTGGATACTCTATAATGTACTTCTCACAAAAAGGTGATGATTAGGTGATAATAGATATCAATCACAATCAATTTTACCATGCATAATTTTAGAACATGAAAGGTATTGGTAGTTGTTTGATTCACATTTAGTAGAAACTATTATTAAAAAAATCATCACCTCAAGTAAGGTAATTATTTGAGTGGAATAGATAGACTCAAAAGAAGGGGGTGTCTCTTCATGTCATGGGTGCTATTGTGTTGATTCTTCTCATTGACACCTTCAAATAAATTGGTTTGTCAAAACATCCCACTCACTGTATTTTTCTATTAGAGAATCTATCTATGCTTGAATCGTTTTCATTCTATCATTTATACCCCATTGTGTATTTTATTTTTCAATGTATGACCTGGCTGAAACTCTAAAATATATACCTCTAATATGACCATACAATTCTAGATTTTTTAAAGCCACTAAAAGTAGTTGTTCATCAAGTATAATAGATGATGTTTCTTGGTTCTAAACTAGATAAAAAATATTAGAAAATAAGTTGTATTTGTTATGTAATACTATTTTTAATTAGAAAAAAAATTCTATTACGTCATGATTACACATGATTACCATACTTTATATATGTTTTCATATACTATTTTTCCCTTTCCATTTATACAATACTTCTTCCATTACACATGATGTTTGATAAAACCAACTTAAGATTCCGATTCACCAATCCACATATAAAAAAGGAGCATAATTATGATTTTTTTCATATAACATAAAAATGTTACTATACATTAAATATAAATACCATTTTTTATTCAAGTAAATCATTCCCCGTCCTTTATTTTTAGTAAGAGTATGTCATTTTCAATGCAATCTATTTATTTCTTGCACTCCTTTGTTGTTTCATGATTAATAATTGAACACATAATGTAAAATAAAATATTTCCAATTATAATGTACCATAAATTATTCCTCCTCCTAATAAAAAATGAAATTATCTAAGGTTTCTTGGTTTATGATGTGTATATATATAGCTGGTGGAAGGGGTTTTACATTCCCATCAATATACCTAAAATGATGTTTTATAAGACGTGTTTGAAATGTTATATGATCTTTTATAGAAACCATTAGTATGGATTTATTTTAATGATATTCAAATATAAATACACTCTATAAGCGATAATGAAGAGTAAATAAAAATTTAAAAATTTTATTTTTTAATAAAATTGAGAAATTATATCACAATGTTACTTAAAGATCTTCTGAAATTGTTTCCTTTAATGAAAAAAAACATTATTCCACATATCTATATCAAATGATACATGTATTGGAGCATTGAATCCAATTTAATTAATGAAGTTGTAATTTTTAGGGAGGTTTACCACATTCATTCCATCAAACCTCAATTTTTTGGCATTTACTTCTGGACTTAATAATTTCTAACATCATTGGCGCACTGTACATTCCTATATTTTTTCAACCATATGTTGTTCACATTTTATAATTTTCTCAATTTCAATTTCACAAATATGCTCTTCTTTTATATTCATAGTAGTAGTTGGTGAAGAACCCATTATTTTCATAAGCAGTAAAACATTTAATTTATATTAAATAAATATAATAGTGGATATATAATATTATGAGGAAACATATTGTATATAAAAAATTAACTAGATACATTTGACATGTTCATTGAACACTTTTTGGGATTTATCCCCTTTATCAAGTATCCAAATCTCCTCCTTGTTATCCCCTTAGATATATAATACACCAAAAACATTGAGACCATCGTGAAATGATTACAACATTCCAATGAAAGAGTTATCTTCAATATAATTGAAATTTGACTATGAAGTTTTTTTAGTAGATAATAGAAAAATTGAACAATTTTTGTTTATATAATTAGGGGTATAGACTACTTTTATTGTCTATGATTCCATTTTCAATGGTATGTCCTTATACCCTTCTTTAATGAAAATAATTTTCACGAGTCTTAGTTAATCGATTTTAATTAATCTCTAATTATCAACCCATTTGAATAAGAAACCATCACTTGTAATTTTGTATAATCTAAATCCCATATTTTTTCAATGATTTTAAAGTATAACACATTTTCATAAATTGGATTTCTTTACTTGGTACTAGATAAAATCATCACTTCCACCATAAGAATAACTCTACTATTTGCATTATACTATGTTCAACTAGTTCCTTTATAGAATTTATAACTATTAATTACCTAACCATTGTATGTAAAAACATATAAACATGGTCCTATGGGTAGCCTTAAAATACGTTCTGATGTTGAATTATGATTTTCATATCACTCCTTAAAAATATAGTCTCAAAACTATCTTATAACTATTGATTATGTGTATTTTATTTCCAGCTTTCATCCCCTTAAGGACTCAAATACCTAATAATTACTTTGTGAGTTTCACCATATGGTGTAACCTTTATAATATTTTATAAAATGTAAATATGATACTGAACCCACAATATAACTGTAATTGTTACAAAATCTCTTCTAGAAATTCCTTATCCCACAAGCCACCTGTGATCTTGAGATTTTGGGAGACAAGTGTTATCCACATTGGAAAGGAATCTCACAAAAAATTCCATGCCTTCCTAAAAAATATATATCTCTAAAATATAACATCCTAGAAAACTTAAATTTTTGACACACCCTTCTAAAATAACTATATACTATTCAATGGGGTATATATATCTATAATATATATGACCACATAGTTGGGTCCCTCTAACCAAGTAAACCTTAAAGTGAACCATTATATAAAATAATGGTAGTAAGAATAAAATATCTAATTTAAATAATATGATAGAAATTAATTTTTTCCATAGTTGTAAAATTCACCAACTCTATAACTTTTTTGATTATATTTTTGAAAAAGAACCAAATCTTGGTTTATTCATGTTATAAATTATTAGGTAGAATGAAACATAAATACATATGAATTAAATATTACATTAAAACATGTCAATCATGTGATTTTAAGTCCTTTAACTTCATATCAGTCATATGAATAAACCCATGGAACCTTTACACAATTAAGGAAGTTGGAAAATAAAATACCTCTTGTATGGAAAGATCATAATCTACTACAGGATAGAAAGTTCATCTTTCAACCTTCACTAGCTATAACCATTCCCTTATCCCCATAAATCCCATCTAACCTAGCCTTAATGACATATTTTTTTCCTAGTGCATTTAGTAACATGCGAATGACACTATCACATACCTTTTTTTTCTATGTAAAATTTATTAAGAAAATGTATGATGCACAAAAAATTCCAATATCGAGATTCAAAATAATTATATATTTTTCCAACCAATTTTTGTATGTATTTTTGAAAAGGGTTTACAAAAAAGATGAAAATATTATTTAATTTATCAAAATGTTCATCACCTATTAATAGAGATAGTATTTTAAATTCTTTATAATTTCCATTAAATTATGCTTTCCAAGAGATTTATTTATTCCATCATGGTAAAAATCTACAATTTCCAATAAACACTGTCTTAAAGGAGTGTTTAAACCTAAATGAGTGTATACCTTCTATTGAATATTCACCGAAATAATCAATGAAATATTAATTTAGGTTTATTTTTCTTCCATGGAGTTTCATTGATAAAAATCCATTATGAATGGATTAAATGGAATGAATATTCATTGAATATGATTTAATGAATTATTGAAAATAAGAATAAGTTTATATGGATAAATTGAATATGAACAATTTGTTTCATTAAATTAAACACATCATGGATGGATATATAAAGGGATAAGATCCCTCCTTTTGTGTACACCAAATTTTTATACAAGACACTCAAAACCCTCTTCCTTATTGTAGATTGTTCTATACCCTCAGTGAAGACACTAGAACCTCTTCAAGTGTATGGGAGTCCTTTTATTGAGATAAATATATGTAGGACAGTGTAACCCCTCTGAGGTAGGAATAATTTGTTTGATGATCTAGTGATATTCATCAAGAAAATTCATTAGAGATTACTGCATTGGAAATCCAGGTATGAACATTTATGTTACATATTTATCACATGTTGATTCCATCAAAGATAGATAATATATATTTGGGTATTGCTTTTGATTCCATTTCCATATGATAGACAATGAAAAACCAATAGTGGTATCAAAGGTCAGGTTTCTTTGATGGATCAATGTGCTCATTTGAATCGTTTAATGAATAACAAGGATTACAAATTGTAAAATGGGATATTTCAAGAGTATAAATAAATACAAAAATTCATATTTATATTCAATAATTATATAAAATAATTATTAAATTATTTATTCTTTTATTTTATTCATGTTTATAAAATAGTTTTTAAAATGGGAATAACATTAATAATACATTCTTAATAAAATAGTTTTATTAGCATTTAGAAAATATAAAAAGTTCATATTTATTACTCTTGTTTATGAAAATAAATTAAGTGTTTATTTTAATCAAGAAAAATTCAATTATGAATTGAATTATATTATTTATAAATTATTTATAAAAAATGGAATATATATTTTGAAATATTTATAAAAATTTATAAAATCATTTTATAAATTAATTAACTATAAAATGATTATGGTTAATTGATAAATATATTTTTTCAAATATTTATGGTTTATAAATTGTTTATAAATTATAGTAGATTGTATTCTTGTAATATTATAATTAATAAAAGGTTTATAAATTAATTAATTATAAATTATCTATAATTAATTATATAAATGTTTATAAAAATTTTATCAATGAAAATATTACAAATATGAAATATTGATATTTAAAATACCTTCCACCAAATTATTTTATATGATTTATGTTTATCTAGAGATCATAAAGTGTTATAAATAATAAAATATTTCTAGAATATAATGAAATTATATTTGAAAATTTGAATTGTTAAAAAATAATCAATTTTTAGTTGTTCAAATTAAAGGAGCCTTACATTGAGTAATTATAAAAAAAATGGAAAACAAATAAATTTTTTATTAAAAAAATTAATTAAGAGTTGAATTATATTATTTATAATTTTTTTATAAATAATTAAAATGTTTTATGGAATGTTTATGAAATTTATAAAAGGGTGTTTCATAAATTAATGAACTATAAAATGTTTATGGTTAATCAATTAAATGTTTTTGAAAAATTCATTAAAAATATTACTTTAATAAAAAATAGTTAGCATTAAGAATTTTATTTTCACATTAATATGATTTATAAATGTTATAAATCATAATAAAGGGTATTAAAACTTTTTATCTAAAATTATATGGAATATTTGTAATCATTAAATAAAGTGTTTCTTTGAGGATTATAAAAATGATTTATAAAAGAGTTTATAAATCTTAAAAATATAGATAAAATATAAAATGTGTTTATATTAATAATTATGAATTGTTCATAATTAATTAATTATAAATTATTCAAATTAAAATGGGACCTTATTTAAGGATATTATTTAATGATATTAATTAAATTACATCAAAAAGGTTTTGATTGTTGATTTGATAAAATCTTTAAATAATAACTTGAAATTGTATATAATAAATGATATTATAGTATTCATATTCAATTGAGTATAAAATATTTTATATTAAAAATTATATAATTTCCATAGTGTTTGCTAATTTATAAAAGGGTTTATAATTAGATTTTATTTATGAATTACTCATAAATGGATATCTCATGTTTAAATTTCGTAATTGATAATTTATTTAATTTTTTTACCTTCCTTATTCATAGTTATAAGTTTTTTATATTATGAATTTTTATGCTTTAAATTAACTATTAAACTAATACTAGGAGATATATCCTTTCATTATATGCTAATTATGACTATAAATTTTAGTTTTAATCTACATTGACCTTAATTTTTTTAAGTTATTAACTTTAATTTAATTATTTTGAATAGTTTTTAAATATTAGGTTTTATAGATATCATGAATTAAAATCTCACATGAGTAAAGTCTCCCCGGGTAGAGGGACATGAGGCCAGACCACCTACCATCCTTGAGGCTTATGCACTGTTATATAATGGTGAATGATATTGACTATTTATCACTCCTAGCTTACTCATGTGAAGATTATCAATATCATGTTTCTCTAATAATTAACTTTAAAAGTTTATATATCTTATGAAAATGATGAATTTGGATATATATTAATATTTTTATCTTCTATTTTGAGCAAGTAACACAAACTTGCAGGTCATTTAGAAGTTACACATTAATATGATTTGAACACATTAATTTGGTGGTTGGAATAAGGATTCAAAAACTAGTTTTTTAGAATCATGAATACAAGAAAAAAATAATAAAACACGATAAGATAATAATTGTATAATATGTAATAATTATGAATTTAATATGCATATTATAGGTCGGAGATGGATAAAATAGGAAGAGGGGGGGGGGGGTGAATTGACCTTTAAAAAATAAAATAAAAACAATCCAAATTTAAAAAATTATTTTCAAAAGATAGAATAAATAAATAAAATAGTAAAATTTGAAGGTGAAATAATAAAATAAAATTGGAATAATAAAAATATATAGAGATTTAAAATTATTAAGTGATTTGAGGATAAAAATGATTAAGCGATTGAGATTTAATTGATAGATTGCAAAAATAATAAATAATTGAAAGTGATAAATAATTAAAATTGTTAAAATTAAATGAGATAAAGTATTTGTTAAGTAATTTTATAAATTTATCTAAAAGAGACCCTATTTCTACCACACCAATTTTTTTGAGTATTTAATTTATTATTTGCTTGTCTTTAATGGTATCCAAGATACAAAAAATAACCCTTTATTTTAAGGTTGTTGTAAGAAGATGGAATTACAATAGACACTATATCTTTAACCAAAAAGATATAAACCTCAAGAATAATAGTACCTTTACTTATTAATGTAATGTAAATAAAAAAGGTCCCTCAATTTAATGGTATTGAGTACCAAATATAAAATAATGGGAAAGAATGAAGGGATTTATAGAAAGAAACCAATTTATAGCTTGGTCTTGATTTTGAAAGAACATAAAAAAATCAATGAGAGAATGAGAATAGTATAAGAGAGTGAAATAATGTTACAATTTTGGAACACACTATATAAGGAGAAATATGATTTAAAAAGATAGATCTTTGAGATAAACTGAGTGATTGAGAACGTTGACGTTTGGATATTGGACGAGGAAGTGAATTTTTAGGGGCACTAAACAAAATATTTATAGGATTAAATATCTTTGGTAATGTTATAGAATCCTTATGTGGTATTTAAGTTAAATAAGTCCAAGTTCAATGAATTTTTACCATAATAAAAGTTGGACCTGGAGCTTCTAACCTGATTCCACCAGGTACCTGGTAGCCTCTACTAAGTAGCCAGTGTGGTTATTAGAACTCTATGCATCTACCAGCTACCACTAGTTGGCCTATGAACCTACACCAGCTGGTTAATGGAAACATGGAGAATTCATAAAAACTTTCTATTAGTACCAGCTATCTGGCGCTTCTTTACTAGGTAGTTGGTGTGGTCCTTCTAGTTGAGGGAGGTCCCAAGCGTGCCACCGATTGTCTAGTGGCACTGCATCGGCTGGCCAGTAGCCTCTAGCTTCATGAAGTGGATTCTATACTTCCTTAAATGAGACTCCATGGATCTTATATCATTCTTCTAAGGATTCAAAAAACCATCATGATATTCTCAAGGATCCCCAAAAGGTTCTATCACGATGTCACTAAGCAAGCAATACATCACTTAAATGAAAAATTTAAACACTTTAAGAGTGGTTATGATAATTAAAATAAAAGAAAAATAGGAAGGACAAAAATATCCCCCTTTTTTATGATTAAAAACACTTGAATAATAATTAAATTAAAATAATAATATAACCAAATAAAGATAAAGAATTACCATGATACCAAGATACCTTGATTTTACCCCCTTTGAAAAACAAAGAATATTTCTTCCGTATTTTTCACAATATAACATTTTATAAAATTTAAAACAACTTAAACACTTCTACACCAAAAAAAACTCTATAATCCCCCAATTGATATTATCAAAAGGAGTTAAAAAAAGGGTTAGAGAATAAAGAGATAAATTAGAAAACAATGTTTATAACCATTAATTATCTTTCGAGAGTGATGAAAATAATGTTTTGAAAAACTTTTAAAAGATTTGAAATTTTTTTAAAAGATTTTTTTTAAAAAATAGAGTTATATAAAACTTTCAAAAATATTTTAAAGTAAATAAATTTATTGAAAATAGAATAAAATTTTATTTTTTGGGAATTTATTTTGAAAAGGAAAATGTCTCTTATATATTCATTTTACGATTAATAAGATTACCCCCCTCAGTTAATAAATCAAGAGATTTAAAGGGATCATATTTATTAAAAATTAATAAAATAAATAAATAAAGGACTTAGAGTATAAATATTTTGAAGAATCATTCCATATTTAAGTCTTAGTAAATATTGTGTTAATAAACTATAGGAAATTACATGGGTATGTCAAAATAGGTGTTCAATAAAGGCCTGATAAATGTGCCCAAGATGGAGAAAGGGTTAAAAAAATCAACTATTTTCAAGATAAATATTTAGAAGAATCTATGCCAAAACCAAATCCACTTGTTTGTATCCAGACATGGATGTTTTTCCTAGAGTATCATACTCACTTTACTTATCCAAAAATGTGAAATTTTTTGAAAACATTTTATTATAATTTGAAATCCACTTTGATTTAAAAAAAAAAAAATTTAAAAATCCTAAAGAACTATAAGTGATTAAGAGATAAGAATCACAAGATAATCATACCAAAATCACATTTGATAAAATCAAAGCGATCAACAGGAAGGGATTTAGTGAATATATTAACAAGTTAAAGTTTGGTGAAGAAAAATTCAAGGATGATACCACATTTTTGAAAGTGATCTCATAGAAAATAGTGTCTCATTTCAATTTTATTAAAATAATAGTGTTGGATAAGGTTTTTAGAGATATTTATTGCACTAGGGTTTTCACAATTGATAATGATGAAGTAATATGTTATCCCAAGTCAAAGAGTGTATATTTAATCCATATAGCTTAGGTGAAACAATTCCCAATGGCTATGTATTATACATTGGATATAGATATAGAAATATAATTTTTCTTCTTACTACTGTAAGTGGTGAGGTATTTTCCTAGTATATGATAAGTTTCACTATAACTTTTCCTATCTAATTCACATAATCTAAAATTTGACATTGGAAAAAAAAGAAATTTTAAAATTGGATTCCTTTGGATAAAAAAACCAAGGCTTGTAGTTCCTTTTATATTAAAAAAAATTAATTTGAGGGATTTTAAATGTGATTCTTTTGGATTGTATTGAAATTGAGCACAAATGTATATACTAAACATGATTTTTGAACAGGTTATAGTAAGGTAAAGTAGACTTCCAATCATACTATGATAAAGATTATTATCAGCTAATTTAATAGATTTATCCAATGTTAACTTACAAGTTATAACCTTGGGAATTATAATTTCCTTATCATTATCCATACCAATATTCTTTAAAATTTCATTAGTGTATCTACTTTAGTTTAGAAATGTTCTATCAATTTTTTTGGAAATTTGAAAACCAAGGAAGGATTTAATTTCTCCAATACAACTCATTTCAAACAATTAATTCATTAAATTAGAATATTCATTACAAATAGTTTCTTTAGTAGATCCAAAAATATCACCCTCAATGTAAATTTGAATGATTAATAAATCATTTGAAAAAGTTTTCAGAAAAATGATGGAATCATCTCTTTCCATTTTGAAATCATTTGATAAAAGAAATTTAGTTAACTTATAATACCAAGATTAGAGGGATTTTTTTAAACTGTATAAATCTTTGGTAAATTTTAAAATATAATTTGTAAACTTAGTATTTTTGAAACCAGTTGGTTTGTTCACAAAAAAATTTCAAAAATAAAACCATTAAAAAGGATCTTTTAAAATCCATTTTAAAAATTTTGAAATTAAAATGAGAAATGATTTCTGAAAAAATAAAAAAGATTCTATTTAAGAAATAGGTGAAAAAGTTTAAATATAATTAATAAATTATTCTTGATTATATCTTTTAGAAACAATTGGATACTTTTATGGATAACATTTCCTTGTTCATCAAGTTTGTTTTGAAAAAACCACTTGCTAATCATAATAGAATGATTATTAGGATGTTCCATGGGAGTCTAAATGTTTTTCCTTTGAAATGGGTTCAACTACTATTACATTGAAATTATCTAATTTTCATAATTAATAGAATCATCAAGGGAATGAGGTTTAATATGAGATAGAAAGTCTTGAAGTTCAATATTATTTAATACTAACCTTCTGGTATGATCTATATATTGTAATTCAAAAATAATATTCTCAAGAGGATACTATTTGGATTAAATCCAAGTATTGGGTAAAGGTAGGACAAGGATTTTAGAGAATCTTCAATTAGTTTAGAATATTGAGGTTTAAGAAGGGTCAAACTAGGTTGGTTATCACCATTATCATTTTTAGATGTTATTTAGGAAGATTCACATTGAATTTGATGTGAATTGTTTCTTTTAGGGATTTCCACTTATTTAAGATTTATAAGGCTTTACCTGATTTAGAGTACCCAAGGAATATTACTTCATCAAAATTTGTGTCAAAATTTCCTAGATTAAGTTATTTCGGAATACTATGTAGTCACAGGGGGGGGGTGTGAATTGTGTCAATTTAAAAATCATAATAAGACCAAACTTAATCCCTCTTTATGATTTGTAATGTAGTGTAATGTTCCTTTATTTAAATATATTATGTATTTTAAATTAAAGAATATAATTAAAATTTTTTATAGTGGTTTAGGGAATAAAAATTCTTTATTCCACTCCACAAACACCCTCTTAGTGAGCTTGGTGGTTTCAATAAATAGTCCCTCTTATCCAGAGACCTCAAAAACTGAGTGTAGGTATTTGAAACCTTATAATAAGTAAGTTTATGTTATAGGGAACCTTTAAAAACACATTTTAGTATAAGAATATGAAACTAAATCATGATTGAGTACAAGAAGATGACATAAAAAATAACCTAGATAAGATAATGATTTTTTAAATTAGATTTGGAACACAGTTACAGTTGTAATAGAAAAATGAAGAGTTCTTCAGAGGTAAATATAAGTTCTTCAATATGATTTCCATTAGAAGAAAATCCGATCTTTATTATTGATAAAATCTTCAGAAAACACAGAGAAACAACCAGAATAACCTTTTAGAGTAGTATATCAAACACTAAATATATGAGAAACATGTATGTATCTAAAGTGTATCTCTGAAAATAACTTTGATGAACTACATAAAAAATATTGACAATGGATATACTAGAAGTTAGAAGATCAAACAGTTCTATATCAAAACATGTATGCCTCCAAAGTGTATACCTTTAGAGAAATAGAGAAATTATATCTCTTTATAATATCAAAATCATGGTATTTAACAAGAATATTGATTTTATTTAGGTCGAAAATATCTAGAAATATCACCTGCTAAAACATGATCATTTAAAAAACATAACATGTTTGAAATTTTTATTTAAATAACCACTAAAATAATAAATTCTCTTATAAATAAGAACAATTTAATCCATTGAATAAGGGAATTTTAATCAGTCTTTTAATGAATTTTAATGATAAAAAACTCCTAAGAAACCATTATAGAAACCATAGAAATAAATCAAAATTTGAATCTCATAGAAGATTGAGTCAAATTATGGGTTGCACTGTACATGTTATAAAATATGCTGTTGCCTCTAAACATTGGGTTGATAAAATAAATGTTAATCATGAAAACATTGGGTTGATTCCAAAAGTTGGGTTGATAAACTAAAAATCAACCATGTAAATGTTGGGTTGATTCCAAACATTGGATTCCCAAAACTTACATTCAGTCCAAATGTAATGTTCCTAAAAGTAACATTTCTTTCCAAAAGTTGGGTTCCTAATCATAATGTTCATCAAATGTGGGGTTGTAAAAATTGATACTAGAATTATTCAAAATGCCTAGAATACTTAAGAAAATTAAACTTTAGATGAATTAAAACTAAAGAAATTATAGAATAAAATAATTATTTCAATAAATATTATCATGAAATTCCCTTAAAGTAACTTCATTAGTAACACAAATGTGGGTGTTTATGAGAATCAAAATCAATGAGAAATTTATGAAATTTTTGGATCAACACATGAAAAAAATCTCCCCCTTTTTGATGATCACAAAACCCATAGAAAATAAAAAAACATAAACATAAAAAAAGGTTTTAAATTTTTAATAAAATAAAAAGAGATTAAATAAAATAGAGATTTCATTTATCGAGATTTATCATAGAAAAATAATTTTATTTTTTAATCAAAATTTGTCCTTTCCCCCCTTAAATTTTACATAGATGTAAATATAAGGATTTTTAAACAATATAGTATAATATATAGTATATAGTAACATATACATATAAATGATGTATTTTTTCAAATTTCTACCCATTTTTGTGATATAAAAATTCAAGTATAATAATGGAATAAAAATATAGTTAATGTTGCATAAAACTGTTAGTTAATTTCATATTAAGCAAATGATAAATTCTTCCTAAAAAGTTACTAGGATTAGACATGAAAATATAAAGATAAAGATAATAAAATATAAAAAATAGAATTTCATTAATAATAATCTTAGATTATATGAAGTTTTAAAATCAATAGTTTTTTAGAGGCTAAGGTGATGGATTAGAAGGAGGTTTAGGTTCTGGATGATCAAAAGAAGATTACGAGGTTAATGAATCATAGACAGTTTGATGAAAACTATTATCTATTCCATCAATAACTCAAATTTTTTATTAAATGAACTTTCCAACTACTTCACAAATATATTAAACTTTTGACTCATATATAAGTCTTCAACGAATTTTACTTTAAAAAATTCATAAATTGATTTAGCTGTTTGGATGTACTTGTCCATCATTCCACTAATCCAATTGACTAAACTTATAATAATAAGATCTTCAAAATCTGACCTTGAAATAAGCTAATTATGATTGTCTAATAAATTTTACTGTGGGATACTATCACACTTTAAACTATTAATCCTGTCATTGATGATAGATAATTAATCTATTAGAGATTAAAATCTCCTTATCAAATCTGGAGAAACAGTTTGTCCAGAAGTAGAATCCATTTCTTATCTTGTACTGGCTCTCACATATTCAAATTGAGTTCACCAAAACTTATTGAAATATCTCAAACCAGACTTATAAATTGATTTATCTCTAATATTTCCAATCTAATAATCCATTTCCCTTTAAAAAGAATCAAAATATATCTTTGAGATTGAGTTTTCTTTTACACTATCTAGTTGAGCCTGAAGAGATTCCAACCTGTTCTTAGAATATACGTATTCATTAAATATTTAATTTTTTTATAACTTTCCAGATCTCCTTGTAACTGATTAAGTCCCCTCATATAATTGAATTTATAAATCATATCCACTAGATTATTATTAATATAATAAAAATATTTCTTTTAGGGTCACCTTGAGGGTTCACCTGCTTCAGGTAGGGAAAGGGACTGCACTTTTATTATTTCTACAGATATAAATGAAAAATATACAAGGACTTAAGTATGATCACTAGCCTCACTAATAGTCTTTTTAAAGGACTCTTCAACAAAAAAACTATTTGATCCCTAACCATCTTAGTTGATTAAGATAAAGGAGTGTCAACTTATTCATCATCTTGAGCTTCCTTATTAATCTAATCATCTTCATGATCCACCTATTCATTTACATGATCCTCCCACTTAAATTTAACTTCATATGTTCTTTCTATAGAAACTAAAATTCTTGTTTCTTCCATTATTTTTTTAATAATAGTAGAAAATTATTCTTCCTTGTCTCTTTCTTTAAAAACAAGTTGGTGTGCCTCTTCAAACTCACCAGTTTCGACCTGTTTTATAGGTCCCATAACCAATTCTTAAACTATTTGAACTATTTGGTCAACTTATTCAATAGTGGAGGGACAAACTATTCAGTAAGTTCTTTTTTTTATACTTGTATTGAGATTAATATCTGCACCACTTTCCTCAACATAGGTTTCCTCAAATGTTCTTGGGATTGAGGAACCGTGACTATAGTTTCTAGGCCACTCACATCAACTCTCAGTATTCTACTTGTAGTAGTGGGAATGTTAGTCGGAAAAACCTATATATCTTCAACTGCTTATACAAACACTTCTATTATTGATTCTATAATATTTTGAGCATCAATTATTATTGAAATAGAATACTTTTGACTTCTATTATCCCTATAATCATGAACACCATATTCTTCTTTATCTTCACTACCCATGGGAATTATTATCCCATTTATCATGCTCTATAAAAATCCAAGATTACTTAGCATTCCAATGGATGAAATCTTACTAGGATGACATCTATTACCTATTTCGAAGGTAGGAATCATTTTTTTCTTATAAAAAACATAGCAACAATCCTTCTATATGGATAAAAGGAAATCATAGCATCATTCTTCCAGTAGTGATGCACATATCTCAACATATATCAACATAAGTTTATCTTAATTTCTCTTATAATAAAATATATAAGATACATATCTTGGATGATAATTTTCTATGGATCTGGTATCCTTAGAACCACTGTAGTATGAATAAACTTGACCAATACCTTCTTATCAGCTTCAAGATCATTCACAAGCATCTTCCTAACTTAGGATATTCCAAACATAAAAGAAATTATATCATCAAACTTATGAAATTCATCTCATATTTATATTATACTAAATAATATACTTATTAATGTGTATAATGAAAAATATTATCAATTTCGGCAATAGAAATTGAAAATTTCTTGTCATTTACCTTTGAGGAAAAAACATATTTCACATCACTAAAAATGAAATGGGCATGGTTGAAAAATTATTTTACATTAATCTCAAAAATGTATTCTATATATTTTTCATTAAAAATGAATTCTAAACAATTAAATCATAAATATTTCTTCAATAGATTTATCAGTAGGAGCCATCCAAAGTCAATGAATTTTACTTGGAAAACTTTTCTTTTTGAACCTGATGTTCTTTGATGCTTTGATCTACTCAGTTCAGATTCATTATTTATTTTGGTCTTCATAATTTTACATACTAAGAAGGTTTGAGATTTAGAGATCAGGGTTTAAAGATATATTGAGAGCTTAGAAGGATTAAATGGAACATTATTGAGGGTATGAGAGAGAATGATTATTTCTGATGGGTTTTGAACGACATTTTGGTTTCTCAAGCCAAAAAATCAGTGTAATAATTTGAGATTTTTAAAATTTAAAAGACAACATTGAAAAGGTAAAGTTATGTAATTAATATTTTATATCTTAAACTAGATAATTTATAAGAATAAACTTAAAAATAAATAAAATAAAATATATTATCTAAGAGAGATTAAAATAAAATTTGAGACTAATTAAAAAAAGATATTTTACTTAAAATAAAATAAATCTAACTCCCCATTAATAAAATCAAAACCATTAGTGAGAAATCATTTAGTAAAAATATACACTAGTTTATATTCAGGATTTAGAAATTCTAAAGATAAATCCCATTTCAGAACATGATCTCTTAGGAAATGATACCTTATATCAATATGATTAGTCCTGAGTGACCCATATGATTTTTCTAAATATTAATTACACTAGTGTTATCACATAAAATAGGAATATGATTAAAATTTAGTTCAAAGTCTAGAAGAGTGTGTTTTATCCACAATAATTGTTCACAATAGCTTCCAATATATATATATTCTTCCTAGGCTATTGAAAATACAATTGAATGTTACTTCTTACTAGATAATGAAACTAGGGAATTTCCTAAAAGCAGACAAGTTCCCAAGGTGATTCATATATCTGAACTACACCTTAAAAAATAAATATTTGAATATTAAATTAAATTAAAATCAAATGTTTTTTATAGAGAAAATATAGAGAAATAAATCATTTTAAATGTCAAAAAATTATTTTAACAGCAGTTAGATGGAATTATTTTGGGTTTATTTGAAATCATGAACAAATACAAACATAAAACATAATGTTTGGTCAAATAGTAGTAAGATATATCAAACTACCAATCATACCACTATATAAATTGTTTTTAAATAGTTTTCTAGCTTAAACCAAATAAATATTTATATTTATACACATGCAGGTTGTATAAGTCTTATTATTTTCAAGTAACTGTTTTTCAATAAATCAATAAAATACTTACATTGATTTAAAAAAATTCTAAAATATTTTTGATAAATTTTATAACCAAGAAATAAATTCAATTCTCCAATAATACTCATTTTAAATTCATTTTTCATAAGTTTTGAAAAACCATTAAAAATATTTATATTAGTTGAACAAAAAATATCATCATTTACATAGATTTGTACTAAATAAATATCAGAATAATTTTTTTTAAAAAGAGTAGGATCTTCCAATCCCAATGTAAAATAACTTTTCAAAATAAAATAACATAATATTTTATACCAACCTCTTGGTGCATTTTAGGGACTTAAATAGCTTTAGTATGTTTAAGAATAAAATTTGGTAGATGCAGGTTTTCAAAACCTAGAGGTTTCTCAACACAGACTTACTTCACTAAAAAACCATTCAAAAAGTATATTTTACATCTTTATGATATGATTTAAAATTCATATAAGATATATAGGATAAAAGGATTATAATTAATTCTATTTTAGTAACTGGAGAAAAGATTTCTTCGTAATCTATTCCTTCTTCCTTGTTGCATCCTTTAGAAACTAGTCTAGATTTATTTATAATAATTATACCTTTTCCATAGTGTTTATTTCAAAATACCCATTTGGTTATTATTACTAGATGGTTTGAGATACTATCAAATAATTCCCTAAAAATGTATTTATTAAACTATTTTAGTTCTTCCTATATGGACACTGTATAACTACCATTATCTAAGTCTTCCTCTATAGATCTAGGTTAAAATTGCGATAGAAAGGCAGATAATTCAGACAGGTTTTCTATATTCCTCCCAGTCCTAACTCTTGTATCTAGGTTTCCTATAATTATCTCTAAAGGATATTCCTTTAAGGTTCTATATTGTCTTAGTAATAAACTTTCAGGATCACTGGTTCCATGTTCTTTGGAAATGGATTAATTCTCACCAAATTCTAATTTATATTCAAAAAAATATTTATAAGATTCATGTATCAAGTTATTCAAATAATTAATAACTTCATCTATTTTATTTTTTTGTGATCAAAAGGATAAATTTCATCAAACTTCACATGAACATATTCTTCAACTATCCTAATTTTTTATTATACACTCTTAAATATTTATAAGTAGCAGAATATCCTAAAAATATTCCTTCAATAGCCTTTGGATTAAGCTTACCAAGGTTTTCTTTAGTGTTCAAGATATACACCTTGTATCCAAAAAACTTTACAGTATCCAACTTTAGGATTTCTGTTATTCCATAACTCATATGGTGTCCTTTTAAGAAAGGGTCTTATTAAAACTCTATTCATGATATGGAAAGATGTATTTAAAACTTCTTCCCAAAAAATAGTTAGGAATACTATATTCATTTAACATAGTACTTTTCATTTCATAAATAGTCATATTTATTCTTTCTACAATCCCATTTTTTGAGGTATTCTTGGATTATAGAAAGTATTTTTAATACCCAAGTTTGATAAAAATGAATTAAATTCCTGATTCTAAAACTCTCCTCCATGATTAATTCTCAATGAAAGGATTTTAAAATATTTTTCATTCTAAATAATTTTTCAAATACTTAAAAAAATATAAAAATATTCAAATTTAAATTTTAAGAAATATACCCAGGTAAATAATTAAAATTAATCAATTAAAACAAAAAACATAATATCTTACAACTAAATTTTCTACTTTTAATGGTATAAAAAAATCAATGATGATGATTTCTAATGGTTTAGATGTAGCAACCTTGTTAATATATTTAAAATATGACTTATGATTCTTGCCTACCTTCCATGCATCACAAAGTCTATTCTGATCAAATTTAAGATTAGGAAAATCAGAAACTAAATTCTTATTAACTAACTTAGATAAGGAAAATATGTTAAAATGTCCAAGACTAACATTCCAAATACAATATTCATATATTTCATTAGTTAAACAATTTAATTTTTTTTCAAAAAAATAATTAAGATCCAAAGTATATATTTTTTTAGTGCCAAGTGCTTTAAACTTAAGAATTTTATCTTTACAAACAAAACATACATTATTAGAAAAGTAAACATAAAATCCATCATCACCGAGTTAAGAGATACTTATTAGATTATTATTTAAACCTTTAATATATATAATTTTTTTTATGATGTACTTTAGATTTCTAACTTATCCAAATCCAATGATTTTTCCTTTAGCATTTTCACCTATGGTAAGCAATCCTCCATCTACTTTTGATAGTGTACAAAAATTGAAATAATCTCCACTCATGTGCCTTGAGTATCCAATATCCATGTACCATATTTAAATTTTTTATCTGTGTACTTTCTCATACATAAAAATTAAAAAATAGTTTTTTTGGTACCCAAATTCTCTTGGGTCTAGCTATGTCAGTGATCAGGGATTTAGATAGATATATCTTCTTAATTTTACCAAAATTTTCAGAACTAAATTAAAAAATAATTTTAGAAATAATGGATTTATTTATACCAATAATTAATGGATTTAAAAAAAACAACTATTAGAATAATGGCCTTTAATTATGAAATTAAAAAAATTAATTCTAGACATGCGGTATTTCTTAGAACTGGGAACAAAATAATTTCTTTATAGATTAGATTTTTTCACTATTGCTCTATATTCCATATTTTTATTTTCTATGAAATTTTTTCTAAGAATATTATTTAAATATTTTTATCCCTTAGTATGTATACGAGAAATAGTTTTAAAGGATTCTACTTTATCCTTTTACTCTTTAAATTTATTTTCATGCATGGTGTAGTTTAAAGCACATTTGCCAAATTTTATTTGAATTCCAGGTGCTATTTTAAAATAGAATATTTTTTACTTAAGAAAACATTATAAATATTTCTAATGATTTATGTTTTCTTACTAAATAATCACATTTAGCTTCAAGAATAGATCAATATTCAACTAGTTTAGTATTTGAGTAACTTTATATGTTATATATATAAGAATAATAAGATTATACCTCTTCTTCTATAGCAATAAAGTGCCAGTTAGCTTTCTGATTTGATGGATGCTTCTCTAAATCAGATTTATAAAAGATTTTTGAGTATTTAGATACACTCTGTGTTTCCTTCATATATTTATTTCCCTTGTATTCATAATAATATTTTATTTGGTACTTTCTTTCTTTCATTTTTTTATTTTTATTTTCTCTTATTTTAGATTTGGAATATTAGGTTTGATATGTTCCATATGTTTTCACTCATAAAATCTATGTTCTTTGGGTATTTGACTATTTCTCTTGAAATCATTGAAAGAATTTTTTAATCCTTTCTTATTGTTATAAAACTTATAGAATCTTCTAGCTATACGATCTAGTTCCATTCTAGAATTTGATCATTCTAAATCATCTGAGGATATAACATCTTCCTTACTTTTCTTTTCATTTATTTTAGAAGTAAATATAATAGAAGTATTATCCCTTTCTATCATTATTCTATCTATTACTTCAGGTTGAATTTTATATTCATACACCATTAAGGTTATAATAAATTCATTCACTGACATACTTTTTATAGGATTGGATTTTATGATTTTAGCAGATATTCCATTCCATTTTGAGAGTAAAAATATAATAACTTTTATTGATTGATCTGGTTTAACAATTGGATCTCCTAAGGAAATAACACTATTGACTATTTCAATCAATATTCTATTCATTTGAGTGATTATTTCACTATCATACATCCCAAAGATACCCAATTTTTATTTTTCCATGTTATAACTTAACTTCCTAACATTGTATATTTATTCACAGGCAATATCAATTGTCTGACACATATCAAATAAAATAGAACAATGGGATACTCAATTGAATTCATATGGACCATGTCCAGAAATGATATAATTCATAAATTTTGAGTTTATATCATATTCAACTCCTTTGAAACATCTCAATTCTCTTATTCTATAATAATTTCATAAGGTTTGGAAATATTCATATAAAAATTAAAACTAAGATTCTTTAAGTAGATAATCATTATTTCTTTCCAACATCCATAATTTTCTCCATTAAAATATGGTGCTCTGATTATTTACATTCTTTATTTTAGTTCAACCATAGAAATATTTCATCATATTGACCTTTGACACAAGCTTTCTAGATATTAATAGAATTATTAAAATAACACTCCTTTAATATTGATTGTTAGGTCAGAATAATAAGAAGACCACTTGGGGTGGGGGTGGGGGGGGGGGGTGAATTTTTTCCTTTTAAAAATATTGAAAAGATCAAACTTAGTCCCTGTTTTTAATTTTTAATGTAGTAGAATGTTACTTTATTTAAACATATTATGAAACAAAAATATAAAGAAGGGAACTTAATAATTAATATAGTGGTTTAGTGTATAAAGATACCCCATTCCACTCCATTAACACTCTCTTAGTGAGCTTATTGATTTCACTAAATAGGTCCTCTTATCTATAGACCTAAATAAATAAGTATAGGAAGCTGACACCTTATAAAAAGTAATGTTTTTTACAAGGAACCTCAAAAAACATGTACGAGAAGTTGATACTCCACCATAACTAAGTAAAAGAATCCAAAACTTCAAGTAAAAGAGATAATATAATTATTTATTGAAATAGATTCAGAACACAGTTGTAGAATGAACTAAAAAATTAAGTGTTATTCATAGGTAAATATAAGACCCTCAATATAATTTCCTTTAGAAGTAAAGAACCTTTGTGGTGTTTTGTTTTAACAATGTTTTGTATATTTTGAAAACTAATATTTTTGTTGAATAATGTTTTTGATATACAAGACGATGAGGTTGGTGGTTGCGGGAAGTTTACCTTTGTTACTGATAAAGAAAGAAGTCACTGAGTTTAAGGAAGTTGTTGAGCTTAAATGAAGTTGCTGAGTTTGAAGAAAGTTGATGAGAAATTTAGAACCTAAATTCTTTGCAAATAATAACCTAAATTATGAGGAAATCAGAACCTAAATTCTAAGAAAATTAGAACCCGAATTCTATAAAAACTGAAACAAGAATTCTGCACATATCGAAACCTAAATTATGCACAAATAAAAACCTGAATTCTGCACAAATTATAACCTAAATTATAAGGAAATCAGAACTTGGATTCTAAGGAAATAAAAACCTTAATTCTAAGAAATTCAGAACCTGAATTCTGCACAAATCATAACCTGAATTCTACACAAATCAGAACCTAAATTTTGAGGAAATCGAAACCTGAATTCTAAGAAAATCAGAACCTGAATTCTTCACAAATCAGAACCTGAATTTTGAAGAAATCAGAACCCGAATTCTAAGAAAATTGGAACATCAATTATGAGAAAATCAGAACCTGAATTCTGAGAAAATCAGAACTTAAATTCTAATAAAATCTAAACCTAATTTCTGAGAAGATAGAAACCGAAATTTTGAGTAAATCAAAATGGATTTTATAAACAAATCAGATAATGTTTTTTGAAGAAAATTGAACCACTTTTCTGAGCATGTTTCTGAGAAAAACTAAACCACATTTTCTGCTCATGTTTCTGAGAAAAACTGAACCACATTTATGAGCATGTTTCTATGAAAAACTGAACCAAATTTTTGAGAATGTTCTTGAGAAAAACTGAACCACATTTCTAAGCATGTTTCTGTGAAAATATAAACTACATTTGCGAACATGTTTTTATAAAAATCAGAATCAAGATTCAGCATTATCAAAACCAAATTTCAACTTTGAGAAAATCTCGATGAAATTTAAGGAGGGTTGAATAAGTCAAAGATTTAAGATTAAATGAGATATATTTTCGGAGTTTTTGAGATTTGAGGAAGTGGGAAATATTTTCAAGTTTCCTGCCCTTGTTTTCTGAGTTTCCTATAAATATGTGCTCAGATCATTTTATCATTTTCAACTTTTAAACACACAGAAAAGGTGGAGTGTTGGAGAATTCAAAGTGAAAATTTCCCACCAGATTGAAGAAGTTTTATTTGAGTTTTTAAGGAAATAAAAAATCAAAACCATCCTTATCGTATTGAGAAGATCAAACTTAGCCAAATCGAAATGAGGATTCAGACTGAGCATTTGTGAAGAATATTCAAAAAAGTTTTTATTCTTGTGTTTAGATCAATTGTTCTTTAATAAAAAAATTTAAACTGAGGGGAGTCAGTATGATATTTCCTATTGGGAGATAGAAGGTTTCTAATGGGATTTGAGACAAGTTGTATTCACCTTTTCATTATAGTTGATTTCCATAGACCCACAGAAGTGGCTATGTCAAAGATGTAGGTTCTCACATTAAGGATGAACCTTCTAAATCATGTGTGCCTTACTTTATTTACTATTATTTCATGCTTAAGTATTTGTTAAAGGTTGATAAGGAAATAAATCTTAACTGGTTGTAGGGGTTAATTTTTTTAATGTTTTGAAACTTATAAAAAGTGAACAATTGATTCAAACCCCCCTTCTCAGTTGTTATTTGATCCCTGGAACTTCAAGTGGTATTAGAGGAAGGTTTACTTATTTAATACTTATCATAGAGAATATAAATTCTATCAACTATAGAGGAATTCCTACATTCAATGGTAAGAATTATTATTTATGGAAAAAATAGAATGATTCCTTATCACCTATCTCATGGTCTTGAAGTTATTGATATTGCTACTATAAATTTTCCACCTATTGAGAAATATTCTATTATGATGTTTGTTGATAATATAAATATAGAAGTTGATGGAAAGGATAGAAATTCTATTCTCATATCCTTATTAGAAAATGTTTAACATAAGGTTTTGGGTCTCAAAACATCAAAAAGAAATTGGGATAAGCTAGAGATCATTTTTGAAGGAAATAAAAAAGTCAAGGAGGCCAAGCTAAAAATCTGGCATAGTAAGTATTAAGACATCTGAATGAGAGATGATGAAACAATTGATGAATACTTTACTATATTTAATAACATTTTGTGCAACATCATAGGATTCATAGATATCATGTAAGATTATAAAATTGTGAAGAAACTTATGAAAAACTTTCCAAATAGTTTCGATTCTAAAATATATGCCTTAATATAAGAATGATTTATCTATTGATGAATTGCATAACTTTCTTGTTTCTTATGAAATGAGGAAAGATCTAATCTTTAAGAAGAAAATGAAAGATGAAATGTCTTTTGATTCCATGAGAAAGATGAAAATACATGAAGTTAATGAAGCCAATCCTTTTGAATCTGATTATAAGAAATATGATGAGCTAAATGAAAAAATCATGTCTCTTATATCTAAGAACCATCGAAGAGTAAGAGGAAAGTATGGAGAAAAACTCCATCTCAAATGTTTCTAGTGTGGTGGAATCAAGAACTTTACTATGAATTGCTCCAAGAAGAAAGTTGGATAATATCGAGATGATTTTGATTAAAAAATACGATGGAAGAAGTGGAAAAAAATGATAAAGAAGATAAGTCTTCTAACAAATTCAAGAAGAATTATTTTAGAATAAAGATAATCATGTTGAGAAATAAGGTTGAATTAGACTCAACTGACAATGATCTTTATTAAGATGAAAGTTCACAAAAATTCAGAACCTTGATTGAAAATGTTGTGAAAACAAGACTCCTTAGAGGGCGAATAAGGTGGTGAAGAATCTTATAGAGAGTATCAGCTCAGAATCGAAATTCTTGCATGCCTTGAGCAAAACAAATCTCTCAAGAAAGAAAATATAATAATAAATAAATATCATGAAGAAGCTTCTAATGGAGTAAAAGATGTCATCAAGTAGGAGGATAAATACATTCAAGAGATTCTAATCTACAAACTTAGAAATTCTAAATAGGGAAAGGTAATTGAATATCTTATAAAGAAGATGGAATATAAGAAAGAAGAAGTTAACAAGTTGTAATCAAAACTTCTTGAGCCTAAAAATACCCAGAGGAAGATGAATGAAAACTTCAAAAAAGCTATAGAAGTAAAATCCAAGACCTCAAAAATTGCTGTGAATGCTCATTATGTGAATCAGGTGAAATCTTCTCTTACCAAATATAACTTTTCATCTGATTCTTTTATCATTTTAGGTTCTAGAATAATTTTTGGGAAATCTTGGGTGGAAAAAGGTTATTAGAAACCTAAAAAATATAAAAAATTTGAAACCTCACTTAAAGAAAAATATGGTCCATATATTGAGAATGTTAGGGATGAAAGAAGTTACCAACCTCAACAAAGTTTTTATAGAGAAAGATAATTATTTAATAGAAAATCATGATTTGAGAGCTATTGCTGGTGCTATGGAATCTATGGGAATAGATCTTATAATTGTTGGCAAAATTTATCTCTACTCAAAATAAGGTTTGAGAAAAGTGGAAGAAATAGTGAAAGAAGAATGAGTAACTTTCCTCACTCAGAGAAAGTTGGAAAGGTGAATTCCAAAGATGTCAGAAACATTCTAACAAAGAATCAATATGAATGTCTGGAAGATGTTTGTGGAAGATGTGATCATTCTGGTCATCATGTCGAAATATGTATGTCACTCCTTCCAGAACAAGTTTCTTATGATAAGAAAGAAAAGAAATCTAAAAATAAGAAGGTTGATGGGAGAGATTTTGTTATTGATATAGCTTTAAAAGAAAGTAAGAGGAAGAAACCATGGATTCTTGATAGTGGTTGTTATTCACATGTGAAAAGTGATATAAAAATCTTGGAATATGTTAAAAATCATAATGGAGGAGCCGTTACTTTTGGTAATGGTAGTTCCTTAAAAATTAAAGGAATTGAAATGACATAGATTGAATCAGAGAAACAGAAATATAAAAAATTATTGCTTGTTGATGGGATAAAACCTAACTTACATATCATAAGTCAACTTTGTGACGATGACAAAGAATTAATCTTTAGAAAGGATTCTTGTATCATCAAAAGTGTAAAAAATGGAATAGAAATTACAAAAGGAGAAAGAAACAGTGGAAATATCTTTCAAATTGGAGAATCTAATAACTCTTGTTATTTGAGTAATGAATATGAAAACAAGTTGTGGAACCAAATAATTGGACACCTTGGGTAGAAGAACATGAATAAGCTTTCTAATGTTGATGTTGTTTTTAATTTTCTAAAATTTAAAATAAGATATGAAGATGTTTGTATTACTTTCCAGAAAGAAAAGATGACTAACAAATGTCATAAAAGAGTTGAGATTCAATATAGAAAAACACTTTAGCATATTCATTACGATCTATGTGGGATGATGAGACATTAATAAATAAAAGGGTATTTATACTTTATCACTTTTAATGATAATTTCACTCGAATGAAAAAAATCATATTCATGAAGCACAAGTCAGAGGCTATTGAAATGTTCAAATTAGTTGGAAAAGATTTTGAGAAAGAATTGGGGGGTTCCATAAAGAAACTAAGAATAGATAATGTTACTGAATTAAAAAACTATTCTTTTGAATCCTATTTAAGAAAGAATGGTATCAAACATCAGTATAGTGATCCCTATAATTCACAAAAAAATTGAGTAGCAGAAAGGTGGAATATGAGCTTGGTGTAAATGGGAAGAAGTATGTTAGCAGAATAAAAAAATTTAAAATTATTTTGGATAGAAGCTATTAGTATGACTGTACATGTTCAAAATAGATGCTTGTTGAGACCAAAAATCAACATTACTCCTTATGAAATGTAGTATAAAAAAACCCTCATTTAAATACTTAAAAGTATTTGTAATTCCTTGTCTTCTTAAAGTAAAAAAAATCTGAATTTGGTAAAGTTTGATGAGAAAGCTAAGGAAGGAACTTTCATGGGTTATTCACCAAATGGGAGAAGTTACAAATGTTGGAACAAACGTTTACAAAATTTAGTGTACTCAAATGATGTGAAGGTAATTGAAAATAAAATTTCGTTAAAAAAAGTTGTTGAGAATGCTGAGGATAAAACATTGGAGAAATACAACAACAGTGAACATTATCCAAAACAACCTCATCGTGATTCAGACAAGTCATGTGGTGAAGAAAGTGATGCTGGGGAAGAAACCATGAAATTTTCTACCTTATAGAAGCAGGTTGAATATGAAAACATTATTGGGAATCAGAAGGCTCTAGTTCACACAATAAGGAAGTTGAGATTAGAAAATTAGACCTCACTTATCTCAAAAGTTGAACTAGAACCAGTTTCAGAGGCTATTCAACATAAATAATGGGTGGATTCTATGAATGAAGATTTGGATCAGATTGAGAAGAATGAAACATAGGAACTTGTTCCAAGGATAAAAAATAAAAATTTTATCAGAACCAAGTGGCTTTAAAAAAATAAATTAAATAAGCGCAGAGAAGTTTCAAGAAACAATGAAATACTTGTTTGTAAAGGATATTCATAGGTGTAAGGTGTGGATTTTTATGAAACATTTTCCCCCATTTTAAGGTTAGGAACTATTCAAATGTTTCTTTCAGTAGCTACCCATCAGAATTACAAAAGTTTATCAGATGGATGTAAAGTCGACTTTCTTAAATGGTGAGATTGTGGAAGAAGTTTATATTGAAAAAAATTATAGGTTTTTACTTGGTGAGGATAAAACCAAAGTTTGTAAAATAAAGAAATCTTTGTATGGGATGAAACAAGCTCCACATGCTTGGAATTTGAATATTGACAATTTTTTGAGAAATATGAACTTTTCTAAAGGAAAATTTGATAGAAACTTTTTTGTGAAAAATGTTGACTCCAGAACATTAATTATAATTGTTTATGTGGATGATATATTATTTGATGGGGATGAAGAAAAGGTTTGTGAAGATTTTTCTAAAGAGATGAAGAAGAACTTTGAAATGTCAATGTTGGGATAATTAACCTTCTTCCTTGTCTTTTAAGTTCAAAAAAAATAAAGATACATTTTTTTTATCTAAAAAAAAAGTATGTCAAGGAATTGTTAAAGAATTTTGGAATGAAAAAATCAAAAAAAGTTTCAACTCCTATTTTAGTGAGCAAAAAGTTGAAAAAAGATGAATCCAGAATAAGTGTGAATCAGAAAGATTTTCAGAAGCTGATAGGAATTCTTCTTTACCTTAAATCTTTATGGCCTAATATTTTTTATGCTATTAGTTTATATGCCAGGTATCAAAGTAATTTGAAATAATCACATATGTTGGTAGCAAAGAGGATTACGAGATATGTCAAAGTAAAAAATTCTTATGGGTTGTTAAATAAAATAAAAAATGAGTTAAAGTTTCATGGTTACACTGATACTGATTGGTATGGTGATTGTAATAATAGAAAATAAACTTCAGGAGGGACATTTTTCTTAGGTGAATGTTGTGTGAGTTGGCATAGTAAGAAAAAATTTCAGTAACTTTGAGAATAGATGAATACGAATATGTTGCAGCTACTCAAGCTTGTACTCAAATGATGTTGATGAAAGTTCAGTTGGAAGATTTGAAAGTAAATTTTTTTAAACCATTGAAGATACTTTGTGATAATCAGAGTACAATTGATCTTTCTAAGTATCTTTTCCAACACCCATGATCAAAACACATTGATATAAAATTTCACTTCATAAAAGAGAAATTTTCTATTGGATATATTTTGTTGAGTTTTTACTTAGATTTATTTTATTAATATGAATTTGTGGTTATCATATAATGGGGGAGAGAAAAAGAAAGATGATAGATAAAAATAAAAGTGAGAAAGAGAAAGATAAAAATAAAGGGGAGTTTGAGTAAGGGGGAGTTTATATTTACATGGCTGCCAAATTTTCTTTACACTGAGGGATGAAAATCCTTAAAAAACATTACTTTATCTAGTAGTGTGGTGTCAGGATACTCTCTTTTGAGAAAGGATATGTTTTGATAAAAGTAAAAAAACTTGAGTTGTGAAAAAATTCTGAGAGTTGGAAAAGTTGTTAAAAAAGGTTGTCAACAAATCCAAAGTAAGATATTGAAGAAACTTTGTGGTGTTTTGTTTTAACAAAGTTTTGTATTTATTGATAACTAATATTTTTTTTGAAGAATTATTTTGATATACATGAATATTAGGTTGGTGGTTGATGAATGTGTGTCTTTGTTATTGAGAAAGAAAAAGTTGTTGAGTTTAAGGAAGTTAATGAGCTTAAAGGAAGTTGCTGACTTTGAAGGAAGTTGATGATAAATTCAAAACCTAAATTCTACACAAATTAGAACCTAAATTTTTAGGAAATAAAAACATGAATTCTGAGAAAATAAGAACCTAAATTCTGTACAAATCAGAACATGAATACTTCACAAATAAAAACCTAAATTCTGCACAAATTGGAACATGAATTTTGAGAAAATCAGAACACGAATTCTGAGATATTTAGAACCCGAATTCTGCACAAATCAGAACCAGAATTCTGTACAAATTATAACCTGAATTATGAGGAAATAAAAACCTAAATTCTGATAAAATAGAAACAATAATTCTGTACAAATTAGAACTTAAATTTTCAGGAAATCAGAACCTGAATTATGAGAAAACAAGAACCTGAATTTTGAGAAAATAAGAACCTAAATTTTGAGAAAATTGGAACCTAGATTATGAGAAAATCAGAACCAAATTTCTGAGAAAATAAAAACCTAAATTCTAAGAAAATCAGGACCTATTTTTTGAACAAAACGGATCTTATTTTCTAAATAAAAATAAACCACTTTTCTAAGAATGTTTCTGATAAAAACTAAACCACATTTTTAATCATGTTTCTAAGAAAAAATTAACCACATTTTTGAGCATGCTTCTAAGAAAAACTGAACCACATTTCTGATCATGTTTTTGAGAAAAACAAACCAAATTTCTGAGCATATTTCTAAGAAAATATGAACTACATTTCTGAGCATGTTTCCAAAAAAATTAGAATCAAGATTCATCATTATCAAAATCAAAATTCAACTTTTCATAAATCTCAGAGAAATTTAAGGAGTTTTGAATAATTTAAAGATTGAAGATTAAATGTGAGATATTTTTGGATTTTTTGAGATTTGAGGAAGTGGAAAATATTTTCAAGTTTCCCGCCCTTGTTTTTTGAGTTTCCTATAAATATGTGATCAGATCATTTTCTCATTTGTAACTTTCACACACACAGAAAATACGGAGCACTTGAGAATTCAAAGTGAAAGGTTCCCTTCACATTGAAGAAGTTTTATTTGAGTGTTTAAGGAAGGGAAAAATTGGAACCATACTTACCGTACTGAGAAGATTGGATTTAGCCAAATTGGACTGAGGATTCAGACTAAACATTTGTGGAGAAAATTCAACAATGTTTTTATTCTTGTGTTTGTCTCAATTTTTCTTTAAGAAAAAATTGAAAACTGGTGGGAGTCAGTATAATATTTTCTATCAAGAGATATCAGGTTTCTAATGGGAGTTTACACAAGTTATATTCAACTTTTCATTATATTGGATTTCTATAAATTCACAAGAGTGGCTATGACAAGGACATAGGTTCTCAATTGAGACCGAACCTTATAAATCATGTGTTCTTTAATTTATTTACTATTCTTGCTTGCTTAATTATTTTTGAAAGGTTGATAAGGAAAGAAATATTAATAGGTTTCAGTGGTTAAGTTTTTTAAAGTTTTGAAACTTATAAAAAGTGAACAATTGATTCAACCCCCCTTCTGAGTTGATATTCAATCCTCGAAACTTCAGTAATGAACCACGATTATTCTGTTTGATAAAATATTTTGAAAACAAATAGCATGTAGCACCCCCCAATTTGAGTTATGTAACCCTTTTTATGCTTTTTATGTGTATAAAGTGGTTTGGTAGGGTTTGGGATATTTTGAAGTGTTTTTGGGGAGTTTTTTTGGCTTTTCTAAGGGTGAACATTTTGAGAACAGTTTGTGAAGACCATACATCTTCTATAAGAAACTATGAACAAGGAGGAAGGGGGCTATGGGTTGGCGCATAGTCAAGGTGCACAATTTTCCAAACTATGAGACATCCTTAGGTAAGCTATGAAACATGATATAGTGGACTCTTGCACGATTGGCGAATGATTTGTCTAACAGTGCTGGCCAACCATGCGAGGTTCCCTATGGGGTAGTAGCAAGCACATGGTTAGCACACAGTTTTCCTAACCGTGCATCTAACCATGCATGGTTTAAAAAGTGGGTTTTAAAAAAATGAGGTTAGGTTGGGATTCTCCCAAAACACCCCATTTTTTCTCCTATGTAGCCCTACCTTGAAATTTTTTCTTCTCAATGGTTAGGGAACCGATCCCACTAATTTTGGAAGTAATTTAAAAGGGGTTTCTTGGTGCTTTGAAGGAGAATCTCACTTGGTAAGTCTCATTTCTTCATAGTTTATTGATTTTCCTTAGATATTTTTCTCTCTCTATTTTGGTTTCTTAGATATACTTCCATTGCAGATTGATCTAGGGTTTTTTTTGCAATTAATGGTGAGTTTCGGTCTTGTTGATGTTTGGGAAAGGGATCTAAGGTTGTTTTGTGGATTTTCACCTATATTGGTGAGTGTTTTATGCCTTTGGTCATTTTATCTTAAAACCTAAATATAGGTATCTTCACTCTCTACTCCTCTTTCTATAGCTTGAAGGATTTTATTTTAATTAATTGTTTTTCTTGATATTGATTGTGAAATTAGCATGAGAAGCTTGGTCAGAACCCCTTGGGTGATTATTTGTGTATTTTGGGGGAAATGGGATATTGTTGTGCAATATGATCTATTTTAGGATTTTAAAATTATCATTTTAAAATTGGTTTCTTAGTTTGATTTATAAAAATGGTTTGTAAAATTGGTTTTCAATAAAAATATTGTTTTATTGAAATAATTTTTGGAATAAATTGGTGGAATATGTTTTGTCATAATTAATTGATTTTTTTTTGGCATAGATGTGGCTTATGGTCATTTTCAATAAATGGTAGATTTTTTTTGAAATGTTTTTAGAATGTCTTGTTAGAAATGTTTTTTATCATAAATTGTTGATTTGGTTTGTCAATTGTTGGGTAACATGGTTTTGGAAAATATTGGTTGACATTGTTTTGGTAAATGTTGATTTTATGCTTGTTAGATTAAGTAGTGAATCGTGATTTGGAAGGGATGGATACTAGACCTGAAGTACCCCCATCAAAGGATTGGAATGTGGTGTGAAGTACCACTATAAAAATAGGATAGGGTATAGACCTGAAGTTCCACCGTCAATGGTAACACCAAGATCATGTGGTTGAGTTACGTGTATGGTTGAGATATACGTGTGACCATATGATATGAAATGGGTAATGCCAACAAGAAATAATAAAATGGGTAATGACTTGTTTGATTTATTTTCCTTTTAAATGTGTTGGCTTGGTGAAATGTTGTTGTAAGGATGTGTTTGTCTAGTTGGAAATTATTGAACTATTTTAATGGTTTTATATAAATGGTTTTATATAAATTTTCTAAATTGTTATATCCTAGTGGCATGAGTAGGGATGTAATTTGGGGAAAGCCTACTAAGTATTATTACTCACCCCCTTCTTGGGCACTTTGGTGATTTTTTAGGTATTGTATTCCGAGACATAGGTAAAGGTAAAGAATATCATATGTTTAGTGGTTCATCGTGATACTTGGGAGGTCTTGTGGTGCTGAATCTTGGAGCTTGATGTGGATCTATGGAGATATATCTTGATTCATTGAGTTCTTATCATTTTATTCTTCCACTGTAGTACACTGATTTTTTTATGTGGTTGTTGGGTAGTATTATGGCATTGTAATACATTGTTAACATGAATCATGTAGTGGTTTTTGGTAGTGAAATGTTTGGTTAGTTGTTTTTAATTAAAAGTGAAAATCATCCCCCAATCATTCATGAATCCCTATGAATTTATTGATAGAATTTGGAACCTTGAGGATGTTTCTTAAGTTAGAGTAATATTCCACCACCTTCTCAAGCCAATGAGAAGGGGAGAAACGTTATATAGAAACAGAAAGAACAAAATTTTAGAGCATTAGAGAGAACACAAAACAGATGAGAAACATGTATGTATCCAAAGTGTAGATCTGGAAATAACTTCAATGAACTAAAAAAAATATTAGAAATAGATAAAAAAATAATATGACGATCAAATCACAACAAATCAAAACATGTATGTCTTCAAAGTGTATCCCTTTAGAGAACTGGAGACATCGTATCTCTACAGAAGATCCTACTCATGGTATTTAACAAGAAGCTTGATTTTATTTAGGTCAAACAAATATCAAAATATCACACGATAAAAATTATCATTTAAAAAAAACACAATGTGTTTTAAATTTGAATTTAAATTCCCATAACAATTGTAACTACCTATAGTAATAGGAAAAATTTAATCTATTGAATAAGGACCTTTGAATTAGTCTTTGCATGACTTTTAATGTTAAAAAATGCTAATAAAACCATTGTAGAAATGGTATAAATAAAAAATAGTTTAAATATCATAGATAGTTGAGTCAAATTTTGAGTTGCACTGTGTATGATATAAAACATGCAGTTGACTCCAAACATTGGTTGATAAACTAAACGTTAATCATATAAACGTTGGGTTGATTCCAATCATTGGGTTGATAAACCAAAAAATAACCATGTAAATGTTGGGTTGATTCCAAATGCAGGGTTCCCAAACATAACATTTAGTACAAACATAAGGTTCCCAAAAGTAACTTTTCTTTCCAAAAGTTGGTTTCATAATCCAAACATTTATCAAATGTGGGGTGGTGAATAGTGACTCCCGAATTCTTCAAAATTCCCAGAATACTTAAGAAAATTAAACTTCATCCAATTTAAAATTAAAGTGAACCTAGAATAAAATAATTATTCCAATAAATATAATCCTGAAATTCACTTAAATAAACTTCATTAACAACAAATATTTGATCGTTTTTTAGCACCAAAATAAATAATAAATTAATGAAATTATTGTATTAACAATTGACCCAAAAATTATCCTTGGTATTAATGATAAAGTATTTACTGCCAAAGACTCTAAAGAAGCTAAATTTTTTAATTTTACCTTTCCAAAGTACATAAGAAGTTTTTCTTAATATGGGCCATACGAGGACATAATTATGGATAAATCATATGGTATTGACCATTTAACCCAAAATAATTGAGGAAGGAAAAAATCAATTAGGAGTGTCATAGAAATCCCTTGGAGTTTCATATTTCATCTTCCAACAACCAAATTTTTTGAGGAGTTATAGGAGAGGAAAATGAGTGATAATAACCTTGAGAAGCACACAAATCATCAAATAATTTCTTATAAAATTCTCAACCATGGTCACTTCTAATGGAAACGAGTTCTTTTCCTTTTTCATTTTTGAATTTCCTTAAAAAGTTGATAAATACATTAAAAGCCTCATTATTATTATAAAAGAATAAAACCCATATAAATTTAGTAAAGTTATTGATAATTAAAAGGGTTGAATTTTTACCTATGATAGTAGAAACTTGAGATAGTTAAAAAAAGTTAAATGTGGACTAGTTCTAAGGCTTTGGAAGAGGAAATAAGGCTTTTAGGTCGAAAATAGGATTTTTTCTTTCTATGTTTTCATAGTTCACAAACTATTTTATGATTAAAATACAATTTTGGTAAATCATGTACTAGTTGATTATGTTTTATAATTATAAGGGAGTGAATATTATGATGTCCTATGCACTGATTCTAAAGAAAAAAATCTTTATGTTTTTCACTTAATCACATAACATTTTCACTCAAAATATATTTTAAATTGAAAATATAAACATTTTAAAATTGATATGTAGTAAATAAAATATTTCCCATATAATTAAAAACTTTATATAAATAATTTTAAAATTTGATTTTATAGAAGCTATCACATAATTGAACAATACTTAGTAAATTATGCTTTAATTATTTAATAAATAGAACATATGTAATTATATAAGTGTTGGAGAAACCAATCACACCTATAATAGTAATTTTACCTTTTTAATCATCTCCAATTGTGACATTACCCCATAAATTTTTTTAAGAATATTGAATTTAGAAGGCTCTCTACATTTGTTCCTCGAGCACCCACTATACATATACTATTTCAGTTCTTTGGTTTTTCTCTTGATTCCTTTTCCTATAAAGAATTTAAGATAAAAAAGTTTGTGGTACCTATATCTTGGGCCCACATAAGCTAGCTAACAATGATTTTAGAATCCATAGTTGTTTGTAACAAGTTTTTCAATTTTAAAAAATGAGAAGGGAGATGAATGATTTTTGGTCCACCATATCCAATATATTTATAATTACATTCATAAAAAATATGTCCAACTTTTTTAAAATAATTATAATTTTTTAGAGAAAATATATTTACAAAAGTAGTCTTTCTTTAATAGTTGGTAAATCTAGATTATTTTGAATAAAAAATCCCATTATTAATTTTAATAACATATTGATATACCAAAATTTTATTTCATTTTTCTTCACTTTGATAAAAACAAGAAAGAGAATTATTTGAGATCATTATTTTGAAATTCTAAATTTTCAACATTTATTTGTTATTTTAATTTTAAAACCAAACAATTTTTTTCTTTTAAAAGTAAAAATTTTCTAAAAACAATGTGATTGAAATTATTTTTAACATATTTTAATTTTTAAATATGTTCATAAAAACATATTGAATTTGATTTATAATGAAAATAAGATCTTCATAGCATAAAGAAGAGGTAGAAGAAGTATAATAATAAGAACTAGAAAGTGAAGAATTTAATTTTTCACATACATTGGTATTGGCTATTAAGCACTCAGGGATTTCATCACTTTATTTATATATTGAAATTGAATCTTCACTCATACTTCTAGTCGATACCTTTAGTGATTTTTTATATTGATAATTCATTTTAGACTATTTGTTCAAGTTATAATCTAACTTTATGTGGCTCTTCTTTTTAAAACTGAAGTAAGTGACTTATATTTACTAAATTTCCATGCATTAGGTAACTCTTTTATTCTCCAAATTTTTACTTACCCTTTTTTAAATTTGCTATTTTCATATTTACTTTTGGTATAGTCATTGTGGATAGTTTTTAAAGTGATATTATTTTGATTTTCTTTGGATTTATTAGATTCCTTTTTGATTTACTTCTTATATTAATATCATATTTCATTAGAGGGCCAATGAGTTCATCAAACTCCATGTTTTTCACATATTTAGTTTCATATATTATGGGGACTTTTGGTTCCCAATTACTAGGTAAAACCCAAAGGAGTTTCTCAAATAAAGTTTCTTTATAAGTATAATCACTAAATTATTTTATCTAATTATATATATCAGTAAATCTAGCGAACATGTTGGTGATATATTTGCTAGGATACATGGAGAAACTTTAAAAGTATTGTTTAAACATATCTAAGTGGGTATCTTTAATTTTTTTAATTCCTTCATGATTTACTTCTAAAATTTTCTAAATTTATTTGACTTTTTTACATGTATAAATATGATTAAATTAATTTTGATCAATTCCATAATGCAAGGAATTCATAGCATTACCATTTAATTTAAAACTAGAAATATCATATCGGGCCCATTTATCTTTTTTTTCAATTTTAAGAGTATCACTATGTTTAATAAATTTATAAATAGGATATTCAATATATATAATAAAATTATACATGTGATTTTTTTGATAACTATAATTACTACCATAAAAAAATGGATCAGAACCCAAGGATTGTCCTTATGAACCATCACGAGTGTTTAAAAAATCCATTTTTAAATAGATATTTATTTGAAAAATCAGTTATTTTTTTTGAAATTTAAAAATAATCTTTGAAAGAATTTGAAGTAAAAGTATTAAAGAAATTAAAAACTCATTTGATACCAAATATAGGTTGGATAAAGATAAAATGGAAAGAGGGGGGGGGGTGAATTTCTCTTTAAAAAATCAAAGGAAAACAATCCCAGTTTAATACCTTATATTTAAAATATATAATAAATATGAAAAGAATGAATGTTTAAAGAGAAATAATAATATAAAAGTGTAATAATAAAAATAAAGAGTGATTTAAAATAATTAAGTAATTCAAGGATAAAAATGACTAAGTAATTAAGTATTAATTGATGAATTAAACAAATAATGATCAATTGAAAGTGATAAATAATTAAAATTACAGAAATTAAATGATACAATATATTTTTAAGGACGTTTATAAATATATCTAAAATATCCCCAACATCTACCACCCCAATTTCTTAAGGATTTAATTTATTATTCCCTTGGATTTAATGATATCCAAAATACTAAAACTATCCCTTTATTTTTAGATTATAGTAAGAAAATAGAATTACAATGGACGATAAAAATTTAACAATAAATCTAGAGACCTCAAGAAAAATAATTCCTTAAATTTATAATGGAATAGAAATAAAAATATGGTCTCTCACTTTAATAGTAGTGATCTCCAAATATAGAAGAAAAAGAAAGAATGAGGGTATTTCTAGGAAGAAACCAGTTTAAAGCTTGGTCTCAATTCTCTCAAAGAATATAAAGAATTCTATGAGAGAATGAAAATATTAAAATAGAGTGAAAAATATTATAATTTTGGAATATAATCTATAATTATAAAGAATATTTAGAAATAGAGAGAATTGAGAGAGATTGAGTGATTCAGTACCTTAGTGTTTGGAGATTAGATAAGAAAGTGAGTTGCTAAGGCCACCAAAGACTCTATTTATAGGATCAAATATCTACAGTAATGTTCTAGAATATATCAAGGGTTTTTAAGTTGAATATTTATAATTTTAATTAATTTCTACCACATTAAAATTTAAGCTCATAGCTTCTAATCCGACACCATCGGGTACCCAGTAGCCTCCATCGGGTAGCCAGTAAGGTTGTTGGAACACCATAAAAGATGCCTACTACCACCGGCTGGCTGGTGAACCTCCATTGGATGTATAATATATATATAAATACCTCATTGAAAATTTATATTATTATCGAATATCTGATGACCCTCCACCAGGTATCCAGTGGGGTCTTACTAGCTGATGGAGGTCCTGAGCATTCCACCATTGGTCAGTGGCACTGCACTTACTGGACAGTGCAACATGTAGCCTCTAGATTCATGAAGAGGCTTCCCTAATTTATTAATCAAGTCTCCATGGATCTTATATACTTATTCTAAGTCTTAAAAACATCCATTAATATATACTCAAGGATCCTCCAAAGGGTTCTATCTAGATGTCATCAAGCAATATGTACATCACTTAAATGAAAATATTAAACACTTATATGAGTGGTTGTGATCATTAAAATAAAACAAGGGTCAGAAGAACATCACATATGATTTATATTAAATTGGTAAGACATTAAAATAAAACCCCTTAAATACTAAGTGCACAATTTCTATTAAATAAACACTTTTTAAGATGTTGATCATCCAATTAGGTAGTTTTACACCATAACAGGGTGCCTATGGACTATCTTGTGTGAGGAAATAAATTAATGTGTGACATTGGGTTCTCCAATCTAGTATTTTCACACCATACTGGGATTCCCATGGTTTGTATTTTGTTAGTTCATTTTTGATGTTTGCTTTAGGTTATACTTAGCTGGGAAACTATAATGGTTAGTATACTAGGGAAACAGAGTTGATTATTTCCATAGAGATGGATTGGGATAAAGGGTTATCCAATCAACTATCCAGGAGTAAAATTTTTGTAATTAGTATGAATCACTACATAAATAACTAAAGTGATGAGTTTAAGGCCATAACAGAGTTATTTCTTAGTGAAATATAGACCTTGACACACTAAATGGATATGACGAATGGGGTCATCAATATTAGTGGGATAAATATCATTAAAAGTCCTTAATTAATAGACATAAGAAATGATATTCATCTAATAAAAATTTATTCTTTAGATAATTGAATCATCATCATCAAAATGAACATTGAAATTAATCCTTTAAATGAGAATATTAATATAAGAAACTCTTAAGACTGGTAACTTAAGAAGAATTATTGACCAAGAGAAATATTCTATATGTTAGAGAAGTTTCTTTCTAAGTAACCAAGTGTTAATGTTGTTAAAAAATAAAATTAATATGCTTATGTAAGAATAAAATGATTCATTTAAGGTTTTAAATTAACTATATTCTTATTGATCTAAGGAATTATATTCTCATATACTCAATATTATTGGGAATGTCAATTATATTAAATATGATTGAATATGATTTTAAAGAATGAAGAATTACCATAATGATAATTCTGGTTTAGAAATTCATCATATTTTCATTGATGTAAATGTTTCGACAAATTGAATGAGTTCAATAAAAGTGTACTAGATATTCTCAAAATGCTGAGAATAAATGAACTAGGCATACGATGTCTAAGTGCTGGTACTATACAAATATACAACGAGGTAAAAGTTAAAAACCTAAAGAGGAAAAGTTGGAAATGCCAATAATATTTCTTCAAGAATATAGTTAAGGTTATTTTAAACTTAAGTGTATTATATTGAATGAGTAATGATTTATTATTATGGGATTATCTAGAATACATGAAGGGGCTTGGGATCTTCATAAAATTTCATGTTAGGTATTAATGTTATAGAAATTGATTCTTTGATTTTTAAGGGAATGAGATGCCTAATGTATACATTACAAGTGTTGTAAATATAAAGGAGTTTAAAATAAAATGAATAATTTAAAGAGATTTTATTTTTCATTTAAGAGATGAAGAAAAAAGGTTATACATCATAGTCTTGAATGTAAATTTATTTATCAAGATTGGATGAATCTATGTAAAGGATTTGTATATTTATCTCACTTCTCTTATGTCATAAGATGTGTTCACAATGATTTTTCATGTATAACAGGAGATTATTAATTATACACACTGAGTTTATGATATTGAATTTTATAACATGTTTTTATAAGAAGATATGAATAAAAGTGTTTTATCTAGGATTAAGTGTTTATCCATCTATTTGTTAAAATATGATGGAATGTGATTCCCACCTAGTAGTGTTGTATTTTAATGAATAAAATCATATTTTTATGAAAATAATATAAACACATATCATTCCATATGATATATGTAAACAATAGTTTATTTGTTAGATATTCCCACTAAAAAGAAATCACTATTATATAATAAAACACAAAGTAGTTTGTATTGTGTCATAGAAATATATTCTGAAGAGAATATAGTGTCTAAGAGGCTAGTGGGAGTATGCTTAAACTTAGAGAAGTTTAAAGGTGAAAAATAAAATATTATGACACTTATGTTTTAGCGATTATTCACTAAATATCCTAAAGAGTTAGGATATTCAACAATGAAGAAAAATGTAAATAGTTACATATGGTTTCAATGAGAAAGTGAATATCACTAATAAATAAAGCATTATACTAGTCTAATATTAAAATATGCTCTTCACTTAATGTATTAAAATATTTAGGATATATTATGAAAAATAAATGTAAAGAGTTATATTTAGATATCGTGAGAAATTTAATTATACTTGGTATCCTAAAACAAGTTTTAGGACGCACTAGTAACAAAAAATTTAAATAGTTACATTTAGTTACTATGCGAAATTTAAAATCAATATTTATTAAATGATTATTATAGTGTATTTACAAACTTAAATTCACTTGATTTCAAAAATATTTAGGAAACAATGGTAAAGATAAATGTAAATGGTTACTTGTGTTTACCACAATAAATTGAATGTCACTTTATCTTAAAAGAGTTTAGGATATGCTGGATAAAAATATAAATTTTTACATTAACCTCTCGGAGAATGTTTGATATAATTATTTCATAATTTAAGGTGACGTTAATATTATAAAGAGTTCTAAGTATGTGACATAAGATAACATTATAAAATTTTTTGTTATTAAGTTTAAGAGTTTGAATATAGGTTCAAGGAGTTGAAATCAAGAAATATGATTCCAATGTCTCACCATTATTAAAACTAGATTTATTAATAAATTTCACTCACTAAGAGGTTAGTGGGATTATTTTATCAGATGATCATACAGATACATGATAAGAATTATATATGAAATTAATGTTAAAAAACCAATACTACTACAACAACACCATCATATTATTGAAAAATCTATTTATTTTAATCACTTAATAGATTGTTTGTGGTGGTAGTAAACATATCATGTAATTGTAATAATGGAAATCCTTATTTATCATTTATTAATGTGTTCTATAATTTACTTTTCATGAACAATATAATGATAAATATTCCTTAAAAGTAAAAACTTTGAGTTGTCCCTAATTTATGATCATCATAGAGTATTATGGGATGTAATGATATGTTAATATTAGATTGAATAAATTATTGTACTCATTGAAAAATGTTGTACATGAGATATGAAAAATGGAATCATGAGGTAATAAGTAGATAATTATTACCTAGACTGACTTTCTAAAGTATATCTCATATTATGTTATACAATCATATATATACTAAAGGGTGTATGCTTATTATCACTCATTATATCCTAAAGTTAGAGAGATTCCTAACATAAGAACCTTCACAATTTAATACCCCACTTAAAAAAGTCTAAATATGAACTTGAATAATTAGGGGTGGTTGGGTATGTTACTAATCATGTCTTCAGTCAGAGTGAAACCAAGATACAATTTATCCACTTATATAATAAGAAAAGTTATATATCCTTTTATTGAATAATATTGAGGAAATTCATAGCCTTTCTTAGTTGAGTCACATATTATATTTTCAACTACTTTAATAAGGGGTTTGTGATGCACTCATATATTAGATGAATTTAATGAGATGTATTCATCTACTTGATCATTATTTTTTTTGAAAATAAAGAGAAGATGAGATGAATATACTATATTTATATGTTCTAGGACTAGTGGTATTTTTATGTAATGTAAAAAATGATTTTATAGGTATATATATGATGTATATGATACATCCATCAGTGGGCATGCTCGTATAGAGATATGAGAATGTTTTATAGTGATCACACCAGAACCTTTAGTAGCTTGAGTAACACTGATTCTTTTCTATAGGTCATTATTTACTTACGTATATGAAATATAGATTCCATATTTATTTTCAATGATGCTAAGGATTTTAGGGTTATATAGTTAAGCCTCTAGATAAGGATTATGTTTTAGAAAAAGTATTTATTCAAAAATAAAGATTGTGTGATGAAACCATATCTAAAAGGATATTTGGATGGATTCAAAGAGAGTTGTGATGTCTTTTACAAATACTATGGATTTTATTTCAAGTGGGAGATTGTTTTATATTCACTAAAATAATTAATAAAATATTTAATTTAGGTGCATTTATCTTCCATGTGTTTTAATTGATAATAAGTTTTTATAAATAGATTAAATGGATTCAATATTCATTGAATAGGATTCAATATTCATTGAATAGGATTCAATATTCATTGAATAGGATTCAATATTCATTGAATAGGATTCAATATTCATTGAATAAGATTCAATATTCATTGAATAGGATTCAATGAGTTAATGAAAACATGGATAAATGTATATAGATACAGTGAATATGGCTATCATGTTTCATTAAATGAAATGCGTCATAAATGGCTATATAAAGGAATAAGATACCTCATGATGTGTATAACCAATTTTTATGAAAGTCTGTCAAAACTTTATTATTTATAGTGACTTGTTCATCACCACTATAAATATGATAAAACCTATTAAAGTGTATGAGAGTCATCTAATTGAGGTTAGAATCCACATTCTAGTGTAATCCCTTGTTGGTAGGAAGCATTTGTTTTATGCTCCAGTGATATGCATCAAGAAAACTCATTGGAGATTACTACATTGAATATCCAGGTATGCACATTTATGTTATTAATTTATTAAAAATTTATTCCACTGAAGATAGTTCATATATATTTGGGTTTTTTCCCACTTCCATATCCACATTATGGACAATTAAAACCCAACACCTTCTTCACAAATGGGATATCCTAACATCCTTTTAATTCTATATGCTGAATAATTTCCATAAGTTATAAATTACTTTATTGTCCTAAAAACATGGATCTTAATATAAACTCTTAATTTATATGATAATAATAATCCATAACACATATATCCCATATCAATTTTAGATATTAGATAAATGGATCCAAATAAACATCAATATAATTACTAGATTGTTTTAGTCCTGATATGAGGAGAGAAGACATAATGTAATTTCAATTCATACATAACCATGATGGAAAGTTATAATTTACTAACATAACATGAAATTTTATATGAGTTATACTTATTATTATAAAATGATTCATTCCATATGTAGATAGTGAAAGAAATGTGTTTTTAGATTGTTTACAAATTCAGGATATACATGATAAATTTTTTTCCACTAAGGAGAGTATGCTTGGTGACGAGATTTCCCATTTGAATTCTTTTATCTATGTTACACATTAATTTCCTTGAAATGTACTCACTTTTATATATCCATATAAACCTTAGAATGGTTGTAAAGTACCATACAAATTTCAAAGGTCATGATTCATATTTCTTGTATCAATCATCACCATAATTAGGAATTTTTTACATGATTCATGGTCTTGAAAAATAATATACAATCTTTTCAAGAGGCATGCATTATTTTAGAGATTATACCCATCGAATATAACATTATTTTAACATTATATATTTAATAATAAAGCTCATTATCTTCTTTATTCAAGAGATAAAGTAATTTTTTAAAGATAATGTCACTCCATCTATTAATGAATTTAAAATTTTATAACTTCAGCATGAATAAAAATGTTTTTTATTTATTATAACAAACATAAAATGACATCTTTTCATAACTATTTAACTTCACAAATAGATTTGGATAATTGAGATGGTCATCTTCACAAATTATCATACTATCCCTAAACTATAGTGTTGTCTCAGTCACTATCTATATTCAGTTTTCCCTCTATTTAGTTGAGAATGTATAACTTTGATCTATTATATGACAAATCAAGTGTTCTTCCAACTCATTTGGAAAAATTATTATTGAATAATAATAAAGTAAACAAAAACAAGTGATTTGAGAAATTTCATATCTAGGATCTGTTACAAACTTGATGAACTCTTTAACCCCATCCCCATACTCTATTATCATATGGTTGAAATCCATTAATTTTTTGTTCATATTCATCCTTTTTTGGTTCAATAATATTCATATTTAAAAATAAATAAATAAATACATAGAAGGTATACATATAATATATCATTTTTACATGCGTAAATTATATAAAGTATAACTTTAAATAATATAATTATAAATTATAGTACACACATATATAAAGTATATAAAATAATAGATATAAATCATATATTTTATAATAAATTAAAAAATATATACATTTAATAAATTAGTATATATATATATATTTTATAATACACACACACACATAGATATGTAAAAAAATTAAATATTTGTGTGTAATTATATAATTATGTATATATATGTGTGTGTCTATGAATAAACATTTAAATATACATGTATATATATATTCTTGAAAATGATGACACATACATAAATGAATTATACAAAAATACATATAAACTTAACGAATATACTTAATATTGTGTATATATATGTGTTTATATATATATATATATATGTATGTATATACACCCCTACAAAGATATTTATAAATGAAAACATAAATAAAAACATATATACATATTTATATATATAAAAACAAGTAAAACACACATATTTTTATATATGTGTATGTATATACAGATATAAAATTTATATAAAAATGATTATGAAAAGAAAAAATAAAATAATTTGGGATCAGATTAATTCTATTATCCATATAAAAATTTATATGATCACACACACATATAAACATTTATAAATATAAAAAACCAAGGAATGGATATATAGATGATTACAAGGAGAATCAAAACATCCTGAAAGACTCATGCATGATCAGTTGAGAAATACTTAAAAAAACAAGTTATTAATACGTACCTTTGATTTTGAGGCTCTTTTTTCCCAAAATTTTTCATAGAGGTAGTAATAAAATTTGAATTATACAAAATATTGAATTTCAAGGAGTGGTGTGACTCTTAGAGTTCTTTTAGAAAGGGAAAAAGTTCTCTTAGTGCAATCCCAAAAGCACTGATAAAAGTAACTTTTATTAGTATTAAAACATTAAGAACTATTAAAGAAAACTTTTATCCATGCTAAATCTAGTGCTCATAAAGGAATGAATTTAGTAGAGATAATTTTAGTGTTAATATAGGAAAACATATCTATTAGTGCAAAAATTAGCGTTGATAAAACACAAACTAAAAAAAATCACCATTTTTATAAATGCATATAACAATAATAATAATTTTATATTTAAAAATACTATTAATTAATAATTTTATAAATGTATATAATATTAATAATATTATGTATAAAATAATAATAAGTATTAATTATATTTAAATAATATTATTTATATTATCAAAAGTATTATTAACTATTTAAATGACTAAATATTTTAGATTAAACCAAAATGAACAGTTGTATTTAAAAATATTAAATGTATTTTATTTCATTACAAAGTAAATTCAATAGATTTTACCAATTAAATATACATATTAGATATATTATAAATTGTATTTTTTTAAAAAATCCAATCGTTATTTTTTATATTTTAATTACATTTATTTTAAAAAATTAAATTATATAATTTTTAGTTATTGTGAAGAAAATTAAAATTCATGATTATATATATAGATATCATTATAAAAATTACATTAATTGCATTTGAATTAAATTAATTATTAATATTATATATAATTACATATAAATAATAATATTGTTAATAATATTTATAAAATATGAATATTTATATAGAAATTTATAAAATGTTGTCAAAGTTAAATGAAGTTATAATTTTGTTATAGTATAAAATATTGATATTGATATTATAATATATATATTTAAACACATACGCACATTAAAAATGTATACATGACTGTGTCTATATATGTATATATGTATATATATATATACACTATACATGTATATTTTTTTGGAACTCTTACATAATATTAATTAAGTATTATATAAATATAAATATTTAATAATTATATAAAATTTATATAATACTAGTAATATTTTGAATAAGAAATATTAATAATTATTAATTATATTTAAACATTATTTTCTGTATTTTAATAAATATTAATAATTATATAAATGAATTAACATTTTACACGAAATAAAAAAGAATATTTATAATTATAAATATTACAACTGTATTTTTTTTAAATACAAAATATTTTCAATACATTTTTCTAATTAAACAAAATATTAAATTTTCTATCATTTTTATTTAAAAAATTCTGTTCATTGTTTTTTAAATTTAAGTTAGATTTTTTTTAAAAATATAAATTACATATATACATATATATTTATTATTAAAACATACATCTATAAGTATATATTTCAATATAAAATTTCATTATTTACATTTGAGAAAAATTAATTATTGATATTATAAATAATTACATATGTAATTATAAAATTAACATAATAATAATAATATAAATATGAAAATTTTCCATTAAATTAATTACTTTATAAAAATAATTTTCAATTTTTTAATTATTTTAATTAAATTAATGATATTATTTTCATATGTTTTTTTAATTATATGTATTCTAAATATATATATAATAATATATATATATATATATATATAAATATAATAATATATATATATATATATAAATATAAATATAAATATATATATTATTATATAGACTCATGTGTGTAATTGTGTCGACGTATACTTATATATAAATATATATATATCACAATGAGATATTTAACTTTGAAAAACCAAAGGTGTGTGTGTATATATATCATATACACTATAATCAAAGCTAAAATTATAATTGATAAATGTTAACTTTTTTTTTCAGTGCTAAAATTACCATCCTTATTCACATAAAAATATGTGTGTGTGCACGCTAATGTGTCAAAGAATCGAAGGACAAGAATATGTGTAATAGGTAAACTCAAGACATACTTGTGTATATCCATATACAATGTATATAGTATTAATTTTTATTTTAATTTCTACATAAAGTAAACTATGATTAATTACTAATATATAAAAATTCTTATATTAATTATTTTTTTATACAAATACTAATAGTTAAAAATTATATAAATTTATATAATATTAATAATATTATACATAAAATTATTAATAATTATAAATTATATTTAAATATTATTATTTATTTTTTAAAAAATATTATTAATTATATAAATGAATAAATATTTTACACTAAATAAAAATGTACAATCCTATTTATAAATATTATAACTATATTGTATTTAAATACAAATAGTTTTCAATACATTTTACTATGTTAAATAAATAATAAATTTACCAATAAATTGTATTTAGAAAAATTACATTCATTACATACATACGTACGTACATACATACATACATACATACATATATACATATATAAAAAATGAAGAACTAACCACAACTGAATCCCCCTTACCAAGACATAATCACTGTTTTTGGAGATATCAAATCATTCATGCTCAGATATTGATCATCGTCGTCGATTCACCATCATCCATGTTCCCTTTCAAATTCAAAATTAAATAAATTAGGGGATACCTATGAGATAAGAGAACATTAAGAACCCTATTCACTTACTTTAGGAACAAATAAAAAAAATGGAGTTGGCAGAGCACCAAAAAAAGAAACAAAACTAAGGATGAACAGTCCTTCTCTCTATCCTAATATCTATTTCTCTTTTGATAAAAAGGAATGAACCATAACTCTTCTCCTCCCTCCCTCTCTTGGTGGAAATATCCCTCACACTGAGCTCAAAGGATCCACATTGAGAAAACTAAATGAATTAACCATGAGGAATAGAATAAGTCCAGAAGAGGCTACTAAGGAGGAACATTACCATATGAGGAATTATAATTTCATTATAGGGAAAAAATCATGGGAGGAAAATTATGAAGTCAGGCATGCAAAAACTCATTAAGAACATGTGGGATGCTACTTTTGGAAAAAAGGAGAGAGTCCAGGATCCAATATAAATACCTTAGTGAAGATTAATGTCATTGGAAGGGACAATTCTTTTCCACATAAGATGGAAAATATCAACCAAAACCTATATTTCCATAAGATTCATCCACATGTTTGAATTTAATAAAATTGATAAAGAGAACACACTTTTTTCTCTAATAATCTGATCATTCTAAACTTCTTTCAAACTAGTCTAATAGGGATCACTAAGAATTGTCCAATGAATCCCTTACTCTTAAGGTATCCATAGTCTGTGTAAACCTCCAAACACATGGGCATTAATTCCTTTAAGTCACAGTCTTCTAGAATATTTGGCTGAAGGTTAAAAGATAAATAAGAGTTTAAGAGTGATTTGACTACAGAGTTTATTTGAAAAGAATAATTTAAATCCATCTCATTTTATTTCCCCCCACTATAAGTATTAAGGATACTCCTTGAGGCTCTAAATGTTTCATAAAAGTTTGATAGTAATAGTGAACCTTAAAATCATTTATCAACCCGTTTTCCAATTTCTTTCAAATTATTTATCACTATAAATGATTTATTTGAAAATCCTTTAATGTTTTTTGATTAAATTTAATTGATAATAATAACATTTTTGTGGGAATAAATAGAATTTGGCATGAATTATTATAGAATTTATATTATTCAATGCATAGAACCATGACATGGTGGCATTCACTATGTCATGGTTTAACCTATCAAAATCCACAACTTGGTTAAGACAACCATGCCACGGGTTTAACTTTTGAATATATTTCTATCAATCTCTCACTTTCACTAAAGCCGTATAGACATAAAACAATATTTCCTTATGTTACATCATATTTAATAACTTGTAAAACCATATAAAAATATCCTTTCAAATATTTTATAAAATTACTATTAGAAAAGATATCATTCATTTTTCACCACATGTAACATCATTTGTAACATCTTACGAAAATCCCTCAAAAAAACTTCTGGGTAGTTCTCAAAGTTTTATAAAAATTATTTATAATAAATCATAATACTTATTTAAAAAATCAATAATTGTAACCCATTGAGGCTTTGAAACACTAAAAGTAATTATTAATTCTTGAATCAATAATTATAAGCAAATATTGGACCCAATAAATCATTGATGTTACATAATATATAAATTTATTTGATGTGATCTCAATCAAAAACATGTATCTCTTTAATTGTTTTCACCAGTTGTGTCATATAAAAGTATGCATAATCATATAATTCATTTTTCCATGACATTGAGTGACCAAAAGAAAGAGTATTTAAATCGTGTATATTGTACTCATATGTTCTCGATTCTCTAATTATAGACTAAATAGATGGATTAACACATCACATGCCATTTAAATAGATATATGATAAAATAACTTATCCCACACCTTAATAAAGATGATCATAATATGTAACCTATCTATATATTTATATATATAATTCCTCAGTCTGACATCATTGAGTGCCTTGATGTCATACTATTTATATGAGAGGAAAAATACAATCTTGGTTAAACCCAAACCAATGATAAGATCCATAATATACCCAAACATCCACTAATTAGATCTTCCTCATGGATGAGGTAATAAAGATATAAATGTATTAAGGTTATAATGTTAGGTATATTTTCAACCTAAGGTATGGGCATTAAATATGAAATATGCACCCCTCATATACTAAAGAAATAGTGATTAACACTCTATTTGTTATATGTAATGGGTCAACCAATAAACAAAAATAATTTTTTCCTAATGAGAGAACTCTATATTTATATACAAAACCCACCATATGATAATCAATACATGTCATAACAACCTATAATACTCCTTGATGATAATCAATTAAGGATAATTTGAAATCATACTCTGAGTAGTAAATTATAATTTTAATGCAAGTAATATGTGAAGTAGCCACGAAAGAATAATAAAGTGGAGACCGTATTTTATATAAAAAGATAGATTTTATATTCTTAAAATTATTTAATAATATGAACAAAATCATACATAAAGGTTGGTCTAATCATATCCCATATGATACACTATCAAATAGGCCTTATGTTTTCTTCAATTTTAGGGTTTCATTAAACTCATTACAACTCAAAGTAATTCCCACCTCATCTCTATGTGACAATCTGATAAATTTTTCTGATAAAACCCTTTAATGGTTAACATCAATATAGAAATCTTGTTTAAATAATGGTGTGATTAGGACTCATAATCCAATTGTTCAACTATTTGAAAATAATATTAAAATTTATTTACTTCACAACTTCTGATATTATTATGTTCTTAACTTTTTCCGTATTAAATACTTATAATTATTTATAAGGCCATCATCCTCTTCTTTAGAGAAATTATATTGTGTCATGACCCATCCTCGGGGCCCGTGCCGTGACTACCCCAAGCCCGCCTTCTATAGGCCAGGGGCTGGTGACTAGCACCAAGGGCGTAAATCCCAAAAGAAGGGAAGGAATTGACTTTATGAAGTAACAAACACAACAGAGTATGCGAGTGAAGTAAGCACTAAGTAAAACTGGGTACATGATAAGTGCTGAAAAGTAAATGGGACAATATACAAACCCAACTAAAAGTACAGTACAACTGAAAGGAAATTACAACAGCAGTAAGTAAAACAGCAACACTGAGTCGTCCTCCGGAAATCCCACCTGAAGGGTGGGTACAGATAGTCTCCTCAGCTCCTCAGGTCCGGCCGTCCGCTCTGTGTACGTCCTACCAAGTGGTCCACCTCTGGGTACCATCCAGCTCTACAAGCCTCCACCTCAATCAGTGCTGTCCGTCACTTGTATCCAACAAAACGTAGTGCGGGCATAGCCCGTGAAGGGGTGAGTATACGATACTCAGTAGGGACCCCAAGACCTCCGAAGGTCTCTCAGAATCCACAGAGGACAAAACACAAAGGAAAAGATACAATAAAGAAGTATGAAACGACTCTACTTAGGTATATTCCCATACATATACCTAAGTCATCAGTTACATTTCGGCTTTAGCTCACGAGCCCAAGCACAACCCATTCCACATAGGAAAGCACAACCCAGTCCACACAGGAAAACACAACCCAGTCCACACAGGAAAACACAACCCAATCCACACATGAAAGAAAGTCAACCACATCAACGACAATGATTGAGAATCAAGACTCATCTCACACAGGTATACACTTCATAAGGAGATAGAGATGATCAGATGTAGCCACTGATTCATCTAAGCTGTCAGACCCACATAGGATACAAGACCAGCTAAGCTGTCAGACCCACAAAGGATACAAGTACAGAGGTCAATACTGTCGGAACCACATAGGATACAAGAACAGTAGTCATCGCCGTCGAACCCACGGAGGATTCCAGTACGGTCTTCGTCACTGCCGAACCCATGGAGGATCCAAGTACAGTCGTCGTCGTCGCAGTCGCAGCCAGCTCTAGGGTTTCCGCACGCTGCATGCTCGATTCCAGGAGGGTCCGCTCCTTGAGAAAAAAAGAGTCGATGCATCAACTTTCACAAAGTCCAGAGTTGATGTATCCAAAAGTTCTGTCTCATCAAAAGAAACCCAACGCGACAGACGATGCGTCAATCGGACGCCCGGTCTGAGAGTTATTGGCTTTTCCGCTCCAGGGGCCCGGTTGGTTTTTAAGATAAAACCAACCCGACCATAATCCAACTGCGTCCAAAACTCAAGTGGATTAAGAAAAAAGGACCGTCTCAACAAAAGGATTCCAACGCATTTGATGGCACGTCAATCGGATGTCCGGTCCTTAAGATATAAGTGTTTCCGCTCCAAGGGCCCAGTTGGTTTTGAGTTCGAACCAACCCGGCCATACCCACACTTTGCAGAAACCTCGAGTGTAATATACCGAAATGATCGTCTCAATCCAAGTATTCCTATACAATTTACGGTGCGTCGATCGGAGGTGCGTAGCTCAAGTTATGGGCAAATACCGAAAACGGTCCGAAGTGGGGGGTCTGGGCCCGGTCCGACCCGGCCCAACCCCCCAGGGTCGGCCTAAACCGGGTCGACCCAACCCGGGTCCGGGTCCGGGATGGTAGGGCGCGGCCCGGTCCGCGCAACCCGCCCCGGCCCGACTGGGGGGGTGTGCTGGCTCGGCTAGCGGGCCAAGCATGGGGGATGCGGTCCCCCCTTTGTGCTCTCCAGACGCGGTGACCGACGCCACATCTCCCCCGGATCCCGCGAGACCGTGGGATCCGATTCTTCGCCGCCGCGGCTGAAGCTGCGGCGGGCTCCTGCTGGTGGCGCTCCGGGGCGCCGTCATCTCCGGCCGCTGGTGCCGCCGTGCCGACGACCCGCGCCGCCAGAGATTTCCGTGGGCCACCGGAGTCGTTCCGGTAGTCCGTTCTTGCTCTCATCTGCGCCTGCGGTCGTCTCGGGACCCGTACATCACTACGACGGCCTTCAATAACCAAAATGGTCCCTTTTCATCGTCTCCAAGGATTCCACCCATCAAGAACAAAACAAAGGTGGGTTCGGACTTGTTACTTAGTCCGCACCCACCGCGTTAGTGGTTCTAAACATCACCAACAATAAAGCACGCCATGCTGAGGGTATAAAAATCACATGAAGCAATTTACACAAAAACCCCTACCTCAACAAGGAAGACGATCGTCGGCGTTGCGGAGAAGAGGATCGTAGGCGTTGTCGGGGCACGCCGAGGAGGAAGTGGCCTCTCCTCTCTTGCCGCGGAGAAGGGTAAGGGTGGCGCGTCGTCGATCTCTGAGGAACCAGCGTTCTTCGTTGTTCTTCGTCGCAGGCCGACGTTCTTCCTCGCACAATGAAGCTCTCCTCCTTAATTAAAATAAAAAATAGGTTACACCTATTATTTAATTATACCCGTAAGGTAACTCTCCCATAATTAATTCACCACATTAAATAAGATGTGATGAAAATTTAATTAAAGAAGGGAGAGAGATGGTCCCCCATTATTAAACGCATTGGCAGTTAAATAAAAAGGGGAAAAGAGGAAGGTTCCTCATTAAATTATGGGTTGACATAATTTAATGGATTGAGGTGACATTTAATGGAGGTTTGTCAAATTAATTGGGGTTCTTAAAGAGATTTAGAGGGAATTAAATGGTGGGACTCGTGTGGGCCCCACCTCTCGAATATCCACACTTGGGTAGTTAAGTGGTTGTGGGACCCACCCTTAACTACCCATGGGAGGGAAAAACCTCCTCATGAAATAAAAACTGTTCCGACAATTTTATTATTTCTTAAACAAACCCCCAAAAATTATCTTCTCCTCTTTTGTGAACGCATCTACAGTAAGTGTACCCTTAAGAAAATACCGGCACTGTGAGTTCATCGGTGCCCTCAGATTTTAACTCCGAGCACCAGTTCAAAAGATAGAAAAACCCCCTCGTTCGTTCTCTGAACGTACCTGAGATAAACTTCGAAAATTGATTCCGGGCACACCGGGCCTCAGAATCAAGTGTCGTTAGAAGCCACAAACTCGTAAAATTGAAAAGTATTTTTTAAAAAAATTTCCTTAAAATTTACAGGTCTTTACATATTCAATATTTTATTTATGATAATTTAGTAAAAAAATTTAAAATCAAATCATTACATTAAGATAATTATTTACCAACATATCCTAAACTCCTTTTTTATATAAAGTGGTATTCACTTTTATTTGTTAGTCATTGAAATTATCTATGTTCAAACATAATCCCACTAACCTCTTAAAAATATTGTTTTCTATAAAGTGTATCTGAAAGACACAAACTACTTTATGTTAATAAATATCACTTATTTATTTCATGATAACATTAACAAATAAACTATTCATAACCATATATTATATGGAATTTTATGTATGTAAAAATAATATTTTATTTTTTAAAATATGCTATTATAGGTTGTGTGAATACTTTCCCAAATATATTTGATTAATCACTCTTATCTTGAATGAAACTCATTTTATCCTTAATTTTATTTCAAACATTTTATAGAATGAATAAAATAATAAACCATGTGTATAAAAATACTATCTCATTTATTGATAATAATCACTATTTATAACAATAATTCTATATTCAAATTAGAGAATATATAATGAGAAATACATAACTTTTATAATTTCTAAATTCTCTCAAGTTTTGAAGTAGTAGAATTCATCCATCCCCTTGATGTAAAAACACTTTTTTCATTATATAAATTCATAATTTAATATCTAAACATCAACTCTTCATAAATTTTAAACTCATGTATATATTTATAATATTTTTATAATTTACAAGTGGTATCATATACCTTTTAAAATAGGATATTTTTTTCTATAATATTAATACTCAACATGGATTCTTTATAGAGTTTCATAAACCCATTATGGAAATTTGGACAATTATTTCTCTAATAGAGACACTATTCATCCTTAATGACACCTCACTTAGGTTTTAATGACCCAAAATGACTATTGGACTATAATATTTTCCTTTTAGCTTAACCGTTTACCATTCTCTATAGTCATCACAATACAAGATCATAGACCTTATATTTATTTCTCAACTATATTTAATATATTAAGAATATTAGGTGAATTTTTATTGAAGTTATTCATATTATAGTTTATAATTAATTTTTATAACCTTTTCAAAAATGATTGTAAAATTAATTCCATAACTATATCAAGCCTTAAATGAGATCCCAACCTCTATAAGTCATTAAAATACTAAATCAAATCAAGTAAATGAGGAAATACTGAAGTTTCTTTGATTATGTTTAAACCTATAAGTGAACCATTCTTATGCTTCATGTAAGAATTTATATTTATTTTTAAATGGATTTACAAGGTTGTTATTTGAAAAGGGGTTTCTCTAACCATATATCATTTTCCTTCTTAACAAGTAATTATCCTAAAATTCATATCATAACCTAAAAAATTGGTTCCTTTATTCTTTTCCATTTCATAATTTATCTCAAATTCATGTTTTATGATAATGATTTCATTTTATCAAAAACCAAAGTTTTTAATAGATGATTATGATCTTTTATAATAATTTAATAAAAAAATTTATTAAATGTTATCCTACTAAAATGATGACACTTTTTGATTTTTCATCATAAAAATTATTGGAATAGGAATTATATTTTATATTATTTGATTTCACTTTTGTGTTATTATCAATACATAGCTATTTGGGTAGACCCTCAAGCTAATAATATCATATACGACTCTTTGATAGTTATGTGGTCAACTACTTTCCCAATTTTGTCTTATAAGTGGTTAAATCCTTTCATAAATGTTTGAGAGTAATTGAAAAATATTAAAATATTTGTATAACTTATTCAATATTTGTTTTCAAATCATTTTTACTACAAATTATTCATTTGAAACTACTTTAACATTTCTCATGATATTTAACTAATAATGATAGTTTTTGTTGGGAAGAAATAATATTTGTTATGAATTATTGTATAATTCATATTTTCCTTGAAAAAAAACCACATCATATTGACATTCACTATAATGTGGTTTAACCCATCACAAACCATAATGTGGTTAAGACCACCAAGTCATGTTTTTAATTTTAATGTACATTTCTTTCAGAATAAAAATGTAAGGAAATACACCAATGGGAAACTAGAGCCACATATTTATGCTAACAAATGGTTGATGAAAAGGTTGTGAATAGAAGATGAATTATCTAGAGGATAAAACAAGTGAATGGCTAAAATATATGGCCAAACAAATAGGCCAACACACATACCCATCCTAATAGAAGATATAAATCATGGTAGTGAATTAAAATTAGAAGAGAAATAATATTAAAGACTATTTTAAAACCTATAATATATATAATGACACAACTAAAATTATCCCTTGGCCTAATCTGAACTACCACATGCCTTGAACATATTCCCCAATGTAATATAACATAAATTCAATATATATTTTCATAAATTTTGACATGACCTAACCCCTTTATACCTCTCCTAAGTGGGAGTAATTTGAGTGTGGCACTCAAAGAATACCTCCAATAGGCCAGTGGATTGTGACTATCACTGAGTAGGTATAAAAATAAAATGGGATGCCTTGTCCCATAATAAATGTACAAAAAAACCACATTAAATGAAAAAATAATGAAAATAAATAATTGAACCATCTAAAAAATGCGATAAATCCATTGCAAAACCTTCAGGTTTCATAGAAATAAAAAAATATAAAATATAATTTTAATGGGTGAAAATACATTCCCAACATGAAGAGAAAACCATCCTAACAATATATAGGAGAAATGTAATTTATCATACTCACAAGTATAGACACCACCATCTAATACCGCCACTAAGTACTGATATGCTATGCCAACTCCCGATCCACCATGATCCTCACTGAATTTCCCTTTGTCTGTATAAGACAAGACACCTTCAAAAAATATTCACATTTAGGGGTGAGTATATACATAACCATTAGGATGCCTTGAAAACCAAAAGGAGAAATCAAATATCAGTTAGCTCATAAACAACAAACATACAATAAAGATAAAGACAAACCCATATATGCTCAAAGGGGAAGAACCCAAGACAACAAAAAATGTATTGTCCTTTACATCCAGATGTAGATAAAATATATATGCAGCTCTATATATATGATTAATCTAAAATAAGTAACCTAAATTAACTTCTATAAATATAAATTTTGGGACCCATGCCTTTCTGATGGGTGCATAACCAGTTGAGGGAGCACTACCTTGAGTGGGGTATTAGACCCCTCCCGAGTTCCAAGATTTGGGAGCACCATATTTACAGATGCATTACTGAAACCTAGGTGTGTGTGGGGTAGTACCAACCCTATCTATATATAGTAAATAGAGGATCAATTCCTCACATAAATACACCTATTAGGGGAATAAATAACCTATAAATGATAATGAAATCAAGCCCAAAACCCATCATATTCTAACCAATACTAAAAAGAAAAACCAACATGCACCACCTCAATTCACATATGGGATATAAAATATAAGACCAACACCACATTCTATGTTGAAAAAAATCAGAATAGACTATCCTCAATCCAAATATGAGTTTGAATAAGTGGATACTCCTAGTAGGTGGGTTGGGAAGAAGTACATAGTGTGTTCTATAGAGTATACGATGTATATCCACAAGTAGTAGCTTGACTGTGTATTAGACCCCCACATAGACTTCTAGGATCCACTTATATAGCATGTAAGTTAGCATAAATGGTGTGTTAGATCGAGGGTTATACCCTTCCTATACCAAAAACTCTAGAGTCGTGTGAAATTAAGGTACACGACACATGGTCTTAACCCACATGGTGTGTAGAGAAAAATAAACCCTTGGGGTGTATATTTTAACTCCCTATGGTTTAGACACTATATTTACTTAAAAAATATGTATATAATTCTAAATATTCTTTTGATATTATATCCAAATAATTAAAATTTATTGATAAATGAGTTATAAAATATATGAATCAAACTAATAAAACTTTATTCATTCATAATGAAACATTACAAAAAATATACATGAAACCATGTATCACATAACATGGAATATTACATACCATGGATGATTACATCTAGTATAAGTGCATAAATTAAAATTAGAAAATAAATAGAAAAGAATATTATCTTTAAAACCAGGAGATCCCTTGGATCATCTACACCCTTGAGAATCACAATTGGTAGAGATAAAATTATAATGAGAAAGAAAATCATGAAAGGGGAAATAATTATTAAAAATAATTATTAATTAATTATAAGTGTAATATAATAATTGATAATGAAATTAAATATTTTATTTAGTCTATATATATGAATGAAATTTAACTGTTATAAATATGTTTGTTGGAAATATGGTCATTGTGAATATGGTAGATAAAAATATGGTCATTTGATATACATATATATGATAGTTATACTAAAGTTTTTTATTTCTAAACTAATATATTTTATAAAAAATAAAAAAATAAATAAAAATAAAATATTTAAATAAAATATTTAATTATAAAATATATTATTTACATGCTAAAAATTATTTTTAAAGAATGATATAATAAAATTAAATGAATTTTTTATATCAATGAAATTATAAAATTAAATAGTTAGAATTTAAATAATAAATTTTATTGGTATTGGGTTAAGATCATTTAATATAAAATATATTTTTCAAAGAACTATTTTTGAAGTGTTGTGTATTTTTATATTAAAAATGTATATCACCACTAAAGTATTATTTTAATGAAATTTATTGATAATATATATAAGTAAATAATTAACACTCATATAATATTTATTATAAGGAAAGTAAAAAGAATAAATTTATTTTGAGGCTAAAAACCCATTTCTTCCAATTTTTTATTTATTTTTTTTGAAAAAAATTATTTTTATGTGTTATGTATGATTATATTAAAATAAAAATTTATAAATGAACAAAATTGATTTAAATAAAGTGGATTAAAAATTTGGAATCATAATGTTAAAATTTGGTAATAATTGAATTTCATTCTTAGGAATAAATAGATGCTACCAAAGTAAATATTAGTTACCATGGTAAATCAATTAATTTTCAAAGAATTTTTTTATTAACATTGTGTACTTTTTATCTAAATAAATTAAATTGATTTATTTTAAATAAAGAATATAATATTCTTCATAAAAAATTAAAAAAATATATTAATAGTCATGTAATTAATAATTTATATAAAATAGGAATAAAAATCACTTAATGTATAAAAAGACATTTTTCTATAGAATATGTTTTTCTATATATTATGTTTTAATTTAAAATTCAATTTTCTCATATTTAGAAATTTAATTAGAATAAATAGTATTTAAATTAAGAATATTTACATCCATATTTAGTAATAATGGACATATTATATTTTTAGAAAAATAATAATTTCCATGGAAACAATTTAATCAATGATAATGAGGGAAAAAGTGGTAAGTTATAGTGGATCGAATTTGGCCAAATTAACTTAAAACTTATACCTTCTAAAAGAACTTTATAAGTTTTAGAATAATATACACATGTCACACAATCAATTACTCATATAAATCATTTAAATCCCATGTGATATCATCGTTACCCCTTGATAGACTTTTAATTCCAAGTAAAAGTCCCTCTTTTTCACCTATAGAAGGAGATCAATTATACCCACTTCAAGCCACACTTACCCTTAAAATTACTCTTGAAACACATTCCATTTTACCTATCATAGATATATTTTCAATATTAGGTATCCCATTATTATAATAATGCTTCCTAATTCCTCTATTTTCAAGAAGTTTTTCAAGGGAAGAATCAAATCTTCAATGAGGTTAAAGTGATTTCATGGAAGTTTTGAGTTAAGGTAGGCGTTTTTTCTAACTCAATTTCAATTCATTGAGATGTGATTGTTCTTCCTGAAGTTTATCCTTATATGTTGAATGAATTTTACATTATTATTGAATTATATTAAACTTTATATTATATTTTTGGGGATTTAAATTTTTTCTCATAAAATCCCTTTTAAATGATTCTAACTTAAAAAATATAATGTTTGTAAGGGTTTCATCTCATTTTTTCTTCATTGAGGAATGTTTTTATATTATGCACATATTCTTATTTTATATGGTATACATACTACCCCATTTATTATTATTATTATTATTTCTTTTTTTTGGGGATTTACTAGTATTTTCATGAACCCATCCTTCAAATTACTTTGATTTAATTATTACCAAATTTGTAAGGGACTTATCAACTCAGATTCCTTTATTTGAGACATATAACATTTCCAATAATTTTTTTGTGGTGTAAATATTTCAATCTGAATTTATTTTATTTTAATTTTTTAGAAATTCAAGTTTTTTACAATCCCATTTGAAGTTCTCTCTATTAATTTCTTTTGATTCAAAAGTTACCAATGCTGTAAGTATTTTTGTTAACTCAAATGCCCTTTATTTGATTTATAATTTTTATTCTTGAACTTCATTCTTCCATGTTTGTTTTTTTCCACCTGAAGATTTTATTATATCATACTTTCTCTTTATATATGGGGAAAATTTCATTTTTAATTCAATTCCCATTATTTGATGGATTTATTTTAAAAATAAAAAAATTTAAGAATAATTCCCATCATATCTAATAAACACATCCTCTTCCATGATCATTTTTTATTTTAAAAAATGTTTTCCTTTCTTATTTTGGATCCCCAAATATTTATTATCTCATGTGATGTTTATTTTTATCTTTTACAATTTTAAAAGGAAGTTTTATTATAATTTTTTGCAATATGGGTTTTAATAAAGATATTTTAAAATATTAAAAAGGAAATTATTTTCATGGTCATATATTTTAACTTCAACTCTACATTTTCTTACTTAACCATTATTCCATTTATATCAATTATTAGGATTTATTTTAAAGTTTTATTTTGAATAGGTTTTCATGTTACCATATCAAAAATGTATTTTGTAGGGGACACATATCTTCATGTTTTTACAACAAGGTTTATAATGCTTTTATAAAATCTCTTCTTACATGCTTGCTTCTATTTTCCTCTATATATTCCTAGGATTTATCCCCAATAGATTTATGTTTCATGTATCACCCTCTAAATACTATTATAAAATACTCCTTTTTAGCTAAATGATTTTTGGTATAAACTCATCCAATTCTTGAGGTAATTTTATATGATACTAGTTGAAAATATTACAAACCCCTTTTCATTCCATGGGTTTTTCATGATATTATATATGATTGATTTTATATAGATCACATATGTATGGATGTTTATAGGTGGTGTAAGTTACCCATATTAAATATAAAAAATATAGTTTCTTTAGACCAGAGTTTATTTATTTACGAAAAGATCTTTTAGGTTTAGAGTTTTAGAGAATTAGGTCACAACTCTTACATAAAAGAACCATATTTTATAAAGTGGACAGTTCTAACCAGTATCCATTTTTCCTAGAGTATAAAATGTTTAAAATAAAATAAGAATTATTTTCATGAAAAATATTCACTACTTCTAACTTGACTTCTTCATTTCCCTTACCCATCCTTAAAACCAATGATTTTTTTTAAAACATAGGATGAGCACAAAAATATTATTAAGGGACATAAAAGAAATAATTTCATTAGTTTAATGAAAAACATAAAAAACCATAAAATACTTACCTTTATCACATTATTCTCTGATCTTGTGAAATAAATCATTTCCACATGAAAACACAGACATTTTTCTAAAAGGAAACTTTTAAAACCCAATGCAATAATAGATAAAACATGTAGAAAACTTGGGATATCATTTACATGTTAGTCTAATAAATTGAATAACCTTTATGGTTATACATAGTAAAACCATCACAGTTCCAAATAAAATAATCATCATAGTTATAATTGGAATAACCATACCGATATACTTCCATAATATATATTTAAAAGCCTTATAATGATCCATGATTTTCATATATAGACATTACATCAATTTTATGAAATATTTATTTCATTATATAAAAATACGCCAGAGATCCATAACAGTTTTGTGCATTTGGAAACTTAGAAACATAAACAATGGTCCATAACTGAGCTATATCATCTCCCACTATGTTCTTGATAACTATCACCATTATTAGACATATCATATGTAATAAATATCTTCATAACCTAGGGAAAGGAAACATAAGAAAGGGTGAGCTCAGATTTTCAGTAAGAGAAAATAAGGGAGATATGTAAGCATAACATGAACATAAGGGTATAAGAACATGAGATTAACATTTTAAAACTATACCCTACATATCAAAGATCATAATAATGATTCAATAAATAAAGATTGGAATTTCATAATACACGATTCATAAGGTAATAAAATAATATGATCCCTGAGAGCATAATAAATAGAATTTGTGGCATACACATAAGTATAGAAAATCATTTCCACATTAATCAAGGATCACTGCCAAGACCATCATAGAAGATAAAGTCCATTACTGAACTGGGTTCACTCTATATTACAACCATGTTTTACTGAATCTGGTTCACTTCTCATTCCATCCCTATATTACTGAACTAAGTTCACTCCCCATTACAGTCCTTTCTATCTCATGAGATATAAATCTTTACCTAATGAATTGTTGGGAGATATAGGTTCCACCCATCACATAATGAAATCATACACATGTTTGCCACAATATCATAAAAATTTATCATATCATATCCCATGAAATGAAATGGGCATAATAAATTTTTTATCATATCATAACTAGTGGAAAATTTATAGATTTCATAATCATTTAATCATAGTGTATCCTGTCAAAAGAAGTGGGTTTCATAAATGTTTTATCATGGTATAACCTATAGAAGAGAAACCGGTTTTATAAAAATCGTACCATAAATACATAAACCATTCAGAGAAATATTATGAATTGTATTATTGTATTATATCCCTAGTAAGTAATTGATAACACCAAAAAAATGTAATCTTAGATAAAAAATAATTTTGAAAGATCATTTAAAACATTTCTTGAGGAAAATATCCTTTTAGTTGAGAAAAAACTCTTTTTAAAACATAAAACATCATTAAAACCTTTTTATTTAAAATTAACCTTGAAAACATATAAATTAATATTCTAATAAATCATTGGTCTCGATGTTAGAAATTTCATTTATGTCATATAAATTAAAATTAAGGTTCAATTCATATTTTATGTAAAAGCAAAATGGGCATTATTTTGGAAAACAACATGAATATTCTTTTCATTTTTTTTTGTAAAAATTAAAACATAGGTAAAATTTTATCTTAAAAATAATAAAATATTAATAAAAAAAATTTGGAATCATTTTTAGAAAACCTGTTTTCAAAGTAATCCAATTTTTTACAGAAGGGAGAGATAAAGTCAATTTTTATTAAAAATATTTTCTTAATTATATTAAATAAAAAAGAGTGGAAAAAATGGTACTATTACTTGAAAATATCATTAATAACCATATGATAATAAAATTTATGAGAATTATTGAGTGTTAGATTATGATATTTCAATATTGGATACTTAATCATAAACAATCCATATAAATGATGAGATTGTAACATAAAATCTTTAAAAATTTGGTAACATTAATTTATAAGCCCAATGAAGGAATAACATATAATAGAACTTATAATATTATAAGGATGAAAAAATTCACTATTTTAAATTTTATAAGGGTTGTATATACACCTTGTGGATGAATATAGGTGAACAATATAACGTACGTCTCAAAGAAGGCAAATTGAGACAAAAATCCTTTACCTTAAGTCTTGACTCTCATTATACTCTTTAAAACCTAAATCATAATAAATATAAGTTTATTAAAAAGCTATAAAATAAAAATATTTATATATATAATACCATATATTATTTATTTATGAATTTATATTACCCATTTATTAATAATTCCATGTTAATGTTATGTTTCAAGTAATAACCACTTTGTTTTTTGTACACGTTTTTGACTTATTATTATTGGTCCTATTACTTAGATCATGATTTAAACATATAAATAATGATAAAAATGATATAAATATCATATATATTCCATCTATATGTATTTATAGTAATCCATAAAATTTATAGATAAGAAATGTAATATACTTTTCATAGAGATGGGAGGCCGCACGTATGCATGAATGTTGTTTCCATTTTCTTATCATATTGAAATAAAGAATAGTAAATGATATATATATTATCATTAAAATATAATTTTTATGCTTAATATATCACATATTTATATTAAATCCATACTTAATACATTCCATGTAAATCATGAATGAATCACATCGCTTCGCAAGGCGGTAGTCTTCTATACACACGAACGACATTATCGTATTCCAAAAAAATAGAAAGCATGAAGGTATGTATTATATAATAATTGTAGAATAATAAATACATAATAAATACCATTTATATATAATATATAAATAGTATGTATTTCATTATAACCAACCTTGAATGGCTGTATTGGAAAAATAAACAACATTGGATAGCGAGGTAGTAGATCGCTGTACACATGAACAATGATTTCATAACCCATTTGATAGAATTTTGTATGGTAATAGTTTTTTGCCTTATCATAACAACATATCAGTATATTTAATATATTTATGTTATTATACAATCATTATATAAAAATAATTAAAGGGGTTTTAGTAATAAATAAAGTAACAATGTTCATTGATGAATGCTACCTATTCTTCAGATATCTTCTTTTGGCTTGCACCAAAGTCATTCCTTGGTTGGATTTATTATCAAATTAATCCTTATAAGATAAGAGTATATAAGTGGAGAAGTGATTTGGGTAGGTATTTTCCAAACCAATTGGATTTTAAGGTGTGAAGAGAGGGGGAGAGTGGGTGTCCTTTTATAAGTGATGTGAGTGACACTCTTATAATTTTTTGAGAAGATAGAATTACAAACAAATTTTTTCCATGTAAAGTGGATCCAATAATAAAAAAATATTGATAATAGAAGGTATAAGGTATAATTATGTCTATAAAATGGTTTTTTGGATAAGTTTTGGGTTATTTTTACACCTTATATTCTATGTTTAACCATTAAGTAATATTGTTTTTACCTTAATAGCTGTAATTAAATTTAATTTCTTTTACTAATAACTTTGGTAAAAAAATTAATTTTTACTTATTAGAAATTATAAATTATGTATATTAAAAATTTAGAATCCATTTTTAAAAATTAAATTCACAAAATTCTTAGAAATTAATTTAGAATTAATCCCACAGACATGTTGAGAAAGCTGGTTTTTAAAGCAAAAAACATCAAAAGTTTACAAAGTTTTTATATTCAATTTCAATATAAAATTGATTAAAATGAACTAATTGGATTAATATATGTATAATTAAACTAATTATACTTAAGTATATATATATATATAATATAATTTAATTTTATAAATAAATTAAATGAAAATGCAGTTTTTAATTAATATTATGTATTTTTCACTATTCATCAAAAAATGAAACTTTTTAGAAAAATATTTAAAATTAACTCTAAGATAATTTTGAAAATTTTAATTTAAAAATTAATTTTATTTTATCCAATTTATTTTTTAAAAGTGTTATTAATATTAATATTTTTCCCAAAAGACATATTTTTTTTTGAGAAAATAGTATTTTCAAAACCTATAAAGACGTTACAGAAAATTATATATTTTATTATCATTTTTTTCTTTATATAAAACCATTATACATAATATTTAAAAATTAGTTATTAACATTCATATTACTATGTTTAACGGTAAGGTTATAATGGTTGTGTTTAAATAACTATATTAATAATATAACATTATTTTGAAAAAACTCAGTGTTGCATGTAACACAAGATAAGTTGATGTTGCGTATAACACAATATTAACTTGGTATTTTGTACAATGAAATGTTAAATTGGTGTATTATACAACACAAGACATCAAATAAAATTAATTTATTAGAAAAAATTTAATAAAAACTATGCGTATCATATTCAACCCCCCTTTAAATGAATTTCTCTCTCAAAATTCGTCACTCTAGTACAAAAAATGAGGATAATTTTGCCTCATCATATCCTTAGGTTCCCATATAGCTTATTCAAACTGGTGGGTTTTCCACAATACTTTGAACATGTGATTGGTATTATTTCATAGAACTTTCTATGTACAATCTGGAATCTCAACTGGCCATTCCTCATAAAAAAGATCTTACTATAGTTGAATGACCTTTGAGTTTAGTACATGTAAAGGGTTAGGTATGTACTTCCTCAGGAGAGATACATGGAACACATTGTGAACTTGAGAGAGGTTTGGTAGAATTACCAAGTGATAGTCTACCATCTTGATATGATCAATAATTTAAAAGGGATCGATATACTTAGGGATTAGTTTCCCTTTCTTCCTGAATCTCATAACCTTTTTCCATGGAGAAATTATTAGAAACACATTTTCACTAACTTTAAATTATAGATCACACCATCGATTTCCAGCATAAATTTTCTACCAATTTTGATCTTCTTTGTTGTGCTATTGAATAGATTTAACCTTCACTACCATTTCTTCAGTGATCTCAGGTCCCAAGGGATTTATTTATCTAACTTCATTATAGAATATTGGAGATCTATATTTATTTCCATAGAGGGATTCATAAGGATCCATATGAATGTTTGAGTAAAGGATATTGTTGTAATATAACTCAACTATAGGAAAGTGTTGATCCCAACCACTTTTTAAATCCAATGAAAAGGATCTCAACATATCATACAGGGCTTGAATTGTTCTTTCAGACTAACCATCCATCTGAGGATGATAAGTAGTGATGAAAATTAATTCCATAACAAGGATTTGCAGAAAACTTCCTATAAAATTTTAGGTAAACCTCATATCTCGATCAGATACAATGGAATGTGTTACTCCATTCAACCTTACCAATTTCTTAATGTATATCCTTGAAATATTATCCATAGATAAGTATTCTTTGATAGTGATGAAGTGTTATGAATTTGTATGGTGATTGAAAAAAACCCATATAACATTGTTACCTTTAGAGGTTTTAGGGAGTCCAATGAAAAAATACATGGATAAGTTCTCCCATTTACATTCTTGTATGAGTAATGGATACAATATCCCCCTAGACTTTTGTCTTTCATCCTTAACTTTTTAGCATACCAATAATTGAGATACAAACTATGTGATATCTCTCTTCATGCCATCCCACTAGAAGTATTGTTTCAAATCTATGTACATATTAATACTTCTAGGATGAATAGATAATGAAGAACTATGAGCCTCCTCTAACAAGGACTTAAAATCTAGTATAGATAGAACACATACATAGTTACCAAACCTTATCATTCTATCATGATAGTAGTTAAACTCAAGAAAATTTATAACCTTCTTTTATCCTCTACATATTCCCTTTGTGGACATTTAATCATCACATGGATAGATAGTTGAACATTCAATTGAGAAAGATAATATTTTCCCCCTTTCTTCAGTATTTTTATATCCATCCTTTATAAATCCATAATTATTAGATATTTTTTGAACCTCATCATGGATAATATAGAATGATCCTATCAACTCAAATCATCAACCACCATGTTCCCTTTCCCAGGGCGGTAATGTATTGCATTGTCATAATCCTTAATTAGATTTAACTATATTTTCTGGTTCTTGTTCAACTCATTCTATGTGAATATATACATCAAATTTTTATGATTGGCATATATATCACACTCTTATCCTTGAAGATAATGCCTCTATTTCCTTAATTCAAAAATTACCACAACTCACTCCAAATCATGATTTGGGTAATTTTTCTCATGAATATTCTATTATTGTGAGACATAAGTTATAAACATGTTATTATACATAAAAAACTTCCCAATACCTTCATGCATGAATAAATATAGATTAAAAACCCTTCTCCACTATAGGGTAATATAAGAACAGGTTCACTGACTAACTTTCTTTTCAGTGTATTGAAATTTCCTCACATTCATCATTCCAGAGGAAATTGGCTCCCTTCCGAGTCAACATTGTCAGAGTATTAAATAACCATGATAGATTATCCAAAAAGTTTTGATTATATCCATATAAACCAATAAAAATATAGATCTCAGTCACCATTTTTGGTCTTGTCCAATATTCAATAGCCTCATTCTTTTATGGATCTATTAACATAACATCTCTTGATATTATGTGACCCAAAAATAAAACCTTTTGTATAAAAAATTTACACTCTGAATTTTTAATAAATTTTCTCCTTCCTTAGAGTCATTAGTACAATTATCAAGTTGCCTTTATAGTGACTCGAGCTTAGAATACATGGATATTACATCTTTTTAGATGAATATCCATTATATTACACAAAAACATGTTGAAGGACAGTAATAGTTTAGTGCCTTTAGAAACATGGAACATAGTCTTATATTCTAGTGAATGATCTTCAATGTTTCCCATAATGATATTCCCTATTAGTAATCCTACTTAAAACATTTTTTCATAGCCCGGGGAAAGGAAATATAAGAAATGGTGAGCTAAGATTCTCAGGAAAGGTAAATAAAGGAGATAGGTAATCATAACATGAAAATAAGGGTATGGGAACATGATGACAACATTTTAAGATCACACCCTGCATATCAATGATCATAAACAAGATTCATGGAATAAATATTGGAAGGTCATAAGACATGAATAATATGAGAATCAAGAGCATAATCCATGAGAGTATATCATAAGAATAAAAATGGAATCATGGAATACATATAATCATAGAAAATATTATGTCAAGGATACCTACCAAGACATTCATAACATGTTATTCTTGGGATAATAACCCATGTGATGACTTTGTTCTTGGGATGACCTCCCATGTACCCACTTATTTTGGTCTTGGTATGACATCCCATGTAAGGACCTGACCTTAAATATTTCATATTATAGTGATTTTAAACTAGAATAGAGATTATTACATTTCTAAGAATATTTATAGTTTAGAGTTTTATAGAATTGGGAATAACCCTTATAAAATAAAACCATACATTACAAGTAGAATCTTATAACCATATTCCATTTATTCTATAAAGAAAAATTCTTAAAATAAAAACATGATTTATTTTCATGATCAAATCTTCATAATTTTCCCCATGACCTCATCATTATCTCTATTCTCCATTAAATCCAATCAAAAAAATTTCAAAACATGGGATGCGAACAAAAACTCAGTAAGGGACATAAATTAAAGGAAACTATTAGTTTAGTAAAAATCCATAAAAACATTTTCATAAATATATACCTTTTTATTCGAAAAAAGAAATCAACTTTTAAAAAAGATCAATATTATAAATTTTGAAAATATATCAATTTTCATGAAAACTAATTAGAAAGTATCTAAAATATAAGTAGGTGACTTGGGATTTCATTTTACATATTACTCTTACAAATGGAGTAATCAAAATGACCAACCTCCAACTCTGGAGTACCCAATGACTTGGAGGTAATACTGTAACCACCAGTCTTTGGTTTATCACAGAACCACCCATCATTGGTTTATCACATAACAAACCATAGTTGGTTTATCATGTAACCAACTATAATTGGTTTATCACATAACCCATCATTATTATAAACAATTCCCAATAACTATAACTTAAACATTAACCATGAAATATTTCATTATAAAAATACTCTTTGAAGAAAATGAACTTTTCATTTTGGAATCACCCATTTTGAAAATCGATGCATATAAAACAGATTTTTTTTATTTAAAAGTAACCATATAAAATTGAATTTTATTCTTAAAAATATAAAAGTGACTTGAAATAGGATTTTTTTTCATTCCATATATGTAATAAAAACATTATTTTTCAAAAAGGAATCTTAAAAGAGTATTTTTAAAAGTCCTTTACAAGTATCATATCTTTGAAGTGATCATTAATCAAAAGAATAAATTATGTATAATAAATGTAAATCCACAAAATTACCATATAATATATTCATAATATATTCATAACCAATATAACACATAATCTTAGAATTTCATAATTAAGAAGTATAAGTTTAACCTATAGAATGAAAATTGGGTTAAGAATTCCCTTACCCCACGTTTGACTTCCATAAAATGTGTTCAAAACTCATGTATAATGTTCTAAATAATGTTATTAATTTATTAAATAACTATATTTATATTTATAATACCTTATATTACCTTTTAATAATATCTTACCACCTTTTCAATAATAACATTTCATTATTTTCATTGCTTTGGGTGCTTTCGTTTCATGGTTTCATGGTCGGTTCACTTGTGTAATATTATGGATATTCTTGTAAAATTGAATTATGAATCCAAAAGTGAAGTGAAATATTATTAATTAAATTCCAAAATTATTAATGTTCCCACATATCATTTTTATTTTTTACACGAGGATGATTCATTAGATAAAACATTAATGATAAATGTTCAGTTTATTTTTGGTGGTTTTTCCAAAAACCAAAAATTAGTTTCATCTTATTTAATATTAGGTGTGTATATTTGTTACAGAACATGATATAGGTTATAATATAAATATTTTAATCATATTTCTACCAAAATTATACTTTTATGACCAACCATTAAGGAGGCAATAGAAAACGAAAAATCAATATCCACGGAGACAGTAAACCGCTATAATTTGGATAATGGTTTCGTTTATTTGAATAAGAGGATATGAGAAATGAAATGGATATTATATATTCCATTAGAGACATAAAAATTCAGTATATACATGATTCTTGAGTTATCATGACTTTATGTATAAAGGAGGTTAGAAAAAAATAGAATAAAAAAATAAAATAAGAGAGGTGTTTTTTGAGAAAATTACCTATTGGATATCACCTCCTTGAAGGACCCCTTGATGACCTTGGATTTGGTATTTTGGTGATACCATAAGAACTTAGACATGGGGAGAGTTATAAGGATATGGTTTTTAATATATATGAGGTTATTAAAATATTATAAGGAGAAACGGGGTGGAAAGTGGTGGTATTAATACTTTAGGAGGGGTGGTTTAAAGTGATTTAATAATGATTATTTTATATTTAAATCCAACCACATTGAGGTCGCATTAATTTCCATGAATTTGGATGATTATTAACGTTTTAATTTATATTTTGGGTATATAAACTATTCAGACAACCATTAAATGTTGTATTTTTTATGTATTTTAATCCTTTACCTTTTAACTTTAACCCATTTCATTATTTTACTTATACCGTGGTAAATATTTTTTCACCACGACAAATTTTTAATGAAAAAAATAAAAATCGCCATAAAAAATAATTTGGACCTTATTATTACAAATATTTAATCAATTTTACCAAATCCAATTAACCTAATAGGAAATATTTTATTCAAGATTAATGCTGTAGACTCAATGGGAAAATAAGTTTTTAAAGTGAAAAAATTCAAATGTCTACAAAGTTTTTATATCCAATTTCAATGTGAAATTGATTCAAATGACCTAAATTAGGTTTATTGATATATAATTGATCTAATTATACTTTAAAAACAATTTAAAATATAATTTAACTATATAAATAAATTATAAGAAAATGAAGTTTTTAATTAAAATTCAGTGTTTTTCACTATTCATCAAAAATGAAACTTCTCCAAAAAATACTAAAATTTCACCCTAAGATAATTTTGATATTAAGATTTCAAAAATGAAGTAAATTTTTTCAAATAAAATGTATAAAAGTTTCAAAATTTATATTTAAAATAGGTGTACTGTTAAAAGGTGGCCAAATTGCCTTAAAAAAAATATATATTTTTATGCTTAAAATTTGATTTATTCCTATATTAAGCCTATGAAACTTATTGGATGAATTTAAAAACTTTAATTTGAATATATAACATATAAATTTATTTAATATCTTTAATTAATAGTTATTAATTTAATTTATGAATACTAATAAATATGTAAACAAATTATTTTATCAGTACTTGGGTTGTTATATCATCCAATGTATGAATTTATCTCTCAAACTATCCATTAGATTGAGGATGAAAAGCAATGTTGAAATTAAATTTAGTTCCCAAATAATTTTTTTGTCCTTTCTTGAAATTGGAAGTTAACCTAGGATCATAATTAGATATAATGGAGATAGGGACTCCTTGTAATCTAAAAATTTCCTTGACATATAGTCGGGAATTTTAATCTAAAGACATAATATATTGAATTTGAAGGAAATGTATAGATTTATTCAATTGATCAATAATAACCCAAATCGCATTGTTACCTCAAGAGATCTTTGGCAATACAACTTTGAAATCTAGTGATATATTTTCCCATTTCCACTCGAGTATTAGAAAAGGTTGAAACATCCTCTTTGGTAACTACCATTCTGATTTAACTTGTTAAGAAGTCAAAGAATTCATGGAAATCTTGTCAATATCTCTTTTCATTCCATCCCACCAGTAATAATCCGAAAGGTCTCTCTACATTTTAGTTCTACCCAGATGAATGGAAAACAAATAACCATGAACTTCATTTAACAACTACCACTTCAAATGAGAATCATAAGGAACACATAATCTCTTCCCAAATCTCAAAACACATTCTTTATCAATATTATATTTAGGAAACTTACCATTTTTAACTAAATATACATTTTTCTGTAACTCATGGTCTTCCTTTTAATCTTTCTTAATTCTATCCAATAGAGATGATTGCACTGAAATATGAAGCAATACAGAGGATTTCCCTACATCCACAAATTCTAGGCCAAAATACATCAAATCATTAACCAAAGGGTAATGTTTCACATGTAAAATGGTTAACATATCATTATTTCTTTAACTCAAAGCATCAACCACCTTTTTTTCTTTTCCAGGATGATAATGAATCATGCAATATTAATACTTGTTCATTTCTATCCATCTTCTCTGTCTCATGTTCAATTATTTATGAGTGAATACATACTTTAAGCTTTTGTGATCAATATATATTTCACACTTTACTCCACAAAAATTATGCCTCCAAATTTTTAATGAAAAAAATAGATAACTCCAAATCATGTGTAGGATAATTTAGCTCATGATGTTTTAATTTACGTGAATCATAAGAAATTACCTGATCATTCTTCTTTAGAATGTAACCAATTATTTTTAAAGAATCATCACTATAAATAACAAAATCATCATTTCTTGAGGGTGTGGAAAAAACTGGAGAATTTACCATTTTTTAATTCTGAATAACAACCATCACATTCTTTTTTCTAGATAAATTTAACTTCTTTTCATGTTAAATTAGTTAGTGGGTTATATATCCATATAAAATTTTTAACAAACAGATAGTAATATCCTACTATCTAATACAACTTCGATTTTTAGCAACATTTGTGTGTCTTGTCCATTCTTTAACTACTTTTATTTTGGAAGGATCAATAATAATTATATATTTACTTATAATGGGCCCAAGAAAATAAATGAGTTGTAACCAAAAATCACACTTGATAAATTTTCCATATAACCAATTTTCTTTAAGTGTTTGAAGAAAAATCCTTAAATGTTTTTCATGACACTCCTCTATTTTTGAATAAACCAAAATATCATCAATAAAAAAACCACAAAATTATCCAAATATTTATGGAAAACTCTATTAATAAGACCCATAAATATATCAGGGGAATTTTTCAACCCAAAGATAATAACTAAAAACTCATAATGCCCATATCTAGTTTGAAATGCAGTCTTTGAAAAATCTACCATATTCACTTTCAACTGATGGTATTCTGAAATAAGATCAATATTTGGAAAGTAATATTCTCTCAGGATATGATCAAATAAATCATCGATATGAGGCAATGGGTACTTATTATTAACAATGATTTCATTCAGAGCACTATAATCCATACAAATTCTCATAGAAGCATATTTATTTTTTAAAACAAAATAGGATTACCCCATGGTGAAGTTCTAGGGCGAGTTCAAACTTTTTTAAAAACTCTTTCAATTGATGTTTTCATTTAAAATGTTCAACTTGTGCCATTCGATAAGGGGGTTTTGAAATAATCTCATAATCAGGGACTAAGTTAATAGTAAATGCAGCCTTTCGATCAGGAATAACACTAGTGAATTCATTAGTAAAAATATCCATGTATTCATTCTCTACAATAACTTCACTAATCTGTATAATTCTATTTTCTTCAGTGAAATGTGAAATTTAACTTTCATTTACATTTATAATCAATTTCTTTGCTTCTTGGTAGGTTATTATAGGTATTAAATAATTTAAAAGGACTTAGATCCACAATTGTAATGATAAACTAAAATCCAATCCATACCCAAAATAATATCAAACTCAATTATAGGTGTAAGAACTCAGATCTTTTTTTTAGGTATGCTTTCCTTTTTCTAGTGTTTTTTGAGGAAAAGAGGAGTTTCTAGAAATTTCTGAAGTACACACCGTGTACTTGATGAGTACACACCGCGTACTCGGTTACTACGGGTAGCCGAGTGCTGGCCGTGTAACAGCCATACACACGGCTGTGTGTGGTGACCTGGAGACCACCTAATGTGGGGGGCAGTAAAGGCAAGTACACGCCATGTAATTATAAAGTACATGACGTGTACTTTTTTTTTTCATTAAATGCACTGGGGTTGCGTCTGATGGACAAAACCATCTCCTTCTAGTTCTGGTTCATATGAGAGTGAGCATACAACCACGATCCTTCTCTGAGCCCCCGATCGAGCATCCGTTCTCTAATTTGATCGCCGTCGATTGCATTGGGATCGTCACAGTAAGCTCTTACTTATTCTAGATCTTTGTTTCCTGATTCATTCTCTTTCAAGAGTTATCTTCGGTAAAATGTTTTAGACATTGTTATAGAACTACCACATTCTAGGTTGATCCAAGGGCCGACGCTGGGGTATATCGATCATACGATGCTGAGGTAAGTGGTTTGTGCCTTTATTTTGAGAGTATTTGAGTTATATGTGCAAAATTCCCCAATACCCTTGAATGGGGTATTGAACTTTTATAGTTTTAGCCCTGTTAAATTCCTGCTATGCTTGTATTCTTGAGTATAGGTTAATTGAATAAGAATAGGGTTAATTGCTATGCTTTGGAAGTGTTTGCCAATGAATTTTTTTTATGACTGTTTGGTATAGTTTTCCTGTTAGGATGCTGTTTGTTTTCCATGGCTAGTATTGTAGGATAGAGTGATTTTGTTTATTTTCCATGCTGTTATGCTGTAGACTTCTAGCCAAGTAGTTCTTGAGGTTTACTTTGGCCGATGTGCATTTCCATGATTGTTTGACTTACACAGGGTCGTGAGAACCTAGTGTAGTAGACCATAGGGATAATGGATGTAAGGGCTTCTCCAGAGTGTCTGTTTTACTATTATGATGTGAGACTACAGGGGGAATTGACATAAGTGCTTCCTCAGAGTGTCTGTAGTTCCTCCATGTGAGCCATAGGGGGAATGTGATGTAAGTGCTTCCCCAAAGTGCCTTTTAGTTACTGATAAGAGACTCTAGGGGGAATTAACGGTGAGTGCTTCCCAAGAGAGTCTATTCTAAAGCTGAACCAGAGGGGTTAGACTGTGAGTACTTCCCAGAGTATTTCTGTGTATTCTAGGTAGGACCTGAGGGGATAGGCTATGAGTACATCCTAGAGGGTACCTGTTTGTGTTTATCTTCTTACTTGATGTGTGGTATTTTTGAATGCCTTGTAACTATTGGAATGTTTACTATTGATTACTTCCTTATTTATTACTTCTTTTACTTATTTCCTACCATATATATTCACTGACTATTAGGCATAGATCTATTGGTGGTTTCCTACTTGGATTTAGTCTCACACCCTATTTGGGTCATTCTTTTGGGCCCAAATAGATTATATTGTTTAAGGTATAAATAAGGGAAAAAGCCCTTCTACTTCAGGTACTTGAATGCTTTAGAGATGGAGAGCATATGACCAAGTTGAGGCTTGCGATGATGAGGAGTTATTTTCTTGTTTTTCTTGTACTATGGTTTAGTTTTGTATTTCATCATTGTGACTTATTTGGCTGCTTTCCTAGAAATATGTATCATGAATCATTTATATATATGTGCTCTAGTTGTTTCTTCATCAGTCTTCTGCTGTTTACTGTTGTTTGACATTTTTAATGCTTCTGTTATTGTATATCTATTTTACTTTCGTTGTGTTACTCTTACATTAAAGGCATAGTTTCCCCACTATCACACCCAAGTCCCTCGCTGCTATTCTACAGCCTCTGACATTAGGGGAAATGCGCTTGAGGCCATGTGACCAACCGGGTACGGGGCACCTCTGGGCAGCTTAAGGAACCAGGACGTTACAAAGTGGTATCAGAGGAATTATTTTCTCTTGACTTACTATTTGGATGTTATAGATAGGGATAAGAAGAAATTGGTACTTGGTAATAATCTGTTCCCGGGAGTAGCTAACCCATGTACAGGGAAAAACCAATCTACCTCGTTTATTGCAATTTTTCTGGTTTTACAATTTTAGAATTGATTTTTTTTACCATTGGGTGATTCAAATGTTTTGTGCTATTATTGTTGATGTTATTGAGGTTCTATTTCTATTGCAACCTGATGAAATGAGGGTATTCCATCTCATGCACCATATAGACACTTACTAGGGATCACATGTCATGCATTCTTTCCATGCAATATAGATTGAATTAGCGATTTCATGTTGTTGTGATAGGTGAGGTGCTAGATATGCATGCTGTTGTGATAAATGCCTTGATAAAAATACCTTCTGTTTGATAGGGTATTGGTTGTGTAAGGTTTTGTTTGAATAAACGCCAAAATTTGGTACTTGAGGTGTTATGGGCCCTCATGGATTAGAATTTGGTGGATCATTGCCTTGTTTTACTTGCATATGACATGTATAAGATTCCAAGATTTGATTCTTAACGAGTATGGGCCCTCACGGATCGAAATTTGGAACTTAAGGGTTCATTTCTGTGTTTTTTCTGGCCTCCGGAGTAGTTTCTAAGGCTTATTGTCTGGAAAAACCTAGAATAAACGCCGTGTAATGATGAATACATGCCATGTGTTCTTCTATTCAGGAATTTTTTTTATAAGTACACGCCGTGTACTGTATTTACACGCCATGTAGTCGCTAACCGTGTCTCAGACTGTGTGGGTGATTACACGGGGTTTGGAACCTTTGGTAGTACACGCCGTGTTGTAGAACCGTGTAACCGACCATGTCACTAACAACACAGGTCAGTTGAGTCTTCTCTAATGCATGCCATGTCAATCTTGAACACGCCGTGTAGTGTAACCCGAGTATCCATCCGTGTCACTAACAACACGGGTCAGAAAAATCTTCCTAGTACATGCCGTGTCCATCTAGAACACATCGTGTAGTGTGAGCTGTATATCCGGCTGTGTCACTAACAATATAGGTTGATGAAGCTCGTTTAGTACACGCCATTTCTGGCACCAACACGCTGTGTAGTATTGTTCTAGGAGAACCGTGTGGCCTAGCCATGTAAGGGAACTCGGGCAGGGGAATAGGATTCAAGTACATTCCATGTGTAGGGACAACATGCCATGTATGGGGTGTTACACGACCAATTTTTGTAGAGGTACATGCCCATGTGAATGGATTAAAGGAACATTCCATGAAGTTAGATATACACGCCGTGTATCCTTGTTTTGAAAAACTTGAAGGCTTTATTTCTTCTGTTTCCTCCTTATTCTTATAAGTTTCAATCACTGTTAATATTGATCAAAGGTGTGAACTTAACCTTGCAGAGTCATTCCACCGAGACGTCCTTCAGTTGTATGGATATTGCAAGGCGATGATCAGACACTGAACATGGCTGGTCAGGGAATACCAGTAGATCCTCTAGTTTTGCCAGTCTTGGAACCAACCATCATTCCAGACATAGGTGCTGATGTATAGTTCTGAGAGGGCTTTATGAGGTTCATGCAGACCTTCTGAGTAGTACCACATCCTACCCCTTCTATTGCCGATTTGACGTGGGTTTTCCAGTAGTAGCATCGTCCCACCTTTATAGGGGAAAGAGGAACCCATGTTTCAAAGTCATGGTTAGAATCCATGATTTCCATCTTCAAGCATCTGGAGATGCCTCCAGAGAGGAGGGTCAAGCTCTCTACATACATGGTTTAGTATTCCGTTTAGAGATGGTGGGATATGATCTCACAGGAGGGTTGTGAGTAGGTTATGGCCAGGGATGAGTTCCAACGTGCCTTCTATGACTACTTCTATATAGAGACCTTGAGGACAAATCAAGCCCGAGAGTTCATGAGTCTAAAGCAGGGTACTCTCTCAGTCATGGAGTACTCTTCTTGTTTCATAGAGCTATAGTGCTTAACGCTTATTCCAGGAGGTGATGAGTTATTATTAGCAAGGAAGTTTAAGGATGGTATGAGGCACAACATCCGATCGCAGGTGAACATCTTCAAGTTGACTTCCATCACTTCTATAGTCAACCAGGTGCTGATCACAAAGAAAAATCTGAGAGATTCAGAAGTTGTGAGCTAGGGAGTTCGGAAATCTGGAGTTAGTATCCCTCCCACTGACAGCAAGAAGCGCCGCAGGGGGTCTTCGTGCAATGATCCAAGGAGGAGAGACACTTCTTCTGGTTTCTAGGTGGTGTGCTACCAGTGCAGGAAGAGTAAGAATACAAGGACACATTTCCTGAGAGACCCAGTGGATTGCTGATCTTGCAGAAAGTTGGGTCATCTTCAGTATTTCTGTTAGATCTTCTCACCAGCAGCTGATGACAGGGGTTCTTCTATGACTCCACATTCAGGAGCAGCGCCACCAGTTTATCATAATTTTGGGAACTAGATTTCTCTTGGCCTTCCAGGCTGATTTGGAGGTCACGACCCTGGTAGTCAGTCACTAGGCTTTCAGCGAAAACAGGGTAGATCACCTCAGGGTGGTCAGGTAGGGTCACAGGGCTACGGTGCAGGTCAGACTTTTGCAGTAGAGCAAACCCAGCAGGAGCAAGATCCCAAAACCTTTAAAGTTCGAGGTATGATCTTAGTTTCCTCGGTTTTAGCTTATGCTCTTTTCGATATAGGGGATTCCCATAACTTTATATCTGTTGCTATTTTTGAGAGCCTTGGGCTCTGTATCTTTTCTTCTGATGATGTCTTGACCTTGGACACTCCGTTGGGGACTAGAATAGATAGTGTACGATAGTGCAAGGAGTGACCTCTTGAGGTTGGTGGGTGTCACTTCTTATGGGACCTTTATGTTCTAGAGGTGATAGGATATAATGTCATTCTTAGAATGGATTGGTTTGTTCCCTTCTAGGAAGTTGTCTATTGCTATCGCCGCAGGGTGAGTTTCACATCACTAGATGGCAGATCATTTCTTCATAAGGGTTAATGGGATGTCCAGCCGAGCAGAACAAGACCCGATAATTATGGGTTGGGAGGTGTTACAGCCCAGATTGCTAGTGTTTATCTGGATGACCATGGGAATTTACAGATGGACTTTCCTCTAGTGGTGGATCATTTCAGGGATGTCTTTCCAGAGGAAATTTTAGGTTTTCCTCCAGAGATAGAGGTATAATTTTCCATTGAGCTTGTTCTAGGTGTGTAACTAGTGTCCATTAATCCTTATAGGATGGCTACACCAGAGTTACATGAGCTCAAGAAGCAGTTGGAGGAGTTGAAGGCAAAGAGTTTCATCCAACCCAGTACTTATCCTTGGGGTTCGCCTATATTGTTTATGAAGAAGGCAAATGATACCCTCATAATTTTTGTGTATTATTGGAAGTTGAATCATTTTATGATCAAGAACCAATATCACTTGACAAGGATTAATGATATCTTTGATCATCTTCGAGGATCCAAAGTGTTCTCAAAGATTGACTTGAGATCCGGTTATCATCAGTTGTGCGTTAGACCATCTGATATACCTCTTAAAGCTTTCCAAAGGAGGTATGGTCTATACGAGTGTGTGGTTATGACATTAGGTCTCACGAACGCGCCTATAGTTTTCATGGCACTCATGAACCGAGTGTTCCATCCATACTTGGATTCTTTCATGGTGGTTTTTGTGGACAATATCTTGGTGTACTTTCACACTCGACATGACCATGCTACCCATATTGAGATCATTTTGAGTACACTGAGAGAGAATCAGTTATATGATAAGCTCTCAAAATTCCACTTTTGGATGGACCATATTCACTTCTTGGGTCATGTTGTATCAGATATAGGAGTATTAGTAGACCTAGAGAAAGTGATAGCTATAGTTTTCTGGGAGCATCCGAAGAACATCTTTTAGGTACGAAGTTTTCTAGGGATGGCTGGATACTACAAACATTTTATATAGGACTTTTCATACTTAGCATCACCATTGATGGGCCTGAATAAGAAGGGTGCAAAGTTCTTGTGGACAGATTCTTGTGAGTTAGCCTTTCAGGAGCTAAAATGGAGGTTTACTTCTATACCAATACTAGTTTTTCTAGATCTAGGAAAGATCTACACTGTTTATTGTGATTCTTCAGGTATCAGGCTTGGAGCTTTGCTTATGTAGGAAGTAAGAGTCATTGCGTACGAGTCTCAATAGTTGAGGCCACATGAGAGAAATTACCCGACACACGATCTTGAGTTGGCTGCAGTTGTTTTTTGCCTTAGGCTGTTGGAGACATTATCTGTTGGGAGATAATTTTATGGTTTTCATGGACCACAAAACTCTCAAGTATATCTTCACTCAGCATGCTCTGAATTTGAGACATCGAAGGTGGGTTGAGTAACTTTAGTATTTAGCCTTTGAGCTTGCCTATACGCCTGGGAAAGGCAATGCGGTGGCTGATGCGCTGAGCAGGAGGACTCAGATACAGATAGTTCTAGAGGCCAGCGGTGAGTGGAAGCTTATGGATCTATTTTCTGAGATGCATTTGGAGGTGCATGATAGGAAGAGGCAAATGTTTCTTTATTCTGTAGCTGTGACCTCTACTCTTCTTGATTGAGTGCGAATAAGGAAGCTATCAGACTCTGAAGGCCTAGTCCTACGGGAAAGTGTTTTAGGAGAGGACCCTATTTCTGGATGGATCATAGGTGAGGATGAGATCTTGCGTTTTCATGGGTGCATATGGGTGTCAGTAGACATACATGAGGAGCTGTTGTAGGACTTTCATTCCTTAGTTTGGGAAGTTCATCCTGGTGTCTCTAAGATATATCGTGATCTACACCATCAGTATTGGTGGCCAGGTATGAAGAGGGATGTTGCTGGTTTCATGATGAGGTGTTCCACCTGTCAGTAGGTGAAGGAAGAGCATCAGTGACTAGCATGGATTTTGCAATAGTTACCCATTACCAAGTGGAAATGGAATGATGTCGCAATGGAATTAATGACAGGTTTTCTGAGGTCACCTCGAAGAAATGATGTAGTGTGGGTTTTTATTGACAGAATCATGAAGGTTTCTCACTTCTTGCCGATAAAAGAGACCTTCAATGTTGATGAGATAGGATGTTTGTACATCCGTGAGATCGTAAGCCAACATGGAGTTCCAAAATCCATTGTTTCAGACAGGGATTACCATTTTACTTCTCGGGCCTGGTAGGGATTGCAGAAGGCCTTGGGTACACAGGTACTTCTGAGTATGGCTTACCACCCCCAGAAATATGGCCAGTCTGAGTGTACGATTCAGGTGTTTAGGGACATGCTTCGTACATGCATCCTGAATTCTGGAGGTTTTTGGGAGAAGCACATACCTCTTGTGGAGTTTGCCTACAACAATAGTTTTCAAGAAACTATTCATATGGCCCCTTATGAGGCTTTGTACGGTAGGCCATACCCATCACCCGTATATTGGCTGGAGGTAGGAGAGGTAGCTATGTTGGGACCTCGTCTTGTCCAGGAGACCACAAAGTAGATAGAGTTGATTCAAAATAGGATAACTACTGCACAGTCTCGACAAAAGTCTTATGCTGATCGAAGAAGACGACCTTTGGAGTTCAAGGTCGGAGATCAGGTTTTTCTGCATGTCACACCAAGGTTGGGGCACATGAGGATTAGGAGGTAGGGTAAGATTTCACCAAGGTATATCGGGCCGTTTGAGGTGTTAGAGAGAGTCGGACCGGTTGCCTATCAGCTACAATTTTCTTAGAGGTACCAGGCTATGCACGACATTTTCTACATTTCTCAGCTTCGACGTTACTTCTCAGACTCGTCTCATGCTTTCTAACATGGGGAGGTTGAGTTAGAGGTGGAAGCCTCATTCGAGGAGCATCCTATCTGGATTGTTGATCGAAGTGAGAAGGTTCTCCATGGCCAGTTTGTTCCTCTGGTACAAGTGCCATGGCAGCATGGGCAAGTACATGATGAGACCTAGGAGAGGGAGACCGATGTACGATTTCAGTGGTCGGAGCTTTTCAAGGATTCTTCTTCTATGCCACCTTACTAGGGAAATTTGGGGACAAATTTCTTTAAGGGGGGAAGTTTTTAAGAACCCAGATCTTCATTTTAGGTATGTTTTTCTCTTTATAGTGTTTTTTGAGGAAAAGAGGAGTTTCTAAAAATTTCTTAAGTACACACCGTGTACTTTATGAGTACATGCCCTATACTTAGTTACTGTGGGTAGGCGGGTGCTAGCCATGTAACGGCCATGCACACGACTGTGTGTGGTGACCTGGAGACCACATAATACAGGGTCTAGTGAAGTCAAGTACACGCTGTGTACTTTTGTTTTTCATTAAATGCACCGGGGTCACGTCTAATGGACAGAACCATCTCCTTCTAGGTCTGGTTCATCTGAGAGTGAGGGTACTGTTGTGATCCTTCTCTGAGCCCCCGATCAAGCATCCGTTCTCCGATTCGACCACCGTTGATTGTGTTGGGATCTCCCTGGTAATCTCTCCCTTCTTCTAGATCTTCATTTCCTAATTCCCCATCTTTCAAGAGTTATCTTTGGTTAAACGTTTTAGACGTTTTTGTAGATCTACCGTGTTCTAGGTCGATCCAAGGGCCGATTCCAGGGTATATCGATCATATGACACTGAGTTAGGTGGTTTGTGCCTTTCCATTGAGAGTATTTGAGTTATATGTGAAAAATTTCCCAATACCCTTGAATGAGGTATTGCGCATTTACAGTTTTAGCCCCGTTAATTTCTTTCTATGCTTTTATTCTTTAGTAGAGATTAATTGAATGTGAATAGAGTTAATTTCCATGCTTTGAATGTGTTTTACCATACATTTTTGTTTATGACCATTTGGTATAGTTTTCCTGTTAGGATGCTATTTTTCCATGCCTAGTATTGTAGGATGGAGTGATTTTGTTTATCTACCATGCTGTTATACTGTAGACTTCTAGACAAGTATTTATTGATGTTTACTTTGACCGATGAACATTGCCATGCTTGTTTGAATTACACAGGTCCGTGAGAACCTGGTGTAGTAGACCATAGGGATAATAGACGCAAGGGATTCTCCAGAGTGTCTGTTTTACTGTTACGATGCAAGGCCACAAGGGGAATTGATGTAAGTGATTACTCAGAATGTATGTAGTTCCTCGATGCGGGACACAGGGGGAATGTGACGTAAGTGCTTCCCCAAAGTGCCTTTTAGTAACCTATACGAGACTATAGGGGGAATTGATGGTGAGTGCTTCCTGAGAGAGTCAATTCTAAAGCTGAACCAGAGGGGTTAGACTATGAGTACTTCCTAGAGGGTTGCTGTGTTTGCTAGGTAGGACCAGAGGGGATAGGCTTTGAGTACATCCCATAGGGTTACCTGTTTGTGATTATCTTCTTTCTTGATGTGTGGTATTTTTGAATGACTTGGAACTGTTGGAATGTTTACTATCGAGTACTTCCTTGTTTATTGATTATTTTAATTATTGCCTACCATATATATTCATTGACTATTAGGAACATATCTCTTGGTGGTTTTCTACTGGGGTTTAGTCTCAAACCCTGTTTGGGTCATGATTTTGGGCCTAAACAGATTATATTATTGTAAGTATAGATAAGGGTAAGCGCCCTTCTACTTCAGGTACCTGAATGCTTTGGAGCTGAAGAGCATAGGACCAAGATGAGGCTTGCGATGCTGAAGAGTAATTTTCTTGTTTTTATTACACTTTGGTTTAGTTTTTTATTTTAGCATTGTGACTTGTTTGGATTCTTTCCTAGACATATGTATCATGAATCATTTATATATATTTGCTCTAGTTTTTTTTTCATCAGTATTCCACTGTTTACTATTGTTTGGAATTTTAAATGCTTCTGCTCTTTTATATCTATTTTACTTCCACTGTGTTACTCTGCCAATGAGGGCATAGTTTCCCCACTATCACACCCAAGGCCCTCGCTACTAGTCGGCAGCCTCTGGCATTAGGGGAAATGCGCTTGAGGCTATGTGACCAACTGGGTACGGGGTGCCTCTGGGAGGCTTCCGGAATCGGAATGTTACAATAGGTAATTCAATAAGATCTTTAGGAAAGAAAATTCACTAATAATAATAGGAAGATTCCTATAAATATTGGTTTCATTAATACTTCCCCCATGAGTTTTTACTAAAATTTATATCATAATTTCATGATGTGATATTCTCATTAGTCTTGAAAATTTCTCAGAAATGAAAGAATGAGAAGATCTAGAATCAAATAGGGTATTTCCATAATTTGAATATAAAAGTAACATACCTTTCACCAATTCATTTGATAGCCAAACATCAACCATAGTAGTAGTAAAAGATTTTTACATGCCCTTTTATTTCCGAACATGATAATTCCCTACATGTGAGTGACTAAATTTGGACACATGTTAGTATAATGTCCCAACTCATTGCAATTAAATCATCTTACTATCAAATTTTCATTATTTATCTTCTCATTTTACTTACAATCATGAGCTACGTAACCAATATTTCCCCATTAGAGGCACATACATGTCATAAAACTCCATCTCAAATTTTTTATCACAATGAGAAATTATATCACACCTTTTAGAATCCCATGAATCCAATTATCTTCTTAAAATTTGTTTCAAACTAGAGTAAAATATATTAATTTTCCTATAAATTTCTGGAAAAAAACATAGTATGTACCTAGACAGTATTATAAAAATGGCTTCATATAAAGGTAAAAAATATTCATCCTTTTACCTTAGTTTGAAGAATTGTTTCTCCACTCTAATTTGAACAATATTAAGAAAATAATTTTCTATAAAAGACTCTTAAAATCATCCCATTCCATAACATTTAGATCATATTTCTCTATGGTATTCTTAACTAGAGACCACCATCAATTTTCTTCACCTTCAAAATGATAAATGGCTAGGGTATAATTTTTTTTAGTTCTGAACATCCTTTGATTTTGAATATGTTCTCTAAAGCATTAATCCATCTTTTATCTACCATTGGATCTAAGTTTCCACTGAAATTTAGAGTATTTTTTCTCATAAAATGATCCACTACCAACATATTTATTTGTAGTTGATCTGGATACTACCTTTCAGAGATGCCACCAACATTTATATATTTTTTTTAACTAATATATAAAAACATTAAAATATTATAATCCAATTCCAACCATCTTGGGATTCTTATTTAGAATAATGTTTTCCTCATGATTCCTTCCCACCATAACTACCCTGTTTCTTTTGTGGAAAACCGTTCTGAACAGACATATCTTAGATGAATAAACAAGTTAATCTTAAACATAAATTAATAATCATTTATGGGTTCTTTATTAATACCATCATAACCTCTGAAGTTATCTAAACTGTTCTCTGATACTAACTGTGAATAACCATGCATAAAAATTACATATTCTAGCGAATTTATAATAAAATCCACATTATTACGTTCCTAAGAATATTTTCAGTTTAGTGTTTTAGATAATTAGGAATAACTCTTACAAAATAATCCCATACATTATAAGTGGACACTTATACTCAGTATCCATTTCTTCCACAAGACAATAATATTAAAATAAAAACATGGTTTTTTTAATGATAAAATCTTCACAATTTTCCCCGTGTTCTCATACTTGTCTATATTCTCTATTAAATATTTTGAAAAACATTTTAAAATATTAAATTAGAAAAAAATATTATTAAGGAACATAAATTTAAAAAAACTATTAGTCCAGTGAAAATACATAAAACATTTTCATAAAAACATACCTTTTTATTTGAAAAAAGGAATCAACTTTTCAAAAAAGAAAAATATATTACCTTTTCAAAAATGAATCAATTTTCATGAAAACTCATTATAAATAATCTAAAATAAAGTAAGTAACTTGGAACATAATTTTACAAATCAATTTTATAAATGGATTAAACAATATGGACAACCTCCAACTCTGATGTACCAAACACATTTTTGGTTGTAATGTAACCACCCGTATTTGGTTTATCATATAACCACCCTTTACTGGTCTATCATGTAACCACCCGTATTTGGTTTATCATGTAACCACAAATCATTAGTTTATTACATAACTTCCCATAATTATAATAAATTACCATTAAATATAACATAAACACAAATCATGAAATATTACATCATAAAAACACTCTTTGAAGAAAATGAACTTTTCATTTTGAAATCATTCATATTGAAAAGATGCACATATATAATGGAACAAATTTTCATTAAAAGTTACCATATAAACTTTTAATATAATATTAAAAATATAAAATTTACATTAAAGTGGAAAATTTTGTTCATGCCATATAAATATAAACACATTCTTTTTGAAAATGGAATCTTAAAAGAGGATTTTAAAAAGAAAGTCCTTTTACAAGTATCATATCATTGAAGTGAGAATTAATAAAAAATAATTAATTATCTATAGTAAATGTAAATATATATAAAACTAGTAGAAATACAACATAATATATTCATAAGTTATATCACACATAATCTTATCAACACATAATTTACAAGTATAAGTTTAACCCAAAGAATTGAAATTCTGTTAAGAATTCCCTTAACTCATGTTCAACTTACTTAAAAAATGTTAAAAACTTATATATAATGGTTTAAAAAATGTTATAAATTTATTAAAGGACTATATTTATAATTAAAATATCTTATATGACCTTTTAATAACATCTTACCACCCATTCAATAATAATATTTCATTAATTTCATTGTTTTGGGTCCTTTCGTTTCATGGTTTCATGGTCAGTTCACCTGTATAATTTTATGGATGTTCTTTTAAAATGAGATAAAAACTTTAGAACAGGAATTAAATAGTATCAATGAACTTAAATAATCATTAATGGTCAGTTATATCATTTTAATTTATTATAAGAGGATGATTCATTATATAAAATGTTAATGATAAATGTTTAGTTGATTTTTGGCAGTTTTTCCAAACACCACAAAATAATTTCATGTTATTTAATATTAGGTGTAGATATTTGTTCAAGAATATGGAATTGGATATAATATACCTATTTTAATTTTTTTGACCATAATGACCCTTTTATGACCATCCATGAAGGTGGGAATGTAAAATGAAAAATCATTATCCATGGTGACGGTAAACCACCATAATTTGGACAATTATTTCATTTAATTTAATAAGAGGAGATGAGAAATGAAATGGATATGATATATTCCTTTAGAAACATAAAACTATAGTATATATGTGATTTTTTAGTTATCATTACTTGATGTAAAAAACTAGGTGAGGAGAAAATAGTAGAATAAAATAAAATAAGAGAGGAGTTTTAAGAAAATTACCTCTCGGTTATCACCTCCTTGAAAGACCCCTTGAGGAGCTTGGATTAAGTTTTTTAGTGATACTAGTAGCACTTGGATGTGGGGAAAGTTATTAGGATATTTTTATTCAGATATTTTAGGATATTCAATGGTTTTTAGGAGAAATGGTTTGGAGAGTGGTAATATTTATACTTGGGGAGGGGTGGTTTTATGTGATTAAATAATGATTATTTTATATTTAAATCCAAACACATTGAAGTGAAATTTATTTCCATGATTCTAGATGATAATTAATATTTGAAATGTTGGTTACGATAAAAAACACATCAAACAACCATTAAATTATTTAGTTTTTAGGTATTTTAAGTATTTACCTTTTAACTTTATCTCATTTCATTTATTCAAATAGCTTGGGGATCAACCCCTTTATTAAAAGAAAAAAAACAGAGATCAGTTTTGATGGGAGTGGGAGAACCCATTATATTCCCAAAGGAAAGAGGCAAAAAAACTTATAATTGAGTGGAAAAAACCCATTGGTACCAAATACAAGTAAAAAACCCTAGATCTTGAATAACAAGAACACTGCCACCATGCAGTTGCATCATGCCACATCCAGATCTGTGCCGCCATGAGGCTATCAATGGATGAACCACACAATCTTCATTGGCCCGTAGCTGAAAATTGCACCCCATATAGATCATATCCCACCACACTATGTCGAACCTTATCTGTCTCCCCCAAAACCAGATCTGAAGAAGCAGATCTAAAATCGGAACCACAGTCTCCCCTGCCTGAGACCAGTTGACGACAATTCTCACACTAAAGACATAGTTAGTCATCAATGGTAGACACTCTGAAGCACCTCCGCGAGCCTCCATCACATGAATCCACCATGATATAAAGGGCACTTGATGAAATTGAAACCGTCATCCTCGCCAAGCAGAGATGTGGAGGTGAGCCACCGCTGTTCGGGAACGAACACCGAGGTGCCACCACCTTCTCCTAAGAAGTAGTCGCCTTCTCATAAGAAGTAGTCACCACGTGAGATCCATATATCCATCAATAAGGAGAGTTTCAGTCAAAGTCTCAACCTTCCACTAATTTCCTTCTACCTTATCCTGTTTCATTATTTTACCTATAACGTGCTAAATATTTTATTTACAATGGTAATTTTATTATGCCTAAAAATGAAAATGAACTTAAAACATAATTTGAAACTTATGATTCCAAATATTCAATCCATTTTACTAAATAAAATTCCTATAATTTCCAAAATTATATTTAAAATTAATCCAACATATGCAATGGGAAAGAGGGGTTTTAAAGTTAAAATGTTCAAATGTATATACAGTTTTAATATCCAATTTTAATGTTAAATTCATTATAATGACCTAAATTAGATTTATTGATGTATAATACAACTAATTATACTTTAAAACCAATTTAAAACATAATTTTACTATGTAAATTTATTAGATGAAAATGTTGTTTTCAATTAAAATTCAGTATTTTTCACTATTCCTCAAAAACTGAAACTTTTCCCAAAAATACCAAAATTTCAACATATTTAAATTTCGGTATTCTATTTTCAAAAATAAAGTTTATTTTTTCAAAAAAAAGTTATAAAATTTTCAAAAGTTATATTTAAAAAAGATACGTCGTTAAATAGCGGCAAAATTTCCTTTTAGAAAAATATAACTTTTTTATGATTAAAATTAGATTTATTCCTATATTAATCCTATCCAACTTATTGGATGAATTTAAAAATATTCATTTGAATATATAGCATATAAATTTCATTAAGATATTTCACTAATAATGATTAATTTAATTTAATAGTACTAATATATATGAAAAAAATTATTCTATGATTACCTATGTTGTTAGATCCCATGTACCCTCTTGTTGCTGGCTTAGTACGCCCTGCCATAGACCCTCTTATTGTGGGATTGGGATGAATTCATGTGTACCATCTTATTGTATGCTTATTATTCCCTCTCATGTACCCTCTTTCTCTGGGATTGGGCTGACCACTAGTGTTCCCTTTGAGCACATTGAAAATTTATCATTAACCAATGCATTAGTGGGAGATATAGGTCTCAATTATCACCTAATAATCATACCTATGTGTGACAAATGATTATAAAAATTCATCATATATTAACCTATAAAATGGAATGGGTATCATACAAATTTAATTATAACATAATCTTTGAAAAGTACGCATGTTTCATAATAATTTTACTATAGAAAAACCCTTAAAAAGAAGTGGGTTTCACCATAAGTTTATCTGGGTATAACCCATGGAAGAGAAATAGGTTTCAAAAAAATCGTACCATATTATATATAAACCCTTAAAAGAAATAATAAGAATGGATTCCTTGGATAATATTCTTATTAAGGCATGAGTAACAGCAACACATTTCATCTTAGAAGGAAAATAATTTTGAAAAATCATTTAAAACATTTCTTGATGAAAATATCATTTCTTATTTGGAAAACACTTTTTAAAACATAAAACATTTTGGAAACATTTTTCTTTGAAAATAACCTTGAAAACATATAAAGTAAGATTTTAAAAAAATTTATAACACCTTTTTAAAACACAAAAAATTTTCAAAACCCCTTTCCTTGAAAATGAGATTAAAATATCATTTAAAAATATTTTTTAAAACATTTTTAGAAAACATTGTTTTGGAAGAAAATATATTTTCGACTGAAGGAAGAAATAAGGTTTGAATTTCTTAATTTTTTTCTTAATTATCTTAATTACCAAAGAGTTTAAAAATAGTACCATTACTTGAATATATGATAAATAATTATAGGAGAAGAAAATTCTTGATAATTATTGAGAGAAAATCATAATATTTTATCATTGGAACCATAATCATAAAAAATCTTGATAAAAGATGATATTGTAAAATAAAATCATTAAAAATTTGGTTACCTTGAATCACAATCCCCATAAAGTAATAAAAAAATGGAAATTAAAGTATCACTAGTATTGATAAATTCATGATATTACATGTCAAAGGGGATTTATATACAACTCATGAAAGAATATTGGTTCATATCATAACATATGTCTCAAAGAGGGTAAATTGAGACAAAAATACTTTGTTGATCTGGTAAATTTTGAACCATAAACAACATGAAAGAGATATCCTAAAATGGATATATAAATACTAATAAATTTTATGATAATAATCATAAAATACATTCATGGGTAGTATATAAACCACATAGAATAAGGAGGAGGTGAATATAGCATGTGTCTCACAAAAATAAAAAGCTAGATGAAAATCCCTTACTACTTGAGTAACTTTTGAATTATGAGATCCATGAATGAATGGAATAAATTGAAACTTTTAATATCATGAAATAAATTAAATTCATTTTATAACATTTCATAGGGTAGTATATACACTACATAAAAGACACAAGTGGTGAATACGACATAAGTCTCACAAAAATAAAAGTGAGATAAAAATACCATTCCCTTAAGTATTGAGTATTGTAATACATGTTCAAACATAATATATTATAAATTTAAGTTTATTATAAATCTATAAAAAAACCCTATTCATATATATAATACCATATATGATTTAATTATGAATTTATATTACCTTTTTATTAACAAATCTCTGATAAAGTTATGTTTTGGGTAATAATCGCTTTGTTTTTAATATAAGTTTGATTTGTAAAATTTTTTTATATTAAATTAATAATGATTTAATCATATAAATAATTATAAAAATGATATAAATATCATATATATTCAATATATATATATATAATAATTTTTAAATATTTAAATTGGAAATGAAATACACTTTTAATGGGGACGGTAGGCCATATGTACGCATGAATGTTGTTTTAATTTTCTTGTTGAATTGAAAGAAATAAAAGTATATGATATATTATCATTATAGAATAATTTTTATGTGATATAAATTACATATTTTTATTAAACCTTTCATTAATACATTTCATGTATAGCATGAATGAATCACATCGTTTCGCAAGGCGGTGGTCCAACGTACACACAAACAACGTTATCATATTCACAAAAAAATGGAAAGCATGAAGTTAAATGTTATATAATAATTAATAAAGAATAAATAGATGATAAACATGATATATATCATATATAATAAATATTTTCATCGTTATTCTCCACCTTGAGAGGTGGTAATAGAAGAACGAATGACATCAGTTCGTGAGGTGGTAGTCCCTTGTACACACGAATGATGATTGCATATCCCATTTGATGGATGTGTGAGAAGTTTTAGGTCATAAAATTAATATGAAAACATATCAGTATATGTAATATATTTTGGTTATTATATAATAAATATATAAAAATAATTTAATGGGTTTGAGGAAGAAATAAAACAAAAACATTCGTTGATGAATGCTTCCTTTTCTTCAGGTATCTTCTTTTTTTACACCAAAGGACTTTCTTGGTTTAATATATGCTGGATTTAAGGATTATAGGTTGAGTTTAGGGAATTATAGAGTTGATATGGGTAGGTTTTGGAGGAGAAAAATGTCTTGAGAGGTTTGAATAAGTGAGGGCATTGAGTGCCATTTTATATTAGAAGAGGAGTGAAATTCTTGTAAATAACAAAAGGAAAACACTATTAGGAGGTCTCCCATACATCATGTGCCTCCAATAATTAAGAATTTAAATAAAATAGGGTATATTGTTTAAATATTTCCATAAAATGGGTTTTGGAAACCCATTAATTTTAAACTTTAGTCCCTTATTAAACTCATTTTTTCTCTTAATCACTTTGATTAAATTTAATTATTTTAACTAATAATTTTAGTAAAAAATATATTGAAATTATTATAAATTATAAATTTTTCTTATTTAAAATATAGTATCCATTTTTCCAAATTCAAAAAATAGAAGTTGAAGAAATTAATTTGAAATCAATCCCAAAGACGTGTCGATAAAGTGGGGTTTTAAAGAGAAAAGTTCAAAAGTTTGAAATGTTTTTATATCCAATTTCATTGTGAAATTGATTACAATGAACAAAATTGTAATAATATATGTATAATTTATATAATTATTATTTAATTTTTTTAAAATATAACTTTACTCTATAAATAATTCGAACAAAAAGGCAGATTCTAATTAAAATTAAGTATTATTACTCTTCATCAAAAAATAAAACTTCTAAAAGAAAACCCTAAGATAATTTTGATGTTCTAGTTTCAAAAACAAGTTTTTTTGTCAAATAGAATTTATAATAGTGTCAAAATTTAGTTTTAAAATAAGTGTTCCATTAAAATGCAGTAAAAATTCCTTTTAGAAAAATACATATTTTTATGCGTAAATTTGGATTTATTCTTATTTTTTTGTATAGAAAACACATAAGATGAATGTTAAATATTTAATTTAATATATAATATATAAATTAAATAAAATAATTCATTTAAAGTGATTTTTTTAATTTAATTATATAAAACATGTAGTTTTCAGAAAATGAATTTTTTATTTTCAAATAGTTCTTACTCTCATTTCTAGTCAATTTGCAACCAAATAATCCATTTTATATACACATGTAAACCATATTTTCAAAATCTAGTTAATATTATTCATAAATTCCATTCCAATTACTAGGTGATAACTATAATAATATTTTAATAATAATATTAGTAGTATATTGCAGTTCAGTAAAACTCAATATTGCGTGTAACACAAGTTGTCAATGGAATTTAGAATTATGTATAACACAAGCCCAACCTAGTGTTATGTGTAACACAATATAAGATCTATTTTTCATGTAACAAAATCTAATCTCAGTTTTTTGTGTATTAAAATCTTAACTTGGTGTTACATTTAAATCAATATTAACTTGGTATAGTGTGCAATGAAATCCATCAAAGAATTTTAATTTATTCTAAGACATTTAATTCATAAAAACTTAGGGTGTTACATTATACCCTCATTAAATTAATATTTTCCTTTAAAATAGTTTGTTTCATCAAAGGTTTAATACTTGAAAGTTTATTTCATAGAAACCCACATCATAAAAATGAATAATAAAACTTCCTTTAAAAAAGGAATGTCGGAAACCTAATAGTTTCCCAAAGTAACTCATAACTAGGTTTCCATATAGAATAACATAGATGGGAAGTGAAAAAATGGAAAAAGAGAAGAAAACTAATACTCATATACTGGTGTAGGGTGATAGGGAACACACTCAAGAAAAGGTTAATGATCACAAATCCATAAACCAAAGAATCTTTAAAATGTTTATTGATATCATAAAAAATGATGATAAGAGAACAACATTTTATTTCCAGATCCTTTTCCTAAAGTTGAGGATTTTTCAAAATAATATAAACTTACGTGATTTTATCAATTTCGTATACACAATCCCATCAATCAATTATTCATTGATCATTTTTCAATTCATATCTTACACTAAGAAATAAAGGTTAATTTGTTGTGTCTAAAGTACTAATGGATTATAATATCCATTAATAAAATGATAATTCATTTATTATATCTTTAGTAATCATAATAATGAAATTGTTATAAAAGGTTATCCAATTTGTATAAATCCTCATATATTGAGATAATACTTTAATCTCTAAAACCTTATCCAAAGTTTAACTTAAACCATTCCATAAATGGTTAACCTTGTAACCCTTCCAAAAGATTAAAATCCAAAACTTTAGAAAGAAGGTCACTAAAACTCTAAAAATCAGATTAACATTGATCCCCCATATATCAAAGAGTATATCTTGGTTTTTACATACCAAACATGATAATAACATCATCATGTATTCTCTTGAAACATGGTAATAACCTAAATTAACATAAATCCATTTTTAAAACATGCATGATTCCTTATTTCAAATATTATTTGATATATTACTTCAATCCAAAAACACTGTAAACTTATTCATTGATAAAATAAACCACATTTTCAACAAATAATTTATTAGTTATAAGTTTATAAATATTAACCAATTTATTTTTCCCATGTCATCATCTCTTTATCCATATTAAACATCATTTTCTCATCCTCAAGAACATGTTAAGGGTTATCATTACCTAATAATTGTAACGACCTGACCCCAGTTACCCAGAGTCAGTGCATTATTTTAATACATTGGCATGATTATAAGGAATCAAGTCTCGAAGGAACGATTAATTTAATAGTATTAGAAAATAGATTACATACATGAACATTAAATTACATTATAAAATGAAAAACAACAACAACATTGTCTCCTTTGAACACATTAATATACCTTAGAATATCCCTATAGTTCAGTCATAATATACTTCTTCGCATCCTGGAAAAAATAAAACATAAAAAGGGGTGAGATCAGATGGTCAGTAAGGATAACAATATAGCAGAAACTTTTATAAATAAGCACAAAAATTTAGGGAAATGTATAAAACTAAAAAAAAAATCCTTTTAAACTTAAACTTCAGAATAATATGGAAAATATAAAATAAAATAATGCCATTTACTTATTCACATGGATATTCTACTAGTTGAATAATCACATGAAATATCAATAGCCAATTTCATAATGATGTGATGCATAATGCCAGACTTCATAACCACATAGTCAACGCCCAGTGCCAAGACTAAAAATAAGATTTTGTCAAGGCCTTGTTCCAAGACACTAGTTTGTCTCGTGAGACCTACCGATGCATCGAGGAGCTATAACGGGCTCCACCCATCACTTACTAAGTCCAATGCATTCCTCATATGAAAAGGTTTAAACATAACCTAAACATTCGTATTAAAAGTCGAATATGGAATGCCAATAATTTATCCACAAACCATGAATGGTATAAAAATAAAACTTCCACAGTCAAGCATATCACAAAACCTTCAATACAATATGGAATATTTGTATCATAATAAATCAACCTCGATCAAGAATAATATCCCGTAAAGGATGTTGACATAGTTGAAAATGACCATTAAAAATATTTGAGAGAAATATCCCTTTTTCATGAAATCATTTAAAAGTTACATAATTTATAAAGGAAGTCATTTAAAATATATTTTTGAATAAAAGTGTCCCATACCACTTTGAAACTTTTTAAATGAATTATAATTTTAAAAAATTCATGTCCATATAAATTAATCCTTAAAACCATTTGGAAAACATGGACATTAATGAGAAAGGTTTAGAAGAATAAATCTTTAAAATATTTAAAATTATGTTTTAGTAAAAATTCCATTAAAAATAATCCATTTTAAAACTTTTTATGAAACATGGAAATGGATAATAAATATTTCCTAGTAGATACTTACGTAAAAACAAACTCGGATAATAACGAGATTGTGAAATTAACACTTACCTTGTACTTTTACTTGGTCAAGGGTATGTTAAAATCTTGTATAATAGTTAAATCATTGTTATTAAATTATAAAATAACTATATACATAAATATGATATCATATACGATCATCTAATATTGCTATGTTAATAATATTTTAGTAGTATCATCATTTTGGGTGTTAACTGATCCGTTTTCCTTTATATGCTCAGTTACATAAGACATGTTTGTTATGGAGAGGATGTATTTTATTCATATCCAAAATGATATTAAGTTCTTAAAAATTATTTTTAATCATAAATTGAAAATTATTCTTGAATGATTACAATGGGGAATGAATCTCATCGTGTCCGTGGAGACGGTAATCCGTACGTATGTACGAGCAACAATATCATTATATTAATGGTGAAATCGTATGTAATTGGATGAAATATCATATATAAAGAATATTTAACATGTTATATTTATTATTTATATCATTTATACTCATTATTATATCCATCCAAATAATGAAGTGTTTGAATAACAAACTACAGCATGACGTCGAGATGGTAAGCCGTACGTACGCACATATGGTGACTTTTTCATTAATATGATGGATAGAATAATGAATATGGCTGTAAATTTTTTTATAATAACATAAAATTATATATAAGATAATGGAGTTATTATTTTATAATGGAAACAACAAATAAAGTGGAATTCTAAGAAGAAAAGAACTTGAAAGAGGGTGGTGAAATATTTAGCTCTTCTTCGGGTTCTTCTTTTTGATTTGATCAAAAGGGCTCCTTAGGTTGGATTTATGACCAAAAGAATGAATCTATTATGAATGGAGTAAAGTTGGGAGGATATTTGTGTAGGGTTTTTCCGAGCCAAATGGATTTTGAGGTGTGAAATTAAGGAAATGGAAAGTACCCTTTTATAAGAGAGGTGATGGTCACTTCAGGAAAAGATTGAAATATTATTTTATAATAAAATCATTTTCGGTTTCTAATGGATCCAAAATAATTTATTTCTAGGATAAGGTGGTGATGAGTCGAAAAAATCTCAACCAATAGGTTTTATATAGGTTTAGGTCACCATATTAACCTTGTCTTTTAGATTTAACTCTTAGTTAAATAGTTTGACATTTACCATGTCTCTTTGTATTTTTATATTATATGATTAATAAACTTACTATAACCAGCCAGGAGATCCCCATGTGGTTCATTATTAATATATAAAACCTTATCTAAGTCTTTTTGTCGAAACTTATATTTTTAGGAATATTATATCAATTAATAATATAGTATTTTTTTTAAAAACTCAATTATGTCAATTTTGACACTATTTAGTATTTGGTTTTTGTGAAAATAATCAAAACTTGATTACTTCGAACCAAATAAATTTAATCAATAATAAAATGTAATATTCACATATAAAATTCATGTATGGAATCAAAACTTTCAAATTATATTTCTTTTAATATTCACAATACCACTTATTTGATTCTTTCATTAATAAGGTAATTACTACATCATCATTGTGTCATAAATAAATTTAATTATTTAATGTCTAAAAATTATAAATAAAATATCATTATATATGAAATATTTATATATTTATAATTAGTATTTATAGTCTAAAATATAACTTATATAACCCCATGTAAAAATTGTTTTACTAAAAGATATATGTTTATGCCATTTTAGTCTTTACTTTAAATTAATTAATATAAAGTGTCATTATCAATCTCAAGTGGCTCCATGGGGTCCCAAAAACGACCCAAGGATGAAAATGGTCGGAAATATATCAACCAATAGGAATAATACACATGTTAGGGTAATTTAATATTATTATAATATTATTTTTTACACTAATTTACCGGATTTACCCTTTATCCATGGTAAATAAAATATTTACGGAAGTAAAATTCATAATGAATAAAAATAAATGTTACACATTAATAAAATCTAGAACTCCTAAATCTAAATTTGGAATCCATTTTTCCAAATTTAAAACACAGAAGTGGTAGAAATTAATTTAAAATTAATTTCCGTTGTTAAAACAGAAAGCATGTTTTTAAGAAATAATAACTATCACAAGATTGATACTTGTTTATGTCCTATTTAAATTTGAAATTACATCCAATGATCTAAATTATATTAAATGATAAAAACATAGTCTAGTTATACTTTAAAACAATTCAAATGTATAACTTAACATAATAAATTATTTCAATTAAAAAAGTTGTTTTTAATTAAAATTTAGTATTTTTTTCACTATTCATCAAAATAAGAAAGTTATCAGAAAAGTACCAAAAATTTATCCAAACTAAATTTTTACGTCCCTCTTCTAAATAAGAATTTAATTTCACTAAATTTAATATATAAAAGTTTCAAATATTTGATTTAAAACGGGTTCTTCATTAAAAGGCGAAAAAACTGCATTTTTTGAAAAATACCTCTTTTATCTTAATTTTTTTTTTGATATTATATATAATAAACACAAAATATGAATTTTAAAATTATATAGGATATATAAAATTTAAAATGTGGTTAATACTATTCATAACTTCGTTTTTGAATGACTAGTTTGGTAAGTCGTGGTGCGCTCGAACTCCGTGTTTCGTGTAGTGCAAGTTATTGGAATACTTTGAAAAGATAAAATACTATAAAATCTTGGGGTGTTACATTCTCCCATCCTTCAATAAATTGTATCCTCACAATTTGAAATTTTTGTTTGAAAATAAAAGGTTAAAAATAGAAAAAATACTGTTGTGGAAAACCCACATCAGAAATTGGGTTAATAAAATTTAGTTTTTATAAGAGGGAAAGGGAAATGAAAAAGTCACCACCAAATTATGATCTCAATTAGGAGAAAATTGGTGGAAATTAGAGACACATAATTGGAGGAAAAACGTAAATATTTACAGGGACTGATTGAGGTCATCAATTACAAACAAGTGTAAAATTGAGGGCTTCAAATCCATCAATCTATGATGATTTGAAATATCTCCGGTTCAACAAAACATAAGGTATTTGGATATCACATTTTTGGTTTTAATATCCCTTCCCTAAAGTTTAAGAATTAATTTATTCATATAATAAGAGGGAAAAAAATATACTGGACAGGTAGTGTTTCATCCTTCAACTAATTTCTACCACAAACTAATCTTTCACTCCAAAAGATAATAGAATTCAAAAATATTTTATTTATCCTAATCATATAGGGTTCAAAAAATAATGAATTTATAATTCATTTGTTAGACTATTAAAAAAACTACATTATACAAACCAGGATATCACGTATTCCAGTGGTAGGTGAGATCCACCCTTGTCGCCCTTTGGTTGCGGGTTCAAGTCTCATGGCCTTGTTGGACGCGACAGGTTGTCGCCTGACCTCCAGGTTGTCCTTTTTATAACAGTCCAAAAATAATCTTAAGAAAATCATTAACATTAACAATAGTATCCATTGTTAAACTTAATCCATTCCAACCTTTAGTATTATCCAAAATACTTTTTTCCAAACTCACAGTCCAAACTTTATAAGGTAAAAATTATGAATATATTTTTTTTACCATGTAATAACATGTGAATACCTTCATCATGTATTATTTTAAAACATGGTAACACCCTGAATTACCATAAAACCGTATTGATTACATTCGTGCTCCCTTATTCCTTATAGAATACTAGATATACTCCTATAAAAAAATGTTGTAAACTCCAACAATGATGGAATATACAAATCATTAATCAGTTTTAAGGTAGTAAAAAATATACAATATAATTTATCCAAATAAATCATATATTATTCCAAAATGACTACCTCCTTATCAGAACCATATTATGCTTTATCTTTCTCTCTACCATATATTTTCCAAAAAACGTTAACCTGCTATTGAGTCACTTTTATTGGTTCCACACAATCTCATGTCCTTAATGAAATAGTATTGCAGTACAATCCTTATATACTATATAATTATTATAACATGTAAATCATTAATACAATACTCAAATGAAACAATACTTTAATAACAACATAACAACTCTAATCATTAATCCTCATCTTCGGTAGTATCATAACTTGATTATTATCCAAAAACATCATTTGTGGTATAACTTGATGATTTGGACATTGATTCGCGTAGTGTCCCAACTCCTTGCAGATGAAGCATTGTACATTTGAAACCTTTTTCTTACCCTTGAAATCACATACTCGATGTCCTTTTTCTCCACACTTATAACAAAATTCCATTCCCTTCAAGCATTTACCATGGTGATTCTTTCCACAACTATCACATACAGGAAAATCCTTATTTCTCTTATTCCCTTTATCCATCTTTCTCTCTACCATACTTTTCTTCATTGTCTTCCCTTCAAAGCCATAGGACTCAGAAAATTATTTACTTATCTTATTGACACATGATAATTTTTTTAATATGATGATAATATGTTTAAGACTATTTAATTTCTAAATGTTGGATTAATACCATGAAAGATGTGATCCTTCTTACTCTCTAGATCATGCGTATTTCTGGAGTTCTCATTCCATCTACCGAGTGCCATTTCTAAACAATGGAATACACTAGGTTAGTTTATAATTCACAATGCATAATTCCAAACTTGTAAAATACCTAAAAAAAATTTAAAATATAATGTATATAATCTATAATCATAAAATGTTTTCTTTGAGTAAGTACTTACTCCTAAATCCTTCATAATGGCTTGTAATGAAAATGTGAATTATCCTAAGAATATCCCCCGGGAGCGTCGTAACCAAGAGTGAAGCAAGACCCGTTGTCATGTACCAGGATACCCTGAGTCAAACCCGAAACTCCTTGTTGGAGTTTTCACTTCTAGGTACATCTGTGCCAGAGCCGCCTCTATCTTCTTGTATCCAGATAAGAATGTATTTCTTGGAAAATACACAAAATCTCTACTTTAACAAATTTCTAGGAATTTCTTCTATACTAATCCTCAAAGTATATATTCGGGTAATTTTTCCTAATCATAGTTTATCTAAATATAGTTTCCAAGGTTATTTATAAAATTCTTTTTAGACCAACTGTAACGCCCCAACCCCTGTTAACCAGAGTTGGTGCATTATTTTAATACATTGGCATGATTACAGGGAATCAAGTCCCAAAGGAACAATTAGTTTAGAAGTCTTCGAAAATAGATTACATACATGAACATTACATTACATTACAAAATGAAAACAACAACAACATTGTATCCATCGACCACATTCTTATCCCTTAGACTATCCCTGCTGGTCAGTTGTAATATACTTATCCACATCCTGGGAAAAATAAAACATTAAAAATGGTGAGATCAGATGCTCAGAAAGGATAAAAATATAGCAGAAACTTTTAAAAATAAGCATAAATATTTAAGGCAATGTATAAGACTAAAACAAAAGTATTTTAAACTTAAAGTTCAGCATAATATTGAAAATATAAAATAAAATAATGCCATTTACTTATTCACATGGATATTCTACTAGTCTAATAATCACATGCAATATAAATATCCACTTTAATAATGATGAAATGCATAATTTCAGAATTCATAGCCACATAGTCAAGGCCTTGAGCCAAGACTACAAATAAGATTTTTTCAAGGCCTTGTTTCAAGACACTAGTTTGTCTCATGAGACCTACCTATGCATCGAGGATCTATATCGGGCTCCACCCGTCACTTACTAAGTCTAATGCATTCCTCATATGAAAAGGCTTAAACATAACATAAACATTCATATTAAAAGTAGCATACGAAATGACAATAATTTATCCAGAAACCATGAATGGTATAAAAATAACACATCCAAAATCAATCATATCACAAAACCTTCAATACAGTATGGAAGATTTGTATCATAATAAATCAACCTCGATCAAGAATAATATCCCTTAAAGGATGTTGACATGGTTGAAAATGGCCAGTAAAAATATTTGAAAGAAATATCCATTTTTTATGAAATCATTTAAAAGTCACATAATTTATAAAGGAAGTCAATTAAAAGATAGTTTTGAATAAAAGTGTCCCATACCACTTTGAAAATTTTGAAATTAATTAACATTTTAAAACATTCATGTCCATATAAATAAATCCTTAAAACCATTTTGAAAACATGGACATTAATGATAAAGGTTTAGAAAAATAAATCTTTTAAACATTTAAAATGATGTTTTAGTAAAAATTCCCTTAAAAATAATCCCTTTGAAAACTCTTTTATGAAACATGGACATTGAAAATAAATATGTCCCAGTAGATACTTACGTAAAAACAACCTCAAATAATAAAGAGATTGTGAAATTAACACTTACCTTGTACTTTTACTTGGCCAAGGGTTTGTTAAACTCCTGTATAATAGTTAAATAATTGTTATTAAATTATTAAATAACTATACACATAAATATTCTGTCATATATGATCTTCTAATATTTCTTTTTAAATAATATTTTAGCAGTGTCATCATTTTGGGTGTTAACTGATCCATTTTCCATTATATGATCTGTTACGTAAGCCTGGTTTGTTATGGATAGGATGTATTTTATTCATATACTGAATGATATTAAGTTCTTAAACATTATTTTTAATTATAAAATGAAAATTATTCTCGAATGATTACGATGGGGAATGAATCTCATCGTATCCGTGGAGATGGTAATCCATACGCACGCACGAGCGAAAATATCATTATATTGATGGTGAAATCGTATGTAATTGTATGGTATATAATATATACAGAATAATTAAAATGTTATATTTATTATTTACAACATTTATACTCATTATTATACCCATCTAAATAATGAAGTGTTTGAATAACAAACTACACCATGAGGTGGAGACGGTAAGCCGTATGTACGCATGCATGGTGACTTTGTCATTCATATGATGGATAAAATAATGAATATGGTTGTAAAATTTTTATAATAACATAAAATTATATATAATATACTGTATTTATTATTTTAGAATGGAAACAACAAAGAAAGAGGAAGTGGAAGAAGAAAAGAACTGGAAAGAGGGTGGTGAAATATCTACCTATTCTTCGGGTTCTTTCTTTTGATTTGATCAAAAGGTATAGTTAGGTTGGATTTATGACCAAAGGAAGGTCTCTAATATTAAGGGAGGAAAGTTGGGAGGATATTTGGGCAGGGTTTGGTCAATCCAAATGGCTTTGGAGGTGTGAAATTAATATAATGAGAAGTACCCTTTTATAAGAGAGGTGATGGTCACTTTAGGAAAATCTTGAAATATTATTTTATAATAAAATCATTTTCGGTTTCTAATGTCTCCAAATGATTTATTTCTAGGATAAGGTGGTTATGGATTGAAAATATCTCAACCAATAGGTTTAGGTCACTATATTAACCTTATCTTTTAGATTTAATTCTTGGTTAAATAGTTTGACATTTACCATGTCTCTTTGTATTTTTATATTATATAGTTAATAAAATTACTATAACCAGAAACGAGAACCCCATGTTGTTAATTATTAATATATATAAACTTATCTAAGTCTTTTGTATGAACCTTATATTTTTAGGAATATTATATCAATTAATAATGTAGTATTTGTTTTAAAAACTCAATTATGTCAATTTTGACACTATTTAGTATTTGGTTTTTGTGAATATAATAACTTAATTACTTCGAACCAAATACATTGAATAAATACTAACATTTAATATTACCCTATAAAATTCATGGACGACATCAAAACTTTCAAATTATATTTATTTTAATATTTAAAATACCATTTATTTGATTCTTTCATTAATAAGGTAATTAGTCCATCACCACTGTGTCATAAATAAATTAAATTATTTAATGTATAAAAATTATTAATAAAATATAATTATGTAGGAAATATTTTTATATTTCTAATGAGTATTTATTTTCGAAAATATAACTTATATAACCCAATGTAAAAATTGTTTTAATAAGAGATATATGTTTATGCCATTTTTGTCTTTACTTTAAATTTATTAATATAAAGTGTAATTATCACTCTCAAGTGGCTCCATGGGGTCCCAAAAAAGACCCAAATATGACCATGGTTATACATGTATCAACCAACTAAAATAGGACACATTTTAGGGTAATTTAATATTATTATAATATTATTTTTTACCCTAATTTACCGGATTTACCCTTTAACCAGGGTAAATAAAATATTTACTGAAGTAAATATTCATAATATCTAAAAATAAAAGTTACCTATTTACACAATTTGGAACTCCTAATTCTAAATATGGAATCCATTTTTCTAATTTCAAAACACAGAAGTGGCATAAATTAATTTAAAATTAATTCCCGTTGTTAAAACAGAAAGCGTGTTTTTAAGAAATAATAACTATCAAAAGATTGAAACATGTTTATATCTAGTTTAAATTTGAAATTAATCCAATGACCTAAATTATATTAAATGATAAAAATATAGTCTAATGATACTTTAAAACCACTCAAATTTATAATTTAACACAATAAATTATTTTGATTAAAAAAGTTATTTTTAATTAAAACTTAATATTTTTTTCACTATTCATAAAAATATGAAAGTTATCAAAAAAGTAACAAAAATTTAACCAAATAATTTTTTTCCCTATTCTAAATAATAATTTAATTTAACTAAATTGAATATATAAAATTGTCAAATATTTGATTCAAAAAGGGTTCTCTATTAAAAGGCGGAAAAAACTGCATTTTTTTAAAATAACTCTTTTATCTTAAAAATATAATTTTTATTATATTATGTATAAGAAACAAAAAAGATGAATGTTAATTTTATATAGGATATATAAAATTTTAAATGTGGTTAATACTATTCATAACCTCTATTTTGAACGACTAGTTTGGTAAGTCGTGGTACGCTTGAACTCGGTGTTGTGTGTAGCGCAAGTTATTGAAATACTTTGAAGAGAAAACATACTATAAAATCTTGGGGTATTACATTATCCCCTCCTTAAATAAATTTTTTCCATGCAATATTATATTTTTCTTCGAAAATAAAAGGTTAAAAATAGAAAAATACCTTTGTGGAAAACCCACATCGAAAATTGGGTTAATAAAATTTAGTCTTAATAAGAGGGAAAGGGAAATGAAGAAGTCACCACCAAATTATGATATCTATTAGGAGAACATTGGTGGAAATTAGAGACACATAATTGGAGGAAAAACGCAAATATTTATATGGAGTGATTGAGGTCATCAATCACAAACAATTGTAAAATTGAGGGCCTCAAAGCCACCATTCTATGATGATTTAAAATATTATCGGTTCAAAAAAACATAAGGTATTAGGATAAAACATTTTTGGTTTTAATATCTCTTTCCTAAATTTTAAGAATTAATTTTTTCATATAATAAGAGTAAAAAAATACATTACAAGTTGAGTTTCATCATTCAATTAATTCCTACCACAAACTCATCTTCCACTCCAAAAGATAAGAGAATTAAAAAATATTCTATTTATCCTAATCGTATAGGGTTCCAAAAGCAATTAGTCTATAATTCATTTGTCAAACTATTAAAAAAACTATATTATACAAACCAGGACATCACGAATTCTAGTGGTACGTGATCCACCCTTGTCGCCCTTCGGTTGCTGGTTCAAGTCTCGCGGCCTTATCAGACGCGACGAGTTGTTGCCCGACCTCCAGGTTGTCATTTTTATAACAATACAAAAATAATCTTAAGAAAATAATTAACCTTAACAATAGTATCTAATGTAAAACTTAATCCATTCCAACCTTTATTATTTTCCAAAATACTTTTTTCCAAACTCACATTCCAAAATTTATAATGAAGGTAAACATAATGAAGATATCATTTCCATGTAATAACATGTGAATACCTTCATCATGTATTATTTTAAAACATGGTAACATCCTAAATTACCATAAAACCTTATTGATTACATTCATGCTCCCTTATTTCTTATAGAATATAGGATATACTCCTTCTATCAAAAAATGTTGTAAACTCCAACAATGATGAAATATAAAAATCATTAATCAGTTTCAAGGTAGTCAAGAATATCCAATATAATTTATCAAAATAAATCATATATTATTCCAAAATAACTACCTCAGTATCAGAACCATATTATGGTTTGTCTTTCTCTCAACCATATATTTTCCTAAAAAATTTAGCATGCTATTGAGTCAATTTTCTTGGTTCCACACAATCTCAAGTCCTTAATGAAATAGTTCTACAATACAATCCCTATATACTCTATAATTATTTTAACATGTACATCATTAATAAAATACTCAAATTAAATAATACTTTAATAATAACATAAGAAATCTAATAATTCCTCTTTATCTTTTGTAGTATCATAACTTGACTATTATCCAACACCATCATTTCTGGTATACTCTGATGATTTGGACATTGATTCGCGTAGTGTCCTAACTCTTTGCATATGAAGAATTGTACATTTGAAACCTTTTTCTTACCATAGAAATCACATACTCGATGAACTTTTTCTCCACACTTATAACAAACTTCCATTCCCTTTAAGCATTTACCATGGTGATTCTTTTAAAAGTTATCACATATGGGAAAATCCTTATTTCTCTTATTCCCTTTATCCATATTTCTCTTTACCATACTTTTCTTCTTTGGATTCCCTTAAAATCCATAGGGCTCAGAAAATTCTTTACTTATCTTATTGACACATGATATTATTTATTAATATGATGATAATACATTGAACACTATTTCCTTTCCAAATGTTGGCTTAATAAAATGAAAGACATGACCCTTCTTACTCTCTGGATCATGGGTATTGCTGGAGTTCTCATTCCATTTATTGGGTGTCATTACTAAACAATGGAATACACTAGGCTAGTTTATGAATAACAATGCATAATTCCAAACTTGTTAAATACCTAACATAAATTTAAAAGATTATGCATATAATATATAATCATAAAATGTTTTCTTTGAGGAAATACTTACTTATAAATCCTTTATAATGGATTGTAATGAAAATTTGAATTATCCTATGCATATACCCTATGAGTGTCGTAAACAAGAGTGCAGCAAGGCCCATTGTCGTGTACCAGGATACCCTGGGTCAACCCCAAAACTCCTTGTTGGAGTTTTTACTCTTAGGTACATCTGTGCCAGAGCCAACTCTACCTCCTCGTATCCAGACAAGGATGTATTGCTTGGAAAATACACAAAATCTCTACATTACCACATTTCTAGGAAGTTCTTCTATACTAATCCCCAAAGTCTATCTTAGGGTAATGTTTTCTAATAATATTTTATCTAAATATGGTTTCTAAGGTTATTAATAAACTTCCTCTGATACCAACTATAACGCACCGACCCCAGTTACCCAGAGTCTGTGCATTATTTTAATACATTGGTATGATTACAAGGAATCAAGTACCGAAGGAAGGATCAGTTTAGCAGTCTTGGAAAATAGATTACATATATATACATTACATTACATTACAAAATGAAAAATAACAACAAATTTGTCTCCATTAACCACATTCATATCCCTTAGACGATCCCTACAGGTCAGTCATAAAATACTTCTTCACATCCTGGGAAAAATAAAACATAAAAAGGGGTGAGCTCAGATGTTCAGTAAGGATAACAACATAGTGAAAACTTTCATAAATAAGCATAAATATTTAAGGCAATGTATAAGACTAAAACAAAATCCATTTAAACTTAAACTTCAGCTTGATTTGGAAAATATAAAATCAAATAATTCCATTTACTTATTCACATGAATATTATACTAGTCAAATAATCACATGAAATATCAATTGACACTTTCATAATGATGGAATGCATAGTTCCAGACTTCATAAACACATAGTCAAGGCCTTGTGCCAAGACAACAAATAATATTTTTTCAAGGGCTTGTGCCAAGACACTAGTTTGTCTCATGAGACCTACTGATGCATCAAAGAGCTATAGAGGGCTCCACCCGCCACTTACTAAGTCCAATGCATTCCTCATATAAAAATGTTTAAACATAACATAAACATCCATATTAAAACTAGCATAAGAAATGACAATACTTTATCCATAAACCATGAATGGTATAAAAATAACACATCCACAGTCAAGCATATCACAAAACCTTCAATACAATATGGAATATTTGTATCGTAATAAATCAACCTCGATCAAGAATAATATCTCGTAAATGATGTTGACATAGTTGAAAATGACCATTAAAAATATTTGAGAGAAATATCCCCTTTTCATGAAATCATTTAAAAATAACATAATTTGTAAAGGAAGTCATTTAAAATATTTTTTTGAATAAAAGTGTCGCATACCACTTTTAAACTTTTGAAATGAATTAACATTTTATGTAAAGACCCAGAAATTTCAAGGAAAATTTTTTCTTAATTTTATTTGGAATTTTACAAGAACGCAGTTTCTGACGGCGCCTAATTCCGAGGCCCGGTGTGCCCAGAATCAATTTTCCAAAGTTTGGCTCGGGTACGTTTAGTGAACGAACGAGCGGGAATTTCTATCTTTTGAACCGGTGCTTGGAATCGAATTCCCAGGGCACCGATGGAACCGTAGCGCCGGTAATTTCTGAGGAACGCCATTTCCAGAGTTGCGTTTACCCGAGAGAAGATGATAAAAATTGTAGAAGTTTAATTTATAATTTATCTACAATTTTTATTTTCTTGTTAAGTAGATTAAGTGTTGTGTTACAACACTTGACTCTCTCTTAAGTGGTTTTAATCTATTTAAGGGAGTTAGGGGTGGGACCCACTTGGAGTTAACCACCCATGGGAGGATTTAAGGTGAGGTGGGGCCCACACGAACCCCACCCCCTCACATTCCTCTTAAACTCCCTAACTCCCTCTTAAATTTTGTAAAGCTATCTTTATTTGAGTAACCTTTCATTTCCTCACCCTCTCCCTCATTAACTCTAGACAACACACACATTAATTAAGTGAATTCAAATTTTGAATTCATTTTGTAAAAGTTGGCTTGGGTTGATTAAATAATCTAGAACCATTATTTGTTATGGGTTGGATTTTGTGGTGTTGAGGGTAAGGGTAGAGAGCTTGGAAGTTTTAAAGGAACTTCTTCTTCTTATTCCATCTTCTTCTTCCTCGGCAAAGGAGGAGGCACCGACGTGGGAACTCACCATCGACAATCTGCCTTTCAATTTTCTCTCCACATGAAAGGAAGGGAGACGCTGCATCCTCCTCGGATGTTCTCCGTCGGCATATACGAAACCTCACCCTGCGACGCCATTTTCCGCAACACCGTCGTTCATCAACTTTTGTCAAGGTAGGGAACTTATTTGTAAACCCTCATTTACTCCCTTCTAAATCTAAGAACGCGGATCAACAAAATATTAAGTTGATCCGCGAAGATTATGTTACGGGTTGGGAAATCTTGATTACGGGGAGAACTGCAGGGGTTTATTTTTGTTTCGTTCGTGATTAGTACCGTCGCCGTTATCCGTTTAAAAATTTGGACTGATTTCTATCGATTAACGGGAGGGGGCCGGACCGCACAAACACGACCGACCCTCCTCCCTTATCTTGTTGTTGTTCCTGTTGTTGTTTGGAACAGAGATGGTGCGGAACCATCGCGCCGCGCAAGACCGTGCGGGAATTTAGAAAATCACGACGAAGGAGCGCGACGCCGTTACACCACACCTTTGGGGCCAAACGAATCCGCGGTCGGAGTCGGGCCGCAGTGAAGGGGCGCGGTGCCGACGCGCCGCACCGGGAAAACCAAGAAGACGACACGATTTGTTTTTGACGTGCAGATTGACGGGTGAAGACAAACGAGGCCGCAAGGTAATTTTGAGGCCTCCGTAGGGAAGGTCGGGTCCCGGGAGGACCGTTGGCGAAGACGGCAGGAGAAACGGACCACCGGAGCGCGTCCGGTGGTCCACAGAAGTCGGTGGCGGCGCGCCGCAGGAAGGCTGGCGGCGGCGGTTGCCGCCGACCTCAATCAGCGGCGAGGGCGGGCCGCACACACCCCCCGCTCCGCGACTTCAGCTCGGCCACGCTGGTCGAGCCGCGGCTGGCTGGTCGAGCCGGACCGAGCCGGCCAGGCTGGATCGGGCCGGGTCGGACCCGGGTCGGGTCGACCCGGTTCGGGCCGACCCAGGGGGGGGGGTCGGGGCGGGTCGGTCCGGGCCCAGACCCCCCGTTTTCAGACCCTCTTTGGTCTTTTGCCCATATCTTGGGCTAAGGACCTCCGATCGACGCACCGTTAGTTGCATAGAGATCCTTGGAACGCGAAGGTCGTTTCAGTATATTATAATCAAGGTTTAGGAATACTTTGGGTTCGGCTGGGTTTGTTCGAATACGAAACCAACCGGGCCCTCGGAGCGGAAAGGCTCATATCTTGATCTCTGGACGTCCGATTGACGTGCCGTCGACTTTGATGAATTCCTCTATGTGAGACGGATCTTTTGGCTTACTCCGATTAAGGTTTGGATGGCGTCGGAGTGCGGTCGGGTTGGTTCGCTCACGAAACCAACCGGGCCCCTGGGTCGAAAAAGCCAATAACTCACAGACCGGGCGTCTGATTGACACGCCGTCTGTTTCGTTGAATTCCTCTTGATGAGACAGAACTTTTGGCATAATCCGCCCGAGTTTTGGATGTAGTTGGATAGTGGCCGGGTTGGATTGAATCCGAAATCCAACCGGGCCCCTGGAACAGAAAAGCTGACGTCTTTCAGACCAAACGTCCGTTTGACGAACCGTCAGCGGCGTTGGTGATCACATTGAGAAATGGTCCCTATGAGTATACCCTTTGAGAGTTCGGGGTACAATTAAGATACGACCGGATTGGTTCGCACACGAAACCAACCGGGCCTCGGGGACGAAAAGGCTAATAACTCACAGACCGGGCGTCCGATTGACGCGCCGTCTGTTGCGTTGAGACCCCTATGACGAGGTGTTACTTTGAGTTAATTCTTCGTGGGACTTTGATATGCTTGGAGTATCGACCTGTAGCTCGTGGAGCGGACCCTCCCAGAGACGAGCGTGTGGATTACGGAGACCGTGTAGCCGACTGAGACCTGACGACTGCTTGACCGACTCGACTAGGAGTGAGTCAACTAGCCCAGTGGACGGAGCACTACTTTGTGAGGTGCAGACCCATGGTGGACAGAGCACTACCTGTGTGACAGTGCAGACCCGCGGTACTCGTCCGAAGAGTACCTCAGCAGGCTACTAAGGGGTGTGCACTACTGTGTTTGGGTGACATACCCCAGTGGGAAGCAATAATGTGTTTGGGTGGCTGACCCACGGTACTCGATAAGAGGAGTACCTCTACAGTCTTAGGTTAGTGAGCAGTACCTCGGAGTCGTGATAGGACCACTGTACACTCCAGAGATGGGGCTCTTCAGCAGTTACGGTTTCGATAATAAAAATCCTGGTTTGAGCTGAGTCTATGACCGTTGTGTTTCCTCATGATTGAGATGGGTTACTTGATAACTTAGGTATATGTATGGGCATATACCTGGGTAGTTGTTATCCATTGATTTCATAATCCTTGTGTTTCATCATGATTGAGATGGGTTACTTGATAACTTAGGTATATGTATGGGCATATACCTAAGTAGAGGTTATCTGTTGAGACTTCTTTGTGGTTATCCTTTTTGGTTTTAGTGAGACCTTGAGGGTCTCGGGGTCCCTACTGAGTATCGTTATACTCACCCCTGCACAGGCTATGCCCTCACCTCGTTGTGTTGGTTGCAGACGACGGGCAGTGCTGACGGAGGCCGAGTGTTTGAGGACTGGACGGTACCCGGAGGTGGACTACACGACGATTCAGTACCCGAAGGTGGACTACACGACGAGTCAGTATCCGGAGGTGGACTTCACGACGAGATGAAACTCGGAGGAGGTTGACGGGCGAGAGCGTTGTGGAGGCTATCTGTACCTACCCTTCAGGTAGGATCCGTGGTGGACGATCCAGGAGCTGCGCCATCTGTACCTACCCTTCAGGTAGGATCCGAGTAGGATGACCCAGGAGCCGCTACCGTCCTTCCAACTATTGTCTTTTTCAATTGTAATTTGTTCTGTTGTAGTTGTACTTTCTTTTGGGTTTTTATTCTGGCCCATTTACCTTTCAGCACTTCTCTTTGTACTTAGTGTTTTGCTTCCTCTTGTACTCTGTGGTGTTTTTTTACTTTTATAAAGGCAATTCCTTCCCAGTTATCGGTATTTACGCCTTTGGTGCTAGTCGCCAGCCCCTGGCCTATGGAAGGCGGGATTGGGGTAGTCACGGCACGAGCCCCGAGGATGGATCGTGACAAATTGGTATCAGAGGAGTCAGTTCTACCGCAGAACTTATAACTCTGATATTTTCTTTCTGTGAAGCAATAGTGTTAAGAGTACCGAGTGTGGTTTTCAGTTCAGGGATTCCAGTGTTGGTGCGGGCAGCCGATGTATCCATACACCAGGACCCTGACAACTGATTTCTGACTTTGTGCACGAAAACACTGATTGCGTGTGTGTTTCCAGAAGTTTTATTTAAATATCAGCTCAAACCAGGTTATCTCACCAGGTGTAATCGTTTGACCGTGTCACGTTGTTTCTTTCAGGATGCCTTTTCTCGGACGACCAGCTAGAGCCCAGAGGGATGTGCGTACTGACAGCCTGTCGAGCGATGAGGCTTCGGTATAGGGCCCTCTTGCAGTTGAGGCACCAACGGAGGCACCAACGGTACTACCATATGTTGGGCCACCGATGCCACCAGCCCCAGCAGTAGGTGATGCACGCCACTTGAGTGCGCTGCACGAGTTCCAGCGCCAGAGGCCACCCAGGTTTCGGCGAGAGACGGACCCGCAGGCGGCTGAGGTTTGGCTGGAGGCTGTGGTGAGAGTCTCCAGGCTAGTGGGGAAGCCTGCAGACTTCATGGTGATCTTTTCTTCCAACCTTCTTCAAGAAGCAGCAGGTAGGTGGTGGAGCCACTTGTTCTAGTTTTGCGACGGGATGACCTTCGCATGGGAAGAATTCGAGACCTTCTTCAGGGTGGAGTTTGTGCCAGTAGCTCTACACCCCGAGCGTGTACAGGATCTTCTACCTTTGCCGCATGTTTTTAGATCAGTAGCCGATTCATATGTGGGCTGTAGACAAATTATGCAGAGGTCCAGGAGGACCAGACCAGCAGTTGGGCGATCTCGGGTTTTAGGATCGGTGGTACGGGGCACCCGGGGTGGGGTCAGAGCCAGGCGTGCCAAAACAGACAGTGTTACTCATGCGGTGGGAAGGGTCACCTAGCACGTTATTGTCCGACTCCTCGTACAGTTGATCCGCAGGCTTTGGAGGAGCCACCGAGGCAGAAGCAGCGGTGGGTGCTTGAGCAACAACCGAGCAGTGGACAAGGCAGTAGAGATCCGGGAGCAGGTGGACAGGAGAGGAACTAGTGGATACGTCCCTTGTACTTCTAGTTCCATGTTTCTGTTGTTTTCATGTCTTTGTACTATGAGCTGCAATAATAAAAAGACACTTATCTTGTGATGTTTGATTTCCTGTCCTTTTTTTTGGTTGATACTGAGTGGTCCTGGTAAAGACTGTTGACTTGACCCTCACTTTCGAGATTTCTACTGGAGGAGACCCAGTGACCTCACACTGATGCCGACAGTGTGACTCGACCCTTGGAGGCAAGAGTGACATTTGGATCTCTTGGTAGTTACGTCGAGGCCTTACGACGTCATCCATGGCATGGATGCATCATTAATGTCGGGATTGACTGTATTAGGAAATGTGCGTGGTTCATCCAGGGATGAGACCGAGTTTCTCTTTTCGGTAGATGAGAAATTTTTAGCAGCAGACGTGGAGGCAGAGCTAGGAGAGCAGCATGAGGTAGTGTACATCTTAACATGCTACAACCACCCGCCTTAGTTATCCCCGCCAGGCTCAGAGAGCTGGAGGGAGGAAGAAGAGTGCGGCTACATGCGGTCAAGGAGTGTGACCCAATGGCTCTAAAAATGATCAAAGGGATAGTTTGTGTCCACTACTAGCTACTGTAGTAACAGACGTCGATATGAATCTTTCCTTGCTTTCACAAATCTTATTCCAGACCTAGAGTTTCCAGTAAGCCGTGGACTTGACCCTCACGTCTGGAGATACCTTGGGAGGAGACTCGATAATCACACTTATGCCGACGGTGTGGTCAGAACCTCGAGGCGAGAGTTTCAGTTGGAATATCTTGGTGGCAGCGTCGAGGCCTTATGACGTTAGTTTAAGTATGGAATGGGCAATAACTGTTCATACTCAAATTGACGGTTTTAGGCAAACGTCGGGATGGGTTTTCCTTGGTCGGCGAAAAGGAAACCCCAGACAGCACGGGATAAACTCTTTCACAGGAGGGTGCGACCGATCAATCTTGAGTCAGTCAACCATACCCTCGTGGCAGTAGTCGTTTGAGTTTCAGTTCTAACAGAAAATGGAGACCTCTGGAGTTCGAAGATGACGATCACGTCCTTATACGGGTCTCACCTCGACGAGGTTTACGGAGATGTGGCCAAGGCGGCAAGTTATCTCCGAGTTTCAACGGACCTTCTAGGTCCTCAGCTGGGTAGGCGGGGTGGTTTACCGCTTGACCCATCCAACTCAGTTGCACCAGGTGCACGACGTCTTCCAGGTATCCCAACTAAGGAGATACGTGCTCGATCCTTCGCATATCATCGACCATGAGGAGCAGGACAATGACGATGGGGTTACTTCCACGGAGGTTCTAGTAGGGATCGAGGATCGACATGAGCGGATCCTACGAGGACGTTCGAATCCTTGGGTGCGCTTTCTTTGACAGTACGGAATCTCCAGGTAAGCACATGAGAGCGGAAGGCTCAGATGCATGCTCAATACCGCTTTTGTTTCCCTAGTTTGTGTTATAGATTTACGGGGATGTAAAGCCCTGAGGTGGGAGTAATGTAAAGACCCGGAAATTTCAAGGAAATTTTCTTCTTAATTTTCTTTGGAATTTTACAAGAATGCAGTTTCTGACGGTGCCTGATTCCGAAGCCCGGTGTGCCCAGAATCATTTTTCGAAGTTTGGCTCGGGTACGTTCAGTGAACGAACGAGCGAGAATTTCTATCTTTTGAACCGGTGCTCGGAATCGAATTCCGAGGGCACCGATGGAACCGTAGAGCCGGTAATTGCTTAGGAACGCCATTTTCGGAGTTGTGTTTACCCGAGAGAAGATGATAAAAATTGTGGAAGTTTTATTTATAATTTATCTATATTTTTTATTTTCTTGTTAAGTAGATTAAGTGTTGTGTTACAACACTTGACTCTCTCTTAAGTGGTTTTAATCTATGTAAGGGAGTTAGGGGTGGGACCCACTTGTATTTAACAACCCATGGGAGGATTTAAGGTGAGGTGGGGCCCACACAAACCCCACCCCGTCACATTCCTCTTAAACTCCCTAACTCCCTCTTAAATTTTGTAAACCTATCTTTATTTGAGTAACCTTTCATTTCCTCACCCTCTCTCTCATTAACTCTAGACAACACACAGATTAATTAAGTGAATTCAACTTTTGAATTCATTTTGTAAAAGTTGGCTTGGGTTGATTAAATAATGTGGAACCATTATTTGTTATGGGTTGGCTTTTGTGGTGTTGAGGGTAAGGGTAGAGAGATTGGAAGTTTTAAAGGAACTTCTTCTTCTTCTTCCATCTTCTTCTTTCTCGGAAAAGGAGGAGGCACCGACGTGGGAACTCACCATCGACAATCCGCCTTTCAATTTTCTCTCCGCGTGAAAGGAAGGGAGACGCTGCATCCTCCTCGGACGTTCTCCGTCGGCATATACGAAACCTCACCCTGCAACGCCGTTTTCCGCGACACCATCATTCATCAAATTTTGTCAAGGTAGGGAACTTATTTGTAAACCCTCATTTACTCCCTTCTAAATCTAAGAACGCGGATCAACAAAATATTAAGTTGATCCGCGAAGATTATGTTACAGGTTGGGAAATCTTGATTACGGGGAGAACTGCAGGGGTTTATTTTTGTTTCGTTCGTGATAAGTACCATCGCCATTCTCCGTTTAAAAATTTGGACCGCTTGCTATCGATTAACGGGAGGGGGCCGGACCGCACAAACACGACCGACCCTCCTCCCTTATCTTGTTGTTGTTCCTGTTGTTGTTTGGAACGGAGATGGCGCGGAACCATCGCACCTCGCAAGAGCATGCAGGAATTTAGAAAATCATGAAGAAGGAGCGCGGAGCCGTTGCGCCGCACCTTTGGGTCCGAACGAATCCGTGGTCGGAGTCGGGCCGCAGCGAAGGGGCGTGGTGCTGACGCGCCGCGCCGGGAAAACCACGAAGGCGACACATTTTTTTTGACGTGCGGATTGATGGGAAATGAAAAACGAGGCCGCAAGGTAATTTTGAGGCCTCCGCAGTGAAGGTCGGGTCCCGGGAGGACCGTTGGTGAAGACGACAGGAGAAACGGACCACCGGAGCGCATCCGGTGGTCCGCGGAAGGCGGTGGCGGCAGCGCGCTGCCGGAAGGCTGGCGGCGGCGGGTGCCGCCGACCTCAATCAGCGGCGAGGGCGGGCCGCACACACCCCCCGCTCCGCGACTTCGGCTCGTCCGCGCTGGCCGAGCCGCGGCTGGCCCAAGCCCAGCCGGGTCGGACCCGGGTCGGGCCGACCCAGGGGGGGTCGTTTCGGGTCGGCCCGGGCCCAGACCCCCCGTTTTCAGACCCTCTTTGGTCTTTTGCCAATATATTGGGCTACAGACCTCCAATCGACGCACCGTCAGTTGCGTAGAGATCCTTGGAACGAGACAGTCGTTTCGGTATATTATACTCAAGGTTTCAGAATACTGGGTTGGTTCAGATATGAAACCAACCGGGCCTTCGGAGCGGAAACACTCACATCTTGAGCTCCGAACGTCCGATTGATGTGCCGTTGACTTTGATGGATTCCTCCAAGTGAGATGGATCTTTTGGATTACTCCGCTCGAGGTTTGGATGCCGTCAGAGTGCGGTCGGGTTGGTTCGCTCACGAAACCAACCGGGCCCCTGGGTCGAAAAAGCCAATAACTCACAGACCGGGCGTCCGATTGACGCGCCGTCTATTTCGTTGAATTCCTATTGATGAGACGGAACTTTTGGCATACTCTGCCCGAGTTTTGGATGCAGTTGGATAGTGGCCAGGTTGGATTGCACCCGAAATCCAACCGGGCCCCTGGAACGGAAAAGATGATGTCTTTCAGACCAGAAGTCCGTTTGACGAACCGTCAGCGGCGTTGGTGATCACGTTGAGAAACGGTCCCTATGAGTATACCCTATGAGAGTTCGGGGTACAGTTAAGATATGACCGGATTGGTTCGCACACGAAACCAACCGGGCCCCGGGGACGAAAAGGCTAACAACTCACAGACCGGGCGTCCGATTGACGCGCCGTCTGTTGCGTTGAGACCCCTATGACGAGGTGGTCCTTTGAGTTACTTCTTCGCGGGACTTTGATATGCTTGGAGTATCGAACGATAGCTTGTGGAGAGGACCCTCCCAGAGACGAGCGTGCGGAGTACGGAGACCGTGTAGCCGACTGAGACCTGACGACTGCTTGACCGACTCGACTAGGAGTGAGTCGACTAGCCCAGTGGACGGAGCACTACTTTGTGAGGTGCAGACCCATGGCGGATGGAGCACTACCTGTGTGACAGTGCAGACCCGCGGTACTCATCTGGAGAGTACCTCAGCAGGATACTAGGGGGTGTGCACTACTGTGTTTGGGTGACATACCCCGACGGGAAGCACTACTGTGTTTGGGTGGCTGAACCGCAGTACTCGACAGGAGGAGTACCTCAGTAGTATTAGGTTAGTGAGCAGTACCTCGGAGTCATGACAGGACCACTGTACACTCCAGAGACGGGGCTCTTCAGTAGTTACAGTTTCGATAATAAAAATCCTGGTTTGAGCTGAGTCTATGACCTTTGTGTTTCCTCATGATTGAGATGGGTTACTTGATAACTTAGGTATATGTATGGGCATATACCTGGGTAGTGGTTAACCGTTGATTTCATAATCCTTGTGTTTCATCATGATTGAGATGGGTTACTTGATAACTTAGGTATATGTATGGGCATATACCTAAGTAGAGGCTATCTGTTGAGATCTTCTTTGTGGTTATCCTTGTTGGTTTTAGTGAGACCTTGAGGGTCTCGGGGTCCCTACGGAGTATCGTTATACTCACCCCTTCACGGGCTATGCCCGCACCTCGTTGTGTTGGTTGCAGACGATGGGAAATACTGACGGAGGCCGAGTGTTCGAGGACTGGACGGTACCCGGAGGTGGAATACACGACGAGTCAGTACCCGGAGGTGGACTACACGACGAGTCAGTATCCGGAGGTGGAATTCACGGCGAGACGACACTCGGAGGATGTTAACGAGAGAGAGCGTTGTGGAGGCTATCTGTACCTACCCTTCAGGTAGGATCCGTGGTGGACGATCCAGGAGCTGCGCCATCTATACCTACCCTTCAGGTAGGATCCGAGGAGGACGAACCAGGAGCCGCTTCCGTCCTTCCAGCTGTTGTCTTTTTCTATTGTACTTTGTTCAGTTGTAGTTGTACTTTCTTTTGGGTTTGTATTCTGGGCCATTTACCTTTCAACACTTCTCTTTGTACTTAGTGTTTTGCTTCCGCTTGTACTCTGTGGTGTTTTGTTTACTTTTATAAAGGAAATGCCTTCCCAGTTATCGGGATTTACGCCTTTGGTGCTAGTCGCCAGCCCCTAGCCTATGGAAGGCGGGCTTGGGGTAGTCACAACACGGGCCCCGAGGACGGGTCGTGACATTTTAAAACATTCATGTCCATATAAATAATTCTTTAAAACCATTTCGAAAACATGGAAATTAATGAGAAATGTTTAGAAGAATAAATATTTAAAACATTTAAAATTATGTTTTAGTAATAATTCCCTTAAAAATAATACCTTTGAATAATCTTTTATGAAACATGGACATGGATAATAAATATATCCCAATAGATACTTACGTAAAAACAACCTTGGATAATAAAGAGATTGTGAAATTAACCCTTAATTTGTACTTTTACTTGGCCAAGGGTATGTTAAATTCCTGTATAATAGTTAAATAATTGTTATTAAATTATTAAATAACTATATACATATATATGATGTCATATATGATCTTCTAATACTTCTTTTTTAAATAATATTTTAGTAGTATCATCGTTTTGCGTGTTAACTGATCCGTTTTCCATTATATGATCGGTTACGTAAGCCTTGTTTGTTATGTTATTTTATTTATATCCAGAATTATATTAATTTATTAACCATTATTTTTAATCGTAAAATGAAAATTATTCTTGAATGATTACGATGGGGAATGAATCTCATCACGCCCGTGTAGACGGTAATCCGTACATACGCACGAGCGGAAATATCATTATATTAATGATGAAATCGTATGTAATTGGGTGAAATATCATATATATAGAATCATTAAAATTTTATATTTTTTATTTACATCAGTTATACTCATTATTATACCCATCCAAATAATGAAGTGTTTGATTAACAAACTACAACACGATGTGGAGACGGTAAGCCATACGTACACACGAATGATAATTTTTCATTCATATGATGGATAGACTAATGAATATGGTTGTAAAATTTTTATAATAACATCACATTATATAGAAGATAATAGATTTATTATTTTAGAATGGAAAAAACAAGCAAAGTAGAAGTGGAAGAAGAAAAGAACTTGAAAGAGGGTGGTGAAATATTTACCTATTCTTCAGGTTCTTCCATTTGATTTGATCAAAATGGATCCTTAGGTTGGATTTATGATCAAAATAAGGCCTCTATTATGAATGGAGGAAAGTTGGGAGGATATTTGGGCTTGTTTTGGCTAATCCAAATGGATTTGGAGGTATGAAATTAAGATAAGGGGAAGTACCCTTTTATAAGAGAGGTGAAGGTCACTTTAGGAAAATCTTGAAATTTTATTTTATAATAAATTATTTTTCGGTTTCTAATGGCTCAAAAATGATTTATTTAGAGGATAAGGTGGTGATGTGTTTAAAACCTCTCAAACAATAGGTTTTAGACAGGTTTAGGTCACCATATTAACCTTATCTTTTATATTTAACTCTTAGTTAAATAGTTTGACATTTACCACGTCTCTTTCTATTTTTATATTATATGATTAATAAACATACTATAATTAGAAAAGATAAATACATGTGGTTAATTATTAATATATATACCATTATCTAAGTCTATTGTCTAAACCTTATATTTTTTGGAAAATTATATCAATTAATAATATAGTATTTATTTTAAAAACTCAATTATATCAATTTTAAGAATATTTAGTATTTGGTTTTTGTGAAAATCATCACAACTTTATTACTTGGGACCAAATACAAGGAGTCAATAATAACATGTCATATTAACCTATAAAATTAGTGGAAGGCATCAAAACTTTCAAATTATATTTATTATAATATTTTCAATACCATTTATTTGATTCTTTTATTAATAAGGTAAATAATGCAACATCATTGTGTCATAAATAAATTTAATTATTTAATGTATAAAAATTATAAATAAAATATCATTATGTAGGAAATAATTTTATATTTATAAGGAGTATTTATATCCTAAAATATAACTTATATAACCCCATGTAAAAATTGTTTTTTTAAAAGATATATGTTTATTTCATTTTTGTCTTTACTTTAAATTAATTAATATAAAGTGTAATTATCACTCTCAAGTGGATTAATGGTGTCCCAAAAACGACCCAAATATGACCATGTTTTAAAATTTATAACGCAATAGGAATATGACACATGTTAGGGTAATTTCATATTATTATAATATTATTTTTTACCCTAATTTACCGGATTTACCATTTAACCATGGTAAATAAAATATTTACTGAAGTAAATATTAATAATGTCTAAAAATAAAAGTTACCTATATACACAATTTGTACATACTAATTCCAAATATGTAATCCATTTTCCAAATTCAAAATACAGAAGTGGCAAAAATTAATTTAATATTAATTCTCGTTGCTAAAACAGAAAGCGTGTTTTTAAGAAATAATAACTATCAAACGATTGACAGTTGTTTATTTCTAGTTTAAGTTTGAAATTACTTACAATGACCTAAATTATATTAAATGATAAAAATATAGTCCAATAATACTTTAAAACCACCCAAATTTATAATTTAGCACTATAAATTATTTCGATTAAAAAAGATGTTTTTAATTAAAATTTAGTATTTTTTTCACTATTCATAAAAATATGAGAGTTATCAGAAAAGTACAAAATATTTATCTAAATTAAATTTTTATATCCCTCTTCTAATGAAGAATTTAATTTCACTAAATTTAATATATAAAAGTGTCAAATACTGGATTTAAAAAGGGTTCTCCATTAAAAGGCAGAAAAACTGCATTTTTTGAAAAATACCACTTTTATCTTAAAATTTTTATTTTTTCTATATTATTTATAGGAAAAAAATATGAATGTTAATATTATATAGTATATGTAATATTTAAAATGTGTTTAATACAATTCATAACCTCTTTTTTGAACGGCTAGTTTGGTAATTCGTGGTGCGCTCGAACTCGGTGCTGCGTGTAACGCAAGTTATTGAAATACTTTGAAGAGATAACATACTATAAAATCTTGGGGTGTTAAATTCTTCCCTCATTCAATAAATTTCATCCTCGTAATTTTAAATTATTCTTCAGAAATAAAAGGTTAAAAATATAAAAATATCTTTGTGGAAAACCCACATTGGAAATTGGGTTAATAAAATTTAGTCATAATAAGAGGGAAAGGGAAATGAAAAAGTCACCACAAAATTATGATATCGATTAGGATAACATTGGTGGAAATTAGAGACACATAATTGTAGGAAAAACTTAAATACTTATAGGGAGTGATTTCGGTATTCAATCACAAACAAGTGTAAAATTGAAGGCCTCAAAGCCATCAATAAATGATTATTTAAAATATCACCGGTTCAACAAAACATAAGGTATTAGGATAACACATTTTTGGTTTTAAGATCCTTTCCCTAAAGTTTAAGAATTAATTTATTCATAGAATAAGGGGAAGAAAATATACTTGACAAGTAGAGTTTCATCCTTCAACTAATTCCGACCATAAACCCATATTTCACTCCAAAAGATAAAAGAATTCTAAAATCTTATATTTATCCTAATCGTATAGTGTTCCAAAAATAATGAATTTATAATTCATGTGTCATACTATTAAAAAAACTACATTATAAAAACCAGGACTTCACATATTCCAGTGATAGGTGATCCACCCTTTTCACACATTGGTTGTGGGTTCAAGTCTCCCGGCGATGTCAGACGCGACGGGTTGTCGCCCGACCTCCAAGTTGTCATTTTTATAACAATCAAAAAATAATCTTAAGAAAATGATTAACCTTAAAAATAGTATCCTTTGTCAAAATTAATCCATTCCAACCTTTATTCTTATCCAAAATACTTGTGTCCAAACTCACAGTCCAAAATTTATAAGGAAGGTAAACATAATGAAGATCTTTTTTTCCATGTAATAACATGTGAATACCTTAATCATTTATTCTTCTAAAACATGGTAACACCCTAAATTACCATAAAAACTTATTGATTACATTCATGCTCCCTTATTCCTTATAGAATACTAGATATACTCCTTCTATCCATTTTTTTTGTAAACTCCAACAATGATGGAATATAAAAATCATTAATCAATTTCAAGGTAGTCAAGAATATCCAATATAATTTATCCAAATAAATCATATATTATTCCCAAATCACTACATCAGTATCAGAACCATATTATGGTTTATATTTCTCTCAACCATATATTTTCCAAAAACATTTAACCTGCTATTGAGTCACTTTTCTTCATTCCACACAATCTCAAGTCCTTAATGAAATAATACTACAGTATAATCGTTATATACTCTATAATTCTTATAACATGTACATAATTAATAAAATACTCAAATGAAACGATACTTTAATAAAAACATAAGAACTCTAATCATTACTATTCATCTTCGGTAGTATCATAACTTTATTATTATCGAATAACATCATTTGTGGTATACTATGATGATTTGGAAATTGATTCGCGTAATGTCCCAACTCCTTGCAGATGAAGAATTGTACATTTGAAACCTTTTTCTTACCCTTGAAATCACATACTCGATGTCCTTTTTTCTCCACACTTATAACAAACTCCCATTTCCTTCAAGAATTTACCATGGTGATTCTTTCCACACTTATCACATATGGGAAAATCCTTCTTTCTCTTATTCCCTTAATCCATATTTCTCTCTACCATCATTTTCTTCTGTAGCTTCCCTTCAAATCCATAGGACTTAGAAAATTCTTTACTTATTTTATTGACACATGATACCATTTCTTAATATGATAATAATACGTTGAAGACTATTTCCTTTCTAAATGTTGGATTAATACCATGAAAGATATGATCCTTATTACTCTCTGGATCATGCGTATTGCTGGAGTTCTCATTCCATCTACTAGGTGCCATTTCTAAACAATGGAATACACTAGGTTAGTTTATGAATCACAATGCATAATTCCAAACTTGTAAAATACTTAACGTAAATTTAAAAGATTATGCATATAATCTATAATCATAAAATGTTTTCTTTAAGGAAGTACTTACTCCTAAATCTTTCATAATGGCTTGTAATGAAAATGTGAATTATCCTAAGCATATCCCCCGGGAGTGTCATAACCAAGAGTGCAGCAAGTCCCATTGTCATGTACCAGGATACCCTGGGTCAGGCCCGAAACTCCTTGTTGGTTTTTTCACTCCTAGGTACATCTATGTCAGAGCCACCTCTAACTGATCATATCCAGATAGGGATGTATTGTTTGGAAAATACACAAAATCTCTATATTACGACATTTATAGGAAGTTATTCTATACTAATCCTCAAAGTCTATCTTTGGGTAATATTTCCTAATAAGAGTTTATCTAAATCTAGTTTCCAAGGTTATTTCTAAACCTCCTCTGATACAAACTCTAATGCCCTGACCCTCGTTACCTAGAGTCGGTGCATTATTTTAATAAATTGTCCTGATTACAAAGAATCAAATTCCGAAGGAATGATCAATTTAGAAGTCTTTGAAAATAGATTACATACATGAACGTTACATTACATTAAAAAATGAAAAACAACAACAACATTGTCTCCATTGACCACATTCATATCCCTTAGACCATCCCTGCAAGTCAGTCATAATATATTTCTTCTCATTCTAATAAAAATAAAACATAAAAAGGGGTGAGCTCAGATACTCAGTAAGGATAACAATATAGCAAAAACTTTTATAAATAATCACAAACATTTAAGTCAATGTATAAGACTATAAAAAGCCTTTTAAATATAAATTTCAGCATAATATGGAAAATAAAAAATAAAATAATTCCATTTACTTATTCACATGGATATTCTACTAGTCGAATAATCACATGCAATATCAATATCCACTTTTATAATGATATAATTCATAATTCCATACTTTATAACCACATAATCAAGGCCTTGTGCCAAGACTACAAATAATATTTTTTCAAGGCCTTGTGCCAAGACACTATTTTGTCTAATGAGACCTAACGATGTATCGAGGAGCTATAGTGGGCTCCACCCCTCACTTACTAAGTCTAATTCATTACTCATATGAAAAGGTTTAAACATAACATAAATATTCGTATTAAAAATAGCATAGAAAATGCCAATAATTTATCCATAAACCATGAATGTTATAAAAATAACACATCCACAATCAAGAATATCACAAAACCTTAAATACAATATGGAATATTTGTATCGTAATAAATCAACCTCGATCAAGAATAATATCTCGTAAAGGATGTTGACATAGTTGAAAATAACCAGTAAAAATATTTGAGAGAAATATCCCTTTTTCATGAAATCATCTAAAAGTCACATAATTTATAAAGGAATTATTTTAAAAGATAGTTTTGAATTAAAATTCCCCATAACACTTTAAAACTTTTGAAATGAATTAACATTTTAAAACATTCATGTCCATATAAATAAATCCTTCAATTTTTTTTGAAAACATGGATATTAATGAGAATGGTTTAGAAGAATAAATCTTTAAAAAGTTTAAAATGATGTTTTAATTAAAATTCCCCTAAAAATAATCCCTTTGAAGACTCTTTTATGAAACATGGACATGGATAATAAATATGTCCCAGTATATACTTATGTAAAAACAACCTCGAATAATAAAGAGATTGTGAAATTAACCCTTACCTTGTACTTTTCCTTGGTCGAGAGTACGTTAACCTCATGTATAATAGTCAAATAATTGTTATTAAATTATAAAATAACTATATACATAAATATTAAATCATATATGATCCTCTAATATTGCTTTGTTAATAATATTTTAGTAGTATCATCATTTTGGGTGTTAACTGATCCGTTTTCCTTTATATGCTCGGTTACATAAGTCATGTTTATTATGGATAGGATGTATTTTATTCATATCCAAAATTATATTAAGTTCTTAGACATTATTTTTAGTAATAAAATGAAATTTATTCTTGAATGATTATGATGGGGAATGAATCTCATCACATCCGTGGAGATAGTAATCTGTACGTACGCACGAGCGACAATATCATTATATTGATGGTGAAATCATATGTAATTGGATGGTATATAATATATATACAGAATCATTAACATGTTATAATTTTTATTTACATCAGTTATACTCATTGTTATACCCATCCAAAAAATGATGTGTTTGAATAACGAACTACAACACGAAGTAGAGACGGTAAGCCATACGCATGAACGTATGGTGACTTTATCATTCATATGATGGATAGAATAATGAATATAAAATTTTATAATAAAATTACAGTATATATAAGATTCTGGATTTTTTATTTTATAATGGAAACAACAAAGAAAGAGGAAGTGGAAGAAGAAAATAACTTGACAGAGTGGTGAAATATTTACCTCTTCTTCAAGTTATTCCTTTTGATTTGATCAAAAGGGATCCTTAGGTTGCCTTTATGACCAAAGTAATGCCTCTAGTATAAAATAAGGAAAGTTGGGAGGATATTTGGGCTGGTTTTGGTCGAGTAAAATGGATTTGGAGGTGTGAAATTAAGAGAAGGGGAAGTACCCTTTTATAAGAGAGGTGAGCATCACTTTAGGAAAAGCTTGAAATATTATTTTATAATAAAATAATTTTCTGTTTATAATGGACCAAAAATGATTTATTTCGAGGATAAGGTGGTTATGGGTTGAAAAAATCTCAACCAATAGATTTTATATAGGTTTATATTACCATATTAACCTTATCTTTTATATTTAACTCATTTTAAATAGTTTGACATTTACCATGTCTCTTTGTATTTTCATATTATATGGTTAATAAACTTACTATAACCATCCAATAGAACCCCACGAGGTTCATTATTAATATATATAACCTCATATAATTATTTTGGTCAAACCTTAGATTTTTTGGAATATTATATCAATTAATAATATAGTATTTGTTTTAAAAACTCAATTATGTCAATTTTGACACTATTTAGTATTTGGTTTTTGTGAAAATCATCACAACTTGATTAATTAGTAATAAATACATTGAATCAATCATAAGATGTCATATTCACCTATAAAATTAGTTTATGACATCAAAAATTTCAAATTATATTTATTTTAATATTTACAATACCAATTATTTGATTCTTTCATTAATAAGATAATTACCACATCATCATTTTGTCATAAATAAATTTAATTATTTAATGTCTAAAAATTATAAATAAAATATAATTATGTAGGAAATTGTTTTATATTTATAATGAGTATTTATTGTTGAAAATATAATTCATATAATCCCATGTAAAAATTGTTTTACTAAAAGATATATGTTTATGTCATTTTTGTCTTTACTTTAAATTAATTAATATAAAGTGTCATTATCACTCTCAAGTGGATACATGGGGTCTCAAAAACGACCCAAGGTTTCAAATTGTTAGAAATGTATCAACTAATAATAATAGGACACATGTTAGGGTAATTTAATATTATTATAATATTTTTTGTTTACCCTAATTTAACAGATTTACCCTTTAACCATGGTAAATAAAATATTTACTCAAGTAAACATTCATAATGTCTAAAAATAAAAGTTACCTATTTAAAAAATTTATACCTCCTGATTCAAAATATGTAATCCATTTTTACAAATTCAAAACACAAAAGTGGCCAAAATTATTTTAAAATTCATTCCTGTTGTTAAAATAGAAAGCATGTTTTTAAGAAATAATAACTATCAAAAGATTGACACTTGTTTATGTACAGTTTAAATGTGAAATTACATCTAATGACCTAAATTATATTAAATGATAAAAATATAGTCTAATGATACTTTAAAACCACTCAAATGTATAATTTAACACAATAAATTATTTCGATTAACAAAGTTATTTTTAATTAAAATTTAGTATTTTTTTTCACTATTCGTCAAAATATGAAAGTTATCAGAAAACTACCAAAAATTTATCCAAACTAAATTTTTATGTCCCTCATCTAAAGAAGAATTTAATTTCACTAAATTGAATATGTAAAAGTGTCAAATATTGGATTTAAAAAGGGTTCACCATTAAAAGACAGAAAAACGACATTTTTTTTGAAAAATAACTCTTTTATGTTAAAAATTTAATTTTAATTATATTATTTTTAAGAAACAAAAAATATGAAGGTTAATTTTATTTTGGATATATAAAATTTAAAATGTGGTTAATACTATTCATAACCTCTTTTTTGAACGGCTAGTTTGGTACGTCGTGGTGGGATCAAACTCAGTGTTGCGTGTAGCGCAAGTTAAGGAAATACTTTGAAGAGAAAACATACTATAAAATCTTTGGGTGTTACATTATCCACTCATTAAATAAATTTCGTCCTTTAAATTTGAAATAATTATTTGAAAATAAAAGGTTAAAAATAGAAAAATACCTTTGTGGAAAACCCACATAGGAAATTGGGTTAATACAATTTAGTCTTAATAAGAGGGAAAGTGAAATGAAGAAGTCACCACCAAATTATGATCTCAATTAAGAGAACATTGGTGGAAATTAGAGACACATAATTGGAGGAAAAATGTAAATATTTATTAGGAGTGATTGAGGTCATCAATCACAAACAAGTGTAAAATTGAGGGCCTCAAAGACAGAAATCTATGATGATTTAAAATATCATCGGTTCAACAAAAAGTAAGGTATTATGATAACACATTTTTGGTTTTAAGATCCCTTCGCTAAAGTTTAAGAATTAATTTATTCATAGAATAAGAGGAAAAAAACATACTTAACAAGTAGAGTTTCATCCTTTAACTAATTCCTACCACAAACTAATCTTGCACTCCAAAAGATAATAGAATTCAAAAATATTCTATTTATCCTAATCGTATAGGGTTCCAAAAACAATGAATTTATAATTCATTTTCAGACTATTAAAAAAAACTACATTATACAAACCAGGACATCTTGTATGCTTGTGGTAGTTGATCCACCCATGTCGCCCTTCATTTGCAGGTTCAAGTCTCATGGACTTGTCGGATGTGACGGGTTGTCGCCCAACCTCCAGGTTGTCCTTTTTATAACAATCCAAAAATAATCTTAAGAAAATAATTAACCTTAACAATAGTATCCAATGTCAAAAATAATCCATTCCAACCTTTAGTCTTATCTAAAATACTTCTGTCCAAACTCACAGTCCAAAATTTATAAGGACGGTAAACATAATTAAGATCTTTTTTTCCATGTAATAACATGTGAATACCTTCATCATGTATTCTTTTAAAACATGGTAACATACTGAATTACTATAAAAACTTATTTATTACATTCATGTTCTCTTATTCCTTATAGAATACTGGATATATTCCTTCTATCCAAAAATGTTGTAAACTCCAACAATGATGGAATATAAATATCATTAATCAGTTTCAAGGTAGTCAAGAATATCCAATATAATTTATCCAAATAAATCATATATTATTTCAAAATCACTACCTTAGTATCAGAACCATATTATAGTTTATCTTTCCCTCAAACATATATTTTCCAAAACAATTTGACCTGCTATTGAGTCACTTTTCTTAGTTCCACACAATCTCAAGTCCTTAATGAAATAGTATTTCAGTACAATCATTATATACTCTATAATTCTTATAACATGTACATCATTAATACAATACTCTAATGAAACAATACTTTAATAAAAACATAAGAACTCTAATCATTACTCATCATCTTCGGTAGTATCATAACTTGATTATTATCCCACAACATCATTTGTGGCATACTTCGATGATTTGGAAATTGATTCGCGTAGTGTCCCAACTCTTTGAGGATGACGCATTGTACATTTGAAACTATTTTCTTACCCTTGAAATCATGTACTCGATGTCCTTTTTCTCCACACTTATAACAAACTCCCATTCCCTTCAGGCATTTACCATGGAGATTCTTTCTACAACTATCACATATGGGAAAATCCTTCTTTCTCTTATTACCTTTATCCACATTTCTCTCTACCATCCTCTTCTTCATTAGCTTCCCTTCAAATCCATCGGACTCAGAAAATTATTTACTTATCTTATTCACACATGATACTATTTCTTAATATTATGATAATATGTTAAATACTATTTCATTTCTAAATTTTGGCTTAATACCATGAAAGATATGATCATTCTTACTCTCTGGATCATGCATATTACTAGAGTTCTCGTTCCGTCTACTGGGTACTATTTCTAAACAATGGAATACACTAGGTTAGTTTATAAATCGCAATGCATATTTACAAACTTGTAAAATACCAAACATAAATTTAAGAGATTATGTATATAATCTAAAATCCTAAATGTTTTCTTTGAGGAAGTGCTTACTCCTAAATACTTCATAATGTATTGTAATGAAAATATAAATTATACTAAGAATATCCGCTGGGAGCGTCGCAACCAGGAGTGCAGCTTGGCCCATTGTCATGTACCAGGATACCCCGGGTCAAACCCGAAACTCCTTGTTGGAGTTTTCACTTCTAGGTACATCTATGCCAGAGCTACCTCTACCTGCTTGTATCCAGACAAGGATGTATTTATTGTAAAATACATAAAATCTCTACATTATCACATTTCTAAGAAGTTATTATAAACTAATCCTCAAAGTATATCTTCGGGTAATTTTTCCTAATCAAAGTTTATCTAAATCTAGTTTCCAAGGTTATTTCTAAACTTCCTCTGATACCAACTATAACGCAACGAACCCTATTAACCAGAGTCGGTGCATTATTTTATTACATTGGCATGATTAAAAGGAATCAAGTCCAAAAGGAACGACCAGTTTAGAAGTCTTGGAAAATAGATTACATACATGAATGTTACATTACATTACAAAATGAAAAAAACAACAAAATTTTATCCATTGACCAAATTCATATCCCTTAGACCATCCCTGTAGTTCAGTCATAATATACTTCTTCGCATCCTGGGAAAAATAAAACATAAAAAGGGGTGATATCAGATGCTCAGTAAGGATAAAAATATAGCGGAAACTTTCATAAATAAGCATAAACATTTAAGGTAATGTATAAGACAAAAAAAGCCTTTTAGACTTAAACTTCAGAATAATATGACAAATATAAAATAAAATAATGCCATTTACTTATTCACATTGATATTCAACTAGTTGAATAATCACATGATATTTCAATAGCCACTTTCATAATGATGGAATGTATAATGCGAGACTTCTTAACCACATTATCAAGTCCTTGTACCAAGACTACAAATAACATTTTTTCAAGGCCTTGTGCCAAGACACTAGTTTGTTTCATGAGACCTACCGATGCATCGAGGATCTATAGCGGGCTCCACCCGTCACTTACTAAGTCCAATGCATTCCTCTTATGAAAATGTTTAAACATAACATAAACATTCATATTAAAATTAGCTTATGAAATGACAATAATTTATCAATAAACCAAGAATGGTATAAAAATAACACATCCACAATCAAGAATATCACAAAACCTTCAATACAATATGGAATATTTGTATCATAATAAATCAACCTCGATCAAGAATAATATCTCGTAAAGGATGTTGACATAGTTGAAAATGACCAGTAAAAATATTTGAGAGAAATGTCCCTTTTTCATGAAATCATTTAAAAGTCACAAATTTATAAAGTAATTCATTTAAAATATGGTTTTGAATAAAAGTGTCCCATACCAATTTGAAACTTTTGAAATTAATTAACATTTTAAAACATTGATGTTCATATAAATAAATCCTTAAAACCATTTTAAAAACATGGAAATTAATTAGAAAGGTTTAGAAGAATAAATCTTAAAAACATTTAAAATGATGTTTTAGTAAAAATTACCTTAAAAATAATCCCTTTGAAAAATCTTTTATGATACATGGGCATGGATAATAAATATGTCCCAGTAGATACTTACGTAAAAACAACCTCGGATAATAAAGAGATTGTGAAATTAACCCTTATCTTGTAATTTTCCTTGGTAGAGGGTACATTAGCCTCCTGTATAATAGTTAAATAATTGTTAATAAATTATAAAATAACTATATTCATAAATATGATATCATATATGATCCTCTAATATTGCTTTGTTAATAATATTTTTTGTAGTATCATCATTTTTTGTGTTAACTGATCCATTTTCCATTATATGCTCGGTTATGTAAGACATATTTGTTATGGATATGATTTATTTTATTCATATCCGTAATGATATTAAGTTCTTAAGAATTATTTTTAATCATAAAATGAAAATTAATCTCGAATGATTGCAATGGGGAATGAATCCCATCGCGTCCATGGAGACGGTAATCCGTACGTATGCACGAGCGACAATATCATTATATTGATGGTTAAATTGTATGTAATTGGATGTTATATCATATATAAATAATCATTAACATTTTATATTTATTATTTACATCAGTTATACTCATTATTATATCCATCCAAATAATGAAGTGTTTGAATAACAAACTACACCACGACGTGGAGACGGTAAGCCGTACATACGCATGTATGGTGAATTTGTCATTCATATGATGGATAGAATAATTAATATGGTTGAATTTTTTTTATAATAACATAAAAGTATATATAATATGTTTTAGTTATTATTTTATAATGAAAACAACAAATAAAGAGGAAGTGGAAGAAGAAAAGAACTTGAAAGAGGGTGGTGAAATATTTACCTCTTATTCGGGTTCTTTATTTTGATTTGATCAAAATGGCTCCTTATGTTGGATTTATGACCAATGGAAGGCCTCTATTATAAATTTAGGAAAGTTGGGAGGATATTTGGGCAGGTTTTGGCCGATCCAAATGGCTTTGTAGGAGTGAAATTAAGAGATGGGGAAGTACCCTTTTATAAGAGAGATGGTGGTCACTTTAGGAAAAGCATGAAATACTATTTTATAATAAAATAATTTTCGGTTTCTAATGGCTAAAGAATTATTTATTTCATGTCTAAGGTGGGTATGGGTCGAAAAAATCTCAAAATATAGGTTTTATACCGGTTTATATCACCATATTAACCTTATCTTTTAGATTTAACTCTTAGTTAAATCATTTGACATTTACCATGTCTCTTTGTATTTTTATATTATATGGTTAATAAAATTACTATAACAATACAAGAGAACCCCATGTGATTAATTATTAATATATATATAATTATCTATGTCTTTTGGATGAACCTTATATTTTTAAGAATATTATATCAATTAATAATATAGTATTTGTTTTAAAAACTCAATTATGTCAATTTTGAGACTATTTAGTATTTGGTTTTTGTGAAAGTCATAACAACATGATTACTTCAAAAAAAATACATTAAATCAATACTAACATGTCATATTCACCTATAAAATTTGTGTATGGCATCAAAAATTTCAAATTATATTTATTTTAATATTTATAATACCATTTATTTGATTCTTTCATTAATAAGGTAATCATTGCATCATCATTGTGTCATATATAAATTTAATTATTTAATTTCTAAAAATTATAAATAAAATATAATTATGTAGGAAATCGTTTTATATTTTTTATGAGTATTTATAGTAAAAAATATAACTTATATAACCCCATGTAAAAAGTGTTTTACTAAAAGATATATGTTTATGTCATTTTTGTCTTTACTTTAAATTAATGAATATAAAGTGTCATTATCACTATCACGTGGCTCTATGGGGTCCCAAAAACGAACCAAGGATGACCATGTTCTTAAATGTATCAAAAAATAATAATAGGACACATTTTAGGGTGATGTAATATTATTATAATATTATTTTTTACCCTAAGTTACCAGATTTACCTTTTAACCATGGTAAATTAAATATTTTCTGAAGTAAATATTCATAATGTCTAAAAATAAAAGTTAACAATTTACAAAATTTGGACCTCCTGATTCCAAATATTTAATCTATTTTTTCAAATTCAAAACACAGAAGTAGCAGAAATTGATTTAATATTAATTCCTGTTGTTAAAAGAGAAAACACGTTTTTAAGAAATAATAACTATCAAAAGATTGACACTTATTTATGTCCAGTTTAAATCTTAAATTACATCCAATGACCTAAATTATATTAAATTATAAAAATATAGTCTAATGATACTTTAAAACCACTCAAATTTATAATTTAACACTATAAATTATTTTGATTAAAAAATTTGATTTTAATTAAAATTTAGTATTTGTTTCACTATTCATCAAAATATGAAAGTTATCAGAAAAGTACCAAAAATTTATCCAAACTAAATTTTTATGTCCCTATTCTAAAGAATAATTTAATTTCACTAAATTTAATATATGAAAGTGTCAAATATTGTATTTATAAAGGGTTCTCCATTAAAAGGCCAAAAACTGCATTTTTTGAAAAATACATATTTTATCTTAAAATTTTAATTTTTCTTATATTGTGTCTAAGAAACACAAAATATGAATGTTAATATTATATAGGATATATAAAATTTAAAATGTGGTTAATAATATTCATAAACTTTTTTTGAATGGCTAGTTTGGTAAGTCGTGGTGCGCTCGAACTCGGTGTTGCGTGTAGCGCAAGTTATTGAAATACTTTGAAGAGATAACATACTATAAAATCCTAGGGTGATACAATAATAAAATATAACCATGTCATTAAATCAATTTTCTAGTCCATTAGTTCCATTCATCATATTTTTTTTCCAGATTCTTAATGAAAAAATTATACTAAACAATCCTTATATATTTCATAATTAATAATTATTTAATCCAAATACATACATACTTCAATCCTTATGATTAAATTATTATAATGGAATAGGTCCTTCCTTGGTCTCAAATTAAATTTTTGGGTTGGAGAATTAATTTGGGCAATTCCCATGTTCGCTATAGACAAGTCATCAAAATCATTGACATTTTTTTAACTCTATGAACCCCTTTTCAACACAGATAACATATTCCCTTCCATTTCATATATTACTTATAGTTTTTATTCCCTCATTATTAATATTCAAGAAGCTGATATTATTTTCCTCTATGTTAATTACCACATAAAATTTTATAAAAGTCCATCTTCCTCTTATTTGATGTTCCAGGAATTTTACTGAAGTTAATGTTGTTGATCATTTATCGCAATAAATGATTTGTAATTATCAAAATATCTTTATATATAGTAATCATCCAATTTATTTCCTCATAATAAATTTATTTCCCATAAGATTCAATTTTAAAATGACCCCTTCTAGTTCTAACCTTCGACCAAAACCAAAAATCATAGTTTGGGCAACAATAATCACAGTGAAAAACCACATAATCATGAAAAACCACTTATACGATGTCTAAATCAGGAAAATTCATTTTAAATATATGACACCTCAGGTTCATCCTAGTTTATTCATATTCATAATTTAATGAAATCCTTAATGATTTATTATAAAGATTTTTTGAATTGTCAAATTATATCCCATGAGAGTGTCAAAATTAGTGTGCAATAAGGCCCATTTTTGTGCACTAGTTATCAATAGATTCTAGATTAATATAATGTTTTCATGGTTGTTACCCTTGGTAAATCTATTCCAGATCCACATATACTTGTATCATCCATATATAGATGTAATTTATAGGAAACCACTCTCTCAATCCTTTACAAAAATTCCAGAACATTTTCCTAACTTTGAGTCATCATAGACTAATCCTTAAAGACATCCCTAGAAATATCATTAGAAATATCTATAAGAATATCACTAAACTTTTATCATCCTAGTTTCCAAATTTTGACTAAAACTTTCCTTTTATACCAACTATATTGACCCATTATTAACAAACATGGATATTACATCTTTTTAGATGAATATTCATTAAATTACATAAACACATGCTCGAGGACTGTACTAGTTTAGTACCTTCGAAAACATTGAGCACAATATTCTAATATGGTGAATGATCTTAAATGTTTTCTATAAATATCTCCCCATTTATCACTCATACTAAAAATATTTATCCATAACCTAGGGAAAGGAAACATAAGAAAGGGTGATCTCAAATGCTCAGTAAGGGCAAATAGAGGAGATATGTAAGCATAAATGAATATAAGGGTATGATAACATGACCATAACACTTAAAGATAATACTATACATATCAAATATCATACACATGAGTCATGTCATAATGATGGGAAGATCATAAGACATGAATCATAAGGGAATCAAGAGCATAATCTATTAGAGCATAACATTGGAATAAGACATGAAATTATAGCATACACATAATCATAGAAAATGTTATGTCATGGATACCCACCAAGTCCTTAATAACATGTTATGATTGAGATAATCACCCATGTACCCACTTTAGGCTTGGGATGACCTCCTGTGTACCCTCTTTTTTCGAGCTTGGGATGACCTCATATGTACCCTCTTATTGTGGTCTTGGTATCCCATCCTGTGTACCCTTTTGTTGTGGTCTTGGGATTCCATCTTATGTACCCTCTTGTTGCGGGCTTGGGATGCCCTCCTCTGTACTCTATTTTTGTGGTCATGGGCTGAAAACCCAGGTATAATTAGAGCTCATAGAACTTTTATCATTACCCAATGCAGTAGAAGAAGATATAGGTCCCACCTTTCACCTAATAATCATACATATGTGTGCCACAAGGTGATAAAAATTCACCACTTATTAACCTATGAAATGAAATGAGAATAATAAACAATTAATTATATCATAAACTACAAAAAATAGAAAGGTTTCATAATAATTTTATAATATCATAAATCATGAAAATAATCGGGCATCACCAACATTTTTATCATGGTATAACCCATGGAAGAGAACAATTTTCAAAAAAACATGTCATCTTAAACATAAAGCATTTAAAGAATGAATAAGAATTGTTTCCTTGGATTATATTCCTTGTAAGGAATGAGTAAAAATAATGGATTTAATATTATATGGATTATTTTTAAAATATCCTATAAAACATTTCTTGAGGAAAATATCCATTCAACTTTGAAAAACACTTTTTAAAACCTAAAACATTCTAAAAACCTTTTTCTTTGAAAATACCCTTGAAAATGTAGAAAATAAGCTTTGAAAATCATTTAAAATACATTTTTAATACATAATTTTTTTAAAATAATTTTTCATGAAAATTATATTAAAATATCATATAAAAATATTTTTTAAATTTTTTATAAAACATTTTTTTGGAAGAAAACATATTTTTGACTAAAGAGAAAAATAAATTCATATTTTCTTAATTTATCATAAGTACCAAATAGTAGAAAAATGGTAAAATTACTTGAATATATCATGAATAATAATAGAAGAATAAAATTTATGACAATTCTTGAGATATAGATCATAATTGTTTACCATTGGATGCATAATAATAAGTAATCTTGATAAACAATGAGATTGTAACGTAAAATCATTACCACTTTGGTAACCTTTAATCATACTAACCATTAAGGAATAATATAAAATAGAACATAAAATATAATTAGGATAGATAAATTCATGATATTACATGTCAAAGGGTCTATATATACAACCCATGAAAGAATATAGGTGCATATCATATCATACGTCTCAAAGGATGAAAATTGAGACAACAAATACTTTACTGATTTGGTAACTTTTGAATCAAAAACCCCATGAAATAGATATACTAAAATGGTTAAATAAATATAAATAAATTTTAGGATAAGAATAATAAAATAAATTCATGGTAATTATATATACTAGATAGAAGAAAGAGGTGGTGAATATAGCACGTGTCTTAAAAAAGTCAAAATCAAGATGAAAACCCCTTACTACTTGAGTATCTTTTGTAACGCCCCGACCCTAGTTACCCAGAGTTGGTGCATTATTACATTACATTGTCATGATCACAAGAAAGATCAAATCCTGAAAGACTGATTGGTTTAGTAGCCTTGTAAACACTAGATATATTCATAAAGTATTACATCATCATGTGGAAAAATACTACAACAACATAGTCTCCATATTCCACACTCATATCCCCACATACTATCCCTGTAGGTCATTCATAACTTACTTCTTCACATCCTGGGAAAAATAAAACATAGAAAAGGAGTGAGATCAAATGCCCAGTATGGATAACAATATAGCGGAAACTTTCAAAAATAAGCATAAACATTTAAGGCAATGTATAACTAAAACAAAATCCTTTTAAACTTGAACTTCAACATAGTATGGAAAAAGTAAAATGAAATAATCCCATTTACTTGTTCACATGGATATTCTACTAATCGAATAATCACATGCAATATCAATAACCACTTTTATAATGATGGAATGCATAATGCCAGACTATCATAACCACATAGCCAAGGCCTCGTTCCAAGACTACAAATAAGATTTTGCCAAGGCCTTGTGCCAAGACACTAGTTTGTCTCATGAGACCTACCGATGCATCGAGGAGCTATAATGGGCTCCACCCGTTACATATTAAGTCCAATGCATTCCCATATGAAAAGGTTTAAACATAACATCAACATTCGTATTAAAACTAGCATACGAAATGTCAATACTTTCACCATAAACCATGAATGGTATAAAAATAGCACATCCACAGTCAAACATATCACAAAACCTTCAATACAATATAGAAGTTTGTATCATAATAAATCAACTTCACATAAGCATAAAATCCAACAAAGGATATTGACATAGATGAAATCAAAACTCTTTTTAGAGAAATATCTCTTTTTATTTTGAAATCATTTAAGAGCCATATAAAATAAAACATTTTCTTTGAATATATTCTTATAAGCTTTTAAGGGAAGATTTGAAGATTTTATAACGGCGGAAAATAGCCATACCCGCCGTATAAGTTAAAAAAAACATTCTTACCTTAATTCCGTCGAAAAGGTTAAAAAGGACCTTGTTTTGAAAATGACGGAAATATTCCTTTATAAACCACTTATAAAAGTCAAAAAGGGTATAAATTACTTTAACTCATATTCTAGTAAAATGTTTTGAAATACATTTTTAAGAAACATGGATGTGGATGATAAAGAGATCCCAGTAGATTATTACGTATAAACAACCTCGGATAATGAAGAGATTGTAAAATAACACTTACCTTGTACTTTTCCTTGGTTGGGGTAGGTTAACCTCCTGTATAATGGTGAAATAATTGTTATTAAATTATACAAGAATCGTATACATTAATATCATATCATATATGATCTTTTAACATTGATTTGTTAATAATATCTTAGTATTATCGTTGTTTCGGGTGTTAACTTACTCATTTTCTTTTATATGTTTTGTTATGTAAGACATGTTTTTCATGGATAGGTTGTATCTTAATCATATATATAATGATATAAAGTCCTTAGATACTATTATTAATCATCAAATGAGAATTATACTTGAATGGATACGATGGAGAATGAATCTCATCGCGTTCGTGGAGACGGTAGCCCGTACGTACGCACGAGCGACAATATAATTATTTTGATATTAAAATAATATATAAATGGATGGTATATCATATATAAAGAATAATTAACATGTTATATTTATTATTTACATGAGTTACACATCATTATTATACCCATACAAATAATAATATATTGAATAACAATTACACCACGACGTGGAGACGGTAAGCCGTACGCACGCACGTATGGTGACATGTTATTCAAAGGGTGTATAGAATACTGATTATGGTTGTACCATATTTATAATAAAATCACAGTACATATATTATACTAGAGTTATTGTTTTAGAATGGTAACAACAAAGTAAGAAGAAGTGGAAGAAGAAAGGAACTTGGAAAAGGGTGGTGAAATCATTACCTCTTCTTCAGGTTCTTCCTTTTGATTTGATCAAAAGTGATCCTTAGGTTGACTTTATGATCAAAATAAGGCCTTTATGTTGTAGTGAGGGAAGTTGGGAGAGTATTTGGGCAGAGTTTGGCCGATCTAAAATGCTTTGAAGGTGTGAAGAAATGAGAAGGAGGAGTGCCCTTTTATAAGAGGGGTGAGGGGCACCTTTGGAAAAGCTAGAAATATTAATTTATAATAAATTCATATTCGGTTTATAATGGCTCAAAAGTTGATTATTCAAAGGTTAAGGTGGGTATGGGTCGAAAAAAACTCAACCAATAGAATTTAGACAGGTTTGGGTACTTATATTAACCTTATCTTTAAGTATTAACTCTAAGTTAATTAGTTTCACTTTTACAATGTCTCTTTGTATTTTTATATTATATGGTTAATAAACTTACCATATACATCCAAGATACCCCCAAGTGGTCCATTAATGATACACCTATCATTATATAAGTCTCTTGGACGAACCTTAGATTTTTAGGAATTTAATATCAATTAATAATATAATATTTGTTTTAAAATCTCTTTTATGTCAATTTTGACACTATTCAATAGTTGATTTTTGTGAAACTCATAAAAAAATGATTACTTCGAAAAAATTTAATTAAATCATTCCTAACATGTCATATTAACTTAGAAAATTAGTTTAATTCATAAAAAGTTTCAAATTCTATTTATTTGTGTATTTATAATATCAATTATTTTAATTTTTCACTATTATGGTAATTACTGCATCATCATTGTGTCATAAATAAATTAAATTATTTAATGTCTAAAAATTATAAATAAAATATTATTATGTTTTAAATCTTTTTAAATTTCTAATGAATATTTATAGTCGAAAATCCAACTTATATAACCCTATGTAAAAATTTTTTTTCTAAAAGATATATGCTTGTGTCATTTTTGTACTCATTTTAAGTTAATTAAAATAAAGTGTCCCTATCACCTACAAGTGGCTCCATGGGGTCCAAAAATCGACCCAAAGTTGTCCATGGTTGAACATGTATCAACAAATAAGGTTAGGACACGTTTTTGGGTAATTTAGTATTATTATAATATTATTTGTTAACCCTTATTTACCGGATTTACCCTTAACCATGGTAAATAAAATATTTACCGCAGTAATTATTCAAAATGTCTAAAAATAAAAGTTACCTATTTACACAATTTGAACATCCTGATTCCAAATATGAAATTAATTTTTCCAAATTCAAAACAAATAAGTGGAAGAAATTAATTTAAAATTAATTCCCATTGTTAAAACAAAAAGCGTGTTTTTAAGAGATAATAACTATCAAAAGATTGACACTTGTTTATGTCCGGTTTAATTGTGAAATTATGTCCAATGACCAACATTGTATTAAATGGTAAAAATATATTCTGAATATACTTTAAAACCTCACAAATTCATAATTTATCACTATTAATTATTTTGATTAAAAAAGTTGTTTTTAATTAAAATTTAGTAATTTTCACTATTCATCAAAATATTAAAGTTATCCAAAAAGTACCAAAATTTCACCTTAGGCTAAATTCAATATTCCAAATCCCAAAATGAAGTCCATTTTGAAATATAAAATATATATAATTTAAAAAAGTAGGTATTACTATTCATAACGGCTAGTTTGATTGGTTATGGTGTGTTAGAACTCGGTGTTGCGTACAACACACGCTATCATATTATTCAAAGAGAAGCGTACCGTAGAAGCTTGGGGTGTTACATTCTCCCCTCCTTCAAATAATTTCGTCATCGAAATTTCTAGAATACTTATCACATGAAAAGACTCAGGTGGTTCTTCATCATAAGTTCCTCGGGTTCCCACATTGCCTCTTTCATCTTATGGTTTCTCCACAAAACTTTTACCAGACGTGTTATCCGGTTTCTTAGTACTTGTTCTCTCGTATCAAGAATCCTAATGGGATCTTCACAATAAGACAGATCGGGATCCAGTTCTAATTCTTCATAGGTGAGTACATGCATTGGGTCAGGCATGTATTTCCTCAACTGAGATACATGGAACACATCGTGAACTTTGGAGAGACTTGGCGGCATTGCCCATCGGTAAGCTACAGCCCCAATTCATTCTAGAATTTCGAAAGGTCCGATGTACCTGGGACTCAATTTACCTTTCTTACCAAAACATATGACTCCCTTCCATGGAGATACCTTCAGAAAAACATGATCACCGACTTGAAATTCCAAATCCTTCCTTCGATTATCGGCATAGCTCTTCTGCCTACTTTGAGATTATTTGATGTGATTTTGGATTACCTTCACCTTTTCCATCGTTTCCTCCCCTAGTTCTGGGCCTACAAGTTTTCTTTCACCAACGTCATCCCAACAGGTTGGTGTACGACATCTCTTTCCATATAACGCTTCATATGGTGCCATCTGAATACTCTAATGGAAGCTATTGTTATAGGAAAATTATACCAGAGGTAAATATTGATCCCACATACCCTGAAAGTCAAGTGAACAAGATCTCAACATGTCTTCTAATGTTTAAATAGTCCGTTCTGATTGTCCGTCTGTCTGAAGGTGGTAAGCAGTTCTCAAATGAAGTTCAGTATCTAGGGATTTCTGAAGACTTTTCCAGAATCTTGAAGTAAAACGGGGATCACAATCAGAAACAATCGATAGGGTTACTCCATGAAGTCTCACAACTTCATTAATATATAGTCTTGCTAGAGGTTCCAGGGGTAGATCTTCTCTTATAGAAAGAAAATGTGCTGACTTGGTAAGAGGATCAATAATAACCCATATTGCATCGTTCCTTCTAGGAGTCTTTGGTTGTCCCATGACAAAGTCCATCGTAATATTGTCCCATTTCCACTCCGGTATGGGAAGAGGTTGCATGACTCCTCTAGGCTGTTGTCTTCCAGCTTTTACTTGTTGACAAACTATACATCTTGACACAAAATCAACAATCTCCCTCTTCATGTTGTCCCACCAAAAATGTTCCTTCAAATCTCTATACATTTTTGTGCTCCCAGGGTGTATAGAGAAATTGGAACTATGAGCATCATCCAGCAATTCCTTTTTTAGATCAGGTATATCGGGAACACAAAGCCTCTTCCCGAATTTCAAAATTCCATTTTCATACACAAAATCTCTCAATCTCCCATCATTCACAGCTTTAATCTTCTTTTGAAATTCTTCATCATCTGTCTGAGAACTCTTAATCCTTTCTAGTAAAGATGGTTTGGCAACCATTTGAAAAAGCATTGATTTTTTACCTTCCCTGGTTATTCCCATGTCCATCTTCACTAGATCCATCAAAATCGGATCCCTTTCAATTCTCATCACGTTCAAAACTCCATGGTATTTTCTGCTCAAAGCATCTACAACCTTGTTTGCTTTCCCCAGGTGGTAGTGTATCGTACAATCATAATCCTTGAGTAATTCAAGCCATCTCCTTTGCCTCATGTTGAGTTCTTTTTGTGAGAAAATATACTTCAAACTCTTGTGATCGGTATAAATCTCACATTTTTCACCATAGAGTTAGTGCCTCCATATCTTCAAAGCAAAGATCACAGCTACTAACTCGAGATCATGAGTAGGATAGTTTTTCTCATGAATTTTCAACTGTCGTGATTCATAGACAATAACCCTATCATTCTGCATAAGGACACAACCAAGTCCTTTCTTCGATGCATCACTATAAATAACGAACCCATCATTCCCCGATGGTAGAGTTAATATAGGAGAATTGACTAATCTTCTCCTTAGTTCTTCGAAACATTATTCACACTCTTTTGTCCAAACAAATTTAACCCCTTTACGTGTGAGATTCGTTAATGGGTTAGCCAATCGGGCAAAATTCTGGACGAATCGTCGATAATAACCTGCCAAACCAATAAAACTACGTACCTCAGTTATACTCGTAGGTGATGGCCATTCTTTGATCGCCTTGGTCTTAGAAGGATCAACAGAGATTCCATATTTAGAGACAATATGGCCAAAAAAAGAAATCTCATGAAGCCAGAATTCACACTTGCAAAACTTCCCATATAATTCATGTCTTCTGAGAGTCTTCAGGATAATGCGCAAGTGATTTTCATGATCTTCGTAGCTTTTGGAGTATACCAAGATATCATCAATAAATACCACCACAAATTCATTGAGATACTCCTTGAAAACTCTATTCATCAGATCCATGAATACAAAGGGTGCATTAGTCAATCCAAAAGGCATTACAGTAAACTCGTGATGCTCGTACCTGGTTCAAAATGCTGTCTTCGTAATGTATTCCTTCTTCACACACAACTGATGGTATCCAGATCGAAGGTCAATCTTTGAAAAGTATTGAGCTCCATGCAGTTGGTCAAATAAATCATCAATGCGTGGTAGGGGATACTTGTTCTTTATTGTTATAGCATTGATCTCCCTGTAGTCGATACATAACCTCATAGATCCGTCTTTCTTTTTAACAAAAAGAACAGGGGCTCCCCATGGAGAAACACTAGGGCGAATAAATCCCTTATTACTCAATTCCTCTAGTTGTTTCTTTAGTTCGACTAATTCTACAGTGGCCATTCTATAAGGGGTATTTTATATAGGCCTTGATCCAGGAATTAAATCAATGGAAAACTCAACTTCTCGTTCTGGAGGATGTCCAGGTAAATCTTCCGGAAATACATCTACAAATTCTTTCACAATAGGTACATCCTCTATTTGAACATTCCTTTCCTCACCCACAGTTATTTCATTCTCTTCCTCCCCAATAATTGAATTTAGTTGAGCTACTGGGGGTGGATCTAAATAAGAATTAGGTGGTGACGATTCTGCTCTAAAGATAAGGTGTTCCTTATCATTATCATCAAGAATCGTAACCTCTTTCTTCTTATAATAAATCTTCGCATCATAGTCCGAAATCTAGTCCATACCGAGGATTATATCAAACTCAATCATAGGTATGACGATGAGATCAGCAGATAAAGAACATTTATGTGCTCTAATGGGGACTGATTCACAAAACTTTGTTGCAATGATACTTCCCTTAGGATTTTTAACTGACAACTCCCTTGTTAAATCAAATTGGAAATATCTAATTTTCTTAGAAAACTGGGAAGATATGAAACAATTCGATGACCCAGAATCAAATAATGCATTTTCTAAACTTGAGGAAACCATTAAATTACCTGCCACCACGTCTTTCGGAGCTTCTACCTCAGCAGTAGTGATAGCATAAGCCTGGCCTTGATCCCTTGGCCTTTTCTGAGGTACGTTCTCCTGACGCTTAGGACATTCATTTGCATAATGCCCCATCTCCCTGCAATTATAGCACTGAACATTGGTAGCTTTCTTCTTCCCTTTGTAATCACGATCTTGGTGGCCTTTTTCACCACATTTGTAACAGACACCCATTCACTTCAAGCAAGTACCGGGGTGTTTCTTCCCACATTTATCACAGGATGGATATTCAACCTTTCCTTTCTTCCCCTTATTTCCATTCCTAGATTGTTCAGTAGGCCTCTTATTCTCTTTCTTTTCTTTAAAGTCATAAGACTTAGAGAATTCCTTTTCTGTCTTGATAGCACATGAGACAATGTCTTCGTACGATGAAAAGGATTGTGAGACTAATGCTCGACGGAGAAATGGTTTTAACCCATCAAAGAAACTATCAATATTACTTATTTGGTTACGTATATAATCACCAGCATACCTTTCTAACCTTGTAAAGTTATCCTCATACTTTGTGACATTCTCATCCTCCTTCTGTCTCAGACTCAGAAATTGCCTTTCCATATCTGCTTGATGGTCGCAAGGAAAGTATTTTTATAAAAACAGATCTTTGAACTCCCTCCATTCCATGTTTGATACTTCATCATCTTCCTTCGTATTTTGAATCAATGACCACCATTGATCAGCATCTCCAGTGAGGCGGTAAACTTCCATGATAACTTTTTCCCTTTCACTACTCCCCAAAGCCTGAAATATTTTCTCTAGGGAAAATATCCATTGCTTAGCTACTAAGGGATTTGTACTCCCATTGAACATTGGTGGTTTTTTCCTCATGAATCGATCTAACATTGATCATCCACGCTGCGGATCAGGGTGCTCCATACGGGTAAGGTTATTATTCATAACCTGAGTGAGTTGTCCCAGTATGGCGATTAGCTGATCGGCACCAGTTGCATCACCATCTCCACTATAATTATCTTGAGCAGGAGGGAAATCCCTACATGGAGTGCGTACATTGATACGGTTTCCATTTCTTCCACTAGGCACCATTTCTAAACAATGGCATAAACTAGATCAGTTTATGAATCAAAATACATAATCCCATACTTATAAAACACTTAACATAAATTTAACAATTTATGGATATAATCCATAATCATAAAAATGTTTTCTTTTAGGAAGTATATACTCATAAACCCTTCATAATTATTTGTAAAGAAAATGAGAGTTATCCTAAGCATATCCCCCGGGAGTGTCGTAACCAAGAGTGCAGCAAGGCCCGTTGTCATGCACCAGTTCCCGTTCGAGTCTAGCTCAAAGCGGTGTTTTCGGGTTTTACCCCTAGGTACATCTGTGCCAGAGCCTCCTCTACCTGCTCGTATCCAGACAGGGATGTATTGCTCGAAAAACTCACGAAATCTCTACAATACCAAAATTCTAGGAAGTTCTTCTATACTAATCCTCAAAGTTCATCTTAGGTCTACGTGCTCTAATCATAGTTTATCTAAATCTAGCTTCCAAGGTTTGTACTAAACTTACTCTAATACCAACTGTAACGCCCCGAACCCAGTTACCCAGAGTCGGTGCATTATTACATTACATTGGCATGATCACAAGAAAGATCAAATCTCGAAAGACCGATTGGTTTAGTAGCCTTGGAAACACTAGATATATTCATAAAGTATTACATCATCAAGTGGAAAAATACTACAACAACATAGTCTCCATATTCCACACTCATATCCAAACATACTATCCCTACAGGTCATTCATAACTTACTTCTTCACATCCTGGGAAAAATAAAACATAGAAAAGGGGTGAGCTCAAATTCCCAGTAAGAATAACAATATAGCGGAAACTTTCAAAAATAAGCATAAACATTTAAGGCAATGTATAACTAAAACAAAAGCCTTTTAAACTTGAACTTCAACATAGTATGGCAAAAGTAAAATGAAATAATGCCATTTACTTATTCACATGGATATTCTACTAATCGAATAATCACATGCAATATCAATAACCACTTTCATAATGATGGAATGCATAATGCCAGACTATCATAACCACATAGCCAAGGCCTCGTGCCAAGACTACAAATAAGATTTTGCCAAGGCCTTGTGCCAAGACACTAGTTTGTCTCATGAGACCTACCGATCCATCGAGGAGCTATAGCGGGCTCCACCCGTCACATATTAAGTCCAATGCATTCCCATATGAAAAGGTTTAAACATAACATAAACATTCATATTAAAAATAGCATACGAAATGTCAATACTTTCACTATAAACCATTAATGGTATAAAAATAGCACATCCACTGTCAAACATATCACAAAACCTTCAATACAACATAGCAGTTTGTATCATAGTAAATCAACTTCACATAAGCGTAAAATCCAGAAAAGGATGTTGACTTAGATGAAATCAAAACTCTTTTTAGAGAAATATATCTTTTTATTTTGAAATCATTTAAGATCCATATAAAATAAAACATTTTATTTGAATATATTCTTATAATCTTGTAAGGGAAGCTTTGAATATTTTATAACGGAAGAAAATAGCCATACCCGCCGTATAAGTTAAAAAAACATTCTTACCTTAATTCCGTCGAAAAGGTTAAAAAGGACCTTGTTTTGAAAACGACGGAAAGATTCCTTTATAAACCACTTATAAAAGTAAAAAAGGGTATAAATGACTTTAACTCATATTCTAGTAAAATGTTTTGAAATAAATTTTTAAGAAACATGGATTTGGATGATAAAGAGATCCCAGTAGATTATTACGTATAAACAACCTCGGATAATGAAGAGATTGTGAAATAACCCTTACCTTGTAATTTTCCTTGGTTGGGGTAGGTTAACCTCCTGTATAATGGTGAAATAATTGTTATTAAATTATACAAGAATCATATACATTAATATGATATCATATATGATCTTTTAACATTGATTTGTTAATAATATCTTAGTATTATCGTTGTTTCGGGTGTTAACTTACTCATTTTCTTTTATATGTTTTGTTACGTAAGCCATGTTTGTCATGGATAGGTTGTATATTAATAATATATATAATGATATCAAGTCCTTAGATACTATTATTAATCATCAAATGAGAATTATACTTGAATGGATACGATGGAGAATGAATCTCATCGCGTTCGTGGAGACGGTAGCCCGTACGTACGCACGAGCGACAATATCATTCTTTTGATATTAAAATAATATATAAATGGATGATATATCATATATACAGAATCATTAACATGTTATATTTATTATTTACATGAGTTACACATCATTATTATACCCATCCAAATAATAATATATTGAATAACAATTACACCACGACCTGGAGATGGTAAGCCGTACGTACGCACGTATGGTGACATGTTATTCAAAGGGTGGATAGAATAATGATTATAGTTGTACCATATTTATAATAAAATCATAGTATATATATTATACTGGAGTTATAGTTTTATAATGGTAACAACAAAGGAAGAAGAAGTGGAAGAAGAAAGGAACTTGGAAAAGGGTGGTGAAATCATTACCTCTTCTTCAGGTTCTTCCTTTTAATTTGATCAAAAGAGATCCTTAGGTTGGATTTCTGATCAAACTAAGGCCTCTAGGTTGTAGTGAGAGAAGTTTGGAGAGTATTTGGGCAGATTTTGGCCGAACTAAAAGGGTTTGAATGTGTGAAGAAATGAGAAGGAGGAGTTCCCTTTTATAAGAGGGGTGAGGGGAACCTTTGGAAAAGCTAGAAATATTAATTTATAATAAATTCATATTTGGTTTCAAATGGCTCCAAAGTTGATTATTCATAGGTTAAGGTGGGGATGGGTTGAAAACAACTCAACCAATATAAGTTAGACATGTTTTGGTACTTATATTAACCTTATCTTTAAGTATTAACTCTAAGTTAATTAGTTTCACTTTTACAATGTCTCTTTGTATTTTTATATTATATGGTTAATAAACTTACCATATACATCCAAGATACCCCCAAGTGGTCCATTAATGATACACCTATCATTATATAAGTCTCTTGGACGAACCGTAGATTTTTAGGAATTTAATATCAATTAATAATATAATATTTGTTTTAAAAACTCTTTTATGTCAATTTTGACACTATTCAATAGTTGATTTTTGTGAAACTCATAACAGAATGATTACTTCGAAAAAATTTAATTAAAACATTTATAACCTGTCATATTAACTTAGAAAATTAGTTTAATTCATAAAAAGTCTCAAATTCTATTTATTTGTCTATTTATAATATCAATTATTTTAATTTTTTACTATTATGGTAATTACTGCATCATCATTGTGTCATAAATAAATTAAATTATTTAATGTTTAAAAATTATAAATAAAATATAATTATGTATTAAATCGTTTTAACTTTATAATGAATATTTATAGTCGAAAATCCAACATATATAACCCTATTTAAAAATTGTTTTGCTAAAAGATATATGCTTGTGTCATTTTTGTACTCATTTTAAGTTAATTAAAATAAAGTGTCCCTATCACCTACAAGTGGCTCCATGGGGTCCCAAAATCGACCCAAAGATTCCCATGGTCGAACATGTATCAACCAATAAGGTTAGGACACTTTTTAGGGTAATTTAGTATTATTATAATATTATTTGTTAACCCTTATTTACCGGATTTACCCTTAACCATGGTAAATAAAATATTTACCGCAGTAATTATTCAAAATGTCTAAAAATAAAAGTTACCTATTTACACAATTTGAACATCCTGATTCCAAATATGGAATTCATTTTTACAAATTCAAAACATAGAAGTGGAAGAAATTAATTTAAAATTAATTCCCATTGTTAAAACAAAAAGCGTGTTTTTAAGAGATAATAACTATCAAAAGATTGACACTTGTTTATGTCCGGTTTAATTGTGAAATTATGTCCAATGACCAACATTGTATTAAATGGTAAAAATATATTCTGAATATACTTTAAAACCTCACAAATTCATAATTTATCACTATTAATTATTTTTATTAAAAAAGTTGTTTTTAATTAAAATTTAGTAATTTTCACTATTCATCAAAATATTAAAGTTATCCAAAAAGTACCAAAATTTCACCTTAGGCTAAATTCGATATTCAAAATCCAAAAATGAAGTCCATTTTGAAATATAAAATATATATAATTTCAAAAATTAGGTATTACTATTCATAACGGCTAGTTTGATTGGTTATGGTGTGTTAAAACTCGGTGTTGCGTACAACACACGCTATCATATTATTCAAAGAGAAGCGTACCATAGAAGCTTGGGGTGTTACATATTTTGAATCGTGAGACCCATGAAAAAATAAAATAAATTGAAAATTTAAATAAAATTAAATAAATTAAATTCATAATTTAAAATTTCATAGGTCATTATATAAAAAACATAAAATAAACGAGTGGTAAATATGACATAAGTCTCACAGAAATAAAAGTGAGACTAGAAGTCCCCTTACCTTTAGTCTTGACTCTCACCGTACATGTTCAAAACTCATGTATAATAAATATAAGTTTATTATAAATATATAATTAACCCTTTTAATATATATAATAATATATATGATTTAATTATGACTTTATATTACCCATTTATTAACAATTCTCTGCAAAGTTATGTTTCATGTAATAACCGCTTTGATTTTCGTATAAGATTTAATTTAGTATTTTTTTTATATTACATTAATCATGATTTAATCATCTCAAGAATGATAAAAATGATATAAATATCACATATATTCCTTATATATATGTATTTATAATAATTTCTGAAAGATATAAATAAAAAATGAAATACACCATTCATGGAGACAGTAGGCCATACGTACACATTAATGCTATTTTCATTTTCTTATCAGATTGAAAGAAGTAAAATTATGTGATATATTATCATTAAAGAATCATTTTTATCTGATATATATAACATATTATTATTTAACTCACCAATAATACATTACATGTATATCATGAATGAATCAGATCGCTTCGTGAGGCAATAGTCTTCTGTACACACGAATGGCGTTATTCTCTTGCCACAAAATGGAATTCGAGATGTTATATATTATATAATAATTAAATAATAATAAATAAATAACAAATATCATATATATAATATATATAAAATATTAAAATCATTATTCTTCACCTTGATAGGTGGTAATTGAAGAATGAATGACATCTGTTCGCAAGGCGGTAGTCCACTGTATATATGAATGATTATTGTGTATCCCATTTGATGGAAGTTTGTGAAGTTATATGTCATAAACTTACCATAAAAACATATTATTATATTTAATATATTTAGGTTTATTATATAATAATTATATAATAATAATTTAAGTGTTTTTGGGAAGAAATAAAACAAAAAACATTAATTGATGAACGTTACCTCTTCTTCGGGTATCTTGTTTCGATTTTCACTAAAGGACTTCCTTGGTTGGATTTACAAAAAAATTAAGGATTATAGTTTTATAGGATGGGATTTTGGATTTGAATTGGTCAGGTTTCTTATGATACAAATGGATTTATATGTGTGAATAATTGGGGGGGGGGGTTGAGCGCCCTTTTAGAGTAGAGGAGGAGTGGTAATCTTGTAAATACGAAAAGGTAAAAATTATTGAGATGTATCCCTTATATTATGTGCCTAAAATAATGAACCAATTTATATAAAATATTTGATATGGAAAAAATATTTCTATAAAATGGTCTTGGAAAAATTTCTAGGTCATTGTTCCCATTAAGTTTAAAGTTTAGCCCCTTAGTAAACTCATTTTTCTCTTAATTGCCATGATTAATTTTAACCGTCTTCACTAATATTTTTTGTAAAAAATTATGTTTCACTTATCAGAAACTATAAACTAAGGTGATTTCAAATATTTTATCCATTTTTCAAAATTAGAATCCTATATGTGGCATAAATTAATTTAAAATCAATCCCATAGACGTGTCAAGAAAGCTGGTTTTTAAAAAGAAAAGTTTGAAAGTTTGAAATGTTTTTATATAAAAATTCAATCTGAAATTGATTAAAATCACCTAAATTGGATTAATATATTTATAATTTATCTAATTATACTTTAAAAATAATTTAAAATATAATTCTACTATATAAATAATCTGAACAAAAAGGCAGATTTCAAATAAAATTCAGTATTTTTCAATGTTCATCAAAAAATGAATATTTTCCAAAAACAAAACATAAAAGTCAAACTAAAATAATTTTTATGTTATTATTTTAAAAAAAAATATTATTTTTTCAAATATAATTTATAAAAGTTTTAAAATTTATTTTTAAATTATGTGTGCAATTAAAAGGTGGTTAAATTTCCTTTAAAAAAAATACATCTTTTTCTGCATAAAATTTGATTTATTCTTATCTCTTATCTAGAAAATAAATTTTATGAATGTTATATAGTTAATTGAATGTATAATATATAAATTCCATTAAAATAATTCATAATTTTTTTTAATTTATTGATATAAAACTTGCTGGTGCATAGAAAAATAGTTTTTTAGAAAAGGAATATATTTATTTTAAAATAGTTTGTACTCTCATTTATAATTAATTGTTAACCAAATAATTAATTTTATATACATTTTTAAAACATATTTTCATAATTTAGTTAATATTATTCATAAATTCTATTCCAACAGCTAGGTGATAACTATAACAATATCATAATAATAATATTAATAGTATATTGTCGTTTGGTAAAACTCAGTTTTGCATGTAACGCAAGCTGTCAAACAAACTTTGAATTTTTTGTAACACAAGATAGACTTAGTTTTGTGTGTTATGAAATATAATCTTGGTGTTTCATGTATTTCAATCTAATATCGGGGTTTCGTGTAGTGAAAGCTTAACTTGGTTTCTTGTTTAAGGCAAGATTAGATTTGTGCAGCGTGCAATGTAAGTCATCAATGAATTTTAATTTATTTGAAAAAATTAATTATTAAAAACTCGGTGTGTTATAGTCTTTGTGATATTCCTTTATATTTTAATATTTAATAACATCATCTATAAAAACTACCAAAAACTGATCAAGGTAATCTCTAAAGACTCCATTCATTAAATCCATGATGATAATAGGGGTATTAGTAAGACCGAATGACATCACTATATATTAATAGTGTTTGGACCTTGTAAATAATTCCATATTGGATATATAATCATTATTGACCCTCAATTGATGATATCTAGAATAAAAGTCAATCATGTAAAATTATAGAGCTCCACCCAGTTGATCAAACAATTCATCAATATGGAGAGGAGGATACTTGTTCTTAATTATGATCTTGTTCAGCTTATAATAATCAATATAGAGTCACATTGATCCATATTTATTTTCAAAAAAATAATAGGTAAACCCCAAGTTTACACACTAGGATTAATTAATCCCTCATTAATGTTTTTTTGGAGTTTCTTTTTCAATTCCAATAACTCAATAGGGTCTGTTCTATAAAGAGTCTTTGAAATTGGTGTTACCCCATGTATGAGTTCTATTGAGAACTCAAATTCAAATTTTGGTAGAAGGATAGTCAACACTTATATAATTACATCCATAAATTATTGAGAAATATACATATCATCGATGTCATGTTTCTCCCCAAACATTTTAGATAAACACCCCTTTCGAATGAGAATTAACACCCACACACTAGATTAAAGTTCTATCGAAAGTTCATACTTATCATCACATTGATAGATTATCATAGGTTTATTTTAAATATAAAAAATAACATCCCTTGCCTAAAAATTGATGCGGGATTTATATAGATAAAAATAATCCATTCCTAGGATGAAATCAAACTCAACTAGAAGAAGAATGATATGATTTATGGGAAGCACATTCCCACAAACATCAACTGGAGAAGAATCATAGACTTGAGATGAAATAATCATACAGTTATGGTTTTTACTACCAAATAATCATATAATCATTTGGGTGGATTCTTGATACCCTTATAAAATTCTTTATATATGAATGAATGGTTAGATCTAGAGTTAAATAAGACATTAACAGTTCTAGAGTGGATGGTAAGTGTACCTTTCACCATATCATTATCTCACCCCTCATCAGAAATAGTAGTCACATGAGATATCCCATTTTCCCTTGACTTAAGAGGTTTCTAAATTGGATCATCATCATTAACCCTTGGGTTTGGGAATTAGTTATCATAATGCCTATTCTCCTTACACATGAAGAAATTAGGTGTAGGAGGTGTGTTATGTGAAGATTTATCTGTATTCTCATCGTTAGCTAACTCCTTCCCATCACTTTAGAAATCAATTGCCTGATGACCATACCTTCCACAATTAAAATATTTAATAGTCCCCTTAAGGAAATTTACTCCATGATTCTTCCCACACTTAGAGAATAAAGTAATGTGCATCTTCTTCTCTCTATGTTTCTTAGATTTTTCTTTAAACACTGTATTTATTTTCTTATTAAAATCATGAGATTGATATGTAACTCAAACCACCATTTCAACCTTGATTTCACATCAAAAAATCTATTCATAGATACTAATGTATCTTATGGATAACTCTCTTAAAGGACATGGTTATAATCCATTGAAAAATTGTCCAACCTTACCTTTAGGTTGGATGATAATACCCGAAGCGTACCTCGCATGTATTGTAAAATTTTCCTCATAGGTGCCAAAAAATTTATCATCCTTTTTCCTTAGCTCAAGTAACACTTTATCCATATTCATATGAAAATCATAAGGAAAGTACTTGTTAAAAAATAATTTGTTAAACTCATCCCAATTCATGGAGTCAATTTATTCATATTTCCATGTATTCTTGATAAGAGTCCACCATTTCTATTATTCACCTTCTAAATGGTAGACAACCAAATTAATTTTCATGTTCTATACATAGGAGGATAGAAAATATATTTTGAATTTTATTTCTCCATTGTTCAGAAACAAGTGTGTCAGAAGACCCACTTAAAGAAGGTGGAAATTTCCTCATAAAGGACACAACATAATATTGTTCCTTCCTTTGTTCGTTTGGAAGACTAGTATGATTCATAGCTTGAGAATTTTTTGTGAAAAAAATATTTTTCATTCCATCTCCCATAACATTTATTTTTCTAGGAGAAAATTCATTTCATTTTCCATATAACTAATCATTAATGTGGTTCTATCGAATTATATCCATTTAATAAAAACAAAAATCATAAAAGAAGAAACATTAATCACAGTGGGGAACCATATAATCATGGAAATCACTTAAAATATGTATAAAATATGACAACTTCCTTAATCTATGACACCTTAGGTTTATCCTAGGTCATTCATAATTATCTTATATTTAAATCCATCATGATATTTCCTAAATATTTTGTAAATTTCCAAAGCATATCCCTTAGGAGTGTCAATTTGGGTGTGAATAAAGGTTAATTTTTATGAAATAGTTCCTGATCAAGTCTAGATCAATACAATGTTTTTGGGGTGTTTACCCATAGGTACATCTATGCCAGATTTATATACACTTTTAGTATCCAGGTAGGTATGTATTTCTAGGAAACCACCACTCTATCCTTTACCAAAATTCTAGGAGATTTTCATATTATTTGACTCATCATTAGACTTATCCTTAGACATGTACTCATGGATATCACTAAGATTTTCTCATCATAGTTTCTAAAGGTAAACTAAACCCATACTCTGATAAAAACTATAATGAACCAAGATTTTTATACATATACATTACATCTTTTTTTTGGAATATCTGTTTCATTACATAAATACATTCTTGAGAACTGTATTAGTTTAGTTCCTTTAGAAACTTAGAAACATAAGCACTAGTCCATAAGTGATCTACATCATATCCTACTACATTCTTTATAACTAGAACCCTTATTATACATATCATACATATCTTCATAACCCGAGAAAAGGAAACTTAATAAAGGGTGAGCTCAGATACTCAGTAAGGGAAATCAAGGGAGATGTGTAAGCGTAACATGAACATAACAGTATGAGAATATAATAATAACATTTGAAAACCATAACTTGAATATCAAAGATCACAATCATGAGTCATGGAATAAATATTGAAATTTTATAAGACATGATTCATAATGGAATCAAAGAACATGAGCCATTAGTGCACAAGACATGGATTTTTTGGCACACACATAATCGTAGAAAATCATTTCCATATTAGTCAATAATCACTTCCAAGACCATCATATCAGAAAAAGTACTTTACAGAATTGGGTTCACTCTCTATTCCATCACTATATTATTGAACCGAGTTTACTTGCCATTCCTCCCATGTATTACTGAACCAAGTTCACTCTCCATTCAATTCCAATCTATCTCATGAGATATAAATCTCTATCCAATGCATTAGAGGGAGATATAGGTCCCACCCATCACATAATGAAATCATATATATGTGTTCCACAAGATGATAAAAATTCATCATATCATAAGTAAGGAATTGAAATGGGTCATATAAACATTTCATCACATCATAACCTATTGAAAAGAGATAGGTTTCATAATCATTTCGTTGTAGCATATCCCATGAAAATAAGTGGGTTTCATAAGCATTTTATCATGGTATTTCCCATGAAAGAGAAATAGGTTTCATAAAAATATGAAATTAAGTATTATTTTATATTTATATAATTATAATAATATCATAAATGTCATATTAATTATTTAAATATACTTATACATATCATCCATGTTACGTGGTTATGAAAAAAATCACATCGCTTCATGGAGGTGGTAGTCCACACATACACATGATTGACGTTGTCATTTTTCAGTGAATATAAAGGTAAGAAAGTAAATGATATATTATATTTCCAGAATTGTAAACATGTCATGGAGAACATATATAAATATCAATTCCATCATTATAATCATATATGAGAGGCGGTGATGAAAAATTAATTTCATCGGTCTGTGAGGTAGTAGCCTGCCATATACACAAAAGATGAATTCATTTCCAATTTGATAGAGGTTGAAGGTGGATATAGGTTATTTAATTAAAATAATAAAATACAAGTATATGGAAGATACTGAGGATATTATTTTATCATGTTTTAAGAATTTTTTAAGGAATTTTAAGAAGAAATAAAAAATCATGCAGTTTAAACTATACCTCTTCTTTGGAAAGTCTCATTTGGTAAACACCTTAAGCTCTCTAAGATTGATATTATGACTAAAAAATACCTGTAAAACGAGGGGATAGTTTATGTGAAATTATTTTGGTAGTTATTATTTTATAAAATGGTTTTAATGTGTGTAGTAAAGAGAATAGATTTCCTTTTTATAAGAGAGAGGGGAGGCACTCTTGAAATATCTTAAAAAATAAAATTAATATAAATTAAATTTTATGAAAAAATGGATCTAAATTGATATAATTAAAATATAATATTAATAAGAGTCTAAATAATCTCATAAAATTTAATTTTTAAAATTTTGACTATATTTTCACCCTTATATTTTGGTTTAAACCCCTATTAACCCTTTTCACACTTACAACTTAAATAAGTTTTTTTACTATTTGAGGGTCATTATAGTTACTATAAATGGATAAAAGGCCCATAAATGGGAATTTATTGATATTATAAACTATATCATAATCCCTTATCTGGATATAATATTTTTAGAATTTTTATTTCATTTAACAAAATATTATTTATTATAAAATATCATTGATGTCAATTTTTCTAACCATTCATTACATTGAATTTAATAACATCAAAAAAATAAATGAAATATTAACAAAATATTTTATTACATCCCTAAAATATTATATTTATATATAAAATTCATGGATCACATTAATTATCTTAAATTTTATTTCTTTTAGTATTTTTAATATCACCTATTTGATTTTTCCAATAATTGACTGATTACTATGTCAGCTTTGTCTAAGAATTTAAGTTAATTATATATTCACTAAAAATTAAAAATAAATTATCATGATGAATATAAATAATTTATATTTCAATTGAATATTTATAACTGATTATATCTTTAGTTTATCCTAATGATAATAATATTATAGTTATTAGAAACAAGAGTGTGTCATTTTTTACATTTCATTACCTAAAATGTTTTAAAGGTCATAATCACACCCAAATAAAAAAACCATATAATAGAATCTTAGATAATTATGAAAAATATGGAATCATAAAATTAAATCAAGGTATGTTTTATAGTCATTTTATAGTCCTTATAATATTATTTTAACCCTTAATTACCCTATTTAACCTTTACCATGGTAACAAAAATTACTATGTTTAATATTTATATTGACTAAAAATAAAAGGGTCCAATTTTAAAAATTTATACCCACTGATTCCAAATATAAAATCAATTTTAAGAAATTAGAAACATTAAAGTTTTGGATTTTAATTTTAAATCAAACCTGAGAATCATGATGAAAAATGGGTTTTCAAAATAATAACATTTAAAAATATAATTTTTTATACTAAATTTAAGTTTAAGATAAATTCAAAAAATTATAATTGTATTATTTTAAATCAAAATTAAATAATTAAATTTTAAAACTAATGTAAAAATAGAATTTTATATTATAAATACTTTAAAATAAAATACAGTTTTCAATAAAAATCAGTATTTTTCACTCTTCACCGAAAAATAAATCTTTTCAAAATAATACAAAAATTTCACCTAAAGTTAATTTTGATATTATGATCAAAAAATAGTATTTATTTCATAAAATAAAATTTCTAAAAATTCCAAAAATTAATTATAATATTCACTTAAAAACGATAATAAAAATAATTTTTGAAGAAAACATATATCTAAAGAATAAAATGACTTTACTACAAAATGACAGTTTATTTCTTAAGAATTACTCAAGAAAATTTTATTGAATATAATATATATATATATATATATATATATATATATTTCAAAAATTAGTCGATCCTATTCATACCCCCCAGTTTAACGGTTGGGTAATAATTTTCATATTTAAATAATAATATTTCTTTGTTTGAATATGATCAATGTTTCATATTTTTTAGTCTATCGACATAATCATTATTTTTAAAATATTGGAATATTATAGGTTTTATACTATATAACCCTCCAATGAATTGGTTAAGGTACTATATCTTATGATATAAAATGGCTTGCAAGTTATGATGCTCGAGTTAGTAATGGTCTATAAGCTATGATACAAGAGTCACTAATGTGTTATGAGTTATGATTCTCAAGTCACAAATAATCCGTGAGTTATGATATTTGAGTCAATAGTGGGTCATATTAAGTAATGTATGAGCCACTATATAATGAGTTGTATGATTTTGATGCTTAAACCACTATGTAATGCTTTCTTATGATTATGTTTGTTGGAACGTTCCTTATTATGATTATGTAATGTCTGAGCCACTATATAATGAGTTGTATGATTTTGATGCTTGAACCACTATGTAATGTTTTCTTATGATTATATTTGTTGTAATGTTTCCTTGTTTTGTTACATTTATATGTAATATGCCTATGTTATGCTTCATGGATCACAATTATTGTCTCATGATTTTTCACTCTTATGACATGGAATATATTTGATAATTTGTGGTTACATGTCCTTCTACTATGCCTCATGATCCAATATTATTATTCCATGTTATTTTTAATCAGATATTTCCCCCATGATCATGTTTACTCATATTCTTATGATCTAAAACTTGATGGAATGTTGATAAGTTTTTCCCTTATGAAGTGTTTTAGCTCACCGTAATTTTGTTTCTATTTTCCGTAGGGAATTATATTCAGGACTATATTAAGAACGAAACCTTATGAAGAGTTTTTTTGTAGGACATGTTGAAGAAATTATGTTAAATAATATTTTTATGTATCTAATCTATAAATACACTAAAACATTGGTTTATGGGGTCGTGTGAGTATTTGTGAGATGCCATGTTCAAATAATGGAATTATTATAAAATATAAAAGTTTCAATATTAATTTATCTCACTTGGTATCAAATATTATATTTAAAGAATGTCTTTTCAGTATTAGATATAAGATTGTAGGTTTGGGGAATTTCATGTACTCACAGTACATGACACTCAATAAGTTACTGATACATGATGTGTGAAAAAATCACATGATGTGTGATATTTAACATAGACTAAAACCATAGCCACTTCAACACCTGATGTACAATATTCATGTTCTTATAAATTTTATTGAAAGGTGTGTTCTCACTGAACTTATCACCACTGCCACGAAATCTACCACCAATATAACCTAAATACCTTTTTGTGTGCATCAATAACAACATCAGGGTCTATAGAAGTTATTTTATAGCCATCACTCTCTATAAATAGGATCCACTGTCGAAGCTTATTATCCATGCATCACTCCACAGGGAACAACCCACACCCTACATTGTCCACGATCAACTACTATCCAATATTTCTCCCACACACTAAAACTTCTATGATCAAGGTCAAACAAATAATCATGGATGCAGGGTTCGATCATGATTCAAACCAGACAAATAGTTGAATCGTTGAGATAACATAGGCCAAAAAATAATATGTTAGTAATAGTGATATAAAACCATAAAAAATTTAAATTATTAAAATGGAAATTGAAAACATGTACCTCAATACTAGGTGTGAAAACTGAATAAAAAATTGGTAAATAAAAAATATTGATCAAGAATAAATAATATAAATCAAACATAGAAAATTCATAAACTAAAAAGTCCATGCTATGAAGAAGAATTTAAATGGAGAGAATTAATCCATAATTGAAAATAGAAAGGACAAAGAATATATTAATAATAATTTCTTACCTTGTCAGCGGTTCATTCACTAGTGAAGAATTCAGTCTAATAGACACCGTAAACAATTTCATCAAACTGATTATCATTATTAGATCCTACATGATCTCCACACCATGGGAATTCTCTCATGAATTATCCTCTCAATCCTTTCTATTATGTGTGGATAAACCCAAAGATCTACTTAAAATAAGTTTATATAGATGAATTATTAGGATTGGAAATTAATTAAACAATTTAATTAATTATGTAATTTATTCCTCCAACTCAACCCACAACTGTGAACCACTATGGGACCTGATGAGAAAAAAACTTATATCATTATTTTGGCTAAACCTATGTTTCAAACTCAACCATGTACTTAGTTTTCTCCTTCAATACTATGGGTATAATAAAAATTAAAATTCATGAGTTTGTGTATGTGTGAGATAAAAATAATATATTATTGTTAATATACTATTATCAGGATCTACAATGCCCTCATATTTGTGCCATCTTCGCAACTAAACTCAAAATTATTATTATAAATATTTTAAGGATTCAATGGTGAAAAAATGGACTCAATACATCCTCCCAAAATTTAAGGATTTTCACCCTAAAAAGCACAATCTACTCAAATATGTGAGCTTAATGAACCTGCATTGGGATATCATGATCTAATGATCTCCCTAGGTGATTCCCATATTTCTAAAGGTTTCACACTAGTGAAATTTCTCCTCAATGAATGGTCATTTCCTATCAATCTTCAATCAACACCGAGTACTCCAAAAATGTGTCTCTATCCCTGATCTCTATATTTCCATAGTCAATGATGTATGAAGAACTGTGCATGTATCACCTTAATTAAAACACATGGAAGACATCATAAACCTGATCCAATTATAGGTGAAACAAAAAATTATATGAAGACTCACCCACACTACTAAAATATTGGAGAAAATAGATGAATTTATGGGTAAGTATACCACACCAACCAAATCCACATTGTCCGCACTATGGTGATGAATTTAGGAACACATGACATCCCTAATTGAACTCTAAAGGCCTCTACCAATGGTTTGTGTAGGATTTCTGCTAACTTTAAGTGGTATTTATCCTCTCCTAAATCACATAAACCTTATTTTTTGTCAGCACAACAGATTTTGACATAATATTAATAAATTTAATGGCTCTGTATAGTATAGGGGTGACCTAAAAGGTTACTCGTATTAGGCCTCAAATGGTGTAATGTCGATATTTGATAAATATTTGTTGTTGTATGTGAACTTCCCAAAGGGAAACTAGTCTTCACAGCTTCATCCAAAGTATAACATACAATACCTTTATTAGGTCGGAAAGGGTAATGGCAGATGGTCTAGAGGGGGGGGGGTGAATAGACTAGATTAAAAAATTTAATCAAATGAATTAATTAATTATCAAAGTTAATTATTAAGGTTAATTAGCAGCGGAAAAAGTAAATAACACAAGGATTTTTTTATAATAGTTCGGTCCAAAGTGGGCCTACTCTACTCTTATACCTCTCTACTCGGCGAGAGATACATGTGCACTAAAAATGATTTTTAAATGGGAATCATAACCCCATTACAAAATTCTTTTCTAGTGGAGGGATAACCACGACACTGACTTTTGTGTGGGGAGTCACAACCCTTACAACCTGACTTTAGATATCGGGACTCAAAACCCAAACAGTACTGACTTTAGATACAAAGAGTCACAACCCTATGATCCTGACTTTAGAATCCGGGAGTCACAACCTGAGGTAAATAATAACAAATAATGATTTTGTGTGTAAAATCATAAATAGAAAAATAGAGTGTGTGTGAGAGATGGGAAGTAGTGTTACATACTCAGAACCAGATGAAAGAAAAGATAAAAATTAAAGCACAAGTACTGGTTCTTGAGGTTTAGATCAGCACGTCTCATAAATGCAATTGTATTCGAATCAAAATTAATTCAGCACTTGAGAGAACGAGCAGGTGGTGAAGCAGAGTGTCACAGGACGTTGCAAATGCACAGCAGGTTCAAAGTACACATCACTTTCTCTTTTTTTTTGTATTTTATTTTTCCTGCAAGAAAGAATGATATATATAGAGAATAAAATATCTAGCAGGTGCAACAACTCTTCTTTCTTAGGATATTCAAAATTAATTGAGTCAAGAGCTCCCATAAATATCTCCATGAAAATAGCAGCACCATTGCTTCTCTATTCACGTAGAATAAATATCTAATAGAGGAATTAAAAATATTTTGAATAAGTCTTCCAATAAAATCTCCATAATAATAAATGAATTGAAAATGATTTAAACAAAGTCAAATCAGTTCTTGGAAACTAGTATCAGATTCTGAAATTAAATTCAAACATTTGAATTTAAACAATTTTGAAACGACCAGATTTACTTGCAAACGACGTTGAAAAACTTTATTAAATTTTCTCTCTAAATATAGCACCAAAAATATTAAAAACTCTTTGATTATAATCCTTATATTTAATGAGTATTTTTCACAAAAAAAATTGTTAAAAAATAATCCATATATTTGCAGAAAATTAATTTTTAAAAAATTGCACGGAATGAACAGTAACTTTGGAATGAATAGTAACTTTGAAGTAAATAGTAACTTTAGAGTGAATAGTAACTTCGAAGTGAATAGTAACTTCCAAGTGAACAAAATCATAACATAGGGTATGAATAGTAACGTATGGTATGAACAGTAATGTAGGGTATGAACAGTAATGTTGGGTATGAACAGTAACGTAGGGTATGAATAGTAAACCATACTTTTGTAAGAAAAATAATAAACCGTACTTTTGAGATAAAAATAAACCATAATTTTGTGAGATAAAAATGAACCATACTTTTGTAAGAAAAAATGAACCATACTTTTTTAAGAAAAAATGAACTATACTTTTGTAAGAAAAAATGAACCATACTTTTGTAAGAAAAAATGAACCATACTTTTGAGATAAAAAATGAACCATACTTTTGAGATAAAAAATGTACCATATTTTTGAGATAAAAAATGAACCATACTTTTGAGATAAAAATGAACCATACTTTTGAGATAAAAAATGAACCATACTTTTGAGATAAAAAATGAACCATACTTTTGAGATAAAAAATGAACAGAATGTTTTAACAAACTTCAATGAATTTTTAAATTCTCTTAATAGCAGATTCAGACTTTGGTCAAAACTAATTATTTATAGAAAAACTTATTATCTTTAAAAAAAATCAATTAAAACCGACATCTACAGATCCCGAAATCATTAAAAAACAGAATAAAAACAATTCTGGAAAAAATGCTACAACAAAACAATATATCATAACTTCATGTAATTAAAAGTCCATTCAAACGATATTTTTAGACTTTAATGTAAACTAATAAAATCAATATAAACATTTTATATTTCCATAGAATCAAGTTTCATACAAATTGGATAACTATAGAAGTTTTAGTAAAATAAATATACAAATTTTTTAAAATAGTGAAATGAAGAGTTTTTAAAAACATAATAGCAACTTAATTGAATTTTTAGAGAAATAGATAAGCATTTTCAAACTTTATAATTAACTAATAAAATATAGATAAATATATTATCTTTCCAACGTGATAATAATCAAAAAAATTCAAATAATATAAAGTAAGATATTATCAAAACATAGAGGAAAAGTAATAAAAAAAATCACATGAAATCAAATTAGAGGAAATATGCACATGCACAAATAATCTCCACCTTTTTGTTTGATTACAAAACCAAAACATTTAAACCATAAATGAATTTTGAAAATGATTAAAACCAAATTATTTCTCACCAAAAATTCTCTCCAAAACTTCTCCTATTTTGTAAATAAACAAAAAGTGAAAACATGCCCCCCTAAACAAATTCCAAATAAAATTTAAAATTCCAACATACCAAGAGAAAATTTAATTTTCTCAAACTGATTAGAGTCTAAAGGCTTTGTAAAAATATCTGCAAGCTGATTTTCAGAAGGGATAAATTATAAAACAATATCACCCTTATTCACATGATCTCGAATGAAATTAAATCTAAGATCAATATGTTTTGTTCTAGATAATTGTAAGGGGTTTTTAGAAATAGAAATTGTAGATGTATTATCACAATAAATAGGTAGTTTATCAAGATAAACACCAAAATCACATAAAGTTTTCTTAATCCATAAACTTTGAACACAACTACTAGCAGCAGAGATATAATCAACTTCTGTAGTAGATAAAGCAACAAATAATTGTTTCTTAGATAACCAGGAAATAAAACATTTTCCCAAAAAATGACACATACCTGATGTGCTTTTTCGGTCAATTCTACAGCCTCCAAAATCAAAATCAGAATAGGATGTTAAATCAAAACAGTTATATTTCAGATAAAATAAACCAGAATCGACAGTTCCTTTAACATATCAAATTATTCTTTTTACATCTTTAATATGAATTTCTTTAGGATCATCTTGAAATCTAGCACATAAACAAACAATAAAAATGATATCAGGTCTAGATACAGTTAAATATAACAAGCTACATATCATACCTCTATAAACTGTAAAATAAATTGATTTACCAGATGCTTCACTATCTAATTTACAATTAGTACCCATAAGAGTTTTCATGGATTTAGAGGAATCAAGACCAAATCGTTTAACTAAATCTTTAGCATACTTAGATTGATTAAGAAAAATCCCATCTTTCCTTTGAGAAATTTGAAGTCCAAGAAAGAACTTTAATTCTCCCATTAAACACATGTCAAATTAAGAAGACATCAATAAAGAAAAATCATTACAAAGTATGTCACTAGATGATCCAAAAACTATATCATCAACATAGATCTGAATAATTAAAATATCATTAGAAGATATTTCAATAAAAAGAGTGGGAACAACATTGCCTTTCTTGAAACCATTTTTTAATAAAAATAAAGAAAGTCTTTCATACCAAGCACGAGGTGATTTTTTGAGACTGTATAAAGATTTGGATAATTTGAAAACATGGTTGGAAAATTTTTCATTTTCGAAACCAGGGGGTTGAGAAACATAAAATTATTCAGTAATAAAACCATTTAAGAAAGCACTTTTTACATCCATTTGATATAATTTAAAACCTTGAAAACACGCAAAATCTAACAAAATTATAATTGCCTCTAACCTAGAAATAGGTGAAAATGAATCTTCAAAATCTATACCTTTTTCTTGAGAGTATCCTTGAGCAACAAGTCTGGATTTTTTTTGACAATCTGTCCAGATTCATCCAGCTTGTTTCTAAAGATCCACTTAGTTCCAATTACCTGCTTATCTTTAAGAAATTATACTAAAGTCCAAGCATTATTTCTAAAAAACTGATTTAATTCATCTTGCATAGCAATAATCCAGTTCGCATCTTTTAAAGCATCATTAATATTAACAGGAACAAAATAAAAAATAAAGCAGAATTGGCATAATAATTTAAAATATAATTTTTGGTTTTGACACTAGAATCAACATTTCGAATTACATTTTCAATAGTATAATCTTTGGGAATCTTTCATAATATTGGATCATGTTGAGAAGGAGTATGCTCCCCCTCAATTAATTCATTATTATCTTGAGGAATATCTTCACCAAAATTAAATCTCTAAACTCGTCATCAATAACATTAGAATCAGAATTTATTTTAACATTATTTTCATCAAATATTACATGAATAGACTCTTCAATAACTATTTTTATTTTATTATAAACTCTATAAGATTTACTATTATTAGAATAACCAAGAAAAATACCTTCATCACTTTTAGAATCAAATTTATCTAAATTATCCTTTGAATTTAAAATAAAAACTTTACATCCAAAAACTCTAAAATAACCAACTTTAGGTTTTTTATTTTTAAATAATTCATAAGAAGTTTTATTTAGCAAAGGTCTAATAATAATTCTATTTGAAATATAATATGCAGCAAAAATAGCCTCAACCCAAAAATATCTAGGCAGATTATATTCACTTAACATAGTTCGAGCCATTTCAATAAGAGTTCTATTTTTTCCATTCTACAACCCCATTTTGTTGTGGTGTTCTAGGAGGAGAGAAATTATGAAAATATCCATTCTTTTCACAGAATTTTTCAAATTTTAAATTATGAAATTCACCTCCTTTATCACTATGAATAGAGATAATCATACAACCTTTTTCACTTTGAACTAATTTAGAGAAAGCAGTGAATTTAGATAAAGTATCATTTTTATGAGCTAAAAAATATACCGAGGTAAGTCTACTATAATCATCAACAATAACTAAAGTATATCTCTTTCCACCAAGGCTAGAAATTTGAGTTGGACCAAATAAATCAAGATTTACTAACTGTAAAGGCTTAATAATACTTATCTAATTGATAGGTCTAAAAGAAATTTTTTGTTGCTTCCCTTTCATGAAAGCGTCAAAAACATGATGTTGTTCTTTCTTCAAAGAAGGAATCTATAAAACATTATCATGATTTGAGAGCTTATGAAACAATGAAAACCTTTTACTTTGCCTTTGGAATTGTCTCCAAAAGTAACAGTGCCTCTATCACATGTGTTGTATAACTTTGATGGGTCTTTAGTCATATGCCTAGAGCATCCACTGTCCATGTACCATATGTCGTTCTTGAGACATCCGAGGCATTTTTTCTACAAAAATCAATTAATTTAAAATTTTGGAACCCAATCTACTTTGGGTCCAATAGGATTAGTAATCAAATTTTTAGGTACCCATACAGAATTTAAACATGTATTGTAAGGTACTCTTGATAACAAGGTTTTTGAAATATCAGTTTTTGTAAATACCAAAGATTGTTTAAATCTAAGTGAGTAGTTATTTTCATAGTGACCATTCATGCCACATTTAAAACAATTAACAGTTTAAGTAAAACCATTTTTACTTTTAACAAAACATGTTTTATACATTTGAGGTAATCTTTTATCATAACCAAAACCATATTTATTTTTATCAGTTTTAGTCAAAGACATCATCTCATTATACTTTTCATGACCTTGAATAAAAGCAGATTATTTTTTTTAAGACATTCAACTTCCTTTTTCAATTTCTCATTCAAATATTGAGCAGTTTTCCAATTATCATAAATTGTTGAATGAGAAGAAGAAGCAGTGTTTGTTAAATTTTTATTTTCTTACAAAATTAATTTATTTTCAGAAATAAGTTTTTCATTATCTTCTTTAAGTTTATTATATAAATCAGTAGCTTTGAAAATATATTTTCTTAATCTTTCAATTTCTTTATTTAATTAAAAAACATTGGGGTTATCAGATTCATATTCAGAATCAAAACATTCATAATAATAACTAGAATTACAAACCTTATCCAGTGATGCCATGAAACACAAGTTAGCAGATTCTTTGTTATTTCTAGACTGTTCACTAGAATCAGATTCTTCAGTAAAACTCCAGCTGGTTGTTAATGCCTTTCTATCCTTCTGTTTGTATTTGTATTTATTATTTAGTTTTGGGAAATCGGGTTTGATATGACCTTTCTTCCTGCACTCATAACAAGTTACATCTGAAGCATTATAATTTGTATCACCTTTCTTATCTCCCTTATATTTTTCTTTATGGGTGTTTCTACTAAACTGGTTTTGGAATCCTTTCTTTTTAATTCTTTTGTAGACTCCAGTTACAATCTGAGCCATGTCTTCCTTTTCAATATCTTGTAGATCAGAATCAGAAGAGTCATTAGAAATAACATTTACAGACTTAAATGCTACACCTTTTCTTTTTGTTGTCTTCTCATCAGCTATGTTCTTCAGTTCCAGTTCATATTAGAGTCGTGATCTAATCAGTTTATCAAGTGTGTACTCTTTGAAGTTCTTGCTTTCATCAATGGAAACCTTCTTTGCATGCCATTTATTTGGTAATGCTCGTAGGCCTCGTTCAACAAGTATAGGATTTTCAAAAGATTATCTAAGTTAATTAATTCCATTCATAATGCTTGTGAATATATGGAACATTTGATTTATAGTTTCATCTTCACCCATCTTTAAGTCTTTATACTCAACACGAAGCATTCCAAGTTTGGTTCAGATCAATTTGTCAGAGATAAGGTGAGTAACTTGCAAAATATTCTAAATCTCATGAGCTGTCTTGCATGAAGATACATGACTAAAAACACTTCTGTTAATAGCACAATATAAAATATTAACAACTTTATAATTTAAGACAAATCTAGTAGCATCAATTCCTGTAAGAGTATCTGGATCAGCTTCAGGAAGTGTGTATTGTTTTGACATGATAGACCAGTGCTCAATGATCAACTGTTTGAGGTATGCTTCCATTCGGGATCTCCAATATCCATAATCATTGCCATAAAAATGTGGTGGACTCTGAGGAATCCAATCATCATTAAAGTTTAATCCTGCCATCTTATAAGATCTTTTATCCTTAGACTACGAGGTCTATGAATAGGTTAACACAATAAAATATAAAAGTAATAAAAAATTATTGGATAAATTCCTGAAGGAACAACCAATGGTACCTATCTTTGGTAAAATGAAATATAAAGATAGAGAAAAAATATTCTTAATAAGGTTACACTCTGATACCAATTATTAGGTCAGATAGGGTAATGGCAGATGGTCTAGAGGGGGGGGGGGTGAATAGACCATATTAAAAATTTTAATCAAATGAATTGATTAATTATCAAAGTTAATTATTAAGGTTAATTAGAAGCAGAAAAAGTAAATAACCCAAGGATGTTATTTATAGTTGTTCGGTCCAAAGTGGGCCTACTCTACTCTTATACCCCTCTACTCGGCGAGAGATACATGTGCACTAAAAATGATTTTTAAATGGGAAGCATAACCCAATTACAAAATTCTTTTCTAGTGGAGGGATAACCAAGACACTGACTTTTTTGTGGGGAGTCACAACCCTTACAACCTGACTTTAGATACCAGGAGTCACAACCCAAACAGTCCTGACTTTAGATATAGGGAGTCACAACCCTATGATCCTGACTTTAGAATCCGGGAGTCACAACCCAAGATAAAGAATAACAAATAATGCTTTTGTGTGTAAATCATAAACAGAAAAATATAGTGAGTGTGAGATATGGGAAGTAGTGTTACAGACTCAGAACCAGATAAAAGAGAAGATAAAAATTAAAGAATAAGTACTGGTTCTTGAGGTTTAGATAAGAACGTCTTGTCAATGCAATTTTAGTCAAAGCAGAATTAATTCAGAACTTGAGAGAATGAGCAGGTGGTGAAGCAGAGTGTCACAGGACGTTGCAAATGCACAACATGTTCAAAGTTCATAGCACTTTCTCTTTTTATTATATTGTCTTTTTCCTACAAGAGATAGTGATATATATAGAGAATAAAATATCTAGCAGGTGCATCAGCTCCACTTCCTAGGATATTCAAAATTAATTGATTCAAGAGATACCATAAATATCTCCATGAAAATAGCAGCACCGTTGCTTCTTTATTCCCGTAGAATAAATATCTAATAGAGGAATTCAAAATATTTTGAATAAGTCTTCCAATAAAATCTCCAGAAAAATAAATGCATTGAAAATGATTTAAATGAATTCAAATCAGTTCTTGAAAACTAGCATTAGATTCTGAAATTAAATTGAAACATTTGAATTTAAATTTTTTTGAAATGACCAGATTTACTGGAAAATGACATTGAGAAAGTTTATTAAATTTTCTCTCTAAATATAGCACCAAAAATATTAAAAAACTCTTTTATTATAATCCTTATATTTAATGAGGATTTTTCAAAAAAAAAATCGTTAAAAAAATAATCCATATATTTGCAGAAAAACAATTTTTAAAAAATTGCACGGAATGAACACTAACTTCGGAATGAACAGTAACTTCGAAGTGAATAGTAACCTCAGAGTGAATAGTAACTTCTGGGTGAACATTAACTTCAGAGTGAACAGTAACTTCCAAGTGAACAAAATCATAACGTAGGGGTAGGAACAGTAACATAAGGTATGAACAATAACGTATGGTAAGAACAGTAACGTAGGGTATGAACAGTTAACCATACTTTTGTAAAAAAACACTAAACCATACTTTTGAGATAAAAACGAACTATAATTTTGTGAGATAAAAATGAACCATACTTTTTTAAGAAAAAATGAACCATACTTTTGTATGAAAAAATGAACTATACTTTTGTAAGAAAAAATGAACCATACTTTTGTAAGAAAAAATGAACCATACTTTTGAGATAAAAAATGAACCATACTTTTGAGATAAAAAATGAACCATAATTTTTAGATAAAAAATGAACCATACTTTTGAGATAAAAATGAACCATACTTTTGAGATAAAAATGAACCATAATTTTGAGATAAAAAATGAACCATACTTTTGAGATAAAAAATGAACCATACTTTTGAGATAAAAAAATGAACCATACTTTTGAGATAAAAAATGAACAGAATGTTTTGACAACCTTCAAAGAATTTTTAAAGGCTCTTAACAGCCGATTAAGACTTTGGTAAAATATAATGATTTGTATAAAAACTTATTATCTTTCCAAAAAAAAAATCAATTAAAATTAACATCTACAGATCCCAAAATCATTAAAAAATAGAAGTAAAACAATTCTAGAAAAACTGCCTCAACAAAACAGCATATCATAACTTCATGTAATTAAAAGTCCATTCAAAAGATATTTTTAGACTTTGATGTAAACTAATGAAATCAAGATAAACATTTTATCTTTCCATAGAATCAAGTTTCATACAAATAGTATAACTATAAAAGTTTCAGTAAAATAAATACAAAAATGTTTTAAAATAGTGAAATGAAGAGTTTTTAAAAACATAGTAGCAAATTCATTGAATTTTTAGAGAAATATATAAGCATTTTAAAAATTCCTCATTAAATAATAAAATATAGATAAATATATTATCTTTCCAACGTGATAATAATCACAAAAATTCAAATAATATAAAGTAAGATATTATCAAAACACAGAGGAAAAGTAATCAAACAAAATCACATGAAATCAAATTAAAAGAAATATGAACATGCACAAACAACCTTTACATGTACTCAAAAACCGGAATGTAATTCTCAGTATAAAAATCTATATAAATATGGAATATTGTACTCATCCTTATCTGGGTCTTTAACACATCTTTCAAGACTCTCAAAAAATGGGATGAAAATCAATATTCTTTGTAACTTCTCGACCCATAAACTACTATATAATGACCTGAGATGGTGGGTAGTATGGTCTCAGGAACATATCCTTGAATACCATGGGTTTATGAGTTGAATCAAGGGACTAGGTTGTGTCCGTGGGGAAACTATGTCCTCATTTGATAGTGTAACATAGACGAATAACAATAATAGTCAATAGAGGATTTAGATATAACAACTGAGTTGCAGATACAAGATAAACACCAAATACATAAATACATAAAAAATTCCATAAGTAATATCATATACAAAATGATATGTTATATCTTTTCTTGTCTCTACAAATCATCCAAAACTGGTATACATGCATCTGTACTATATGTTATCAAAATACCAAAAAGACCAAAAAGAACTATCCCACATAGAATCATGATCCTAGCTCAGTCCTTTTCTTCCCTCCTCTTAAAAACATCACAAATAAAGCATATTATATGGGCACTTGTCATGGTCCCTACCTGCATCCATATAGTTGGTCTGGGTACGCAACGATGGTCTGAATAGGGTTTTAGATAAGACTCAATAGGCCACCACCAATGGTTCCTATAACAAGTCCAGGATGTGAAATACAATCTAAAAAGTGTGAAGAATATAAAAAATATGAAAGTACTGAAAATAAATCAAGAAATTCAAGTGAGACTATCCAGCTTATCATGGTTCCCTGCCAACATTAGTCAAACTCCTATAACAAAGAATCTATAAAAAGAAACAATCAAGTCACAATGTCCAGTCTAAAAACAGAAATTCAATACCCATACATAGGATATCTATAGAACATGCCAAAATATCTACCATGACCACACTATAAAACTTTTCACACATTTACCATGGTCATTCCATATAATCAAGTCAACCCTAACGACCTCTCCATGTAATCATAGTGTCAGAACCCACATGGCCAGATCCAAGGTATTGAAGACCAAGGCATCCTCATTAGGTCCCATGAGCATCTATATGGAAACTCATTTAGACTTGGGTGGAGTCTAAGGAGAATGTAAAAAACTCAAGTGCAATGTGATTCCAAGCAAGCCAGATCCAAGGGGAAGCAGGACCAAGGCATCCCATGAAATCAATACCTAAGGATAAATCCCATCCAAGGTTTCCACTTCCACTATCGAGATCTATGGAAGTAACATCCCTGGTATCCAACAGTGTTATTATCTAAGGTATACCAACAAAGGAATCCATTACCATTTGAATTCATCACATTCATTCATCAATTCACATTTCATAACATTCCATGAGTACATGAAACTTATATAAAAATTTATATTTAAATAGTTTAACAATTCATATCATGAATAACATGGAAAGGGAGGAAACAAATCTCATAATCATCTCATTCAAATAAATTCAATTCATTAAGGGATTCCTATAACTAGGAAATCACACAAGAACTCCATAGGTGGTATAATAAAAGGAGAAAAGCAAAGTGTCACCCCATTGGGTGGCCTAGGATGGTGAAAAACCTCCAATGATCTCTATGAAGCTTGTGAGAATCCCAAACAGGTCCCAATTCACTCAATTATATTATTCATTTCATCTTAGGGGAACCGTTGGAATGTATGGCATGCCACACAAAAGTAACTAGCTCTATAAAGAACCAAACCACATGATAAAAGTATAGAAAACCTACCGTAGGTCCACAGTAGAGTGCTCATCCAATATTAGCTTTTGATTTAATCAATATCAGAAGAACAATGAAGAATAGATGAAGAACCTAGAAATAGGTCATATTAGGTTGCACCTAAATAACTCTATCAATACGAAGTGAAGTGAAAAATGTCATAAAATAAATAGAGTACTCAGTGATTCGAATCCAACAAGAATGACAACGCTCGATTCAGAGTTCAGATGGAGGAATGAGATACAAGGATTTTAATTTTAATTCAATGGAGCTTCCCATGCCTCACTACCATCCAATAGAGAAGAACAAAAAGGGAAAATTGGTTTTAATTTTTTTAAGGAAAAAATATAATTTCACCCAAAAATACTAGACCGCACAGTTTGGCTACATGGTTGACCAAACAATGCACGAACCATGCTCCCATCACTGTACTAAAGGGGAACACTGTACAATTAGTGAAAATGGTTTTCCAAACCATGCACATATCATGTCTTATTTCCTAATATAATTTATATAGGCCCTTTCTTGGGGTGAACCTCCTTTCGTACAATTTCCTTAAACCATGTAGGATCCTTAGGCCCATTGTATAGGCCTCGCATGGTTAGACAAACCATGCGGCCTGCCCTACATTTTTTCTATTAACTGTGCGGCTTGCCCTATTTTTCCAAAAAGTGGGGCTCTAGTTTCCGAATTATCCCTAGAAACCCCCCAAAACTCCCTTGACATCCTCAAAAAATTACACTAGGTCAAAATCAATACTTAAACAAAAAAAGAATATATATACCTCAAAAAAACCTAGGATCTTATAGTCTTCACCCATTAAAGAAATTATTCTCCAAATTTTTCTTGCAAGGGTGGTCAAGATTTATCTAAGAATAGCTCCGGCCACTGAGCACATACTTTAGCCTCACACTTTTATACCTCTTCCTATAAATGGTAGTGCTACCATAACACCAATACCAGAAGAACTGACTGGCATTGGAGAACCTTCGTGCTCGTCTCAACAATACATATTAGATGCTTCTTAAAAGAAACATCTACCTATAACTAAACCTCCTCAGGCTGTATAGTGTGAGATGGGTCTGAATTATAACATCATAACTAAGATATATGGTAGATGTCATGCATGGACTAATACCTATGAGGTAACTACAACCGATAGGCTACTGACCTGACTCTCTCCAAAATCTTGAATGACCTAACATATCATGGTGAAATCATACCCTATATTCTAATATGGCTGTTTCAATGCCTCGTTGAGTCAAGTAAAATGAACTGATCCCCAACCTCAAACTCTATAGGTCATCAATGATAATCAATTTAAGATTTATGTCAATAGCATACAATATCCATCCACTTTCAGATCAATTGGACCTGCTCAAAAGTCTCATTCACAAGACGTGGTCTAATTAAATCTACCTCCCTAGCCTCCAACTAGAATAGGGGAGATCAACATGGATTACCATATAAATCCTCATAAGATGCCATCTGTACATTCTCTTGATAGATATTATTGTAGGATAACTCAACTAGGGGAATATACCTCCCCTAAGAACCCCAAAAATCAAGGATGCATGGTTATAGAATGTCCTTAAGAACTTGTATCATATGGTATGTTTGGACATCAGTTTGATGGTGGTATGTATCACTCGGAAGCACATGTGTACCCAAATACCTCTACAAACTCTATCAGAAACCATATGTGAATTGGGAATACCTATATAGAATGGTAGTATGAGGGATCCTGTGAAGTCATACTATATCACATATATAGAACCTCCCAAGCTCATCTACACTAAAGGTTTCACTGATCGACATGAAATGAGAAACCTTTGTGAGCCATTAAAAGTCTGGGTAGCCGCTGATGATTCTACTTCACTTGCTGATAGGTAGAACACCTCATGAAAAAACTAGAAACATCACATTTCATCCCTTGCCGCTGATATTGGGGACATAGATTATAGTACATCTTAGTAATTCTGGGATGAACTTCCCAAACTAAGGCATGAAACTCCTGCAACAACTCCTCACGTAAGTTTGCTGGGAGCCAAACATGACCACATATATTAAAAATCCCACCCTCATCCATTATCTAACCAAGAGGTGAGCCCTCACCTACCACACTCTCCTGTAGGACTAGGCCCATAGAATATGATAGATGCCTCATCCTCACTATATCCAGAAGGGTATAGGTCATAGATATGGATGCAAGGAAAGTCTGACCATCACCACCTTGCACCTCCATCTGTATCTCAAAAATTTATTCCATAAGCTACCACTCACCAGTGGCCTATTGAAATTCCTATATCTGAGTCCCCATACTTAGTGCATCGACCACTGTATTTCCTTTATAGGTGTATAAGAAATATAAAATTAAAAATACATTAAGTACTCAACCCTCATTTACCCCCTCATATTCATGTCATTCTATGTAAATATATACTTGAGGATTGTATAGTTTGTGTACACCAAAAAACACTATCCTAGTAAATAATGCGTCCAACAGCACAAGGCACAAACAACTACAACTAACTTGAGATAGTATGTTAGATAAATCCTCTCGTGTGGCCTCAACTACAAAGAACTGTACACAATGACTCTATCTACCACATTATAACTTCTCCTAGACTGATACTTTATGTGTCACAATACATGGTGTAGCTCATACCTGAATCTAGTATAATCATGAATAGTGTTGAAGTTAGTCACCCATTCTACTCCTGAAAGGCTATCTCACAAGTATTTGTATATACAAACTTCACAACCTTCTTAATAAATCCTATAAGTGGTTCTTCCAAGTGTGATAATTCTTGTATGGAAGAGTACCGTCTCTTGAGTGGAAAAGTGATTAACAAGCCAAAAAGCAATTTCTTTATCTCTAATAGGTGTACGACCAGCTGGATTACCTCAGTCTAGCAGATCCTCAATATGGAAAGAGGGACCTTCCCTATGGAGTACTTTGGGGATCCAATTTCCTCAAGTCAGCATCGAATAAGGGACTTTGATTTCATGATCAACAGAATCACAGACCAGATCCTCAACTGGAAGAACATATACCTATCCTTCGAGGGTAGGATAACACTGGTTAATAGTGTCCTCCTGGCCTTCCCTGTCCATGTGCTCTCAGCTGTCAAAGTTCCCAAGGGAACTATTAATAGGATTGAGAGGATTATGGACAGATTCATTTGGGATCTGACCGCAAAAGGGAAATGTCACTGGACTTCCTGGCATAGGTTGGAAAGACCTACGTGGTAAGGTGGATCAATGTCCGAAGCCTCACAGATACACTTACCTGCATGAATGGTAAGATGGCCTGGAAAGTTCTTGAACAACGTATGCTCTGGGGGATCATCATGTACAACCCTTACCTCAGTATCCCGGACCAGAATGAGACTCATACCTCCCCACTTTGGTATGAGTTATCCCTACTTTTAAAATTTCTCCAACCCCAGGCTCAGTAGATCATCGGGAAGGGGGATATATCCTTCTGACATTATAATTGGATCAGTCACCCCCTTGGTTTTCCAGGTTTTCCTATCACCTCTATTTCTTTCAAGGGGCTAGCCTATGCACGTCTTTCATCAAGGATATGCTGGATGAATAACAACATGACATTTTCAATCTCATCAACCTCACCTCGGAGCCTGACAGATGTGTATTCATTTTTTCTTCCTCGGGGGCCTTCACTTCCAGAAATTTCCACTGATCCATGGAGAAGCATGTTCAGATGGACAGTTGGGATGAGAATCTATGGCCTTGTCGAATTCCTATTAAGTAAAAATTCCTCTTATGGATGATTAGGAATAGGGCTGTTCTAACAGAGGATAATATCAGAGGTTGCGATATCCCTCTGACTTCATGATGCCTGTGCTGTATCCACCACAAGGAGGAGAGTTCGACTCATCTATTTTTTGAGAGAAATTAGGAAAGTTAATGTTGGGAGTATTTAGGTTATTTTACCACCCTTTATGATCATAACACAGCTGATATGTCCTTTCTCAAGAGGTGGTTTCACAACATGAGGGAAAAAGGGATGCAGAGGTTGGCTCACACACTATTCCTACACGCAGGTCGCTGGTGTATTTGGAAAGAGAGAAACAAGTGCAAGTATGAAGGTGGTAAAGCATTTGAGAAAATACATTTTTTTCAGATAAAAAACCTCCTCCTTGACATGGTCTACCTTCTCCCCAACTGGAGGGAGGCTTCCTCACTCCAGAAACTTCAAGATTCCATCTCCATTCCTATCTCTAGTAGTGGAAACAGAAGTGGCCAATGGGTCTCCTGGTACCCCTTCCTCGGGACTGAAGTTGAATATAGATGGTTCCTACAAGATGGTGGCTCTGCAAGGAGGTGGGGTTGTCTACGATCAAGATGGATGGATCTTGATGGCCTTTTATGGCCGTTTGGGCCTCGATTCTTCTCTACAAAGAGAGGCTTAGGCGACGCTTCTTGGGATCCAGTTATGTCACCAGTAGAGGATCCAAATGTTGGTGGTTGAAACAGATTATATGATGCTCCACAATTCCATTATTGGCATTGGCCCCTATCCATGGGGGATCCACTATGTCGTCAAAAAAATTCTAGGTTATGCTTGGTAATAACATCAAAGTGGCTCATACATGGCGCGAGGGAAACCAGGTTGCTGACCACCTTGCATCTTTAGAAGTTCCTAGTTCCGATCCTTTTTAAATTTAAAATAAATATAGTTTGACTCCATAGGGGGTCAATCTGATTAGCGTAGATTCCCTCAGTCTTCATTACTTCAGGCCTCCCTAGGTCCCTAGGGGCCTAGGCTGATTTGTCGGTTTGTGTGCACTTTTTCATTCTTAATAAAAATTTACTTTTTTGATCAATCTAGCCTTAAGAAACTCCGTACATCAAATATGTTTTTAGGATGCTCTTGGGAAACTATATATTTCACCTTCTCTAGGTCAATTGATACTTCTTCCTCTATGATAATATGATCCTAGAAGTGAATATTATCCATCCAGAACTGGAACATTATCATCTTAACATATAAATGATTCTCTCTCAGTGTATCTAAAATAATCCCCAAATGTTTTGCATGGTATTGTAGATTGTGATAATACACCAAGATATTCTCCATGAATAATACTATAAACAAATCAAGATAAGGATTGAAAACTCGATTCATCAACACCATGAAAACTGCTGGTACATTCATGGGACCAAATGACATAATCAGATACTCGTATAAACTATACCTACTATGAAAATTTGTATAAGGTATTTTTGTAGGTTGAACACACAAATGGTGATATATCAATCTAAAATCAATTTTTGGGAACACTTGAGCTCCTCAAAGTTGATCAAATAGGTCATTTATCCATGGAAAATGATATCGGTTCACAACCGTCAACTGTTTCAACTTTCGATAATCCACACATAGCTTGAGGGTACCATATAACATTTCTAAAAATGGGTCAATGAACCCCATAGATAAGTATTGGGTCATATAAAGCCATTTTACTCCAAGACCTATAGCTTCCTCTTGAGCTATCATAACTCCTTAGTTTCCATCCTGTAAGGAGAGATGTATACCGGTGCAAAACCTGAAACTACATTGATAAAGAATTCCATCTCTCTATTAGAAGGTAGACTAAAAAATTCATCTAGGAAAATTTATATTAAAGGATCAACCACCATAATAATTTCTTCCTAACACAATCCCTAATCATCTAGACATAAACTAGCAATCTAGGTTGTTATCCCGCTAAGACCATGATGTTTTGGTACAACTCGGATTGTCTGGACATCCCATTCACCCTTTTAAATAAAAACACCACCCTATGGTGATATGAAGGTCACCCTACAATGATAAAAATAAACATATACTTGATAAGAAACTAGCCAGTCCATTCTGAGTATGATGTTAAACTTAGTCATCTCGAGGGAAAAAATATCCCATATGAGGTGAAACCCCCCAATCTAAAGGGGGGGACTCCCTACACTGGGTTACACTCTTTGATATGATTCCTAATGGATTATCATGTGTTATAATGGACTTAGAAAACTGAACAAATAACCCAAGTATTTCCACAATAGGTATAAATATAAAATTATGAGATGCACCTATATCAAAAAGTGAAGATACTAGCATAATGGCTACTATGATCATACCTCTTACCATTGACAGACCAACGATCTAATCCTTAAGGGTAGTCTGTATAGAATATATCTGGCCTAAATAGTGGCCCTGTGAAACATCCTCAAAACATAAAGAATGCACATTCTGCTATCTTGGTAAAACTGGTGTCTAGTTACTTCATCCAGGACCACCACCTCTGCCTAAATGACTGACACTGCTCCATCTCCCTTCCAAATGCAGAGCTATGTAACCCACTCCTAAACTTGATGTCATAGATGACCCCTACCACTAACTACTGGAGGTAAGGACTTGAGAAAATGCTTCCCATGGCCTATCCTGCAATAATCTTGACACTCAATTCAGTCCTGATCACACTGATTCCTCACATAACCCCTTACTCCAATCTGATGAAAGAAAAATTCACTACCATCACTAATAGTTTGATATGTATTAATCTCATGGGAAACCTCAAAATGTTTTTTCCTTCCATTGGAATCTTAACCATTAGGATGAAAGAATACACTGCTCTGTTCTGCACCACTAACTTCCCTCAAGTTCTACTTTGTGATTAGTGCTTGATTCACTATCTCAATAATCATTATCATCCTGAACACATTGACCTGTGATCAAAAAAAATGTCTAATACCTTCCTTGATGTGTCTCTTGTTGCCTCATCAATAATATACATCAGCCTAAAATGATGTAGCTATGTAAATCATGTTGAATATTTCATAACTATCATAGAACCCGACTCCATATACAAGAAATCACTGGACTTCTCTATACTCAGAGTCTTGGGGAAAAAGTATTCATAGAAACTAGTTTTTAAATCACCTCAAACCATATCTCCTAGTTTGTCAGCCCAGTTTAAAACATCGCACCAGCAGTTTGATGCTTCCCAAAGAATATATGTCATTATCTTCACACTCCTCTTAGGAGGTGCCTCCAGATGCTCAAATATAGAAAAATTCAACTCAATCCACAAGTTAGTAGCCTATGGACCACTATCCCTTGAAAATGTGGGAGGATACTACTATTGGAATACATGTGTTAGCTCTTCCGTAGATGAGGCAAGATACAATATTCCCTAAAAAGTCTTCATATAGCGTATGAAACCCTCAAGGAATTTTATATCAACACCTATTCCCAAAACATCTATTTTTGCTTTAGCTAGCACTATAGAAGGATCCACTAGTATCCCATCACCCATCGCCTCTATAGCATTTTCATCACCTCCCTCATGGATCATGACTAGAGGTCGTGGCATCGACATGTATCTACAATTCCAAAAATATGCCTAAGAAAGGGTCAAAATATAGAAGTTCATAGATAAAAGTGTATAAAATGTCAAAACCTTCCTATTACGAGGTCACACCCCTCTTCCTACTCCTAAATCCATGAATTTTTAAAAGTAAATAGTCATAACATCACAAGAGACACTGCCTAATGCCCACTCAAAAGTCGGTGCAAGGACATGTACTATGTTTCTCAATTCCAATTCCCATTTTTAATTCAAAATTGTATCAAAATTCTATTTAAATGGTTCAACCAAATGGTTCACCACTTATGCTCTATAAGGGACCATACACCTCATGAACCAAAATATAGCATCCACTTAATCCAATCCATAACACATTCCATTCCATGCAACCAATGATCCATGACTCAATGTGCCATAGTTGACTACTTAGGGTGTCTGCTATAACCTAATAAAGAAAACACTATTTAAGTCATAGAAGGAACTCTAAGTACCAACCATTTTCTTAATTTAATTCACAAATCATTGATTAAATAGAAGGTATATCACAAGAGTCACATATTCAAAAATTCATACCGTCAAGCAATGCATACTATATAGAATGACATAATTCATGGAATATGAATCATTTAAAAGTTCCTAAAAATGATGCATGAGATTCATACCCTCATCTCATCAGGTAAAAATGAAATCCCTAATAAAAATTAACCTCAAACAATAAGTGCGTCACCCAATGGTGAAGTCAAATAATCTGTAATAAGAAAAATTCTAAAAATATCAATTTCATTCCTGAAAATTTGGATTTTTCCTATTTGTGGGTTAGCTACTCCTAAGAAAAACTCATTACCAAATTCTAATTCCTTTATAGTCCCTATATATTTTATCAAGATAGTAATTAAACCAGAAAATACATCTCTAATACCAATTTGTAAATTCTCAACATGAAAAACAATATCCGGTGCCCCGAGACGGTGTATCACATAGCCTTAAGCACATCTCCCTGAATGCTAGAAGATTCTGACTAGAAGCGAGGGCCTAGGGTGTGTTTGTGGGGAGACTATACCCTCATGTCATAGTGTATCACAGTATAATAACAATAACAATCAATAGCAAAAGAATATATAATAACTGAGTATAAGACATGAGATAAACATCCAAGGAAAAAATATAAGCAATGCCTGAAGTAATCTCATATATAAAATGATATTTCATGTCTCTAAAAAGCATCCAAAATAGGTATATAGGAATCTATACAATACATGTATCAAAATAAAAAAAATACCAAAAAGAACTATCCTAGCTAGCATCATTATCCTAGCTTGGTCCTATGATCTCCTGCTCCTAAACATAGCAAAAATCAAGCATCGTACTATGGGAACTTGCACAAGTCCCTAACTGAATCCATATAGTTTGTCCGGGTACCCAATGATGACCCAAACAAGGTGTGATATAACACTCAGTAGGACACAAAAAACGATGTCTATAACATGTCTAGGCTGTGTAATATAAGCTAAGAAGTGTGCATAATATAACAAAAATGACCATACTGAAAATAAAGAAAGAAAGTAAAGTGGTACTATATAGTCTATCAAGGCTCCCTTAAAAAACATTAGTCAAACTCCTATAACAAGGCATCTATGAATAAAACCAAACAAGTCACCCTGTCCAGTCTAACAACCGAAATTTGATACCCATACCTAGGCTATTTGTAGAACATGAAAAAATATCCACTATGTCTATTCCGTATAACCAAGAAAACATTTTCCATAATCATGATATATAATCAATTCAACCATAATGATCTATCAATGTAATCACAGTGTTAGAACTCATAGGGATGGATCCAAGGTATAAAAGATCTAGGAATCCTCATTAAGTCCCATGAGCTTCTCGATGAAAACTCAGTTAGACCAAGGTGGAGTCCATGAAGCACTTATACAATACAAGTCCAATACGAGTCCAAGCAAGAAAAATATAATGGGTAGCAAGGCCTAAGTCATCGCACAGAATCAAGAACCAAGGAGAAATCTCAGCCAAGGAATCCAATTCTGCTATCAAAATCTATGTAAGTAATGTCCATGACATCCAATGGAGTCAGGATCTAAGGTATACCCACCAATAAATCCATTTCCATTTCAATTCATCACATTCATTCGTCAATTAACATTTCATAACATTCCATGAGTTCATCAAAATTATATAAAAATTTACATTTAAATAGTTTAACAATTCAAATCATGTATAACATTAGAAGGGAGTAAAACCATCTTATAATCATCTCAAACAAATCAAATCAATTCATTAAAGGATTCCTCTAACTAGGAAAGTCCACACACACCCCACAAGTGGTATAATAAAAGTAAAAATACAATTTGCACCCCATGTGTGACCTATGTTGGGGAAAAAACCTCCAACAATATCTAAGCAACTAGTGGGAGTCCATAACAGGTTCAAATTATTTCAATTTAGTTATTCAATTCATATTAAGGGAACCGTAAGAAAGTACAGTGTGCTGCACAATGAAAAATAGCTCTATAAAGCCCCAAACCACACAAGAAAAGTATATACCACCTACCATATGTCTATAGTAGATTTCTTGTCTAGTATTAGATTTTAATTCAATCCAGATCAAAAAAAAAGAAAGGATGAAGAACCTAGAAATATGGAACATTATATTGAACCTAAATAACTCCATCAATATGAATTCAAATGAAAATTAACACAAAAGTAATAGAGTACCCACCAACACAAATCCAATGATATTGACATTGCTTGTTTTCTAGTTCGGATGGATGAATGGGATCAAAGGCTATAAATTTTCCATCAAAGGAGCTCCCCACACATCACTCCTATACAAAGGTGGTGGAAGGAAAGGAAAAAAGAATTTAAATATTTTTAAGGAAAAAATTGCAATTTCACCCAAAAATACATGGCCACATGGTTTGGCTGCACGGTTGGCCAAAACGTGCGCCGACCATACACCCTTCACTATACTAAAGAGGAACCTAGAATGACTAGTGTGCATGGTTATCCAAACCCTATGAAAACTATATTTGATGATTTTTTAAAAAATGATAGAGGCCCTCACACAGGTGCACACTTCCTTTCACACAGTTTCCTTAAACAGCGTGGGATACTTAGGCCCACTGTCCTTACCTCACACGATTAGAGAAACCATGAATCTCGCCTCTTACGGTTTCCACTAAAAATATATCCTTTACTATTTTTTCTAAAAATAAGGGTTCTAGGATATGAACAAGCCCTAGAAACCCCTTAAAAATCCCATGAACTCCCTAGGAAATTACAATAGTTCGAAAGAGAAAATTAAACTATTACAAAAAAGATCTGTACCTAAAGAAAACCAGGGATCTTACATTCTTGTATGGAGATGATAATCAAGTGTAAACCATGAATATAGATGATATATTTGATGTAAAGGATCCCCTAAAATCTCCCTTTAACTGTTCTTATATATGACAAGGAAGTGGGATGACTTTTATAGTTGATCAATAATCACCCATATAGAATCATGAACTCTCTCTGGTCACATAAACCTCATTATAAAATCCATTTATATACTTTACAACATCAACTTTATAACATAAAGCGGTAAAGAGAATCCCAATGGGACCGAGTGCTCTGACTTCAACTTCCAACAAGTGAGATATAGATAAAAAATTAAGTAACAATTTTCTTTATTCCTACCCACAAAAACTAACATCAAAGGCTTAGGTACATCTAAGTTACTCTAGGATATGTTACCAAGGGTGAAGTATAGAAATAACTCACTACCTACCCTCTCTACATAACCTGGACTACAATTCATCCTCAAAATAGGATCACATTCTCACCATCTTCATAAAATTCATCTTGTGCATCACCTAAGAATATCCAATCATGCAACAACACACCATCAATGTCTCTAAGCTAAGCCACCCTCATGAATTGAAGAAGTAGAGGGGTCACTACACTTGATCATAGGTATTACACTCTTCCTTCATCCACCAAGGATAACTGAAATGAGGCTAACTAATTCAATGTATCTCACAAAATTTGGGAATGATATTTATCACTAGTGGAATCTTCCAACACACATCCCTTTATCAAAGTGTAGAATATATGAAAGTCACAATCCCACAGGAACTCAAGCCATCACCTCTAACTCATGTTGATATCTATATTAGTAAAGATATGCCTGAAACTTTGGTGGTCTGTATAGCCTAAAAACTACTCACCAAGAAATTAGTCTTTTTGTTTTCAAGAAGCACACTACCACTATCAAACCAATGTCACGAGTCACATAATTTTTCCTGTGTTTTATCAGATGTCTTTACCCATAAGCAATCATCTCATTCTTTTTCATAAACACACATACAATCCCAACTACAAAATCATCAAATAATAACAAATATCAATTTTATCCTTTATAATTCTAAAGATATAATTGCTATATAGTATCTACCTCAGCTCTAAAAGGCTATTTGATATCCCTTAGACCAAAATAATGGATCCCCCTTTTGGGTTGGGTTAGTTAAGGGATATGTGATCCTATAAATGTCCACTAAAAACCTCGAATAACACCTAACCATCACAATGTAACTATGTACCTAGTATAATCTCTGAAGTATCTCCTAAGATAGAAAATCCTTAATCGTCATAGGGTCCAGTGCAACTCCAACCTCTTAGACAACATGACCTAGAAAGTAGACCTCATTATTCCAAAATTGAAAATTTAATATCTTGGAATATAGTTCATACTCTATATGTAAGTCTATGAATATCCTTATATAATTTTCATGTTGTAATTATGATGCAAAATAAATGAGGAAGTTGTCAATGAATACTACCATGAACTATTTAAGAAAGGGATGAAAGATCCAGTTCATGAGTCCCATGAACACAATTGGTGAATTTTTATTTCCAAATGGAATCACTAAGAACTTGTAATTTCTATAGGGATATCATAACACCATTTTTAATATATCCTCCTCATGAACAAACAAATTATGATATCCATACATGAGATAAATATTTGAGAACTTATTTAATCCATTCAGAAAGTCTAAGAGATTACAAATCCTTGGAAGAGGTTCTTTATTCCTAACTTTCACCTTGTTCAAATGGATATGGTCAACACAAAGCCTTAAGATCCCATTTGAATTATTTTTGAACAAAATAGGTACTTACCATGGGGATACAATAGGTCTGAGAAAACATTTCTCATGAAGTTTCTATAACTTCTTTCTCATATCCCAAATCTTAGCGAGGACTATATGATAAGTTATATAAGATATTTTTGTGACCCTAGAGTGTAGATTGATACAAAAGGTGACTACTAATGAGGGGATAATCATGGTAAATCCTTAGGGAATAATTCCATGTATTCCTCCACTATTTCTAGAAACCGAGTATTTAAAGCTTTTGTTACACCAAGGGCCATACTTGTTAACTGGTGAGTGATCAACTATAACTTTTTACACATGATCACTACTTGTCTCAAATGAAAATCTATTTCACCATTAAAGTAAAACCTTAACCTATCATCCCACAGTCTCCTCTTCATATGATAGAGAAATATATCGAGTAAAAAATTATAGATATTTATTTCATACCAAGGATAATGTTGTATGGCTTCATATAATCCATGAAGAGATCCCATGAGAACTTCTCTCTCCTTAGATCATGTTTTCAAAATAAAAAGATATGTGTGATTATGGGATTTATCCTAGTCAGAGTCTCTATCCCCATGGGTTGGGCTAGTGGATTTAATGAAACATCATGCTCTCAAAAAAGTGATATATAAATGAAATAATGGATCACACACATTTTTTTGAGAACTTATTCTAAGGTTAAAATGAAATATATCACACCTCAAATCATATCATGCACTGCATGGTCATATCCCTCTATTGCATGAAACTGACCATGAACTTGAACACCAACCCTATGATCCTAGAATTAACCACCAAAATGTGGTAAGGGTTATGGGGAATAACATCATCCTCCACATAGAGATCCTCCACATAGAGATCCTCCTACCATCGCAATTCTAGCCCCATGGTAAAAAATCTATCCTTGGGGGATGCCCTGACCAAACCTAGAAGGTCACTAATCATACCACTATCTCTGACATGGGATTTTGTCAACTGTTTGGACACCCTTTAAAGCATGATAAGTTGAAAAGTCACAGTCCATGTGAACCAACCCCTCACAAGTGTAATAATTTATATCTCTTAGTTGAATGGATCCCATGCGTGACACCTACACCATTGATCCTTAATCTTGGGTTTGTGTGTGTGAATTCTTCTTCTGTTGAGTCTATGATGATCAATTACTACCAATAAAAACTGATGAATCTACTTTGAGATGACCAATTCTTGTATTTTATTACATTTTTCTCCTCCACAAAAAAAATCTAAGTGAATAAGTCCCACTCTAACACCTCATTATTTATTAGAATTCATTAAAATAATATACTTATATAGATGTTTATATGGAGACCTTGATTGAACTTTTATAATTAGAAGAATAAATCTTGAATTTTATCAATTGAGTATCTAATGAGATGATTAAATCTTAATGTACACTCAGATATAGTCACACTTCTCCATATAAGGTCTTGAATATCTTAGATAAACAAGGATCTTAGATTCATTGGGAAATACTCATCACAAAAGAGGTTCTCAAAGTCAACTCAAGGGAGTGTTACTTTATCAAGAGTATGGGTAATCATATACCACCATTAAATCACCATTATATAAAGAAGACTATTTTGAAGAACCAACTTCTAGTTGGGAGGGCTCTGAACGAGATTGAAAACATGAACCACTAACTTGATCTAGTCCTCTACTGCCTGTGGGTCATGCTCTCCCAAGAACCTTGGTGGCCTCTACCTTTAAAACTCATACAATGAATATAAACTTTATACATTCTCATCTAGAGATGTTAGAATAATAAATCAATCAACATAAAGATAAATGTATACTTGTATCATAGAACTTGGTTCAAATCACTGTTCAACTAGTGGTGGAACTATAATCTACCCACCTCGAGGAAACACATTATGAATATAAACATGAACAAAAGAACTATCTCTTATTTGGTCATCGAAATTACCTTACCTTTGAATTATGGATGGCTATCTATATGGTGGAATCCTACAATTCAATATGTTTAATGATAGTTAAAATAGAATATTTATAGATCTTACTCAAGAAGGACATGTAAAATTAATAAACCATTCTTATATAATACCTGCACCATTTTTCCCCATAACCTCTGTTTTAGTGCACTGAGTCAACTAACAGGTCATTAGATTCCTACTTAGTGGATACTTTAGTTATGAAACCATCAATGGGTTCCTTGACCTAAAATCCAAACTAAATAAAACTTAACACTATTGACTTAAATCTCCAAACCAAACCTCTCAAAACATATATATTTAAACTCTTATCCTATGATAACCCACATTGATACTTATATGACATGACATGACCCACCAAGACACCTCATGGGTAGTTATAAGCTATGTGTTCCACTACAAGACTACCTATAATAGGATAAGGTATGGTTACTAGCACTGATTATGAATAATTCTCTAATTAGAGACCTTATCCTATAATACACGAACAAAAAACACCCCTATATACATGAAATAATAATGAAAGTAGATAATTAAACCATATAAAAATATGATAAATGAATATAGTAACATATATGATCTAAAAGAGTATAATAATACATAAATAATAATGTAAAAAAAAAATAAATACACTCCCAAAATGAATAAAAACCAAACCTAACAACTAATAAGAGGAAGGTATGGACTCAAACCCCTAATATCGAACAACCCGAGCCAATACTACCACCAAGTACCACTAAGCTTCACTAATTTTTATTCAACCAAGATCCTTACCGAACTTCATTTTGTTTTCATAAGACATTACATGTAAGGTTAATATACCCATATATGGGTGATTATATACATACCTAGAAATAATCCTTTAAAACTAAAAAGATACAATACATAGTAGTCTGCTTATAATCACCAAACTTGAGGGAAAGGTAAAGAAAAACCAAGACATGATGAAAGGGGAAGAACCCAAGACTGTGGAAAATGTATTTCTCTTCAGAAATTTCCTTAGGTGAAATATATATACATATCTATAAACCATATTCATCTAAAACTAGTATCCCAACATAACCTCTAAAGATCAAAATTTTTGGGACCCGTTCTTTACTAATGGGTGCATAACACATCAGGGGAGTGCCAAACCTAGATGGAAGACCACACCCTACCAGAGATCCAAGTCAGGGAGCACCGAATCCATTGACAGAGGACCAAAACCTATGTGTATTTTAGGGGGTACCAACACTATATATACATAGGATTTGGAGAAATTCACATTGAAATAAATGCACCTGTCAAAGGAGTACTAACCCCAGAAACATTTTAAAAATCACTTCCGATCCCTAACAATAGATAACCAATACTGAAGAGAAAAACCTACTAACACCACCATATACCACATCTCAGATATCAAAGGGCCACCATTTCTTTTTTTTTTTGTGTAAAAAATACTCATAATTAGATACCCGCATGTCAAAATCTGAGTCCAAAGAAGGAGATATGACTGGTAGATGGGTTAGGAGGAAGTACACAACATGTGTTATAGGGTATATGATGAATATCCATAAGTAGTAGCCTAACCATGTAATAGAACCCAAATGGCAGAAAAGGATATATTTATATGGTGTGTAGGTTAACATACATGGAACATGGGACCGAGGGTTGTACCCATCATGTACCATAACCTCCCATGTTATGTGAAATGATGGTATATAGTGTTTGGTCCAAAAACACATGATATATAGATCTGAATAAACTCTAGGCATGTAATCCTGGTACACACCACATAGTTATCTAGTGAAAGATACCATACATGTCAATCACACTATAATTGATATTTAACTCAGACCGAAACCCTATCCACCACATTCCCCAAACTACATGACATGTATTCTTTTAAACTAAATACCATCTAGTTATGAATTTTCTAGAAACATGAATTCTCAATAATATTCTCTCTATTTTTTCCAAATCCCCTGCTAATCTCACTGAATACCCCAACATATGCATCAATAATGGTAACATGGTTTATGGAAGTTAGTTTCTAGCCACCACTCATTGAAAAGGTGATTCATTGTCAAAGCCTACTATCTGGGCATCAATCGATGGGGAATAAACTAAAATAATCAGCATCTACATTATGACACTATTTGGTGTTACTATCATGAACCATTTCCTTTTTTATCGAATGAAAACAAAAAATAATATATCCTAGGTTCAATCATTATTTCAATTGGGTCAAGAGTCTAATCATTGACCTAACACCGGACAATGATGAATACATGAATAATGATGGGGGAAAACCATATAATTATAAAAATTAATAATAAAGATGGCTTTTTTGGTCTTTTCCTTTTATCACTAGTGTGAAAACTTACGAAAAAAGGGAATGAACAAAGTAGGGTCATGAATGAATAATATAAATCAAATATAGAAAATTTATAAATTAAAAGGTCCATTTGAAGAAGATAAATTCATATGGAGATAATTAATCCATGTTTGAAATTCAAATGGATGGGGAAAATCAATAAATTATAATGCCCCACCCCATCAATGGTTTGTTTAATGGTGAAGATTATGTTCCCGCTGATACCATATGTATTTTAATTGTATCATTTGTTATTATCATATCCTATAGGATCTCCACTATAATAGAATTTTCCAATGATGAATCCTCTCAAACTTCTCAAGGTTTTATAGATAACCCTATATATTTTCTTAAAATATGTATATATAGAGGAATTATTAGCTCATGAAATTTATTAATCCATTTAATAAATTATTTCATTTATTCTTCTAGCTTCGCCTGCTATAGAGAACTTCCATGGGTCCCAATGTGAATGAAAATAACATTGTTACAAGGGTTAAATCCATGTTCCAACATCAAATTTGATCATAGTTTTACTATTTGGGACTCCACTAAGAATAAAAATCATAATTTTGAATATGAATACGTGCAATATTAAAATAATATTTTATTTTTAATATACTAATTCTGGGATCCATGATAACCGTATCGCTGCGCTAAATCCATGAATAAACATGGCATTATAATTAGAAATTTTCTAAGGGTTTCCAGTGAAAAACTGGAGGTGTTTTTTTACCATAAATTATATATATAAATCTTAAATTATATATTTTTATTTTTTTATGAGAATATGAACTTAAAATTTGTACATATTAATTAATTTCCATTATTAAATACATGTGTTTCAATAAAATATTAGTTCTTTTATAATGGAATACTATAAATAAATGGAAGAAAAAACATAAAGGGACAATGATTATTTTATTTGTTCATCCTATAAATTTACATGAAAATTATAAATATATTCCAAAAAGTATAAATTTGTACAATGAAATATTAAACACATGAAAATAAGATAAATATATTTTGATATTCTGGAAAGTCATAATCTCCAAGAGTTTTCATAAATGCTAACAAAATGTAATAAAGAAAAAAATTATGAGAAATAAGGATGGATTACTTGAAATGAAATATAAATAACATTGAGAAAAAATTTAATCAATGAAGAATGATAGAAACAAGAGGCATTTATAGAATATGAAAAGGTTATATAACCCTTAGAATCATAAATTTTCCATTGAAATAATAAAATAATAATGGAGTATCTTATAAAATAAAATATAAGAAATTTATATAATTAAACATTTAAATAAAATAGTTAAATTTTAAAAAATAAGCTTTTGACACAATGAAATAATTATTTTATTTTTGGGAAAACATATATGTTTTGTTTATATTAAAATTAATTTTTATGATAAACTTAAAAATATAAATATAAATTTATTTTTATAAAATAATTTTATTATACAATAATTATTTATATAATAAGTAAAGTAGTTTTATGAAATATTAGTTAATTTTTTAAGGGTTAAAAAATAGACCGTGTCATAAATATTAGTATTTTCTATTAAATAATGGTTTTTTTCAAAAAATAAATTTATCGAATTTAAAAATTATAATTAATTTGTAATAGTATACATGAATAATATTTTTTTGGTTTATATATGTTAGATGAAAATTTTAATTTCCCATTTATCCTTAATTCATAATATTCTTACTATTGAATCACATGTTTGATCACTATTTGTAAAAATAATATTTTACTCTAAAACACCCTCACTTACCCTTATAAATAACACTAATTAATTAACTATTTATATTTACTTATAACTTAATAATTTTAAAAATACATATAAAAATACATTCCTGACCTCCCTATCCATGTTTTTTTAGGTTTTTGTATTAAAAAAAAACCATTCCTTAAGCCAAAGTAGAATATCAAAGGTGGGATTCCAAAGGAAGAGGTAGACTATCTCACCCAATGTATTTTAAGTTTTCTTCTTCCTCTAACAACTCCAAATTTCATTTATAAATAATTATATAATGACATTCGTTTTATAAGTGTACTAGAAAATTATTATATCAATTGAATATCCACTATTCTACTCCCTCTTATTTATTCTAAAAAGGAAAACATTTCCCATATTATTGTAATTTCACAGCCTCTATGGAAAAAATATTTCATTTTTCATTACCACCAAAATGGATGGTTCTAAAAAGATATTAAAGCATAATTATGGTATAAATGACTTGATTAAATCATGTTTATTATTTCGTAATAATATAATAAATTTTCTTTAACTACATTAAAAATAAACTCTCATGGTCTGTTGGACAACCTAAAAAATAAGTTACAAAACATATTTAATATAATACCTAAAACTTACCCATGATAAAAACTATTAATTTTAGGAACATTATAAACACTATATGATGAATCTAATAGAGTTTATTAACTAATGTGATAAATAATGTGGACCTTTATCACCAGGATAACATAATAAAATAAGTTATTAAAAAATGTGTTTAAATTATCAGCACAAACAGTATCAAACTAATATGTCCTTAATGAATTGATGTATAAGGAAAATAAAAATTATAATAATCTTGAATAAGACTTTAAAACCTATAATTAATGAAATTATTAAATCAATTTATTATTTTTATTCTTTTTAAGATATTTTAAAAACACCACTCACACTATGTTTATATCACTCTTGTGTGTGATCAGGATAGAGGTTGTAACAACCATAAAAATATCATTTAAAACATACACTAGTAAATTAGTGAAGAATCTAACCCAAGGGAAAGAGAGTGATATGTGAAATGGATTATTTATAATCCTAAAATACTAAAACATGGAATGGAAATGATGAAAGATTGAGTAAAAAATGTGTGAAATAAAATTTGAGAAATATTGTGTCAGTAATGTTAATTCTAAATATTTCAAGGAGCATAGACATGAATTTATTTTTTTCAATGGAAAAAATGAGACTAAAAAGGGAATTTGATTGATAAATAAAATAAATTCTTCTCAACATGAAATTTATTGATTATAATTAATGTAATCTCCCTCAATAATTACAATTACTACCATGTTAAATCACACCCTTCCTTATGATTCATGATTAAAAAGATTAAATTAAATTCAAGGAAGTATTATCAGGATAAAAAGGATAAAACATGAATAATTTAAATCCATAAATAAATTAAGTACAATAATTTTTTAATATATAGTGATACATGAATGTAATTAAAAATTAAACATAAGAAGAAAACATAAGAAGAGATGAGAAATATTCTCTCTTGACAAATATGCACATCATTTCTCCTTTCATCCTCTTTGTTCATAGATGTAGAATCTATTTTCTATGTTCATAATGAAATTATTTTTCATACCCTATACTCCAATGCTCTAGAAAATTTTTCTGTTAGCTGGTTTTTTCCTCTAAGAAGTTAGTTTAGAGTCTAAAAATTGGAGAGTGTGATATGTCAAAATAAGAAATGTCAGAACATCCCTAGTTAAGTTTGTGTAAATTCATAATTATTTTCATTTCCTTCACTTATAAAACCATTGAAATCCATATACATAGTTTAATTCTCACTCAACACCTACCATGTGAAATAAACCATTTTATTTTAATCCTCTGCATGTGACACAATCTAAACTCTTGAAACTAAATATGCTCTTTCATATGGTGTTAATTTTAAATAAGCCTCCCTAGGAAGCATATTTATTTTACCACCTATATTTTATTTCATGGTTTTGGGAGAGTATCTGATTAATCTCACATATTATTAATTTTATAAATTCTAATTGTCTTTATCTAGGTACTTTCTTGTCTTCCATTAGTCAAGAAATAGGATTTGACAAAATGAAGTTGCTACTATCTCTAATTTCCTAATATAAAAAACTAAAATACCCAGGCATAACATCATTCTATATATTCTTCTATAACCTCATATTCTAGTTAAATTTCTTTATATTTATCCAACTTAGCATGGTGGGTGTCATCTTACAACAAACCAACTTTAAAGACTCTTACTACACATCTCATCTCAAATTAAGCTAGAACTCCTCTGGTCCCAACTTGGTCTTGTCAATATCAGTTCAGAGGTTAAAACATTATAAATTTTTATACACATGGTTACATTCTTTTAGCCATATAATTTTTATTAATAGAGGACCATTAGTTTTCTTCAGTTTGAACCTACAATATAAAAAAGACTCAGTGAAAACAAAAATTCAAACAAATCAATCCTGATTCTTTAATTCAAAACCCACTAAAAATTAGTTTAGTGAACTTTAGATTTAATTTCCATTGGTGAATCTCCATTTACCATGATGTCCAGTTAATCACATATGATCAGTCAATATATTGACCAAAAATACCTCTTTCAGTAGCTTAGTGTGGAAACTTCATCATCCTTACAGTAGGTTGAGTGTGTGGTATGTTTATTTCCTTTCATGATCACTTAAATAATCAAGAGTGATCCATGAGGTAGGTATATTCCCCTCTGAAATAGTCATTTAAGTGACCATGAATCTACTTCATGTGGTCATTTGTATTTTGGGTGTCCGATCATTTGAACCCTTACATGACTGCTAGATAATTGAAGTTATAGTAACTTGTATTCATTTAATACAGTAACTTAGTTGCCTTAAGATAACTTGCAATGAACACTTATGTGACCATGGATTCTTTATAATTTATCATGCAGTTAATAAACCAATCATTGCTAAAAAATAAAATAAAATAAAATAGTAATATAAAAAAAACCAAGAACTCAGTGAAATTTAAAAAAATAGATAAATTAATTATAACAAATACAAAAAAATAAGGATTAAATTTATTAATTTAAAAAATTATTTTAAAACAGATAAAATTAATGTTTTAAGAAATAATAAATAAATAAAAATAATGAAATTTAGACAAAAATTGAAAAAAGAATTTAAAATTTATGGTAAAAAATAATTACTCATTAAATAATAAATTAACTGGAAAAAATTAAAAAATTTAATACATATTTTAAAATAAAATAAAAATATTATTAATTTGAAAAAAAATTATTAACAATTATAAATAATTAACTTAAAAAATTAATTTTTAAAATTAAAACATAATTAAATTAAATAAATTATGTGGGAGAATATATAAATTAAATTCCACTTCAAATTTCCCCACACTTAAAACATTTCTTGTCCTCAAGAAATTAAATTAAAAAAATCAGGGCAAGAAAATAATTATTGAGGGTGAAAAAAATGAAATACCACCATGAATCAGTTTTCAAAAATATTCTTCCCCAATATCTCTTTCATTAAGAAAACAAAATGATTGCTTTCATAGAATCAGGTCGCTTAGTCTGTAATTTTTTTTGGTTTTACAAAAATTATTGAAATTGGAAGTGTTGAAAATGTATAAATATATGTCACCTTTTATATATCTAAGAAATTAAAAATTATCTTTACCTCTAGAAGAATAGTGACACATAATTATAAAGATTGAGTAATTAGACACTCTATTTGGATGAGAAAATTAAATAATTTCAAGTGACATAAATAACTCATCCAAAAAATTAATGAATAAAAGAATGAAAGAATAAAGAAAGATAGGCTAAACCTAGATTAATACTTTAATTTTATAGATTATGTAAATTTATAGCTTAAAAGTTTAAAACTCAGTCAAAATGTCATGACCCATCCACTGAGGACCATGTTGTGACTAACACAAGCCCGCCTCCCATAGGCCATGGGTTGGTGACTGGAACCAAGTAGGAATTTCCCACTAAGGAGAGGCATTTTTCAAGGAACCTACACACAACCACCAATCCCCAATAAAAGTACTAAAACTGAAAAGTTAACAGGCCAGAATATAAGCCCAATTGAAATAAAAAAGTACAAGCTCCTAGATCTCTTTCACAGGAGACCCTACCTGAAGGGTTAGTACAGTACATTGTCTGAATTTCACTGAAGCATACCACATCTGTCGGGTTTCCATAAAGAACCCCTATCTCTATCCTAACAAGGAATCCATCAAATATATCGATCATTTTCACAAGACACATCACATGCAGGTAAATCTCATGTAGGGGTGAGTAAAAAAATACTTAGTAGGGACCCTAAACCCCAAAGGAATTACACAAAGTAAACCACAAGGAATCATAGAAAGTAAACCACTAAGAATCACAAAAAGTATACCATGAAGAAGAGCATGAAGGAAAACCACAAATGAACACTACAAAGGAACACCATGAAGGAACACCATGAAGGAACACCATGAAGGAACACCATGAATGAACACCACTAAGGAGCACCATGAAGGAACACCATGAAGGAACACCACTAAAGAATAACATGAGGGAACCCTACTAAGGAACACCATGAAAGAACACCATGAGGGAACACCACTAAGGAACACCATTAAGGAATACCACAAAGGAACACCACTATAGAATACCACGAAGGAACACCATTAAGGAACACCATGAAGGAACAACTTGAAGGAACCCCAATAAGGAATACCTCTAAGGAACACCACTAAGGAACACCATGAAGGAACACCACTAAGGAATACTATGAATGAACACCACTAAAAAGTACCACGAAGGAAAACCACTAAGTAATACCATGAAAAAGCACTAACTAGACTACCAAAGTGGTAAAAAAAGTGTAGCCTCTAGGAAGTATAATCAAGAGAGTCACTAGAGTCAGTTCACACAGATATAAATCTTAAGTATGAAAAGAAAGACTATCAGAAATAATCACAGGACACCCAGTAATGTTGAGTCCCTTATACCTACGGAGTCACTTAGAATCACTGAGTCACTTAGACCTGCCGAGTCACTTAGACCCACTAATTCACTTAGACCCACTGAGTCACTTATAACCACTGAGTCACTTAGACCTGTAGTCAAATTCTTCTTGTCACAGTTATCCATATGATCCTTACTCGTAGCATGCTTATTACGAGAGAACTTAATCCTCAAGCCAAAGTTCATATGTTTAATTCCATGAAAACCCACTTAGAGTATCTCAAAAGGACTGACTAGTGGAAAGGGTACCAATTACTTAAATGGATTGTCAATTAGACATATAGTTTGAGAGTTATGGGTGTTTTAGTGAAAAGGGGCCGAGCGGGGCGACCCGACCCGACCCGACCCACCCGACCTGACCCAAAATGACCCACAGGGCCACTTGGTGTAGCCTAGTTTCCCCATCTTGGTCCTCCACAAGTGGGCCGAGTCATCTAGCTCAGACGCTATGGCAGAAATGTCCTCTCCTGAGAAACACGACTGGTGGTTGCTGGCTACCCTCCTCGCACATGGTCCCGCGGACCGCGTGCCAGCGCACTCCCGAAGCTAAGCCACATGTCTTCTGGATTGATGTGGTGCCCTGATGAAACCACTACTTAGAACTGTTGTGACTTCCACTCACCTCTAGTGGTTGTTTCTGCGGGTTCCTCCACCACTAACTGTCGAGCCGGTGACCGCCAGCCGCCAGGTGGCCCCCCCCCGCTCTAGCGCTCCTTCCACAGGTTCCCGATCCTTCACTGATGGTCAAAAAATTCATCCATACAAATATCTAAGATCCTTGAGTTCTTATCTACACTGATCTGATATCTTTGGACGAAACACCTTCGATCTGGGGGTTCGATCGCGTACGAAACCGGCCGACAATCATCGAGCTGCGACCAAAGGGGTTCAATGGCGAAGCACGAGGAACAGAGAAGGAAAAATTATCAGGAATGCCCAATATAAAATGATCTTGTCCTTTTTCGTTTCAAACTTTATCCATCCAAGTTAGATAAACATCAAAGGGGAATAATAATCAAATTTGTAAATTGATTTAACCCGATTCAATCGCCAAAATTGAAATTCATCCAACCTTCAAGAACGATTGAGCTGTAGATCATCCTATTCATGGGTTGATCTTTGTTCATTATTGGAATCAAGAACAGAAAAAGGAAATCAGGAATAATAAAAACCCCTAACTTGAGTTTATATCACATGAATATGTAAATTGAAATCGCGTCGTCACGTTGATCCTTGTTTCGTCGGCATTCATCGATTCGTCATCGCTTGATCGAATCCCGACCTCCGATCCATCATTGTTGGTGAGAGAGCCTCCTCTTTCTTGGATTTGGGAAACTATTGGGTTATGAGGATAAAACTGGATTTATTATGAGGATTATTAAAAAAATAAAATGCCACTACATCAACACATAAGTCCAAATAATATATTTTTATTAAATATTTTAATGACGTTCACGTCCAAAAACTAACTTGCACACTCGACCCAAGCCGGTCATGATTAGGCCTCACCTAAGGAAAACACCCCATTAATAACTCAACAATGGTCTCATATTTTCAATCCAAGTCATAGTTCATGATTTATAAGGATTTGAAAAATAAGATAATTTCATTTAATAATTTTATTAACAATTATGCCATTTTCAGGTTTTTTCATGGAGACCTACGCTGACTAAAGTTAAGTCATGACTAGGGTAAAAATGCAACCCTGAATTCAATAGTGCCCTCAGATTTCTGATTCGGGAACCCATTTAAGAGTTATTCCACTTTTTTGAGTAAAACCCCCTACGTGTGCTATTTAAAAACATAATATTTTTTGACGGATTGTTTTGGGAACTCCGGGCCTCAGAATCACACACCATCTTAGCACCTGGTCTTGTAATTTTCATAATAATTTTATAAAAATAGTATTGGGAAAATCTGAGTGATTAAATTCTCCCAACCTTAAGCCCTTATGTCCCCAAAAGCTAAACCAAAGGATACCTAAATAGAGGAGGTTATGGGCACAAACATGAGCCCCCCCAATCCCATGTGCTCTTCCAGATATTATCGTGCTGCCACCATGCATGAAATAAATAAATAGACTACCCACGAAGGGTCCTATCTTTCTTATCTTCGATCTCCATGACCAGGATTAAAAGAGAGCATCCTGATCCAAAACTATCATCTATGGGATTCAAAGGAGTAGAGCTATCTCTTGCACGTAGAGGCATCCCAAGCTCTTTAATGAACTCTTCTCCCGAAAAGCTACAAAGTGGATGACTTGGTGAGTCAGTCAATGATCACCTAGTTGGTATCGCATCCCTTAGATTTTCATTATAAACCTATCATTAAGTCCATCGATATCCTTTTCCACACCCTTACCAGCCCCCTAAGGAAGAAAATAAAAACCCCTTCCAAGAACAGGGGCTCGACACGGTGAGTTGACAACCCACGAAACTTATTCAAACAGGCACTCCACTTTTATATCAATAGGTAAGACCATCTTCAACCTTTCCATCATACCTGATTTCTACCTTAACACCCACACACATATCTTATTGCATCTCACCACTCTAGGCATCCACTGCTAATACTATGCGTCCTCTGAATGAAATGGCATGCTCCCCACCTTTCAAATATCCACCAGGGGAATTCCCCACAAATAAATGAGCAGGTAAAGTCTCACCATCGGTGTCACCAAGACATGACTCTCTGACTCACTATAAGAGTGGTGGGGTAATAACCACTGATTGGAGGTAATATGTATCATCCCTATCCACAAAGGATAAATGTAACGAGTCCAACTAATATGTCGCCGCATTTAGAAACTATGTCCTCGATATTTAGCTAAAAGAATATTCCAGTCCTCTACTTACACCCTTAGCTAACAAAGTTCTATGAAAACAATATGATGTATTGATGCTGATATCAATGCCATCTCAGTGTATAGAAAAATTTAGATGTCCATCTCCCTATGGGGAGGTAAACTTGGAACGTCTTCTAGAAATATGTCCTTGTACTCCTCCACTACTACTAGGAACTGAAAAATCATAACATCACCTACCCTGAGGGTAAGGATAATAGACTTGAGCGTGATTGGATGCATCCTCCTATGCATGAGCCTATACCGTGCGGCCTAGTTTTCCCTTTTCACTGACTAAGGAAAACCCCATTCCATCTCTGTGGAAATACTGCACCCGTTTTCATAAAATAATAAATCTGAGCTTGAAATATGGATAAACAGTCCATACCTAGACTAATGTTGTAAGGCCTCGATGCTTCCACCAAGAGTTTACAACCAAAAACCTCACCTCATGGGTTAGATCACACTATCAAAACTTGTGTGATTATTGTGTCTCCTCCCATAGGTTTCTCTAGACATAAAGTTCAAGTCAATGGTCTAACAAAAAACTCTAGGTCTTGAAAAATATTCATGATAAGAAAGAATTATTATCACCTGTGTCTTTTAATATGACAGTTAAGAGTAGACAGAGACCAAAACTTGAATCATTTCTAGAGCCCTTGGGTCATATGACTTGACCACATGCAGCTACCCCCTTCCCCAATCCTCCAGCTCCCTAATCTTGGTGTGGACCACATTGGGGTGGTGGTGGTAACATGTCGAAATATATACCCCATCCTACTGATCCCCCAACTTCTCTTCCACATCTTCTGCCATGAAGATCCATCTATTCCTATCTCTATCTCTACCTCGGTGGCCCATCCACCATTTCTCTGTCAACACCCAGATAGGCTGGACAATCTCTAGAGAGATGTCCTCATCCATCTCATTAAAAAGAATTTCCTCTCTCAAGGATGATAGGGCTCACCCTATGAGACCTGAGCTGTAGATCCTCTATCGTGGGACATCCTCTCATATCATCTCACAAGTCCAAGTCATTGCAAATGACTTTAGTTTCTTTCTTCTATGGTCTCTGCTCCTGCTTTCCACTGCTGATATCCACTTGCTGTATCTGCTCCCCCAAGGAACTTTAAACCAAATGGTTTTCTCTAGAACCCTATCATAAATAGGAGTGAAAAAATTAATATCACTAGCTCAAATGTACCTAAAAACACCTCGCTCATAGGTATGACCTCTAAATTACTAGTTTAATCGTATTCATTGAGTACCTGGAAAAGTTGGTATGCCTCGATGAATACTCACCTACCAACATGACATCCTACCAAAGCTGTAAAATCAATTGAGATTGCATATACCTTAGATTTTATGGGGAGAGAACCTTCTGTGAGAATGGTTCCGAAACTCTTTCCATGGAAGATTCACCTCATCGTAATATTGGGTGATCTAAACTCCATCATTTCACTTCTGATCCACATAGAATTCTCACTGCTAGGACCACCATCTAATCTAATAGTTTCCTGACTGGACAGAAAACTTAGTCACAACCTCAAGACAGTCCTCAACCACCTGAAAGTTGGGATTTCCTCCGAACCTGAGGGTTCTCTTTTTCCGAAACTCATGAAGTGAACTCAGCTTACACATCTCATTTTCAAGTACTATAAGTACCATGTGCTACTAAATAGGTGGTGGTATAGCTGGTACACCACCCAGAGGTGCTGTCTCTGGTAAAAATATCTGTACCCATATCATCACCTCACAAATCATCCTTATGGTCACACGGTGGAATCCTGGCTGAGTGCCTATGTGGAATAATCATGAAGAAAAAAAATGTACCACGATCAATAGAGTATACCTTGTGAGATGACTGTGACTCAATAATGACTTGATAATACACTCAATTCCAATACGATGTAAGAAGCATTAATTTACCATGAAACTAGTGTCCTCATGTACTTAGTCAGAAATTAGAATTCAAGGTCCTGGTGTATGGATACGCCGACCGCCGCACCAACAATGGGTTCCCTGGCCTAAAATCCAAACTCAAAAAACTTAACACTATTTTCCTAAATCAAGAGTAAAACTTACTGCCCTATGATTCCACTCTATCATGACCCGTCCCCTGGGGCTCATACTGTGACTACCCCAAGCTCGCCTCCCATAAGCTAGGGGTTGGTGACAAGCACCGAGTATGAATTTCCCATAAAGGGGAGGGATTTTCTTAGAAACCTGCAAACAACCACCCATTCCCAAGAAAAGTACTGAAACAAAAAAGTTAAGAAGCAAAAATACAAGCCCAACTGAAATAGAAAAGTATAAGCTCCTGGATCTTTTTTGTAAGAAACCCTACCTGAAGGGTAGGTACAGTACACTGTCTGAATTTCATTTAAGCATACCACATCTATTGAGTCTCCTTAAAGCACCCCTATCTCCGAATCACCAAGGACTTCATGAAAGCTATCGATCATATTCACAAGACATGACATGTGCGGGAAAATCCTGTGCAGGGGTGAGTAAAACAATAATCAGTAGGGACCCCAAACCACATAGGAATTACACATATTAAGCCATAAGGAATCACATGAAGTATACCAAAAAGAATCACATGAAGTATACCGCAAAGAAGAGAACGAAGGAACACCATGAAGGAACACTATGAAGGAACACCACTAAAGAACACCATGAAGGAAAACCACAAAGCAACACCATGAAGGAACACCACTAAAGAATACCACGTAGGAACACCGCTAAAGAACACCATAAAGGAACACCATGAAGGAACACCATGAAGGAACACCACTAAAAAACACCACAAAGGAAAACCATGAAGGAATACCACTAAGGAATACCATGTAGGAACACTACTAAGGAACACCAATAAGGAACACCATGAAGGAACACCACTAAGGAACACCACAAAGGAACACCAAGAATAACAACCTCTAAGGAATACTATGAAGTAAGACCACTAAGGAACACCATAAAGGAATACCATGAAGGAACACCACTAATGAACACTATGAAGGAACACCAATAATGAACACCACAAAGGAATACCATGAAGGAAAACCACTAAGGAATACCATGAAGGAACACTAACAAAGAAAACCACTAAGGAGTACCACAAAGGAATGCCACTAAGGAATACCATGAAGAAACACTAAGAAGACTACCAAAAAGGTATACATAGTGTAGCCTCTAATAAGTATAATAAATAGAGTCACTAGAGTCATCTCATATAGGAATAAATATAAAGTATGAAAAGAAAGAATATCAGACATAATCATAGAACACCCAGTACTGTTGAGTCACTTAGACCCACTGAGTCACTTAAACCTGCTGAGTCACTTAGATCCATTGAGTCACTTAGACCTGCTGAGTCACTTAGACTTTCTAAGTCACTTATACCTGCTGAGTCACTTAGACCCATTTTCATTGTCTTCTCATCAAATCCAGCCACTGGATTCCCACTCATAGCGTGCTTGTTCAAGGAGAACTTACTCCTCAAGCCAAAGGTCGTATGTATACTTCCATAAAAATCCACTTAAATTATCTCAAAAGGAACACATCATCACGAGGGTCCCAACGATGTAAATGACTCACCAATCAAATTTACGGTTTAAGAGTTATGGGTATTTTAGTGAAAAGGGGATGGTGGGGTTCGAGTCTGGTCCGACCTTCCCTAGGGTCCACAAACTCGGCCTAACCCACTGGGTCCGACCCGATCCTCCGGGTCCGACCCGATCCTCTAGGGTCACCCCTACCCATCAGATCAACCCGGCCTATGGGGCTACCCAAGGCGGCCCAGTTTCCCCAACCGACCCACCAAAAGCGGGCCAAATCATCTCCCCCAAACGCGGTGTCTACCATGTCCTCTTCCGGTCAACACGACCAAAGGATTCTGACTGCCCTCTCTGCATGTAGTCTCATGGACCAAATTCCAATGCACACCCATAGTTGAGTCGCAGGTCTTCTAGCCTGACGCGGTGGCCCACTGGTGCTTCTGATCCACACCGCATGACCTGGCTAGACATAATCTCTGCTCTCATCCCATGGCTATTTCTGTGGGTTCCTCCAACGCTGACCATTGAGTCAGAAACTACCTACCACTGGGTGGCCATGTCGCCACCAGGTGGCCGCGTCACCGAATGCCACCGCCTGCACTGCTGCACACTGGCCTGGGTGCTTCCCTGCCCTTGTGCTCCTTCCATGGGATCCCAATCCTTTGCCACCGGTCGAAAAATTCATTCAGACATATATTTGGTATCCTTAGGTCCCGATCTACAATGATCAAGTCTCTACGGTCCAAACGCCATTGATCTGGGGGTCCGATCGCATACAGAACATCCCGACATTCATCAATATGCGACCACATGGGGTTCAATGGCGAAGCCCAAGGAACGAGGAAGGAAGAAGTATCAAAAATGCCCAACATGGATGGATATTGGCCTTGTTCGTGTCATCCTTGATCCATCCAAGTTAGATAAAGAATAAAGGGTATGAATAATTAAATTTATAAATTGATTTAACCCAATTCAATCCCCACAATAGAAATTCATGCAACCCACAAGAATGTTTGAGTCGTGGATCAACATGTTCATAGGTTGTTACATGTTCATCGTTGGAATCAAGAATGGAAAATGGAAATCACAAAGAATAAAAACCCCTACCTTGAGTTTGGATCGCTTGTAGATGCAGATTGAAGTCACATCATTATGTTGATCCCTGTTCTACTTTTGTTCGTCGATTTGCCGTCACTTGATCGAATCCCAACCTCTGGTCCATCATCGACGGCCAGAGAGCCTCCTTCTCCTTGACACAGGGAAACTTAATGGTTATGAAGATAACCCTAGATTTATGAAAAGGCTTATTAAAAATAGATAATTCCACTACATCAACACATAACACCCAAATAAAATATTTTAATGATGTTCACATCAAAAAACTAACTTTCATCCTCAACCCACACCATTCGAGATTAGGACATGCCTAAGGAAAACTCCCCATTATGAACTCAATGGTGGTATATGATTTTTAAATCTGAGTCACCATTCATGATTTATAAGGATTTGAGAAATAAAATAATTTTATTCAATTATTTTATTTACGCTTATTCCATTTTTAGGTTTTTTCACTAGAGACCTATGATGTCTAAAGTTAGGTCGCACCTAGGGTAATAATTCCACCCTGAACACAATAGTTCCATTAGATTTATGATCCAGGAACCCATTTAAGAGTAATTCCAATTTTTATTTTAGGGAAAACACCCACATGTGCTATTTAAAAACTTAACATTTTTTTCTGGATCATTCCGAGCACTCCTGGCCATGGAATCGCATGCCATCTCAGTAGATAGTCTCGTAATTTTTAAAATAATTTTCTAAAAATAGTCTTAGTAAAATATAATTCATTACACAAAAGGTTCAAAACCAATTATGATTTTAAATATTACTCCCAAAATTTTTCCAAAAATAAAAACTCTCAAGAGATTAAGAAAATAATGAACTCAATTAAATTAATGAGAAATAATAAGAGGTTAAATTACTCAAGGATTCAATTAAAATATTAAATTTTGAAATATTTTTTATCCATTAAATAAGAATTTTGTTGCTTAAAAAATAATCAATTTTGAAAAATTTTGTATGGATTTTTGACAGGTTCACATTAAAGAACAATTAATCTCAATCAAGAAGACACACCCACACATAAAACTAAAATTTTCCCTAAAATATGAATTCAAAGGTGTATGAAAACAATTATACTTTTAAGACCAAAACATATTTTCAATTTAGTAGTACTATTACAGTTCAAGGGTCACAATGAAATTCAATCAAGCAGTTTTCCATAAATTTTTGGTCTTTCTTCCAAAAAATTTATAAAATGCACATACACTGTATTTGTAAATAAAAATAGTAAATTTCACTTAAAATTAAAAAATATCAATTTTAATAGTAATTCTGAAACAAAAATTATTTAGTGTTCTAAACTAGGTTTTTAGAATTAGTTCCAAAATATATTTCAAATACAAATATTCAAGCAATAATAACACACCATGAAGTTAACATAGATTCATATGAAAAAAATAATATGGGTTATCATACCCCCATACTTAATTTTCATTAATTATCCGTAAAAAAAATAAACTAAAAATTCTAGTTTTAGGGAGGCATGTAATTATTTTAACAAGTATATATTCTTGAAATTGGAAGAAAAAACCCACTTAAAATTTGTTACTTTATTAATTTTATCTCATCCTAGTGATTACCAATTTTTAATTTTAAGATCAACCAGGTTTCTTCATAATAAAACCTACAAAGAACAAAAATAATAAACTATAGAAATATTCTCATTAAAAATAAAAAATATTATATTAGTATGATTGGGTGTGTGTGGTCATGAAAATCCCAAGACAATAAAAAAACAAACCATCACCAATTTCAGGAGAAATAGGTGTAGTGTTTCAAGTAAGAATTCAACATTCTAGATAACGAGAGATTTTATTTGAAATGAAAAAAAATATAAAGCTTTGGGATTCCTACAAAGTAGCTCTATGTTTATAGTATTCATCTAGACTCCTATATAAACTTACCAAAGTCACTATGTGGGTGTGGTTTTTATCCATAAACCACCACATGTATTTCACCCAATTATTTTTAATAAATAACTGATATTTTTGAGAACCATGAATTATAAGTAAACTAACCAATATCTTAATAGAATAAATATTCCAATTGGAACACACATTAACATCAAATAACTACTCAAGGGAGTATACAAGTGGAACATATTGATCATCACAAACATTCACCAAATATAATGTTTAAATACTTTTAGACTTATGTGGAAATGGAATAAATCACTCAAGCTCTTCAAAGATCTCCCTAATCTAATCAATAGAATATAATTCATCAAAATTAATATCAGAAGGTTGGATATCCATTTCTGGATTCAATTTGAATTTAACACTTTTAAAGTTCTCATGAAAGAACATTGAATAATTAGATTCTCCCAGTGGTTTGGAATTAAAGGAAATACTTATTATCTAATTTTCAACCTCAAAATATTCTAGAAAAGGGGTTAAAGATATTGAGTTTTGGTAAATATGATCAATAAGTGGGTTATCAATAGTTTTCTATGAAAAATTAAAACTATTATCAATAAAAAGATTTTCCTATTATTAGTAATCCTCAAATACTAGATAACAATTAAAACCTAAATCTAATTAGAAAGTAATTGGAAAATAGGAAATAATTAACAAATATCCATTTATAATTCCTATTTTCAAAAAACAATGTCTCTCTTCCAAAAACATCTAATAAAAAAATAGAAAATCATCAAACACTACATTTGAAATTTTATTTCTTTTTAGAAGATCTGGTGTGTGATCAACCATTTCTATTAGTTAAAAATAAAAAATTTCATCTTCTAAGGAACCATAAATAGGGCATTTAAGAGTGATAAATTTTTTAATTTTATCTTGATGAAAAAAATTCGAGTTAATTAAATTTAAAACAATTTCCTCCTATGTTAACAAAACTATTTTCCATTTAATTGAAAAAATACATAGAGGGATAATTAATAAAATAAATACAAAGTGAATTGTTATCATTAAATATTTCCTCTAAAGATAAATTTATCAACCATTTCATCAAGCACCAATTCAAGGATTTTTGTTTTCACATTTTCAAAATAGAGAGTAATAGTTTCCAAATCAAATTAAAATATTTCATAGTTAGTATTCATCCATTTAACTTTTTCTTCCCCAAAATTCCCAACTATAAAATAATTTTCATTTCTTAATTTTTTTTAAAGTTTTTTTAATTTTTTTAGAGTAAAAATATTCTTCTTTAAAAATCTCCTTAATTTGGGCAATCACATTATCAATGTTATTAAAATAGTGAACATTTTCAAAATGAGGAACTATGATAAGAGTGGGACATGCTCTTTCAAGTTCCCTCAGTTGTTTCTCAAAGTTTTCGATCAAGTCCCTTTATGTTATTTACAAATTCATCCGGTTTTTTATTCATCTAGAGAGTTTTATATGTTCATTTTTTTTCATCAGATTTAGATTCTTCTTAATAATTGGGTTTTTATTATTCTCACCCTTAATCACCACCTTAATCTCATTTTAATATTTTCCACATTCATTTTCCTCATAAATTATGTCACTTTATTTTCTTGATTTTTCATCTTTCCCTCTAATTCACGTGTTTTAGTTTTCAATTATTTCATTTTGACTTCCTGAGTTTTAACACATTCATCATTTTTTTTAAAAATTCAACATTATTTTTTCTAGTTTTGAAAATTCAATGGTTTTATTTTAATAGAATTCATGTGTTTCTTAAAATTTTTATTTATGTGGTCACTATTATGTTTACATCGTCAAAACCGTTAAAATGTCATTTAAATCACACACTAGAAAAGTATTAGAGGGTTAAACCCAAGGGAAGGAAAGTGAGATGTTGAAGGGATTATTAAAAATTATAAACTACTAATACATTGAATATAAATTATGGAAGATTGAGTGTGAAGTGTGTGAAATAATAAGTGAAAAATTCTATGTTAGCAGTGTTAATACTAAATATGTCTAGGAGAAGAGACATGAATTTTAGGTTTTCAAGGGTAAACTACTATTAATGCAATGAGAAAGTGATTTATCAAGAAAATAGATTCGTTTCAGCATCAAATTGATTTATTAGATGTATCATAGTCTCCCTCAATAATTATAACTACTCCCATATTAAATCACTCTCTTCCTCAAGATTCATGATAAAAAAATATCAAATTGAAATTAAGAAACAATTATCAGGATAAAAAAAGATAAAATAGAAAAAATTGAAACATTTAAATCAATTAAGTAAAATCAAGTTTTAATTTTTAGTGATACATGAACATGATTAAAAATGAAGATTAAGAAGAAAAAATAAGAATAGATGAAATATCTTATCTATCTCATTTTTTTCACTCCTTTACACCTTTAATTCTATACATTCACAAACTTTGAATCTCTGTTACATGTTTAAAATGAATTCCTCTTTATTTCCCTTTTCTACAGATCTCCAAGAATATATTATTATTGTCAGTTATCATCCTCCATAAAATCAGTTTAGAGTCTCAAAGTTAAAAACTGTGTTATGTAAAAATTTGGATGTCAATATTTCCCCAATTAAGCTCATTTAAATTACTATTTATTTTCTTTTATATTTCTTAGTTCACCATAAAAATCCACCATTTTAGATAATTTCTCACTCCACACCTAAAACATGGCATAAGTCACTATATTTTAACCCCTGCGTGTGACACAAGATTAAATATTTAAACTAAATAAGCTCATGTATATTGTCTTAATATTCAATAAGGTTACATAGGAATCCTTTAATATTTTACCACAACTGATTCATTGCATGTGAAAAGGGTAGTCTCTATTTAATCTCACCTATAATTAATTTTAAAAAATATTATTTTCTCCAACTTGGTACCTTTTTGTCTTGAATTACACAAGAACTAAGAATCAATAATATAAAGTAACTATTTCCTCTAATTTCCTAACAAAAAAACTAAACTACATTATCATAACATCATTCTAAATCATCTTATCTAATATTGTCATCTATTAAAATTTATCTTCATACATTAAACATGGTGGGTGTCATCTTACAACACACTAAATTTGAAGACTCTAACTATACATCCACTGTAAAATTAAGCTACAAATCCTACATTCCCAATGAAGCACTATAAATATTAACTCCTCATAGGAAACAACTCTAGAAACTAGTGTGAATTATGTATTATTTCTTCATCCACAACATTGGAATAAAGGTTGACCCATTCATTTTATTTTTATCAAACCTACAATATAAAAAACATTTAGTGAACAAAAAAATTATTACAACTCAATGCTGGTTTTTCAATCTGAAACCCTACTCAAAATAGCTTCATGCCATAGTCATTCGGCCTATAAAATCAATTATTTTATCAGATCTCAAACTCTTCAACAATTTCTAATTCGATAGTGAACACCAATAGAGGCCCAAAAATATTCATATGGACTAGTTTATATTATAATCATTGTGCTTCTATCAAATCTATACATATTAGCCGAAGCACAAATATTTCTCACTTATATGTCTCAATATTAAATACTCTCAAGAATTGTCATTATCCATAAGGGTTTACCTCTATTTTTTTGTGTAATTGATCTATATATTTTAATGCCTCACTCAGGTTTTCATCCTTCAAGATCAGTTTTTTGAGTTTCTTCTCCCATATATCGAAGTTGAAAAGATGTTAGAGGTATCCATCCATGAGATATATTTATTTTCATTAAGGGTATATCTCAGTTCTTCCAAAATACAAACTAGGATTATTCATGGGTTGATCTTGAATTGAAAACTTATTTTTATAAGCTTGATTGATTTTAAATTTGAAATCTCATATAGGTAATCCTCAAAAAAATCATTTTAGAAAACCTTCCACTTTGATTTCCATTAGTGAATATCCATTTACACTCATAGTTAATTGTGTGAAAAATATCCATTGGTATACTAACCTCAAATGCCTCTTGTAGTATCTTGGCATGACTAATTCATCCTACTCATGGTAGGTGGATCATGTGGTATGTTTATTTCCTCTCATGGTATCTTAAGTAACTATGAGTAATCTATATGGTAGGTATCTTTCCCTTAAACACTTTCATTCAAGTGACTGCAGTTCTACTTTATACGGTCAGTTGTATTTATGGTGCGTGGTCACTGAAACTCTTACATGACTGCTTGGAAATTTAATGCATGTTAACCTGTATTCATTTGATGTGGTAACTTGGATACCTTGCGGTAAGTCGGCATGATCACTTAAGTGATTGTGGGTGATTTAAAAATTTTCATGTGGTCACTGAACTGACCAAATAAAAAATAGAATAAAAAAAATTAAAAACATAAAAATGAATAATTAAATTAATATTATAAAATAAAAAAAATAAATTAATAACTAATACTAAAAAAAATAAAAGAATAAGTTTGTTAATTCCAAAAATTATGTTAAAACATTTAAAATTATTATTTTGAGAAACAGTAAATAAATACAAACAAATCATTATAGATAAAAATTAAAATAAAAATAATAAAAATAATGGTAAAAATTAATTACTCATTAAATAATAAATTAACCAGGAAACACAAATGATTTAGTTAAATTCACATTTTAATATAAAATTAATTGATTATTAATTTGACAAGAAATTTTTAACAATTCTAAATTATTAAATTAAAAACATAATTTTGAAAAATAAAACACAATTAAATTAAAGAAAATACATGAAAAAATTTTAATAATGAATGGAAACATCATTGATAAATGTTTTTTTAATTACCATTGAAGATCCCATGTGCTATATTTTATTTTTTAAAATGATCACATATTTAATAATTATTTAATATATTAATATGTGTTAGTGATGTGAGTTGGAAAAAATGAGGCTCTACCATAAATTTAAAAGAGAACTTTTGGATACTTCTTTAATAACTTAGATAGATAGATTCAAGTAGTATCCTTTTATCAGATGATTAATAGATATGGTCATGAATTCAAAGACATGTATTGAAGATAAAATAATTTTATACTATATTTTGGAAATGTATGAAGTGATAGCTATTAGATACCACTTCTTAAAGATGTAATTATAAAAATTCAAAGTTGTATGATTATGAGATTAAAGAGTTTAAGTTATTGAGAAACTATCCCTATGTTTATAATCTTTCGGAGTGAGGCAACAAGTGTTAAAAATAGCTTAAATTAAGTTTTGAAGTGATTTGAAGTGTTTGAGAAGGCCTATTGTTGATTTGAAAAGTTCTTAGTGTTATTTAAACATGTTTGTGATTTTTGAGTATACCGTAAGAATTTATTATAGTTTTTTAATTATTCACATATAGTGTATGATATTGGTAAAATTGTATGATTTTATAGGTCATAGTAAATGGATAATATTTTAATAATTCTTGGTACAATGTATGACTTCATTGGAGCGTATGACTTTCACATATGATTCTACTAAAAATATATATCTTTGAAGAAATTCTGCAAGAATTTAAGGAAGATCACAAGACTTTTATCCCTCATAATAATTAGAAACTCTATGACTTTAATGTTATATAAAATGGTATTTTTTGGGAATATTCCTTATGAAACCCAATGTATGACTTTAATCAGAAGTCTCGTATGACTTTAAAGACACAATTTTTTTCTCAAAATATTAATAATTTACTATTCTGAAGAAAACAAATCAAATTGCAATGATTTAAAATCCTTCCATTCAAGTTAAAAAAATCCCTTTTATCTATTAATACACGATACAATAATTATTTGAGGAAAATTTATAGAATAAGGAATTGAGGAGATCATTGCTTTTAATTTGACAGATATTTTCAAATGAAAATATTTTAAAATATATCTTGGTAATCAAAGTTGAAAATAAATATGACGTCAATAGAGATAACTTTTAATATTCATAATAATAAAAAATTAATGAAGATATATTATTTTGAGTGACAATATTATCTCTAAGTTTTTGATATAGAATATCAAACCTGAATAAAAAATAGTTTTTCTAGAATATTTTATTCTAAGGGAAATAATTATAGTTGATGCATGTACATTGCATCATGTTTATGAACATAATTAATTGTGATTCGAGATACATATGAAGAAATAATAGGATGAGATTTTAACAATAGTGTATAGTTCCAATTTTATGTAAGTACTAGGTATCATGAGAATCTCCCACACTAAAGAGATAGAGTGCCATAATGCAAGAAATGCTGTTGTATATATATATTATACCTTGGAGATTGAAGTGAAAAATTTTCACTCATCTTTTTTAGATATAAGAACCCAAGGATACAAGAGGAAATTCCTAAAGATATAATTTTTTCAATGTATTCAATAATAATAAGATATATGAGGGGAAATTTTATCCTTTTATTGGATAAAAAATCCTAAAAATAATTGATATGAGATCATGAGGAAGATTAAGTGTCCTATACTTGTGAGATATTTTCATGGATGAATATCCAAAGATTTTTCCATTTATGGAAATTTAAATTGACTCTAAGAAAAAGTGTGGAGTTTCCTAAACAGTTCAATATATCAAGTCCCCTGAGAAAATACAGAGTGTTTTCCTAAATAAAATATATCCTAAGAAGAATAAGGAGAGTGAGATGTAACTGAGAATCCTAAATAACCCAAAAATATCTTAGGGATGTTGAAGAAGAAAAACCTTAATGAATCCAAGACTACACTCTGTATCGATGAAGAAGGTGGAGGATTCCATTGATACTGTTACAGTGTTGAAGGCGATAAGGGCGGGGGGGGGGGGATGCAAAAACAACTTTCTACTAGTTTTAATATCTCTATATCATTAGGATATATAGTGAGAAATTATAATATATCCTTTTTAATATGAGAATGTATGGAATTGAAGGAGAGCAAGGCTGAACCCCACTACAACAATAGACCCGGGATGTTAAAGACTTATTCATAGGAGTGTAGAGGATTACATGAAAACTACAAAGAGCCATTATAAAGAAACAATCATTAGATTGTTAACAGAGAATTTTTTTAATATATATCTTCAACTAGAGTGATATAGTATAGTTATTCCATCAGGAGGCATAAAATTAATAACTTGGTACCAGGCAATTCAGAATATTTTATGATAGAATTTTTTGGAGATAGTTTGTGTCCATACTCAATCTAATTTATAGTGGAGAAACTAGATATCATAAGTTAAACCAATCTTGGCAGGGAGTAGGATTTCAAGGTCTAAACTTGTAAATCCTTGTGTTCAATGCCTTTGAATTAATGAAATATTTAGGTGAGTTCGTGAGACATAATAAGAGTTTATTGAGGCTTTAACTATCCATTTATTCTTATTTTATGGAATAATTAATAAAAATAAAAAATACCAATCATTCAACCCTCCCCTATAAGTGATATTACTAGACCTAGGAAATTAAATTGGTATCAGAGCGAGGTTTTCCCTAAAAGATAAAGTAGAAGTATAGAGATTCTAAATTCTATCAATAACATAAGAGTATATTTTTTTTATGGAAATATTTTTCATGGTTAGAAGAACTATATGCTTCCATATTCTTTATAAAAGTACATGAGATGAGTCATAATATAATAGTTGTATTTACTTCACTTGGGAAATATGCTCCCATAATTTTTACAAATAAAAGGAATATTGAATTGGATAGTAAATTTGGAAATTGCATCTTATCATATGTATATATTTAAGTCTACACTAAGATAATATGATGTAAAATTTCCAAGTGGTTGTAGGAGAAACTAGAATATAAGTATGAAGGTAATATGAATATTAAGGAGTCCACAATTAATATTTAGAGAGATATGTTTTAAGGAATTAAAATTTTTACTGATGATAATATGGATGTCTAATTTAAAAGGTTCAATGAATTTAGTAGCAAAATTATAGTATTTGGAGTTAATCTATGAGATTAAAAAAATAAAAAATATGATGATAAATCTCTCAGATATATTTGATATAAAAAAATAATCTCTATAAAATATATGTGGATTTCCATTGATGAGAAGAATAATACCCTATTTCACTTTGAAATATAGAAATAACCAATTTTAGAAAAGAAAGAAAAGGTATGGATGGAATTCAAATCCATGATAAAACAAAAGCATAAGGAGAAGATGGTTGAATCTGAATTAGGTTATAAAAGTGAAGATAGAAGCACCATGGAGCATAAGAATGAAATGGAATTTATCTCCAACAACATCAGAAAGTATAAAGGAAAACAAAAATGTTTTCTTCCTCTTAAATTATTTTATTATATAGGAACTAGGAATTATTATATTGGATACCCAAATAATAAATATGATGATACCATAAGTGATGATGATGAAAAACTCTTTTTTAAATAGTTTTATAAATACCAAGAAATATGATTCTGTAAGAAATAAAATGTATTCAAGAAAATTAAATAGGAATTTGATGAGAAAATAAGAAAATGAAGACTCATCATCATCCTTGAGAAAGTAAAATTATGAAGGTATATATCAAAAATCATAAAACCTTCATAACATATATCAATAATCTAGATACTTTTTTAGGTAGTTAAGAGGAGGGAGAAGGAGAGGGATATAATGAATACATACCGAGATCATAAAGTGTTGTCATCCTTAAGAAAAATTCCATTCTCATGAAGAGAGTAAAGTTTCAATAAAAAGAGAAAATATGTGAAGTTGATAAGGAGAGTGATCTCATCAAAGGGAAAAAATTACATGTTGAAAATTATATAAAAATATAAATTATTAGAATATGTTGACGAAAATATAGATATTAACAATTAAGAGATACATGAGTGTAATCTAGGTGGATTAAAGATAAAAAAATATTAAAGACAAAGGGACATGATTATGAAATATCTATATAAATATAATCAAAATCATCTAAAGTTTATCAAAATACCATCCCTAATAAAATGGTACAAACTTATTTTATTTTATAAAGTGATACTAAATATGTTTTATCCAATTATATGGAATCATGATATCAAACTAGTGGTGTTTGGGTTAAATTCATAAAAGAATTGATATTTTTAAGGTAAAATAGAAAATTTGATTAATGGAAAACCCTCAATAAGTAGAATAAATAAAAATATATATGAAATCTAAAAAAATGAAAAATTTTGGAAACTGGATCAGTAATATGTTGAATGAGAAAGCATTATGGGATAATTCTATTTGTGTGGGAAATTTGGACATAAATACTTTGATTGCTGGTATAAATTTCATTCCCTTATAGGTATAATGAATCAAGTGGGAGTTATCAATGGAATATGAAAAGTAAATATACGAGGATGATAAATAGTTTAAGGAGAAATAAGTATATTTATAAAAAACTAGTTTTCTAATAAAAATAAAGTTGAAAGTTATAAAGAAACTTATGAAAGATGTGATAAAAAAAGTCCCCATGTTGAAGGTTTCATGAAATTACTTTTAAACATGATCTATTGACTATTAAATCTAATAAAGACTAGAAGAAGCGGTGTGGGACACCTAATTAAAAATCCAAATAAGAATGAGATTTTATGGATCACAATGAGAAAAATATATCCCATAAGGTTACAATCTAAATGAATAGAACAATCATGCTACCTCAAGAAGACCCTAATCAAACTATTATAAGTAAAGGAATGGTGAATCCTCTAAATTTAGAAGTTAGACAGATTAAAATATCTTGGTTGAGATAATAAAAATAAATTTAAACTCCCACATTATTCATTTAATATTATATGTTTATACTAACATATAATAAGTTCTAACAAATGATTTTTTGAGTAGTATAATCACTTTTTATTTTAAGGAAAAGTAATACATTATATAATATGTGACCTACCTTGATGAAGTTATAGTGATTTATCCCTTGATAGGGAAATAATATGAAGAGAGGGAAACCAAATGCAAGTTCCTATATATCTAAAACTTACCGATATCACTTTTAAATTATATGCGGAGGTATGTAAACAACATTATCCATAATTATTTTGACTTTACCAAAAAAACTTATTATGGGGGAGTAATTATTGATGAGAATGGTTGGAGAAAGGGGGAGTAATTTTTTTTCACTTGAATGATTTTAATTTTTTTTATTGAGATGAGTGGTACATAATTTGGTTTTTGATAAATATGTTGTACAAACCCTAAATAGGTTAATTTTGAAGTAGTATCACAAGATATAATTGTAAATGGATATCCTTGATGTTTCAATGAAATAAATTTTTTTTATATACCAGGTTTGTCCACATAGACATAGAGTTGACTGCGGAAATGATCATTACTAAGAAGTATGTGTTTCCATACTTCCCAAAATAAGCATGAAGATTAGTTGAGTATGATCCTTTCCCCATATTTACTTTTTTATTTATTGTCAATAAAGAGGAGAATAAAGGGTCACACATAATTACATAATTGTTTTTTGGTATTGAAAACAAACAAAAAGGGAGAGATTGAGGAGACCATGTGCTAGATTGAATTTTTTATCAGTGAGAACATATTTTATGATGATTAAAAATATAAATATGTATTGGTTATGTTAGAAGTAAATGATGAAGTGATGACATAAATGGATAATATAACTATTGGCTGTTTCTTGGATAAATTGGATGGGAAGATTCAAGTATAAAATTTTCATTATGTTAATAGTAGAGCTGATCCCCAAGACAAAGTCACACACTAAAGCTTATATTTCTGTCTACTATAGTTTGGAAATCCCTTAAGTACTAGATATAAAATAAATTTTTTTGAAGCTTTAATTAAAAAAGTCTAAAGCTGTTTGAATGCAATATTCCAGAGTTAATTCTATAGAGAAACCATACTGATATTTATAAGAATTAATAATTATAAAATAAATGTAAAAAAGTACTTGGACAGAGTTATTAATTTATTTTATGTCTTTGAAAATTACTGGAGTTGATTTGAAAATGTCTATAATTTTTGACTAAATTGTAAGTCTTTAATTCTATTTGATTTGATTTATTTTTTTTGTTAGTCTTCTTGGACAACATATTACTTGGAGAAACTTATATGAATTTTCAAGTCATTTGAAATAGAGAATCTCATAATATTTCTAGGTATAATGAATAAATTTACTAGAGCATATGAATTTTTCATGGGACTATACTAAATATGTATGTATTTGAATCCATTTTGTAAGACTTAGCGGTAGTGCATTAGAATTTGTTACAACATAAGACTTAAAAGTCCTATGAATTTTAAGTCATATAAAATGGGATTCTTTTAAGAATATTAATTATGAATATTAGTGCATGAATTTTAACCTAAATTTAGGTATGATTTTAATGTCATTCAATATTCTAACAATATCTATAATTTACTATTATGAATATATATTTTTTGATAATGTCAAAGATATCCTTTTAAGTATAAAAAATCACAAATCTCTTTTAATTTTTAACGCCCCGACCACAGTTACCCAGAGTCGGTGCATTATTTTAACAAATTGGCATGATTATAAGTAATCAAGTCATAAAGGACCGATCAGTTTATCAGTCTTGTAAAATAGATTACATACATGAACGTTACATTACATTATAAAATGAAAAACAACTACAAAATTGTCTCTATTGACAAAATTCATATCCCTTAGACTATACCTACAGTTCAGTCATAATATAATTTTCGCATCATGGGAAAAATAAAAAATAGAAAGGGTTGAGCTCATATGCTCAGTAACGATAACAATATAGCAGAAACTTTCATAATTAAGCATAAACATTTATGGAAATGTATAAGACTAAAGGAAAATCCTTTTAAACATAAAATTCAGAATAATATGGAAAATATAAAATCAAATAATTCCATTTAATTATTCACATGGATATTCTACTAGTCGAATAATCGCATTCAATATCAATAGCCACTTTCATAATGATGGAATGCATAATTACAGACTTCATAACCACATAGTCAAGGACTTGTGCCAAGACGACAAATAATATTTTGTCAAGGACTTGTGAAAAGACACTAGTTTGTCTCATGAGACCTACCAATGCACTGAGGATCTATAGAGAGATCAACCAGTCACTTACTAATTCCAATGTATTCCTCATATGAAAATATTTAAACATAACATAAACATTCATATTAAAACAATCATAAGAAATGTCAATAATCTATCCATAAACCATGGATGGTATAAAAATAACACATCCACAGTAAAACATATCACAAAACCTTTAATAATATATGGAATATTTGTATAATAAATCAACCTTGATCAAGAATAATATCCCTTAAAATATTTTTACATAGTTGAAAATGATCAGTAAAAATCATTGAGAGAAATATATCTTTTTTCATGAAATCATTTAAAAGTCACATAATCTATAAAGGAAGTAATTTATAATATATGTTTGAATAAAGGTGTCCCATACCTCTTTAAAATTTTTTAAAACAATTATTATTTCAAAATATTCATGTCCCTATAAATAAATCCTTAAAATCCTTTTTAAAACATAGACATAAATTAAAAGGATTTAGAATAATAAATCTTTAAAACATTTAAAATGATGTTTTAATAAGAAGTCCCTTAAAATAACCCCTTTTAAAACTATTTCATGAAATATGGACATGGATAATAAATATTTCCTAGTAGATACTTACGTAAAAACAACCTCGGATAATAAAGAGATTGTGAAATTAACCCTTACCTTGTACCTTCATTTGTTCGAGGGTACGTTTAAACTCCTGTATAATGACCCTAGTATGTTTTTAAATTATACTAGAACTATATTCATATTTATTATATTATACATGATTCATTTATGACTTTATACTACCCATTTAATAATTATTTCCTTATTAAATTAACATTTTGTGTAATAATCGCTTTCTTTATCGTACATGTTTTAACTTGTTATTCTTGATCGTATCATTTAGATCATGATTTAAATACTTCCAGAATATAAACCTTGATTTATATATCATATATATTTAGAATATTAATATTTATAATAGATAAATATTAGAAATGTATGGCATCATTTATGGAGTCGGTAGGCCGTACGTACGCATAAACGCGGTTTCTGTTTTCATATCGTATTGAAAGGAAGTAAGTGAATAAGATATATGTAAGTACACACACACACAAATATATATATATATATATATATCTCCAGTATAATTATTATTTCATATATTACATACTTATTAATAATATATATTTTTATAATCATCATTGAATGGTGAACGTGGGAATGAATCTCATCGCGTTGTGGAGACGGTAATCCGTACGTACACACGAGCGACAATATCATTATATTGATGGTAAAATTAAATGTAATTGGATGGTATATCATATATAAAGAATCATTAACAAGTTATATTTATTATTTACATTAGTTATACTCATTATTATACCCATCCAAATAATGAAGTGTTTGAATAACAAACTACTCCACGACATGGAGACGGTATGACGTATGTACACAGGTATGATGACTTTGTCATTTATAGGATGGATAGAATAATGAATATGGTTTTAAATTTTTTTATAATAACATCACAGTATATATAATATAATTGATTTATTATTTTATAATGACAACAATAAAGAAAGAGGAAGCGGAAGAGGAAAAGAACTTGAAAGAGGTGGTGAAATATTTACCTCTTCTTCAGGTTCTTCCTTTTGATTTGATCAAAAGGTCTCCTTAGGTTGGATTTATGACCAAATTAAGGTCTCTAGGATGAAGGTAGGAAAGTCAGAAGGATATTTGGGTATGGGTTGGCCGATCCAAATGGTTCTGGAGGTGTGAAATTAAGAGACAGGGAAGTACTCTTTTATAAGAGAGGTGAGGGTCACTTTAGGAAAAGATTGAAATATTATTTTATATTAAAATAATTTTAGGTTTATAATGGATAAAAATTATTTATTTATAGGATAAGGTGGGTATGGGTAGAAAACCTCTCAACCAATAGGTTTTATACAGGTTTAAGTCACCATATTAACCTTATCTTTTAGATTCAACTCTTAGTTAAATAGTTTGACATTTACCATGTCTCTTTGTATTTTTATATTATATGGTTAATAAACTTACTATAACCAGCCAAGAGAACCCCATGTGGTTATTTATTAATATATAAAACCTTATATAAGTGTTTTGTATGAACCTTAGATTTTTAGGAATATTATATGAATTAATAATATAGTATTTTTTTAAAAACTCAATTATGTCAATTTTGACACTATTTAGTATTTGGTTTTTGTGAAAGTCATCACAACACGATTACTTCAAACCAAATACATTGAATCAACACTAACATGCCATATTCAAATTTAAAATTAGTTTATGACATCAAAACTATCAAATTATATTTATTTTAATATTTACAATATCATTTATTTTATTCTTTTATTAATTAGGAAAATACAACATCATTATTTTGTCATAAATAAATATATTTATATTATGTATAAAAATTATAAATAAAATATCATAATGTAATAAATATATTTATATTTCAAATAAATATTTATATTCTGAGATATAAATTATATAAACCCATATAAAAATGTTTTTCTAAAAGATACATGCCTTTTTTATTTGTGTCTTTACATTAGATTAATTAATGTAAAATGTCATTATCACTCCCATGTGGCTGCATGGGGTCCCAAAATCGACCCAATGTTACCCATGGTCGGACATGAATCAAAAAATAGGAATATGAAACATGTTAGGGTAATTTAATATTGTTATATTATTATTTGTTACCCTTATTTATTGGATTTACCCTTTAACCATGGTAAATAAAATATTTACCGAAGTAATTATCATAATGTCTAAAAATAAAATTTACCTATTTACATAATTTGTACCTTATAATTCCAAATATGGAATCCATTTTTCCAAATTCGAAACACATAAGTGCGATAAATTAATTTAAAATTAATTCCCGTTGTTAAAACATAATGCATGTTTTTAAGAAATAATAACTATTAAAAGATTGAAACTTGTTTATGTCCATTTTAAATCTGCAATTACATCCAATGTCCTAAATTATATTAAATTATAAAAATATAGTCTAATGATACTTTAAAACCACTCAAATGTATAATTTAACACTATAAAATATTTTTATTAAAAAAATTGTTTTTATTTAAAATTTAGTATTTTTTCACTATTCGTCGAAATATGAAAGTTTTCAGAAAAGTACCAAAAATTAATCCTAAACTAAATTTTCATCTCCTTATTCTATAGAAGAATTTAATTTCACTAAATTTAATATATAAAAGTGTCAAATATTGGATTTAAAAAGGGTTCTCCATTAAAATGTGAAAAACTGTATTTTTTGAAAAATACCTCTTTTATATTAAAAATTGAATTTTTCTTATATTATGTCTAAGAAACAAAAAATATTAATTTTAAAATTATATAGGATATATAAAATTTAAAATGTGGTTAATACTATTCATAACCTCTTTTTTGAAAGTCTAGTTTGGTAAGTCGTGGTGCACTCAAACTCAGTGTTGTGTGTAGCACAAGTTATTGAAATATTTTGAAGAGATAACATACTATTAAATCTTGGGGTGTTACATTCTACCTTGCTTCAATAAATTTTTTCCTCTCAATTTGAAATTGATCTTCAAAAATAAAATGTTAAAAATAGAAAAATACCTTTGGGGAAAACCCACATCAGAAATTGGGTTAATAAGATTTAGTCCTAATAAGAGGGAAAGGGAAATGAAAAGGTCACCACCAAATTATGATATCGATTAGGATAAAATTGGTGAAAATTAAGGAAACATAATTGGAGGAAAAATGTAAATATTTATAGGGAGTTATTGATGTCATCAATCACAAACAAGTGTAAAATTGAGGGCCTCAAAGCCATCAATCTATGATGATTTAAAATTTAATCGGTTTAACAAAACATAAGGTATTAGGGTAATTTGTTTTGGTTTTAAGATACCTTTCTTAAATTTCAAGAATTAATTTATTCATATAATAAGAGGAAAAAAATATACATGACAAGTAGAGTTTCTTCCTTCAACTAATTCTTACCACAAACTTGTCTTTCACTCCAAAAGATAATAGAATTCAAAAATATTATATTTATCCTAATCATATAGGGTTCCAAAAATAATGAATTTATAATTCATATGTTATACTATTTAAAAAACTGCATTATACAATCTAGGACATTACCTAAGCCAGCGGTAGGTGATTACCCTTGTCACCCTTTGGTTGGGGGTTTAAGTCTCACAGCCTTGCTAGATGCGACAAGTTATTGCCCAACCTTTGCTTTTTACATTTCATAGAAATCAAAAAATAATCTTAATAAATTCTTTAACCTTAAAAACAGTATCCAATGTCAAACTTAATCCATTCTAGCCTTTAGTATTATCCAAAATAGTTCTGTCCAAACTCACAGTCCAAAATTTATAACGAAGGTAAACACAATGAAGATCTTTTTTTCCACGTAATAACATGTGAATACCTTCATCATGTATTCTTTTAAAACATGATAACACCCTGAATTACCATAAATCCATATTGATTACATTTCTGCTCCCTTATTCCTTATAGAATACTGGATATACTCCTTATTTCCAAAAATGATATGAACACCAACAATGATGGAATATAAAAATCATTAATCAGTTTCAAGGTAATCAATAATATCAAATATAATTTATCCAAATCAATAATATATTATTTCAAAACCACTACCTGAGTATCAGGAATGTATTATTATTTATCTTTCTCGCAACTATATATTTTCAAAAAAAAAATTTAACCTGCTATTGAGTCACTTTTCTTGGTTCCACACAATCTCAAGTCCTTAATGAAATTATACTCCAGTACAATCCTTATATACTCCATAATTATTATAACCTTTTAATAATTGATACAATAATCAAATGAAATAATTTATTAATATCTACATAAGAACACTAGTCATTACTCTTCATCTGTGGTAGCATCATTTGTGGTATACTCTGGTGATTTGGAAATTGATTCGCGTAGTGCCCCAACTCCTTCCAGATGAAGCATTATACATTTGAAACCTTTTTCTTACCCTTATAATCACGTAATTGGTGTCCTTTTTCTCCACACATATAACAAACTCACATTCCCTTCAAGAATTTACCAAGGTGATTCTTTCCACAGTTATCACATATGGGAAAATCCTTTTTTCCCCTATTCTCTTTATCCATCTTTCTCTCTTCCATCTTTTTCTTCCCTTTCTTCCCTTAAAAGCCATAGGATTGAGATAATTATTTACTTATCTTATTAACACTAGATACTATATCTTAATATGATGATAATATGTGGGAGACTATTTCCCTTTTAAATTTTGTCTTAATACCATGAAATATATGATCCTTCTTAATTTTTTGATCATGCGTATTGCTAGAATTCTTATTCCTTATACTAGGCACCATTTCTAAACAATGTCATACACTAGGTTAGTTTATGATCACAATGCCTAATTCCAAACTTTTAAAATACCTAACATAAATTTAAATGATTATGCATATAATATGTAATCATAAAATGTTTTCTTTGAGGAAGTATTTACTCATAAATCCTTCATAATGGATTTTAATGAAAATGTGAATTATCCTAAGAATATCCCCTGGGAGTGTCATAACCAAGAGTGAAGCAAGGCCCGTTGTTGTGTACCAGGATACCCTGGGTAAAGCCCAAAACTCCTTGTCAGAGTTTTCACTCCTATGTACATCTGTTCCAGAGCGGCCTCTACCTGATCGTATCCAGAAAGGGATGTATTGCCTAGAAAATAAACAAAATAACCACATTACCAAAATTATAGGAAGTTATTCTATACTAATCCTCAAATTATATCTTAGTTTAATGTTCTATAATCAAAGTTTATCTAAATATATTTTTAAGGTTTTTTCTAAACTTCCTCTGATACTAACTGTAACCCCCTGACCCCAATTACCCAGAGTCAGTGCATTATTTTAATACATTTACATGATTACAAGGAATCAAGTCCCGAAGGACCGATCAGTTTAGCAGTCTTGGAAAATAGATTACATACATGAAACTTACATTAAATTATAAAACGAAAAACAACAACAACATTGTCTCCATTGACCACATTCATTTCCCATAGAATATCCCTGCAGGTCTGTCATAATATACTTCTTCGCATCATAGAAAAAATAAAACATAGAAAGGGGTGAGCTCAGATGCTCATTAAGGATAATAATATAGAAGAAACTTTCATAAATAAGCATAAACATTTAAGGCAATGTATAAGAATAAAACAAATGAATTTGAAACTTAAACTTCAGCATAATATGGAAAAAATAAAATAAAATAATTCCATTTACTCATTCACATGGATATTCTACTAGTCGAATAATCACATGCAATATCAATAGCCACTTTCATAATGATGGAATTCATAATGCCAGACTTCATAACCACATAGTCAAGGCCTTGTGCCATGACTACAAATAAGATTTTGTCAAGGCCTTGTTCCAAGATACTAGTTTGTCTCATGAGACCTACCAATGCATCAAGGAGATATAGGGGGCTCAACCCGTCACTTACTAAGTCCAATGAATTCCTCATATGAAAAGGTTTAAACATAACATAAATATTCCTATTAAAAATAGCATACGAAATGTCAATAATTTATCCATAAACTATGAATAGTATAAAAATAACACATTTATAGTCAAACATATCACAAAACCTTCAATAAAATATGTAATATTTGTATAATAAATCAACCTTGATCAAGAATAATATCCGGTAAAATATGTTGACATAGTTGAAAATGATCAGTAAAAATCGTTGAGAGAAATATCATTTTTAATGAAATTATTTAAAAGTCACATAGTTTATAAAGGAAGTAATTTAAAAGAGATTTTTGAATCAAAGTGTCCCATACCACTTTGTAACTTTTGAAAACAATTATCATTTCAAAACATTCATGTCCATATAAATTAATCCTTAAAATCATTTTGAAAACATGAACATAAATTAAAATGATTTAGAAGAATAAATCATTAAAACATTTAAAATAATGTTTTAGTAAAAGGTCTCTTAAAAATAATACCTTATAAAACTCTTTTATGAAACATTCACATGGATAATAAATATTTCCCAGTAGATACTTACAAAAAAACAACCTTGGATAATAAAGATATTGTGAAATTAACCCTTACCTTGTACTTTTCTTTGGTCGAGGGTACGTTTGAACTCCTACATAATGACCATAGTATGTTATTAAATTATACCAGAACCATATTCATATTTATTATATCATACATGATTCATTTATTACTTTATACTAACCATTTAATAATGATATTCATGTTAAATTAACTTTTTGTGTAATAATCTCTTTCTTTATCATACGTGTTTTAACTTGTTATTCTTGATCATATCATTTTGATCATGATTTAAATAATTCAAGAATATAAACCATGATTTATATATCATATATATTTTGAATATAAATATTTACAATAGATATATATACAAAATGGAAGGCATCATTTATGGAGACGGTATGCCGTACGTACACATAAACGCTATTTCCGTTTTCATATCGTATTGAACGAAAGTAAGTGAATAAGATAAATTTAAGTACACACACACACACACATATATATATATATCTTAAGTAGGATTGTTATTTCATATATTACATACTTATTAGTAATATATATTTCTATAATCATCATTGAATGGTGAACGAGGGAATGAATCTCATCGCGTCATGGAGACGGTAATCCATACGTACGCACGAGCGACAATATCATTATATTGATGATGAAATCATATGTAATTGGATATTATATCATATATAAAGAATAATTAACATGTTATATTTATTATTTACATCAGTTATACCCATTATTATACCCATCCAAATAATTAAGTTTTTGTATAACAAACTACACCATGACGTGGAGACGGTAAGCCGTACGTACGCACGTATGGTGACTTTGTCATTTATAGGATGGATAAAATAATGAATATGGTTATACCATTTTTATAATAAAATTATAGTATATATAATATATTGGAGTTATTATTTTAGAATGGAAACAAAAAAAGAAAGAGGAAGTGGAAGAATAAAATAACTTGAAAGAGGTGATGAAATATTTACCTCTTCTTCGGGTTCTTCCTTTTGATTTGATCAAAAGGGCTCTTAGGTTGGATTTAAGAATAAAAATAAGGCCTCTAGAATGAAGGGAGTAAATTAAGGAGGATATTTTGGTAGGTGTTGGCAGAGCCAAATGGCTTTAGAGGTCTGAAATTAAGATAAGGGGAAGTACTCTTTTATAAGAGAGGTGAGGGTCACTTTAGGCAAAGCTTGAAATATTATTTTATAATAAAATCATTTTAGGTTTATAATGGCTCAAAAATGATTTATCTATATGATAATGTGCGGATGGGTCTAAAAACTCTCAACAAATTGGCTTTATATAGGTTTACGTCACCATATTAACCTTATCTTTTAGATTTAAATCTTAGTTAAATAGTTTGACATTTACCATGTCTCTTTGTATTTTTATATTATAAGGTTACTAAAATTACTATAACTAGACAAGAGAACCCCATGTGGTTAATTATTAAAATATATATCCTTATATAAGTCTTTTTTCCGAACCTTAGATTTTTAGAAATATTATATCAATTAATAATATAGTATTTCTTTTAAAAACTCAATTATGTCAATTTTGACACTATTTAGTATTTGGTTTTTGTGAAAGTCATAAAAACATGATTACTTAGAACCAAATACATTTAATCAACCCTGACATGTGATATTGACCTAGAAAATTCTTGGATGACATCAAAAATTTAAAATTATATTTATTTTAATATTTACAATATCATTTATTTGATTCTTTTATTAATGAGGAAAATACTGCATCATTATTGTGTCATAAATAAATATATTTATATTATGTATAAAAATTGTAAATAAAATATAATCATGTAAGAAATATTTTTATATTTCAAATAAATATTTATATTTGAAGCGATCAATTATATAACCCCATATAAAAATGTTTTACTAAAAGATACATGCCTTTGTTATTTTTTGTATTTACTTTAGATTAATTAATGTAAAATGTCATTATCACTCCCATGTGGATACATGGGGTCCCAAAATAAACCCATGGATTACCATGGTCGTAAATGTATCAAAAAATAGGAATAGGACACATGTTAGGGTAATTTAATAATAATATTATATTATTTTTTACTCTTATTTATTGGATTTACCCTTTAACCATGGTAAATAAAATATTTACCAAAGTAATTATTCATAATGTATAAAGATAAAAGCTAAATATTTACACAATTTAGACCTCATAATTCCAAATATAGTATCCATTTTTCCATTTTCAAAACTTAGAAGTGGCAGAAATTAATTTAAAATTAATTCCTGTTGTTAAAACAGAAAGCGTGTTTTTAAGAAATAATAACTATCAAAAGATTGACACTTGTTTATATTCGGTTTAAATGTAAAATTACATCCAAAAACCTAAATTATATTAAATGATAAAAATATAGTCTAATTATACTTTAAAACCACACAAATTTTTAATTTAACACTATAAATTATATTGATTAAAAAAAAATTAATTAAATTTTAGTATTTGTTCACTATTCATCAAAATATGAAAGTTATACCAAAAATTTATTCAAACTAAATTTTCATGTCCCTATTCTAGAGAAGAATTTAATTTCACTAAATTGAATATATAAAAGTGTCAAATATTGGATTTAAAAAGGGTTCTCTATTAAAAGGTAGAAAAACTGCATTTTTTTGAAAAATACCTCTTTTATATTAAAAATTAAAATTTTATTATATTATGCCTAAGAAACAAAAAATATGAATGTTAAAATTATATAGGATATATAAAATTTAAAATGTGGTTAATACTATTCATAACCTCTTTTTTGAACGACTAGTTTGGTAAGTCGTGGTGCGCTCAAACTCAGTGTTGTGTGTAGAAAAATACTTTGAAGAGATAACATACTATAAAATATTGGGGTGTTACATAATTTACGATTCAAAAATGATTTAATGAAAATTTAAATAATAAGGAATTGATGCGATCATTTTTTATTAGATATTCAAATGAGAATATTTGAAAATAATTCTTTTTGATCAAATTGGAAAATAAATAAAATATCACTAGATCTAAATTTCAATGTTCAAATTATCTAAAAATTAATTTTGATTGAATGGTTTGAGTGAGAATTAGATCTTGATGGCTGTGAGAAGTAATATCAATAATGACTAAAAAAAACGTTTCTATAATATTAAATTATAAGGAAAATAAAATTTATTGATGAATTTGTTGTGCCTCATGGTTTTGAATATCAAAATATGATATTCAATGTGTGGATGATGAAATAATAGGTTGAGTTGTTATCTGAAGAGTATTAGTGCAGTTTTAAGGTTGTAGTGGGTTTCTTGAGAGGCTCTTACATTATAAATAGAGAGTATCACACTGAATGATGTATTTATGTATATTTTATATATCTTTGGAGATTGAATTTTAGATTTTTCTATGTTATATTTTTCAGAAAGAATAACGATTGGTTTCTGGAGGAAAAACCTATATATATATATATTCAACATATGTTCTAAAAAAGAATAAAAAAAGTAAGGGGTAGTTTTTTTCTTTTTCTGGAGACAAAAATTTAAAAATAAAAGGCATGAGATCCTTGGGAAGATTATGAGAACTATTTATTTGAGTTGTTTTCTTTCATAAATTTCCTCATATTGTTCAAATTATGAAAATGCATGTTGATCCCATAATAAATTAGGGATCCTCCTATATATTTTATTTGAGTGAGTATCTCAAGAAAATTAGAAGTGGTGTCATGAAAAAATATCTCTTGAGAAAATGAAGAAGATTGTGTCATAACATAGAATACTATAGAACATGCAGAGCTATCGAGGAAGTTGAATAAGTGTAACCCAAATATATCTTGGATATCTATATGCAATGAAAAATAAGAAGGATGATGACACTAAAGGTTCCGGGCGCAGCGGAAGCGTGTGGGTGGATGTGCCCACTTGGTTTTTTGTCATTAGCAATGATCAATCCGGGATCAATACGAAGATAAACGCCAGTCTCCACGGATCGAATCATAGAAAAAGACAAAGAAGAATGTTTGTCCCGGAACCACAAACAAGGATCGTTACAGGTTGATTATAATTAATTAAATTAATTATAAAGAAATACCTTTTGGGTGTTCTTTCTTCTTTGATGTTCTTGATCACGTTGTCGATGTGATCCATCATTGTGTCGCAGAAGCCAAGTGTAGACTCCCTCTAGCAGTGATCAACATGTGTACCTCTTATCTCTGGATGTCGCCAAAGGATTCTCCGGGTGCTAGCATGGAGAAGCCTTTGCTTTCATTGTCCACCTTAGATCGTCTTGATCCGATGGAAGAGGATCTCTCTCGGTCTTGAGAGCGTTCTTGGAGGAAGAGGTTCTTTCGGACTTGAAAGAATTCTCTAGAATTTTTGTGTCTCACACGGGGGTGGGAAAAGAGTTGGGGTTGTGAGGATATTTATAATCAGGTTTGAGGTTGTAGAGTTATGACAATAAATAAACCCGTTACGTGTTTTATTTATTTCATTGACACTTATTTAAAACCCCATGTCGAATAATTAATTCCTTGACATGATCCCACGCTGATTATAATAAATATCATTTAAAACAATATTATATCCTCAAAATCCCGACTGGAAAAACTACACAACGTGTATTAATAAATACACGGTGTGTACTTGTTTTTCATTGAAAACTACACGGCGTGTACATTCAATGTACACAAAGTGTATATCTTTTTTTCATTTATTCATTTCCATTCCATAAAGAAAACTACACGGCATGTAATTATTAATACACGACGTGTACTTGTTTTCCATGAAAAACTACACGGCGTGTAATCTTTAATACATGGAATGTATATATTGTTTTTCATTTCCTTATTCCTCCATCATTAAAACGATTTAGACTTCCTTGAATAATTATTAAACCACATACGAGAATAATCTTTATTCTACTTGAGATACTTGAATACACTTCGTGTGTGACCCTCTAGGCCTCTTTCTCGTTGGCATTAGGAGAGCTTGCCTAAAGTCCAAGATTAATATCTAGCAACGGGTCAAGGCACCCAAGAGAAATAAGTTGACGACGCATTGACGTATCCCCTCATACAAATGATTACTGTGTAATTTAATCCCTTTGTCTCGATATCTCATCAAGCAGGTTTCATGGCAGTGTTATAAACCTATATGCTTGATCCGTCATTCTTTGACTACCTGAAATAAACTCGTCGTTCACACCATGTCCATGGAATTTAATGATACAGTTCTATTTCAATGAAAGGGCCGAGATATCAACTTCCATAAATGGAAGGGACAAATCCTTCCTCAACTTATCCATTAACAACATGTCATTCGTGATGCACCCAACGTACCCTACTTCCCGCCAACTGTCTGCGTGACGGTTTTCATTAGTAAATCTAAGTGCGCGAGTCATGACATGAGTTAATGATAATCTTCTAGTCTAAGGACCATTACACACGCTCATAGATAGCAATGTCTGATGACACCAAGACATGCAGAATTGCTATTGGCGGGTCTGTTCTCATAATCTCCCATCTTGGAGATTACCAAGTGCGAACTCCATGAGAGAGAGTCTCATCTTCTTACGAGTACTCGCACATGACGGTCTGTATACTATGTGTCCTGTCATAGTATGTCATCCAACCATAGAAATTTATTTAAGAATATTGTTATATCATTTCAAGGTTCTCATCATAGCAAGGATCTGCCATGACCTTATCAATGCAAAAAATATTTCGGGACATTATTATATTATAGTTATGCAGAACAATGAACAATATATAATAAGTGAACATTCATGTAATCAAAGTACAAAATAGTTGGTTCTCAGGACACCAACCTTTACAGACACTACTGATGTAGTGTTAAATTTGAGAAATAGGTGAGAGGTAGTGAGAACATCCTTCAACCAATGATATATCTATATCATTCAGATATCTAGTGAGAAAGACCATGAAATCTTTTGGAAGACTAGGGAAATGTATTTGAATGTGAACAAGGAAGACTCCCCACTACACTAGTAGAAATTAGAAGTTAAATACAAGTTGGTAGGAGTGTGGAGGGCCACTTGAAAAATTATAGGATCCAGTATAAAGAAATAGACAGGAGACTATTAATAGAGAAAATTTTCAAGAGATAACATCGACTAGTCAGAACCCGTATAAATATCCCATCAGGGGGAATCTACTCAACCACTTCAAACTATTAACTTCATGATATTTTATTATACAATTTTCTATCGATATTGTTTATCAACACTAATGCTATTTGATAGTGGAGAAACCGGGTCTCAAAACTCAACCCATACCTGATAAGAGTATCATTTCAAGGAAAAACCTTATAAATCATTATTTTATGTGACATCCCAGACTTGGATGACACTTAACGGGTGACCTGAGCCATGTGGGCCACATGTACTCAAGCACATCTTTCGAAATGCCAAAGGCTGCTGACTAGAAGTGAAGGCCTTGGGTTTGAATGTGGGGAGCCTATGCCCTCATTACCAAAGTGTAGCACATTGGATGAATGTAAACAACATGATAAACAGCCGAAGCAATTTAAGTAAACATAAGACATAACATAAAATAGAGAAAACAATAATAATAACTGAAACAACCAGAATAGAATTCAAAAACTAATGATATTTCATGTCACTAGAAAACTGGAAAACACAGAAAAAATATAACAGACATAACACGTTCCACATAAGTATAAAAGAAATCAAAGACTATCCCAAGAATCCTAAGCTCTTACTTGGTCATCTACTATCAAGATCTATACTAATCAGCAAGCAATCAAGTGTTTGAAGCAGTGTGCTTCCCTTTGTCAACACCTGCAACCATGTAATCTACTCCGGTTACCAAACGGTGCCCGAAGAGGGTGTGAGATAAATCTCAGTGGGCCACCACCAACAATGTCTATAACATTCATCCTATGTAATGTAAATGTAAAAATTTACAAGAATGAATATATAAATTAAAGTAGTATAATGTAACTAAATACCCATGTACCCGCTTCATACCTCGGTTGGTGTCTGAACATGTATACAATTCATTATTTGATTATTAGTTGTTTTTAAATAAGTTACAAGTTAGAATTTTTAAAGGTTCCAAGTTGTAACAAGGAAACCTATAATGATATTTAATATGAAATTGTTCCATGGTATTCACCAAGGAAACCTAGACCTCAGGGGTCTCTAACTTAGTTGTAACTGGGTCTAGCTATGGGTTAGAGTGTAATCCAAGGAGCATAGTCCAAGTCATTACACAATAGCATGCCCTGAATTCTAGTTAATGGGTGCCCCAAGCCTGATGGGACAAATTTATTGAAGCGCATCTCCTCGAATTACAGAGGATTCTAACTAGAAGCAAGGGCCTATGGTGTGTCTTTGGGGATACTCTTCCCTCATTAATTAAAGTGTATCACAATAGACGAATGTAAACAAAGAGATAAATATCAGAATTGATATAAGTAAATACAAGGCACAATGAACAATAGATAGAACAATAATAATAACTAAAACAACTGGAATGACATTCAATAAATGGTGATATGTCATGTCACTAGAAATCTATAAAACATGAAAAAATATAGCAGGAATAACATGTTCCACATAAGTATAATGGAAATCAAAGACTATTCCAAGCATCCTGAGCTTCGACTCGGTCATCTGCTGTCAAGCTCCATACTAATCAGCAATCAATGAAGTGTTTGAAGCAGTATGCTTCCCTTTGTCAACACCTGCAACCATATAATCTACTGCGGGTACCAAATGACACCTCGAGAGGGTGTGAGATAAATCTTAGTGGGCCACCACCAACAGTGTCTATAACATCTGGACTGTTTAATGGAAATGTAACAATGCGCAAGAATACATATATAAAGTAAAGTAGTACAATTTAACTAAATACCAATGTACCTGCTTTAGCCCTCGACTGATGTCTAAACATGTCAAAAACTCATTATTTGATTATTACTAGTTTGTAAATAAGTCACAATTTAGCATTTTCAAAGGTTCCCAATTGTATCAATGCAACCTATAATGATATTTAATACGAAATAGTTCCATGGTATTCACCAAGGAAACCTAGAACTCAGGGGTATCTCACTCAGTTGTAACTAGGTATAACTATGGGTAAGAGTGTAATCTAGGGAGAATATTCCAAGGCATTCCACAATAGCATGCCTACTGAATCCAAGGTGATCAACCACGATAAAATGGGGATAGAAGTAATATGGCCCTATGAGATTTAACCATGAAACCTACTTGTCAATGCTGGATCCAAGGAGTATATCCAAGGCATCCTGTAATGATATTTAAGGTATCCTACGGTGTCATTCTAGACATCCTAAGAATAGAAAAGTATCAGGATCTAGGTGGGTATAAACCAATGCAATCTGTATCCTTGAATCAGAATGGGGATCCCGAGTGCTAATGGAATTATCTTATCAGAATCCAAGTATAGCTTGAGTCAAGCCATTCCTATTTAAGTATGAAGTCATAAATATTTCATTCTGTTAAAGCCTTTCCTTTCATTAGTGTGATAAGGTCAAGTTGCATGAAACCTTTTAATCAAGTCATTTGGTTCAAGCCTCTCCTTTCATTAGTGTGATAAGTCCAAGTAGCATGCAACCATTCATTTGATTTATTTAAATCATATTCCATATTAAAGGTTCATTATTATACCTTCCATTAATGTGGTAAGGGGTGATATGGACATGAAGCCTACTAATCATATGCAATTAATCCAATCAAGTCATATACTTAGTATACTTTCCAATTTGTATTTCACATTTAATTATCAATTGAAGCACTTACCTTAGATAGGTCAAGTGGTGAACATGCATGGCACTTTATATTATGAAATTCTCATTACAACAATCCATTTAATATAGAAACACTTACCCTTAGGAAGGTCAATCCAAGGAATACTTGAATGGTGGCTCAAACATGTCAAAACACTAAAATGACAATTATGAGACAACATCCTACATAGGAAAAATAGAGTTGTGGGCATAACAACTAACAATTAATCACACATTTGGCAAGATCATAACCATATAGTTCTAATGATTATAAACATGTAATATAAATTCCATAAACGACACTCGATGAAATTAGTGGGCCCCACATGACAATTCTACAATAAAAAAACTTTAGGGATGAGTTATATACCACCCACCTTAGGCCTGTATGATTATCCTCTTCTAGTATTGGCCCTTGATTTGGCTCATATCAGAGTAGATCTAAGAAGAAGAGAAAAATTATAATACCTTTATAACTTGATCGAGATCAAGAGAAAAGGAGAATGGATCAAGAGGACTCGATTACCTACCATTGCACATCCAACATGACAAAAAAAAATCTTGATCAGATACCAAATGAAGGCGATCTTTGAATTATTACCTTAGATATTTAGAGGGATCCAAAATGAGTGAAATTTGGGTTAATCTTGCTAAAATAAAAATTAGGGAGGAAGAGGGGTTCTAATTAGATCATTAAGGGAAAAATTGGAGAATTACCTAAAAAATTGGCCTAGGCATGGTTTTTCCACACAGTTTGACAAACCATGCAAAAACCGTTTGTGTTTTTCTTGGTAGAAGGGGTAAATTCCACAGTTAGACCACATGACCATGCAAAAATTGTGAAAAGTGGTTCTATCCACAAATTTCAATCCATACAGTTATCTAAAACATGGGCTAACCGTGCGCTAATAGTGGGACCTGCCCCTTTTTTCCAAAAAGATGGGTTCCAGGCTCTAAAATGGACCCTGACACCCCTGAGACCTATATTAACTCAAAATGAATCCATATTAGATCCAAAGTAAAGATTTTGACTAAAATTTAGAGTATCCATACCCGAGTAAAAAATTGGGTTCTTCTAATCTTCCCCCCTTGAAGGAACTTGTCCCTGAGTTCTCCTTCTAAGGGTTGAGAAACATTGTATGAGAATAATTTGGGACACTAATTAGAAACGTTAGTTTCCATCTCCCTTGGATCATCCTGTACTCGGCCATGCTTCCATAAAACCCTTACTAGAGGGATATATCGGTCTTGAAGAACCTTCATGCTCTGGTCGACGATGCATAATAGATACTCCTCAAAGGTAGCATGCACATCTAACTCAACTTCTTCGGGATCAAAAGTATGAGACATGTCGACATGATACTAGAAAATATGTGAGCCGTGGAAGACATTGTGCATGGAATGGTACCTCTGCAGTAGTGGTAACCTATAGGCTACCAGACAGACTCTCTCTAGAATCTCGAAAGACCCTACATAACGATGTGACGAATTTTGCTACTTTCGTAACCGTTTATTCCCTAGCCTGGGCGATACCTGAAGAAAAACATGATATCCAACCTTGAACTCTAGAGGCCATTGAAATAAATTGACATAATATTTGTATCTATACTGATCAGTATTCATACGCTTTCTGATCAGCTAAACCTACTCTAAAGTCTCCTAAATGAGATGAGGACCTAGTAGGACTACCTCACCCGCCTCTAGCCAGCACAAGGGTGAATGAGATGGACTAGCATATAAAACCTCAAAAGGATCCATCTGAATTGTCACATGAAAGATGTTATTATAGGATAACTTGACGATAGGGATATACATTTCCCAATAATCAAAAAATCAAGGACACATGATCGGAGCATATCCTCTAGAACCTATATTGTCCATTCTGATTTTCCATCAGTATGAGGGGGAAAATCTATGCTTAGAAGCACTTGTTTTCCCATATCCTTTTTCAAAACCTTCTAGAACCGTGATGTGAAACGAGCATCCCTATTTGAAATGATAGTACGTGGAACCCCGTGTAGTTTTATGATCTCATGGACATAAAGTCTTCCCAGCTCATCAACTGAGAAAGTGTCCCAAATAGGAATGAAGTGGGAAGATTTTGTTATTCGGTCAATAACTACCCATATTTCATCACTACCCCTTGGTGAACTTGGTAATCCTACTACGAAATCCATAGAAACATCTTCCCATTTACATTTTGGGACTGGAAGTGGCTGTATTAAGCTAGTAGGTCTCTCGTTCTTTCCCTTCACCTGCTAACAGGTGGAACACCTAGAGATAAAAAATTCTATCTGACATTTCATCCTTGGCCACCAATAATGGCATCACATATCTTGATACATATTCAAGATGCCTTTATGAACTACCGAAAGAGAAGCATGAGACTCTTTCATCAACTCCTCTCTCATATCTACATGAACCTAGATACACCCACATAGATGAAGGATGTCGTATCTATCCACAGAACAATCCAGAGTCATGTTATCTCTTGATATAATATCACGGAGAACCAAGCCTTAAGGATATTAAAACTATATAATCATCACCTTATCATAAAGGAAAGATATAACTGTAAAGGATAAGAGGTAAGGATACTCTTGAATATGTTTAAACTCTAGATACATCTCATAAAATAGGGACATTAAATTCTATTTATCACTGGATTCCTATATGTCTTGTGCCTAAGTTTTCCAACTCAGTGAATCTACAACCAAATTTCCCTTTCCAGGCATATAGGAAAGCTCAAAATTGAAGGATTGTATATATTCAATCCATATACACTGTCTGAGGTTCAAGTCACTCTGAGAGAAGATATATTTTGGGCTCTTGTGGTCTATGTACACCAAAAAGTTATCACCTAACAGATAGTGTCTGCGGAAACATAAGGCATGGAAAACTACTTCTAGATCAAGGTCGTGCGTTAGGTAATTCCTCTCATGAGGCCTCATCTGTTGAGATCCGTATGAAATTAATTATTCTTCCTCTATCAGCACTACTCCTAGGCCAATGCCTGATGCATCACAGAAGACAGTATAACCTACACATGGCTATGGAAGAGTTAGAATAGGTGCCGATACAAGCCTCCCTCTCAGCTCCTGAAAGGATTTCTCCCATTATTCTAACCATATTTACTTGAAAAATCTATTTGTAATACAAGTAAGAGGTGAATAAAGATGTAAAAATTCTTGTATAAAGTTTCTGTAATATCCAGCCAGCCCCAAGAAACTCTATATATCAAACACGTTATTGGGATTCTCCTAGTAAATTAAAACACTAACCTTTTATGGGTCAACAAATACACTTGATTATGATATTATATGACCCAATAAGTGAACTTTTTGATTTAGAAGTGGCACTCATAAAGCATAGAGTAAAGACGATTCACTCTCAATGTACTCAAAATGATCTCAAGATTTTTTTCATGGTCACTATGAGTGTGATAATACACGAATATTTCATCCACAAAGACGATGAAAAAAGAATCCAAATAGGGGTGGGACACCCTCTTCATCATAGAATTGAAAACCACGAGATCTTTCATAAGACCAATAAACATAACAAGGTACTCATACAAACCATACCTGCTATGAAAATCTGTATGAGGTATGTCTAACAGTATGACTCATACATGATGATAACATAATCTCCGTTTTCTCTTTGAGATGAACTTTTCTCCTCAAATTTGGTCAAAGAGATCATCTATTTGAGGAAGTGGATATAAGTTCTTGACCATAATTTGGTTTAACCATCTGTAATCCATGCATAGCCGTAAGGTTTTATCTGCCTTATTGGAAAAAAGAACTGGTGAACCCCAAGAGGATGTACTTGGACATATAAAAATTTTGACCTCTAAATAATCTAACTTCCACTTGAGATCTTGAAGATTTGTAGGTTCCATCTGGTATGGAGGAATGGACACTAGATATGCTCCTAGAACAAGATTAATTTTAAACTCTACCTCTCTCTCAGAAGGTAGGATATAAAAATTGTTAGGAAATACATCCTTGAAATGATCCACTATTGGAGGGAAATAAACTTGACATAAACCTTGATCCTCCAGGAAGATATTTTCATTATTGGAGGTCACTCTACCTAGCCCATGATGCTCTGGTCCTACTATACTATCTTAGAAATCCCACTCACCATTATGTAGATAACAACTATGCTCTGGTGATGTAAATGACACCCTGTAGTGATAGAAGTTTACAAAAGCATAATATTAAACCAAACTGTCCATTCCAAGTATGATATAAAAGCCTTTCATCTTGAGAAGAAAGAGGTTCCATAATAAAGGGTAACTTCTTACCTCTAGGGGACATTCCCTACACTATCATATTCTCTCCGTTCATACCCCTAATGGCATATCTAGGGTCACTACACCATAGTGATACTATATCTCCATTCTGATACTTTCCATGATAGATATAGAGATAAAATAGTTAAAAGAACCTAAATCAAATAAAGTATATACTATGGTTTATTCTACTAGAATAGTACCTAATACTATAGATAGTCCCACATCCTTGTCCTTAGGTATTGGCTATAGTGCATGCAACTGACCCAATCAACGACCCTATACAATAGATTGACTACCATAATCATAATTTCTTTGATGGCGCTATTGGTGATCAGGAGTCTGGCTACCACAACCAAAAAATCCTCTTCGGCTAGAACTACATGTGATATTCCAACTCCACACCTGATGTAGAATAAAATAACTCGCTCCTATAGAAACATTTGAGATGCCCCATATGGCCTCAAGCCTGACATTTCATTCTGTCTATATCACATTGAGGCTTCTTGTGCCCTCATCATCCACATTGACGACACAATATGGAGCTATCGAAACAGGAACTCTGGTTGTCCCTTACCTGATGAGAAACCTCAAGAGAATGTTTCTTGCAACTGAAATAACTACTGGCCTGACAAGACACTAACACTTTAAACCTAATAATATTTTCTTCCCTCAGGTTGTGCACAATGATAAGATCCTAGTTTTCTATTGTACATGAAATAGGCTTGTAAAAAACATTCACTTGTGTAAAAACGGCGTACTAGAGCCCTTCCTCAAAGCGTCTAGCATGCGAAAGCTCATCACCGTCTAGAAGCTGTGAAAAAATTCTATAAATTCCTGAAATGTGATGAATATTCTCATACTGATATAGAAACCTACTTGTGATGCATGAACTCTATGGATCTTTACTCTCTCAGTGTCTAAGGAAAGAACTGATCATAGAAGGTAGTATGGAAATAAACCCATAATATGCCCTGATGATGACCGGCCTGGGTAATCACATCCCATCAACTTTTGGCTGAATCCCAAAGCATGTAAGTAGATAGTTTAACCCTCCTCTTTAACAACATTTCTAGGTGCTCAAATATTGACAGGATGGCCTCTAGCTAAGATTCTTATGCGTGTGGTCCACTATCCCCTAAGAAATTAAGAGGATGCTGCTGCTGGAATTCACGAGTCAGGTCGGCCATCGTAGGTGCAAGCCATATAGCACCATGCATGGACTACATCAGATCTAGGAAACTATCATGAACTTGGGAATCAGTGCCTAGATCAAGTACAATAGGTAGTTCGCCGATTTTCACTCCTACAGGTAAGATAGGCAGCTCAGGGCCCGCCATGTCTGGAGCATGGTTGTCACCACCCTCCCAGCATACAATATAAGGACATCGTGGAATAATTTTTCTACAATAGCCAAGATCGCGCCTAAAAATATGATTAAACAGAAAGATAAAATCACTAGAAGAAAATGAACATAGGAAAACTCACTACCTAAGGCATACTATGCAAACTACCCAATTAGATGATCAGGTATCGGTAAGTGCTCAAGTATTAGTTTCACTTCATTTTACATTTAATTACCAAGTTCACACCTTTACCTTTCATAAACATGACAAGGTGGGATAAGGATGAGCAACCAATTCATTTAATATTTAATGATTTAATTTATTATGGATAACAATTTATGGTGAATCAGTTCCCATACAACTATCATTAGAAACAAAACCCATTTATTTATAGCATAATGGATCGACTAGGAAAATTACTCATCCCAACCCATGAGGGCCCATACACCTCATGAATCGAGACAAGAAATCACTCAATCATAACAAATAATAATACATGTACAAGAAAAATATCATAACATCACTCAACAATCACAGACATATCAATAAATGGTAAGCATTGAAATAAACCTATATGGTATAGAAATATGCCTGACATGCGAATTCTAGGTGCTTATAATGTTGTATGTTGGAATGCTCCCTGCCATCATATAATCGAGACAAGGATGATATAAAATCCTCAATCCAAGTAATAATCAACAACACCACACAACATGTGAATCACCCAATATTGAAATAATATCAACTGTAATAGGAAAAATAGAACAACAATTATATTTTGGGTAACTTGGATTTTGCCTCAAACATGGGTTTTCGAAGCCCAAGTACAAATATGACTAGGTCCCAAGTGTTCCTAATCTCCAATATGTTGCCTCCAAATAGTAAAGTAAGAAATAACCCCTTTGATACCACTTTGTGACATCCCGGTTCGGGATTCCACTTAATGGGTTCCCTGAGCCTGGTGGGCCACATAGCCTCAAGCGCATCTCCCCAAATTCCAGAGGCTTCTGACTAGCAGTGAGGGTCTAATGTTGTCCAGGGGAAGGCTTTGATTTTATTACATTCATCCTCTATTACACACTTTAGTAATGATGGTATAATTCCCCAAAGACACACCATAGGCCCTCACTTCTAGTTGGAAGCCTCTAGTGTTCGGGGAGATGTGCTTGAGGCCATGTGGCCCACCAGGCTCGGAGAACCTGTTAAGTGGCATCTGGGTCTTGTATGTCACATGTTATGTGCCTTTCATCTATTTAATTTTTTAGTTGAAGCTATATAGTGACCTAGTAATTTCATATATAAATATTACATCTACTTATATGAATATTCAATATGTTTCACTAATACACGCCTAAGGATCGTAAAGGTTTAGTGTCTTTAGATACTAGTTGCATAGTCTTATAATTTCATGAAATATGTTTAACATCTCCCATAAATATCTTTCCATTTAGTATTCTTTATAGACATACCCTACTTAAACATTTCTTCATAATACATGGAAGGAAACAAAATAAAGGGTGATTTCAAATGCTCAGTAAAGGTAAACATGGAAGATATGAATCAATGATTATATGAAAGCATAAGATAAAAATAAGGGTATGAGATTATGAATATAACCTAAAAATCTCATACCCAATCTATAATGAAACATAAACATGAGAAATGGTATAAAACATTATCATTTCAAAATGCATGAACCATAAGAGAGAAAAATCATCATAAATCAATCATTAACCATAAGTTATGTCATATAAGTCCTGTACATCCATATGTATAGAAACCATTTGATATGTCATGGTTAAATTATGAGTATATAAAATCATAACAGATTAGGATTCAATACCCATTTCCCATTTCATAATGGATCATGCATCATCAAATAATAATCCTTATGAAAGAATAATAATAAATTAAAGTTTAAATATCATGATAATAAATAAATTAATGATATAAAATTTCCAAATTTCAGTATATACACCTCATAATATAATATAGTAGCATAACATAACATATTTCCCCAAAAGACAATTTGAGATGAAATTCGCTTAACTCAAGTCTCGACATCCTTTGTACTTGTTTGAACCTAATTTGTAATAAATATATGTTAATTATAACTATATTAAACAAAAATAATAATACATATCATACCATATATTATTTATAACCTTTTACAACCCCTTTATCAACAATTCTTTGTTAAAATCACTATTCTGGGTGATGATTGCTTTGTTTTTCAAGTTTGTTTTGGTTTGGTAGTTTTGATCATTATAATTTGATTATGGTGAAAAAATATCAATAATGTTAATAATTATATAAATATCATAAATATCTATTAAATGTATATTTTATCCTTCTATTAGAGTTAGAGATAGGAAAATTATTTACACAGTTCCTGGAGATGATAGAACCTATGCACGCCTGAATGTTGTTTCGATTTTCTAGATAAATAGAACAAAAAAATGAAAATTATAATTCATATTTTAATAATAATTATTATGTAATATATATTAAATATTTTCATTATAATTATCCTTATTACCTTCCATGTAAAGTGTAAGTGAAAAATGGATCACATCACTTGACGCAACGGTAGTCTTCGTATACACTAACGACATTATTAGATTCCCATGGAATGGAAAGTAAGAAGAAACATGTGATATAATAATTTAATAAGAATATTTATATCATAAATATTATATATAAAATTTTAATCCATCATTATATCAATCTATGAGAAGTGGGGATTCAAAACAAATTACATTGGTTCGTACGGAGGTAGTACACCGTACAGACGATTGAATGTTTCATTTCCAATTTTATAGAAGAAGAGATGGATATATGTTATGAAATAAAAATAATTAAATATTTTTATATGATAGAAACTAATGTTATTATATTTTAATTATTCATAAATTAATGAATGTGGTAATAGAAGTTGTAAAAAAGAAGAGTTTAGTGAAGAAAATTACCTTCACTTACTAAAACATCTTTAAGATCTATTAATAAGTACCCTAGGGTTTGTATTTTGGGAAGAAACTCTAGAATATAAATAAGTATTTTTGGGAGAGAATTTTTCAGGGTTTTTTGATAAAATTTCCTATGATGTGTGAAGAAGTTATGGGAGTACATGCTCTTTTATAATTGAGAAGAAGTGTCATTTTTGTAAATACCATAAACTATTTAACAATGGTAAGTCAATATCAACCCAAGTGACTATATAATTTATAAATAATGGATTTTAGAGAAAATATTTTCTATCCACACCTAGAACACAATAAAAATGTTTTAAACATATTTTTCCTTAACCTCTAAGTTCACTTACTTTTACCATTTTTCTTTTCACAATGGTAACTTTTTTTATTTACCTATGTAATTTATCATTTAGGAATAAAAATATATGATAATAATTTGATAATGTGAAAGAAATGACTTTAAATATGAAATATAATCTATAAAATTAAAGTGTTATGTGTTTGTGAAATCAATTTTAACATAGGTGTTTGTAACGTGTAAACCCCATCTTAACATTAACCACATTAATTTATTTTTACTATTTTTACTAATAATTATGAACAAAAATTAATTTGAAATTATTATATAATATTAATTATTCTAATTAAAAAAATTGAATCCATTTTTACAAATTTTATTCATGTAATTGAAAGAATTTAAATTAAATCAAACCCCGAGATGCGATGAAAAAGTGATTTTCCAAATAAACATTTTTCATAAGTGTAAGATGTTTTCATATCAAGATTGAGAATAACATTGATTATAATGAATTAAAATGGGTTAATAATAAAATAATTTAACTAATTTTAATTTTAAGCAACTTTAAAACAAAATTTAACTTTGTAAATGATTTAAACGAAAAATTAGTTTTAAATAAAAATAAGTATTTTTCACAATTCCTTAAAAAGTTAAAATTTTCAGAAAAATAACAAAAAATTCAGAATATGATAAATTTGAAATTATAACTCAAAAAATTGAGATTATTTTGTCAAATATATTTTCTAAAAGTGAAAAATTATTTTTCTATTTAAAAATAATAATAAAAATCATGTTTTTAGAAAAATGTATTTTCAAGGAATATAATGACTTTACCAAAAATCTGGTACATATTTATCAAAAAAAATTATTCATATAAAACCTTCAGTGTTATTTTTCAAAAAATAGTTATTCCTACTCATACTTACAAGCTTAATAGCTATGGTATAATGGTATTGTTTAAATAATATTATCAATATTATATCACGTTTTGTTAAAACTTGTTGTTGCATGTAACATAACATATCGAGGAAATTAAAATATTTTTCTTCATAAAATCACTTGGTGTTATAGGATTTGAGACATTAGAAGAGTGGATCATGTATTTAAAAATATAATAAGTTCAAAATAATGTGTTAATTCATAAAATGAAAAAGGGATCACTAATTCACCCCATGTAACACCCTGAGATCTTAGAATATGTTATTATTAAATTTGATGGGTTTGATAGATTTTGATGCATGAAACACCAAATAAAATTGAATAATAACTTATTAAATATATAAAATAAAAGAAATATATAAATTTTTAAATGAAATTGATGACGTTCATTTAATAAAATTATGTAATTACATTTATGAAATATATGGATAAATTATATGAAATATTAGTATACTAATTACAAGTTAAATAAATTTTTTTAGTTTAAAAATGTTTTATTTATTATATATGTATTATTTAAAAGATTTTTTATTTTATTTTGAGAGTTAAACCCATTTAAAATTAATTTTTACACATTTAAAAAATTAATAATCATTCATACATTTACTATCAAATCATTATACATGACGATTAAATTATTTGAAGGTAAAAAGAGATATTTTAAATTTTTTTTCATGAAATGTATTTTTTTAATAAATTAAATCAATCAACATGTATGAATTAATTTAATAAAATAATTACATAATATATTCAATAAATTAAATTAACATTCATCTAATGATTCTGACTTGGAAATGAATGAGAATAATATTTTTTATTCTAAAAAATACATTTTTTTTTTCTAAAAATGGGTTTTATGCATATATATTAGAATTAATTTATTACATCTCTAGGAATTAAATATTTTACAATGGATTCTATATTTATAATAAAAATTTCCAAATTTATTTATTATTTCATTTTCATTTTTCTTCATGAAAATAAGTTACCCTGTTAAAAAATTTATCACCACAGTAAAAGAAAATATGTGCCTAAAGGGTTAGAATAAAGGGATAAGAATTCAAGATGTCACTAAAACTTATCATTAATTTCATTGTATGATTTTATTTTTTACTACCTCACCTTATCTATTAAAACTTTATGTTTTGGATCCATTTTTCTATGATAGTGACTTTATTGTATTTTAAATTTTTTAATATTTATAAGGTTTTGTCTCCCCTCTATTATAAAATAATAACTCATATTCTCAATTCTCTACACCAATTGAGAAAACTATATAACCAGTATCTTCCTAAATAAATTCCAAAATATTATATCAATTTTATATAGGTTATTGTGTCCCAAAAGTATCCATATAAGAATCATTAAGGTGTTTCTAGAGGAGATTAACCAAGGAAGATGTATATGTTCCCAACCATTTATGAGTTTCATTCTTTTTTAACCTACTTAAAATATTCTATTTACATATTAGTATAATAAAATAAAAATATTTAATATACTAAAATGTTTTTATGATAATTTTATAACCATTTTATATCACCTTTATATTAAATTGAAAATTAAAGTGTTGGTCTTGCGCACCTATAAACTATCACCTCCATGAAGTGATGTGTTTCAGTTTTCATAACTTCCTCACTTAGATGGTTATATTGATGAATTTAATGTATATATATGATATAATAATATTTTTTAAAGATAAATTATCATTTATCTTAATTTATTTCCATTCATTGAAAAAATTAAATCATCACATATGCGTATTTGTGGACTACCGCCTCCACAAAGTGATATAATTCATTTTTCATCATCACCTTACATATATTTTTATGAATTCATATATAATTAATAAATATTATAATTAAAACATTATAAATATTTTATATATAATGATACTATGAACAAGGTGTAAGTATTGGATTCACCAAACTGATACATGCATGAAAAAGGAAACATATAACACCCAAAATATTGATTTTAGAGGAGATTTATTAATAAATGGAGGACAAGAAATTTTTAATGAATAAAATACTATAAGATATTTATGAATAGGGTTATTATATATATTTAAAATAAATCTAAATCTACTATATATGAGGTTCGTGTTGGGATAAAAAATAATTGAACCTTTAGTACGATGATAATTGTGAGATAAAAATAATGTTCAAAAAATACAGAAATAAAAGGACACTAATTATAATGTGGAACCCCCACTTAAATTGGGTAAAAACCATGGGAAAATAAAATTATCACATTGGGTAGAATTTAGATACACACTCTTTCACTATTATAAGGATAACGTCCTTATAAATTATTTTTCTTGAATAATGGAAAATACCCCCACAAATACTGCATAAATAAAAAATATTGGAGAAAATCTTATGGAATGTTGATTTATGATCAAAAGTGTTACAACATGGTTTCAATTTAAGGTAATATTGTTGAATTATATTGTCCAAATTTCTAATGGGTTACTTTTTCATTTTTTTGAGTCGTTTTGTGGAATTTTGGAGTTTTCTAGGCACATGCATTGTTTTCTCATAGTTAGGAGGAACCGTGTGGCATTCCTAGGAAACCATACAACTTTTTGTGGCTTGGGAAAGTGGTGTTTCATATATTTGGAACATGGTTATTCAATCCATGTGAACAAACCATTTATATTCTACAGCGTAAAAAACTCATAGCATAGTTGGCACAAGATTTACCAAACAAAGAAAAAAAACAATGTGATCAAAATTAAATAATCTAAAAATTGATTTTAAAACCTGATTTTCCTCAAAATGACCTCATTATTTCTCCTAAATATAAGAATCTTGAATCTAGGTACTCAACTAGGATATTTTAGAGATACAAACCCTTCTGGAGAGTTATTTTGAAAGATTTTTCGGCATGGGATCTTAGGAATCAAAGATAGTGTTCCATTATTCACTGTTCACTGTTATTATTCATTATTCTTCTAGACATACCATCTTATTCATTAAAAGAATAATATATCAGGGATATTTGTTCTAATTTATGGGTTATAAATTTATCTAACTTTATTTATTATATATTAATTGAATTGGGTATAAGAGGAACCCAAATCTACCATTATCTTTGTGTAGATCTTCAATCACTTACAAGGTAAGTGATTTTACCTTATTCCCCATTAATATAGGTTTCGTTGAATTCAATTTAGTTTCATGATTTGGGTTTCATGGATTAGGGACAATTCTTGCTTCCCAAGGGCCATATTTCTCTTCGGCTTGTGTATCCCAATCATTTTTTATAAATTCCAATTGTTTGAGACAGGTTTCCCATTCATCTCTATTTAAAATTGAATCTATGAATACTTGTTATTTCCTCATTGTAATTTGAAGATCTCTTATTGTTTCCTCTTATATATAGTAGATTTATTAAAGAGTAATGTTTTATTAAGATTTTTATAAAATTTGGAAATATTGGTTATTCACATGAATTGATCTTTAAATCTATTTAAAAGGAATAATACTTTATTTTAGTGATTTTAGTTCTCGGTTGTCTATTGTTTAGCATTTTTATTATGGAAATAATTATTTTTTTATAAAGATCAGATGGGATGGACCTTATGTAAAATGCTTCAAAAGTTTTTATTTATTAAATTTATTAAATGATGAATACATGGTTGGTTTACCAAAGGTATTTTTAGTTCCTTTACTTTAAAAAGAATGATCCCAAGGCCCAATTTTAACTTTTATTGGTTTAATTGGAAAATTAAAACCTATAGGAAATACCACTTCATATTTTATTGAAATTCATCCCTATTTTGGAATTCATGGGATAACTACCCCTATAGTGGTAGTTGTATAATATTATATTGAAACTCATGATTTTTTGGATTCCATGGGATATCAACCCCTGTAGTAGTAATTAAATTATATTATATAGAAACTCATGGATTTTTTGTATGCCATGGGATAACTACCCCTATATTTGTGGTTGTATTGTGTGGTTGTAATTGGATAAATGTGGTGTTTCTATGTGGGTGTTTAGATGTGTTTGTGAGATAAGTAAATGAATGATTATTTTTATGATATGATTATATATCACAATTATTAATTTGATATGTTAAACTACTTTTGATATTCGATGGGAAGAACAAGTTGGATATGTGTGATTTCAGGGTACACATGTACACTATTTTATAATTATGTTTTGGATAGTGTTCTTAAGTGGGACATAGGTCAACCTATGGGATGTTTCCCCTTTGTTAGGACATGTAGTGAAAGATTGGGTGTTATACTAAGGTCAATTGAAGTGTAATTTTTTTTCATAGAATGAACATTACTTCATTGATGACCATGTTAACTCTATACTATATTATTCCCATTGAGATCCTAGGATTCCCTAATAATGATATATTCGTATTTTTTAAAGTATGGTTACTTTTAAATTTTTGGATATTTGTTCTACTTTCTTTAAATATTTCTAATAAAACTGAATTCACTGAAATTTATGATTGTTTTCAAAAAATAATATATATTATGTTATTATTTATAAAGAAACTTCTATTTTTAAAAATGGAGTGTTTTCAAGGAAAACTATTAGATATATTTTTTTAATTAAGGAAATATAGAAAGTCTATTTTTATATATTAATTTTCAAAAATGAATGAAATTTCTTTTCTTTTAAAGTTTTATGCTTTTGGTCAGTGGGTGGTGATCTACTAGGACTTTGTATTATGCCTATATACTAATAGTTATCTAGATTCTTAGATATGGGGGATGGTTTTGGACCACTCAACTTTTGTTGATGGAGGTATAAGTGTAGTTATTCCTTTATGATCAGATATTGGGCATTGGTGTTATTTTATTTGTTTCTCATTATTGTTTGTTGTATCATCCCCCAGCCTTGTATTCAAGGATCTTGTATTTATGATGATTTATTTACTATATTCTAGTAACTAATTATGGAATTTTATATTTATTCTAACACCATTTATTTATTGTTATTTTTGGGAAACATAATTTCCAAAACATTCTTATAGATGCACAAGCTGTTGTCGCCAGCCAATAGGGATTGATAATTCCCTTAAGAGATTGTTGTGAGCTATCTTGGGTAACCTGTTTGGGAGAAAATAGGGTTGGTTCTTGAAAACCCAATAACAAAGTGTAAGGTAGGTTTTTTTTACTTAGGTAATTTTAGTAGATAGGAGTTAGGATTGTCAGAAATCAAGAGGAAGATCATGAATTGGAGCTTGATCAACACCTTTTGGGATAAGACATGATTTTCTATTGTTATCCCTGATGTTCCTTTCATGTGATTGATATTGGTTATTGATTATTTTGATAATTTTGGTCTTTACTTTTTGGTTATTTTTGAGTGGAAATGGAAAAAGTGAGGAGCTCAAGAAAATGAAGAATTTGTATAGGGTTTTGCAAGTAGAGTGATAAATGTGTGACCTAAGTAACTTTCATTGAAGTTCATATGTATATTTTATGATTGGAAAGATGGTGTGGTAAATCCTTACATTTTTGTGAGCTTCAATGATCTTGAATTTTTTTTCATCATGGTATTTTATACATTTACACTTTACTTATGGTTATTTTATGATGGTCCATGGTATCCTATGAGTGTTTAGAGTTAAATGGAAATAAAAATTTTAAATGGAAATTTTTGGAAATTGTTTTAAAAAAAGACCAAATTTTATAGAGTTTTTTTTGGAATACTTTAAATTTTTTTTTCAAGTGTTCCAAGTCAAACCTTGTGAATGGTTGTATTAATAGGCCATATTGTTTCTTCTTGTAGGATTTTTATAGAAGAAAACACTTATTTTTGTAATCATTTTTAAAATTTAGAACATAATAAACCTAATTAGAAGAGGAATCCTAAGTATTTTTCATGATTGAGATATTTTGGGTCATTTTCAATGGTTCAATAGATGTACTAATCATATAAAATGTTGTGTTAAATATAATTTTTTTTGAAGATCTTATGATTCAAGTCACTGATTCTGACATTGTATTAAAGTTAGTTTGAGTTTTTATTTTGATATAATACATTTCCTATTGATGTTTTTTTTGATTTGAAGAGTGGTATTTTGGTTATTCGGTAATTTCTATGGTGATGTTATAAAATTTATAATGTTATTTAAGGATTTTATCTTGGTGATATCAGGGTTCCGTTCACTTGGGTTTCTACGTGATCTTAATCTAATATTGACTTCAAAACTTTCGATGAGTTGAGTTAAAATAGATATAATATTATCAAAATTATTATATGATAAGGAGAACCCCTATGAGTGAGTTTTTATTGTTAAAATGATATCTTCACTTGATTATATGTGGGGTTTTTATCCTATTTGGGAACATTAAAGTGGTGGCATGGTTTTTGTGATGTTGAAACCTTTTAGGTGATTCATTTTCAATTTATTCTTTTGACTACCCCCTATGTAATGTCGATTACTTGGGAATTCACATGACTCAATTATTGTTTTGTTTCTCTTTTTCTATGACATGGTCCATGTGAGTGACCATTTTCTTTGAATTGTTGTACATCAGAAAGTTTGGGTAGGTATTGGGGAAACCATGATCCAGTGTTAGCTGTGTTCTAATTTTTTACTAGATTCATTGGGAGTTACTATTCCAAAATCATGGTCTCAGGTTACCCCCACTTGACTTAAGGCTATAATATGTGGTCCTTTTTGAGACATGATACTTTTTTGGTAATTTCAAATGTTTCTCCATTATTATCTTATGTGATCTTTTTTGGTAAATTTTCATGAGATAGTAATATTTTTAGACCTCTTATTCTAGAGTGATGTCTAAGGTTTATCATGTGTGGTTATTTAGAGGTTTCCTTAGGATATTGATAGTTTTTTTTATAATTTATTATCTGATTATCTATCATTCATTTTATGATTGAAGTTATATTAGTAATTTTTTATATATATAATTTTCATTTTTGGGCTATTATTTTATTTTTTCTTATTTAGATCCCAAAGGTTCTAAAGGGGCCAATGATTAAATGGAATCCTACTATAATGTGCAGACCACCAATATTGAGATTATCACATTGAAGAGTTGAGTCTTTCAGTTTCAATATGTGAGAGTTTAATGTTTGGATCTTCTTGATTTTTGAATAAGTGTTTGGGTTTGTAAGTATATCCTTTGTTTGATTTTCCCTCTTGATATATGAATTTATTCTTTCTCTTGACAAACAATTGTCCTTGAGACTTTTTAGGGAAATATAGTTATAAAGTGGCGATAATTTTCACAACCCATTTTTACTTTCAGGAATGAGTGTTTTTTTAATTTTTCCAACTATTTTTTCAGGTTTATTTTTCACACATTCTCTGAGGTTTTGTGGAATTTTGGAGTTTTCTAGTAATTTTCATGGTTTATACACTATTAATGGAAATTGTGTGGTATTAATAAGAAAATGGAATAATTATGGTGGTTTAAAATAGTGGTGTTCCACATGGTTGGATCATGGTTAGTTACACCTTATGAACAAACCATACAACTCCTCTAGTATAGAAAACTAGGTTAGTGGTTGATGCACAATTAACCAAATCATTAAAGAATACCATGTAATAGAAATAAATTAATCTAAATATTTATTTTAAAACCCTATAAGACTATTGTTAACCTCATTATTTCTCATATTATTTAGGATATCAACCCTAAGGCATCCTATTAGATATTTTTGAAATCCAAAACCTTCTTGAGATAGATTCATATGGATCTTGAGGCATTGGTTCTTGAAAATAAAAGGTATAAATATGATCATTGTTGTTATTCATATTTAATTTAGATATTCTCTATTATTGTTAGAAATAATCCTTGATCTAGGTTGTTATGGCTTAATCTATGGGTTATGACTTGATATAATTTGATATTAGTTGAAGGGAGAGGAATATAGGCCTAGATCTATCGATATATTTGTGTGGATCTTCATGTATTTTTGAAGTTAATGATTTTACCTTGTTACCATTGATCTATGGTTCATCGAATTTGAGTTTCATGATTTGGGTTTCATGGATTAGGGATCTTTATTACTTAATCAGAGACCTATTACAACTTTTGGAACCCATTTGGTTATTATAAATTATAGGTTTTTGAGGTAGGTATCCCATTCATCTGTCATTAAAATTGAATATATGATTTCTTGTTCTTTTATCCTGGAATATGGATTATCATTTATTTTATCCACTTATATCTAATATCTATATCAAAGATTTTTTTTTTTTCCGATTTTGATAAAAGTGGGAAAATTCGTTTTTTCAAATGAATTGATATTTAACTATGTTTTAAAGGAATAACAATTCAAATTTTAAATTGTAATTTCTGGTTGGCTCTTGATAATTGTTTATAATTTTGACTTTAAAAATAATGGTAAAATATTGTTTTCTAAGGATCATGGTGGGGGGGGGGGGGGGTTGAACCTTTTTTGAAATGATTTGAAAGTTTATATTATTGAAGTGATTAAATGAAAAATCTATAATTGGTTTACCAATGTTATTTTCATTAAATTAATATTTAAAGAATGCCCCCAAGGCCTGTTTGGAATCTTTAATGGCATAGTTAGAAAATGAAAACCCATAGGACATGACCATTTTTATATAAATGGAACTCACGGTTGTTTTGGATTCCATGGAATAACTACTACTATAATTGTAGTTATATTATGTAATACATAAACTCATGGTTGTTTTGAACATAGTATGATATTTACATCTATAGTGGTGGTTATATTTTATTATCATACTTGGATAAAATATATGCTCATATGAAGGTGTTTGGATGTGAGAGTGAGATAAATAAGTGAATGGTGGTTTTTATGATATGATTATATGGTATGATTATTAAATTTAAATTCCCAGGTCCTTTTGATATGTCATGGGATGACTGATTTGGCTAGGTTTAAATTCAAGGTACACATGTGCACTAGTTTATAATAATGCTTCAGTTAGTGGCCCTAAGAATGACATAGGTCATCTTTTTGGATGTTTCCACTCAGTTAGGCTTGGCAATGTAAGACCAGGTGTTAGGATTGCGTCAATTGATGTGTAGTTGTTCTACAGTGTGTGAAATTCTATACATTGTTGACCATATTAGATATAAACTAGACTATTCTCCTTGAGGACCTAAGATTCCAGGACGATGATATATATTTATTTTACAAAGTATGGTTACTTTGAAATTTTTGGTTAGTTATTCCTCATTATTTTTAGATTTTATTTAAAATTTAATTAACTATAATTTTTGAATGTTTTTGTAAAAATAATATAAATTGGGGTTTTACTTAAAAAGATCCTTGGATTTTTAAAAATAGGGTGTATTCAAGGAAATGTTTTTGATACTTTTTTTAAAAGAATGAAATAAAAAAACCTATTTTTACATCCTAATTTTCAAACTTGCATGAAAGAATTTTTATTTTAACTGTTATGATTTGGGTAGGTGGATAGAATCATACTGGTATTTTTATTTCATGACTATATATTTTAGGTTATCAATCTACTTGGATGTGGTGTATATTCATGGTCCTCTCTATTCGGGTTGATGGAGGTACAAGTGGAGTTATTGATTTTCTCATGATGTTTGGGAAAGAATATTGTTCTATTTATTTCTCAAAGGTGTCTCTTATACCAACAATTATCCTTATATTCTAGGATCTTTTATTGGTAATGATTTATTTATTATGTTAATGTTATTTATTTTTACCTTATTGATTTATTCTTATACTTGTTATTTATTATTATTTTTAGGATAAATTTATCCCAATGCATTTTTATTGATTCCCATGCTCTTTTTTTCTATCCGTTATAGATCAGGAATACCATTTTAGGATTTTCTTGAGTGGACATGGGTACATGGTTCATGGGTGACCTAGGTCGGTATATGAAAATAAATCCTAGGGACAGCCTCCTTTTATAGACCTTGATACCCCCCTTTCATCCATTCTCTACTAGTTTCTTGGTGAGGTTTTTCCACCCACTACACCCACCCCTACCTACCCACTTTGAACAAAATGTAAAGGTTCATTCCTAAATTTGGAAATCATGGGTATTATAATGTATATACCTTCAAGAGATTAATTTAGAATAGATCACAACTCTACACATTCTTTATATATGTCAAACATGCTTCTCATGTCTCTATGAGGTTTCTCAAGGATCTGTACCATATGAACATTTCAGAGGTAATTAACTTCATTAGAAAATGTTTCATACTTTATTTAGTATTAATTTTCTATATGTCCATACTTCCTTCCTCCACCAAATCTCAAACAAAATGATATTGTACCCTTATATTCTTCATCCATAAAAAAATATTAATTCCTTGCAATGTTATAGGAACTGTGAATTTTATAAAATAATGGAATCTTCCCATGTCTATATTTTATATCCTATAATAATCTTATTGTATAAATATCCTCTTCAAAAGCATGTATAGATACCATATAATTTTACCTGGTCTTGAATAAATATAAAACTGACTGTAACTATGAAATTCATCTCATAGTTACTCTTGAAAGTGGTATCACATTACTAGTAGTAGATTTACCCAAGCCATAATCTTCTTTAAAATTAGTAACAATGTAGACTCTATAGTAAAATATGATCCTACACAAAATAATAAGGAATATGTGGTCTCATTGATGTATCTCAGGATCCTATTTATTATTTTACAATGCCCCTATCCAAAATTCTCTTTGTACCAACTCACTTCTCCCACTGCATGTTCCATGTATGTTCTAGTACAACCATAATGATTACCAAACTCTTCACTACTATTACATATAGTACTTGATGCATCTTCATACTCTCACCTTAATTACTAGGATTAATCATAGAGTATAAATTGAAATTAAAAAGAAGAGGGGTATAGATTAGATTACATTATTTCATGTTGAAGTGTTTCAATACAATCCTTATAGTAAATCTTTAATGGTAGATAAATTTTCCAATTATTTTTTCTTGGTAAATATTTATCCCAGGAATCTTGTTTTCTAATTATAAAACCTTTTATCAAAATCCATATCCAATTTTTCCTTTTCCTCTTAGATGTGATCATTATTGGGACCTACAACCAACATATCATCCACATAAAATATAAGAATTATAAAAGAATTTCCATCCAAACCCTAAAATATGGGAAAGGATCTGAATGAAGTATTTTGTATCCTAGTTCCATGAAATATGAATCAAATTAATTTTTCAAACATCTATATGCTTCCATAATACCCTATAGTTTTGTTTATCCTACCAACCAAGTCTAATTTTCCTTCTTCTACAAAACCATCTGGTTATAGAATATAGATTTATTCATCAATATCACCATTGATAAAGGATGTATTCACATTTTGTTTCTCTATATTTAAATTTTATATAAATAAATTACTAGAACTACCCAAATATTCACCAATATAAAAATATGGGTAGTTTTTTTCATTAAAATCATTACCTTGATTTTAGGAATATTCATTGAAGCCAAATTTTACATGATATCTTTTCACCAGTTCCTTTACATCCTACTTGATCCTAAAGACCTATTTTTTGTAGATGTATTCCTTCCAATAGGTAGTGGAAAAAAATCCCAAGTCATGTTCTTGTATTGGTATTAAAGTTCTTCCAGTATCATTACCAAACATCAGGATACGTCTGGACTTTGAGTTTCCTCAATAAAATATTATTTCTCTTTATCCTATGTTAATAAGAAATATATAATATTTCTATCAATGAAAAAATACATGTGAAAGATTAGTTCTATTTTCTTCAAAGTTGACTATCAAGGTCGAAAATCAATCAAAAATTGATCATCATGCTCTAGTAATGTGCCAAAAAAACCGATTATTCTATGGATCCATCCTCTACCTCTTTTATTTTCTTTTATATATTCCATTTCTTTATATATTTATCAATAAAAATTTTCACCATTTATTTTTTGAAAATTAAATCCTTGGTGATAATAAATCTATTGGAAGCGGGGTACCACTAACCATACCCCTTCACACTATAATTATATCACAATAAGATACATTTTCAAGATATCAAATCAAATTATGAAATTTTATTGTCATTAAACAGTGTGTATACAGAACTTACAAATGTATTCAAACGAGAATAGTTAGAAATTTTACCATTAAACACCTACATCAGTGTCCTTAGTTTGCTCTATTGAAAAAATATTTTTCTCACATAATAAGTGGTCTTCACTACTTGTTTCTATAATGTCTTAAAGACTCATACTTTCTTCAATAATACGCTTATTCTATCCAATAGGGCATTGTTTATCCAATCTACCACTCCATTATATTTAGGAGTGTATTCCATAGTGTCCCATCCCTTGATTCCTTCGAGTTTACAAAAAGAATCAAAATCCTCACTTGTATATTCTCCACTATATTCAGTCCTAAAACAATTGATCCTCTTTCCATATTCATTTTCTATCCATGATTTTAATGCTTTAAAGACTTCAAAAACATAGGCTTTCTTATTGATTGGCTACACCTAACATCTCTTATAATTATCATCAATAAATTTTTCAATTTATGTTTATTCTCCTAGGGATAAAGCAATTTCTTTACAAATGTAATAATAGAATGACTATAATATAATTTTGATTCTTACTATTTATGTTCTAAATTTCAACTTCTTTTTATTTCCAAAAACATAATGATCAAAAAATGGCAAGGATACCTTTAAAATCCTAGGAAAATGATTTTAATAATAAAGAATAATTAGGATTAATTATAAAATTTACCCAAGATTATGATGAAATAACATCATCAATGCTTATTTTGAGGTAGTTGATGGGACAACTATCTCTAGTTCCTTATATTTTTATCCCATAAGAATATATAGGTTATTTTATATCTTCTCTTCCTTTATCACCACAATTTCTCACTTAAAAATCTTGATAACTCCATTTATGGGGCGAGTCTTGATTTCAATGTCCTAAATTTTTTCTAGATATAGTATGTTGTTCTTCAATACATTCACACGATGTACAACTTTCATGGTTAAATATATTACATCGAACACATTCAATTTAATGGTACAAGATCCAATGATATTCAAGGTGTGATCACTAAAAATTTACTCAGTCCCTTGTAGGATCAGTTCATACTGAGAAAACTATTTCTTTTAGTACATCATATGACATGTTTCTTTTGAGTTTATTATCTATGTTTCATTGAGATATTGTCTATCTATATTAGTCATTACCTCTTCACAGATTAGTATGTCTCTGTTTAAATAATTTCTACATTTCTTTAAGGGTTATTTCCATTACTCCTATTATTCTAATTATCTTTCTTAAAGTGCCACATTTTACCATAGTTGTAACATGTAAATTTTTTTATTACTCCTTGATTTGGAATTTCTATAATTCTAACTCCCACTAGAAACATACTCCATTACTATTCCTATATATTTTTACTAAGGCTCCACATAGTGTGAATATTTTTGTCCATACTCCTTATTATTTCATTGAATTTATTATTCAAAAATCAGAAATAATTTTTTGTTTAAGGGAAATAAATCTACCTAGTTATTATTGGTGAGGATCGTGAAGAATTTATAATAATAATCTAAAAAACATTAGAGTAGAATCTCTACACATTCAATATCACCAATTTTGTATACCAAAATTGTAACTAAGAAAAAATTATTTTCAAGGTGTTTATGTGATAATTCACCAATTATTACTCTAGAATTCAATGAGTTTATAATTTTATACTTAGGAAATTTTGTGTGTGTAGTGACTTGTCATCAATAGCTTCGTCATAGTATCCCAAATTTCTTTTTCCATATATTTCCTTACAATACTTGAAAGGACTCTATTTGATAAATCTAAATGGATGTAATAAATATAATTCTAATCCTTTTCATTATAAATCTCATTATTCACACCTAGAGGTATTTATCTAATCTCTAATAGAAAATTATCTATCTACAATACTAAATGAATCTTTATTTTCCATAATGGAAAATTATTCATGATGACTTTTTTTATCGAGAATTTCACTACCAATTTGAAACTCTTTTATTAAAAAACCTCTTATATTTCATAATGGTGTATTTAATAATCTGAATAATTTTTTTCTATTTTTTATGATCTACTAAAGTCATAATCATAGAGAATACACAAATTTACGTAGATTATTAGTATCCAAAAAAGTAAATACCACCTGGCCAGAACCTTGCACTAATACCACTTTTTTAGACTGAAAATTATTCACAATTAAGTGAAAAGATAATTATTATATAAAAATAAAGTGTAAAAAATGTGGAAATTAACTGATTATGGATGTAACATTGAAGTACCCCCCAAAAAGGAGGGGTAAAAACCCATGGGAAAATAGAAGGATAATTATGGGTAAAATGTTGTTACAAGCGCTCTCACTATTACAATGAAAAAATACTTATAATTTATATCTCTTGAATAATGTAATATAATGTTTAAAATACAAGAAATAGAAAGAAATATCACTGAAACTCTTATTGAGGGTTGATTATTGATTTAAAAAAGTAGGGGATAACCACCATTTATAGGCCTCTAAACCTCGCTTTCACATTCATTATATAACTAGATGGTGGGGTTTGTCCATAAAAATAACCAAATGCTTCTTTCCCCCATTGAAAAAATGAAAGGTTTAATGATTTTCTATGGAAGTAAAGGGGATATTTATTGTTTTAGAATGTATCAATAATTTTTGACTTTAGGTAAGGTTTTTTGTTACAATCTCATTTTCAATCGATATTTTTCATATTGACATTTTGATGGGAGAAATCATACATTCTCTCTCTATCTCTCATAAAACACATTTTTTTATTCATCACTAGTAATTTATGTGGTTTTTATGTATCATTTTCATTTCCCCCTCTTTGGTACTAAAATATATCAATTAAATGTTTTTAACCAAACCCAACCTTATTCACTTATATCGGTTAATAATATTTTTATTCTATATACATATTTTTAAAATATTTCAATAATTTATTTTCAATTCTCGAATGATTATATAAATTAATTTTAAGAAATAATTTCCCTTCTTTTTCACTGATTAAAACTAAATTTTTTCAATGTTTTCTGCATGGGATATATTTAAATTTTTATAAAAGTGTGAAAGGATTTTTTATTGTTTAAAAAATAATGAAACTTTACTACCATCATGATCATTATTTTTTATCACGATTCATTTATAATTTTCATTGATTTTATAAAGAATATATTATTCTCATTTTTATTTGAATTTCTTTAGATCCACCAAAAGAAAAATAAATTTTCTCTTGTTATAAAGAAAATTTATAATTATTTTATAAATATATTTTTCATATATATAAAATTCCTTTAAGAAATCTTATGATCAATGGGTATATTTCCGAATTATTCCATCAATGTTCTTTATATAGATGGATTTTTGTTTTTTAATGAACAAATATTTAAAAAACCCATTTATTTTCCCTGGTTTATGATATGATGAAATGATGAATGTCATTGTGATCTTAGAGAACACATATCTATGGTTTTCATTATGTTATGGTTGGTCCCGGGATTATATATCTATCTAACTCATTGAGTAAATATTGTTATATCATGAGATAATATAAAAGGGAATGGGGGAGAAAACCCAATCTAATATAGGTTTGTTGTCCCCATTATATGTAAAGGGAATGAGGATTAAACCCAATCCACTATTGGACTCTCTACAATATGTTCTTATGGTCTGATAGTGACCAATGCCTAATGAAATATTATATATTATTATTATTGGGTCATATTTCAAAGATATATTATTATTCTTATGAAATTATTTGATTCATCATGATTGATTATTAATGATTCTACACTCATCTCATTCATGTCTTTCTTTATGATAATATTTTATTCCATGAATCATGATTTATGATCTATGAATTATTTAGTATAAATTTTATAGGTTATGATCAATATATCATACCCTTATTATTATCTTATGCTCACATATTATATTTTAGTTTCGTCTCTCATGTTTACACTTATATGGAATCTAAGATCACCCTTTCTTATATTTATATTTCCCCAGGTTATGAAGAATGGTATTACATATGATATGTCTAAGATGATTACTATATGAGAAGACAATTATGGGAGATGTTGAATATCTTTTATAAAAGAAGTTAATTATGTATCTAGTCTTGAAATAAACTAAATATTTACAATTCTAGGGTATATAATATAGTGAGATGTATTGAATGTTCATCTAAATGATTTAATATTTATATAATGAATAATTGGGTCGCTTCAGTTGGTTTTAGAGTTGGGTTTAATTTTTTAGAGATTAAAGAACTTAAGACAACCTATGATAAATTAAAAGTGATATAAGATTAACCTATATTATCATAGGTTGATAAACAATTTCACAATTTATGATATATTGGGAACAATTTATTAGATTTTTCACTTTGATTAATGACTATTTGTGTTTACACCATGATTTTTAGTTTCATTCAATTTCTAGAACTAAGAGGAATCATGTTAACATAAAATTTGGTGAGAAATGTAATGATTTTCCTTATGAGTAATTGAATGAAATGGGGTTTGGAATGAAAAAACTTAATTCAATGCTTATAAAACTCTCTCAATATATGAATTATACTGATATTCAAAATAAACAAATAAAGGATCAATATATTATCAATTACTTTATGAAACAAATACTCCTTCCTTTTGTGGTCCCTCAAATCCACTAATTGTTGAGAAATAGATCAATAACATATAAATTTTTTTTATTCTCCTGTTCTCAGAGTATGAAATGTTTTTACTAACCATTTATTATTTGTAATGTGAATAAAAAATCTGGTGGATCTTTGTTTAGAATATTATAAATATTAAGAAATTAATTCCATTCAAATGAGAGGAATTTGAGAGGTTATTTTTCAGTAAATACTTTCCTCCAACTATTTAAATGAAAATAGAAAGGTAATTACTTAATCTAAAGTAGAAAAATGATTAATCCATTATTACATGTGTGGAAAATTTTACAAGACATGTGAGATATGGTTCTAGTTTTATCATTAAACCTAAAAGAAAAATTGATTGATTCTCCAGTGGATTAAAACCATGTCTCCAAAAGGTGTTATCCCTAATGAAAATTTTTAGATATGAAAAAATAATTTGATGTTTACTCAAGGTATACATATATATTGAAGGCTCCAATTATTCTCATGGTTTTTGGGACAAGAAGAGAAATATAGAGTTTTAAGAAATTAAATAAATAAAAAACATTATGGAAAGAAAATTAATCTTAATTAATGTCAAAGTTATAAAAGAACATTGAGGGAAATTTCTTTAAGGGAAATGGTAAATGTTTTAAGTATGGAAAATAATTATCTTGAGAAAATGATTGTTAAAGGGATATTAAGAGAGTAATCAATGATAAAAAAAATTAACCACCTATACTCCAATAATTAAATTATAAAACGTATATGAATTATTCCAACTAAGGCATGAATATGAGGGTTAATGATGATAACTGACATCAATAACCTCTTAATCCACGTCATCAAAGGAAATATCATGCAACATCGACTGCCATAGTAGGTCACAAACATAGAGTGGATGAACGTAAAATTACCATCCACTCAAAAACTATAGATGTCTAATTTTGTTCTAGATATACCAAATCTTTTATATCTAATGAATTTTATAAGAGTTTCACACAACCACCTTAATTATTATATGTTTAATTATTATTGAAAAATTATAATGGTACAATGAGTATATATTAAGACTATATCTCCTCACTGATATAATTTTATGGGAATGTTGTTCGTTTAGATCTTCTTATTCTCCCTCTAGTTGAATTTGATGTGATTTTGGGCATGTATTTGATCACTCTCTATATATATTTGAGAACAATTTATAAGTAAGGGAAGTCACGTTTGATATTACAAATCATGATATGATTGTATATCAATACGAGGATGAACATAAAATTCCAACTGAAATTACTTCCATTATATGTGTCCTACTACCTATTCATGAGTGGTATTTTTATCAAGTGGACTGGGTGAAACTCAACATTGAAGATATAAAAATTGGTTTGGAATATACCATTTTATTTCCTAAATAGATATCTATTTTCCCCCTAAATCATAAAATTTATCTATAAAACAAATTATACCTAGTGCTATGAATATTTCAAAGAATCCTGATAGAATAAACCTAATTGAGTTTTTAAAATTAAATAATAAACCCTAGGAGAATCTATAGTTGGGATTAATTCAGTTAAGTGCTTTCCAATGGTGTGCACCTATTATTTTTGTTTAAAAGAAATATGGTTTGATGCTTCACTATATTGATTATCATGAACATAATAAGATCACTATCAATAAAAAGTAACCTCTTCCCCATATTGTTTACTTGTTTTATCAACTATAGGGATATCAACACTTTTCTATAATTAATCTTCAATATTAATGTCATATGTTAAGGGTCAAAAGAGAGGACATACCCAAGGGTGCCTTTTATATGAGGTAAATACACTATAAATTTATAGTTATTATATTTATACTTACCAATGACCCCATTAAATAATTAAATACAATAAATATAGTCTTTAGATATTACCTTGATTAGTTTTAGTAAGATTTAAAAATGATATTCTTAAATATTCAAAGATCAAGGTAGAGTATGATGACCATTTTAGTATTGTGTTTATGTCCTTGAGATAGGATAAGTTTTATGAAAAATTTATCAAGTGTGAATTAAAAAAATAGAAATTATTATTATTGGGTCATATAATTATAATCGATTGAATATCATTGTATCCTTCAAAGATTGAATTTATTTAACATTGACCTTGACAAACTATATTGAATCAGATCCATAATTTTCTTATAATAGTTAGATATTATAAATTCTTTGTGAGAAATTTATAATGGATGTCAAATCCACCAATCAAGTTTACATAGTACATATTCAAGTTCATTTGGGCTAATTAATGTGAGTATAATTTCAAGGAATTGAAGAAAAGATTAGTTGATGCACTTTTTCCTATACTACCTTCTAGTAGATTATAGTATTTGATCTATAATAGTGCATCAAATATGAGGCTATGAAGTTTTATCATATTGAATGGAATAATAGTCGCATATGCCTCATTTCACTTGAAAGTTCTTGTGAAAAATTTCTAAACTCATGATTTAGAATTATAAATAATAATTTATTCTAAGAAGATATGGAAGAATTATCTTTATGATGAAAATGTGATATATATACTTATTGTAAAATCTTGAAGTATATATTTACATCGAAAAATATGAATATGCACCAAAATATATTGTTTTATTTAATTAAATATTATGATTACTTAATAAATTACTACCCTGGAAAGATGGAAAAGGTGGTTGATTCTTTAATTTGGAAGGACCATGATAGATTCTATATGATAATGATTCAAAGAGATATAATATTTATAGATTTAAAAACGATGGATCATGAAATCATAATTGGATAGGATAGATCCTTTTTTTCAAGTATAAATGTTCAACCATCCATTTATATCAATATTAAAGAGATATATAAGGATGATGTAGAGTAGAATAAGAAGGTAAAAATCATTTCTTAATTGAACTTTGATTATGATGGAATGATCAAGTTCACAAACCAATCATGTGCCCCATCAATATCCGAATTGAAGGATTATATGTTGGATTAAGAATATAAATCATCATTCTCTATCCATCTTTAGAGTAAAAATATTTATATAGATCGTAAAGTGTAAAAAATTTTGTATAACATGAAGCGAGATATTGCAAAGTATGTGCTTGATTCTTGGCATGTCAGAAAGTTAAGGTTGAATGCCAAATGTCTTAGGGGATAATGAAAACATTACCCATACCTATATGGAAATGGGAAAAAATCACCATGGATTTCATCATAAGACTCCCCAAGATATCTAAAATCTATAATTCTATTTGGGTTATAGGAAATTTCCTTATGAAGTTAGTGCATTTCATTTCTATCAGAGAAGAGTTTTCACTTGATCAAATTACAATGATATATATTAAGAATGTGGAAAGGTTTTATGGAGTGACACTGTTAAAATTTTTAGATTGATATTTGAGGTTTACCTAAAATTTTTGTAGAAATATTCTGCATGAATTTAATATAGAGATTCATTTTAGCACTACATATCATTCTTAGTTAGATGGTCCATCTGAGAGAACTATTCAAACCCTAGAAAAAATGTTATGATATTTTTATATGTATTTAAAATGTGTTTGGGATCAACACCTTCCTCTATTCTAATTTTATTACAACAATAGATTTCACTTGAAAACCAAATATCTCATTATGAATCCCTCAATGTAAAGAAGTTCATAGCTCCAATATGCTGGGATGAAGTTAGACAATGGATGTTATTTGGACATGAGCTACCTAAAAAATATCTGGAAATGTTAGATCCATTCAATAACATATTTGTGTATCTCAGAGTCAATAGAAGAGTTATACTGATAATAATCAATAATATATAGATTTTAAAGTTATATAGAAGGTATTTTTAAGTTATATTATTGGAATAATGTTATAAGATTTTGAAATGATGGGAATCTGATCCTCATATATTTCAGTATTAATTCAGAGTCTTGATCACATTGGGAAAATAACTTATCATTTAGAGCTTCCACTAAACCTCTCCCAAGTTCATGATGTGTTCCCATATATAACTTTTGGATAAGTAAATATCTAATCCTTCACATATAATTAAATAGAATATTTTACCACTATATAATGATATTTATTATGATTAATAGCCGACAGAGATTCTAGATCGAAGAGATAAAGTGATGTAGAATAATACAACTAACCTAGTTAATATTTTATAGTGAAATCATAAATTTGAGGAAGCTATGTGGGATGATAAGGAAACAATGAGGCATAAGTATCCTCTGATTTATCCATTTTAATAATGGATTTTTATAGGATAAATTCTTATAATGTAAGTAGAATTTGACACCTCAATATTTTATATTATACTTCTGTTTAATAAATTCAATGTGTTCAATAGCTTGTGATGCTTGGAACACTGGACACAAGTGAAAAATACCTTATTAAAAATATAAAATTAAATAAATTAATAAATATTTAAATTAAATTGTTAAACTTAATTCAAAAAATATGTAATCAAATTAATGATAAATTAAGAAATTATAAATAATATTAGTCTAGAAATTATTGGCTAAACCAAAATGTTTGTTTACAAACAATGTTTTTATTATATATGTTTTTTTAAAAAGTTTATTTATTTTATTTGGAGTATTAAAATTATGTAAAATTATTATTTAAAAATGTAAAAATATAAATATTCAATCATACATTGATTATCTAATGGTTAGAAATAAGGTTTAAATCATTTGTAGGTAAAAAGAGTAATTTTTCAGAAATTATTTTATGTGCGCAATGTGTTTTTATGTTAATAAATTAAATAAATCACTATTTATGATTTATATTTTTGAATTTTTTATATAATATATTAAATTAAATAAATTGAAATTCATATAATGGTTGTTTATAGGCAAGGAATAAAAATAAATTAACTGGTTTTCTTGAAAATACATTTTTTTAAAAATGGCATTTGTGGGTTTCGTGCACTGATATTAGAATTCATTTATTCAAAATATAAGAATAAATTCTTGTAAAAGTGATTAAATATTTTTAATTATAATTTCAAAAAATTTTAATATGGCATTTTTATTTTGGTCATAAAATAATGTTACCTTAGAAATTGTTTTGTCACCCTGATAAAGGTAAATATGAGTCAAAAGAGTTAAAATAAAGGGACCAGGATTCAATATATCTCTAAAACGTACCTTTAATTTCATTATTTGAGTGGCTTTAATCCTCAATAACCTTAGCTTATAAAATTTAATGTTTTGGAGCAACTTTCCCATGAGTGTGACTTTATTATATTTTAAAGCTCTTAATAATTACCAAGATGCCACTCCCCACACTTATAAAAGGGATCCTCTTCTTTTTTCTTCTGCACACCACTTGAGCACCTTAGATCAACCAATATCTACAAAAATACATTTAAAACTCTTCTCAAATAATAATAAATTTTTTTATCTTCTCAATTGACCCGTATAATAATCCTTAATGTTTTTTCAAAGGAGATTATCTAATGTAGAGGCACATGTGCTTGCAGACCCTTTTCAAGTTTATATCTTCTTAAACCTCATTTAAATCTTCAGTAACCAAATTAATATAATTAAATAGGTATATTTACTATAATTAAATTTTATTTTATAATAGTATAACCATTATATATATATATATATATATCATTTCCATCCAATGGAAAATGAAAGCGTCTCTCATATGTTGAAACTGTTATCACCATAAGGCGACGTGTTTTATTTTTCATCACCACCACACTTGGCTTGTTATATCATTGCATTTAATGAATATATATGATATTTATGAAATATTTATGAGTCTAGAAATCTAAATTATTATTTAAATTTTTTAAAATATGAAATTTTACATGGTTATGATTCCGAAGATGATGGAACCATGACCAAGGGGCGAGGCCTGAAATCACCAAACTGAAACATTCATAAAAAATGATACAGTTAACATATTAAAATATTGATTTTTGTGAATAATTATTAATAAATAAGTGATTTTAAATTATGAATGAATCATACGTGGTAAGATAATTTTGTATTATATATATATATGTATGACAAATAAAAAATTATTATACTAGATGATAGAGAGTGTACAAATCAAGTGAAGACTTGAGGTTAGGGTTTATATTATAATTTAATTGTTAATGAGGATTTTAAATGTTTAAATTTAATATAGATAAATAATTTGACCGATTGATATTGAACCTCATCAATTTTATTTTATTTTCTGAGGTTTTCACCAATAATTTCCATTTCCCCACACTATGTTACTCAAGAAGACAAAAATAACATTTTTATGAAAAACCTAACTTATTTCCAAATTTTGGTCAGGAATCATTTTATTCTATGTTCATATTCTCTTATGTCTCATGATTGTTTATTGATGATTTTACACTTTTATGACACATGTTTTTTGTTATAACAATGTTTTATGACATGGACCGTTATTTATTATCTATGAATAATTGTGTATAGGTTTAAAAAGTTATAATCAAGATCTCAAACTCTTATGACTATCTTATGATAACTTATGATATCAAATTGATGTCACTCATTTTTAACCTTACTTAGGATCGATGATCACCTTTTCTTACGTTTCAACTTCCCCAGGTTATGAAGAAAGGTATTTAGTTAGATATTTTCTGAAGGGTAGTATATGATCAGAGACTTTTAGCTGGTGTTGAAGATATTTCATGAAATAAGTTGATTATGTATCTAGTGTCTAAATAAACTTATCCTTTATGATTATAGAGAGGGAATTATTGTGAAATTTATTTAATAATACTACAAAATGATGTAATATTTTTGTGTGGAATGACCAGGTCACCTTACCCCTTCCCCCTCTCATTGATCCCACCCGACTTTGGAATCTCAACAACTTTTCAGTTATATTTTCAGAAAAAGGATTATATATATAAATATAAAATTATTTACAAAATTAATTTGTTTTTGTGATTCTGAAATGATAAAATTTAAATAATAATAATATTAATGATAAACAACAATAGTACTTTTTATATCTTAAAAAATAATATTATCGAGTTATGTTTCTAAAATTGATTTTTTTGTGTATAAATATTAAAAATTAAACTTCTTCAACACATTAACGATATGAGAAAAATTTATTTACACTTATTCATCTTTTTGGACCATGAAACAAATACCATTTGCTAATAATATTATATCAAAGTAGCTCATTAACTATAGACTAAACCACCCAAATGATTAACATTAAAAATATAAAACTAATAAATGAATAACATATTATGATAAATGGATTATAAATTATTAAATAAATAATAATAAGTTCTTTAATGTGTAATTAAAATATATAAATAAACTACTCTAGAAGTTAGAGTGCTTGTAAAGTGAGATATGACTTGTGGTAAAGGATATTCTCTTCCAAATACCACTTCATTCAAGTATTGTTTCATGATTTCCTACTTTATCTTATTTGTATTATTATCCAAGTATTAAATGTAACACATCAAAAATTCTAAAAGAGTAACTTGTATTCGATAGTATGTATGACACACAACACCCAACACGTAGAAAAATATAATATCATAAGTATTTATAATATTTTTACTACTTTAAATAAATTAAATAAATTTTATATTTTTCAATGGAAATGATACATAATTATCATGAGGCATACACAACAATGATTTTCTTTGTTAGCTTGCATTACATGCAAGACCGTGTTTTACCAAATTATAATATATTATTAAAGTAGTATTATTTAATATAAAAAGATATAAACTAGAAGTTATGAATAGTATTAAATAATTCAAGAAAATATATGGTTTACAAAATAAATTCACTAGTTACAATTAATTATAAAGGAATATAAGAACCGATTGAATATAAAAATTATATTTTTTAAAGAAAAGTATTTTATACTCACAAAGATTTTGTATCCTATTAAATTATATTAGTAATAATTCGTGAGTGATATTAATTTAATAAATATATATTATATTCAAAATAATATTTTTTATATCCATTCAATATATTTGTTAGACATAAGATAAGAACAAACCCAATTTTACGCATAAATGCTATATTTTTATTAAGGGACTTTTACCCTCTTTTAATGGAGAACCTATTTTAAATATAATTTTTTGAACTTTTATAAATATTATATATAAAAATAAACATAATATTTTAATTATAAATATATAAATTATTTTTGGGAGAAATTTTGATATTTTTTAGTTAAGCTTTATTTTTTAATGAATAGTGAAAAAACTGTTTTTTAGTTCAAAACTACTTTTCTATTTAATTTATTTATAAGGATAAATTAAATTTAAGTTTAGTTTTAAAGTTTAATTAAATATTTTTTTTATATATTAATCTAATTTATTTCATTGGAATAAATTTCTCTTTGAAATTGGCTATAAAAACATAGCAAACTTTCAGATGTATTTACTTTAAAAACCCACATTGTCATCCCATCTGCGAGATTAAATTTAAATTAATATCATCCAATTATGTTATAAGAATATTAAAAAATTGATTCCATATTTGGAATCATAATAATATTTAATTTTTAATAATATCAACTTAGTTTTTACTAAAAATATTAGTGAATGTAGTTAAAATTAGTTACAACAATTAAGGTATAATTAGGCATAATAACATACTAAGACTTAATCTTAAGGGACCAAATGACCTATAAAAATGTCCAAAAAACATTTTGGAGCCATATTTAGGATATATATCCACTTTTATTGAAATTGGACCATTATTTGATCCACTTTAAATGTAAAAAACTTGTATTGAATTCCGTTGTCAAAATATTACAAGAGTGACACTCCTCCTCTTACTATAAAATAGCCTCCTATCTTCCCACATCCTCACACATATCAAGACACTTTGGATCTAAAAATATCTTCCAAATAGATCCTAAAAATACCTCAACACATTCTATAATCCTCACTATGGGAAGAAATCAATCCAAGTAATCCCTTTAGTGCAAACCAAAAGGAGGTACTCTATTAAGAGGTAACATCTTTCCTTAAACGCTTCAGTTTTTTTCTATTATACACCACATAAAATCTTATTATTCCATTAATATTTAAAAACAAAGACATACTAAATATAATAGGATGTTTTTATGATAATACTTCAACCTACAGTTATACAAAATTCCATCTTATGGGCAACAAACACATTGTTTACATGTACGACGAACTACCACCTTAGGAAATAATGATTGCTCATTTTTAAATTACCATTTATCAAGGTAGATATTATGATGGAAAACCTATTTATATATTTTATATAATATATTTATAATGTATTTATACTTTTTAAATTCTTCTATAACACATATCATTTTTCACTCCATTTGTGGGAATATGATAGCATTGTCTGAAAAAGTGTGGACTACCACCTCTTAAAAGAGATGTGATTCGATCACACGACACATGGAAAGTATAAAAAATGTTTTAAGTAAAGATATGTTACATATAATATATATATATATATATGTTATTAATGACATAGTTATTTTTCTATAAATATAATATATATCAATTTCTTTATTACCCTTTCACACACTAAAAAAGTAATAATGTCGTTCGTGGATGTGTAGACTACCGCTTCCTCATCATGATGTTATTCCTTTTATATAAAAAATTATATATATAAGTATATATGATTAAATAATATGATTTTATGATATAATTTTCATTCTATAATGATATAATTTTATATACCTTATTTCCATAAAAATGTTTGAAAAATGAGAACGTTACTAATGCGTACGTACGACCCACCATCTCGATGATTGTGACATTGATACATCTTTCATAACCATATTTAATGATTATTTTTAAGAGTATAATTTATGTATAAATATGATATTTATTTCATGATTATTATTATGTATATGTTATATAATGACCCCTTTGACCATAATTAACCTACCAAAGTTGTTTTTGACACATAAACTAAATTTCTTCAAAACAACCAATGTAAACAAAATTTAAGTAGTTGTATAAAACATGGTAATAATAGAAATAAAATTTATTATAAACATGAAAGATTTCATCATGAAATTAAATAATTAACATAATTTTTTTATTTAGGAATATAAAGACACACAAAACAAATTAGACACAAGGTTATGGATTTTTATCTCACTATTTATATCTATGAGATAATTGTCATGGTCACTACTTACTTCTTTAGCATGGTGTATCTACTACAGATATTTTATATATTATATCAAGAATTATTTTATCATAATGTTATTTAAAACTTTCAGTTAATATTATTCCTTTATGAGACTTATTATTTAAAATGTTTCAAAGTTTTATGGGACACTTTGGAATGTTTAAAGATTATTTTCCTCAAGAATAATTTTAAAGATACTTAATTTACATTTGAGGAAATTATAAGACCATTTTTCAATAAACCCATTCATTTTAATATCCTCTGGTAATTCATGACCTTTTTCAAGTATTAGTACCATTTTCTACTCTTTGGTACTTAATATGTTTTAGAAAATGTTTTTATGAAAACCTGACTTATTTCTTTCTTTAGTCAGAGAATCTTTTTTCTTATAAAAACCATGTTTTATAAAAATATTTTCAAAAATGATTTTAAAAATATTTTTTAAATAATGTTTTAACATTTTTTTCTTTTACCTAGGTTTTTAAAGGAATCTTCTTATTGCTTTCTAAACTTGGAATTTTCTAACCTTTTTACTGCGCAAAAGGAATGTTCTTTTTACCTCATATAGTAAGTAAATATTTACTCACTGTTATTTATTTTATGTATCCTTTTCATATTTAAAAGTTTAAATTTTAGAGATTTTTTTTCAAAAGTGATTTTCAATGAAAATGTTTTTGAAAATGTTTTTCAAAACAAAGGATATTTTCCTCAAGAATGTTTTTAAATGATATTTTTATTTCTATTCATCAATGAAAAAAACCCCTTATTTTAATCCACTTGAGTTATATTTAATTGATACCATACTTATTATTCCTATAGATGGTTTATGAATGATTTGGCCAAGGATATTATTAAAATTAAATTCCTTGATTTATTTTTTTACTTCTATTGAAATATTAAATCATCTATGATCATTGAACATTGAATTTCCCCTAAATTATATATTTCATTTATCATGGATATTACTATTGCCTAAACCATATACCATTTTAAATACAATTTCTACATTTATAGTTATTTTATTATTTGGGGAAATATTTATAATTCTATATTCTTTATTCAGTATAGATATTTTTTAAGACATATTATTTATTTTTTTATTCAATATGAGTAATTATTTGGACTGGTAATGATGGGTGGAGACCAGACTTTATATAGACCCTCGATGCATCGATAAGTTATCATGAGGCAAATAAGTTGAGAAAATTAAATGGGTTTCTCTATATAGTTTTAAACTATCTTGTGAAAGGTCTTTAAGGTATAGGTTTTCATGTGACTTAGACATGACATCCAATAACTAAGAATTTCCCTCATTTAGTTTCAATTATTCTTCATCTATGTGTTTTTTAATCGACATATCTATGGATACTTTTCATTTTTAGTTCATTGATTAAATTTCATGTGTTTTGATTTCTTACATTGACTTATTTATTTTACCTTATCTATTTATTTGAATGTAATGTGTTTTCGTTTACCTATCTTTATGGTTTATTAAATTATTTTTCAACATATGGGTTACTTGTCATGTATGTTCTATTAATTACCATTCCATAATTATTATTATCATTGATTGATTATTGATTACACTATATTTTTCTCTTACTGAGCATTTTAACTCACCCTTATTGTGTTTCCTTTACCTAGGAATCCAAGAAGCATAAAATGAAAGATATGTAAGGGACTAGGTGGAATAATTTTATCCTCTATGTTATTTAAAAATAATAATTTTTTAATTATTGTAATTATTTTTTATACAAGACTCATGTATATATCTGGATTTCGAAAACAACTAAACTCTCAGTCTTTCAGGATTTTATTCCTTGTAATCATGGAATTGTAGTTGATACCAGAAAATAGATCTAGTATTTATGGGACTGGGTTACTATAGTTAGTATCAAATGGATTTTATTATCAACCATGAGAACTAGATTTAGGAAATAATGGATTAGAGAATGTAACCCTAAGGTAGAATTTGAGTATAAGTGTAGAAGAACACCCTAGAATTCTGTTAAAGTGGAGATTATGTGGGTCTTTCTAGAATTATATCCCTATTTGAATACTACAAGTGGATTTCGTTTAGGGACATATGTACCTAGGATTAATAACTCTAAAAATTTGGGTCAGGCCAGAATCGGTGTAACCTGGTATACAACAATGGGCCTTACTGTTCACCTGGTTTGACCCTCCTGGGTGATACAATTAGGATAAATACAATTTCTTTATAAACCATTGGAAAGTATTTGATCATATGATGAAAATAAATAACCAAGGTTAAAGCTAAGGTGTTTTAGTTTTAAAATAACGTGTGATAATTTAGGAATCATAGAAATTTTATTTTCGATAAGAATCAAACAAAGGAATGACCTATTTTGAAATAAAATGGATAAGGTATTTATGTATTGAGGTTATATTGAAAACCTTGGTTAAAATTCTATTTAGTGATTTATCTTATCTCAAGGATGTACATCAATATTTTTTTGGGAAATTATATTAACATGGTTTTATAAAAGGACAAACTGTATACCGGGTGACAACCCATCAAATCCATAAATTTCATGGGACTTGAACCCATGACAGAAGGATGATAAGGGTTTTACACTATCCACTAACCTACACAATGTTCTTGTTAACATGTCATTGACTTTAGTTGAAAAATTGGATGAATATATACTAATTATAAGCTATTAGTGTTACTTTTTATGTGTAGATATTAATGTCCTTAGTATATTAGTTTTGTTAAATAGTTTGAGACAAATAGTTGTAATTTTTACTCTTTTATGGGCTTTAAGATCATTTATAAATTTATTGTAGTGTTGTAGGCATCAAAATTAAATTTTGATTGAATTGGAGAATTGACCGAAGCACAACCAAATGTTGAAATTATATTTATAGAAATATATCACATAAGTATATATAGCTAGTAAAATATTTCCTCAACATTAGGAAAAGTATCTTCGAATAAAAATGTTTTCCTAATACCATATTCTTTTGGAACTGATGGCCTTTTAAATCCTCACATATTTATCAATTTGAGGACCTAAAATTTCTATTGATCATTCAATTATTTGGGATTGATGAATTAAATCACTCCCCATAAATATATATGTGTTTACCCAAATTATATATCTCTACCCGCCACTAATGTTCTCAAATTTAGAGACCTAGTAACATGTTAGTCCATATTAAATTTATAATTCTCATTCTATATTTTATAGATTATGTTTTAGGAACCCTTATCATTATGTGGAATTTAAAACATAGGAAATAAAAATATATTACCAATATCAAGTTTAAATTGTAAAGACCGAATTTATTTAAGGTGGGGAGAATGTAACACCGCAAAAATTATAAAAGAGTAATTTTTATTCGATAACATGGATGACATATGAAACCAAGTGCATAAGGGAATAAAATATCATGAATATTTATAATATATTTAATAATTGAAATAAATTAAATATATTTTATAGCTTTTAATGAACATGATATTGAGTTAGCGTGTGACATACACAATAATGAGTTTCTTCGGTGGCTTGTGTTACACGTAAGACCGACCTTTATCGAACAATAATATATATATATATATATATATATATTAAAATATTATGATTTAAAATAATAGTATATGAATAGATGTTAAGAATAGTATTAATTAAATTATATAAATATATAGTTTACACAACTAATTCATTGGTTACAATTAATTAGAAAGGAATATAAGAACCAATTGAATATAAAAAGAATATTTTTATAGAAAAATATTTTATGATCACAATGTTGTTTTATCCTATTAAATTAATTTAATTACAATTTGAGTGTGAAATTAATGTAATATATATATATATATATTATATTCAACATAATATTTTTTATACAAATCCAATATATTTTATAAATATAAGTAAGAACTAACCCAATTTTATGCCTAAAATACTATATTTTTATTAAGGGACTTTTACCACCTTTTAATATTGAACGTATTTTAAATATAATTTTGTAACTTTTATAAATATTATATGTAAAAATAAAGTTAATATTTTAAATATAAACATAAAATTTTGGTTTGGGTGATTTTTTGGTATTTTTCTGTTAATTTTCATTTTTTAATGAATAATGAAAAATTATGAATTTTAGTTTGAAAATGATTTTTATATAATTTATTTATATGGTTAAATTAAATTTTAAATTGTTTTTAATGTTTAATTATATAGTTTTTTTTATAAATTACTCCAATTTAGGTCATTGGAATCAATTTCACTTTGATGTTGACTATAAAAGCATAGCAAACTTTCGTACATTTTTACGTTGAAAACCAGCATTGTCATCCCATCCACGTGATTAAATTTAAATTAATTTATTAAAATTATGTGATTGGAATTTAAAAAAATATATTCCATTTTTGAAATCATAATAATTTATAATTTATAATAAGTTCAACGTAGTCTTTTACCAAAAATATTATTGAATGTAATTAAAATTAATTATAATAATTAATGTCAAATTATGCCTAATAGGGGACTAAACCTTAATATTAAGGGCCCAAATAACCTATAAAGTTGTAAAAAATCAATTTTATGGATATATTTATACCCTATACCCACTTTTATCTAAATTTTATTTTTAAGGGATCCACTTTCAATGTGAAAAACATGTACGGAATTCCTTTGTCAAAATATTACAAGAGTGTCGCTCCTCCACTATAAATGGCCTCCTTTCCTCCCACTTACTCAAAAATATTAAGCCAATTTGGATCAAACAAACTATAAACAAAATAAGTCCTTAAAATTGATACTCTAGTCCTAGAATCATCCCTTTGGGAAGAGATAAATCCAAGGAATCGCTTTGGTGAAAACCAATTAGAGTTACCCGATTAAGAGGTAATATGTTTCCTTAATCTCTTTAGTTTTATTTCAATTATAAACCCCCTAAAAATTCTAATTAAATTAATATATAAAACAATAGAATAATAGATATATTATGATGTTTTTATGATAATTTTTCTACCTACACTTACATACACTTCCATCTAATGGGTAATAAACATACTGTTTATGTGTACGAAAAACGACCGCCTCAAGAAATGATGATTGATCTTTTTTCCTTTACCACCTATCATGGTGGAAATTATGATAGAAAATATGTTTATATATGTTATATAAGATATTTATAATTTATTTCTACTTATTTGATTCTTTTAAAACACATATATTTATGCACTCCATTGTACGGGAATACGGTAACATCCTTTGAGGAAGTGTGAACTACCGCCTCCTAAAAGTGATGTGATTCGATCAAACGATACAAAAAATGGATAAAATATGGTTTTAGTTAAACATATGTGACATAGAATAAATATATATGATATTCATGAAATAATTAAATTTCTATAATTATAAATTACATCAATTTATTTGTAACAGTTTCACACACTTAAAAAGTGATAACATCATTCATGGACATATGGACTACCACCTCCTCGACATGATGTGATTAATTTTACCTCAAAATAATTATATATATAAGTATATAAGATTATATAAGATTATATAAGATTATTTTTTGGATATAATTATCATTCTGGAATGATATAATACTATATACCTTATTTTCATAATGATAATTGAAAAATGAGAGCGTTACTCATGCGTAGGTACGACCTACCATCTCCATGATTGTAACATTGATTCATCTTTCATAAAAATATTTATTGTTTTTTTGTAAAAGTATAATTTATGTATAAATATGATAATTATGTCCTGATTATTATTCTGTAGATATTATATAATTAACCCTTTGACCATAGTTTACCTACCAAAGTTGTTTTTGACACATAAACTGAATTTGGTCAAAAGAACCATCATAAACATAATTGTTTAAGTAGTTGTATAAAAAATGGTAATAAATGAAATAAAAGTTATTATAAACATGAAAATGGTTATCAAGTAATTAAATAATTAAAATAAGTTTGTTTTTGTGCAATATAAATACACATGAGACAAATCAGAAGCAAGGTAAGAGATTTTAATCTCACTTTTTTTACATTCATGAGATAAATGTCAAGTTCACCACTTAGTTCTTTTGAGTGGTGTATATACTGAACATTTTGATATATTATATCTTGAATTATATTATCTTTATGGAATTTAAAAATGTAATTTAATATTATTACTTTATGGAGATTATGATTCAAAATGTTTCAAAGTGGAATGCAACACTTTTGAATGTTTACAGATTTTTTTGGGTGCATCGGTCAAATACAGAGACACATATTATTAAAAAATGAAAGTAGAACTACATGAGTTTGAAATAAGGTGATTTATTACAATCTTTCTCATAAAGAGGAAGAAACTCAATTGACAAGTTGTCCTTCCAAGTTATGTCCTGGTTGAATCCTTTGTTAGAAAGAGCATCGAAAACCATGTTCGCTTCACAAAAGGCATGTGGGGCAATAAAGTTAAACCCCATAAGGGAATCAAGGTAGTTTTTCCATCGGGTGGTCAGAGGCCAGGAAAGATGCACCACACCCTCCAAAATGGCATGAACTATAGTGGTTGAATCACTTTCAATCCAAATATTGTTCCGGACCTTTTTCTTAGAAAATCTAACGGCATGTATCACCCCCATCATTTCCACCTCTAGAGATAAAGCAATACCACAACCGCTAAAGAAGCACTGAAGACACTGACCAAGGTTATTTCTAAATATAGAACCACATCCCGCGGGTTCTGGATTTCCTTTGGAAGCACCATACACATTCACTTTGATCCATCCTGGGAGTGGGGTTTTCTAAAAATATCAAAAGTGTGCCTCAACTGCTTGTAAAGTCTATAAATCCAAAGGAGATGAAGGATCTCAATGTTTCTAAAAGTGTTGTCACAATGAGATTTCTATTTCAAAGCTGCCTCCTTGATTGCAATGAGAATTCACATCCGACCTTCATTAATATTGAATGAGTAATTATTGCGGAGAATATCATTTCTATCATACCACATCACATGGATAAGTTCAGAAATAAAAGTGAGGAAGAGGTTCCTGATTTGTTGATAGAGATATATATCCACACATCGTTTTAATTACAAGATGCTATTATTAATGAGGATCCATCTGCAGTAAAAAATTTCAAAAATATAATTCCAAAGAACAGAAGCTATAACACAAGATAAGAATAGATGGATATTATCTTCTCTATGCTGATGACATAAGGAACACCTGGAGAAATGTTGGACCCCAAAAGACTAAAGACAGACCTCGGTGGGGACACGGTTATAGGCGGGACGCCAAACTTGAGTAAATATTTAAGGTTTAATAAATGGTTTGTCAAAAGATTTTACCCAACAAAAATAAAGACCAGAGTTTGAAAAATTGTGGTTAAATGAGATTTTAGAATCAAGAATACCATTGTGGGAATTCTTCCAGATAAGTAAATCCTCAGAATTCGCGAAGTCATAGTTATCAATCACAAGGACGATGTTATCAGGAATATTGCAGAAACCGACTTGCATAATATATTTTATAGAAGTATTGGTATTATATGGAAGATAATTTGTAGAGATCATAGAAAAGAGGGGGGTTTCAGACCAATTATCTTGCCAAAAGTTCAGGGAGGACTACATGATAACCATACATATAGAGTTATTCATAATATTAGCAAAAGAACTCTTAATGGCAGACCAGATAGAAGAATTATTGTAGTTCAAATTTCCCTTATTTAACTTCATGAGAAATATTTTTTAAAAAAAGCAATGGAGTCCGAATTGTTATGGATATTCCTCTAGGCGAGTCTTTCTTGAAGGGAATCATTAAAAAGTCTGAGAATTTTTATGCCAAGACCACCTTTCTCTAAAGGTTTACAACAGGTTTCCCAGGGGATAGTGACTAACTTCCTTTCAAGAATGCTGCCTGTAAATACAAATTTTTTTTATGTAAACGTTGATTTTCTTCAGAAGACCAACTAGCCATTTGTAGACCATCATCAAATAGACCAACTTAGAGACAATAATAGACTTCACGAGACAGATCCTACCAGCCATTTAAAGGGACTTACCCTTCCAGGAGGAAATTTTCTTAATGATCTGATCAACCACATTAGAAAAGTACATAGATTTGGGTCTACCCCAAAAGATAGGAACTAATAGGTAGGTGAAGGGGAAGGATCCTTCTTTTATACCTAAACTATTAATTATATTATTTTTTCTAGAAGAAGAAAAAAAATTCTAAAGAAAACATAATATTTGTTCCAGCTTATAGATTGACCAAATATTTCTTCATAATGAGACAAGGTATTTTTTAACATTTGAATATTCTTTTTGTCTCTTTTGAAAAATAAACTGATGTCATCAGCATAAAGGATATGAGTAGGGATATTTAAGTTTCTAGTAGATTGGATAGGTTTGAGCATGTTTTTATCTACAATAAAACATTTTAATTTCAATAAAACATTTTATTTTTATATCCTCTAGTTATTAATGAATGTTTTTAGGTATTAGTACCATTTTCCCACTCTTTGGTTATCAATACATTTTAGAAAATGTCTTTTATAAAACCTGACTTCATTTCACCCTTTAGTCCGAGAACCTGTTTTCTTATGAAAAACATGTTTTATTAATTTGTCTTCAATTTTTTTTTAAAATGATTTAGTAAATAATGTTTTACCCTTTTTGTCTTTTAACCATGTTTTTAAATGAAATTTCATGTCACTTTATGAACAAGGAATTTTTCTAACCTTTTTACCATGAAAAATTAATGTTATTTTTACCTCGTATGAAAAGTATAGATTTACTCACTATCATATCTTTGAGGTTTCCTTTATATGTTTAAAATGTTACTTTTTAATGAATTTTTTTTCCAAATTTATTTTGAAAGAAATTTTTTTTTCAAAAGGTTTTTCAAAACAAAGGATATTTTCCTAAATAATTTTTTTATAATATCCTTTTATTTCTTTTTATAAAAAACAATGACCCTTTATTTTACTCCTCTTGGGATATATTTAATTGATACTATCCTTATATTTCTTCTGGTTGTTTTAGGATTTATTTTTCCATGGATAATATTCCCATTCAATTACTTAATTTATTTTTTAGTCCCCTTGAAATATTAAATCTTTTATGATAACTGAATATTGAATTTCCCCTAAATTATCTATTTCATTTATCATGGATACTACAATTGACTAAACCATATACCATTTTACATACGATTTCTACTTTGACAATTATTTGATTATTTGGGGAAATATTGATAATTCTGTATTCTTTATACAATAAAAATATTTTATAGGCCTTATTATTTATTTTCATTATTCGATATGAGGAATGATTTGGACTATTAAGGAAGGGTGGTTCTCAGAATTTATATAGCTCCTTGATGCTTGAATAGGTTCCCTTGAGAAAAATAATTTATGAAAATTAAACAGTTCTCTATCCATAATTTTAAACCTTCTTGTGAAAGCTTTTGATGATATTGGTTTTCTTATTCTTTAAACATGAAATATAATAATTAATCATTTCCCTAAATTGGTTTCAATCATTATTCATCCATGAGATTTTTCATCAATATATCTATGGATACATTTCATTTTATTTCATTGATTAAATGTCATGTGTTTCATTTTCTTACATTTCCATATTTATTTTTCTTATCTAGTTATTTTATTGGAATGTGTTTTAGTTTAACTTTCCTTATTTTTTGTTCACTTCCTTTTCATCCTATTGGTTACTTGGAATGTTTTTTCAGTTAATTACCCTGCAATAATTATTATTCTCATTGACTAATTATTGAATCCACTATATTTTTATTTTACTGATCATTTGAGATCACCCTTATTATGTTTCCCTTAACTAGAAATCCAATAAGCATATTATTAAAGATATACTAAGATATAATATATGGAATAATGTTATCCTGAATGTTTTTTAGAAAATAATTATGTTTTAATTAGTGTCATACTTTGTAATATGAGACTCATATATGTATCCAGTTTTCCAAGACTACTAAAATCTCAGTCCTTCAGGATTTGATTCCTTGTAATCATAACAATGTAATTGATAGAAGACACTAGCTCCACCCATTCTGGGGCCAGGTCGCTAAATTAAATATTAAACTTACTATTTACCATTTATTTTTGGAGTAATAATTTTCTCATTAACTCTCCTATATATTCAAGGATCAAAACTTATATTTTTCATAATGGGTTTTCCACTATCTTCTTCATTCTTATAGTTATGTTCTCTATCAGAGTCTATCACACTCTCTTCCTCATTTTCCCTTTCTTATATGATCCCTTCATATCACATACACTAATTTTTTCCATCATTTTTTGGATACTCATCCCTTTATGATTCCCATTTAATCAAATTTTTAAGTCAAACCCTATGATATTTAAAATTGAACTTTTAAAATTTTCTTATCTCCCACTTCAAGTTTAATAAATTTTAAATTAATTTGTTTCATTATTAGGGAATTTAATTATTAAAATAATATTTCAAAAATACTTTGTACCAAATTTTTAAAATGATTTTTATTTAAATATTTTTTTTAAAAAATCATCATGTGTAATGAAAACTATATAAACATTTATATTATATTTTTACTCTCCATTTTAATTAATATTATTTTTATAGTATTTATTTATATTATATTAATTATTAATTATCATAAAATATTATTTTTAAACTATACTACATTTATCTCATTCTATCAATATGATAGATTCATTATTTTAAAATTGAATAAAAACTACAAAATGGTTTTCCTAAAATATAATTTTTTACCTTACTATGAAAGATTCATCACATATTATATTTCTCTTTTACATTCCTCTTAATTAACCATTTATTATGTTGTATTCCCATGAATAGTTTCCTTCACATAAATTGAAACTATATCAAAATAATGCTTTGATTATTTATCCATGATCCTATGTATGTGGGGTATGGTGGAATTGAAATATCTATTAGATAAATAATCTATAATTTCCATGGTATTTAAATATTATCCATTATGAATAATTATAAAATTTCTCCCTATGAATTTTCTTTAAGAATACCCAATTTTTAATTATTCCTAATGAGTTTTGTTCACTGAAATACCCGAAAATTTTATTTAATATGGAAATTATTTACTAGACCATATAATTTTTTTTAATTGATGTAAATAACTTATAGATCATTATCATGGTTTAAGGGTATTTACCAATAAAACTACATTATTTATTTGGATTCTTATTTTATTTCCTTGTGTTAATCATGATATTATTTTGATGTATTTATCATTATATTCATATTATTATGGAACACATATTCATGTTGTGTTATGATGTGATGGGTGGTCCCAAAATTATATATCCCCCAACTAATTGGTAAATTATTTCATTTCATTAGATATTATATAAGGTTTATAGGAAGTGATGTGATCACATTATATTATGATTTCATGGAAGAAATACTTAACTTATGAATTACTTTATGTATATTATATATTCCTATGATTCTCATTATATCCATAATTATATGAAACCTTGAATAGTATGCTAAGTTCCAATGTGATGGTTCATGATCTAGTCAATTTTTTTTGATTATGTTATCATGCCTCATTTTTTACTTCATATGTTTTCATGATCATGTTCTATTAATCATTCCATCTCTCCCATGATCATGTATTTCACTAGTTTATGATTCATTAATATCTAATTTATGACTCATTGATTTTTAACCCCTTAATAAGAATTTGAAATTACCCCTTTATATTATTTCCATATCTCTCTAAGTGATAATATGTGTTAAAGGGATTGTGATTGGTTAATAAGTATCCTTTGATGAAGGATTTGATTGAATATCATTGGTTGATGATGGAATACAGAGATAGTTCCCAAATACACAAATATTTTGATATTGGGAATTAGTTTTAATTATTATGATGTATGAAATTTATATATTCTTCACACTAGATCCAGAAGTGGGGGTCTGTGGGCATCTCTTTTGGTTTCAGAGTAGAGTTTGGTTATTTTTTTAAATTAATATTAATGAAATTTGGGTATAGATTCATATATAGATAATAATTTTCTATAGAGTACTAAGTTATGTATAAATATTATGATTATATAGTATTAAAATATCCCATTTATTTATGACGGGTCCTTACCATAAATAATATTTATGTTAACAATTGGGTTTAGAAGTGTGGTTCATAAAAATAATTATAGGCATTAATAAATGTATTTCAAAAACTAAAAAATATGAGGATGTAGTTTATTTAATGGGATTATAATGTTACATCTAAAATTTTCAAAATATGTTTTCATAAATATTTACCTTAAATTATATATGTATTTATTAAATGCTTTATTTTCTATTTTTATGAAGATATGGATTCAAAATGTACATAAATTAATTAGTTACCATTATTAAATATGTTTGTGTATATAAAATATTAATTTGTGTATAATGGAATAACCTAAATAAATAGGAGACAATAGAAAAATAGAAAATAATTTTTTTATGTCATCATTATTGAAAATTACATACAATGTATAAATACACTATAAAATTTTTTAATTTTTTTGATGGGATAATAAATGAAAGAAAAATAAGAGAAATAAAATTTGATATTTTGGCACATCAAAATCTCTTAGAATTATCACATATGTGAACAAAAATAAAAAATAATAAAAAATCAGAAACAATGTTGGATTTTTTGAAATGATATATAAATAATAACAACAGAATCATAAGTCAATGAAGAATGATAAAAATGAGATATTTTTATAAGATGTGTAAAGGCCACATGGCCATTTGAAAAGTAACATAGCCGTTAAAATAGTGAAATAACAAATGGATATATTATGAAATAAAAATATATTAAATTTATATCATAAATAAATTAAATAAAATAGTTAAATATGATAAAATAATTTTTGAAAATATGAAAGAACAATTTTATTTTCTAAAAAAATGTTATATTTTTCATTAAAATTTATTTTTATGATAAAATTAAAAATCTAAAACTTATTGTTTTTGGTAAAATCATTTTATACAAAAATAATTATTAATAAAGGTAATGAATAATTTTTATGGAAAGAATAGTAATTTTTATAAGGGCTAAAATTGTTCTATAAAAATTAGTATTTTTAATAAATAAATATTTCTATTTAAATTTTTTTTTATTAAATTTAGAAAATTATCTTCATAAAATGGATGAAATTAATATAATAAAAACATTGAAATTTAGTAATGTTGAAGTTTTCATATTTTTTAATTAACATAAAGTACATAAGGGAATAATAAAATACTGATAAGTATTATATTTTTAATAGTATTATTAAATAAAACTTTTGAGGTTTCTAGAAGTTAGATGTTTATTTTAATATATTGTTTACTATTAACTCACAAGATACTTACTATTAAATCACATGTTTAATCACTATTTGGAGAAATAATATTTTTTTTCCAAAAGAACCCTCTCCTCTCCTAATAAACACCACACCTCAATAATCTATTTCACTTCACTTAAAACTTAATTATTTTCAAAATATAAACCAAAATCCATTTTAAACTTACATATATGTGTTCTAAAATTTTTGGTCTTCAGAAAAGTTTATTTCTTAATAAAAATTAACATATCAAATGAGATCTTCCAATGGAAGATGTAAACTATCTCAACCAAAATCATTCGTTTTTTTTTTCTTTTTTATCCCACACTAAATATATTATAACCATAATGATATATTGAAATAGGTATCATAGATATACTAAAAATTTAATATATTAATTATTATCTATTCTTACCATCTCATTTATTCCTGAAATGAACAAATCTACCATATTTTGTTCAATTTACCTCTTACATTGAAGATGTATTTCATTTTTCAATATCACATCCATGGATGGTTTTAATATGATATTCATGTATAATTATGATATAAATGACTCAATTAAAAAATGTTTATGATTTTAAAATATCAAATAAACATTTTATTAACTACACTACAAACAAACTACCATATTATTGATGGGTTTTTTATGAACATCCTATGATACTTGGTAATGGAAACAAACCTGAAAACAAGATGATCAATCTTCAATAAAACAAAGTGAAAAATATGTATTAAAATATAGGATAATAGATTACCAAGAACTTGTGTACAAGAATATACATCTTCCATGATCTCAAAAACAATGCTTGAGGAAGATCACGAGGAATAATTGATGAAATATTTCCTCCTCTGGGAGGGGGACACGAACCACTAGATCCCAATCTCTATCAGAGAAATCCTATAGGAATAAATATGTTTTATTAGATTTTATGAGGTTTATTAACAAGATAAATGAATAAATTATCCTCTAAAAGTTTTTAATGAAATAGATTATCATCAATAATGTTGAAAAAAATGAAATAACCCACCACAAATTAGGATAGTCTCTTCTTGTATTATAGGTGATATCCAAAATTTCATCATAAATGAAGAACATGTAATAATATCCATGATATGTTCCTCATTAATGTTTGTTAATATAATTAAATCATCATCATAAAAATCCTAACAATGTATATGAAATCATGATGGGAGAAATATAATGCACAATTTGTATCACATTGTGTCTTCAACATGAATTGTGGGTGTATATGAATCGTATGCATGTATACAATATACATGAATTACATTCGTGAATGAATGATATCAACATGAATTAAATATATGATTTATATGTTATATTCATTATATATATATATAAATATAAAATAATACTATATTACTTTAGTTAACATATTTAGCAATCTCCCACTTACACTAAAATCCATAAGGACTTTGTGCCAAAAATCACAACCCATTATGAATCCATCTAAAGTATTTTGAATAAAATTTATTCAAGATATCCTCATTTAAAAAAAACACTTTTTCCAAAAAAAACTGTTATCCAAGGGCCTAACTATGTGACCCTATGGTTCTAAAAAACATTGAAAAATATATATGAAATCCCTATTTCATAAACGTATGAAAAGAACAACTGCTATCTAGAAAACCATCAGTGCCACTCAAGCTACCAAGAGGTTTGGTGTGATCTCCGTTAAATATAATCATATACCTATATGAATTTTTCCACCATACGATGCATCATATACATTATATTCATACCAATAGATTCCCTTTTTTCATTGACATCAAGTGACCAATATACATGTAACATGTCAATCTAGTATAGTCTAAATGATATTTTATAGATTCTATGAAATAAACTGAACAAGTTGATGAATACATAAAACATCATCTATCCGACAAATTAGAATATAATATGTCCCCAATTTAAGTAGATAATCCCATCATATTTGACTATAAAAATCATGGAAATTCATCTTCTCAGTCAAGTTCAACCACAGAAAAATGTATTAATTTAAAGTATAAGTGGAAAAATCATTTCTCGGTTTCACTCTAGACAACAACATGATCAAAAACATATCCAAAATCCCACTGATTAGCTATGCTAATACTTTGAGTTGAATATTTTGGGCATAAAATTATAAAGGTTCTCATTATCTCTATCTCTCATACTTTAGGTAATAAGGATTAATAATATGAATACTCCCCTAAGTATAACCGTGACTATAAAACATTCTATAAGATATACTTAATAGATCCATTCCAACTAATAAGTCTCTAATTATTACCACATGAATCTATTCATCGTATCTAATTTACAACCCCTTATAATGAACACACAAATATATTCAAGATAACCATGATAAATAATCAAAACCCATAATACTCTGTGATGATCATTGATTAATGACAAATCAATTTTTTTATACATTGATGGAATTTTATCATTTGAACATTCATGTAAAATAAATTATTGCATAGATGAATGATAAATGAATATTTATTTCATTATAAAAACATGATACATTTATATCCATCACATAAATATCTCAAGTATAGAATACCTAGATATATAAAATGACCTTCATCATATTGTTATTCAAATATATTTTTTAATGGATCTAGTACAATATCTTTTGTAGCCACCCAAGTTATAAGGACCCGAACTTATTAAATTACATAATATTGAATTTAGTCAAGAGATCATTTCATTTAACATTGAGTATATTTTCATGTTTATAGATTTAGTGAATTGGGACATAATACATTCATAACATTACACATTATTACATAGTGGATACCATAAAAACAGTACTCATTTCTCTCAAAATATAAAACTTTTCAAATACAGCATGATTTTCTTTGAAAAAAATATTAAATCATTTAAATTGGCTTGTTTTTTTCCTATAAATCTTTATAACCAATGAAAATCATTTAAAAACTTGGGATGAGCCCAAATTCTCATCAAGGGATCTAAAAAGAAGGAAAGAATATATTAGTCCATGAACACTTGTAACATATGAAATTATTTTCAAAAGGCATACTTATCACCCCTATATACTTACTTTGTGAAACATGAGATATACAAAAAATTCCCAAAAAATAAAAGAACATAAATATAAACATAAAGGTATATTGGGGAATTACATACACAATCTTGTAACCCTCTCGACAACCTTATAATTTGTAACCCTCATGGCTACCTTACAATTTGTGTAATCGTCATAGTTACACTTGGAGTAACCATAAGAACAACCTCCAAATTACACATATCCAATAAATTATAGGGATATATAGGTCAAAAAATTAATCATAAAAAATTCCAAAGAACCAAAACATAATCATACAACATGAATAATAGCATAAAAACATTGGTTTGGAATTTTGTAAAACAGAATTTTAAAAGAGGACTTTAAAAGGAAAGTCAATTATAAATATAATATAATTGAAGTGAGACTTAGTAGAGTGAATGGAATATGTATACACAATGTAAATAACCATAATTCAACATATTATATACAAAACTCATCACATAATAAATTTTAATACCACATAAATAATGAAGTAGAATGTCAACACAAAGAACAGAAATCGGGTTAAGAATTCCCTTACCTCAAGTTTATCTTACTTACAACTCATTTAAACTTCCAATATAATGGTTAAAATAGTGTTATTAATATCATACAGAAACATATTAATCTTTATAATACCTTATATGATCATTTCATTACACCATTTCCCCCTTTAAATGTTAGTATTTTGTTCCTTGCACTGTTTTGTGTGCGTTCTTTACCTGTTTTCCATGATCGGTTCATGATGGATGTTCTTATCGATTGGGAGTGAAAATATAGAATTGGAGTGTAATAGTATTTATATATTTACATAACCAAAAATTATACCATTTATCATTTTTATTTCTGTTATTAGGATGATTAATTAGTTAAAACATTAATGATGTTCGTTTAGATAATTTTAGTGGTTCTTTGATAATAGAGACCTCATTTTGTTTTATAAATTAAAACCATGTGTATAAATGAATTCCAGACCACTGGATGAGAAATAATACATATATTATAACCTGGTTAGGCCATAAAAATGGTTTCATGACCAGACTTGAAGGAATTAAAGAAAATTGAAATCACATCATCCATGATGTCAGTAATTCGACACATCACGAACAATGTTTTTATTCCTTAAATAAGTGAGAGAGGAGAAAAAGAATGATGATGAATTTTACATGAACATGATAAAATCAAGAATATGAAATATTTCAGGAGATTTAATGCCTCTTGAATAATAGGAGGGGAAGAGACTATAATAAAAGAAAAGGAAAGGAAAGAAAAACACATTAAAAGGAAGATGATTTCTTACATCTTGATCTCTTCTCCTTGAGATCCTCCTTAAGGCCTTTGATTTTGGCCTTTGGGTGAGACCAGTAGGTCTTGTACGTGGGGAAGGAGATTGGGGAGGTAATTTGGCATAAATTATACAATTCTCAAGGCTTGAGATGTGTGGGAGGAAGATGGGAAATGGGTGGTATTTATAGTGGTAGAGGGGAGAGATTTTACATTATTTTAATTATTATTTTATAATTTTTCATGAAGACAAGAAATAGTGATACTTCTATGAATAAAAATAGAAATAATTTCATGTAGTTTCAAGATAATGGGTCTAAATTAGCACCACATCATCGATGAAACCTCCATGATGCAGAAATTCATTTATTTGTCAAATACTAAAAATTCACTATTCACCAAAAAATCAAGTATTTCAGAAAATTACCAAAAATTCACCCTTACCATTTTTTGAGATTTAGATTCCAAAAATAACCTCCATTTTATCAAAATAATTTTATAAAAATGAGAAAATTAATTTTTAAATAATATAATACTTTATTCGAAAAATAACAATTTTAAAGAATTTATTTACTTACCCAGAGATATGGGTGTACCATACTTTCAATTGAATATTATATATATTGCATCACAGGTTAGGTTACTATTAATAAGGGTATTTTACTATTCATAATGGTAAAATTAAAATTCATAAGGGTACATAACTATTCATTAGGGACAAGTTACTACTCATAAGGGTACATTACTGTTCTTTTGGGTATGTTACTATTCATAAGGGTATGTTACTATTCAAAAAAATTAAGTTGGTCTTATAAGACTCTAAATATATTACTGATTAAAATTGTAGATGACCATTTTTCAAAATTCAGAACATAGAAGTGGGAAATTAAGTTTAAAGTTAATTATCTTATAAGTACGTGGGTCGTTACACAAGTTATATTTACATCACCCATCTTAATGATCCCCTATATAACATGGTATTTATGAAGAATATGTTTGGTCCCTTGGTGAGACTGTGGTTATTTATCCTGAGAAAAAACTCCATTGTTTTCATAGTAAATGTTGACTTCTCCCTCGATGCTAGGAACCACTCCGAGTCCAAAAATGAAATTTATGATCTAAATAGTTTTCTTTTTAGCATCTGATGTAGTGATGTTTTAATACTCTGTTTTTGAGTTCATATGGTGGATTTATTTGTACTCTTCAAAGTGATAAATCAACCATTTAGGGAAATCATAAAACATTATTGACACTTCATTCCATCTTTATCATACTGAAAACTTGTATCTAGGTAAACTTTTATATAAAGTTTAATATAAGGACCCGACCATAAACATTATTTATTATTTAATTAAATGAATAATTCACATAGAGGATCTTTTCAGGTTTAGAGTTTTAGAGAATTAGGTCATGACTATTACATCTCAAAAGATTACATAGTAGACACTTATACTAAGTTTCCATTAAATAAAATAAAAATACTTAAAAAGAAACATGTCTAGTTCCATGTTTTAGATAGAATGTATTTCCTTGATCCCATCCTTGACCCTATTCATCTTTTTGTCCTGTGGAAAACATTTCAAAAACTTGGGATGAGCATAAAAAGCCCAGTAAAGGATACACAAAGAAGGAAAACTGTTAGTTTTTTAAAAAAACAAGTAAACAATGAGTACTTTACCAAAGTAATAATTTTCACCTTTATGAAGTAGTAAAAACTCTTCACTGAATAAAAGACCATTACTTCCCCTTTTGTAACCAAAATATTACCATAAAACCCATATAAAGAACACATAACATATAAATGTAACTTGGGACATAAAAATACTTAAATGGAATAACCATATGGTCGACTTCCACACATACTTAATGGAATAGCCATATGTCCGACTTCCATACCCAATGCATTGGAGGTTATAACGTAACCAACCATCCTAGTATTCGCGACACCACCCGTCATTTGGTTTATCACGTAACCACCCATAAAATGACCAAGTACCATAATTACACATAAAATATTGCAAATATAAACATTTCAATAACAAAATTTTATTTGCAATCACAATAAGTAATTCAAAGATATTGAATTAATCAATCCATTTTCAAAAACCATTTAAAAGAGATTTTTGAATCAAAGTGTCCCATACCACTTTGAAGATTTTAATGGAATTATAATTTTAAAACATTAATTTACATATAAATAAATACTGAAAACCATTTTGAAATCATGGACATTAAATATAAATATTTATAATAATAAATCTTTAAAACATTTAAAACGATATTTTTGTTAAAGAGTTTTTAACAAAATGAGAGACTCTTGAATACAAATAATTGTGGAATAACATTTAATCAGAACATTATAATATCATGAGAATGAAGGGATTCATGATATAATATGTAAAAGTATAGTATATACAACATATAAGAGTGAATTGGTGCATAACAATGATAAAGTCTCAATGGAAATGTAAATTGAGATGAAATCCATTATAAAGATGGTATCCTTAAATTAAGGATAAATCTATCACATAATTATGTGTGAGAAATATAAATACACACAATATAAGTGGATATTATGTTTGAAACAATCAGAGGACATTCACACATATTCATATGATGACATGTTCAAGAATTACAAGTTGAACCCAAGGAAATCGAAATTGGGTTAAGACATTCCCTTGTAAAAATTCGACAGCCTAACAGCGTCACTTTAATATTCAGAAAATGAGGTGATGAGAAAAAAAGGGTATCTAATAACTTGGAAATAAATTTTACATCAATAAGGATATATAAGAACATATCCCAACATAATAACATGTAAATTAAAAGACATAACAAAAATAAGACTTTTAAAAAGAGGAGGGTGAGAGGTTCCCTTACCGACTTGGGTAACTTTCGAAACATACACCCCATGAAAGAGGGACTATAAAACATTGATATAAATACTCATAAACAAAATCATATTACACAAATATTATAATAATGGGAATTACATACATCACTAAAAGGAAATGGTGGCAAGTGTAGCATAAATCTCACGGGAATAAAAGTGAGATGAAAAATCCCTTACGAAAATTAGGCAGCCTAACAGCGCCACTTAAAACTTCTAAAAATTGATTTATGAGATCAAATAGTGTCTCTCCCAATATGAAAATAAAAATTACAGAGTGAGGAATATAAAAGAACATCCCTAAACATAAAAAAGATTAGCTTAAAAGAAATGACATAAAAGGGATTACTTAAAAAGAAAGAGAGAGGTAGGATCCCTTACCAAAATTCGGTAGCCTAACTGCGCCACTTAAAAATTCTTAAAATGAATTGATGAGAGTAAGAGGGGGTATATCATAATATTAAAATACAAATTACAGTATGGTGAATATAAAATAACATCATCCAACATAAGAACATGGGGAATAAATTAAATGACATAAAAGAGGGTACTTGAAAAGAAAGAGAGAGGCTGGATCCCTTACCTCGTGTCCGACTTGACTCGATCGTTCTTTAATATCCTGAATAATAAAGTTGAGTTAAATTATAATTTCTTAAGAACCTTTTTAAAGTTCATTATTACTTTTATATCACTTATTACCATGTTATAAACATTATGTAATCATTTAAGTTAATAACGGTCATTTTGTTGATACTTGGTACTTGAGTCAAAAGTGAACTTCTTATATTTACTAGTTGTTCATGTAGTAAAATATCAATTATCTCAAGAATGATATTCATGATGTAGATATAATATATACCATATATATATCCAGTATATACATGAATTTATAATATTACATAATCATTTATAGGTAAGAAATGAAATGCACCGTTCATGGAGATGGTAAGCCGTACGTACGCATGAATGCTACTTTCATTTCTATTTCATTCTCTAATGGAATGAAATAATAATTATATAAAACTATATTATAATTCTAGTATAGTATCATATATAATAAATTTAACTTTATCCTTTATACTTCCCACGTATGGCATTAACGAATCCAATAACTTTGAGGGGGTGGTAGTCCGCACTTCCTAAAATGAAGATATCGCGTTTACCCATAATGGAAACCATAAAGGTATGCCATAAATGAAAAATACAGAAGCTTAAGGAAAACATAAACATATTATATATCATATATAAATATAGTGACATCATAATGGCCACCTTTTAAGGTGTTAAAAGAATATTGAACAATCATCGTTTCGTGAGGCAGAAATTCGCCATCCACATAAATAGTATGTTCATTAACCATTAGACAGAGGTGTGTGGAAGTGTAGCTCGAATAGTTCTTATAAAAACATCCTAGTATATTTAATATACTGGTGTTTTAAAAAAATAAATGAATAAAAATATTTTAGGGGGTTGGAGAAGAAAAATAATACAAAAGAACGTTAAAGAAGACTTTACCTTTAAATCTGGTAACTCCCTTTGGTTTGAACCAAAAGGGTTTCTTGAAGAGATTTCTGCCCAAGGTGAGGCTTAAATGATGAATAGAGGGTTGTGGAGAGATGAAATGGTCAGGGGTTGTCCCAGACAAAGGCTTGAGAGGTGTGGGTACAAAGGTAGAGGTGGGGGCCTTTTATAAGAGGAGAGGAGGGGCACTCTTGGAAAGTCAAAAAAAGGTTACATTATTTTCAAATGAGTTTCGGATTTTAAAGGTCCCAAATTGATATATTTATAGTATAAGGTGATAAGGGTTCTAAATACACCCATCCAATATGTTTTTTACATGTTTAGTTCTTAGATTTTAAATTATATTTTCATTTTATTTAAATCGTTAAATAATGAGGTAATTGATGCATCATCATGATTTCATATATAATTTAATTTATATAATGTATAAAAATTATAAAAAATGCTATGATGTATGAAATATTTTTATCTTTACAAAGACTATTTATATTAAAAAATCTTACTTGTATAACCCCATGTAAAAACTATTTTAGTAAAACAATACATGTTTGTGTCATTTTTACTTTTACTTTAAATAAAAGGCATTAATGTCATTATCTTACCCAAGTGGCTCCATGGGGTCCAAAAAATCGACCCATGGGTTTTATTGGTCGGCCATGACTCATCCAATAGGGTTAGGACAAGTGTCAAGATATTTTTATTTTATTATAAAATCATTTTTGCCTTAAATTACACTAATTACCTTTCATCGCGATAATAAAACTTAAAAGTTACTTTTCATCAAATATTATTTACATCCCATTGAACCAAATTTTAATTAATAATGAAAATAATTTATATTGGATTTTTTAAATTCAAATCACAGAAGTGTTAAAGTTCCATTTAAACGAAAAATCAGTTTTTGTAACTACCACTTTGTGGTTTCACTATTCATAAAAAATTATGGTTTTTCAGAAAAATACTCAAAATTAACCCTAAGCTATATTTGATATTCCAAATTCAAAAATGATGTATATTTTACCAAATTCATAACATATAAGTTGAATTAATTAATTTTATAATTAAATCCCGCTATAAAATCAAATAGCGTGTTTTTAAGAAACAATATCTATTAAAAGATGGACACTCGTTTATGTCCAATCTCAAAGTGATATAAATTAAAATGACCACCATTGGATTAAATGGTAAAAATATATTCTAATTTCACTTTAAAAAATTTAAAAAGATAATCAAACTATATAAATAAATTAGATTAAAAAGAGGTTTTGAATTAAAATACAACTATTCATTAAAAATGAACTTTTTCGGAAAAATGCAAAAAATTTACACAAAGTAAATATTGATGTCCTGATTCTAAAGAAAAATTTTATTTGGTCCAATAGAAAGTATAAGAGTGAAAAAAACTATATTTAATGACGGTTCTCCATCAAAAGGCGATAAGTGGACCCTTAGTGAAAATTAGAGCATATATGCCTAAAATTGAATTCTTTTCTTATTTTATGCCTTTATATTTTATTTGATAAATATAAAAACATTTAAAAAAATATAATCATAGTTTAGTTATTTATATTCATTCCTGCCAATACAACGGCTACGTGTTAACTACCATTTAAAAGAGAATTATTTTATTATTAGAGTGCAACATAATATTTCAAAGAAACTCGTTGTTGCGTATTGGGTAAGCCATGGAGCATAGAGTTCCCTTTAAATTAATATTAACATTTTATTCACAAATAAGGATAAATATAAAAATGTAATATTCTTTATTTACCTGTGGTGTTACATCCTTCCCCCCTTTTGGGAATTACGTCATCGCAATTTTAAAATTGGGCTTGGAAACATCATTGAAAGTCCCACATCGGAACAAAAGTCGGTAAAACAATCACTTTAAAATAAATAAAGAGAAGTACAGAGTTCACCCAAGTTAACCCATACTAGGATTCCAAGTATGAAAATATGGATATGGAGGAAAAAACAAAGGGTCGTGTTCTGATGGAGAGTGATAGTAAACATGTCTAGGAGAAAGTTAACCATAAGAAAATCAAAGCTTGTGATGGGTTAAATGGTATTCGATTCCCCAGTAGGAAAAGTTAATAGAAAACATTTTTGTTTTAAGTTACTCTTAATTGAGGAATTTATTTTTGAGATTAACTAAATCATAATGAAACATACTTACTTGTCACGTAGAATTTAAACTTTTACTAGATTCCTTAATCAAACTCACATTTTCTCCAAAGACGAGTATTTAGGAAGGCTTGTTCACATTAAGAGTACTATAATAAACTTCTTTAGAATCACCTAATCCACAAAAGAGAACTATATATTTCCCATGTCTTTAGATATCAACCAAAACCAAACCAAAAAGTTTAGTACGAGATCAGATAATACCCAAAAAGGAAATTTTTTTCAAAATGAAAAACTACTCATAATCTTAAAAATTTGTCCAACAATACCCAAAGTTCAAAAAAGACCATTCAATAAACAACTATCCATAAAATTCTTCAAAGTAATCCAAACTAAGATTGAAACCCAAATCTCTGAAAGATTTAATCACATTTTCTTCCAAAGTAAATCTTAACATTTATCTCCAAATAACTCCAGTTACTCTTAAAGTCTCACATTGAAAAGTAATTAGACTAATCACATATTCTTCATGATAGGATAATCATTTCCATAGATAACCCAAAATAAACTTATTCTTGATTCATAAAATCATCTAACTATGAATAATTAGTCAAACTAACCAGGGACTTCACGTAGTCCAGTGGTAGGCAATAAATACTAGTTGCACTTTAGTTGTGGGTTCTATTCCTACAGCTTTGTCTGACGCGACGGGTTGTCACACGGTCTGCGTGTTGTCCTTTTTTCAAAACTATATAATTTTATGACATTCCTAAAAAAGAGATAAATTCATCAAAAATAACCATAACATATTTTAACCTCAAGTTTATCTCATGCCTTTTGTATTCCATCATATCATGTAGTAACCCATAATTACCTCAAAATAAGGATCATATAAACCCTAATGGTTACCTTTATAATTATTACCAGAACTTCCACATCGAGTTGGTTCTCTCGTACACGATGTATTAGAGAACTCACCGAAGTTCAAGTGGTTAATCATGACTCCTTGATAGTTGGTTTGGAATAACCACGAGATTCCTCATTGAATCCCCTATTTCATCCAGTCTCTTAATCAGAGAACCACCATAGTTTCCTTTATACCCATTGTCACTTTGGTTCCCACTAGATCCATCCATTTACTAAAACAAAAAAAAAAGTTAGTGTGAGTATATCAACAAAATCATCATGTACTAAAGAGGAAGATAAACACTAAGATATACTTATCCAAGTTATCTCAAACTCATTCCAACCTTGAAAAAAAACAACAACGACTCCATCTAATATACTAACCATTGTGGTTAAACACAACTTGTCACTTATGCTTAAAGAATACCCTAACCTCTAAAGTTATCTAAACCGACCTTTGATACCAACTATAAGGACCCGACCTTAAACATTACTTATTATTGAATTAAATGAATAATTCACACAGAGGATCTTTTCAGGTTTAGAGTTTTAGAGAATTAGGTCATAACTATTACATCTCAAAATATTACATAGTAGACACTTCTACTAAGTTTCCATAAAATAAAAAAAACTCTTAAAAAGAAACATGTCTAGTTCCATGTTTTAGATAGAATGTCTTTCCTTGATCCCATCCTTGACCCTATTCATCTTTAAGTCCTGTGGAAAACATTTCAAAAACATGGGATGAGCATAAAAATCCCAGTAAAGGATACACAAAGAAGGAAAACTGTTAGTTTTTCAAAACAAGTAAACCATGAGTACTTTACCAAAGTAATACTTTTCACATTTATGAAGTAGTAAAAACTCTTCCCTGAATAAAAGACCATTACTTACCCTTTTGTAACCAAAAGATTACCATAAAACCCATATAATGAATACATAACATATAAAGTTAACTTGGGACATAAATATACTTAAATGGAATAACCATACGGTTGAATTCCACACATACTTAATGGAATAGCCATACGGCCGACTACCATACCCAATGCAATAGAGGTTATAATGTAACCACCCATCCTGGTATTCACAACCCCACCCGTTATATGGTTTATCACGTAACCACCCGTAAAATGAAAAAGTACCATTATTACACATAAAATATTGAAAATATAAACATTTCAATAACAACATTTCATTTTCAATCACAATAAGTAATTCCAAGATATTTAATTAATCAATCCATTTTCAAAAACCATTTAAAAGATATTTTTGAATCAAAGTGTCTCATACCACTTTGAAGCTTTTAATGGAATTATAATTTCAAAACATTAATGTCCATATATATAAATACTGAAAACCATTTTGAAAAAAAGGACATTAAAGATAAAGATTTAGAATAATAAATCTTTAAAACATTTAAAACAATATTTTTGTTAAAGAGTTCTTAAAAAAATGAGAGACTCTTGAATACAAATAATTGCGGAATAACATTTAATCAGAACTTTATAATAACATGAGAATAAATGGATTAAAGATATAATATGTCAAAGTAATTTATATACACCATATAAGAGTGAATTGGTGCATAAAAACAATGAAGTCTTAATGGAAATGTAAATTGAGATGAAATCCATTATAAAGATGGTATCCTTAAATTAAGGATAAATCTATCACATAATTATGTGTGAGAAATATAAATACACCAAATATAAGTGGATATTAAGTGTGAAACAATAAGAGTACATTCACACATATTCATAGGATGACATGTTCAAGAATTACAATTTCAACCCAAGGAAATCTAAATTGGGTTAAGACGTTCCCTTGTAAAAATTCGACAGCCTAACGATGTCACTTTAATATTCAGAAAATGAGTTGATGAGACAAAAAGGGTATCTCATCACTTGGAAATAAATTTTACATCAATAAGGATATATAATAACATATCCCAACATAATAAGATGTAAATTAAATGACATAACAAAAATAAGTCTTTTAAAAAGAGGAGGCTGAAAGGTTCCCTTACTGACTTGGGTAACTTTCAAAACGTACACCCCATGAAAGAATGACTATAAAAGATTAATGTAAATACTCATAAACGAAATTATATTACAAAAATATTAGAATAATTGTCAGTACATACACCACTCAAAGGAAATGGTGGCAAATTTATCATAAATGTCACAGGAATGAAAGTGAGATGAAAAATCCCTTACGAAATTTAGGCCGCCTAACAGCGCCACTTAAAACTTCCAAAAATGGATTTATGAGATCAAATAGGGTCTCTCGTAATATAAAAATAAAAAGTACAGAATGAGGAATATAAAATAACATCCCCAAACATAATAAATATGATCTTAAAAGAAATGACATAAAAGGGAGTACTTAAAAAGACGGAGAGAGGTAGGATCCCTTACCAAAATTTGGCAGCCTAACAGCGCCACTTAAAAATTCTTAAAATGAATTGATGAGAGTAAGAGGGGGTATCTCATCATATGAAAATAAAAATTACAGTATGGTGAATATAAAATAACATCCTCCAACATAATAACAAGGGGCATAAATGAAATGACATAAAAGAGGGTACTTGAAAAGAAAGAGAGAGGTCAGATTCCTTACCTCATGTCCGACTTGACTCGATCGTTCTTTAATCTCCTGAATAATAAACTGGAGTTAGTTTATACTTGCTTAAGAAACTTTTTCAAGTTAATTATTCCTTTTATATAACGTATCACCATGTTATGCACATTATGTAATCATTTAAGTTAATAACAGTCGTTTTGTCGATACTTGGTACTTGAGTCAAAAGTGAACTTCTTATATTTTCTAGTTGTTCATGTAGTCAAAAATAAATTATCTCAATAATGATATTCATGATTTAGATATCATATATACCATATATATATCCATTATATACATGCATTTATAATATTACATAATCATTTAGAGGTACGAAATGAAATGCACCGTTCATGGAGATAGTAAGCCGTACGTACGCATGAATGCTACTTTCATTTCTATTTCATACTCCAATGGAATGAAATAATAATTATATAAAGGTATATTATAATTCCATTATAGTATCATATATAATATCATTAATTTTATCCTTTATACGTCCCACATATGGCATTAACGAATCAAATCACTTTGAGGGGGTGGTAGTCCGCACTTCCTAAAATGAAGATATCATGTTTACTCATAATGGAAACCATAAAGGTATGCCATAAATGAAAAATACAGAATCTTAAGGAAACAATAAACATATTATATATCATATATAAATATAGTGACATCATAATGGCCACCTTTGAAGGTGTTAAAAGAATATTGAACAATCATCGTTTCATGAGGCAGAAATTCGCCATCCACAGAAACAGTATGTTCATTAACCATTAGACGGAGGTGTGTGGAAGAGTAGATCGAATACTTATTATTAAAACATACTATTATACTGAAGATACTGGTGTTGTTATAAAATAAATGAATAAAAAGATTTTATGGGGTTGGAGAAGCAAAATAAAACATTAGAACATTAAAGAAGACTTTACCTTTAAATCGTGTAACTCCCTTTAGTTTGAACCAAAAGGGTTTCTTGAAGAGATTTATGCCCAAGGTGAGGATTAAATTATGAATAGAGTGATGTGGAGAGATGAAATGGGTAGGGGTTGGCCAAGAAAATGGCTTGAGAGGTGTGGGTAAGGAGGTAGAGGTGGGGGCCTTTTATAAGAGGAGAGGAGGGGCACTCTTGGAAAGTCAAAAAAAGGTTACATTATTTTCCAATGAGTTTCGGATTTTAAAGGTCTCACATTGATATATTTAGAGTATAAGGTGATAAGGGTTCTAAATACACCCATACAATAGGTTTTTGAAATGTTTAGGTCTTAGATTTTACATTATCTTTTCATTTTATTTAAATTGTTAAATAATGAGGTAATCACTGCCTCATCATGTTGTCATATATAATTTAATTTATTTAATGTCTAAAAATTATAAAAAAAGACGATGATGTAGTAAATATTTTTATCTTTCCAATGACAATTTATAGTAAAAAATCTTACGTGTATAACCCCATGTAAAAATTGTTTTAGTAAAACAATACATGTTTGTGTCATTTTTACTTTTACTTTAAATAAAAGGCATTAATGTCATTATCTTAACCAAGTGGCTCCATGGGGTCCCAAAAATCTACCCATGGGTTTTCTTGGTCGGCCATGACTCATCCAATATGGTTAGGACAAGTTTTAAGATATTTTCATTTTATTATAATATCATTTTTACCTTAAATCACACTAATTACCTTTAATCGCGATTAATAAAACTTAAAAGTTACTTTTCATCAAATATTATTTTCATCCCATTGAACCACATTTAACTTAATAATGAAAATAATTTATATTGTATTTTTTAAATTCAAATCACAGAAGTGTTATAGTTCCATTTAAATGAAAAATCAGTTTTTGTAACTACCACTTTGTGGTTTCACTATTCATAAAAAATTATGGTTTTTCTGAAAAATACCAAAAATTCACCCTAATCTATATTTGATATTCCAAATTCAAAAATTATGTCTATTTTAACAAATTAATAACATAGAAGTTGCATTAATTTATTTTATAATTAAATCCCGCTATCAAATCAAATAGCGTGTTTTTAAGAAACAATATCTATCAAAATATTAAGACTCATTTATGTCCAATATCAAAGTGATATTAATTCCAATGACCACCATTGGATTAAATGGTAAAAATATATTCTAATTTCACTTTAAAACCAATTAAAAAGATAATATAACTATATAAATAAATTATATTAAAAAGAGGTTTTGAATTAAAATACAACTATTCATTAAAACATGAACTTTATCGGAAAAATACCAAAAATTTACACAAAGTAAATTTTGATGTCAAAATTATAAAGAAGAGTTTTATTTGGTCCAATAGAATGTATAAGAGTGACCAAAACTATATTTAATGAAGGTTCGCCATCAAAAGGCGATAAGTGGACCTTTAGTGAAAATTAGAGAATATATGCCTAAAATTGAATTATTTTCTTATTTTAAGCCTTTATCTTTTATTGGATAAATATAAAAACATTTAAAAAACATATATAATAATATTTTAGTTATTTCTATTCATTACCACCAATAAAATGGCTACGTGTTAACTACCATTTAAAATAAAATTATTTTATTATTAGAGTGCAATGTAAGATTTCAAAGGAACTCATTGTTGCGTATTGGGTAAGCCATCGAGAATAGAGTTCCCTTTAAATTAATATTAAAATTTTATTCCCAAATAGGGATAAATATAAAAATGTAATATTCTTTATTTACCTGGGGTGTTACATTTAACCTCTCCTCCAAACACCAAAAACACATCCTTAGTCCTTATCAAGTACTTTAAAATGTTATTCACAATAATTTAGTGACTTTCGCAAGGATTATATTGGTATCTAATTATAATTCTAAGAGAATACACAACATAATGTTTAGTACACAACATGTCATACCTGAATGATCCTATAAAAGATGTATAAGGAAAAATATCCATCTTGTATGAAAAATTAGAAGGATCCAAAATTTTCCTAAGATTCATGCCTTGTAATACCTGGAAAAGACCCCTTATTGGACTTCTATAGATAAATTGATTTATAAATTTACCGATATATCTTCCATAAATTATTCTAAGAATCCTTTTAAATATATCTCTATAAATCTTTCAAAATTGTATGTTGGGAGATTCACTCATATCATTAACCAATAAAAATTTACTCAAATAAATATTTATAAAGTTAATAATTAAGATATAATTTATGATAAGAAGTACATAATCTACACACACAAATTATAAACACTACAATCCTCTAAAAAATCCACTATACACTGAATAATAATTTATATAATTAATGAAACTAAACTATTTTATTTCACCATCAAACTATATATTCCAACTCTAAGAAAATTTATTTTGTCTATAAATAAAATGTTGCATCTTAAACCTCTTAACAAAATCATTTGGGACTTAAAAAATTTAATTTGTTTCATAAACGTGTACTTGAATAAAATGAGATTATGAAAATTTGGTTTTACATCTATTTGATATATCTCAATATCACAGTGAGTTGTTATGGAAGGAAAAATCTTAATGTACTTTATCATCATTATAGGTGAATATTTTTCTCCATAGTTAACACCATGATTTTTTTATAACCTTTAAACACTAAGAGTACTTTATAGGTGTACACTCTACTATACATGTAAATTTTATTATGGAAAAACACTTTTACCCTATGTGTATTACCCCTTGTGGACCATCCTATAGGTTCCAAACATTGTATGCTTACATGGATTTTATCTCAAATTATATACCTTTTTACCATTATATGAAATTAAAACTCTCAATGTCTTCATGATAGGAAGTAGAATAATTACCTTTTAATGTTACTTCATTATTATTTTAAATTATAAATATGCATCTCTTTGGTTCCTGGTGAATCATATTCAACTTTTGAGGTTCTTGTGTAACTTGAGTGGTTTATTCTTCCAAAATTACTTGTAAACGTACCCTGACCACCATATTAAGATCATTTCATACTTCTTGTTCTTAAAATTCTATATGTTAAACTTTTCAACCATTGATTACTCATTCCATGCGTATTATTTCAAGGAAAACACCATCTAATTCCATACGAACAATGTGTTCAGTAGTGTTATATAAATAATATCCCTTTATCTCTAAGAGATTACCAAAAAATTACTATTTAAGGGATAGTTTTTTAGAATTCAATCATCATACAGGTTCTTCAAAACCCAAAATACATATAAAATACAAACAATGATATTTCTAACATCACATATCATGTAGTGTATTTATGAATCCTTTATATGGAATGTGATTTAGTAGAAATGAATCATTTTGTAAATCATAACCCAAGAATGAAATAGTAAGGCCACATATACTCATCATTGATCAAACCATGTATAATAAGACATGATTAATGTAAAGACCCGTAAATTTCAAGGAAATTTTTTTCTTAATTTTCTTTGGAATTTTACAAGAACGCAGTTTCTGACGGCACCTGATTCCGAGGCCCGGTGTGCCCGGAATCATTTTCCGAAGTTTTGGCTCGGGTACGTTCAGTGAACGGACGAGCGGGTTTTTCTAACTTTTGAACCGGTGCCCGGAATCGAATTCTGAGGGCACCGATGAAATCGCAGCGCCGGGTTTCGCTTAGAAACGCCTCTTCCGGAGTTGCGTTTGCTCGGATGTGGTTTTTAATTTTCGGGCTTAAGGTTAAGAAATAAAATAATTTTGCGACAACTTTATTTTATTTCGCTTAAGCCACTTGGAAGCCACTTGAAGCCACTTAAAGGCGGCTTGAACTGAGTTGAACTGGATAGGATGCTATCCAGAAATATCCTACCCCTTGGTAGGATATTTGTGAGGTGGGGCCCGCACGAGCCCCGCCGTTTCTTTCGCTAAGTAACGCACCCGCGAAAACCCGTCAAAGTAACTGAAAAGTCAACCGACGCGTTTTCTTTAATTCTTAACAGACCATTTAATTGGGCGGTTTATTTCGTGAATTAAATGGACTGTTTCTTTCGTGGATTTAATGGATCGTTTCTTAACCGGTTTCGTGTGTTGGCATGTTTATAAAATAAGACCAACCTAAAAATCCTTTGAAAGGATTTGAGAGGATCTTGTTTCTTCATCTCCCCGCGAAGAACGCGAAGAACGCGAAGAACGCCGGCGACCGAAATTCGACGACGCACACCGAGATCTGCGACGTCGATGAGCTTTACCCGCGACGTTCTTCGGCGACGCCTCTTCTTCCGCAGCCGATCCTCGTTCGGCAGCTAAGGTGAGAAACGAATCTTTGAAATTCTTTTGTGTTGTGATAATAAAATAAGAGGTAGTCTTATTTTATTTGGAGTTCTTTGTTTGTCTTTGGAGAGCTTTCCCTTCATCTCCAAGCTCTGACGAAGAACGAAGAACGTCTTCATCCTCAAGGAAGAACGACAACACTTCGTCAAGGATCATCGACTCGGCGACCCGGTATCTTCGGACCTTTCCTTCCTCCCCGAACCTTCTTCGTCGGCAATCGAAGATCCGAGCGACGTGTCTTTTCGGACATAACTCTTCGTCAGCGGATTTGACGAACGTCGACCGCGACGCCCGACCTCCGCGACGCCGTCTTCCGCGGAGCGTGATCAAATCTTCAAATCTTAACCCGAGGTAGGGGTGGTTGATTTAATATTTAATTATCTCTTTTTCTCGTGGTTCGTATAACTAACGTGGGATGTTGATTATTTTAAGATGCGTTATTAATTTAACGTGAGGGGGGGCCGGACCGCACGAACACGGCCGAACCCCCTCCAATGATCTTGTTTGTTCTTGCGGGAGGAAGCAAGAGGCGTGGTGCCGTCGCACCACGTGGATGATCGTGCGTTTATTTTACGCAACGCCGTCGCGCGCACACCATGGAAGGAACATCAAGAACGCAACGCCGTCGCGCCGCGTTGAAAGAAATTAACGTGTGGCGAAAGGGGCGCGGTGCCGTCGCACCGCGCCGGACGACGAACGCCGCGGCCGGTTCCGGGCCGCGGCAGGACGAGAAGACCGCGGCCGGTTCCGGGCCGCGGCGGGACGAGGAGACCGCGGCCGGTTCCGGGCCGCGGCGGAAGGAAGGACCGGCGGCCGGGCCGCCGGCGTCGGAAGTCGAGGGCGGGACCGGAATTTCCGGTCCCGTTGGTAAAAACCGGCCGGCCAGCGGGCCGGCCGGATGTCACAAAACCGGGGAATTAAATTCCCCGGCCGGTTCAATATAACCCCCTCTTTAAGAGGGGGAGGCGGTTCAATAAAAGGGGGGGGCAGCAGCCCCCCGGTTGACTCTCCAAAACCGGCCCCCACGTGGGGGCCGATTTGCTACCCAGGCGCGGCACAAAGGCCGCGCCGTCCGTGAAGAAGCGGGGGCAATCAAGCCCCCCGCGTGACCACCCCGTGCGGCGCACCCCGCCGCCAGCGCGGCCCGCTGCCGCCGCCAGCGCGGCCCGCCGCCGCCGCCGCCGCGGCCCGCCGCGCCGCCGCCGCCGCCGCCGGCCCCCGCGCCGCCCAGGGGGGGGGGGGTCGGGCCGGGTCGGCCCGGACCCGGACCCCCCCGTTTCGGACCAGATTCGGTTCTTGGCTCATAACTTGAGCCTCGGACCTCCGAATGACGAACCGTCTGCGGCAACGCGATCCTTGGATCGAGACGGTCGTTTCGGTATATCGCACTCAAGGTTTCGGGTTACTTTGAGTTCGGCCGGGTTGGTTCGTTCACGAAACCAACCGGGCCTTCGGAGCGGAAACGCTCATCTCTTGAGCCACGAACGTCCGATTGACGCGCCGTCAGTCGCGTTGTGTTCCTCTTAGTGAATCGGATCTTTTGGCATACTCCGCCCGAGGTTTGGACGCAGGTGGAGTACGGTCGGGTTGGTTTTTCCTTAAAAACCAACCGGGCCCCGGAGACGAAAATGCCAATAACTCACAGACCGGGCGTCCGATTGACGCGCCGTCTGTTTCGTTGACTTCCTCTTGACGAGACAGAACTTTTGACATACTCCGCCCGAGTTTTGGATGCAGTCGGAGTATGGCCGGGTTGGATTGTTCCCGAAATCCAACCGGGCCCCTGGAACGGGGAAGCTGATATCTTTCAGACAGGACGTCCGCTTGACGAGCCGTCAGCGGCGTTGGTGGTTACGTTGAGTAACAGTCCCTTTGAGTTTACCCTATGGGAGTTCGGGGTACAGTTGAGATACGGCTGGGTTTGGTTTCGCTCACGAAACCAACCGGTCCCCTGGGACGAAAAGGCTAATAACTCACAGACCGGGCGTCCGATCGACGCGCCGTCTGTTGCGTTGAGACCCCTGTGACGAGACGGACCTTTGAGACACTTCTTCGTGGGACTTTGAGATACTTGGAGTATCGACCAGTAGCTCGTGGAGCGGACCCGTGGTACTTGGCAGTGGTGGTGCGCTTGGATGCAGCAGCAGACCCTTGGCGGTGGAGCGTTTGGTTGTAGCGGCGGAACCGCGATACTCTACGGAGTATGTGCGCTTGGTTGTAGCGACAGACCCGCGACAGTGGAGACGAGCGTGCAGAGTACGGAGACCGTGTAACCGGCTGAGACCTGACGACTGCTTGACCGACTCGACTTGGAGTGAGTCGACTAGCCCAGTGGACGGAGCGCCCGGTATTTGGCGGCAGACCCACGGCGGACGGAGCGCCTGGTAGTTGGCAGCAGACCCGCGGTACTCGACAGGAGGAGTACCTCAGCAGGCTATCTGGGTAGCGCCCGGTATTTGGCGACAGACCCTCAGCGGACGGAGCGCCCGGTAGTTGGCTGCAAACCCGCAGTACTCGACAGGAGGAGTACCTCAGCAGTCCTAGGTTAGTGAGCGGCAGCCTCGGAGTCGTGACAGGACCACTGTACACTCTAGAGACGGAGCTCTTCAGCAGTTACGGTTTCGATAATGAAAATCCTGGTTTGATCTGAGTCAATGAATCTTTGCGTTTCCTCATGATTGAGATGGGTCGCTTGATAACTTAGGTATATGTATGGGCATATACCTGGGTGTTGGTTATCCGTTGATTTCATGATTTTTGTGTATCCTTGAGATTGGATGGGTTACTTGATGACTTAGGTATAAGTATGGGCGTATACCTAAGTAGAGTCTGACGTTACTTCGTGATTGCTGCCTTTACTTTGTGGATATCCATGTTGGATTTAGTGAGACCTTAAGGGTCTCGGGGTCCCTACTGAGTAGCTTATACTCACCCCTGCACGGGCTATGCCCGCACTTCGTTGTGTTGGTTGCAGACGACGGACATCACAGATCGCAGTTGAGACTTGCGGAGCAGGTCGGTACCCGGAGGTGGATCCACTGGGCGGACGTACCCGGAGTAGACGACAGGACCTGTGGAGTAGAGGAGCTATCTGTACCTACCCTTCAGGTAGGATCCGTGGTGGACGATCCAGGAGCTGAGCCATCTGTACCTACCCTTCAGGTAGGAATCGAGGCGGACGACCCAGGAGCCGCTTCGTTCTTCCAGCTGCTGTTTTTCCCTTTCGAGTTGTACTTTACAGTTGGGCTTGTATTTCCGGCCCCCTTTACTTTTCTGCACTTGTAGTTACTTTCCGCTTGCTGACTCTGTGGTGGTTGTTACTTATAAAGGCAATGCCTTCCCTGTTATTGGGATTTTACGCCTTGGTGCTAGTCGCCAGCCCCTGGCCTATGGAAGGCGGGCTTGGGGTAGTCACGGCACGGGCCCCGAGGTCGGGTCGTGACAATTAATCCTTTTAGACACACCATTCCTTTTAGACACACCATTCCTTAATCCTTTTATCAAACACTAATTTAAAGTTTTTATTCCCAAATTAACACCTTATTTTAATAATTTTTATTATTTAATTAGATATTAACATCAATAATACTGAATTCCACCTTCTCTTTGTAGTCTTTATGAAATTTCCTTCAATTTTGATGTGAGGTAAGATTATAAAACCCATTTTTTCCATGGGTAATTCTTATGATTATGTATTATAATTGATTTCATTTTTTAGCACACATAATCATGAAAAATTTATGTTGGGGGCACCTAGATATCAATATGATTAATTGGGTAAAGTTTTTGTCTAATGAGAAAATATGTATGGGATTGGGGAGTCAAACTAATCCATGATGGGACTCTGTACATCATGTGATGTTGTCTTGGAAGTTAACCTGGACTTATGATTATGTCATGTTTGGTATTTCTGCCACATTTATTATGTTTCCATGATATTATGATACCATTATCTTTATTTTATTGACCCATTTTATTACACATAATCATTCTCTTTTCTGGTTACATGTTATACCTTTGAATCAAATGTTATGCTTCATTATCATGTTTATTCCCTTATCGTGATTTTTAGTTCACCCCTTTTATCTATATATTCCCCAGATTATCCAATGTAGTTTTAAGAGATCAAATGGATTTAGGATATCATTATCGATATTACAATAAAAATGTTTTATTTTTTTGTGATGATATATGCACATAGTATTCCAAAAGACACCAGGACTCTCCATTATTTTTTAAATTGATATTTATTTTAAAAAACATGTAATAATATATGTAAAAAGGACTCGGTCACTATAGTTGGTATCAAAGGAGTTTTTTGTTTTATTTTTTGGAATTAATAATATAATAATTTAGTGATAACCCTAAGGATAAGTTTTGGTGTAGGAAAACATCCTATAACTTTGGTGAAGTATAGAGCTAGTGGGTTCCAAGAAATTGCATCCCTATCTAGATAATACAAGTGGATGTGGATCTAGAATAGCTGTACATATGAGTAATAACTCAAAAAGGGAGAATTGGGTATTAAATCAATCATAAACTGATGCATGGAAAAGAGTTATAGCTTTACAACTAGTTTTACACTCTTTTAAGTTTCAAAATTCAAAAAACCATTATAAACCATTATTAAGGGCATGAATAAATTGTTTGGTTAGAAAAAATAAAAATAAAATCACCATGGATAACCTAGATTAAAAACTTTAGGCTAATTAGTTAGGATATAATTATCATTTATAATTTATTCCTTAAAAGTTTATATGACTCCCTTTTTTTGTTTAACAGTTAAAGTATTTTTATCTTATTTTATTTTTAGTTAATGATAAGAAATAGGATAAATCTAGTTATTTAATAATGTGATAGGAAATGTGATTATTTACTTAGTAACAAGCCTTATTTTATTGGAGTGGGAGCTGGGAACTTCTTAGAAGTACTAGATCAACTGACTCAAGCTATGAATATTAACTTGAATCATATAGAATTACCCTTTTCTCATAAGAAAGAAATTTTTTTGTTTGAGTCATTTATATGAAAAATGTCTCCCAACTTTAGTGGATCTTAAGGTATCATCATCACAAAATAATACATCAACTATATGGAGACGATATTCACTATCCAGTAATTCTTAGAATATGACAAAGTTGTGCATACAATTTATTGCATGGAGGGGGAAGCCAATCATTGTTAGTCACTGATCAAGAACATGAATTCCAAAGAGTATATTGATTCCATATAATGGGAAGATGTTAGGAAAGTATTTTTTAATAAATATTTCCCATGAAGTTTCTATCTTAAAAGGGAGAGGTAGTTCATGGGATTGATGAGAAATGAAGATGAGTCTATGAGGGTGTATGTGAAAAACTTCACAAGGGTTTCAAAATATTCCTATTGTTCATAATAAATTCTAAAATTATGGTGGCCCACTTATTTAGTGGATAAAAACCATGTATATAAAAATATTTGATGATTTGAGACTTTTATAGTTATGAAGAGATTGTTTGTTATTCCCTCAAGGTCATTATGGAGATTGGATAATCTTATTGGTCTTGTGGGTTTAGAGATTACAAGTGTAAAATAGTTTTTTCTTTATGATTATCAATAGATAAATCTCATTGAGTAAAGAAAAAACAACATACCATGGGTCAAAAGTGTATGAAGAAGCATCCTAAAAACTTTCTGATGTGAACTTGGAGATTCTTTCAGTGTGGAAAAAAGGGAATCAGGATAATCAATGATGATGAAAGTTGAATAAAACCACTAATACAATTGAGAAAAAGAAGTTTTAGATCAAAACTCGACCTGTAGTACAATATTTCTATTATATGGAACATGGGGATTATACATTCCAATGCACTAATCCAAGGGATTTTAGAAAAAATCAATGACAGAAACCTATGAGGCATAGAGAGAACATAAGGTTATTTGATTTCACTAATGTTGTGGTGGATCCCATAAATGATGTGGTGATAGGTATACTATTTATTTATTCAATAATAGTGGACATACTTTTTTATTTTAGTTATAATCATTATTTTATATCTTGAAAGTTTATTAGAATTATTTAAACACCAACTCAAAACATTGTGTTTGAGCTATCTATGAGAAAAAAATGGATAAATGTTTGCATCCGAAGAATTTAACTCCTCCCTGGTCAATGTTTGTTAATTGATCCTGATAGAAAATATAATATTACTTATTTTAGTGGATTTTGATGTTATTTTGGGAATGTATTGAATTACCTTATAGAAATACAATGTAAACTTTTGGGAGAGGGAGATCACCCTTCACAACCCAAGTTATCCTCCAATTCTGTACAAGTGTAAGGAGGATGATGAATCTCCCGTGGAATATTCTAATAAAGAATAAATATTATTTCCTTATGATAAAACATATAAAGATTAAATTATTGATATAATTTAGAGAATCAGGAATGAAGACATGAACATTATGGGGGATTATACAAATATATTCCCTGAGGAGTTTCTGAGCCTTCCTCATGACTAAGTAGTTGAGTTCTCAATTGAACTTTTACATGCATCTCTTCCCATATTTAAGAATCCTTATAGAATGGAAACTGTTGAGTTGCAAGCATTGAAAAAGAAGTTAAAAGAGAATTTGGAAAATCAGTTTAGATTCCTGAGTGCTTCATTATGGTGTGCACCAATCCTTTTTTTCAAGAAGAAGGATTTGTTAATGCGCATATTTATTGATTATCGAGAACTCAAAAAATCATAATAATTTAAAACTATAACATACCATGGATATATGATTTGTTCAATGAACTACATAGGGACCAATATTTCTCTAAGGTATACCATAGGTGAGAATACCACCAATTAAATGTGAATAAGGAAGATATTCTCAAAATTACCTTTTAAACAGGGTATAGAAACTATGAGTTTATAATGACCTATTCATAATCACTAATTCCACAAATATATTTTTTCACTTAATGAATAGATTATTTTGGGAATACATGAAAAAAAAATATAGTATTTATAGAAAATATTTTCATATATTCTAAAAGAAAGGAGCAATATGATGAGTATTTGAATAATGTTATAATGAAATTTCAAATGTAGAATATTTATCAACATTAGAGTAAATGTGAGTTTTTTATAGAGGAATTATCATTCTTGGGAAAATTTATAACTATACAAGCATTATCTATGGACCCTTATAAGGAAAAGGAAATTGAGGAGTGGCCCACACCAGTATCAATAATAGTGATCCAAAGTTTTCTCAGACTAGGTGAGTATTACCATTGATTTGTGAGAAAATTCCCACAATTGTAAGACCCAATAACCAAGTTTATTTAGGAGGGGTTGAAGTTTGTATGGACTGATGAATTTGAGTAGATATTCAAGGAATTTAAAAATAGGTTTATCATTGCACCAGTCCTTACACTACCCTCAAGTTGGGAACTTTTTATGGTATACAATGTTCCTTCATAAAAGGGGTTGGGTAGTGCACTAATGAAAAAAATGAAAAAAAGTTATAGCCTATGCCACAATGTAGTGGAATGCTCATGAGAAGAACTATCAAACACATGATATGGAGTTGGGTGAAGTGATCTTTTTGATGAAAATAAGGAAACATTATCAACATGGGGATATGTATGAAATATATACCTATCATAAGTGCCTAAAATATATATTCACAAATAAGGATATTAATGTGAATCAGTGAATATGGTTAATAAAGATCAAAGAATATGAAAACTCAACCCATTACCACCCGATGAATTATTTTTTTTACAGATTCTCTAAGTAGAAAGGATATGACAACTTTATAAATGATGAGAATTGAGAGGGATCCATTCTTCTTAGACTTAAAGAGGATAAACATGGGAATAATAAAGGAATGAACACCATCATTACTTGCTAAATTTATTTATCAACCATCCCTTCCCATGAAGATAATGGATTCTCGAAGAGATGATGTGGAAATTAAAAATAAGGTGGAGGCTATAAAAATAGAGTTCCTTGGAGTTCAAATTGATTAAGTTGGAGTTTTATGATTTGGGTCACAACTTTATGTACCATCAAATCCTAATTTAGAGAAGGATCTGTTAAATGATGCACATTAATCAACTTTATCCATCCACCTAAAGAGAATGAAGATGTATCGAGATATCAGAGATAATTATTGGTGGGAAACAATTAAGAAGAAGATCATAGAATATACATCAAATTTTATGTTATGTTAGAAAGTTAAGGATGAAAGGAAAAAGTATAAGGGATGATTTAAACATTAAATATACATACATGGAAATGGAAAAACATCCCCATTTACTTTTTCACTCTTCTTAGAAATAAAACAAGAGAAAATAATTATATGTGGGTTGCAGTGGATAAACTTATAAAGGATTCTCACTTTCAGTTCATTAAAACACCTCGATTGATAAATTTGTAAGGACAGAGAGGTGGTGATGCTACATGGAACACCACTATCAATTATATATGACTATGATTCATGGTTTACCTCCAAGTTGTACAAGAGTCTTCATCATGATAAATATACTAATTTGAACTTTAATATGGATTATCATCTCATATATGATAGTAGATCTGAGTAGACTATGTAGACATTGGATGATATATTGAGAGCATGCTCGATTGAATTAAAAGGATGATGGGGCCAAAATTTTTCTTTAGTTAATATCTCATACAATAATATCTTTCACTCAAGAATTCAAATGTATTTTTATTAATACCATTATGGGAAGAGATGTATAATGCATGGGTGTTGGGTATATGTTGGTTAAAATTTTCTATTAGGACTTAAAATGGTTGGGGAAATGGTAGAAATGGTCAAGACCATTCAACAACACATGATGGATTCACAAAGTTAACATAAGTTATATGATGAAAATCATCGATGATACTTGGAGTCGGTGTTGGAGATAAATTTTTCCTCTATGTAACTATATGGAAGAGAGTCATTAGATATGGAAAGAATGGAAATCTTAGACCTAGGTACATCCACCCCTTTATGATTCTCAATCACATCAGAGTTGTGGCCTATCATCCAGCCCTCCTCCCAACCCTATCTCAAGTATATGATGTATTCCACATATCCATCCTAATAATGTACATACTAGATCCCTCGCATGTATTGTATTCAAATATGGAATAGATAGAAAACAATCCCCCCTATAAGGAACATCCAATGAATCTCTTGGACTATAGAGATAAAGTTCTACACAATTAGACAAATCACCTAGTAAAAGTAATATGGAGAAACCGTAAGTATGAGGATTCAACCACTAAAACAAAATAGGACTTTAAAAATGTTAGAAAAGACCATTATCAGTGATAGAAAAGTAATGACTACATGAAAAAAGTGAAAAGATTTGGTCTTTTATCAGCACTTTTTTTAGCGTTGATAAATGCTCCATTTATCAGTGCTTATAAATGCACTGAAAATGTATTACATTATCAGTGCTTATAGGAATTATAATAAAATACCTTTTAACAAAACTTGTAGAAGAGATGATAAATTATACATTTATCAATTCTTTTAATAGTGATGAAAAATGTGTCCTTTATACATGCTTTTAAAAATGCTAATAAATGGCCATACTGTAGTGTGATGTAACAACACACTACAACACCACTGTAATGTCCTCTAACAGAACAACACAACACAAGAAACACACCAGATAACAACAAAAACTAGTACTAATACAATATTTAAATGGAATGAAATTTATAACCCAAACAGAAGAAAAAACACTATATTATAGACATTTCAAACATTGGTTTATACAATTACATAAATAGAAATCATTACGTACATTAAAAAACATAAATGTTCTTTTTTATTTTAATCCTGACCCAAATCATGCTATTTATGAACAAAACACCACTACTCAAGAAAAAGAACACAACTATGTAAGAAAAAAAATCTTATATTAGTAATAATATAAATAAATAAATTAATAGAAAGTGTTAATTTTACTAAAATTTATGACAATTTTAAATAAAATTACACACATGGAGTCATACTAGTAAAAAAATTAATCAGATTGAGGTGAGGATGATTCCTACACATCCTAAATGACTTTTCGATCTTGTTCATAATGTATCAAAACAATCTAAATGTGTTTTCTTGGTTTTGAGTATATCAGTTGTCTTTTTTACTAAAATGTGATTTTAAACTAGAAACACACACTATTGGTTCATTATGATCACATAATTTATCATTTTTATGTGAAAATTATGCCGACATGTCAAAAATTACTTATGAATCATTTTTCTAAATTATAAATAAAATCCAAGCATGTTTGATCAGTTTTCAGTGAGTGGCACCTTTTAAACTAAAATATCGATTTTAAACTGATAACAAACACTTTGAGTAATACCAGGAACATAATGTATTTTATTGAGGAATATATGATTCATACACATCATAAGTGATTTATGAATTGTTTTCAAAAAGTATCAAAACAATCCAAATGTGGTTTCAAATTTTTGAGTAGGACATTATTCCATTTTACTAAAATTGATGACAATTTTAAATAAAAAGATGCACATTTAGTCATACTGGTCACACTGTACGTCTGATTGAGGTGAGGATAATTCCTATATTTACCAAATGACTTATGGATCATTTTTTTAAATTATCAAAACGAAATGAATGTGTTTTTTTTGATTTTGATTACTTTAGTTGTGTTTTTTACTAAAAGGTCATTTTAAATTGAAACACATACTTCTGACTCATTCCAATCACATCGTGTATCAATTTGATGGAAATAGATTCCTAAAAATCAAAAATGACTTATGTATTATTTTAATATATTACCAAGAAAATATGAGTTCATTTGATTGGGTTTTAGTGAGTGACCTTTTAGAACTAAAATATAGATTTTAAACTAACAACAGACACTTTGAGTTATACTCGGAATATCGTGTATCAGATTATTGTATTTCTGATTTATACATGTAAAAAATGTCTTATTTATCATTTATGTAATGTATCAAAACAATATGAATGTGTTTTCTTGGTTTTGAGTAGGATAGTTTTCCATTTTACTAAAATTAATGACAATTTTAAATGAAAAGGAACACTTTGAGTTATACCAGTCACACCGTGCATCAGATTGAGGTGTGGCTGATTCCAACACATAAAAAATGACATATGGATAATTGTTTTAAAGTATAAAAACAATATGAATGTGTTTTCTTGGTTTTGAGTACATCACTTGTCTTTTTTACTATAATGTCATTTTGAAATTGAAACATGCACTTTGACTCACATCGATCACATTGTGTACCTGATTCAGGTGTGGCTAATTCATACACATCAAAAAATGACTTATTTATCATTTTATTAAAGTATTTAATCAATTGGAATGCATTTTATCAGTTTTGAGAAGGTTAGTTGGAATTTTTACAAAAAATGATGACAATTTTAAATAAAAACACGCACTTGGAGTCATACTGGTCAAACTGTGCATCAGATTAAGGTTAAGTTGATTCATGAACATATCAAATAAGTTATGTATTGGTTTACTAAATTATAAAAACAATATTAATGTGTTTTTTCAGTATTGAGTATGTGAGATAGTTTTTTTTTACAAAAATTGATGTTAGTTTTAAATAAAGACACACTTAGAGTCATACCGGTCACACTGTTCATCATATTGAGGTGAAACTAATTCTTAAACATTATAAATAAATTATTTATTGTTTTAATAAAGTATAAAAATAACATGAATGTGTTTTTTATGTTTTGAGCATGCTAATTTTCCTTTTTACTAAAATATAATTTTAAACTAGAAACACACACTTTTGACACATTTTGATCAGATCATGTATCTGTTTGACGTGAGACTGATTATTATATGTCAAAAATGATTTATGAATTGGTTCCATAAATTATCAATAAAATAATAGTGAGTTTGATTAGTTTTTATTGATTGACACATTTTAAAGTCCAATGTTGATCTTAAACTGATAATAGACATATTGAGTCATATCGAGCACATCATGTATTAGATTGAGGAGATGCTGATTCTTACATGTAAAAATTAACTTATGTATTATTTTATTAAATTATTAAAACAATATGAATATGTTTTCTCAGTTTTGATTTTGTCAGTTGTCATTTTTACTAAAATTAATGTCAGTTTTAAATAGAAAGTAATACTTGGAGTCAAACCAGTCCATTGAATTTATTTTTTAAACTGCCAACTCTGCATAAGAAGCTTTGAACAAACCAAATAAACTCAAAAAAAGAATCCAACTGTATAAGAAAACAATTATTGTGATTAATACTTAAAAGGAATAAATTAAACATAAAAATGAAATAATACATTAATTTTATGGACAATGACTTTACTGAAGAAATATCGAGATTAACTTTGTGATTGAGTAGTGGAGGGAACTTGAAGGAAAGTGATAAATGCCAAAATTGCAGGGGTGAATGGTTTTGAGGGAGAAGATCTATGTGTATGTTTTGGTGAAAAAATAATGAAAGATGGATAGATCACACCACTATGAACAAAAGAATCCACCTGTATAAAAAACATATTATGTGAGTAATAATAAAAAGAAATAAATTAAAAATATATATGAAATAATACATTAATTATATGGAAAATGATCTTATTGTGAAAACATCAATATCCCCTCTATAATTGAGCAGAGGCAGCGTCGTTCCACTTTCTGCAAAGGAAGTGGAGATAACTTGAAAGAAAGTGAAAAAATGCAGCACTACATGGGTGAAAAGGTTTTGGGGTAGAAGAAGTCTATGGTAGTTTTGGTGAATAAAGGCATAAAATATAGACAGTCCAACCCAACTCAAACTAAATAATCCACTCATATAAGAAAACAACTATTACGTGAGTAATACTAAAAATATGTAAATTAACCATAAATATGAAACAATACATTTATCATATATATAATGATTTTACTGTTCAAATATCAATATTACCTCTGTAATTGAGATGATACATCATCTTTACTCTTCTTACAAAGTCATTGGAGAAAACATAAAATAAAGTGATAAATACAATACTATAGGGGTAAAAAGGTTTTGAGGGAGATGATGTATGTGGACGTTTTGGTACAGAAAGGCATAACAGATGGACATACCACCCCAAATAAAACAAAATAATACACATGTATAAGAAAACTATTATTATGTGAGTAATACTAAAAATAAATAAATAAAACCTAAATATAAAATAATATGTTAATTCTATAAACAATTATTTTATAGTGAAAAAATCAGGATTACCTCTATGATTGTGCAGAGATAACATCATTTCTCTTTTTTTAAAGGTATGGAAAATGGACAGAAATCTTCTAAAATAAAAAAAATCCACAAGGAATAATGAAAGTTAAATAAATGTTTCATTATATAATGTTTTGGTAAAATAGAAAAAGTATATCGTAAAATTACATTTACACTTTCCAATGGGATTCCATCATTATAGTTTGGTCTTCCAAGGGATTGGTAACATCATCATGTGTAGAAGACATTATCTACTTGAGTATTCAAATATTTAATTTAGATTATGTTAATGAATTAGAGAACATATAATATTATAAGACAAAACTTATGAAAATAATTACTCCATTATAGCATGTTTTATCCTAAGAGAGACTCAACATTTTATTATTTAACGTAATTTCAGTATGTTGAAGAAAATAGGTAATTGGATTTAAGAAAATAATTACTCTACTATGGTATGTGTTATCTTATGAATTCATTAAAAGAATAAATTTATAGATAACTCATCCTTAATTTATTTTTCATGATGCATACCCACCCTTAATATTTATACGTAATGCATAAAAAATATATTTTATTTATTCACACTGGATTTTCATGAGGTGTATATTTTTAATTATCACACATTAAAAAATGGGTATTTAGAGGTCCTAGAATCAATTGGATATCCTAAATTATTCAATACGAAGAAATATTTCAATAGAAGATATGACTTAATTTATATAATTAACAGTTTTTTATATTTTTACATTTATATTATTCAACTTCCAATTCCTATTACTAATTTAACACTTTCATAAAATGAATATAAAATAACTATACTTCTATAATAAATATATTACAGTAAAAATAACTTCATATTAATTCTCATACATTGATTATTACATGTTATTTTTTCGGTCAATTTAACCACCAACATGAAGGATGATATAAAATTATATCATTGATTGTTATGAAAACATAATTAATTTTTTATTTGATATTTATAATGAAAGAATTTTTGTTTATGGTTCTATAAAGGCAACATTGAAATTTGACCCATTCTTAATAAACCACCATATGTTTTTTCATAAATTACTAAAAAAATAATGTTATAGATTCTGTGTTGGGAAACCATACCTAAAACATCCATGGAATGAATATGGAACATATTAACTCATAATGGAACTATAATTATAATACCTTTAATATTAATAAGAAGATGCAATCTTGGATAGAGATCAATGACAAAGATCTCTATATAGAAATAGATAAGGAATAATTGGAAGTACTATCAACCAATGATCAATATAAATTAAAAATGAAGAATTATGGTTTTGGAGAAAGATGTAGTACAAATGTAGAAAGTATAGAAAATTGATTAAAAAAAAAACAATTTAAAAAGTCCAAAATAGGATATGAAAATCATTATTCAATCAAAAAATAGATCATAATATAATCATTGTATTCATAATCTATAACAAAAATAGTATTCAAGGACTCGATCAAAAATAACTCATGACATAATCTAACAAGAAATAAAAAATGAAATGAAAAATACACAAAGAAAATCACAAGGCCTACCTTACTAGGTTGAATAAAATCTGCTTCAGAAACCCTAACGGCAACCAAACACTAGATACCTAACAATTTTTAAGTAACTAGGGGCAGTAGAGTGGTGTGATTTGAGCTTTGATTAACCAAGGAGTAGCACTAACAGTGGGTGTCTTTTGTGGTAATCTTATGATATTACAATGGGTTCGCAAATGGTTAGTTTTTTTAAATAGACTAGGACACTTTTATCAGAATTTAAGTAATAATACCTGATAAAATAAATATTTATCAGTTCTTTTTTATCACTCGTAAAGGTAGGCATTCATCGACACTAAAAAAGAACTGATAAAATCTATATTTATCAATGCTAAAGTTTTAACACTGATAAAAATTCATTTTATCAGTGTTTTTATCACTAATAAAGCCTAATCTTTATTTGTATGAAAAAATCACAGATAAAGAACTACCTCTATCAGCCCTTATTACTCAAGCATTGATAAAGGATTTACAGTTATAATTATAAGTAAAAAATTGTAAATATATTTATATACTTAATAAATATATATAAATATAAATATAGTAAATATATATTTTTTAAATATATTTATTATATTTTTATAATTATTTATTTATAATTTTAGAAATATTTTTGAAAAATAATATTTATATTTAATTTTAAGGGCATGCATATACATATATGTTAAAAATGAGAGAAATTTAATAAATGAAAAATAAGTACAATTTAACAAGATTGAAAAAAGGATAATTTTTGTGTGTGTGCATTATATATAAAAATGAATTAATTACATATATATAAAATCTATATAACAAACATTTTATATATGTTAAGTTAAAAAAATAAAATGATACATTCAATAATATTTCCATTGTACTATGAAATTAGTTAGTATTTTTAATTCATATTAAATTTTGATTATAAACCGTTATTCACTAAATATATAACTATTTAATGAAAACCACATAAATAGGTTGTAATGTATAAATCAAATATATATAAATTAATATAAATTAATATATTTAATATATAATTTTTATTAACATTAATTATCTTAATTATCTAATTATAAAATGCTTAATATTTAATAATGTATAATCATTTTATTCATTTTTATCAATAATTATTTAATTAATAAAATTTGTAATATTTTTTTAATAAACTCATTTTTTATTATTTATTTATTTAATGACACATTTTTTGTTATTTTGGACCTTTGTCATCACTAAAAAATGTTCATAAATTCTATCTTTATCAGGACTAGAAATAAAGTGCTGATAACAGGTAACCTTTATTAGTGATAATAAAAAAGAGTTGATAAAGGTTACCGTTTATAATTGCTAAAAATAAAGTGCTGATAAAGGTTCAATTTATTAGTGGTAAAAAAAGAGATGTTAAAAGGTTAAATTTATCAGCACGTTCTTTAGAGCTGATAAAGATACCATTTATCAACGCTTTTTTTGGTAGTGCTGATAAATACCAGCGCTATTAAACAATGAATTTGTAGAAGTGGACATGGAAGATGGAGGAAGGCATGGAGTAGAAGAATCCACACTAGTTTACACCTTAGTATGTAATGTGAAATTATAAGGATAAAATTTATTAAGGGGAAATAATATAACACCATGAGATTTTAAAAAGAACAATGTGTTCAATAGCTTATACTATACACAGTACTGGGAAAAAACGAACCATAAAATATTATTATATTTTTAACATAACAATTAAATTGGCATGAATGAATAGGATTTAACACATTATGAAACATAAATATAATGCCCCTATTTAATAAAATTGAACGTATTAATTCATAAGAATACAATCTCATTTTTTATAAATTTTTTTATTCTTAAAAATTAAGTTTTCATCAAAAATGATTTGTATTGAGTTTTGAGATAAAAAATATAATTAATTTTAAGATCCAAATGAAAATTTATTTTATAAAATGAAATTAATTTTTTAGAATTATCATATTAAAATTATCTTTGGCTGAATATTTTGGATTTTTTTAAAAATATTGACTTTTTAATGAATAACGATATATATTGATTTTTTTGGAAATTATATTTTCCTTTCAAGTATTTACATAGTAAAATTATATTTTACACGAGTTTTAAACTTTTATTAGTTACTTTCGATTAAAAAGAATCTAATAACAGTATTTGGAACAATTTTTTTACTTGAATTTGGTATAAAAACATTTTTGTACTTAAAATGCATTTTTCAGGAAAAATATTATTTCATCGTGTTTTATGTTTTTATTTTAACTAAATTTATACCACTTCTATAAAGAAAATATTAAAAAATTTATTCCATATTTTGAATCCTGAGTTCCAAAATTGGTAAATATGTCTCTTTTTATTTTTGGTCATCTTGAATAGTAACCGTAGTAAATAATGGTCCCCACGATAATGGTAAATCTGGTTACTTAGGTAAAAAGTATAATAATAAGAATTGAAAAATGACCATAAAAATTTCCTTTATTCTATTCAATGAGTATAGTTCAACTATTTTCATTCAATTTTTTAAAATAATTCAACATAGTGACTTATGTATTTGATTTTGAGATTCGTAATAATTAACTAAATAATAAACTAAAAATTATAAATTTTTTGCTTTTATTTACTATAATATTTTGTGATAAGGATAAATAAAACTTATTATTTAATATAGATATTTATTTGAAATAGAAATTATTTTTTATAATAATTTTTTTAAATTTTTTTGGGATGAAATAATTTCCTTAAATGCTTACGCAACACCGAAACTATATATATTTAATTAATAGAATAATAAAATAAATATTTTTAAAAATGTGAAGAGTAATTTAATTTGAATGAATTATCATGTTCCATGATTTTTTTCAGAAAAAAATAAAATATTTAATTTGTTTTAATGCATTATATTTTAATTATATTCTTGTAATGTTATTTTCAAAGTCAAATTAAATGAATATTTCCAAAAATAAAATTATAGTTATTTTATAATAAATAACATTTTATAAAATGATTTAAAGTTACAAAAAATTCAATATTCGTCCAATTTGTTGGTATATGTTTTTAAATATAGACTATGGTCAATTTATGGTCCAATTTACCTTTTATAGTAAATATATTGACCCCTAAATAGTAAATAATTCGTTATTGTGGTTATGGTAAAAAATGAAAATGCGAGTCAAAACAAAGAGATACAGGTAAAAACCTAATATAACCTTTTAAAATTTTTATTAGATGATTATTTATATTAATTTAATATTTTACTTAATTTTAAGAGTGCCCCTACTCACACTTATAAAAGAGAACATCCTCTCCTATTTTCTTCACACTATAAATAACTTTTAGTTTGGAAAATCCCAACCCAAATAAATTACTAAAATCACTAAAATGTTCTACAAGTCTTATTTTTTGAATAATACATACATTAGAGGGTCTAAGGTGTAAAAGAAAAGATGTTTTCTAAAGAAAAGGTTGAATCTTTAACTGAATGTTTTAGTTTTATTTCTTTTTATAACTAATAAAAATATTATTCAAACATGAAGAAATAATAAAACATGTAAATTACATATAACAATTGTAAGACTCGGTTTTTTTGAGGTACGAGTGTCTTGTTTTCCTTTTTCCTTAAGTGTTTTTGATAAAATAAGGAAAATGGGGAAAATCCCAAAATTTGTGGGTACACACCATGTACTTTTCCACATGCTGTGTACTTTAGCCATGTGGGATAAGTATAGAGGTCATGCAGAACTATTAGTGAAGAAGGGTGTAAAAACTGACTACATGCTGTGTACTTAGTATATACACGATGTGTAATCAGTCGGCAAGTGAACAGTAAGGCGGTTGGAGTAGCCACCAGTATAGCGATAGTACACGCCGTGTACTCAGAAATACACACCATGTAATCATGTCGACAGATGAACAATGTGGTGGTGAAAAGTAGCTTCCAAAGGAACAGTTAAAAAATGAAAATTACACGCCGTGTACATGAGAGTACACACTGTGTAGTTGTGTTTTTTTGTTATAAACCGGAATTAACCCCCTCTTTCAACAGACAAATATTAGAACACTGGGGAGCCACTAGAGAGATGTCCGTACCTTGGAAGAGTTCCCGACCAAACATCGAGACTCCAATTCCTTCACTGACGAACTCGTTTGGACTGCACAGGTAAACCCTTCCCTCTCCTTGTGTGTTTTTTTCCAATTATTTTGTAAGGGGATGTTATTTTAGTTTTAATGAGTGAGATTTTATCCCAGATCTACATCATTCTTGGTTGATTCGGGAGGCGTCGTTCACGTATATTGATTAGTGGAGATCGAGGTAGGTGGTATGGTGTTTATTTCCAACTGTTGAGTGTTTTTGTGTACCGTTGTGCTACACACCCATGTTTGGGGGTGTCGTATGGGTATTTACTTAAATATTTAGATACCTATAATTGCATAGGTATTCTAAGGAATATATGTAAAATTCTGTTCAAGATCGTTGCCTTGATCCAGGGACACCCCATGGGTGCATTTCCCTTGTTTAGCCGTTTGGCCAGGATACCCGTGGGTATGCCGTGATTATAATATGATTTGAGTTTTATTGAGAAAAAATGTATATAGATTGCTTGATTATGTGATGGGATTGGCCTGGTTACTTTCTTATCCTAAGGGAAGTGTTTTGCTTAGCCTGAGGGTAGTTTTTTGTTTAGCCTGAGGGAAAATTTTCTCATGCCTGTGGACAGTAGCTTCTGTGCCTGTGGGCGACACCTCGTACGCTTGAGGGAAATATTCGTTATGCCTGAGGGAAATCATCTGAGGGTTTGGATTCTATTTTCCTGAGGGTAAGGTTTTGTATGTCAGAGGACACTGTTTACTTCGTATACGCACTGTGGTGATTTCTTCTGTTAAACCTACCATACTAAAGCACATGCTTGGTATTGTTTTACCTTCTACTTGTTAGATAGTCTATTATGGGTGTTGCTACAACATTGTATAATAGATTTTTGGATGAGGCTGAGTATCAAGAAATTATAATTCAATTATATTGAATTGTTGAATAATAATTAAATGGAAATAGAACTGGTAGGAGTAGCTTCTTTCCAGTACTTCCTAGTTTGCTGCATTTCATTATTGCACACTACTGTTTCACAATTTTAATGATAGTTGGGAATGGGCCATTAGTGGTTGCCTACTGGGATTTATTTCTCACACCCTATTTTGGTAATGACTTGGGCCCAAACAAATTTTATTGCTGCAGGTGTTGATAAGGACAAGAGTCCCTATACAGGTACTTAATTGTTATAGAGGAGTGGGAGAGCATGGGACTGAGCTTCAGCTTGCGATGTTAATGAGTTTCTACTACACTGTTTTAGTTTTCTATGCTATACTTGTACCTTGTACCATATTATTTTATTGAAGTGTATCCTGTTTTGACTGCTTTCTTAGAAATAGGACAAATTAAATCATTATATATATATGACTGTTGTCATCTTTTACTTCTGTACTGTTATCCATTTCAGTTTGGTATTGTTTACTACTTCCTCTTTTTATTATGTTTATATTTTTCCACTGCACTACACTTTGAAAAATGAGGGCATAACTTCCCCACTATCATACCTAGGCCCTTGCTGCTATTCGGTAGCCTCTGGCATTTGGGGAAATGCACTAGAGGTCATGTGACCAACCGGGTTTAGGGAACCCATTTTATGGCACCCGGATCCAGGATGTTACAAAGTGGTATCGAATAATTCCTTTTCTTCTTACTGTTTGGAGCCTATATCCAGGGATAGGATGGAATATATACTTGGTAATAAGATGTTCCTAGGAGTATCTAACCCGTGTGCAGGGAAAAGCCAATTTACCTCATGTTGCAATTTTTTTGATTTTGAAATTTTTTACAGTTGATTTGATTTCACTGTTGGGTGATGAACTTATGGTGTGTTTTTATCTTTTGATATGTGGGTTCTATTTAGTTTCAAACCGATGAGATGAGGGTATTCCATCTCATACATCATTTAGGCACATGTTAGAATCACATGCCATGCATAGTTTACATGCCGTGTAGGTGCATTAGAAATTGCATGTTGTTGTGATAGATGTTGTGCTAGTAAAGGAATGCTGTTGTGATAGTTTCTTGGATAAAAGTACCTTGTACTCAATAAGGTATTTTTCTGTGAGGTTTTGTAGAATGAACGCCAAACATTGGTTTTTGAGTAGTATAGGACCTCATCAACTGGAATTTGGTGGATCATCGACTTTTTTAATTTGTTATAAGACGTATAAGAGGGAAAATTTTGATTCATGGGGAGTATGGACCCTCACGGATTGGAATTTGGCACTTAGGTGTTGGAGTCAGTGTTTTTCTAGGCTCCGAAGAAGTTTCTAAGGCTTATTGTCAAGAAAAATCCAGAATACATGCCATGTAGTTTTGACTACACGCCATGTACTCTCCTATTCGGGAAGAAGTAAAAAAAAATTTAAGTACACGTCGTGTACTGTAAGTACACACTATGTAGTTGCTACCTGTGTCATATGCCATATGGGCAGAAACACAGGATAGTGAAACATTGAGGGAACACGCCATGTTCCGATTGTACATGCCGTGTTGTGTTGACCCTATGTCCGCCATGTAACTAACAACACGTGCGGAGAAATCTGAGCTTATAAATGTTGTTTCAATGACGAACACACAGTCTAGTTTAACCTGGGAATCCGGTCATGTAACTAACAACAAAAGTTGGTGTTTCCTTTTCTAGTACACACCGTGTACCTGTGGGACACGCCGTGTAGTCCTGACTGGTGAGAGGTTGTGTGGGCTTGGCCATCTGGCTGGGGAAATAGGGTGGTGTACACGCCGTGTGCAGGTGTAACATGCCGTATAGTGTGAGCTTTGTACCCGGCCATGTCACGAACAACATGGGTCTGTAAAGCTCGTCTAGTACACGCTGTACAGACCTTATACACGCCTTGTAGTGTCATTCAAAAGAGAGCTGTGTGGCTTAGCCGTATAGAAGGACTCAGGCAGGGGTAGAGAATTCAAGTACACGCCGTGTGTGTGGAAAACATGCCATGTGTTTGGGTTGTTACAAAACCAGTTCTGGAAAAGGTACACGCCCATGTGAAAGGCTTATGGGAACACATCGTGTAGTTATTATACATGCCATGTAGTCTTGTTTTGTAACACTTGAATGTTTTTTTCTCATGTTCCCTTCTTACGTTTCTACTTCTTGGTCTTTAATAGTCTTAATCTAAGGCGTGTGTTGACCTTGTAGAGTCATGCCACCGAGACGACCATAAGTTGTTCTCTAAGAGAGAGACAATGATTATAATCCAGAGATGGTAGGTCATGGGATACCAATGGATCCTCCAGCAGTGCCTGAATCCGCGCCAACTGTTATACCAGACACAGGAGCTAATGTGAAATTCCGTGAAGGCTTTATGCGATTCATGCAGACCTTTTAGGGAAAATCACCGACTGCCACATCAATGGAAGAGTTGACACATATTTTATAGAAGTATAATTTGACTACATTTTCAGAGGATGGAATACCATAGGCTACGAAGTCTTGGTTGGGTTCTATGCCAAATATTTTCGAGCATCTAGAGATGCCTCCTGGGAGGAAGGTCAAGCTCTCTACTTATATGCTGCGTGATTCTGCCAAGAGATGGTGAGATGTTAAAACTCAGACTGAGCATCACCGATAAATGGCATGGGATGATTTTCAGGCAGTATTCTATGACTTTTTCTTTTTGGAGACGCTGAGGGAAGATCGATCTCAAGAGTTCATTAATCTGCAGCAGAGTGCTATGTTAGTGATGGATTATTCTGCCCGCTTCACCAAGATACAGTGTTTTTCACCTGTTCTAGTGGGTGATGAGATGTTGGGAGATAGGCACTTTGAGGATGTTCTTTGATATGACATCCGAGCACTGGTAAATGTTTTTAGGTTACCTACAGTGCATGCTATTGTGAACCAGACACTGATTACTGAGCGAAAACTATGGGAAGCTAGTGGTGCAGGCCAGGGTGGTTCGACACTAGTTTCTGGTACTATTTCTACCAGTAAGAGGTAGAGGCAGATGGATTTCCCTCATGGTGGCAGTACTAGCCAGAAGATTTCTTCAAGTGGTCAGGTAATGTGCTACTAGTGTGGTAAAGAGGGGCACAAGAGACCTCAGTGTCCACGTGACCCAGTGGAGTGCCGAGCATGTAGCAAGATGGGTCATCTCCAGTGTTTTTGCTGGGCATTTCCACTAGTGAATAGTGAGAGGGGTTCTAGGTATAATCCGCATAAGGGAGAAGGGCCATCAGCTTCTTACTAGTAAGGGAATTGGAATACGTCAGAACTTTCAGGTCGAGGTGGTGGTCGTGGCCGTGGTAGCCAGAAACCAGGATCTCAGAGACAGTAGGGCGGGCCATCTCAGGGTAGCCAGGCTATGTCATAGGGCTGCGACACTGGGCAGTTCTATGCAGTGCAACAAACCCAACCAGAGCAGGATCCCAGACCTTCCACTTTCAAAGGTACTATTCTAGATGCTTCTATTTTATCTTCAGCACTTTTCAATACGAGTGATACACATAGCTTTATATCTGTGCCCATTGTGGAGAACCTTGGGCACTATGTTTCTTCTTCTTTTGATATCATGACGCTAAACACTCCGTTGGGAATTAGAATGGCTGGTGTGTGTCAGTGCAAGGAGTACCCCTAGAGGTTGTTGGGTGTCACTTCCAATGGGACCTCTATGTCTTAGAGATAACGAGCTATGAATTCATTCTCGGGATGGAATTGTTGGTACCCTTTCGATCCTTTATAGACTACTATCGTCGCAGGGTGAGTTTCACATCCCCAAAGGGTGGAGAGTTTCTATACAATGGAGAATTTTTTGTTTAGGCGAGTTGAGCTGGACCCAAGCATCATGGGCGAGGTGGACCGACAACCTAGATAGCGGGTTTATATCTGGATGACCAGGGAACTTGTCAGAACTATTTTCCTCTAATGGTTGATCATTTCAGGGATGTCTTCCCAGATGACTTTTTAGGTCAACCTCCAGAGTGAGAGGTGGATTTCTCTATGGATCTTGTGCCAAGATCAGCACTGGCATTGATTCCTCCTTATAGTATGGCTACACCAGAGTTGCAGGAGCTCAAGAAGTAGTAAGAGGAGTTACAAGAAAATATTTTCATCTGACCCAGTACTTCTCCTTGAGGTTCACCTATCCTGTTTGCGAAGAAGGAGGACGATACCCTTAGACTCTGCGTGGATTATCAGAAACTAAACCAGTTGACGGTTAAGAATCGATATCCCTTACCAAGTATTGATGATCTTTTAGATCAAATTCTATGAGCATGAGTGTTCTCGAATATTGAATTGAGATCCAGATATCATAATTTGCACGTTAGACCATCAGACATACCACTTACAGATTTTCGGAGCAGATATGGTCTATAGAAGTACATGGTTATGCCGCTCGGACTCACGAACGCGCCAGCAGTTTTCATGGTCCTAATGAATCATGTGTTCCATCCTTATCTGGATTATTTTGTGGTAGTATTCATGGATGATATCTTGGTGTACTCTCACACTCGACACGACCATGCCACATATCTTGAGATCGTACTAAGTACACTGAGAGAGCATCAGTTATATGATAAGTTCTCAAAGTGCCACTTTTGGATAGACCAAATACACTTCCTGGGTCATATTATCTCAGAGGCAGGAGTTGCAGTAGACCTAGAGAGCATCCTAAGAACATGTTTGAAATATGGAGTTTATTGGGGCCGGAAGGTTACTACAGGTGCTTTATACTGGACTTCTCCCACTTAGCAGCATCATTGACTGGTTTTACTAAGAAAGGTGTGAAGTTTGTTTGGTTAGAATCTTGTGAGACAGCCTTTCAGAAGATGAAGGGAAGGTTGACATCAGCACCAGTACTGATACTTCCAGAGAAAGGGAAGAGATATACAGTCTACTATGATGCATTAAGTACTGGGCTGGGAGCAATGTTGATGTAGGTCGATCGATTTGTTGCATACGGGTCTCAGTTGTTGAGGACACATGAGAGGAATTACCCGACACATGATCTCAAGTTGGCTGCAGTTGTTCATGCATTACAATGTTAGAGACATTATCTATTGGGAGAACATTTTGTGATGTTTACAAACCACAAATGTCTTAAATACATCTTTACCCAGTGTGACATGAATTTGAGACAGTGAAGGTGGGTTGAATACCTTCAATCCTTTGACTTCAGGCTTGCCTATACACCTAGTAAGGGTAATAAAGTAGCTGATGCACTGAGTAGGAGGACTCAGATACAGGCAGTGAAGGAGGCTAGGGGTGAGTGGAAACTCATGGATTTGTTCTTTGAGATGCATTTGGAGGTGTACGACAGTCATGGGAAAACCTATCTTTCATCCTTAGCTGTGACTTCTACCCTCTTGGATAGAGTGATGATGATAAATATATTAGATTTATAAGGCCTAGTTCTAGGGGAGTCATTGGAAAGTGAGGAACCTCCTCCTAGATGTATGATAGGTGATGATGAGGTACTGCGTATCCATGGACAAGTGTGGGTTCCAGGGGATATACGTGATGAGTTGATGCGGGAATTTCATTCTTCAGCTTGGGCTGTGCATCTCGGGGTTACCAAAATGTACCATGAATTGAGACATCAGTGTTGGTGGCCAAGTATAAAAAGAGAAGTAGCTGGTTTTGTTATGAGATGTTCCACCTGTCAGTAGGTGAAGGTGGAGCATCAGATGCCAACCGGACTGTAACGACAGTTATCAATCCCGGAGTGGAAATGGGATGATGTCGCGATGGACTTAATGACCGGGTTTCCAAGGTTACCTCGAGGAAATGATGTCGTGTGGGTTTTTGTGGACAGACTTACAAAAGTAGATCACTTTTTTCCGATCAAGGAGACCTTTAGTGTTGTCGAACTCAGAAAGTTGTATATCCAAGAGGTAGTATGCCTTCATGGGGTCCCATGTTCTATCATTTCAAATAGGGGCACCCATTTTATGTCTCATTTCTAGAAGAGAATTCAGAAGGCACTAGGTACATAGGTTCTTCTGAGCATAGCTTTCCACCCTCAGACCGATGGCCAGTGAGTGCATACGATACAAGTGCTTGAGGTTATGCTGCGTGCATGTGTCCTGGAATTTGGGGGCTCTTGGGAGAAGCACACACCCCTGGTCGATTTTTCCTAAAATAATAGTTTTCATGCAACTATATAGATGAAACCTTATGAGGATTTATATGGTAGGTCATGCTGATCACCCTTGTGCTGGTTGGAGGTAGGTGAGACAAATTTACTGGGACCACATCTTGTGCAGGAGACTTCATAGCAGGTCTAGTTGATACATAGGGGGATGGATACTGCACAGTCTTGTCATAAATATTATGTTGATCATCATAGACGACCATTGGAGTTCGTTGTCAGGGATCTAGTTTTCTTGCATGTTTCACTAGGGTTGGGTCACAGGCAGATCAGGAGACAAGTTTAACTTTCACCGAGGTATATGGGGCCATTTGAGATTCTGGAGAGAGTCGCGACGGTTGCTTATTGATTTCAGTTACCGCAGATGTACCGGGTCATGTATGATGTCTTCTATGTATCTCAGCTGCACCGTTATCACTCAGACCCATCTCACGTTTTTCAGCCCGAGGAGGTTGGACTTCATGTCGATGTATCCTTTGAGGAGAATCTGATTTGTATTGTTGATAGGAGCACGAAGGTTCTCTGAGGCGGGTCAGTTCCTCTCGTATGAGTGTTATGGCAGCATGGTCGCATGCAGGATGAAACCTAGGAGTGGGGGATCGATGTACGTGCTCAGTGGCCAGAGTTGTTCTCAGCTTTATATTCACCACCCTTGGAAGGGAAATTCAGGGATGAATTTCTTTAAAGGGGAAAGTTTGTTAGAACCCGATTCTTTTTCTTGAGGTACGAGTTTCTTCTTTTCCTCTTTCCTTATCTATTTTTTAGAAAATAAGGATAATTGGGTAAAATCATAATTTTTTTGGGTACACGCCATGTACTTTTTCACACGTTGTGTACTTTAGCTGTGTGGGATGAGTATACATGGCATGTAGACCCGTCGTCGGAGAAGGGTGTAAAAACTGACTACACACCCTTTACTTAGTATATACACGCCTTGTAATCCGTCAGCAAGTGAACAATATGGTGGTGGGATTAACCGCCAGTGGTTCAATAGTACATGCCGTGTACTTAGAAATACATGTCGTGTAATCGTGTCGACAGATGAATAGTGTGGCGGTGAAAAGTTGCCGCCATAGGAACAATAAAAAAATGAAAAGTACACACTGTGTACTTGAGAGTACATGTCGTGTAGTTGTGTTTTTTTTATAAATAGACATTAGTCTTCTCTTTCAACAGATATATCTTATAACGCTGGCAAGTCATGGGAGAGACGACCGAACCTTGGAAGAGTTCCCGACCGAACACCGGGACTCTGATTCCTTCGCTGACGAACACGTTTAGACCACACGGGTAAGCCCTTCCCTCTCCTTGTGTGTTTCTTTCTAATTATTTCCTGAGGGGAAGTTATTTGAGCTTGAATGAGTGAGAATTTATCCCAGATCTATGTCGTTCTCAGTTGATTCAGGAGGCGTCGTTCATGTATATTGATCAGTGGAGATCGAGGTAGGTTGTCTGGTGTTTATTTCCAACTGTTGAGTGTTTTTGTGTACCGTTGTTCTATGCGCCCATGTTTGGGGTGTCGTATGGATGTGGACTTGAATATTTAGATACCTATAATTGCATAGGTAATCTAAGGAATATATGTAAAATGATATTCAGGATCGTTGCCTAGATCCAGGGCCACACCATTGGTGCATTTCCCTTGTTTTGACATTTGGCCAGGATACCCGTGGGTATGCCGTGATTATAGAATGCTTTTAGTTTTATTGAGAGAAAATATATACAGATTTCTTTCTTATGTGTTTGGATTGTCTCAGATACTTGCTTAGCCTGAGGGCAGTGTTTTGCTTTGCCTGAGGGCAGTGTTTCGTTTAGCCTGAGGGAAACTTTTCTCATGCCTATGGGCAGCAGCTTCTGTGCCTGTGGGTGAAACCTCGTATTCCTGAGAGAAATATTCGTTATGCCTGAGGGAAATCACCTGAGGGTTTAGATTATATTTACCCAAGGCTAAGGGTTTTCATGTCTGAGGACAATTTTTACTTAATATATGCATTATAGCGATTTCTTCTATTAAACCTACCAAGCTAAAGCACAGGCTTGGTATTGTTTTACCTTATACTGGTTAGATAGCCTGTTGTGGGTTTTTCTGAGGCACTGTATATGAGATTGTCAGCTGAGGCTGAGTCTCAAGAAATTATAATTCAATTATATTTAATTATTGAATAATAATTATAAGGAAATGTAATTGGTAAGAGTATCAGCTTTTGAGTACTTCCAAGTTTATTGCACTTCATTATTGCACACTGTTGTTGCACAATTTCACTGACAGTTGGGCATGGGCATTTGGTGGTTTCCTACTGGGATTTATTTCTCACACCCTACTTGGGTCATGTCTTAGGCCCAAAAAGATTATATTGCTGCAGGTGTTGATAAGGGACAGAGTCCCTATACAGGTATTTGATTATTGTAGAGGAGTGGGAGAGCATGGGACTAAGCTTAGGCTTGTGACGCTTCTGAGTTCCTGCTGCACTGTTTTTGTTTGCTATGCTATACTTATACCTTGTATTGTATTATTTGATTGTAGTGTATCCTGTTTTGAATTCTTTCTCATAAATAGAACATATTGCACCATTATATATATTATTGTTGTCATCTTTTAATTCTATACTATTATCCATTTCAGTTGGGTATTGTTTACTGCTTTGGCTTTTGAGTATGTTTATATTTTTCCACTGCACTACACTTTGAAAAATGATGGAATAGTTTCCCGACTATCAGACCAAGGCCCTCGCTGCTAGCCGGCAGCCTCTGGCGTTTGGGGAAATTCGCTTAACGTCATGTGACCAACCAGGTTCGGGGCACCAGTTGTGTAGTACCCAGATCTGGGACGTTACACTAATATTTTATTATGTTAATTGAATCTCTTAAATTCATCTCATATTCCATCAAATGGGAAACTAAATCGTCATTTGTGTGTGTGGAGGACTACCACCTCAAGAACTAATGTAATTATATATCCAACACTGTATATGACAACTAGTTATAGTGATATATTTAATAAAAATATAAATTATTATTTATATTATTATTATTCTGGCTGGATGAATTATATTTTACCATTATTTTATTCCATCCATTGAAAATGGAAACAACGTTCATGAAAACACATGATTTACATAATCAAGAATGATGTAATTAGTTTATTTTATATGAATGTTTTATGAATGAATATATATATATATATATTGAATATATAATATATTAATATCATGGTTAACATTATTAATATTAAGTAATAATGATCACTATATAAAGATCAATACTTCTGAACCAAAACATGGATGAAAAATGAAACAGTTATCACCTAGAATAATGATTTTTATAGAGAATTGTTAATAATCGGGTGGTAATCTATTTTAAGAAGAATAATATATTGTATGATATATATGTGTATGGTTATATAATTAATTTATAATAGAAATATATTTATTATAAGTATTTCCTAACACGTATGAAGAAATCTGAGACTTAAAGGGATCTCTATGAACTACACTTTTTCTTCAGGTTATGAACATTACCTCTCCAAACCACTATCAAACTCCATTTGATGTTATGGATTTATTATAAATTATATATATATATGTCTATTAAATATATTCATATCTCATTATACATTATTTTTATTGGTGAAATACATGTTATAAATTCATTGATAAAATTCCTTCTTTAAATTCAAACTGGATTAAGAGGAACTTTTCCATCCCTTAATCCAGTTATGTAACAATAATTTAAATTTATTATTCTCAAATTAACACCTTATTTTGATTCAAATTATTATATACTTATATACTAACATACATAACATTTAGTTCCTTCTTTTCTTTTTAATCTTTATGAAATTTCCATTGATAATGACATGAGGTAAGATTATGAGACCCAGTTCTTTATATGGGTAATTCTTATGATTATTCCTTATGATTGATTTCCATTTGTAGAAAACATAATCATGATCATGTTATAATGGTTTATCCCATATATAATGTAAGAAAATGATCTTGACATGTGTAGAAATTACATCACTTTAGTGGAATACTTAAAACATTATATAAACAGACACCCAAATATTGTAGTAGTCTAGTGCCTTTGGAAACATGGAAACATGAACAATGGTACATAAGTGAGACACACTGTATCCCACTAGGTTATTATTAACTATAATTATTCTTAGAAATACAATAATTAAAACATATATTCATAAATTTGGAAAGGAAATATAAAAATGGGTGACCTCAAATTCTTAGTAAGGGTAAACAAGGGAGACATATAAACATAGACACGATAATAAGAGTATGAGAATGTGATACTAACATTTGAAGATCATACCCTGCATATCAAAGATCATAGATAGGAAACATGACATAAATATTGGAAGTTAATAAGACATGAATCACATGGAAATTAAGAACATAATCCTTGAAATCATAACATAGTAATAAGACATGGAATTGTGGAAAGCAAATAATCATATAATATGATATCCATAGTATCATACACATCACTTCCAAGACTATATTAGTAGTATGTGTTCACTCTCCATACCATATTAGTAGTAATGGTTCACTCCCATGGCCATCTTAGTTGTCAAGGTTCACTACCAAGACCATATTAGTATATCTCATGAGATATAAATCTTTAGTCAATGCATTTTAGGGAGATATTTTCCCCCACATTCTAATGAAATCATAGACACATATTCCATAAAATCATAAAAATCATTTCATAACCCATGAAATGAAATCAGTATCATAAACATGTAACCATATCATAACCAATTGAAAAATATACATGTTTCATAATCGTTTCATCAAAAACATAACCCGTATGTGAAAAATGGATTTCATAAACATATAACCCATGAAAGAGAATTATTATTCATAAACACCATTAAATCAATCATAAAATATTCAAAGAAAGAAAATTAATGGAACCTTTAGTTAATTTCCAAGAAAGTCCTGAGTAACATCATGGAATGTCATCTTAGATGGAAACTACTTTTGAAATATCTTTAAAAAAATATGTTGAGGAAAATATCATTTATTCTTTGAAGAATGATATTTAAAATCATAAAAACTTTTGAAAACCATTTTATTGGGAATAAAACTTATAAATAAATCTTGAAAAAAATTTCAAAATCATTTTACTTTAAAAATTATAAAATAATCTTGAAAATATTTTGAAAATTATTTTCCTTGAAAACTAATAAAATAGCTTAAAAATGTTTTAAAAACATTTTTCTATGAAAATAATTTGAAATAATGAATTTCATGAATATTAAGGAAAAAATTTATTTTTTAAAAGAAAATAAATTTTAAATCTTTTGAAGGTAGCTTTAGGGGAATTTTGATCATGACGGTCAATAAATCCAAACATAATGAACCTTCTTTTTTACATCGTAAAAAGTTTATAATGGTTCCTTGACTAGAAAATGAAATAAATATTACTTTTTAAAAAAAATTTGTTTAAAATGGTAAAAAATGTGTAAAAATATATTTTAAATATCATAGTAGAATAATATAATATTTTTGGAAAACTTTTAAGATACATGGTTTTGAATGAACACAGAATTCCAACATAAAAGAGAGGTAAAGTAAGACTTTTTTAAAAGAACGTTCTTAACTATATTATGTTCCAAATAGTAGAAAATTTTAATAATAACTGAATATATCATTAATAACCATAGGATAATAAATTTAATTAATTTTCTTGTGATATGGATCATAATTTTTCATCAAATAAAGCATAATCATAAACAATCTCGAAAAGCGATGTGATTATTTCAATAAACTCTTATACCTTGGTAACTTTGAACCATACTAACCCTATAATAAAAATAAATTAAATGAATATTAAAATATCATTAAATTAATTATATTCATGACATAACATTTAAAATATTGTAAGTACACCTCATATAATAATATATGTCCATAACATGGAATTTGTCTCTGAGAAGGAAAATTGAGACAAAAATTACAATTACGTTTGGTAACTTTTAAAACTTAAACCCCATGATATGAAGATCAGAAAATGGTTATGTAAATACCCATATATTTTATTATAATAGTAATATAACAAATTAATGGGTCGTATATACACCAAATAAAATAAGTGAGCTGTGAATAAGATGTCCTATCTCATGGAAATAAGCAGTGAGATGAAATTCCCTCACCATATGTCTTGACTCTTGTCACACTCATTAAAAACTAAGGTATAATAAATATAAATTTATTATAAATCTATACCATAACCAAATCATTAATTATAATACAATATAATGTTTTATTATGTCTTTATATTACGCTCTTGTTAAAAATTCAATGTTAAGGTCTCCCTTCGGGTAATATCTGCTTTGTTTTTCACATGTATTAATTTGTTACATATTTGGTCCTTATATTCATATCATGATTTAAAAAATGTAAACAACGATTTAATATAATTTTTTATTATATTTTTATTATAATAATACATATAGTATTAAATTATGAAATATAATACACCGTTCATGGAGAGGGTAGGCCTTATGTACGCATAGATGCAACTTATGTTTAATTGTCACGTTGAAAGAAAGAAAGTAAAAGAAATATATGTATACATATGTATATATATCACTATTAAATTAGATTTATTATATATTAAATATCATATATATTCACTAAACATATCTTTAAAACATATTATGTAGTTTATGAACGAATAACATTATTTTGAGGGGCGATAGTCCACGCTTTCTCAAATGAAATTTTTGTATTAACACAAAATGGAAAGTATAAATATATGTGTTGTAAAATAATGAAATAAGATTAAATAAATAATAAATAATAAATAAAATATATATAAATAGAGTTTACATCAAAATTTACACTATGAGAGGTAGTAAAGGAAAAATGAATAATCCTCGTTTAGTGAGGAGGTAGTTCCACGTACACGTAAAAAGTATGTTCATTACCCATTAGAAGGTAGTGTATGTAAGTGTAGGTAATTTTTTTATAAAATCATCATAATATATTTAAGATACAGGTTTTTTTATTAAAACATGTAATAGGAAGATTTTATGGAGTGGAAGAAGAAAATAAAAGAAAAGAGTTTGAGGGAGGGTCTCACCGCTTATTCAGGTAACTCCTTTTGGTTTGCACTAAAGGGATAATTAGAAAGGCTATAATTACAAGGGAGTATTAAAATAAGAAGTGAGAGATTTTGGATAGATATTTTTGTAGATTTTTTGTTGATCCAAATTGGATTTAGAGGAGTGAGGAAGTGGGAGGAGAGGAGGCCTTTCATATTGGAGGAGTGGCACTCTTGTAATATTTTGGAAAACAGAAACCCCATCCACGTTTTTTTATTGAATGTGAATAATATAATGGTCCAAATTAGATAAAAGGTATTATAGGGTATAAATATTTCCATATAATTTATTCTAGTCAATTTTATAGATCATTTTGAGCTTTAAGTTTATGTTTTAGTCCCTTATTAAACATAATTTATCCTTAATCGTTGTAATTGATTTTAATTACTTTCACAAATATTTTTGGTCAAAAAATAATTTGACCTTATTAGTAATTATAAATTATTATTATTCCAAAATTTTAATCCATTTTTCCAAATTCCAATCACATAAGTGTTCAAAATTAATTTATATTTAATCATGTAGTTGGGTCAACAATGTAGGGTTTTAAAGTAAAACTGATCAAAAGTTTTCTAAGTTTTAATATTTAATTTCATTGTGAAATTGGTATTAATTAACTAAATTGGATTAATTTATAAATCTATTATATAATAAAAATTTTAAACTAATTTAAAATTTAATTTAACCTTATAAATAACTTAGATGAAAAAGTAGTTTTGAACTAAAATACAATATTTTTCAACTGTTCATTAAAAAAATAAAACTTTAGAGAAAATACCAAAAATTCACCCAAACATAATTATTATTATTATTTTTCATGGTTAAAGTTTATTTTGGAATATAATATTTATAAAAGTGTCAAAATTTATATTTAAAATTGGTTTTCCATTAAAATGTGGTAAAATTGCCTTTTAAAAAATATCGGGTTTTATGTACGAAATTGGTTTTATTCTTATCTTATGCTTATAAAATCTAATGGATGAATATAAAAAATATTCAATTTGATATATAACATATATATTAATTTAAAATTACTTAATAATTTAATTTATTAGGATTAAAACAACTTTTTGATCATAACAATAAATTTCTATGAAAATGCTCCCTTTATATTCAATTGGTTTTTATATTCATTTCTAAATAATTTGTAACTAATTAATTAATTTTATTCTTTGTGAAAGACATATATATACAGAATTTAGTTAATAATATTCATAAAATACAATTTAACTACTAGGTTATATATTATTATATTTTAAAAAAATATATTACTTTTCGATAGCACTCGGTCTTGCGTTTTATGCAAGTCATCGAGAAAATTCAATCTTGCAAGAATAACACTATTACCTTTGTGTTTTTTATAGAGAATGATAACCTTTTTTTTCATTTAGGTAATGATTAACTTGGAATTATGTATAATTCCAACAAAAAATAGTTCTTTAATATATATAAAATAACTATTTTCAGTGTTGTTTGAAATGAAAAATATCAAAAAGATTAAATTAATTCAAAAAATATTTCAAAAAATATTAAAATGTTACATTTTACCCCCTGTAAAATGAATTTAACCCTCAAAATATATATGTGTTATCAAAGGTTTAATACTTCAAGGTTTCATTCATAAGAACCCACATCATAAAAATGAATACTAAAACATACCTTGAAAAGGTAAAGTTAGAAACATAATAGTTACCCAAAGTAAATCATAAATAGGTTTACACATGGGAGAGAATAGTTGAATAGTGAAAACATGGGCATGAAAGAGAAATTTAACCATCATATTCTGATGGAGTGTGATATAGAATAAGGTCAGAAGAAATTTAACAATCACAAAACCATAAATCTGCGATGAACTATGGAAGAATATGATTTATTAGATTTAGAGGTACTTGGATAACAATTTTTGTTTCAGGATCCCTTTTCCGAAAATTTAAATTTTCATGAAAGATAAAATTGCATGATTTCACAACAACCTACCCCTTTACTAATCCTTGATCCACTTAATCATTTTCTCTAAAAAGGAAGGTGATTTTTTCATTCCGGAAGCACCAACAGATCATGAGATCCATGAAATTATATCCCACATCTCATCAGTTATAATCAACCACATGTTTTTATTACATGTTATCCAGTATGCATAAATAATAATATAGAGAGATAACAATTTAATCTTACTAACTTAATATAAACTGTATCTTAAACTCTTTATATGTGGTTAACCATATAACCCTTCAGAAATATGGAAATTCAAATCTTTAGAAATAAAGTCATGAGATCAAGTTAACATTGATCCCCACATATCAAAAAGTACCACTTGTTTGTCACATTACAAACATGTGAATACCCTCATTGTATATTCCATTAATTACCATAAAGAATTTTCGAAAACATGCACGATTTCTTATAACATGGGTTACTGGGTATATTCTTATACCCCAAAAGTTTTAAACTCCATTCATGATGACATAGAACACTTTTTCAATACTTATTTATAGGTTAATCCATACCCTTAATAAAAAATCACCTTTTAATTAAATCGATTTACCAATACATTAGTACCATTCAACATAAACTTGTAAATACTGAGTGAAAAACATAAAAAGAACAATCCTTTTATATTTCATCATTTATATAACATAATTTTGGAATCCAAATACATAAAAACATTGATTATTTCACTTCATCCATAATAATTTATAATTATTCCTCATCCTATTACATAATACCTATTTACTTTCACATTTCATTTTCAGTCTCATCATTATCAGAAATATAACCATTTCTCATTCCACCTTACCGATTGTCATCATTATCTTTCCTCTTGGTAAATTGAGTTTCATAATGACCATTTATTCTATAATTAAAACACTTAACCCTAGATGAAGACATAGGTAGTCAAATATTCTCATCAATTTTGATAACCGAAATATTCATTTTACCTTGAAGTCACTTTGTTTGTGTCCTTCTTTTCCATGTTCAAAAATATTCTTGTTCCTCTAAGACATTCAATTAGGTTATTATTTCCACATTATTGATATAAATGAAACCAAATATTCTTTCCTCCATGGTATCCATTACCCAAAATTTCAGTGAAATATTTCATTCTCTTCATTGGTGAGTTTGAGAGTTGGTTAAGATACAATTTTTTATCATATTCCTCGAAAAATGATTAGGCATGAGCACAATATCCTTAACTCCAGTGATAATCCGATTAGATTACTCATCAATAGATTTTACATCATATTCATCATTAACATATTTACTTTTTTTATATCTATTGACTAAAACCATGAATAATTGAGTAAGAAATGATTCTCAAAGTGAGGAATCACATAATCATGAAAAAAAACTTATATGATGTCTAAATAATGAAAACTTTCTTAAAATATGACTCCCCAGGTTTATCCTAGTTTATTAATTGTCATCTTCTATTCAAATCCTTCATAATGGTTTGTTAAGAGTTTTTTATTTCCAATGCATATCCCCCAGGAGTGTCAATCTAGGTGTATATTATGATCCATTTTCATGTAGCAGATTACCCCGAGTCTGGCCTGGGACATCATGTCAGAGTTGTTACCCCTAGGAACATCTGTTTGAGAGCCACATCCCCTCGCAGTATCCAAACATGGATTTATTTCTAGGAAACAAATCACTTTATCCTTTACCAAAATTCCAGGACATTTTCCTATACTTTTACTTATCCTTATACTTAACCTTTGACATGTCCTTATAATTGTCAATATGGTTTTCCCATCATAGTGTCCAATGGTTAACTGAACCTTTTCTCTGATTCTAACTATACTGACTTGGTCTTGAAATTCTTAGACATTAAATCAATTTTTTAAAATACTTAAAACATTATACAAATAGACCCCCAAAGACCCTATTAGTCTAGTGACTTTGGAAACATGGAAACATGAACACTAGTACATAAGTGAGATACACTATCTCCCAATAGGTTCTTATTGATTATAACCCTTTCTAGACACATCATAATTAATTCATATATTCATAAAGTGAGAAAGGAAACATAAAAAGGGGTGATCTTAGATTCTCAGTTGGGGTAAACAAAGGAGACATGTAAACATGAACATGAGCATATGAGTATAGGAACATGACAAAAACATTTAAGGATTAAACCTTACATATCAAATATCATTGATAGAAATCATTACATAAAGATTTGAAGTTTATAAGACATGAATAATATTGAAATAAATAACATAATCCATGAAATCATAACATAGGAATAAGGCATGGAATTGTGGAAATAACAAAAGCATATAATACGTTTTCTATAATATCCATTACATAGCTTCCAAGACCATCATAATAGTATGGGTTCACTCCCCACACCATCCTAGTAGTCATGGTTTACACCCATGAACATCTCAATAGCATGAGTTCACTTCTCATACTATCTTGTTAGTCATAGTTCACTCCCATGGCCATCTTAATAGTTAAGGTTCACTCTTAAGACCATGTTAGTCTATCTCATGAGATATAAATATTTACCCAATGAATTTGAGGGAGATATAAGTCCCACTAATATCATAATGAAATCATACATTCATGTGCCAAAAAATCCTAAACAATCATATCATAACCCATGAAATGGAATCAGTATCATAAACATGTAATTATATCATAACCTATTTAAAAAGATAAAAATTTCATAATTATTACATTGAGACCATAACCCTTCACAGAAAAATAGATTTCATAAAAATATAACACATGAAAGAGAAATTAATTTCATAAATACCATTACACGAAGCATAAACCATTCAGAGAAAGAATATGAGTGGAACCATTATATCATTTCCAAGAAATATATTAGTAACATCAACAGATTTTATCTTAGATAAAGAATATTTTTGAAGTATCTTTCAAAAATATTTCTTGAGGAAAATATCATTTATTATTTGAAAAAGAATTTTTAAAAACATAAAACATTCTGAAAAAAAATTATTAGGAATAAAACATATAAATAAATCTTGAAAACATTTTGAGAACCAATTTACTTGAATAATTATAAAAGAAGCTTGAAAATATTTTGAAAACCATTTTCCTTGAAAACATATAAAATATATTGAAAACGTTTTGAAAACCCTTTTATTTGAAAATAATTTGAAAAAATTAATTTAAATAATATTATGGAAAAAATTTCTTTTTTAAAATAAAATAAAATTTTGAGTTAATGTCGATCATAATGAAAGATAAACCCACACACACCGAACAATCCTTTTACACACCAAAATGTTTTAAAAGGTTCCTTTACTAGAAAATGATAATAATATTTCTTATTAATTTCTTTTAAAATGGTAAAAAATGGGTAAAAATTAATTTTAATGGTCATATAATAATAATAAAATATTTTTGGAATCCTTTTAGAAGGAATAGTTTTGAATGAACAGAGATTTCCGATCGAAGAGAGTGGAAAAGTCAGAATTTATTAAAAACACTTTCTTAACTATCTTATGTACGAAAGAGTGGAAAAATGGTACCAATATATGAATATATCTTGAATAATTAAATTTTAATTAAATTCAAGAGTGTTCATGAGATATGGATCATAAGATGTCAATAAAGAAAGAAAAATCATAGACAATCTCGAAAAGTGATAAGATTATTTCAATAATCTCTTATTACCTAGTAACATTGAACCATAATCCCCATGTAAGAGAGTAGAATTACATGAAGCTTAAAATATGATTAAAGGAAGGATATTATGATATAACATGTCAAAGGCAGTATGTACACCTCATATAAAAATATTGGTTTAAAACATGGAATGCGTCTTAGAGAAGGTAAATTGAGACAAAAATTACATTACCGATTTTGTAAATTTTTAAACATAAGACCCATGATAGAAATATCATAAAATAGTCATTTAAATACCAATATATTTATGTATAAGAGTAATATAATACATTAATGGGAAGTATATACACCACACAAAAGAAGTGAGCGATGAATAATGTATGTATCTCACAGAAATAATGAGTGAGATGAAATCCCCTTACCTTGTGTCTTGACTCTCATTGTGATCATTCAAAAATATAGTATAATAAATATAAATCTATTATAAATATATAATATAAACATATTATCATTTATAACACCATATATGGATTGATTGTGGATTTATATTACCCACTTGTTAACAAATCTATGTTAAGATTTCACTTCAGGTAATATCTGCTTTGTTTTTCACAAGTGTCTTAATTGGTTATATCTTGGGTCCTTATATTTAAATAATTATTTAAAGAATTTAAAATCTGATTTAAATATAATTTATATTCATTATATTTTTATTATAATAATCCATTGAATATATATGTATGAAACAGAATACAACGTTCATGGAGATGGTAGGTCGTACATACGCATGAACACTATTTCCATTTAATTGTCATGTTGAATGAAAAAAATTAAAATAAATATATGTAAATATATCATTATTAAATTATAGTTATTATATATTATATACAATGTATATTAACTAAACCCAGCCTTAATACATTCCATGTTGTGTATGAATGAATCACAACATTTAGAGGATGTGGTAGTCCATGCCTTCTCAAACAAAATTAACGTATTAACAAAAAATGGAAAGTATAAATATTTTTTTTAAAATAATTATTGATGATTAAAGAAATAATAAATAAATTATATAACATTTATAAATATATTTTACCTCAAAATATCCACCATGAGTGGTGGTAAAGGAAAAATTAACAATTATCATTTAGTGAGGAGGTAGTTTGCTGTACACACAAACAGTATGTTTATTACCCATTGGATAGAAGTGTGTGTAAGTGTAGGTCCAAAACCTATCATAAAAACATCTGAGTATAGTGAGGATAATTTTTTTGTTATAAAATAATAGAAAATAAGTTTTTATGTAGTGGATAAATAAAATAAAATAAAGGAGTTTCAGGGAGGGTCTTACCTCTTAATTGAGTAACTGCTTTTGGTTTGCACCAAAGGGATTAATTGGAAGTATTTATACCAAAGGGAGTCTTAAAGAAGGAATATAGGGTTTTTGGGGAACGATTTGGTAAGAGTTTTGTTGAGAAAAAGTGGATTGAGAGGTGTGAGGAAGTGAGGGGAGAGAAGGCCTTTTATAATGGAAGAGGAGTGACACTCTTGTAATATTTTGGAAAAGGAAAACCCCACACACACTTTTTATTATAAGTGGAAAAAATAATGGTCAAAATTTAGGAAAAGGAATTATAAGGTCTAAAGACGTCCACCAATAGATTTTGGACAATTTTATAGGTCTTTTTGGGCCGTAAATTTATGGTTTAGTTCCTTATTAAGCCTAATTTAACTTTAATCATTACAATTAATTTTAATAATATTAAATAATGTTTTTGGTTAAAAAACTATGTTTAGATTACTATAAATTATAAATTTTTAAAATTAAAAATATGGAATCCATTTTTCCAAATTTAAATCCCAAAATTGGATGAAATTAATTTAAATTTAATCATGTAGTCTGGTCAAAAATGCAGGTTTTTAAAGTGAAAATGATCAACATTTTTCTAAGTTTTAATATAAAATTTCAATATGAAATAGGTCATTGTTGGCGCCAAAATATTGCACGAAAGAAAGGGACGAACCAGATGGCTGGGACGCTGCCTCGCGAAGCGCCGCCGCGAAGCTCCGACGCGAAGCACCCCAAGCAACACGGTCCCGCGAAGCTCCAGAGGCGGTAACTCTCCGCGAACGCATTTGATGTTCGCGAGCCCGTCGCGAATCTCCAGAGGCGGTAACTCTCTGTGAATGCATTTTACGTTCGCGAGCCCGCCGCGAAGCTCCAGAGGTGGTAACGCTCCGTGGATGCCGTTGACATTCGCGACCACGCCGCGAAGCACCTGAGGTAGCGCGCGAGTTCTACTTCGCGGCGCCCCTTGCCTATAAATACCGGGATCCCCCTGAGTCCAGGGGACGGACGATCCGACCTTTCGGATCATGAGCTCTACGGGGTACTTCTACTTCGCGAGACGCCTTTGGTTGGTCTCGTTTTGACCCCCTCTTCCGAGAGGGATGCCCTTCGCAAAGCTCAAGGGCATTCGCGAAGGAAGGGGATTCCCAAGGGAACCTGGGCAGCTGCAAAGCACTTATGCTTCGCGAAAAACCCAACCTGTTCTAGTGATCCCTATGCTAAGGTAATATCGACACACATCGCGAAGCACACTGCTTCATTGCACCTTGCTTCGCGAGGCACCTCTTCTTTGCGAGGCAGTGCTCCGCGAGTACTGTTCCACTTCACGAAGTACCCTCCACTCACACCTATGCCCTATGCTAAGGCCAAGGCACTTTGCTTCGTGAAGCACACTCCTTTGCTTGGCAATTCCTCTTACCGTGCGACCCTCCAGGTTTGCACGATGTGATTTCAAAGTCCCATGGACAATACCACTCGTAGCGTTGCTTCTCCTAATACTTCTTCACATAGGAACGCTAACAGATATTTCTTCTTTGCATAGTCACGCTAACGTGGACCCCTCGATGGTTCTCTCCACAACCCCCTTGACCACGACCTTACTGGTACCTTCCCTTTCCCAAAGACCAGAGGGTACCGGTTATGTAAGTCCTAGGGGTGCGGAGTGAACCCACCTCGTCCGAGCTGCAGGACGTTAAACTGCCAAGCATCACGTCCTAAACACATGACGTTAAACTTTGATCTGACCCCGTGCCTCGCATGCAGGGTCCCCCCAGCCCGGACATTCTTTACGCCACTCATCTCCATGGGAATGGAATCACCCTCACATGGGATGATATCCTCCTTCTCGGAGTAGCATATGTCCACGGGAGAAGGGCAACCACCTTGGTGTAAGCCCCCAAGACTCTCTTGCGGAAGGCAGCACCCACGCACCTCCGTACTTCCCCACTGCCAAGGCCAGTGGAGGGCGTGATAGGGAACGGGGCACCTTCTATCTTTGGTCCCAAATACCTCTTTCGCTGTGCTCTGCTGCACCTCGGGCCTCCAACCTGAAGTAAGTCCCAACACCGTGGGCCGCCCTTGCGTAAGACCCAACACTAGCCTTTCTAGGCGCCTTATGGCAGTAGTCCTATCTACATGACTATAATCTGTAGTAAACCCTGTCCTCCAAACATAGGATGCCTCTTGTTCCAAATAAGAGATTCCTTGTGCGCTAAGCATAAGATGCCTAATTCCATGATTATAGTGGCATAGTTTCAAGAGCATTGGAATCCATTCAAACATTCCATCACTCCACCTCACACTTTGCGTGTCCTTCGTTCGGATCGTCACTCACTTCCAAGTCTAGAGGGACCCCCTAACAGTATGGATGCTCTACCTTTGGTCCGCCTACCGTCCTGGGCCAACGCCCCAGAAGATTGATCACGTATGGAGGGACCCCCTAACAGTATGGATGCTCGACCTATGGTCCGCCTGCTGTCCTGGGCCAACGTTCTAGAAGACTGATCGACGATATTTGAGTTAGGCCCCGTGTTGCGAACATGGTCAGCGATCATCCATCATTTGTTGTCCTCATTTCTGGATAACGTGATATGGACGCTGTGTTTCCACCATAGTCAACAGTTATCCTCCATCACCACGCCAATCTCACGACGTTATGAATATTGGGCATGTGATTCACACTTTTCATCTCCCTTTGTTGGGATAGATTCCAATGCCCTTGGCATTATCCCGCTTGTGCACTAGCGCATAGGTGATTACCTCAACCCACTAGTGAGTTGGGATTCCCTCATGGACAGACATGAGGAAGAAACCATGGGCCTCTCCACGCGTAAGCCCCTTTCTGCTTCTCACGGACGCATCCTTCGCGACGTGATCGTCAGGGCCTTGCAACCTCTTGTTTCTCACACCGATCATGACTCACGTGGGCTTAGAGTGAGCACCGACCCTGACCCCCACCCAGCGAAATACAAGGACTTTGATCCATGTCAAGTCATGGTATGTAGGAATCATATATGAGGTTCAAGCCACATTACTCGGTCGCTCATTCACGTCGAGTTTCGCCCCCGTACAGCATGACGTTAAACTGCACACATCGTCCAGCATGACGATAAACTGCATGTCCTCGTCCATCATGACGTTAAACTGTATTCCCCTTGTCCCGCATGACATTAAACTGCACACCCATTTGAACTACGAGGTCTTTGATCGATGTCAAGGCATGGTACGTAGGAAGCCTCCACGAGGTTCAAGCCCACTCATCATCCAATTCACGTCGAGTTATACCTTCATCGGACATGACTTTAAACTGCATTCCAGTCCGACGGCCAGCCGTTGTGACCAACCCGAACTGTGAGGACTTTGATCCATGTCAAGACATGGTACGTAGGAACCCTCCTAGAGATTCAAGCCCAACTCCCATCGGACCAGGGTCCCTCATTTACGTCGGTTCGCCGACACCCACCTCCCGTCGTTTATTCACGTCGGGGTTCTCTACCGTCCCACATGATGTTAAAATGTATTCCATCGACCCTCTGAACTATGAGAACTTTGATCCATGTCAAGGCATGGTACGTAGGAAACCTTCCCGAGGTTCAAGCCCACCACTAGTGGACCCCCGATTCTACTTTCACATCGGTTCACCGATGAAACCCTTTGAACTATGAGGTCTTTGATCCATGTCAAGGCATGGTAAGTAGGAAGCCTTCCCGAGGTTCAAGCCCATCTCTCATCGGACCAAGGTCCACCTTCACGTTGGTTCACTGACGATGACCATCGGACCAAGGTCCACCCTCACGCTGGTTCACCAGCACCATCCCGAACTACGCGAACTTTGATTCCCTGCCACGAGGATACGTAGGAAGCCCCTTTATGGATCAAGCCCAACTTCACCGTTTCCCCTTGTGATGGTTCCTTGCCATTCCACCCTCCAATTCATTCGTCCATCCACCATCTACCCCGATCCTCGCCCAGACCGTCATATCCCGGTGAGACCATGTCGGTACACTCCTCTTCACAGCCGCCCATGGGCTGGCCCCGATATCGGAATCCCTTCAAGGGAAATCCCACAATCCGATCTATTCTAGCCAATGCTCTGACCGGGCTGATCCATCTCCGCTGGACGTTAAACCCGCGGCGTACCCTCTGTTAAACATGGGAAGCTGAGGAAAACCTCAGATATGTGTCTATGGCATATAATTCCCCGCGCTTGATGTGGGATGCCTCGGGCTTCCACGCCCTCGAGAAGCCCTATGACCAGGGATAATAGACAGACATGCCAGGTTCCCCAGCATCCAGACACGCTACTGATGTCTCAACGTGACTACTCCCCCGACTGAAGGTTGCTGCCCTGACCGGACCCTTTGGAATGTCCTGACAGAAGTAGTGTAATTAACCAGCGTCCATGGAAACATGGAACTGGGAAGAGTTTCACGAAGTACGTATTAAATCTATGAGGGAGACCCGGACTAGGTGATGAGTTCCGAGGAGGAATCCACGGAAGGAAGAACCAACATCCCATCATCCCATTTCGATCAAGGAGCAGACGTCCCTGAATAAGGAGTGAATTCCACCCGCCTTTGGAAAGCGGGAATGCGGGGCAACAAGCGCATCGCGTCCTCCTCCGCGGACGGACGGATGCGCGCACCCCGACGAAAGCGTCGGAAACAGAAATGGTGAACCCGACGTGAAATTCTTCTCCTCAATATGGAGATTAGTAGCGTTCGAGACACCAGTAGATTGACGTGTCACCAGATCCAAATATTCGGTGCCTGGTCTCGCCAAGCAAATAGCGGGCCTGTCGTGAAACTTACCGGAAGTCGGGGTAGTAGAACGTGGGGGACTCCGTTCTGCAGTGTGTTGGCGTGGATCCTTATTACAAACATGGATAATGGAAGGACGTTGGGGAAATGGTTGTCGATTCTTATCCTCTCAGTGCTGATGAGTTGATCCCTTTGTTTCTCAAGAACCAGGTTGCTGCTACAGGGACATGATCACCGCCCGCCCGCCTACGTAGGGGCAGGGGAAACTCTGCCACAACCACCCCTCATGGTGCCGCTACCACCACAACGACCGCCACATTGCGGAATACGGGGCACCCACGTCCCCTTTCCCCATCAGAGGTCATCCAGCGAAGGGTGATGAACAACCTCGTGCGCAGGTACGAGGAGGAAGGGGTCATCCCAACTAGGGATATGGCTCGTTTGGACCTGGAGGCCTCCAGGCCCCGCCGTCAATGCCGCCCTAACAGGCCGCGCAGGGAGCCTATGCTCCCCACCCCAACGTTCAACCGTTTCTGGAGCCTGTCCCCAGAACGCCTTGACGACTCCTCGCCTTACGCTGATGAGGTGGGCACCGTCCGGCTCAGCCCGCTCAGGGTCCCGACCCAAGGGCTCCAGGAAAGAGATCCTGTCCGGCCGCGTCAGCGCTGCCGTCCGACTCCGCATGAAGAGCAAGCAGGGTATGCCCCTGCACCACCTGCACCAGCTCGCCTGACCCGACGTCAGCGCCAGGCCCGGACTGAGAACGCTCGCCCAGGTGCGTCAACGTCAGTAGTTACAGTGGCCCGAGCCACTGCCGACGTGCATCATGAAGTCCCTGCATACACTGAGCAGGGGCACTCCTTCACCCAACCAGGATCGAGACCCCAACCGCCCCACGGGCAGGCTGGGTTGACTCTCCAAGTTGCAGGCCCAAGTGGTGATCACCGCGAACTAACCCGCGGTGATGTCACCCCGTACGGAGGCCCTCCCCGTACCACTACTCCACAGAGCGTGGGCCTTCCCCGCTCCGAAGCTTGTTATGGAGGTATGCCTCGTGCTACCCCCATCCTGAAGGAAGACCTTCCCAGCTGCAGTGATGCTCGTCGCAGAAACCTTTCCCGCACCCACTATACAGGGTATAGAGTCCATCCTACCCCTGATCGCCGATCTGAAGGCACTGTCCATCCAGTCCTTCTCCAACGTTGGGGCCCTCCCTACGTCCTCTCTGCAACAGGCGAAGGTCCTCCTCACCCCAGAAACATGAGGAGTGAAGGCCATCCTCGCTCCGCCCTCATAGACCATGGAGGTCCTCCCCATTCTCCTACCGATTCCAACAGAGGCTCCGCCCACATGGGTGCTGTCCATGGAGGACCTACCCATGTTCCCTTCGACATTTGCCCCGGTGCCCCTCGCACCTCGGCCATCTCGAGTGGGGGTTCTCTCCGCCACGGTGCCAGCGCCGCCCCGAGACTACATGATAGGGATCAACTATAGCATCTCGTCTTTTTATAACATAACTTTCATTCCATTACACGGAACTGAGGATCTTTAAGGTTTAGTGTCTTGGAAACAAGGAACATAAAACATGAAACAAAAAAAACATTCTTCTTAAACACTTGAAAGGCTTCTCCTCATGTTCACCCTAGGCTCATTACTGCATCTCATAACCTGGGGACATACGTCAAACGGAAGGGTGAGCAGAAGGCCCAGCAAGGGAAACAAGTGAAACATTTTACATATGAACTTCAGATACATCAATAAAGTCATGAAAAGAACTTTAAGGCATGAAAATGAAATCATGAGGCATATCATAATAAAAATAAAACTTTTTTATAACTTGAAGATGTGGCTACATCATTTAACATAGCCAATCATGAACATATCACCAAGGTCCATCCCCAAGGTGTCATATGAAAATTACCAAGGTTATTCACCAAGGTATCGTGAAAATTGTAATCTCTAGTGGTTACATCATTACCCAATGCATTGGAGCGCTATCAGGGTGCACCCTTAAATTTGCCTTTATTATCATGTGATCCACATATATAATCATCAAAAATTTCATAAATAACCCATATATCATAAAATAAATGGGTTTCATTTCATAATCACAACGTTTTAAAAACTGCTTTAAGGACGTGATCTTTACGTCACTTTAAAACCCACAGAAAAGGAAGGTGGGTCTCATGTATGTAAATCCCAGAATTTAAAATAGAACATTATGGTATATGTGTGAATACACCTTTAGAAGAAAGATATTTGAGTATTCACTTAATAATATAAAATAACTTTAGAAAAAGAGAGATACATTTTGAGACGGAAATTCTGCAGCATAACGGCTATGTTACGAGGTTTTAGAAGACATTAAAAAGAGAGGGAAAATGGATCAAACATTCATAAATGACCCATAAAATAGTATATGTACAGAATAAGAAGAATAAATGATCATGGTAATGAAATTTCAAGGACATACCATTTTAAATGAAAAACATGGAAGGAAGACAAAAATTAGATTTCTCTTATGAAAGTTCGGCAGCCTAACGGTGCCACTTAAAACATCAAAATACTGAATTGAAGAGATCAAATGGGGTCTCTCATGATATGAAAATAAGAGTACAGTATGATAGATATAGAGATAATACCCCAACATAACAAAAAGGAACTTGAAAGAATTGACATGAAAGTAGAACTTCAAAACAAGAATGGTGAAGAACCACTAAAAAATTCGGTAGCCTAACGGCGCCACTTAAAACATCAAAATACTGAATTGAAGAGATCAAATGGGGTCTCTCATCATATGATCATAAAATATCAGTATGATAAATTTAGAGATCATACCCCAACATAATAAAAGGAACTTGAAATATTTTACATGAAAATAGATCTTGAAAATGAGAAAGGAGAAAGAATCCGTTACAAAAATTTTGGCAGCCTAACGGTGCCACTTAAAACTTCATAAAACGAAATAATGAGAGTAAGAGGGGATCTCTAATTATATGAACATAAAAAGGGAAGTAATAGGAGTATAAAAGAACATCCTCCAACATAAGAACATGTAGCATAAAAGGAATGACATAAAAAAGATTACTTGAAATGAAAGAGAGAGGTCAGATCCCTTACCTTAAAACATAACTTTTAAAACTCAAAGTTTGGGACCTTGAGGGCTTGGGGGCACCATGGGAGGACTCTTTGGGAGGTAATGAGACTAGAACTTCGTTGGGGGAGAGTGGGGAGTCTAAGGGATGAGAGGATGGCTTGGTATTTATAGGGAAAGTGAGGGGACAAGGCATTAATGGCAAAGGGACACCTCATTAGTGGTTTTGGAAAAACCATGGGCTTGACCATGGTATTTGCCCATGGTATTGGCCACTTGGGACACCTCATACCTTATCTCACTATTCATAATTCGAACATATTGATTACAAACTTAATACATCATTTAATGATGTCATTAAACACCAGTAACTTAAAAACTCTATTTTCACTATTTATCAAAAATTCAACTTTCTCAGAATAATCCCAAAATTTCACCTTAACCAAATATCAACGCTCTGATTACAAATATGAACTCTATTTTATAAAAATAATTTTCTAAATATTTTTAATTTAATTTTTAAATAAAAACACTATTCAGCGAAAATTCATTTTTTTCAGAAAAAACCCCAAAAATTACCATAGCATAATATCGGTGCTCTGAGTTCAAAAATGAAATCTGTTTTATAAAAATAATTATCTAAATATTTTTAATTAAATTTTTAATTAAAAAACACTATTCACCCGAAAAAAACTAATACTTGAATAATAATTTAGGAAACCATTATTTAACCATTTTATTGAATCACATTACTTAATCAAGGTGCCTAGATTATATTAATACTTTCTTTAAGTAAGATTACTAATCCATTTGGACAAATTACTAATCCTAATCATAAAATCACTATTCATAATTTACTATTCATCAAAAATTAAGTTGATCTTATTAGACTCTAAATTTCATACTGAACATAATTGTAGAAGACCATTTTTCGAAAATCATTACACATTTTTAATTATTTAAGGTTTACACAACCATTTTAAAAAATACTTTTTCTAAAATTCATCAAAAATATGCATACTATATTTATCCGGTCATTTGAAAATTCATAAACTTCATCATAAGAAGAAATCCCAATTTTTATTTAAAACAAAGGATTACACAAGACAGTTACGGTCTCCTTACATAGCCCATTATCACACCAGCATAGGACCTAAGTGTAAGGTGTGCTAAGGTGAGAGAATCTGAGGGAGGCTCGGCCAACATCGCACGAGTAGTAATTTCTATCAGTTTGAACTTCTCGCGAAGGCGATCCCATTCTAGCTTCACACGATGAAGTTCAGCTTGGGTTTGGTCCAGAGCAAAGCCCAGTGGTGCTACCTCCTTCCCAAGTTCTGTTAGATGGGCCTCGATCGGTCCAAGACTGCTGGGTGAGGCCATCGAATCTTCTTTCTATATTAATTAATCAAGATTACTTGTATTTAGAGACAATAATCAAAACGTTTAGTTTCCAGCGGTCATATTGACCAATGGTCATATAACAGTCAAAAACCAAAGGTATCATTTTAATTATACTCATGTTATCAAATGAAACATTTTTGTTAAGTATAAAAATAAAATAACACATAAAATTAGGAAACAATATTTATTCAAAATTTCGGGTCGTTACAATCTTCCCCCCTTAAGAAATTGCGTCCTCGCAATTTTTTTAAAATTAGGTTTTGAAATTTCATTGAAAGTCCCACATCGGAAAAGGAGTTAGTAAAACTATTACTTTAAAAGAAAGAAAGGGAAGTACGAAGTTCACCCGAGTTAGCCCACACTAGGATTCCATGTAGGAAAACATGGACATGGAAGAAAAACAAAGGGTCAAGTTCTGAGGGAGAGTGATAGAGAACATGATTAGGAGAAAGTTAACCATAAGAAAATCCCAAACTTATGATGTGTGTAAATGATCTTTGATTACCTAGTAGGAAACGTAAACCAACAACGTTTTTGTTTTACGTTCTTTTTCATAATTTTGAGGAATTCATTTACAACATAGAACAAAAACATAAGGAAATATACCTACCTTCATGTAGAGTTTCATCCTTTAATAAGTTTATACCAAAACTAATATTTTCTCCAAATGATGAGCATTCAAAACTACTTGGTCTCATCAAAACACAAGAATCATCTTCTAGAGAATCACATAATCCACAAAATATTAACTATCTATTTCTTCTATCTTTAAACATTGTCCCAAAAACAGAAAGGGTAAGGTAAAACAACTCTTCAAAAAGAAAGAATCCCATAGGAAGGGAAACTATTTTTAAATCTTCAAAGTTCCATGGTACTACCCAAAGTTCATCATAGACCATCCCTTAAATAACGGTCCTTAAAATTACTCAAAATAAACCAAACTAAGATTGAAATCCAAATACAAGAGGGATTTGATAACATAGTCTTCCAAAATAAACTTCATTGTTCATCTCCAAACAACATCAACCACAACTAACATCTTATAAAAAAAGTAGCTAACCTAATCATATTTTACCCCATATAGGTTAATCATTTCCATAAGTAACCTAAATTACTATAAGTCATCCTTAAATTCATTGATTCTTCAAAATATAAGTCAAACTTACTCCTCAATGAAAATACCGCAGTAATCTATTTACCTTGATCATATAGGGTCCTCAAAATAGTGAACGTCTTCCAAAATAATAATCATCTTTTAATCCCCTAATCATCTTTGTCGTATTAATACGGAAATCGTAGCATTTCCTATCACATTGGTTGTTGGGACATTTTCTTTCATTTCCAGCCATTAATTAAGAAAAGAAGCTATAATTAGGGGCTTAAATACTTAGCCAATAATCATGAAAATAAACTTAAAGCATATAAGGATAACTTGTAGAAGAAAAGTATACCCTAACTTGTGATCCCCTAGGTTCCCATCTAGGTTATCCATGATCATATATTCTTATGTGAACCTTTATTTAATTTTATCTTTGTTCCTTTAATAATGGTTCAAACTAAGCTTATGAATTTACCAAAGCATATCCCCCGGGAGTGTCGTAACCAAGAGTGCAGCAAGGCCCGTTGTCGTGTACCAGTTCCCGTTCGAGTCTAGCTCAAAGAGGTGTTTTTGGGTTTTACCCCTATGTACATCTGTGCCAGAGCCACCTCTACCTACTCGTATCCAGACAGGGATGTATTTGCTTGGTAACCCCTTACTTAATACTCACCAAAATACTAGGAAGATTTCCTATATTTAAACTTTTCTATAGGGTTCTTCCTAGAGTTTTCATATCCTAATTTCCACAAATAACTAAACCATCCTTTGATACCAACTATAGCATCTCGTCTTTTTATAACATAACTTTCATTCCATTACACAGAACTGAGGATCTTTAAGGTTTAGTGTCTTGGAAACAAGGAACATAAAACATGAAACAAAAAAAAACATTTTTCTTAAACACTTGAAAGGATTCTCCTCATGTTCACCCTAGGCTCATTACTGCATCTCATAACCTGGGGTCATACGTCAAAAGGAAGGGTGAGCAGAAGGCCCAGCAAGGGAAACAAGTGAAACATTTTACATATGAACTTGAGATACATCAATAAAGTCATGAAAAGAACTTTAAGGCATGAAAATGAAATCATGAGGCATATCATAATAAAAATAAAACTTTTTTATAACTTGAATATGTGGCTACATCATTTAACATAGACAATCATGAACATATCACCAAGGTCCATCCCCAAGGTGTCATATGAAAATTACCATGGTTATTCACCAAGGTATCGTGAAAATTGTAATCTCTAGTGGTTACATCATTACCCAATGCATTGGAGCGCTATCAGGGCGCACCCTTAAATTTGCCTTTATTATCATGTGAGACACATATATCATCATCAAAAATTTCATAAATAACCCATATAGCATAAAATAAATGGGTTTCATTTCATAATCACAACGTTTTAAAAACCGCTTTAAGGACATGATATTTACGTCACTTTAAAACCCACAGAAAAGGAAGGTGGGTCTCATGTATGTAAATCCCAGAATTTAAAATAGAATATTATGGTATATGTGTGAATACAACTTTAGAAGAAAGATATTTGAGTATTCACTTAATAATATAAAAGAACTTTAGAAAAAGAGAGATACATTTTGAGACGGAAATTCTGCAGCATAACGGCTATGTTACGAGGTTTTAGAAGACATTAAAAAGAGATGGAAAATGGGTCAAACATTCATAAATGACCCATAAAATAGTATATGTACAGAATAAGAAGAATACATGATCATGGTAATGAAATTTCAAGGACATACCAATTTAAATGAAAAACATGGAAGGAAGACAAAAATTAGATTTCTCTTATGAAAGTTCGGCAGCCTAACGGTGCCACTTAAAACATCAAAATACTGAATTGAAGAGATCAAATGGGGTCTATCATGATATGAACATAAGAGTCCAGTATGATAGATATAGAGATCATACCCCAACATAACAAAAATGAACTTGAAAGAATTGACATGAAAGTAGAACTTCAAAACAAGAAGGGTGAAGAACCACTAAAAAATTCGGTAGCCTAACGGCGCCACTTAAAACTTCAAAATATTGAATTGAAGAGATCAAATGGGGTCTCTCATCATATGATCATAAAATATCAGTATGATAAATTTAGAGATCATACCCCAACATAATAAAAGGAACTTGAAATATTTTACATGAAAATAGATCTTGAAAATGAGAAAGGAGAAAGAATCTGTTACAAAAATTTTGGCAGCCTAACGGCGCCACTTAAAACTTCATAAAACGAAATAATGAGAGTAAGAGGGGATCTCTCATTATATGAACATAAAAAGGGAATTAATAGGAGTATAAAAGAACATCATACAACATAAGAATATGTAGCATAAAAGGAATGACATAAAAAAGATTACTTGAAATGAAAGAGAGAGGTCAGATCCCTTACCTTAAAACATAACTCTTAAAACTCAAAGTTTGGGACCTTGAGGGCTTGGGGGAACCATGGGAGGACTCATTGGGAGGTAATGAGACCAGAACTTCGTTGGGGGAGAGTGGGGAGTCGAAGGGATGAGAGGATGGCTTGGTATTTATAGGGAAAGTGATGGGACAAGGCATTAATGGCAAAGGGACACCTCATTAGTGGTTTTGGCAAAACCATGGGCTTGACCATGGTATTTGCCCATGGTATTGGCCACTTGGGACACCTCATACATTATCTCACTATTCATAATTCGAACATATTGATTACAAACTTAATACATCATTTAATGATTTCATTAAACACCAGTAACTTAAAAACTGTATTTTCACTATTCATAAAAAATTCAACTTTCTCAGAATAATCCCAAAATTTCACCTTAACCAAATATCAACGCTCTGATTACAAATATGAACTCTATTTTATAAAAATAATTTTCTAAATATTTTTAATTTAATTTTTAAATAAAAACACTATTCAGCGAAAATTCATTTTTTTTTCAGAAAAAACCCCAAAAATTACCATAGCATAATATCGGTGCTCTGAGTTCAAAAATGAAATCTGTTTTTTAAAAATAATTATCTAAATATTTTTAATTAAATTTTTAATTAAAAAACACTATTCACCCAAAAAAACTAATACTTGAATAATAATTTATGAAACCGTTATTTAACCATTTTATTGAATCACATTACTTAATCAAGGTGCCTAAATTATATTAATACTTTCTTTAAGTAAGATTACTAATCCATTTGGACACATTACTAATCCTAATCATAAAATCACTATTCATAATTTACTATTCATCAAAAATTAAGTTGATCTTATTAGACTCTAAATTTCATACTGAACATAATTGTAGAAGACCATTTTTCGAAAATCATTACACATTTTTAATTATTTAAGGTTTACACAACCATTTTAAAAAATCCTTTTTCTAAAATTCATCAAAAATATGCATACTATATTTATCCGGTCATTTGAAAATTCATAAACTTCATCATAAGAAGAAATCCCAATTTTTATTTAAAATAAAGGATTACACAAGGCAGTTACGGTCTCCTTACATAGCTCATTATCACACCAGCATAGGACCTAAGTGTAAGGTGTGCTAAGGTGAGAGAATCTGAGGGAGGCTCGGCCAACATCGCATGAGTAGTAATTTCTATCAGTTTGAACTTCTCGCGAAGGCGATCCCATTCTAGCTTCACACAATGAAGTTCAACTTGGGTTTGGTCCAGAGCAAAGCCCAGTGGTGCTACCTCCTTCCCAAGTTCTGTTAGATGGGCTTCGATCGGTCCAAGACTACTGGGTGAGGCCATCGAATCTTCTTTCTATATTAATTAACCAAGATTACTTGTATTTAGAGAAAATAATCAAAACGTTTAGTTTCCAGCGGTCATATTGACCAATGGTCATATAACAGTCAAAAACCAAAGGTATCATTTTAATTATACTCATGTTATCAAATGAAACATTTTTGTTGAGTATAAAAATAAAATAACACATAAAATTAGGAAACAAGATTTATTCAAAATTTCGGGTCGTTACATCAACCCTGTCCCGAAGAACCACCCCGGGGAAGGAGAGCAGGTCGTCGCCGCCACAAGAAGAGTCCTGGGAAATCCCGGGTGGAGATCAAACCTGCCCGCTTCTTCGACTCTGAAGCGGAGTGCGACTTAGTGATGGAACCTTCTCCCCGCTCCTCCGTATCAAGGACCGGGGAAGGAACCAGACGCGTTAGCCTCATTCTCCCAGAATATGAGGTCCACCGGATTCCCATCTCTCTCCGCAGGTACATCCAGGAGGAACAAATCTTGGGGATTCCATAGGTCTCAACCGCGCAATCACCGTTATCGTCACTAGAAGCGACCTCTACCTCTACCAGAGATCACAGAGAGCTATTTTGGGGGCCAACGACGGTAGAGCGACGACACGACCTATCGCCGGTAGCCAAGACTCCTGTTCCGGAAGTTGCGGCTATCAGCCCATCGTACCGTGACATCGTGGCCAGGTCACCTCACTCCTCAGAGGATGCCCCGGAATTCGGCGGCCAGTCAGCTCGTTCGCCGTATTCTCCGCCACCGAGTTTACTATCCCAGAGGTCCGCCTCGGTACCGCTACCAGTCCCTCAGCCGCCCCCGGTTGATGAGTGGTGTAATACAGGTCCAGAACCTGAGTCCGAACCCAGGAGCTTCTGGAGTATTCTCATAGCGGACCACTTCCCGGAGAAGATCTGGCCGACGACGGCGCTGAATTTTTGCATACCAGAGTCTCTTACCCCTGAAGAAGTGGGGTGTTTCTGTCGAACCCTATGGGAGACACACTTCCTCCTCCATTAAGAGCGGGTGGAATAACCCAGGAGTTGAGAGCACTTCGAAGAAATCGGCGAGCAATACCGCCTGATCGATTCGGCCGCACTCCTTGTGGCCCAGCACCCTGAGTCGCCAGGCCGCCAGAGCGCCCTTCAACGGAAATGTGTTCAGAGTTTCAAAGCACTCCGGAGAATCGTCAGGGAAGCTACCCCCCATGTGCAAGTCCGTGGTTGGGGACATTATGTCGGTCTCTTCTTCGACCCTATCCGACGGCATCCTGATTCGTTATGCGACATTGAGGACATGCCCTCGAGAGGGGTCGCGGTCCACATGGCTGACGTCGTGGACAAGGAAGACGAGCTTGAGTTCCTTGATGGAGACTTACCCCCCGAGGGCGTACCGCCACTGCTGGACCCATTAGGGAGGGTTACCCGTCAGCAGAGAAACCTGCTAGGCCTCCCCGTACCAACCGAGTCGCTGGTACTCGGTCGAAATACCGACAAGGGTAAGGAGCACGTCGGAACTATCAAGCACTCCGAACCGTCTGCCTCTGTGAAGAAAACTAACGAAGATCCCGAGAAGGTCATGTTATGCCAGCAGCTTGCTGAGCAGAAGAGGTTGGTTGACGAACTCTTGGCTGAGCGCGCTGCGGAGCGGCGACTCGACTATGGTAATCCCAGGCCGGGGCAGCAGGGGTAGGAACAATTTCCCCCCAGTGAGATGCCTCCAGGAAACCCTGATCCTGCTACTTCCGCAGATAGGGAAGAAGACGAAACTTCTGGTAAGAGGGCGCGATACGTTTCGCAAAACCCTCTGAGCGATGGGGTAATCTGAAGAATCCAATCCGGGTTCCCCCAGTCGCCCCGCAGGTTGTTCCACCAGTTGATCCACGAGCTACCATCTACCGTGTTGAGGAACCTAGAAACGCACTTGTGGTTAGGGATCGCCATCAAGTCTGGGAACCCCACCCGGATGATCTTATAGCTGCGCTCATAGCCCACCTCGAGGCGTTGGAAACGCAGCAGGTAGCGGTCCCACCGGATGCCATGCCGTATCCCGCATGGGTAGATGATATGCCTGCACCCCCGGGTTTTGGGAACTCCACTTTCTCTCCTTTCAACGGGACAGGAGAACCGCCACAGCACTTGGGTCATTTTTCTTCCAGGTGTGGCCCCATGCTGGGGACCCCGGCTCAGCAAGAAGCCGCCAAGCTCCGATGTTTCGTACAGACATTGGAAGGCCCAGCATTCGTCTGGTACAACCATCTCTCTATCAGATTGGTGAACGGTTGGGAGGATCTCCGCCGGCAGTTCCTATACCAGTTCAGCTCCACCACGCGGAAGACTAGCATTGCAGACCTCTTCAAGTGCAAGAAAAGGCCTGATGAGAAAGTCACAGATTTCATCGCCCGGTGGAAAGGACTTACGTATTCCCTCGATATGCCACTAACTCAGGATCAATTACTGACGATGTGTGTGGGGAACGTCAAAACAGAGCTGGTACCCTCTCTGATTACCCAGAACTACCCTGGAGGGTTCATAGATTTCTCAGATAAGGCTCAGCACCTTGAGGAAGCCCTGCAACAGGCTAGTCAGGCACGTTTGGTTCCCCCTATGATCCCGGCCAGGAGTACTGCCAGGGATGAACCCGCTGCGGTGGCCCAAATAGAAGCCCCTAGGTAGCTGGAATTACTATCAGCAGCACCATCCCCGCAACCCCGCAGAGGTCCTCCATCTCAAGCACATGCTCCTGCCCAGCAGCAACCACCTCAGAACCGACAGGTTCCCCCGCGCAATGCACCACCGCCACCTAGGTGAGACAATCAGGCGCCGCCTCCTCGGCAGGCCCCTCCGGACCCTTGTCAGGGCTAGGCCCCCAGGGCCCCCTATCCGGAAAGAAGGCACCAGACTTATTCGTTCAATGAAAATCAGGTCCCTGGCTACTTCCGAAGTGATCTAGAGCAAGGGATTGTGCGTCTACCCGAGTGTAGAAGGCCGACAGAGGCGAATCTCACCGATCACCCCAACTAATTCCCTTATCATCGGTTTCTGGGGCACACCCTCAAGCAATGCTATGTGTTTAAATACTGGCTTCAGGACCAGGTCAACAACGACATAGTCAAGTTGGGCCCGGCACCAGCGCAAGTGGCGGGTGGCTTTGCAGGGTCAGAGATCAGTATCGACAGCGAAGGCGAGTGGCAGCAGGTTCCCAACCACGGATCCCAGAAATACGACGACTGGATGGCTCGAAAAACCGTCGTCCGTTCCCATGGTATCATCTGGGTGTGCCTGAAGCAGCCGGAACCTTCAGAAGAAGTAGCCGGTACCTCCGCATCATCTTCACAGTCGACCTCTTCCCAAAAGGGCAAGCAGCGGTGATGCAAGAAGAAGCAACGCGCACCACCGTTGTCGCCGTCATCCCGCATTCTCGACGACTTTATGCCCCCTGAAATGAGGATTCCTCCCAGAATCCACCCGGTACTGGATGACTCCTCGAACGACAGCCAGGGGTACGCTTCGGTTAACACCATGGAGCTGGTAAAGCCCTACATGACTCCCGACGAGGGGGAGCGCCAGGAGAACCTCCCCAACATTTCCAGCCGACGTCAACGTCGGCAGAATCGCAACCGCACTGGTCATCGAGGTACGTCAGCAGGCACTCTCAGCCAAGTCGTGCACGCTACTGAGACCAGACAGCAGGCTCAGTGCAGATCTCAGCATGCACAACCCCGTATAACGCCCTCAGCTCTACCTCCACCTCCATTCGTGCTACTAGATCAGGGAGAGCTGCCTCATTCGTATCACAATCAGTCTTTCCCGGCTACATGCCAGCCTTCGCTATCCAATCCTAGTCCGACGACTACTCTCTAGGCTTCTACTAGTAGGCAGCAAGATGTACCCAGTACTAGCCGATTGCCGGTTCAACCGACAGGACCTGCTATGCCTCCAAATGCCGAACGACCTCATGTAGGAAGAGGTTCGTGTTTGGAACAAAAGTATGATTTCCTGAAGCACCTGACCAGCATTCCGGCAAGGCTTTCTATCCTTGAGGCCCTTCGCTTGTCATCCGAAATGCGCGAGGCACTTGCCGAGGCCCTAAGGAGCCCCCTCAAGTTTGAGACGGAGGTAGCAGCTGCAGAAGCCTTCCATACCGAGATGATTGAAAACGCCGAATGTCAGGCGGTTATCTCGTTCTCTGGTGAAGATGAGGACCCTCCTCTACAGGGGCACATTCTCCCGCTGTACATCACCGGCCACTTCAATGGCGTGGAAGTCCGTCACTGCCTCATTGACACGGGATCCAGAATCAATCTAATTCCGACTCGGACGTTGCGAAAGCTGGGTCTGTTTGAAGGTGATTTAACTCCCTCTGACCTCAGAATCCCAGTGTACGACAGGACCGAGCAAACCCCGGTCGGCAAGATCCGCCTGAAGACTCAGTTCGGTGGCTTAATTGCCAACACCGAGTTCATAGTTGTCTCTTAGGACACCGCCTACAACGCGTTGATGGGTAGGACATGGCTCTATCTGCATGCAGCGGTCCCTTCGTCGTATCACCAGTACCTCAAATACTCACTCAACAGTCGAGTAGGCGTGCTCCAAGGAGATGCGTCTCCTTTCGCTTCTTGTGAGGCTCACTATCTGGATGAGGTTTACTACAAAAATAAGGATAAGCAAATCCTAGTAAGTGAGGATGAACTCGCCCCGGTCACAAGTGATCCCTGGGCAAGCATGGATGACGCATACATCCTCCTGATCCACCGATTGGATGCCACGACCCCTGACATGGGGCAATGTTTTGTTGTTTCTGGTACACAAGGAAGGCATGTTTCCGTGTCCAAGCGATGGCAGAAAATCACCTCGTACTCCTACATCAACCAGGCTCAGGTGATCCCGGAACCTCCTACCCCTATACAGTACCGGTACGTCAAGATTATGACAACGGCGGTGCGCCATACGTGTCTCTTCCGCCGGGCTGGAATTAACCGACTCAGGCCGACACGTCACCACTGCTTTGATGTCATCAAACTTGGCCCCTTGGGAAGAAGGCCAGATGGGATAGGGTCGACTGCCTTCATTGCTATGGTCTCAATGGAAAGTGATTCTCTTGATATGGTGACCACTGCTGCCCAAGCCAGCACCAGCTGCCCCTCAGGCTTTGATAGCCCAGAAGTACCTCCCGTCACGGGAAATCTCCCCACAGGTGGAGAGAAATACCTGGAGGATGCTCCCCCTGCCTTTGAAGAAGGCGTCTCTACCACGGTTGATGAACTGGTACAAGTGAACCTTGGTAGCGAGGCAGATCTGAGACCCACATTGATCAGTGCAGCCATGTCCCCCGAGGAGCGGCAACAGTACATAGACTTCCTCAAACAACACCGTGACGTGTTTGCTTGGAGTTACAATGAGATTCCAGGACTAGATCCCCAGGTAGCCGTTCACCGTCTGGGCCTCCCGGCAAAACATCGTGGGTTTAAGAAGCCTCCTAGGAAGATGCACCCTTCTCATGGTGCTATGGTTGAGGCCGAAGTTGATAAGCTTATCAAATCCAACTTCGTTAAGGAAGTCCAGTACCCCAAGTGGCTTGCTAACATTGTGCCAGTCAGGAAGAAGAATGGGCAGATCGAAGTCTGCATTGACTTCCACAATCTTAATCGCCATTTCCCAAAGGATGACTTCCCACTCCCGGTGACGGAGTTGTTGATTGACACCATGGCCGGGTTCCAAGCTCTTTCCTTCATGGACGGGTATTCCGGGTACAACCAGATCCGGATGGCCCCCGAAGACGAGGAGTCCACTGCCTTCAGGGCTCCCCAAGGTACCTTTTGCTACCAGGTTATGCCATTCGGTTTGAAAAATGCAGGTGCCACTTATCAGAGGGCCATGCATCGCATATTCAAGCCGATTCTCGGGACATTGGTGGAATGCTACGTGGATGACCTCGTAGTAAAATCATGTCAGTGCCAGGACCATCTCAAAGACCTCGAGAAAGTGTTCGGTTTCTTCTGTTCCCGTCACCTGAAGATGAACCCGTTGAAGTGTGCCTTCGGGGTCACCTCTGGGAAGTTTTTGGGCTTTGTTGTCAGATACCGAGGTATCGAGATAGACCCAGAGAAGATGAAGGACATCAGCCAAATGCCTCCCCCGAGAAACATTCAGGAGATTCAAGGCCTCCAAGGCCACTAATCCCATATACGCCGATTCATCGCGAATCTGGCCGGCAAGTGTAAGCCCTTTTCCCGTATCATGAAGAAGGGCGCTGCCTACGAATGGGATGAAAAGTGTCGGAACGCCTTCGAGGAAATCAAGAAGTATCTGCTCCAACCTCCGGTTTTGATGCCACCCGTCTCCGGAAATCCACTAGTCCTTTACGTGACCGCCCTAGAAAGATCCCTTGGTGCACTGCTCGCCCAGAAGAATAACGAGGGTACTGAGAACGGTCTCTACTATCTCAGTCGCATGCTTCTCGATACGGAGGTCAGATACTCCCCTATCAAAAAGAGCTTCCTTGCGCTCGTATTCGCCATGCAGAAGTTGCGACATTACCTGCAGCACCATGAAGTGAAATTGGTCTCCCGGGTAGAACCACTGAAGTACATCCTGAACCGCCCCATGCTGACTGGCCGACTAGCACGTTGGGCGGTGATTCTCCAGCAGTTTGATATCAGGTTCATACCTCAGAAGGCCATTAAGGGACAGACGTTGGCAGATTTTTAGCTGCCCATCCAACCTCGGTTGATCAATCCCTGGACCTGGATTTTCCCAATGAGACGATCCTCTCAGTCGGTCATGTCGTCCCGTGTTGGCAAATTCATTTCGACGGCGCCTCCCGGAGCCCCACCGGTAGGCGGCTCAATGATCCTAAGCTCAACAGAGTGGGTATGGGTATTGTCTTCATTACCCCGGCGCAAGCCGTCCTGCCATACTCGTTCCTGTTGTCAGAAGGCTGTACGAGCAACGAGGCAGAGTACCAGGCTCTCATCACCGGCCTCGAGCTGGCCCTTGAGATCCATGTTCCCCATCTACATGTGAAAGGAGATTTCGAGCTGGTAATAAAACAGGTTAATGGAAACTACGTCGTCAGGAAGCCGGAGCTTGCACCATTGCTAGAGTACACCCTCCGCCTAATGGCCCAGTTCTCTTCTCGACCAGAGGTTACCCATGTCCCACGGTCATAGAACGGTCAAGCAGATGCCTTGGCTGGCTTAGCCGTGTCGCTCGCAGAACCCAAGCAAGATGATTCGATCATACATGTGGCACATCGGAGAGTCATTGCCCTCGTCACACAAGAGGACAGTGATGGCCTGCGGGTAAGTCACCTCACCGCCAGACCCTCCACGCCAGGGGTCCCGGGTTCGTCAGATGCAGAGGTTGAAGCCACTCCCAACTGGAGGGCACCTTTTGTCGAGTATCTCCAAAATGGTCACCTCCCGGACGACCGGGTCGAGCGCGAGCGAATTCGACGCCGCGCGCTGCAATTTACCCTCCAGAGTGGCCCCAATCTTGAACATATCCTTTATAAGCGGAGTTTCGATGGTATCCTCCTCCGTTTCATCCAAGGAGTAGAGATACCTCAAGTTATGTAAGAGGTTCACGCCGGTTCCTATGGCGCCCATCAAGCTGGGCCGAAGATGTCCCATCAAATCCGGAGGTTGGGGTACTTCTGGCCCTCTATGATCCACGATTGTATTGGATATGCTAAGAGATGCCACGCGTGCCAAGTTCACACCAACTTCCTGCATCGGCCGCCGGAGCCCCTCCACCCCACCAAGTACTCTTGCCCATTTTCGGTATGGGGACTTGATGTAGTGGGACCGTATCCACAGGCAACAGCCCGCCAATATAGGTTCATCATGACTGCTACGGATTTCTTCTCCAAGTGGGCAGAGGCAGTTCCACTCAAAGAGGTCAAGGCCCGTTCCATCATTGACTTTGTGAGCTCCAATATTATCCACCAGTTTGGGGTCCCTCATGCGTCCTCACCGATAACGACACCAACTTCCGAGCGGCTGAACTGAAGAAATTGTACGCCAAGTACGACATTCGTTCGAACCATACCTCCCGCTACCACACACAGGCAAACAGACAGATCGAGGCGTTCAACAAAACCCTCTCTAACATTCTGCAGAAGATAGTCGGTCAGAACAAGAAAAGTTGGCCGAACAAGCTCCCCAATGCCCTCTGGGCTTATCGGACGACGACTCGCAACTCTACCCAGGTGACCCCATATTCCCTAGTGTATGAAGATGAGGCCATCCTAACCATTGAGATCCAGCTGCCATCATTACGCACTGCAGTTTATGATCACCAGACATTAGATGAGGTAGCCGAAATCCATCTAGCTGAATTAAAAGCACTAGACGAGAACCGACTTTATACCCTGCACAATCTGGAAAGGGATCAGGATAAGATAGCAAGGGCCTTCAACAAGAAGGTTTGTCTCCGATCTTTTCTACAGGGAGACCTGGTACTGGCCCTTCGAGCGCCAATGACTCCCAGTAGGAAACTGCCCAAATTAGAACCCAAATGGGAAGGGCCTTATATCATCCATAAGGTTTACCCCAATGGAGCATACTCCTTGGTGATCACGAATGGAGAGCGTATAACCCCTCCCACCAATGTCAAATTCCACAAGCGATACTTTGCCTAGGGAAAAACGGTGATGCATGAACCTAAACTGCGAAAAGGTCCCGCATGACCTTAAACTGCATGTTATGGTCCTGCATGACCTTAAACTGCATCTTCGTCCTGCAAGACGATAAACTGCAAAATGGTCCGAGCTCTATGACTTTAAACTAAGATCTACCCCAGTCCTTACTGCAAGACGTTAAACTGCAAGTCAGTCAGGCCTTCCTGACCGAGGCTTAGCCTCAGGCCCCTTGGCCTCCTTGGGCCCATGGCCCCCCATCTTCATCGTGAGACGTTAAACCGCAAGCTAGTCAGGTCTCCCTGACCACGGTCCGGCCTCAGGCCCATCAGTTTTCCCCGACTTACCCTCTTGCGGGATTGTACGGTATGATGTGAGGTTATTTCTGCATTCATGTCGGATTACTTACCATACCTTACATATCCCCAAATGAGATGCCTATTCATCCCGCATGACGTTAAACTACATTTCAAGAACTACGTGTGGCTTGATTCCCATTTTGATGGGATACGTAGGAACGCTCAGACGCCTCGTCTTGAGCCCAGCCCCAAGCTTTTCTCTTCCACTATCCCCCATGGGAATAGTTTCCTTGGAGGATCTTTGTGTAGCAGGGAGTAGGATTTATTAGCCCCGCTCATACAACCCCGCTCACACAAGGATTGTAAGGGTCGCACCATGTGCCCACTCCCGTTCTTCTATCCTCCCACGTCCTCACCGTATGACACTAAACTGCATGGCCTTCAAGAACTACGTATGGCTTGATTCCCATCCTAATGGGATACGTAGGAACGCCCGGACATTTCATCCGTTTGCCCAGCCCAAAAGCCAAAATCTTCCCCTTGGGTCAAGACATGGTAGGGTGCACACTTTTTCCCCAACTCACATCGAGCGAGCCTCAACCCGGCTGCACATCCCCCTGGAGATGTTTGCCTCTTTCGTGGATGGATACAGCTATGCTTCACTCACTCCTTGACTGGGATTCAATCATTTTTCACACCCGGAGGGACCCCCAAGAAAAGCCTGGATACTACGCCCAAGGGCTCTCCTACCGATACGGGCCAACGCCCCTAAGGGTTTTCAAGAAACAAGCCAATACAAGTCCCGCTTTGCGAATTTGGTTAGCGGTCGATGCTCATTTATTGATCCCATATCGGGTCACCATGGGAATTCTATGTTTCGAACGTGGTCGACACCCCCCCTGGATCTTTGGGTCCACCTAGAGATATCCCAGACATCGAGTGCAGTGATTGATTCTACCCCATCCCGAAGTGACAAATTTCTTCCCGGGTGGTGCTAGTGATCTGGCCCACGACCCCGATTCCCCATAGGGGTGTACGGTGTGATGTGGGACTACGTCCTCATTCACGTCGGGATAATGTATTATACTGTACGCCTCCCCTTACGAGGCCCAGCCTCAGGCCCCTTGGCCTCTTCGGGTCCCCCGACTCCCGTCCTCATGTAAGACATAAAACTGCAGACCAGTCAGGCCTTCCTGACTGATGCCTGACCTTAGGCCCCTTGGCCTTCTCGGGCCCCTCCGCCCAGCCTCTTACTCGGAGTGTACGGTGTGGTGTGGGATTACGCCCTCATTCACATCGGGATAATGTACCACACCGTGCACCTCCCCTTATGAGACCCAGCCTCAGTCCCCTTGGCCTTTTCGGGCCCCGGCCCAGGTCTTCTCTTATAGGAGTGTATGGTGTGGCGTGAGATTATTTTCTCATTCACGTCGGTTTATTCGCCATACCGTACACCTCCCTTATTTGGAGGTATATTACTCTCCCCCCGTCCAGTATGTCGTTAAACTACATCTGGAGAACTACGTTTGGCTTGATTCTCATGCTTATGGGATACGTAGGACCACCTGAATGTCTAGGATTCGGGTCCAGCCCCGTCTCTCGGTAATTGTCATCCCACCTTGGCCCCTTGGTCTACCCTTCCTCCATGATAAGATTATATGGTGTGGTGTGGGATTATTTCCTCATTCACGTCGGTCTTGTAATGACCACGCCATGTACCTCTCCCTCCTGAGCTGTTTCGTCGATCCGTTTTCGGCGGGTCACCAATGTGCCTAAGAGCACTCTGGTTTATTACCTGGAATGCCAAGCTCTACTCGGACACGTCCGCACCCGCTTTCCAGGATTTCTGTATCCCTGCGTCAGGGCCTCCATCATCTTTCACACCCGGAGGGGCCCCCAAGAACGTCCTGGATACTACGCCCAAGGGCTCTCCTACCGATACGGGCCAACACCCCCGAGGGTTTTCAAGCAACAAGCTGATACAAGTCCCGCGTTGTGAATTTGGTCAGCGGTCGACTCTCATTTGTTGATCCCATATCGGGTCACCATGGGAATGCTGTGTTTCGAACATGGTCGACACCCCCCCTGGATCTTCGGGTCCACCCAGAGATATCCCAGACATCGAGTGGAGTGATTCATTCTACCCAATCCCGAAGTGACAAATTTCTTCCCGGGTGGTGCTAGCGATCGGGCCCATGGCCCCGATTCCCCATAGGGGTGTACGGTGTGATGTGGGACTACGTCCTCATTCACGTCGGGATAATGTACCACGTCGTACGCCTCCCCTTACGAGGACCAGCCTCAGGCCCCTTGGCCTCATTGGGTCCCCCGGCCCCCATCCTCATGTAAGACGTTAAACTGCAGAGCAGTCAGGCCTTCCTGACTGATGCCTAACCTTAGGCCCCTTGGCCTTATCAGGCCCCTCCACCCAACCTCTTACTCGGAGTGTATGGTGTGGTGTGGGACTACGTCCTCATTCACATCGGGATAATGTACCACGCCGTGCACCTCCCCTTATGAGACCCAGCCTCAGGCCCCTTGGCATTTTCGGGCCCCGGCCCAGGTCTTCTCTTATAGGAGCTTATGGTGTGGCGTGAGATTATTTTCTCATTCATGTCGGTTTATTCGCCATACCGTACACCTCCCTTATTTGGAGGTATATTACTCTCCCCTCATTCAGTATGACATTAAACTACATCTGGAGAACTTCGTGTGGCTTGATTCCCATCCTTATGGGATACATAGGACCACCTGAATGTCTAGGATTCGGGTCCGGCCCCATCTCTCGGGAATTGTCATCCCACCTTGGCCCCTTGGTCTACCCTTCCTCCATGAGAAGATTATATGGTGTGGTCTGGGATTATTTCCTCATTCACGTCGGTCTTGTAAGGACCACGCCATGTACCTCTCCCTCCTGAGCTGTTTCGTCAATCCGTTTTCAGCGGGTCACCAATGTGCCTAAGAGCACTCTGGTTTATTACCTGGAATGCCAAACTTTACTCGGACACGTCCGCACCCACTTTCCAGGATTTTTGTATCCCTGCATCAGGGCCTCCATCATCTTTCACACTCGGAGGGGCCCCCAAGAACGGCCTGGATACTACGCCCAAGGGCTCTCCTACTATTACGGGCCAATGCACCTGAGGGTTTCAGACAACAAATCGATAAAATCCCGCATTGCAAATATGGTCAGCAGTCGATGATCGTTTGTTGTTCCCACCTCAGGCTAATGCGATATGGACGCTGCGTTTCCACCATGGTTAACAGTTTTCCTCTATCGCCACGCCAACCCATTAAGCCCAAAATGTCGGGTACACAATTCACATCCTTCATCACTTCATCATGTCTAAGTAGATTCTCAGAACTCTTGGTACTTTTCCCCCGTGGACGTCCACGCGTTGGGGGAATAAGCCATGTCAAAGGTGCCCTTCAGGGCTCTCTGCCAACTCCCCTTTGATGGACACCCCAAGTATTGCGATAAGGATTCCCCCCTTGTTTCCCACAACTCACGTGGGCTTAGGGATTGGGTTGACATCTGTGCTTACTCGGGAAGTTGTCACCATCCATGGTCTGAGCTCTAAGACCATAAACTAAGATTCTCATCTGGAACTATGTTCAGGTTGATTCCCATCTTAATGGGATATGTAGGAATGCCCAGACCCCTTATCTTTGGGTCCAGCTTGAGTTCAGAAAATTCACCTCTCCGGTCCTGCTTTCAGGACCCCGACTATGGGACAGCGTGGCGTAGTGCAGGATTATGTCCTCATTCACGTCGGGTTTTCAATAGCTGCACCACGCACACCCCCGTTCTGAGAGTTAGCCCTCACATTCCTTGTCCAGCATGACATTAAAAGGTACCCTTCAGAACTACGTGTGGCTTGATTCCCATTTTCATGGGATACGTAGGACCACCTGAATGTCTAGGCTTCGTGTCCAGCCCCACCTCTTAGAGATCTCCTGATCTCCCGGTCACCTAGGCCACTTAGCCTATCCCTCTCCAGGAGGGGGATATTTAGGTATGATACAAGGTTTTGGTAACCATTCCCCCCTTCTCCTAGGAACCCACCATCTCTTGGCTACCCTCAAGTTGTGTCCCTTGACTCCTAGCAGTGATTCACCCATGTGTTAAGAGTACTCTGGTCTAGGACCAAGAGTGTCAGATTCAACTTGATCAAGTTCCTTCCACTTTTCAAGCTTCGTGTTCCCCTCCATCCGGGCTTCCATTACCTTTCACACCTGGAGGGACCCCCAATAACGGCCTGGATACAATGCCCAAGGGATCTCCTACCATTACGGGCCAACGCCCCCGAGGGTTTTGGACAACAAATCGATAAAATCCTGTGTTGCGAATACGGTCAGCGGTCGATGCTCATTTGTTTTTCCCCATTTCTGGCTAATGTGACAGGATGATGTGTTGCGAACATGGTCAGCAGTAATCCTCTGTCATCACGCCAACCCCCTTCAGTCCTCGAATGTTGGTTGCATGACTCACATCATTTTCCACCCCATCATGTCCAGGTGGAATCTTGACACTTTTGGCGCTATCTCTCAGTGCACCTTTGCATGCCAGAGGGACAAAGCTGCAATATGGCGTCCTTCGGGGTTCCCATGGTCCGAGCTCTAAGAACATAAACTAAGATCCATCTAGAACTACGTTCATCTTGATTCCCATACTGATGGGATACATAGGACCGCCCAGATGCCTTGTCGGGTCCAGCCCATTCGGGGAGCTAGTCTCTCCCCATGTTTCACCTCTTACCTCTATATAGGCCCCTCTTCCTGAGGTCTCCCTCTTGGAGTGGCGCATAGTGTGATGTGGGATCATGTCTCCATCGATTGTGTCTCATGACACAGTGCACATTACCCTCCTAGCATCGCCTATGCTACGTCCGCGCTGCATGACGATAAAATGCATGCTTGGTCCTATCATACGACCCTAAACTATGACATTATAGTCCTGGCTGCACGAAGAAAAATGGAACTACACTGTGGTGACCTCGTTGTAGAGGAAATCACGTTGGGTATTGGTCATGTGCCATGCCATTTGTCAACGCCCATCACGGCTTGATCCTTGTGGCGACATCACGGCCTAATATTCTAGGCCTGTCGCTTCACAAAAAAACCATTCACCTTAAAGAACAAACAAGCTTTATCATATTTCGCTTCTTTTAGTGCAAGGGCCACAGCCTCACTCCCCCTTTTCCCCTGGCACTGGTACCTTACCTTTCCACCTTTCAGAACTACGTATGGCTTGATTCTCATCCTTATGAAATACGTAGGAGCGCCCGGTCGGGCCCAGCGTAACTTTCGCTTTCGGTCCTTTGACCAAAAACTTCTCCCAAGGGGGTCGGGCGGCGTGATATGGGATTGCGTCCTCATTCGTGTTAGTTTGTTTATCGCACCATACACACCCCCTATTCCAATTCACGCCAGGTGTTTGAGTTACTCCACCATGCGAATCTTATGATTCCTCCCATCTATGGTCCGAATTCTACGACCCTAAGCTAAGATCTCCCCATGGGAAAAGAATCTGCTCCCTCTCTCTAATACGTCTCGTTGTCGTATTCAGATGTGTTTCGACAAAGAGCCTGAAGTGTGGGATTTTCATACGGACATTCCCATCGTCCCCTGACCAAGATTCGTGAGCTCGCTATTTGGATCATCATCCTCTTCAATATCCAAAAGGACCCTCGGACGACATGGATACTAGGATTAAGGGATCTCCATGAATGCTGGACCTAAGGGCCCTCCAATCGTTTCGGGCCAACGTCCCTACAGATATTTGACGACATTTGTGACATGGTCCTGTGTTTCGAACATGGTCAACGGTCGACCCTCATTTGTCTGTCCCCATTCTAGCCTAACGCAACAGGATGATGTGTTGCAAACACGGTCAGCAGTTATCCTCCATCGTCATGCCTCCATCATCGTGATCTGAATCTCGAGCGCCATGGTTCACACATTTCCACTTCCTCATGTTCAAGTGAAATTCCATCATACTCGGCTCTTTCTCTCCACGTATCTAGGTGCGCTAAATGATCGTGTTAGTGTTATTGGGACGGTATTTACCGAGCGTCCCTCTGCCCTAACCTGCCCCTTTTTGTGTCGGGAAATTACCACCACTACTGCTTGTTTCCCACACCGAGCACGACTCACGTGGGCTTAGTAGTTTTGGAAGGATGTGTACCAACACAGTCGGGCTGCTCCTCGTCCCGCATGACGTTAAACTATGCTTTCAGAACTACGTATGGATTGATTCCCATCCTCATGGGATACGTAGGAACGCTCGACCACTCTGCTTCGGGCCTAGCCTAATCCTCACTCTTGGTCCCTCGACCTGAAGAGTTTCCTCCGGGGGTACGTGTTGTGATTTGGACTCCAAGTCCTCATTCACGCCGGTTTCATATCTACCATGCCACAAGCTCCCTGGGATCTTCCCTTTTATTCCAAGTCCTATCATATGACGTTAAACTACAAGAGTCCATGTGTCCTCAACGCATGACACTAAACTACGGTTCTACCCAGAACAAGTTCAGGATGCCCCATATTAATCATGGGATGCACCAGAGCCTCTACCAGAGGGGATTTCCCCTAACAGTGTTGGTCTATGACTACACTGTGCTTCTAGAACTACGTATGACTTGATTCCCATCATCATGGGATACGTAGAGACACCCAGGCATTTCACCTAGGGTTCAGCCCCAGGAATCGCAAAATCCTGTTCCTCCCCATTTCCGGCCCTCTGGCCTGACCGCTCGGGGGTAACTATGTAGCTGCAATTTTGCCCCGAACAAGTTCAGGATGCCCTAAGGTCCCATTGGGAAGCGGCAGGCCCCCTCTCCAGAGAGGCCCTATCCCAAAGAAGGAATGATCCATGATCAGACCAATGTGCCCATATGGCGTACTCCCACCATGGTGGTGTAATTACATAAGTGTTGGATTCTGTACAGACAAACCATCACTCCATATTCCACGCTTTGCGTGCCCCTTATTCGGACCCTAGTCCTCTTTCATGTCTAAAGGAACCCCCTAACGACCTGGTCTCATGCCGCATCGGTTCACCTACCGTCCTGGGCCAACGTTCCGGAAGACTAGTCATGTTTGGAAGGACCCCCTAACAGTATGGATGTTTGACCTATGGTCCGCCAACTGTCCTGGGCCAACGTCCCGAAGGATTGATCAACAACATTTGTGACATGGTCCCGTGTTTCGAACATGGTCAATGGTCGACCCTCATTTGTTTTCCCCATTACAGGCTAACGCAGTAAGGATACCGCTTCTCCTCTGAGGTTAACGGTTGTCCCTTATTGTCACGCCATCCCCACGGTGTTCCGAATCTTGGGTATCGTGATTCACACTTCCCATTTTCATTTGTTTGGGCTGATATCAACGCCCCTGGCGTTGCCCTGTTCGTGCATAAGAGCACGCTAAAGAAACGGTAATTCGGCTATCCTGAAAGTTCCTTCTCTGATCAAGCCTTTCCCGTCTTTCAGAAATCCGGATTGGTAATCCAAATCCCGGATGCCCGGAGCATGGTCCCCACTCATATGTTAGGTAGGATGAGAGGGAAACTATCTCCTGTTTCTCACATCGGGTTCGACCCATGTGGGCTTGGGGAATTGTCGCCGAATGTCCCGCAAACATTGTAGGGATGTAACAAGGCAATTCAAACAAAGGAAATCGTGTGCGCTACGACATTAAAAAAAAAGAAAGAAAAATTGAAGCACGAAAGTACCAATAAAAGGTTTTTGGTTTGTTACAATACCCAGGGGTTGACCCCCCCCCCCATGGACAGGTTGACCCTGTCAAAAGAGCGTTGCAGCTCCGCCACTCGTCGGCTTGTGGCATCCAAGGCTTACTGCCGCTGATTCAGATCCCGCTCCTCCTCATTACCGGCGGGGCACAGTTCGTCAGCATTGGCTTTGGCCCTCTCTACGCCAGATTGAACGGCAACCATCTTTCAAGAGGCCTGACTCATACGCTCTTCTGCCTCTGCCAGCTGGGCCTTCAACCGTGAGATCAACTCATATTGTGCATTAAGAGAGGCTGAGAGCTCATCTGCTCGGGTCTGCATCTGTTGGACCTCGCCTTCATCCTCCTAGAGATTCTTGTTGTTGGTCGCCTTCCTCCGCTGCCGGCCCACGCTGAGCCCACGATCATGCTCCCTGATCTTCTCAGCCATAAGATCTCGGATGAGTGCGTGAGGACGTTGGGCATCCACTCCCCCAGTGCACAGTTCGTGCAACCGCGAGCGGAGTCTATCCATTTCGGCCAGCCATTGCGCTTGGGGAGTGTCATTGATAAAGAGCGTGATCAACTTACACGACCGGCGGCAGACTATGCTGCTGTATTCCTCGTCAGAGGCCATTTCGTCGCAGTCTGCGCGATTGGCAGGCTTGTACGCGGGATACACCCACAGGAAATCCTCAGCAGGATCAACATCTGGTGTTGAATCCGGTACGACACCTGGCACCAAAGCAGGCGTGACAAGACTGGGACCGACCGGTTGATCCTCTTCCTCGGAGTCCACCTCAATGACTTCGGGTACGACCCTGCTGGTTGTCCCGCCAGTGATGATGTGCGTCGCAGCTTGAGGGGATGGGGGACTATCACAACCATCACCGGCATGCCCCTAGGAGGGACGCCGCCAGACATCCCGACCAGTCTTACCGCAGCAGCCCATGACAGTCGGAGAACTGTACGATAGAGAGGGACATAAACGTTAGTTGGTAGGCATGGTCTATATATGACGACAGGGGAACCGATAGAGGAGAATTACAGAGATAGACCTCCTGACGCTGCTCTTGAGCCGGTACTGATGGGACCTCGAGGCGAGGCCCTCCGTATACTGTTGGAAGGTCTGGAGATTCCGGAGGAGCCACCTCGGGTGCTCTGGTCCCACCAGACGCGGAACTGGATGCAGCCATAGGCGCGGGTTCTGAAGGTCCCGCATCATCACCCGCCAAGGGGCGAGAACGAGGCATGCGAACAAGTTCCCCCTGCATGGCTCAAACATCGGTGAGAAGTACATAGTGACCCAGGAACGGATCATAAGGAAAGAAGTTCAGAATTCTACCTCGAGAGCCTCCGCGAAATCGTTGGAATCTGAGCCTTGATCTCTGACCTCGCCTTCCTCCAACGGGCTCCCTCCTCCAGCCTCATCCTCCCGAGAGGAGTCCTCTGATTCTTCCGGTAGGGGGAAGCGCTATAACATCTTGCCTCTTTATCACATAAACTTTCATTACATTTTACAAAACCGAGGATCTTTAAGGTTTAGTGTCTTGGAAACCAGGAACTTTAAACATGAAAACATAAAACATTCTTCTAAACCACTTGAAAGGCTTCTCCTCATGTTCATCCTAGGTTCATTACTGCATCACATAACCTGGGAGCATACATTAAAAGAAAAGGTGAGCAAAAATCCCAGTAAGGGAATCAAGAGAAACATTTTACATGTGAACTTGAGATACTTCAATAAGGTCATGAAAAGAACTTTAAGGCATGAGAATGAAATCATGAGGCATATCATAATAAAAATAACATTTTCATAACATGATGATGTGGCTACATTATTTAACATAGAAAATCATGAACATATCACCAAGGTTCATCTCCAAGGTGTCATTTGAAAATCACCAAGGTTATTCACCAAGGTATCGTGAAAATTGTAATCTCTAGTGGTTACATCATTACCCAATGCATTGGAGCGCTATCAGGGCGCACCCTTAAATTTGCCTTTATTATCATGTGAGCCAAATATATCATCATCAAAAATTTCATAAAGAACCCATATAGCACAAAATAAATGGGTTTCATTTCATAATCATAACGTTTTAAAAACTGCTTTAAAGACATGATCTTTACGTCACTTTAAAACCCACAGAAAAGGAAGGTGGGTCTCATGTATGTAAATACCAGAATTTAAAATAGAACATTTTGGTATATATGTGAATACCCCTTTAGAAGAAAGAGCATTGATTATTCACTTAATAATATAAAATAACTTTAGAAAAAGAGAGAGACATTTTGAGATGGAAATTCTGCAGCATAACGGCTATGTTACGAGGTTTTAGAAGACATTAAAAAGAGAGGGAAAATGGGTAAAACATTCATAAATGACCAATAAAACAATAGATGGACAGAATAAGAAGGATACATGATCATGGTAATGAAATTTCAAGGACATACCATTTGAAATGAAAAACATGGAAGGAAGACAAAAATTAGATTTCTCTTATGAAAGTTCGGCAGCCTAACGACATTACTTAAACTTCAAACAAAATGATTTGAAAAGATCAAATAGGGTCTCTCATCATGTGAACATAAGAGTTCAGTATGATAGATATAGATATAATTCCCCAACATAATTAAAAAGGAACTTGAAAGACTTGACATGAAAGTATAACTTTGAAAAGAATGAGAAGGGTGAAAGAATCCCCTAAAAAATTCGGCAGCCTAACGGCGCCACTTAAAACTTCAAAATACTGAATTGAAGAGATCAAATGGGGTCTCTCATCATATGAACATAAAAGTACAGTATGATAGATATAGATATCATACCCCAACATAACAAAAAGTAACTTGAAATAATTTACATGAAAGTAGAACTTCAAAACGAGAAGGGTGAAGAACCACTTAAAAATTCGGCAGCCTAACGGCGCCACTTAAAACATCAAAATACTGAATTGAAGAGATAAAATGGGGTCTCTCATCATATGATCATAAAAGATCAGTATGATAAATTTAGAGATCATACCCCAAAATAATAAAAAGGAACTTGAAATACTTTACATGAAAATAGATCTTGAAAAATGAGAAGGGAGAAAGAATCCGTTACAAACATTTCGACAGCCTAACGACGCCACTTAAAACTTCATAAAATGAAATAATGAGAGTAAGAGGGGATCTCTCATTATATGAACATAAAAAGGGAAGTAATAGGAGTATAAAAGAACATCCTCCAACAAAAGAACATGGAGCATAAAAGAAATGACATAAAAGAGATTACTTGAAATGAAAGAGAGAGGTCGGATCCCTTACCTTAAAACATAACTCTTAAAACTCAAAGGTTGGGATCTTGAGGGCTTGGGGGCACCATGGGAGGACTCCTTGGGAGGTAATGAGACCAGAACTTCGTTGGGGAAGAGCGGGGAGTCGACTGGATGAGAAGATGGCTTGGTATTTATAGGGAAAGTGAGGGGACAAGGCATTAATGGCAAAGGGACACCTCATTAGTGGTTTTGGCAAAACCATGGGCTTGCCCATGGTATTTTCCCATGGTATTGTCCACTTGGGAAACCTCATACCTTATCTCACTATTCATAATTCGAACATATTGATTACAAACTTATTACATCATTTAATGATGTCATTAAACACCCGTAACTTAAAAACTGTATTTTCACTATTCATCGAAAATTCAACTTTCTCAGAATAATCCCAAAATTTCACCTTAACCAAATATCAACGCTCTAATTACAAATCTTAAATCCATTTTATAAAAATAATTTTCTATATATTTTTAATTTAATTTTTAAATAAAAACACTATTCACCGAAAATTCATTTTTTTCAGAAAAAACCCCAAAAATTACCATAGCATAATATCGGTGCTCTGAGTTCAAAAATGAAATCCGATTTATAAAAATAATTTTCTAAATATTTTTAATTAAATTTTTAATTAAAAAATTCTATTCACCCAGAAAAACTAATACTTGAATAATAATTTATGAAACCGTTATTTAACCATTTTATTGAATCACATTACTTAATCAAGGTGCGTAGATTATATTAATACTTTCTTTAAGTGAGATTACTAATCCATTTGGACACATTACTAATCCTAATCATAAAATCACTATTCATAATTTACTATTCATCAAAAATTAAGTTGATCTTATTAGACTCTAAATTTCGTACTGAACATAATTGTAGAAGACCATTTTTCGAAAATCATTACACAGTTTTAATTATTTAAGGTTTACACAACCATTTTTAAAATATCCTTTTTCTAAAATTCATCAAAAATATTCATACTATATTCATCCGGTCATTTGAAAATTCATAAACTTCATCATAAGAAGAAATCCCAATTTTTATTTAAAACAAAGGATTACACAAGGCAGTTACGGTCTCCTTACATAGCCCCTTATCACACCAGCATATGACTTAAGTGTAAGGTGTGCTAAGGTGAGAGAATCTGAGGGAGGCTATGCTAACATCTCACAAGTAGTAATTTCTATTATCTTGAACTTATCGCAAAGGAGATTCCGTTCTAGCTTCACACGATGAAGTTCGGATTGGGTTTGGTCCAGAGAAAAGCCCAGTGGTGCTACCTCCTTCCCAAGTTCTATTAGATGGGCTTCGATCGGTCCAAGACTACTGGGTGAGGCCATCGAATATTCTTTCTATAAATATTAACCAAGATTACTTGTTTTTAGAGGCAACAATCAAAACGTTTAGTTTCCAGCGGTCATATTGACCAATGGCTATATAACCGTCTAAACCCAACTGTCTCATTTTATTTATACTCATGTTATAAAATAAAACATTTTTGTTGAGTATAAAAAATAAAATAACACATGAAATTAGGAAACAAGATTTATTCAAAATTTTGGGTCGTTACAAGCGCTCCCTCAGATCGACAGCCGATAACTGTGGGGGGACCGTTCGATTCAGCAGTACCCTCACCCGGTCTGTCATTGGGCGAGGGACACCACTGGAGTGAACGTAATCCTCCAGATCGTCTAGGTATTGCTCTGCCTCCGCTGGAGATGCCATGAATCTTGCCCGGATTGGCCTATGCCCGGTAATTCCATCCCGAGGCGATTCAGGTGGGCCCATATCTCAGGTGGGCTGAGGAATTGCCGGTTGACATCCCAAATGTCCCAGGCTTCTGGGAAGACATCATCCTCTGCCATGTCGATATGACACAGTCGCTTCCCCAGAGCCTGAGTGGATGTCCTACGAAATCCCCTTGGTGGCTTCCCCTCTGGATGGTCTTGCTCTTCCGGAATCACCGGACCCACCACTGCTGCCATACCCTCGGCCGGTGCGGGTCTCGCCGCCATGGCAGCCCCGCCACCGCGAGCGGCCCTAGCTGCCCTCGAACCCCGACCTCGGGATAGGGGAGGCCCACCGTCACCGACCCGAATAGTGGGTTGCTTCAGCATCTCCCCTGGGTAAGCAGCCTCCCAACTAATGGCATACTCCCTCACCAATCCGAAAGCGGCGGTGGATGGAGGCAATGCAATCCGCATATTCCCATGTTCCCATGTGAACATGAGCCACAACTGCCTCATCACACACGGGTGCTCCTCGTGACGCACCTCCCAGTAGACCTGCGGGGTCAGCCGCTGGAGGCACCGGAACTGCCTCGCAAACCGATGCGGGGTGTACGGTTCGCAGAGTGGCTCACGATCTATCTGTGCCACAAAAACTCCACCTCGAAAGGCCAAGAGGTAAGCCCGACTTTCTTCCGTTCCCCGCCCGTCATCAGTAAGTATCCCCATCAGCAATGGGAAGGGGTGGAAATTAAACTCATCCGCCCTCCACACCCGATTCAGCACCATCGACACAACTAGTTTGAATGGGAAGCTCCCGACCGCGTTCAGGATGGAGGGGCGGAAGTTCGATTCCGGTGGCGAAATGGGGTTTGGATACTCGTAAATCCCCCTGATGTGCGTTGCGATCCACCCATACAGGAGGTGGAAGGGCCCACATATCCTCTATAGCTTCTTGGCCTTGCTAATGTACCGCAGCATTCTGTACAGTTTGGAGAGCATTGGAATCCCCAGATTGATTTGCTGCCCCATGGCCAACATGGACGCCATAATGAACGAGCTGGGCCGCACCCCCATGCTTGTATCCCTCACCGGTAGGATCCAACTGCAGATGAGAGCCGCGATGAACGCCACCAGCCTAACTATCGGCTGTTGTTCAGTGCTGACACTGAAACCCCAAGTCTTCCATTGGCTGTCCTCCAAGACCTGCCAATACGAGTGCCCCTTGCCCCGTTGGGCCGCCCTCGGACAAGTTCAAGGCCTCGGAGGGAACTCTCGATTCTCTGGAAAATTCAGGAAGCATTTGAACCATCTCCTAAAGTGGACATCCCTCACTGCCTCCTTGTCCTCTCCAGGGACGAGTGCCATCAGCGCTGACGCCAGTCGCGGCATTTGCTCTGTATCCTCCCACGTGCTGATGACGGGGAGGAACTCATCATACATGGTCCCCAAGATCGGAACCCCAGAAATCTGGTGGACATCCCACAGGCTGATGCCCACCTCCCCGTGATGCAGGTGAAAGGTATTGGTCCTGGATGACCATCTGCTCAGCAATTCCGGCATCAGTTTCTTCGATTGGTAATTGTGGAATTGGGAGGCCCATGCCGCCTCATACAACCCCACTCTCCTCAGCTTGGCCCCAAACTCCTAGCATGAGTCACCTACCCAGTAGGCCCAGGCCCAGTCATCAGTGAAGTTGCCACCCTGGCGCAGGTCCCACTCATCAGACCATCCCTTCTTCGAATCCTGCAAATCCGCCTCCAGCATGGTACGGTAGAGAGGAGGGGACATCTCCGGTTGCAGTGGCCTCCCGTTAATATCGTTCACATGGTTGTAGAGACAGTCAGCGGTGAAGGGTGTGAAGTCCTCTTGCGCATGACCATCAGCCGCCCTAAACCATTGGTGATGGCATGGTGTGCTCCTGAACCAACAAGCTGGTTCGTCCCTACTCGCCTCAGGGATGAAGACGTCATCCCTCAACCCGAAGCCGTACAATGGCAGCTTCTTGCACTGCAGATAATCCTTCTGACCCTCCGATAGCAGATCTGTCAAAGAAGTGTGGTCCGAATGGATTCGGATCATCTCCCCAAGGCCCAGACAGTTGGCCATCTCATCCCGATGGGCAGCATCTGCAAGCACCCCCAATACAGCCTCTTGATGGGCCATTTCGATTCCAGCCCTTGGAAAAGAATTTTTTTTTCAACGGATCGCGAAGCTAGATCGCGAAGCTGGATCGCGAAGGTCGGTCACGCGACCAAGACATGAAGTCGGGCCCAGGCCGATAAGCAGAAGTTCACTTGGCGCGCACACAGAGTCGGAGACACGCGGTTCACCGCGAAGCTCGATTCCCGGAGGGCTGTCGCGGAGTACGCGGAGCTTCGCGAAGTCGAGAGCACAAAAATACAAGGAAATCGCGTGAAGACAAAAGAGGTCGACCCACCTATTTATAGGTGGCGACCCCAGAGCATCGCGACGCGCCTCACCCACGTGGATCATTGCAGCGCGTCCGGATCCGTGGCCCCGGTCAGCACCACGGGCCCCCATCGTGAACCCGCATCGCGAACCGCCGACAATTTTGGCGATTTTCCCTCAGACATCGACCCTTCACCCTCTGCGGCTCCAAGTCTAAGGGGGGGAATTTGTTGGCGCCAAAATATTGCACGAAAGAAAGGGACGAAACAGATGGTCGGGACGCTGCCTCGCGAAGCGCCGCCGCGAAGCTCCGACGTGAAGCACCCCGAGCAACGCGGTCCCGCAAAGCTCTATAGGTGGTAAATTTCCGCGAACGCATTTGACGTTCGCGAGCCCGCCGCGAAGCTCCAGAGGCGATAACTCTCCGCGAACGCATTTGACGTTCGCGATCCCGCCGCGAAGCTCCCGAGGTGGTAACTCTCCGCGAACGCATTTGACATTCGCGAGCCCACCGCGAAGCTCCAGAGGCGGTAATGCTTCGTGGATGCCGTTGACGTTCGCGAGCCCGCCGCGAAGCACCTGAGGCGGCGCGCGAGTTCTGCTTCACGGCGCCCCTTGCCTATAAATACCGGGCTCCCCCTGAGTCCAGGGGACGGACGATCTGACCTTTCGGCTTCTCCTCTCCCGAATAGCGAAGCACCCTTTTCCCCCGGGAATCATGAGCTCCGCGAGGTACTTCTACTTCGCGAGATGCCTTTGCTTGGTCTCGTTTTGACCCCCTCTTCCGAGAGGGATGCCCTTCACGAAGCTCAAGGGCATTCACGAAGGAAGGGGATTCCCAAGGGAACCCGGGCAGCCGCATAGCACTTATGCTTTGCGAATCACCCAACCTGTGCTAGTGATCCCTATGCTAAGGCAGGATCGCCACACATCGCGAAGCACACTACTTCGTAGAACCTTGCTTCGCGAGGAACCTCTTCTTTGCAAGGAAATGCTCCGTGAGTACTATTCCACTTCGCGAAGAACCCTCCACTCACACCTATGCCCTATGCTAAGGCCAAGGCACTTTGCTTTGTAAAGAACACTCCTTTGCTTGGCAATTCCTCTTCCCGTGCGACCCTCCAGGTTTGCACGATGTAATTTCAAAGTCCCATGGAAAATACCACTCGTAGCATTGCTTCACCTAATGCTTCTTCGCATAGGCATGCTAATGGCTATTTCTTCTTCGCATAGCCACACTAACGTGGACCCCTCGATGGTTCGCTCCACAACCCCCCTTGACCACGGCCTTACTAGTACCTTCCCTTCCCCAAGGACCAGAGGGTACCGGTTATGTAAGTCCTAGGGGTGCGGAGTGAACCCACCTCGTCCGAGCTGCAGGACGTTAAAATGCCAAGCATCACGTCCTCAACACATGACATTAAACTGTGATCTGACCTCATGCCTCACACGTAGGGTCCCCCCTGCCCGGACATTCTTTACTCCACTTGTCTCCACGGGAATGGAATCACCCTCACATGGGATGATATCCTCCTTCTAGGAGTAGCGTATGTCCACGGGAGAAGGGAAACCACCTTGGTGTAAGCCCCCAAGCCTCTCTTGCGGAAGGTAGCACCCACGCACCTCCGTACTTCCCCACTACCAAGGCCAGTGGAGGGCGCGATATGGAAAGAGGCACCTTCCATCTTTGGTCCCAAATCCCTCTTTTGCTGTGCTCTGCCACACCTCGGGCCTCCATCTTGGAGTAAGTCCCAGCACCGTGGGCCGCCCTTGCGTAAGACCCAACACCAGCCTTTCTAGGCGCCTTATGGCAGTAGTCTTATCTACATGACTATAAACTGTAGTAAACCCTGTGCTCCAAAAATAGGATGACTCTTGTTCCAAATAAGAGATGCCTTGTGCGCCAAGCATAAGATGCCTAATGCCATGATTATAGTGGCATAGTTTCAAGAGCGTTGGAATCCATTCAAACATTCCATTACTCCACCTCACGCTTTGCGTGTCCTTCGTTCGGATCATCAATCACTTCCAAGTCTAGAGGGACCCCCTAACAGTATGGACGCTCGACCTTTTGTCCGCCTGCCGTCCTGGGCCAATGCCCCGGAAGACTGATCACGTCTGGAGGGACCCCCTAATAGTATGGATGCTCGACCTATGGTCCGCCTGCTGTCCTGGGCCAATGTTCCGGAAGACTGATCGACGATATTTGAGTTAGGCCCCGTGTTGCGAACATGGTCAGTGGTCAGCCCCCATTTGTTGTCCTCATTTCTGGCTAACATGATATGGACGCTGTGTTTCCGAAACGGTCAACAGTAATCCTCCATCACCATGCCAATCTCATGACATTCTGAATATTGGGCATGTGATTCACACTTTTCATCTCCCTTTGTTGGGATAGATTCTAATGCCCTTGGAATTATCCCTCTTGTGCACTAGCGCATAGGTGATTACCTCAACCCACTAGTGAGTTGGGATTCCCTCATGGCCAGACATGACGAAGACACCATGGGCCGCTCCACGCGTAAGCCCCTTTCCGCTTCTCACAGACGCATCCTTCGAGACGTGATCGTCAGGGCCTTGCAACCTCTTGTTTCTCACACCGAGCATGACTCATGTGGGCTTAGAGTGAGCACCGACCCTGACCCCCACCCAGCGAACTACGAGGACTTTGATACATGTCAAAACATAGTACGTAGGAAGCATCTATGAGGTTCAACCCACATTACTCGGTCGCTCATTCGCATCGAGTTTCACCCCCGTCCAGCATGACGTTAAACAGCACACTTCGTCCAGCATGACGATAAACTGCTTGTCCTCGTCCATCATGACGTTAAACTGTATGCCCCTTGTCCCGCATGACATTAAACTGCACACCCATTTGAACTACGAGGTCTTTGATCCATGTCAAGGCATGGTACGTAGGAAGCCTCCATGAGGTTCAAGCCCACTCATCATCCAATTCACGTCGAGTTCTACCTTCGTCTGGCATGACTTTAAACTGCATTCCAGTCCGACGGCCAACCATTGCGACCAACCCTAACTACGAGGACTTTGATCCATGTCAAGACATGGTACGTAGGAACCCTCCCGGAGATTCAAGCCCAACTCCCATTGGACCAAGGTCCCTCATTTATGTCGGTTCGCCGACACCCACTGCCCGTCGTTTATTCACGTCAGGGTTCACTACCGTCCCGCATGATGTTAAACTGTATTCCATCGACCCTATGAACTACGAGGACTTTGATCCATGTCAAGGCATGGTACGTAGGAAACCTTCCTGAGGTTCAAGCCCACCACTAGTGGACCCCCCGAGTCTACTTTCACATCAGTTCACCGATGAAACCCTTTGAACTACGAGGTCTTTGATCCATGTCAATGCATGGTACGTAGGAAGCCTCCCCGAGGTTCAAAAACATCTCTCATCGGACCAAGGTCCACCTTCACATCAGTTCGCTAACGATGCCCACCGGACCAAGGTCCACCCTCACGCCGGTTCACTGGCACCATGCCGAACTACGCAGACTTTGATTCCCTGCCACGGGGATACGTAGGAAGCCCCTTTAAGGCTCAAGTACAACTTCACTATTGCCCATTGCGATGGTTCCTTGCCATTCCACCCTCCACTTCATTCATCCATCCACCATCTACCCCGATCCTCGCCCGGACCGTCATATCCCGGTGAGACCATGTCGGTACGCTCCTCTTCACAGCCGGCCATGAGATGGCCCCAGTATCGGAATCGCTTCAAGGGAAATCCCACAATCCGATCTATTCTAGCCAATGCTCTGACCGGGCAGATCCGTCTCCACTGGATGTTAAACCCGCGGCGTACCCTGTGTTAAACCTGGGAAGCTGAGGAAAACCTCAGATATGTGTCTATGGAATATAATTCCCCGCGCTCGATGTGGGATGCCTCGGGCTTCCATGCCCTCGAGAAGCCCTGTGACCAGGAATAATAGACAGAAATGCCAGGTTCCCCAACATCCAGACACACTACTGATGTCTCAACGTGACTACTCCCCCGACTGAAGGTTGCTGCTCTGACCGGACCCTTTGGAATATCCTGACAGAAGCAGTGTAATTAACCGGCGTCCATGGAAACATGGCACTGGGAAGAGTTTCACGAACTATGTATTAAATCTATGAGGGAGACCCAGAGTAGGTGATGAGTTCCGAGGAGGAATCCACGGAAGGAAGAAACGACATCCCATCATCCCGTTTCGATCAAGGAGCAGATGTCCCTGAATAAGGAGTGAATGCCACCCGCCTTTGGAAAGCGGGAATGCGGGGAAACAAGCGCAACGCGTCCTCCTCTGCGGACGGACGGATGCGCACGCCCCGGTGAAAGCGTCGGAAATAGTCATAATGACCTAAATTTTTTTAATTGATAAAAATATTATATAATTTAACTTCTAAACTAATTTAAAATTTTATTTAAACTTATAAATAAATTATATGAAAAATCAGTTTTGAACTAAAATATAGTATTTTTCTCTATTCATTAAAAAATAAAACTTCACATAACATAAAAAATTCACCTTAACATAATTTTTATTATTATATTTCATAGATTAATTTTATTTTTACATATAATTTCCATAAATTTTTGAAAATTTATATTTAAAATAGGTTCTCCATTAAAAGGCGGTAAAGTTTCCTTAACAAAAATACTAGGTTTTATATGTTAAATTGGTTTTATTCTTATCTTATGTTTATAAAATATATTAGAGAAATATAAAAAATATTACCTTGGATATATAACATATATATTAAATTAAAATTACTTACTAATTTAATTTATCAGGATTAAAAAAACTTTTTGAGCATAATAATATTTTTCTATAAAAATATTCCTTTTATATTCAATTGGTTCTTATATTCATTTCTATATAATTTGTATCAAATGCATTGATTTTATATTTTATTAAAACCATATACTTATATAAGTTAGTTAATAATATTCATAAAATATAATTTAACAGCTATGTTATATATTATTATATTTTTTAAATAATATATTATTTTTTGGTAACACTAAATATTGTGTATTATACAAGCCATTGAAGAAAGTTAGTATTTCATGAAATGTAAGCTTAACTTAGTGCTCCATATAGAGAAAGATAACCTTTATATTTCATTTATTTCATGATTAACTTGGCATTTTATATAATTCGAGCTGAACTTAGTTCTTTAATAAATATAAAATAACTATTTTCAATGTTCTGTGAAACAAAAAATATCAAAATAATTAAATTAATTCGATTTTTTTGAAATATCAGGGAGTTACATAGCACTCCAATGCATTATTTAATGTTTTTGACTCATTATTTTTGATTTATTGTATTGGGTATTTAACCTAATCCATGATGGGACTCTATACACCAAGTGATGTTGTCTTGAAAATTAGCCTTAACTCATGATTATGTCATATTTTTTTGTTCCTGTCACATTTCCTATATTTCTATGATCTTATGATACCATGTTAATTATGTTATGATCCCATGTGATTATTAAAAATTATTCTATTTTATTATATCATGTAATACCTTTGAATCAAATGTTATGATTCCTTATCATCTTTATTCTCTTATTAGGTTTTTAGCTCACCCCTTTTTTCAATGTACTGCCTAGGATATCCCATACCATATTTGGAGAACATATAGATTTCAGATCTCATTATGGAGATTAAAATAGAGTATTTTCATTTCCTTGTAGGTTTATAATGGTCATATTCTTCCAAATACACTAGAATTTTCTATATTTATTTTTTATTTAATGGAGATTTATATTATAAATCATTTAAAAATATATATAAAAAGACTTGGGTTTCTATAAGATCCCTCAGATGGAGAAGGAAAATGAGGATCTCCAGGAAGTAATTATAGATATTCATTTATATTTTCATAAAGGGGAAACACGAACATTATTATTAAAATGTCATCCTTAACGTTTATTATACCATCCCACTAGGCTAAAGGATTTTTAATATTTTCACCACCTAACTATGTAAATTATGGACATCATTCCACATCACCCCATCACATAGGGTTGTTTTTTTATATATTTCTCACCCTCTCATTAGGTGAATTTAAAATCAATAGTATATTCTACATATCCCCAAAAATTAATCAATATTGAGGCACTACTTATAAGAAATAAATATCATTCACATGCTCATGTTGATAAAGGAATATTTTATAAATTGTGTAAGGGGAATTTTCATATAATCTTCAATGGAATATAGAGCATGGTATATTCCTTTCAAATAGAGATAGTTCCCTGATATTTTTTCTTATCTATGGAGAATAATTTAGTCACACTTCTAAGAACCAAGAGAGTGGTCCCTAAAGAGTAATATTTGTGAGGCCGTTCCAATTACTATCCATAACGTCAATGTTTAGGACCTATAACCGAGACATTCTTTTTTATTTAAGTGTTGGATTTAGAAGTAGATATATTGAGGTATATTGGAGCCAATGAAACCAAGGTCTATTCTTCATCCATGTTTAATCCCTAATAATAAAAAAGAAAGTGTATCAAAGCATTAAGAACATAAACATCTCATTTAGATATGTAAAAATATTTATTCCTTTTTTCCTGAATATATTGTTTATTTATTCACATATTCATTTTTTCATAACCTTATAAATATTTTGGATATTAGGAGACCTTATTAGGTCATCATGAAACCACTTTTGAACTATTTTCCTTACCACTGACTTTTGGGATATATAATTGAAGAATGATTTTTCTTTAAATATTGGATCCAAAAGTAGATAGATGTTTTCTTAATAGGTATAGAGAATCCCAAGTCCCATTTGGTATTCATGTGATCTATTCTCATTTCTAAATAAATTCTAATATTAAAACATATTATTTTAGTCATCCATATCCTCATAAAATTATGTTAAACTATATGAAACCGTGGTCCTAGTTTTTTGACACTAAAATAGATATCCTAACATTAAAAATGAATTATGTTAAGCCATAAAACCACCCAAGAAGTCCTAGCCACACGACTTTAACCAAGTAGCATAAAATCTAATCTATAATAAATTAAACTACATAGATATGGTCCTCATCAAATGATATTAAATTTTATAAAACATTTCCTTAGGAATAACTTTTATAATTTCATGATGGTTCACAAAATCCTAGCCACATGACGTTAATAAATACAGTGTAGGTCCAAGATATAAGACCATAAAATACGTGACACCATTTTTCTTGTCATGTGACATTAAACTGCATAATATATGGTTATTTTTAATTTCATCTGTATATTTTACTTATAACCCAAATATGTATAGAGTGTTTCTAGTGTATGGTTTTGTAATCTCATTTTGATTTTTCTATAATAACCCTACAATGGGATAAATTTATCTCATCACATACTGGAACTAAGACCTCATCCACATCAGATTTCATTACTTATTAATCTAGGAATCATGTACATTTCATTTTCCATACACCACACATGATCCAAATCTATATATAAAATTAAATAGACCCATATATATAAGATTTTGATTTTTGTAGAGACCATGTTATTGGATGTTTATTTGGATTGAATCCATTATTTACAAGATACGTAGTGTCATCCAGGTCTCTTATCCTGGGTCCATCCAATTTTTTTATAGGTTCTATTTTCATAGTCAACGTAACCTTCCAAACAAGGATCATCTATCCTTTTTATGCACTCTTGTATTATATAAGATGTTCTCAAACTACCCCATACTTCTCACATCGAGCATCAATCAGGTGAACTTAGGGGTTATGGTTGATTGTCTCGATTAGAATGATTGAGATACACTATGTTGAAATAGTAATAATAAACATAATAGAAGTATGTTTTGAAATGGAATAACATATTTGGTCCTTCCTATATGTCCTAAAACTATTTATAGGGGTTTATTATATATAACCCAAAATCAGAATTCCCCAAATCCCCTTTGTGTGAGCTCAATATGCATAGGGTACCTACTTAATTTCATTAGATTTAAAAGGTTTATGATCATCCTAGGAAACCCTTATTCTAGGGTTCAATTCACATACTAATGCCTAAAATTAATATGCTATACGAAACCTCATGTTTTAGTTTCACATTAAAGATCTGATCCAGTACAACAACATGAATCCTTTTCTTGGTTTTGATCCTCTATCAAAATTTAAAAAATTAAATCACCCATCATATGAGATAGATCTATATGGGGGCCTTAAAAGAACTAGTTTTGGATTCATTCCCATACCATGGTATATGTAGTGACACCCAAAATTCAGAAAATGGGTCCAATTGAAAAAAATTAAAAATATCCCAACCTTGTATTGGTGCAAGACCCTTCTCTCTTTTACATTTTTGTCTTTACCAAACACTTGGAAAATATTTTAAACTTAATGTGTGAATCATATCCATGAAAAACCAACCACAATTCATTACTATATAACTATTAACTACACAAAATGTTTATACATTATGTATAATTCTAAACTACATGGATATCATTAATCCATGTTCTGAAATCAGGTATAATAAGATTAATTTTCTAATCACAATTGTTTTACACATTGGGAATGAATTAGGTGAGATTATATGTCTTTATTGATCACTTCTATTATCATGATTTAGTTACTTAATAACCCAAATTGGGAGACCTAATTCATTATTTAATTATTTTAAAATTCACAACATTTATGGTCCATCTTCCAATACATCAAACTAATTTGAGTGTCCAACTCCATATGGCATAAGTTTCTTACATTAGGGACAAATCTGTGTAAGATAATTTTTAGAGTATGGGTCTTAGCTATAAACCTGTAGTAGAATGTGAAATTTCTCATACCGTTTAACATAATTAATCATGTTAGGATCATGATTTCATTGATTTGTACTAAGATAAAACCATTTTACCTCTATCGTATATGAGTTTGTTATATATTATAGCTGTATATCAAAATAGTTGTGGATTTATTCTTATATCATGGGATATATAGTGATGCTAAAAATTATTATTCAAGAACTAGCCAAATATCATTTTTATTTTACACTTGGTTAATATGCTCTTATCGATTCATATAGTGTTCAAAAAGTCCATTCTACATTACATTAAAATAATTGGTACATTTACTTTGCGTACAACCATAATATACATGGAATATTCATCACCATCTCATGATGTTAAACTGAACAAAACAAGTCATTTTCACATGAAATTAAATTACAAAAAAATTGATCATATCCACAAGACCATTAAATAATATGGTGAAAGGTCTATCCCATATTTTTATAAACTACATAGATAGTTCAATAATATATGATCTTAATTATTGATGAATATTCCTCCATTGTATCTTGAGACCCATATCATTTCATTGTGATGCTTAAATGACTCTCTCTTTCAGTTATGGTTTATTCTTTTTATATAAAGAGCCTATATATAATGTGATGGTGTAGCCATGGATTTTTTCAAAACTATTTGAACACCCATTATTCCTCTAAACATACTTCATGCTATTTGATGAATGAATAACTCAATGTTTTGAGTTGATACACTAACCTTTCTATCTAACAACCTTGATTTAATTAATCATATTGGTTCTCTCATTTTTATAAATACTGGTAAAAATGATTTGTTGATATTAATGGAACTCACTAGGGTTTGATAGTAAATATCATATTTTACCTTTTGAGAATGTAAACTAAAATTTAAGGAATGTTTTGGTCACAGGTGAAACTCCACCTTAATCCCATGAGATATTCCACAATTATTCAGCAATGTTTTATATAATTAAAATTGTTTAACATACTCCTAATATTAATTATTCCTTGATACCCAAAACAAAAATTTTAGGATGTGATTTACTTCACCCTTTTACCATATTCAAATGGGTCAAGAAGATTTCTATGTTTTATTCACTCATACTCTGCAAATTCCATTAAATAGGCTCCATGATGCATCAACATAAACAATATACTGATTTATTCCACCATGGATGACCATGAAATTCTTGGAATGGTATAGTACATGGGATCTAAATTCATTATATATGAGTCAAAACTATGTTAGAACCTCCAACCTACGTTTATTTATCTATATTCCATCAGAAGGATGAAAATGTTCCACATATTCTAGCACCCCAAACCAATTTAAGGGTTGTATAAATATTCTTTTTATAATCATCACATTGGATCACAAAATTCTAATCACACGATGTTATAATGCATTAACTTTATCCTAGAAGTATGTATTTAAATTTTTTAGCATAAGGCACTCAATGCATAACCCTAAAATTCAAAACATTTAAGTCATTATCCCATGATGTTGAATTTCCTAACATATGGTCTATCATGAATGACCCTAAAATTATTAGATTATTCTACCCTATAAAACCCATTCCCTATATAAAATCCAAATGCATGTATGGGTTCATGGAATATGTCTTACATATAATATATAATAAAAAGAAACACCCCATTTCTAAAGGTTACCGAGACCTCTTATCTCATATACATGCTAGAGAGCATGTCTAAGTCTAGATATAATTCTTGTATAAAATATAAAAATTCACATTTCCTATTTATAATATTGATTTATATGGGATTTCTATATATAAGAACTACATGTGTATTTTTTACTATCCTCTCGGGATATGTAGTGACTCTTTGATATCTTATCATAGGCCCAACCATAGACTCAGGATAAATATCATGACCTTAAAACTATGTGCACCAATTATTGAGGAATTAAATTTTATAAATGGTCCTTTAATACATGTTGTATTTTTTATTACCTTTTCTAGATGGACTTTTTCACCATTTTGGTTAAAGCTGTGTGACCTTATACTCCATCCTATTATTTCCCAAATCACAAGAACATAAACTAAAAATAAAAAGAGACACAATGAACTATTATATTGAAAACATGTAAAGGTAAACTGAAATAAAATTCAATTTTTTTTTATTGTTTTTCCATTCCCTTCCTTGGTTTAACAAAAAGTTAGAGCATGAAATGAAAAATTCCAAAAGATTATGGGGCCCGTTATATGACCCTAGAAAATGTTATTTTATTATCTCTATACCCCCTTGACATAGAAATTTTTTAATAAGATATTTCATTCCCCTCACAATTTAACTTAAGATATTCCATAGGAACCTTTCAATTTCAACCAACACTACAAATTCACGTTGGATATACCATCAATTTAAGTGATTGTGTAATAAAGAATCTCATTTTTTATTCCTTCTCTTTGAGAATGTGTCTAATAAATAGTGGTGTAACCTTTTGGGATGTTAAAAACATATTGAATATCCTGTTATCTATGAACCTAATTCATATCATTGATGTGTGATTTTGACATAGACCAGCGTACTCAGAGTCAATACACTCTTATTTCTATCTCACAAATTTGAGTTGAGTAATCATCTTGGTTCTCTATTACATAGAAATATTGGAAATAAGTATTGATTTATATAAAGGGATCCAAAATGATTTAACTTTCAATAGAACTTATTTCCATTTGATCCTATGTAGTAACCCTTAGAGGGTGTTTTGGCCTGAGAGGAAAATTTTACATCAACCTCATGTGCTATATTTGGATTTTGTGTGGATTTGGTTTTCCCCAATAATACTGGTCAACCTCCTCCCTTTATCCTCCATTTATTATTTCCCCCAATAATACTGGTCAACCTCCTCCATCTATCCTCCCTTTATAGTTGATCCAAAAAATCTTAGGTTATTATTTTAATCTTTCATACCTCAACTATTCAATGGGATTAAAATACCATCAATATTACACACTTGTACATCATAATAATTATTAGAATAAGATTATGGAATTATATTTTTTCCCTATTCATATCTTGGTGTGCCACTCTTATAGAGACCCCAAGACTTGGGATGATTATCACTTTTGGAATCATAAGTCCTAAAGTTGAGAATATCATTCTTGAAATTTTTTCTAAAAAACATAGTCCTTATCATGTGACCTTAAACTACTTGTCACAATGGTCCAAGTGTCAAGATCATAAACTGAATTCATTTTTTCCATGACAGTTTAAGATAGCATCAAGTTCTCATTCACATCAGGTTTTTCTTTCCCTCACTATGTACACTACCCCACTCATTGAGTGAGAAATGCTAGTCCTAAAAGGATAGAAAATTTAATTTTGTGCACTATGACTTTAAACTAAAATTATATATCGATGATATTTTCTATACTAGGATTGGGATCTCTATTCACATTGAGTTTCTACTTTCCCTTATTGTATAGACAGTTACATCCACATGTTATGTTAATGATATGTAATTTTAAGCTATAGTAGTATGCGGTCAATGCTGTTTGATCTTAAACATCAACAATATTTGGGTCCAAGAGCCTCGACCATAAATATCATTCACCATTACTAAATGATGTCTACATTAGTAGTATCAAGATCTTCATTCTCATTGGGTTTACATGGCTCGTTTTTTCATGAATACTCCTTCATTTCATGGTCAAAAGCTATTAGAACTTAAATATAAGATAAATTTTTATTCCTTAAATTACCTAAAACCTCCTAGGCAAAGAGACATTTTACTCAAAATACGAAAACCCACAAAGGGTAACATGATAAAAATTTGAGTCTCTAATCCCTAGGCATGAACCTTGAATCTCGTAGGAATATTATTTCATCAAAAAAAATTAAAATGCATAAAACCTTTCAAGTTGAAAATTTAAAAATTGAATCCTGAGAAAAACCCAATTTCATACCTACTAGGACACTACATCAATATATTAGGAAAATATTATGATGAAAATTAAAATATTAAAATATTGTAGTGACCACCACTCAGTCCTAGAGAAAAACAAGATATACTTGATAGGTCCATCGACCATAGGAAAAATTAGAGCACATATTTTATACTCATGAACCTTTTGAGGGCATCGAGTGTAACAAACCGAGATTTTATGAGAATTATTATTTTTAATTTCATTGATCTCTTGTGTTGTACGTGACACCAAAATTAGCTTGTTCTATACGCAACACTATATTAGCTTGCAGTATACACAACACTAATCTTGGATCGTGTTACACACAATTTCTAGTTCTTTTGATAGAAGTTATTTTACGCAACACTGAGTGTATATATATATATATTCAATGTATAAATGAAATATGGTTGGATTCTATTATAAAAAACAACAAATGAATCTTTCACTACACGTAGCCATGACTTGGCTTTCATTACACGCAACTGCGACCTTCCACGATAGCGTGTGTTATACACAATACCAAGTTTCACTAAACGAGATATTATTATAATATTATTATGAACTAGCCGTTATGAATAGTAATACCCACTTTTTAAATTTTATAAATTTTATCTTTCAAAATGGACTACATTTTTTGATTCGGAATATTGAAATTATCCTAGGGTGAATTTTTGGTATTTTTCTGAAAACTTTCAATTTTTGATTAATAGTGAAAACACTGGGTTACTATTTAAAAACCGAATTTTTATTTAAATAATTAATTATTTTATTTAAATTTATTTTAGGTCAAAATTTATACATAATACCTATATAAGTTCAATGTAATTCATTTGAGTCATTTTATAACAATTTTAGATATATTAAAATTTTATTGAACTTTTCACCATCTTTTACCCACCTCCTAGGAGAATTTGAAAATTTACATAAAACTTAATTTTACCGCTTATGTGAGTGAAATTTTAAAAATCCAAGATACACAGTTAATATCATGTAGTAAAATGTGTTTCAATAAGATAAAAATAATTTTTGGTGAATAATAAATTTTTACTTTTATTTACCACGGTTAAAAGTAAATAGGGTAATTAAGGGTAAAAATGATATTATCATTAACCTAACACATGTCCTAATTCTATTGGATAGGTTTAATTCAACCAAAAATAACCTTAGAAATAAAATATGACCATTTAGGTCCACTTTGATTAGATTAGGACATTTAATATTATTTTATTTAAAGAAGAGTTAAAATAGTTAAAATCAGAGTTTAATAAGTAAACCATTTTTAATATAGGGTTATAAATAAGATAAATTATACTATAAATATTCATTAGAAATATAAAAATATTTACTACCTAATAGTATTTTATTTATAATTTTTAGACATTAAATAATTTAAGTTATTTATGACACAATGGTGATGCAGTAATTACCTAAATAATGAAATATTAAACTAATTGATACTATAAATACCCAAATAAATGTAATTTGAGACTTTTTATAAATTCCACTAATTTTATAGGTTAATATGACATGTTATTATTGATTTAAGTAACTTTTTGTGAACTAATAATTCTGTTTTGATTTTCACAAAAATCAATGACCAAATAGTGTCAAAATTGACATAAAATAGTTTTTGAAACAAATATTATATTATTAATTGTTATTATATTAATAAAAATATAAGGTTTGGCCAAATTACTTAGATAAGGATATATATATTAATATTGAACCACTTGGGGTTATTTTGGCTGGTTATAGTAAGTTTATTAACCATATAGTTTAAGAAAACAAGAAGACACGGTAAAAGTCAAATTATTTAAATTAGAGTTAAATAATGAACATAAGGTTAAAATAGTAACCTAAACTTCTCTAAAACATATTGGTTAAGATTATGTCAACACATACTCACTTTAGCTTATAAATAAATCAATTTTGAGCTATTATAAACCGAATATGACTTTATTATAAAATAATATTTTAAGTTTTTCCAAAGGTGCCCCTCTCCTCCCTTATAAAAAGGGAACCCCTTCCCTCTTCTCGTCACACAATTTTAAGCCTTGAAGCTCTGAAAAACCCTGACCATTTATATTCTACACTTCCCTAGAAACATTATGGAGGTTTGGGTCTTCTCATAAGACCAACTCTACTTCTTTAAGAGGAAGCTTAAAAGAGATGCGTCGAAGAAGAGGTAATCTCTTCTTCCGATTCTCTCAAGTTTCTTTCTTCTTATACTAATTCTTATTTATTTGTATCATTATAAAGTAATAAAATCAGTATTACTTATATAATGATATGTTATTATAAATATGAAAAAACCCTATTTCACCTTCTATCCATCCTACGGAAAACGAAATCACCGCGCGTGCGTACGTACAGAATACTGTCTCCACACCGTGGTGTAATCTGTTTTCGACCACCACCTTACTTGGATGGGTATAATGGTCTAAATAAATAACTATATATGATTATTGTAAAGTGATATTGATTCTGAAATATTATACATACACTTCAATACAATTCCACGATCATAATAATGATATCATCGCTCGTGTGTACGTACAGACTACCGTCTCCACGAAGCGATGAGATTCATTCTCCATGTTAACCATTCATGAATGATTATAAAGTATATATAATGAATAATAATGAGATGTATGACATAATAATGATACTGGATTTATGTATATATATATATATATATATATTTCATCTACTTAATTCCATCCAATTCAATAAGGAAACGAAAATAGCGTTCATGCGTACGTACGGCCTAGCGTCTCCATGAACGGTGTATTTCATTCCATTTATCGATCTATCATATATATATATGTATGTATGTATATTCTGAATATATTTTATATATAAATCATGTTTTAGATTCTGGAATTAATTAAATAAGGATATATGTAATAATTTCATGAACAACAAGTCGAAACACGTACAATAAATGAAACGATTTTACCCAAATCGCTGCTTTTACATCGAATTTACAAAAGAACATGTAATATAATGTCATAAGCAAACTATAAATGATATCATAACAATGAATATGATTCTGTAATAAGTCAATGACATTATTTAAATCATTATACAGGAGGTTTGGATACATACAAATCATATCAGACATAAGGTAAGGGATAACTATTCCAATCTCGCTCTTATCCGAGATTGTTTATTCGTAAGTATTTACTGGGGTTTTTTTTATCATCCATGTCCCTGTTTTATAAAAATGTTTTCATGTATGTTTAATGTCATTTTTACCCATTTTTGAATTTTACCACATGTTATGAAAGGAATCTTACCTTTTTTACCACATGAGGAACGTTTTGACTTTTCTGACAAAAGTACGAGGAGAATGTTATTATTAACTCATACGAGTGAATGGATTTTTATGGTTTCATAATGCCTCATTTTCATGAATCTTACTCTACAATATTTCATTATTATTTTCAAAAAAAAACCCTTTTATTTTACGATTTCATGGTATTTTCGGAAAAGAAAATGATTTTGAAGAAGAAAGGATATTTTTCTCAAGAATTCATTTCAAGTATTTTATCAAAACTATTTTCCATATAAAAATGAAATTATTTAATATGTTTATGTTTCAAGTATAATGTATCCATTATTTAAATGGTTTTATTTTTCTTATGATGAAATAATATCGATTTTTTTATATGGATTATGTTATGATGGCATGATGTTTAAGAATCCCATTCTATTAAATGGGTTATGCTATGATGTATGATTTATGATTTTGTGGAACACGAAAGAATGATTTCATTATGAGATGGGTGGGACATATATCTCCCTCAAATTCAATTGGTAAAGATTTATATCTCATGAGATAGACATGGCTGGAATGGTAAGTTAATCTGGTTCAGTGTTACAAGACTGAAACGAGGAGTGAACTCAATTCAGAAAGGGACTTTTTCCACTATGATGGTCATGGCAGTAATGCCTTGGCTACTATAGAAATCATAACAGGTGCTTAATGGTTTCCATAATTAAATTCTTTATTCCCATGATATTTTATCATTATTTATGATCCATTATGATATATGCCTTACGTAATTCCAAGATTTATGTCTTTGCTCAGGATTTTGATGTTTAGATTTTATGTTCAAGTTTTTGCATTCAAATGTTTATGGATTTTTTTATCTTATCTATGTTTACCCTTACTGAGAATTTGAGCTCACCCTTTTTATGTTTTCTTTTCCACAGGATATAAAGAAAGGTTTTATGTAAGAAAACCAAAAGGGGAAGATATTTTTGGGAGATGTTGAAGATCTTTCACCATGATTAGAAGATTACGTTCCAAGTTTCCAAAGACACTAAAATAATATGATCTTTGGGTGTCTTTTTTTTTCATGTATTAAATATTCCGCAAAATTAATGTAATGTCCATGTACGTCAAGATTTGGGTCTCTACATTGAGTAATGGTTGCATGACATAAAGCTACACAACATATAATCCATCATGTATAGACTTAAAATACTTAGTGTGTCTTACCCTATGTGGCCCAACCATTTTGGAATGAGAATTATATTTATAAAATAAACCCATTGAAACATGGATCCCTATCCATAGTTTCATGGTAAATTGAGAACATCATATCTCCTTTGTATGATTTGGATCTATATAAGAGCCTTCAACATTTACTGCTTCCTATATGAATCTATACAAAAAATTCATCCCCTTTATGCAATAGTTTGATCTACATAGGGGAACCAATATTATAACTACATATTGAATGCTTCTTATTATTATTGGATATTTAGTGACATATAGATATCCTATTATGGGTCAACCCAAAAATTCTATTTTCATTCATAACCCTTTCTATCATAGAATTTTTACCTTTAAAAATTTAGGATATCAATTCCTTGGGAGAAGATAGTCTCCCTTGGGGATATTAAAAAGCCTCAAGTTGAGATTATACCTTTGGAAATTATCCTCCCACGAGTGAGATAACTCCAAATACCACAAGATGATTCATTAATGCATTAATTTTCCATATATTTACCTTTGAATCAGATTTTTTTCCAATTTTAATGAACCAAATTATAATAGTTGAATTTCATTGGAATCAAGATATTAATTCCATACACTTTTCCAAAAAACCCATGTTATAATCCTCAATTAGACATCACATATTTAGTTTAAGTAAAGAATTATCTCTATATTTTATGAACAAGAGAATGATATTTCTATATATCGCTTGAATACCAACACACCGAGGGATAGAGATGCTCAAAACATGTCTAAATTGTGTCATATGGTCATGAGTTCCTCCCAATAGGAGTAGGACATGGATCTCATGTGTTACTAATAAAAAGAGAGTTTAATCCTAAAAATCCAATTTTAGTGTCTTCTGAGAATTTATTTCCCTTGGGAAGCAATATTATATGGTGCATAAACTATAGATAGTGGGGTAGTAGACTTTGTAGACTTTTATTTGACTACTTTTAGAGACCAAATGGAAATAAAGATAAAAACTATGATCTTTTGATGTTTGGAATCATTTTTACATAGAAAAAATTTCTGAAGGAAAATTCCCACATATTTATTAAAGTGTGTCATGAAGGAACCTTACCAGGAAACACTTCACAATGTTCACATAGAATTTTTATTTCTTCTCTTAGCACTTTAATCTATATGAAAACCTTTTGTTGTTTTTATCTCTAAGGGAGTAATTTTGTGATCCCCATATATCAATTTTATTAAATCAGTTAACAATTAAATCCATATGAAAAATCTTTGTCATTTTTGACTAAAAATATTTAATTATTTACCCACCAAATAAAATTTTACTCAATTTTCATAGAACTTAAATCATCATGTTACCATCCATTTTAGGAATGAAGTTACCTAACACTACCTATAAATACTAACGCATACTTCAGGAATAGATAAATCAGACCAGACTCACTCTCCCAGAAGAATTACTCATGTAATTTCTAGAGGTCAAATCAAGGGGAGGAAAAGTCCTCTATGAAGCACTTTGATGAAGGCCCTTCATAAAGCACTCTCCGCGATGAACCATCACAAAGAATGCTATGTGGTGGTCATTTTTGAATCATGCTATGTGGTTGACCTTTTTGAAGTCTCCTATAAGGATGCACTTCATGAGGCTCTATGAAGACTTTCCTATGTGGTATCCCTCATTCATAAAGTGCTATATAATTATCCCTTTGGGAGGGTCCTATGTGGGTGATCTATACAAACCCACCTGCACATTTCCTCTTATGTGAACCTTATCATCACTCACATAACACTTTGATTATCAGAGATATGGACCAAGATATATTTTTATCCTTATTCCATCATTCCATTATATGACGGATTCATACTCACAACCTAGGTTAGGATTAGTTAGGGGCTTTAGTAGTTGGACTTCTTCATAGTCCCATCACGTTCATAACTACCCCCATGAAAAAGTGAGAGTCACAACATGAAATTTTTAGGCAAGTTTGAGAATATTTTGGGTTATAATTCCCATTACCCCATTCTTGTTCCTTGAGAACACAAAACAGTCTCTATAATGAATAATGAATGAAATAAGAGTATTCTTCTAGAAATTAAGAACATATACCAATGAAATCGTAACTTGACCTTTGGAATTGTAATGTGACCTTTATGAATAGTAATTCCGCCAATGGAATAGTAACCTCACCTACAAAAGTATAAATAAAATTTAGGCATCTTATAAATGGTAATACGATATAATTATATCATAGTGTAGTAAATAAATGTTTCAGAACTTATTAATTATGTTTTGATATTTTTATAATACATAAATTTTTATTTATAATATTATAATTAATATAAAAATTTAAAAGAAAATATATTTTTATAAAATAGAATCATAAATTAATATTTATTTCTCTTATGATCATATGATAATTTTATGAGGCTATAATTAATTTTTTCAAAAGTGTTATAAAATAAGTAATAATTTTAAAATTGGTATTTTTCGAGTAAATAAAGATTTTAATTAAAAATTAAATTTCACATATTAGGAAAATATTTTCATAAAATTTAGTTCTTTTTTAAATTCTACATATCAAAAAAAATTGGGTGATTTTTTAGGATTTTTCTAAAATAGTGGATTTTTTATGAATAGTGAAATACGGTAATTTATGGTATTTAAATTATAATACAAATACATGAATTAAAAAATTATTCATTATGTAATAAAAAATTAGTTAGAAATCACATGATCTCTTTACAGTATTTATTAACAATAATTCACACTATTTCTTGTCTTGAGGAAAATAATAAAATAGTGAATAAAATACTGAGAAAACAGCCCTCTCCTCCAATATGAACATCACCCATCCACAACCCTTCTCCTCACACCTTCCATGATTTGAGGCAGGTATAAATTCTAAAAAATAATCTTACCAAACCCCCTCACCTCCAAGATATCATTGTCTCAAAAAATGACAAAAACCAATCCCCTTAAGTAGGTACTCAAGTAAGATAATTCAAGAGGTAAAAATCCTCTTTCTTTTATTTTTGAATTTATTTATTTTCTTATCTTTTTCCCATCTCCCATGTACAAAGAGACATGATAAATCTAGTATATTTTATATAGTATAATTATATAATTTTAATGGAATATACATCATCAAACTCCTTTCTTTCTATCTCTCTTCCTCTCTCTCTCTCTCCGTCTCTTTTATTTTATAAATGAAAACATTGCCAGTGATGTGTCAATTTACCAACACCAGGGATAATGCATTTTAATTTTACATTAAAACCATCAAGTACAAACATAAAACAATAATTATGGTGAAAAAATATGTTATTATACATTCTATAAGTTATTTAGTATTCTGGAACTAGTATATATACATGATATTAATTAATAAGTCAAATCTTTTTCATGACAATCGAAAAACCGCCGAATGATCTAAATGATTATAATCAAAGTTCTATTTTATTAATCATCATTATATATATAAATAATATATAATACCATTAAATCATTTATATGTTCATTAATAAAATTTAATTCAAATTTTGGATAATTATACCAATTTTACATGAACTTCATTACTTATAAATTGGCGAACCAATCATGAAAACCAAGAAAATGAATACTCTCTAATGATGAAATTAAACCTTATAACTCATCTATAAGGCCATAAATTAAATTAATAAAACTATAATGAATCAAATACATGTATAAAAGGTTCTTAATTAATTAATTAATTTATTTAATTTGATTATCAAAGACCTTAAGATCAAGTGAAGAACATATTTAGACACAAGGTAAAGGAATTCATCTAAATTTTCATTTAATTGAGACTTACTTGGTATCGTTCACTTAATAATTTTTTATGTGGTGTATCTACTTCCCCTTTGATATTATTTTTGATGTGAAATTATATTTCTATTAAATATCCATATTCTTGTATCATGGATATGATTATTATCTTAGCCATATACAATTTTACATAAGGTGTTTATTTTCAAGGTTTCTTAACTAGGGAAGTATCAATGAATTTTTATCCTCAACTCAATATGTATATTGATAAGGCATATTTCTATTTAAATAAATACATGTATAAATATTTATTTGGACTCCCAGGGATGGGTGGGGCCCGTTATAGCCCATCGATACATCGACAAGTCTCATGAGACAAAACAGTTGGTGATAAACCCTTCATGTTTATTTCAAATTTATTGAGTGCATGGTGATTGTAACATGCACGGTGCAACTGCTCTTGGAAGATGCATTGTTTCACACCTGGAGGTACTGCATGGGTATGTCAGATGGGTGATCGGCCGTGGGGAGATCAGCTTCTGGGAGGATGCCTGGTTGGAAGAGAAGATTGGTTATACGGGCTTCCCTTCCCCTGCTATCTCTTTCAGGGAGGCGTGTGAGAGGTACGATTTTGTGCATGAGAACCTCAATCCATCGCAACTGAATGCGTTTAACAGTGTTGTCATGAGCAACGAACCGGACAAGTGTTGTTTTTCTCTGGTTGAGTTGGGGCGGTTCAGCTTGAGTGGATACAGGAGGATTGGCCAGGGGGTTGCTACAGGAGAAATAGAGAAGGGACCCATGTGGTGCAAGCCAATCCCAACGCGGATGAACATTCTGGTGTGGAGGGTTCAGAACCGAGCACTACCCACGGAGGAGAACATCCAGAAGAGGGGGATCTGCTTAGCGTCACGCTGCTTCTGTTGCGAGAGTCCAAGGGTGGAAACAACGATGCATCTATTCTTTCAGGGGCGGTGGGCAGTGTTCCTTTGGTCCCAGTTCTCCCAGTACAAGGCTCCAGATGAGGAGCATCTCTCCGTTAGTGATTATCTCCTGGCATGGTTTTCGGGCTTAGGCAGGAGAGTGGAGGATCGTTCAGCAGGTATGATCATTCTAGTCGCTATATGCTGGACATTGTGGGAAGCTCGCAATCAGGTAAGGTTAGGTGGCAAGAAATCGCTTTTGGCTCTTCAAGTCCGCATGAGATTGCTCATTGTAGAATTGTCTACTCTTTTCAAAGGTCTACATGCAGGTGCTATGGGGTCCTTTGTGGGTGGACAGATTAAGAAGACCCTTCAGCGAGGGAGATGGGTTCGTTGGCAACCCCCGGTTGACGGTTTAAAATTAAATGTGGATGGTTCTTGCTCGGGGGGGGATCATGAGGGGCGGTGGTGTTCTCCGAGATTGCTGGGGGTCAGTGCACATTTCTTTCAGTGCCTACTATGGGCCCGGAACTTCAACAGGTGCGGAGTTTAGAGCCCTCCTTACGGGTCTCACTCTTTGAAAAGGAAGAGGTCTCCGGGTGACGGAGGCTGAATCAGATTCGGAGGTTCTGGTTAGATCTCTTCAGGGTGCATGTGACGTGACTTGGAATTTGGTGTATGTTTTTAGAAGGTGCAAAGAGGAGACCAGTCAGGGAAGGTTGATCCATCACAGTGTGAGAGAATCCAACTTTGCGCCAGATTCTTTGGCCCGCGGGGGCAGGCGAGAGGAGAATCTAATAGTGTATGACAGTCTTAACTCCCTTCCTTGAGAGTTTGCCAATGTGATCCAAAAGGACTCACTGGGCCTTCACTACTTTCTCCCTCCGTGACTTGTACCCCTAGAGCTTCATGCTCCCTTAATAAAAAAAATAACTTCAGTCCATCCCCAATTTGTGAAGATAAGATCTTTGAATAAGTGATAAGAAGAAGTTTATCTTATTTTGTTATGTACTTTGTTTACTTACCAATGTAATAATTGAACCATGTATATATCTAGTTTTTTCAAGAATCCTAAACTGATCATTAATTCAATATTTTTTTTCTTGCATCAATTCTATTATAATAAAACAACCTCCAACTCTGGGCTCTTGGGGTCGGGGTCATTAAAGTAGGTATCAGAGAAATTTTGGTATAAACCTTGTGAACTAGATTTTGAAAACATAGTTTAGGGAACATAAACCTAAGATAGACTTTGAGAATAAGCATAAAATAACATCCTAGAATTTTTTTAAGTTATAGATTATGTGGGACTTACTAGAAATACATACCTATCTGGTTACCACATGTGGGTGTAGTTCTAGCATAGATGTTCTTAAAGGAGACAACTCTAACAAGGTGTCTTGAGCTTGAATTGGGGTAACCTGGCGCACAAAAATGAGGCTTACTGGGCATCTGGTTTTACAATCCAAGGGGATATGCTTAGAATAATTCACATTATCTTTACAAACCACTATAAAGGATTTAAAAGTAAATATGTCTCTAATGAAACCGTGTGTATGATTATGCAATTTGATATGAGATTTATGTTTTTCTAGTACTAAATTATGAATTATGATTTATAACCAAATTTAGGGTGAATTTTTTTTAGAAATGGAACCTAATGGAAGGAAAATAATCAATACATGTGGACAATGTAGGGATTTCCCCACTGAGAAAGTTGATACTGTTTGTTTTGGAGATGAGGAAATAATTACCATATTAGGAAAACTTACCAAGTTAATGATGAATAACCATAATACACCTATGTTGGACAATTTTATGTGCTAGAATCACCCATATTTTATTAGGACTACTAATCTAGTGGTATTCGAGTAGTGGACTGAGTTCCTTGAAAAGATATTTCTAGCATGAAGATGAAATGAAAATGAAAAGGTAGTGTTGGAATATATTGTATGAAGGGTGATGTTGATTAGTGGTGGTCTTTGATCTAGAATACCAAGGAGGAAGACAAAATAAAATACATAGAATTGGGAAATTTTAAGTGAATACTCTTCTAAAAATACATCCCTCACGAGAAATGAATTTAAATGAAGAGAATATTCCTTAGATTAAAGAAAAGGGAAGAAGTGAGTGTTGTAGAGTATGAGTCTACATTCACAAGACTATCCTGGTATGCTATAGATTTCATATGTGATTAAGAAGACAATATTGATCATTTATTTGAAGGTATTAAGCCATGTCTCTGAAGGGAACTAACTTAACAAAAAATTTTATCATATTATGAAATAGTATTAAGTGGCATCAAAATAGAGAAGGAATTTTCTAGATATTATATGTTCAAGTGAAATCGGGATAAGATGAGGTCTCTTTATAGCCATAGAAAATGGAGAATCTTCAAAAAAGAAAAAGGGAATGAAGCAATTTCCATTATGTGATAATTGTTGAAAGAATCATCTTGGGAAATGCTTGAAAGGAATGGGAGTTTTCTATAAGTTAGGAGAAATGGGTCATCGAGCTAATAACTGAAAGGTAAATAAATGAATATATTATGTTCAATGATTCAAATATAATGAAAAGGTACAATATTCAAATCAATGTCCCAATTTTTAGGGGAATCTACCACAGAAGTGGATTAGGGGAGATGTAAAAGCTTACATGACCAAAAATATATAGGTTGAAGTTACTAATGATGTGGTGGAATATACTTTAATCATTTACTCAAAATTATCCAACACTTTATTTTATAATTTATCATTACATTCTTTTATATCTTTCTAGTTTTTAAAAGAAATTAGACATTTCCATTTTGATTAAATAAGGAGTTTTTAGTAAAAAATACTAAGGCAAGTATCTTTGCAACAAATATGCATCGGTCAATAACCTTTATGACACCTAAAAATTATGTACTTTCAAACATTATCATCATACCTATGGTTTAATTCATATAATCCTTGGTATTTACTGGATTTAAAAATATGATGCAAAAATCTACAGAAATAAGAAAGAAGTTACAATTTGTGGGAAAGATAAAAAATCCATTATCTTTATAGAATAAACATCATCATCAAGTTCTTATCGAGATCCACATCCAGTAGCTTTACTAAATGAAATTCTTAGGGTGAAATAGAAACAAACATCCAGGGATGAGGAAAGTAATCTTTAAATTTAGGATGTACCAATTGTGCAAGAATATATTGATGTATTTCCATAGGATTTAGTTAGACATCCTCTATAGTGGGATGTAGAGTTCTCTAAAGAATTAATTCTTGGGGAACGACCAATATTAAAGGCTCCATATAGAATGACCACTGTGGAATTAGTGGATCTAAATAAAAAAAATGATTAATTGAGTGACAATGGATTTATTCACCCTATTGTTTCTCCATAGGGAGCCCCTATTTTCTTATCAAGAATAAAGATGGATCCATGAGTCTATTCATTGATTATAGATAGGTCAATACTATTACAATAAAAATGTATCCTCTACCTTAAATTGATGATTTATTGGATCAAATTCATGGATCTCAATATTTTTGGAAGATTGAACTTCGATCTAGATATCATCTATTGTGTGTTAGAAAAAGAGGTATTCCAAAGACATCATTTCAAATTATGTATAGACATTATGATTTTACTTTAATTCCATTTGAACTGACTAATAAACACTAAATTTTCATGGATCTAATGAACATCATTTTCCCGGAATATCTTGAATTTGTTTTGGTATTTATTAATGTTATTTTGATAATTTCCAAAATCCATTAGGACCATGAGAATTACTGGAGGGTTTTTGGAGACTCTTAGAAGAAAATAGTTATATGGGATTTATAGTAAGTGTGAATTTTGGCATAAAAAATATTCTTTTCTTGGACATATTTTCTATAAATAAGAAATTTTAGTTGATCCTATGTGGAGAAATTCAATCCAAGAATGGCCAATTCCAACAAACAAAACCGAGGCATGTATTTTTATTAGATTAACAGGTTATTATCGGTGTTTCGATCATAATGTTTCTTGATTGGATGACTCACTAAACAAGATCACACGTAATGGGGTTAATTTCGTATAGACAAAAGTATTTATAGAATATTTTTAAGAATTAAATAGAAAATTTCTCAATAATCAAATTTTGACTCTTCTACATGGAAATGATGGGTTTTTGATATATAATGATGCATCAAAGAATGAAATGGGTTGTGTCCTTATATAAAATGACAAAATTATTAATTATTCAAAAAGGTAGTTGAAGATAGATGAAAAAAATTATTCAACTCATGATCTTGAGTTGGAATCTGTAATATTTTCTCAAAAAATATAAAGACACTATCTCTATGGTGGATGATTTGAGATACATATAGATCACAAGAGTTTTAAATACATATTTATACCAAAATAACTCAACATGAGGTAAAGGATATGGATAGAGTTACTCAAAGATTGTGATTTTTCAATACACTACCACCCAGGAAAGGAAGATAAGGTAGTAGATGCATTAAGTAGGAATGATCATGAACTTCTTACCCAAATAAGGATTGAGAAATATCCTCTACTCATGGATTTAGAAATGTTGGATATGGGAATTGTTCAGGAAGGGAAAAAATCATTCCTTTTTCAAATTATTGATAAACCATCATTATTAGAGAATATAAAAATCACTAAAATTGATGACAATAATTTTCAAAAGAAAATTAAAGCCCTTAAGGATGGAATATTGGGATACTTCATGTATGATGAGGGAGTTCTAAAATTCGGGAAGAGGTTATGTGTTCTATAAATATTGGAGATAAAAAAAGAACTAGTAGATAATGATAATAACACTAATTTCTCTATACACCCTGGTAGTACCATGATGTATAGAGATCAAAAGAAACATTTTTTATGGGAAAATATGAAGTAAGAAATTGCTAACTATGTGCCAAGGTGTCTAGTTTTTCAAAAAGTGAAAGCCAAGAGACAACATCTTAGAGGAGTCACGCAACCTCTATCTATTCATATTTGGAAGTATGATGGAATTACAATGTATTTTTTCAATGGAATACCAAGGAAATCTTGAAGGAATGATGCAATATGGATAACTATTTATAAACTTACTAAATCTACATATTTCCTCTATATAAGGGAGGATTATCCACTTGGGAACATAGAAAGACTCTATATTAATGAAGTTTTAATACTTTTTGATTCACCTATTTTGATTTTTTCTGATCTAGATCCCTATTTCAAATTAATATTATGGAAGAGCCTTTCAAAGTCTTTAGATACTGAGCTTCATATGAGTAATGCTTATCACCCTCAAACCGACATACTATATGAAAGGACTATTAAAACATTGGAATACAAGTTGAGATCACGATCACTTGACTTTCAAGGTATGTGGTATTGGTAATTATCTTTGGTGTAATTTTCTTACAATAATAGTTCCCAATATAGTATTCAAATTTCACCATATGAAGCATTATATGGGAACACTACTATAAATTTAACCAATACCCACAGTTTCAAGGAACAATGGGAAACCGAGGTGTCGGTATAACCCTGAGCTATACCCATAGTTTGGAATACTTATACCCACGGTTTCCAAACTGTGGGTATAGTTTTATTTTAGCATTTCATTTACCCTATACCTATGGTTTTAAAACCGTGGGTATAGATTTTAAAAAATAAGTGGTCCTGGGATTCGATCCCTGGGTCACCTGCTTCCTGTTCCAGTGTTTAACCAGTACCTCACCTTATCTTATTGGTATATAAATATATATATTTACTTATATATATTTTCTATACCATAGCTATAGGTGAAAAACTATGGGTATAGGTGTTCTTATAATTTTTTCCTGTGGAGATTTTTCCATCCACAACGTGGGAAAGCTATACCCATGGTTTTAGAAAACGATGGATATAACTTTAAGAAATAACACTTTACCCACAATGTTTGTAAAATTTTGGGTATTGGTCTGGGAAAAAACCCTATACCTATGGTTTTTAAAATCCCTACGTATAAGTCTTGAAAAAAACCCTATACCCACATTTTTTTAAAAGCGTGGGTATAGGTTCACATTCTATCCTTATACCCATGGTTCTCGAAAACTGTGGGTATAGGGCCATCTTTTAGCAGTACAATAGATTCTGAACTCTAACTTGTTTGGAAAAAGTTCATGAGACTAAAATTATAAGCCCACAACTTATTAAAGAAATAATTATAATGGTAAATACTATTCAGGCTCATATCAAAGTAGATCAAAGTAGGAAAAGGTGTTATGCTAACAACTTGAGAAAGGATTTGTAATTTCAGGTGGGAGATCACATCTTTCTGAAAGTATCTCCATGGAAGGGAACCTTAAGGTTCTCGAAGAAATGGAAATTGAGCCTTAGGTAGATCGTACCATTTGAAATTTTGGAAAGAATTTGATATGTAGATTACCATTTAGAAAAGACACCAAGTATCTCCAAATTTTATCATGTGTTCCACATGTCATTATTAAAGAAGTAAATTCTAGACCCAACACATGTACTAACCTATGAAGAAATTGAACTGGAACCCAATTTATCATATAGTGAAGATCCTATCAATAATCTTGGCACCAGAGAAAAATTATTAATAAATTAGATGACTCGGCTAGTAAAAGTTCTTTTCAGAAACCATAAAATGGAAAAAGAAAATCAAGAACATAAGATGAAAATTTAGCAGATGAAATTTCTGTAGGAGGGAAGTATATAATACCCTAATATTTTACAGTATGAATCCTCTTAAATAAATTCAATTCATTCAATAGTTTAAATTTCACAAAATATCATTTCATATAATATAATTAATCTAAAATCTCATAGATAACACAGAACAATCTCTATAATGAATAATTAATGAAATATGAGGCTTCCTCGAGAAATTAAGAACATATACGAATGAAATAGTAACTTGGCATTTAGAATAGTAATGTGACCCTTATAAATATTAATTTGGCCAATGGAATAACAATCTCACCTAAACAATTATAAATAAAAATTAGGCATCATATAAATGGTAATATGATATAATTATATCATTGTACAAGTAAATTAATATTTTAGAAATTATTAACTATGTTTTGATATTTTATAAAACAAAAATGTTTATTTACAATTTTATAATTAATATAACAATTTAAAATAAAATTTAATTTCACAAAATATAATCATAAATTAAAATTTTGTTTTCATATGATCATAAGGTAATTTTATGCGACCTTAGTTAATTTTTCAAACTGTTATAAAATCAGTTATAATTTTAAAATTGGTATTTTTTTGTGTTAAAAATGATTTTAATTAAAAAATAAATTTATCATCTTTATAATTTTTTTATAAATGGAGTTAATTTCTTAATTCTACATATAAAAAATGGTTAGGGTTAATTTTTTGGATTTTTCTAAAATAGTTGATTTTTTATGAATAGTGAAATACAGTAATTTACGATATTTTAATTATAATAAAAATACATGAATTAAAACATCATGAATGATGTAATAAACCATTAGTTCAAAATCACATGCTCTCTTTACTTTATTTATTCATAAGAATCTACACTATTTCTTGTATTGGGAAAAATAATAAAATAATGAGAAAACACCCCTCTCCTCCTCTATTGTAAGCTCCCAGATTTTCTTAAAGTATGTTTTTGTTCAAGTTTTGGCTTGGGCCTCTCCTTTTTGTCTAGATAAGTGTTTCCTTAGTCTTTGAGAAAGATTAGAAGTGTTTTCTGGGTTTGGGACATGAAAAGGGGATAAAAAGGGATTTCTGGGCAATCCGCATAGTTGACACATAGTTTGCAAAACCGTGTGAGGGGAGACTGTGAGGGTAGTAGAAATCCATAAGGGTTGCGTACGGTATGGAAAACCGTGAAAAATTCAAGGAAACTATGTGAAGATGGTGATTTTTGGGCAGTGGATTCCGCACGGTTTGCGTATGGTTTGGAACACGGTGCGGGTAAACCGTGCGGCCTGAAAACTTCTTAAAAATTACAAAATTACCACTCTGGGATTTTAAACCCCAACTTCGATTTCTCCTCCATTTATCCCCAACAACCCTAGTGACATGCCAAGATTCCAAGATCTTCCAAGAGGTCTATGTCCTTCATTCTTAATCCATTTGGATTACCACTGGTTGTGGATCAAAGATTAGGAAAAGTCTAATACTCTCCTTGCTCCTTGTTTTATGATTAGGATTTATAGTTTCTTCCATATCCTTCCAAAGACCTAAAAACCTCTTTTTTGGTGAGATATAGGTTAGGGATTCTTGGTATGCTGGAATCCAGATATAGGTCCATGATTAAGATTGCGTTCATTGTTAGATTCAAGGTTTGTGGTCTATAAGTTATATCCCATAGTTTTGCTCTGGATTTGTGCATGCGTGTTGGGGTTTCTCCCTTATCATGTTGTGTGTTGGTTATCTTGGGTATGAATCATTAATTTGGGTGTATAAATGATTTCTTGAAAACCCTCATGATCCCCATGTGATGCGTGGAGGAAGACTTGACCATTTCAGGGCCACCCATCGGGTGCACCGACAAACCCGGACCTAGAGTGTGGTTGGGTTGAGTTGAGGGTTTTCAATTATTAATGTGGAAACCATGTAGAATATGTTTTTAATGGTTGATTAAGTTGTAAATGAAATGGTAAATAATATGCCTAGGGAAATAAGGGAATAATATTTTGTTGGAATGACATGAAATGAGTAATTGGGTTGAAAGAGATTATGTCAGTTATTAATAAACTTTGGTTAGAAATGCCTAAGGATATTAGTGCATATTAAGTGGTGAAATTGTAATTTTTGTAATGGAATGTAAATGGATGAAATTGTGGAATGGTTTAACACATGATAATTAGGTGGTTCACCTAAATGATTGAATGTAATGAAGGGATTGTGTTATGTGATATGAGAATTGTGTTTGAAATGCATAAGTTGGTAAATGCGTGTGAAATGGTAAACGGGATAAATGGGTTAATGAATGGTTAATGATGAATTGGGATAAGGCATAGGGGTTTTTGAATAAAAATAATGGGTTAAGGCACGATAATGGGAATTTGGATAAATGAATATAGATTGTAAATGATATATGTATTTATGGGTTATGGCATAGTATTAATCCCCATGTTGTTGTTATGGTTTGTGAAATCCAATGGCTTTGAATATGATTGGTTGTGTTATGGTATGGTTATGGTGATTTGATAAATAAGAACATGAACATGGATTGGTAGTGTGTGGTATTGACTTAAGGTTCTACACCCACGGGTCGAGTTAGGCTGAGGCTCCAAACTCGACCCCAAAATGCAGGGGTTAGAGAAGGAAATGAAGGCTCTATTCCCATAATAGTTGTATTCCACCCGGACTGAGGCTTCGAGGTGAGGATAATGGGTTGATGTGATATGTCTATCCCTAGTGAGATAGGGACTTGATTTATTTACTCTGTGCATTGTGATTGATTGCGTTATACCCTTGTATAGATGATATTTATACATAACCCATAGAACTTGTGATTTAACAGATTAAGTAATGAAGATGGTATAAGAAATGGAATTTGGATAAATGCTAGTCATGAATTAAATGAACCTTGTTAACTAATGTAACCCAAACTTTCCCTTAGTGAATTACCATTTAGTTTCTACTTTCATGCACTATCTATTAGCTTGTATATTTTTTAGACACTGTTGGTGGTGGCCTACTATGTTTTGTACTCACACCCTGCTCGGGCCGCCGTTAGGTACCTGAGAAAATCACTTTGTTGCAGTTCTAGATAGGGGCAGAGGAACTACACTGAGATGTTAAGTTGGGATCAGGATGTATGTGGAGAAGGACCCATACTTGGAGTCTGGACCCATTTGGGAATTTTTCCTTTTGTTATATTTTGGGTTTTATTCACTTTTCACTATTAGTATGGCATGACATGGTTGTATTTGATTTTCGGTTTGTACCCCATTTGTGAAACATTTGATTATGCATGTTTATTGGTTGTTCATATTGTTTTCTCTATTTATATGGTGTTCTGCTATGTATTAATCTCTTAAAGAGAGTATAGTCTCCCTATGTGACTTATTAGACCCTTGCTGCTAGTTTTCAACCTTTGGTGTACGGGGAGGCGTGCTGGAGGTCATGTGAGGACCCGGATCAGAGCAACTATTTAGTGGCTTCTGGTTTGAGGATGTTAAAATATGGTATCAGAGGAGGTTTGTTTCCCTTTATTACCATTTTGGAATGGTAGACAAGAGATTAGGACAGTGTGAGGCCTTGTTATTAAGATTGTGCTTGGGAGTATCTAACCCCTGTAAGAAGTAAAAACCAAGTCACCCTGGGTGAGAATTATCGTTCTTGATATGTGTTGTTACAATTTAATGATATTTAACCATTGGTTGATGCACATGTTGTGTGATATGAATGATTTATGATATTTTTATCATGGACGAAATGACACGAGGTTGTGCTTTCTGCATCATTTTAGGAACCTAAGGATATAGATGACATGTATCGTTATAAGAACACACACGAGATGTGTGTGCGGGTCATAGAGAGTAGACAACATTTTACTCATTGATAATTATGAAGAAAATGATTCCTAATAATGGTAATCAAAAGTGGGTGAATAAAAATAATGCAAATAAATTGTTAAAAAAGTTTATTATAAATAAATTTTGTCACTGGGGTTAAAATTTTAGGTTATGATGAATTGTAAATATTGACTAGTTTCTAAAAGTGAAAGATTGTGTAGTGATGGAATTAGGTTAATGAGTTTTCTTAATGAAAAGTGTAATTGAGATTAAAATTATGATTGTAACAAGTTGTGAAATGGAAAATGTGCCTAAGAGGAAGGGGTCGAGTTGTAAAATAAGAACTGGTTTGAATAGGTGTTGCTGAACGTCTTGTGATTAAGTAAATTAATTACCTCATGTTGAACATAACCATAATAGGTATGGTAGGGGGCAGTGTTCTAAGTGTGATGATGATATTTGAGATAGAGTATGAATAATGGGTTGTTTAAGGTTGATAATGTGAGACCTTTTCCATCTATGGTTAAATACTGTTGGCCATTCTTCAAATCATTGGGTGAACGATAAGATAAAAATGAGGATGGTTCAGTTCAAAGGTGGGTATCCATTGCATTTTCGGTTTGACCCTTGAATGTGTAGGTTGAGACAGTGAGAGTGTCTGGATTGAGACTTTGGATTTGGATCATGAGGCCTTAATGGTTGTGATATGGACTAGGTGGTGTTTTTACAGAACCCTTGGTAGGGTTGTGGCCTTTTGGGTTGTGAGGTATTGTTCGGTAATGCGAGTGAGGATACTCTCATCGTTCGTGACCGTACGGAGTACATGTTGGATCCTAATGATGGTGCGTGGGTTTTGGTAACCTTGTGAGTAGAGAAATTCTGAGTCGTGTCTTGATCTCAGAGATGATTTTTTTCTCGTAGTGCTGATGAATGTGTACACATATGGTGTGTAACCAAGAGAAAATGGTTTTTTGGTGCACTAGGCATAGTGTGCATCAGAATGGGTGTGGGGGTTCCATTCGAGAGAATTGCATTGTTCATGTCATGAGAAGTATGGTTTGAAGAGAGGACCAGTGGATTATCCTAGTTGAAACTCCAGTCTAGGGAGTAAGTATCATTCAACCATCAAGGTGACCTATGAAAGAAGTCATACAGGGTTTCTAGTGCTTTTAGGCGAGTGTCGCACATGTAGATGTTTTGAACTTGATAGTGGGACTCAGAGTTCTCCATAGTGCAGGATTGTCCTTGAGGGCTATGTGGGAAGGTTTATGGTTGGGTGTGACACTCAAGTTGTGGTTATGTGATGATAGTTTTGGAAAAATCAAGGGTGACCTCATGGAAATTTAGTCCGGCAGTACAAGTACCTTGGAATATAAAGTATGTGGGATGCTTTAGAGGCGGTGTCAATTCATACTAAGTACCCAAAGTTTTATTGAATGGTATAATTGTGCATAGTTATTTCATAATAGAACCTTAGTGCTTATGATTTGAGGTTAGGTATGTTTCAAAGGGTTGTGTAGTATGGATTTCTGACTCACCTGTTTGGATGATGATTAATTGTGGCTTGAATTTGTTTTTCATTTGAAGATATGAAGGTGGATGAAGTGTGGTTATATGGCTTTTCTCGATGGTGGCACCTGAGGTGAGGGTGGCCACGTGGATGAACTTGTTTGTATGAATGTTTTGGTTGTTGGGTGAGATGAAGAGGCTACCTCAGGGCTGATGAGGCCAACTAAGATAGTGACATGGTTAGGTAAGTAAAAAAGCGATGGGATATATGAAATTTAATGTTGTTTTGTGGAAGACTATTGGGTTGGTTGGTGTGGCAGGCTGTTGTGCTTCGGTTGTTAGCTGGCAGGGATGCATCGAAAGAAATCGAGTGGTGTGGTGGAGGTAGTTCCACATGAAATGTTGGTTTATAGCTACTTGTGATTTGGTCGTGGAGCGAAGGTTAAAATTGTTCGAAAATCACCCATAAGTGGTGGTGGTTAATTGTTGATGAGATGCTTTTGGTAGGGAGGCCAGAATTTTTTGGAAGGTCATATTGTCCCATAGTTCGACACCAAAAAATGGATAAGTTGGTGGTGGTGTTCTTCGATGAATTATTAGTGTACCACATCTAGTGACAAGAATGCCCAACATCTTTACATTTTCCGAGGTACGTTGATAATCTCGGGCTCACGCCAATAGACATGAAGGTGTTTGGTTGGATGAGGGACATTATGAAGTTTACGCTCAAGGAAACAGTACATTTGGAGTTTTATGGGGGGATGTACACCCTTGATGTCTTGGGGCGAGGTCCTTGAGATGGACCGAATGACGAAAAACATCATGGGTTTCATTCACGAAAGACGAAAACAAGTACTGGGTGACATTCATTTTCTTATTTTGGAAAAAATCTATATAGACATGTATAAGTTTGGGGTTCAGTTTGGGATAGAGTATAAGATGCGTTGGTTGAGAGAAGTGGTAACAACACTCCTAAGGTGGGGACTGATAAGTCAGTCATGGATGTGGAGATGAGATCATCAAGTTGATGTAGTGGCACCAGGGTGCCAATGATAATCATGTGAGGTGCACGTTAGGTTCCTCAGGGAGGCATGTGGTCCTTGAACATGGTGTATGATGATCCAAGTGTTGGATTGAGCTCAGGGTGGTTCCAAGTGAATCTTGTGATGTCTGTGCTGAGACGTAGAAGGGTGTGGTTGGATATGACAATAGGTTGTGGTAAGAGAAGTTGGGGCGTCCTATAAATCCAAAGAATATTGGGGTTACACTCAGGTTATTTTCCATTGTGTGGTTTTGAAACCTCATCAAGTTTGGGTGAACCATGGCCATGTGATGTGGTGTCGTGCCAAGGGTGAATCCCAATGATAGTTTGGAGGGTGGTAATGCTGTGATGATGAAATTCTACCAGAATTCATAAAATTACCTCATTGGGTGTGTGGTATTTTAATGATATGATTCATGTTGATAAGAACCTTGGGATGGTGAGAGAAGTGGGTAGCGTGCCATTAGTGGAAGGTGGGTATTATGGAACAATCCATTCTGGTGTGGTTCGACCTGGGATTGTGAACATGAATGGGTGTGGTGAGAGTGACACACCTCTGGGATCATGTTGTAGAATAAAGAGTCATTGAAACAATGTTGTAACTAAGTGTGGTCAAGTTGATATTAGTCCTTGTATGGATAGTGTAGTAATTTCCTCCTGAATGGTTTCGACGGTGCGACTATGTGCCAATGTAGGGTAATTCCATATGGATTCTTGGGTGCGGTGAGTCGAGACATGTTAGGCGATGGGAAATTTGGGTTGATTTCTGGTGGAGGATAATGGTTGGTTGATGGCATGATTAGAGTTTTGGGTTGGAAGAACTCGATTGCTCACTATTCGGGTGAGTTGGCCCTGGTAGATATCTTCGGCACAGGTTTAGTTGGTTGAGTACCCGAGAGTTTTGGGTGCTGTTTGGTTGTATAGTTGTGGAATTAAATCTTCAGGAAATTTCATTGGAAGGATAATGTGTTTTCTTTTGGGTGATACTAGGTTTGTCACCATTAGAGTTTAGAAAATAGAGGAAAAGTGACGCCAAGCAATTTGGGTCATGAGTTGTATAGATCATTGGGCCAATGAGATTCCAATTGGTCCCTCCATGATTATGTGATAATATGTGTTAAGTTTAAATTTGTTTTGAGTTATGTGTTGTCTCCTATGTTTTCCCCACGAAGTTCTCATGGTGGTGATGGTTGAAGTGGATGCATCCTTGAGATGTTTCATCTCAGGTTGTGGTTGTAGCGAGGAAGGATTGTGGGGAAAGTCTATGCCCTTGTTTCGTGTCCGATGGACTTTATGATGTGCAATTAGAAACTTGGTAGGTGGAAATGGATAAGCAGGCCTAGTGTAATTACCATTAGTTATGGATGCTTGGTGATTCTGGGAAGAGTGGCTTGAGGATGAGCTGTTATAAGGTGGGGAGGTTGTAAGTTCTCATATTTTCGTAAATTAGGTATTTGTTTAATTTTTGGCTTGGGACCCTCTTTTGTGGCTAGATAAGTGTTTTACCAAGTCTTTGAGAAGGATCGGGGGTGTTACGAGGGTTCGGGACATGAAAAATAGGAAAAAATGGATTTATGGGCAATCTTCATGGTTTGTGCATGGTTTAGTAAACCGTGAGAGGGGAGACCATGTAGGTAGTAAAAATCCTCACGGTTTACACATTGAATGAAATACCATGAAAAATTACCAGGAAACCATGCAAAGGGGGTGATATTTGGGAAGTGGATTCCACACGGTTTACGCACGGTTTGGAAAACTATGTGGGTAAACCGTGCTACTTGAAAACTTCTAAAAAATTACAAAATTACACCTTTGGGATTTTAAACCCCAACTCGGGTTTCTCCTCCATTTCTCCCCCTATAACCCTAGTTATGAGCCAACCTTCCAAGATCTTTTAAGAGGTCGATATCATTTGTTTTTAGGACTTTTGGAGCGTCTTTGGTCGTGCATCAATGATCTGGGTAAGTATAATCATCTCATTGCTCCCCTTTTTCGAATTAGGGTTTGTAGTTTCTTCCATCTCCTTTCGAAGACCAGAAAAACTCTTTTCTGGTGAGATCTATGTTGGGGAATAATGGGAAGCTTGAATCCAGATCTAGGTCCATGATTAACAGTGTCTTCATTTTCAGATTTGAAGTAGGTGGTCTACAAGATATATCCCATAATATTTCTCTAGATTTGTGCATGTGTGTTGGTATTTTTCCCTTATCATGTTGTGTGTTGGTTATCTTGGGTATGAATCGGTAAATTGGGTGTCTAAATGATTTCTTTCAAAACCTCATGATCCCTATGGGATGCATGGAGGAGTACTTGACCATTTTTGGTCCACCCATGGGTTGCACAAGAAAACCCAGACCTAGAGTGTGGTGGGGTTGAGTAGAGGGTTGCTCGTTATTAATGTGGAACCCATATAGAATATGTTTTTAATAGTTTATTATGATGTAAATGGAATGATGAATAAATTTACTGGGGAAATAAGGGCATAATATGTTGTTGGAATGACATGAAATGAGTAATTGGGTTGAAAGAGATTATGTCGATTGTTAATGAACTTTGGTTAGAAATGCCTAAAGGGATTAGTACATATTAAATGGTGAACTTGTAATTGGGTAATGGAATGGGGATGAATGAAATTATGGAATGGGTTAATACATGATAATTAGGTGGCACACCTAAATGATTGAATGTAATGAAGGGATTGTGTTATTTGATATGAGAATTGTATTTGAAATGAATAAGTGGGTAAATTCTTGTGAAATGGAAAATTGGATAAATGGATTAATGAATGGTTTATGAGGAATTTGGATAAGGCATATGGGTTGTTGAATACACCTAATAAGTTAAGGAAAGAGAATGGGAATTTGGATAAATGAATATGAATTGTAAATGGTAAATGTATTAATGGGTTATGACATATTATTAATCCTCATTATTTTCTTATGATTTGTAGAATCAAATGGCATTGAATATGCTTGGTTGTGTTATGGTATGGTTATGGTGATTTGATAAATAAGCATGTGCACATGTCTTGTTATTGTGGGGTATTGACCTGGGGTTCTATGTCCATGGGTCAAGTTAGACTGAGGCTCTAAACTCAACCCCAAAATGAATGGGTTAGAGAAGCGAATGGAGTATCTATACCCCTAACGGTTGCATTCCTCCCAGACTGAGGCATTGAGGTGAGGATAATAGGTTGATGTGATATGTGTATCCCTAGTGAGATAGGGACTTGATTTATTTTTCTTATGAATTGGGATTGATTACCTTAGACCCTTGTTTAGATGATATTTATGCCTACCCATGGAACTTATGATTAAACGGATTATTTAATGAATATGGTATGAGAAATTTAATTATGATAAATTCTAGTCATGAATTAAATGAACCTTGTTAACTAATGGAACCAGAACTGTCCCTTTCTTACTTACCATTTATTTTGTACTTGCATGCACTATCGGTTAGACTGGATATTTTGTAGACACCATTTGTGGTGGCCTACTGAGTTTTTTATTCACACCCTTCTTACGCCATTGTTGGGAACCCGAGCATATCTATTGGTTGTAGGTCTGGAAAAGGGCTAAGGGCCTACACTAAGATGTTAAGTTGGGCTTGGGATATACGTGGAGAAGGACCCAGACCTGGATTTGGGACCCATTTGGGAATTTTTCTTTTGGTTTTATTTTGGGTTTAATTCACTTTTCACTACTAGTATTCCATGGAATGGTTGTATTTGATTTGCGGTTTGGACCCTGTTTGGGAAACTTTTGATTTTTCATGTTTATTGGTTATTCATATTGCTTTTTCTATTTATATGGTGTTCTTCTATGGATTAATCCGGTAAAGAGGGTATAGTCTCATCACATGACTTATTATACCCTCACCTCCAGTAGGCAACCTTTGGAACATAGGGAGGTGTGCTTGAGGTCATGTTATGACTCGTGTTGGAGCACCAGTTTAGTGGCATCCGGGTCAGGGATATTACAACTATAAATTAAACCCTTCAACACCTATTCTACTCACAAAATCCAATATTTTAAACTTTTCTAAATTATAACCAATACTCTTCCTAAGACCCTCCCCTATGTCTATACTCTCTTGGTCATATAAAACGACCAAAACCAAAACCCTTAAGGAGATTCTCCAGGAGAATAATTCAAGAGGGAAAATCCTCTTTCTTTTATTTAATTTTGTTTTCTATTTATTTTATTTTATTATATTTTCAAAAAATCCATTATACAAAGAGACATGATAAATATATTATCATTTATATACTATAATAATATCTTGTTAATTGAATATCTATCATCATAATGATTTATCTATCCCTTTTATTTTAAAAATAAAAACATCGCCCATGATGTATCAATTTACAGATATCATGGCCAATGCGTTTTAATTTTCCATTAATGCCTTCATGTATGGTGATAAAACAATAATTATGGTTAAAATATATTTTATTATACATATTATGATTTATTTAGTATTCTGGAACCAGTATCTATACATGATATTAAATAATAAAAAAATATAATTTTTGATGATCGAAAAACAACCAAATGAGCTATATGATTATCATCAAAGTTATATATAATAAATCATCCTAATATCTGAAAAAACAATATATAAGACCATTAAATCTTATATATTTTAATTAATAACATATAATTCCAATTTTGGATAATTATACCCATTTTACATGAACATCATTACTTATAAACAAGGAAACTGATCATGAAAACCAAGAAAATGATTTCTCCCGAACGATGAAATTAAACTCTATAACTCATAGATAAGGTTATAAATGAACTTAATAAAATTATAATTAATCAAATACATGTAGAAATTATTCTTAATTAATTAATTAATGGATTTAATTTTATTATCCAGGAACTTAAGATCAAGTGCAGAATTTATTCAGACATAAGTTATTGGACTTAGTCTCAATTTCTATTTTATTGGGACTTACTTGGTATCATGAACATAATAATTTTAATATGGTGTATATACTTCCCCTTTGATATTATTTTTCATGTTAAATTATATTTCTATTAGATATCCATATTCTAATATTATGGATATGATTATTGTCTTAGTTGTATATGATTTTACATATGGAGTTTATTTTGAAAGTTGTTTCAACTAGGGAAGTATTAATTAATCTGTATACTCTACTCAATATGAATATTAATAAGGCATATTTTTATTCAATTCATTATATGTATGAAGAATTATTTGGACTGGTATTGATAGGAGGGGCCCATTATATCCCCTCGATGCATCGATAAGTCTCATGAGACAAAGCAGTTGGCGATAAAGACTTCATGTTTGTTTGAAAATTGAGTCAGATGGGTATCTACCCACATACTTAAACCGTTTCAATGGTACTATGGTTCATGTTCCAGATACATGACTTCCAATTAATATCCATTTTCTTCATTCAGTATATATTTATTACTTTCTATAAGGATTTCACTATGAAAAAAATCTATGGATTCTTTTTCACTCTCAGTTTATTGATGGCATGTGTTTTTTATTTATTCACCATTCCATATTGACTATTTATAATTTTTTATGATTAACTTATTATTGATTCATTCTTCTCTTAAATCACCCTTGATGATCATTTGAGCTCACCGTTTTATTTTTTTCTATCCCTAGGTTGTGAATATGAGATATTAGAAAATGTTACAAGAAGTAGTTTATCTTAATTTTGTATGTACTATGTTTACTTACCAATGTAATAATGGAACCATATATATGTAAAGTTTATTCAAGACTACTAAAATGATCATTCCTCAGTGATTTGGTCTCTTGTATCTATGCCATTTTTTTAAAATGACCACCAATTCTGGGCTTCTAGGGTCAGGATCATTATAAATAACTTTAGAACAGTATATATGTATAACCCCCAACTAATCACCTTAATTCCACATATTCCTTCAGGTTTCATATATAGGCCACCTATTAGGTGTAATACCCAACCCATCCTCTTGGGGGAAAATCATGTGTAAACCAAACCTAGTATCCTATTGTCTCCACTTTTTAGAAATAAAGATACTTATATGGGCCTGATATTAGGTCCAAGATCCAATCCTTTATTCCTTGACCTATATTGCATATCATTTTAGGCACCTTAAAGGGAAACTCATGCATAATCCTCCTTCAGTCCTCTATTATGTGCTACAATTTAATAAGGGTACTATTTTTTTTGTTATTTCTCTCACCAAGAATGACACACATAGTATTAGAGTTTTATTTGATTATTCTATTAACAGTATTGATATGTATTATAGGAATTACCATTAATTATAAAATGCATGATTGTAAATTTCTTAGAGCACACCCTTATTGAATGATGTTGAACTACATGGATCACTCCTCACATATGAACATAAATAGTGTCACTCAAACTATATGTAATTCTATTATTTTTAACTAGGATGCGTAGGATGCCTCTACGAGGTTCAATATAAATACTCACAATAAATTCCTTTTCTCTTATGTGGCGAGCATATTATGTCCCGTCTCACCTTGATTGGAGGTACTCCTTTTTGTTCTCTTATATAAATTATTATTTGAGATTCCCCTCTTGGATTCTAAATATATCTCAAGTATATATACTCCTCTTGGTCTCCCCATACATGATCCTCCTATTTGGTTTAATCACCAACTTAATATTGCTTTATCCTATGTGATGAGAATAGGACCTCATTATGTAGATGAGTGTAAGGGGAATCATCCTTCTTTAGTGATAATCTAGGGATGCCTGTAGTGATGAGTTTGAGATGATCTATACCAACTATTTATTTACCAAAAAACAAGATGAACTAATAAGGGATAATCAATAATATGTCCCACACCCACCATCACTAGTAACCTTTCACCCAGTAGTCTGTAATGAATGAAATTAAACAACATGGATAAATCCTTATCACATTTCTATAAAAGGTGTGGTCTTCCCCATTAAGCAGAATCAAACTACACTAGTTATTATTCCATTTATACAGATATGTAGGAATCTGTCTCACATGCTCGATGCCAACCCCACAACACCTAAAACCTCCCTAGATGATTGTAAAATATCGAGATACCAGTTATTTGTATTTTAACCCAAAATTCATTAACTATTAAGAGAAATACGAAATACTATATTACCCAGAGGTGTTTTCATATCCACATGTTTATTATCTTCTCATTAGAACAAGGTTAACTAGTCCCACATTGTTATTTTGGATGGATTCTTTAAAATATCTAAAATTTATAATTGATTCCAAGAGTGGGCAAGAATCTCATCTAAAAAATGTGATGAGCCTAACCTACCACCCTCTCACTAACACACATTCTGAAGCATCATGGTTGAAACCACATCAGTGACTACTTACCTTAAGAATGTAAGTACATAGAGACATTCTTACTAAACCACCACATATTCAGGATCTATATAAGTTTCTATTAGAAACATACTTATTGTGATTTCATGATCATGTTATGTTAATCTTTCCATTTTCCCATGATCTTTAATCTCACTAGTTTATTATTAATTTATATCTACTATATATCTCATTTATTTTGTTTTACCCCTTATTGAGTGTTTGAGAACACCCTAATATATTAATTTCCTAATTATCTAGATTATCATAGGGGTTAAAGAAATTTTTATCATCTTATAAGTAAACTTTATAGGTTTATAATAAATGATTTACTAAGTCACCAAATACTCAATCTTTTGATATTGGGTTTTGGTTTTATTTCCATTGATGTTTGAAAAATATGTATATATAGAAATAGATCCATAATTGTGGTTTTGGGGGTATATCACTCAATAATAATGGTTTTTCCAAGGCCAAGGGGATTAGGAAAATTTTGTGTAATGATATACCCTTTCTAAATATAAACTATATCATTAATAGATTCAATCAATAATATGGAATGGGCCATATACATATTGTTAATCCCATAAACCTACAATCAATATGTTACAGGAAAGGAATATTTTATACATATATTGAAATGTAAAATAACTAATATATATGAATTAAATTTAAATGTAGTTACAACCATATTATAAGTTATAAAAAATATATACACAAGTAATATAAATAAACGAACTCAATTATATGCCAATGGTTACCTCTTGTTAAATATATTTATTACTCTTATTTTTAATTATATTTAACCCTTGATTCAAATCATAGTTGAGTAATTGCATTCAATAAAAACACCTTACCAATATATAGACTATCTATGAAACTATCCATATATATCCTTAGCCATACAAGTATTTTTATAAGAAAAAGTACATGTACGCAATGGTATATATGTACAATGTCAGTATAAAGACATAATATGCATCACCAAGAGGCCTTATCTCTCATATGTGAATAATAAAATTAATACACACACTTGGGTCTATGAAATATATGTATAATAATAATTTAATACTTAAAAATTATAAGTAGGTATAATTTTATTGAGATTTCCAAGAGCATAGATCACATATTAAAATAGAATCATTCAATACTACAAGGAGTAGTAACACTAAAGATGAAATACCATACCATTAGGAGAATCCATACATTCATTGATAATAATATTTGAATCCAATATAAATTACGGAATTGTTATTGGATAAACCAAGAGGGAAAATATCATACAAACTATTAATTTTGGTGTGTGAACTATTTTATAATTGTGTTTTTGGAACATTTGGGACTTATCTTTTTATAAGTAAACATATGGAACTAGTATGGAGTAGTTAAACTTCCCCAAGTAATGTTTGAATCCATCATAATGATTAGGGAAGTATAATCCCCTTCTCGTGGATGTGATGTAGGAGGTGTTTTAGATGTGTAAAGGATGTTCCAAAGAAAGTGGAGGATTGTAAGATCCCATCTTTTTTCCTGGTATGTCTCTCTCTGTGTTCTTCATTAAACTATTTTCGGATGAGTTTTTCTATGTATTTAAACCCTGTTGGTAATTTTTCATAATTTATTCCTATTTTTTTAAACTAACATAGATTTGGGTTGTGAGGAAACTTGAGAAAACTGGAGTGGATTCACGTGGGGAGCGGTTCATGGTTTCTGTTTAAACTAATGGAGTTATTGTATAAATGGGTCAAGTGTTACAAATTATTATTTTTAAGATGATAATACTGAAATGGGATTATAATTTTTATATGTAAAATGTGCTAAAAAATATCTACATGAAATTAACACACTATGTAAATGGGTTACACATCATATAAAATCCACTTAACTCATTTCATGAACTAATACATGATGTGAAACAAATACACACCATGAAATCATTACATGTCTTTTAATGTTCAGTGGAATTAAATATTCAGCTGAGGCTTTGGTTTTTTGACGTATACCTCTAAAAAGAAATACATGATGTGTAACTAAATTACATGCTATGTAATTTTACGAGCATGTTTTTAAACATCTTGTGTATTTGATATTTTCTATTTCTCATGTGTAGCATTCTCTTCTTGAACCTGGGAAATATTCCAAACAATTTTAAAGTGCCTCTCATGAATCTAAACATCCTAATCATTCATCTAATCCTTGGTAAGTGTTTTAATTAGTGTTTCCCTTCTCTACCTTTGATCTTCCACCATTGCAGTGTAATATACTGACCATGTCCATTTTTTATTTTAATATTGATTGGTTTTGATCTAGGAACCTTCTTGTGATCATTTTAACCCTCTTCCTTGTTGGTGTTTTCCATTAAAGGTGTTTTTAGATCTTCAATTAAAGGTAGGGGGTATACACATTATCCCTATGGTTTTATAATTGTCACATATGTGAAACATGGATGTTTTTCAAACATAGAGTTTGCCCGAATTTACTAAATGATGGATTGGATTATTAGTTGGAGTCCCTTATGATCTATTTGGTAATTTACCTAACTTATGGATACCATTTAGGTGAGTGATCCCTTGATTATAAATTAAATGTTTAATGGATTAATATGGGGTTATCATGACATGGGAGTTGGGTGTTTTCTTGAAATAGGTTGACCTTGGATTGTACTGATTATTAAAGTGATTAACATGTTATCGGGTTAGGAACAAATGATAAATGAAATGTGAAATTGAAAGTTTAATGTCAACTTCCATAATTAACTATTGAGCCGTATGATGTGATTTTGTGATATCCTTGTTGAAATGACAAGTGTTGTGATTTTATATGCTGTAATTATTATATTTTGTGTCGACCTAGTTTTCATACGATAATGCTTATATATGGTCTTAGACCAATTTACAAGTTGAAATGATTATATACCAGGCTATGACCTAATAGAGGTTGAAATTATTATATAGTAGGTTATTCATAGTGACACATGCTCAATTGCTTATACACTAGGCTTGGCCCTAATTAAATGTTAAAATGATTATATAGAGGGTTTTTACCCAAACTTGTGTGATTTATTTCTTGGTTATAAGGTGATGGTTAGAATGATTACGATACATTCTCAGAGACATTCCGACATAGCTATGGGGTAGGTTATGTTTTACAATGGTAATATGGTTATGGTTGGAGTTGTTGTGACTCATGTTTAGAGAAAATTTTTCACAGTGTCAAAGAAGGTTGATGTGGTATTAGTTTAATTGGTTAACTACTTAATAAAATTGTTTATTTCATTATTTCATGCAGTTTTTATCTTACTGGTTATGTTGAGAAATGATGGGGTCGACCTACTGAGTTATACCCACACTCTATTTTTTCCGTCATTTGGTACCAAAGTAGATTACATTGATGTAATATTGGACAAGGGAAATGGACCTTTATGTTGATTATTTCTCACTAGATGGGAGGGAGATTGGAGACAGGACTAACATGGGGTTCATTAATGAGGTATTTCATGTCTTAAAGTATTTTTTTTATTACTTATAGCATGACATTTAGTTAAATTCTAGCATGAAATTACATTATTTATTTATTATTTATCAAATTATTCAGATGGATTTTTTTTGGTTTTCCACTCAATCATATTGTTTCCATAATTTTATCACTCTAATATTTATTCATTTATTTATATTTCTTATTTATACTATGTTTTATCTCTATAACTAGGTTCTATAGTCTCCTCATTATACATACCACACCCTCATTACTTGTCTACAACCTCTGGAATATGAGGAGGCATGCTTGAGGTCTTATAACCAACCCATTTTGACAATGTGAGAGAGTTATAGATTAGGGTATGTTACAAATTGGTATCAGAGTACACTGAGTTTATTTTCTATTTCTTTACTATTTATGAAATGTAGAAAGGAGACTAGGATGTGGTAGGAATTTGTATTGATCTTGTACATGTGTGTAGCTAACCCATGTATGGAGAAAAATATGAGTTCCTACAGATGAATTTTTACGTATTCCATTTTCTTGTTACCATTGATGTTATTTCACCTTGGGTGAATCACATGTTTTGTGGTGTTATCGTGTAATTATATTATGGATTCATGGGATTATACTCATGGATCGGTATAGTGAGAGATGTGTATGCAAGCATTATTATAGGAATATAGAGATATATATTGACATGCATTGGTCATGATACGAAAATATTTATTGCATGTGATATTTAATTTTCAATTAGAAATATGATATCAGATACTTTTTATTTATATAAAATAAAATTAAATAAATAAAATGTTATGTCATGCTAAAAAACATGTAATATAAATTTTGAGAGACCTTGAGCAGTGGTTCTTTGTTTTAGTCTCATGTTGTGGTTGACCTTGTTGATAACCAGTATTCTTAAGAGTGTGGTTATCATGTATAAAAAATGATTCACTGTCATCTTTGAGTTTAGAATTAGGATAATGGTAATCAACATGCTGCTAACACAATCAAGTCATAGCTTCCTCTAGTTCCTGTAGAATATATGGATGTTTAGCTTCATGGTTTCTTCTTTAGGGTCATGAGATCCATGGAAATATGTTCTATATATACCATGACTTTGATATCTGAGCTATGGAGAGAGTCCCAGCTACAACATCCACTAATGTTTACTATGGAGGGAGGCCCCCATGTAGAAAATTTCTGGATCAATTTAGTCCATATGATCCTTAAGAATCTTGAAACACCTGAATATAGGAGGGTGAAGCTTGTGACATATATTCTTCATGTACTATCAAAGATTTTGTGGGATATTCAGGAGAATGCAGGGCAAAGTTAGGAGTTATCTTGGAAGGACTTCAAGATGAAGTTACTAAACAATTTTTATCTTGAGACATTGAGGTATGATAATGATCCTGAGTTCATGAAGTTAAAATAAGATGGAATGTTAGTGATGGACTATGTTGAGCATTTCACTGACCTGTAGTGCTTTGTACCATCTTTGGTAGGTGATGATATCTTGAGGGAAAGATGTTTTCATGATGGTATTCTCTATGAAATCCGAAATAGGTGAATGTTTTCCTTCTAAGAGGTTTATTTGATGTGATGAACTAGGAACTAATCATTGAAGGGAATATGAGAGAGGCCCCGAGAAATACCAAAGTAGTTTCTGCAGGGTGAACTTAGATCTCTTTTTCAGGATTCAAGAAGCACCACTGTGATTGTTTTCTCCAAGGAAATGGTAGGAAAGACAATTAGGGAATTGGGTAGCCATATCAAGATCATGTCCCATTTCAGTGCTATCAGTGTGGCAAGATGGGCCCCAAATTTCATTAGTATCCATACCCTACTTTGGATTGCCATGATGGTGGTAGATTGTGCCACCTACAGAGTTTTTGTATAGGAATAAAATAACAGAGCAGTGGTAGTGAAATAGGATAGGTACCTGATTCTATGAAGGAATTAGATAATCTTTATTATACATGAAGCTAGAGTTTCACATGAAATTATGGTCGAGGCAATGGATATGGTTCCCTTGTGAAGGAAAAAAATTAACAGGCAAAGATTATAGCTTAGGGGAGTCAGGATGGATCCAATTATAGAGGGGTTGGTTAGCTACACATTATATAGACTACTCTAGCTATTGTTGATGCAACATCGTCTATTGTCAGAGGTACGATTATTATATCATCTAACTTATCTCCCTTTTTCTGTTTTATAAAGAAATATAAAATTCCTTTTTAGCCACTATTTTTTTAAATGGTTTGGTCTTGGTTGTGGAAAGCTTGGATGATGTTGTGACCATCGACACACTATTGGGAGTGCTTTTAGAGAATATAAAACAATGCGAGGTGTGTTCACTAGATATTTGTGCTTACCATTTCTTTTGGAAATTTTTAATATTGGAAATTATTGGTTTCAATTTAATTCTCAGTATGTAATGGTTAGTTCTATACTAGTATAATATCGACTATTGTTGGAGGAGGGTTACTCTTCATTCTCTAGAAGGTGGTAGGTATTTTCACATGGGTGAGTGAGATCTTCAGGCTTGTCATGAAGGACCAATTCAGTGAAGATTAGATTTTCTTAGGGAGTAAATAACCAGTCTTTCTATAGATAATGATGGAATGTAGTAGGATTATTTTCATCTAGTGGTAGACCATTTTCGGGATGTCTTTTCTGATGAGTTCTATGGATTACCATGTGAGTGATAATTCAAATTTCTGATCAAGTTGGTGTTGTGAGTAGAGAAAATTTCTATACTACATTATATTAAGGCATGATTAGAGCATTGGGAGTTGAAAGTTTAGTTGGAAGATCTGGAAACAAAAGGTTTCATATGACCAATTACATATCCATGGGGTTCTCCAATTTTATTCACCAAGAAATATGATAGGAAATTTCACTTATGTGTGGATTATCATTGATTGAACCAGGTAATGGTACAGAACCAGTATCCCCTCATGTGCATCAATGATATTTTTGATTACATGAGAGATGATAATATCTTCTTGAAGATCAATTTAATATCTGGATACCATCCGTTATGGATGATCCCATCAGACATACCTTAGAATTATTTTAGGAGAATGTATGACTTGTATGAGTTCATAGTGATGTCATTTAGTTTTATTAATGCACCATTGATATTAATATCATTTATAAATAGGATCTTTCATCTTTTTTTGGATCAGTTTGTGGTGGGTTTCATTGATGATATCATAGTGTACTCCCAGTCCGCTAACTATCCTGACCAATATCTTGACATTGTCCTAAGTACATTGAGAGTGCATTGGATCTACACCAATATAACCAAATTTAGTTTATGGATAGATAAAGTGAACTTCTTGGGACATTCCATCTCAGAGGTAGGAGTGATAGTCAACCCAGATAAGGTTTCAACCATGGAATCTTGTGAGTAACCAAATAACATCATCAAAATTCAAATCATTCTAGGTTTAAAAAGTTATTATCAGCACTTTATCAATGACCACTCATGTTTGGAAGCACTTATGTCATAGATTAACAAAAAGGTAGTGATGTTCGTTTGGTATGATACTTGAGATAGAAAGATTTTCAGGATCTGAAGGGTAACATGATCACATAACCTATCATCACTTTACATGTTCTGATTAAATCATATACCATGTATTCTGATTCATCGAGAGTTGGACTCAGAGTTGTTCTGATGAAGGAGGATAAAGTGGTTGCATATGGCTCTAGACAGTTGAGTCAACATGTGAGGAATTATCCTACTAATTATTTTGTTTTATATGTAGTGGTACTTTCCCTGAGACACCATAGGCATTATCTCATGGGTATGAGGTTTGTGGTATACACTGAGAATAAGAGCCTTATGTACATCTTTTCTTAGAAAGACATGAACCTTCGATAAAGGATGTGGGTCGAGTATCTGCAGTCTTTAGATGTTGACTTGGCTTATACACTAGGAAATAGAAATGTTGTTGCTGTTGTATTGAGATGACATATGTAGGCCGTGGTAGTACAAGAGTCTTTTGATGAGTGGCTAGTAATGGGACTCTTTTTAGAAATGAATCTAGATATCATGGAGTTCGAGGGATGATTAGTTATAACACCTACATTTGTTATGCCTATTATTTTGGATTAGATCAAGATGAAGAAATTATCTAATACAGAGGGCTTATTTATGATAGATTGATTATATGGTGGGGATATACCATTGGGATGGTCTCTTGGTAATGGTGATTCTCTTATTTTTCCTGGCTGATTATGGGTTCATACTGGCTTATGCCAAGAGTTGATGAGGGGGTTTCATACTTCTAGTTGTGTGGTATATCCTTGTATGACAAAACATATCATGATATTTATAGACAATTCAAGTGGTTAGGAATGAAGAAAGAGGTATCAATATTTGTGGTGAGATGTTTTAGTTGTCAATAGGTGAAATCTGTTCATCAAAGGAAAATTGGACTTCAGCCTTTTCCCATTCCTGAGTGGTAATGGGATGACATGACTATAGATTTTGTGAGAGGATTACCTAGGATAACCTATAAGAATGATGTAGTATGGGTGATTATGGATCTACGAACAAAAGTATCCCACTTCTTTCCTATTAGGGATACCTTCAATATTGATGATAGTAGTAGTCTTTATGTGCATGAGATAATTCAGTTGCACAATGTTACAAGGAGTACCATTTATGAGAATGATCCTCATTTCACATCATGGTTTTGGAAGGGTTTCAATAAGGCCTTGGGATCATAGGTACTTTTGATCACTAGCTATCATCCGAATACTGATTTTCAATCTGATAGGGTATTTAGGTTTTTTAGGATATGTTATAAGGCTGTGTTTTGGATTTTGGTGGTTCATGGTTGTATTATATGTAATTTTTGGAGTTTTCAAATAATAATAGATTTCAACAATCAATCCATATGGAAACATTAACGGATTTTTATGGATGTTCATGTCATTCACCAATTTGTTGGTTGGAGGTAGGTGAGTGAGCACTTGTTGGACCAAGTCTTATGAAGGAGACATATGAGTAGGTTCTGTTGATTAGGTAGTAGTTGGTGACCGCACATAGTAGGTAAAAACACTAGTTTGACAATTATAGATGACCAATGGTGTTTGGGTATCACCTAGGTTGGGGAAATGCTATATCTGGAAACAGGGAAAGATATCACCTGGGCTTATGCAACCATTAGAGATAGTGGATAGGTTCGGTCCACTGGAATACCGATTAGATATTCAATAGTGCTAAATTTACATGAATGATGTATTTCAAGTTTCATAGCTTTACAAATATTGTTAAGATCCTTTTCCTGTTATAGACATAGAAGATGCTGAGCTTAGTGCTAATGATCCCTTTGAGGACCATATGTTATATTTTATGAGAATGTTTTTAAGTGTGTCAGTTGTTTAATATTTTTTCATTCTCTCATGAATATTTCCTTTCTCAACCCTAAAAAATATTCCAGGATATTTTGGAGGACCTCTCATGATTTTGGACATACCGATCACTCATATGATCCCTCTCAAGTTGTTTTGGTTATGTTTTTTCCTTCTTCCCCTTTGATCTCCAACCATTGTGGTGTAATCTATTGAACATGAAGGACCCCGGGACACCCTGAGAGGGGAGGGGTGAATCAGGGTGACAAATTTTTCTTTTAATGTGATGGATCTTGTTCCCACGTTGGTAGGAACCTGTTGAACCTGTATGATGATTATGATTAGAAATAAAACATTCACATGCACAGAGAAGACACAACACTTTTTTACATGGTTCACCACTAAGGGATACATCCAAGGAGCATACACTGACAAGTTTTCGGTCGTACCCAATTCTACTAATCTTCACTAGCTGTGGATTACAAAAGTTTGGGCACAAACACTCTGTCCCATGCTCACTGCCATTACAAAGGTTCAGGGATGACTCACTGCTTCCCTCGGGTCACTCCCGTTGACTCTCTCTGGATCACTGCCGTTGGTGAAGTCACACTCAGTTTATAGACGTGAAGGTCTCTTCATCATTTCATAATAATGCATCCTCTATTTTATGTAGATGCTCTATTGAAGTCTAATTCTCCTCAGAAGATGAATATCAATTTTCCCCGAATGTATCGGGTAATCTCTCGGCTTTCGAGCAGCTCCAAACAGACCGACGGGCTTCAGCAATACATGGAGTGATTCACCAAGCCAGGCGCGCAAGTCCCAAGAGGGCGCACAAGTCCAAACTGGCACACAAGTGTAACAAAAGCACCTGCGCGATGCTTCCTTCCCCAACTACAAACTTGCGCGGTCCACTTCCTTTCTCTCCCAAACCGCCTTGGGCGCGTAACCAACAACTGATGCGCAAGCTCTACTTGCGCGACCCAACCACCACTTGCGCGTCTCAACCACCTGCATGACGAGAGCTCAAAAAATCACTAATTCTTTAACTCCTTCCCCAAATGAGGAGGGGTGGTCCAGTATTTATAGGCAAACTGGACCCCCTTGCGCGGCGCCGCGCAAGTCACTCCTTGGTGCGCAAGTCTCATCTCCCGTAACCTTTGTCGTGCAACTCACTTGCGCAACCCAACCAATACTCGCACGACCTTATTTCCTTAGAAAAATTTTTAAGTTCTGTTCTTGGAAAACAATAGGTGCGTAAGTTACAATCCTCTTAGGTACCAGCGTGCAAGTTCTTTCATGGCACGCAAGTCCACTTGCGCGACCTAACCAACACTTGCATGACCCTTATACCTTTGTCATGTTTTGATGTTCTGATCCTCAAAAACATATGGCGCGAAAGTTTCCTATCCTCCAAGACCTCAGTGCGCATGTCCCTTTGCCAAATACACTTCTCTTTATTTGTCGATTTTCAGGCCCAAAAATTTGGCAAACACTGGGAAATGACGCCACCTTCACTACTGTTGTATGCTTCAACGGTATGATCTCTTTGCTGATACACATTTGGAACTTCCACTGAGGATTGAAAACAAACACAAACCGTACGCCAAATCATGCTTAGAAGACCCTGGTTCCAAAAATCTCCCCCTTTGGGTTTGTTGGTAATCAAGAATTAAATTCAATAGATCTCCATCCACGCGGAATGAAAAAATGCAAGAATCAACTCAGCCAACACTCTAAGTCTACGTGAGAAATGCTCGGTGTAGAAAAAAAGAGAGGAAGCTTGAATTGGGTTCCAGTGTTTTTGGAATTTTCCATGACGCTCGATGTTTTCCTTCTTATATTTCACATCACAAAAGCATTAATTGAATTGAATTTATTCCTTTCTCCCCCATTGAAAATAAATCCAAAGACCGATAAGTTGTTCAACGTTTAGCTCAAACCATACTCCCCCTGGATAGTATCTCCCCCATAAACATGCATCACAGCCATAAACAGATAAAAAAAATTATAACAAACGGGGAGAGGGGTTTTCTGGAGCCTCCTTATACAGTAGGAGGTGATTGAACACCGAGGTTCAACCGATGCTTCTCAAACACAGCCGCAGACAGTGGCTTGGTCAGGATATCAGCCACTTGCTCATCAGTTCCAACATGGTCCATTCTAATCATGCCTTGTTCAACATTTTATTTGATAAAATGATACCGTATTTCAATATGTTTTGTACGATAATGCTGAACCAGATTATTCATAAGATCAATTGCGCTTTTGTTATCCCAGTAAATCACCATTGGTTGCTGCACCTTATCACCAATATTTGTTAGTTGCTGCTTCATCCAAAGAATTTGAGTTCATGCCTTTGTGGTAGAGATATACTCAGCTTTAGCAGTACTAAGAGAATTACTTTCTTGTTTCTTGCTCAACCAACCAACACATTTCTGCCCAATATAGAAAGCTCCACCACTAGTGGACTTTCTGTCTCCAACATCACCAGCCCAGTCAGCATCAGAAAACACTGATAATTCACTGTCCCTGCCTGCAGCAAAAAATAACCCGAAGTTATGTGTACCTTGAATGTACCTCATGATTCTTTTTACTGTTTCCATATGTTCCTCCTTTGGATTACTCTGAAAGCAGGCCGCAAGGCATGTTGCAAAGACAATATATGGTCTTGTCGCTGTCAGGTATAGTAGGCTTCCAATGATCCTCCTGTACATGGTGGGATCAAAAGAGTTCCCATCCTCATGCTTTCCATGTTTAGTTTGAACTGTAATTGGAGTTGACATTGGTTTGGAGTCTTGCATATTAAACTTCTTCAGCAGCTCTCTTGCATATTTTTCCTAAGAAATGAAAGTGTATTCCTTCTTTTGAATCATTTGCATCCCCAAGAAATATGTGAGCTCCCCAATAATAGACATTTCAAATTCTGATTTCATGTGGTTGGAAAATTCATCCACTGATTTCTGCCTGTTGCCACCAAATTTGATATCATCAACGTAGACTAGAACCATGAATTGATCTTTTGGATAATTCTTCACATAGATATTGTGATCAACTCCTCCTCTTTTGAATTCCAACTTCTTGAGATATGAATCTAGTCGTGAGTACCACGCCCGTGGTGCCTGCTTCAAACCATATAGAGCTTTCTTCAGTTTGTAGACCTTTGTTTCATCTATACCCAAAACAAATCCCACTGGTTGTTCAATGTAGACTTCTTCTTTGAGTACAACATTCAAGAATGATGTCTTGACATCCATTTGATATAATTTGTAACCTCTTTGGAGTGCCATGGCAAGGAAAAGCCTGATTGACTCCATTCTAGCCACTGGAGCAAAGGTTTCTTCAACATCAATGCCTTCAATTTGGGAGTATCCTTTACATACCAGTCGTGCCTTGTTTCTGATGACACTTCCATGCTCATCAAACTTATTTTTTAAGATCCATTTGGTACCAATCACATTGTGACCTTTGGGTCTCTGGACAAGATCCCAAGTCTGATTCTTGTCAATCTGATCTAATTAATCATTCATGGCTTTCACCCAAGATTCATCTTTTGCAGCTTCTTCGAATGAGGATGGCTCTACAACTGATAGAAATGCAGAGTGCGTGTTATTCATCATCCTCCTTGTTTGAGTGGGTGCACTCCTGTCTCCAATTATGTTGGATGGATCAATCTAAGCTCTTTGATTTCTCCTGCGAGGTTCAGTAGAATTCTCTTCAGCCATTGTTTCTTCTTCAGATTCTTCTTCTGAGTCAACATAATGATGTGACTGTTGAGTGTTTTGAAAATCTTCCTCTATTTCTGCATTTGTATTTTCTTCATGTTCACATTCTTCCTGACTTTCTATCACATCAGCATATGACGTCCTTGAAGCATTTGTGATTTTCTCTTCAATTATCTTAACATCACTGCTTTCCACAATCCTTCCCAAACGCTTTTTGAAAAATTTGTAGGCTTTACTGTTCATTGAGTAACCAAGGAAAATTCCTTCATCTGCATTGTCTCCATATTTCCCTTTATTTCCTTCTTTGTTCCTGATAAAGCATTTACTTCCAAAGACACGAAAGTATTTTAGAGAGGGCTTCCATCCATGCCACAATTCATATGGTGTCTTCGTCTCACCCATATAAAGTCATGTTCGATTCTGAATGTACACTGCAGCTTGAACAACCTATTTCCTTTAATGTCATGGAATACGACTCTCAATCAGCATAGTTCGTGCCATGTTGTTCACTTGTCTATTCCTACGTTCAACAACTCCATTTTGTTGTGGATTTCTCACAGTAGCTACCTCATGTTGTATCCCATGCTTCTCCAGATAATATTCAAATTCAATGGACGTGTATTCTCCTCCATTTTCAGATCGCAACACTTTGATTGTTCATCCAGTATCATTCTCGCCGATTCACCGATATGTTTTCATGCAGTCAAGGACTTGTCGTTTCCTATGAATGACCATCACACATGCCATTCTAATATAATCAACTTTGAAAAGGACAAAGTACCTTTCTCCATGAGTTATGGCAACGTTTATTGGCCCACAAACATCTGTATGAATCAGATCAAGAAGGTGAGAGGCCCTTTTCTTCTTTGGTCGATATGAACTGCAGACTAGCTTCCCACGAATACAAGCATCACAAGTTTTTTCATGCTCACGCTTCTGGTTGGTAATGTCCATGAAAATTCTCAATTTTGATATTTTCTCCATGTATTGTTGATTGATGTGTCCCAACCTCCCATGCCACAAATTTTTTTCTTATTCAACAGTCATGTAACATACATTTTCTTCACTATCAACCTGATACAAGTTGCCTTCAGTTCTGCATCCCTTCATAAGTGAATTGCCAGTCTTTCCCTTGATAGTGAAAACTTTCTGATTAAATGTAACTATAAGTCCTGAGTCACAGAGTTGACTCACGCTGAGGAGATTATGATGTAGGCCATCTACATAAAGGACATCAGTATTCTTTAGTTCTCTATTATCTAGTTCGTTACTTCCACTCCCTTTGATTTTCAGAGCCCCATCATTACCAAATATTACTGTACCATCAACCTTCCTTATGATATTCATTAGTAGGCTGGCATTACCTGTCATATGAGATGAACAACCGCTATCCAGAATCTAAGTACTGTTGTTCTTTATAGCTTTGAAGGCCACCTCTGCAAGGTTGGATTTCTCAATATTCTTCCTTTCCTTCCACGAGACATTAGATTGAGTATATAGAACTGATGGCCTTTCAATTATCTCTTCCGCATACCCAGGTTCTTCATAGTCAAAGTCTTCCTTGAGAGGTGAAAACCTGTTTGAAAGAGCAACACTGTCTTGCTGACGAGACTTGACTTGTCTTGAACTTCGGTATGAGGTGTCCATGTCCCTTCTCTGCCTTCAATTAGAGGCCTTATGACCAAAGTTAGAACAACGATAACAATATCCATAGAAATTATTTCTTCTATAAGAATTAGGATATGAAATTGTTCTCCTTTGTTGAACTTATATATCTTCTCCATTCATATAGTTTCTTGCCTCTTCACAATAAGACATGGTATGGCCCAGATAGCCACAAAACTGACACTTCATGAGAGGAAATGTCTTCTCACTTGAATTTATCCTCATACCTTCTTCCTTGGGTGAATAGTAAGACTGTCTGTAATTTCTAAATGTTTGAGGATAATTTTCAGGTCTCCTTTTAGTTTGGATTGAGGGTTCCTTTTTCGGAACTCTAGGTAACGTTTCAACATGTTCAACTTTCATCTTATCTTTCTTTTGGATCTCTTCACTTCCAGCAGTTGATGTCTCAGCCTCACAGCCAATTCCACTCTTTCCCATGCAAGCGGGTCTTTGATCACTCAAGATTTTTCCAACCCCATCTAAACCACACTTGGATCTTGCTAGTAATTCTGCATCTGAGAATCTTCCAAACTGTATTTTCTTCCTCGATTCTTTTGGAACTGATTCAGTCACTAGTTTACTCCTTAGAGTAACAACTTCTTCCTCAAGACCCTCAACAGTATTGGATTTTTCATCCAGTCTGGAGGTAAGGTCATTGATGACCTTTTCCTCCTCTTCAATTCTCAGCTTCAGATTTATTACATCATCATTCCTTTCAATTATTTTAGATTGTACCTTCACAAATTCTTCCAGTCATTCAATTTCAGCTTCAAGTTGATAAATGTATTCAGTTGATTCTTCTACAATTGATTTCCACTTATTTCAGCTCTTACATTTAATCTTATTCTTACTAACTGCATCCTTAAGTTGAATCTTAGGATCTACACAAATTCTCAGTTGTTTTTCTCCATCAGTATCTTCTGAATTTTCAACAGTGGCCATCATAGAAGCATGGTTCCCAGTTTTTAATTCTGGTTCTTCTTCTCCACAGAATTCATTATCATCTTCTTCCTCTTCATAGACAAAACTCTTCCTTTTCATTTTCTTACCAGATTTGAAGTCTCCCTTTTTAAAGAACATTTTCTATGGCTTCTCAAAGTTTTCATCTTCACTATCTTCATCATTGATCTTTCTTAAGCACTAAGAGGCAATGTTCCCAACTTTTCCACAACGGAAACATGCGAGAGGTAACTTCACTTTGAATTTCCCTTTCCCCTTCTGGAACTTCTTTGGAATGAGAGAAAGAATTTCTTTTTCTTCGTCATCTTCACCACTACTATCCTTTGAGATTTTCAGTTTATCCATGGCCTTGAATGCCATTTCCTTGCTCACCCGAGTCGTAGCATCTTTTGGTTTGACTCTCATTTCATATGCTACCAAGCTGCTCAGTAGATCATCTAGAAAAAGTTTTGAAAGATCTCTTTCCTCAAGGGCTGACACCTTCACATTATACATAGGTGGAAGTCTTCTTAATATTTTCTTTACAATATCAATGTCTTTGATTTCTTCGCCTAGACCCCGAGTTGCTCCAACCACTTCAGTAATTCGATTAAACAAAGAGTCTGCATTCTCGTCTGGATGCATCTTCAGATCATCAAATCGATTGTGCAGCACTTGTAGTTTCTCCTCCTTCACTTTGCTATCTCCTTCATAAATATTCTCAAGTTTATCCCACATGGATTTTGATGAGGTGAAATTCATCACCTTTAGGTAGATCTGGTCAGAAAGGGCTGCAGTGAGTGCATTCTGTGCTTTAGCATCTGCATCAAGAAGTTTCCTATCTTTTTCAGTCATAGCTAGTCCTGTTGGATCAGTGACTTGTATTCCTTGAATAGTAGAAAAGAGAACTTCCATTCGAATAGATCTTAGATGATATCTCATTCTATTCTTCCAGATCTGGAAATTGCTTCCATCGAAGTGAGGGACTCCCCTGACATTGACTGCGTTTTCCGTGACGAAAAAGGTCAGATTCAATACCAGCAACCTGCCTCTGATACCACTTGAAGGACCCCGGGACACCCAGAGAGGGGAGGGGTGAATCAGGGTGACAAATTTTTCTTTTAATTTGATGGATCTTTTTCCCACGTTGGTAGGAACTTGTTGAACCTATATGATGATTATGATTAGAAATCAAACATTCACATGCATAGAGAAGACACATCACTTTTTTACTTGGTTCACCACTAAGGGCTACGTCCAAGGAGCATACGCCGACAAGTTGTTGGTCGTACCCAATTCCAATAATATTCAATATCTGTGGATTGCAAAGGTTTGGGCATAGACACTCTGTCCCAGGCTCAATGCCTTTACAAAGGTTCAGGGATGGCTCACTGCTTCCCTCGGGTCATTCCCGTTGACTCCCCCTGGCTCACTGCCGTTGGTGAAGTCACACTCTGTTTATAGACGTGAAGGTCTCTTCATCATTTCATAAGAATGCATCCTATATTGTATGTAGATGCTCTATTGAAGTCCAATTCTCCTCGGAAGATGAATATCAATTTTCCCCGAATGTATCGGGTAATCTCCCGGCTTTCGAGCAGCTCCAAACAGACCGGCGGCCTTCAGCAATACATGGCGTTCTTCACCAAGCAGGGCGCGCAAGTCCCAAGAGGGCATGCAAGTCCAAACAGGCACGCAATTTTAACAAAAACACCTACACGATGCATCCTTCCCCAACTACAAACTTGCACGGTCCACTTCCTTTCCCTCCCAAACCGCCTTGGGCACGCAACCAACAACTGGCGCGCAAGCTCTACTTGCACGACCCAACCACCACTTGCGCGTCTCAACCACCTGCATGACGAGAGCTCAAAAAATCACTAAGTCTTGAAATCCATCCCCAAATAAAGAGGGGTGGTTCAGTATTTATAGGCAAACTGGACCCCCTTGCGCGGTGGCGCGCAAGTCACTCCTTGGCGCGCAAGTCTCATCTCCCGTAACCTCTGTCGCGCAACTCACTTGCGTGACCCAACCAATACTTGTGTGACCTTATTTCCTTAGCCAAATTTTGAATTTCTATTCTTGGAAAACAATAGGCGCGTAAGTTACAATCCTCTTAGGTACCGGCGCGCAAGTTCTTTCACGGCGCGCAAGTCCACTTGCGCGACCTAACCAACACTTGCGCGACCCTTATCCCTTTGCCATATTTTGAAGTTCTGATCCTTAAAAACATATGGTGCACAAGTTTCCTATCCTCCAAGACCTCGGTGTGCAAGTCCCTTTTCCAAATACACTTCTCTTTATTTTTCGATTTTTAGGCCCAAAAATTTGGCAAACACTGGGAAACGGCGCCACCTTCACTACTGTTGTCTGCTTGAACGGTATGATCTCTTTGCTGATACACATTCTGAACTTCCACTGAGGATTGACAACAAACAAAAACCATATGCCAAATCATGCTTAGAAGACCCTAGTTCCAACAGAACATGGTGGTAGTTGGTTTTGATCTTGATTGGTTTTGATCTAGGATCCTAGTTGTGATCATCTTCACCTTTATCCTCATTGGACTTTTCCATTGTAAGTGATGTTGGATCTTCAGTTAAAGGTAATGGGTATAAAACATAACCCTATGGTTTTATAATACTCATGTATGTGAAATATGGAAATTGTTCCATCATAGAACATGCCTAAAATTACTAAATGATGAATTGGATTATTCCTTAGAGTCCCTTTGGATCCATTTGGTTATTTACCAGGCTTATGGATACCATTTGGGTAAGCAAACACTTGGTTATTAATGAATTTATTAGTGGATTAAATTGTGATTATCATGACATGGGATTTGGGTGTTTTCATGATATAAATTTACCTTGGCATGGATTGATTGTTATAGTGACTGGCATGTTATTGGTTTAGTACCAAATGGTAAATGAAATGAGAAATTGAAACATGAATGGTAATTTCATAGTTAACCGTTGGGACTTATGATGGGGTATTGTGATATCCTTGTTGTTATGACATGTGATGTGATTTTATATGATATAATGACTATATACAGTGTTGTCCTAGTTTACATACTGTAATTCTTATATAGATCATTGTTTAAATTAACATGTGGAAATACTTATATACCGGGAAATTCCTTGAGAGAGGATGGAATGCATATATAGCGGCCTGTACCCAGTGACACATGCTTAAATGATTACATAATAGTATTTTCCAAAGATATGCTGAATTGATTATATACCCATCTTTCCTAGGACACGTGATGAAATTATATAAGAGGATCAATCTTGATTAAATGAAAAAAATTCTTATATAGTATATTTCAACCAAGACTTGTGTAATTTTTTACTTCGTTATAAGGTGATAGTTGGTATGGTTTTGATACATTCCCCAAGGAATCCCGACATGGCGCTGAGGTAGGTTATGTCTTACCATGGTTATATGGTTATGGGTGACATGGTTATGAGACATGTTCAGAGACATTATAGTATGGTGTTGAATCAGGTTGTTGTGTTATTAGTTTAACTGGTTAATTAATTAATAAATCTGTTTATTATATTATTACATGAACTTGTTATCAGGCCGGTTATGTTTAGACATAGTGGTGTCAACCTACTTATTTATACTCAAACACTTTTAGGCAATAATTTGGTACTCAATTAGAATACATGGATTCGGGATTGGACAAGCGAAAGGGACCTCACTATTGATTGTTTCTTGCTGAAAGATCTGAAGATTGGAAATGTGACAGCCATGGGGTTAGAGACCCAGTTATTTTGTGTCTTATTGTATTTTATTTCTATTAATTATCACATGAAATTTTGTTACATTCCATCATGATGTTACTAATCCCATTATTATTTATTGGATTATTCAGTTGGATTTATTTTTGGTTATCCACTGTATCATATTGTTTCCATAATTTTGGAACTCGGATATTTATTAATTTATTTATATTTCTTATTTTTATTGTGTTTTATCTATATAAAAAGGGGTATAATATTCCCATTATTCTTAGCACACACCCATAGCGGGTCAAAAGCCTATTGTGTATGGGGATGTACACTTGAGGTCTTGTAACCAACCCATTTCGTTCATGAGGGAGAGTTCTAGATTAGGGGAATTTACAAGGATGTTTATAATCAATTGATTATTGTGATGGAGAAAATATGAGATTAAAATAATCTATTATAGAAGTGGTATTTTTATTTTAGAGTATGTGTTGGTGCCAAAATTTGGGAAGAATATAACAAATAGAAAGCATTTGGGGCTGCCTCGCAATGCCTGATCGCGGAGCCCCTGTGGCCCCGCGGCCGGCGCAATGCTCCCCTTCGCGGACCCGCCACGATGCAAGGAGGCGAGATACTCTGCGAACCCATTTGAAGTTTGTGAACCCGCCGCAGGGAAAGGAGGCAGGATTATCCGCAAACCCCTTTGACGTTCGTGAACCCGCCACAGAGCAAGGAGGCAGGATTCTCCGCAAAACCTATCGGCATTTGTGAACCCACCGTAGAGCCAGATCTGTCTTTGTGCTGAGTGAGATATGCTACACGACACCTCTTGCCTATAAATATCGGTCTCCCCTCAAGCCCAATGGATGGATCCTTTGAACTTTCGCGTTATGAGCTCCCACATTGTGAAGAAATTTAGGCTCTGCGAACCATGAGCTTTTCAAGGTAATTTTGCATTGTGAAGTGCCTTCCCATTTGCATGAATTCTGTCCCTCTCCAAAGAGGGATGCCCTTCACCTATCCCACAAGACTCCATGAATGAAGGAGATACCAAAAGGGACTTAGGTCTTCACAGAGCACTTATGCTTTGCAAAGTGACCTTCATACACATGTGACTCGCATGCTAAGGTAGGGTCACTGTGCTTCACGAGGCACATTGGTTCACAATATTATGCTTCAAGAGGGACCCTTGATTCGTGAGGAATTTCTCCAAGAATGCCTTTCCACTTCACGAAGCACCTTCTATATGCACCTATTCCCTATTCCAAGGCTATGCCACTTCACTTTACAAAGCACACCCCTTCACAAAGCCCCTCCACTCCATGAAGCACCAGAACTTCACAAGGCTGATGTCTTTGAACCCCTTTGCTCATTAACTCCTTTTCCTGTGCGACCCTCCAGGTATACGTGAAGTGATTTTAACGTACCATGGGTGGTTCTTCCCATTGTGTTGCTTTTCCTCATGATTCTTCGCATAGTCACGCTAACTACTACTACTTCTTCGCATAGCCACGCTAATGTGGACCCCTCAATGGATCACTCCATAACACCACTTCACCACAAAATTGTTGACGCCCTCCCTTCCTCAAGGGAGGGCGTGTATTAGTTATGTAAGTCCTTGGGGTGCGGAGAGAACCCATCTCATCCAAGCTGCATGAAATTAAACTGCCTAGCACCATCGTGCTCAGCACATGACATTAAACTGTGACCTCACCCACTGAAATCTATGTGAGGTCCACCACCTTAGACATTCTTCACACCCACTGGTATCCATGGCTGTGAAATCATTCCTTCTATGGAATGAGATCCTCTTTACTGGAGTGGTGTTTGTCTATGATGGGAGGGAAACCACCTTGGTGTAAGCCCCTATCCTTTCTTGTAGGAGGCAACATCTCCGCTCCTCCTATCATCTTCCTTGCCGAAGACCAGAGAGGGGGATGGGCACCAGAACCCTCCTTTCCTCGGTGCCAAATCCCTCTCCCGCTGGGATTTTTCACCACTCGGGCCTCCACCTTTGAGTAAGTCCAAGTCTCTATCTCGCAGGGCTTCTAACCACACGTAAGTCCCTATTTCCATTTTGGGCCGCTAAACACATGTAAGCCCCACTCCACTTCCCACGGATGCACCTTTTGTGACATGATCGTTAGGTATTTGTTGCCTCTTGTTTCTGACACCGAGCATTACTCACGCGGGATTAGAGTATGAATCAACCATGACATCCTCTACAGTCACCCTAGAGGGTAAGACCCACACACTATCCTGAACTACGTGGTCTTTGATCATTTCCAAGGTAAGGTACGTAGGAAGCCTACCAGAGGTTCAAGCCCAACAATCATTGGTTCCGACCCCATTCACATCGGTTCCAACTGTCCTGAACTACATGGTATTTGATCCTTTCAAAGGAAAGGTACGTAGGAAGACTCTCTGAGGTTAAATTCGAACAACCATTGGTTCTTACCCCCTTCATGTCGGTTCCAACTGTCCCTTACTACGTGGAATTTGATCCTTGCCAAGGCATGGTATGTAGGAAGTCTCCCAGAGGTTCAAGACCAATAACCATTGGTTCCTACTCCCTTCACGTTGATTCCAACCATCCTGAACTACGTGGTATTTGATCCTTTCCAAGGAAAGGTACATAAAAAGCCTCTATGAGGTTCAATCCCAAAAACAATTGGTTCCAACCTCCTTCATGTCAGTTCCAACTATCCAAAACTATGTGGAATTTGATCTTTTCCACGGAAAGGTACGTAGGAAGCCTCCTTGAGGTTCAATCCCAACAACCATTGGTTCCGACCCCCTTCACGTTGGTTCCAACCATACTAAACTACATGGTATTTGATCCTTTCCATGGAAACTTGCGTATGAAGCCTTCCTGATGTTCAATCCCAACATCCATTGGTTCCGACCCCCTTCACGTCAGTTAAAACCGTACTGAAATACATGGAATTTGATCCTTTCCAAGGCAAGGTATGTAGGAAGCCTCTCTGAGGTTCGATCCCAACAACCATTGGTATTAAAAATCTTCACGTCGATTCACCAACACCCCTCCCGAACTACATAGACTTTGATCCTTGTCAAGGAAAGGTACGTAGGAAGCCTCAATGAGGTTCATCCCAATCCAGCGGTAATCCATTGTGACCCCATCCAGTGGTAAACCGTTTCAATCCCCATCCAGCGGTAAGCCATTGCAATCCTCATCCAGCGGTAAGCCGTTGTGACCCCATCCAGTGGTAAACCGTTGGGACCCTATCCAGCGGTAAGCCATTGCGATCCCCATCCAATGGCAAGCCATTGAAACCACATATAGTGGTAAGATTTTGTAGTACCCTCCATTGGGAACCACATTTCAGGGTGCCCCTCTGGCGTCAAACCAACTCTCAGGCTGCTAATCACGCGTAAGCCCTAACATGTTATCAGGTCGTTGTCCGTCGCACACACCCCAATTTCATGCCCAACCTAGTGGTTCCACTTCCTCTAAGGCCCCTTCATACAGGTTGCATCCTTTGGCTTCACATATCTTCATGAACTATGCAGACTTTGATTCCCCACCATGAGGATATGTAGGAAGTCTCTTCAAGACTCAAGCTCGACCTCACAGTCATCCTCACGTCAGCACCATTTAATTCATCATCAACTCCCAACCCTCCATCATCCATACTAATTCTTATCCGGGCTGCCACATCCTGGCGAGATCATGCCAATTATCCTTTTAACAAACCCCAGTAGTAACCAAGTAATTAAACCACGTGTTATCCCCGACATCAGTGTTCCTTCTAGGGGTTTTACCCATCTGATCCACTCTTGTTAGTGTTCTCATCAGTCCGATCTGTCTCCGCTAAACATTAAACCTATGAAATACTCTGTGTTAAACATAATAAGATGAGGAAAATCTCAAATACATGCCCATGGAATATAATTTCCTACATTGGACGTAGGATGCCTCGGGCTTCTGCACCCTCGAGAAGCTCGATAATAAGGGTAAGAAACCCAGAAGTGCTAGTGTTCCAGCATCCAGATGTGCCAGTGATGTCCAATGTGTATAATCCCCCTACAGAAGGTTGCTTCCCTAAACAACCCCCTTTAAATGTCCCGATAGAAGTAATGTAATTAATCGGCGTCCATGAAGACATGACACTAGGAAGAATTTCACGAACAATGTCTTAGTCTATAAGGGAGACCTAGAATAGGTGATGAGTTTTGAGGAGGAATTAATGGAAGGAAGAACTGAAATCCCATCACCCCGTTTTGATCAAGGAGAAAATGTACCTAAATAAGCGATGAATGCCACTCACATTTGGAAAGTGGGAATGCTGGGTAACAACCACGTGTCCTCCACAAACCGATGCGCACGCCCTGGAAAAAGCGTTGGAAACCAAAATGGTGAACCTGACATGAATATATTCTCTTCAATGTGGAGATTAGTAGAGTTCAAGACATCAATGGATTAGAAAGTCATTAGATCGAGTTATCTGGTGCCGGGTCCCACCAAGCAAGTAGCATGCCTGGCGTGAAATTTACTAGAAGTTGGGGCGGTCAAAATGTTGGACATCACAGTCTGCAACGTTGTCAGTGTGGATCCTTCTTACTAGACATGGGAGACAGGATGGCACTGGGGCACTGGACATCGATTTCTTTGTTTCAGCACTAATGGCTTAATTTCTATGCTTTTTAGGAACCGAGGTGCTGCACCAAGAACCCAATCACCACAAGCCCACCAATGCAAGGGCATGGACAACGCCAACACAACAATCCCACATGGATCAATCACTTTTACGATGACCCCCACACTAACAGCTGCTGGGAGTCTATGCCCCATATACCCTTCTAAATTCGTACACCAAAGGGTGATAAGAAACCTCATATGCCAATACAAGGAGGAGGGTATTAGCCCGACTCGGGATATGGACCACCAGGATTTAGAGGTGTCTGCTTCTCATGGACACTGCCACCCCTAAGGGCCGCGTAGAAAACCACTACTACCCACCACAACGTACAATAATTTTAGGAGCCTCTCCTAGGAATGTCTCGATGACTCCCTCCCCTATGCTGATGAGGTATGGAATGTCTGGGCCATCCCGACCGAGATCCCATTCTAGGGGCCCCCAAGGAGGGGCCCCACTAGGCCATGCCAAAGCCACCACATAGTCTCACAAGTAGAAGAGCAGGTGAGCTATCTACCTGCACCACCGGCCCCAGTCCGGCTAACCCGACTCCAGCGTCGGGCGTAGGCTGAGAAGGAATCCTGCCAAGGGGCATCGACGTTTGCAAATACTGTGTCCCAGGCCATCGCCGGTGTGTATAATCAGCCTCTTGTGCACACTGAGCAGGGGGACTTATATACCCGGCCCAGATTTAGGCCCCAACCACCCCACAGGTAGGCTGGGTCGACTCCCTCAGCTGCCGGACCAGGTAGTGGTTGCCGCCAGTATGGAGGTCCTCTCCGTATCGCCACCATGAAGAATGCTGGTCTTCCCCACTTCCAAGCTCTACATGGAGGTCTGCCCTCTGTTACCTTCAATCTGAATGAGGGTCCTCCCCATGGCAGTGAAACTCAGTACAGAATCCTTTCTCACACTCATTACACTGGGTATGGGGTTATTCCTCCTACCACGGACCGATGATATGGAGATGTTACACATTCGGTCAATCCCCAGTATGGGGGGCTTCCCCATGTCCTAAAAGCCACTGGAGAAGGTCCTCCTCACCTAAGCATTCAGAGGGGTGAAGGCCGGATCCGATTCACAGACACCCATTATGGAGGTCCTACCCATGTTCATCTTGACCAATATGAGGACCCTCCTCGCACTGACACCACCGAGGGAAGCATGCATAGAGGTCCAACCCGTGCTCTTATCAGCTCCATCATAGGTCCTACCCGGTCCAGCATTTCCTACAGATTTCCCCTCCGCACATCAACCGGTGGACACAGAGGTCCTCCCCATGTTCCCTTTGAAATCTATCCAGGTGCTCCTAGCACCCTTGCTCACTCGGGCGTGAGTCCACCCTGCCCCGACACTAGTACGACCGAAGGACCTCCTCATTACAGAAATCTACCTTATCCTGAAGAACCATCTCAGGGGAAGAGGTTGGGTCATCAATTCCATAAAAAGAACACCAGGAAAATCCAGATTGAGATAAAACCATTTTTCCTCTCAGATTCAGAGGTGGAATACGATTCAGTGAGAGATCCTCCGTGTCTAGGGTTGGGGCACAAATAAGGCGAATCAGCCTCATAGTTCTAGAATGTGAGGTCCATCGGATTCCCTCCCCCTCTGTAGGTATATCTAGGAAGACAAATTCATGGAAACCCCACAGGTTACAGCTGAGAAATCACCACCATCATCACCAGAAGATCTCTCTACCTTGATTAGAGATCATGTAGATCTATTCTAGGGACCAATGGTGGATGAGAAGTAGCGTAACCCCTCACCAGCAGCCATAGTCCCTGTTCCAAAAACTACGGTCATCAGCCTGTCTTACCACGATGTGGTGTCCAAGTAACTACACTCTTCGGAGGATATCCCAAGATGTAGTGGCTTGTCAGCTCGCTCACCATATTCTCCACCATCCAAACTACCATCTCAACAGTCTGCATTAGTACCACTACTGGTTCCCCCACCACCTCCAGTATATGGTTGGGGAAATGAAGGGATAAACCCTGAATTTGAACCAAGGATCTTGTGGGATATCCTCACAGCGGACCATTTCCTCAAGATGTTTTGGCCAGTTGCAGCACCAAATTTTAGGGCACCAGAAGAGATCACATAGGAGGAGGTTGTATTCTTTCACCAAACCCTCTGGACAAATCATTTAATCCATAGACATCGCCGAGTGACCTACCCCACAAGTCTGGAACACTTTGAAGAAATCAGCCAACAATTCTGTTTGGTCGATTCGGCCGTACTCCCCGTGGTCCAACGTCCTGAGTCACTCGGCCACCACATGACCCTCCAAAAATGATGCACTATATATTTAAAGTGATCCACATGAGAATCAAGGAGTCTTCTCCCCATGTTCAAATTTGTGGTTGGGGGTAGTACATGGCCATCCGTTTTAGTTCCATCTAGCGCCAGCCTGATTTTCCAGGAAACATAGAGGATATGCCTTCAGGCAGGGTCACAGTTAACATGGATGACCTATCCATGGGAGAGAATGAGTTTTAGCTCCTCGACGGGGACTTACCCCCCGAGGGAGTTCCACGGCTATTGGATCCATTGGGAAGGGTCACTCTCCAAAAGAGAAATATATTGAGTCTTCATGTTCCCACTAAGGCACTAGTTCTTAGCCTGAATCCCAACAAGGTAAAGGAACTCCTTGAAGCCGTAAAACCCTACAAATCATCTGGCTCAGTGCAGAAGGTGGAATAAGACCTCTAAAAATCCATGTTACATCAGCAAATTTCTGAACAGAAAAGGTGGTTGACGACCTCCTTGCTGAACGCGCTATAGAGCGATGACCAGACTACTGGGATCCTTGGCCAGGGCTATAGGGGCAGGAACAATATCCCATTGATGAATGCCCTCAAGGTGACCCTAACCATCTTATCGATGCAGATAGGGTTGAAGCTAGAACTTACAATAAAAGGGCACAGTATGTGTCACAAAATCCTCCTGAATGGCGTGACAATCCTTGGGACCTGGCTCAGATTCCTCCAGCTGCTCCACCGGTCATCCCCCCAGACCCTCCATAATCCACTGGGACTGTTTATCTTGTTTAAGAACCCGCCAATGAACTGTTGGTTAGGGATCCCTGTCAAGACATGAATCCCAACCCAGACGATCCAATGGCTGCACTAATCGCTCTCCGCGAAGCTTTAGAGACTCGACAAGTGAAAATATCGCCTGATGGCAAGCCATATCTGACATGAGTGGATGATATGCCAGTACCCCTAGGTTTCATGAATCCCACCTTTCCCCTCTTCAACTAGACATGGTAACCTCCATAGAACCTGACCCACTTTATCTTAATATGTGGCCCCATGTTGGGATCTCCAGCGTAGTAGGAAGCCTCCAAACTGCGGTGTTTTGTTCATACATTGGAAGGGACGACGTTTGTCTGGTACAACCAGCTCCCTATTGGGTTAGTGACTGGATGATAAGAACTCCTAAGGAAATTACTCTACCAGTTAAGTTCAACCACTTAGAATACAAGTATCACATGCCTCTTCAAGTGCAAGCCGAGGCATGATGAGCACGTTGCAGACTTTGTCGCCTGGTGGAAAGGACTCACGTATTCCCTTGACATGCTGCTGAATCAAGAGCAATTGCTGACGATGTGTATAGGGAATGTAAATATGGAACTATTACCCTATATGATCACCCAAAACTACCCCTGGGGGATTCCGAGACTTATCTAATAATGCCAAACTCCTAGATGAATCCTTACATCAAGCTAAACAGGCACGTTCGTTGCCTCCTGCAATCCCCGCGAGAAGGGCTGCCAGGGCCGATCCTGCCATAGTGGCTCAAATAGAAGCCCCCAGGAAACTAGATTTGTTACCAGTGGAGCCTCCTCCATATCCCCACAGAGGCCCTCAACTTCAGGCATAGCCACCGGCCCAACAATTCCCACCTTAGAACTGACAGGCACCCCCGCACAATATGCCACCACCACCCAGGCGAGATAACCAAGATTCAAATCCTCGATAGGCTCCTATATATCCTCGTCAAGGTCAAGCTCAAAGGGCCCCATTTCCAGAGAGGAGGAACCATACATACTCGTTCAACGAGGCCTAGGTTCCTGGTTACTTCCACAGTGACTTAGAGTAGGGGGTTGTACGCTTGATTGAGTGTAGAAGGCCAGAAGAGGTGAACCTCACTGATTACCCTAATTATTCCCCCTACCACCAGATCCTGGGGCACAATCTCAAGATGTGCTATGTGTCCAAAGACAAGATTCATGACTAGGTGGAAAAAAAAACATAGTCCAGTTATGCCCAGCTCCGGCACAGGTGGCATGCGTCTTCGTGAGGCCAGACAAGAGTAGCAACAACGACGGTGAGTGGCATCAAATTTCTTGCCACGGGTCCCATAATTATGATGACTAGAAGGCTCTAAAAGAAGACACCCATTCCCATGTCATTATCCATGCATTCCTGAATCACCCAAAGCCTTCAAAAGACACATATACTTCTTCTACATCATCATCTCCACCGCCCTCTTCCCAGAAGAGAAAACATCAGTGGCGTAAAAGAAATCAAAGTCACCCACCAATGCTATTGTCATCTCGTACTCTCAGTGACTTCATGCACCCATAGATGGCGATCCCTCCCAGATTCCGTCCAGTGGTGGATGACTCTTTGAGCGATGATCAAGGGTACACCTCGGTTAATACCGTAGAGCTGGTAATTCCCTATATGATTCCTGACGATGAGGAGAGCTAGGAGGATCCTCACAATGTCCCCAACCATCCTCAACATTGATGGGGACATTACCATTTGGGAAATTGGAATTCCTCAGTCAGTACTTCCATCCAAGATGTGCACACGACCGAAACTTGGCAGCAAGCCCAGCGTAGAGCTTAGTATACGCAACCTTCTCATCTTGTGACATCAGGCCCTCCTTCGCCGCAGTTTGTGTTGTTGGATCGGGCAGAGCCACCTCGACCATGTCGTGACTAGCCATGCCCTGCTACAGGCTGGTCCCAGTCATTTTTCCCTCATCTGGTAGTCACTCCGCAGGCTTCGACTAGTGAGCAATGAGATATTCCTAGCACCAGTCAGCCGCCGGCCCAACCGGTAGGGCCCACCATACCTTCTATCATAGAGAGACCTCTTGTAAGTAGAAGTTCATGACTAACATGGTTGTATGATGTTCTCAAACATCTTTCTGGCATTCAAAAAAATCTCTCTATCTTGGAGGCCCTTCTCCTATCATCAGATAAGCGTGAGGCGCTCTTCGAGGCTTTAAGAAGCCCCCTCTAGTTTGAGACAGAGATAGCAGCCGCAAAATCCTTTCATGCTGAGGCGATGGAGAATGGGGAATGCCAGGACATCATCTCATTCTCTGGATAAGATGAAGGCTCTCCCATACAGGGGCACATTCACCCACTATACATGTAACGCCCCGACCCCAGCTACCCAGAGTCGGTGCATTACTTCGTAACATTGGCATGATCACAAAGGATCAAGTCTCGAAAGACCGATTAGTTTAGTAGCCTTGGAAACACTAGATACATTCATAAGTCTTTCATTACATCAAAAAGTGAAAAACTACAATAACAAAGTCTCCATAGTCCACACTCATATCCTCTTCTGACTATCCCTGCAGGTCATTCATAAAATACTTCTTCACATCCTGGAAAATATTAAAACATTGAAAGGGGTGAGCTCAAATGCTCAGTAAGGATAACAATAATGCGGAAGCTTTCATAAATAAACATTAACATTTAAGGCAATGTATAACTAAAACAAAAGCCTTTTAAACATGAACTTCAACATAATATGGCAAAAGTAAAATGAGATAATGCCATTTACTTCTTCACATGGATATTCTACTGGTCGAATAATCACATGCAATATCAATAACCACTTTCATAATGATGGAATGCATAATGCCAGACTATCATAACCACGTAGTCAAGGCCTCGTGCCAAGACCACAAATAAGATTTTGTCAAGGCCTCGTGCCAAGACACTAGTTTGTCTCATGAGACCTGCCGATGCATCGAGGAGCTATAGCGGGCTCCACCCGTCACTTATTAAGTCCAATGCATTCCTCATATGAATAGGTTTAAACATATCATAAACCATAACATAATCGTATCTCATAAAACAGGCATAAAGGAAACATAACATTTCCACATTTCAATCACAAGATATAAATACAACACATTGATATAATAAAAATGCTTTCAAAACCATTTTCAATACCAAAATAAAAGAGAGTTAAAACTTTGTATTTATTTTTCATTAAAAAAAATGATGGCTTGAAGAGGAAGCCGGATCTCAAATAATGGTCACGGCGGCGGAGAAGTCGTTGTCGCCGCATAAGTACGGAAAGAAAAACATTCCCTTTTGTCGTTTAGTAAAACGCTTCGTATAAAAAAGATTCCTTTTGAATAAATGCAAAAGTCAAAGGGTTTTATACACCGTATAAAAGGAAAGTTGTGTATAAAGCCAAAATATGCCTCAATGAAAGGGGATAGAGACGAAGTCCTTAAAAAGATCATTTTTAAAAATAAAATAGATCTATTATGTGTATTCACTATAGGTACACATAAAGAAAGTAAAAATAAAAAAATAGGATATAATATCATGACATAATTTGAAAGTAGGAGATTAACCCAAAGAATGGAAGTTGGGTTAAGAAGTTCCCTTACAAAGATCATTTTTTTAAATATAATAGATATATTATGTGTATTTACTATAAGTACACATAAATAAAGTACAAATACAAGATAGAACATAATAATATCATGACATAATTTGAAAGTAGGAGATTAACCCAAAGAATAGAAATTGGGTTAAGAAGTTCCCTTACAAATATCATTTAAATAAAATAGATCTATTATGTGTATTAACTATAAGTACACATAAAGAAAGTACAAATACAAGATAATACATAACAATATCATGACAGAATTTGAAAGTAGGAGATTAACCCAAAGAACAGAAATTGGGTTAAGAATTTCCCTTACCTTGTGTCCGACTTGACTCAACCGTTCTTTAACCTCCTGAATAATAAACTAGAGTTAATATATACCTTATTAAGAACCATTCTCAATTTCATTATCCTTATTATATCACTTATTACAATGATATGATCATTATGTAATTATTTAAGTTAATAACGGTCGTTTTGTCGACCTTTGGTACTTGAGTCAAAAATAAACTTCTTATGATTACAAGTTGTTAATGTGGTGAAATATCCATTATATTCATAATTTAGATGTCATATATATCTTATATATCCAGTATATACATTCATTTCTAATATTACGTAACATTTAGAGGTAAGAAATGAAATGCACCGTTCATGGAGACGGTAAGCCGTACGTACGCATGAACGCTACTTTCATTTCAATTTCATATTTAATGGAACTAAATCATAATGATATAAATGTATAATATAATTCCAGTATAATATAGTGTATAATACCATTTACTCCATCCTTTATACATCCCACATATGGCATTTACGATTCAAATCACTTTGAGGGGGCGGTAGTCCGCACTTCCTAAAATGAAATTATCGCGTTTTACCCATAATGGAAATCATAAAGTATGCCATAAATGAGAAATACAGAAGCATAAGTAAAACAAAAACATATTATATATCATATATAAAAATAGTGACATCTTAATGGCCACCTTTGAAGGTGTTATATGAGTTTTGAACAATCATCGCTTCGTGAGGCAGAAATTCGCCATCCACAGAAACCGTATGTTCTTTAACCATTAGATGTAGGTGTGTGTAAGTGTAGCTCGAATCCTTCTTATAACAACATCCTAGTATATTGAGGATACTGGTGTTGTTACAAAAGAAATGAATAAAAAGAGTTTAGGGGGTTGGAGAAGAAAAATAAAACAAAACAACATTATAAAAGACATTACCTCAAAATCGGGTAACTCTTTTTGATTTGAGCCAAAGGCTTCCTTGGGAAGAGTTCTGCCCAAAGTGAGGATTCTAGGAGTAAGAGAGGGATGTTGCGAGAATATTTGGGCAGAGGTTGGCCGAGCCAAATGGCTTGAAGGTGTGAATAAGGTGGGAGAGGTGGGGGCCTTTTATAAGTGGAGAGGAGGGGCACTTTTGGAAAGTAATGAAATGTTACATTATTTCAAAATGCTTTTCGGATTCTAAAGGTCCCACATCTATATAATTCGAGGCTAAGGTGATAAGGTTTCTAAATATATTCATCCAATAGGCTTTGGACAAGTGTAAGCCTTGGATTTTGCATTATCTTCTCATTTTATTTAAATCGTCAAATAATGATGTCATCGCTGCATCATTATTATGTCATAAATACTTTAATTTATTTAATGTCTAAAAATTATAAAACAAATACTATGATGTAGGAAATCTTTTTAGCTTTCCAATGACTATTTATAATCAAAATTTGGACTTGTATAACCCCAATTAAAAATTGTTTTAGTAGAACAATTTATGTTAGTGTCATTTTCACTTTAACATTAAATAAAAACTAATTTATGTCATTTCCCAACAAAAGTGGATCCATGGGGTCCCCAAGTTAGGCCATGGCTTGTCTTGGTCGGCCATGACTCAACCAATGAGGTTGGGACATGTGTCTAGGTCATTTAATATTATTAAAGTATTATTTATACCTTAAACCACACTAATTACCACTAATCGCGATTAAAACTTAATAAGTTACTATTCACCAAAAAATTATTTTTATCCCATTGAACCACATTTTACTTCTTAATGACAACCATGTATGTCGGATTTTTGAAAATCAAATCACAGAAGTGGTAATATTTCATTTAAAAGAAAAATCAGTTATTTAACTACCACTTAGTGGTTTCACTATTCATCAAAAATTGAAGTTTTTCAGAATAATGCCAAAATTTCACCCTAAGCTATAATTGATATTCCGAATTCAAAAATGATGTCTATTTTACAAAATTCCAAACATATAAGTTGCATTAATTAATTTTATAATTAATTCCCGCTGTTACGACAAATAGCGTGTTTTTAAGAAACAATTTATATCAAAAGATTGGCAATTGTTTATGTCCAAATTCAATGTTAAATTAATTCTAATGACCACCATTGGATAAAATGGTAAAAATATATTCTAATTATACATTAAATCCACTCAATAGTATAACTTATCACTATAAATTATTTTGATTAAAAAAGTTGTTTTAAGTATTTTTCACTATTCATAAAAAATTAGAAGTTCTCAGAAAAATACCAAAAATTCAACATAGGCTAATTTCGATATTACGAATACAAAAATGAAGTCCATTTTGAAATATAAAATTTCTATAATTTTAAAAAGTGGTTATTACTATTCATAACGGCTAGTTTGATTTGTCGCGATGTTTTAGAACTCGAAGTTGCGTACAATGCAAGCTATTGTATTATTGAATGAGAAGCGTATCGTGGAAGCTCGGGGTGTTACATTCTCCCCTCCTTCAATAAATTGCGTCCTCGCAATTTGAAATTTTTCTTGGAAAATAAAAGGTTGAAAAGGGAAAATACCTTTGTGGAAAACCCACATCGGAAATAAGATTAATAAAATTTAGCCTTAATAAGAGGTAAATGGAAATAAGAAAGTCACCACCAAATTATAATCTCGATAAGGAGAACATTGGTGGCAATTAGAGACATATAATTGGAGGAAAAACGTAAATATTTGTAGGGAGTGATTGAGGACATCAATAACAATCAACTGTCAAATTGAGGGCCTCAAAGCCTTCAATCTATATTGATTTAAAATATCATCAGTTCAACAAGACATAAGGTATTAGGATAACACATTTTTTTGTTTTAATATCCCTTTACTAAAGTTTAAGAATTAATTTATTCATTGAATAAGAGATAGGTATATATATATTTATGCTTGACAATTAGAGTTTCAACCTTCAACTCATCTTTCACTCAAAAAGATAATAGAACTCAAAAATATCATACTTATCCTAATTGTATAAGGTTCAAAATGTTAAAACATACCATTTAGATTAGTAAAATTATTTTGTAATAACCAGGGACTTCCTGTAGGCTAGTGGTAGGAAATAAAGGCTTGTCGCACTTTGATTGTGGGTTCGATTCCTACAGCTTTGTCCGACGCGACGGTTTATGCCCCACCCTGCAGGTTGTCCTTTTCCTAAAACTATAGTATTATAATACTCCAAAAACAATCTTCATTAATTTTTTAACCTTAAACCATACTATCCAAAGATCAACTTAATCCACTCCAAAATAACTCTGTCCAGACTTTCTCTAAAATGTCTCTTAATTCCAAAATCAATTGTAGCATCAGATTCCCCATAAAAAGAAAAGTTTCTCTTATTGTCACATACTAAAAATATGATTACCTTAATCATATTAAAACCTTACTGAAATCAAAAAGTACTGCAGTACAATCCTTATATAGATCACATTATTCTAATAACCAGAATATAATCCATGAGTCCAAAAGCACCAATACATTAGTTATTCTGCTTCAACTGTAGTAATAGCATAAGATTGTCCTTGATCCCTTGGCCTTTTCTGAGGTAAGTTTCCTTGACGCTTAGGACATTCATTTGCATAATGACCCATTTCTCTACAATTGTAGCATTCAACTTTGACAGCCTCTTTCTTTCCCTTGCAATCACGTGCCTGGTGACCTTTTTCTCCACATTTATAACAGACTCCCATTCCTTTTAGGCAAGTACCAGGGTGATTCTTCCCACAATTATCACATAATGGAAAATCCTTCTTTCCCTTTTTCCCTTTATCTGTCTCTTGTTCCACCGTTCTCTTCTTCTCTTGCTTTACTTTGTTGTCATAAGACTTAGAGAATTCCTTTTCTGTCTTGATAGCACATGAGACTATATCTTCGTATGTTGAGAAAGATTGTGACACTAGAGCTCGACGGAGAAATGGTTTTAACCCATCAAAGAAACGATCAATCTTACTTCTTGGGTTACGTATATAATCGGCAGCATGCCTCGCTAACCTTGTAAAGTTAGCCTCATACTTTGCGACATTCTCATCCTCCTTCTGCCTCAAACTCAGAAATTGCCTTTCCATATCTGCTCGATGGTCACGAGGAAAGTATTTTTCTAAGAACAACTCTTTGAACTCTCTCCATTCCATATTCGATACGTCATCATCTTCCTTTGTGTTTTGAATCAGTGACCACCACTGATCGGCATCTCCAGTGAGGCGGTAAACTGCCATGACAACCTTCTCCCTTTCACTACTCCCCAAGGCATGGAATATTTTCTCTAAGGAATTTATCCATTGCTCAGCTATTGTAGGATTTGTACTCCCATTGAAGGTTGGCGGTTGTTGCCTCATGAAACGGTCTAGCATTGATCCTCCACGTTGCGGATCAGGGTGCTCCATACGAGTAAGGTTGTTATTCATAACCTGCGTGAGTTGTCCCAGTATGGTAATAAGTTGATCAGCACCAGTTGTATCTCCAGGTCCACAATAATTATCTTGAGCAGGAGGGAAATCCCTACACGGAGTTCGTGCATTGATACGGTTTCCATTCCTTCCACTAGGCGCCATTTCTAAACAATGGCATAAACTAGATTAGTTTATGAATCAAAATACATAATTCCATACTTGTAAAATACTTAACATAAATTGAACTATTTATGGATATAATCCATAATCGTAAAAAGAAATGTTTTCTTTGAGAAAGTATATACTCATAACCCTTCATAGTGGTTTGTAAAGAAAATGAGAATTATCCTAAGCATATCCCCCGGGAGTGTCGTAACCAAGAGTGCAGCAAGGCCCGTTGTCGTGCACCAGTTCCCGTTCGAGTCTAGCTCAAAGCGGTGTTTTCGGGTTTTACCCCTAGGTACATCTGTGCCAGAGCCGCCTCTACCTGCTCGTATCCAGACAGGGATGTATTGCTCGGAGAAGTCATAACATCTCTATAATACCAAAATTCTAGGAAGTTCTTCTATACTAATCCTCAAAGTCTATCTTCGGGATATGTGCTCTAATCAGAGTTTATCTAAATCTAGCTTCCAAGGTTAGTACTAAACTGCCTCTGATACCAACTGTAACGCCCCGACCCCAGCTACCCAGAGTCGGTGCATTACTTCGTAACATTGGCATGATCACAAAGGATCAAGTCTCGAAAGACCGATTAGTTTAGTAGCCTTGGAAACACTAGATACATTCATAAGTCTTTCATTACATCAAAAAGTGAAAAACTACAATAACAAAGTCTCCATAGTCCACACTCATATCCTCTTCTGACTATCCCTGCAGGTCATTCATAAAATACTTCTTCACATCCTGGAAAATATTAAAACATTGAAAGGGGTGAGCTCAAATGCTCAGTAAGGATAACAATAATGCGGAAGCTTTCATAAATAAACATTAACATTTAAGGCAATGTATAACTAAAACAAAAGCCTTTTAAACATGAACTTCAACATAATATGGCAAAAGTAAAATGAGATAATGCCATTTACTTCTTCACATGGATATTCTACTGGTCGAATAATCACATGCAATATCAATAACCACTTTCATAATGATGGAATGCATAATGCCAGACTATCATAACCACGTAGTCAAGGCCTCGTGCCAAGACCACAAATAAGATTTTGTCAAGGCCTCGTGCCAAGACACTAGTTTGTCTCATGAGACCTGCCGATGCATCGAGGAGCTATAGCGGGCTCCACCCGTCACTTATTAAGTCCAATGCATTCCTCATATGAATAGGTTTAAACATATCATAAACCATAACATAATCGTATCTCATAAAACAGGCATAAAGGAAACATAACATTTCCACATTTCAATCACAAGATATAAATACAACACATTGATATAATAAAAATGCTTTCAAAACCATTTTCAATACCAAAATAAAAGAGAGTTAAAACTTTGTATTTATTTTTCATTAAAAAAAATGATGGCTTGAAGAGGAAGCCGGATCTCAAATAATGGTCACGGCGGCGGAGAAGTCGTTGTCGCCGCATAAGTACGGAAAGAAAAACATTCCCTTTTGTCGTTTAGTAAAACGCTTCGTATAAAAAAGATTCCTTTTGAATAAATGCAAAAGTCAAAGGGTTTTATACACCGTATAAAAGGAAAGTTGTGTATAAAGCCAAAATATGCCTCAATGAAAGGGGATAGAGACGAAGTCCTTAAAAAGATCATTTTTAAAAATAAAATAGATCTATTATGTGTATTCACTATAGGTACACATAAAGAAAGTAAAAATAAAAAAATAGGATATAATATCATGACATAATTTGAAAGTAGGAGATTAACCCAAAGAATGGAAGTTGGGTTAAGAAGTTCCCTTACAAAGATCATTTTTTTAAATATAATAGATATATTATGTGTATTTACTATAAGTACACATAAATAAAGTACAAATACAAGATAGAACATAATAATATCATGACATAATTTGAAAGTAGGAGATTAACCCAAAGAATAGAAATTGGGTTAAGAAGTTCCCTTACAAATATCATTTAAATAAAATAGATCTATTATGTGTATTAACTATAAGTACACATAAAGAAAGTACAAATACAAGATAATACATAACAATATCATGACAGAATTTGAAAGTAGGAGATTAACCCAAAGAACAGAAATTGGGTTAAGAATTTCCCTTACCTTGTGTCCGACTTGACTCAACCGTTCTTTAACCTCCTGAATAATAAACTAGAGTTAATATATACCTTATTAAGAACCATTCTCAATTTCATTATCCTTATTATATCACTTATTACAATGATATGATCATTATGTAATTATTTAAGTTAATAACGGTCGTTTTGTCGACCTTTGGTACTTGAGTCAAAAATAAACTTCTTATGATTACAAGTTGTTAATGTGGTGAAATATCCATTATATTCATAATTTAGATGTCATATATATCTTATATATCCAGTATATACATTCATTTATAATATTACGTAACATTTAGAGGTAAGAAATGAAATGCACCGTTCATGGAGACGGTAAGCCGTACGTACGCATGAACGCTACTTTCATTTCAATTTCATATTTAATGGAACTAAATCATAATGATATAAATTTATAATATAATTCCAGTATAATATAGTGTATAATACCATTTACTCCATCCTTTATACATCCCACATATGGCATTTACGATTCAAATCACTTTGAGGGGGCGGTAGTCCGCACTTCCTAAAATGAAATTATCGCGTTTTACCCATAATGGAAATCATAAAGTATGCCATAAATGAGAAATACAGAAGCATAAGTAAAACAAAAACATATTATATATCATATATAAAAATAGTGACATCTTAATGGCCACCTTTGAAGGTGTTATATGAGTTTTGAACAATCATCGCTTCGTGAGGCAGAAATTCGCCATCCACAGAAACCGTATGTTCTTTAACCATTAGATGTAGGTGTGTGTAAGTGTAGCTCGAATCCTTCTTATAACAACATCCTAGTATATTGAGGATACTGGTGTTGTTACAAAAGAAATGAATAAAAAGAGTTTAGGGGGTTGGAGAAGAAAAATAAAACAAAACAACATTATAAAAGACATTACCTCAAAATCGGGTAACTCTTTTTGATTTGAGCCAAAGGCTTCCTTGGGAAGAGTTCTGCCCAAAGTGAGGATTCTAGGAGTAAGAGAGGGATGTTGCGAGAATATTTGGGCAGAGGTTCGCCGAGCCAAATGGCTTGAAGGTGTGAATAAGGTGGGAGAGGTGGGGGCCTTTTATAAGTGGAGAGGAGGGGCACTTTTGGAAAGTAATGAAATGTTACATTATTTCAAAATGCTTTTCAGATTCTAAAGGTCCCACATCTATATAATTCGAGGCTAAGGTGATAAGGTTTCGAAATATCTTCATCCAATAGGCTTTGGACAAGTGTAAGACTCGGATTTTGCATTATCTTCTCATTTTATTTAAATCGTCAAATAATGATGTCATCGCTGCATCATTATTATGTCATAAATACTTTAATTTATTTAATGTCTAAAAATTATAAAACAAATACTATGATGTAGGAAATCTTTTTAGCTTTCCAATGACTATTTATAATCAAAATTTGGACTTGTATAACCCCAATTAAAAATTGTTTTAGTAGAACAATTTATGTTAGTGTCATTTTCACTTTAACATTAAATAAAAACTAATTTATGTCATTTCCCAACAAAAGTGGATCCATGGGGTCCCCAAGTTAGGCCATGGCTTGTCTTGGTCGGCCATGACTCAACCAATGAGGTTGGGACATGTTTCTAGGTCATTTAATATTATTAAAGTATTATTTATACCTTAAACCACACTAATTACCACTAATCGCGATTAAAACTTAATAAGTTACTATTCACCAAAAAATTATTTTTATCCCATTGAACCACATTTTACTTCTTAATGACAACCATGTATGTCGGATTTTTGAAAATCAAATCACAGAAGTGGTAATATTTCATTTAAAAGAAAAATCAGTTATTTAACTACCACTTAGTGGTTTCACTATTCATCAAAAATTGAAGTTTTTCAGAATAATGCCAAAATTTCACCCTAAGCTATAATTGATATTCCGAATTCAAAAATGATGTCTATTTTACAAAATTCCAAACATATAAGTTGCATTAATTAATTTTATAATTAATTCCCGCTGTTACGACAAATAGCGTGTTTTTAAGAAACAATTTATATCAAAAGATTGGCAATTGTTTTTGTCCAAATTCAATGTTAAATTAATTCTAATGACCACCATTGGATAAAATGGTAAAAATATATTCTAATTATACATTAAATCCACTCAATAGTATAACTTATCACTATAAATTATTTTGATTAAAAAAGTTGTTTTAAGTATTTTTCACTATTCATAAAAAATTAGAAGTTCTCAGAAAAATACCAAAAATTCAACATAGGCTAATTTCGATATTACGAATACAAAAATGAAGTCCATTTTGAAATATAAAATTTCTATAATTTTAAAAAGTGGTTATTACTATTCATAACGGCTAGTTTGATTTGTCGCGATGTTTTAGAACTCGAAGTTGCGTACAATGCAAGCTATTGTATTATTGAATGAGAAGCGTATCGTGGAAGCTCGGGGTGTTACAATACATCACCGACCAGTTCAATGGCGTAGAGGTTCATCACTGTCTTGTCAACACGGGCTCTATAATCAACCTAATCCCGACTCGGACACTACAAAAACATGGATTGTCTGAGGATGATCCGAGTCCCTCTAACCTAAGAATCCAAGTTTATTATAGGGCATAACAGACACTGGTGGGTAAGATCCACCTGAACACCCAATTTGGTGGCCTAGTTTCCAATATCGAGTTCATGGTTGTCTCTCAGGACACCGCCTACAATGTGTTGATGGGAAAGCCGTGGCTCCACCTGCATGAGGAGGTTCTTTAATCATATCACCAGTTCCTCTAGTACTCTCTTAATGGTCGAGTGGGAATACTCCAAGGTGACACATCTCCCTTTGTATCTTGTGAAGCCTGCTATTTAGATGCCAACTATTACAAGAGCAAGGAAACAAAGATTTAGAAAAACGAGGTCGAGCATGCCACGACTTCGACAGACCCTTGGATAGATCTAGATGATGCCTATGTCTTTCCAATCCACAGATTGGAGGCTACAACCCCAGACATGGAACCATGCTTCGTTGTTTCTAGGATGAGGGGGAACACCTTCCCAAGTATATGAGGCACTGTAAAATTATCTCGTACTTCTATACAAACTAGGCTCAGGTGATTTCGGAGCCTCTTACTCCCATAAGGTTTTGGGATGTCCGCCCCATGGCAATAGAAATACTTCATACTTGAAGATTTCACTGGGCAGGAATTAACCAGCTCTAGCCGACGCGCCACTATTGCTTCAATATCATCAAGCATGAACCCTTGGGCCAAAGACCAGATGGGATTGGATCAACAACCTTCATCACTATAGTTGCGGAAGCACAAGAATTCCCTGATGCAGTGTCCACTACCACTTAGGCTGGAACCAGCCTCCCGTCACGATCTGTCGACTCAGAAGCAACTTCTTCTGCTGGGGATCCCTCTTTCATAATCGAAGAATAGGATTAAGAGGACTCTCCCCTTTTTTTGAAGAGGGTGTCTCTGCCACGGTCGATTAATTGGTACAGGTGAACCTCGGTAGCGAGACAGACCCGAAACCCACACTGATCATTTCAACAATTCCCCTCGAGGAGCAACAGAAGTACATGGACATCCTTAAACAACACCATGATGTGTTTGGCTGAAGTTATGACAATATTCCTAGACTAGATCCTCAGGAATACATCCACCGCCTTAGTATCTAGTCAAATCATCGTGGGTTCAAGCAACCTCCTAGAAAGATGCTCTCTTCTCACAGTGTCATGGTTGAGGTAGAAGTTGATAAGATCATCTGATCCAATTTCATTACGGAGGTCCAGTACCCCAAATGTCTATCCAACATTCACTACTAGAAATCCCATTTTTACCAACGCTTATATCCCAACGGTTTCATAAACCGTTGGGAATGGTTATGTATACCAACGGTTTTAAGAGAACCATTGGTATAGAGGCTTCTATGAATAAATTTACCAACGGTTTGTAAAACCGTTGGTATAGGCCTCAATTAATACACTTTTACCAATAGTTATACATTAACCGTTGGTATATGTTGCTACATTCCCAACGGTTTTAAAAAACCGTTGGGAAAGTTTTCCCTTCAATCCAGTTTGGGTGTCCAGTAGCCCCTCCGCTCGATTGTAGTCCACCTCCGCTCGACTGCAGCCCTAAATTGAAGGTCTCTCGATGCTCTCTCATTACCCAGTCTCCAAAAATCCATCAATCCTCTTCAATCAAACAATATTTCTGTTCTACACTTCAAATAAGTAAGTTCTACCTCAATGATAATGTTCTTCATATATTTTTTTTATTTTCTATTTTGATTTGACCTAAACGTCTGGGATCTCTCTATACAAAGGCACAGAAACTCGTTCCACTCATAGATCCATCTTAAATCAAACAATTTTCTAGTTCTACACTCTAAATATTTATGTAGTACCTTAGTTTTAATGTTTTTCATCTATTATTTTTGTTTTCTGTTTTAATTTGTTATAAACTAGGTTGTGTTGTCTATGGCATGCGAAGGTTAGTGATATTGAGGATGAATTGGATGTTGGTTCAGTGATGGATTGGAATTGTGAGGTTTTTTGGATTAAGGTTTGTTAATTTTCAATGAATTATTTGGGGATTTACTCCCTTTAATAGATCCCCCACTCATCATGGACACTGGACACCCCCCCTCTTGGACCCTGGACAATCCCCCCCTCCTGGAACTTGGACAGCCTGGCCCCCTCTTTCTTGAAACTTGGACAGCCCCCTCCTGGACCCTGGACAACCCTCCTCCACCCTACTCCCAGGACCTTGTATAGTCCCCCTCCTTCATGGACCATAGGAAGCGCCCCACCCTCCACCCTGGACCCTGGATAGCCCCCCTCCTCGATGGACCCTGGACACCCCCCTCCTTCCTGGACCATGTACAACCCCTTCTCCCCTTCTCCTTGACCCTGGACAGCCCCCACCCCCCTACCTGGACCCTGGACAGCCCCCCACCCCTCCTCCTAGACCTTGGGCATCCCCCCCATCCCCCTCCTCAACCACCAAATACCCCCCCACTTCAAAACTTTGACCACCAAACTTGGACAAGCTGGATTTTCTCTAAAAAGATAGATTTGATCCTCAAACCACCTCAATAATATCCTAAACAATGCTTATAATGTGGTTTTCACCACATAACATCCAATTGTATTCCAAGTCACTAGTCTATCCACCCTTGACTAGATTTTACAAAAAGCGTTCAACCTTAAGGATCCAAATAAAAATAAATTGATATAAGACATTTGATAATGGATTAAAATTTCAAATTGGGATCCAATGAGGAATATTTGTGATATTATGCATCATGTCCATGAGTAAATCCATTTTTATATATCTGATAAGTTATTTTTCACAATTTTCACACATTATTTGTTTGTAAAAATGGGACAAACATTTATAAAGGTTCTAATATATAAAAATGAATCTATTTGTGGATGCAGCTTAACCAACGATGTCTAGCTTGTCTGCCTCTTCCATGATCATCGATGTGCACGTCCCGTCTCCATCTGACCTCGAATGATGGGAGACTCAGCGTATGGCGGATGAAGAGCACCATATTCTCTTACTTCCACACCAGATTCATGCCCACTACGCTTCTGAAGTGATCAATCCCACTAAGCATCCCTGTGAGCTTGATGACACGACCACCAGTTCTTGTAAGAGGCAGAGGAGTTCTGGGCTGATGGACCAAGACGATTGACCAGTGTCCATCCATCTGGCTGAAGACGTAAAACTTAGCACTTCCTGGGAGGGAACCCATGTTCTAGAGTTTCATCATTTTGATTTTTTTACTTGGTTTTAGGAAATAAACATGGCATGTATGCAACAATATTTTAGCTGCTTCTAATCTGTATGTGCACTTGTCATTACTATGCATGACTGCTTCTATTTTGTCTGATCCTTAGTGTTATTTTTTATGACATGATGTGGCTATATGCTATCTATGTGTAGATTTTAGAAGTACATAAGTATGTGCAGTTTTCATTATTCCATTCTTTCAGTGCTTAGGCCGATGGTACGAGGGAGTTTCATACTAGAGGTAGACGAGCATCTCCTCCTAACCGACTAGACCCTTCCCCTCCAACCAAACGCATTTGGATTCTATTGAAACTTAATGGAAACGATCCATGGGTCAAATGTGATGTGTATAAGTCAACCTAGCCTCAATAAAAGGCATGGTGTGGCCAGGATCACTCAAACTGCCTCTCTTTTGTTCAAAATTGACTTATTTTTAAGTGAAATCAACAACTGACATATGGGAAACCAACCAAACGCCTTCATATTGTGTTGAAACTTTAGGAAAATGATCCATGGATCATATGTGACATGTAAATGTCAACTCCACCTCAATACGATGCTCGGTGTGGCCGGTATCACTCCAAGTGTATGTATTTTGTTTAAAATGGACTATATTTTACGTACATATGCCAATCCAATCAAACAGCTTTTTATTGTGTTGATACTTTTTAAAAATTATCCATGACTCATATGTGTCATGTTCGAGTAAACCCCTCCTCAATTAGAGGCTCGGTGTGGCCGATACCACTCAAAGTGCCTCTGTTTTTTTAAAAATGGACTTAATTTTAAGTGAAATCAACAATTGACATACGGAAAACCGAACAAACGCATTCGGATTCTGTTTAAACTTAAGGAAAACGATCCATGATTCAAATTTGACGTTTATGAGTCAACTATGCCTCAATATGAGGCTTGGTGTGGCCGAAACCACTCAAAATTCCTCTGTTTTTTTAAAAATAGAATTAATTTTAAGTGAAATCAACAACTCACATACGATAAACCAACCAAACGCATTCGGATTATATTGATACTATAGGAAAACGATACATGGGTCATATGTGACGTGTAAGAGTCAACCTCGCCTTAATCCAAGGTGCGGTGTGGACGGTACCATTCAAAATGTCTCTTTTTTGTTCAAAATGACTTTAATTTTAAGTGAAAACAACAACTGGCATACGGAAAACTGACCAAATGCATTCCAAATCTGTTAAAAGTTAGTAAAATGATCCATGGGTCATATGTGACGTGTACGAGTCAACCCAACCTCAATTCAAGGCACGGTGTGGCTGGAACCACCCAAACTATCCCTCTTTTGTTTAAAATGGGAAATATTTTACGTACATATGCCAAACTGATCAAACGGATTCTGATTGTGTTAATACTTTTGAACAATGATCCATGACTCATATGTGATGTGTACGAGTCAACCCCGCCTCAATTAGAGGCCCGGTGTGGCCGATACTACTCAAAGTGCCTCTGTTTTGTTAAAAATGGACTTAATTATAAGTGAAATCAACAACTGACATACGGAAAACCGACCAAATGCATTTGGATTATATTGAAACTTAAGGAAAACGATCCATGAGTCAAATGTGAGGTGTACGAGTAAACCCCACCTCAATACGAGGTGCGGCGTTGTAGACACCACCCAAATTGTCTCTCTTATGTTAAAAATGGAAAATATTTTATGTACATACGCCAAACTAATAAAACGGATTCTGATCGTGTTAAAACATTAGGACAATGATCCATGGCTCATATGTGACGTGTAAGAGTCAACCCCACATCCAACCAAGGCCCGGTGTGGCCGACACCACTCAAAGTGTCTCTCTTTTGTTTAAAATGGACTTAATTTTAATTAAAAACAACAACTGACATACACTAAACCAACCAAATACCTACAGATTCTGTTGAAACTTTAGGAAAATGATCCATGGGTCATATGTGACATGTACGAGTCAACCTTGCCTCAATCTGAGCCACGGTGTGGCCGGGACCACTCAAACTGTCTCTCTTTTGTTCAAAATGGACTAAATTGTAAGTGAAATCAACAACTGACATAAGAGAAACCTATCAAATGCCTTCGTATTTTGTTGAAACTTTACGAAAATGATTCATTGGTCATATGTGATGTGTACAAGTCAACCCCGCCTCAATCTGAGGTTCCGTGTGGATGGGACCACCCAAAATTCCTCTCTTTTGTTCAAAATGGACAATATTTTACGTACATACGCCAAACCGATCAAACGGATTCTCATTGTGTTGATACATTAGAAAAATGATCCATTTCTCAAATGTGATGTGTGCGAGTCATCCCCACCTCAATCCGAGGCCTGGTGTGGCCGACACCACTCAAAGTGTCTCTCTTTTGTTTAAAATGGACTTAATTTTAAGTGAAAACAACAACTGACATACGTCAAACCAACCAAACGCCTTCAGATTCTGTTGAAACTTTAGGAAAATGATCCATGGGTCAGATGTGACATGTAAGAGTCAACCTCGGCTCAATCCGAGCCACGGTGTGGCGAGGACCACTGAAACTGTCTCTCTTTTGTTTAAAATGGACATAATTTTATGTGAAAAAAACAACTGACATACTCCAAACCAACCAAATGACTTCTGATTCTGTTGAAGCATTAGTAAAACGATCCATGGGTCATATTTGATGTGTAAAAGTCAACCCAGCCTGAATCTGATCCGCGGTGTGGCCGGGACCACTCAAACTATCTCTCTTTTGTTCAAAATGGACTAAATTGTAAGTGATATCGACAAATGACATACGAGAAACCTACCAAACGCCTTCGTATTCTGCTGAAACTTTAGGAAAATGATCCATGGGTTATATGTGATGTGTACGAGTCAACCCCTCCTCAATCCAAGGCACCGTGTGGCCGGGACCACCCAAACTGCCTCTCTTTTGTTCAAAATGGACAATATTTTATGTACATATGCCAAACCAATCAAACGGATTATGATTATGTTGAAACTTTAGGAAAATGATCCATGGATCATATGTGATGTGTACGAGTCAGCCCTGCCTCAATCCGAGGCCCGGTGTGGCCGACACCACTCAACGTGCCTCTCTTTTGTTTAAAATGAACTTAATTTTTAGAGAAAACAACAACTGACATAAGCCAAACTGACCAAACACCTTTTTATTCTGTTGAAACTTTAGGAAAACGATCCATGGGTCATATGTGACATGTAAGAGTTAACTACACATCAATAAGAGCCGCGGTGTGGCTGGGACCACTCAAACTGTCTCTCTTTTGTTGAAAATGGACTAAATTGTAAGTGAAATCAACAATTGTCATATGGGAAATCAACCAAATGCCTTCGGATTATATTGAAACTTTAGGAAAACGATCCATGGGTCATATGTCATGTGTAAGAGTCAATCCTGCCTCAATCCGATGTGCGGTGTGGCCGACACCACCCAAACTGTCTCTCTTATGTTAAAAACGGACAATATTTTACGTACATATGCTAAACCGATCAAACAGATTATGATTGTATTGAAACATTAGGAAAATGATCCATGGATCATACGTAACGTTTAAGAGTAAACCCCACCTCAATCCTAGGCCCGATGTGGCCGACCCCACTCAAAGTGCCTCTTTTTTTTAAAAGACTCTTAATTTTAAGTGAAAACAACAACTGACATAAGCCAAACCGACCAAACACCTTCGAATTCTGTTGAAACTTTAGGAAAATGATACATGGGACATATGTGACATGTACGAGTCAACCCTGCCTAAATCTGAGCCGCGGTGTGGATGGGACCACTCAAACTGTCTCTCTTTTGTTGAAAATGGACATAATTTTAAGTGAAAACAACAACTAACATACCCCAAACCAACCAGACGACTTCTGATTATGTTGAAACATTATGGAAAATGATCCATGGCTCATATGTGATGTGTACGAGGAAACCCCACCTCAACCTGAGCTGCGGTGTGACCGGGACCACTCAAACTGTCTCTCTTTTGTTCAAAATGGACTAAATTGTAAGTGAAATCTACAACTGACATACGAGAAACCGACCAAACGCATTCGGATTCTGTTGACACTTTAGGATAATGATCCATGGGTCATATTTGATGTGTACGATTCAACCCTACCTCAGTCCGAGATGCCGTGTGGTCGGGACCACCCAAACTGCCTCTCTTTTGTTCAAAATGGACAATATTTTACGTACATACACCAAACCGATCAAACGGATTATGATTGTGTTGAAACTTTATGAAAATGATCCATGGCTCATATGTGACATGTACGAGTCAACCCCACCTCAATCTGAGGCTCGGTGTGGCCGACACCACTCAAAGTGCCTCTGTTTTATTTAAAATGGACTTAATTTTAAGTGAAAACAACAACTAACATACACAAAACCAACCAAACACCTACGGATTCTGTTGAAACTTTAGGAAAACGATCCATGGGTCATATGTGACGTGTATGAGTCAACCCCGCCTCAATATGAGCGACGGTGTGACCGGGACCACTCAAACTATCTCTCTTTTGTTTAAAATGGACTAAATTGTAAGTGAAATCAACAACTGACATACGGGAAACGGATAAAACGCCTTCAGATTCTATTGAAACTTTAGGAAAACGATCCATGGGTCATATGAGACGCGTACGAGTCAACCCCGCCTCAATCTGAGGCACCATGGGGCCGGGACCACCCAAACTGCCTCTCTTTTGTTCCAAATGGACAATATTTTATGTACATACGCCAAACCGATCAAACGGATTCTAATTGTGTTGAAACATTTGTAAAATGATCCATGGATCATATGCGATGTGTACGAGTCAACCCCGCCTCAATCTGAGGCCCGGTGTGGCGACACCACCCAAAGTGCCACTTTTTTTAAAATGTACTTAATTTTAAGTTAAAACAATAACTGTCATAAGGAAAACTAACCAAATGCCTACGGATTCTGTTTAAACTTTAGGAAAACAATCCATGGTTCATATGTGACGTGTACGAGTCAACCCCACCTCAATCCAAGTCGCGGTGTGGCTAGAACCACTACAACTGTCTCTCTTTTGTTGAAAATGGACTAAATTGTAAGTGAAATCAACAACTTTCATACAGGAAACTGACCAAACGCCTTCCGATTATATTGACACTTTAGGAAAATGATCCATGGGTCATATGTAATGTGTAAGAGTCAATCCCTCCTCAATCTGAGGCGCGGTGTGGCCGAAACCACCCAAACTATCTCTCTTATGTTCAAAATGGACAATATTTTATGTACATACGCCAAACTGATCAAACGGATTCATATTGTGTTGAAACATTAGGAAAATTATCCATGGATAATATTTGATGTGTACGAGTCAACCCTACCTCAATACGAGGCCCGATGTGGCCGTCACCACTCAAAGTGTCTATCTTTTGTTTAAAATGGACTTAATTTTAAGTGAAAACAACAACTGACATATGCCAAACCAACCAAACACATTCGGATTCTATTTAAACTTTAGGAAAATGATACATGGGTCATATTTGATGTGTAAGAGTCAACTCCTCCTCAATACGAGCCACAGTGTGGCCGAGACCACTCAAACACTCTCTCTTTTGTTCGAAATGGACTAAATTGTAAGTGATATCAACAACTGACATACGGGAAACGGACCAAACGCCTTCAGATTCTGTTGAAACTTTAGGAAAATGATCCATGGGTCATATGTGACGTGTACGAGTCATCCCCGCCTCAATTTGAGTCACCGTGGGGCCGGGACCACCCAAACTGCCTCTATTTTGTTCAAAATGGAAAATATTTTATGTACATACGCCAAACCAATCAAACGGATTCTGATTGTGTTGAAACATTAGGAAAATGATTCATGGATCATATGTGATGTGTACCAGTCAACCCAGCCTCAATCCGAGGCCCGATGTGGCACTCATGGAGTCACAAGTGATGAGACTCCTAAGAAAATACCTTTTCACCATATATTAGAAAAGTGGTTGTCATATGAAGATTGAAATGGGTGTAAATAATATTTGAGTTATTGAAGCTCTTATTCAAATATACTAGATGATTGTTGTCATATGAATATTCAAATGGGGAATTATTCACCATGTATCTAATCAAACAGGTGGTGTTTTTTTTTGTTTTTTTAAGTTTGTCATTGTTTTAAGTGCTGTTTTTTATGCAGGTGTATGCACTCGGGGGGCTACTAGAGGGGATGTTGTGCAAAAATTCTGGAAATACACAATACCAGCGGTTTACAACCGTTGGTATACTTTGAGAAAGAATTATACCAACGATTCAATAAACCGTTGGTAAAAAACTATCCCAACGGTTACAAACCATTGGAATAGTATTTTTTATTGAACATATGCCAACGGTTTCATTGAAACCGTTGGAAAAAAAACTATACCAATGGTTGTAAACTGTTGGTATAATATCAAAATCATAGAATTACCAACGGTTCTAAACCATTGGGTAAACCTATACCAACGGTTCAACAAGAACTGTTGGAAAATCAATACATAGAGTGGGCTATACCAATAGTTTAGTTCAAACCGTTGGTATAGATCTTTACCCACGCCTTACTTCCCTACGGGTTGGACAACCGTTGGTATAGAATATACCAACAGTTTTCCAGCCTATACCAATGGTTTAGAACCGTTGGTATATCCTCCATTTCCATTAGTGATTCTGCCAGTCAGAAAGAAGAATGAACATATCAGAGTCTCAATCAACTTCTGGGATCCCAAACATCAGTGACCAAAGGATGATTTTCCCCTTCCTGTGACGAAATTGTTGATCAATGCTACAGATGGGTTCCAAGCCCTCTTCTTCAGGGATGGGTACTCTGGGTATAACCAGATCTAAATGGCCCCTGAGGACGAGGAGCCTACAGCCTTTGGGGAACCACAAGGTACTTTCTGTTACAAAGTCATACCATTTGGTTTAAAGAATGCAGGTTCTACTTATCAGTGATCTATGCATCTCATATTTAAGGCAATTCTCGGAACATTGGTGGAATGTCATGTAGATGACCTGGTGGTCAAATCTCACAAAAATATAGACCATCTCAAAGACCTTGAGAAAGTGTTCGGCTTCCTCCATTCCCATCACCTGAAGATGAACCCATTGAAGTGTGCCTTCAGGGTCACCTCTGGAAAGTTTCTTAGATTCGTTGTTAGATATAGGGGCCTTGAGATTTAACTAGATAAGATCAAGGCCATTAGATAGATGTCTCCTCTAAGAAACATTCTAGAACTATGAGGCTTCCAAGCCCACATTTCTTACATACTCCGATTCATCGCGAATTTGGCCGAAAGTGTAATCCCTTTTCCCAGCTCATGAAGAAAGGCACCGTTTATGAGTGGGACAAAGAGTGTTAGATTGATTTCAAGGAAATCAAGAAGTATCTACACCAACCTCTGGTCTTAATGGAACGCATCTCCGTAAATACACTAGTCGTTTATGTGACCGCCCTAGAATGGTCCCTCAGTGCCCTTCTCGCCCATAAGAACAACTAGGGCATAGAGAAAAGACTCTACTACCTCAGCTACATGCTCCTCGATAAAGAGACCAGATACTCACCTATCAGAAAAAGATGCCTTGCATTGGTATTCATAGTACAAAATTTGTTACATTACCTACAGCACCATAGTGTATAGCTTCTGTCCTGAGTAGATCCACTGAAGTACATCCTGAGCCACCACATGCTGACAGGCCGACTGGCTCAGTGTGTGGTAATCCTCTAGTAGTTTAACATCATGTTCATTCCTCATAAGTCTATTAAGGGAAAACCATTGAAATAATTATTTTCTATCAATATAGCTCTCGTAGACTAGTCCCCAGATCTCGATTTCCCTGATGAAGTGATTCTTTCACTAGACCAAGTCCTCCCGTGTTGAAAAATTCACATAGATGGTGCTTCCCGGAGCCCCACCGGTAAAAGGCTCAATGACCCCAGACTCAACAAAGTAGGCCTGGGTATCTCGTTCATTACCCCATCATGAACCTATCTTCCATATTCATTCATGTTGTCAGAGGGCTACACCAACAATGAGGCAGAGTATCAGGGTCTCATTACTGTCCTCGAGCGGGCCCTCGATATCAATGTGCCCCATTTTCATGTGAAAGGGGACTCTGAGATGGTCATCAAGAAGATCAACAGTGGCTATGTCATCAGAAAGCCATAGATCGCCCCATTTTTGGAATGCACTCTTCAACTAATGGCCCAGTTCCCATCTTGACCAAAAGTTATTCATGTCCCTCAATATCAGAATGGTCGAGCTGACACCTTATCCAGCCAAGATGAATCACTTGCAGAGCCCGAACAGGATTATCTGATTATCCATGTGGCACACCGGAGAGTCATTGACCCTATTATTCCAGGTGACAATGAAATCCCGCAGGTAAACCACCTTACCACCGACGCCTCCACATCAGGACCCCCAGGTCCCCTAGATGCAAAAGTTTAAGTGACTCCCAATTGGAGGATACCCTTGGTTAAGTATCTCTAAAATGGTAATATCTCAGCAGATCTGGCCGAGCGCAAGCGAATCCGACACCGTGCGTTACAGTTTACCCTCCGAAGTGGTCTTGGTTTTGAGCAGATCCTCTACAAGAATGGGTTTGATGGTGTTCTACTCTATTGCATTCAAGGAGTCGATATTTCTCAGGTCAAGCAGGTGGTTCATTCTGGTTCCTACGGTTCCCATCAGACTAGGCTGAAAATATCTCACCAGATCTAGAGATTGAGGTACATTTGTCCCTCTATGATCCATGACTACATAGAGTTCATCAAAAGGTGTCACGCATTCCATATTCATGCTAACTTCATGCATCGGCCACCAGATATTCTCCACTCCACCAAGTAATCTTGTCTATTTGCGGTATGGGGACTCAATGTTGTGGGACCATATCCACTGGTGAAAGCTTACCAGTGTAGGTTCATCCTGACTGCTACAGATTTCTTCTCCAAGTGAGTAGAGGCAGTTCCACTCAAGTTTGTCGAGGCCCATTCCATTGTTGACTTTGTGAGCTCCAACATCATCTCCCCATTTGGAGTCCCTCACACTGACCTCAACGATAACGGTACAAAATTTCAGGAAGTCTAGCTGAAGAAATTGTATGATAAGTACAACATCCTCTCTAACCATACATCCCTCTATCATGCGCAAGCAAATGGACAGATCAAGGCGCTCAATAAAACCCTCTCTAACATTCTGCAGAAAGTGGTTTGTTAGAATATGAAGAGTTGGTTGGACAAGATCCCCAACGCCCTCTGGGAATACCAGACGATGTCTTATAATTCCCCCCAGGTGAGCCCATATTCCCTGGTGTACGAAACGGAGGCCATCTTGCCCATTGAGATTCAGTTTACCTCATTGTGAATAGTTATCTACAATCAGCAAGTACCAGATAAAGTAGATGATATCCTTCTAGCTGAGCTAGAATCACTTGATGAAAATAGTATTTGTGCCCTGAACAATCTGGAAAGGCATCAGAACAAAATATCTAGAGCTTTCTTCAAGAAAGTTCACCTCCACTCTTTCTTGTATGGTGACTTGGTATTGGCCCTAAAGACACCAATGATACCCAGAAGGAAACCACCCAAGTTGGATCCCAAATGGGAAAGACCTTACATTTTTCATAAGGTTTACTCTAATGGAACTTACTCCCTAGTTACCATGGATGGTGAGAATATAACTCCTCCCACCAATGCTGTGTTCGTAAATCAATAATTTTCTTGAGTAACCCATTGGTGCTACATGACCCTAAACTGCCAGGTCCTACATGACCCTAAACTGCTTGGCCCTGCATGACCCTAAACTGCCAGGTCTGACATGACCCTAAACTGATTGGTCCTACATGACCTTAAACTGTATTGGGTCTATGAATAGCTTAAATCGCCATGTCCCACATGATATTAAATTGTACCTTGTCTCAAAAGATGCTAAAATGTATCCTTATAACTACATACAACTTGATTCCAATCCGCATGGGATACATAGGAATGCTCAGACTTTGCATCTTGAGTCCAACCCCAAATAATTTTCTTCGATTATCACCCGGGGTGTAGGTCTCATGATGGACCCTACATGGTGTAGTGCATGCTTCTTTGGATTTACTCATGTTGGGATTATCATGATCGCACCATGTGCTCCCTCCGCGTTCTTCTATTCTCCCACATCCTCACTACACGATGCTAAACAGTATGGCCATCAAGAACTACCTATGGCTTGATTCCCATCACCATGGGATACGTAGAAACGCCCATACATTTTGTCTGCTGGCCCAACCCAAAATTCAGGATCTCTCCTCGGGTCAGAGCACATGTTGTGGTGTCAGCTTCCTTCCTATGCCGAGTTCACCATGACCCCGCCATACATCCCACCCCATGGAGACTGTCACCTATTTCACCACCCTGCTTGACGTTAAAATGCACGGGCACATCTATGCTTCACTCACTCCTTTCTTGGGACTCCATTATCTTTCACATCCAAAAGGACCCCTGACTGGCATGGATGATCGGCCTAAGGGCTCTCCTACCATTTTGGGCTAACTTCCTTGGGGGTTTCAAACAAAAAATTGAAATAAGTCCCACATTGCGAACATGGTCAGCGGTTGATGCTCATTTGTTGTTCCCATTTCAGGTCACACGATACAGACTCTGTCTTTCAAACATGGTCAACAATTATCCTAGGTCATCGTCACCACCGCATATGTCCCTAACATCAAGTGTAGTGGTTTATTATATCCCTCTATCTCTTCAAGCTTTAGTTTGACTCAAGCGAGAGCGTGACTCTAGCTGTTAGACCCTTATATGATGGGGAGAACCTAGTCCTAATCCTTGTTTCCAACATGGATCATGGCTCCCATGGGCTTAATATATATGATGAGGCAATACCCGCATGAGAGGCCATATGGCTATAGTTGTCCTGGACGCCTAGCCTCAGGTCCCTCAGCCTTTTCACCCCCTAGCCAAAGTTCTCATTCAGGAGTGTGCGGTGTGGAATAGACTCACATTTTTATTCATGTCGGGCTATTTCATCTTTCCACACACACCCCCTTTGAGACATCCATACATTTATCGTCCCTTCTATGATCATAGGCCCCGCCATGCTTCGCGAGCACCATAATTTGGGTTTTCATCATTTTCTAGATCCAAAAGGACCTCCAAATGGCATGGATACTTAGCCTATGGGCTCTCCTACCATTTCGGGCCAACGTACCCAAGGATTTTGGGAAAAAAAATTGATACAAGTCCCATGTTGCGAATCTGGTCAATGGTCGATGCTCAATGGTTTACCCCAAACTCCGATCACAAAAAGAAAGATACGGTGTTGTGAACCTGGTCAATAGTAGTCCTCTATCATCATTTCTGCTTTGTGGTCATCCATTAGCGCGATGATTCACCCTCTCCGCTCAGCTATCCCACACATATGACATTAAACTAGGCATCTCCGGTCCAAGATCTATGACCTTAAACTAAGATCACCATCGTCCTTACTGCAATATGTCAAATTAAAAGCTAGCTATGACATTCTGCCCATGGCCCAACCTCAGGTCTCTCAGCCTTCTTTGGCCCCTAGCCCAAGTTCTCACTTAGGATTGTATGGTGTGGTATGGGATTATGTCCTCATTCATGTCGGGTTACTCGCCATACCATACACATCCCTCATTGGGGTATCTTTCCCTCATTTTCATCATCATTTTCCCTAGAAATACATGTGGATTGATTCTCATCCTTATGGGATATGTCAGAACGCTCGAATGTCTCGTCTTCGGGTCCATCCCCATCTCTTAGAAACCTCCCTATCATCATGTTCCCTTGGCCTACATTCTTCCAGGAGAGTGGCATAAGGTGTCGTATGGGATTATGTCCTCATTCACGTCAGGTTTATAACAACCATGATGTATACCTCTCTCTCCTAAGCGGCCTTCACTCCCTTTCCCTACACTCATCTCTTTGAGTAGACTTCTCTTAATTTTGGTCCCTTGACTCTCTCCAGTGATTCGCCAATGGAACCATGAGTACTCTAGTCTAGAGCCTGAAGTGTCAGATATTTTTTGGACATGCTTTCACCCATTTTTCAGGCTTTGTGTTCCCCTTCATTAGGGATTCCATAATATTTTACATCCAAAGGGACCCCCAAATGGCATGGATGCTCAGCCCAAGGGCTCTCCTACCATTATGGGCCAACATCCTTGAGGGTTTCAGACAACAAATCAATACAAGTCATGCGTTGAAAACATGGTCAGTGGTTTACACTCATTTTTTCCCATTTCAGGTCACATGATATGGATACTATGTTTCAAACACAGTCAATAATTATCCTCCATCGTCACACTAACCCCTTCAAGACTTAAATGTTTGTTACACGATTCACATCATTTTCCACACCATTATGTCCAAGTGTAATTTCAACCCTCGCGGTACTATACCTCGGTGCACATTTTCTTGTTAGGAGGGAAAAGCCACAGTAAGGTGTCATTCAGGGCTCCACACTGACTCCCTTTGGTGTGAATTTGAAGTATTTCAAAAACCTCTTCCACCCTTGTTTCCCACACCAAGTTTGACTCACGTGGGATTAGGTATCAGATTGAGGTCCACACATATTTGGAAGGATTCTGCTTCTCCATGGTCTGATCTCTAAGACCTTAAACTAAGATCTCTTTTATAACTATATAGAAATTAATTACCATTCCCATGCGATATATAGGAATGCCCAGACATCTCATCTTTGGGTCTGGCTTGAGTTCCACAAGCTTTTCTCTTCGATTATTCCTTTTAGGCCCCATCTTATATAGGACCACGTGATGTGGCATGTATGGGATTATTCCTTCATTCACGTGGGGTTTAAAATTTATGCATCACGTACTACTTTTCAAGGATCTAGTCCCTTCTACCTCATGTCCTTTGTCCGGCATGATGTTAAACTAAACCTTTTAGAACTATGTATGGATTAATTCCATCATCATGGGAAATGTAGAAACACTCATACATCTCGTCTTTGGGTCTAGCTCAACTGAGATCTAGTCTCTCCTTACCCATATTCTCTAACCTTTTCTAGCCCCCTCAGCCCGAGGTTTCTTTCTTGGAATTTCACACGGTGTGATATGGGATTATGTCCTCATTTAGGTCGGGTATGCTTTATTATGTCGTGACCATTCCCTAATGAACCTCACCTCTCTTGTATATGTCAAATCCATATGAATCTAAACTATGTTGCCTAGTCCCACATGACTTTAAAATTATACGTCTATACTGCACGATGTTAAAATGCATGGTTGTTCCCATCACATGACCCTAAACTGTGACATTATTTTCCTGGCCGCACGACAAAAAACGACATTGTATCATGGTGTCCTCACTCGAGGGGACATCATGTTTGGTATCAGTCACACACCATAGCATTTTTCAACACCTGCACACAACTTGATTCTTATGGAAATGCCAGGAATTTCTATCCTAGGTCCATCACATCATAAAAAAACCACACTCATTCATCCTAAAGGACAAACATGATCCATTAAATACCGCTTATTTTGGTGCAATGGCCAGACCGACACAACCTTATTATCTCTAGAACTGGTATCTTATTGTGGAATCCCTAGAAATACATGTGGCTTGATTCTCATTCTCATGGGATATATAGAAATTCCCATGCACTTTTCTTCGGGCCCAACTTAACTTTCATTTCTGGTCCCTCAACCAAAAACCTCCCCAAGAAACACATGGTGATCTAGAATCCAGGTCCTCATTCACACCGTGTTTCATAATTACCTCATCACGTGTCTCCCAAATTCCCTACCATATCTGGTCTGATCTCTATGACCAGAAACTAATACCACTCTACATCCTTGTCACAAGATGTTAAACTTCAAGACATCTTCTAGAACTACGTACGGCTTGATTCCCATCCTCATGAGATACGTAGGAACACCAAGACATATTGTCCACGGGTCTATCCCTAAGAATATGAAATCCCATCCTCACTCTTTTCAGACCCTAGGCCCGACACATTTTGGGAACATGTGGTGTGGTGAGTACCTCATGGGATTTTATTCAAGTCAGGTTTTGTAATAGCCGTACTGTGTTCCCCCCATGTCTCTTCCCAACCTAGTCTAAGTTCTATGACCCTAAAATAAGATCTATATATGGAAACTACGCGTGGGGTTTGGATAATTTTCCACCCTACGCCCATTCAATTAAATCAATATACCCTTAATAAACTATCCTAAGACCATTAATTTGTGAACCGTGCAACCTCAGGACCCTTGTCCTTGGAGGGGGAATTGAATCCCTCTATCTGATATGTCTTGTTGTCATACTCATATGTGTTGTGGCAGCACCCGAAGTGTGGAATTTTCATAGGGACATTTCCTCATTCCATGTCCAAGATTTTCGACCTTGTCATTTGGACCCTTATCCTATTCCATATCATAAGGCACCCCCTTTACATCCTAGTATCCTGCCACACTGGTTTACCTACCTTCTTGGTCCAACTTCCATATGGACCTTAGATGAAATTCACGAGAGATCCCATGTTTTAAACATGGCCTGAAGTTGACCCTCATTTGTCTGTTTTCATTCAAGGATAATGCGATACAGATACTGTGTTTCGAAAATGGTCACCAATTATCCTCTATCACCACGCCACCACCATGATGGTCCCGATATTGAGCATCATGATTCACACATTTCTGTTTCCTTATGTCCAAGTGGAATTCTAACATACTTGGATTTACCCCTTCATGCATCTAGGTGCGCTATATAGGAGGGTCAACATTATTGGGATGTCACTCACCTAGCGTCCCATCGCCCCTAACACTTGCCTTCCTATTCTAGGAAAGTCCCATCACCACTCTGTGTTTCCCCCATCGAGCTCAACTCATGCAGGCTTAGTAGTTCTGGTTGGAAATGTACTGGAACAACCATGCAACCCATGCCTTTCTTCATCCTGCATGAAATTAAACTACACTCTCAAAACAAAATAATGGATTGATTCCCATCCTCAGGGGATACGTAAGAATGCCCAGACAACCCGTCTTGGGACCAACTGAGTTTTCACATTCAGTCCCTCGTCCTAGGGATTATCCCAAGAGCGTGTGGTGTGGAATGGACACTTATGGTCCTCATTCACATCGGGGCATGTACCACACCACACATTTCCTTCCTGGGTATCCATGTCCTCAATGCATGACATTAAAATATGGCTCTGCCCTAAACAAGTTCTGGATGACGTATGTTAATCATGGGATGGGTCAGTTTCCTCTCCAGAGAGGATTCTCCCTACCAGGATCGATATCTGACCACACTGTGCTTCAAGAACTATGTTTGGCTTGATTATCATCCTTATGAGATACGTAGTGATGCCGAGGAAGTCCGCCTCGGTCCCAGCCCAAGGGTCATTAACCCTTCTGGCCCCTCAGCCCCGATCTTGGTCCAGGAAGTATGGCCTTTAAACTATGTGCACCATCCTCACTGTATGACATATAACTACATGTCATTCCAGGTCCTTACCAGAGAGGTCCTATATGGAAATAAGTATGATCCCTCATCATACTGATGCACCCACCTAATGTGCCTTCACCATGGTGGTGTAATTTCAAGACTGTTAGACTCCATTCAAACAACCCATCACGCCACACTCCATGCTTTGCACGCCATTTATTCGAACCCTCAACCTCTTTCATGTCCAAAAGAACCCCCTAAAAGTATGGATTCTCAGCCTATGACTTGCCTACAATCCTCAACCAATGTTCTGGAAGACTAATGGATGACATTTCGAGTCAAGCCCTGTGTTTCAAACACGGTCAACAGTCAGCCCTCAATTGTTATCCCCAATTTAGGCTAACTCAATAAGGATACTGTGTTTCAAACATGGTTAATAGTTATTCTTCATTGTCACGCCATACCTACAATGTTTCGAATTTTGGGTATCGTGATTCAAACCTCCCACTCCCCTATGTTCAGATTAATTCTAACACCCCTGACGTTACCCCGCTCGTTCACTAGCGCACACTAGGAAAGTGATGATTCAATGGTTCTGAGCGCTTTATCCTCCAGTCTGGCCTCTCCCTTTATTCCTAGAAGTTCAGATGGGTTTTTCTAACCCCAGATGCCTGGATCTTGGTTTTCACTCTTATATTTAGGTGAAATTATAAGGTGGTCATCCCTTGTTTCTCGCATCGGGCCTGACCCATGTGATCTTAGGGATTGATCACCAGATGTTCCATGAATTTAACAAAAATGAAATTAACCAAAAATGAATAATTGAACTCATGCATGAATTTATCATAAATATTAAAATCATGAAATTTTGTTCCAAAGTTTCATGCATCACAGTACCCGAGGATTGACCCCTCCCATGGATGGGTTAACCCCATCAAAAGAACGTTGCAGCTTTGCCACCCTTTGTCTCGTGGCATTCAAGATTAGTTGCTGCCTATATATTTCCTTCTTCTCCTCGACAGCGATGAGGCACAATTCTTCATCCGCAACCCAGCCCCAATCCTCGTCACTTCGGACAATATCCATCTCTACGGAGGCTTGTTTCATCCGATCTTTGGCCTCTGCCAGCTGGGGATTCAGCCGTGATATAATCTTTGACTACGCATTGAGGAGAGAAGATTGTTCATCTACCTGATCCTATAGCCACTGAATATCATTTTTAGCCTCCTGGAGCCTCTTTATGTTCACTAATTTTCTCCACTGTCATCCCACACCAAGGATGCAGTCATACTCCTAAATCTTCTCTACCATGAGATATCGAACGAGCATGTGAGGAATCTAGGAATCTACTCCCATGGCGCATAGTTTGTGCTATCATGAGAGAAGTCTCTCCATATGGTCTATCTATTGTACTTGAGGGGTGTCATCGATAAAGCGCTTGATCAGCTTCCATGACCAGCGACGGACTATCTTGCTATCCTCTTCATCAAAGGCCGTTTCGTCCCAGTCTACGGGGTTTGTAGGCTCATATGTAGGGAACGCCCCCAAGAACTCATTAGCAGGGTCCGCATCTGGTGTCTGATATGGTGTGGAAGGACCTGGGCTATCCGAATGATCTTCATCGTTGGAAACCACTTAAATGATCTCATTCACAACCCTACCAACTGTCCCACCATTGATATGGAACACCGCAGCTTGGTCGGTCTGGATATCTGCTTCCACGAACACCGACATTCCCCTGGGAAAAGCGCATCTAGGAATACCAACCCACCTTTCCAGAGAATTCCACAACATTTGAAGAACTATACATACAAAAAAGGAAAAAATGTTAGTTATTATGGTCAATGGGTGGCAATCATGAGTTTTGTAAAGGAGACTTACTGAGTTTGAATTATCAATCTCGTTATTGGGTTGTTTCTAAAGGGACCCCAAGTCATGGCCCTCCGTATATTATAGGGATGTCTAAATACTACTGAGGATCCATCTAAAAGGTCCTAGCCTAGCCAGATGCACTAATCTCCATAGCAGCAGGCGTAGATCCCAAAGGCCCATCATCTACATCCACTAAGGGATGAGAACTAATTCTGTGTATGAGGTCCTCCTACACATTTGAAATGTTAGTAAAGGGGTCCAAGGTATCCTAGAAGTGGATCCCAGTGAAGGAATTCAGGATTTTACCTCAAGAGCCTCTACAAACTCTTCAAGCTATGGTTTCAAATCACTAACTTCTCCCTCCTCCAATGGGCTCCCTCTACCGGCCTCCTCCCCCCAGGAGGACTCGTACAATTCTTCCGGTAGATTGAAGAACTATCTCAGTTGAGCGTTTGACAACTGCAGAGGTTCTGATCAATCTAAAAAAACCTTTACTTGATCTTCCATTGGACGCGGGGCACCTCAGGCGTGCACAAAGTCCTCCAACACTGCCAGGTATTGCTTCACCTCTGCCTAGGACACCACAATGCCGGCCCTAAAAGGGCTTATCCTCGAAAAATCCATCCCGAGACTGTTCAGGTGTTGCCACATCTTGGACGGGCCATCGAATTTCCTGTTGACTTCCCAGATGTCACAGACCTTTGGGAAGATATCATTCACCGATATGTCTATGTGGCGCAACCGCTTCCTCAGAGGCTGAGTGGATATTCTATGGAATTCTCTCGTTGGCCTCCACTATGGATAACTCTGTTCTTCATGGACCACCGGGTACACTATCGTTGCTGGATTCGTTGCCACTGCCTCCCCCTCAACTGGTGTGGGCCTCGCCACCATGGCAGCCCTACCACCATGTGATGTCCTTGCCACCTTCTGACCCCAGCCTCGAGGTTGGGGAGGCACACCATCACCGACCTGAACTGTTGGCTGCTTCAGCATCTCCCCTGGGTAGGCCTCCTCCCAACATTTGGCATACTCCTTCACCAACCCGAAGATGACGGTTGGTAGAGGAAGCTCATTCTGTATCTTCCCATATTCTTGTATGAAAATTAGCCACATCTGCCTCATCACACATGGATGTTCCTCATGGGGCATACCTAAATTGACATGTAGGGAAGTCACTGCATACACCGAAATTACATGGAGAATCGGTGCGGGGTGTATGAATTGCAGAGAGGCTCATGATCCAATCTTGCCACCAGGACTCCACCTCAAAATGCCAGGAGATAGGATCAGTGATCCTCCATTCCTTGGCCATCATCACTGATAACACCCATTTGCAGCAAGAACATATGAAAGTTGAATTCATCTACCTTCCAGACCCGGTTCAGTACCGAAGGCCCGATCAGCTTGGCCGGAAATCTCCCTACGAAATTTTGGACGGATGGGTGGATGTTCGATCTCAGAGGGGATATTGGGTTCAAATATTCATAAACCCCCATAACGTATGCCGCTATCCACCCATAAAGGAGGTGGAACAACCCAGATATCCTCTGTGGCCTCTTCCCCTTGCTGATATGCCACAACTTCTTATACAGCTTGGCCTGCATCGGGATTCTGAGGTTTACCCACCCTCCTATCACCAAAATGGATGCCATGGTAATTTTACATGGTCACACACCCATCTTCATATCCGTCACCGATAGGATCCAACCACAGATGAGAGCCGCGATGAAGTCCACTAGCCTGGCTACCCGTTGCTGCTCGGTGATGACACTAAATCCCCAGGTTTTCCACTAAATTTTATTCAAGATCCACTATCACGAGAGATCCTTGCCCCATTGAGCCCCCTTTTGGAATGTTCGAGGCCTCACCAAGAACTTCCTGTCTTTAGGGAAGTTTAGGAACTACTTGAACCACCATTTGAAGTGGATGTCTCTCAATGCTTCCTTGTCCTCTCCCGGAACCAGCTCCATCAACGCCATCGCCAGTGAGGGAATTTTCTCTAGATCCTCCCATACACCCATAATGGGTTCGAATTCATCATACATGACCCCCAATATCGGGACACACGAGATCTGATGCACATTTCATAAACTGATTCCAACCTCCCCGTGGGGTAAGTGGAAGGTATTGGTCCTCGATGACCACCTGCTCAACAAATTTGGCATCACATGCTTCAGTTGATAGATATAGAATTGGGAGGCCCAATCCGCCTCATACAGTCCCACTCTCCCCAGATATTTCCAGAACTCTTCACAAGAGGCACCTAACCAGAAGGCCCAGGCCCAGTCATCTGTGAAGTTTCCACCCTGATGTAGATCCCACTCATCAGACCATCCCTTCCCCAGGTTCCTCAGGGATGCCTTCATGATCATCTGGTACAGAGGGGGGATGTCTCCATCTACAATTACTTCCCGTCAACATTATTAAGATGATTTTATAGACAATCATCAATAACAGGCATGAATTCTACCAAGGCATGGTCGTCAGCTGCCCTGAACCACTGGCCATGGCATGACGTGCTCCTGAACCAGTAAGCTGGCTCGTTCCTACTTTATTCATGGATGTACGCGTCATACCACAACCCAAAGCCATACAGAAGTAGCCTCTTACACAGAGAATAATTACTTTAGATTTCTGACAGCAGTTTCACCAACGAATCATGGTCAGAGTGGAACCATACGAACTCCCCTAGACCCATGATATTCTCCATCTCCTCCCTTAGAGAAACGCCCGTAAGGACCCCATGGAAGCCTCTTGGTGAGCCATTCTATTTTTAATATTTAAAAACTTTTCGTTCTAGTTCGCGAATCCCTTTCGCAGAGCTCGTTCGCAGAGACCGTTTGTGGAGTTCAATCCCAGCATCAGAATTACGAAGCCTTGAACCAACCTTCAAATGCAAGCTGCAGAGCATGCTGTCGCGGAGTCAAATACTTGTTGTGCACCGCGAAGAATAAGGCCTGATTCGCAGAGAGCAATCACAGAGTTTTCGGAACTTCACGAATCAAGATCACTAAATGCCAAAATCATGGAGAATAGAAAGGACAAAAGAAATGTCAGCTCTTTTATTTATAGGTGAGGACCACCGATGCTTCGAGGCATGTATAATCGTGGAGAGCTTCATGACTCACTCAGCCTGCCCATCTCCTCTATACTTTGCGAGCCTCCTTCGTTAGGCTACTTCATGATTGATGAGATATTTTGGTGATTGACCTTCAAAATTTAACCATCTCTTTCTCCTCGGATCCTAGTTTGATGGGGGGGCATTTGTTGGCGAAATAATTCGAGAAGAACAGAACAGACAAAAAACCTTAGGGGCTGCCTCGCGAAGCTTGATTGCAGAGCCCCCGAGGCCCCGTGGCTGGAGAAAATCCCCCCTTCGCGGAGCAAGGAGGCGGGATGCTCCATGAACCCATTTGATGTTCGTGAACCCAATATAGAGTAAGGAATCATGATGCTCTATGAACCCCTTTGATGTTCATGAACCCAGTGCAGAGCAAGGAGGTGGGATGCTCTACGAAACCTTTTGACGTTCGTGAAACCACCGTGGAGATAGCTCTGTCTTCGTGCCAAGCAGGCTCTTCTTCATGGCGCTTCTTGCCTATAAATATCGGGCTCCCCTCGAGCCCAAAGGATGGATCCTCCAACCATTCACCTTCTGAGCTTCCACATCGTGAAGCAATTTCTTCTCTACGAACCATGAACTTTTCAAAGAAATTTTGTATCATGAAGTGCCTTCCTCTTGGCACGAATTCCGCCCCTCTCCTAAGAGGGATGCCCTTCACGAAGCCCATAGGCCTCTGTGAAGGAATAAGTTCTCCAAAGGGACTCGGGTCTTTGTGAAGCACTTGTGCTGTGCGAAGTAACCTTCATACACATGTGACTTGCATGCTAAGGTAGGCTCACTGTGCTTCACGAGGCACATTGCTTCGCAATATTACGCTTCACAATATTATGCTTCACAATATTATGCTTCGTGGGGAACCCTTGCTTCATGACACATTTCTCTGCTAATAACTTTCTACTTCACAAAGCACCTTATATGTGATCCTATACCATATTCCATGTCTAGGCCACTTCACTTCAGGAAGAACACCCTTTTTAGAATCCCCTCCACTTCATGAAGCTCCAGAGCATCACAAGGCTTCTATCTTTGAACCCCTTTTCTCCGTAACTCTTTCTGCCGTGTGACCCTCCATGTTTTCATGCAGTGATTTCAAAGTCCCTTGGGTGGTGCTTCCCATTGCATTGCTTCGCCTCATGCTTCTTTGCATAGGCACACTAACAACTATTGCTTCTTCACATTTCCATGCTAACATGGACCCCTCAATGGATCACTCCATAACACCACTTCACCATGACATTGTTGATGCCTTACCATCCTCAAGGGAGGGAGGGTATCGGTTATGTAAGTCCTAGGGTCATGGAGAGAACCCAACTCGTCTGAGTTGCAGGAAGTTAAACTTCCAAGAACCATCATCCTCAGCACATGACATTAAATTGTGACCACACCCCGTGCACTCTATGAGGGGTCCCCCACATTGGATATTCTATATGTGCATTGGTCTCCACGATAGTGAAATCAATCCTCACATGGAATGTGATCCTCTTTACTGGAGCAGTGTTTGTCTATGAGGGGATAGAAACCACCTTGGTGTAAGCCCCTAGCCTTTCTTGCAGGATGTAACATCTCCAATCCTCCTATCTTCTTCCTAGCCGAAGACCAAAGAGGAGGGGATAGGCACCAGAACCCTCCTTTCTTCGGTTCCAAATACCTCTCTCACTGGGATTTGTTGCCACCCAGGCCCCCACCTTGGAGTAAGTCCCAGTCCTCATCTACCTGGACTGCTAACCACACATAAGCCCCTATTTTCATTTTGGGCCACTAACCATGCGTAAGACCCACTCCACTTCCCACAGATGAACCTTTTATGACATGATTGTTAGGTCTTTGATGCCTCTTGTTTCTCACACTGATCATGACCCACGTTGGATTAGAGTAAGCATCGACTATGAAATCCTCTACAGGCAACCTAGAGTGTAAGCCCCACACACCGTCTTGAACTACGTGGTCTTTGATCTTTGCCAAGTAAAGGTACGTAGGAAGCCTCCCTGAGGATCAAGCCCAACAACCATTGGTTCCAAACTCCTTAACGTTGGTTCCAACCATCCTGAACTATGTGGTCTTTGATCCTTTCCAAGGCAAGGTACATAGGTATCCTCCCTAAGGTTCAATCCCAACAACCATTGGTTCTGACCCACTTCATGTAAGTTCCAACCATCCTAAACTACCTGGACTTTGATGCTTGACAAGGCAAGGTACATAAGAGGCCTCCCTGAGGTTCAAGCCGAAAAACCATTGGTTCTTACCCACTTCACATCATTTCCAACCATCTTGAACTATGTGGTTTTTGATCCTTGACAAGGAAAGGTATGTTGGAAGCCTCCCTGAAGTTCAATCCCAATAACCATTGGTTCCAACCATGTTCACTTCAGTTCCAACTATCCCAAACTACATGGAATTTGATCCTTGCCAAGGAAAGGTACGCAGGAAGCCTCCCTGAGGTTCATGCCCAAAAACCATTGCTTTTGACCCCCTTCACATTGGTTACAACTATCCTTAACTACGTGGTATTTGATCCTTTCCAAGGATAGGTACGTAGGAAGCCTCCATGAGGTTAAAGCCCGACAACCATTGGTTCTGACCCCCTTTACGTCGGTTCGAACCGTTCTGAACTACATGGACTTTGATCCTTTCCAAGGAAAGGTACGTAGGAAGCCTCCCTGAGGTTCAATCCCAACACCCACTGTTCCCGACCATCTTCACATCGGTTCACTAAACACTCCTCTACCAAAATACATGGACTTTGATCCTTGCCAAGGAAAGGTACGTAGGAAGCCTCCTTGAGGTTCAAGTTTGACACGCATTGGTCCCAACCATATTCACGTCGGTTCACCAAATCCCTCCCGAACTATATAGACTTTGATCCTAGACAAGGCAAGGTATGTAGGAAGCCTCAACGAGGTTCAACACAATCTTGCGTAAGCCATTGTGATCCCATCCAGTGGTAGACCGTTGCGATCCCCATCCAGTGGTAAGCTATTGCGACCCCTTCCAACGGTAAGCCATTGTAATCCCCACTATTGGGACCCACATTTCTGGTCTGCCCCTATCGCGTCAGAGCAACCCTCGGGCCGCTAATCATGTGTATGCCCAGCATGTCATTGGGTCATTGTCCTTCGCACACACCCCAATGTCATTCCCTAACATTGAGGTTCCACTTACTTTGGGTTCCCTTCATATGGGTCGCCTCCTTAAGTGTCCCATCACTTCACGAACTACTTGGAATTTGATTCCCCACCACATGGATACGTAGGACGTCTCTTCAAGACTCAAGCCCAACCTCACCGCCGTCCTCACGTCATCTCCATTTAATTCTTCATCAACTCCAAACCCTTCATCATCTATCCTGATTCTTATCCGGGCTGCCACATCCTAGTGAGATCATGGAAATTCACCTCTTCACTTCCCCTAGTAGTAACCGGCTAACTAACTACACGTTATCCTCGACATAAGTGTTCCCTCCAAGGGTTTCACCCATCTGATATACTCTAGTCAGTGTTACGATCAGTCTGATCCCTCTATGCTAGATGTTAAACCTGCGAAATACCCTGTGTTAAACATAGGAAGCTGATGAAAACCTCAGATACACTCCCATGACAAATAATTCCCCTTATTCGACGTGGGATGCCTTGGGCTTCTGCGCCCTAGAGAAGACCTATAGTAAGGGGAAGAAACCCAGACGCACTAGTGTTCCAGCGTCCAAACATGCCAGTGATTTCAAACATGACTACTCCCCCGACCGAAGGTTGCTGCCCTGACCGGACCCCTTGTAATGTCCCGATAGAAGCAGTGTAATTAACATGTGTCCATGGAGACATGTCACCAGTAACAGTTTCACGAACAATGTCTTAGTCTATAAGGGAGACCAGAACTAGGTGACAGGTTTCGAGGAGGAATCCATGGAAGGAAGAACTGACATCCCATCATCCCATTTCTCCCAAGGAGAAAATGTCCCTAAATAATCATTGAATTACACCTGCATTTGGAATGCGGGTATGCAGGGAAACAACCGCACATCCTCTACAGACGGATGCATGCTCCCCGAAAAAAGCGTTGGAAATAGTATGTGTTATAAAAATACGAAGGGATATGAGTTATTAATATAGAATCATAAAATTATATAGATCCTAATATATAACACAAAATATGGAGGACATGTTTTAGAATAGAAATAAGGAATGTGTGGTAAGAGGATGATAATATTAAACTTGGTTGTTCATCAGATGATTTAGTTGAGGTGATGATACTCAGCTAGTTTCCATTTTGAATATATGGATTTTTATAAATTTCATAAGGTGTTGCAACTAGAAAAAACTTCCCACAACTATGGAGAAACTACATAAAGTGATTCTTATAAATCATTTTTTTCGGTGGTGAAAATAAAGGTTTGATCGAGAGACAATTCAGAAGAGGCTAGAATTGAATCCTTCTCATGGGGGAACATCCCCATGGAGCACTTTTATTGATAGTTCATCCAATTTTGAGTTGGATTTGGGAACATGGTCTCTTATAACTTGGGATGGGTAGGGGTTCCAAAGTGAGGGTTACCTTATAACTTAGTTTATTCTCTTAATGAAATATATAATGTATCCTGTTATAGAGTATGACTTTGTACAAACCAAATTATTCATATGTGTTGTGATTGTTCCATCCATGATTTTTTTTTCCTGATTTCTTTTTTTTGAAAGATTTTATTTTCAAGTACTGTGAAATTATCAGAGTTAGATTTAAGGGAGGATGAACATGGAGGATAGGGTTTATGGAATTCTTAGTTTTGGATGTTGAATTAATAGGGTTGTGTCATGTAACTTCAGACCCTTCCAGGTTCCTTGTTCCCTAGGATTACTTCTAGACGCAATTTTTGATAACATGGGGTTTGGTGGTCCTAATATTTTGGGTTTTAATTATTAGGATGGGTTATGGGATGAATGGGATGATGATTGGAAAAGAAACGTTAAATTTCCATTACACGTGGTATCAAAGTGATAGTGGTATTTGGATGGATGATAACAAAAAAAGTGGTATCAGAGATTCATTATAGAGTATATATTTAGTGATTCCTCAATATTAAAAGGAAAAATGATTTTTTGGTGTTGAGATAAGTTGAAAGTCTATTGGTCACTTCATGTTGAGTAGTTTATTATGAATGGAATAATGCCACCAGTTAGATGTATGCAGTACTTGTGATTCTAGGTTTTCCAAAAATAATTCAATAACTTATTTTTTCTTGAGTAAGATTTGGTTATTAATGTATTATTGATATTTTTTTGAAATAAAATTTAATATTTTGAATGATAATGTGAATCCATTATTATTTTCAAATTTAATGGGAGTTCAGTGTTCTATAGGATGAAATTATAGATGGTTAGGTTAAAAATTAATGTTTTATGCTACAAGATTAGGATTTTAAAGAAGGATAGTTTCTGTACTCTTAGATAACAAAAAGTTTATTTTGATAGAGATTAATATGGAAGTGATGTATTTAGAATAATGGAAAACCATAATTGGAATCTACATAATGAATTGTCTCAAAAAAAGTATATAGGATAGATAGTGCATGGATGAAAAGAAGTGATTGGTGGTAAAATGGTTGGAAACACTAAATTTGATTGGGGAGTCAGAATAATGATTTGATGTAATTTGGATAGTTCCCAATTTTATATCTGGTATAGAGTAATGAAAGGGATTTTAGGGAAATGTTGGATTGAATGGACTATTAACAAATGTAACGTCAATATGATTTGAAATTTCTGAAGCTAGTAGGTGGTAAATGTTTCTATTAATTATTATTCTCTAGCATTCTTGATTAATTATTATTGGATTTGGGTTTCATGACTCAATATTTTTGATGGTATAGAGGTGTTTGTTTTTTGAAAATATTCAGTTGGGAAGTGCTCATGATCTTTGGAAGAGGTGATTGTTCTATCAAGTTCCAGAATAAAGGTTTGTAGATATGCGGGGTGTGTGAAACAATCACTATCTTTTGGAATATTTTTTGATACGTATATCTATGAAAATACATGTATTTATAGATGTCATGGGATTTATATATGGGATCATGGTTCTAGGAAAGTGTGGAAGGTGAATTTTTACATCCAGAGAGGATTTCAGAAGTGCATGTATGCTGGAGAAATAGACTTTCAAAACCAGGAGATAGTGGAATATGTGTGTCATTCACAAGGATATTAGAAGGTGGTTTGTGCTATCATTGTAGAAGAAGAGGAACTAGTGGACCAATATTTGGATGTTTTGGTTGTTCTGCTAATGCCACCTTATTATATACCTTCATCAAAGATATTACATGTGAATGTACATGTCTACACATCAAGTACAAGTCCAAAGTGATTTTTACCCTTTTTCAAAGAATAAACACAGTTAAAAATATTACAAAATATAATGGAGGGTATTGAATTATAGATTTAAGTGGTGAAGGGTTTAGAATTATTTAATGTTTTGGAAATTCTATTAGTATATTTTCTATCAATTTGAGTTTAATGTACCTATAATTCCAATAATTGGAATTGTAGAGTTTATTTTTAGAAATTGAATAATAAAATAATTTTTTATGAAGTATCCATGGAGATATAAAACATTGAATGTTTTGATATTGAGATGTTAGGTATTTTGTTTGAAATTTTTGGTACATGATGTTTAGGTATTTTTAAATGTACATATTATCCTCTGGATCAAGGTTTTTTCAATTATATTTGGGGAGGGATCTTTCAAAGAAACTCCAAGTCTAGATGGGAATGTTTTTTTATTCTCTCACTTGTAAAGTCTTTGAGAAGTTTACCATGACAAAATTGATGATAGAAAATTGAGAAACCCATGTCCTATGATTCTTTTTGATAAATAAGTGGAAATGAAATTTTTTTGAGTTCCTATCTCTAGGATAGAGATATATAGATGGTTATTCGTGTTTTAGAATGAAAAGTTTAATTGAATAATTCTTTAATGGTCTATATCTTGGATATGATTTAGTGGGAGAAAATGACTATAATTTCCATGGTTATATGGAGAAATTGAGACTTTGTTTTGGGATATTTCGGTAGGAGCATGATAGTTTGATGACTCCATAATTTTAAAATGAATTTTTTTATAGAGGTCAGTTATATTGGTAATTTTGAAGTAATTTTTACTAGGGGATCTTAGATTATGGAATCTTGGTGTTAAAATTTCTAGAATTTAGAATAACCTATTTTCCAAGAAGCATTCCAATTTCACTACCTTCCATTTCCACCAATAACAACAATGACAATTCGTCACATCTCATGAAACCATACACATATCAAATCTCATGATACAAACCATACATATCATCATTATATACTAACCGCATGTATCTTTAAAACCATCCATTGGTAGGGTAATGTAAACATAAAGGATATCAAACTTTTACCTCATCCATCTATATAAAGACAACATAGAAACATTCTATCCTTTTTGGTAGGGTATCATGAACATTTTTATAATCAATCTTGTTCCCTCATCTTCCATGCATGACCCCCACTATATAATATCACCATCCCAATAATTTTCATCACATCAATTCACCATTCTCAATATCACATCTTCACTACTAATTCCATCATATAACAACAACAACATAAAGAAAGAAACAATTTCCAAGACATAATATCATCCCAAACACTACTATTATTAGGTATAGAAGAAGGCCATATAATCAATAATTCACATCAGCGATCTTAATCTTAAAAAATCCCTTATATTTTTACCAAATCCATTAAATTCATTTCACCTTCAATTAACCCATTCTAACCCAATAATTCAACACAAATACTCTCACATTCCATTAATTACTCCCCATGAATTATTTTTTCATCCAAGCTCATGCATTTTATATATTAAATTTTTTTAAACAATATTCCACAAATTTAATGTATTCCTATTACCTTTGTTAACCCATAAAATAGTCTCATCAATAATCAAGTATAAAAAATGAAACCACAATACACCAAAAATAAACAATAATTTTCAGCATTGTCAATCCATGATTTAGATTTTAGCTAACCCCTTTATCCTTTACAAGGTCTAAGTAACTATCTATTTATGGTGGTGATTTTTTTGTGATAATAAAAATTAAGGAACCCCCAAAAAACATTAAATAATAATAACAAACCCATGTTAATATCATAGAAATCATTAACCACATGAAATATATGATTCCTATTTTTATACACTACAATGAATTAGTTATAATAGTTATTTAATTTTCATTGTACATTAAATAAGGGGTTCCATATGGCCTACAATTTTCCATAAACAAAAAAAATCTAATATAGTAAAATAATAAATATAAAACATACCCATAAAATCAATAATATTAATTTAAAAAGTTAGAAGATAAGTCTCCAGATACCCTACTTCTTCTAGTGCTTCACAATCTCTTTTAAATCAATGAGAGGAGGTGAATAACGATGTCGTAGAATTTGGATAACTTAAGAGGAACTCACAAAAACATAACTGAAACAATTACCCATAAAAATCACATACAAAAATCCCTTAATGTCAACTATAACCACTAATAATAATTTCCAAGGTATTGATGGAAATATACCAAGGAAAGGGGAGGATAAATCACCTGAGATCGCTAAATATCAATTTATCCATGCCAAGGATCAAAGTTAAGAAAGATGGGTAAGAATACCTCCCAAATTCACTTTAGATATTCATAGGAATCAAGAAAAACAAAAAAGAATGAGGAAATTTTGAGGCTCCCTGAAATTTATATCTAGGTCTAGAAAATATCATTCATGATGCGACAAGGGATTTCATGATGTGAAAAATTCAAGTATAATATCCATGAAAAAATTGATCTGCCTATATCTTAGAAACCTTTAAATAATTTATGATGTGAATATATACATTTATACATGAATATTACAAAGAAATAATTACATGAGATCTACCCAGGTCAAGTTCATGGTGTGTCACATCATTCACTCCTTGAACCCCTTATGTATATGAAATTTCAGCTCTAGCTCAATATGTTCCTCCTGGAAATTTCTCCAGAAGTCTTACACTCTAAAAACACAAAAAGTGTGATACCCAAAATCAGAAGACCATTACATTATCATATTTATAGTGGATTTTTAGGCTTACTCGAGATTCCTTGTAATTATATGATTGTTCTATGACATTTGTAAGAATCCTAGAGATGGGATCAAGCATAGAATTAGAGTCCGTGGTAGGAAGCTATTACATGGAGTAACACATGAGTACATGGTGATGATACATATGTAGTGTAAGTGGTGACTTTTATTTTCAAAGTGAGAAAATATGGCCACTTATAGGTACATAACCATTTGGTAAGTAAAGAACATTACCTAGTTGTGGCTGTCCCACATCAAAATGTTTACAGAGGAGCCTCAACTTCATTACCATAGATGTGGGGTGAGCCAGGAAGATGAGCAGCACTGACCCCTCCTCATGCTGATCCTTCTTCATAATGCCGACCCGTACTAGGCCTTCTTATATTCACACATACACATCCAAACATCCATTAATGACCTATGTATATGTTTTCCCTCTTATTTTCTCTTAGGAATTTTCCTACATTGATGATTGGTGATATTGAATAATCTTCAATAAGCTTTCTTTAAAGTCCTAGCTTAATTTTTATTAAACTATTTTTTATTTCTTTTTGAAAGATGTAAGTTTTATTCTATATTCATCTCATTTTTACAAAAATTTAATCAAATAACAATAAAACTCCATTTAAATTCATTTTATTCCACAATGTAATTAAAACAAGAAAATTAGGTAGAAATTTCAATTAAATTAATCTAATTAATCAAAAAATATATATATAAAAACTTGACTCATCAAAATATTGCATCGTACATCATAACCCATGGATCATGGAACCTAGATAAGACATGTACAATAATAAAAAATATATAACTACATCATGAATGGATACAACTAATACAATGGGTAGACCAAAAATAACGAATAAAATCCAATAAATATAATAATGTATACAAACTGGTATGCCCACCAATTATAATTTGAGTCAATGGATAAAGATAAACTTTCCCAAAAACTATTTATGATATGTTATACCATCTATAAAAAATATGGATTCTCAACATGAAGACACAAAAAATCATGATTAAAGGAAGTAATATGAACACTGTCATTATTAATGATGAATCAATCCATACCAAAACCTATTATAATCTACCTCGGCCAACCACATGATGGCTAAAAACTAATGAGATTTCCCAAACTAGTTTCCCTGAGTAAAAAACAAAATTAAACATCATGTCTCTACTATTACAATTACAATAACTCTATTAGTTCATTTCATTCCACACCTTTAATTTTAATTCATCAACACATCAATTCCTCTATCACAACATAAAATACAATAAGCTCCCAGATTATCCAAACTACTAATGGTTTTCCACTCTCTTCAACCATCGCTACAACCTCACACAATTATAAGAATATTCACGGTAGAAAACATAATAAACCAACCATAATGACACTTTCATAAATATTTCTGACACTAAATGAAAATAGTGGAACCAACTAATAGATACACAACATAAAGTAGAACCCCTAGAAAGAATAAGAGTTCATAGTACCATTCGTATTTTTTTAACAAAATATAAACCAGAATAAACTTTTTATAGTTCCAAGACCGAATATACCATATAGGGATGATGAATAAAATGACTAATAGAAAATGAATATACAAAATAGATCACCACACATCGGAAGAGTTATTATAATATTGGGTTACCAATTTTCTAAATACAATAACCTTTAGACCAATCAACAATACCTATGTTTTTTACCCAAATAAACATAGAATAAAAAATGAGGGTTTATATATTAAATTATTTCATTTAAAACAATTATTAATTTAATATAAATTATAATAATATCATGATATTAAATTATATTTTTTTAATACACTAAACTGACCCATTTATATCTCAACTGATGTAAGATCTTAACCGATGGTTATGTTTCTTCTATTGACTTGTAATTAATTCAGGTTATCTATGGAATGGGATGGATTTAACATTAATTTAAAATGGATGAATTTATATAATAGTTTAATAATGAATAATAAAATTAAAATTTCCTTAAAAATTGACCATGATATCACAAGGTCATAAATCAAAATATATCTTTTATATAAATATAAACATATCTAAGAAGAATTATTTTCCTTGTTAAAAAATCATATAAATGTATTAGATATGGATTACACAAAGAATAAGAATAAAAAATGAATATCAATAACAAACATGTCCATCAAATATTTATCAATAAATTAGATATAGTAGATTAATCACAATCAATTCACATATTCATATAACATTTGTATTTTTTTTATTTTTACATATCAAATAAATTATGAAGGATCTCTATTTATTTTTACAAAAATATTTTTTAAATTTTATTAGAGTACTAGAAACCAAGTAATAGGAACACCTATAATGACCCATACTTTACATAAATTCTTATTACATCAAAATTGAAGCATACTTATTACAACATATAACAAAACCATGATAGGACCATATTGGTATAGTGTCTTTAGAAACTGGGTAACATAAAAAACTGTTTCATAAAACATCTACATTGTCTCTCGCTTATTTCATCATATCTAGAGTCCCCTTTGTCATATCCTACTTAATACCCTTCTTCCTGACCTGGGGAAATGAAAACATACAAAAGGGTGATCTCAAATGACCAGTATGGGAAAACAAAGGAAATATTAATAATATCATATTCATAAGAACATAACATTTTGAAAATATTGACCAGAAAAAGATATCATAATATCATGACATGGGATAAATCAAAGTAGTGAAATGTAATCCCAATAATCATAACATAAAACATGAAAATTTGTGGCATACACACATAATAATAGAAAATAATTTTATATTAGTCAAGACTCATTTCCAATAACATCATAAAGGAAAAAGTGCATTACTGAACCAAGTTCACTCCTCATTCAAGTCCTGTATCACTGAACCAGATTAATATAAATTTCCAGCCATGTCTATCTCGTGAGATATAAATCTTTACCCAATGAATTGGAGGTATATATAGGTCCCACCAATCTCATAATGAAACCATTCTTATGTGTTCCACAAAATCATAAATCATACATCATAACATAACCCATGTAATAAAAATGGGATTCTTAATCTTCATGCCATCATAACATAATCCATATAAGATAAAAGGACTTCATATAAATAATTCCATCATTACATAATCAAATAAATGTAATAAAAGGGATAGAAACAGAACCCTATGTTATCTTATATGGAAAATAATTTTGATAAAACACGTGAACTCTATTCTTGGGGAAAATATCCTTTCTACTTCAAAAATTTTTTTCCTTTCTCAACATGTCATACTAAAACAAGTTAATTTAAAATAAACTTGAAAACTAGTAAAGTAAGATTCATGGAAATAATGTTCTATGAGATCACAAAAATCCATTCACGCCATATAAGTTAAAAAACATTCTTCTCGTACTTTGGCAGGAAAAGTCAAAAAGTATCTCGTACTGAAAACGACCAAAGATTCATTTCATATATTTTACTAAAAATTAACCAATAGGTGAAATTGGACATAAAAAATCTTAGGTGGATAATATTAAATATTGAGGAAACGTATATGTGGATGATAAATATTCCCCAGTAAATACTAAAGAATAAAGAATCTCGGATAAAAATTGAGATTGTGAGATTTTTCCTTACCTTAGGTCTGATATGCTTTACGTATATGAACCTCTTGTATAAGGATTTAAATAATGTCATTTACTTATTCCAGAATCATATTCATTGTTATTATATCATATATGATCATATTCTTATCTTATTATTTGTAATATTTCATTGCTACTTGTTATTCGGGTGTTCATTGCTTTATGTTCTTATGCGTGTTTTGTCAAATAAATTTTTATTCATCTTTTTAAGTTATAGCTAAATCATTTACATAATGCTATTAGTATAATATATATAATATTTATTCATTCAATTCGTTTATATAATCATTGTTTAATGAAGATCATGTAGAACGAATCACATCACACTGTGGAGATGGTAAGCCATACGTACGCACGAGCGACGATATCGTTCCCATAATTATTAATGGTATTAGAGTGTATGATTGAATATATCAGAATTAGTATCATTTTATAATAATCATATATAGTTGTTTTTTACAACATTATACCCATCCAATTAAGGTGGTGGTGGAAAACAGATTACACCACGACGTAGAGACGGAATTCTTTACGTACCCACGCGTGGTGATTCTGCTTTCCATAGGATGGATAGAATGTGAAATAGGGTTGTTTCATATTTATAATAAAATATCAGTATATTATTGATACTGATGTTTTTAATTTATAATGAAATAAATAAATATGAGGAAGTAGAAGAAGAAATAAATTTGAAAGAATCAGTAAAGGATATTACCTCGTCTTTGACGCGCCTCATCTAAACCTCCACTTAGGGAACTAAAGTTGGTCTTTGAAGAAAACCAGGACCTCTAGTATGTTTCTAGGGAAGTGTAGAAGATAAATGTATAGGTTTTGGCTGAGATTGAAGGCTCAAAATGTTGTTAAGAGGAGAGGGAGAAGGTGCCCTTTTATAAGGGAGGAGAGGGGCACCTTTGGAAACATAAGAAATATTAATTTATAATAAATTCAAACCCCACATAAAAACTTCCAAATATGACTAATTTATAATATGAGATGCGATAGGGTTGTAATCTCATCAACTGATAAAATTTATACATGTTGGAAATTTATTTTAAACCTTATAAAATTGATTTATCCTTATTTAATCTATTTAATTTTATTTGTGGTAATATAATTCATAATTTTAAATTGATATAAATAACTACTTATGTGTTTTGAATTGTACATAATTGGATAATTTATGAAATTATAGACCATATAAATTTCAATTTATAATTTTTAAATATTTTTGTGATTTTTAAACAATTTTATAATATGTTATTTTTATAAAATAACAATAGTGTCAATTTTGACACTATTCATTTATTTGCATTTAAATAAAATCCACACAGAGAATATATTCAAAAAAAAAATATTTAATAGACTTATAATATGTCATATTCATCTATAAAATTTGCGGAGAACATTAATTAGTTAATATTATTTATTTCAATATTTTTAAAACCATTTATTTGATATTTAAATCAATAAAATAACTTCTACATCACTATTGTGTCATCATTAATGATAATTATTTAATCCCTAAGAATTTTAAATAAATTTTCATGATGTAGATAATTTTATTATATTTCTATATAATATTTATATTCAATGTTTTATGAATTTTATCCCTAAATTAAAATTATTACACTTATAAGATATAAGAGTGACATGTTGTCACTTTCTTTGGTTTTAATTATAATTATATCCTTTTCCGGGTCAATAGTCCCGGAAACGAATCTATTCTGAAACTTAGGTGATATGGGTGGACTTTTATTCATCCAATAAAATTTTATTAGGTGGTAGGGTAATTTTATAATCTTATTTTTACCCTTAATTACCCGATTTACCTTTAACTGTTGTAAATAAAAATTATCGTAGTTACTATTCATAAGGTCAAAAAAATAAAAGTAACCTATTAACATAATTTGGACCCACTTAATCCAAATATGGAATCAATTTTTTAAAATTCAAAACACAAAAGTTGCAGTAATTAATTTAAAATTTTCTCGTTGTTAAGAAAATGGGTTTGAAAAGTTATAACATTGCCAATGATTGAAATATTTTTACCTATGTATTCAATGTAAAATTAATGGTAATGAAATTAATTATATTAAATGGTAAAAATATATTCAATTTATACTTTAAAACCATTAAAATTTATCATTTAACCATATAAATTATCTTGATAAAAAAAGTTGTTTTTAAGAAAAATTTAGCGTATTTTTACTATTTATCAAAATATGAAATTTATCAGAAAACTATCAAAAATTTATGCAACGTAAATTTGTATATCTTGATTCAAAATAAGAAATTTATTTTTTCAAATGGAAGTCATAAAATTTTTAAAAATTAGTTTTAAAATGGGTGCACCATCAAAACGCGGAAAAAAATGCATTTTTGAAAAAAATAATTCTTTTATCCGAAAAATTGATTTTTATCATATCATATGTAATACAAATTATATTGTTATATAAAATTAAAAATTTTGTTAATACTATTTATAATGGCTAGTTTATGTAATATTTTAATAACATATCATTTTTTAGTGAAACTCGATATTGCGTACAATGCAAGCTATCGATGATGGTTTCTCTTACGTGTAACAAAAGACCAGCAAGTGTTGTGTGTCATGAAAGATTCCATTGATGTTGCATATAACATAAGAAAAAAAATATATTTATCATAAAATCTCTAGGTGTTACATTCAACCCCCCTTAAAAATGAATTTTTCCCTCGAAATTCGTCACTTCGTAACAAAGAGATGAGGATACCTCTCCCTCATCATATCCTCAAGTTCACATATAGCTTCTTATAATTAATGGTTCATCTATAAAAATTTAACCAAGCGAGTGGTCTTGTTTTGTAGAACTTTTTCGCTACGATCCAGAATCTCTATCAGCTGTTCGTCATAAGAAAGATCTTGCTCTAGTGGTACAACTTATGAGCTTAGTACATGTGAAGGATCGAGTATGTACTTTCTCAGGAGAGATACATGGAACACCTCATGAACTTGAGAGAGATTTATTGGCAGCTCCAATCAGTAAGATACCTTTCCAACACGATCCGGTATTTCAAAAGGACCAATATACCTAGGGCTCAACTTGCCCTTCTTTCCAAATCACATTACTCTCTTCCAAGGAGATATTCGTAAGAAAACTTTATCACCCACTTCAAACTCTAGGTATTTTCTTCCGTTGTCGGCATAACTTTTTTGTCAACTATGAGATGCTCTTATGTGTTGTTGAATAGATATGAACTTTTATGGTATCTCATCAACAAGATAAGGTCCTTATAGCTTTATTTCCCCAACTTTATCCCAGCAAGTTGGAGTTCTGCATTTCTTTCATAGAGAGCTTCATAAGGAACCATCTGAATACTGGAGTGAAAGCTATTTTTATAAGAAAATTCCACCAAAGGTAGGTTTTTATCCCAAACACTTTTGAAATCCATAAATAAAACTCTCAACATGTCTTATAGAGTTTTAATCGTCCTCTTAGACTAACCATCCGTCTGAGGATGATAACCAGTGTTCAAAGTCAACTATGTATCTAGAGTATGCTGAAGACTTCGCCAAAACTTCAAGGTAAACCACGAATCCCAATCAGATATAATGGAAAGTGGTACTCCATGAGATCTTACCACTTCCTTTACATATATCATGGCAGGCTGATCAAGAGAGAAATCTTCACTAATAGAAATTAAGTGTGCTGACTTCATAATACGATCAACTACAACCCAAATAACATTATTGCCTTTGGATGTTTTTGGAAGTCCAGTGAATAAGTACATAGTGATATTTTCCCATTTCCATTATGGTATGGGTAATTGTTGTAACATCCCCTTAGACTTTTGCCTCTCAGCTTTAACTTTCTGACAAACCAAGCATCGAGATCCATATTCACCAACATCTATTTTCATGCCATCCCACCATATGTACTCTTTCAGGTCCCTATAAGTTTTTGTTCTTCCAGGGTGAATATAGAATGAAGAACTATGAGCCTCATCCAATATTTCCTTCTTTAATTATGTGATGGGAGGAACATAAACCCAATTCCTGAACCTTATTATTTCATCACAGTCAATGTGGAATTCAGGAACATTTCTCACCTTCTTTTTTAACTCTACATCATCTTTATGTGCCTCTTTAATCTTCACATATATAGATGGTTGAAAATTCATTTGATAAAGATAAGATTTTCCCCTTCCATTATAATTCCAAGATCCATCCTTTGTAAATCCATAAATATTGGATCTTTTGTGATCCTAATCATGGATAATCTAGCATGGTCTTGTCGACTTAATGCATCTGCCACCTTGTTTGCTTTCCCAGGGTGATAATGAATTTATCAGTCGTAATCCTTAATCATCTCCAACCATCTTTTTTGGTGCATATTCAGATCCTTTTGTGTGAAAATATACTTTAATATTTTATGTTCAGTATAAATACCACACCTTTCACCATAAAAATAATGCTTCCAAATCTTTAATGCAATGATTACCGCAGATAACTCCAGATCATGAGTTGGGTAATTTTTCACATGGATTTTCAACTGTCGTGAGGCATAAGATATCACCATATCATTTTTAATGAGAATAAACCCCAATACCTTCTTAGATGCATCATTTTATATCACAAACCTTTCTCCACTGTAAGGAAGTGTGAGCACAGGTGCACTGGATAACCTTCTTTTTAACTCCTTGAAATTATCTTCACACTCATCCGTCCAAACAAACTTAACTCCTTTTCAAGTCAACCTGGTGAGTTGATTAGATAATTGTGAAAAATCATTCACAAAATGTCGATAATATCCCGCCAAGCCAAGAAAACATCAGATCTCAGTTACTGTTGTTGGTATTGACCATCTTTTGATAACCACTGTTTTTGTTGGATCCAAAAATATCCCCTATTTTGAGATTATATGACCCAAAAATGAAACTTTTTGAAGCCAAAATTTACACTAGGTAAATTTGGCATAAAGCTTCTCCTTTCTTAGGGTCTTTAATACAATTCTCAAGTGATCTTCATGTTCTTCCTTTACCTTTGAATAGACAAGAATATCATCTATAAAGAGTACCAAAAACTGATCAAGATAGTCTCTAAAGACTATATTCATTAGATCCTTGAAGATAGTAGGGGAATTAGTAAGACCAAATGGGATCACTATAAATTCATAGTGTCCATACCTTTTACAGAAATCCATATTTGGTATATCCTCTCTTTTGACCCTTAATTGATGATACCCTGAACAAAGATCAATCTTGGAAGAGTATTGAGCTCCACGTAGTTGGTCAAATAAGTCATCAATGCATGGGAGTGGATATTTGTTCTTGATAGTGATATTGTTAAGTTCTCGATAATCACTACAGAGTCTCATTGATCCATCTTTCTTCTTAACAAACAGAACTAGTGCTCCGCAAGGTGATGAAATAGGGCGTATGAATACCTTATCAAGATTCTCTTGGAGTTGCTTCTTCAATTCATGCAATTCGATTGGGTCCATTCTATAAGGTGTCTTTGAAATGGGTATAACACCCGATATGAGTTCTATTGAAATCTCAACTTCACGATTTGGTGTAAGACCTTGCAATTACTCTAGAAATACATTGTCAAATTCCCGTAAAATGGGAATATTCTTAATCATCAGTTTTCTCCAACCATTTGAGATAAATAACCTTCATTTATTGGAATCAAGACCCATAAGATAGAGTAAATTTTCACTAGAAGGTTATATTCATCCTTGCATCAATCATAGATTGATCAAGAATATGAAACGTGACTTCCCTTATTTGGAAATTGATATGAGCTCCATATAAAGAAAGAAAATCCATGCCAAGAATCACATAAAATTCCACTATAGGAAGGATTACAAGATTTGTAGGAAGAAATTTTCCACAAACTTCAATTGGAGAAGAATTGTAAACTTTTGATGTGACAGTTGTGCCATTAGGAGTTGTCAATGCTAAATCAAAAGCTAATTTTTGGGGTAGTACGTCGATACCCTTAGAAAATTCTTCAAAAATAATAGAGTGGGTCGATCCAGAATCAAATAAAAAATTTTCTACTTTAGAGTGGATGGTAAGTGTACCTTTCACCACATTGTTATCGTACTCCACATCACCGATAGAAATTGCATGTGACTTGCCTTTGTCTTTTTCCTTAAAAGTTTTTTGACGTCAATCATCATAAACATCACTTAGATTAGGGCATTGATTGGCATAATGCCCCATTTCCTTGCACTTGTAACATTTAAGTGTTGGAGGTGCATTCTGTGTAGCCTTTTCTTTGTTCGCATCACTAGAAATATTTTTCCCATCACTAGGGCATTCAATTTCCCAATGAACTTATTTTTCACACTTAAAACATTTACTTTTCCCTTTTAATCCAATTATCTCCATGTTTATTTCCACACTTTGAGCATAAGGGAAAACTCATCTTATTTTTAGTTTGGTCTTTAGATTTTTCTTTGAATTCCATTTTCCTCTTCTTATCAAACCCATATGATGGATGGGTTACTCCAATATTTATCTCAACCTTGAGAGCACATCGAACAATTTCGTCATTTATATTGAAGTCCCTTATAGCTAATGCCCTTTGGAGACTTGGTTTTTAGAAACTAAAGAATCAATCGATCTTACTCTCGGGTTGAATAATAATCCCAGAAGTGTACCTTGAAAGCCTTGTAAAATTTGATTCGTAGGTACCAAAAGAATCATCATCCTTTTGCTTCAGTTCAATAAACTCCTTCTATATCTTTGTTCGAAGAATACGAGGGAATTACTTATTGAAAAATAAATTTTTTAAGTCATCCCATTCCATGGACTCAATTTCGTCTCTTTTCCTCGTATTCTTGATCAGATTCCACCATTGATCACCTTCACCTTCCAAACGATATACTGATAAGATGAATTCATCATGTTCAGAACGTTGAAGGACTAGAAATATCTTTTTAGTGGTACTAATACATTGTTCAACCAATAATGGATCATAAGACCCTCTGAATGAAGGTGGACGCTGCCACATGAAGGGTTAAACAAAATGTTGCTCCTTCCTTTGCTCGTTTGGAAGTCCTGCATGATTCTAAGCTTGAGAAAGTAGTGTGAGCATGGATAAAAGAGTATTCTTTCCATCTCCCATAAAGTTTGGTTGCTTAGGGGGACAATCATTGCATTTCATGTCGCATTAAGCATTAACACGGTTCCTTCGAGTTCCAGCCATTGACTAAAACCAAGAAGCATAGTGTGAGAAACACTAATTACAACAGGAAAACCACATAATCAAGAATAAAATTTCACACATTAGGTCTTATCATAGGTTATTCATGGAAATTTATAAAACAATAAGGTTGTGTTTTATGCTTTGACATATCCTTAGGGTTCTTACTAAGGATTTCACATCCTAGTTTCCAATGGTTCACTATACCTTTCCTCTGATACCAACTATAACGACCCATACTTTACATAAATTTTTATTACTTCAGAATTGAAGCATACTAAGTACAACATATAACAAAACCATGATAGGACCGTATAGGTTTAGAGTCTTTAAGAACTGGGAAACATAAACAATAGGTTCATAAATCATCTACATTGTCTCTATCTTATTTCATTATATCTAGTGTCCCTTTTGGAATATCCTACTTAATACCCTTCTTCCTGACCTGAGGAAAAGAAAACATACAAAAGGGTGAGGTCAAATGCTCAGTAAGGGTAAGCAAAGGAAATATCAATCATATCATATTCATAAGAACATAACATTTTGAAAACCTTAACCTACAAAAGAGATCATAATACCATGACATGGGATAAATCGTAGTAGTGAAATGTAATCCTAATAATCATAACATAAAACATGAAACTTTGTGGAATATACAAATAATCATAGAAAATCATTTCATATTAGTCATGACTCATTTCCAAGACCATCATAGTAGACACATTCTATTACTGAACAGAGTTCACTCCTCGTTCCAGTCCTGAATCATTAAACATGGTTAACTTTCCATTCTATCCATGATTATCTCATGAGATATAAATCATTACCCAATGTATTGGAGAGAGATATAGGTTCCACCAATCTCATAATGAAACCATTCTTATGTTTTCCACAAAATCATAAATCATACATCATAGCATAACCCATGTAATAAAAATATGATTCTTAAACATCATTCCATCATAACATAATCCATATAAGATAAAATTATTTCATAAAAATAATTCCATAATTACATAATCAAATAAATTTAATAATAGGGATAGAAACAGAACCCTATATTATCTTAGGTGGAAAATAATTTTGATAAAACACCTGAACTCTATTCTTGTAGAAAATAACCTTTCTACTTTAAAAACATTTTTCTTTTCTCAACATATCATAATAAAATAAGTTAATTTAAAATAAACATGAAAACATGTAAAGTAAGATTCATGGAAATATGTTTCTTTGAAATCATAAAAACCAATTCATGCCGTATAATTGAAAAAAATAGTCTTCTCATACTTTGGATGGAAAAGTCAAAAAGTATCTCGTACTGAAAACAACAAAAGATTCCTTTTATATCTTTTACTAAAAATTCAACAATAGGTAAAATTGGATTTAAAAAATTTTAGGGGGATAATATTACATATTTAGGAAACATGGATGTGGATGATAAATATTCCCCAGTAAATACCTAAGTATAAAAAATCTCAGATAAAAATTGAGATTGCGAGATTTTCCCTTACATTGGGTCCGATATGCTTTTTACGTATCCAAAAATCCTGTATAATTATTTAAATAATGTTATTGACTTATTCCAGAATCATATTCATTGTTATGATATCATATATTTTCATATTCATATCTTCTTATTAGTAATATTTCATTGCTAATTGTTATTCTGGTGTTCATTGCTTTATGTTCTTGTGCTTGTTTTGTCGAATAAATTCTTATTCCTCTTTTTAGGTTATAGATACACCATTTGAAGAATGGTATTAGTATAATATATATCCTATTTATTCATTCAATGTGTTTATATAATCATGATTTAATTAAGATCATGTAGAACAAATCACATCGCACTGTGGAGACGGTAAGCCGTACGTACGCACAGGCGAAGATATCGTTCCCATAATTATTGAATGTTATTGGAGTGGATGATAGAATATCTCACAATTAGTATCATGTTATAATAATCATATATAGTTATTCTTTACACCATTATACCCATCCAAGTAAGGTGGTGGTGGAAAACAGATTACACCATGGCGTGGAGACGGTATTCCGTACGTACACACGCGCAGTGATTTCATTTTCCATAGGATGGATAGAAGTTGAAATAGGGTTGTTTAATATTTATAATAACATATCAGTATATGAGTTATAATTATGTTGTTACTTTATAATGAAACAAATAAATAAGAGGAATTTGAATAAGAAATAAATTAGAAATAATCAGTAAAGGATATTACCAATTATTCGACGCACCTCTTCAAAACCTCCTCTCTGGGAACTAAAGATGGTCTTTGAAAAGGCCCAGGACCTCTATTATGTTTCTAGGGAAGTGGATAAGAGATATGTACAGGGTTTGTCTGATCTTGAAGGCTCAGGATGTTGTAAATAGGAGAGGGAGGAGGTTCCCTTTTATAAGAGAGGAGAGAGGCACCTTTGGAAACATAAGAAATATTAATTTATAATAAATTCAAACCCCACTTAAAAACCTCCAAATATGACTATATTAGAATATTAGATGAGATAGGGATGTAATAGCATAAAAAAATAAAATTTAGACATGTTGGGAATTTATTTTAAACCATATAAAATTGATTTATCCTTATTTGATCTATTTAATTTTTTTTGTGGTAATAATATTCTAAATTTTAAATTGATATAAATAATTACTTATGTGTTTTTAATTGTCCATAATTTGATAATTGAGGACATTTTAGACCACATAAATTTCAACTTATAATTTTTAAATATTTTTGTGATTTTTAAACAATTTTATATTATGTTATTTTTATAAAATAACAATAGTGTCAATTTTGACACTATTCATTTATTTACATTTAAATAAAATACACAGAGAGAAAATATTCGAAAAAAAATATTTAATAGATTCATAATATGTCAAATCCATCTATAAAATTTGTGTAGAATATTAATTAGTTCATATAATATTTATTTTAATATTTTTAAAACCATTTATTTGATATTTCAATCAATAAAATAACTTATACATTACTATTGTGTCATCATTAATGAAAATAATTTAATCCCTAAAAATTCTAAATAAATTATCATGATGTATATAATTTTATTATATTTTTTGAGAGTATTTATATTTTAGGTTTTATGAAGTTAAACACTAAATTAAAATTATTACACTTATAAGATATAACAGAGTGACATGTTGTCACTTTCTTTGGTTATAATTATAATTATATTATTTTCATGGTCAATAGTCCATGAAACGAATATATTACGACCCTTAGGTGATATGGGTCGACTTTTATTCATGAAATTTAATTTTGGTAGGTGGAAGGGTAATTTTATAATCTTATTTTTACACTTAATTACCCTATTTTCGTTTAACTTTAGTAAATAAAAATTACCGTAGTTACTATTCATAATTTCAAAAAACTAAAAGTAAAATATTAACATAATTTGGACCCACTAAATCCAAATATGGAATCCATTTTTCAAAATTCAAAACACAGAAGTTGCAGTAATTAATTTAAAATTAATCTTGTTGTCAAGAAAACGGGTTTTAAAAGTTAAAACATTGTCAAATATTGAAATGTTTTTACCAATGAATTTAATGTAAAATTAATGGTAATGACATACATTATATTAAATGGTAAAAATATATTCTATTTATAATTTAAAACCATTACATATTATCATTTAACCATATAAATTATCTTGATAAAAAAAGTTGTTTTTAAGAAAAATTTAGTGTATTTTTACTATTCATCAAAATATGAAAGTTATCAGAAAAGTATCAAAAAGTTATCCAATGTAAATTTTTATATCCTGATTCAAAATAAAAAGTTTATTTTTTCAAATTGAACTCATAAAATTTTCAAAAATTAGATTTAAAATGGGTGCGCCATCAGAAGGCGGAAAAACTGCATTTTTGAAAAAAAAAATTCTTTTATCCGAAAAATTGATTTTTTCTCATATCATATGTAAGATGAATTATATTGTTATATAAAATTCAAATTGTGGTTAATAATATTTATAATGTCTAGTTTATATACTATTTTAATAACATATCATTGTTTAGTGAAACTCGGTATTGCGTACAATACAAGCTATCGAGGAAGGTTTCTCTTGCGTGTAACGCAAGACAAGCCAATGTCGCGTGTAGTGAAAGCTTCCTTTGCTGTTTCATATAACATAAGAAAAAAATATATTTATCATAAAATCTTTGGGTGTTACAACATCATAGGAATAACCCACTTAATCGCAATGTGGTTGAGAAATCTCTCCATTTTAACCTATTATCTATCTCCTCCAAATTCAATGATCTACCAATATATATATATAACAATAAACCAACATCTAGAGAAAATAAATCCAAAATCTTAGGTGATAATCTCAATAATTTTTTTTTTGAAATTCATCTAGAAATACCAACCACAAAATCTTTAAACTCCATAATAAAAACATTTATCAATTTAACCCATAATCAGAGAAATACATAAAATAATTTACTAAACAACTATCCTTCGCTAAAAAAATGATTAGAAAGATGAAGTAAACATTCCATGGCCTCCTCTATCCATCAAATTGGAAATCAATATGCTTATAAGTGATCTAGTCATAACTTTATAACATTATAATCCCAAATCCATAACATGGTCGATGGAAAATTAAAAACAACTAATAGAATGATGTAATATAGGAGAAAAAGAAGATATACCTTGGTTTAGGGATGCAAAAAACCATTAGGATCCTTATAATGAAGGGAGGTTAATGGATGAATAAGGAGAGAAAGGGAAATGATTTCTTCCACCATTCATGTGAAATGTAATGGAAGACCCTTTGGGGATTAAAAAAGGAACATGGGATTAATGAACTACCCCTACTTGATGTAGTGGCCAAGTAGACCCATTTTGAATCTCATAACCTTAACTGAAGTACCAATAATATACCAGGTCCACAATACCATCCTTTGAACCATTAATTGAAGATATAATCAATAATAAAAGGAAATCAATGTAGTGATCCCCATTTACCAATGTTTTAATTTTATTTTATTTTATCACTCCTTGTGTATTTTAGTTTATATAGACCATTAAAATTGTTAGTGGGGACATTAGTTTTAATTAGTGAAAAATTCCTCACTGGTAAAAAGTTATCATTTATAATAAATTCCAATAGCTACCTAGTGGACGAAAAAAAGGAGGGGTTGTCCTAGGGGGAACATTGACCAACTGTTAGTCCTTAAGTGGATACCTGATGGGGTTAACGGGTACCTAGTGGAGGAGGTCTAAGCAATCAATGGGATATTAATATTTTTTAATTAATTTTATATAAAATCAACTTAGTATTTTACAATTTTATAAAAAATAAACCCCCGATTTATTTTTAGTTTACACATACGAGCCCCTATCTCAATTATTCTCTCTTTTTCCAAGAGGGATTCCTCTACCATGAGAGTTATAATTCAATCAATAACTTTAACAATAGATTTATAGAGGTAATTATAACCTCTATCCATCATCCATTTTTGGTGTTTCACATCATTTTTCAATTCTAAGAATGAAATCATAAAATAAATTTTAATGATAGGTTTTTTTGATTTTTCTTTAACAAGAAAATCAATTGATTATATCTGATAGTTGGTAATATAAAAGTAGAAGGATTATAATCCCTATATCCTTTTACCATTATATATATATATATATTAAATGGGTCATATGATATTTTGGTGCTGGTAGGATTGTGTGTTCAACCCAAAATAGAACCAAATATGTCTTCCATGATTATTGAGTGATAAATTGTGGTTATATGACCAATTATAGGTCCTATGAACCTTATGATCTAAAATCATGGTCTCCAATAGACAATTTTACTTATAAAATAATGATTTACACTAGATATAGAACCCATGGGGGGTTTAATTTATTATGAATTGATTTAAGGATAGTTGTGAGTTTTCCTCGAGTGTTACTTGTTGATGTGAACCTCGTTTACTGGATTGGATAGAGGTAAATTTTAAATAAAAGAGTACATATATGAGATGAAATCCCACTTTAGTATGACTCTAGCGAGATGAGTGATTGTTTCTAATTTAAATACATTCTATTGATTGGTCAGTCTTGAAATTCATGTCCTAGGTGTACAATATATGGGGAATTAATATCACATAGGGTGAACTGGGTTGTGGTTGGTCCAACGGCTATGGATATAATTAATTTACCATTTTTATTTGTTAATTGTTAATTATTATTACTAATGATTAACCTTTTACATTTTTATTATTTATGTTTAATATTGATTATGCATTCAACCATAGTTCTGATGACTTTATTAGCGAATTTCCATTCTCCTTTTTATTTTTATTCTCATGGAGATAACCCATTCACCAGGGTTATCTATTATGATTATGGTGATAACCCATTTACCATATTTATCAATTATGAATGTGGTGAAATCCCATTAAATCATTGGTTTTATCAATCTATTGATAAAATATTCTCTCATACTCTTTATATTAAAATTATGAACCTTTCACCTCTATGGTTTATGATTGGTGATGAAACCTTAATCTTATTATTAATGGTGGTGATAAATCATTCACCCTATAACTAATTTCACTAATAAACTTTTCACCATTATTATCATATTATGATGATAGCATGTTCAAACTTATTATGGTATCATAATGATAACTTATTCACCATGTTTTGTGATATGTTTTGTTGATAAACCATTTATTAGTTTATGTTATCAGTGGTGTATACCCATTCACCCATAATCATTATTATAAGTTATATTGTTCTCCTTTATCATTTTTTATAGAGATGATAACCCATTCATCCTCTTTGTTATGATCAGAATGTGGGAGTATCTATCCCACTCTTTCAAAGGACAAATAAGGTATGGCTATTCACGAATATGGATTCCAAATATCCCATGATGTTGTTTGTATTAAATATAGGATTTTTTTGATACTTATATCAATATAAATACACCCAAATATATATCTAGAGATATTTAGGGAATTTTTTTATGGTTACCTAGAGAGTATTATTTCCCACACCCTAAATGTACACCTTGGTGAGTGTAAAATATCATGATCATAGATGTTAGTAGGATATAGGCCCCTAAAGTCAATGATGGGTTGGTTTCATAATGTGATTAGGATATGGGATGGAGTGGAGACTCAATCTTAGATTTTTATTGTATTTTTATTCACATAAACATTGTGGATAATGTTTTATGTATGAACTACCTATTGGGATCTCATGAACTTATTTTATGCCTTGTATGTCATTATATTAGGTAGATGTTTTTTATGTTATATCATATTTTATAATTCATTTCTAATCATAGTAACTTTGAAATTATATTTTTCATTTTGGATGCCTATATGTATTTACTTCCACTGTTATTTTTTATCTAACGTAGGTTACTATAACAAATTACTAAGGATTCCATCTAAATTTTCACCTGACCCATCTCACCACTGACTTGAGGGGTGTCCCCAATCCCCCTAGTTTAATGAAAAAAATTATTGGAATCAAAATCAATCATTGGAGATTATTATTTTTGAGATAAATAATACTTGAATAACATTATAATTCTACTAAAATTATAGCATGAACCATCCGAAATTTATAAATCCACTCTAAATTAAATAAGAATCTTTAAACACAAATTTAATAATATAAACATGAAACCGATATAAAATATATAAATAAATACCACATCTCATCCTTCAATGCTTACCAAAGAAACAACCCCTCATTTATCTTCAACCTTTATAGGCATATTTCATCCACTAATAAGCATTATAGAAAGTAGGAAATGAATTTTTGTATGAAGCCACTAAATCACTAAAAACCACTGATATATTGGGTCAAGATATCCCATGTGACCTGTGTTCACACTATATAAAACAAATTAGATCTTATTCAAGGAATGAATGATTTAAACTGAAATTATACTCCATTTACCATCACCTAGTGGCGTGCATTGGATTTCAGCTCTACCACCCTGTAGGTAATCGTTGTAGAGTTCAAAATTTCTTTTCCAAAATAAAATTAGAATATTATATTTTGAAATAAATTTTAAATATAACATTAATAATATAGTTCATAAAAAATATCATAATAAAACATTTTCAAAAACTTCCATATCATTTAATTTAAATGAAAATAATTGCTTAAAAATCATTTTATTGTGTTGAATATAATTTATTAAAAAGATACATTTGGAAAACTATTTTTACTATAAAAAATCTATGTAAACCATGAATTTGAAATTATATTTTTCCTTAATTTTAAAATTGTACTAAAAATGAAACCTATAATAATAAATGAATCAAAATAGAAGCAATACTTAATCAACGAGAAATAAAAACTAAATCACTTGAGAAGTACATAGTAAAAATTAATAAAGGAAAAGTGAAAGAAATCACAAAACCATCCTTAAAAGTGAATGTGGGAACTAAATTGCTTGTAACATCACCAGAATAATCCTTAACAGAAGGGGAGATTCTTAACCTATAGGTCCCAAAAGTAATTAACTAACTCACAAAATAGTAACTAGTTATGCAACCTAACAAATAATAAAGCCTAAGCCTATAATGTAAACTGAAATGACCCATAGAAAGTATCTAATTATTTACTATAGAAACAACAACCTGATTAAAGATTTACCTATAACCTCCCATGATCTAACCATAGATAACATCACATGGAAATCATTCATTACATTAATAATAATAACCCAGAATGAAAACACCCTTTCAAACCATGCCTCATTTTTAAAACCCAATTGAAAAACCACATGAATGTTAATTTTTTTTTCTTGATTACACTATAGAAACATTTGGTTATCTTAAATATGTTTTCAAATAAAATCAATCCCATTGAAAAATCCACTTTAATAAAAATTTATCTAAAATCCCAAATCATAAATCAAATTTAATTCCAAAAGAAATTTCCATTTTAAAACTTTATAAACATATATAGTTATATATATATATACATATTGATCTCTCAATGTAATTATCCACGTATTATCATGTGGATATCAACAATTATAGATATATATACAACCACACATCTTTGTATAATGAACAACCACAATATAAAACATTACAAATTTCAATCAGAGATAAATCACACAAGGATGAAACAAATAAACATAATAAAACTACTAAAGTAGAGGAATACAAAACGTTTCACCCAATTAACTCACATATATAATAATAAAACTTAATAAAAGGTTTTAAATAATTTTTAAAAAACTACTTTTACAAAAACCATCATGATTTTTTTATCATCTAAAAATATAATTTATTTTCTATGTTTAGATGGAAATATGAACTAAATCACAAAAACCCTTTAGTAAACCAATAAAAATATTCCAAAAATACTTTTGAAATATAAATTTACAAACACAATTGAAATTTAATTGAATTTATGATTTTAATAAAAACAATTTAGAACCCCCGAGACTTTCTGGAAAATTAAAGAAATGAAAATTCTAGGAAACACATATCTAGGGCTAATTAAAATGATGTGAATCCTCCAAAAATGAAAATAGTATGGATTGAAGATCCTATATCACAGGGTTGTAGAAAAAACCATGATGAAATTAAAACCAAACCCACTGTAAGGTTCATATTGGACTTGCATAGAAAACAGAGAGAATAAAAAAGAGGGGAAGAGGTGGAAGAAGGAAGAAGTGGACAAGTAACCTTACCTAGACTGATTTATAATTAAAATCACATGAAAAATCTCCCAAGAAACATATTGAAATAATGGATGGGAGGTTCATTATGATGGGGTCCTGACCGTACATTTAAAGTGGTAAAGGGTAGGGGTGAGGCACGACTTTGGGTTAAACAAGGGGAGTCATTTTTGTGATTTTGTATATTTTTTTAAAAAAATCTAGTTATATCACACTATCTCTATGTGTTTTAGACAAACCAGTTTTCAACATTGTACCCATTACTAGGAATATATAGAACGTATATGTTTTTTACATTGACCAATAAAAAACACTATAAACGACAAACCAAAATTTCATGGTACTTTCATGGTTAACACTTACCATGTTCTAATGGTGTGACATACCAAATTAATTAAATTTATAAAAAATTAATTGGATATCCCTAAAACACAATTAAAAAAATAAATAACAAAAAATAAATAAAAAACTAGGAAAAAAGATCTCGATGTCCCAATCCTCCGCACCATAATTATTTCTACCAAGGGGAAGCCACTAAAATCAATGAAGAGACTCCAAGAATAATCTTAAACGAGAATAAAGGAACAACTAATATATGATCCCTAAGATACCAAAAACCAAATTTAACTCAATACAGTAAAAATGAAAAAAAAATATCCAAGAATATCTAAATGTTAAAAAAACAACCATCACCTAACTAATGTTGGGGAAATCATGAAATGGAGACCCATAGTGGGTGTCCCAACCATTTATGAATTACAGTAGCATTGTGGATCAAATGAGTAAAGTTTCTATAAAAGGCCACCAGAGACAATAAGCCAAATACTATAACAAAAAGAGTTGGGTAAATAGTCAATCAAACCAACATTCTATGATTCATAGAATCAACTATTCATTATCCAAGAAGGCACAATAGATATCACCATAAAATCATGCAATTGATCGTTGATGGTAAAAGGAATAGGGTAAGAGACACCACAAAAGTTCAACTAAACCTTTAATAAAGGATTTAGAAACTAAAAAACACTAAAAAAACAAGAAAAAAGGATAGTTTCATGACCCACCAACTCGGTACAGGAGAAATAAGGAATAAACCACAAATGTACCTTATAAAATAAAAGCAAAATGAAACTAGTTAGTGTATAATCACAACTACTCCACAAGTTCCCTAGTTACCCAAATAACATACAAGGATTATCCCTATAATCAAGGAACTAAAATAAAATATCACCCCCATATCCATATACAAAACTATAATTAAACCATCTTGTGCAATGAGACATGAGGAAACCCAGAATAATTGCATTCATTGAAAAAAACCAAGAAATAAACTAAGGATTCACACACAAAAAGGTAATTACCTCAAAAACCTAATGAAATATAACCCTAAATTAGACGATCACTCAATCTAGATAATGATGAAGACTATTATAGAGAGAATACTCTAAATAATATAAATAACACATGACCTAATAAAAATATATCCAAAACAATTGCAGTATTTTAAAACCAAATATCAATTAAAAATACTTATTTCATGAAAATCAACAAGAACCCCATTGGAATGAGCTTCATCAATAAAAAAATAAAATTCATCTCTTTTAGACCCTTTTCAAATCCCTGGAATAAAATTTTAAAATATTAAATACCTATTTAAAATATTTTTTAGACATTTAAAAAACCACGAATTTGAATTTTGAAATCATAATGATACATTTTTAAAATGCCTTTTAAACATTACATGTTCCTAATCAAAACCTTTAAAAATATCCAAACCATATGTTAATTTTTAATTCATTTGGAAAACCGATCTAATAGTTTTAAAATAAATTTTACATTATGGAAAACCATGTTTTCACAAAACAAATGGCCAGTAAATCCCTCTCATAAAACATTTACTGATTATAAAACCATCTTTATCGAATTATAAACCTATTATCAACATTTTTCAATCTAAAATTCTTTTCAAGAATCTTTCAAAAATATTCTAAATTTTATATTTCTATTTTATGAGCTCTAATGAGCTTGAATGAATTATACACAAGACTTGGTGGACCATATACATACAAAAAAACATTTACTAAGAGTAACATGGATTCATATATGCATGATCCAAATGGGTTATCCATCCATGTGATCTAACTATATACCACTAATTCAATTACCATATCATCTAAAAAATCAATGGAACCATTCATACACCTACCTATTGAGTCTTGAGAATCCAATATCTATCCACAAGAAACACCAAAATAACACTTAACACATTAAAACATAGGTCATTTTAAGAGTCCTTGGATTTGATACCATTTGTAACACCCCATGTTTTTTTGAATTTATTTTATTTCAATTAAATTAAATATATTTTATATATATTCCTACACACAACACCTATTTAATCCTTCACTATATTCAACATTGGGTTATCTTACATTGCACACGACACCTATTTTTAACAAAACCACGATATATTATTAATATAGTTATTCAATTGAGGGTGTAACAAAATAATAGTTAAAATTAGTGGGATAAATAGTAAAATGTAACTTTAAAATATTATTTATAATGGTTTACATAATGAAAAAATAGTGATAAAAATACCCAATTTTTGGTAAATTCATTATATGTTTTGAAAATATTATTGTCGAAAAAATGGTTTAATTTATTTTTGTGAAGAATAATAAAATTAATTTTTTTTGAAAATTTTACATAATTAATATGATGAAATAAAATTAATTTTTTAAATAATCATGTCAAAATTATCTTATGATGATTATTTTATATTTTTCTGAAATATTTCATTTTTTATGAATAGTGGAAAATATTGAATTTTAATTGAAAACTACCATTTCTTGTAATTTATTTATAAAGTTAAATTATATTTTAAATTTATAATAATTTTTATTTTTTAGAATTATAAATCCATTAATACAATTTATGCCATTGTAATCAATTTCATGTATAATTTTGATATAAATATTTTGTAAAGTATTTAGTATTTTCTCTTTAAAAAATCACTTTCTCATCGCGTTTGTGAGATTAATTTTAAATTAATTTTTTCCACATATATGGATGGAATATGGAAAAATGGATTTCCTATTTTTAATAATCATAATTTATATTATATAATAACTTCAAATTATATTTTTGACCAAAATGAATATGGAATGCAGTAAACATTAATTTCTATGGTTAAAGTAAAAATGAATTTACTATATGTTTTACGAAAAAGATAAGGGTTAATATAACCTATGAACCTATCTAAAAAATATTTTTCTGATAATGTTTGACCTTATGAAATATAATTTTATAATTTTATCATTTTTAGATCCTTTTTATATATAAAAATTTGGGAGCACTTAACTCATTTCAAAACCCATGTCCGTTCTCTCCCTAAATTATAAAAGGCCACCCTATCTTCTCTCTTATTAACAACTTCAAAACCATTTGGTTCAACCATTACCTACACAATTAACTTCCCCAATTCTCTATTATATTCTTAGAAGACTTAGTTTGGGTATAAATCCATCGTATAAAGGATTTTAGTGCAAACCCAAGGGGGATACTCAAAGAAGAGGTAACATTCATCAACAAGGGTTTTTATTTTATTTTTCCTAAAAATAATTCTTTTATTTGTATATCATGATTATTTTAAAACCATAATATATTAAATATAGTGATATATTTATATTTTAAGTTAATTACTTATAAACATCTCCAGTTACATCCTATGATTTAGAAAATCATCATTCATGTGTACAGTGGACTACCCCCACGAGAACCAATGTCATTCATGTTTCCCATACCACCGATCAAGGATGGTTGTAATGATGGATTTTTTTATTTATATATGATATTTATGATTTTGTTATTATTATATAATTATCTTATAACACATACCTTTATAATCCTAATTTATTGAGAATATGATAACGTTTATTCTGTCTATGGTGAACTACCGCCTCACGAAGCGATGTGATTCATTAACGATTTAGATGGAATTTATTAAGGATAGACTTAATGAAAATATGTGATATATATTACATAAAAAAATATTCATTAATAATAAAATATATCATATAATTTTCATTAAATCTTAAAAGAAAATGGAGACATCATTCCTGCGTACGCACATCCTACTATCTCTATGAACGGTGTATTTCATTTTCAATCACTAAATTTTAAGAATTACTCTAAACAAATATATAATAAATATATATTATGTTTATATAATTTTTATAATTCTTGATATTATTTAACATTTATCAATGTAAGAGGACAAAAAATACAATAAATTTAAACATATACAAAAAACAAAGCGGTTATTGCCCGAAACGTGATTCTAACATGGAATTGTTAACAAATGGGTAACACAAGGTCATAATAAAATCATATATAATTTAATATATATTAATATTTTTCTATAATATATTTATAATAAACTTATATTTATAATTCTAGTGTGTCGAATGAGTATAAAGGAAGTCAAGGCTTAAAGGAAGTGATTTTTGTCTCAGTTTTCCTTCTTTGAGAAGTATATTATGTTATGCACCTATATTATTTAACAAGGTGTATATAATAACCATTTGAAATCTAATATCATGAAATTATTTATCCTAATGATATTTTTAAGTTTCATTTTATGTTATTACTTCAAGGGTATTATTATTTAATGTTACAAAAGTGGTGAAGATTTTATGTTACAATCTCATCGTTTACCAGGATTATTTATGACTAGGTTTCTAATGATCAAATATTATGATAAAACACTCAAGAAACGCATTAATTTTCTTAGTCTATATTATTTCATGATATTTTCATGTAAAATTTAAAATTTCCACTATTTTTTACTTAAAATAAATGATATATTGTTTTTCAAAAAAAATATAACTTTATTTCTATCTTCAGTCAAAAATCCATTTTCGTCCAAAACTAGTTCTTTCTAAAAAATTATTTCAACATGGATTTTAAAATTCTTAAAATGATTTATTGAAGAAATTTTAACCATGTTTTACATCTAAACAAATTAAAATTAATCTCCATGTCATTTTAAAAAACAATGCATGTTTCGATTTTACTGAAAACTTGAAATTATTATTTGTTTTAACATGCATGACATGATTTTTTTTGAAATCATAAAAAATAATTTAATACAATATTATTTTATATAGTTTTATGGTAATTTACAAATAAAATTATGTTCAAACTTTTTTACATTTTAAAAAGTTGTTTTTCAAATGGCAAAGGATATGTTCATAAAGAAATGTTTTAAATGAAAAATCAAAATAATTTTACACCAAAGATATCATCCATTGATGATACCTATGAATTACTGGGGATAAAATAAAAAGATAACATTCTTATTATTTCTTTTAATAGAATTTTTATATGATGTAAATATTTTTATGAAATTATATCTATTAAATGGGTAAAACCATAATGAAATGATTATGAAACACAATTATTTTAACGGGTTATGCAATGATGAAATGATTATAAAACTTGTATCTTTTATATAGGTTATGATATGATGAAATGTTTATAATATCCGTTACATTTAATGGATTATAATATGATGAAAATTTATGATCTTTTGGGACACATAAATATGGTTTTCATTATTTTAAAGGTGGGAACTATATCTTCGGCCAATGCATTTGGGAAATATTTAAATCTCATGAGATATACATGATTTAGATGAGAAGTAAACTCAGTTTGGTAATATAATTTGTCCACTATAATGGTCTTGGAAGGGAATCTTTACTACTATTATGGGTTTGGGAGTGAACCTATTATAATATGATAGACTTAGTAGTGAACATTGAAAAATATGGAAATTATTTTTATTCTTATGTGTATTCCACAAAAATAACACAACATTAAGATAGACTTGACCAGGAACTGGTGCATGAAAATGGTCCTCACCACACACGTAGTTTGTCACTATTGAGGGATATGATTTGGAAGCTCACAAACACTATACAAACTATCGTTAATGATTAAAATATATTATGACTATGTATGAACTAGGATCTACATAATTTTTCATTAATTAAATAAGGTTTCAAGATTTAAACATCATACAATTAGTTTTTCAAGATTATGTCATTCCCCATAATGATTATTTTTTATTACACTACTATTTTTGGATTTAGTAAATGAATGAAACCACAAGGAACCAAATTAATGTTAAGTGATATAGAAAATGAAATGTCATTCCTTATGGGAATCCAATTGTTATGTTAGATAGAATGGAAACTCTTATTTCTTTGCTCACACAACTTTATTAATATATGAATCATGTTGGAATTCCAAATAGAAAAATTGAGGGAACAATATTTCATTGAGTCCTTCATGACACAATTTACAACTTCTTTTAGTGGGTATTATGATCTACTAGTTTCTAAACAATCGATTAATACAACTAAAAACTTATTTTATGTTCTCTTGTGTTTAAAACATAAAAAATTCATTTTTGATGTCTACTATTTGGAAGGTGAAGCATATAAATGTTGGAATCATATCATTAATATGAAGAAATCAGATGAAATTTACTCCATGGATTGGGATGAGTTAAAATTTTTTTATTCAACAAATAATTTATTAATATTATTTAAATGAAGCCGGAGATGGATTTCCTTGAGTTAATACAAAAGGATGATGAATTTTTTGGTACTAATGAGGAAAAATTAAGAAGAATTTTTTGGTATGGTTCTAGAATTATTATCCAAACTGAATGTAGGGATGATTTATTCTTCAGTGGATTAAAATAAAGTCTCAAAAGTGAGTTATCCATAAGATACTTCAGTATATTTAATGATATTTTAAAATTTATTATCGATGTGGAAATAGAGGTTTGAGTTACATATAAATCTCATGGTTTTTAAAAGAAAATGAATATGGAGTTAAGAGGCAAATATAAATACCATGGAAAGAAGAAGACGCCCCTTCCTTTATTCTCAACATGTGGGAAGAATAATAGAGTAAATTTTTAAAGTTGGACTAGTAAATTATTTAAGTGTGTAAGGTAAGATCATCCAAAAATTGATTTCCAAAGTGATGGGAAGAGGTTAGTTAATGATGAAAATAGAGAAAAATCTATACAGAATGAACCACCCACACTCCAGGGTACTAAATTGAAGGACTATAAAAAATATGAGAATCAATTCCAAAAATAAAATGGTTAATTATGAAGATCTATGTCAGCAACCTATTAATATGAAAGATCAAGGGAAATCTTATGTGATCACTATTTATGAAGAGGGGTGCAATAATGACATGGTGAAAGGTACACTTACCATCCACTCTATAACTGTTATTGTCTTATTTAATTATGGATATTCCCATTATTTCATGTCTAAATAATTTTATATGGGTATCAAGATTCCGAAAAATGATTAGATGTAGAATTAATAGTGAAAACCCCTAATGGTAAAATTATTACCTCACAATTATAAAATTCCTCCCTGGTTGATGTTTGTGGGAATGTGCTTCTTGTAAATCTTGTCATTCCTCCTCTGGTTGAATTTGATTTTATCTTGGGAATGGATTGAAATTTTTATTTAAACCCAAAATCAATTATTGAGTAAGGGACGTCATGTTTGATATTCCAAACCAATCAGTGATCATATATCAAGGTGATTATAAGAAAACATTTTCAATGGATATCACACCCATTGTATGAATATTAATTCCCATCGAAAGGGATTGTCTATCTTAGATGTTTGGGAAAAAACTTGACATTGATGATATTCCCATTGTGTGGAAATTCCGTGATTTCTTTTTGGAATAATTTACTAGTCATTCACGAAAACAAGAATTTGATTTCTCACTAGAACTCATAACTGGTTCCACACTAATTTCAAAAAATCCCGATAGAATGGCCTAGATTGAGTGAAGTAAATAATGAAGAAACTCTAGAAAAACCTTGATGCGAGATTCATTCATCCAAGTGTGTCACCTCAGGGTGCACCGATTATTTTTCAAATAAATAAGGATAGATCTATGTGACTATTCATTGATTATCAGGGATGAAAAATATCACAATTACGAACAAGTATCTTTTTTTCCATATTGATGACTTGTTTGATCAACTACGAGGAACACAACAATTTTCCTAGATTGATCTTCATTATGGATATTATTAATTGAGGGACAAAAAGAAGGATATACCCCTGAAACCATTCCATACATGGTATGGAAAATATGAATATATAGTGATGAATTTAGGTATTACTAATTTCCCTTCTATTATTTTAGATTTAATGAAAATAGTAATTAGGGATTAACTTGATCAATTTGTGGTAGCCTTTAATGATGATATTACTATACACTAAAATAAAAATGAATAACATGAAGATAAATAGAAAATTATACTAAAGGCCATAAGTCAGGAGAAACTACATGAAAAATAACAAAGTGTGATTTTTTACTATAAAAGTATTTAATTTTTTTTCATATAATATCAAGAGAGGGTATATCAGAAGACCCATCAAAGACAAAGAATATTGAATTTTGTCATAGACCAAACACTGTGATTGAGAACTATAGTTTTTTTTAGTAGGATATTATCGATGGTTTGTGGATAATTTGTCAACACTATCTAATATTTTTACCTAGTTAACTCCGATGGGAGCCAAGTTCATCTGGATTGATTAATAACAGGAAAATTTCAATGAACTATAGAGAATGTTAGTTAGTGAACCTATGCTTACATTACCTTATAGTAGAGGAGGGTTTATAATCAATAGTGATGAATCCTATAAGGGATTGGGAGTTATTCTTATTTATAATGAAATGGTTATATCTTATGCCACATGTGTAACGACCTGAAATTTTGAATAAATCTTGTTTTCTAATTTTGTGTGTTATTTTATTTTATTTCTATACTCAACAAAAATGTTTCTTTTGATAACATGAGTATAATTAAAATGAGACCGTTGGGTTTTGATTGTTTTATGACCATTGGTCAATATGACCACTGTAAACTAAACGTTTCAATTATTGTCTCTAAATACAAGTAATCTTGGTTAATTAATATAGAAAGAAGATTCGATGGACTCACCCAATAGTCGTGGACCGATCGAAGCCCATCTAACAGAACTTGGGAATAAGGTAGCACCACTGGGATTTGCTCTGAACCAAACCCAAGCTGAACTTCATCGTGTGAAGCTAGAACGAGATCACCTTCGCGAGAAGGTCAAACTGATAGAAAGTACTACTCGTGCGATGTTGGCCGAGCCTCCCTCAGATTCTCTCACCTTATCACACCTTACACTTAGGTCCTATACTGGTGTGATAAGGGGCTATGTAAGGAGACCGTAACTGCCTTGTGTAATCCTTTGTTTTAAATAAAAATTGGGATTTCTTCTTATGATGATGTTTATGACTTTTCAAATATCCGGATAAATATAGTATGCATATTTTTGGTGAATTTTAGAGAAAGGATATTTTAAAAAAATGTGTCTGTAAACCTTAAATAATTAAAAATGTGTAATGATTTTGAAAAAATGGTCTTTTACAATTATGTTCAATATGAAATTTAGATTCTAATAAGATCAAATTAATTTTTGATGAATAGTAAATTATGAATAGTGATTTTATGCTTAAGATTAGTAATGTGACCAAATTGATTAGTAATCTCACTTAAAGAAAGTATTAATATAATCTAGTCACCTTGATTAATTAATGAGATTCAATAAAATGGTTAAATAACGGTTTCATAAATTATTATTCAAGTATTTGTTTTTTCAGGTGAATAGTGTATTTTAATTAAAAATTAAATTAAAAATATTTCGAAAATTATTTTTATAAAATGGATTTCATTTTTGAACTTAGAGCATCGATAATATGTTAAGGTAAATTTTGGGGTTTTTTCTGAAAAAAATGAATTTTTGGTGAATAGCGTATTTATTTAAAAAATAAATTAAAAATATTTAGAAAATTATTTCAATAAAATGGAGTTCATTTTTGAAATCAGAGAATTGATATTTGGTTAAGGTGAAATTTTGGGATTTTTCTGAGAAAGTTGAATTTTCAGTGAATAGTAAAAAAGTACAGTTTTAGGGTTTCAGTATGTTTAATGACATCATAACTGTGTCATGATGATTTCATGAGATATTTTATGGGTTGGCCGACCAAAGGTGATGAATTATTGTATGGGGGGACCCATGTGGCCTAAATCTATGGGAAATACCATGGGAGAGCCCATGCTTTTGAGAAAACCACTTGTGAGGTGTCTCTTGGCCATTAATGCCTTGTCCCCTCACTTTCCTTATAAATAACAAGCCATCCTCTCATCCATTTAGACTCTTCACTCTCCCCCAACGAAGTTTTGGTCTCATTAACTCCCAAGGAGTCCTCCCAAGGTTCCCCCAAGCCCTCAAGGTCTAAACCATTGTGTTTTAAGAGTTACGTTTTAAGGTAAGGGATCCGACCTCTCTCTTCCTTTTCAAGTAATCTCTTTTATGTCATTTCTTTTATACTACATGTTCTTATGTTGTATTATGTTCTTATATATTCATATTACTTCCCGTTTCATTTTCATATGATTATAGACCCCATCTTTCTCTCATCAATTCGTTTTAAGAATGTTGAAGTGGCACCGTTAGGCTGCCGAATTTTTAAGTGGATTCTTTCACCCTTCTCATTCTTTTCAAAGTTCTCCTTTCATGTAAAGTCTTTCAAGTTCCTTTTTAATTATGTTGGGGTATGATATATATATATATATATATCATACTGAACTCTTATGTTAACATTATGAGAGACCCTATTTGATCTTTTTGAATCATTTTTGTTGAAGTTTAAGTAACGCTGTTAGGCTGCCAAACTTTCATAAGAGAAATCTATTGTTTGTCTTCCTTCCATGTCATTCATTTCAAATGTTATGTCCTTAAAATTTCATTACCATGTTCATATATACTTATTATTATGTCCCTATACTGTTTTATGGGTCATTTATGAATGTTTTCGTCTCAAAATGCCTCTCTCTTTTCTCAAAATTATTTTATGTTATAAAGTGAATACTCAAAGATATTATTTTTACAGGATTATTCACATATATATCAAAATTTTCTATTTTAAATTCTGGGATTTACATACATGATACTCGCTCTCCCCTTTTGTGGGTTTAAAGTGACGTAAAGATCATGTCTTTAAATCATCTTTTTAAAACGTTATGATTATGAAATGAAACCCATTTATTTTATTCTATATGGGTTGTTTATGAAATGATTGATGATTATATATTTGTCTCACATGATAACAAAGAAAAATTTAAGGGTGCGCCCTGATGGAGCTCTAATGCATTGGGTAATGATGTAACCACTAGATATTACAATTTTCACGATATCTTGGTGAATAACCTTGGTAATTTTCAAATGACACCTTGGGGATGGACCTTGGTGATATGTTCATGATTGTCTATTTAAAATGAAGTAGCCACATCTTAATGTTATGAAAAATTTTATTTTTATTATGATATTCCACATGATTTCTTTCTCATGCTATAAAGTTCTTTTTCATGACATAGTTGAAGTATCTCAAGTTCACATGTTAAATATTTCTCTTGTTTCCCTTACTGGGACTTCTGCTCACCCTTTCTTTTGATGTATGTCCCCAGGTTATGAGATGCAGTAATGAACCTAGGATGAACATGAGGAGAAGACTTTCAAGTGTTTAAGAAGAATGTTTTATGTTTTCATGTTTTAAGTTCCTGGTTTCCAAGACACTAAACCTTAAAGATCCTAGGTTTTGTAAAATGTAATGAAATTTTATGTGATAAAAAGGCGGGATGCTATAACATAGATATTGAATACTTATTACTTAAATTATTTAACTAATGATTTGGAGATAGTTGTGGTAAAATTTTCATAAAATATATTAAGGTGTTATATTTATGAAAAAAAAGTTTCACATATAAACTAATCACAAAAGTTTAAAGTATATATTCACATGAAAGGTGTTGAACAGGTGTGAGAGAATATGGTTAGTGATAAATAAATATCATGACCTCTCAATACATTAACCCCATATGAAATCAAACAAGGTGGCCGATGCTTTGAGTTGAAAGGATCATTCTAGTTTATATATGAAAGGAATAAAAAATGATCCAATATTTCTAGATTTTCAAAGGATGGATATTGAAATCCAAATGTAAGGGCTAAAATATTATCCTAGTTAATTGAATATTCAACCATATATCCATGTCAAGATTAAATATGTGCATAATGATGATGTAGATTTATAAAAAAGGTAATAAATGTCCCAATGTTTAAACTTAATCATGATGGAATTATAAGGTTCAAGAATCGTATATGAATTCCATTAATACCATACTTAAGTATGGAGTTTTCAGAGGAAGATACTAGTTATTCACTATCAAATCATCTTGTAAGTGTGATGATATATAGATATTTGAAAGAATAATTCTTGTCAGATTCCATGAAGAGAGATATTGTAGAGTTTATAGCTTGTTGCTTTGTATGCCAAAAAAGTAAATCCTGAAAGATAAAATAATAATGTGATGTCATATACATTACCCGTACCAGGATGGAAATGGGAAAACATCATCATGGATTTTATTTTTGGACTACCCAAAGAATCTAAAGTAAATGATTCTATATGGGTTGTAGTCGAACACCTTACTAAGTTGGCACACTTCATCGCTTTCAGATAACACTTCTCTCTCGGAAAAATTTTCAAGATACACATTAATGAAGTTTTAAGGTTTCATGGAGTACAAAATTAAATAGTATCTAATTGGAATATAATATTTACCTCAATGTTCTGGTGAAGTCTTCTATAACATATTGATATGAAGTTGAGTTTTAGCACTCCGTATCATCCTCATAAATATGGTCTATTTTAAAGAGAAATTGAAACCCCATAGGACATGTTGATATCTTTTTCATTAAATTTAAAAGGTGGTTGGGATTAACACCATACTATATTTGAGTTTTCTTAAAACTATTTCTTTCACTAAATCATTTATAGGTATCCTTATTAATCCCTATATAGAAATTAATTTTGCGCTATAATGTGCAGGAATGAAGTTGGAGAAGGAAAGCTATTGGGACCGAAGATTACTGAAGAAATGGAAGATAAGGTTAGAACCATTCAAAAAAAACATCAATGTAGCATTGAGTTAGAAGAAATTTTATATTGATAATTTCCAACATGATCTAGAATATGAAGTTAGTGATACAATGTTTCTAATAATTTCTTCATGGATAAAGGTTATGTAATTTAGGATGAAAGGGAAATTTAACCCTAAGTATATTTCTCATTTTGAAATTCATGATCACATTAGGATACTATCCTATTAGCTGGAACATCCACCCAAACTCTCTCTAGTCCATCATGTGTTCCATGTATCTCTCATGAATACATAGGTACCTGAACCTTCACATTTACTAAACAATGAATTCATACCACTAGTGTAAGATCATTTTTATGAGGAACAACCAGATGATATTTTTGATTATACAGATAAAGTTTTATGAAAAAGGACCACTAACTTGGTCAATTTGTTTTGGGTGAAACCATAATTTTGAGGAAGATATAAGGGAACATAAGGATATGATGAGGTAGAAGTATCCAATTGTTTGTATTAGAGTGAAAAATTTTAATGGAGAAATTAAATTTAAGGGGGTAAAATGTAACACCCCATGTTTTTGTTATTTTTTTTAAATAAATTAAATTTATTTGATAGATTTATCTATATGAAATTATAATCTAATATTTCTCTACATGAAACACTGGGTTGGCTTGTGATGCACATGACACTATGTTTTAACAAAACCATGATATAATATTAATATAGTTATTCAAACGTAATAGTTATAACCTAACTCTTAAACATAATGAGATAAAAAATAATATATAGTTTTAAAATATAATTTATAATGAATTTATATAATGAAAACATATTGGTATAAAATAATTAATTTTCAGTAAAGTTTTTATATGTTTCAAAAATACTATTTTCTAAAAAATTGATTTTATTTATTTTTGTGAAAAATAATAAAATTATTTCTCGAAAATCATAGAAAATTAATTTAGTAAAAAAAATTAATTTTTAATATCATCATGTCAAAATTATCTTAGGGGTAAATTTTTGGTATTTTTTTTAAAAATTTAATTTTTGATGAATAGTGAAAAAAATAAAATTTAATTAAAAAATACATTTTTGATTAATTTATTTCTAAATTAAAACTATATTTGAATTTTTTTTAAAGTTAAATTAGTTCAATTATACATATATTAATATAATTTATGTCATTGGAATCAATTTCATATTGAATTTTATATAAAAACATTATAAACATTTGTATATTTTCTTTTTAAATACCGACTTTCTCAGCGTGTTTGCTAGATTATTTTTAAATTAAAATTTTCCACTTCTCTGATTAGAATTTTGATTTTTTTCCATATTTGGAATTTTCATAATTTATATTATCTAATATGTTTAAATTTATTGTTTTATGAAAATGAATAGTGATGTTGTAAAAATTAATTACTGTGGGTAAGGTAAAAATGAATTCACCACGGAATTAAAATAATGAAATTGTGTTAGAATTACCTATATTTTTTTAAAATATATTGATTAGATATTATATATGTTATAATGTATAAGGTTTTATTATTTTCCATTTTTGACCCCTATGATATATGAAATTTTTTTCAGCACTCAATTCTTTTCAAAAATACCAACTGTGTCATCTCCCCCACTTAGAAAAGGCCACCCCTCTACCATCTTATTAAAATATTCAAGAACTTTTTTTTCAGTCAATATCTGCCAAAATAACTTGAAATATTCCATACCCTCATCCTATAATCTTTATTTCTAGAATACAACCATCTTAGGAAAGCGATTACTGCAATCCTAATGAGGATACCAGAATAAGAGGCAACGTTTATCAACGAATGTTTTTTAATTTCTTCCAAAAACCCATTAAATTATTTTCATATCACACTTATATAATAAACATAGTATCTTACATATAATGAGATGTTTTTATGATAATTTCATGACCTACAACATTCTCCACTTCCATCAACTAGGTTAAGAAATCATAATTTGCGTGTACGGAGGACTACCACCACACAAAATGATGTCAGCCATTTTTTACATTCCCACCTATAAATAATAGATGAAATGATGGATTTATTTTTTATATATTAAATTTATAATTTTATTATGACTATTTAATTATTATATCACACTTTCCCTCATATTCTATATTTTTTTGAGAATACAACAATGTCACTCATTTGTATAGGAGACTACCACCTCATGAAGCGATATGATTCATTCAGTGTTGACATGAAATGTATAAAGGTTTGGTAAAATGAAAATATGTTATACATATTACAAAAACTTAATTATATAATTATAGTATATATCATTTACTTTTATTTTTATCTGAAAACAAAATGGAAACAACGTTCATACGTATGTACGACCTACCATCTTCATGAACAATTTGTTTCAATTTCTATCAGTAAATTTCATGAATAACTATAAATACAGATATATTGAAAATATAAGATACATATATCGTGGTTATAATTCTCTTTATCATGAGAATATGATAAAATTTATAGTAAAAAATATAAAAAATCAATACATATATGAAAAATAAAGTGGTAATGGCAAAAAACGTAACTTTTACATGGAATTGTTAATAAACAGGTTGTAAAAGGACATAATAAAATAATATATGGTATTATATATATGAATATTATTTTTAATGTATTTATTATAAAATTATATTTATTATATAAGTGGATTAAACTAGTACGATGGATGTCTAGACCTAAGGTAATGGATTTTTGTCTCAATTTTCCTTTTTTAAGAAGTATATTATATTAAGAACCTATATTATAACAAGAGGTATGTATAAAGACCCTATGAAATTTAACATCATGAATTTATTTCCCCTAATTATATTTTATGTTCCATTTTATGTTATTCTTTCATATGGTTTATTATTCAAAGTTACCGATGTGGAAGATATTTTATGTTACAATCTCAACGATTATCTTGATTGTTTATCGCTATGTTTTTTATTATAAAATCTTATGATCCTCCTCTAAATATACTCCTTAATTTTATTCTCCTATATATATTCATGACATTTTCAAGTAAAAAGTCCATTTCTCACTCTATTTTACTTAAAATAATTAATAAATAATTTTAATAAAATCAAAATTTATTTCTCTATTCGGTCAGAAATCCATTTTCTTCAAAAAGTTTGTTTTTTAAAAAAATGTTTTCAAAAATATTTTTGAATTATTCAAATGATTTATTTAAGAATATTTTATAGTTTTTTGACTTTTTACAAAATTTTTTAAATGTAATCTTCATATCATTTTCAACAATAATTCCCATTTCTAATTTACCAACAATGTGAAAGAAATCTTAATTTTAACTTTTATTACAAGAGTGGAATCTTTATAATTCATTACCAATTATTGATTCAAATATTCCTTTTTAAATTTTCATTTTTATTTCAAAATAAAATTATCTTAATTTTTCATTAACATTTGAAAAGTGTTTTTCAAAGTGGAAAGGATATTTTACTCATTAAATTATTCAATTGATAAATCAAAATCATTTTCCTTCTAAGATATAATTCACTAATGTTACCCATGCCTTACTAGGGATACAATCCAATGATACAATTATTATTATTATTTTTGAATGGTTTATGTTTATTATGGAATTATTTTTATGAAATCCATTTTTTTCCTAGGTTAAACCATGAGGAAATATTTATGAATTCTGCTTAATTTCATGGGTTATTTTGTGATGAAATTATTATGAAACCTATTCCTTTTCCACATGTTATGATGTGTTGAAATGATTCTGATATCCATTCCATTTCATGGGTTATGATATTATGAATGTTTATGATCTTATTTAACCCATAAATATGATTTTCATTATGTAATTAGTGGTACCTATATCTCCCTCCACTTCATTGGGTAAGGATTTATATATCATGAGATA